>JAJQKT010000024.1:2944021-5888043 GCA_030512225.1 Rauvolfia tetraphylla | reverse complement strand
CATTCCTCTTACCCTTGTTACTCCAAGAACCTCATTTTCACTTATCAATTGAGACTTCCAATTGTGGCGTGTAAGTGTTGTTCTTACTTGGTTAAATTCTTATTATCGGGATTGCTTAGAACAAGTTTCTAAGAGGTGTCGAGGGAATTTAATTATCTTTTTGTGTATAAGAATTGTAAGTTGTGTGAAAGTAGAGTCATTGTTGTTCAAAGCTGAAATTTCCATCAACTCCATTGCTTCTTCCGCTGGATTGCACGTCATTCTTCTTCACGAGCCATGTTTATTTGTGGAATCTCAAGTTCATCCGAGGAAGATTGTGTAGAAGAGTCTAGTTTAGAGGCTGTATCTCGAGGCAGGTTGATTCGGATTCTGTGGGGGAAGAATACTGAAGCTTTCAGATGGAGTCTGTTTCTTGAACAACAAATGATATGAGAGACATGCCCGAGATGTGGCGCCGCTTTCATGGAGAGTAGTCGATGGATTCGAATCATGGCTTGCTTGTGGATTTCTGGAGAAGGAGTAGGTGACGGTGGTTGTTGTTTGTGCTTGTTTGGCTTTCAGCCATTGAGCAGCATTGAAAGTACTTGGAGATGGTTTGGACATTTCATATCCCATTGTTCCAAAAGCAGAATACTGGGTTTTAGGTGGTGGTTGAAAAGGATTTGTGAAAGGTGGAAAGAAACTAGAAGAGGCTGAAGGTATGGTAGTAGCTGGTGGAGGAGGAGAGTAAGGGGTATACTCAACCTCGTGATTTGAGATAAACAATGTATCCTTTGAGATCAGCCTACCTCTTTCTGTTTTTGTCGAATGACCTCAGAGAGATTAACTCCGAGCATAGGCAAGTCATAAGGAACTTGTTTCAATCTTTTCTCCATATTGACGATTAGCCTTTTGGTGGCTTCCCAGATCTTGTACTTGAGAATCAACTTTAATTTCAACAGATAGCAAGACGGAATTAACTCAGGTAACTTTCGATCTATCCGAGATAAGATCTTGTTCCCGAGCAACATGCATTTTTAGATTGCCGATTGAGAACAGTTTCAACGAGATTGGGCTAGTGCGGTTTGTCCACTGGGAAGTATGGTTGCGGATGAATTCTGGATTTTGTGAGAATGTCCGGCATTGTCTTTGGTAAAAGGTGTAGTTTGGGGAAAGGAGAATTGAGTGAAGGAAATTTGCAGAGGTTGGAACATGCAAATGCGTCGAATAGGAGTTGATGGTTTAGGTGGTTTATAGAAAGTGGTTGATGGGTTTGCAACTTGGTGTTAAAAGGTTTTTCTTTGGCAAGGATTTTGAGACATTTCGGTAATAGGGATGTAGTGGTGGTTTTTGTAATTTTAATTTGATTTTGTAATTTTTTTTAATGAAAACTAAACTGAAATAAATTAATTCGAGTTTTCGATTTGAAAATTGGATTTTGCAAAAATTTTTTGTGAAAACTAACCGAACTAAAATAAATTAATTTGATTCGATTTAGCTTAGTTTCAACCCGAATTTCTAATGAGCTAGCAAAAAAATTTCTAAGGGTAATAATGACCGAAAAATAAAAAATTTTGTTTAAAAATTTATTTCGATTTTCGATCTCATATTTTAGAACCAAATTATACTGATTTTTTAAAGTCAAATCTAACTGAACCAAATTGTCAAAACTTTGAACCAAAATTAGAAATACGATTCAATTTTTCGATATGAACTAAATAATGAACACCCCTAATAACCACTAATAAAAATAATCTATGCGAATGAAAAATGCTATATTATTAAAAATGTTAACTATTCATAATAAGGTAATAAGTTGATATTATCATCAACATAGATTATTTTTATTAATAAGTGTATGGCTTATATGATAAATACGAGTTTACAAAGTTACTATAATAAAAACTATTCAATTGTGGAATATAGGTTACCAATCAAAGATGGTTACAAAACGCACAATCAACTAAACAGGATATTCGTGGCTCTTGAATTGTCACCAATTGAACATTTTGGTGGAAGTTGAATATTTTGGTACGCAAAATGCTGTTAAATATTGTCCCCATAATCAAGAATTCATAATTTTTTCTGATTATGTATTGATTTTTTAATGAGGAAGTGAAAATCTTACTCTCCAATTAACCTCTTTTACTCTCCTTCCTTTTTTTTTATAGATAAAATGCTCTAATACTTATATCAATAAAATTAGTTAAGTCCACAAATTAGTAATGGACAATATTATTTACTTTATAAAAGGGGAAATAAAAAAGAATAACTATGAGCACATAGTAAAATTTTCATTATTTCATTATTTATTTAATTTTTCTAAACAAAAGACGGGATTACAAAAAGTTTAAGTTAAAGAGATGAGATTAAGAAATTTTATGACCTCTACTCACAAATCTTCAAATGCATAAAAAAATTATGTGACTAAAATTTTTTTATAAAAAAATTAGTTGTTCTTATTATTGTTAGTTTGCATGTCTCACGTGTCAGAGAACAAAAGCTGAACATCATAAGATGGCAGGAATATTACAGCCGCTACCAATACTTGATTGAAAGTGAGATCATATGACGATGGATTTTTTCATGGGATTACCATGAACAAAGGGACATAAGGATGCCATATGGGTAATAGTGGATAGGCTAACAAAGGCCCTGCATTTCATAGTAGTGGACACCCTTTGGAGAAGTTAGCTCAATTATATGTGGACGAGATTGTCAGAATACATGGAGTGCCTATGGATATTTTTCAGATCGAGACCTAAGGATTACCTTGTGCTTTTGGCCAAAATTTCAAGTAGCATTGGGAACAAATTTGAGTTTTAGCACATGTGCACATCCCCAAACTAATAGGCAGTCTGACCAAACTATTCAAACCTTGGAAGATATCCTACAAACATGAATAAGACTTTGACAACTGGTGGATTGATAGCCTATCGTAGTTTCGAATTTGCATACAATAATAGTTACCATTTGTCTATTGGAATGGCACCATTTGAAGCATTGCATGGAAGAAAATGTAGAATGCCTCTATGTTGGGAGGAAATAGGAGTACGAGCTCACCGGAAAATGAAAAATTTGGGCCTGAAGTGGAGGAAATGCAAAAGCAAGTGAAGATTGTCAAAGAAAGGTTGAGAGCAGCCAAGGATAGGGATTTGGAATTTAACGTTGGAGAAAAAGTATTTTTGAAGTTGATTCCACATCGAGGGAAATATGGACACCCATGGCATGGGAAATTAAGTTCGAGAACCTTGGACGCTTTGAGATCACTAAAAGAGTAGGCAGTGTAGCGTATTGATTATCCCTTCCCAAAGAACTGTCTGGCATTCATGATGTATTCCATGTCTCACGATTGAAGAAGTATCATCCGACGCTTTGAGCATGTCTTGAATGATGAGCAATTGGAGCTAAAAGGCTAACTTGACATATGAAGAAAAAGCCTACCCGAATTGTAGAGCGTAGTATAAAGCAGCTTTAGAGGAAAAACAAATTCGAAAGTGCTAAGTGATCGAAAGGCACCACGGGATTGAGGAATCCACTTGGGAAATGGAAGAGTTCTTACACAAAGCATCCAGAGATACTAGGTACATTATTGAATTTTGAAGACATAATTCTTTTTAAGGAGGGAAGAATGTAACACCCCACCGGCTAATTAGGGTTTTAGAGAACATTGAGCTAAGAACTAGGCTTCCGAACCTTAGGATTGAAGACTGGAAGGCCCGTCCCAAACTAATATTTAGGATTGTACAAGGGTTAGTGATGAGTTATAGGGATTAGAGAACCTAAGTCATAGTAAAGAATATATTAAAATCTAAACTTGTTGTATAACCGGGCATAAAGACTAAGAAGTGAACCTAGGCAAAAATATCAAATAATAAATCGATAATATACGTTAATAAATATCTTACATGGAAAATAATAAGTTTAGAAGACTTAAAATAAGGTTCTTGAAGAAATAAAGTACCAAAAATACCCCTTAGAAATGTTAAAAGGTCTTATAGTAAAGGAAGGGAAAAATAGTCATTTTACACCCCTACTCGTGATTTTTCAATTTTTGCCCCTCAATAATCTGAAATTCTTCCAAATTATTCTCCTTATAATCATCCATTATACTATGGAATGCATGCAAAATAATTAAAATGAAAATGAGCATGCAAACTTAATCATGTTCCACCTCACAAGTTGACCAATCCATGTTCTTGCTTCTCTCTCTAGTTTAACCAATATTAAACTCAAGGATTATACTATCATGCACCTCACATGCTAACCTATGCAAACCATATATTTCCCACACTTCTCTCTCCATTTTAGTCTGCCATATTCACTCTAGAATGCAAGACAAACTCGATTCTACCTATTTTACACAATCTCACTTCTAGATACTCTCTCTTTGCTATCTCTTGTTTCTTCATCCTCCCTTCACCTGTACAAGAGCTTCTTAGGATATAAGGTGCTACATTGTGGATTTTTTCTGGAAATGGTAAGATGTTAATAAGGTTCTATGCTGGATTTTTTCTGGAAATGGTATGATGTTAATAAGGTTATATGCATAAGAAATCAATCTATGCTAGTTCTAGCTATTGAACTTGTGGTTTTGCTGAAAAATTTTAGGTAGACAGCAGCTATAGCTTGACAAAACCAGCAAGGTAATCTCTATTTTATTATTTTTAAAGGTTTTTTAATGAAGATCTAAGAAGTTGGCTGAGGTTTCTTGAAAGCTTTGGCTGGAAACTTTGTGTTTAGGCAACTAAGAGCTTGTTTGCTAGACCCATGTTGCATATCTTGTTTCCTTAGCATGAAATCTAGATTTTTATGTGAGGGTTTGTGAAAATATTTCACTTTCATAAAGAACTCCTTTAAGAATACATAGATCTCTAAATTTCAGTTTGGTTTTCTTGGATTTTGAAGCTGAAAATGCAAAAGGACCAAAGATTTTCTTGAAACATTTCTATTGCTTCATTTTTGTTTGAAACTCTTGAAAAATGAACTGTTTTGTGATTTTTGTAGTGCACAAATCTTCAAAGTTTAGAGCTAAAAATGTCCAGCTTTATATTTTATAAGAAAATGATTAGAATAGCCTTAGTTTCCTCTGGAAAAAGGCTAAATTTTTACTACAAAAACTAGTGTAGATAAATGCTAAAAGGTAGCACGATTTTTTTATTGAGAAAGAGGTCCAAATTAGAATTTTATTTCATATTTTTATGGATGAGCAATCTGAAATCTTTAATAAATAATAAGTTAACATGAAATCTTGATTGATAAACCTATTGGACAGCTAGCATTACATACAGAAAAAGCTGGAAACTCTTCTTCGCAACAATAAATGCATGTGCTAGTTATGATGTTTTAGAAGGATTGTATATAAGGACTTGGAACGGCCTTACTTTCTGGACATTTTTACTGAAATATACATCCAAGAAATAAGGTAAATGCTGACTGCTCATGGAGATTAAAAGCTGGTGGTTTAAGAGATAAAAACAGCCTTGATGATAAGGTGTAATGACAAAAGCAAGAAGGATATAGTTGAGACTAGTAAGGGCTTTCGGAATGAATCGAGCCTTAGAAATAAAAGGGAATTATTGGCCTTAAATTTCAAGAAAAAGAATTGGAATCTTGTATAAATGATGTACTAAAGTGTATGCTTCAGGAGAAAATAATTTGGACAGCTTATAGCCTAGTAAACAAAGATAATATACTCATCACTTAGAATAAAATCTAGTAGTAGTTTGAGTAGTTATGATAGGAATGGTTGAAAAGGACTTTAAGGAATTTCAATTACAAGAATTTTTTGGAAAAATAATAAGCTAACAAGGGGCCGAATTTCTGGAAATTTAAAGGCCATATAACCGGCAATGTAAAGTAGAGAAAGGAAGATATAATAAAATAGTTATTAGTGAAAAATCTCTACAACTTTGTATGAGAAGACTTTACAGATTACTAATACTTTGAATCTCCATAAGTAATAAAGTAATTTAATTAATATTGAAAGATTAAATTAATCCAAAATAAGAGGATTTACCTCATAAAATGTGTAACGCACTACGTAGTTCCATAGGACTACTTTTCTTACTCTAATCAAAATGAGTAGGTTATATGGTCGTAAGATGCACTTAAACATATAATTTTTATTAATTAAGCAACAATCACGCACTTCGATATACTAAGAAAATCTAAATGTTCAATTTTTTAGGACAATAGACAGTAAACCTACTCCGAATATAGGTGAATTTGAAAATTGAGACCTACCTATTCCTAGTGCCAATTATCAATAAACAAATGCATTGTTTTGCAGGAACACCATTTTTATACTTTCCTAATCTAAAAAGTCATTAAATCGGGAAACCTGCCCATTTTGGAAACACTTTCTATTTATAGAATGTTTCTATTTTTGAAAATTTTTGGCACGATTGATTGGCAAATTTAATTATTTATGCATTATTTGCCTTGGAAAAGCATGGGAGTTTAATTCCATTCTGGTTTCTATTTTTATAAACTTCTATTTTTTGGAAAGGAATATGTTGGAACTTTATTCTAGAGACTGATAAGTTTCAGTAAAATGTTTAAATAATTGAAATGGATTTGGGAAATGAATTATGTACATGAGCATAACATATTTAGAACTTTCATAGAACTGCTTGAAATTAAAGTGGGATGGTGGAATTTTGACCGGTTGGTCAAACTACAAACTTGGTATATGCCAATAGCCATATGCCATATGCCAACAACCATAAAACAACCATATGTGAACAACCATTTTGCATGCAAACAACCATTTTGCATGCCAACAACCATTTTGTATGCCAACAACCATTTTGCATGCTAACAAATATTTTGCATGTCAACAACGATTTTGCATGACTATTTCTCCTCCTTTTGTCATCAAAATGTAGGGTGATGAAAGTGATGCAAATTTAAAAGCATAAGCTCTCAATAATAGGGTATCATCATTGAGCTCATAATCTAGAAAGTTATATTAACAATTATAGCATGAAGATACATTAACTATTCTAGGCATATAAACTAAGCATGATATAAAATTGAATAGACTAGACAAAATATATAATTAAATAGATTGAGTTGAGAAAGCTTAGTCTTTGATTCTAGTTTTCTTGCTCCTTGCTTGGAGTGTTAGCAAATTGAGAGGATTTCTTTGATCACCTTTTCTTTACAACATGCTTGACTCTTCCATGCCCAAATGAAGTGATGGATGGTGAGGTAATCTCGGCTAGCTCAATTAGGCTCTCCTCTTGGTTTCTTTCTTCTTGTAATTCGTCTTGAGCATCTTTTTCACCAGCCACTGCCTCAACAATACATCCTTGATCATCATTCCCATCATCATCCTCATCATTATTTCATCACCTTCTCTCTTTTTCTTACCATCCTCATCTCCTTCATCTTCTTATGTTTTCAACAATAAATTCTCTATATTTTTCACCCTAGTGTCCAGGCCATGAAATTTATTCAATACCATAGGGGCAAAAGACTCAAAGAACTTGTACATCTTTTCTATTTCCTTTATATGGTTGTTTAAGGCCTCTTGAAACACCTTAGCTACAATGGTGTCACCTCTAGTAACTCCCTCCTCACTAGGCATATCTCCATCACCTTGATGAGTTTGAGGAGTGGACTCTTCTTTGAATAATCTTCTTTATGGTTGAGTTTTCTCCACCTCACTAGATATTTCATGCCTCTTTTTAGTCTTCCTCTCTCTTCCAAGCTCTCCTCTACATATTCCTCTTCATCATTGCTTTCTTCATCCTTTTCTTCATCATTATTCTTCTCTTCATCATCACTAGCATCTCTTCTTCATCTCCTTTGAGGATTCTCTTCTAGTCTTCTATACGACATCTTCATCAAGTGTTAATTTCAATCTCTTGAGATTGTCATTGGTGTAGATTTCTCCCATTTTCATAGAGCTCCCTCTTCCAGGAAGTTGAACTCTGAAATACTTGAACACCCTTGTCAATAGTCTTCCATAGCCATCTTTCTAGCACTAAACATGTGCTTCAATGCTATGAACCCAAAGTTCAGCCTTCTATGCTCATGCAAGGCAAGCATAACTACCATATGCATATTACAAACAGATGTTTTATGTCCAAAATTGGGTATAATCATGGTAGTAATCATATGATGTAAGACAGAAACTCTAGCATGAAGAACTTTAATATCTATTTCACTAGACAATCTAAACCTCCTACCATTTGTAAAAGCCCCTCAAATCTTTCATTTGTGAACAACTCATGAAAGGAACAATGTTGTCCTATGGAGTAATATCTAGCCCCAATGTCATCTGTTAGCCCTAAGGGCAAATCATGTAGTTTTGATTAATGGCAAATCTTGATGAGGACTAATATGCTTGTGTGTTGTGTGATAGGTTTTGTGAACTAAGAAGTATGAAGTCTCATTGCCTTGGAGCTAGCAATGCAAGAACAACTCAAATATGCCAAAGTGATTAAAGATTGAAGAGTTTGTTCAAGATTAATGAAGGCTTTGAAGACATGAATTGTAGGTTAAATGTGGTTAATAGGTAAACTTTGTAAACCCTACACTCTTAAGCCTTGGAATCTATGAGTTGCAATTGAGAGCACAAAACTTGATTTAAATGGTTTCAATGGTTTTGAAGTTACCTAAATAATCAAGTTTTCATAAATGGTTTTGGTACATGAAAGGCCTTGAATGACTTATTTTTAAGGCTAGAATGTTTTCCAACTTGTTTGAATTGATTTGAATATATTTTGAAAAAGTTTAAAAAATTCGGATAAAAATTTGGTCATCCGAATTTTGTAGCAAAAGTATGCTACTATTCTTCCAGAGAAATTCGGAAGAAGATTCGGACGCATGAAGAAAAATTCGGTCGTCCGAATTTTGTCCTTCAGCATGGTCACTATTTTTTCCAGAGAAATTCGGAAGAAGAATTGGACGCAGCAGGAAGAATTCGGTCGTCCGAAAAATTCGGATGCATAATTCGGTCCTCCGAATTTTCCTAAAACTAGTCGTTACTAGCCGTTTGAACAGATTTTCAAATTCTATAAAAGCCATGAACTCCAGATTTTTAGTAGAACTTTGAGCTTAAGAAATCCTACAAGCTCTAACTTGTTTTACATCAAAATTACTTGAATAGCTCTCAAATTGCCTTGTGCTCAAAGATTGAAATTCAAGACTCCAAAGGCAACAAAGTGTGAAGGAGAAACATTGTGTAATCATCTACCAACAAAGTGGTAACATCTTACACACTCTCTTTTCTTCTCTCAATTGTGTTTTCTACTAGCTCAATGCAAGGTTATCTTGTGACATAAAACCCTTTTGTGTAAGGGTGAGACATAAACTAGATTAATCAAGGTTGTGGTGTAAAACCCGTTTGTGGGTGAGCCTTTGATTAGATTGGTCTTTAGGTTGTCTTTAGATATAAAACCCTTGTGGAAGGGTGAACCTTGTTTGTATAATTACTAAAAGAGGTTGTGTGTGTAAAACCATTGTGTGGTGAGCCTCTTGTGTAATTGTCTAAATTGAGCATACAGATGAATTGGTTGAAATCCTTGAGTGTGGACTCAAGGTAGTGGATGTAGATCTTGGAGAGATCGAACCACTATAAATCATGTGTTCATTTATTTATAGCTTTACTTGTTTACATACTTATGTTATTATTATTTGTTCTTAAGTGTTGATTGATTGGTTGTGATTTTATTGTTTGATCATCTTGTCTCAACCATTGAATCACATATAAACTTAGAGTTTGTTGAATTTGAAGAGAGCTTTTATTAAGGTAAAGGATTTACAAAATAGAAAAATATTTTGATAATTAGCCAAAGACCTAATTCACCCCCCCTTAGGTCTTACAATTGGTATCAGAGCAAGGTCTTTTTTTTAAGGTCTAACAATCGAGAAGTAAAGATCATATGGCTAGTTTATCAAATTTTCCTTATACGGAAGGTTCCTCTACTAATAGACCTCCATTGTTTGATGGTTCTAATTATATTTTTTGGAA
Organism: Rauvolfia tetraphylla; assembly: GCA_030512225.1. Taxonomy (NCBI): domain Eukaryota; kingdom Viridiplantae; phylum Streptophyta; class Magnoliopsida; order Gentianales; family Apocynaceae; genus Rauvolfia; species Rauvolfia tetraphylla. Next base: position 5,878,079 of record JAJQKT010000024.1, on the reverse strand, counting down.
GTCTAGGATTGAGATATACATTTATTCTATTAACTATGAATTGTGGAGTATTACTGAGAAAGGTCCCTATGTGCCATTGAGATTGAAAGCCGATGGAGTTACAAGGGAACCAAAGCCTATTGAGGAGTATGATGAGAGCGATTCAAGAAAGATGACATTAAACTACCAAGCAATGAACATTCTTTGTTGTGCTTTGGTCATCAATGAATACAATAGAGTGATGGAATGTGATTCCGCTCATGAAATGCGGAAGCTACTGCAAGTCACTCATGAAGAAGAAAGAGCAAATGTGTGCTTCATGGCAATGGAAGATGAGGTACAACCTACTCCATCTACCTCTACTTATTATGATGATGATATTGATGATCCTAGTGAATTACTTGTTGAGATGTATGGAGAATTAAAGAAGGCTTCAAAAAGGGAATAAGAAAATGAAAACCAAAATTAATGATTTATTGAATGAGAATTCGAAATTGTTTTGTGAAAATAAAAGCTTCTTGATTCTATTGAATGCTTGAATATTGAAAAAGAAGTTTTAAATGTCTCTTTACAAAACATGTCCCTTGAAAATAAGATTCTTTGTGAAAAAGATTTTGTCTCTTGAAAGAATGCTTGTTGATCATGAGACTTTGAAAAAGAAGGTTGATGAACTTACATCATGTATAGAAAAAAATTTACAAAAGGAAGGGACAATCTTGATAAAATTCTTGGAACTCAAAGATCTTCTCTTGTTAAAAATGGTCTTGGCTATAATTATGTAAACAGTATGTCTAAATATAAAAACTTCTTTGTTAGAGCTGCTTCTACTTTCATGCATTATACTTGTTGTACTTATTGTGGAAAACATGGACATAAAGTCACCAAATGTTATGTTAAAAGAAAAGTAGAGAATGGTGTAAAAACCATTTGGAGAGTTAAGGGAATTATTACTAACCCCATGGACCCAAGTAAGTATGGGTACCAAAGGATACTTCCTCTCCTTTATTGCAGGTACACTTTAATTCAAACTCAAGCACCACCAAGATGTACATTGATGATGTTGGACTAAAGAGTAAAGGAAAACACCTCATTCATAAGCAATGTCAAAGCAACCAATGAAGGATTTGTTTTGAGACAAGAGAAAGGAATAATTCTTGGTGTAACCAATGTTGGTAAAGGTTCCTCTCTTCTTTTTAAACAAATGTTGCTTAGTGATAATTTGAAATATAACTTGCTTAACATTGGTCAATTATGTGACAGTGTGAAAAGTTGAATGTAAATGTAATACTTGCACTATACTTGATGGTGTCAATGGTAGAACTATTTTTGTTGCAAATTGTATTAGTGCCTTGCCTTGATGAGCTTGTTGCTTATAAAGTTAGATGATTTTCCACTCATGATAATGACGGTTATTTACGGCATAATAAACTTGAATGTCTTGTTACTTATGATAATGATGGATTTTCTTGGCATAGAAGATTTGGTCACGTGAGTATGGATTTGTTGAACAAACTTTCCTCTCAAGATTTAATTGGAGGATTGCTTTGAGGAAAGTGTCTTTGAAATACTTGTCAATATAGAAAACGAACTAGAGAATTTTTCAAACCCATGAAATGCTTTTATACCTCAAAACATCTTGAGCTTGTTCATATGGATTGTTTTGGACTTATGAGGAACTCTAGTATTGATAACTTGAAGTATGCTTAGTAGTAGTTGAGGATTTCTCAATATTCACTTTAGCATTATTCTTTGCTCAAAAAGATGAAGTGTTTTATAAGTTTGTAAAATTATTCAAAAAGGTTCAAACCTCCCTTGAGTGCAAATTAATTTCCATTACAAGTGACAATGGGAGAATTTTACAACAAAGTCTTTACAAAATTTACTTTGAAAATTGAATTTCATATAATTGTTTCAACTGCAAAAACTCCACAATAAAATGGTGTTATTGAAAGAAAATTTTGAACTTTGCAGAAATTGGCTAGGTCTATGCTTTGTGAAAATTCTTCTTCAAAAATATTTTTGGGCCAAAGCCTTAAACACCACATGCTATGATAAATAGAATTATTTTAAGATCATTTTGAAGAAAAACATCTTTTGAATTCTCTTTCATAAGACGTCTCAAATTGCATATTTTAAAATGTTTGGTTATAAATGTCTTATCTTAAATTCTTGTGATAAATTACTTAAATTTTATAGAAAACCGGATATTGGTATATCTCTTAGCTATTCTTCTAACAAAAAGGCATATAGAGTTTACAATGAAAGAACCTTATATGATGATGAAACCATTCATGTTTGTTTTGATGAATCTTACATTTATTTGGAAAGAAGAGATGAAGATGATGTAGGTACATCAATGAATAACTATCAAACCCATCTTCAAGCACCAACTTTGGAGGATCATACCAATGAGGAAGAGATGATTAAGCAAGAACAAGATAACCAACCTAGTGGTGACCAAAAGCTCTCAAAGAACTTAAGATATCCAAGAGGCCACCCTAAGGAGCAAATCATTGGTGATATCTCCCAAGGAGTACAAATAAGGCAGTACTTTGTCAATAACTTTATTCTTTTATCGCATATGAGCCTAAAAGTATTGATGATGCAATGTGTGATGATTTTTGGATTATTGCTATGCAAGAGGAATTAAATAAATTTGAAAGATACATAATTTTTTATATTCCTAAATCTCATGATCATTCCATTATTGGAACTAAATGGTTTTAGAAATAAACCTATTGAATCTGAAGAAGTTGTTAGAAACAAGGCTAGACTTGTTGCCTAAGGATTCAATCAAGAAGAGGGATTTGATTATGATGTAACCTTTGTTCCGAATATAGACTTGAGTCCATAAGAATGCTTTTGACTTGTACTTGCTTTAAAAGTTTTTGAAAGTTATTTCAAATGAATGTCAAAAGTGCTTTTCTAAATGGTTTTATTGAGGAAGTGGTTTATGTGGAACAATCACCCAGTTTTGCTTATGAAAAGTTTCCTAACCATATTTTCAAACTATCCTAAGTTTTGTATGGTTTAAAACCAGCTTCTAGAATTTAGTGTGAAAGATTGAGTAGTTTCCTTCTTTCAAAAGGATTTTGAAGAAAAAAAAGCTGAAACTACCCTTTTTATAAAATCCTCATGCAACAATGATCTATAACTTGTCCAAATATAAGATACAATTTTTTGTGCTTCTAATACTTCACTTTGTGATGTGTTTTCCAAGTTGATGAAAAGTAAATTTGAAATGAGCATGATAGGAAAACTCAATTTCTTTCTTGGCCTACAAATCAAGCAAACCAAGAATGGCACTTTCATGAATCATGTTAAGGTATAAGCACTTCCATAAATTTATCAACTATGCTTGAAAAAGAATAAAAAGGTTTCATAGGAGTAATCAACTCTATTTGACCACAAGTACAGCCAATATTATGTTTGTCATGTGCTTGTGTGCTAGATTTCATCTTGTCTTAGAGAGTTTCATTTGATTGCTATAAACACATTCTCTATTACCTTATTGATACTCTAAGTGATTGTGGTCTATATTTCAAATGTGTGGCTATGTTATGTGATAACACTAATGCAATAAATTTGATCATCATACTATTCAACAAATTAGGACAAAGCATATAGAGATCAAAATTCATCTCTTTAGAGATCACACTAATAAGGGTAATACTTGTTTAAAGTATGTTTGCATTAATGAACAAGTTAATAATATCATTACTAAGCCATTGGCTGAAGAAAGGTTTGACCAATCTTAGATGAAGCTTAGGGATTTCAAAATTCAATAACTAATGATTGTATTCAAGTGTTGTAGCTTCAGGGTGAGGACAAAGCCAAAGAAAGAGAAGGAGGATCAGTGAATCAATGAACCAAGGAAGGTTCATGTTTTGCAAAAGCATGTCATGGATGGATAGTTTTGTCACAGTGGAGGCTACTACTGAACTTGATAATTGGACAAAAAGGAACCATATGATAAATCCAAGTCACAAGGTGGATGTCATCTATTCAAAATGGGTAATATACTCTCATTTTTAAATGATGTGAGCTAGACTAGTTTGCTTATGTTTGATGAATGCTATTACCTTCCCTTAGTTTATGAAATTTATGCAAATATTAAGGAAGAAGGAGTTGAGCAAGATGGTAATAAAGCTATTCAGGTGGTATTCTTCTAGAATATCACAAGTTGATTTTTGAGATTTGTTAGCCCTAAGGGCAAATCATGTAGGTTTGATTAGTTTTGATTAATGACAAACATTGATAAGGACTAATATGCTTGTATGTTGTGTGATAGGATTTTTGGATTGAGAAGGAAGCAAGTCTCATTGCCTTGGAGCTAGCAATGCAAGAACAGCTCAAATATACCAAAGTGATTAAAGATTGAAGAGTTTATTCAAAATTAATGAAGGCTTTGAAGACATGAAGTGTAGGTTAAATGTGGTTAATAGGTAAACTTTGTAAACCCTACACTCTTAAGCCTTGGAATCTATGAGTTGCAATTGAGAGCACAAAACTTGATTTAAATGATTTCAATGGTTTTGAAGTTACCTAAATTATCATGTTTTCATAAATGGTTTTGGTACATAAAAGGTCTTTAATGACTTATCTTTAACGCTAGAATGTTTTCCGACTTGTTTGAATTGATTTGAATATGTTTTGAAAAGTCCAAAAAATTCGGTCGTCCGAATTTTGTAGCAGAAGTTTGCTACTATTCTTCCAGAGAAATTCGGAAGAAGATTCGGACGCATGAAGAAAAATTCGGTCGTCCGAATTTTTCCCTTCAGCATGGTCACTATTTTTTTCAGAGAAATTCGGAAGAAGAATTGGACGCAGCAGGAAGAATTCGGTCGTCCGAAAAATTCGGACGCAGAATTCGGTGGTCCGAATTTTCCTGAAACTAGCCAGTTACTAGCCGTTTTATACATGTTGAACTCGATTTTCAAATTCTATAAAAAGCCATAGCCTCCAGATTTTTTAGTAGAACTTTGAACTTATCAAATCCTATATACTATAACTTGTTTTACACCAAATTCAATTGAAAAGCTCTCAAATTGCCTTGTGCTCAAAGATTGAAATTCAAGATTCCAAAGGCAACAAAGTGTGAAGGAGAAACATTGTGTAATCATCTACCAACAAAGTGGTAACATCTTACACACTCTCTTTTCTTCTCTCAATTGTGTTTTCTACTAGCTCATTGCAAGGTTATCTTGTGACATAAAACCTTTTTGTGTAAGGGGTGAGGCATAAACTAGATTAATCAAGGTTGTGGTGTAAAACCCGTTTGTGGGTGAGCCTTTGATTAGATTGGTCTTTAGGTTGTCTTTAGATATAAAACCCTTGTGGAAGGGTGAACCTTGTTTGTATAATTACTAAAAGAGGTTGTGTGTGTAAAACCATTGTGTGGTGAGCCTCTTGTGTAATTGTCTAAATTGAGCATACAGGTGAATTGGTTGAAATCCTTGAGTGTGGACTCAAGGTAGTGGATGTAGATCTTGAGAGATCGAACCACTATAAATCATGTGTTCATTTATTTATAGCTTTACTTGTTTACATACTTATGTTATTATTATTTGTTCTTAAGTGTTGATTGATTGGTTGTGATTTTATTGTTTGATCATCTTGTCTCAACCATTGAATCACATATAAACTTAGAGTTTGTTGAATTTGAAGAAGAGCTTTTATTAAGGTAAAGAATTTACAAAATAGAAAAATATTTTGATAATTAGCCAAAGACCTAATTCACCCCCCCCCCCCTTAGGTCTTACAATTGGTATCAGAGCAAGGTCTTCTTTTTAAGGTCTAACAACCGAGAAGTAAAGATCATATGGCTAGTTTATCAAATTTGCCTTATACGGAAGGTTCCTCTACTAATAGACCTCCATTGTTTGATGGTTCTTGTAAGCCCTAAGGGCAAATCATGTAATTTTGATTCATGACAAATATTGATGAGAACTAATATGTTTATATTGTGTGATAGGATTTATGAAGAAAGAAGTTTGAAGTCTCATTGCCTTCAAGACACAGAGCAAGAATAACCTCAGTAAGCTATGAGTCTTTTGAGGTTTATTCAAAGATGAACTCAAGGCATTGAAGACTTGAAGTGTAGAGTAGGTATGATGATAGGTAATATCTATGTAAACTCTACACTTGTATGTCTTGGAGTCAATTGAATGCATAAGAGAGCATAAAATTGGTTTCTTAAGTTTAAAAGTTTTTTTGAATGAATTCTTAGTAAATGAGGTTTTGTGTCCTAAAAGTTTTTAAGTTAACTTTATATGATCAAATGAGTTTGATTTTGGTTTTCAAACTTATGTTTGTCTAAATAAGTTATCTATATATATCAAATGTATTTCAAATACTTGGAAGATTGATTTCAAATGATTTTACAAAGTTTGAACACAATTCCATAAAATTCGGTCGTCCGAATTGGGTAGCAAAAGTTTGCTATCGTTTCTTCCGCAGAAATTCGGAAGAAGATTCGGACGCATGAAGAAAAAATTCGGTCGTCCGAATTTTGGTTTTCAAGCATAGTTACTTGTTCTTCCAGAGAAATTGAAAAGAAGATTCGGGACGCAGCAGGGAAAGAATTCGATCGTCCCGAAAAATTCGGACGCAGAATTCGGTCGTCCAATTTCGAAAAGTAGTCAGTTAACTCAGCCGTTTTATGAACGTTTTAACAGATTTTCAAATTCTATAAAAGCCATAAACATGCAAATTTTTGCAACTCTTGAAATCTTGAAAACTCCAAGCATTCAAAAGCATTTAGAAAACATTTCTTAAGCTCTCTTATGTCTTGTGCATTCAATTGATCCATCCAAAGACATCAAAGTGTGAAGGTGCAATTTTGTGTAAATTCTACCAACCAGTGGTAACATCTACACACTCTTCTTTACTTAATCAATTGTATTGTTCTACTAAGCTCTAGCAAGGTTATCTTGATAACATAAAACCCTTTAGATAAGGGTGATCCTTGAAGTTGTGATTCAAGGTTGTTTGAGATATAAAACCATAGGTTGGTGAGCCTTGTTTGTAAAAATTTACAAGTAGAGGTTGTATGTGTAAAAACCAAAGTGTGGTGAACCTCTCCCGTAATCTGTGAACTTGAGCACATAGTAGAGTTATTGAAATCCTTAAGTGTATGCTTAAGGTAGTGGAGGTAGATCTTGAGGATCGAACCACTATAAATTGTTTGTGTTTATTTGTTTACATTTCTTATATCGCTTTGTCATAAATCGAGGTTTATTCTCATTCACTTAATCTGCAATAGGTCTCGCTCATCTATAAAGTTTGAATTTGAGAAAATTATCCAAATACCTAATTCACCCCCCCTCTTAGGTATTTCAATTGGTATCAGAGCAGGATCTTCTTTGTGTGGCTTTACAACCTAGAAGACAAAGATCCTATGGCCAATATGTCAAATCTACCTTATCTAGAAGGATCTTCTACAAACAGGACTCTCCATTGTTTGATGGAACAAATTATACATTTTGGAAGTCTAGAGTTAAAATATATATTTGTTCTATTAACTTTGATTTATGGAACATAATTGAGAAAGGTCCATATGTCCCAATGAAAATGAGAGCGAGATGGAGTAACTTCGAACCCAAATCTACCGATGAATTTGATGAGCATGATTCAAGGAAAATGACTCTAAATTATCAAGCCATGAATATATTGAGTCTGTGCTCTAGATGTTACTGAGTATAATAGAGTTAGTGGGTGTGATTCCGCACATGATATGTGGAGATTACTTCAAATTACACATGAAGGTACTAATCAAGTTAAAGAATCTAAACTTGCTATGCTTGTTAGAGATTATGAATTGTTTACTATGAAACAAGGTGAAAATATTAGTGATATGTTTACTAGGTTTACTAACATTTTCAATGGCTTGAAAGCTTATGGTAAAAGCTATACTATGGGAGAGCAAAACAGAAAGATCTTGGATGCTCTACCAAAATCTTGGCAACCAAAGACACTAGCTATTGAGGAGTCCAAAGATCTAAAAACTCTTCCTCTTGAAGAACTCATTGGATCGCTACTTACTCATGAAATGAAGATGAAGAGGTTGAATGATAAGGAAGATGAGGAAAAGGGGAGAAAAGGAGTAGTGCTAAATGCCTCAAACAACTTGAGTGAACAAGAACAATCTTCAAGTGAAGAAGAAGGTGGAAACAAAGTGGAGAAGAAGAAATTGCAATGGCAAATGAAGAAGTTCAAGAGATTCTACAAAAAGGAATTTCTCAAGAAAGGAAGAAAACCGAGTCAAGAAGAGTGGACAATCATCATCATATAAACCTCGAGTGCTTTGAATGCAAAAAGTACTCGAGCATCTTATCGTTGATCGTCCCTGAGTGTTGGAAAGGGAAAGAGAAAGCAAAAACAGAAAGAAATCGCAAGAAAGGAAAAGGACTAGCTGGAACATGGGATCAACAGGGAAAGTGAAAATGAAAGTGAAGGAAAGGCCAACTTATGCTTCATGGCCATTGATGATGAGGTACAATCTTCTACTTCTATTTCAAATTTGTGTGATGATGATATTGATTCTAGTGATTTAATTCTAGAATTGTATGAAGAACTAAAAAAAGGCTTCAAGAAGAAATAAAGAAATAAAATCCAAAATTAGTGATCTTTCAAATGAAAATTCAAAATTATGTCTTGAAAATGATAGACTTCTTGAGACCTTAAATTCTCTTACTATTGAAAAGGAAGTTTTGAACACTACCATACAAGATGTGTCTTTTGAAAACAAAAAGCTGTGTTCAAAATTATTTCTCTTGAATCAATGTTAAAAGATCATGAGGTTTTAAAAAGGAAAGTTAATGATCTTACTTTATGCATTGAGAAATTTACAAATGGAAGAAACAATTTAAATAAATTACTTGGGTATCAAAGATCCTCATTTGTAAAGCATGGTCTAGGTTTTACACATGATTGCCTTCATTCAAAACCAAAAGAGACATTTGTTAAAGAAGCTTCTCATTATAGATCTCATACTTGCTGTACATATTGTGGTAAGCATGGACATAAAGTGTTTAAATGCATTATAAAAAGAAAGATAGAAACTGGAGTAAAGACTATATGGAAAGTTAAAGGAATCATCACTAACCCTCTTGGACCCAAGAAGATATGGGTACCAAAAATCACTCTTTCTAATTTGGTATAGGTACAATTTGCTTCAAGATCAAATGCCACAAAATGGTTTCTTGATAGTGGCTGTTCAAGACACATGACTGGAAATGCATCACTTGTTAGTGAGCTTCAAGCTACAAGTGAAGGCTTTGTCACTTTTGGTGACAAGAAGAAAGGGAAAAATACTTGGAATAGGTAACATTGGTAAAGGTTCATTCCCTCTTATCAAACAAGTTTTACTTATTGATGGTTTAAAATATAATTTACTTAGTATTAGCCAATTATGTGATAATGGTTGCAAAGTAGAGTTTAAATGTGATACTTGTACTATTCTTGATAATGCAAGCAATAAAACTATCTTTGTAGCTAAAAAGAGTAAGTAATGTATATGTATTATATCTTGATGAACTTATTACTAATGACATTAAATGCCTTGCAATACATGACAATGATGGATTTTTATGGCATAGAAGATTAGGACATGTGAGCATGGATTTATTGAACAAACTTTCTACTCAAGAACTAGTTAGAGGATTACCAAAAATGCATTTTGACAAAACTCGGATTTGTGATGCTTGTCAATATGGAAAACAATCAAAAACATCCTTCAAACCAAAGAAAATGGTGTCTACCTCAAAACCTCTTGAACTAGTTCACATGGACTTGTTTGGACCTATGAGGACTACTAGTCTTGGTGGTAAAAAGATATGCTTATGTGATTGTTGATGATTTTTCCAGATTTACATGGGTAATATTTTTATCACAAAAAGATGAAACATTTTATGAATTTTCAAAACTTTTTAAGAAGGTTCAAATTTCTCTTAATTGCAATCTAATATCTATTAGAAGTGATAATGGAAGAGAGTTTTGCAATCAAGATTTTACAAAATTTTTGTGATGAGTATGGTATCACTCATAATTTTTCAAAGTAGCCAAAACACCTCAACAAAATGGAGTTGTTGAGGGGAAAAACAGAACATTACAAGAAATGGCTAGATCAATGCTTTGTGAAAACTCTTTACCTAAGTACTTTTGGGTCAAGTTGTAAATACAAACGATGCTATGTAATGAATAGAGTTTTACTAAGATCTTTTATAAGAAAAAACACCTTTTGAACTTCTATTTAATAAAACTCCATCAATTGTTTATTTTAAAGTATTTGGTTGTAAATGCTTTATTTTAAATACTAGTGACAATCTTGGTAAGTTTGATGAGAAAATCGATGAAGGTATATTTCTAGGCTATTCATCTAATAAAAAGGCTTATAGAGTCTATAATAAAAGGACATTGTGTGTTGAAGAATCTATTCATGTAACTTTTGATGAATCTAATATTTATCTTCAAAGAAGAAATGAAGATGATACAGAGTTCATCAATGGTTGAAAATCAAACTCAACACCAAGTACCCACATTGGAAGATCATGCTAAAGAAGAAGAAATAATGGAGCAAGAACATGATGGTCAATCAAGCAATAATCAAGAGCTTCCAAAGGATCTCACATATGCAAGAAGTCATCCTAAGGAGCAAATCATTGGTGATGTCTCTCAAGGAGTTAAAACAAGACGGTACTTTATTGATAATTTTGCACTTTTTATCACATATTGAACCTAAAAAATATTGATGATGCATTGTGTGATAATTTCTGGATTATTGCTATGGAAGAAGAGTTAAATCAGTTTGAGAGAAATAAAGTTTGGAATCTTGTTCCTAGACCTCATGATCATTCTCGTTATTGGTACAAAATGGATATTTAGAAATAAGTTAAATGAACTAGGAGAAGTAGTTAGAAATAAAGCTAGACTTGTTGCTCAAGGCTTCAATCAAGAAGAAGGTATTGATTATGATGAAACTTTTGCTCCAGTGAGCTGATTAGAGTCTATCGAATACTCTTGGCATTTGCTTGTTTTAAAGACTTTAAACTATTTCAAATGGATGTCAAAAGTGCTTTTCTAAATGGTTTTATTGAAGAAGAAGTTTATGTAGAACAACCTCCTAGATTTATTCATGAAAAATTTCCAAATCATGTTTTCAAATTATCTAAAGCTCTATATGGACTGAAACAAGCTCCAAGATCTTGGTATGAAAGATTAAGTGGTTTTCTTCTCTCAAAAGGTTTTACTAAAGGAAAAGTAGACACAACTCTTTTTATTAAAACATCTTCTAAAACTCGATATTTTGCTTGTACAAATCTATGTTGATGATATCATTTTTGGTTCTACTAATACTTCTCTTTGTGAAGAGTTTGCTAAAACTATGCAAAATGAATTTGAGATGAGCATGATGGGAGAACTAAGTTTCTTCCTTGGACTACAAATTAAGCAAACCAAAGATGGAGTCTTCATCAACCAAGCAAAATATACTAAGGAGCTATTGAAAAAGGTTTGGAATGGACCATGCAAAAGGAATTAGTACTCCAATGAGTTCATCAACTAAACTTGACAAAGATGAAAAAGGTAAAAGTATTGATGAAAAAATTATATAGAGGTATGATAGGAAGTTTACTCTATCTCACTGCTAGTAGACCGAGATATTATGTTTGTCTGTATGCTTGTGTGCTAGATTCCAATCTTGTCCTAAAGAATCTCATCTAATTTCATTAAACGAATTTTTTCGTTACTTGATTGATACTCATGATTATGGCCTTTGGTTTTCGAAAAATTCATCTTTTTGAACTTATTGGATATTCCGATGCGGATTATGCTGGATGTAAAGTTGAACGTAAAAGCACAAGTGGGCATTGTCAATTTCTTGGTAGTTGTCTTGTATCTTGGTTTAGTAAAAAGCAAGCTCGTGTGTCTTTATCCACTGCAGAGTCGAATACATAGGCTGCGAGTAGTTGTTGTGCACAATTGTTATGGATGCAGACATACTTTACTTGATTATGGTCTTAAATTCAATTGTGTTCCCATATTATGTGATAATACTAGTGCCATTAACTTGAGCATAAATCCTATTCAACATTCTAGGACTAAGCATATAGAGATAAAACATCATTTTATTCGTGACCATGTGATTAAGAAAGATATATGCTTAGAATATATAAATACAAATGATCAAATTGCTGACATATTTACAAAGCCTTTGGGCTGAGGAAAAGTTTAATCACCTAAGAAGACTCTTAGAATTTCAAGATTCAATGACTAATGTGTTTGTTGAAGTCATAATGAATGCAGGGAAATTTTTTGATTCAAAATTCGGATGCACTGCTAGAAGATTCGGTCGACCGAATTTTCTAAGTGTCAAGAAACAGAGACTTTTGATCAAGAATTGGACGCAGTCGGAAAATTCGGTCGATCGAATTTTTCAACCGAAGAAACAGAAACTTTCGCTCGAAAATTCGGACGCAGACCTGAAAAATCGGTCGATCGAATTTTACTGAGACGAGACTTTTTAAATAAAGTCTGAAACAATCTCTTCAACATTACTACTTCCGAATTTCACATTTTTTTTAAAATATCTCACACCCATTCACATCCAAATCAAAATCTCTTCAAAATCCCACACTCCCATCCCGATTTTCCTTCATTTTTACACGTCCAAGCCCTAATTTCATACAGAAAACAAATCCTTCTCAAGAGAAAACATCATGGTGAGAACAAAGATCCCCAATGTTGAGAAAGGAAAAGGAAAGGCTAAGGAAGGAGATAGAGATCCAATCCTCAATCGACCAAGAAAGATTCGCATTCCTCAAGCACAAGGAGTTGACGAGGTTTATCTCTATCAAATCTACTCATGAATTTGAAGAATGGAATAAGAATAATAGAAAAAATCATTCTCGGATACAAGGTTGATATTGATAAGTCGTCAAATATGGATATTGTCATATCTCATTTCAATGATATTGGTTGGAGTAGTTTGCTCTTCATTGATGAAGAATTTTATCCCACTTTGATATATGAATTCTATGCAAATCTGAAAGAGGATAGAATTGAGATGATAGGGATAATGTGATACAATGGTATTCATCCGAGTATCACAAATGGACATTGAATTCAATGAAGGATTGATAAATAGAATATGTGGAGTAGGAGATGAGGGAGCTAGATATTATTCAAAGCATCCATGCATTGCTATGATCGTGAACTATTCACACATGTTAGATTTGAAGATGCATTTACAAATGGAAGAGAGTTTAGGGCCATAAAGGAAAGGGAAATTAAGAATTTGGATGCTAGAGGTAGAGTTTTACATCACATGGTGACCACAATGATTGTTCCTAATTTTGGACATAAGTCATCGGTTGGAAATATGCATATGGTAATCATGTTAGCCCCTGCATGAAAATAGAAGGATGAATTTTGGGTATATAGCATTGAAACATATGATTGCAGCCAGAAAAAACAGATTACCAAGGCATTCCCATTTGGAAGGTTATTAACCAGAATATTCAAGCATTTTAAGATCAAACTTCCTGGAAGAGGGCAAACTTTTAAGAGTGGTGAAATTTATACAAATGAAACTCTTAAGAGAATGCAATTAGTTCATGATGAGGATAATGTATGGAGGACAAAAGAGAAACTCCTCCAAAAAGGATAGAAAGAGAGAAAGCTATAGAAAGTGAAGAGGAAGAAGAAGAAGAGGATGAAGAGGAAACCCTTGCTAGGGAAATGAAAACAAAAAGAAAACATGACACCTCAAGTGAGGGGGAGCAACCCCTCAACAAAAAGGAGATTATTTGAAGAAGAAGTCTGAGTTAAGTCTAGCAATAAAGGAGTATCTAGAGGGGACACCATTATAGCCAAAAACATTCCAAGAAGCCTTGAACAATCATGTCAAGGAAATGGAGAAAATGTATAAATTCTTTGAGTCATTTGCTCCAATGGTTCTTGGAAAACTAGATGGATTGGAAAACAGAGTAAAACACATTGAAGATATCCTTATGAGAAATACTCAAAGTGGTGAAGGAACCTCTAAACCTCAAGATGGAAAGGAGGAGGAAAGAAAAAGAGAAGCAGAAAAAGAAGATAATCAAGATAGCAGTGATGAAGATGATAATAAGGGTGGAAATGAAGAGACTATAGCAGAAGAAGAAGAACAAGAACATGCTCTTGAAGATCCACCTAGGTGGTCGGGAGCCAAGTAGCTCAAGCTGCAATTGTATCTCCAACAACAATCTCTTTCGGTCAAGGAAGAGTCAAGCACTTGGCGGTCAAGAAAGGAGTGAGCCGAGCCTCTCCATCAACCTCATCATCACAAGACTAAGCCTTCTCTTCTAATCTCTTTACTGTATTTTGTTCAGTTTTCTAAGCATTTTGTTGCATTTTCTATTCTGAACCTGTTAAATATTTTCTATTCTGAAGCTCAATGATGAAATAATAGTGATGAGAGCTTCTTTTATATGCTAACTTGAATATCTCATTTTCATTGATCCCTTTAAATTTTTTTTTATGATGACAAAAGGGGAGAAAAATATGATGCAATATGAACCCCAGTCCTTAATGAAATTCGGATGCAAGGTTTTAAGATTGGATGCATTCATATTTATGGTCAAAATTTTTTCCTGTTTATCCACATTGGTTCAAATCTGTCTTACTCTACTCCATTATGTTTGAACAACAGATATGAAACCTTTATATCATTTCAAACCTTCAATTATATTGAATCATTGCAGTTTGGACATGAGTTTAAAAATTCGGATGCATGTGATTCAAAATTCGGACGCATGTGATTCAAAAATTCGGATGCATGATATAAAATTCGGATGCATCCATATTGTGTTACCAAAAAGTGCTCATTTGTTGTTCAAATTGATTCAAATATATTTTAATCTCTTCTAATATGTTTGAACAACCTTAGGAAAGCTTATTCACAAAATTTGGAGCTTTCATTTATCCTATTTTTAAAAGTTTGGACTTACTATGCACAAAATTCGGATGCATGATATCTCTAGTCCAAATGTGTTGAAAAATGAGTACAATCTAAGGGGGAGCATTGATAAGCTTTTTAACAACCTTAAAACCTCTCTTAGAAGTTTTCTAAATACTTAAATGCTATATCTTCTATCCTAATTGTTGGAAGGAAGGAGGCAAATGGAGGTTGGTTGGGTCATAGGCTCATATTGAGCCTTTTGCATGTCAATGTGCTAAATTGGTTATTATCCATTATTGACATTAATGCTTCTTTGTACTACATTGTTTAAATCCATCACATTTTGCATCAAAGTTTATCATCATCAAAAAGGGGAAGATTGTAAGCCCTAAGGGCAAATCATGTAATTTTGATTCATGACAAATATTGATGAGAACTAATATGTTTATATTGTGTGATAGGATTTATGAAGAAAGAAGTTTGAAGTCTCATTGCCTTCAAGACACAGAGCAAGAACAACCTCAGTAAGCTATGAGTCTTTTGAGGTTTATTCAAAGATGAACTCAAGGCATTGAAGACTTGAAGTGTAGAGTAGGTATGATGATAGGTAATATCTATGTAAACTCTACACTTGTATGTCTTGGAGTCAATTGAATGCATAAGAGAGCATAAAATTAGTTTCTTAAGTTTAAAAGTTTTTTTTGAATGAATTCTTAGTAAATGAGGTTTTGTGTCCTAAAAGTTTTTAAGTTAACTTTATATGATCAAATGAGTTTGATTTTGGTTTTCAAACTTATGTTTGTCTAAATAAGTTATCTATATATATCAAATGTATTTCAAATACTTGGAAGATTGATTTCAAATGATTTTACAAAGTTTGAACACAATTCCATAAAATTCGGTCGTCCGAATTGGGTAGCAAAAGTTTGCTACTGTTCTTCCAGAGAAATTCGGAAGAAGATTCGGACGCATGAAGAAAAATTCGGTCGTCCGAATTTTGGTCTTCAGCATGGTTACTGTTCTTCCAGAGAAATTCGGAAGAAGATTCGGACGCAGCAGGAAGAATTCGGTCGTCCGAAAAATTCGGACGCAGAATTCGGTCGTCCGAATTTCCTGAAAGTAGCCGTTAACTAGCCGTTTTATGAACGTTTTAACAGATTTTCAAATTCTATAAAAGCCATAAACATGCAAATTTTTGCAACTCTTGAAATCTTGAAAACTCCAAGCATTCAAAAGCATTTAGAAAACATTTCTTAAGCTCTCTTATGTCTTGTGCATTCAATTGATCCATCCAAAGACATCAAAGTGTGAAGGTGCAATTTTGTGTAAATTCTACCAACCAGTGGTAACATCTACACACTCTTCTTTACTTAATCAATTGTATTGTTCTACTAAGCTCTAGCAAGGTTATCTTGATAACATAAAACCCTTTAGATAAGGGTGATCCTTGAAGTTGTGATTCAAGGTTGTTTGAGATATAAAACCATAGGTTGGTGAGCCTTGTTTGTAAAATTTACAAGTAGAGGTTGTATGTGTAAAACCAAAGTGTGGTGAACCTCTCATGTAATCTGTGAACTTGAGCACATAGTAGAGTTATTGAAATCCTTAAGTGTATGCTTAAGGTAGTGGAGGTAGATCTTGAGGATCGAACCACTATAAATTGTTTGTGTTTATTTGTTTACATTTCTTATCACTGCTTTGTCATAAATCGAGGTTTATTCTCATTCACTTAATCTGCAATAGGTCCGCTCATCTATAAAGTTTGAATTTGAGAAAATTATCCAAATACCTAATTCACCCCCCTCTTAGGTATTTCGAGTTCTAATTATATTTTTTGGAAGTCTAGGATTGAGATATACATTTATTCTATTAACTATGAATTGTGGAGTATTACTGAGAAAGGTCCCTATGTGCCATTGAGATTGAAAGCCGATGGAGTTACAAGGGAACCAAAGCCTATTGAGGAGTATGATGAGAGCGATTCAAGAAAGATGACATTAAACTACCAAGCAATGAACATTCTTTGTTGTGCTTTGGTCATCAATGAATACAATAGAGTGATGGAATGTGATTCCGCTCATGAAATGCGGAAGCTACTGCAAGTCACTCATGAAGAAGAAAGAGCAAATGTGTGCTTCATGGCAATGGAAGATGAGGTACAACCTACTCCATCTACCTCTACTTATTATGATGATGATATTGATGATCCTAGTGAATTACTTGTTGAGATGTATGGAGAATTAAAGAAGGCTTCAAAAAGGAATAAGAAAATGAAAACCAAAATTAATGATTTATTGAATGAGAATTCGAAATTGTTTTGTGAAAATAAAAAGCTGCTTGATTCTATTGAATTCTTGAATATTGAAAAAGAAGTTTTAAATGTCTCTTTACAAAACATGTCCCTTGAAAATAAGATTCTTTGTGAAAAGATTTTGTCTCTTGAAAGAATGCTTGTTGATCATGAGACTTTGAAAAAGAAGGCTGATGAACTTACATCATGTATAGAAAAAATTTACAAAAGGAAGGGACAATCTTGATAAAATTCTTGGAACTCAAAGATCTTCTCTTGTTAAAAATGGTCTTGGCTATAATTATGTAAACAGTATGTCTAAATATAAAAACTTCTTTGTTAGAGCTGCTTCTACTTCCATGCATTATACTTGTTGTACTTATTGTGGAAAACATGGACATAAAGTCACCAAATGTTATGTTAAAAGAAAAGTAGAGAATGGTGTAAAAACCATTTGGAGAGTTAAGGGAATTATTACTAACCCCCATGGACCCAAGTAAGTATGGGTACCAAAGGATACTTCCTCTCCTTTATTGCAGGTACACTTTAATTCAAACTCAAGCACCACCAAGCTGTACATTGATGATGTTGGATTAAAGAGTAAAGGAAAACACCTCATTCATAAGCAAGGTCAAAGCAACCAATGAAGGATTTGTTTTGAGACAAG
Organism: Rauvolfia tetraphylla; assembly: GCA_030512225.1. Lineage (NCBI taxonomy): Eukaryota > Viridiplantae > Streptophyta > Magnoliopsida > Gentianales > Apocynaceae > Rauvolfia > Rauvolfia tetraphylla. The sequence goes on along the minus strand of JAJQKT010000024.1, from coordinate 5,860,205 downwards.
AAGAAAGGAATAATTCTTGGTGTAACCAATGTTGGTAAAGGTTCCTCTCTTCTTTTTAAACAAATGTTGCTTAGTGATAATTTGAAATATAACTTGCTTAACATTGGTCAATTATGTGACAGTGTGAAAAGTTGAATGTAAATGTAATACTTGCACTATACTTGATGGTGTCAATGGTAGAACTATTTTTGTTGCAAATTGTATTAGTGCCTTGCCTTGATGAGCTTGTTGCTTATAAAATTAGATGATTTTCCACTCATGATAATGACGGTTATTTACGGCATAATAAACTTGAATGTCTTATTACTTATGATAATGATGGATTTTCTTGGCATAGAAGATTTGGTCACGTGAGCATGGATTTGTTGAACAAACTTTCCTCTCAAGATTTAATTGGAGGATTGCTTTGAGGAAAGTGTCTTTGAAATACTTGTCAATATAGAAAACGAACTAGAGAATTTTTCAAACCCATGAAATGCTTTTATACCTCAAAACATCTTGAGCTTGTTCATATGGATTGTTTTGGACTTATGAGGAACTCTAGTATTGATAACTTGAAGTATGCTTAGTAGTAGTTGAGGATTTCTCAATATTCACTTTAGCATTATTCTTTGCTCAAAAAGATGAAGTGTATGGGAGAATTTTACAACAAAGTCTTTACAAAATTTACTTTGAAAATTGAATTTCATATAATTGTTTCAACTGCAAAAAACTCCACAATAAAATGGTGTTATTGAAAGAAAATTTTGAACTTTGCAGAAATTGGCTAGGTCTATGCTTTGTGAAAATTCTTCTTCAAAAATATTTTTGGGCCAAAGCCTTAAACACCACATGCTATGATAAATAGAATTCTTTTTAAGATCATTTTGAAGAAAAACATCTTTTGAATTCTCTTTCATAAGACGTCTCAAATTGCATATTTTTAAAAATGTTTGGTTATAAATGTCTTATCTTAAATTCTTGTGATAAATTACTTAAATTTTATAGAAAACCGGATATTGGTATATCTCTTAGCTATTCTTCTAACAAAAAGGCATATAGAGTTTACAATGAAAAGAACCTTATATGATGATGAAACCATTCATGTTTGTTTTGATGAATCTTACATTTATTTGGAAAGAAGAGATGAAGATGATGTAGGTACATCAATGAATAACTATCAAACCCATCTTCAAGCACCAACTTTGGAGGATCATACCAATGAGGAAGAGATGATTAAGCAAGAACAAGATAACCAACCTAGTGGTGACCAAAAGCTCTCAAAGAACTTAAGATATCCAAGAGGCCACCCTAAGGAGCAAATCATTGGTGATATCTCCCAAGGAGTACAAATAAGGCAGTACTTTGTCAATAACTTTATTCTTTTTATCGCATATGAGCCTAAAAGTATTGATGATGCAATGTGTGATGATTTTTTGGATTATTGCTATGCAAGAGGAATTAAATAAATTTGAAAGATACATAATTTTTTTATATTCCTAAATCTCATGATCATTCCATTATTGGAACTAAATGGTTTTAGAAATAAACCTATTGAATCTGAAGAAGTTGTTAGAAACAAGGCTAGACTTGTTGCCTAAGGATTCAATCAAGAAGAGGGATTTGATTATGATGTAACCTTTGTTCCGAATATAGACTTGAGTCCATAAGAATGCTTTTGACTTGTACTTGCTTTAAAAGTTTTAAGTTATTTCAAATGAATGTCAAAAGTGCTTTTCTAAATGGTTTTATTGAGGAAGTAGTTTATGTGGAACAATCACCCAGCTTTTGCTTATGAAAAGTTTCCTAACCATATTTTCAAACTATCCTAAGTTTTTGTATGGTTTAAAACCAGCTTCTAGAATTTAGTGTGAAAGATTGAGTAGTTTCCTTCTTTCAAAAGGATTTTGAAGAAAAAAAAGCTGAAACTACCCTTTTTATAAAATCCTCATGCAACAATGATCTATAACTTGTCCAAATATATGATACATTTTTTTGTGCTTCTAATACTTCACTTTGTGATGTGTTTTCCAAGTTAATGAAAAAGTAAATTTGAAATGAGCATGATAGGAAAACTCAATTTCTTTCTTGGCCTACAAATCAAGCAAACCAAGAATGGCACTTTCATGAATCATGTTAAGGTATAAGCACTTCCATAAATTTATCAACTATGCTTGAAAAGAATAAAAAGGTTTCATAGGAGTAATCAACTCTATTTGACCACAAGTAGAGCCAATATTATGTTTGTCATGTGCTTGTGTGCTAGATTTCATCTTGTCTTAGAGAGTTTCATTTGATTGCTATTAAACACATTCTCTATTACCTTATTGATACTCTAAGTGATTGTGGTCTATATTTCAAATGTGTGGCTATGTTATGTGATAACACTAATGCAATAAATTTGATCATCATAGTATTCAACAAATTAGGACAAAGCATATAGAGATCAAAATTCATCTCTTTAGAGATCACACTAATAAGGGTAATACTTGTTTAAAGTATGTTTGCATTAATGAACAAGTTAATAATATCATTACTAAGCCATTGGCTGAAGAAAGGTTTGACCAATCTTAGATGAAGCTTAGGGATTTCAAAATTCAATAACTAATGATTGTATTCAAGTGTTGTAGCTTCAGGTGAGGACAAAGCCAAAGAAAGAGAAGGAGGATCAGTAATCAATGAACCAAGGAAGGTTCATGTTTTGCAAAGCATGTCATGGATGGATAGTTTTGTCACAGTGGAGGCTACTACTGAACTTGATAATTGGACAAAAAGGAACCATATGATAAATCCAAGTCACAAGGTGGATGTCATCTATTCAAAATGGGTAATATACTCTCATTTTTAAATGATGTGAGCTAGACTAGTTTGCTTATGTTTGATGAATGCTATTACCTTCCTTAGTTTATGAAGTTTATGCAAATATTAAGGAAGAAGGAGTTGAGCAAGATGGTAATAAAGCTATTCAGTGGTATTCTTCTAGAATATCACAAGTTGATTTTTGAGATTTGTTAGCCCTAAGGGCAAATCATGTAGGTTTGATTAGTTTTGATTAATGACAAACATTGATAAGGACTAATATGCTTGTATGTTGTGTGATAGGATTTTTGGATTGAGAAGGAAGCAAGTCTCATTGCCTTGGATCTAGCAATGCAAGAACAGCTCAAATATACCAAAGTGATTAAAGATTGAAGAGTTTGTTCAAAATTAATGAAGGCTTTGAAGACATGAAGTGTAGGTTAAATATGGTTAATAGGTAAACTTTGTAAACCCTACACTCTTAAGCCTTGAAATCTATGAGTTGCAATTGAGAGCACAAAACTTGATTTAAATGGTTTCAATGGTTTTGAAGTTACCTAAATTATCATGTTTTCATAAATGGTTTTGGTACATAAAAGGTCTTTAATGACTTATCTTTAACGCTAGAATGTTTTCCGACTTGTTTGAATTGATTTGAATATGTTTTGAAAAGTCCAAAAAATTGGTCGTCCGAATTTTTGTAGCGAGTTTGCTACTATTCTTCCGGAGAAATTCGGAAGAAGATTCGAACGCAGACCAAAAAAATTCGGTCGTCGGAATTTTGGCCTTCAGACATAGTCACTTGTTCTTCCGAGAGAAATTGGGAAGAAGATTCGGACACGAGCGGGAAAAAATTCGGTCGTCCGAATTTTCCCGAAACTAGCCGATTTTATAATTTGTTTGAACTGATTTTCAAATTCTATAAAAGCCATAGCCTCCAGATTTTTTTAGTAGAACTTTGAACTTATCAAATCCTATATACTATAACTTGTTTTACACCAAATTCAATTGAAAAGCTCTCAAATTGCCTTGTGCTCAAAGATTGAAATTCAAGATTCCAAAGGCAACAAAGTGTGAAGGAGAAACATTGTGTAAACATCTACCAACAAAGTGGTAACATCTTACACACTCTCTTTTCTTCTCTCAATTGTGTTTTCTACTAGCTCATTGCAAGGTTATCTTGTGACATAAAACCTTTTTGTGTAAGGGTGAGGCATAAACTAGATTAATCAAGGTTGTGGTGTAAAACCCGTTTGTGGGTGAGCCTTTGATTAGATTGGTCTTTAGGTTGTCTTTAGATATAAAACCCTTGTGGAAGGGTGAACCTTGTTTGTATAATTACTAAAAGAGGTTGTGTGTGTAAAACCATTGTGTGGTGAGCCTCTTGTGTAATTGTCTAAATTGAGCATACAGTGAATTGGTTGAAATCCTTGAGTGTGGACTCAAGGTAGTGGATGTAGATCTTGGAGAGATCGAACCACTATAAATCATGTGTTCATTTATTTATAGCTTTACTTGTTTACATACTTATGTTATTATTATTTGTTCTTAAGTGTTGATTGATTGGTTGTGATTTTATTGTTTGATCATCTTGTCTCAACCATTGAATCACATATAAACTTAGAGTTTGTTGAATTTGAAGAAGAGCTTTTATTAAGGTAAAGGATTTACAAAATAGAAAAATATTTTGATAATTAGCTAACGACCTAATTCACCCCCACCCTCTTAGGTCTTACAATTGGTATCGAGCAAGGTCTTCTTTTTAAAGGTCTAACAACCGAGAAGTAAAGATCATATGGCTAGTTTATCAAATTTGCCTTATACTGGAAGGTTCCTCTACTAATAGACCTCTATTGTTTGATGGTTCTAATTATATTTTTTGGAAGTCTAGGATTGAGATATACATTTATTCTATTAACTATGAATTGTGGAGTATTATTGAGAAAGGTCCCTATGTGCCATTGAGATTGAAAGCCGATGGAGTTACAAGGTAACCAAAGCCTATTGAGGAGTATGATGAGAGCGATTCAAGAAACATGACTTTAAACTACCAAGCAATGAACATTCTTTGTTGTGCTTTGGTCATCAATGAATACAATAGAGTGATGGAATGTGATTCCGCTCATGAAATGTGGAAGCTCATCGCAAGTCACTCATGAAGAAGAAAAGAGCAAATGTGTGCTTCATGGCAATGGAAGATGAGGTACAACCTACTCCATCTACCTCTACGTATTATGATGATTGAAATACCTAAGAGGGGGGGATGAATTAGGTATTTGGCTAATTTTTGCAAACTTAAACCTTTTATGCGTTTAGACCAAGAACAAGTTATATAAGCTAATTATAGATAATTGATAGCAAGGCAGTAATGAAAGCAATAGCAAAGAACTCAAACAATTTATAGTGGTTCGATCCTCAAGATCTACATCAACTACCTTAAGCTCACACTTAAGGATTTCAACAAATCTACTAATTGCTCAGGTTTACAAATTACAAGAGAGGTTCACCAAACTATGGTTTTACACTCACAACATCTTCTAGTAATGTTAACAATACAAGGCTCACCACAAACAATGGTTTTATATCTTAAACAACCTTGAATCACACTTTCAAGGATCACCCTTATCTAAAGGATTTTATGTTATCAAGATAACCTTGCTAGAGCTAGTAGAAATACACAATTTGATAAATAAATGAGAATGTGTAGAAGTTACCACTTGATGGTAGATATTACACAATTTTGCACCTTCACACTTTGATGTCTTTTGGGTTGATCAATTGAATGCACAAGACATAAGAGAGCTTAAGAAATGTTTGCTAAATGCTTTTGAATGCTTGGAGTTTTCAAGATTTCAAGAGTTACAAAAATTTGCATGTTTATAGCTTTTATAGAATTTGAAAATCTGTTAAAACGTTCATAAAACGGCTAGCAACGGCTAGTTTCAGAAAATTCGGACGACCGAATTTCTTGGCTGCGTCCGAATCTTCGTCCTAATTTCTCTGGATGAATAGTAACCATGCTGAGAACAAAAATTCGGACGACCGAATTTTTTTGCTACGTCCGAATCTTCTTCCGAATTTCTCTGGAAGAACAGTGACCATGCTGAAGGCCAAAAATTCGGACGACCGAATTTTTTGGTTGCATCCGAATCTTCTTTCGAATTTCTCTGGAAGAATAGTAGCAAACTTTTGCTACAAAATTCGGACGACCGAATTTTTTGAAAGCATTTTCAAACTTTGTAAAATCATTGAAGATATAACTTCAATGAGTTTGAAAAATATTTGATATGTATAGAAAACTTATTTAACCATATATAAGCTTGAAAAACAAGAACATATGAAGTTTACTAACATATCTTATAAAAAGATTCATTCAAAGCCTTTTAAGATCATAAGACTATTTTTATGCTCTCTTATGCATTCAATGATAACCAAGACATGCAAGTGTAGAGTTTACATAGAAATTTACCTAAAAGTTAAATGTACTCTACACTTCAAGTCTTCAATGCTTTTTGATCATCTTTAGAACAACATTCTTCAAACTTCAAATACTTGCTTAACTGAAGTTGTTCTTGAACTTTTGCTTCAAAGCAATGAGACTTCATACTTCTCAATTTACAGAACTTATCACACAATAATCAAACATTTTAGTCCTCATCAATATTTGTCATTAATCAAAACTACATAATTTGCCCTTAGGGCTAACAATCTCCCCCTTTTTGATGATGACAAACTTTGATGCAAAATGTGATAGATTAAAACAATGTAGTACATAGAAGTATTAATGTCAATGATAGAAAATAACCAATTTAGCACATTGACATACAAAAGGCTCAATATGAGCCTATGACCCAACCAACCTCCATTAACCTCCTTCCTTCCAACATCTAGGATAGAAGATATAGCATTTAAGCATTAAGACAACTTATAAGAAAGGTATTAAAGGTAAGAAAAAGATTAACATTGCTCCCCTTAGATTGTGCTCATTTTCAACCAATTTGGACTAGGATTATTATGCATCCGAATTTTTTGACATATCAAGTCCAAACTTTAAAATAGGATAAATGAAAGCTCCAAATTTTGTAAATAAGCTTTCCTATGGTTGTTCAAACATATTAGAAGAGATTAAAACATATTTGAATCAATTTGAACAACAAATGAGCACATTTTTTACAGCAAAATATGCATGCATCCGAATTTCAGAACATGCATCCGAATTTTTAAATCTTAAGTCAAAAACTATAATAAATTCAATATAATGAATGCCTAAGGTTTTTTAAACATAATAGAGAGATTAAAACAGATTTAGATCAATTTGAACAAACAATAGAATACTTTTTGGCAACAAGTTATAGCTCATGCATTCAAATGTATTCATAGAGTTTTCATAGAGTAACAATTCAAGAGCAAGTTATTCATTTACAGAAAACACATAGAAAACATCTATAGGATTGAGACATAAGACTCAGAAAACATGCATACAGAAAATTCATTATCAATTCATATAGAGAAAATTCAAAAATTCATTATCTCATCCCATAAGCAGTTTTTCACACATTTTGTCATCAGTCAAAGATGGGGTCAATGAAAATGAGATTAATAATTTAACACATAAAGAAAGCTCTCATCACTGAGATTTCATCATTGAGCTTCACTATTACATAAGATGCAAGAAAAATACTGAAGAAGATTATAACATTAGATGCAAAACTAAAAATTTAAATAACTTAAAGCAGTAAATAGAATGGAAGAGATGCTTAGTCTTGTGATGTTGATGAAGAGGCTCTGCTAATCCCTTTCTTGATGGCCAAGTGCTTCACTCTTCCTTAGCTGAATGAAATGTTCTCATCATTTCCTCCTTGATCATCCCCATCATCACTGTCATCATCTTTGTCCTTCTTATCTTCCTCTTTATCATCATCTTCCTCATTTCTATCTTGAGGCCTAGAGGGTCCTTCACCACTTTGAGTATTTCTCATTAGGATTTCCTCAATGTGTTTCACTCTACTCTCTAGTCCATCTAATTTTCCTAGAACCATTGGAGCAAATGATTCAAAGAACTTATACATCTTCTCCATTTCCTTGACTTGATTGTTCAAGGCTTCTTGGAATGCTTTGGCTATTATGGTGTCACCTCTAATTATTCTTTCACCACTTGACTCAACTTCAGTTTCTTCTTCAACTACTATTCTTTTTGTTGGTGGTTGCTCCCCCTCACTTGAAGTGTCATGCTTTCTTTTTGTCTTCATTTCTCTTGCAAGGGTCTCTTTCTCATCTTCCTCATCTTCATCCTCCTCCTTTTCCTCTTCTACACTTTCTGTCCTTTATTTTCTTCCTAATCTTTTTGGAGAGGATCCTCTTTTTGTTTTCCATACTCCATCATCATCAAGAATAAGCTGCATTCTCTTAAGGGATTCATCAGTGTATATTTCTCCACTTTTAAAGGCTTGTCCTCTTCTCGGAAGTTTAATCTTAAAATGCTTAAAGATCTTTGTTATGACCTTCCAAAAGAGAATGCCTTGGTTACTTGCTTTTTCTAGCAGTAATCATGTGTCTTAAGGCTATATATCCAAAGTTCAATTTCCTCTGTTCATGCAAGGCCAACATTAATACCATATGCATATTACCTCACGATGATTTATGTCCAAAGTTAGGATAAATCATAGTAGTTACCATATGATGCAATACTCTACCTCTAGCATCCAAATTCTTGATTTCCCTCTCTTTTATAGATCTAAACTCTCTTGCATTTGTAAATGCTTGTTCAAATCTATCATATGTAAAGAGTTGACGATCATAGCAATGCATTGAGGATGCATAATATTTAGCCCCACTGTCACTTACCCCACAAATTACATTGATCGGGGCTTCACTTAATTCAATATCAACTTGGGATACTCTAGTTGAATATAATTGTGTCCTATCATCCCCAACAATCTCAGTTCTTTCTTCCTTTAGGTTTGCATAGAATTCATATACCAAAGTAGGATAAAAATCTTCATTAATAAATAACAAACTACTCCATCCAACATCATTGAAACAGGACAGAACCATATCCATACTAGATAGTTTATCAGCATCCACCTTATATCCAGGAATAATCTTTCTACTATTCTTATTCCATTCATCAAATTCATGAGTAGATTTGATAGAGATAAACCTGTCAACTCCAGATTGTGTTTGAGGAATGCGAATCCTTCTGGGTTGATTGAGGATTGGGTCTCCATCTCCTTCCTTAGCATTTCCTTTTCCTTTCTCAATATTGGGCTTCTTTGTTCTCACCATGATGTTTTCACTTGAGAAGGATTTGTTTTTCCGTATGAAATTAGGGCTTAGAAGTTTAAAAATGAAGGAAAATTGGGATGAGAGTGTGTGGATTTGAAGAGATTTTGATTCGGACGTGAATGGGTATGAGAGGTTTTGAAAGGATGTAAAATTCGGAAGTTGTAATGTTTGGAAGAAACCGTTTCGATTTTCATTTAAAGGGATGCATCCGCAAAATTTGGACGACCGAATTTTAGGTCTACGTCCGAATTTTTCAATCAAAAGTTTCTGTCTCTTTGGTTCGAAAAAATTCGGTCGATCGAATTTTATGTCCTCGCGTCCCGAATTTTTGATCAGGTAAATCTCGTTTTCATCACAACATTAATACACACATTAGTCATTGAATTTTGAAATTCCTAAGAGTCTTCTTAGGTGATTAAACCTTTCCTCAGCCAAAGGCTTTGTAAATATGTCAGCAATTTGATCATTTGTATTTACATGTTCTAAGCATATATCTTTCTTAATCACATGATCACGAATGAAATGATGTTTTATCTCTATATGCTTGGTCCTAGAGTGTTGAATGGGATTAATGCTCAAATTGATAGCACTAGTATTATCACATAGTATAGGCACACACTTAAATTTAAGACCATAATCAAGTAAAGTATGCTGCATCCATAATAATTGTGCACAACAACTTCCTGCAGCTATAGGTTTATCACTTCACTTGAGATTGCAAATATGGTGGCTACAGAAGAGAACAAAGTCATTTCTCCTTCGACTTGTACCGGCCATTATCTGTTGGGAATTGTGGAAATCTAGGAATACGTACCGCTTCGAAGCGAATAGGGTGACTCTATATCATTTGAAGCAATCTATTTTGGGTTACCTCCTATCATTAGCTCATGCAAAGGGCTTTGTCTATTTTTGGCATTTCTATGCATCCGCTCACTCCGAAAAAACTTCGCCATCCACTTGTAGTGAAATGGAAGCAAGATTATGATCCGGATCAAGTAATCTTGAATATTGATGGGGCTTCAAAGGGAAATCCAGGGAATTCATCGGTCGGAGGAGTTCTTAGAACATCCAATGGAAACTTTATTGCTGCTTTTTACTCCTATATTGGCATCCGAACTAATTTTGAGGCAGAGTTGCAGGGATTACTTTTGGGTGTAAAACTATGTCTATCACTACAGTATTCTTATGTGGCAGTCCAAACAGACTCACTACTATTACTTAACTCAGTTCTTGCTAAACATAGGCCCGCTTGGAGATTTAGATATACTTTGTGTCATATTCTCTCACTCACCAAAGGCAATAATTTTTCCTTTTCACATGTTTATCGAGAAGCAAATGTGGTTGCAGATGCCTTGGCCAATCAAGGGTATATCGACGCTGGTACTTCCTATATATATGCTTTGGATCAACTTCCGCAAGCTGCTCGAGGACCTCTCATCCTATACAAGCAAGGAGTTCCAAATCTACGGAGTTAATTAGGATCTTGCTATTTATACTATTGGCTTATCTTTCTGTTTTGCCTACTATTTGGTGTTTTCTTTTAGTTTCTCTTTCATTGTAAATTAATTACCATTGTTAATAAACAGGTAGGGGTCTATGCCAAACCCCCCACAAATTGCAGGTGGTTTAAAAAAAAACAACTTCCTGCAGCTATGTATTCGACCTTCGTCGTGGATAAAGATACACAAGCCTCGCTTTTTACTAAACTAAGACACTAGACAACTACCAAGAAATTGACAATGACCACTTGTACTTTTACGCTCAACTTTGCATCCAGCATAGTCAGTATCAGAATATCCAATAAGTTCAAAAGATGAAGTTTTAGAAAACCAAAGACCATAGTCATGTGTATCAATCAAATAACGAAATATTCATTTGACAGAAATTAGATGAGATTCTTTAGGACATGATTGGAATCTAGCACACAAGCAAACATCAAACATAATATCTGGTCTACTAGCAATGAGATAGAGTAAACTTCCTATCATTCCTCTATAAATTTCTCATCAATACTTTTACCTTTCTCATCTTTATCAAGTTTAGTTGATGAACTCATAGGAGTACTTATTCCTTTTGCTTAATCCATTCCAAACCTTTTTCAATAGCTCCTTAGTATATTTTTTCTTGATTGATGAAGACTCCATCATTGGTTTGCTTAATTTGTAGTCCAAGGAAGAAACTTAGTTCTCCCATCATGCTCATCTCAAATTCATTTTGCATAGTTTTAGCAAACTCTTCACAAAGAGAAATATTAGTAGAACCAAAAATGATATCATAAACATAGATTTGTACAAGCAAAATATCATTTTTTAGAAGATGTTTTAATAAAAAAGAGTTGTGTCTACTTTTCCTTTAGTAAAACCTTTTGAGAGAAGAAAACCACTTAATCTTTCGTACCAAGATCTTGGAGCTTGTTTCAGTCCATATAGAGCTTTGGTTAGCTTATACACATAATTTGGAATTTTTTCATGGATAAAACCAGGAGGTTATTCTACATAAACCTCTTCTTCAATAAAACCATTTAGGAAAGCACTTTTAACATCCATTTGAAAAAGTTTAAAACCTTTAAAAGCAAGCAAATGCCAAAAGTATTCTTATAGATTCTAATCAAGCTCATCGGAGCAAAGGTCTCATCATAGTCAATGCCTTCTTCTTGGTTGAAACCTTGAGCAACAAGTCTAGCTTTATTTCTAACTACTTCTCCTAGTTCATTTAACTTATTTCTAAAACCCATTTTGTACCAATAACAGAATGATCATGAGGTCTAGGAACAAGAGACCAAACTTTATTTCTTTCAAATTGATTTAGCTCTTCTTCCATAGCAATAATCCAGAAATTATCACACAATGCATCATCAATATTTTTTGGTTCAATATGAGATAAAAAGAGCAAAGTTATCAATAAAGTACCGCCTTGTTTTTTACCCCTTGGGAGACATCACCAATGATTTGCTCCCTTAGGATGACCTTTTGCATATGTGATATCCTTTGGAAGTTCTTGATCATTGCTTGATTGACCATCTTGTTCTTGCTCCATTATTTCTTCTTCTTTGGCATGATCTTCCATTGTAGGTGCTTGGTGTTGAGTATGATTTTCAACCATTGATGTGCTGTGTCATCTTCATTTCCTCTTTGAAGATAAATGTTAGATTCATCAAAGGTTACATGAATAGTTTCTTCAACACACAATGTTCTTTTATTATAGACTCTATATGCCTTTTTTATTTGATGAATAACCAAGAAAAAATTCCTTCATCTAATTTTCTATCAAACTTACCAAGATAGTTGCTAGTGTTTAAAATGAAGCATTTATAACCAAAAAACTTTGAAATAGACAATTGATGGAGTTTTGTCAAATAAAAGTTCAAAAGGTATTTTTCTTATAAAAGGTCTTAGTAAAACTCTGTTCATGATATAACAAGTCAGTATTATGACTTCAGCTTCAAAAAATACTTTGGTAATGAGTTTTCACAAAGCATTGATCTAGCCATTTCTTGTAAGGTTCTGTTTGTCCTTTCAACAACACCATTTTGTTAAGGTGTTTTGGCAGCTGAAAAATTGTGAGTAATACCATATTCATCACAAAATTTTGTAAAGTCTTGGTTACAAAATTCTCTTCCATTATCACTTCTAATAGAAATCAGTTTGCAATCAAGAGAGGTTTGAACCTTTTTGAAGAGTTTTGAAAATTCATAAAATGTTTCATCTTTTTTGTGCTAAGAAGATTACCCATGTAAATCTTGAAAAATCATCAACAATCACATAAGCATAGCTTTTACCACCAAGACTAGTAGTCCTCATAGGTCCAAATAAATCCATATGAATTAGTTCAAGAGGTTTTGAGGTAGAAACCATTTTCTTTGGTTTAAAAGATGTTTTTGATTGTTTTCCATATTGACAAGCATCACAGAGGCAAGTTTTATCAAAATGCAATTTAGGTAATCCTCGCACCAGCTCTTGTGTAGAAAGTTTGTTTAATAAATCCATGCTTACATGTCCTAATCTTCTATGCCATAAAAATCCATCATTGTCATGAATGGCAAGACATTTAATAACATTTGTAATAAGCTCATCAAGATACAACACATATACATTACCAACTCTTTTAGCAACAAAGATAGTTTTGTTACTTGCATTGTCAAGAATAGTACAAGTATCACATTTAAACTCTACTTTGCATCCATTATCACATAATTGACTAATACTTAGTAAATTATACTTTAAATCTTCAATAAGTAATACTTTCTTGATAAGAGGGAAAGAACCTTTACCAATGTTACCTATTCCAAGTATTTTCCCTTTCTTCTTATCTCCAAATGTGACAAAACCTTCACTTGTAGTTTGAAGTTCACTAACAAGTTATGCATTTCCAGTCATATGCCTTGAGAATCCACTGTCAAGGAACCATTTTGTGGCACTTGATCTTGAGGCAAATTGTACCTATACCAAATTTGAAAGGGTGATTTTTGGTACCCATATTTTCTTGGGTCCAAGGGGGTTAGTAAAAGTTTCTTTGACTTTCCAAATGGTTTTAACACCACTTTCTATTTTTCTTTTGATAAAACATCTAGACACCTTGTGTCCATGTTTACCACAATAAGTGCAGCAAATATGTGATCTAGAATGATAAGATTCTTTAGCAAAAGATTTTTCTGTTTTGGAGCAGAATAATCATGAGTAAAACCAAGACCATGTTTTATAAATGAAGATCTTTGATAGCCAAGTAATTTATTCAAATTTTCCCTTCCATTTGTAAATCTCTCAATGCATAAAGTTAGATCATTAACTTTTCTTTTTAGAAGCTCATGATCTTTTATCATTGATTCAAGAGAAATAATTCTAGTGCAAAGCTTTTTGTTTTCAAAAGATATGTTTTGTATAGTTGTATTCAAAACTTCTTTTTCAATAGCAATGCAACTAATGGTTTCAAGAAGTTTTCCATTTTCCACACATAATTTTGAATTTTCATTAGATAAATCATTTATTTTGAGCTTCATTTCTTTATTTCTTTTTGAAGCCTTTTTTAATTCTTCATATAACTCAACAATAAGATCACTGGAATCAATATCATCATCATATACATTTGAAATAGAGGGTGAAGATTGTACCTCATCATCAATGCCATAAAGCATATGTTGGCCTTTCCTTCACTTTCATCCCCACTTTCTTGTTGATCCCATGTTCCAGCTAATCCTTTTCCCTTTCTTGACTGATTTCTTTTTGTTTTTGCTTTCACTTTCTTTTTCCCAAAGCTTTAGGACGATCAAAGCAACAAGATGCTCTGTGCTTTTTACATTCAAAATATTGAGGTTTATAGGATGAGGATTGTCCACTCTTCTTGATTGGTTTTCTTCCTTTCTTGAGAAACTCCTTTTTGTAGAATCTTTTAAACTTCCTTACTGCCATCGCAATCTCTTCTTCTCCACTGTTTCCTCCTTCTTCTTCACTTGAAGACTGTTCTTGTTCACTCAAGTGATTTGAAGACTTGAGTACAACTCCTTTTCTTCCCTTTTCTTCATCCTCCTTGTCATTTAGCCGTTTCATCTTCATTTCATGAGTCAAGTAGAGATCCAATGAGCTCTTCAAGTTGAAGAGTCTTCAAATCCTTGGATTCCTCAATGGCAAGTGTTTTTAGGCTGCCCGAGGATTTTGGTAGAGTATCTAAAATCTTTCTGTTTTGCTCTCCCATAGTATAGCTTTTACCATAAGCTTTTAAGCCATTGAAAATTTTAGTAAATCTTGTAAACATATCACTAATATTTTCACCTTGTTTCATGGTAAACAGTTCATAATCTCTAACTAGCATGGCAAGTTTAGATTCTTTAACTTGATTAGTTCCTTCATGTGTAATTTGAAGTAATCTCCACATGTCATGAGCGGGAATCACATCCACTAACTCTATTGTATTCGATAACATCTAAAGCACAACTTAATATATTCATGGCTTGATAATTTAAAGTCATTTTCTTAGAATCATGCTCATCAAATTCATCAGTGGACTTGGGTACTGAGGTTATTCCATCAGCACTCATTTTCATTTGGACATAAGGACCTTTCTCAATTATGTTCCACAAATCAAAATTAATAGAACAAATATAAATTTTAACTCTGGATTTCCAGAAAGTGTAATTTGTTCCATTAAACAAAGGTGGTCTAGTTGTGGAAGATCCTTCTAGGTAAGGTAGGTTTGACATATTAGCCATAGGATCTTTGTCTTCTAGGTTGTTAAACCACACACAGAAGTTCTAGCTCTGATACCAATTGAAATACCTAAGAGGGGGGTGAATTAGGTATTTGGCTAATTTTTGCAAACTTAAACCTTTTATGCGTTTAGACCAAGAACAAGTTATATAAGCTAATTATAGATAATTGATAGCAAGGCGATGAATGAAAGCAAAAGCAAAGAACTCAAACAATTTATAGTGGTTCGATCCTCGGGATCTACATCCACTACCTTAAGCTCACACTTAAGGATTTCAACAAATCTACTAATTGCTCAGGTTTACAAATTACAAGAGAGGTTCACCAAACTATGGTTTTACACTCACAACCTCTTCTAGTAATGTTAACAATACAAGGCTCACCACAAACAATGGTTTTATATCTTAAACAACCTTGAATCACACTTTCAAGGATCACCCTTATCTAAAGGATTTTATGTTATCAAGATAACCTTGCTAGAGCTAGTAGAAATACACAATTTGATAAATAAATAAGAATGTGTAGAAGTTACCACTTGATGGTAGATATTACACAATTTTACACCTTCACACTTTGATGTCTTTTGGGTTGATCAATTGAATGCACAAGACATAAGAGAGCTTAAGAAATGTTTACTAAATTCTTTTGAATGCTTGGAGTTTTAAAGATTTCAAGAGTTACAAAAATTTGCATGTTTATAGCTTTTATAGAATTTGAAAATCTGTTAAAACGTTCATAAAACGGCTAGAAAGCGGCTAGTTTCGAAAAATTCGGACGACCGAATTTCTTGGCTCGCGTCCAATTTCTCTCGGATGAATAGTAACCATGTTGAGAACAAAAATTCGGACGATCGAATTTTTTTGGTTGCGTCCGAATCTTCTTCCGAATTTCTTCGGAAGAATAGTAGCAAACTTTTGCTACAAAATTTAGACGACCAAATTTTTTTGAAAGCATTTTCAAACTTTGTTAAATCATTTGAGATATAACTTCAATGAGTTTGAAAAACATTTGATATGTATAGAAAACTTATTTAACCATATATAAGCTTGAAAAACAAGAACATATGAAGTTTACTAACATACCTTATAAAAAGATTCATTCAAAGCCTTTTAAGATCATAAGACTATTTTTATGCTCTCTTATGCATTCAATGATAACCAAGACATGCAAGTGTAGAGTTTACATAGAAATTTACCTAAAAAGTTAAATGTACTCTACACTTCAAGTCTTCAATGTTTTTTTGATCATCTTTAGAACAACATTCTTCAAACTTCAAATACTTGCTTAACTGAAGTTGTTCTTGAACTTTTGCTTCAAAGCAATGAGAATTCATACTTCTCAGTTTACAGAAACTATCACACAATAATCAAACATTTTAGTCCTCATCAATATTTGTCATTAATCAAAACTACATAATTTGCCCTTAGGGCTAATAATGATGATATTGATGATCCTAGTGAATTACTTGTTGAGATGTATGGAGAATTAAAGAAGGCTTCAAAAAGGAATAAGGAAATGAAAACCAAAATTAATGATTTATTGAATGAGAATTCAAAATTGTTTTGTGAAAAATAAAAAGCTTCTTGATTCTATTGAATGCTTGAATATTGAAAAAAGAAGTTTTAAATGTCTCTTTACAAAACATGTCCCTTGAAAATAAGATTCTTTGTGAAAAGATTTTGTCTCTTGAAAGAATGCTTGTTGATCATGAGACTTTGAAAAAGAAGGTTGATGAACTTACATCATGTATAGAAAAATTTACAAAAGGAAGGGACAATCTTGATAAAATTCTTGGAACTCAAAGATCATCTCTTGTTAAAAAATGGTCTTGGTTATAATTATGTAAACAATGTGCCTAAATGTAACAACTTCTTTGTTAGAGCTACTTCTACTTCCATGCACCATACTTGTTGTACTTATTGTGGAAAACTTGGACATAAAGTCACCAAATGTTATGTTAAAAGAAAAGTAGAGAATGGTGTAAAAACCATTTGGAGAGTTAAGAAATTTATTACTAACACTCATGGACCCAAGAAAGTATGGGTACCAAAGGAAACTCCTCTCCTTTATTGCAGTACACTTTAATTCAAACTCAAGCACCACTAAGCGGTATGTTAGCCCTAAGGGCAAATCATGTAGTTTTGATTAATGACAAATATTGATGAGGACTAATATGCTTGTATGTTGTGTGATAGGTTTTATGAACTAAGAAGTATGAAGTCTCATTGCCTTGAAGTTAAAATGCAAGAACAACTCCAATATGTCAAAGTGATTGAAGATTGAAGAGTTTGTTCAAGATGTTAGAAGGCTTTGAAGACATGAAGTGTAGGTTGCATGTGCTTAATAGGTAAACTTTGTAAACCCTACACTCTTAAGCCTTGGAATCTATGAGTTGCAATTGAGAGCACAAAACTTGATTTAAATGGTTTCAATGGTTTTGAACTTACCTAAATTATCAAGTTTTCATAAATGGTTTTTGCACATAAAAGATCTTTAATGACTTATCTTTAAGGCTAGAATGTTTTCCAACTTGTTTGAATTGATTTGAACATGTTTTGACAAAGTTTGAAAAATTCGGATGCAAGATTCGGACGCAGTCCAAAAATTCGGTCGTCCGAATTTTGTAGCAAAAGTTTGCTACTATTCTTCCAGAGAAATTCTGAAGAATATTCGGACGCAGCCAAAAAATTCGGTCGTCCGAATTTTGGCCTTCAGCATGGTCACTGTTCTTCCAGAGAAATTAGGAAGAAGATTCGGACGCAGCAGAAAAAATTCGGTCGTCCTAAAAATTAGGACGCAGAATTCGGTCGTCCGAATTTTCTGAAACTAGCTGTTACTAGCCATTTTATGGCCGTTTTAACTGATTTTCAAATTCTATAAAGGCTAGAAACTCTAGATTTTTGATAAATCTTTTGCACAAAAGAAATCCTTGAAGCTCTAACTTGTTTTACATAAAAATTATATCAAAAGCTCTCAAATTGCCTTGTGCTCAAAGATTGAAATTCAAGATTCCAAAGGCAAGAAGTGAAGTGGTGCTAGCAATTGTAATCATCCAACAAGAAGTGTTGGTAACATCTAAACTCTCTTTTTATATTATTGTTGTTATTGATACAAGGTTGTCAAGAGACTTAAAACCCTTGTGGAGGGTGAACCATAGACTAGATTAATCAAGGTTGTGGTGTAAAACCCATTGGTGAGGGTGAGCCTTGGATTAGATTGGTCTAGGTTGTCTAGTGACATAAAACTCTTTGTGATAAGAGTGAACCTTGTTTATTAGATTGAAAAGAGGTTGTTGTGGTAAAACCCATTGAAGGGTGAGCCTCTTGTGTAATTGCCTAAATTGAGCATATAGTGAATTGGTTGAAATCCTTGAGTGTGGACTCAAGGTAGTGGATGTAGATCTTGGAGGGATCGAACCACTATAAATCGTGTGTTCATTTCTTTATTGCTTTACTTTTTACATACTTGTGTTATTATTATTTGTTCATAGTTGTTGATTGATTGGTTGTGATCTTATAGTTTGATAATCTTGTCTTAACCATCAAATCACATATAAACTAGAAGTTTGTGAATTTAAAGAAGAGCTTTCATTAAGGCAAAGGGTTTGCAAAAAGGGAAAAGATTTTCAATAATTAGCCAAAGACCTAATTCACCCCCCCCCTCTTAGGTCTTTCAATTGGTATCAGAGCTAGGTCTTCTTTTTAAGGTCTAACAACCTAGAAGTAAAGATTATATGGCTAGTTTATCAAATTTGCCTTATATGGAAGGTTCATCTACAAATAGACCTCCTTTGTTTGATGGTTCTAATTATACACTTTGGAAATCTAGAATTAGAATTTTTATTTGTTCTATTAACTTTGATTTGTGGAGTATCATTGAGAAAGATCCCTATGTGCCTATGAGAATGAAAGTCGATGGAGTTACAAGGGAACCAAAGCTCATGGAGGAGTATGATGAGAGCGATTCAAGGAAGATAACTTTAAACTACCAAGCAATGAACATCTTGAGTTGTGCATTGGACGTGAATACCATTGAGTGAGTGAATGCGAGTCCGCTCATGATATGTGGAGACTTCTTCAAATAACACATGAGGAAAGAGCCAATGTGTGCTTTATGGCAATAAATGATGAGGTACAATCCACTTCTTCTACTTCTACTTGTTGTGATGATGATAGTGATGATCTTAGTGAATTATATGTTGAAATGTATGAAGAATTAAAAAAAGGCTTAAAAAAAGAAATAAGGAAATGAAATTCAAAATTAATGAGTTATTGAATGAAAATTCAAAATTATATTGTGAAAACAAAAGACTTCTTGAATCAATTGATTGTTTGAATATTGAAAAAGAAGTTTTAAATGTCTCTTTGCAAAACATGTCCCTTGGAAATAAGATTCTTTGTGAAAAGATTTTGTCTCTTGAAAGAATGCTTATTGACCATGAGACTTTGAAAAAGAAGGTTAATGACCTTACATCATGTATAGAAAAAATTTACAAAAGAAAGGGACAATCTTGTTAAAATTCTTGGAGCTCAAAGATCTCCTCTTATGAAAAATGGTATTGGTTACAATTATGTAAACAATGTGCCTAAATATAACAAATTCTTTGTTAAAGCTACTTCTACTTCCATGCATCATACTTGTTGTACTTATTGTGGAAAACATGGACATAAAGTCACCAAATGTTATGTTAAAAGAAAAGTAGAGAATGGTGTAAAAACCATTTGGAGAGTTAAGGGAACTATTACTAACCCCCAAGGACCCAAGAAAGTATGGGTACCAAAGGATACTTCCTATCCTTTATTGCAGGTACACTTCAATTCAAACTCAAGCACCACTAAGAGGTATATTGATGATGTTGGCTTAAAGAATAATGGAAAAGACCTCATTTATAATCAAGGTGAAGGCAACCAAAGAAGGATTTGTTTTTGAGGCAAGAAGAAAGGAGGAATTCTTGGAGTAACCAATGTTGGTAAAGGTTCCTCTTCTTTTTTAAACGAATGTTGCTTAGTGCTGATTTGAACTATAACTTGCTTAGCATTAGTCAATTATGTGACAATGATTGAAAAGTTGAATTTAAATGTAATACTTGCACTATACTTGATGCTGTCAATGGTAGAACTATTTTTGTTGCAAATTGTATTAGTAATGGTTATGTGCCTTGCTTTGATGAACTTGTTGCTTATAAAGTTAGATGATTTTCCACTCATGATAATGACGTTTATTTACGGCATAATAAACTTGATCATGTTAGCATGGACTTGTTGAATATTGTTTTTACTTGTTAAAGGATTATCAAAAAATTCGTTTTGAGAAAAAATCATCTTGTAATTCTTGTCAATATAAAAAAAAACAACAAACAAAATTTTTCTTTCAAACCTAAGAAAGTGATTTCACCTCAAAACTTTTTGAAATTGATTATATGTCATGATAAAATGATTAAAATAGCTATGATGGAATATCTATGCATTTTCTTGGCCAAAAACATCTTTATGAAACTTTACAAAATGTTTGGACTTGACGCGCGTGTTTTAACGGGGCTCCCAAATTTCATGACTGGGAGTCGAACCCGTGACCTCCGAGATTACTTTAGGCTCTGATACCAAATATAGTGATGACCTAGAAAATGAAAGTATTCGAAAGAGAATAACTTCAGAACTCAAACTCGGATCTGTCTAAGAAGGTATGACTTGGATCAACACAACGGCCAACTCTTGGGCACTCAAAGGATCCTGTCCTCTTATCTTTCAACAATCCAAGCAAGAATGAAATCCATCATTCAAGAAGGAATACTAACAGTTTCTAAGTATCACCGAACAAGGATCTAAGCTAAAGCCATATCAGAAATAGAAGCTGAGAAGAAGAGTATAGAAAACTTAGAGAGTCATGTTTGTAAAACACAAAGGATATTATTACTCGGGAAACTTAGTCTGCCTTCTCAATACAAAGGAGGGCTCTTAATATAGAGCTCTAAGAAAAGTCTAGAAGGCTCAATTATTGAGCTGTGACATCACTGCTTACATAAGGATAGCAGATGAAGTCATGGCTTACGTCACACCACACTATTAGCTTTAATCAGCTAGAAACAAACAACAGTACACTGGACAATAAAGACAACAACAGTACAGAGCACTCAAATATAAAGGTCTTCACAGCTGTATTCCTCTGAAGTAGTCGGTGTGGAAACATCACTATCAGTGGACCCCGGGTCAGTGATATTGCGTTCAATAATGATGTCTTGATGCAGAGCATGTGCCTTTGCTTTTTTCCTTTTTCTTTTGAGAGCATCTTTTCTGACAGAGGTGTCTGAAGTGGTCCAGGCAATATTACTAGAGACCAGACGTGGAAAGTTAAATCCATGTGATGGCTGAGAAGAGCTGGCTGGCTGAAGGTTAAAGTAGTCAAAAGGTGTTTCTGTAACTGGCTGGGAATCGGGCAGGTGTTGGAGGTACCAGGCATGTGCTATCTTGATGTTTATCTCATGAGGATGATTGGTAGAGTAGTTCCAAGAACCATATTCACCAGGCCAAATTTCTTGAGGCATTATCTTATTTTCAACAAAGATGTATTTTTGGGCCTCAGAATATTTGTGAGGAAGATCAAGAATAGTAATGGAATTGATCTGGTACAGATGAGAGTATGGGTGGACTGTGAAGTCGGAAGTAATAGGTCGGTGAATATCAAATAGAAGGAAATGTTTTGGAAAGGTGAGAAAGATATTCTTCCATTCTTCTAAAGGTTTAAACCAGGTTAAAAATTCAAAGAGACATGGGGTAAAACCTTTAAGAAATGCTGCCGAATTGATTTCAATGAGAATATGATATTCTTGGCAGAGATACCAAAAGAACCATTTTACTGGAGTAGGGAAATCATCAGGTCGGAGAATGAAAACCTGACTGAAAGGGAAGTATGGATTGACTCCAGATGGTTTAAGGATGGATCCTCCAAATTCTCTAAAAATCTGTAACTCATAAAAATTTCTTTTTTGAATCATCGAGTCAACATAACATGGAACTGGATAATCTGGAGGAAAATCAGGAGGGACAATCGATGGTCCAGGATGATCAGGATTAGCGGGTCGGATCATAGCTATCATGGGTTTGGTGGCAAAGGAAATCAGCCACTACATTAGATTTACCTTTGATATGTTTGACCTCAAAGGAATATTGCGCAAACCACGTTGACCATCTGAGCAGTTGAGGATTTGGGACTTGCTTCTGCTTGAACTGCAACATCTTAGGAAATGAACTCATATCAGTTTCAACTAAGAACTTTGACCCTATGAGATAAAAACTGAATTTCTTTATCCCATTTTTGACAGCGAGGATTTCTTTGAAGGTGGAATGATAATGTATTTCTGCTGGTTTGAATCTTCCACTTGCAAATCCACATAAATGTCTGGATCCATTGATGTCTTCAAGTAAAACAGCACTCCAATATTTGTCGCTGGCATCTGTCTGAAGTATCTTCTGACCTGTAGTTGGTAGATGCAATTTCTGTATCTGTGATACTTGTTCTTTGAGAGCAGCTACGGCTTGAGTCTGTACAGGTGTCCAAGAGGATGGATTCTTTCTGAGCATCTTAGTGAGAGGATGAATATGTTCTGAGGCTCTGGGAAGAAAGTCTCGAACATAGTTGACAACACCAAGAAACTGTTGGACTTGTTTCTGTGTAAGATTAGACTCAGGGAACTTCTGCAATTCTTCAGAGATGTGATGTCCGGGAGAGTATGTACCTGCACTAAAATGCATTCCTAGGAAAGTAATTTCCTGTGCAGCCAAGATCATTTTCTTTTCAGAAAGCATTACGCCATAGTTTTTAACAATTTGAGCAAATTGGCGTAACAGGTTTATATGTTCATCCTTTGAAGAACTGAAAAGTAGGATGTCATCAATATAAACCAGTGCAGAGTGCAATAGTGGTTCAAAAATCTTGACCATGGCTTTTTGAAATAAAGATGGTGCGGGTTTTAATCCAAAAGGCATTACTTTCCACTGGAAATGCTGGTTAGGTATGCAAAAGCCTGTTTTAGGACGTTCATCAGGATGAATGCCTAATTGCCAAAAACCAGATTTCAAATCAAATTTGGAAAACCATTTTGCACCAGAAAGCTGTGATAACAGTGTGTGCTTGTGTGGTAATGGAAATTTGTCATCTTGTAAAAAATGGTTGAGAGGCTGATAATTAATTACCAGTCTCATTTTCCCACGAGCTTGTTCAGCCCGTTTATCAACATAGAATGCTTCACAAGACCATTGGGAATCTGTTGGTTCAATGAGATCAGAGTGAAGGAGGTCAAGACATTCTTTTGTGGCTAACTGAAGGTGGTCAGGGTTCATGCCAGAATGACTGGCTTTGGTGGGATTGATATCCTCATTTTTCTTGAATGGGAGTTTAATGAAGAACTGAGGATTTTGCCACAATGGATGAGAACATTTGGTGAGGAATTCTGTATGGGATTCGGCACAAGATTGGGAAACAAGAAGTTTATGAATCTCAGTGACAGGATTAGGAGTGATTTGGTAAAGTCTTGGGATAGTACCGTATTCTCTGAACTGTTTACCAAAACGAATACCATTGGGAAGAATTTGGAACCTGTGAAGTTTCATCGTATATGTCAAAACCAACTAGAAGATCTTTGTCGGTTTAAAGACAACCAATCAAATGTAAACGAACTTCACATTTTGGGAAAAAAGCTGGATGGTAATGGGGTGTTTAGTGATCAAGGATGTATA
The DNA here is from genome assembly GCA_030512225.1 of Rauvolfia tetraphylla. Lineage (NCBI taxonomy): Eukaryota > Viridiplantae > Streptophyta > Magnoliopsida > Gentianales > Apocynaceae > Rauvolfia > Rauvolfia tetraphylla. Next base: position 5,836,210 of record JAJQKT010000024.1, on the reverse strand, counting down.
GAATGTTTTACCATCAGCAGTGATGAATTCCTTCTTGTGTTGTATCCAGTTTTCAGGGGGTAGAACAGATGGGTTCATCATGGATACTGCAGCTCCTGTATCAAAAAATGCTATGGCAGGAATGGGCTTATCATACTTGGAGGTTCGGATTTGAACAGGGGCTTGAGGATGTGTTTTAGGAGGTTGAATAGCAAGAATCGGAACAGAATGTTTTTCTGGAAGTATTGGATCAGGTTCTGGAGGAATAGTTTCTAAAAGAATTGGTTCAACTGGTTCTGCAATGTGATATGACAGAGGAATTTCTTCTTCTTCAATTGCAAAGAGAGTATGTTCATCCAATTCATCTTGTTCGAAAAAGAGATTCAAGGTCATTGTCGTTGTAGGCAAAGTGGCTGACTGTTCAACTGGGAAATGAGGTTCTGTCTCCCTTTTCTTCCCGGGGACATTGTTTGGCATAATGGCCCTTTTGTTTTGCAGTACATAGCAATAGTCCCGACTTGCTTCGGAGCTTCCGGAAGATGAGTGTTTTCTTCTAAAAGTATCTCCACTTTTTTCTTTGAAGATCGATCCATCCGTAGTATGGATCTTGGAAAATTTCTTTTTCTTGGATGATTTCTTGCAAGACGACTTGTTGCAGCATGATTTAATGATCAGATCTGAACGTCTGCATACTTGGTCAATCTCTTTATCACCTTTGAGATACTGCTTGATAACTTGTCGTTTGTGGCACAGATCTTCAAGGCTTTGGAGAATGGCTTGTCTGATTTGGCCAGGAGTCATACCAAGGATGGATTGGTATTTCTGTCTTATGTAAACGTCAGCTCCTTGAGCTAAGGCCTGAGGGATTGAACTGAGGAAGGCCTGCTTCAAACTTACATCTGCACCAAGTAGATAGAATAATTGAGTCATTCGTTGCAAATGTTTATCTAAATCTGATCTTTGGAAAGAATAACACTTCATTTGGAAAAACTCTTTTCGTTTTAATTCAAGATCAGAATCAGGTTCACCAAGAAAACAGTAATATAATAATGAAGCAGCTTGATCAATTGAAGAGTTTAAGAATTGAGTTCTCTCAACATAATTGAGAGTTGTAAACCAGTGCTTTAATGTGCCGGTGAATCTGGAGGTGAATTCTGTAAGAATATTCTCTGCTGTGATTCCAGTGAGTTCTCTTGTGGTCATCCAAGCATGGAACTCTTGAAGCCTTACTGCCCATTTGTTTGGAGGTATGTCATCCAGCTGGAATGTGAAGGTTCCTGAACTTGTGAGCTTCTTGGATGTGTGAGATGACTCTGGTTCATCAACTATGGGAGTAGCTTCTGATGTCACTTCAGGCTCATCATCTTCACGAGCCATGTTTATCTGTGGAATCTCAAATTCTTCTAAGGAAGATTGTGTAGAAGAGTCTGATTCAGAGGCTGTGTCTGAAGTAGAAGTGGATTCAGATTCTGTTGGGGAAGAAAGTACTGAGTCTCGGATGAGTTTGTTCTTGGACAATGACAATATGAGGGACAGAGCTGAGATATGGTAGCCTTCCGAAGAAGAGTAGTCAATGGGTTCCGAATCATAGCTTGCTTGTGGACTTCGGAGGAGGAGCAGATAGCGATGATTGTCTTTGTGCTTGTTTGGCTTTTAGCCATTGAGCAGGCATTGAAAGTACTTGGAGATGGTTTGGACCTTTCATATCCCATGGTTCGAAAGCGAGTATTGAGTTTTAGATGGTGGTTGAAAAGGGTTTGTGAAAGGTGGAAAGAAACTGGAAGAGGGATGAGGGTAATGTAGTAGGCTGGTGGTGGAGGAGAGTAAGGAGTTGACTCAACCTCGTGATTTGAGATAAGCAATGTATCCTTCAAGATCAGCTACTCTCTTTCTGTTTTTGTCGAATGACCTCAGCGAGATTTACTCGGGCATAGGCAAGTCATAAGGAACTTGTTTCAATCTTTGCTCCATATTGACGATTAGCCTCTTGGTGGCTTCCCAGATCTTGCACTTGAGAATCTACTTTAATTTCAACAGATAGCAAGACGGGAGTTTACCGGTAACTTTCCGATCTATCCGAGATAAGATCTTGTTCCCGGGCAACAGCGTTTTGGGATTGCCGATTGAGAACAGTTTCAACAGGATTGGCTGGTGTGGTTTGTCCACTGGGAAGTATGGTTGTGGATGAATTCTGGATTTTGTGAGAATGTCGGGCATTGTCTTTGGTAAAAGGTGTAGTCTGAGGAAAGGAAGAATTGAGTGGAGGAAATTCTGCAGGTTGGAACATGCAGATGGCCGGAATAGGAGTTGACGGGTCAGGTGGTTTATAGAAAGTGGTTGATGGGTTTGCAACTTGGTGTTACGAGTTTTTTCTTTGGCAAGGATTTTGAGACATTTCGGTAGTAGGGATGAAGTGGTGGTTTTGGTTTAGGAGGTAACCATGTAGAAGGGACTTCCGCTATAGAAGGATCATACCCTGCTGCGAGTGCGAACTACTTGAGCTCGCTGGCCGATAATCTGGATCTATGTCGGGTGCTTTGTTGGAGCACTGGAGAAGGAGGCTGTTTCTTCTTCCTTCATCGTCATGCGGATTGATTGCGAGTGCGATCTTCGGATCAAGACCACATTCAAGACAAAGCAATTCGACATGATTCACAAGAAGTACATCCACCCCAATAACAATGATTGGAGAACGGATCGGTCTCAAAGACAAGCTGGTCTAGCATCTGGTTGGTACCACTTGATAATATCTCGGGAAGGTATCCCGGAAAGATATAAGTGGAGTGCGAAGGATCTGCTTTGTAGCTAGCTTGTCAAGTTCGGCTTGATGATAGGATGGAGGATTAGCAATCGGGAGTCGGATCATGGAAATCAGAGGGATAAGTTTGCTTGATGACTGGAGATGCTTATGGTCGAATTTGATGGACACAGAGCCATCGGGATTCCAGGGAGATCCGAGAGGAGGAAGATTTCGAGAGGTTGATTTGCAGCCTCATGGATCTTTTCATATTACGTAATCCAAGCATCGAGCGAGAAGAGCGAAGGAGTTCGTTTTAGGGATTTGTCCAGGGGACATGAGTACAAGCTAGCTGATTGTTTATCATCTACCTTGATGAGCAAAGCATCTTCTCCACCCGGGAAGGAGAGATCTATGGCATGGTTTTGGACTCGGTAGATCATTTGATAATGTAAAGTAGCAGTAAGAGCGTCATGTACACGGGAGGCTCCAGCTATTTGGACTTGTACCTTGAGGGCATCTAGCAGATGGGGATCTGCTAATGACATGTTGAAATTTGGGTACAGTGTGATGAATACCGTGCCTGCATTTAACGTTGCTTCGACTGTGGCTATGCAAGCATGTTGATATTCGAGAAATCGAGTATCCAAGAGGGCAACTCGGGTTACCATAGGGAGACCTTTTCTGCCATGGAGAGTAAGGGCAATTCGGACAGCACCGAAGTGGAGGTGAGTATAACCATGTTGCTTCCATTGACGAGGAAAGTCTTCTGGAATGTAAAGAGTAACAAATTGCTCTTTACCAGTAGCTATAATAGGATGTTGATCCATTTTAGAGCACTGAACATATTCACGAACTTGTATGACAAAATGATATTTTGTGATTTTGATCAATTACTCACAAAATGTTTCACTGTGTGTTTTATCTTAATAAGCTTGATGAACTTGTTGCTTATGATAATGATTTTCTTGGCATAGAAGATTTGGTCATGTGAACATGGATTTGTTGAACAAACTTTCCTCTCAAGATTTAGTTAGAGTATTGCTAAAAATGTGTTTTGAGAAAATTGTCTTTCACATACTTGTCAATATGGAAAACAAACAAAAGAATCTTCCAAACCTAAGAAAATGACTTTCACTTCAAAACCTCTTAAAAATTGTTTATATGGATTGTTTGGACCAATGAGGATCACTAGTCTTGATGGTAAGAGGAATTCATATATGATTGTTGATGATTTTTCTAGATTTACATGGGTGATCTTTCTAGCTCAAAACGATGAAGTTCTTTCATGAATTTGTAAGACTTTTCAAAAGGGTCCAAATCTCTCTTGTGCGCAAATTGATTACTATTAGAAGTCACAATGGGAGAGAATTTTACAATCAAGATTTTACAGAACATTGTGATAAGAATGGGATTGCTCAAAATCTTTTGAACTTATATTTCATAGAATACTCTAGAATTTAAACATACATGACTGGTTGTATCAAATATACATGAATACGTGTAACAAAGTACTTTATATTGAATACTACTTGCCTGTATTGCCTATTTGAAAGTTTTGGTTACAAGTGCCTTATATTGAATATGTGCGATAACTTGGAAAATTTGATAGAAAATTGAACGATGGGATATTCCTTAGTTTTTCCTCTAACAACAAGGCTTATAGAGTTTCTAAGAAAAAGAACCTTACATGATGAGGAAACTATTCATGTTAGTTTTGATGAATCTTACATTTACTTGGAAAGAAAAGATGAAGATGATGTAGGTACATCTATGAATGACTATCAAACCCATCTTCAAGCACCAACTTTGGAGGATCACACCAATGAGGAAGAAATGATTGAACAAAATCAAGATGACCAACATAGTGGTGACCAAGAGCTCTCAAAGAACCTAAGATATTCAAGAGGGCACCCTAAGGAGCAAATCATTGGCGATATCTCCCAAGGAGTAAAAATAAGGCGGTACTTTAACAATAACTTTATTCCTTTTATCTCATATGAGCCTAAAAGTATTGATGATGCACTGTGTGATGATTTTTGGATTATTACTATGCAAGAGGAATTAAATCAATTTGAAAGATACAAAATTTCGAAATTCCTAAATCTCATGATCATTCCATTATTGGAACTAAATGATTTTTAGAAATAAATTCAATGAATCCGAGGAAGGTGTAAGAAATAAATCAAGATTTGTCACCCAAGGATTTCAATCAAGAAGAGTGAATTGTTTATGATGAAACCTTTGTTCCGAATGCTAGACTTAAGTCCATAAGAATGCTTTTGACTTTTAGTTTCTTTAAAGGTTTTAAATTATTTCAAATGAATGTCAAAAGAGCTTTTCTAAATGGTTCTATTGAGGAAGAGATTTATGTGGAACAATCACCCGGTTTTGATCTTGAAAAGTTTCCTAACCATGCTTTCAAATTATCCAAAGCTTTGTATGATTTAAAACAAGCTCCTAGAGCTTTGTATAAAAAAAAATTGAGTGTTTTTCTTCTTTCTAAAGGATTTTTCAAGAGGAAAGGTTGACACTACTATTTTCATTAAAAAAAAAACTCTTGTAACAATGATCTATAAGTTGTCCAAATATATGATACAATTCTTTTTTGGTGCTTTTAATACTTCACTTTGTGATGTGTTTGCCAAGTTAATGCAAAGTAAATTTGAAATGAGCATGATAGGAAAACTCTATTTCTTTCTTGGCCTACAAATCAAGAAAACCAAGGATGTCACTTTCATGAATCAAGTTAAGGAATAGGCACTTTCATAAGTTTATCAACTATGCTTGTCAATAATAAAATGGTGTCATAGTAGTAGTCAACTATATTTGATAGCAAGTAAAGCCAATATTATATTTGTCATGTGCTTGTGTGCTAGATTTCATCTTGTCCTAAGAATCTCATTTGATTGCTGTTAAACACATTTTCTATTACCTTATTGATACTCTAAGTGATTATGGTTTATATTTCAAATGTGTGGCTCTGTTATGTGATAGCACTAATGCAACAAATTTGACCATCATATTATTTAACAAACTAGGACAAAGCATATAGAGATCAAATTTCATTTCATTAGAGATCACTCTACTAAGGGTAATACTTGTTTAAAGCATATTTGTATTAATGAACAAATTAATGATATCGTTGCTAAGCCATTGGCCGAAGAAATGTTTGACCAATCTTAGAAGAAGCTTAGGGATTTCAAAATTCAATAACTAATGAGTATATTCAAGTGTGTAGCTCCAGGTGAGGACAAAGAAGCCTAGCATGAGAAAAGGAAAGGGAAAAGCCAAAGATAGAGAAGGAGGACTAGTAATCAACGAACCAAGGAAGGTTTATGTTTCTCAAATCATGTCATGGCTGGATAGATTTGTCATAGTGGAGGCTACTACTGAATTTGATGATTGGACAAAAAGGATCCATAAAACAAATTCAAGCCACAAGGTGGATGTCATCAAACTATCCAAAATGGGTAATATACTCTCATTTTTTAAATGATATGAGCTGGGCTAGTTTGCTTGTGTTTGATGAATGCTATTACCTTACTTAGTTTATTAAGTTTAAGCAAATATTAAGGAAGAAAGAGTTGAGCAAATTGGTAATAAATCTATTTAGTGGTATTCTTCAAGAATATCACAAGTTGATTTTTGATATTGATAATGCATTGCTCAATAGAATTCGTGATGTTGAGGATGTTGGGTTTAGGCATTATTCTTCCTAGTGACATTGTTTTTAAGTAAATTATACTCACATGAAAGGATTGAAAATGCCTGTACAAATGGTAGAAGCTCAAGACTATAAAAGAGAGAGAGATATAAAAGTTTTTTATCCTAGTAAAAGAATTTTGCATCACATGCTTACTACATTGATTATAGCATACTTTGGGCACAAATCTTTTATTGATAATATGTATGGTGTAATTATGCTAGCCATGCATAAGAAAAGAAAAATGAATTTTGGATATATATTGCTAAAGAATATAATGGAGCAAGAAGAACAAAAAAAAATTATTATTATTATTATTCCTGGAAACAAAGTAAACTTGGATAAACTCTCTAATATTGGTAATGTTCTATCTCTATTTGATGATTTTGATTGGAGCAATTTACTAGTAATTGATGAAGAATTTTATACTGCCATTATATATGATTTTCATGCAAATCTTAAAGAAAAGAGAATTGAACATGAGGGGGATAATTGCCTTGCATGAGCATATGGTGATTATAATTGCCTTGCATGAGCTTAGAAGACTAAACGTTGGATTCATGGCATTGAAGCATATGATTAGTACAAGAAAACCAGCCAACAAAGCCTTACCGTGTGGGAGACTATCAACAAGAAAGTGAGGAGGTTGAGGAAGAAGGAAATGAAGAAGATGGGCAAATTCTTCGAGTCCTTTGCTCTAATGCTTCTTGGCAAATTTGATGGTTTAGAAGCTAGACTCAAGAATATGGAAGAAGACTTGAGAAAGATTTCTCAAGTGATTTTTTGAATGGTGCTAGTTCCTGTAGAGCTAAAGAAAAAGATAAAGATGAAGGAAAAGACAATGAAGCACTCTAATAAAAAGAAGAACATGAGAATGAAGAACAAAGAGCTAAAGCCCAAGAGAACACGCAAGAAGAAGGAGGTGAAGGGAGTCAACAAATGAAGGACCCCATCATATAGAGATCAAGGGAAACATGGCCATCATAACAAACAGATTTGGAAGTGAAGACCATGAAGAGCATCCAAGACTAAGCCTTTCTATCCCTAAACTCTATTTTGCTGCTTATTTTAGTTTATGCCTTGATGCACATGTTATGTTTTAACATTGAAATTTACTTGTGCATTTCTAGTCATTATAATGTTTTGAAGCTCAATATATGAAATGCTTGTGATAAGAGCTTCATTTGTTTCATTTTTGTTGTCCAAATACTCTCACCCCAAGTTTAATTGCTGCTAAAAAAAGGGGGAGAAGAATTTGATTTATCATTGTTGAAATGCTACATAATGATTATTACTGTTAGGATAATAATTATTTGACTAGACATATACTGTTTATGAGAGTTGGTCAATATATTGCTTAATTGCTAAATGAGAGTTGATCAACATACTGCTTATATGTGATATATGTTGTCTCATTTTCATTAAACCCTGTCTTTGATTGATGACAAAAGGGGGAGAAGAAATGTGATGACAAAATGTGTGAAAATGTGAAATAGCAGTGGCAAAAATGTGAAATAGCAGTGGCAATGGGGAGAAAGAATGTTGACTGCAAAATTTGCTATGTGCTTGTTGTATTGTAATGTGCTTGCTGTAAATGTGCTATGTCTGAGTGCTATAGGTTGAAATATAAAATAAATGTGTATTGTGAAAATATATGGTTGCATTTGAAATTTAAATTGAGAAATGATTGTTTTCTGAGATTTTGAAAATGGTTGAGTTGAGATTGTGAAATTTTTCATCATGGTTCTTGACTTGACCTATGACTTTAAGTTACATCATGAAAACAACTAAATACATGAGTTTTGTGGTTTTGCAAAGCTAAATTGAGTGTTATTGTGGCTATACATATTTGAGTACTTCTATAGTTCATTTGAAAATGCAAAATCATTTTTTTCAACTTGTTTCTAAAAATTTGGACTTGAAATTCGGATGCAGACCAAAAATTCGGAAGCATCAAGATCTTCTTGTCAAAAATGTCTTTTCTGTTGTTCAAATTGTTTGAAGACTGTTTTAATCCTTCCTATCATATTTGAACAATCTTAGAAAAGCTTATTTTCAAAAATTAAAGTTGTTATCTCACATATTTTACATTTTAGATTTGAAATCTTAAAATTCGGATGCATGATTCAAAATTCGGATGCATCCATATTTTGTTGCCAAAATGTGCTCTTTTGTTGTTCAAATTGATTCAAATATGTTTTAATCTCTTCTAATATGTTTGAACAACCTTAGTAAAGCTTATTTAAAAAACTACAGCTTTCATTTCACTTATTTTACAAGTTTAGACTTGATATGTCAAAATTCGGATGCATAGTATCTCTAGTCCAAATTTGTTGAAAAATGAGCACAATCTAAGGGGGAGCAATATTAATCTTTTTCTGACCTTTAATACCTCTCTTAGAAGTTATCTAAATACTTAAATGCTATATCTTCTATATGTTGTTGGAAGGAAGGAGGTTAATGGAGGTTGGTTGGGTCATAGGCTCATATTGAGCCTTTTGTATGTCAATGTGCTAAATTGGTTATTTTCTATCATTGACATTAATACTTCTATGTATTGCATTGTTTTAATCTATCACATTTTGCATCAAAGTTTGTCATCATCAAAAAAGGGGGAGATTGTTAGCCCTAAGGGCAAATCATGTAGTTTTGATTAATGACAAATATTTGTTAGCCCTAAGGGCAAATCATGTAGTTTTGATTAATGAAAAATATTGATGAGGACTAATATGCTTGTATGTTGTGTGATAGGTTTTATGAACTAAGAAGTATGAAGTCTCATTGCCTTGAAGTTAAAATGCAAGAACAACTCCAATATGTCAAAGTGATTGAAGATTGAAGAGTTTGTTCAAGATGTTAGAAGGCTTTGAAGACATGAAGTGTAGGTTGCATGTGCTTAATAGGTAAACTTTGTAAACCCTACACTCTTAAGCCTTGGAATCTATGAGTTGCAATTGAGAGCACAAAACTTGATTTAAATGGTTTCAATGGTTTTGAACTTACCTAAATTATCAAGTTTTCATAAATAGTTTTTGCACATAAAAGATCTTTAATGACTTATCTTTAAGGCTAGAATGTTTTCAAACTTGTTTGAATTGATTTGAACATGTTTTGACAAAGTTTGAAAAATTTGGATGCAAGATTCGGACACAGTCCAAAAATTCGGCCGTCCGAATTTTGTAGCAAAAGTTTGCTACTATTCTTCCAGAGAAATTCGGAAGAAGATTCGGACGCAGCCAAAAAATTCGGTCGTCCGAATTTTGGCCTTCAGCATGGTCACTGTTCTTCCAGAGAAATTCGGATAAAGATTCGGACGCAGCAGGAAAAATTCGGACGCAGAATTCGGTCATCCGAATTTTCCTGAAACTAGCCGTTACTAGCTGTTGTATAGTCGTTTGAATTGATTTTCAAATTCTATAAAAGCCATAAACTCCAGATTTTTTAGAATAACTTTGAACTTAACAAATCTTACATTATCCAACTTGTTTTACATCAAATTGAATTGAAAAACTCTCAAATTGCCTTGTGCTCAAAGATTGAAATTCAAGATTCCAAAGGCAAGAAGTGAAGTGGTGCTAGCAATTGTATTCATCCACCAAGAAGTGTTGGTAACATTCAAATTCTCTCTTTATATTATTGTTGTGATTGATACAAGTTTGTCAAGAGACATAAAACCCTTGTGGAGGGTGAGCCATAGACTAAATTAATCAAGGTTGTTGTGTAAAACCCATTGGTGAGGGTGAGCCTTGGATTAGATTGGTCTAGGTTGTCTAGTGACATAAAACTCTTTGTGATAAGAGTGAACCTTGTTTATTAGATTGAAAAGAGGTTGTTGTGGTAGAACCCATTGAAGGGTGAGCCTCTTGTGTAATTACTTGAAGTAAGCATATAGTGAATTGATTGAAATCCTTGAGTGTGGACTCAAGGTAGTGGATGTAGATCTTGGAGAGATCGAACCACTATAAATCGTGTGTTCATTTCTTTATTGCTTTACTTTTTACATACTTGTGTTATTATTATTTGTTCATAGTTGTTGATTGATTGGTTGTGATCTTATAGTTTGATAATCTTGTCTTAACAATCAAATCACATATAAACTAGAAGTTTGTGAATTTAAAGAAGAGCTTTCATTAAGGCAAAGGGTTTGCAAAAAGGGACATAGCAATAGTCTGACTTGCTTCTGGAGCTTCTGGAAGATGAGTGTTTTCTTCTAAAGTATCTCCACTTTTTCTTTGAAGATCTTCTGTCTGTGGTATGGATCTTGGAAAATTTCTTTTTCTTGGATGATTTCTTGCAAGGCGACTTGTTGCGAGCATGATTTAATGATCGAATCCGAGCGTCTGCATACTTGGTCAATCTCTTTATCACCTTTGAGATACTTGCTTGATAACTTGTCGCTTTGTGGCACTGATCTTCAAGGCTTTGGAGAATGGCTTGTCCGATTTGGCGAGAGTCATACCAAGGATGGATTGGTATTTGTCTTATGTAAACGTCGACTCCTCGAGCTAAGGCCCGAGGATTGAATCGAGGAAGGCTTGCTTCAAACTTACATCTGCACCAAGTAGATAGAATAATTGAGTCATTCGTTGCAAATGTTTATCTAAATCTGATCTTTGGAAAGAATAACACTTCATTTGGAAAAACTCTTTTCGTTTTAATTCAAGATCGAATCGAGTTCACCAAGAAAACGAGTAATATAATAATGAAGCAGCTTGATCAATTGAAGAGTTTAAGAATTGAGTTCTCTCAACATAATTGAGAGTTGTAAACCAGTGCTTTAATGTGCCGGTGAATCTGGAGGTGAATTCTGTAAGAATATTCTCTGCTGTGATTCCAGTGAGTTCTCTTGTGGTCATCCAAGCATGGAACTCTTGAAGCCTTACTGCCCATTTGTTTGGAGGTATGTCATCCAACTGGAATGTGAAGGTTCCTGAACTTGTGAGCTTCTTGGATGTGTGAGATGATTATGGTTCATCAACTATGGGAGTAGCTTCTGATGTCACTTCAGGCTCATCTTCTTCACGAGCCATGTTTATCTGTGGAATCTCAAATTCTTCTAAGGAAGATTGTGTAGAAGAGTCTGATTCAGAGGCTGTGTCTGAAGCAGAAGTGGATTCAGATTCTGTTGGGGAAGAGTACTGAGTCTCAGACGGAGTTTGTTCTTGGACAACAGCAATATGAGGGACAGGCTGAGATATGGTAGCCTTCTGAAGAAGAGTAGTCAATGGGTTCTGAATCATAGCTTGCTTGTGGACTTCCGGAGGAGGAGCAGATGACGATGGTTGTCTTTGTGCTTGTTTGGCTTTTAGCCATTGAGCAGCATTGAAAGTACTTGGAGATGGTTTGGACCTTTCATATCCCATGGTTCCGAAAGCAGAGTACTGAGTTTTAGATGGTGGTTGAAAAGGGTTTGTGAAAGGTGGAAAAGAAAGCTGGAAGAGGCTGAGGGTAATGTAGTAGCTGGTGGTGGAGGAGAGTAAGGAGTTGACTCAACCTGTGATTTAAGATAAGCAATGTATCCTTCAAGATCAGCTACCTCTTTCTGTTTTTGTCGAATGACCTCAGCAGGATTTACTCCAGGCATAGGCAAGTCATAAGGAACTTGTTTCAATCTTTGCTCCATATTGACGATTAGCCTCTTGGTGGCTTCCAGATCTTGCACTTGAGAATCTACTTTAATTTCAACAGTAGCAAGACGGGAGTTTACCTGGGTAACTTTCTGATCTATCTGAGATAAGATCTTGTTACGAGCAACGATATTTTTGGGATTGCCGATTGAGAACAGTTTCAACGAGATTGATCTGGTGTGGTTTGTCCACTGGGAAGTATGGTTGTGGATGAATTCTGGATTTTGTGAGAATGTCGGGCATTGTCTTTGGTAAAAGGTGTAGTCTGAGGAAAGGGAGAATTGAGTGGGGGAAATTCCGCAGTTGGAACATGCGAGATGGCCGAATAGGAGTTGACTGGGTCGAGTGGTTTATAGAAAGGGTTGATGGGTTTGCAACTTGGTGTTACAGATTTTTCTTTGGCAAGGATTTTGAGACATTTCTGGTAGTAGGGATGAAGTGGTGGTTTTGGTTTAGGAGATAACCATGTAGAAGGGACTTCCGCTATAGAAGGATCATACCTGCTGCGGGTCTGGACTACTTGAGCTCCTTGCTGGTAATCTGGATCTATGTCGGGTGCTTTGATGGAGCACGGAGAAGAAGGTTATTTCTTCTTCCTTCTTCTGCGGGATTGATTGCAGGTGCAGTCTTCTGGATCAAGACCACATTCAAGACAAAGCAATTTCGACATGATTCACAAGAAGTACATCCACCCCAATAACAATGATTGGAGAAACGGATCGAGTCTCAAAGACAACCGAGTGCAGCATCTGGCTGGTACCACTTGATAATATCTGGGAAGGTATCCCGGAAAGATATAAGTGGGTCTGAAGGATCTGCTGTAGCAAGCTTGTCAAGTTCAGCTTGATGATAGGATGGAGGATTAGCAACTGGGAGTCGGATCATGGAAATCCGAGGATAAGTTTGCTTGGCGGACTGGAGATGCTTATGGTCGAATTTGATAGACACTGAGCCATCAGAATTCTGAGAGATCTGGGAGGAGAAAGATTCCAGAGGTTGATTTGCAGCCTCATGGATCTTTTCATATTCTGTGATCCAAGCATCAGGCAGAAGACGAAGGAGTTCATTTTTAGGGATTTGTCTGGGGACATGAGTACAAACTGCTGACTGTTTATCATCTACCTTGATGAGCAAAGCATCCTCTCCACCAGGAAGGGAGAGATCTATGGCATGGTTTTGGACTCGGTAGATCATTTGATAATGTAAAGTAGCAGTAAGAGCGTCATGTACCTGGGAGGCTCCAGCTATTTGGACTTGTACCTTGAGGGCATCTAGCAGATGGGGATCCGCTAATGACATGCTCGAAATTTGGGTACAGTGTAGATGAATACCGTGCTGCGTTCAACGTTGCTTCGATCGTGGCTATGCAAGCATGTTGATATTCGAGAAATCGAGTATCCAAGAGGGCAACTCGGGTTACCATAGGGAGACCTTTTCTGCCATGGAGAGTAAGGGCAATACGGACAGCACCAAAGTGGAGGTGAGTATAACCATGTTGCTTCCATTGACGAGGAAAGTCTTCTGGAATGTAAAGAGTAACAAATTGCTCTTTACCAGTAGCTATAATAGGATGTTGATCCATTTTAGAGCACTGAACATATTCACGAACAGAGGTAGGTGTGTGGCGGATGAGAGATTTAAAAGTCTTCCAAGGAGAGACTATGGACTTGGCATAATTAGTATAGGGATTCATGAAAGGGTGATTCTCAGGGGCAAACTGAGATGATGAATCTATAGTAACTTCATATAAGTAATCTAATTTTTTAGATGCACTTTGACGGAAAGAAGGAGTAGTATCTAAGGATACAGAAGAACGAGATGTTTCTGGATACATGATAGATGAGGGTCTCTTCAACTCTAGCCTTATTTCTGATACACCAATGGCTCTGATACCAAATATAGTGATGACCTAGAAAATGAAAGTATTCGAAAGAGAATAACTTCAGAACTCAAACCTGGACTGTCTAAGAAGGTATGACTTGGATCAACACAACGGCCAACTCTTGGGCACTCAAAGGATCCTGTCCTCTTATCTTTCAACAATCCAAGCAAGAATGAAATCCATCATTCAAGAAGGAATACTAACAATTTCTAAGTATCACCGAACAAGGATCTAAGCTAAAGCCATATCAGAAATAGAAGAAGAGAAGAAGAGTATAGAAAACTTAGAGAGTCATGTTTGTAAAACACAAAGGATATTATTACTCGGGAAACTTAGTCTGCCTTCTCAATACAAAGGAGGGCTCTTTATATAGAGCTCTAAGAAAAGTCTAGAAGGCTCAATTATTGAGCTGTGACATCACTGCTTACATAAGGATAGCAGATGAAGTCATGGCTTACGTCACACCACACTATTAGCTTTAATCAGCTAGAAACAAACAACAGTACAGAGCACTCAAATATAAAGGTCTTCACAGCTGTATTCCTCTGAAGTAGTCGGTGTGGAAACATCACTATCAGTGGACCCCGGGTCAGTGATATTGCGTTCAATAATGATGTCTTGATGCAGAGCATGTGCCTTTGCTTTTTTCCTTTTTCTTTTGAGAGCATCTTTTCTGACAGAGGTGTCTGAAGTGGTCCAGGCAATATTACTAGAGACCAGACGTGGAAAGTTAAATCCATGTGATGGCTGAGAAGAGCTGGCTGGCTGAAGGTTAAAGTAGTCAAAAGGTGTTTCTGTAACTGGCTGGGAATCAGGCAGGTGTTGGAGGTACCAGGCATGTGCTATCTTGATGTTCATCTCATGAGGATGATTGGTAGAGTAGTTCCAAGAACCATATTCACCAGGCCAAATTTCTTGAGGCATTATCTTATTTTCAACAAAGATGTATTTTTGGGCCTCAGAATATTTGTGAGGAAGATCAAGAATAGTGATGGAATTGATCTGGTACAGATGAGAGTATGGGTGGACTGTGAAGTCGGAAGTAATAGGTCGGTGAATATCAAATAGAAGGAAATGTTTTGGAAAGGTGAGAAAGATATTCTTCCATTCTTCTAAAGGTTTAAACCAGGTTAAAAATTCAAAGAGACATGGGGTAAAACCTTTAAGAAATGCTGCCGAATTGATTTCAATGAGAATATGATATTCTTAGCGAGAGATACCAAAAGAACCATTTCTATCGAGTAGGAAATCATCGAGTCGGAGAATGAAAACTCGATCGAAAGGGAAGTATGGATTGACTCCAGATGGTTTAAGGATGGATCCTCCAAATTCTCTAAAAATCTGTAACTCATAAAACTTTCTTTTTTGAATCATCGAATCAACATAACATGGAACTGGATAATCTGGAGGAAAATCAGGAGGGACAATCGATGGTCCAGGATGATCAGGATTAGCGGGTCGGATCATAGCTATCATGGGTTTGGTGGCAAAGGATTCAGGTCGGGAAAGGAAATCAGCCACTACATTAGATTTACCTTTAATATGTTTGACCTCAAAGGAATATTGCGCAAACCACGTTGACCATCTGAGCAGTTGAGGATTTGGGACTTGCTTCTGCTTGAACTGCAACATCTTAGGAAATGAACTCATATCAGTTTCAACGAAGAACTTTGACCCTATGAGATAAAAACTGAATTTCTTTATCCCATTTTTTACAGCGAGGATTTCTTTGAAGGTGGAATGATAATGTATTTCTACTGGTTTGAATCTTCCACTTGCAAATCTACATAAATGTCTGGATCCATTGATGTCTTCAAGTAAAACAGCACTCCAATATTTGTCACTGGCATCTGTCTGAAGTATCTTCTGACCGGTAGTTGGTAGATGCAATTTCTGTATCTGTGATACTTGTTCTTTGAGAGCAGCTACGGCTTGAGTCTGTACAGGTGTCCAAGAGGATGGATTCTTTCTGAGCATCTTAGTGAGAGGATGAATATGTTCTGAGGCTCTGGGAAGAAAGTCTCGAACATAGTTGACAACACCAAGAAACTGTTGGACTTGTTTCTGTGTAAGATTAGACTCAGGGAACTTCTGCAATTCTTCAGAGATGTGATGTCCGGGAGAGTATGTACCTGCACTAAAATGCATTCCTAGGAAAGTAATTTCCTGTGCAGCCAAGATCATTTTCTTTTCAGAAAGCATTACGCCATAGTTTTTAACAATTTGAGCAAATTGGCGTAACAGGTTTATATGTTCATCCTTTGAAGAACTGAAAAGTAGGATGTCATCAATATAAACCAGTGCAGAGTGCAATAGTGGTTCAAAAATCTTGACCATGGCTTTTTGAAATAAAGATGGTGCGGGTTTTAATCCAAAAGGCATTACTTTCCACTGGAAATGTTGGTTAGGTATGCAAAAGCCTGTTTTAGGACGTTCATCAGGATGAACCAGAAAGCTGTGATAACAGTGTGTGGTTGTGTGGTAATGGAAATTTGTCATCTTGTAAAAATGATTGAGAGACTGATAATTAATTACCAGTCTCATTTTCCCACGAGCTTGTTCAGCCCGTTTATCAACATAGAATGCTTCACAAGACCATTGGGAATCTGTTGGTTCAATGAGATCAGAGTGAAGGAGGTCAAGACATTCTTTTGTGGCTAACTGGAGGTGGTCAGGGTTCATGCCAGAATGACTGGCTTTGGTGGGATTGATATCCTCATTTTTCTTGAATGGGAGTTTAATGAAGAACTGAGGATTTTGCCACAATGGATGAGAACATTTTGTGAGGAATTCTGTATGGGATTCGGCACAAGATTGGGAAACAAGAAGTTTATGAATCTCAGTGACAGGATTAGGAGTGATTTGGTAAAGTCTTGGGATAGTACCGTATTCTCTGAACTGTTTACCAAAACGAATACCATTAGGAAGAATTTGGAACCTGTGAAGTTTACTGTATATGTCAAAACCAACTAGAAGGTCTTTGTCAGTTTCAGCACAACCAATCAAATGTAAACGAACTTCACATTTTGGGAAAAATTGGATGGTAATGGGGTGTTTAGTGATCAAGGATGTATAGAATGTTTTACCATCAGCAGTTATGAATTCCTTCTTGTGTTGTATCCAGTTTTCAGGGGGTAGAACAGATGGGTTCATCATGGATACTGCAGCTCCTGTATCAAAAAAGGCTATGGCAGGAATGGGCTTATCATACTTGGAGGTTCGGATTTGAACAGGGGCTTGAGGATGTGTTTTAGGAGGTTGAATAGCAAGAATCGGAACAAAATGTTTTTCTGGAAGTATTGGATCAGGTTCTAGAGGAATAGTTTCTAAAAGAATTGGTTCAACTGGTTCTGCAATGTGATATGACAGAGGAATTTCTTCTTCTTCAATTGCAAAGAGAGTATGTTCATCCAATTCATCTTGTTCAGAAAAGAGAGATTCAAGGTCATTGTCGTTGTAGACAGGGCTGACCTGTTCAATCTGGGAGATGAGGTTCTGTCTCCTTTTCTTCTGGGGACACTGTTTGGCATAATGGCCCTTTAACAGCAAGGAGCTCAAGTAGTCCAGACCCGCAGCAGGTATGATCCTTCTATAGCGGAAGTCCCTTCTACATGGTTATCTCCTAAACCAAAACCACCACTTCATCCCTACTACCAGAAATGTCTCAAAATCCTTGCCAAAGAAAAATCTGTAACACCAAGTTGCAAACCCATCAACCCTTTCTATAAACCACCTGACCCGTCAACTCCTATTCCGGCCATCTGCATGTTCCAACTCGCGAAATTTCCTCCACTCAATTCTCCCTTTCCCTCGGACTACACCTTTTACCAAAGACAATGCCCGACATTCTAACAAAATCCAGAATTCATCCACAACCATACTTCCCGATGGACAAACCACACCAGCCCAATCCCTGTTAAACTGTTCTCAATCGGCAATCTGAAAATGCTGTTGCCCAGAACAAGATCTTATCTCAGATAGATCAGAAAGTTACCCAGGTAAACTCCCGTCTTGCTACTGTTGAAATTAAAGTAGTCCAGTGTCATCACTATATTTGGTATCAGAGCCATTGGTGTATCAGAAATAAGGCTAGAGTTGAAGAGACCCTCATCTATCATGTATCCAGAAACATCCCGTTCTTCTGTATCCTTAGATACTACTCCTTCTTTCCGTCAAAGTGCATCTAAAAAATTAGATTACTTATATGAAGTTACTATAGATTCATCATCTCAGTTTGCCCCTGAGAATCACCCTTTCATGAATCCCTATACTAATTATGCCAAGTCCATAGTCTCTCCTTGGAAGACTTTTAAATCTCTCATCCGCCACACACCTACCTCTGTTCGTGAATATGTTCAGTGCTCTAAAATGGATCAACATCCTATTATAGCTACTGGTAAAGAGCAATTTGTTACTCTTTACATTCCAGAAGACTTTCCTCGTCAATGGAAGCAACATGGTTATACTCACCTCCACTTTGGTGCTGTCCGTATTGCCCTTACTCTCCATGGAAGAAAAGGTCTCCCTATGGTAACCCGAGTTGCCCTCTTGGATACTCGATTTCTCGAATATCAACATGCTTGCATAGCCACAGTCGAAGCAACGTTGAACGCAGGCACGGTATTCATCACACTGTACCCAAATTTCAACATGTCATTAGCGGATCCCCATCCGCTAGATGCCCTCAAGGTACAAGTCCAAATAGCTGGAGCCTCCCTGTACATGACGCTCTTCATCGCTACTTTACATTATCAAATGATCTACCGAGTCCAAAACCATGCCATAGATCTCTCCCTTCCTGGTGGAGAGGATGCTTTGCTCATCAAGGTAGATGATAATCAGTCAGCAGTTTGTACTCATGTCCCCAGACAAATCCCTAAAAATGAACTCCTTCGTCTTCTGCCTGATGCTTGGATCACAGAATATGAAAAGATCCATGAGGCTGCAAATCAACCTCTGGAATCTTCCTCCTCTCGAATCTCTCGGAATTCGATGGCTCAGTGTCTATCAAATTCGACCATAAGCATCTCCAGTCCGCCAAGCAAACTTATCCTCGGATTTCCATGATCCGACTCCCAGTTGCTAATCCTCCATCCTATCATCAAGCTGAACTTGACAAGCTTGCTACAGCAGATCCTTCGACTCCACTTATATCTTTCAGGGATACCTTCCCGAGATATTATCAAGTGGTACCGACCAGATGCTGATCAGCTTGTCTTTGAGACTGATCCGTTCTCCAATCATTGTTATTGGGGTGGATGTACTTCTTGTGAATCATGTCAGAATTGCTGTCTTGAATGTGGTCTTGATCCAGAAGACTGCACCTGCAATCAATCCCGCAGAAGAAGGAAGAAGAAACAACCTTCTTCTCCGTGCTCCATCAAAGCACCCGACATAGATCCAGATTACCAGCAAGGAGCTCAAGTAGTCCAGACCCGCAGCAGGTATGATCCTTCTATAGCGGAAGTCCCTTCTACATGGTTATCTCCTAAACCAAAACCACCACTTCATCCCTACTACCAGAAATGTCTCAAAATCCTTGCCAAAGAAAAATCTGTAACACCAAGTTGCAAACCCATCAACCCTTTCTATAAACCACCTGACCCGTCAACTCCTATTCCGGCCATCTGCATGTTCCAACCTGCAGAATTTCCTCCACTCAATTCTCCCTTTCCTCAGACTACACCTTTTACCAAAGACAATGCCCGACATTCTCACAAAATCCAGAATTCATCCACAACCATACTTCCCAGTGGACAAAGCACACCAGCCAATCCTGTTGAAACTGTTCTCAACTGGCAATCTGAAAATACTGTTGCCCAGAACAAGATCTTATCTCAGATAGATCAGAAAGTTACCCAGGTAAACTCCCGTCTTGCTACTGTTGAAATTAAAGTAGATTCTCAAGTGCAAGATCTGGAAGCCACCAAGAGGCTAATCGTCAATATGGAGCAAAGATTGAAACAAGTTCCTTATGACTTGCCTATGCCTGGATTAAATCCTGCTGAGGTCATTCGACAAAAACAGAAAGAGGTAGCTGATCTTGAAGGATACATTGCTTATCTTAAATCACAGGTTGAGTCAACTCCTTACTCTCCTCCACCACCAGCTACTACATTACCCTCAGCCTCTTCCAGTTTCTTTCCACCTTTCACAAACCCTTTTCAACCACCATCTAAAACTCAGTACTCTGCTTTCGGAACCATGGGATATGAAAGGTCCAAACCATCTCCAAGTACTTTCAATGCTGCTCAATGGCTAAAAGCCAAACAAGCACAAAGACAACCATCGTCATCTGCTCCTCCTCCGGAAGTCCACAAGCAAGCTATGATTCAGAACCCATTGACTACTCTTCTTCAGAAGGCTACCATATCTCAGCCTGTCCCTCATATTGCTGTTGTCCAAGAAAAAACTCCGTCTGAGACTCAGTACTCTTCCCCAACAGAATCTGAATCCACTTCTGCTTCAGACACAGCCTCTGAATCAGACTCTTCTACACAATCTTCCTTAGAAGAATTTGAGATTCCACAGATAAACATGGCTCGTGAAGAAGATGAGCCTGAAGTGACATCAGAAGCTACTCCCATAGTTGATGAACCATAATCATCTCACACATCCAAGAAGCTCACAAGTTCAGGAACCTTCACATTCCAGTTGGATGACATACCTCCAAACAAATGGGCAGTAAGGCTTCAAGAGTTCCATGCTTGGATGACCACAAGAGAACTCACTGGAATCACAGCAGAGAATATTCTTACAGAATTCACCTCCGATTCACCGAGCACATTAAAGCATCGGGTTTACAACTCTCAATTATGTTGAGAGAACTCAATTCTTAAACTCTTCAATTGATCAAAGTCTGCTTCATTATTATATTACTGTTTTCTTGGTGAACTCGATTCGATCTTGAATTAAAACGAAAAGAGTTTTTCCAAATGAAGTGTTATTCTTTCCAAAGATCAGATTTAGATAAACATTTGCAACGAATGACTCAATTATTCTATCTACTTGGTGCAGATGTAAGTTTGAAGCAGGCCTTCCTCAGTTCAATCCCTCGGGCCTTAGCTCAAGAGTTGACGTTTACATAAGGCAAATACCAATCCATCCTTGGTATGACTCCCGGCCAAATCGGACAAGTCATTCTCCAAAGCCTTGAAGATCCGTGCCACAAACGACAAGTTATCAAGCGAGTATCTCAAAGGTGATAAAGAGATTGACCAAGTATGCGAGACGTTCGGATCCGATCATTAAATCATGCTTTGCAACAAGTCGTCTTGCAAGAAATCATCCAAGAAAAAGAAATTTTTCCAAGATCCATACTACGGACAGAAGATCTTCAAAGAAAAAGTGGAGATACTTTGAAGAAAACACTCATCTTCCGAAGCTCCGGAAGCAAGTCGGGACTATTGCTATGTTCGCAAAACAAAAGGGGCCATTATGCCAAACAATGTCCCCGGAAGAAAAGGAGACGAAACTCATCTCCCAGATTGAACGAGTGTCACCTGTCTACAACGACAATGACCTTGAATCTCTTTTTCGAACAAGATGAATTGGATGAACATACTCTCTTTTGCAATTGAAGAAGAAGAAATTCCTCTCGTCATATCACATTGCAGAACCAGTTGAACCAATTCTTTTAGAAACTATTCCTCCAGAACCTGATCCAATACTTCCAGAAAAACATTCTGTTCCGATTCTTGCTATTCAACCTCCTAAAACACATCCTCAAGCCCCCTGTTCAAATCCGAACCTCCAAGTATGATAAGCCCATTCTCGCCATAGCCTTTTTTTGATACAGGGAGGCTGCAGTATCCATGATGAACCCATCTGTTCTACCCCCAAAAGCTGGATACAACACAAGAAGGAATTCATAATCTGCGATGGTAAAACATTCTATACATCCTTGATCACTAAACACCCCATTACCATCCAGTTTTTCCCAAAATGTGAAGTTCGTTTACATTTGATTGGTTGTCTTTGAAACCGACAAAGACCTTCTAGTCGGTTTTGACATATACTGATAAACTTTACGAGTTCCAAATTCTTCCCAATGGTATTCGTTTTGGTAAAGCAGTTCGGAGAATACGGTACTATCCCAAGACTTTACCAAATCACTCCTAATCCTATCACTGAGATTCATAAACTTCTTGTTTCCCAATCTTGTGCCGAATCCCATACTGAAATTCCTCACAAAATGTTCTCATCCATTGTGGCAAAATCCTCGGTTCTTCATTAAACTCCCATTCAAGAAAAAATGAGGATATCAATCCCACCAAAGCCGATCATTCGGCATGAACCCTCGACCACCTTCGATTGGCCACAAAAAGAATGTCTTGACCTCGCTTCACTCGATCTCATTGAACCAATAGATTCCCAATGGTCTTGTGAAGCATTCTATGTTGATAAACGAGCTGAACAAGCTCGTGGGAAAAATGAGGCCCAGTAATTAATTATCAGCCTCTCAATCATTTTTTACAAGATGACAAATTTCCATTACCACATAACCACACACTGTTATCACAGCTTTCTGGTTCATCCTGATGAACGTCCTAAAACAGGCTTTTGCATACCTAACCAGCATTTCCAGTGGAAAGTAATGCCTTTTGGATTAAAACCCGCACCATCTTTATTTCAAAAAGCCATGGTCAAGATTTTTGAACCACTATTGCACTCTGCCTCTGGTTTATATTGATGACATCCTACTTTTCGGTTCTTCAAAAGGATGAACATATAAACTCATTACGCTAATTTGCTCAAATTGTTAAAAACTATAGCGTAATGCTTTCGAAAAGAAAATGATCTTGGCTGCACAGGAAATTACTTTCCTAGGAATGCATTTTAGTGCAGGTACATACTCTCCCGGACATCACATCTCTGAAGAATTGCAGAAGTTCCCTGAGTCTAATCTTACACAGAAACAAGTCCAACAGTTTCTTGGTGTTGTCAACTATGTTCGAGACTTTCTTCCCAGAGCCTCAGAACATATTCATCCTCTCACTAAGATGCTCAGAAAGAATCCATCCTCTCGGACACCTGTACAGACTCAAGCCGTAGCTGCTCTCAAAGAACAAGTATCACAGATACAGAAATTGCATCTACCAACTACCGGTCAGAAGATACTTCAGACAGATGCCAGTGACAAATATTGGAGTGCTGTTTTACTTGAAGACATCAATGGATCCAGACATTTATGTGGATTTGCAAGTGGAAGATTCAAACCAGCAGAAATACATTATCATTCCACCTTCAAAGAAATCCTCGCTGTAAAAAATGGGATAAAGAAATTCAGTTTTTATCTCATAGGGTCAAAGTTCTTCGTTGAAACTGATATGAGTTCATTTCCTAAGATGTTGCAGTTCAAGCAGAAGCAAGTCCCAAATCCTCAACTGCTCAGATGGTCAACGTGGTTTGCGCAATATTCCTTTGAGGTCAAACATATCAAAGGTAAATCTAATGTAGTGGCTGATTTCCTTTCCCGACCTGAATCCTTTGCCACCAAACCCATGATAGCTATGATCCGACCCGCTAATCCTGATCATCCTGGACCATCGATTGTCCCTCCTGATTTTCCTCCAGATTATCCAGTTCCATGTTATGTTGACTCGATGATTCAAAAAAGAAAGTTTTATGAGTTACAGATTTTTAGAGAATTTGGAGGATCCATCCTTAAACCATCTGAGTCAATCCATACTTCCGCTTTCGATCGAGTTTTCATTCTCCGACACGATGATTTCCCTACTCCCAGATAAAATGGTTCTTTTGGTATCTCTGCCAAG
Organism: Rauvolfia tetraphylla; assembly: GCA_030512225.1. NCBI lineage: Eukaryota > Viridiplantae > Streptophyta > Magnoliopsida > Gentianales > Apocynaceae > Rauvolfia > Rauvolfia tetraphylla. The sequence continues at coordinate 5,812,503 of JAJQKT010000024.1, read as the reverse complement.
AATATCATATTCTCATTGAAATCAATTCGAAAAGCATTTCTTAAAGGTTTTACCCCATGTCTCTTTGAATTTTTAACTTGGGTTTAAACCTTTAGAAGAATGGAAGAATATCTTTCTCACCTTTCCAAAACATTTCCTTCTATTTGATATTCACCGACCTATTACTTCCGACTTCACAGTCCACCCATACTCTCATCTGTACCAGATCAATTCCATCACTATTCTTGATCTTCCTCACAAATATTCTGAGGCCCAAAAATACATCTTTGTTGAAAATAAGATAATGCCTCAAGAAATTTGGCCTGGTGAATATGGTTCTTGGAACTACTCTACCAATCATCCTCATGAGATGAACATCAAGATAGCACATGCCTGGTACCTCCAACACCCTGCCCGATTCCCGGCCCGATTCTGGGAAACACCTTTTGACTACTTTAACCTTCAGCCAGCTAGCTCTTCTCAGCCATCACATGGATTTAACTTTCCACATCTGGTCTCTAGTAATATTGCCTGGACCACTTCAGACACCTCTGTCAGAAAAGATGCTCTCAAAAGAAAAAGGAAAAAAGCAAAGGCACATGCTCTGCATCAAGACATCATTATTGAACGCAATATCACTGACCCAGGGTCCACTGATAGTGATGTTTCCACACCGACTACTTCAGAGGAATACAGCTGTGAAGACCTTTATATTTGAGTGCTCTGTACTGTTGTTGTCTTTATTGTCCAGTGTACTGTTGTTTGTTTCTAGCTGATTAACGCTAATAGTGTGGTGTGACGTAAGCCATGACTTCATCTGCTATCCTTATGTAAGCAGTGATGTCACAAGCTCAATAATTGAGCCTTCTAGACTTTTCTTAGAGCTCTATATAAAGAGCCCTCCTTTGTATTGAGAAGGCAGACTAAGTTTCCCGAGTAATAATATCCTTTGTGTTTTACAAACATGACTCTCTAAGTTTTCTATACTCTTCTTCTCTGCTTCTATTTCTGATATGGCTTTAGCTTAGATCCTTGTTCGGTGATACTTAGAAATTGTTAGTATTCCTTCTTGAATGATGGATTTCATTCTTGCTTGGATTGTTGAAAGATAAGAGGACAGGATCCTTTGAGTGCCCAAGAGTTGGCCGTTGTGTTGATCCAAGTCATACCTTCTTAGACAGTCCAGGTTTGAGTTCTGAAGTTATTCTCTTTCGAATACTTTCATTTTCTAGGTCATCGTAGACAGGGCTGACCTGTTCAATCTGGGAGATGAGGTTCTGTCTCCTTTTGTTCTGGGTCGTTCCCTAACAGCTTAAACTTTTGGGGCAATTGGTATCAGAGCCTAAAGTAATCTCGGAGGTCACGGGTTCGACTCCCAGTCATGAAATTTGGGAGCCCCGTTAAAACACGCGCGTCCGCCGGAGAGCCCGCAGTGGAGCGTGGTGGACTGAAGGATGAAAAGGGTTTGTGAAAGGTGGAAAGAAACTGGAAGAGGCTGAGGGTAATGTAGTAGCTGGTGGTGGAGGAGAGTAAGGAGTTGACTCAACCTGTGATTTAAGATAAGCAATGTATCCTTCAAGATCAGCTACCTCTTTCTGTTTTTGTCGAATGACCTCAGCAGGATTTACTCCAGGCATAGGTAAGTCATAAGGAACTTGTTTCAATCTTTGCTCCATATTGACGATTAGCCTCTTGGTGGTGGTTTTGGTTTAGGAGATAACCATGTAGAAGGGACTTCTGCTATAGAAGGATCATACCTGCTGCGGGTCTGGACTACTTGAGCTCCTTGCTGGTAATCTGGATCTATGTCGGGTGCTTTGATGGAGCACGGAGAAGAAGGTTGTTTCTTCTTCCTTCTTCTGCGGGATTGATTGCGAGTGCGATCTTCGGATCAAGACCACATTCAAGACAGCAATTTCGACATGATTCACAAGAAAGTACATCCACTTCAATAACAATGATTGGAGAAGCGGATCGAGTCTCAAAGACAGCGAGTGCAGCATCTGGTCAGTACCACTTGATAATATCCGGGAAGGTATCCAGGAAAGATATAAGTGGAGTGCGAAGGATCTGCTTTGTAGCAAGCTTGTCAAGTTCGACTTGATGATAGGATGGAGGATTAGCAGCGGGAGTCGGATCATGGAAATCGAGGATAAGTTTGCTTGGCGGGATCGGAGATGCTTATGGTCGAATTTGATAGACACGAGCCATCGAGTGCGAGAGATCTGAGAGGAGTAAGATTCCAGAGGTTGATTTGCAGCCTCATGGATCTTTTCATATTCTGTGATCCAAGCATCAGGCAGAAGACGAAGGAGTTCATTTTTAAGGGATTTGTGCGGGGACATGAGTACAAGCTAGCTATTGTTTATCATCTACCTTGATGAGCAAAGCATCCTCTCCACCAGGAAGGGAGAGATCTATGGCATGGTTTTGGACTCGGTAGATCATTTGATAATGTAAAGTAGCAGTAAGAGCGTCATGTACCGGGAGGCTCCAGCTATTTGGACTTTGTACCTTGAGGCATCTAGCGAGATGGGGATCTGCTAATGACATGCTGAAATTTAGAGTGCAGTGTGATGAATACCGTGCTGCGTTCAACGTTAGCTCGACTGTGGCTATGCAAGCATGTTGATATTCGAGATATCGAGTATCCAAGAGGGCAACTCGGGTTACCATAGGGAGACCTTTTCTGCCATGGAGAGTAAGGGCAATACGGACAGCACCAAAGTGGAGGTGAGTATAACCATGTTGCTTCCATTGACGAGGAAAGTCTTCTGGAATGTAAAGAGTAACAAATTGCTCTTTACCAGTAGCTATAATAGGATGTTGATCCATTTTAGAGCACTGAACATATTCACGAACAGAGGTAGGTGTGTGGCGGATGAGAGATTTAAAAAGTCTTCAAGGAGAGACTATGGACTTGGCATAATTAGTATAGGGATTCATGAAAGGGTGATTCTCGGGAGGGCAAGCGAGATGATGAATCTATAGTAACTTCATATAAGTAATCTAATTTTTTTAGATGCACTTTGATGGAAAAGAAGGAGTAGTATCTAAGGATACAGAAGAACGGGATGTTTCTGGATACATGATAGATGAGGGTCTCTTCAACTCTAGCCTTATTTCTGATACACCAATGGCTCTGATACCAAATATAGTGATGACCTAGAAAATGAAAGTATTCGAAAGAGAATAACTTCGAACTCAAACTCGGGATTGTCTAAGAAGGTATGACTTGGATCAACACAACGGCCAACTCTTGGGCACTCAAAGGATCCTGTCCTCTTATCTTTCAACAATCCAAGCAAGAATGAAATCCATCATTCAAGAAGGAATACTAACAATTTCTAAGTATCACCGAACAAGGATCTAAGCTAAAGCCATATCAGAAATAGAAGCAGAGAAGAAGAGTATAGAAAACTTAGAGAGTCATGTTTGTAAAACACAAAGGATATTATTACTCGGGAAACTTAGTCTGCCTTCTCAATACAAAGGAGGGCTCTTTATATAGAGCTCTAAGAAAAGTCTAGAAGGCTCAATTATTGAGCTTGTGACATCACTGCTTACATAAGGATAGCAGATGAAGTCATGGCTTACGTCACACCACACTATTAGCGTTAATCAGCTAGAAATAAACAACGATACATCTGGACAATAAAGACAACAACAGATACGAGCACTCAAATATAAAGGTCTTCACAGTTTGTATTCCTCGAAGTAGTCGGTGTGGAAACATCACTATCAGTGGACCCAGAGTCGATGATATTGCGTTCAATAATGATGTCTTGATGCGAGCATGTGCCTTTGCTTTTTTCCTTTTTCTTTTGAGAGCATCTTTTCTGACAGAGGTGTCTGAAGTGGTCCAGGCAATATTACTAGAGACCAGAAGTGGAAAGTTAAATCCATGTGATGGCTGAGAAGAAAGTGGGTCAGTTTGAAGGTTAAAGTAGTCAAAAGGTGTTTCTGTAACTGGCTGGGAATCGGGCAGGTGTTGGAGGTACCAGGCATGTGCTATCTTGATGTTTATCTCATGAGGATGATTGGTAGAGTAGTTCCAAGAACCATATTCACCAGGCCAAATTTCTTGAGGCATTATCTTATTTTCAACAAAGATGTATTTTTGGGCCTCAGAATATTTGTGAGGAAGATCAAGAATAGTAATGGAATTGATCTGGTACAGATGAGAGTATGGGTGGACTGTGAAGTCGGAAGTAATAGGTCGGTGAATATCAAATAGAAGGAAATGTTTTGGAAAGGTGAGAAAGATATTCTTCCATTCTTCTAAAGGTTTAAACCAGGTTAAAAATTCAAAGAGACATGGGGTAAAACCTTTAAGAAATGCTGCCGAATTGATTTCAATGAGAATATGATATTCTTGGCGAGAGATACCAAAAGAACCATTTCTCTGAGTAGGGAAATCATCAGGGTCGGAGAATGAAAACTTTCGATTGAAAAGGGAAGTATGGATTGACTCCGGATGGTTTAAGGATGGATCCTCCAAATTCTCTAAAAATCGCAACTCATAAAAATTTCTTTTTTGAATCATCGAGTCAACATAACATGGGAACTCGGATAATCGGAGGAAAATCGGGAGGGATAATCGATGGTCCGGGGATGATCGGGATTATCGGGTCGGATCATAGCTATCATGGGTTTGGTGGCAAAGGATTCGAGTCGGGGAAAGAAATCAGCCACTACATTAGATTTACCTTTGATATGTTTGACCTCAAAGGAATATTGCGTAAACCACGTTGACCATCCCGAGCGGTTGAGGATTTGGGACTTGCTTACGCTAACCGCAACATCTTAGGAAATGAACTCATATCGGTTTCAACGAAGAACTTTGACCCTATGAGATAAAAACTGAATTTCTTTATCCCATTTTTACAATGAGGATTTCTTTGAAGGTGGAATGATAATGTATTTCTGTTGGTTTGAATCTTCCACTTGCAAATCCACATAAATGTCCGGATCCATTGATGTCTTCAAGTAAAAGCAACACTCCAATATTTGTCACCGGCATGCATGCAAGTATCTTCGACCGGTAGTTAGTAGATGCAATTTTACGTATCCGTGATACTTGTTCTTTGAGAGCAGCTACGGCTTGAGTCTGTACAGGTGTCCGAGAGGATGGATTCTTTCTGAGCATCTTAGTGAGAGGATGAATATGTTCGAGGCTCGGGAAGAAAGTCTCGAACATAGTTGACAACACCAAGAAAACTGTTGGACTTGTTTACGTGTAAGATTAGACTCGGGGAACTTCGCAATTCTTCGGAGATGTGATGTCCAGGGAGAGTATGTACTGCACTAAAATGCATTCCTAGGAAAGTAATTTCCTGTGCAGCCAAGATCATTTTCTTTTCAGAAAGCATTACGCCATAGTTTTTAACAATTTGAGCAAATTGGCGTAACAGGTTTATATGTTCATCCTTTGAAGAACTGAAAAGTAGGATGTCATCAATATAAACCAGTGCAGAGTGCAATAGTGGTTCAAAAATCTTGACCATGGCTTTTTGAAATAAAGATGGTGCGGGTTTTAATCCAAAAGGCATTACTTTCCACTGGAAATGCTTTGGTTAGGTATGCAAAAGCTTTGTTTTAGGGACGTTCATCAGGGATGAATGCCTAATTGCCAAAAACAGATTTTAAATCAAATTTGGAAAACCATTTTGCACCGAAAGTTTGTGATAACGAGTGTGTGCTTGTGTGGTAATGGAAATTTGTCATCTTGTAAAAAATGATTGAGAGGCTGATAATTAATTACCGGTCTCATTTTCCCCATGAGCTTGTTCAGCTCGTTTATCAACATAGAATGCTTCACAAGACCATTGGGAATCTGTTGGTTCAATGAGATCGAGTGAAGGAGGTCAAGACATTCTTTTGTGGCTAGTCGAAGGTGGTCGGGGGTTCATGCCGAATGATCGGGCTTTGGTGGGATTGATATCCTCATTTTTCTTGAATGGGAGTTTAATGAAGAACCGAGGATTTTGCCACAATGGATGAGAACATTTTGTGAGGAATTTCAGTATGGGATTCGGCACAAGATTGGGAAACAAGAAGTTTATGAATCTCGAGTGATGGGATTAGGAGTGATTTGGTAAAGTCTTGGGATAGTATCAGTATTCTCTGAATCGTTTACCAAAACGAATGCCATTGGGAAGAATTTGGAACTCGTGAAGTTTCTTGTATATGTCAAAACCAACTAGAAGGTCTTTGTCAGTTTCAGCACAACCAATCAAATGTAAACGAACTTCACATTTTGGGAAAAACTGGATGGTAATGGGGTGTTTAGTGATCAAGGATGTATAGAATGTTTTACCATCAGCAGTTATGAATTCCTTCTTGTGTTGTATCCAGTTTTCAGGGGGTAGAACAGATGGGTTCATCATGGATACTGCAGCTCCTGTATCAAAAAAGGCTATGGCAGGAATGGGCTTATCATACTTGGAGGTTCGGATTTGAACAGGGGCTTGAGGATGTGTTTTAGGAGGTTGAATAGCAAGAATCGGTATTCATCACACTGTACCCAAATTTCAGCATGTCATTAGCAGATCCCCATCTGCTAGATGCCCTCAAGGTACAAGTCCAAATAGCTGGAGCCTCCCAGGTACATGACGCTCTTACTGCTACTTTACATTATCAAATGATCTACTGAGTCCAAAACCATGCCATAGATCTCTCCCTTCCTGGTGGAGAGGATGCTTTGCTCATCAAGGTAGATGATAAACAGTCAGCAGTTTGTACTCATGTCCCCAGACAAATCCCTAAAAATGAACTCCTTCGTCTTCTGCCTCCTAAAACACATCCTCAAGCCCCTGTTCAAATCCGAACCTCCAAGTATGATAAGCCCATTCCTGCCATAGCCTTTTTTGATACAGGAGCTGCAGTATCCATGATGAACCCATCTGTTTCTACCCTCCCGAAAACTGGATACAACACAAGAAGGAATTCATAACTGCTGATGGTAAAACATTCTATACATCCTTGATCACTAAACACCCCATTACCATCCAGTTTTTCCCAAAATGTGAAGTTCGTTTACATTTGATTGGTTGTGCTGAAACTGACAAAGACCTTCTAGTTGGTTTTGACATATACAGTAAACTTCACAGGTTCCAAATTCTTCCCAATGGCATTCGTTTTGGTAAACAGTTCAGAGAATACGGTACTATCCCAAGACTTTACCAAATCACTCCTAATCCCGTCACTGAGATTCATAAACTTCTTGTTTCCCAATCTTGTGCCGAATCCCATACTGAAATTCCTCACAAAATGTTCTCATCCATTGTGGCAAAATCCTCGATTCTTCATTAAACTCCCATTCAAGAAAAATGAGGATATCAATCCCACCAAAGCCGATCATTCTGCATGAACCCCCGACCACCTTCGATTAGCCACAAAAGAATGTCTTGACCTCCTTCACTCGATCTCATTGAACCAACAGATTCCCAATGGTCTTGTGAAGCATTCTATGTTGATAAACGAGCTGAACAAGCTCGTGGGAAAAATGAGACTCGTAATTAATTATCAGCCTCTCAATCATTTTTTACAAGATGACAAATTTCCATTACCACACAAGCACACATCGTTATCACAAACTTTACGGTGCAAAATGGTTTTCCAAATTTGATTTAAAATCTGGGTTTTTTGGCAATTAGGCATTCATCCCGATGAACGTCCTAAAAGCAAGCTTTTGCATACCTAACCAAACGATTTCCAGTGGAAAGTAATGCCTTTTGGATTAAAACCCGCACCATCTTTATTTCAAAAAGCCATGGTCAAGATTTTTGAACCACTATTGCACTCTGCACTTTGGGTTTATATTGATGACATCCTACTTTTCGAGCTTCTTCAAAGGATGAACATATAAACTGCATTACGCCAATTTGCTCAAATTGTTAAAAAACTATGGCGTAATGCTTTCGAAAAGAAAATGATCTTGGCTGCACAGAAATTACTTTCCTAGGAATGTATTTTAGTGCGGGTACATACTCTCCGGACATCACATCTCCGAAGAATTGCGAAGTTCCCCGAGTCTAATCTTACACAGAAACAAGTCCAACAGCTTTCTTGGTGTTGTCAACTATGTTCGAGACTTTCTTCCCGCAGCCTCGTAACATATTCATCCTCTCACTAAGATGCTCGTAAAGAATCCATCCTCTCGGACACCCTGCATGCACTCAAGCCGTAGCTGCTCTCAAAGAACAAGTATCACGGATACGTAAATTGCATCTACCAACTACCGGTCGGGAAGATACTTGAGCAGATGCCGATGACAAATATTGGAGTCTTTGCTTTTACTTGAAGACATCAATGGATCCAGACATTTATGTGGATTTGCAAGTGGAAGATTCAAACCAGCAGAAATACATTATCATTCCACCTTCAAAGAAATCCTCGCTGTAAAAAATGGGATAAAGAAATTCAGTTTTTATCTCATAGGGTCAAAGTTCTTCGTTGAAACTGATATGAGTTCATTTCCTAAGATGTTGCAGTTCAAGCAGAAGCAAGTCCCAAATCCTCAATCGCTCGGGATGGTCAACGTGGTTTGCGCAATATTCCTTTGAGGTCAAACATATCAAAGGTAAATCTAATGTAGTGGCTGATTTCCTTTCCCGACCTGAATCCTTTGCCACCAAACCCATGATAGCTATGATCCGACCCGATAATCCTGATCATCCTGGACCATCGATTATCCCTCCTGATTTTCCTCCAGATTATCCAGTTCCATGTTATGTTGACTCGATGATTCAAAAAAGAAATTTTTATGAGTTACAGATTTTTAGAGAATTTGGAGGATCCATCCTTAAACCATCTGGAGTCAATCCATACTTCCCTTTCAGTCAGGTTTTCATTCTCCGACCTGATGATTTCCCTACTCCAGTAAAATGGTTCTTTTGGTATCTCTGCCAAGAATATCATATTCTCATTGAAATCAATTCGCGAGCATTTCTTAAAGGTTTTACCCCATGTCTCTTTGAATTTTTTAACCCTGGTTTAAACCTTTAGAAGAATGGAAGAATATCTTTCTACCTTTCCAAAACATTTCCTTCTATTTGATATTCACCGACCTATTACTTCCGACTTCACAGTCCACCCATACTCTCATCCCGTACTGGGATCAATTCCATTACTATTCTTGATCTTCCTCACAAATATTCACGAGGCCCAAAAATACATCTTTGTTGAAAATAAGATAATGCCTCAAGAAATTTGGCCTCGGTGAATATGGTTCTTGGAACTACTCTACCAATCATCCTCATGAGATAAACATCAAGATAGCACATGCCCCAGTACCTCCAACACCCTGCCCGATTCCCAGCCCGATTCATGTAAAACACCTTTTGACTACTTTTAACCTTCAGCTAGCCCAAATTTCTTCTCAGCCATCACATGGATTTAACTTTCCACTTCCCGGGTCTCTAGTAATATTGCTCGGACCACTTCGACACCTCTCGTCGAAAAAGATGCTCTCAAAAGAAAAAAGGAAAAAAGCAAAGGCACATGCTCGCATCAAGACATCATTATTGAACGCAATATCATCGACCCTGGGGTCCACTGATAGTGATGTTTCCACACCGACTACTTCAGAGGAATACAGCTGTGAAGACCTTTATATTTGAGTGCTCTGTACTGTTGTTGTCTTTATTGTCCAGTGTACTGTTGTTTATTTCTAGCTGATTAACGCTAATAGTGTGGTGTGACGTAAGCCATGACTTCATCTGCTATCCTTATGTAAGCAGTGATGTCACAAGCTCAATAATTGAGCCTTCTAGACTTTTCTTAGAGCTCTATATAAAGAGCCCTCCTTTGTATTGAGAAGGCAGACTAAGTTTCCCGAGTAATAATATCCTTTGTGTTTTACAAACATGACTCTCTAAGTTTTCTATACTCTTCTTCTCTGCTTCTATTTCTGATATGGCTTTAGCTTAGATCCTTGTTCGGTGATACTTAGAAATTGTTAGTATTCCTTCTTGAATGATGGATTTCATTCTTGCTTGGATTGTTGAAAGATAAGAGGACAGGATCCTTTGAGTGCCCAAGAGTTGGCCGTTGTGTTGATCCAAGTCATACCTTCTTAGACAGTCCAGGTTTGAGTTCTGAAGTTATTCTCTTTCGAATACTTTCATTTTCTAGGTCATCACTATATTTGGTATCAGAGCCATTGGTGTATCAGAAATAAGGCTAGAGTTGAAGAGACCCTCATCTATCATGTATCCAGAAACATCCCGTTCTTCTGTATCCTTAGATACTACTCCTTCTTTCCGTCAAAGTGCATCTAAAAAATTAGATTACTTATATGAAGTTACTATAGATTCATCATCTCAGTTTGCCCCTGAGAATCACCCTTTCATGAATCCCTATACTAATTATGCCAAGTCCATAGTCTCTCCTTGGAAGACTTTTAAATCTCTCATCCGCCACACACCTACCTCTGTTCGTGAATATGTTCAGTGCTCTAAAATGGATCAACATCCTATTATAGCTACTGGTAAAGAGCAATTTGTTACTCTTTACATTCCAGAAGACTTTCCTCGTCAATGGAAGCAACATGGTTATACTCACCTCCACTTTGGTGCTGTTCGTATTGCCCTTACTCTCCATGGCAGAAAAGGTCTCCCTATGGTAACCCGAGTTGCCCTCTTGGATACTCGATTTCTCGAATATCAACATGCTTGCATAGCCACAGTCGAAGCAACGTTGAACGCAGGCACGGTATTCATCACACTGTACCCAAATTTCAGCATGTCATTAGCAGATCCCCATCTGCTAGATGCCCTCAAGGTACAAGTCCAAATAGCTGGAGCCTCCCAGGTACATGACGCTCTTACTGCTACTTTACATTATCAAATGATCTACCGAGTCCAAAACCATGCCATAGATCTCTCCCTTCCTGGTGGAGAGGATGCTTTGCTCATCAAGGTAGATGATAAACAGTCAGCAGTTTGTACTCATGTCCCCAGACAAATCCCTAAAAATGAACTCCTTCGTCTTCTGCCTGATGCTTGGATCACAGAATATGAAAAGATCCATGAGTCTGCAAATCAACCTCTGGAATCTTCCTCCTCCCAGATCTCTCAGAATTCTGATGGCTCAGTGTCTATCAAATTCGACCATAAGCATCTCCAGTCCGCCAAGCAAACTTATCCTCGGATTTCCATGATCCGACTCCCAGTTGCTAATCCTCCATCCTATCATCAAGCTGAACTTGACAAGCTTGCTACAGCAGATCCTTCAGACCCACTTATATCTTTCCGGGATACCTTCCCAGATATTATCAAGTGGTACCCAGACCGGATGCTAGACCGGTTGTCTTTGAGACCGATCCGCTTCTCCAATCATTGTTATTGGGGTGGATGTACTTCTTGTGAATCATGTCAGAATTGCTGTCTTGAATGTGGTCTTGATCCAGAAGACTGCACCTGCAATCAATCCCGCAGAAGAAGGAAGAAGAAACAACCTTCTTCTCCGTGCTCCATCAAAGCACCCGACATAGATCCAGTTACACAGCAAGGAGCTCAAGTAGTCCGGACTCAGCAGTATGATCCTTCTATAGCGGAAGTCCCTTCTACATGGTTATCTCCTAAACCAAAACCACCACTTCATCCCTACTACCAGAAATGTCTCAAAATCCTTGCCAAAGAAAAATCTGTAACACCAAGTTGCAAACCCATCAACCCTTTCTATAAACCACTCGACCCAGTCAACTCCTATTCCCAGCCATCTGCATGTTCCAACTCTGCGAATTTCTTCACTCAATTCTCCCTTTCCTCGGACTACACCTTTTACCAAAGACAATGCCCGACATTCTCACAAAATCCCGAATTCATCCACAACCATACTTCCCGATGGACAAACCACACTGACCCAATCTCGTTGAAACTGTTCTCAATCGGCAATCAAAATGCTTTGTTGCCGGAACAAGATCTTATCTCGGATAGATCGGAAAGTTACCCGGTAAACTCCCCGTCTTGCTATCTGTTGAAATTAAAGTAGATTCTCAAGTGCAAGATCCGGAAGCCACCAAGAGGCTAATCGTCAATATGGAGCAAAGATTGAAACAAGTTCCTTATGACTTGCCTATGCCCTGGAGTAAATCCCTGCTGAGGTCATTCGACAAAAACGAGAAAGAGGTAGCTGATCTTGAAGGATACATTGCTTATCTTAAATCACAGAGTTGAGTCAACTCCTTACTCTCCTCCACCACCAGACTACTACATTACCCTCACTCTCTTCCAGCTTTCTTTCCACCTTTCACAAACCCTTTTCAACCACCATCTAAAACTCAGTACTCGCTTTGGAACCATGGGATATGAAAGGTCCAAACCATCTCCAAGTACTTTCAATGCTCGCTCAATGGCTAAAAGCCAAACAAGCACAAAGACAACCATCGTCATCTGCTCCTCCTCCGGAAGTCCACAAGCAAGCTATGATTCAGAACCCATTGACTACTCTTCTTCAGAAGGCTACCATATCTCAGCCTGTCCCTCATATTGCTGTTGTCCAAGAACAAACTCCGTCTGAGACTCAGTACTCTTCCCCAATAGAATCTGAATCCACTTCTACTTCGAGACACTGACCCTCCGAATCGGGACTCTTCTACACAATCTTCCTTAGAAGAATTTGAGATTCCATGAGATAAACATGGCTCGTGAAGAAGATGAGCTCAAGTGACATCAGAAGCTACTCCCATAGTTGATGAACCAGAGTCATCTCACACATCCAAGAAGCTCACAAGTTCAGGAACCTTCACATTCCAGTTGGATGACATACCTCCAAACAAATGGGCAGTAAGGCTTCAAGAGTTCCATGCTTGGATGACCACAAGAGAACTCACTGGAATCACAGCAGAGAATATTCTTACAGAATTCACCTCCAGATTCACCCAGCACATTAAAGCATCGGTTTACAACTCTCAATTATGTTGAGAGAACTCAATTCTTAAACTCTTCAATTGATCAAGCTGCTTCATTATTATATTACTGTTTTCTTGGAGAACCTGATTCTGATCTTGAATTAAAACGAAAAGAGTTTTTCCAAATGAAGTGTTATTCTTTCCAAAGATCAGATTTAGATAAACATTTGCAACGAATGACTCAATTATTCTATCTACTTGGTGCGGATGTAAGTTTGAAGCGAGCCTTCCTCGGTTCAATCCCTCAAACCTTAGCTCAAGGAGTGACGTTTACATAAGGCAAATACCAATCCATCCTTGGTATGACTCCCCAGCCAAATCGGACAAGCCATTCTCCAAAGCCTTGAAGATTCGTGCCACAAACGACAAGTTATCAAGCGAGTATCTCAAAGGTGATAAAGAGATTGACCAAGTATGCAGACGTTCAGATCTGATCATTAAATCATGCTGCAACAAGTCGTCTTGCAAGAAATCATCCAAGAAAAAGAAATTTTCCAAGATCCATACTACAGACAGAAGATCTTCAAAGAAAAAGTGGAGATACTTTAGAAGAAAACACTCATCTTCCAGAAGCTCCAAAAGCAAGTCAGACTATTGCTATGTCTGCAAACAAAAGGGCCATTATGCCAAACAATGTCCCCAGAAGAAAAGGAGACAGAACCTCATTTCCCAGATTGAACAGGTCAGCCCTGTCTACAACGACAATGACCTTGAATCTCTCTTTTCTGAACAAGATGAATTGGATGAACATACTCTCTTTGCAATTGAAGAAGAAGAAATTCCTCTGTCATATCACATTGCAGAACCAGTTGAACCAATTCTTTTAGAAACTATTCCTCCAGAACCTGATCCAATACTTCCAGAAAAACATTCTGTTCCGATTCTTGCTATTCAACCTCCTAAAACACATCCTCAAGCCCCTGTTCAAATCCGAACCTCCAAGTATGATAAGCCCATTCCTGCCATAGCCTTTTTTGATACAGGAGCTGCAGTATCCATGATGAACCCATCTGTTCTACCCCCTGAAAACTGGATACAACACAAGAAGGAATTCATAACTGCTGATGGTAAAACATTCTATACATCCTTGATCACTAAACACCCCATTACCATCCAGTTTTTCCCAAAATGTGAAGTTCGTTTACATTTGATTGGTTGTGCTGAAACTGACAAAGACCTTCTAGTTGGTTTTGACATATACAGTAAACTTCACAGGTTCCAAATTCTTCCCAATGGTATTCGTTTTGGTAAACAGTTCAGAGAATACGGTACTATCCCAAGACTTTACCAAATCACTCCTAATCCTATCACTGAGATTCATAAACTTCTTGTTTCCCAATCTTGTGCCGAATCCCATACAGAATTCCTCACAAAATGTTCTCATCCATTGTGGCAAAATCCTCAGTTCTTCATTAAACTCCCATTCAAGAAAAATGAGGATATCAATCCCACCAAAGCCAGTCATTCTGGCATGAACCCTGACCACCTTCAGTTGGCCACAAAAGAATGTCTTGACCTCCTTCACTCTGATCTCATTGAACCAACAGATTCCCAATGGTCTTGTGAAGCATTCTATGTTGATAAACGGGCTGAACAAGCTCGTGGGAAAATGAGACTGGTAATTAATTATCAGCCTCTCAATCATTTTTTACAAGATGACAAATTTCCATTACCACACAAGCACACACTGTTATCACAGCTTTCTGGTGCAAAATGGTTTTCCAAATTTGATTTAAAATCTGGTTTTTGGCAATTAGGCATTCATCCTGATGAACGTCATAAAACAGGCTTTTGCATACCTAACCAGCATTTCCAGTGGAAAGTAATGCCTTTTGGATTAAAACCCGCACCATCTTTATTTCAAAAAGCCATGGTCAAGATTTTTGAACCACTATTGCACTCTGCACTGGTTTATATTGATGACATCCTACTTTTCAGTTCTTCAAAGGATGAACATATAAACCTGTTACGCCAATTTGCTCAAATTGTTAAAAACTATGGCGTAATGCTTTCTGAAAAGAAAATGATCTTGGCTGCACAGGAAATTACTTTCCTAGGAATGCATTTTAGTGCAGGTACATACTCTCCCGGACATCACATCTCTGAAGAATTGCAGAAGTTCCCTGAGTCTAATCTTACACAGAAACAAGTCCAATAGTTTCTTGGTGTTGTCAACTATGTTCGAGACTTTCTTCCCAGAGCCTCAGAACATATTCATCCTCTCACTAAGATGCTCGAAAAGAATCCATCCTCTTGGACACTGTCATGCGACTCAAGCCGTAGCTGCTCTCAAAGAACAAGTATCACGGATACTGAAATTGCATCTACTAACTACTGGGTCGAAGATACTTTAGACGAGATGCCGATGATAAATATTGAGGGTCTTGTTTTTACTTGAAGACATCAATGGATCCAGACATTTATGTGGATTTGCAAGTGGAAGATTCAAACCAGCAGAAATACATTATCATTCCACCTTCAAAGAAATCCTCGCTGTAAAAAATGGGATAAAGAAATTCAGTTTTTATCTCATAGGGTCAAAGTTCTTCGTTGAAACTGATATGAGTTCATTTCCTAAGATGTTGCAGTTCAAGCAGAAGCAAGTCCCAAATCCTCAACTGCTCAGATGGTCAACGTGGTTTGCGCAATATTCCTTTGAGGTCAAACATATCAAAGGTAAATCTAATGTAGTGGCTGATTTCCTTTCCCGTCCTGAATCCTTTGCCACCAAACCCATGATAGCTATGATCCGACCCGCTAATCCTGATCATCCTGGACCATCGATTGTCCCTCCTGATTTTCCTCCAGATTATCCAGTTCCATGTTATGTTGACTCGATGATTCAAAAAAGAAATTTTTATGAGTTACAGATTTTTAGAGAATTTGGAGGATCCATCCTTAAACCATCTGGAGTCAATCCATACTTCCCTTTCAGTCAGGTTTTCATTCTCCGACCTGATGATTTCCCTACTCCAGTAAAATGGTTCTTTTGGTATCTCTGCCAAGAATATCATATTCTCATTGAAATCAATTCGGCAGCATTTCTTAAAGGTTTTACCCCATGTCTCTTTGAATTTTTAACCTGGTTTAAACCTTTAGAAGAATGGAAGAATATCTTTCTCACCTTTCCAAAACATTTCCTTCTATTTGATATTCACCGACCTATTACTTCCGACTTCACAGTCCACCCATACTCTCATCTGTACCAGATCAATTCCATCACTATTCTTGATCTTCCTCACAAATATTCTGAGGCCCAAAAATACATCTTTGTTGAAAATAAGATAATGCCTCAAGAAATTTGGCCTGGTGAATATTGGTTCTTGGAACTACTCTACCAATCATCCTCATGAGATAAACATCAAGATAGCACATGCCTGATACCTCCAACACCTGCCTGATTCCCAGCCAGTTACAGAAACACCTTTTGACTACTTTAACCTTCAGCCAGCCAGCTCTTCTCAGCCATCACATGGATTTAACTTTCCACGTCTGGTCTTTAGTAATATTGCCTGGACCACTTCAGACACCTCTGTCAGAAAAGATGCTCTCAAAAGAAAAAGGAAAAAAGCAAAGGCACATGCTCTGCATCAAGACATCATTATTGAACGCAATATCACTGACCCGGGGTCCACTGATAGTGATGTTTCCACACCGACTACTTCAGAGGAATACAGCTGTGAAGACCTTTATATTTGAGTGCTCTGTACTGTTGTTTGTTTCTAGCTGATTAAAGCTAATAGTGTGGTGTGACGTAAGCCATGACTTCATTTGCTATCCTTATGTAAGCAGTGATGTCACAGCTCAATAATTGAGCCTTCTAGACTTTTCTTAGAGCTCTATATGAAGAATACAAAGGAGGGCTCTTTATATAGAGCTCTAAGAAAAGTCTAGAAGGCTCAATTCAAAGCAACCAATGAAGGATTTGTTTTTGAGACAAGAGGAAAGGAAGAATTTTTGGAGTAACCAATGTTTGTAAAGGTTCCTCTCTTCTTTTTAAACAAATATTGCTTATTGCTGATTTGAACTATAACTTGCTTAGCATTAGCCAATTGTGTGACAATGAATAAGAAGTTAAATTCCAACATGCAAAGTTTCTGTTGAGAATTCTTTTTTGTTTGAAGATTTGCCAACCATGACTTGTCAATTGCTTCTATAAAGTTGATTAGGTAACATTGATAATGTGGAATTGAATTCATTGTTGATATGCTCTTGAAGTTTACTATATGTCATGATAAGATGATTAAAATAGCTATGATTGAATATCTATGCATTTGGTTTGCGAAAATCATCTTCCTAAAACTCTACAAAAAGGTTTAGATGTAGATCATAAGTTCGTTAGCCCGAACTTGTATGACAAAATGATATTTTGTGATTTTGATCAATTACTCACAAAATGTTTCAATGTGTGCTTTATCTTGATAAGCTTAAATGTCTTGTTGCTTATGATAATGATTTTCTTGGCATAGAAGATTTGGTCACGTGAACATGGATTTGTTGAACAAACTTTTCTATCAAGATTTAGTTAGAGGATTGCTAAAAATGTGTTTTGAGAAAATTATCTTTGAGATACTTGTCCATATGGAAAACAAACAAAAAAATCTTTCAAACCCATGAAAATGATTTTAGACCTCAAAACATCTTAAGCTTGTTCATATGGATTGATTTGGACTTATGAGGAACTCTAGTATTGATGTATGCCTTACTAGTAGTTGATGATTTCTCAATATTCACTTTACCATTATTCTTTGTTCAAAAAGATTAAGTGTTTCATAAGTGTGTAAAATTATTCAAAAAGGTTCAAACCTCCCTTGAGTGCAAATTAATTTCCATTACAAGTGACAATGGGAGAATTTTACAACAAAGTCTTTACAAAATTTGCTTTGAAAATTGAATTTCATATAATTGTTTCAACTGAAAAAACTCCACAATAAAATGGTGTTATTGAAAGAAAATTTTGAACTTTGTAGAAATTGGCTAGGTCTATGCTTTGTGAAAATTCTTCTTCAAAAATATTTTTGGGTCAAAGCCTTAAACACCACATGCTATGATAAATAAAATTCTTTTAAGATCATTTTGAAGAAAAACATGATTTCTCTTTTATAAGACGTCTCAAATTGCATATTTTAAAATGTTTAGTTATAAATGTCTTATCTTAAATTCTTGTGATAACTTACTTAAATTTGATAGAAAATCAGATATTGGTATATCTCTTAGCTATTCTTCTAACGAAAGGCATATAGAGTTTTTAATGAAAAGAACCTTATATGATGAGGAAATCATTCATGTTTGTTTTGATGAATCTTACATTTACTTGGAAAGAAAAGGTGAAGATGATGTAGGCACATCTATTAATGACTATCAAACCCATCTTCAAGCACCAACTTTGGAGGATCATACCAATGAGGAAGAAATGATTGAACAAAATTAAGATGACCAACCTAGTGGTGACCAAGAGCTCCCAAAGAACTTAAGATATCCAAGAGGCCACCCTAAGGAGCAAATAATTGGTGATATCTCCCAAGGAGTAAAAAATAAGGCGGTACTTTATCAATAACTTTATTCTTTTATTGCATATGAGCCTAAAAGTATTGATGATGCATTGTGTGATGATTTTTGGATTATTGCTATGCAAGAGGAAATAAATAAATTTGAAAGATACAAAATTTTGGATATTCCTAAATCTCATGATCATTCCATTATTGGTACTAAATGGTTTTTAGAAATAAACTTATTGAATCCAGAGAAATTGTTAGAAACAAGGTTAGACTTGTTGCCTAAGGATTCAATCAAGAAGAAGGAATTGATTATGATGAAACATTTGTTCTGAATGCTAGAATTGAGTCCATAAGAATGCTTTTGACTTGTACTTGCTTTAAAAAGTTTTAAGTTATTTCAAATGAATGTCAAAAGTGCTTTTCTAAATGGTTTTATTGAGGAAGTGGTTTATGTGGAACAATCACCCAGTTTTGCTCATGAAAAGTTTCCTAACCATATGTTCAAACTATCCTAAGTTTTGTATGGTTTAAAACCAGCTTCTAGAATTTAGTGTGAAAGATTGAGTAGTTTCCTTCTTTCAAAAGGATTTTCAAGAAAAAAACTGAAACTACCCTTTTTATAAAATCCTCATGCAACAATGATCTATAACTTGTCCAAATATATTATACAATTTTTGGTGCTTCTAATACTTCACTTTGTGATGTGTTTTCCAAGTTGATGCAAAGTAAATTTGAAATGAGCATGATAGGAAAACTCAATTTCTTTCTTGGCCTACAAATCATGCAAACCAAGGATGGCACTTTCATGAATCATTATTAAGGTATAAGCACTTTCATAAGTTTATATCAACTATGCTTGACAAAGAATAAAAAGGTTTCATAGGAGTAGTCAATTCTATTTGACAGCAAGTAGAGCCAATATTATGTTTGTCATGTGCTTGTGTGCTAGATTTTATCTTGTCCTAGAGAGTTTAATTTGATTGCTATTAAACACATTCTCTATTACCTTATTGATACTCTAAGTGATTATGGTCTATATTTCAAATGTGTGGCTATGTTATGTGATAACACAAATTCAATAACTTTGATCATCATATTATTCAACAAACTAGGTCAAAGCATATATATATCAAACTTCATCTCATTAGAGATCATTCTACTAAGGGTAATACTTGTTTAGATCATGTTTGCATTAATAAACAAACTAATGATATCTTACTATGCCATTAGCCGAAGAAAGGTTTAACCAATCTTAGAAGAAGCTTAGAAATTTAAAAAATTTTATGACTAATGAGTGTATTCAAGTGTTGTAGCTCCAGGTAAGGACAAATAAGCCTAGCATGAGAAAAGGAAAGGGAAAAGCCAAAGAAAGAGAAGGAGGACAAGTGATCAATGAACCAAGGAAAGTTCATGTTCCTCAAAGCATGTCATGGCTGGATAGATTTGTCTCAGTGGAGGTTGCTACTAATTTGATGATTGGATAAAAAGGAACCATAAGATAAATCTATGTCACAAGATGGATGTCATCAAACTATCTGAAATGGATAATATACTCTCATTTTTAAATGATGTGAGCTGGACTAGTTTGCTTGTGGTTGATGAATGCTATTACCTTCCTTAGTCTATGAAGTTTTTGCAAATATTAAAGAAGAAAGAGTCGAGCAAGTTGCTAATAAAACTATTTAGTGGTATTCTTCAAGAATATCACAAGTTGATTTTTGAGATTGACAATGCATTGCTCAATAGAATTTGTGATGTTGAGGATGTTAAGTTTAGGCATTATTCTTCTGAGGACATTGTTTTATAAGTGAGTTATACTCACATGAAAGAACTGAGAATGCCTATATAAATGGTAGAAGCCTTAAGACTAGAAAGGAAAGAGAGATAAAAGCTTTTTGATGCTAGTAAAAGAATTTTGCATCAAATGCTTACTACCTTGATTATAGCATACTTTGAGTACAAGTCTTCTATTGATAATATGTATGTTGTAATTATGCTAGCCATGCATAAGAAAAGAAAAATGAATTTTGGATATATAGTGCTAAAGAATATAATGGCAGCTAGAAGAACTGAGCATAAGGCATTGCCGTATGGAAGGTTATTAACAGGAATTTTCAAGTATCTCCAAGTGCAATTGTCTTCCAGTGGTTTACCAATAAAGAGTGAAGAAGTCTACACCAACAACTCACTAAAAGAATTCCTTGGATAATTGATGAGGATGAAATATGGAGAACAAAAGCAGAAACTCCTTTAAGAAGAAAAGAGGTTGAAGAAAGTGAAGAGGTTGAGGAAGAAGAAGATGAAGAAGAAATATTGGCAAAGTAAATGAAGACAAAGAGGAGGCATGACTCATCTAGTGAGGGGGAGCAACCTTACACAAAAAGAAGACTATTTGAAGAAGTACCATCTATTGAAGAAAAATAAGTTGTCAAGGTGTTTCAAGAGATATTGAACAGCCATACAAATTCTTCAAGTCCTTTGCTCCAATGATTCTTGGCAAATTTGATGATTTAGAAGCTAGAGTCAAGAATATGAAAGAAGACTTGAAAAAGATTTCTCAAGTTATTTTAAATAGTGCAAGTTCCTATAAAGCCAAAGAAGAAGAAATGAAAGAAGATGAGCAAGAGTGAAGAGAAAAATGAAGAAGATCAAGAAGATAATATGGGTGGAGATGGCAGCAATAAAGTTGACAGTAATGACAGTGAAAATTGAAATGACTATCAATTTATTGCTAAAGAAGAAGACAAAAGATGAAGGAAAAGGCAGTGAAGCATCCCAAGAAGAAGAAGAACATGAGAATGAAGAACAAAGAGGTAGAGCTCAAGAGAATAAGCAAGAAGAAGGAGGTGAAAGCAGTTTAACAAAGTCAAATCACAAATCCATCACCAATTTCCTTCAGCCAAGGGAGGAGGAAAATGTGGTTCAAAGAAAGAAGATCCAAAGATCCTTTCAATTGGTAACTTTCCAAAGCACAACTACACGAGCAAGGAGTCAACAAATGAAGGACCTCATCATATAGAGCTCAAGGGAGACATGGCCATCATAACAAACAAATTTGGAAGTGAAGACCATGAAGCGCATCCAAGACTAAGCCTTTCTATCCCTAAACTCTATTTTGTTGCTTATTTTAGATTATGAATTAATGCACATGTTATTTTAGTCATTATAATGTTTTGAAGCTCAATATGTGAAATCTTTGTGATAAGAGCTTCTTTTGTTTCACTTTTGTTATCCAAGTACTCTCACCCCAAGTTTAATTGCTACTAAAAAGGGGGGAGAAGAATTTGATTTATTATTGTTGAGAGGCTACATAATGATTATTGCTGTTAGGATGATAATTATTTGACTAGAGATATACTGTTTATGAGAGTTGGATAATATACTGCTAAATTGCTAAATGAGAATTGATCAATATACTGCTTATATGTGATACATGTTGTCTCATTTTCATTAACCCCGTCTTTGATTGATGACAAAAGAGGGAGAAGAAATGTGATGACAAAATATGTGAAAATTTGAAATAGCTGTGAAATGTGTGAAAATGTGAAATAGCAGTGGCAATGGGGAGAAAGAATGTAGACTGCAAAATATGCTATGTGCTTGTTCTATTGTAATGTGCTTGATGTAAATGTGCTATGTATGAGTGCTATAGGTTGAAATGTAAACTAAAGGTGTATTGGGTAAATATATGGTTGCATTTGAAATTTAAATTGAAAATGATTGTTTTCTGAGATTTTGAAAATGGTTGAACTGAGATTGTGAAATTTTTCATCAGGGTTCTTGACTTGACCTGTGACTTTATGTTACATCATGAAAAAAATTAAATACATGAGTTTTGTGGTTTTGCAAAGCTAAATTGAGTGCTATTGTGACTATACATATTTGAGTACTTCTATAGTTCATTTAAGAATGCAAAATCACATTTTCAAACTTGCTATCAAAAGTTTGGACTTGAAGTTCGGATGCAAACCAAAAGTTCGGATGCATCCAAACTTTCTTGCCAAAAATGTTTTTCTATTGTTCAAATTATTTGAAAATTGTCTTAATCCTTCCTATCATATTTGAACAATCTTAGAAAAGCTTATTTTCAAAAATAGAAGTTGTTATCTCACATATTTTATAGTTTGGAATTGAAAGCTCAAAATTCGGATGCATGATTTAAAAATTCGGATGCATGTTTCAGAAATTCGAATGCATGCATATTTTGTTTCCAAAACATGCTCTTTTGTTGTTCAAATTGATCCAAATATGTTTTAATCTCTTCCATTATGTTTGAACAACCTTAGGAACACTTTATTTCACTTCAAACATTCATTATATTGAATTTATTGCAGTTTGGACTTAAGATAAAAAAATTCAGATGCATGTTCTGAAATTCGGATGCATCCATATTTTGTTACCAAAATGTGATCTTTTGTTGTTCAAATTGATTCAAACATGTTTCAATCTCTTCTACTAAGTTTGATCAATCTTAGGAAAGCTTATTTTCAAAAACTGAAGCTTTCATTTCACTTATTTGATCAACTTGTTTGAATATGTTTTGACAAAGTCCAAAAAATTCGGTCGTCCGAATTTTGTAGCAAAAGTTTGCTACTATTCTTCCAGAGAAATTTGGAAGAAGATTCGGACACAGCCAAAAAATTCGGTTGTCGGAATTTTGGCCTTCAGCATGGTCACTGTTCTTCCAGAGAAATTCGGAAGAAGATTTGGACGCAGCAGGAAAAATTCGGTAGTCCGAAAAATTCGGACGCAGAATTCGGTCGTCCGAATTTTCCTGAAACTAGCCGTTTTATAGCCGTTTGAACTGATTTTCAAATTCTATAAAAGCCATAAACTCCAGATTTTTTAGTAGAACTTTGAACTTATCAAATCCTATATACCCTAACTTGTTTTACACCAAATTCAATTGAAAAGCTCTCAAATTGCCTTGTGCTCAAAAATTGAAATTCAAGATTCCAAAGGCAACAAAGTGTGAAGGAGAAACATTGTGTAATCATCTACCAACAAAGTGGTAACATCTTACACACTCTCTTTTCTTCTCTCAATTGTGTTTTCTACTAGCTCATTGCAAGTTTATCTTGTGACATAAAACCTTTTTGTGTAAGGGTGAGCCATAGACTAGATTAATCAAGGTTGTGGTGTAAAACCCGTTTGTGGGTGAGCCTTTGATTAGATTGGTCTTTAGGTTGTCTTTAGATATAAAACCCTTGTGGAAGGGTGAACCTTGTTTGTATAATTACTAAAAGAGGTTGTGTGTGTAAAACCATTGTGTGGTGAGTCTCTTGTGTAATTGTCTAAATTGAGCATACAGTGAATTGGTTGAAATCCTTGAGTGTGGACTCAAGGTAGTGGATGTAGATCTTGGAGAGATCGAACCACTATAAATCGTGTGTTCATTTATTTATAGCTTTACTTGTTTACATACTTATGTTATTATTATTTGTTCTTAAGTGTTGATTGATTGGTTGTGATTTTATTGTTTGATCATCTTGTCTCAACCATTGAATCACATATAAACTTAGAGTTTGTGAATTTGAAGAAGAGCTTTTATTAAGGTAAATGATTTACAAAATAGGAAAATATTTGGATAATTAGCCAAAGACCTAATTCACCACCCCCCTCTTAGGTCTTACAAGATTGATAATGCATTGCTCAATAGAATTTGTGATGTTGAGGATGTTAGGTTTAGGCATTATTCTTCCGGGAAAATTGTTTTATAAGTAAGTTATACTCACATGTAAGGATCGAAAATGCCTGTACAAATGGTAGAAGCCTCAAGACTATAAAGAAGAGAAAATTGAACACGAGGGGGACAATATAGTTCAATGGTATTCCTCTAGAGTATCTCAAGTAGACTTTGAGTTCAATGATGCCTTAGTGAACAGAATTTGTGGGGCAATGTATTACTCATTGGGACAGCATTGCTTTATTCATGAATTGTTCACAAATGAAAGATTTGAAGAGGCACAAATGGTAGACAATTTAGGTCCATTAGGAAGGGTTATGCATCACAAGATTACCACCATGATCATCCCTAATTTTGGACATAAATCATCCGTTGGAAATATGCATATGGTGATTATGCTTGTCTTACTTGAGCATAAACTTTGGATTCATGCATTGAAGCATATGATTAGTGCAAGAAAAACAGCCAACAAAGCCTTACCATATGGGAGATTATTAACAAGGATTTTCAAACACTTCCAAGGCAAACTTCCTGTAAGAGGACAAACTTTCAAGAGTGGAGAAATATACACTAATGATTCTCTTAAAAGTATGCAGTTAGTTCTTGATGAGGATGGAATATGGAGAACAAAAGAAGAAACTCTTTTAAGAAGAGAAGAGGTTGAAGAAAGTGAAGAGGTTGAGGAAGAAGAAGATGAAGAAGAAATATTGGTAAGGGAAATGAAGACAAAGAAGAGGCATGACTCATCTAGTGAGGGGGAGCAACCTTCCACAAAAGAAGACTATTTGAAGAGTTATTCTCTATTGAAGGAAAAGAAGTTGAAGATGATAATCTCACTAGAGGTGATATCATAGTTTCCAAGGTGTTTCAAGAGACATTGAACAGCCATGTAAAGGAAATAAAGAAGATGGACAAATTCTTCAAGTCTTTTGCTCTGATGATTCTTGGCAAATTTGATGGTTTAGAAGCTAGAGTCAAGAATATGGAAGAAGATGATAAGGATTGGGCCCCTAACTTCGCCCCAAAAGAGCGCTCGGAGGGGAAGGATTGGATCCAATCTTATAACCTGCACAGGATTCACTCCGCAGTCGATGTGGGATGCATCATCCCCACTCCCTTAGGAGCAGACTGCCTCAGTCGGCGTTTTGTCCCATGTGGGACTTATCGTCCCCACCCCCTTAGGAGTGGACTGCCTCAGTCGGCGATTTGTCACATGTGGGACTTATCACCCCCACCGCCGAGAGCTGGCTCTGATACCAAATGATAAGGATTGGGCCCCTAACTTCGCCCCAAAAGCGCTCAGAGGGGAAGGATTGGACCCAACCTTATAACCTGCACAGGATTCACTCCGCAGTCGATGTGGGATGCATCATCCCCACTCCCTTAGGAAGCAGATCGCCTCGATCGACGTTTCGTCCCATGTGGGACTTATCGTCCCCCCACCCCTTAGGGAGTGGGACTGCCTCGGTCGGCGATCTGTCACATGTGGGACTTATCACCCCTCACCGCCGAGAGCTGGCTCGATACCAAATGATAAGGATTGGGCCCCTAACTCGCCCCAAAAGCGCTCGAGAGGGAAGGATTGGACCCAACCTTATAACCTGCACAGGATTCACTCCGCAGTCGATGTGGGATGCATCATCCCCACTCCCTTAGGAGCAGACTGCCTCAGTCGACGTTCTGTCCCATGTGGGACTTATCGTCCCCACCCCCTTAGGAGTGGACTGCCTCAGTCGGCAATCTGTCACATGTGGGACTTATCAACCCCACCGCCGAGAGCTGGCTCTGATACCAAATGATAAGGATTGTGCCCCTAACTTCGCCCCAAAAGCGCGTTCGGAGGGGAAGGATTGGATCCAACCTTATAACCTGCACAGGATTCACTCCGCAGTCGATGTGGGATGCATCAGAAGACTTGAGAAAGATTTCTCAAGTAGTTTTAAATGGTGCAAGTGCCTATAAATCCAAAGAAGAAGAAAAGAAAGAAGATGAGAAAGAGGATAGTAAAGAGGAAAATGAAGAAGATCAAGAAGATAATATGAGTGGAGATGGCAGCAATAAGAATACAAAATATTAAGGAAAAGGCAGTGAAGCATCCCAAAAAAAAAAAAGAAGAAGAGCATGAGAATGAAGAACAGAGAGGTAAAGCTCAAGAGAACAAGCAAGAAGAAGGAGGTGAAGGGAGTTTAACAAAGTCAAATCACAAATCCATCACCAATTTCCTTGGGAGGAGAAAAATGTGGTTCAAAGAAAGAAGATCCAAAGATCCTCTTGATTGGTAACTTTCCAAAGCACAACTACACAAGCAAGGAGTCAACAAATAAAGGACCCCATCATATAGAGATCAAGGGTGACATGGCCATCACAACAACCAAATTTGGAAGTGAAGACCATGAAACGCATCCAAGACTAAGTATTTCTATCCCTAAACTCTATTTTGATGCTTATTTTAGCTTATGCATTGATGAAAAAGTTATGCTTTAATATTGAAATTTACTTTGTGTCTTTCTAGTCATGATAATATTTTGAAGCTCAATATGTGAAATCTTTGTGATAAGAGCTTCTTTTGTTTCACTTTTGTTGTCCAAGTACTCTCACCCCAAGTTTAATTGCTACTAAAAAGGGGGAGAAGAATTTGATTTATTATTGTTGAGAGGCTACATAATGATTATTGCTGTTAGGATGATAATTATTTGACTAGAGATATACTGTTTATGAGAGTTGGATAATATACTGCTAAATTGCTAAATGAGAATTGATCAATATACTGCTTATATGTGATACATGTTGTCTCATTTTCATTAACCCCGTCTTTGATTGATGACAAAAGGGGGAGAAGAAATGTGATGACAAAATATGTGAAAATGTGAAATATCAGTGAAATGTGTGAAAATGTGAAATAACAGTGGCAATGGGGAGAAATAATGTTGACTGCAATATATGCTATGTGCTTGTTGTATTGTAATGTGCTTGCTATAAATGTGCTATGTATGAGTGCTATAGGTTGAAATGTATTGTGCAAATATATGGTTGCATTTGAAATTTAAATTGAGAATGTTTTCTGAGATTTTGAAAATGGTTGAGTTGAGATTGTGACATTTTTCATCATGGTTCTTGACTTGACCTATGACTTTAAGTTACATCATGAAAAAAATTAAATACATGAGTATTGTGGTTTTGTAAAGCTAAATTGAGTGTTATTGTGGCTATACATATTTGAGTACTTCTATAGTTCATTTGAAAATGCAAAATACATTTTCAAACTTGTTGACAAAAATTTGGACTTAAAATTAGGATGCATCAAGATCTTCTTGTCAAAAATGTTTTTCCTGTTGTTCAAATTATTTGAAAATTGTCTTAATCCTTCTTATCATATTTTGAACAATCTTAGAAAAGCTTATTTTCAAAAATAAAAGTTGTTATCTCACATATTTTACAGTTTGGAATTGAAAGCTCAAAATTCGGATGCATGATTTAAAAATTCGAATGCAAGGTTTAAAAATTCGGATGCATGTTTCAGAAATTCGGATGCATGCATATTTTGTTGCCAAAACGTGCTCTTTTGTCGTTCAAGTTGATCCAAATATGTTTTAATCTCTTCCATTATGTTTGAACAACCTTAGGAACACTTTATTTCACTTTAAACATTCATTATATTGAATTTATTGCAGTTTGGACTTAAGATTTAAAAATTCGGATGCAAGGTTCAAAAACTCGGATGCATGTTCTGAAATTCGGAAGCATCCATATTTTGTTGCCAAAATGTGTTCTTTTGTTGTTCAAATTGATTCAAATATGTTTCAATCTCCTCTACTATGTTTGAAAAACTTTAGGAAAGCTTATTTTCAAAAATTGAAGCTTTCATTTCACTTATTTTACAGTTCGGACTTGATATGTCAAAATTTGAATGCATAGTATCTCAAGTCCAAACTTATTGAAAAATGAGCACAATCTAAGGGGGAACATTGTTAAACTTTTACAACATTTAAAACCTCTCTTAGAAGTTTTCTTAATGCTTAAATACTATATCTTCTATCCTAGTTGTTGGGTCATAGGCTCATATTTAGCCTTTTGCATGTCAATATGCTAAATTGGGTATTTTCTATCATTGACATTAATACTTCTATGTACTACATCGTTTTAATCTATCTCATTTTGCATCAAAGTTTGTCATCATCAAAAAGGGGGAGATTGTTAGCCTTAAGGGCAAATCATGTAGTTTTGACTAATGACAAATATTGATGAGGACTAATATGCTTGTGTGTTGTGTGATAGGTTTTGTGAACTAAGAAGTATGAAGTCTCATTGCCTTGGAGCTAGCAATGCAAGAACAACTCAAATATGCCAAAGTGATTAAAGATTGAAGAGTTTGTTCAAGATTAATGAAGGCTTTGAAGACATGAAGTGTAGGTTAAATGTGGTTAATAGGTAAACTTTGTAAACCCTACACTCTTAAGCCTTGGAATCTATGAGTTGCAATTGATAGCACAAAACTTGATTTTAAATGGTTTCAATGGTTTTGAAGTTACCTAAATTATCAAGTTTTCATAAATGGTTTTGGTACATGAAAGGCCTTGAATGACTTATCTTTAAGGCTAGAATGTTTTTCAACTTGTTTGAATTGATTTGAATATATTTTGAAAAAGTTTAAAAAATTCGGATGAAAATTCGGTCGTCCGAATTTTGTAGCAAAAGTTTGCTACTATTCTTCCAGAGAAATTCGGAAGAAGATTCGGACGCATGAAGAAAAAATTCGGTCGTTCGAATTTTGGCCTTCAAACATGGTCACTGTTTCTTCGAGAGAAATTCGGAAGAAGAATCGGACGCAGCAGGAAGAATTTGGTCGTCCGAAAAATTCGGATGCAGAATTCGGTCGTCCGAATTTTCCAAAACTAGCCGTTACTAGCCGTTTGAACTGATTTTCAAATTCTATAAAAGCCATGAACTCCAGATTTTTTAGTAGAACTTTGAACTTAAGAAATCCTACAAGCTCTAACCTGTTTTACATCAAAATTACTTGAAAAGCTCTCAAATTGCCTTGTGCTCAAAGATTGAAATTCAAGATTCCAAAGGCAACAAAGTGTGAAGGAGAAACATTGTGTAATCATCTACCAACAAAGTGGTAACATCTTACACACTCTCTTTTCTTCTCTCAATTGTGTTTTCTACTAGCTCATTGCAAGGTTATCTTGTGACATAAAACCCTTTTGTGTAAGGGTGAGCCATAGACTAGATTAATCAAGGTTGTGGTATAAAACCCGTTTACGGGTGAGCCTTTGATTCGATTGGTCTTTAGGTTGTCTTTAGATATAAAACCCTTGTGGAAGGGTGAACATTGTTTGTATAATTACTAAAAGAGGTTGTGAGTATAAAACCATTGTGTGGTGAGCCTCTTGTGTAATTGTCTAAATTGAGCATATAGTGAATTGGTTGAAATCCTTGAGTGTGGACTCAAGGTAGTGGATGTAGATCTTGGAGAGATCGAACCACTATAAATCGTGTGTTCATTTATTTATAGCTTTACTTGTTTACATACTTATGTTATTATTATTTCTTAAGTGTTGATTGATTGGTTGTGATTTTATTGTTTGATCATCTTGTCTCAACCATTGAATCACATATAAACTTAGAGTTTGTGAATTTGAAGAAGAGCTTTTATTAAGGTAAAGGATTTACAAAATAGGAAAATATTTGGATAATTAGCCAAAGACCTAATTCACCCCCCCCCCCCTCTTAGGTCTTACATCATCAACTCCACATATACAATTCAACAAGGCATCATTAATTTCAAAATCTACTTGTGAAACACTTAAAGAATACCATTACATCATAATGCCCCCAACTTCCTCAACCTCTTCTTCTTTAAGATTAGCAAGAAATTCATACACAAGAGAAGGGTAATAATGCTCATTCATAGCAAGTAAACTACCCCAATCTATATCACCAAAGAGAGAAATCACATTACCCATGCTGGAAAGTTTGTCTATGTCCACTCTATAGCCCGGAATAATCTTCCGACTCTTCTTGCTCCATTCTTCAAATTCAATGGTGGCTTTTGTTGATACGAATCGATACATTAGAAGGTTTGATTGAGGAATGGGAACCCATCTTGGTTCGTTGATGATGAGTCCTTCATCTCCCACCTTGGCTTTTCCTTTTCCCTTTTCCACATTAGGTCTCTTTGTTCGAAGCATGATAATTTCTTATAGACAAAGATTGAATTCGAAAATAACACGGGGTGTAGAACATGAAAATCAAGTTATTTTTCAAAAGAATGGTGAAATTTTAATGAAATTGAGTTCGGACGAGAGGGAGTCATATAGGTTTTGAAAGGGAAGAGAATTAGGATGGTTTAAAATAAAGAATTTAAGTAGTTAAACAGTTAATAACAGCTAAAATTGCAATATTTGAATTTTCGGCCTACGTCCGAATTTCTCTGTTTCTCATTTTCGAAAATTTGGTACACCAAAATTTTGGCCTACACTTGAATTTTGCGTCCTAATTTTTCTTTCTAAATTTGAGAGAAGTTTGGACGTCTGAATTTTATTCTAATCATCTGAAGCATGGATCTGAATTTCCTACTTTTGCTACACTTGAATAACACGCATTAGTTATTGAATTTTGAAATTCCCAAGCTTCTTCTAAGATAACAAAACGGTTCTTTGGCCAAAGGCTTAGTAAATATACCAACAATTTGTTCGTTTGTGTTTATATAATCCAAACATATATCACCTTTAGCCACATGATCACAAATGAAATGATGTTTAATTTTTATATGTTTAGTCCTAAAATGTTGAATGGGAATAATACTTAAATTGATTGTACTAGTATTATCACATAAAATAGGCACACATATGAAATTTAAGTCATAGTCAAGTAAAGTGTGTTTCATTCATAGCACTTGAGTACAACAACTACTGGCAACAATATATTCGGCATCGGCAGTGGACAATGACACACATACTTGTTTCTTGCTATACCCAGATACAAGATAACGACCAAGAAATTGACAATGGTTGATGTGAGCAAGCCTACGGATTGCTATGATGGCTTAGACGTGTCAAATAAAGAGCTAATCATACCGATCGGGCCAATAACTAGAGCTAGGGCTAAGACGCTTCAAGAGGCCTTGTTTGCCTATGTGGATCGACATTTGAAGACCAAACTTGTTGGAGGAGATTTAGTTGGACCACAGCCCAACTTGGTCCATTTGTCTCAAATACTTGGGCCGGACTTGAAGGCTATGTAATGTGCTTAAGTCCAAGAGGCAATTATGTTTTAAAGACTTGGGCTTTCAACCTTGTTGGAATTGTCTTATTTTGGGCTCATATGTACCTTGTTTTTATGTTGGGCTTATATGTATCATTAAGCCCAATCCTTTCTTTCAAACCCTAGCTATAAGTAGCCTTCTTGGAGGAAAATTAGGGCAGATTTTGAGTGTCATTTTGAGGGGCTGCCGCCACCACCTTGAGAGGGTTGAATCCTCTTACTCTTGTTACTCCAAGAACTTCACTTTCACTTATCAATTGAGTTTTCCGATTGTGGAGTGTAAGTGTTCTTCTTATTGGTTAAATTCTTATTATCGGGATTGCTTAGAACAAGTTTCTAAGAGGTGTCGTAGGAATTTAATTATATTGTGTTTATAAGAATTGTTTGTTGTTCGAAAATCGAATCTTTGTTTGTCTAAGCTGAAAATTCCATCACCTAGTTCGTTCTTCCGCGGATTGCACGTCATTTTGGTATCAGAGCCGAGGTGTGGAGGAGGATTCTCATTCTGCTCCGTTGAAGCTCAAAGGCTGCCCGAACAGCCACTTCAAACGGCTTGTTCAAAGACTAACCGAGAAGCTTCAAAAGGTGTGAAAATTTCAGCCTAGGTTTCCATATCTTTGTATCAAGCATTTTGTAATATTTGCTTGGGATAAATTGTTAAAAAAAAACAGTAAAATCAAATACATATACACATATATTTCGGACAAGAAAAGAAAAGAAAAAAAAACAGAAGAAAAAAAAAAGTCGGTCCGAAAAAAAAAAAAAACTTTTCTTTCTAGCATATTCATACTTCTTGTTGGACCATTTTGAGTTACTTGTGATAGGCAATTTTTAAAATTTTGTTTGTTCCAATTGTTAGCTTGTTATAGTTCTTGTTTTGAGCTTCCAAGATTGTATGCTATTTATTGCTTTTTGGGTTGGATATTGTTGTAAAGCTGGATCTGTTGTTGGCAATTTGTTGCTTTGGACTATTGAAGTTTCAAAGATTGTAAACAATTGTTAGTGTATTGGTTATCGTTTGCTACTTAGACAATTGTAACCTATTGTCTTTGGGCTGTTTGGTACTTGGAAGGTTGTAACCTACTGTTTTTGGGCTGGTCATTGTTTGATAATTGTAAACACTTATAACCTAGTGTTCTTGGGCTGGTTGTTGCATGTTATTTGGGCTCCAACTAGACTCGTTGGTTTGTTGAGTTTGGTTCTTAAGCGTAGCTTGAGTTTAAGAGGAATTGAGTGGTAAAAGGCAAGAGTGTGTGAGCTCATTTGAGGGTGTCATTGCCGTGACATAAACACGAGGGGAGTGATAACATTTGAGTGAAACACGTGAGGGAGTGTGTGAGGTTGTTTATTTCTAACGTTGTTTTTGCAGGGTACAATATCACTTCGCAATGTCACAAGAAGGTAGTACCGAGGAGCACCAAGGGGAGATGCAAATATTGCTTTCACTTTGAAAGCTATGCAGCAACAATTTGAGAGGTTCAACCAAGCCTTTGATGAGATAAGAGAACAAATTGATGAAATCGGACAAGAGAGGCGTGCGGAACCTCAAGGGGAGACGTGCGGGAGTGCGCTAACAACAACCACCACCTCGTCGACCTCTACCTCGGTATGAACCAGGAAGAGGATGAGTTTGCGGAGGAGGAGGAGATTGAGGCACGCCCGACCTGGGAGATTTCAAAGAGACTTGCCATTTAATAGAAGAGACGGAGACCTCAAATCCATTAAAATGCAGATTCCCGCATTCAAAGGAAGGAATGATGCCGACGCTTACTTAGAGTGGGAAAGGAAGGTGGATTTGATTTTTTGAGTGTCACAACTTTTCCGAGGATAAGAAGGTAAAAATTGCAGCCGTTGAATTTACTGATTATGCACTAATATGGTGGGATCAAATGGTGACATCTAGGAGGAGAAATGGAGAGATGCCGATTGCTACGTGGGGAGCAATGAAGGCATGCATGAGGAAAGCGTTTTGTGCCTTCTTACTACTATAGGGAGATGCACCAAAAACTTCAACGACTCACTCAAGGGCCTAAATCAGTTGAAGACTATCACAAGGAGATGGAAGTGGCTATGATCCGAGCCAACATCGAGGAAGATCCGGAGGCGACAATGGCCAGATTTTTTGAGTGGGCTCAATAGGGAGATAGCTAACATTGTGGAGCTGCAACACTACCTAGAGATTGAGGACATGGTGAACATGGCCATGAAAGTGGAGAGACAGACTAAAGACTAGGGTCGGCAGCGAGGAGCGGAGCAAATTCTAACTATGGATGGAACTCTAGATGGCCTAAAAAGGAGGACAAGCCTAAGGATAAGGGAGTGGAATTCAAGGAAGCACTCTAGAGTGGAATTCAAGGAAGCACCTAAGAAACCAATCGGGGGATCTCGAAATGAAAGGTACCTCCAACACCCAAGCTACCTCTAGTAAGCATTCTTCCATGAAATGTTTTAAATGCTTCGAACTGGTCATTTTGCATCTCATTGTCCTAATAAAAAGATTATGATTATGAGAGACAATGGAGAGATTGATTCAGAGGATAGCGATGAGTGAAACCGAATTTGTTCATGAAAATGCCTTTGATGATGATGATGATTGCTTTGAGAGGGCATTACAGGGGAAGCACTTGTAGTTAGGAGAGTATTGAGTACTCGAGCTGCAGAAGAGATTGTGGATCAAAGAGAAAATCTTTTTTCATTCAAGGTGTTTAGTGGGAGGAAAAGTGTGCAATTTGATCATTGATGGGGAAGTTGTACCAATGCAGCTAGTACCACCATGGTAGAGAAATTGGGGCTGAATTGCATGAAACATCCAGAACCTTATAAGTTACAATGGTTTAATGATAGTGCGGATGTGAAAGTAACTAAACAGGGTATTGGTGACCTTCTCAATTGGTAGATATGTGGATGAGGTGTTGTGTGATGTGGTTCCCATGGAGGCTGGTCATATACTCCTTGGAAGACCTTGGCGGTTTGATAGGAGAGTATCACATGATGGGTATACCAATAGGTACTTCTTCAAATTTAAGAGCGAAATTTCATTCTTATACCTCTATCACCTCGTGAGCTATACTTGGACCAGTCAAAGGTAAGTAAAGGAGAGGAGGGTTCGGGTAGAGAGCGTAACAAATTTAAAGAGGGAAAAAGAGGCCCAAAAGAAAATTGGGAGTGGCCCAAATGTGAGTGACTCCACAGTGAGTGAAAGATGCATTGAACAAAAAGAGAGAAAAAGTCAACTTGTATGCGAGAGGAAAAAGACATGAGAAGAGCGATAGGAGAGAGGAGAGCACTAGTCATAGTAAGATATAGAGAGTGTTTGGTTTCGACACTAACCCTCTTGACTCTTTGCCTAGCGTGTTTTCATCTCTTTTGCGGGATTATGCGGATGTTTTTCTCGAAGAAATGCCCCGGGATTACCACCCTTGAGAGGCATAGAGCACCAAATAGACTTTGTGCTCGGAGCTCAAATACCTAACCGTCCAGCCTACTGGGAGTAATCCCGAGGAAACAAAAGAGCTTCGAAACAAGTGGATGAGCTATTAGAGAAAGGACACGTGAGAGAGAGCTTGAGTCCTTGTGCTGTACACTGTACTATTGGTGCCGAAGAAGGACGGAGCGTGGAGGATGTGTGTGGATTGTAGAGTCGTGAACAAAATCACCGTAAAGTATCGCCATCCTATTCCTAGGTTAGATGACATGCTTGATGAGCTGCATGGTGCATGTATCTTTACAAAAATTGACTTGAAAAGTGGATACCACCAAATTAGAATGAAACCAGGAGATGAGTGGAAAACAGACTTTTAAAACTAAGTATGGCTTGTATGAGTGGTTAGTCATGCCATTCGGCTTAACTAATGCACCCAAAGCACCTTTATGAGATTGATGAATCATGTTTTGCGTGCATTTCTTGAAAAATTTGTGGTTGTATACTTTGATGACATTTTTGATATATAGCACTGATTTGGATATGCATGTCATGCATGTGAAGTGTGTCTTAGATGTATTAAGACATGAAAAACTATATGCAAACCTCAAGAAGTGTACATTTTGCATTGAGCGGTTAGTATTTTTTGGGGGTTTGTAATCGGTTCTCATGGAGTTGAGGTTGATAGTGAGAAGGTGAAGGCTATCCGAGATTGGCCAACTCAGAAGAGTGTGAGTGACGTGAGGAGTTTTCATGGACTTGCTAGTTTCTATAGGAGATTTGTGAAGGATTTTTTCTACCATTGCTTGCTCCTTTAACCGAGGTAATTAAGAAAGAAAAAAGGGTTTACTTGGGGTCGGGAACAAGAATATGCATTTACATTGTTGAAAGAAAAAATTATGTTCTGCTCCCTATTTTATGTTTACCCTGATTTTCGGAAAGCTTTTTGAGGTTGAATGTGATGCTTACGGGATTGGTATCGGTCTTTGTGCTTTTGCAGGGAGAACAAACCGATTGCATATTTCGATGAGAAGCTTAGTGGTGCACAACTCAATTATCCCACATATGATAAGGAGTTGTATGCGATTGTGAGAGCATTGGAAGTGTGGCAACATTATCTCCAACCTAGAGAGTTTGTCATTCGGGACTGATCATGAGTCTTTAAAGCACTTGAAGGGGACAGGGGCAAGTCGAGCAAGCGACATGCCACACAGGGTGGAGTTTCTAGAAACCTTTCCCTATGTCTTTGCTAATACAAGCAAGGGAAGGAGAATGTGGTAGTCGATGCTTTATCTAGGAGGTATTCCTTAATTACTACTCTACATTCTAAATTATTAGGATTTGAGCAGCTTAAAAGAATTATATGTTTCGGATGATGATTTTGCTACTGTATATTCTCGCTTGTGAACATACTTTGCATTCAGAAAATTCTATAGGCATGATGGGTATCTCTTTTCGGGGTAATCAATTATGTGTGCCTAACTATTCTATGCGCACTTTATTTGTGCTTGAGGCTCATAGTGGAGGATTGATGGGACATTTTGGGGTTGCTAAAACTTTGGATATTTTGCAAGAACATTTCTTTTGGCCCGAATGCGTAAAGATGTGGAACGTGTGTGTGCCAAGTGTATTGCATGTAGACGAGGCCAAATCCACTCGTTAAACCTCATGCTTTGTATACCCCCTTTACATGCACTGCTGAACCATGGACTGATATCTCTATGGACTTTGTTTTGGGTTTGCCTAAGACCAAAAAAGGGATATGATAGCATCTTCGTTGTTGTTGATAGGTTTAGTAAAATGGCGCATTTCATTGCATGCCATAAAAGCCGATGATCTTTGTGCAAGTGGCTGATTTATTTTTCAAAGATGTTGTTAGATTGCATGGCATTCCTAGGTCTATTGTTTCGAGATAGAGATGCTAAATTTCTAAGTCATTTTTGGCGTGTGTTGTGGGGGCAAATTGGGTACCAAACTTCTTTATTCTACTACATGTCATCCACAGGTCGATGGTCAAACTGAGGTTGTCAATAGGACCTTAGGTACCTTATTATGTGTCTGTTGTTGGTAAGAATCTTAAAACGTGGAGTGAATGTTTACCATTTATCGAGTTTGCATATAACCGGAGTGTGCACTCAACCACAGAGTTATTCACCATTTGAACTTGTATATGGCTTTAATCCTTTAACTGCTTTTGGATTTGGTGCCTTTACCTTTGCATGAGTTGTCTAGTACGAGATGGTAAGAGCAAAGGCTGAGCTGAGTACGAGCCCTACACGAGAAGGCGAGACGAGCATATTGAGCGAGAAAAATAAGGTCTACGCCAAACAAGCCAATAAAGGGACGAAAATTGGTGACTTTTGGACCCGGTGATTGGGTTTGGGTGCACTTAAGGAAGGAACGTTTTCCTGCCCATCGGAAGTCTAAATTAGCTCCTAGGGGAGATGGTCCATTTCAAGTGATAGAAAGAATCAACAACAATGCCTACAAGCTTGATCTCGCCGAGTGAGTATGGTGTTTCGCGACCTTTAATGTTGCTGACCTTTCTCCTTTTGATATGGATTGATTCGAGGGACGAATCTTCGTGAGGAGGGAGGGACTGATGTGAGCAAGCCTACGGATTGCTATGATGGCTTAGACGTGTCAAATAAAGAGCTAATCATACCGGTCGGGCCAATAACTAGAGCTAGGGCTAAGACGCTTCAAGAGGCCTTGTTTGCCTATGTGGATCGACATTTGAAGACCAAACTTGTTGGAGAAGATTTAGTTGGACCACAGCCCAACTTGGTCCATTTGTCTCAAATACTTGGGCCGGACTTGAAGGCTATGTAATGTGCTTAAGTCCAAGAGGCAATTATGTTTTAAAGACTTGGGCTTTCAACCTTGTTGGAATTGTCTTATTTTGGGCTCATATGTACCTTGTTTTTATGTTGGGCTTATATGTATCATTAAGCCCAACCCTTTCTTTCAAACCCTAGCTATAAGTAGCCTTCTTGGAGGAAAATTAGGGCAGATTTTGAGTGTCATTTTGAGGGGCTGCCGCCACCACCTTGAGAGGGTTGAATCCTCTTACTCTTGTTACTCCAAGAACTTCACTTTCACTTATCAATTGAGTTTTCCGATTGTGGCGTGTAAGTGTTCTTCTTATTGGTTAAATTCTTATTATCGGGATTGCTTAGAACAAGTTTCTAAGAGGTGTCGTAGGAATTTAATTATATTGTGTTTATAAGAATTGTTTGTTGTTCGAAAATCGAATCTTTGTTTGTCTAAGCTGAAAATTCCATCACCTAGTTCGTTCTTCCGCGGATTGCACGTCAATGGTCACTTGTGCTTTTACGCTCAACTTTGCATTCGGCATAGTCGGCATCCGAGTAAACAACAAAATCAAAAGAGGAGAACTTCGAAAACCAAATACCATAATCATGTGTATCAATCAAATATCTAAAAATTCTTTTTACAGTAACTAATTGAGACTCTTTAGGACAAGATTTGAATCTAACACACAAGAATACTGCAAACAAAATATATGGGCTATTTTCAATGAGATAAAGTAGACTACTAATCATACCCCTATATACCTTCATCAACATTTTTACCTTTCTCATCTTTATCAAGTTTGATTGTTGAACTCATAAGAGTGCGTATACCTTTTTCTTCATCAATTATGAATCTCTTTAATAGCTCCTTGGTATATTTGGCTTGATTTATGAAGGTATCATCCTTGGTTTGCTTAATTTGAAGTCCAAGAAAGAAATTGAGTTCTCCCATCATGCTCATTTCAAATTCACTTTGTATTAATTTGGCAAATTCCTCACAAAAAGAAGCATCAGTAGCACGGAATATTACATCATCAACATATATCTGCACAAGTAAAATGTCATTGTTGCAAGAGGTTTTTATGAAAAGAGTAGTGTCAACCATTACTCTTGAAAAACTGAAAGACCTAAGAGGGGGGGTGAATTAGGTCTTAGGCTAATTATCAAAATCTTTTCCTGTTTTGCAAATCCTTTGCCTTAATAAAAGCTCTTCTTCAAATTTACAAACTCTAAGTTTATATGTGATTTAATGGTTGAGACAAGATGATCAAACAATAAATTTACAACCAATCAATCAACAACTAAGAACAAATAATAATAACATAAGTATGTAAACAAGTAAAGCTATAAACAAATGAACACACGATTTATAATGGTTCGAACTCTCCAAGATCTACATCCACTACCTTGAGTCCACACTCAAGGATTTCAATCAATCCACTATATGCTCAAATTCAACAATTACATAAGAGGCTAACCACACTGTGGTTTTACACTCACAACCTCTTCTAGTAATTATACAAACAAGGTTCACCCTTCCACAAGGATTTTATATCTAAAGACAACCTCAAGACTAATCTAATCCAAGGCTCACCCTCACACGGGTTTTACACTACAACCTTGATTAATCTAGTTTATGGCTCACCCTTCCACAAAAGGGTTTTATGTCACAAGATAACCTTGCAATTAGCTAGTAGAAAACACAATTGAGATAAGAAAAGAGAGTGTGTAAGATGTTACCACTTTGTTGGTAGATGATTACACAATGTTTCACCTTCACACTTTGTTGCCTTTGGAATCTTGAATTTCAATCTTTGAGCACAAGGCAATTTGAGAGCTTTTCAAGTAATTTTGATGTAAAACAAGTTAGAGCTTGTAGGATTTCTTAAGTTCAAAGTTGTTCTAAAAAATCTGGAGTTTATGGCTTTTATAGAATTTGAAAATCAGTTCAAACGGCTATACAACAGCTAGTAACGGCTAGTTTCAGGAAAATTCGGACGACCGAATTCTGCGTCCGAATTTTTCGGACGACCGAATTTTTCCTGCTGCGTCCGAATATTCTTCCGAATTTCTCTGGAAGAACAGTGACCATGCTGAAGGCCAAAATTCGGACGACCGAATTTTTTGGCTGCGTCTGAATCTTCTTCCGAATTTCTCTGGAAGAACAGTAGCAAACTTTTGCTACAAAATTCGGACGACCGAATTTTTGGACTGCGTCCGAATCTTACATCCGAATTTTTCAAACTTTGTCAAAACATGTTCAAATCAATTCAAACAAGTTGGAAAACATTCTAGCCTCAAAGATAAGTCATTAAAGACCTTTTAAGTGCAAAAACCATTTATGAAAACTTGATAATTTAGGTAAGTTCAAAACCATTGAAACCATTTAAATCAAGTTTTGTGCTCTCAATTGCAATTCATAGATTCCAAGGCTTAAGAGTGTAGGGTTTACAAAGGTTACCTATTAAGCACATGCAACCTACACTTCATGTCTTCAAAGCCTTCTAACATCTTGAACAAACTCTTCAATCTTCAATCACTTTGACATATTGGAGTTGTTCTTGCATTTTAGCTTCAAGGCAATGAGACTTCATACTTCTTAGTTCATAAAACCTATCACACAACATACAAGCATATTAGTCCTCATCAATATTTGTCATTAATCAAAACTACATGATTTGCCCTTAGGGCTAACAATCTCCCCCTTTTTGATGATGACAAACTTTGATGCAAAATGTGATGGATTTAAACAATGTAGTACAAAGAAGTATTGATGTCAATGATATAAGATAACCAATTTAGTACATTGACATTCAAATGGCTCAATATGAGCCTATGACCCAACCAACCTCCATTAACCTCATTCCTTCCAACAACATATAGAAGATATAGCATTTAAGTATTTAGAAAACTTCTAAGAGAGGTATTAAAGGTCATAAAAGATTAATATTGCTCCCCCTTAGATTGTGCTCATTTTTCAACAAGTTTGGACTTGAGATGCTATGCATCCGAATTTTGACATATCAAGTCCAAATTGTAAAATCAGTGAAGTGACAGCTTCAATTTTTGAAAATAAGCTTTCCTAAGGTTGTTCAAACATGAAGAGATTAAAACAAGTTTGAATCAATTTGAACAACAAAAGAGCACATTTTGACAACAAAATATGCATGCATCCGAATTTCAGGACATGCATCCGAATTTTTTAAAACTTGAATCTGAATTTTTAAAACTTAAGTCCAAACTGTAATAAATTTAATATAATGGATGTTTAATGTGAAATAAAGTGTTCCTAAGGTTGTTCAAACATAATGGAAGAGATTAAAACATATTTGAATCAATTTGAACAACAAAAGAGCAGCTTATGGCAACAAAATATGGATGCATCCGAATTTTTGAAACATGCATCCGAATTTTAAGATTTCAAATCTAAAATGTAAAATATGTGAGATAACAACTGTAAATTTTGAAAATAAGCTTTTCTAAGATTGTTCAAATATGATAGGAAGGATTAAAACAGTTTTCAAGCAATTTGAACAACAGAAAAGACATTTTTGACAAGAAGATCTTGATGCGTCCGAATTTTTGGTCTACATCCGAATTTCAAGTTCAAATTTTTGGAAACAAGTTGAAAAATGTGATATTGCATTTTCAAATGAACAATAGAAGTACTCAAAAATATATAGCTACAATAGCACTCAGTTTAGCTTTGCAAAACTACAAAACTCATGTATTTAATTGTTTTCATGATGTAATGTAAAGTCATAGGTCAAGTCAAGAACCATGATAAAAATTTCACAATCCCAACTTAACCATTTTTAAAATCTCAGAAAACAATCATTTTAAATTTCAAATGCAACAAATTAGTTTCACAGTACACATTCATAGCACATTCACATTACACAGCACAATTACATCAAACAATTGCAGTACAACAAACACATAGCATATTTTGTTCTTTCTCCCCTTGACATATGCATGGATTTCCAAAAAATTCACACATTTTCTATTCATGCATGAGGAAATTCCACTACTATTTCACATTTTCACACATTTTGTCATCACATTTCTTCTCCCCCTTTTGTCATCACTCAAAGATGGGGTTAATGAAAATGAGACAACATGTATCACATATAAGCAGAATATTGATCAACTCTCATTTGGAAATTTAGCAATGTATTGACCAACATATGAACAGTATAGTTCTAGTCAAAACAATTATCATCCTAATAGCAATAATCATTATGTAACAATAATAAATCGACTTCTTCTCTCCCTTTTTATCAGCAATTAAACTTGGGGTGAGAGTACTTAGACAACAAAAGTGAAATAAAAGAAGCTCTTATCACAGAGATTTCACATATTGAGCTTCAAATCATTATAATGACTAGAAAGGCACAAGTAAATTTCAATATTAAAGCATAACATGTGCATCAAGGCATAAACTAAAATAAGCAACAAAATAGAGTTTAGGGATAGAAATGCTTAGTCTTGGATGCACTTCAGGCATGGTCTTCACTTCCAAATTTGTTTGTTATGATGGCCATGTCTCCCTTGAGCTCTATATGATGGGGTCCTTCATTTGTTGACTCCTTGCTCGTGTAGTTCTGCTTTGGAAAGTTACCAATTTGAGAGGGTCTTTGGATCTTCTTTCTTTGAACCACATTTTCCTCCCTTGGCTGAAGGATATTGGTGATGGATTTGTGATTTGACTTTGTTAAACTTCCTTCACCTCCTTCTTCTTGCTTGTTCTCTTGGGCTTTATAGGAACTTGCACCATTTAAACCACTTGAGAAATCTTTCTAATTCTTCTTCCATATTCTTGACTCTAGCTTCTAAACCATCAAATTTGCCAAGAATTATCAGAGCAAAAGACGTGAAGAATTTGTCCATCTTCTTCATTTCCTCTACATGGCTATTCAATGTCTCTTGAAATACATTGGCAACTGTTGTATCACCTATAGTGAAATTATCATCTTCAACTTCTTTTCCTTCAATAGAGAGCTCTTCTTCAAACAGTCTTCTTTTGTGAAAGGTTGCTCCCCCTCACTAGATGAGTCATGCCTCCTATTTGTCTTCATTTCCCTTGCCAATATTTCTTCTTCATCTTCTTCTTCCTTAACCTCTTCTCTTCTTAAAGGAGTTTCTACTTTTGTTCTATATATTCCATTCTCATCAAGAACTAACTGCATACTATTAAGAGAATCATTAGTGTAGATTTCTCCACTCTTGAAAGTTTGTCCTCTTACGGGAAGTTTGACTTGGAAGTATTTGAAGATCCTTGTTAATAATCTCCCATAAGGTAAGACTTTGTTGGCTGTTTTTCTTGCACTAATCATATGCTTCAATGCCATGAATCCAAAGTTTATGCACAAGTAAGGCAATTATAATCACCATATGCATATTTCTAACGGATGATTTATGTCCAAAATTACGGATGATCATGGTGGTAATCATGTGATGCATAATCCTTGCTAATGGACCTAAATTGTCTACCATTTGTACAGGCATTCTCAATCCTTTCATGCGAGTATAACTTACTTATAAAACAATGTTCGCCAGAAGAATAATGCCTAAAGCAACATCCTCAACATCACAAACTCTATTGAGCAGTGCATTATCAATCTCAAAAATTAACTTGTGATATTTTTGAAGAATACTACTAAATAGCTTTTATTACCAACTTGCTTAACTCTTTCTTCCTTAATATTTGCATAAACTTCATAAACTAAGGAAGGTAATAGCATTCATCAAACACAAGCAAACTAGTCCATCTCACATCATCTAAAAATGAGAATATATTACCCATTTCGAATAGTTTGATGACATCCACCTTGTGACTTGGATATATCTTATGGTTCCTTTTTGTCCAGTCATCAAGTTCAGTAGCACCCTCCACTGTGACAAATCTATCCAGCCATGACATGCTTTGCAAAATATGAACTTTCCTTAGTTCATTGTTCACTGATCCTTCTTCTCTTTCTTTGGCTTTTCCCTTTCCTTTTCCCATGCTTGGCTTTAGTGTCCTCACCTGGAGCTGCAACACTTGAATACACTCATTAGTTATTGAATTTTGAAATTTCTAAGCTTCTTCTAAGATTGGTCAAACCTTTCTTCGGCCAATGGCTTAGTAATGATATCATTAATTTGTTCATTAGTGAAAACATGCTTTAAACAAGTATTACCCTTAGTAGAGTGATCTCTAATGAAATGAAGTTTGATCTCTATATGCTTTGTCCTAGTTTATTGAATAGTATGATGATCAAATTTGTTGCATTAGTATTATCACATAACATAGCCACATATTTGAAACATAGATCATAATAACTTAGAGTATCAATAAGGTAATAGTGAATGTGTTTAATAGCAATCAAACGAAACTCTTTATGACAAGATGAAATCTAGTACACAAACACATTGCAAACATAATATTAGCTCTACTTGCAGTCAAATAGAGTTGACTACTCCTATGAAACCATTTTATTCTTGTCATGCATAGTTGATAAACTTATGAAAGTGCTTTACCTTAACATGATTCATGAAAGTGCCATTCTTGGTTTGCTTGATTTGTAGGCCAAGAAAGAAATTGAGTTTTCCTATCATGCTCATTTCTAATTTACTTTGCATCAACTTGGAAAACACATCACAAAGTGAAGTATTAGAAGCATCAAAAATTGTATCATATATTTGGACAACTTATAGATCATTGTTACAAGAGGTTTTTATGAAAATAGTAGTGTCAACCTTTCCTCGAAAATAGTAGTGTCAACCTTTCCTCTTGAAAATCCTTTTGAAAGAAGAAAAACACTCAATTTTTCATACAAAACTCTAGGAGCTTGTTTTAAATCATACAAAACTTTGGATAATTTGAAAACATGGTTAGGAAACTTTTCATGATCAAAACTGAGTGATCTCTTCCTCAATAGAACCATTTAGAAAAGCTCTTTTGACATTCATTTGAAATAATTTAAAACCTTTAAAGAAAGAAAAAGTCAAAAGCATTCTTATGGACTTAAGT
Source organism: Rauvolfia tetraphylla (assembly GCA_030512225.1). Classification (NCBI taxonomy): domain Eukaryota; kingdom Viridiplantae; phylum Streptophyta; class Magnoliopsida; order Gentianales; family Apocynaceae; genus Rauvolfia; species Rauvolfia tetraphylla. The sequence continues at coordinate 5,767,903 of JAJQKT010000024.1, read as the reverse complement.
CTAGTATTCGGAACAAAGGTTTCATCATAAACAATTCACTCTTCTTGATTGAATCCTTGGGTGACAAATCTAGATTTATTTCTTACACCTTCCTCGGATTCATTGAGTTTGTTTCTAAAAACCATTTAGTTCCACTAATGGAATGATCATGAGATTTAGGAATATCCAAATGTTGTATCTTTCAAATTTATTTAATTCCTCTTGTATAGCAATAATCCAAAAATCATCACACAAGGCATCATCAATACTTTTAGGCTCATATGAAATAAAAGAATAAGTTATTGATAAAATACCGCCTTATTTTTACTCCTTGGGAGATATCACAAATGATTTGCTCCTTAGGGTGGCCTTCGTGGATATCATAAGTTCTTTGAAAGCTCTTGGTCACTACTAAGTTGGTCATCTTGATTTTGTTCTATCATTTCTTCCTCATTGGTATGATTCTCCAAAGTTGGTGCTTGAAGATGAGTTTGATATTCATTCATAGATGTACCTACATCATCTTCATCTCTTCTTTCCAAGCAAATGTAAGATTCATCAAAACAAACATGAATGGTTTCCTCATCATGTAAGGTTCTTTTTATTGTAAATTCTATATGCCTTTTCGTAAGAAGAATAGCTAAGATATATCAATATCCATTTTTCTACCAAATTTAAGTAAGTTGTCACAATAATTTAAGATAAGACATTTATAACCAAACATTTTAAAATATGCAACTTGAGGCATTTCTATAAAAGGAAATCAGAAGATGTTTTTCTTCAAAATGATCTTAAAAGAATTCTATTTATCATAGCATGTGGTGTTTAAGGCTTTGGCCCAAAAATATTTTTGAAGAAGAATTTTCACAAAGCATAGACCTAGCCAATTTCTGCAAAGTTCAAAATTTTCTAGGATATCATCATAAATGGTATCAGAGCCATTGGTGTATCAGAAATAAAGCTAAAGTTGAAGAAACCCAAATCTACCATGTATCCAGAAACATCCCGTTCTTCTGAGACTGGTAATTAATTATCAGCCTCTCAACCATTTTTTACAAGATGACAAATTCCCCCAAGACTCCTTGAATTCTTAACCTGGTTTAAACCTTTAGAGGAATGGAAGAATATATTTCTCACCTTCTCAAAACACTTCCTTCTTTTTGATATTCACCGACCAATCAATCCTGATTTTACAGTTCACCCATATTCTCATCTATATCAGGTTAATTCCATCACTATCCTTGATCTCCCTCACAAATATTCTGAGGCCCAAAAATATCTCTTTGTTGAAAATAAGATTATGCCTCAAGAAATTTGGCCTGATGGTTATGGTTCTTGGAACTATTCTACCAACCATCCTCATGAGATAAACATCAAAATAGCTCATGCTTGGTACCTCCAACACTTGCCTGATTCCCAGCCAGTCACTGAAACACCTTTTGACTACTTTAATCTTCAGCCAGCCAGCTCTTCTCGGCCACCACATGGATTTTTTTTTTTTAGTAAATCAAATTGTAACAATGCATCAGTCAAGATCAAGGTCATCACAAATAGCTAATTCGTGAGGTGATATGTTCAACTTTCAGCAGTTTCTGATACAATCTAACTTAAGATTGATAGTAACCAGTAATTGAGGTAAAAAGCAGGGGTTGATATTTGTCTGGAGTACACTTCTCCGAATATAAAATCTGCTTTCTTTCTTTTTTTTCCTTATCATCATCATCGTGAAGTCTGGCGGTCTCCAGTAAAGAATACTAAATTTTCAGCACCTGCTTGATGTAGACTATGAGCGTTCTTTGCCATCTAAGGGCCACAGACGAGTTAGAGAAGTAGATAAGCTATGCTTTCACTACAAGAGTTTCAATCCACCAGTTACATCATCCACTATGTTAGCTGGTCCAAGTATAGCCATCACCGTTCTTGAATTCGGTGCGATTTGTGTTCTCCCAGCATCAATTGTAATATGAATCGGTAGATGAAGTGATTTCGCCCTTTCTTGTAAAACCAGCATATCCTCCTCACTTTCAATCTTCACAACCACTTTGACCTGTCCACACATCTCCCACCTGTTCAAAGCTTTTGGTGCCCGATTAAGGATCTTCTTATAGAGACCCAAAGTTGCATGACTGCATTGGGCAGCAATTTTTCCTTTCCCCATCTTCAAGTCATTTCTCACAACCAAAACCATTTTGAAATCCTCGAGGATGTAAGCGAGCTTTTCAATCTCAGGGGCTTGTTTGACTTGGTTCTTCTTTTTCCCATTGGGAGTTACATCAGTGTCCTTAGAAACTCTAGCTGAAAGAAATAATCGAGTAGAATGTCGAGCACCAATCAGGTATCCCAAAGCAAGGCAGCCTGCCCCCAGCAACAGGGCGCTGAGCCATGTCATGTCTATCATACCTACGGCCAAAGAAACACTCTGGACTGTCCCAAACCCAATTGGTGCGCCGAACCAATATACCTCCTAGAACAGGAGCGTCAATCTGCCAAAGGGAACAGAGCATTAGGGAAATATGGCGATCAGAAGGTTCCGAAGTAGCGTAAGCCTCTGTGACGTCTTCTCATTCGCTACGGCGAGAGGAGGGGTCGGAGAAGAGAACAAAAATACCACAGGTGGGAGGGGAAGGCCACCACATGGATTTAACTTTCATGGTTGGTCTCTAGTAATATTGCCTGGACCACTTCTGATTCTTCTGTCAGAAAGATGCTCTCAAGAGGAAAAAGAAAAAAGCAAAGGCACATGCTCTGCATCAAGACATCATTATTGAACGCAATAACCACCGTCACCTACTCCTTCTTCGGAAGCTCACAAGCAAGCTATGATTCAGAATCCACTGACTACTCTCCTTCAGTAGGCTGCCACATCTCAGACTGTCCCTCATATTGTTGTTGTTCAAGAACAGACTCCATCTGAGACTCAGTACTCTTCTCCGACAGAATCTGAACCAACTTCTGCTTCAGATACAGACTCTGTACCAGACTCTTCATTTGAAATTCAATTTTCAAAGCAAATTTTGTAAAGACTTTGTTGTAAAATTCTCTCATTGTCACTTGTGAAACACTTCTCCAATTTTCAAGGGAGGTTTGAACCTTTTTGAATAATTTTACAAACTTATGAAACACTTAATCTTTTCGAACAATGAATAATGCTAAAATGAATATTTAGATATCATCAACTACTAGTAAGGCATACTTCATGTCATCAATACTAGAGTTCCATATAAGTCCAAAACAATCCATTTGAAGAAGCTCAAGATGTTTTGAGGTCTAAAATCATTTTCATGGGTTTGAAAGATTCTTTTGTTTGTTTTCCATATGGACAAGTATCTCAAAGACAATTTTCTCAAAACACATTTTTAGCAATCCTCTAACTAAATCTTGATAGAAAAGTTTGTTCAACAAATCCATGTTCACATGATTTGTGATTGATCAAAATCACAAAATATCATTTTGTCATATAAGTTCGGGCGACCGAACTTATGGTCTACATCCAAACTTCATGTCCAAACATTTTGTAAAGTTTCATAAATATGTTTTTGGCCAAGAAAATGCATAGATATTCAATCATAGCTATATTAATCATTTTATCATGATGTGAGCAATCCTACGAATTGCTATGATGGCTTAGACATGTCAAATAAAGAGCTAATCATACCGGTCGGGCCAATAACTAGAGCTAGGGCTAAGACGCTTCAAGAGGCCTTGTTTGCCTACGTGGATCAACATTTGAAGACCAAACTTGTTGGAGGAGATTTAGTTGGACCACAGCCCAACTTGGTCCATTTGTCTCAAATACTTGGGCCGGACTTGAAGGCTATGTAATGGGCTTAAGTCCAAGAGGCAATTATGTTTTAAAGACTTGGGCTATCAACCTTGTTGGAATTGTTTTATTTTGGGCTCATATGTATCTTGTTTTTATGTTAGGCTTATACGTATCATTAAGCCCAACCTTTCTTTCAAACCCTAGCTATAAGTAGTCTTCTTGGAGGAAAATTAGGGCAGATTTTGAGTGTCATTTTGAGGGGCTGCCGCCACCACCTTGAGAGGGTTGAATCCTCTTACTCTTGTTACTCCAAGAACTTCACTTTCACTTATCAATTGAGTTTTCCGATTGTGGCGTGTAAGTGTTCTTCTTATTGGTAATTCTTATTATCGGGATTGCTTAGAACAAGTTTCTAAGAGGTGTCGTAGGAATTTAATTATATTGTGTTTATAAGAATTGTTTGTTGTTCGAAAATCGAATCTTTGTTTGTCCAAGCTGAAAATTCCATCACCTATTCCGTTCTTCCGCGGATTGCACGTCATTTTGGTATCAGAGCAGAGGTGTGGAGAGGATTTTCATTCTGCTCCGTTGAAGCTCAAAGGCTGCCCGAACAGCCACTTCAAACGGCTTCTTCAAAGACTAACCGAGAAGCTTCAAAAGGTGTGAAAATTTCAGCCTAGGTTTCCAATTCTTTGTATTAAGCATTTTGTAATATTTGCTTGGGATAAATTGTTATAAAAAAAACAGTACAATCAAATACATATACACATATATTTCGGACAAGAAAAGAAAAGAAAAAAAAACAGAAGCAAAAAAAACTTTTCTTTCTAGCATATTCATACTTCTTGTTGGACCATTTTGAGTTACTTGTGATAGGCAATTTTTAAAATTTTGTTTGTTCCAATTGTTAGCTTGTTATAGTTCTTGTTTTGAGCTTCCAAGATTGTATGCTATTTACTGTTTTTGGGTTGGATATTGTTGTAAATTGGACTGTTGTTGGCAATTTGTTGCTGGACTATTGAAGTTTCAAAGATTGTAAACAATTGTTAGTGTATTGGTTATCGTTTGCTACTTAGACAATTGTAACCTATTGTCTTTGGGCTGTTTGGTACTTGGAAGGTTGTAACCTACTGTTCTTGGGCTGGTCATATGATAATTGTAAACACTTGTAACCTAGTGTTCTTGGGCTGGTCATTGCATGTTATTTGGGTTCCAACTAGACTCGTTGGTTTGTTGAGTTTGGTTCTTAAGTGTAGCTTGAGTTTAAGAGGAATTGAGTGGTAAAAGGCAAGAGTGTGTGAGCTCATTTGAGGGTGTCATTGCCGTGACATAAACACGAGGGGAGTGATAACATTTGAGTGAAACACGTGAGGGAGTGTGTGAGGTTGTTTATTTCTAACGTTGTTTTGCAGGTACAATATCACTTCGCAATGTCACAAGGAGGTAGTACCGAGGAGCACCAAGGGGGAGATGCAAATATTGCTTTCACTTTGAAAGCTATGCAGCAACAATTTGAGAGGTTCAACCAAGCCTTTGATGAGATAAGAGAACAAATTGATGAAATCAGACAAGAGAGGCGTGCGGAACCTCAAGGGAGACGTGCGGGAGTGCGCCAACAACAACCACCACCTCGTCGACCTCTACCTCGGTATGAACCGGAGGAGGATGAGTTTGCGGAGGAGGAGGAGATTGAGGCACGCCGACCTAGGAGATTTCAAAGGGACTTGCCATTTAATAGAAGAGACGGAGACCTCAAATCCATTAAAATGCAGATTCCCGCATTCAAAGGAAGGAATGATGCCGATGCTTACTTAGAGTGGGAAAGGAAGGTGGATTTGATTTTTGAGTGTCACAACTTTTCCGAGGATAAGAAGGTAAAAATTGCAGCCGTTGAATTTACTGATTATGCACTAATATGGTGGGATCAAATGGTGACATCTAGGAGGAGAAATGGAGAGATGCCGATTGCTACGTTTTTTTTTTTTTTTTAACCCACCTGCAATGGTGGGGGGTTTGGCATAGACCCCTACCTGTTTATTAACAATGGTAATTAATTTACAATGAAAGAGAAACTAAAAGAAAACACCAAATAGTAGGCAAAACAGAAAGATAAGCCAATAGTATAAATAGCAAGATCCTAATTAACTCCGTAGATTTGGAACTCCTTGCTTGTCTAGGATGAGAGGTCCTCGGGCAGCTTGCGGTAGTTGATCCAAAGCATATATATAGGAAGTACCAGCGTCGATATACCCTTGATTGGCCAAGGCATCTGCAACCACATTTGATTCTCGGTAAACATGTGAAAAGGAAAAATTCTTGCCTTTGGTGAGTGAGAGAATATGACGCAAAGTATACCTAAATCTCCAAGCGGGCCTATGTTTAGCAAGAACTGAGTTTTTTTTTTTTTTTTTAAAACCACCTGCAATGGTGGGGGGTTTGGCATAGACCCCTACCTGTTTATTAACAATGATAATAAATTTACAATGTAAGAGAAACTAAAAGAAAACACCAAAAAGTAGGCAAAACAGAAAGATAAGCAAACAGTATAAATAGCAAGATCCTAATTAACTCCGTAGATTTGGAACTCCTTGCTTGTCTAGGATGAGAGATCCTCGGGCAGCTTGCGGCAGTTGATCCAAAGCATATATATAGGAAGTACTAGCGTCGATATACCCTTGATTGGCCAAGGCATCTGCAACCACATTTGCTTCTCGATAAACATGTGAAAAGGAAAAATTCTTGCCTTTGGTGAGTGAGAGAATATGACGCAAAGTATACCTAAATCTCCAAGCAGGCCTATGTTTAGCAAGAACTGAGTTAAGTAATAGTAGTGAGTCTGTTTGGACTGCCACGTAAGAATACTGTAGTGATAGACATAGTTTTACACCCAAAAGTAATCCCTGCAACTCTGCCTCAAAATTAGTTCGGATGCCAATATAGGAGTAAAAGGCAGCAATAAAGTTTCCATTGGATGTTCTAAGAACTCCTCCGACTGATGAATTCCCTGGATTTCCCTTTGAAGCCCCATCAATATTCAAGATTACTTGATCCGGATCATAAACTTGCTTCCATTTCCACATAAACACAGAAACAGTAGTAGGGCATTCCTTACTCCAGATACACTGCCTTGAGAAAATAGCTGGGTTGGCCGGTTGTATAATCTTTAATACTGAGGAAAGCGTGAACTTACCATGAGGCTCGAGAGCTTCCAAATAAACTGATCACTTTCCTCAGTTAGATGTATAGAATATGAGGAAATTCTTTGTACTAGGTGTTGAGGCAAACTAATCAAACCTATCTCGAAAATCATTAAAGAAGTGTCCCATGCAGAGAGGTGATGATCCCCGTATCTCGAGTAAGCTCCTTAAGCTTCCCCTTTAGAGTCCAATCTTCCCACCAGAAATTCAAGTCTCCACTACCCACGATGAGACCAATATATTGTTCAGCCTCATCCTTCACTTTAAGCACACGTCGCCAAGAATGCGAACACAATTTTGGGAGAGAAACTTCAGATACATGAATGATATCAGTACAATACTTTGCTCTAATGAAAGTTGCCCAAAGAGATTTAACTGTTCGAAAGAACAACCAAAGCTTATATGCAAATTCCTTCTCATATGCATGCAAGGAAATAAGTTCGAGACCATTCTCTTGAGCGGGCTTACATAATTTGGCCCAAGATGCCCAATGTCTACGCCTCCCCTCCAAAGAGGAGCCCCAGAAGAACTCAGCAAATAACTTTTCAAGCTGCAAAAGAACTCCCTTAGGTGGACCAAGAGATGCCAATAGATACAAGGGGATACTTGTGAGGACATGCTTAATAAGGACAAGCCTTCCTCCAGGGCTCAAAATCTTACTTTGCCATCCCTGCAATCGAATGGGAAACTTTTTCTACCAACGGTTGGAAATAAAGAATTTTCTTAACCCCTTTGAAAATTGGACATCCAAGATATATAATAGGAAATGATTTTAGAGAAAAACCCGGTTATCACTGCTATAATCTCCTTCCTCCTTTCTGAGGCACGAGTAGAGACATAGAATGAGCTTTTACCATAGTTGATTTTTTGGCCCGACACCTGCTCATAATCTTTCAAGAAAAGTATGAGTTTTCGGAGGCCTCTCTTCTCTCCAGATTGTGAATATAATAACATCATCCCGCAAAGCTTAAGTGAGAGATAGATATACATCGCCTCGGCAAGGAGAAAACACCAATATGATTACCAGCCATTAGATAGTTAAGACCTCTAGATAAAACTTCAGCAGCAATAATAAAGAGGAAGGGGGAGAGGGTCTCCTTGTTTAACCCCTCTTGAAGAGGGAAAAAATCCACAAGGTTTACCATTAACTAATACAGGAGAATTTATTGTAAGCCAAACAATTATGTATTAGATTCAGAAAATGAGGGTTGAATCCAAAACGACCCAATATTTGAAGCAAGAATCCCCAAGAAACCCTATCAAAGGCCTTCATCATATCCAACTTAACAAGGTTGCTGCCTCTCACTTTCCGGTCCATGGAAGAAACCATTTCAGTAATAAGTAGAACATTCTCAACAATGTTTCGACCCTTCACAAAACCAGTTTGATTAGGAGAAATCAGATGGGGTAAGTGCTTGGCTAATCGATTGGCAATAGTCTTAGTAATTACCTTATTGGTAAAATTGCAAAGACTTATTGGCCGAAAGTCTGCAAATGAAGACGGTGCTGGTACCTTCGGAATCAAGACAATCAAAGTGCTGGTGAAGCTTTGGGGCATTGGAATACCAGCCCAGAAGTCACAAACCGCTGCATGGAGATCATCAGCGATTATGTCCCAACACTTCTTAAAGAAAGAACCCAGAAAACCATCAGTACCGGGGGCACTTTCAGAGCTCAAGGAAAATACTGAACTTTTAACTTCGTCCTTAGTCGGTAGCATGGATAATTCTTTATTATCATTCTCAGAAATGAGGGAAGGTATGTACTCCAGCATCGGTTGGAACTGATCCGAAGTCAAGGCAGTAGAATCCATTGTGAGAAGAGAGGAGAAAAAACCGATGACCTCTTGCTCAATATCCTCATCCCGAATAAAGTGTCCGACCATTATCATCTCGAATTGCAGCAATACGTAGATGACTCCATCTAGCAGAACATATTCCATGAAAGTATGATGTATTAGCTTCCCTTTCTTTGAGCCATTTGATTCTTGCTTTTTGTCTCCAAAAGATTTCTTCTTGCCGTAGGTGAATTGTTAACCTGGCTTTTGCTAGATTTAATATTGTTCTTGCCTCCTCTGTAGGTGAGTTTTCATATGCATATTCAGCATTTAAGACGTCATCCTCAGCTTTAGCAATGTTAGAGTGCAAGGTACCAAATTCAAAGCAAACGATTCCATTGCTTCAAGGCTTGCTTTAGTCTCATTAGCTTCTGTGCAAAAATTTGCATTCCATTGCCAAAGAATTCAGCTGCCCAAACCTCTTTAACTATCTGGAAGAAATCTGGTTTGGTCATCCACATATCTTGAAATTTAAAGCTCTTACACCCATATTTCTTAGCTTCAGCGATGGAGAGTAATAATGGAGAGTGATCGGATCCAGTCTGGCTCAAATGCTTTGCATGGTAGAGTAGGTAAACTTGGAGCTCCAAGACAGATTCATAAGTGCTCTATCCAATCGCCTCCAACAAGGGACGTGATTGAGATGACTCGCACCAAGTGTAGAGAGATCCCGAAAAAGGTACATCCAATAAACCACAATCATTTATAGCGAGTGTTAAATTCATTAATAGGCAGCAAAGTTGGGGAGAACCCAAACACTCAAACCGATCTCACAACATTAAAATCCCCTGACCACCATCCACGGGGAAGTAATATAAGCAACCAATGAAACCAAATCTGTCCCACAAAGCCCTACGTGCGGTATAACAAAGCATTTGCCATAAATAAAAGAGCAAGAAACTTCAACCCCACATAGAGATGCTATTGTACCATGGACTAACTGTTTCAGTCACCAAAGTTTGCTGGAAAATAATATTATGATTCCAAAACATCCAAATTTTTTCCATTAGAGTTACTGAGATAATGTGGAAAACCAAGCCTTAGACCATACCGTGGAAGAAGAGAAGGATCAACCAATGGTTCAATAATGACCACAAGAGAGCATTTGTAAGTAGAAATAAGATGTTTCGATCATGAGAAAGAAGAACGATCAAAGCAATGCCCCTAATGTTCCAAACAATCCAATTATTCATTTCAGAAATTTGTTAAATGACAAAGTGATGGCCCGACGAGCTTTGAAATGCATAACATGACCGAAGACTTAGTAGAAACCCTACATTCGAGCATGGACATTTAAGTTTGCATAGTAAAAGCTTGCATAAATCTATCCCTGAAAGGTAGGGGTCTAGAGTATTTATCTCCATCGATTCATAACCTCGCTGATTAAATTCGGAACCAAATGGGTTGGAGGATTAATCGCATAATCATCAAAGAAAGTCTTACCCTCATACATTGTATCAATGGATTCTTGTTTAGCAAAGATTTCAACTGTGATTTCAGATGTTGCATTCGATGTTGCACTGCCATCGGTTGCATTAATATGTTTAACATCAGCCAATGATGGGTTCACGAGTATTTGGTGGAAGAGCATCAATTTCCCCGAATCAGCTTGGCTCATTGCCCACAAATATGGTTCTCTGGATTTTCTTTTGGAGTTACCAACTGCAAGTCTATTGCTGGATTTTCTTTTGAAGCCTCGAATTGCATTTCTGTAGTGTTTAGGGATTGGTGAGCCATTTTCGAGGTTACAATTGGTTGTTGCTTTTCAACCCACTGCAAAGCACCCGCCTCGTAGAAATGCTTGTAGGTGCCTTAGTGTGAGGGAGAGCATGAGCTGGCTGTTGTTGTTGAGGTTGTGTCACTGTCCTCACAGGAATAGCTTCAATTACATTAGCATTCGGGAGAGCTGTTGTTGGCGGTTGTAGTTGAAGCTGGTGGCAATGCTCAATTGAATGACCTACTTTTTTTACAGATAACACAATATGGAGGAAGATTATCATAGTGAATATCTTGATAAAATCCTGAGGAACCCATTCCAATCCATATTTTGGATGGCAAAGAGGAGAGAATATCAACTTCAACACAAACTCACGCGACACTAGGCCGTGAAAGGGTGACTCGTAGATTCATCCAATTTCAAGGGCCTACCAATAGTCGAAGAAATAGAAAAGAGAGCATCTTTGCGGAAGAAATGAATGGGCGGACTGGAAAAGCTGATCCAAATGGGAAGAACCGAAGGTTCACCAACATCGTAAAATTTGGAGACCATTTCATGACTCTCATGGGATAACCTAGAAGGCTCCAATGACCTTTCATCCACAAGCGAACATAGTCTTCTTCAAGAGATAGTCTGATCAGAATATGGCGATGGTCTAACCAACCAAGAGAGCAAGTTCCTTTTAAGCCAATAGTGTTAAACTCCTTACGGAGAACCTCCATGGAAGGCCGTCCATGAGAAAATTTCCCAGCAAGAGCAAGGGAGAAAGGTTGTGCTAGGGCAGCAACTTCAGCAGTAGTAAACAGAATTGCAGGTTTCCCATTGTGAGAAGTAACTTGTTTCAAAGGTATAGCAGAATCGGAGGAAGTTGGGGATGTGAAGAGAGAAGCAAAGGATTTGGAAGTCCAAGCCAACTTGACCGGAGAGTGGGCGGTTGGCGGTTGATGGTCAGCCATGTCATCCAAAGCCATACACAACCACTAATCTATTTTGGAAAGCTCAAAACAACTCAGGGGTTATACAATGAGTAGTAAGAGTGGAAAACTATCATTTTCGGCCAACTTCATAACCCAGAAAATGCAGAAAAGAATCCAGCGATTTTGGACTAGAATCTCAACAAGAAAGGATGTTTGAAGCATGGGAAATCAGCATAGACTCTTTGTTGGCAGTAATTCCACACACTCTACATCAATAAGTTTTTAGCTTAATCAAGGAAAACAATCCAAGTAGTACTTTTCAACCAGCCTAAGGAGTAGTATTCGAAATGTCTGGTTAAGGCAATTCATCAAACACTTAGAGTGCAGAATTTGAAAGAAAGGGTTTCCATGAATGATTTAAAGATAATCTGGACAAATTTTAACACAGATCATCCACAAGAGCTCCAATGTAACAAGAAACACAAGAGTGCTAAGTAATACAAAAGAGGCAAAGATAATCAATGAAGCATAAGTACAGCAAGAACAGGGATAATGCAGCAAAACTTTCATCAGATTCTAGCCAAAGAAGAAAGATAAGATGATGAGCAATAGGTAGGAATCATAATCAGATGATGTCCTAAGTTTCCCAATTCCAGAAATGGGCAGATTTCACAAATCCAGAAATTTTCAGCTTTCTCGAAGTTCAGCAAAAATTATGCAAAAGTTGGTTGATTTTCCAGTCTTCTTCAAGAATAATAGTGTGTATAGTCAAGATTTGAACCAACAAACTCACAGCAACTGGAATTTTGAGCAGTTTGGAAGCTGAAATTCGTTCCCCAGTTGTGGCTGTCTTCCGCACTGTTCAACCGATGGCACTGTTCATCGTTTCAGCCGAGTTAAAGGAAGTAATAACTTAGTCTGGTATAGGTAGCAAGAACTGAGTTAAGTAATAGTAGTGAGTCTGTTTGGACTGCCACATAAGAATACTGTAGTGATAGACATAGTTTTACACCCAAAAGTAATCCCTGCAACTCTGCCTCAAAATTAGTTCGGATGCCAATATAGGAGTAAAAGGCAGCAATAAAGTTTCATTGGATGTTCTAAGAACTCCTCCGACCGATGAATTCCCTGGATTTCCCTTTGAAGCCCCATCAATATTCAAGATTACTTGATCCGGATCATAATCTTGCTTCCATTTCACTACAAGTGGATGGCGATGTTTTTTCGGAGTGAGCGGATGCATAGGAATGCCAAAAATAGATAAGGCCGAGACAAAGCCCTTTGCATGAGCTAATGATAGGAGGTAACCCAAAATAGATTGCTTCAAATGATATAGAGTCACCCTAGTCGCTTCGAAGCGGTACGTATTCCTAGATTTCCACAACTCCCAACAGATAATGGCCGGTACAAGTCGAAGGAGAAATGACTTTGTTCTCTTCTGTAGCCACCATGTTTGTAATCGCAAGTGAAGTGATAAACCTTCCGAAGGCAATAACCCAAAGAACCCTCCGAAATAAGTCCAAATATGATGTGCAAAAGGACACGTGGAGAAAAGATGATCAAAAGTTTCTGTAGCAAGCCCACAAAAACACCTAGATGCCAAATGAAATCCCAATTTCTTCATAGTACAATCCAAGGGCAGATGACCATTCAGCAATTTCCACATAAACACAGAAACAGTAGTAGGGCATTCCTTACTCCAGATACACTGCCTTGAAAAAATAGTTGGGTTGGCTGGTTGTATAATCTTTAATACCGAGGAAAGCGTGAACTTACCATGAGGCTCGAGCTTCCAAATAAACTGATCACTTTCCTCAGTTAGATGTATAGAATATGAGGAAATTCTTTGTACTAGATGTTGAGGCAAACTAATCAAACCTATCTGGAAATCATTAAAGAAGTGTCAACTGAGAGAGGTGATGATCCTGTATCTCTGTAAGCTCCTTAAGCTTCCCCTTTAGAGTCCAATCTTCCCACCAGAAATTCGAGTCTCCACTACCCACGATGAGGCCAATATATTGTTCAGCCTCATCCTTCACTTTAAACACACGTCGCCAAGAATGCGAACACAATCTTGGGAGAGAAACTTCAGATACATGAATGATATCAGTACAATACTTTGCTCTAATGAAAGTTGCCCAAAGAGATTTAACTGTTCGAAAGAACCACCAAAGCTTATATGCAAATGCCATCTCATATGCATGCAAGGAAATCAGTTCGAGACCATTCTCTTGAGCGGGCTTACATAATTTGGCCCAAGATGCCCAATGTCTACGCCTCCCCTCCAAAGAGGAGCCCCAGAAGAACTCAGCAAATAACTTTTCAAGCTGCAAAAGAACTCCCTTAGGTGGACCAAGAGATGCCAATAGATACAAGGGGATACTTGTGAGGACATGCTTAATAAGGACAAGCCTTCCTCCGTGGGCTCAAAATCTTACTTTCCCATCCCCCGCAATCGAAAGTAAACTTTTTTCTACCAAGGGTTGGAAATAAAGAATTTTCTTAACCCCTTTGAAGATTGGACATCCAAGATATATAATAGGAAATGATTTTAGAGAAAAACCGGTTGCACTGCTATAGTCTCCTTCCTCCTTTCCGAGGCACGAGTAGAGACATAGAATGAGCTTTTACCATAGTTGATTTTTTTGGGCCCGACACTCCGCTCATAATCTTTCAAGAAAAGTATGAGTTTTCCGAGGCCTCTCTTCTCTCCCAGATTGTGAATATAATAACATCATCTGCAAAGCTTAAGTGAGAGATAGATATACACTGCCTCGGCAAGGAGAAAACACCAATATGATTACTAGCCATTAGATAGTTAAGACCTCTAGATAAAACTTCAGCAGCAATAATAAAGAGGGAGGGGGAGAGAGGGTCTCCTTGTTTAACCCCTCTTGAAGAGGGAAAAAAATCCACAAGGTTTACCATTAACTAATACAGAGAATTTATTGTAAGCCAAACAATTATGTATTAGATTCAAAAAATGAGGGTTGAATCCAAAACGACCCAATATTTGAAGCAAGAATCCCCAAGAAACCCTATCAAAGGCCTTCATCATATCCAACTTAACTACAAGGTTGCTGCCTCTCACTTTCCGGTCCATGGAAGAAACCATTTCAGTAGCAAGTAGAACATTCTCAACAATGTTTCGACCCTTCACAAAACCAGTTTGATTAGGAGAAATCGGATGGGGGTAAGTGCTTAGCTAATCGATTGGCAATAGTCTTAGTAATTACCTTATTGGTAAAATTGCAAAGACTTATTGGTCGAAAAGTCCGCAAATGAAGACGGTCGCTGGTACCTTCGGAATCAAGACAATCAAAGTGTTGAGTGAAGCTTTGGGGCATTGGAATACCAGCCCTGAAGTCACAAACCACCGCATGGAGATCATCAGCGATTATGTCCCAACACTTCTTAAAGAAAGAACCCGTAAAACCATCAATACTGGGGGGCACTTTTCGCAGCTCGGGAAAATACTCGAACTTTTAACTTCGTCCCTTAGTCGGTAGCATGGATAATTCTTTATTATCATTCTCGAGAGATGAGGGAAGGTATGTACTCCAAAGATCGGTTGGAACTTATCCGAAGTCAAAGCAAGTAGAATCCATTGTGAGAAGAGAGGAGAAAAAAATTGACAGACCTCTTGCTCGATATCCTCATCCGAATAAAGTGTCCGACCATTATCATCTCGAATTGCAGCAATAAGTAGATGACTCCATCTAGCAGAACATATTCCATGAAAGTATGATGTATTAGCTTCCCCTTCTTTCAGCCATTTGATTCTTGCTTTTTGTCTCCAAAAGATTTCTTCTTGTCGTAGGTGAATTGTTAACCTGGCTTTTGCTAGATTTAATATTGTTCTTGCCTCCTCTGTAGGTGAGTTTTCATATGCATATTCAGCATTTAAGACGTCATCCTCAGCTTTAGCAATGTTAGAGTGCAAGGTACCAAATTCAGTAGCATTCCATTGCTTCAAGGCTTGCTTTAGTCTCATTAGCTTCTGTGCAAAAATCTGCATTTCATTGCCAAAGAATTCAGCCTCCCAAACCTCTTTAACTATCTGGAAGAAATCTTGTTTAATCATCCACATATCTTGAAATTTAAAGCTCTTACACCCATATTTCTTAGCTTCAACGATGGAGAGTAATAATGGAGAGTGATCAGATCCAGTTCGGCTCAAATGCTGCACGGTAGAGTAGGTAAACTTGGAGCTCCAAGACAGATTCATAAGTGCCCTATCCAACCGCCTCCAACAAGGACGTGATTGAGATGACCTGCGCCAAGTGTAGAGAGATCCCGAAAAAGGTACATCCAATAAACCACAATCATTTATAGCAGTGTTAAATTCATTAATAGGCAGCAAAGTTAGGGGAGATCCCAAACACTCTGAAACTGATCGCACAACATTAAAATCCCCAGCCACCATCCAAGGGGAAGTAATATAAGCAGCCAATGAAACCAAATCTGTCCACAAAGCCCTACGTATGTATAACAAAGCATTTGCCATAAATAAAAGAGCAAGAAACTTCAACCCCACATAGAGATGCTATTGTACCATGGACTAACTGTTCAGTCACCAAAGTTTGCTGGAAAATAATATTATGATTCCAAAACATCCAAATTTTTCCATTAGAGTTACTGAGATAATGTGGAAAACCAAGCCTTAGACCATACCGTGGAAGAAGAGAAGGATCAACCAATGGTTCAATAATGACCACAAGAGAGCATTTGTAAGTAGAAATAAGATGTTTCAGTCGTGAGAAAGAAGAACGATCAGCAATGCCCCTAATGTTCCAAACAATCCAATTATTCATTTTAGAAATTTGTTAAATGACAAAGTGATGGCCCGACGAGCTTTGAAATGCATAACATGACCAGAAGACTTAGTAGAAACCCTACATTCAGAGCATGGACATTTAAGTTTGCATAGTAAAAGCTTGCATAAATCTATCCCAGAAGGTAGGGGTCTAGAGTATTTATCTCCATCAGATTCATAACCTCGCTGATTAAATTCTGGAACCAAATGGGTTGGAGGATTAATCGCATAATCATCAAAGAAAGTCTTACCCCTCATACATTGTATCAATGGATTCTTGTTTAGCAGTACTTCAGCTGTGATTTCAGATGTTGCATTCGATGTTGCACGGCTACTGGTTGCATTAATATGTTTAACATCAGCCAGCGATGGGTTCACAGTATTTGGTGGAAGAGCATCAATTTCCCCTGAATCGGCTTGGCTCATTGCCCACAAATATGGTTGTTTGGATTTTCTTTTGGAGTTACCAACTCGCAAGTCTATTGCTGGATTTTCTTTTGAAGCCTCGAATTGCATTTCAGTAGTGTTTAGGGATTGGTGAGCCATTTTCGAGGTTACAATTGGTTGTTGCTTTTCAACCCACTGCAGCGACCCCGCTCAGTAGAAATGCTTGTAGGTGCCTTAGTGTGAGGGAGAGCATGAGCTGGCCGTTGTTGTTGAGGTTGTGTCACCGTCCCTCACAGGAATAGCTTCAATTACATTAGCATTCGGGAGAGCTGTTGTTGGCGGTCAGAAGTTGAAGCTGGTGGCAATGCTCAATTGAATGACCTACTTTTTTTACAGATAACACAATATGGAGGAAGATTATCATAGTGAATATCTTGATAAAATCCTGAGGAACCCATTCCAATCCATATTTTGGATGGCAAAGAGGAGAGAATATCAACTTCAACACAAACCCGCGCGACACTAGGCCGTGAAAGGGTGATCGTAGATTCATCCAATTTCAAGGGCCTACCAATAGCTGAAGAAATAGAAAAGAGAGCATTTTTGCGGAAGAAATGAATGGGCAGACTCGGGAAAGTCTGATCCAAATGGGAAGAACCGAAGGTTCAGCCAACACTCAGTAAAATTTGGAGACCATTTCATGACTCTCATGGGATAACCTAGAAGGCTCCAATGACCTTTCATCCACAAGCGAACATAGTCTTCTTCAAGAGATAGTCCGATCGTGAATATGGCGATGGTCTAACCAACCAAGAGAGCAAGTTCCTTTTAAGTCAATAGTGTTAAACTCCCTTACGGAGAACCTCCATGGAAGGCCGTCCATGAGAAAATTTCCCAACAAGAGCAAGGGAGAAAGGTTGTGCTAGAGCAAGCAACTTCAGCAGTAGTAAATGTAACTGCAGTGTTTCCCATTGTGAGAAGTAACTTGTTTCAAAGGTATAGCAGAATCGGAGGAAGTTGGGGATGTGAAGAGAGAAGCAAAGGATTTGGAAGTCCAAGCCAACTTGGCCGGAGAGTGGGCGGTTGGCGGTTGATGGTCAGCCATGTCATCCAAAGCCATACACAACCACTAATCTATTTTGGAAAGCTCAAAACAACTCAGGGGTTATACAATGAGTAGTAAGAGTGGAAAACTATCATTTTCGGCCAACTTCATAACCCAGAAAATGCAGAAAAGAATCCAGCGATTTTGGACTAGAATCTCAACAAGAAAGGATGTTTGAAGCATGGGAAATCAGCATAGACTCTTTGTTGGCAGTAATTCCACACACTCTACATCAATAAGTTTTTAGCTTAATCAAGGAAAACAATCCAAGTAGTACTTTTCAACCAGCCTAAGGAGTAGTATTCGAAATGTCTGGTTAAGGCAATTCATCAAACACTTAGAGTGCAGAATTTGAAAGAAAGGGTTTCCATGAATGATTTAAAGATAATCTGGACAAATTTTAACACAGATCATCCACAAGAGCTCCAATGTAACAAGAAACACAAGAGTGCTAAGTAATACAAAAGAGGCAAAGATAATCAATGAAGCATAAGTACAAAGAAGAACGAGGATAATGCAGCAAAAACTTTCATCGATTCTAGCCAAAGAAGAAAGATAAGATGATGAGCAATAGGTAGGAATCATAATCAGATGATGTCCTAAGTTTCCCAATTCCAGAAATGGGCAGATTTCACAAATCCAGAAATTTTCAGCTTTCTCGAAGTTCAGCAAAAATTATGCAAAAGTTGGTTGATTTTCCAGTCTTCTTCAAGAATAATAGTGTGTATAGTCAAGATTTGAACCAACAAACTCACAAAGCAATCGGAATTTTGAGCGCTTTGGAAGCTGAAATTCGTTCCCCGAGTTGTGGCTGTCTTTCATGACTGCTCAACCGATGGCATCTGCTTTCATCGCTTCACCGAGTTAAAGGAAGTAATAACTTAGTCTCGGTATAGGTAGCAAGAACCGAGTTAAGTAATAGTAGTGAGTCTGTTTGGGACTGCCACATAAGAATACTGTAGTGATAGACATAGTTTTACACCCAAAAGTAATCCCCGCAACTCGCCTCAAAATTAGTTCGGATGCCAATATAGGAGTAAAAGGCAGCAATAAAGTTTCATTGGATGTTCTAAGAACTCCTCCGACCGATGAATTCCCTGGGATTTCCCTTTGAAGCCCCATCAATATTCAAGATTACTTGATCCGATCATAATCTTGCTTCCATTTCACTACAAGTGGATGGCGATGTTTTTTTCGGAGTGAGCTGGATGCATAGGAATGCCAAAAATAGATAAGGCCGAGACAAAGCCCTTTGCATGAGCTAATGATAGGAGGTAACCCAAAATAGATTGCTTCAAATGATATAGAGTCACCCTAGTCGCTCAGGCGGTACGTATTCCTAGATTTCCACAACTCCCAACATGATAATGGCCGTGTACAAGTCGAAGGAGAAATGACTTTGTTCTCTCTCGTAGCTACCATGTTTGTAATCGCAAGTGAAGTGATAAACCTTCCGAAGGCAATAACCCAAAGAACCCTCCGAAATAAGTCCAAATATGATGTGCAAAAGGACACGTGGAGAAAAGATGATCAAAAGTTTCTGTAGCAAGCCCACAAAAACACCTAGATGCCAAATGAAATCCCAATTTCTTCATAGTACAATCCAAGGGCAGATGACCATTCAGCAATTTCCACATAAACACGTAAAACAGTAGTAGGGCATTCCTTACTCCAGATACACTGCCTTGAAAAAATAGTTGGGTTGGCTGGTTGTATAATCTTTAATACCGAGGAAAGCGTGAACTTACCATGAGGCTCGAGCTTCCAAATAAACTGATCACTTTCCTCAGTTAGATGTATAGAATATGAGGAAATTCTTTGTACTAGATGTTGAGGCAAACTAATCAAACCTATCTCGGAAATCATTAAAGAAGTGTCCGATGGAGAGGTGATGATCCCGTATCTCTGTAAGCTCCTTAAGCTTCCCCTTTAGAGTCCAATCTTCCCACCAGAAATTCGAGTCTCCACTACCCACGATGAGGCCAATATATTGTTCAGCCTCATCCTTCACTTTAAACACACGTCGCCAAGAATGCGAACACAATCTTGGGAGAGAAACTTCAGATACATGAATGATATCAGTACAATACTTTGCTCTAATGAAAGTTGCCCAAAGAGATTTAACTGTTCGAAAGAACCACCAAAGCTTATATGCAAATGCCATCTCATATGCATGCAAGGAAATCAGTTCGAGACCATTCTCTTGAGCGGGCTTACATAATTTGGCCCAAGATGCCCAATGTCTACGCCTCCTCCAAAGAGGAGCCCCCGTAAGAACTCAAGCAAATAACTTTTCAAGCTGCAAAAAGAACTCCCTTAGGTGGACCAAGAGATGCCAATAGATACAAGGGGATACTTGTGAGGACATGCTTAATAAGGACAAGCCTTCCTCCAGGGCTCAAAATCTTACTTTCCCATCCCTGCAATCGAGCAGAAACTTTTTCTACCAAGGGTTGGAAATAAAGAATTTTCTTAACCCCTTTGAAGATTGGACATCCAAGATATATAATAGGAAATGATTTTAGAGAAAAACTGGCTGCCGCTGCTATAGTCTCCTTCCTCCTTTCCGAGGCACGAGTAGAGACATAGAATGAGCTTTTACCATAGTTGATTTTTTGGCCCGACACCTGCTCATAATCTTTCAAGAAAAGTATGAGTTTTCTCGAGGCCTCTCTTCTCTCCAGCTTGTGAATATAATAACATCATCTCGCAAAGCTTAAGTGAGAGATAGATATACACTCGCCTCGGCAAGGAGAAAACACCAATATGATTACTAGCCATTAGATAGTTAAGACCTCTAGATAAAACTTCAGCAAAGAATAATAAAGAGAGGAGGGAGAGAGGGTCTCCTTGTTTAACCCTCTTGAAGAGGGAAAAAATCCACAAGGTTTACCATTAACTAATACAGAGAATTTATTGTAAGCCAAACAATTATGTATTAGATTCAAAAAATGAGGGTTGAATCCAAAACGACCCAATATTTGAAGCAAGAATCCCCAAGAAACCCTATCAAAGGCCTTCATCATATCCAACTTAACTACAAGGTTGCTGCCTCTCACTTTCCCGGTCCATGGAAGAAACCATTTCAAAGAGCAAGTAGAACATTCTCAACAATGTTTCGACCCTTCACAAAACCAGCTTTGATTAGGAGAAATCGGATGGGGTAAGTGCTTAGCTAATCGATTGGCAATAGTCTTAGTAATTACCTTATTGGTAAAATTGCAAAGACTTATTGGTCGAAAAGTCCCGCAAATGAAGACGGTACTGGTACCTTCGAATCAAGACAATCAAAGTGTCGGGTGAAGCTTTGGGGCATTGGAATACCGAGCCCTGAGAGTCACAAACCGCTGCATGGAGATCATCAGCGATTATGTCCCAACACTTCTTAAAGAAAGAACCCAGAAAAACCATCAATACTGGGGGCACTTTCGGAGCTCAGTGAAAAATACTCGAACTTTTAACTTCGCCCCTTAGCTCGGTAGCATGGATAATTCTTTATTATCATTCTCGGAGATGAGGGAAGGTTTGTACTCCAAAGCATCGGTTGGAACTTATCCGAAGTCAAAGCAAGAGAATCCATTGTGAGAAGAGAGGAGAAAAAAATTGATGACCTCTTGCTCGATATCCTCATCTCGAATAAAGTGTCCGACCATTATCATCTCGAATTGCAGCAATACGTAGATGACTCCATCTAGCGTAACATATTCCATGAAAGTATGATGTATTAGCTTCCCTTCTTTGAGCCATTTGATTCTTGCTTTTTGTCTCCAAAAGATTTCTTCTTGTCGTAGGTGAATTGTTAACCCTGGGTTTTGCTAGATTTAATATTGTTCTTGCCTCCTCTGTAGGTGAGTTTTCATATGCATATTCAGCATTTAAGACGTCATCCTCGCCTTTTAGCAATGTTAGAGTGCAAGGTACCAAATTCAACAGAGATTCCATTGCTTCAAGGCTTGCTTTAGTCTCATTAGCTTCCCGTGCAAAAATTTGCATTCCATTGCCAAAGAATTCAGTCGCCCAAACCTCTTTAACTATCCTGGAAGAAATCTGGTTTGGTCATCCACATATCTTGAAATTTAAAGCTCTTACACCCATATTTCTTAGCTTCAGTGATGAGAGTAATAATGGAGAGTGATCAGATCCAGTTCGGCTCAAATGCTGCATGGTAGAGTAGGTAAACTTGGAGCTCCAAGACAGATTCATAAGTGCTCTATCCAATCGCCTCCAACAAGGACGTGATTGAGATGACCTGCACCAAGTGTAGAGAGATCCCGAAAAAGGTACATCCAATAAACCACAATCATTTATAGCAGTGTTAAATTCATTAATAGGCAGCAAAGTTGGGGGAGAACCCAAACACTCAAACCCGATCTCACAACATTAAAATCCCTCAGCCACCATCCACGGGAAGTAATATAAGCAGCCAATGAAACCAAATCTGTCCCACAAAGCCCTACGTGCGGTATAACAAAGCATTTGCCATAAATAAAAGAGCAAGAAACTTCAACCCCACATAGAGATGCTATTGTACCATGGACTAACTGTTCAGTCACCAAAGTTTGCTGGAAAATAATATTATGATTCCAAAACATCCAAATTTTTCCATTAGAGTTACTGAGATAATGTGGAAAACCAAGCCTTAGACCATACCGTGGAAGAAGAGAAGGATCAACCAATGGTTCAATAATGACCACAAGAGAGCATTTGTAAGTAGAAATAAGATGTTTCAAATCGCGAGAAAGAAGAACGATCAGCAATGCCCCCTAATGTTCCAAACAATCCAATTATTCATTTCAGAAATTTGTTAAATGACAAAGTGATGGCCCGACTGAGCTTTGAAATGCATAACATGACCGTAAGACTTAGTAGAAACCCTACATTCGGAGCATGGACATTTAAGTTTGCATAGTAAAAGCTTGCATAAATCTATCCCAGAAGGTAGGGGTCTAGAGTATTTATCTCCATCAGATTCATAACCTCGCTGATTAAATTCTGGAACCAAATGGGTTGGAGGATTAATCGCATAATCATCAAAGAAAGTCTTACCCCTCATACATTGTATCAATGGATTCTTGTTTAGCAAGATTTAAACTGTGATTTCGGGATGTTGCATTCGATGTTGCACTGCTGCTGGTTGCATTAATATGTTTAACATCAGCCAAATGATGGGTTCACAGATTTGGTGGAAGAGCATCAATTTCCCCTGAATCAGTTGGCTCATTGCCCACAAATATGGTTGTTGGATTTTCTTTTGGAGTTACCAACTGCAAGTCTATTGCTGGATTTTCTTTTGAAGCCTCGAATTGCATTTCTGTAGTGTTTAGGGATTGGTGAGCCATTTTCGAGGTTACAATTGGTTGTTGCTTTTCAACCCACTGCAGCACCCGCTTCGTAGAAATGCTTGTAGGTGCCTTAGTGTGAGGGAGAGCATGAGCTGGCTGTTGTTGCTGAGGTTGTGTCACTCGTCCCTCACAGAATAGCTTCAATTACATTAGCATTCGGGAGAGCTGTTGTTGGCGGTTAGTAGTTGAAGTCTGGTGGCAATGCTCAATTGAATGACCTACTTTTTTTACAGGTAACACAATATGGAGGAAGATTATCATAGTGAATATCTTGATAAAATCCTGAGGAACCCATTCCAATCCATATTTTGGATGGCAAAGAGGAGAGAATATCAACTTCAACACAAACTCACGCGACACTAGGCCGTGAAAGGGTGACTGTAGATTCATCCAATTTCAAGGGCCTACCAATAGTCGAAGAAATAGAAAAGAGAGCATCTTTACGGAAGAAATGAATGGGCAGACTGGAAAAGTCGATCCAAATGGGAAGAACCGAAGGTTCAGCCAACATCTGTAAAATTTGGAGACCATTTCATGACTCTCATGGGATAACCTAGAAGGCTCCAATGACCTTTCATCCACAAGCTGAACATAGTCTTCTTCAAGAGATAGTCCGATCGGAATATGGCGATGGTCTAACCAACCAAGAGAGCAAGTTCCTTTTAAGCCAATAGTGTTAAACTCCTTACGGAGAACCTCCATGGAAGGCCGTCCATGAGAAAATTTCCCAGCAAGAGCAAGGGAGAAAGGTTGTGCTAGAGGCAGCAACTTCAGCAGAGTAAAATGCAATTGCGAGTTTCCCATTGTGAGAAGTAACTTGTTTCAAAGGTATAGCAGAATCGGAGGAAGTTGGGGATGTGAAGAGAGAAGCAAAGGATTTGGAAGTCCAAGCCAACTTGACCGGGAGAGTGGGCGGTTGGCGGTTGATGGTCAGCCATGTCATCCAAAGCCATACACAACCACTAATCTATTTTGGAAAGCTCAAAACAACTCAGGGGGTTATACAATGAGTAGTAAGAGTGGAAAACTATCATTTTCGCCAACTTCATAACCCTGAAAAATGCAGAAAAAGAATCCAGCGATTTTGGACTAGAATCTCAACAAGAAAGGATGTTTGAAGCATGGGAAATCAGCATAGACTCTTTGTTGGTAGTAATTCCACACACTCTACATCAATCGGCTTTTAGCTTAATCAAGGAAAACAATCCAAGTAGTACTTTTCAACCAGCCTAAGGAGTAGTATTCGAAATGTCCGTTGAGGCAATTCATCAAACACTTAGAGTGCAGAATTTGAAAGAAAGGGTTTCCATGAATGATTTAAAGATAATCTGGACAAATTTTTAACACGTATCATCCACAAGAGCTCCAATGTAACAAGAAACACAAGAGTGCTAAGTAATACAAAAGAGGCAAAGATAAGCAATGAAGCATAAATACAAAGAAGAACAGGGATAATGCAGCAAAAACTTTCATCGATTCTAGCCAAAGAAGAAAGATAAGATGATGAGTAATAGGTAGGAATCATAATCGATGATGTCCTAAGTTTCACAATTCCGTAAATGGGCAGATTTCACAAATCCGAAAATTTTCAGTTGCCTCGGAGTTCAAGCAAAAATTATGCAAATGTGGGCTGATTTTCCAGTCTTCTTCAAGAATAATAGTGTGTATAGTCAAGATTTGAACCAACAAACTCACAAAGCAATTGGAATTTTGAGTAGTTTGGAAGCTGAAATTGCTTCCCGAGCCAGGGTCGTCTTCCGCACTGTTCACCCGATGGCACTGTCTCGATTGCTACGTGAGGAGCAATGAAGGCATGCATGAGGAAGCGTTTTGTGCCTTCTTACTACTATAGGGAGATGCACCAAAAAACTTCAACGACTCACTCAAGGGCCTAAATCGAGTTGAAGACTATCACAAGGAGATGGAAGTGGCTATGATCCGAGCCAACATCGAGGAAGATCCGGAGAGTGACAATGGCCAGATTTTTTGAGTGGGCTCAATAGGGAGATAGCTAACATCGTGGAGCTACAACACTACCTAGAGATTGAGGACATGGTGAACATGGCCATGAAAGTGGAGAGACAAATAAAGACTAGGGCTGGGCAGCGAAGGAGCGGAGCAAATTCTAACTATGGATGGAACTCTAGATGGCCTAAAAAAGGAGGACAAGCCTAAGGATAAGGGAGTGGAATTCAAGGAAGCACCTCGAGTGGAATTCAAGGAAGCACCTAAGAAACCAATCGGGTGATCCGAAATGAAAGGTACTCTCCAACACCCTAAGCTACCTCTAGTAAGCATTCTTCCATGAAATGTTTTAAATGCTTCGAATCGGTCATTTTGCATCTCAATGTCCTAATAAGAAGATTATGATTATGAGAGACAATGGAGAGATTGATTCCGAGGATAGCGATGAGTGAAACCCGAATTTGTTCATGAAAATGACTTTGATGATGATGATTGCTTTGAGAGGGTCACATAGGGGAAGCACTTGTAGTTAGGAGAGTATTGAGTACTCGGGCTGCAGAAGAGATTGTAGATCAAAGAGAAAATCTTTTTTCATTCAAGGTGTTTAGTGGGAGGAAAAGTGTGCAATTTGATCATTGATGGGGGAAGTTGTACCAATGCAACTAGTACCACCATGGTAGAGAAATTGGGGCTGACTTGCATGAAACATCCAGTAACCTTACAAGTTACAATGGTTTAATGATAGTGCGGATGTGAAGGTAACTAAAATGGGTATTGGTGACCTTCTCAATTGGTAGATATGTGGATGAGGTGTTGTGTGATGTGGTTCCCATGGAGGCTGGTCATATACTCCTTGGAAGACCTTGGCAGTTTGATAGGAGAGTATCACATGATGGGTATACCAATAGGTACTCCTTCAAATTTAAGGGCAGAAATTTCATTCTTATACCTCTATCACCTCGTGAGCTATACTTGGACCAGTCAAAGGTAAGTAAAAGAGAGGAGGGTTCGGGTAGAGAGCGTAACAAAATTAAAGAGGGAAAAGAGGCCCAAAAGAAAATTGGGAGTGGCCCAAATGTGAGTGACTACACAGTGAGTGAAAGATGCATTGAACAAAAAGGAGAGAAAAGTCAACTTGTATGCGAGAGGAAAAGACATGAGAAGAGCGATAGGAGAGAGGAGAGCACTAGTCATAGTAAGATATAGAGAGTGTTTGGTTTCTGACACTAACCCTCTTGACTCTTTGCCTAGCGTGTTTTCATCTCTTTTGCAGGATTATGCGGATGTTTTTCCTGAAGAAATGCCCCCGGGATTACCACCCTTGAGAGGCATAGAGCACCAAATAGACTTTGTGCCTGGAGCTCAAATACCTAACCGTCCCAGCCTACCGGAGTAATCCTGAGGAAATAAAAGAGCTTCAGAAACAAGTGGATGAGCTATTAGAGAAAGGACACGTGAGAGAGAGCTTGAGTCCTTGTGCTGTACCTGTACTATTGGTGCCGAAGAAGGATGGAACGTGGAGGATGTGTGTGGATTGTAGAGTCGTGAACAAAATCACCGTAAAGTATCGCCATCCTATTCCTAGGTTAGATGATATGCTTGATGAATCGCATGGTGCATGTATCTTTACAAAAATTGATTTGAAAAGTGGATACCACCAAATTAGAATGAAACCAGGAGATGAGTGGAAAACAGCTTTTAAAACTAAGTATGGCTTGTATGAGTGGTTAGTCATGCCATTTGGCTTAACTAATGCACCCAAGACCTTTATGAGATTGATGAATCATGTTTTTGCGTGCATTTCTTGGAAAATTTGTGGTTGTATACTTTGATGACATTTTGATATATAGCACTAATTTGGATATGCATGTCATGCATGTGAAGTGTGTCTTAGATGTATTAAGACATGAAAAACTATACGCAAACCTCAAGAAGTGTACATTTTGCATTGAGCGGTTAGTATTTTTGGGGTTTGTAATCAGTTCTCATGGAGTTGAGGTTGATAGTGAGAAGGTGAAGGCTATCCAGGATTGGCCAACTCCGAAGAGTGTGAGTGACGTGAGGAGTTTTCATGGACTTGCTAGTTTCTATAGGAGATTTGTGAAGGATTTTTCTACCATTGTCTGCTCCTTTAACCGAGGTAATTAAGAAAGAAAAAAGGGTATACTTGGGGTCGGGAACAAGAACATGCATTTACATTGTTGAAAGAAAAAATTATGTTCTCGCTCCCTATTTTATGTTTACTCGATTTTCGTAAAGCTTTTGAGGTTGAATGTGATGCTTCGGGATTGGTATAGGTGTTTGTGCTTTTGCGAGAGAATAAACCAGATTGCATATTTCAGATGAGAAGCTTAGTGGTGCACAACTCAATTATCCCACATATGACAAGGAGTTGTATGCATTTGTGAGAGCATTGGAAGTGTGACAGACATTATCTCCAACCTAGAGAGTTTGTCATTAGGGACCGACCATGAGTCTTTAAAGCATTTGAAGGGGACAGGGCAAGCTCGAGCAAAGCGACATGCCACTCGGGTGGAGTTTCTAGAAACCTTTCCCTATGTGCTGCAATACAAGCAAGGGAAGGATAATGTAGTAGCTGATGCTTTATCTAGGAGGTATTCCTTGATTACTACTTTACATTCTAAATTATTAGGATTTGAGCAGACTTAAGGAATTATATGTTTCGATGATGATTTTGCTACTGTGTATTCTGCTTGTGAACATACCGCATTCGAAAAATTCTATAAGCATGATGGGTATCTCTTTCGGGGTAATCAATTATGTGTGCCTAATCTGTTCTATGCGTACTTTATTTGTGCTTGAGGCTCATAGTGGAGGATTGATGGGACATTTTGGGGTTGCTAAAACTTTGGATATTTTGCAAGAACATTTCTTTTGGCCTCGGAATGCGTAAAGATGTGGGAACGTGTGTGTGCCAAGTGTATTGCATGTAGACAGAGCCAAATCCACCGTTAAACCTCATGGTTTGTATACCCCTTTACCTGCACTGCTGAACCATGGATCGATATCTCTATGGACTTTGTTT
Source organism: Rauvolfia tetraphylla (assembly GCA_030512225.1). Lineage (NCBI taxonomy): Eukaryota > Viridiplantae > Streptophyta > Magnoliopsida > Gentianales > Apocynaceae > Rauvolfia > Rauvolfia tetraphylla. The sequence continues at coordinate 5,739,832 of JAJQKT010000024.1, read as the reverse complement.
TGGGTTTGCCTAAGACCAAAAAAGGGATATGATAAAGCATCTTCGTTGTTGTTGATAGGTTTAGTAAGATGGCGCATTTCATTACATGCCATAAAACCCGATGATCGTCGTGCAAGTGGCTGATTTATTTTTTCAAAGATGTTGTTAGATTGCATGGCATTCCTAGGTCTATTGTTTCGAGATAGAGATGCTAAATTTCTAAGTCATTTTTGGGCGTGTGTTGTGAGAGTAAATTGGGTACCAAACTTCTTTATTCTACTACATGTCATCCACAGATCGATGGTCAAACCGAGGTTGTCAATAGGACCTTAGGTACCTTACTACGTCGTCGTCGTAGGTAAGAATCTTAAAACGTGGAGTGAATGTTTACCATTTATCGAATTTGCATATAACCGGAGTGTGCACTCAACCACAGGTTATTCACCATTTGAACTTGTATATGGCTTTAATCCTTTAACTGTTTTAGATTTGGTGCCTTTACCTTTGCATGAGTTGTCTAGTACAGATGGTAAGAGCAAAGCTGAGCTGGTACGAACCCTACACGAGAAGGTGAGACAGCATATTGAGCAGAAAAATAAGGTCTACGCCAAACAAGCCAATAAAGGACGAAAATTGGTGACTTTTGAACCCGGTGATTGGGTTTGGGTGCACTTAAGGAAAGGAACGCTTTTCCCTGCCCTAGTGAAGTCCAAATTAGCTCCTAGGGAAGATGGTCCATTTCAAGTGATAGAAAGAATCAACAATAATGCCTACAAGCTTGATCTGCCAGGTGAGTATGGTGTTTCCGCGACCTTTAATGTTGCTGACCTTTCTCCTTTTGATATGGATTCAGATTCGAGGATGAATCTTCGTGAGGAGGGAGGACTGATGTGAGCAATCCTACGAATTGCTATGATGGCTTAGACATGTCAAATAAAGAGCTAATCATACCGGTCGGGCCAATAACTAGAGCTAGGGCTAAGACGCTTCAAGAGGCCTTGTTTGCCTATGTGGATCAACATTTGAAGACCAAACTTGTTGGAGGAGATTTAGTTGGACCACAGCCCAACTTGGTCCATTTGTCTCAAATACTTGGGCCGGACTTGAAGGCTATGTAATGGGCTTAAGTCCAAGAGGCAATTATGTTTTAAAGACTTGGGCTATCAACCTTGTTGGAATTGTTTTATTTTGGGCTCATATGTATCTTGTTTTTATGTTGGGCTTATATGTATCATTAAGCCCAACCCTTTCTTTCAAACCCTAGCTATAAGTAGCCTTCTTGGAGGAAAATTAGGGCAGATTTTGAGTGTCATTTTGAGGGGCTGCCGCCACCACCTTGAGAGGGTTGAATCCTCTTACTCTTGTTACTCCAAGAACTTCACTTTCACTTATCAATTGAGTTTTCCGATTGTGGCATGTAAGTGTTCTTCTTATTGGTTAAATTCTTATTATCGGGATTGCTTAGAACAAGTTTCTAAGAGGTGTCGTAGGAATTTAATTATATTGTGTTTATAAGAATTGTTTGTTGTTCGAAAATCGAATCTTTGTTTGTCCAAGCTGAAAATTCCATCACCTATTTCGTTCTTCCGCGGATTGCACGTCACTTATTTCTTTTTGAAACCCTTTTTAATTCTTCATACATTTCAACAAGTAGTTCATTAGGATCATCTACAACATCAACATCATCATCACAACAAGTAGAGGTAGAAGGAGTGGATTGTACCTCATCATTCATTGCCATGAAGCACACATTTGCTCTTTCTTCTTCATGAGTGATTTGAAGTAGCTTCCACATTTTATGAGCGGAATCACATTCCATCACTCTATTGTATTCATTGACGACCAACGCACAACAAAGAATGTTCATTGCTTGGTAGTTTAATGTCATCTTTCTTGAATCACTCTCATCATACTCCTCCATAGGCTTTGGTTCCCTTGTAACTCCATCAGCTTTCAATCTCAATGGCACATAGGGACCTTTCTCAATAATATTCCACAATTCATAGTTAATAGAACAAATGTATATCTCAATCCTAGACTTCCAAAAAATATAATTAGAACCATCAAACAATGGAGGTCTATTAGTGGAGGAACCTTCCATATAAGGCAAATTTGATAAACTAGCCATATGATCTTTACTTCTAGGTTGTTAGACCTTAAAAAGAAGACCTTGCTCTGATACCAATTGAAAGACCTAAGAGGGGGGGGTGAATTAGGTCTTAGGCTAATTATCAAAATCTTTTCCTGTTTTGCAAATCCTTTGCCTTAATAAAAGCTCTTCTTCAAATTTACAAACTCTAAGTTTATATGTGATTTAATGGTTGAGACAAGATGATCAAACAATAAATTTACAACCAATCAATCAACAACTAAGAACAAATAATAATAACATAAGTATGTAAACAAGTAAAGCTATAAACAAATGAACACACGATTTATAGTGGTTCGACCTCTCCAAGATCTACATCCACTACCTTGAGTCCACACTCAAGAATTTCAATCAATCCACTATATGCTCAAATTCAACAATTACATAAGAGGCTAACCACACTATGGTTTTACACTCACAACCTCTTCTAGTAATTATACAAACAAGGTTCACCCTTCCACAAGGATTTTATATCTAAAGGCAACCTCAAGACTAATCTAATCCAAGGCTCACCCTCACACGGGTTTTACACTACAACCTTAATTAATCTAGTCTATGGCTCACCCTTCCACAAAAGGGTTTTATGTCACAAGATAACCTTGCAATTAGCTAGTAGAAAACACAATTGAGATAAGAAAAGAGAGTGTGTAAGATGTTACCACTTTGTTGGTAGATGATTACACAATGTTTCACCTTCACACTTTGTTGCCTTTGGAATCTTGAATTTCAATCTTTGAGCACAAGGCAATTTGAGAGCTTTTCAAGTAATTTTGATGTAAAACAAGTTAGAGCTTGTAGGATTTCTTAAGTTCAAAGTTGTTCTAAAAAATCTGGAATTTATGGCTTTTATAGAATTTGAAAATCAGTTCAAACGGCTATACAACGGCTAGTTTCAGGAAAATTCGGACGACCGAATTCTGCGTCCAAATTTTTCGGACGACCGAATTTTTCCTGCTGCGTCCGAATCTTCTTCCGAATTTCTCTGGAAGAACAGTGACCATGCTGAAGGCCAAAATTCGGACGACCGAACTTTTTGGCTGCGTCCGAATCTTCTTCCGAATTTCTCTGGAAGAACAGTAGCAAACTTTTGCTACAAAATTCGGACGACCGAATTTTTGGACTGCGTCCGAATCTTGCATCCGAATTTTTCAAACTTTGTCAAAACATGTTCAAATCAATTCAAACAAGTTGGAAAACATTCTAGCCTCAAAGATAAGTCATTAAAGACCTTTTAAGTGCAAAAACCATTTATGAAAACTTGATAATTTAGGTAAGTTCAAAACCATTGAAACCATTTAAATCAAGTTTTGTGCTCTCAATTGTAATTCATAGATTCCAAGGCTTAAGAGTGTAGGGTTTACAAAGGTTACCTATTAAGCACATGCAACCTACACTTCATGTCTTCAAAGCCTTCTAACATCTTGAACAAACTCTTCAATCTTCAATCACTTTGACATATTGGAGTTGTTCTTGCATTTTAGCTTCAAGGCAATGAGACTTCATACTTCTTAGTTCATAAAACCTATCACACAATATACAAGCATATTAGTCCTCATCAATATTTGCATTAATCAAAACTACATGATTTGCCCTTAGGGCTAACAAAAACCTTTTACAAGAAGAAAATCACTCAATTTTTCATACTAAGCTCTATGAGCTTGTTTTAAACCATAACAAGCTTTGGATAATTTAAAAACCTGGTCAGGAAATTTTTCATAAACAAAACCAGGAGGTTGTTCTACATAAACCTCTTTATCAATGAAACCATTTAAAAGTGCACTTTTGACATCTATTTGAAATAATTTGAAATCTTTAAAGCAAACAAATGCCAAAAGTATTCTTATAGATTCAAGTCTAGCTACCAGAGCAAAAGTCTCATCATAGTCAATGCCCTCTTCTTGATGAATCCTTGGGCAAAAGGTATTGCCTTGTTTCTAACAAATTCTCTGGATTCATTTAGTTTATTTCTAAAACCTCATTTCGTTCCAATAACTGGGTGCTCAAAGGGTCTAGGAAAAAGAATCCAAACTTTGTTTCTTTCATATTGATTTAATTCCTCTTGCATGGCAACAATCCAAAAATTATCACATAACGCATCATCAATATTTTTAGGTTCAATGTGAGATAAAAGTACAAAGTTGTCAATGTAATGCCATCTAGTTCTAACACCATGCGATACATCACCAATGATTTGCTCCTTAGGGTGCCTCTTGGATATCTTAGATGCTTTGGTAGCTCTTGGTCACCACTAGGTTGACTATCGTGTTCTTGCTCAATCATCTCTTCTTCATTGGCATGATCTTCCAAAGTTGGAGCTTGAATATGAGTTTGATTTTTATTCATGGAAGTACCTACATCATCATCATCTCTTCTATCCAAGTAGATTTTAGATTCATCAAAACTCACATGTATGGTTTCCTCAACGCATAAAGTTCTTTTGTTGTAAACTCTATAAATTTCTTGTTAGAGAAATTACCAAGGAATATGCATTCATCTGATTTTCTATCAAATTTACCCAAGTTATCACGCATATTCAATGTAAAGCACTTACAACCAAACTCTTTGAAATAGGCAATAGATGGTGTTCTACCAAATAGGAGTTGAAAAGGTGGTTTTCTCAAAAATGGCCTTAAAAGAACTGTATTCATAACATAGCAAGCAGTGTTTACTGTTTTGTCCCAAAAATATTTTGGCAAATAATTTTTTCTAAGCATAGACCTAGTCATTTCTTGTAAAGTGCAAATTTTCCTTTCAACAACCCCATTTTGTTGAGGTGTTTTGGCAGCCAAAAAGTTGTGAACTATTCCATTCTCATCACAACGCTTTGTAAAATATTGATTGAAAAATTCTCTCCCAATATCACTTCTAATAGAGATCAATTTACAATCAAGAGAGGTTTGAACCTTTTTGAAAAGTTTCACAAATTCATAAAATGCTTCATCTTTTTGTGATAAGAAAAGTACCCAAGTCAATCTTGAAAAATCATCAACTATAACATATGTGTTAGCCCTAAGGACAAATTATGTTGTTTTGAGTAATGACAAATATTGATCATTGTATAGTCCTAAGAGAATAATGTTGATAACTTTTGTATGGGCTAATGTGTTTGATTACTATGTGATAGGATTTTTGGATTGAGAAATATACAAGTCTCATTGCCTAGAAGCTACAATACAAGAACAACTCAAAAATGTCAAGGAGATAGAAGAGCTTGTTCAAGATGATTGAAGGCTTTGAAGACATAATGTGTAGGTTACATGTGCTTAATAGGTAAACTTTGTAATCCATACAATCTTAAGCCTTGGAATCTATGAGTTGCATTTGAGAGCATAAGACTTGATTTAAAAAAAACTTTCATTAAGTTTTGAACTTGAACTATAAACTTTTTCATTAACAACTTTTGCATCTAAAATGTTTTCAATGAATTATCTTTGATGAAAGAATGTTTTCAAACTTACTGTGGTTTGACGTGCAATCCGCGGAAGAACGGAATAGGTGATGGAATTTTCAGCTTGGACAAACAAAGATTTGATTTTCGAACAACAAACAATTCTTATAAACACAATATAATTAAATTCCTACGACACCTCTTAGAAACTTGTTCTAAGCAATCCCGATAATAAGAATTTAACCAATAAGAAGAACACTTACACGCCACAATCGGAAAACTCAATTGATAAGTGAAAGTGAAGTTCTTGGAGTAACAAGAGTAAGAGGATTCAACCCTCTCAAGGTGGTGGCGGCAGCCCCTCAAAATGACACTCAAAATCTGCCCTAATTTTCCTCCAAGAAGGCTACTTATAGCTAGGGTTTGAAAGAAAGGGTTGGGCTTAATGATACATATAAGCCCAACATAAAAACAAGATACATATGAGCCCAAAATAAGACAATTCCAACAAGGTTGACAGCCCAAGTCTTTAAAACATAATTGCCTCTTGGACTTAAGCACATTACATAGCCTTCAAGTCCAGCCCAAGTATTTGAGACAAATGGACCAAGTTGGGCTGTGGTCCAACTAAATCTCCTCCAACAAGTTTGGTCTTCAAATGTCGATCCACATAGGCAAACAAGGCCTCTTGAAGCGTCTTAGCCCTAGCTCTAGTTATTGGCCCGACCGGTATGATTAGCTCTTTATTTGACACGTCTAAGCCATCATAGCAATCCGTAGGCTTGCTCACATCATGGTTGATTTTAAGTTATTCTACACTAATTTTGAAAGATTTAGACTAAATTCAGACGTCCAAACCTTACCTCATGAAAGCTGAATTTTCAAAGAAATTCGGAGACCAATTCAGATGATAGGGTCCAAATTCGGTCGATAGAATTGTATACAGTAGAAATTCTAGAGAAATTTGGACGACCAATTCGGACGAGAATATCCAAATTCGATCAATCGAATTTATGCCATAGTAGAAATTCTAGAGAAATTCAGAGAACAATTCAAACACATAGGTCCAAATTTGGTGGACCGAATTTTAAGGTTACTAGCTGTTTCTAGCTTTTTTTCAAATTTTGGAACTGATTTTTAAATTCTATTTATATTCCAAACTTCAAATTTTGAAGTACAACTTTTGATTCTTGAAATCCTACATGTTCTAACAAGTTTTATATCAAATCCATTTGAAAAGCTCTCATATTGCCTTATGCTCAAAGGTTGAAATCAAAGATTACAAAGGCTAGAACTGAAGTGGTGCTAGTAAGTCAATTTATTCACCAAGAATTATTGGTAATATTCATAACTCTACCTTCACATTCTTGTTGTGATTAGTACAAGGTAGTCAAGAGACATAAAACCCTTGTAAAGGGCGAGCCATTGACTATATTAATCAAGGTTGTTGTGTAAAACCCTTTGGTGAGGGTGAGCCTTGAATTAGATTAGTCTAGGTTGTCTAAGTGACGTAAAACCCTTTGTGATAAAGGGTGTGCCTCTTTTGTTTACAAAGAAGTTAGTGTGGTAAAAACCATTGAAGGGTTGAGCCTCTTGTGTAATTACTTGAGCTAAGCTTTTAGTGAATTGGTTGAAATCCTTGAGTGAAGACTCAAGATAGTAGATGTAAATTTTGAATATGTTGAACCACTATAAATTGTGTGTTCAATTCTTTACAGCTTTATTTATCTACATATTAGCATTATCATTACCTATTATTAATTATTGAGTAATTGTTTGAACTACCACTACTTTATCAATTAGGAAACATATTGTGCTTCTTTGTTGGAGTAATTCCAAACTTGTGTTAAAAGAAAAAAGTTTTCAAAAATTAGCCAAAGACCTAATTCACCCCTTCCCTCTTAGGTCTTTCAATTGGTATCAAAAGTAGGACTTCTTTGCAAAGGTTTCACAACCTAGAAGTAAAGATCTTATGGCTAATGTTTCAATCTTACCTTATTTGAAAGGGTCTTCCACAAAAAGACCATCTTTGTTTAATGGAACAAACTATTCTTTTTGGAAATCTAGAATTAAGATATATTTTTTTCTATTAACTTTGATTTATGGAATATCATTGAGAAAGGACCTTACATTCCAATGAGGATGAGTGCTGATGGAATTATTGGGGAAGCAAAGCTGTTGGATGAGTATGATGAAAGTGATTCAAGAAAGATGACTTTGAATTATCAAGCAATGAATATTTTGAGTTGTGCTTTGGATGTAAATGAATACAACCGAGTAAGTGGATGTGACTCGGCTCATGACATGTGAAAACTTCTTCAAGTAACTCTTGAACGTACAAATCAAGTGATGGAGTCAAAGCTTGCTATGTTAGTAAGGGATTATAAATTATTCACCATGAATCAAGGAGAAAGCATTAGTGATATGTTCACAAGGTATACCAATATCTTCAATGGTTTGAAGGCTTATGGAAAATTTTATTCTCTCGGTGAGCCAAATAGAAAGATTTTGGATGCTTTACCCAAGTCTTGGCAGCCAAAGACTCTTGCTATTGAAGAATCAAAAGATTTGAAGGTTCTTCCTCTTGAAGAACTTATTGGTTCTTTGCTCACTCATGAAATGAATATAAAGAGAATGAATGGTCTTGAAGGGAGAAAGGGAGTGGTACTTAAAACTTCAGATTATTCAAGTGAGCAAGATGAGTCATCTAGTGATGAAGATGAAGGTGAAGAAGATAATGAGATGGCTATGGTGGTTAAAAAATTTAGGAAGTTCTATAAAAAAGGGGTTTCTCAAGAAAGGAAAGAAGCCATCCAAGAAAGGAGGACAATCCACCTAATAGTCAATTGTCCTAAAGTATTGGAAAAAGAAAGAGAAGCAAAGTCCAAGAAAAAGAAATCTCTCAAGAAAGGTAAAGGATTGGTAGGCACTTGGGATCAACATGCAAATGAAAACAATGGAGATGACATGGAAGAGATAGCAAATGTGTGCTTCATGGATATGGATGATGAGGTAAACTATATTCCCTTCACTACTATACATTGTGATGATGATGTTGATAATCCTAATGAATTGCTTGTAGATATGTATAATGAATTGAAAAAGGTTTCAAAAAGAAACAAAGAACTGAAATTTAAAATTGATAATTTATTAAAGGAAAATTCAAAATTATTTTTTGAAAACAAAGAACTTCTTGAATCCATTGAATCCTTAAATATTGAAGAAGAAGTTTTAAATGTTTCATTACAAAACATATCTATTGAAAATAAATCACTTTGTGCCAAAATTTCCTCTCTAGAAAAAATAATTGTGGATTATAATAATCTAAAGAGAAAGGTTGATGATCTTACATTATGTGTTGAAAGATTCACTAATGGTAGAGAAAATCTTGAAAAACTTCTTGGATCACAAAGATCCTCTTTTGTGAGAAATGGTCTTGGATATAATCATGTTAATAATGATTCAAAATATAAATGTTATTTTGTTAAAGCTACATCCATTTCTAGGCCTCATACATGTTGTACTTATTTGTGGTAGAAATGGCCATAAAGCCATTAGATGTTATGTGAAAAAAATTATAGAAAGTGGAGTTAAAACAATTTGGAGAATTAAGGGAACTATCACTACCTCCCTTGGACCCAAGAAGATGTGGGTACCAAAAGTCGCTTCCTCTCATTTGTTCTATGTACATATTTCATCAAGATCAAATGCTACTAAGTGGTTTCTTGATAGTGGTTGTTAAAGACACATGATGGGAAATGCTTCATTCATTAGTGAACTTCAAGCCACAAATGAAAGATTTGTCACATTTGGAGATAAGAAGAGAGGAAAAATTCTTGGAGTTGGTAATAATGGTAAAGGATCTTCCCCACTTATTAAACAATTATTACTTATTGATGACTTAAAATATAATTTGCTTAGCATTAGTCAATTATGTGACAATGGGTGCCAATTGATTTTAAATGTGATATATGTACTATTCTTGATAGTGTAAGTGGTAAAACCATTTTTGTTGTAAATAGAGTTCAAAATGCACATGTGCTATATCTTGATAAACTTATTTGTTAGCCCTAAGGGCAAATCATGTAGTTTTGAATAGGATTGTTGGATTAAGAAGTATGAAGTCTCATTGCCTTGAAGCTAAAATGCAAGAACAACTCCAATATGTCAAAGTGATTGAAGATTGAAGAGTTTGTTCAAGATATTAGAAGGCTTTGAAGACATGAAGTGTAGGTTGCATGTGCTTAATAGGTAACCTTTGTAAACCCTATACTCTTAAGCCTTGGAATCTATGAATTGCAATTGAGAGTACAAAACTTGATTTAAATGGTTTCAATGGTTTTGAACTTACCTAAATTATCAAGTTTTCATAAATGGTTTTTGCACTTAAAAGGTCTTTAATGACTTATCTTTGAGGCTAGAATGTTTTCCAACTTGTTTGAATTGATTTGAACATGTTTTGACAAAGTTTGAAAAATTCAGAAGAAGATTCGGACGCAGGACAAAAAATTCGGTCGTCCGAATTTTGTAGTAAAAGTTTGCTACTGTTCTTCCAGAGAAATTCGGAAGAAGATTCGGACGCATGAAGAAAAATTCGGTCGTCCGAATTTTGTAGCGAAAAATTCGGACGCAGAATTCGGTCGTCCGAATTTTGAAGCGAAAAATTCGGATGCAGAATTCGATCATCCGAATTTTCCTGAAACTAGCCGTTTTGTAGCCGTTTGAACAGATTTTCAAATTCTATAAAAGCCATAAACTTCAGATTTTTTAGAAGAACTTTGAACTTAACAAATCTTACATGCTCTAACTTATTTTACATCAAATCAAATTGAAAAGCTCTCAAATTGCCTTGTGCTCAAAGGGTGTACATTCAAGATTCCAAAGGCAAAGGTGAAGTGGTGCTAGCAATTGTATTTATCTACCAAGAAGCGTTGGTAATATCCAAACTCCATTCTTCATTTTAATTCTGTTTTTCTACTAGCTCATTGTAAGGTTATCTTGTGACATAAAATCCTTTTGTGTTAGGGTGAGCCATAGACTAGATTAATCAAGGTTGTGGTGTAAAACTCGTTTGTGGGTGATCCTTTGATTATATTGGTCTTTAGGTTGTCTTTAGATATAAAACCCTTGTGGAAGGGTGAACCTTATTTGTATAATTACTAGAAGAGGTTGTGGTGTAAAACCATAGTGTGGTTAGCCTCTTATGTAATTGTTGAACTTGAGCATATAGTGAATTGGTTGAAATCCTTGAGTGTGGACTCAAGGTAGTGGATGTAGATTTTAGAGAGATCGAACAACTATAAATCGTGTGTTCATTTCCTTATAGCTTTATTTATTTACATGCTCATGTTATTATTAGTTGTTCATAGTTGTTGATTGATTGGATATAGTCTTATTGTTTGATGATCTTATCTTAACCATTACATCACATATAAACTTGAAACTTGTGAAATTAAAGAAGAGTTTTTATTAAGGCAAAGGATTTGTAAAAAGGGAAAAGATTTCGATAATTAGCCTAAGACCTAATTCACCCCCCCCCCTCTTAGGTCTTTCATTATTGCTAATGAAGTTAAATGTCTTGTTGTTCATGATAATGATGGTTTTCTTTGGCATAGAAGATTAGGTCATGCAAGCATGGAATTGTTGAACAAACTTTCTTCTCAAGAGTCAGTTAGAGGATTACCAAAAATGCATTTTAAGAAAAATCGTCTTTATGATGCATGTTAATATGGAAAACAGAAAAAACACCCTTTAAACCCAAGAAAATGGTTTCAACTTCAAAACTTCTTAAACTTGTTCATATGGATCTATTTGGACCAATGAGAACGTTAGAGGTATGCATATGTCATAGTTGATGATTTTTCAAGATTTACTTGGGTACTCTTCTTATCACAAAAAGATGAAGCATTTTATGAATTTGTGAAACTTTTCAAAAAGGTTCAAACCTCTCCTGATTGCAAGTTGATCTCTATTAGAAGTGATAATGGGAGAGAATTTTTCAATCAAGATTTTACAAAGCTTTGTGATGAAAATAGAATAGTTCACAACTTTTCAGCTGCCAAAACTCCTAAATTGTTGAAAGAAAAAATTGCTGACGTGCAATCCGCGGAAGAACGAACTAGGTGATGGAATTTTCAGCTTGGACAAACAAAGATTCGATTTTCGAACAACAAACAATTCTTATAAACACAATATAATTAAATTCCTACGACACCTCTTAGAAACTTGTTCTAAGCAATCCCGATAATAAGAATTTAACCAATAAGAAGAACACTTACACGCCACAATCGGAAAACTCAATTGATAAGTGAAAGTGAAGTTCTTGGAGTAACAAGAGTAAGAGGATTCAACCCTCTCAAGGTGGTGGCGGCAGCCCCTCAAAATGACACTCAAAATCTGCCCTAATTTTCCTCCAAGAAGGCTACTTATAGCTAGGGTTTGAAAGAAAGGGTTGGGCTTAATGATACATATAAGCCCAACATAAAAACAAGGTACATATGAGCCCAAAATAAGACAATTCCAACAAGGTTGAAAGCCCAAGTCTTTAAAACATAATTGCCTCTTGGACTTAAGCACATTACATAGCCTTCAAGTCCGGCCCAAGTATTTGAGACAAATGGACCAAGTTGGGCTGTGGTCCAACTAAATCTCCTCCAACAAGTTTGGTCTTCAAATGTCGATCCACATAGGCAAACAAGGCCTCTTGAAGCGTCTTAGCCCTAGCTCTAGTTATTGGCCCGACCGGTATGATTAGCTCTTTATTTGACACGTCTAAGCCATCATAGCAATCCGTAGGCTTGCTCACATCAATTGCACTTTACAAGAAATGGCTAGGTCTATGCTTTGCCAAAACATTTTTTGGTCGAAGTAGTAAACACTGCTTGCTATGTTATGAATAGGGTTCTTTTAAGACCATTTTTGAGAAAAACACTTTTTCAACTCTTATTTGGTAGAACACCATCTATTGCCTATTTCAAAGCGTTTGGTTGTAAGTTCTTTATATTGAATATGTGTGATAACTTGGGTAAATTTGATAGAAAATCAGATGAAGGCATATTCCTTGGTTATTTCTCTAATTAGAAAGCATATAGAGTTTATAACAAAAGAACTTTATGTGTTGAGGAAACCATACATGTGAGTTTTGATGAATCTAACATTTACTTGGATAGAAGAGATGATGATAATGTAGGTACTTCCTTGAATAACAATCGAACTTATCTTCAAGCTCCAACTTTAGAAGATCATGCCAATGAAGAAGAGATGACTGAGCAAGAACAAGATAGCCAACCTAGTGGTGACCAAGACATACCAAAGGATCTAAGATATCCAAGATGTCATTCTAAGGAGCAAATCATTGGTGATGTATCTCAAGGTGTTAAAACTACACGGTATTTCATTGACAACTTTGCACTTTTATCTCACATTGAACCAAAAAATATTGATGGTGCCTTATGTGATGAATTTTGGATTGTTTTCATGCAAGAGGAACTAAATCAATTTGAAAGAAACAAAGCTTGGACTTTTGTTCCTAGACCACTTGAGCATCCTGTTATTGGAAAAAATGGTTTTTAGGAATAAACTAAATGAATCTGGAGAAGTTGTTAGGAACAAGGTTAGACTTGTTACCCAATGATTCAATCAAGAAGAGGGCATTGACTATGATAAGACTTTTGCTTTAATACAGTGGAAATTCCAAAGAAATTCGGACGACAATTTGGATGTAAAGTAACAGTAAAATTTGATCGACCAAATTTTACTGTTACTAACCATATTTCAAACATTGGAACTAATTTTTAAACTCTATTTATACCCCAAAATTTAGATTATGAAGTAGAACTTTTGATTCTTGAAATCCTACATGTTCTAACAAGTTTTATACGAAATTTATTTGAAAACCTCTCATATTGCCTTATGCTCAAAGGTTGAAATATAAGATTCCAAAGGCTAGAAGTGAGGTGGTGCTAGCAAGTGTATTTATTCATCAAGAATTGTTGGTAACATTCATAACTCTATTTTTACATTTTTTGTTGTGATTAATATCAGGTTTCCAAGACGCTTAAAACCCTTGCAAAGGGTGAGCCATTGACTAGATTAATCAAGGTTGTTGTGTAAAAACCCTTTGGTGAGGGTGAGCCTTGAATTAGATTGGTCTGGTTTGTCTAGGTGACATAAAACCCTTTGTGATAAAGGGTGAGCCTTGTTTGTTTACAAAGAGGTTGGTGTGGTAAAGCCCATTGAAGAGTGAGCCTCATGTGTAATTGCTTGAGCTAAGCTTTTAGTGAATTGGTTGAAATCCTTGAGTGAAGACTCAAGGTAGTGGATGTAGATCTTGAAGAGATCGAACCACTATAAATTGTATGTTCAATTCTTTACATCTTTATTTATCTACATATTAGCATTATCATAACCTATTATTAATTGTTGAGCAATTGCTTGTACTACCATTACTTACCATTTTACCAATTAGGAAACATATTGTGCTTCTTTGTTGGAGTAATTCCAAACTTGTCTTAAAAGAAAAAAGTTTTCAAAAATTAGCCAAAAACCTAATTTACCCCCCTTCTTAGGTCTTTCAATATGCATATCTCTTACCACCAAGACTAGTGGTTCTCATTGGCCCAAATAGATCCATATGAACAAGTTCAAGAGGTTTTGAAGTTGAAAACATTTTATTGGGTTTAAAATATGTTTTTGTTTGTTTTCAATATTGACATGCATCACAAAGATGATTTTTCTCAAAATGCATTTTTGGCAATCCTCCAACTAAATCTTGAGAAGAAAGGTTGTTCAACAAATCCATACTTACATGGCCTAATCTTCTATGCCAAAAGAAACCATCATTATCAAGAACGGCAAGACATTTAACATCATTAGTAATAAGTTCATCAAGATATAGCACATATACATTCTCAACTTTATTAGCAACAAAAATAGTTTTACCACTTACACTATTAAGAATAATACATGCATCACATTTAAACTCAACTTTGCATCCATTTTCACATAATTTACTAACGCCAAGCAAATTATACTTCAAGTCATCAACAAGTAAAACTTGTTTAATGAGTGGGGAAGATCCTTTACCAATAGTACCTACTCCAAGAATTCTTCCTTTCTTCTTGTCTCCAAATGTGACAAATCCATCATTTGTGGCTTGAAGTTCACTAATGATAGAATCATTTCCCGTCATGTGTCTTGAGCATCCACTATCAATAAATCAGTTGGTAGCATTTGATCTTGATGGAATGTGTACCTACATCAGGTGAGAGGAAGTGACTTTTGGTACCCACATCTTCTTAATCCAAGGGGGTTAGTGACAGTTAACTTAATTCTCCAAATTGTTTTAACACCACTTTCTACTTTTCTTTTCACATAACATCTAATGGCTTTGTGGCCATTTCTACCATAGTAAGTACAACAAGTATGAGGCATAGAAATGGATGTAGCTTTAACAAAATAATTTTTATATTCTGAATCATTATCAACATGATTATATCCAAGACCATTCCTCACAAAAGATGATCTTTGTGATCCAAGAAGTTTTTCAAGATTGTCTCTACCATTTGTAAATTTTTCAACACATAATGTAAGATCATCAATCTTTTTCTTTAGATTATTATAATCCACAATCATTTTTTCTAGAGAGAAAATTTTGGCACAAAGTGATTTATTTTCAATAGATATGTTTTATAATGAAACATTTAAAACTTCTTTTTCAATATTTAAGCAATCAATGGATTCAAGAAGTTCTTTGTTTTCACAAAATAACTTTGAATTTTCCTTTAATAAATCATCAATTTTAAATTTCATATCTTTGTTTCTTTTTGAAACCCTAGTCACATGTCATTATACATATCTACAAGCAATTCACTAGGATCATCAAGCTATTAGGTGTTCGGTGCTTTTGCACTCATAGCATTGAGGCTTGAATAATGAAGATGATTGTCCTCATTTCTTGGATGGCTTCTTTCCTCTCTTGAGAAATTCCTTTTTATAGAACTTCTTAAACTTTCTAACCACCATAGCCTCATCATCTTCTTCACCTTCATCTTTATTACTAGATGATTCCTCTTGCTCACTTGAATAGTCGAAAGCTTTAAGTACCACTCCCTCTTTCCCTTTCCATAAGCCTTCAAACCTTTGGAGAAATTTGTAAACCTTGTGAACATATCACTAATGCGTTCTCCTTGCTTCATGGTGAATAGTTCATAATCCCTTACTAGCATAGCAAGCTTTGACTCATTCACTTTATTTGTACCTTTATGAGTTACTTGAAGAAATTTTCACATATCAAGAGCCGAGTCACATCCACTTACTCAGTTGTATTCATTTACATCCAAAACACAACTCAAAATATTCATAGCTTGATAGTTCAAGGTCATCTTTCTTGAATCACTTTCATCATACTCATCCAAGGGCTTTGGTGCCCTAGTGATTTCATCGGCTCTCATCCTCATTGGAATGTAAGGTCCTTTCTCAATGATATTCCACAAATCAAAGTTAATAGAACAAATATGTATCTTAATTCTAGATTTCCAAAAATTATAGTTTCTTCCATTGAACAAAGGTAGTCTATTTGTGGAAGATCCTTCCAAATAAGGTAAGTTTGAAAAATTAGCCATAATATCTTTTCTTCTAGGTTGTAAAACCTTTGCAAAGAAGGCCTAACTTTGATACCAATTGAAGGACCTAAGAGGAGGGTGAATTAGGTCTATTAGGTCTTTGGCTAATTTTCAAAAACATTTTCCTTTTAACACAAGTTTGGAATTATTCAACCAAGGAAGCACAATATGTTTCCTAATTGATAGAATGGTAAGTAATGGTAGTACAAGCAATTGCTCAACAATTAATAACAGGTAATGATAATCCTAATATGTAGACAAATAAACCTGTAAAGAATTGAACACACAATTTATAGTGGTTCGACCTCTTCAAGATCTACATCCACTATCTTGAGTCTTCACTCAAGGATTTCAACTAATTCACTAAAAGCTTAGCTCAAGCAATTACACAAGAGGCTCACCCTTCAATGGGTTTTTACCACACCAGCCTCTTTGTAAATAAAAAATGCTCACCCTTTATCAAAAAGTATTTTATGTCACTAGACAACCTAGACCAATCTAATCCAAGGTTTACCCTTACCAAAAGGTTTTACACAACAACCTTGATTATCTAGCCAATGGCTCACCCTTCATATGGGTCTTAAGTCTCTTGACAACCTTGTATCAATCACAACAAGAATGTAAAAATAAAGTTGTGAATGTTACCAACAATTCTTGGTGAAAATACACTTGCTAGCACCACTTCACTTCTTACCTTTGGAATCTTTGATTTCAATCTTTGAGCATAAGACAATTTGAGAGCTTTTCAATGAATTTGATATAAAACTAGTTAGAGCTCGTAGGATTTCAAATGTTCAAAGTTCTCCTTGAAAATCTAAAGTTTGAGGCTTATATAAAGTTTAAAAATTAGTTTCAATGTTTGAAAAAAGGCTAGAAATCACTAGCAACAGTAAAATTTGGTAGACTGAATTTGGACTCTTGCATCCAAATTGTCGTCCAAATTTCTCTGGAATTTTTACTGTAGAACAACTTCGATCGATCAAATACGGACATCCTGGTCTGAATTTGCTGTCCAAAGTTTTCTGGAAATTCTACTGTAGAACAAGTTCGGTTGACTGAATTTGGACACTCGTCTGAATTTCTCTAGAAATTCACCTTTCATGAGGTAAAATTCAGACGTCCAAATTAGAGTCTGAATTTTTCAAACTTAGTTTAGAATGACTTGAAATCAACCAGAATAAGTTTGAAAACATTCTATCATCAAAGATAAGTCATTAAAAACCTTTTAGCTGCAAAAACCACTAATGAAAACTTTATAATTCAAGTTCAAAACTTAATGAGAGTTTTTTCAAATCAATTTTTGTGCTCTCAAATGAAACTCATAGATTTCAAGGCTTAAGAGTGTAGGTTTATAAAGTTTACCTATTGCGCACATGTAACCTACACTATATGTCTTTAAAACCTTCAATCGTCTTGAACAAACTCCTCTATCTCCTTGACATATTTGAGTTGTTCTTGCATTGTAGCTTCAAGGCAATGAGACTTATATACTTCTCAATCCGAAAATCCTATCATACAATTATCACACACATTAGTCCATATTAAAGCAATCAACAATATTCTCTTAGGAGTATTCAATGATCAATGTTTGTCATTATTCAAAACAACATGATTTACCCATAGGGCTAACAATAAAGTGTGGAATCAGTTGATTTTATAGCTAGGGTTATCGAAATCCATTTTTTTATAAATAAAAGGAATGGGAGTGACAGATGCTAAAATGGAAATGAAAATAACGATTTTAGTTTATTATTTATTTGAATTTTTTTCAAGAAATTCTAATATTTTATTAAATGAATGAGAGTATAGAGAGAAGGGCACAAAACTATACCGCAAAATAGGCAGGAACAAGGCCACCACATACATAAGGTGAGCACAAAGCCCTACATCTAAAAGAATAAATAACAAAATACCCAAGCTACTTAGACTGTAAAATAGGCACTCCATACTTGTCTAGAATAAGGGGCTCACGGGCAGCTGGGGATAGTTTATCCAATTCATAGATATATATAGTACTATCTTCAATACACCCTTGATTGGCCAAGTCATCCACAACCATATTAGCTTCGGAATAAACATGTGAAAAGGAAAAGCCCTTGCCTTTGATGAATGAAAGAAGATGATGAAAGGTATACTTGAATCTCCAAGCAGACTCATGGTTAGCAAGAACTAAATTAAGCAATAATAACAAGTCCGCTTGGGCTGCCACATAGGAATACCCTAATGATAGATAGAGCTTCAGACCCAAAAACAATCAATGTAGCTCATCCTCAAAATTAGTTTTACACCAAGAGAAGAATAAAATGCAGCAATAAAGTTTCCATCACATATTCAAATTGTTAGCCCTAAGGGCAAATCATGTAGTTTTGATTAATGACAAACATTGATAAGGACTAATTCATATGCTATTTGTGTGATAGGATTTTTGGATTGAGAAGAAAGCAAGTTTCATTGCCTTGAAGCCACAATTCAAGAACAACTTAAATATGTCAAAGTGATTGAATATTGAAGAGTTTGTTCAAGATGATTGAAGGCTTTGAATACACAAAGTGTAGGTTACATGTGCTTAATAGGTAAACTTTGTAAACCCTACATTCTTAAGTCTTGGAATCTATTGAATACATAAGAGAGCACAAAACTTGTTTTTGAATCTTAAATGGCTTTGAGTAAACTTTTAATGATCAAGTGCTTTGGTAACGGTCTTTGAGTTCAAAAGATTTTATATGACTTATCTTTTAGTATAAAATGATTTCAAACATATTGAGGTTGATTTTTAAATGTTTTGAAAAAGTTTGAACAGTTTGGACGCAAGTTCGGACGTCCGAACTGTGGACATGGTCACAGTTTTTCAGAGAAATTCAGACGCAAGTTCGGATGCAAGGGACAAAGTTCGGTGGTCCGAATTTTCGTAGACATTATGTCACAGTAAAGTTCTAGCGCAAGTTCGGACGCAGAGGATCAAGTTTGGCTGTCCGAACTTCTCATAAACTAGCCATTACTAGCCGTTTTATGACGTTGGAACTAATTTTCAAAATCTATAAAAGCCATAAACTCTAGATTTTTGACAACTTTTGAACACTTGAAAAATCCTAACATTCCAAAATCATTTGAAATCTTTAGAGCTCTCTTTTGTCTTGTGCTTTCATGTGATTATTCAAAATACAAAGAAAACAAAGTGAAGTGGCGCTAGATATTGTATTCATCCACCAAGAAGTGTTGGTAACATCAAAACTCTATCTTTATATTGTTGTTGTGATTGATATGAGGTTGTCAAGAGACTTAAAACCCTTGTAGAGGGTGAGCCATTGACTAGATTAACCAAGGTTGTTGAGTAATGAGCCTTGGATTAGATTGGTCTAGGTTGTCTTGTGACATAAAACTCTTTGTGATAAGGGTGAACCTTATTTATTAGATTGAATAGAGATTGTTGTGGTAAAACCCATTGAAGGGTGAGCCTCTTGTGTAATTGCCTAAATTGAGCATATAGTGAATTTGTTGAAATCCTTGAGTGTGGATTCAAGGTAGTGGATGTAGATCTTGAAGAGATCAAACCACTATAAATTGCTTGTGCTCTTCGTTCTTCATTGTGAATTGTTTTCTCATTGAGTTCATTATATTCTTATTGAATCAATTGAATATAATCTGTCCAAACCAAGTTCATAAAAGGAAAAAATTTTTGACAATTAGCCAAAGACCTAATTCACCTCCCTTTTAGGTCTTTCACTAATAACACATCCAGCTACTAAAAATTTTAAATTCCCCTTAAAAGCTCCATAATCATTCAAGATTATTTTCCTAGGAGCATAATCTTGCTTTCTTTTTAGTCTCGCTCGTGATAGAAAATTGTAAGATTCTTAACTTAAAAAGTAAAAATTGGAAAAACTTGCAGTAAAATTTTTATATCTTTTGCATAATTTGGACTCTTTTCTTGAATTGTTTATCAAAACTAGTAAATCAACATTTTTTTGTTATTTTTCATTTGGGTAGAATAGCTTCTTATTGTAATTGTTTCTGCTATTGTGACTGACATCTTTTAACCGAAAGGGAAAATGGCAAATTTTCCCTAAAGTTAGAGTCTCGTAATCACTTGGTCTTAAAAGTTTATTTTCATATATTATAGTCCCAAAAGATTTTATGCGTGACTTAAGTAGTATGACCACCATTCTCAATCACCGACCTTGGCCAACAAAAAGCATGACCCACGCACGTGCTAACTTTCAAGGTAAAACAGTCCGGTTACAAGTGTTTTCCTCAAATTGTTGGTTTGTGTAGTTCACTTGGTCCTATTTTGAAAAAGGGAAGAATTTAGGGTTCAATTTTGTGTGTCCTTCTTCATTGATTGCAATCTATTCTAGCTTGCTCTTAGCAAATTTAGGGTTTAAGTTTACTGGATCGGATAAAAGTTAGAGTTATGGGCTTGTGAAGGAGAAAGAAGAAACGGTAGCTCTCATTTTCTTTTCTTTTTTCTAATTTTTTAAAGTCTTTCGTCTTCCAAAATAGAACCACTTGAGCTACATGGGCCAGCAATTGAAGGAAAACTATGCAAACAAACTATTTTACTCTTAGAAAGTTAGCGCACATGCAAGGCTTTTACTCTCTATTGGCGCACGTAAAATCTTTTGGAACCATAATGGTAGAAAAATGGACCAAGTAATTATGAGGCCCTAACTTTAAAGACCAAAATGACCATTTTCCCATTAATCAAACCATTTTAATTATTTTTCATTTAAACATTTTGTTTTTCTTTAAAAAAATGGATTTTTTTGTGCATAAGTCTTACACGCGAAGTTCGGATTTGATGGAGGAAATTTCCTATGTGATTATGTAATCCTTAAAATGTGTTTTTGCATGATTAAAAAATAAAACAATGAAGATAATTCATAAACAAAAAAGAAAATAAATTGCATTTGCATTTTAATTCAAAAAGCAATTGAATCGAAAGATAGGCTTCTTCTAAATCTATAATAAACACAAAAAATACACACGAAAGAGCCTTGAGAATAAAGAAAAAATGAAAGAAGAAAGGTTTTGTTATTAAAAAATAAAAAATGTGAAATAAATTGTAAAATTTTGGAATTCCATTGGGACTTTCTAAACATTAAAACCCAAATCATAATCTTGTAAGAAATTGAGTAAAAAATAAAAAAAAATACATGTGTTAGTAAGAAGGCTTATGCTAAAATTATGTTTCTTCTGAAACTACACAAAATATTAAAAAATAGAGTGAGAAATAAATAAGAAAAAACAAAAAGCATGCTTCTTCTAAAACTATAAAATTAGAAATAAGAAATAAGACAAAATTAAAAGCTGTTATGAATTTGTTGGCGCGCAATAGTCGTCGGCATAACGAAATCGTAATAGTAACATAGAGAATCGAATAAGAAAACTATAATAAAGAGGATAGAGAAAAGCTATAGAGAGAAAATAGAGAAAGAACACAAGATCTTTTATTGATTCTTTGAGAGTAAATGAATGAATCAATTCAGTTTTTCCAATACATTAGTATAAAGCCATATTTATAGGGTTTAGGGATACATATCATTAAGAAGAGATAGTGACGAATCAGAAGATAAATCCTATCAATATCTAAAGATATCATAGAATTCTATCATCTATCTTTTGGTAGGATAGAGTGTTTCTATTATTAATATTGAATTATCTCTTTGATATTAGATAATGGACATCCATATTTTTATTAATTTCATAACACTTTCCCTTGGATGTCAATTACATAAAGAATATGCCTCGTTAAAACCTTACTAAACAAAAACTCAGTGGAAAAAAAGTCTAGTGAAGGAAAAACAATACACATTTGTTTGATGGAACAAATTATACATTTTAAAAATCTCGAATTAAGATATATATTTGTTCTATTAACCTTGATTTGTGGAATATTGTAGAGAAAGGTCCTTACATACCAATGAAAATAAGAGCTGATGGAGTTACTAAAGAGCCAAAGACTATGGACGAATTTGATGAGGGTGACTCAAAGAAGATGACATTAAATTACCAAGCCATGAACATTTTAGACTGTGCACTAGATGTGAATGAGTACAATCGAGTTAGTGGATGTGACACCGCTCATGATATGTGGAGACTACTTCAAGTAACACAAGAAGGAACAAATCAAGTAAAGGAGTAAAAGCTTGCAATGCTAGTAAGAGATCATGAGCTATTCACCATGAAGCAAAGTGAGAATATTAGTGATATGTTCACAAGATTTACTAACATCTCCAATGGTCTAAAAGACTATAGGAAGAAATACACAATTGGAGAACAAAATCGAAAGATATTGGATGCTTTACCAAAGTCTTGGCAACCGAAGACTCTTTCTATTGAGGAATCAAAAGACTTGAAAATTCTTCCACTTGAAGAACTCATCAGATCACCACTTACACATGAGATTAAGGTCAAGAGATTGAATGATATCGAAGATGAAGAGAAGGGAAGATAGGGAGTTGTATTTAAAACTTCAAATAATCTTAGTGAACAGGAAAATTCATCAAGTGAGAAGATGGAAATATTGAAGATGAGGAGATGGCTATGGCAGTAAGAAAATTCAAGAGATTCTATAAAAGGAATTTCTCAAGAAAGGAAAAAGGCCACTCAAGAGAAGTGGACAGTCATCATCATTCAAACCTTAATGTTTTGAATGCAAGAGCACCGAACATCTCATTGTCGGTTGTCCCAAAGTTTTAGAAAAAGAAAGAGACATCAAACTCAAAAAGAAATCTCTTAAGAAGGGAAAGGGACTTGCTGGCACTTGGGACCAACAAGAAAGTGAAGATGACAGTGAAGAAAAAGCCAACATATGCTTTATGGCAATAGATGATGAGGTACAATCTACTCCTTCAATTTTCACATATTGTGATGATGATATTGATCCTATTGAATTACTTATTGAAATGTATGGAGAATTAAAAAAGGCCTCAAAAAGGAATAAGGAAATAAAAACCAAAATTAATGATTTATTGAATGAGAATTCAAAATTATGTTGTGAAAATGTAAAACATCTTGAATCTATTAATTGCTTAAACATTGAAAAGGAAATTTTAAATGTAGGCTTACAAAACATATGTCTTGAAAATAAAGATCTTTGCACAAAAATCTTTTCTCTAGAAACAATGCATAGTGATCATGAAATGTTGAGAAACAAAGTTGATGACCTTACATTATGCATTGAAAAATTTACAAATGGAAAAGACAATCTTAACAAGCTACTTGGATCTCAAAGATCTTCTTGTATGGAAAATGGTCTTGGCTACATTCATGAAAACAATGTTCCAAAATATAAAACCTTCTTTGCTAAAGCCACTTCTATTTCAATGCCTCATATATGTTGCACTTATTGTGGTAGACATGGACACAAAGTCTAGAAATTTTATGTGAAAATAAAAATAGAAAACTGTGTTAAAACCATTTGGAGAGTTAAAGGAATCATCATTAACCCCCTTGGACCCAAGAAAATGTGGGTACCAAAAGTCACTTTCTCAAATTTGGTGTAGGTTCGTTTTGCTCTAAGATCAAGCACCACTAAGTGGTTTCTTTACAGTGGCTGCTCAAGACACATGACATGAAATGCCTCACTTATTAGTGAACTTCAAGCAACAAGTAAAGGTTTTGTCACATTCGGTGATAAAAAGAAGGGAAGAATACTTGGAATTGGTAATATTGGTAAAGGTTCTTTCCCTCTCATTAAACAAGTACTACTTATTGATGGTTTGAAGTATAATCTACTTAGAATTAGCCAATTATGTGATAATGGCTGTAAAGTTGAATTTAAAAGTGACACTTGTACTATTCTTGATAGTGTAAGTAGCAAGACTATTTTTGTTGCAAATCGAGTTGGTAATGTGTATGTAATATATCTTGATGAACTTGTTGTAAATGATATTAAATGTCTTGCCATTCATGATAATGATGGATATCTATGGCATAGAAGATTAGGTCATGTGAGCATGGACTTGTTGAACAAACTTTCCTCACAAGAATTGGTTAGAGGACTACCTAAAATTAATTTTGATAAAACTCAAATTTGTGATGCTTGTCAATATGGAAAACAATAAAAAAAACACCTTTCAAATCAAAGAAAATGGTCTCTACATCAAAACCTCTTGAACTTGTTCATATGGATTTGTTTGGACCAATGAGGACCACTAGTCTTGGTGGTAACAGGTATGCATATGTGATTGTTGATGATTTCTCAAGATTTACATGGGTAATCTTTCTAGCTCAAAAGGATGAAGTTTTTCATGAATTTGTAAGACTTTTCAAAAAGGTCCAAATCTCCCTTGAGTGCAAATTGATTTCTATTAGGAGTGACAATGGAAGAGAATTTTATAATGTAGACTTTACAAAATTTTGTGATGAAAATGATAGTACATACAATTTTTCAGTTGCCAAAACACCCTAACAAAATGGTGTTGTTGAAAGGAAAAAGAGAACCTTACAAGAGATGGCTAGATCAATGCTTTGTAAAAACTGTTTACCAAAATATTTTTGGGCCGAAGCTATAAACACTGCTCGCTATGTAATGAATAGAGTTCTTTTAAGATCTTTTCTACAAAAAAAATGCCTTTTGAACTTCTATTTGGTAGAACTCCTTCAATTGTCTATTTTAAGGTATTTGGTTGTAACTACTTTATCTTGAACACTTATGATAACCTGGGAAAATTTGATAGAAAATCGGATGAAGGAATATTTCTTGGTTATTCATCAAATAAAAAGGCCTATAGAGTTTATAACAAAAGATCATTATGTGTTGGGGAAACTATTCATGTGACCTTTGATGAATCTAACATTTACCTTGAAAGAAGAAATGAAGATGATGTAGGTACCTCAATGATTGATAATCAAACTCATCTTCAAGTACCAACTTTGGAAGAACATGCCAATGAAGAAGAAATAATAGAGCAAGAACAAGATGGCCAACCGAGTAGTGACCAACAACTTCCAAAAGATCTAAGATATGCAAGAGGCCACCCTAAGGAGAAAATCATTAGTGATGTCTCCCAAGGAGTTAAAACAAGGCGGTATTTTATTGACAACTTTGCTCTTTTATCTCATATTGAGCCTAAAAACATTGATGATGCTTTGTGTGATGATTTTTGAATTATTGCTATGCAAGAGGAGCTAAATCAATTTGAAAGAAACAAAGTTTGGACTCTTTTTCCAAGACCTCATGATCATTCTGTTATTGGTACAAAATGGGATTTTTAGGAACAAATTAAATGAACTAGGAGAAGTTGTTAGAAATAAAGCTAGACTTATTGCTCAAGGATTCAAT
The DNA here is from genome assembly GCA_030512225.1 of Rauvolfia tetraphylla. NCBI lineage: Eukaryota > Viridiplantae > Streptophyta > Magnoliopsida > Gentianales > Apocynaceae > Rauvolfia > Rauvolfia tetraphylla. Next base: position 5,714,408 of record JAJQKT010000024.1, on the reverse strand, counting down.
CAAGAAAAATGTATTGATTATGATGAAACCTTTGTTCCGGTAGCTAGACTTGAATCCATAAGAATACTTTTAGCCTTTGCCTGTTTTAAAGGTTTTAAACTATTTCAAATGGACGTCAAAAGTGCATTTTTAAACTGTTTTATAGAGAAAGAGGTTTATGTTGAACAACCACCCGGTTTTACTCATAAAACGTTTCCTAACCATGTTTTTTTTTTAAGCTAACCAAAGCTTTATATGGATTGAAACAAGCTCCTACAGCTTGGTATGAAAGATTAAGTGGATTTCTTCTATCAAAAGGATTTTCAAAAGGAAAAGTTGACACAACACTGTATATAAAAACCTCTTTTGCAATAATGATCTCTTACTTATGCAAATTTATGTGGATGACATCATATTTGGTGCTTCTAATACATCTCTTTGTGATGAGTTTGCCAATTAATGCAAAATGAATTCGAAATGAGCATGATGGGAGAACTTAATTTCTTTATTGGGCTACAAATTAAGCAAACTAAGATGGAGTCTTCATAAATCAATCAAAGTACACCAAAGAGCTATTGAAAAGATTTGGAATGAATCAAGCAAAAGGGATAAGTACTCCAATGAGCTCATCAACTAAATTTGATAAAGATGAGATAGGTAAAAATGTTGATGAAAAGACATATAGATGTATGATTAGAAGTTTACTTTATCTTACCGGAGTTAGGGGGAGAAGGGCGATGAACAGTGCCATCGGGTGAACAGTGCGGAAGACAGCCACAACTGGGGAACGAATTTCAGCTTCCAAACTGCTCAAAATTCCAATTGCTGTGAGTTTTTTGGTTCAAATCTTGACTATACACACTATTATTCTTGAAGAAGACTGGAAAATCAGCCCACATTTGCATAATTTTTACTGAACTCCGAGACAGCTGAAAATTTCTGGATTTGTGAAATCTGCCCATTTCTGGAATTGTGAAACTTAGGACATCATCTGATTATGATTCCTACCTATTGCTCATCATCTTATCTTTCTTCTTTGGCTAGAATCTGATGAAAGTTTTGCTGCATTATCCCTGTTCTTGCTGTATTTATGCTTCATTGCTTATCTTTGCCTCTTTTGTATTACTTAGCACTCTTGTGTTTCTTGTTACATTGGAGCTCTTGTGGATGATCTGTGTTAAAATTTGTCCAGATTATCTTTAAATCATTCATGGAAACCCTTTCTTTCAAATTCTGCACTCTAAGTGTTTGATGAATTGCCTCAACCAGACATTTCGAATACTACTCCTTAGGCTGGTTGAAAAGTACTACTTGGATTGTTTTCCTTGATTAAGCTAAAAACTGATTGATGTAGAGTGTGTGGAATTACTGCCAACAAAGAGTCTATGCTGATTTCCCATGCTTCAAACATCCTTTCTTGTTGAGATTCTAGTCCAAAATCGCTGGATTCTTTCTCGCATTTTCGGGGTTATGAAGTTGGCTGAAAATGATAGTTTGCCACTCTTACTACTCATTGTATAACCCCCTGAGTTGTTTTGAGCTTTCCAAAAATAGATTAGTGGTTGTGTATGGCTTTGGATGACATGGTTGACCATCAACCGCCAACCGCCCACTCTCCGGCCAAGTTGGCTTGGACTTCCAAATCCTTTGCTTCTCTCTTCACATCCCCAACTTCCTCCGATTCTCGCTATACCTTTGAAACAAGTTACTTCTCACAATGGGAAACCCTGCAATTTGCATTTACATCGCTGAAGTTGCTGCCCCTAGCACAACCTTTCTCCCTTGCTCTTGTTGGGAAATTTTCTCATGGACGGCCTTCCATGGAGGTTCTCCGTAAGGAGTTTAACACTATTGGCTTAAAAGGAACTTGCTCTCTTGGTTGGTTAGACCATCGCCATATTCGATCGGACTATCTCTTGAAGAAGACTATGTTCGCCATGGATGAAAGGTCATTGGAGCCTTCTAGGTTATCCCATGAGAGTCATGAAATGGTCTCCAAATTTTACAGTGTTGGCTGAACCTTCGGTTCTTCCCATTTGGATCAGCCTTTCCAGTGTCCCGCCTATTCATTTCTTCCGCAAAGATGCTCTCTTTTCTATTTCTTCAGCTATTGGTAGGCCCTTGAAATTGGATGAATCTACAGTCACCCTTTCACGGCCTAGTGTCGCGCGGGTTTGTGTTAAAGTTGATATTCTCTCCTCTTTGCCATCCAAAATATGGATTGGAATGGGTTCCTCAGGATTTTATCAAGATATTCACTATGATAATCTTCCTCCATATTGTGTTACTTGTAAAAAAGTAGGTCATTCAATTGAGCATTGCCACCAGCTTCAACTACAACCGCCAACAACAGCTCTCCCGAATGCTAATGTAATTGAAGCTATTCCTGTGAGGACAGTGACACAACCTCAACAACAACAACCAGCTCATGCTCTCCCTCACACTAAGACACCTACAAGCATTTCTACGAAGCGGGTGCTGCAGTGGGTTGAAAAGCAACAACCAATTGTAACCTCGAAAATGGCTCACCAATCCCTAAACACTACAGAAATGCAATTCGAGGCTTCAAAAGAAAATCCAGCAATAGACTTGCAGTTGGTAACTCCAAAAGAAAATCCAACAACCATATTTGTGGGCAATGAGCCAACTGATTCAGGGGAAATTGATGCTCTTCCACCAAATACCGTGAACCCATCGTCGTCGATGTTAAACATATTAATGCAACCAGATAGCAGTGCAACATCGAATGCAACATCCGAAATCACAAATTTGAAGTATCGCTAAACAAGAATCCATTGATACAATGTATGAGGGTAAGACTTTCTTTGATGATTATGCGATTAATCCTCCAACCCATTTGGTTCCGAATTTACTCAGCGAGGTTATGAATCGATGGAGATAAATACTCTAGACCCCTACCTTCGGGATAGATTTATGCAAGCTTTTACTATGCAAACTTAAATGTCCATGCTCTGAATGTAGGGTTTCTACTAAGTCTTCTGGTCATGTTATGCATTTCAAAGCTCGTCGGGCCATCACTTTGTCATTTAACAAATTTCTAAAATGAATAATTGGATTGTTTGGAACATTAGGGGCATTGCTGATCGTTCTTCTTTCTCGCGACTGAAACATCTTATTTCTACTTACAAATGCTCTCTTGTGGTCATTATTGAACCATTGGTTGATCCTTCTCTTCTTCCACGGTATGGTCTAAGGCTTGGTTTTCCACATTATCTCAAGTAACTCTAATGGAAAAATTTGGATGTTTTGGAATCATAATATTATTTTCCAAAGCAAACTTTGGTGACTCGAACAGTTAGTCCATGGTACAATAGCATCTCTATGTAGGGGTTGAAGTTTCTTGCTCTTTTATTTATGGCAAATGTTGTTATACCGCACGTAGGGCTTTGTGGGACAGTATTTGGTTTCATTGGTCGCTTATATTACTCCCCCAACTTTGTCGCCTATTAATGAATTTAACATCGCTATAAATGATTGTGGTTTATTGGATGTACCTTTTTCGGGATCTCTACACTTGGCGCAGTCATCTCAATCACGTCCTTCTTGGAGGCGGTTGGATAGGGAACTTATGAATCTGTCTTGGAGCTCCAAGTTTACCTACTCTACCGTGCAAAGCATTTGAGCCGAACTCGATCTCGATCACTCTCATTATTACTCTCCATCGTCGAAGCTAAGAAATATGGGTGTAAGAGCTTTAAATTTCAAGATATGTGGATGACCAAACCAGATTTCTTCCAGATAGTTAAAGAGGTTTGGGCGGCTGAATTCTTTGGCAATGGAATGCAGATTTTTGCACAGAAGCTAATGAGACTAAAGCAAGCCTTGAAGCAATGGAATGCTATCGAATTTGGTACCTTGCACTCTAACATTGCTAAAGCTGAGGATGACGTCTTAAATGCTGAATATGCATATGAAAACTCACCTACAGAGGAGGCAAGAACAATATTAAATCTAGCAAAAGCCAGAGTTAACAATTCACCTACTGACAAGAAGAAATCTTTTGGAGACAAAAAGCAAGAATCAAATGGCTGAAAGAAGGGGAAGCTAATACATCATACTTTCATGGAATATGTTCCGCTAGATGGAGTCATCTACGTATTGTTGCAATTCGAGATGATAATGGTCGGACACTTTATTCGAGATGAGGATATCGAGCAAAAGGCTGTCAATTTTTTCTCCTCTCTTCTCACAATGGATTCTACTGCTTTGACTTCGGATAAGTTCCAACCGATGCTGGAGTACATACCTTCCCTCATCTCTGAGAATGATAATAAAGAATTATCCATGCTACCGACTAAGGACGAAGTTAAAAGTTCAGTATTTTCCCTGAGCTCTGAAAGTGCCCCCGGTATTGATGGTTTTCTGGGTTCTTTCTTTAAGAAGTGTTGGGACATAATCGCTGATGATCTCCATGCAGCGGTTTGTGACTTCTGGGCTGGTATTTCAATGCCCCAAAGCTTCACCAGCACTTTGATTGTCTTGATTCCGAAGGTACCAGCACCGTCTTCATTTGCAGACTTTCGGCCAATAAGTCTTTGCAATTTTACCAATAAGGTAATTACTAAGACTATTGCCAATCGATTAGCCAAGCACTTACCCCATCTGATTTCTCCTAATCAAACTGGTTTTGTGAAGGGTCGAAACATTGTTGAGAATGTTCTACTTGCTACTGAAATGGTTTCTTCCATGGACCGGAAAGTGAGAGGCAGCAACCTTGTAGTTAAGTTGGATATGATGAAGGCCTTTGATAGGGTTTCTTGGGGATTCTTGCTTCAAATATTGGGTCGTTTTGGATTCAACCCTCATTTTCTGAATCTAATACATAATTGTTTGGCTTACAATAAATTCTCTGTATTAGTTAATGGTAAACCTTGTGAATTTTTTCCCTCTTCAAGAGGGGTTAAACAAGGAGACCCTCTCTCCCCCTCCCTCTTTATTATTGCTGCTGAAGTTTTATCTAGAGGTCTTAACTGATGTGAGCAAGCCTACGGATTGCTATGATGGCTTAGACGTGTCAAATAAAGAGCTAATCATATCGGTCGGGCCAATAACTAGAGCTAGGGCTAAGACGCTTCAAGAGGCCTTGTTTGCCTATGTGGATCGACATTTGAAGACCAAACTTGTTGGAGAAGATTTAGTTGGACCACAGCCCAACTTGGTCCATTTGTCTCAAATACTTGGGCCGGACTTGAAGGCTATGTAATGTGCTTAAGTCCAAGAGGCAATTATGTTTTAAAGACTTGGGCTTTCAACCTTATTGGAATTGTCTTATTTTGGGCTCATATGTACCTTGTTTTTATGTTGGGCTTATATGTATCATTAAGCCCAACCCTTTCTTTCAAACCCTAGCTATAAGTAGCCTTCTTGGAGGAAAATTAGGGCAGATTTTGAGTGTCATTTTGAGGGGCTGCCGCCACCACCTTGAGAGGGTTGAATCCTCTTTCACTTTCACTTATCAATTGAGTTTTCCGATTGTGGCGTGTAAGTGTTCTTCTTATTGGTTAAATTCTTATTATCGGGATTGCTTAGAACAAGTTTCCAAGAGGTGTCGTAGGAATTTAATTATATTGTGTTTATAAGAATTGTTTGTTGTTCGAAAATCGAATCTTTGTTTGTCTAAGCTGAAAATTCCATCACCTAGTTCGTTCTTCCGCGGATTGCACGTCATTTTGGTATCAGAGCCGAGGTGTGGAGGAGGATTCTCATTCTGCTCCGTTGAAGCTCAAAGGCTGCCCGAACAGCCACTTCAAACGGCTTGTTCAAAGACTAACCGAGAAGCTTCAAAAGGTACAATATCACTTCGCAATGTCACAAGGAGGTAGTACCGAGGAGCACCAAGGGGGAGATGCAAATATTGCTTTCACTTTGAAAGCTATGCAGCAACAATTTGAGAGGTTCAACCAAGCCTTTGATGAGATAAGATAACAAATTGATGAAATCAGACAAGAGAGGCGTGCGGAACCTCAAGGGAGACGTGCGGGAGTGCGCCAACAACAACCACCACCTCGTCGACCTCTACCTCGGTATGAACCGGAGGAGGATGAGTTTGCGGAGGAGGAGGAGATTGAGGCACGCCGACCTAGGAGATTTCAAAGAGACTTGCCATTTAATAGAAGAGACGGAGACCTCAAATCCATTAAAATGCAGATTCCCGCTTTCAAAGGAAGGAATGATGCCGACGCTTACTTAGAGTGGGAAAGGAAGGTGGATTTGATTTTTGAGTGTCACAACTTTCCGAGGATAAGAAGGTAAAAATTGCAGCCGTTGAATTTACTGATTATGCACTAATATGGTGGGATCAAATGGTGACATCTAGGAGGAGAAATGGAGAGATGCCGATTGCTACGTGGGAGCAATGAAGGCATGCATGAGGAAGCGTTTTGTGCCTTCTTACTACTATAGGGAGATGCACCAAAAACTTCAACGACTCACTCAAGGGCCTAAATCAGCTTGAAGACTATCACAAGGAGATGGAAGTGGCTATGATCCGAGCCAACATCGAGGAAGATCCGGAGGCGACAATGGCCGGATTTTTGAGTGGGCTCAATAGGGGAGATAGCTAACATTGTGGAGCTGCAACACTACTCTGAGATTGAGGACATGGTGAACATGGCCATGAAAGTGGAGAGACAAGCTAAAGACTAGGGTCTGGCAGCGAGGAGCGGAGCAAATTCTAACTATGGATGGAACTCTAGATGGCCTCAAAAAGGAGGACAAGCCTAAGGATAAGGGAGTGGAATTCAAGGAAGCACCTAGAGTGGAATTCAAGCGAAGCACCTAAGAAACCAATCGGGGATCTCGAAATGAAAGGTACCTCCAACACCCAAGCTACCTCTAGTAAGCATTCTTCCATGAAATGTTTTAAATGCTTCGAACTGGTCATTTTGCATCTCATTGTCCTAATAAGAAGATTATGATTATGAGAGACAATGGAGAGATTGATTCCGAGGATAGCAGATAGTGAAACCGAATTTGTTCATGAAAATGCCTTTGATGATGATGATGATTGCTTTGAGAGGGCTATTACAGGGAAGCACTTGTAGTTAGGAGAGTATTGAGTACTCGGGCTGCAGAAGAGATTGTGGATCAAAGAGAAAATCTTTTTCATTCAAGGTGTTTAGTGGGAGGAAAAAGTGTGCAATTTGATCATTGATGGGGAAGTTGTACCAATGCAGCTAGTACCACCATGGTAGAGAAATTGGGGCTGAATTGCATGAAACATCCAGTAACCTTATAAGTTACAATGGTTTAATGATAGTGCGGATGTGAAAGTAACTAAACGGTATTGGTGACCTTCTCAATTGGTAGATATGTGATGAGGTGTTGTGTGATGTGGTTCCCATGAGGCTGGTCATATACTCCTTGGAAGACCTTGGCGCTTTGATAGGAGAGTATCACATGATGGGTATACCAATAGGTACTTCTTCAAATTTAAGGGCAGAAATTTCATTCTTATACCTCTATCACCTCGTGAGCTATACTTGGACCAGTCAAAGGTAAGTAAAGGAGAGGAGGGTTCGGCAGAGAGCGTAACAAATTTAAAGAGGGAAAAGAGGCCCAAAAGAAAATTGGGAGTGGCCCAAATGTGAGTGACTCCACGATGAGTGAAAGATGCATTGAACAAAAAGAGAGAAAAAGTCAACTTGTATGCGAGAGGAAAAGACATGAGAAGAGCGATAGGAGAGAGGAGAGCACTAGTCATAGTAAGATATAGAGAGTGTTTGGTTTCTGACACTAACCCTCTTGACTCTTTGCCTAGCGTGTTTTCATCTCTTTTGCAGGATTATGCGGATGTTTTTCCTGAAGAAATGCCCCCGGGATTACCACCCTGAGAGGCATAGAGCACCAAATAGACTTTGTGCCCTGAGCTCAAATACCTAACCGTCCGACTTACCGGAGTAATCCCGAGGAAACAAAAGAGCTTCAAAAACAAGTGGATGAGCTATTAGAGAAAGGACACGTGAGAGAGAGCTTGAGTCCTTGTGGCTGTACTGCATCTATTGGTGCCGAAGAAGGACGGAACGTGGAGGATGTGTGTGGATTGTAGAGCCATGAACAAAATCACCATGAAAGTATCGCCATCCTATTCCTAGGTTAGATGACATGCTTGATGAGCTGCATGGTGCATGTATCTTTACAAAAATTGACTTGAAAAGTGGATACCACCAAATTAGAATGAAACCAGGGAGATGAGTGGAAAACGACTTTTAAAACTAAGTATGGCTTGTATGAGTGGGTAGTCATGCCATTCGGGCTTAACTAATGCACCCAAAGCACCTTTATGAGATTGATGAATCATGTTTTGCGTGCATTTCTTGGAAAATTTGTGGTTGTATACTTTGATGACATTTTGATATATAGCACCGATTTGGATATGCATGTCATGCATGTGAAGTGTGTCTTAGATGTATTAAGACATGAAAAACTATATGCAAACCTCAAGAAGTGTACATTTTGCATTGAGCGGTTAGTATTTTTGGGGTTTGTAATCGCTCTCATGGAGTTGAGGTTGATAGTGAGAAGGTGAAGGCTATCCAAGATTGGCCAACTCCGAAGAGTGTGAGTGACGTGAGGAGTTTTCATGGACTTGCTAGTTTCTATAGGGAGATTTGTGAAGGATTTTTCTACCATTGCTTTGCTCCTTTAACCGAGGTAATTAAGAAAGAAAAAGGGTTTACTTTGGGGGTCGGGAACAAGAACATGCATTTACATTGTTGAAAGAAAAATTATGTTCTGCTTCCTATTTTATGTTTACCCGATTTTCGTAAAGCTTTTGAGGTTGAATGTGATGCTTCGGGATTGGTATCGGTCAGTGCTTTTGCAGGAGAACAAACCAGTTGCATATTTCGATGAGAAGCTTAGTGGTGCACAACTCAATTATCCCACATATGATAAGGAGTTGTATGCAGTTGTGAGAGCATTGGAAGTGTGGCAACATTATCTCCAACCTAGAGAGTTTGTCATTCGGACTGATCATGAGTCTTTAAAGCACTTGAAGGGACAGGGCAAGCTGAGCAAGCGACATGCCACCTGGGTGGAGTTTCTAGAAACCTTTCCCTATGTGCTGCAATACAAGCAAGGGAAGGAGAATGTGGTAGCTGATGCTTTATCTTTAAAACCACCTGCAATGGTGGGGGGTTTGGCATAGACCCCTACCTGTTTATTAACAATGGTAATTAATTTACAATGAAAGAGAAACTAAAAGAAAACACCAAATAGTAGGCAAAACAGAAAGATAAGCCAATAGTATAAATAGAAAGATCCTAATTAACTCCGTAGATTTTGAACTCCTTGCTTGTCTAGGATGAGAGGTCCTCGGGCAGCTTGTCAAAATGTGCTCTTTTTTTGTTCAAATTTATTCAAATATATTTTAATCTCTTCTAATATGTTTGACGAACCTTAAGGAAGCTTCATTTCACTTTAAACATTAATTATGTTAGATTTATTACAGTTTGGACTCTTAGTCTATAGTTTAAATGATTTCTGAAAAATGAGCACAATCTAAGGGTGAGCTTTGAAAACTATTTCTAACCTTTAAAACCCCTCTTAGAAGTATATTTATGTTTGCTTAAATGCTATATCTTCCAGTTTCATGGAAAGATGGAGGTTTATAGAGGTTGGTTAGGTCATAGGCTCATTTTTAGCCATGTTTATGTCATTATGCGTAAAATTGATTTTCAAGTGGTATTTCTCAATTGGTATCACCTTCAACTAGTATATTGCATAAATTCTTCTTAGTGCTTAAAATGTCTAAATCCATCACATTTTGTATTAATGTTTGTCATCATCAAATAGGGGGAGATTGTTAGCCATAAGGGCAAATCATGTTGTTTTGAATTATGACAAACATTGATCATTGCATAGTCCTAAGAGAATATTGTTGATTACTTTGATATGGACTAATGTGTTTGATTATTATGTGATAGGCTTGTTGGATTGAGAAGTAAGCAAGTCTCATTGCCTTAAAGCTACAATGCAAGAACAACTCAAATATGTCAAGGAGGTAGAAGAGTTTGTTCTAGGTGATTGAAGGCTTTGAAGACCTTAGTGTAGGTTTACTATGCATTATAGGTATACTTTTGTAAACCTTGCACACTTTTGTCTTTGGAATCTAAAATTTTTCAAAATAGCTTTAACTTGTTTTTTAAATCTCAAGTGTTCTATCTTAAAAAATATTTTTACCAAGTTCTCAATAATGACCTTTGGAATAAAAGACATTTAAATTATCTATCTCTTAGGCCAAAAGTGTTTTCAAACTTACTGAGGTTGATTTCAAGTCATTCTAAACTAAGTTTCAAAAAATATCATGAAAGCTGAATTTTCAGAGAAATTCAGATGACCAATTCGGATGAGGTAAAAAATCATCATGAAAGCTAAATTTTTAGAGAAATTTGGATGACCAATTAGGATGAGGGTGTCTAAATTCAATTGACCGAACTTGTGCTTCAGATAGAAATTCCAGAGAAATTTAGACGACCAATTCGGGATAAGGGTGTCCAAATTTTGTCGACCGAATTTATGCTACCATAGAAATTCTAGAGAAATTTGGATGTCAATTTTAGAAGCAGGAGTCCAAATTCTGTCGACCAAATTTTACTATTACTAGTCATATAAAAGACATAAACTTCATATTTTGAAGTACTTTTTGAGCTTTAAAGATTCTTGACTTTTCCCAATCATTATTCTCTATCAAAGAGTGCTCTTTTGTCTTGTGTTCAAATGTTCAAAGTCAAGATTCCTTAGACAAAAGATGTAGGTGTGTTAATTTGTCATCATCTACCAAGTTGTTCATAACTTTCTTATCTCAAACCTCATCTACTTGTTGTTTTCAATGTTATCGTGCTCATATAAAACCTTGTGTTAGGTTGAACCTTGATTATTTGCATTTGAGAAGAGGTTGTGGTGTAAAACCCTTGAAGGGTGAGCCTCTATTGTAGAAATTGATCAACTTGAAATTATAGTTGGGATTGATTAAAATCCTTCAGTGGGTGCTCAAGGTAGTGGATGTAGATCTTGTTTGATCGAACCGCTATAAATCACTTGTGCTGTCTGTTGCTCTCTACTTTCTTTGAATTTGAATGTTATTGTGTTTACTTGCATAGTTTGTGAAGTATTTGATTCCAATCATCCTCCAAGTTAATTTTGTTAAAAAGGGCAAAGTATTTGAAAATTAGCGAAAGATCTAATTCACCCCCCTCTTAGGTCTTTTAGTTAATGACCCAGAAATATAGAAATCGTTAATAGAAAAATGATTGAAAATTGGGAAAGAGAAAAGAACTTCATTTCAGGCTTATGAGGTTTTAAAATAAATGAAGTTTATAATTGACTCCAAAATAGGCAAGACTCTTTCCCCATCGCAATAAGTGATTTAAAAAGGGAAATTAATAGTTTGAAATAAAAATTTTTTTATTTAAAACTTAAAAATTTTAAAATAAATAATAGGTTATCTCAGTTAGATAAAGGAGCAAAAATTGATTGTAATAGAAAATCTTGTAGAAACTCCTGAAAGAACTCTTGAATATCTTACTATGATTCAGCAGTTACTTCCTTAGAAATGGTATGTTAAACTTACCATTCTAATAAAGCAGGAACATTTATTCTTAATTTAACCACTTTAATAGATAGTGTTGCAGATATGAATTATCTAAAGAAAGGAATAGTACTTTCAAATACTTTGAAAAACACCTCAAAGTTAAACTTTTACAAGTGGTGCTAAAATGCCAATCAAATAAAAACATTCTAATATGTATTTCAACTTCATTCTTACTTGTGAAGAATCTTTCACAATATGTGGTATTAGGCACTCGATTTATAAATAAAATTATGCCTATTATTTTTCAAAATACTGGCATATATACTAGGTATAAGGGGTTAAACTCTTCTTTGAGTTCATCTTTGATCCTTAGACAATTACCTTATCTGAACTTCAAGAAATTCTCTTGAAAAAGTTTGTATGCCCTAAGGGCACATCTTAGAGTTTTGATTATGATAAACATTGATATGAGCTAACTTGAGTATTTGTTATAGGATAGGATTTTTGGATTGTGGAAGCTAAGGACAACTCAAATGTGTTCAAGTCTCAAAAGTGTATAGAGTTTGTCCTAAGGATTGAAGAATTTGAAGACCTTAGTGTAGGTTTACAATTGCCTAATAGGTATGTCTTAGTAAACCTTACACCTAATTGTCTTTGGAATCTAAAGCATTTTAAAGAGAGCTTAAAACTAGTTTTACCTAGTTCTTGACAATGGTCTTTGGACTAAAAACTTTTGAAACGATTCATTTTATAGTCTAAAATGATTTCAAACTAGTTGTGCTTGATTTCTAATCATTTAGACAAAGTTTGAATAGTTCAAACTCCAATTCAGAAGTTCGAATTAAATACATTGGTTGTTGGATTCCCATAAAAATTCGAATGCTTGTGTCCAAATTTTGTCGATCAAATTTATCCTGGCAACCTGAAAACAAAAAAATTCAGACGATCATTCGGACATAGAGGTCCATGTTTGGTCATCTTAATTTTACTGTTACTAGCCGTTAGTTGAACGTTACAGCTAATTTTTAAGCCCTATAAAAGATATAAACTTCAGATTTTTGAATAGTTCTTGAGCTTTAAGAATATTTACTATTCACAATCATTCTTTATAAACAATATCTCTTTTGTTTGTGCTAAAAAACTGAAATTCAAGATTCTTAAGACAAAAAGGTAAAGATGTACTAAATTTGTCATCATCTATAAAGTTGTTGGTAACATTCTTCCCTCTTACTTCATCTATTTATTTTATTCAAGGTGATCTTAAGGATATAAAACACATTTGAAAGGGTGAACATTTCAAGGTAGTGGGTGTGGATCTTGTGTGATATCGTCTCATCTAATCTCTCATTTAATTTGGAAACTCATTGTGTGATATCTTCTCATCTAATCTCTCATTTAATTTGGAAACTCATTGTGTGATATCTTCTCATCTCATCTCTCATTTAATTTGGAAACTCATTGTGTTTATTTGCATAACTTGTTGTGAGTTTCATTTCAAACATCTTCCAAGCTATATTCTCAAAAATGAAAAGGTTTTCAAAAATTAGCTGAAGACCTAATTCAGTCCCCCTCTTACGTCCTTCAATGTTAAAATCTTGAATCAAGAACTTCAAATTCTTGATATACAAATGAAGATATCTGATTCTAAATTTCAAGAAAGAATCAAGAAAATGGAAGAATCTTTCCATAAAGAAATTTGCAAAAATCACTAATGCTTTCCAAAAAAGAAAACTCATATGGTACAATTACCTTATAAATCTTGGTTTAATGAAACTAGTATCCCAACCAAGGCCAGACCTAGTCGGATAAATGAAGAATATCTTGATCTTTTTCGGAAGGAAATATCATCCTTACTAGAAAAAGGCTTAATTACAGCCTCCAACTCTCCATAGAGTAGTATAGCATTTTATGTAAATAAAATGATGAAAAGGAATGAGGAGTTCCTAGATTAGTTATAAATTATAAGCAATTAAATAGGGTTCTAAAATGGATTAGATACCTTCTCAAAAAAAATTTGTTAGACAGATTACGTCGAGCAATAATATTTTTCAAGTTTGATCTGAAATCTAACTATTGATAGATTCAAATTCATCCCGAAGATAGATATAAAACTTTCTTTATTGTTCTTAATGGATATTACAAATGGGATGTCATGCCATTTGATCTAAAGAATCATCTTCAGAATTCCAAAATCAGGCAAGGAGTTGTATTCTCCTTTAATGTGTTCAATATCAAAATAACATACAAAAGTTGTGTTTGCCATCCATCAAATATCTATTTGGATACATGATGTTTAACATCTTCCTCTATTATCTGTGTTACCCTAAGGGTAAATTATATAGTTTTGAGTGGTGACAAACATTGATGAAGTCTTATTTGCATATTAATTGTGTGATAGAATTTTTTATTAAAGAAGTTAAGTCTCAATGCCTTAAAGCTAAAGCTATAGTGCTAAGGACAACTCAAATGAGCTCAAGTGGTTGAAGAATGTAGAGTATGTACAAGAAAAAGGTTTTGAAGACACTTCAGAGTAGGTTTTGCTTTTGCTTGATAGGTATATCTTGTAATCCATATAATACATATGGTAGCACAAAACTTTTTCAAACTTGATTTTGAACTTTAAAAGACTTTTACTAATCTTGAAGTACTAAGTGTTTGATAATGGCTTGCAACTCAAAGTTCTTAAATGGCTTAGCTTTCAATCAAAAATGATTTCAAACTTGTTGTTGTTGATTTACAAATATTTTGACAAGGTTTGAAAAGTTTGGACTCTGATTTGGACATCCAAATTGTGTATTGGCTACAAAATTTCCAATGAAATTCGAACACAGAGGTCCAAATTTGTTTGATTGAATTTGTCTTGGCAACCTAGCACATAGTAAGTTTGGACAACCAATTTGAAGTAGAGGTCCAAATTCTGTCAACTGAATTACATTGAGCCATAAACATCAGATGTTTCACAAATTTTGAATACTTTGAGAAGTTTTATACTCCAACATCTTAAGAACATCAAAAGGTTATCTTCTATCTTGTGCTACGTGTAACTATTCAAGATTCTAATGACTAAAAAAGTGAAGTGGTGCTACCTCTTTATTCTCTAATCTATTTGTTTACTCAAGGTTTTCTTGAAGATATAAAACCCTTTTCAATAGGGTGAACCGTGATTCTTGAACTGAAATAGAGGTATTGTTGGATGAACCTCTTGTGTATTTGTGTGAATTATTTATAGTTGATTTGATTAAAATCCTTTAGTGTGGGCTCAAGGTAGTAGATATAGAGCTTGAAGAGATCAAACTACTATAAATTGGTTGTGTTCTTTGTGCTACTTGCTTTACTGGATTATTTGTTGATCTCATTTATTTCAAGTGCTTCTACCTTTCATCATCCACTTTTCAAGGTCTCAAAAATATTTGAAGTTTGACTCATCTTAAACAAAGTTTTAGAAAGGAAAATATTTTGAAAATTAGCCAAAGATCTAATTCACCCCCTCTTAGTTCTTTCAATTCTATCAGGGCAAGGGCTTCCTTTTGTGGTTTAACAACCTAGAGGTTAAGGTCTAATGGCTAATATTTCAAACCTACCTTATTTGGAAGGATCTTCCTAAAATAGGCTTCCTTTGTTTGATGGAACACATTACACATTTTGGAAATCTAGAATGAAGATATACATTTGTTGTATTAACTTTGATTTATGGAACATTATTGAGAAAGGTCCTTATGTCACAATGAAGTTAAGAGCCAATGAAGTCAAAAGGGAACCAAAGCCAATGTAAGAATATGATGAAAGTGACTCAAAGAGGATGACATTGAACTATCAAGAAATGAACATTCTAAGTTGTGCCTTTGATGTGAATGAATACAATAGCTTGAGTGGATGCAACACCGCTCGTGATATGTGGAGGCTTCTTCAAGTGACACATGGAGGGACAAGCCAAGTGAAGGAAGGAGAGAACATCAGCGATATTTTTACAAGATTCACCAACATCTCAAATGGCCTAAAATATTGTGGGAAGAATTATTCTCTTGAAGAGCAAAATAGAAAAATATTAGATACTCTACCAAAGTCTTGGCAACCAAAAATTCATGCTATTGAAGAATCAAAAGGCTTGAAGACTCTTCCTCTTGAAGAGCTCATAGGATCACTCCTTACCCATGAAATGAAGATCAAAAGATTAAATGATCTAGAAGATGAAGAAAAAGGAACAAAAGGACTTGTTCTCAAAGCAAGCAAGTGACAATCCTATTGAGAAGAAGAATCATTAAGTGATGAAAAAGAATATGGTAAAGATGATGAGACACCAATGGTGGTTAAAAAAGTCAAGAAATTCTATAGGAAAGGATTTCTCAAGAAGGGAAAAAGACCTTTCAAGAAAGGTGGACAATTATCATCTTTATTCAAACCTCAAGGTTATGCAAGAGCATCAAGCAACTTGTTGCCAATTGTCCGAAGGCCTTAGAAAAGGAAATAGAAGCCAAGTTAAAGAAGAAGAAATCACTCAAGAAAGGAAAATGACTTGCTGCCACTTGGGATCGACAGGCCTATGAAGAATGCATTTGGCAAACTATTGCAAATTTCTTTATGGAAATATTATTCCATTTTCAAGATTCTTTCTTGAAATTTAGAATAAGATAACTTTATTAGTATATAAAAAATTTGAAGTTATTGATTTAGAAAGTTAATTTAATTCCATTTCAAGAGAATTTCTAGAAGTTTAGATAATATAATTGTATAAGGATCAAAGATGAACACAAAGAAGAGTTTAACCCCTTTATAACTAGCATATATGCTAAAAAAAACAATAATTGGCATATTTTCATTTATAAATGGCGTAAATACCACATGTTGTGAAAGATTCTTCACAAGTAAGAATGAAATTGAAATACAAACTTCATCTTTACAAACATACACATTATAAAGTTTTTATTCAATTGGAATTTTGTCGCCACTTGTTGGAATTAAACTTTGAAAGGTTTTTTCAAAGTGTTTTTAAGGTACTATTACTTCCTTCAGATGATTCATATATGCACCACTATCTATTAAAGTGGTTAATTTGGAGTAATATATTCCTAATTTATTAGAATGGTAAGTTTAACATACCATTTACGAGAAGATACCCTGCTAAATCATATTTAGCTATTCATGAGTTCTTTCAAGAGTTTCGTAGAATTTTCTATTACAATCGGTTTTTGAGATAACCTATTATTTATCTCCTAATTTTTCAAATTTAAATCAATTTTTTTCAAATTGTCAATTTCCCTTTTCAAATACTTATCATGATTGGGAAAGACTCTTGTTTATTTTAGAGTCTATTATAAACTTAATTTATTTTTAAAGCCTCATAAGGTAGAAATGTTGTTCTTTTCTCTTTCTCAAAATTTCTAGCATTTTTCTATTAATACATTCTTAATTTTTGGGTCATTAACTTGATTAATTATTTTAATCAAGACTTTCTCCGATCGAGAAAGTATGAAGATTACTCCACTAATTTTAGCAGTTTGTTTGAAATATTTTAATTCTATAGAACTATTATAATCAAAATCAGAACTAGAAGGAGAAGAGATACAATCATCTTCTATATCTAAAGATTATTTTCTTCTTCCTAAGTGAGTAGTATTTTTATGCAATTGTGTTCTAAGATTGGCATATTCAATCATGTCAATATTTTGTGTAGTCTTACACTTATTAGCATAATGACCAAACTTACCACATTTATGGCATTTGATATTCGCTAAATTTGTTTTTAGCCTTTTTAGACTTCTTTTTGGAAGATTCTTCTAGTCGAGCCTTTTTGCCTTTTGATTTATGCATTTTCTTTTTCCTAGAAAATTTCTTTCCCTTTTCATACTTTTCAAGGATTTAGACATGTCAAAAGAAAATTGATCATAGAATTCACCAAGTTATTTCTTTCAGTGATTTTTTACTTTTTAAGTGGTTTTTTCAACTTAATATCCTGACAGAGTGCCAAGCCTTCTTGGAGTCATGCTCCAACCAGTTGTCTATCTGTATGTTTTGCATACGGGATGGACACATTATTATCTTGTGCCCTGAGAGTTTTTTAACTCTTTCAACACATAAATATGGTAATCAATCAATAACTTTGGATTTCGAATATTCACTGCTACTATCACTCAAATGAATAACACAAGCTAAAAAGACATCTCTATACCATCTCCAAAATGTTAGATTGACATTTATGACTTTGTAAGAGAGTTCTAGTTCTCTCTCCTAAATCAGTTATTTGACCAATCAAATGTTCAAGGATTGTGCACATAAGTGTATATACAAAATCTTTAACTTTTGTTTGCTAAATTCTTGTAGAAGTTGCACTGTCAATTCTAACAATTTTCCTTGAATTAAGAACTTCATCTCTATGAATTTGTTTGAGAGTATTATCCCTTCTTAGAGTACTAGTAAAGTCTATGATTGTCATTTTCTTCATATAGAATATCTATAGAGGTTGGTCTTTCATTATAGTAATGATCCAACCTTCTTTTTTCAGACTTCTTCTTGTTTATTTCAAGGAAGTTTTATTGAATCATATTTATTCCAGTTCAGAATCCAATTGCTCAATTTTTGTTTTTGAAATAGAAGATTTGTCTATAGATGAACTTTTTCATCATAGTTTCGAGATATGCAAGTTGCACTGTTGGGTTCTTCATGGGAATTATTTTTCACATTATCTAATGAGTTAATTTTTAAACTCATTAGTTTTCCATCCAAAATATCAGTTATAGTTTTGGAACTAGAACCAAAATTTAAAACTCATTAGGTTTTCATCCAAAATATCAATTATAATTTTGAAAATAAAACAAAAATTAAATCTTGACACCTCTATTGGTAGCCTGATGATTTGTTCTATACATTGAAAATGAGATATTATCTCCTTTTTGTCTATATTAGATGGGAGCCTTATTAAATAGGCTTCTAGGGGTTCAATATATGATCCCAAATGTTGAAGATACAAATGAGTACAATTCATCTGTTTATAAATATTAGAAATTTATTTTATAGAATTTTCCAAATCTTCTCTGACTTTCATAAATGTAAAGGCTTCCAAAGTCTTATTGTCTCTGCTAAGAGATAAAAGCTCCGTAGGAGGGTAAACAGAGTTTATAACTCTTCCTCCTTTAGGTTTCCATGATTGAATAATCATGTTTAGTTTTTGTTATTGTGAGTGCACTTAAACAGTTGTAAGCCAAGGTATAAAATATAATATAGTATTGTATTTTCTATATGCTCATAATAGTCATCTTTCCACTTCTTTATGAAGTCTGAATTATGAGGAAAATATCAATTAGGATATGGTAAAGAAGTAACTCCTACCTCTAATTCTTCTAGGTTTAATTGAGCTATATCCATTAATTAATATGGAAGCTCCTCGCCGATTCTTGTTGGAGATTTCTTTGTAGGAAGGGAATTGTAGATCCCATGGGGGAAATCTTTTGATGGGATAATCTTATGTCATCAATAATATCTTCTTTTTTCTCAAAAATTCATACAAAATCTAAAACAAAAGATCTTTTTGGGATGACTGAGCGAGGTTCAGATATCCTATAAGGATTTCTACTTGACAACGATCTAGATAGTCTAATCATATTTTGTGGAGTGAAGGATATTTCTACATCCATCTTCATGCAGAGTTCAAAATCAGAATTGATTATTGGCTTGGGTGCTATTGCATCAGGCAATAACCATGATTTTGGAAAGTTTATTTCTTCCCATTTTTACAACTTACTGGTTGCTATATTTGATCTCAAGAGGTTAAATTCAACCATAACAGTTTGTCCATCAAAACTTGTATGTTTTGATTTTGGAGACAGGGTATTCATAACCCTAAAATAGATTCTTGATGTCTGGTAACTTCTCTACCACTCCTTCGGAGTAGCTTAGCAGCCTAGGTTCAAAAATTATACGTGTTTGACCACTTCTCATTTAAAATAAATAAACAATATACTATGAGAATAAAATGATATTTACACAAAGGATTTACTTTCCTATTGATATAAAAAATTTGCTAGAAAGGGAATGAGAGAATCTGAGTGGGCATTGGAGGATGGGGAATATTAGATGAACATCTAAGGTATAAAATGCAAGCTCTCTCCTGGTGCTATTGCAAGGTCATATTTATACACATAGTCGGATTTCAAATCCAGACTATAGTATTTCTCTATAGCTATTATAATTATCACATATAGTAAAGTATGACTCATATGTCATTTTCTAATAATAGAAGAATATTTTGTTTTCTGCTTCTAATCTATTTTCTTGTCCTTCTTCCCAACTTCTGCCAATCTTCTTTCCTTTAGTGTCCTTGTGGATCTCATGGACTTTGAAAGACCTAAGAGGGGGGTGAATTAGGTCTTTGGCTAATTATCAAAATCTTTTTCCTATTATGCAAATCCTTTGCCTTAATAAAAGCTCTTCTTTAAAACAATAAACTTCAAGCTTATATGTGATTTGATGGTTAACACAAGATCATCAAACAATAATGTCACAACCAATCAATCAACAATTATGTAGGCAAGTAAAGCAATAAGAAAATGAGCATACGACTTATAGTGGTTCGATCTCTTCAAGATCTACATCCACTACCTTGAGTCCACACTCAAGGATTTTAACCAATCCACTATATGCTCAATTTCAACAATTACATAAGAGGCTCACCACACAATGGTTTTACACTCACAACCTCTTTTAGTAATTATACAAAAAAGGTTCACCCTTCCACAAGGGTTTTATATCCAAAGACAACCTAAAGACTAATCTAATCAAAGGCTCACCCACACAATGGGTTTTACACCACAACCTTGATTAATCTAGTCTATGGCTCGCCCTAACACAAAAGGGTTTTATGTCTAAAGATAACCTTGCAATGAGCTAGTAGAAAAACAGAATTAAATGAGGAATAAATGAGTTTGAATATTACCAACGCTTCTTGGTAGATAAATACAATTGCTAGCACCACTTCTGATGTGAGCAATCCTACGAATTGCTATGATGGCTTAGACATGTCAAATAAAGAGCTAATCATACCGGTCGGGCCAATAACTGGAGGCTGGTCATATACTCCTTGGAAGACCTTGGCAGTTTGATAGGAGAGTATCACATGATGGGTATACCAATAGGTACTCCTTCAAATTTAAGGGCAGAAATTTCATTCTTATACCTCTATCACCTCGTGAGCTATACTTGGACCAGTCAAAGGTAAGTAAAAGAGAGGAGGGTTCGGGTAGAGAGCGTAACAAAATTAAAGAGGGAAAAGAGGCCCAAAAGAAAATTGGGAGTGGCCCAAATGTGAGTGACTACACAGTGAGTGAAAGATGCATTGAACAAAAAGAGAGAAAAGTCAACTTGTATGCGAGAGGAAAAGACATGAGAAGAGCGATAGGAGAGAGGGAGAGCACTAGTCATAGTAAGATATAGAGAGTGTTTGGTTTCGACACTAACCCTCTTGACTCTTTGCCTAGCGTGTTTTCATCTCTTTTGCGGGATTATGCGGATGTTTTTGTCGAAGAAATGCCCCGGGGATTACCACCCTTGAGAGGCATAGAGCACCAAATAGACTTTGTGCCTGGAGCTCAAATACCTAACCGTCCCAGCTACTGGAGTAATCCCGAGGAAACAAAAGAGCTTCGAAACAAGTGGATGAGCTATTAGAGAAAGGACACGTGAGAGAGAGCTTGAGTCCTTGTGCTTTGTCACTGTACTATTGGTGCCGAAGAAGGATGGAACGTGGAGGATGTGTGTGGATTGTAGAGCTGTGAACAAAATCACTGTAAAGTATCGCCATCCTATTCCTAGGTTAGATGATATGCTTGATGAACTGCATGGTGCATGTATCTTTACAAAAATTGATTTGAAAAGTGGATACCACCAAATTAGAATGAAACCAGGAGATGAGTGGAAAACAGCTTTTAAAACTAAGTATGGCTTGTATGAGTGGTTAGTCATGCCATTTGGCTTAACTAATGCACCCAGCACCTTTATGAGATTGATGAATCATGTTTTGCGTGCATTTCTTGGAAAATTTGTGGTTGTATACTTTGATGACATTTTGATATATAGCACTAATTTGGATTTGCATGTCATGCATGTAAAGTGTGTCTTAGATGTATTAAGACATGAAAAACTATATGCAAACCTCAAGAAGTGTACATTTTGCATTGAGCGGTTAGTATTTTTGGGGTTTGTAATCAGTTCTCATGGAGTTGAGGTTGATAGTGAGAAGGTGAAGGCTATCCAGGATTGGCCAACTCCGAAAAGTGTGAGTGACGTGAGGAGTTTTCATGGACTTGCTAGTTTCTATAGGAGATTTGTGAAGGATTTTTCTACCATTGCTGCTCCTTTAACTGAGGTAATTAAGAAAGAAAAAGGGTTTACTTGGGGTCGGGAACAAGAACATGCATTTACATTGTTGAAAGAAAAATTATGTTCCACTTCCTATTTTATGTTTACCCGATTTTCGAAAGCTTTTGAGGTTGAATGTGATGCTTCAGGGATTGGTATCGGTCTTTGTGCTTTTGCAGGGAGAACAAACCAGTTGCATATTTCGATGAGAAGTTTAGTGGTGCACAACTCAATTATCCCACATATGACAAGGAGTTGTATGCAGTTGTGAGAGCATTGGAAGTGTGGCAGCATTATCTCCAACCTAGAGAGTTTGTCATTAGGACCGACCATGAGTCTTTAAAGCATTTGAAGGGACGAGGGCAAGGCTGAGCAAGCGACATGCCACACGGGTGGAGTTTCTAGAAACCTTTCCTATGTGCTGCAATACAAGCAAGGGAAGGATAATGTGGTAAGTCGATGCTTTATCTAGGAGGTATTCCTTGATTACTACTTTACATTCTAAATTATTAGGATTTGAGCAGCTTAAGGAATTATATGTTTCGATGATGATTTTGCTACATGTATTCTCGCTAGTGAACATACCGCATTCGAAAATTCTATAAGCATGATGGGTATCTCTTTCGGGGTAATCAATTATGTGTGCCTAACTCGCTCTATGCGCACTTTATTTGTGCTTGAGGCTCATAGTGGAGGATTGATGGGACATTTTGGGGGTTGCTAAAACTTTGGATATTTTTGCAAGAACATTTCTTTTGGCTCGGAATGCGTAAAGATGTGGGAACGTGTGTGTACCAAGTGTATTGCATGTAGACAGAGCCAAATCCACTGTTAAACCTCATGGTTTGTATACCCCTTTACCTGTACTGCTTTGAACCATGGGACTGATATCTCTATGGACTTTGTTTTGGGTTTGCCTAAGACCAAGGGGATATGATAAGCATCTTCGTTGTTGTTGATAGTTTAGTAAGATGGCGCATTTCATTGCATGCCATAAAAGCGATGATCTTTGTGCAAGTGGCTGATTTATTTTTCAAAGATGTTGTTAGATTGCATGGCATTCCTAGGTCTATTGTTTCAGATAGAGATGCTAAATTTCTAAGTCATTTTTGGCGTGTGTTGTGGGGTAAATTGGGTACCAAACTTCTTTATTCTACTACATGTCATCCACTGGATCGATGGTCAAAGCGAGGTTGTCAATAGAACCTTAGGTACCTTACTACGTCTTTGTCGTAGGTAAGAATCTTAAAATGTGGAGTGAATGTTTACCATTTATCGAGTTTGCATATAACCGGAGTGTGCACTCAACCACAGGTTATTCACCATTTGAACTTGTCTATGGCTTTAATCCTTTAACTTTTTTGGATTTGGTGCCTTTACCTTTGCATGAGTTGTCTAGTACAGATGGTAAGAGCAAAGCTGAGCTGGTACGAGCCCTACACGAGAAGGCGAGACAGCATATTGAGCAGAAAAATAAGGTCTACGCCAAACAAGCCAATAAAGGACGAAAATTGGTGACTTTTGAACCCGGTGATTGGGTTTGGGTGCACTTAAGGAAGGAACGTTTTCCTGCCCAGCGGAAGTCCAAATTAGCTCCTAGGGGAGATGGTCCATTTCAAGTGATAGAAAGAATCAACAATAATGCCTACAAAGCTTGATCTCGCCGAGTGAGTATGGTGTTTCGCGACCTTTAATGTTCTCGACCTTTCTCCTTTTGATATGGATTCGATTCGAGGGACGAATCTTCGTGAGGAGGAGGGTCGATGTGAGCAATCCTACGAATTGCTATGATGGCTTAGACATGTCAAATAAAGAGCTAATCATACCGGTCGGGCCAATAACTAGAGCTAGGGCTAAGACGCTTCAAGAGGCCTTGTTTGCCTACGTGGATCAACATTTGAAGACCAAACTTGTTGGAGGAGATTTAGTTGGACCACAGCCCAACTTGGTCCATTTGTCTCAAATACTTGGGCCGGACTTGAAGGCTATGTAATGGGCTTAAGTCCAAGAGGCAATTATGTTTTAAAGACTTGGGCTATCAACCTTGTTGGAATTGTTTTATTTTGGGCTCATATGTATCTTGTTTTTATGTTGGGCTTATATGTATCATTAAGCCCAACCTTTCTTTCAAACCCTAGCTATAAGTAGTCTTCTTGGAGGAAAATTAGGGCAGATTTGATTGACATTCTATGAGGGGCTGCCGCCACCACTTGAGAGGTTTCATTCCTCTTACCCTTGTTACTCCAAGAACCTCATTTTCACTTATCAATTGAGACTTCCAATTGTGGCGTGTAAGTGTTGTTCTTACTTGGTTAAATTCTTATTATCGGGATTGCTTAGAACAAGTTTCTAAGAGGTGTCGTAGGAATTTAATTATCTTTTGTGTATAAGAATTGTAAGTTGTGTGAAAGTAGAGTCATTGTTGTTCAAAGCTGAAATTTCCATCAACTCCATTGCTTCTTCCGCGGATTGCACGTCAGGGGACATCTATCCAAATAGGAATATCTATAGCTAGAATATTATATTGACTAACTCTATAGAAGTCAATCAAACAATTGATTTGCAATTTTATGCCAATAAAAAATATTTTGAATTTTCAATACATTAATGCTTGTGTATAGATCAAGATAATGAAAGTCATAAATGATATCATTTTTGATTGATGATATTCTACCCCTAATATGGAGAACACCATTTCAGTCAACAAATTATGCAATAAGGATATCTTCTAACAGAGAAACATGTATAGCAAGTATAGCTACGTATAGATTTACTCATATATGGACATACTCGATCCTTTTTCAATAAAAATTAACTAAGACATTCTCATTATGTTTTATAGGAACAATCCACTTATATGCTTTATGCTTCAAGCATATTGAGTTCATCAAGGACTTAAAATATAAGTACCATTATTAAATGATGACAAAGATAAACGTATATTAAGTGTTATGATGCGCTATTATATCCACCACTAGAAATATATTTTTTCATAATCAGTGCCACGTCTTACGAAGAATCACTCGCCATACGTCATGGCAAATATTCACTTTTATAGTTCTCATTTAATAAGCAAATATCCATTGCTATTTCTTTGGGATTATACTTTAGGTGTATTGCTCTTGCCAAGAATACACGTACACTTCAAGTGTACTTGTGAATATTTCTCATGCAAACTTTATCACTTTTAGTATGCAGACCTCAATTCAAAAATCCTCATTCTGAATCAATATATTATGTGCATTAATATTGTTGACTTCATATACTTGTGCGGTTTCAGTATTTCTCAATCATATTGAGATCTCATCATTGTCATAGTTTTCATGTACTTGAATTTCATCTGAAAATAATATTTCAATCATGTTTGGGAAAAAATTCTGCTATAGTTCAAATTCCATCGACTTAACATATATGACCATCTTAAGTCTTTACTCCAGTAAGGAGTTTGTATCCTTGGTACCAACTTATCTACCACCTTTCAGTTGTGTCTCAAATTTATTTGTAGTGGTAGATTGTCCTTCAGGTACATCAAATTTAATAGGAGCATTCTTTGCCAGATGTTGATAAGTTAATATACCTGGCTATATAAATTATCCATTGAACTTCGGGTTCAATGTATCTTCTATGAGGATCAAAATAGAATATTAAGATGAGACACGAGCTAATATCTTTATCCGGTCTCATGTTTTCTCCTCTTTATATTGGGATATCATATTCAAAATTAATAAAATATGAATCTCCTGCTTGAGATTTAGTCCCAACATATCAGATAATTTCTTTGAGTACCTAGCTTATTACCTTGTGGTAGAGCAATATGCATAGCACATTTCTAAATCATAGATGGAAAATATTTAGTTTCTGACCACAAACCAACTACTATGAGGAGAACTTAATGAGTTGGCAAAATATGAAATAAGGGCTAATATATCACAGTTATGAACATTCTGCAGGATGTTCAATATTTATCTCAATACAAGCAGTATTACTAGGACAAATTGTGTCATTGGGAGAATGATAAATATGAGCTCATTATTAATGAATCGCAAACTACAGGTTACGAAAATCAACAATATACATATGACTATTCAGTTGATGCATCAAATAATAATTTCTTAGTATTAATACTAAAATAACACATTCAACCCCAAGTAATGCTAGTAACATTCAAATAATGCAACAAATAGCACATAGAAATTTGTCATATTAGGAAACTTCTAATTCCATAATATTTTTACAAATTCCAAATCATTCTTGTATTTTAATGATCTGGGATAGTCCTACCGGTCATGCTAACTAATAAATTATATATCAATAAACTTCAAATTTACTCAGTATTGCATCTCAATTTCATAAATTCTATGCAATATAAACCAGAAGAAACGAATGATAGTATCTATAATTGACATATATTCTAGGTCATAATGGTAATGCACATGTCTCAAAAGTCCATTCCAATGTCTTGATATAATAAGAGTATCATTAATATTAAAATAACGAGACTATATGGAGAGTAATGAATTACAAAATTGACCATTAGGTGAAGATCATGTAGCTCTTATGGAGCTTTTAATCAATTAACTCTTCTAGAGTTATTGATC
This sequence comes from Rauvolfia tetraphylla, assembly GCA_030512225.1. Taxonomy (NCBI): domain Eukaryota; kingdom Viridiplantae; phylum Streptophyta; class Magnoliopsida; order Gentianales; family Apocynaceae; genus Rauvolfia; species Rauvolfia tetraphylla. The sequence goes on along the minus strand of JAJQKT010000024.1, from coordinate 5,687,930 downwards.
AACTAGTTCTTCAGGAACTTTGTACTACCATTTATACTTTGGAAATATATTTCAAATTTGTACAAATAAATTACCAATATTGTTTAGACAAAGTAAATCTTCACCATTCTTGATCCAAAAAGAAACTAGACTAATATACAAATACTAGAATATATGATATGAAAACTTTCAAATAATAATCACAAAATGATAGAAAATAGAAAAGCAATAATTTGATAATTCAAATTTTTTATTAACATTCAAATTGTTAAAAACTCTTTTTGGATATTCAAAAGAATTGGCTACATTCACATGTGTCATATAAATATCATCGATACAAGCATTATTACTTTCAGTAGCATAATTTAGGGAAGTAAAGCAATATTAATACTTAATAGATATTCATAACATGCTTGACGTACTACAAGTATCTGACAAATTTTCATATTGCATTAATAACATGTTGGAATTATTAATTCCCCCTTTTCCTTCTCATTCTTTTTTCACTTCCGGTAAGTATCTATTCACTGAAAATTTAATGAGTCATTCTTACAACATAAGAACAAGGTCATTTCTACTAGCCTCAACCAAAATATTTTTCATAAATATATTATAAATTCGAATGACATCCACTTTAGGTAATGACATAAAATTAGTTGGTCAGGCATCAAAATATTTGACTCATTTAGTTTCAGAAGATACAAATTCAAAATACTTCTGAAAAACTTTTTCTCGATATTGCTACTACAGGAGCATGTTAGAGATATGAGAAAGGAAAAATCTTTTATCTATCACATTACTAGTAATATTTCTCCTTATAAATTTAATTGAGGAGAAATTCTAAATGCGATAAAATTTTGCATACTGATAGATATAAAATCTTGTAGGCACACTTATAACAAATCATAACTAGCACTTATATGACAATCATCTTCTGGTGATTGTATGTTTCCTTAGGAATTTGTAAGTAATCAAGTGGTTTTGATGCTTTGTATTTCTTAAATGGTGTCATCATAACCCGCTATATCTAAATGCATCTATTCTGATTGCCATGATTATATGGATATTTCCTACCAAGGCCGCACCCATGTCCACTGCCTCGATCACGACCACGACCATGACCTCTTATAGGGCCATAACCATGAGTTCTAACTACATTCACTTCAGGGAGTAGAGTAGAACTTGTTGGTCAAGCTCATGATATTTCATTAACAACTCATTGTTAGATTTAAACTCTTGTAGCTGTAAGTGCATCCAATCATACCATGCTTTTGGTAGAATGACCATATTCTAATGGCCAAATCTTTTTTTTTTTTGAGATAGTCAAAACAAGTGGATCTTTCACGGAAAGATATTTTGCCTTTAGACCATCATGGAGATAGTGGCAGAGAAAATTATGGCTTTTGCGTGATTTTGAGATAATGATGCATTGTTTTCAAGAATGGTGTCTGCTAGACCCATTGCATTTAGATAAATTTGAGCATCTAATGTCCATAATAGATAGTTCTTTCCAGAAATATCAAGAGTAAAAAATTTCAATTTTGAAAGGTATGCTGTAGGAATTCAAAGTTAGAAAAATAACTCCTTTTTCTTGATTAAACTCTAAATTCCAGTGGCAAAGATGCAGCGGTAGAGTCTTGTGCTAATAACATGTTATGAATTTGTTGGCACGCAATAGTCATCAGCACAATGAAATTGTAATAGTAATAGAGAGAATTGAATAAGAAAACTATAATAAAGAGAATAGAGAAACGCTATAGAGAGAAAATAAAATAGAGAAAGAACATAAGAGATTTATTTTTTCTTTGAGAGTAAATGAATGAATCAACTTAGTGTATCCAATACATTAGTCTAAAGCCCTATTTATATGGTTCAGGGGTACATATCAATAAGAAAAGATAGTGAAGAATTAAAAAAATAAATCCTATCAATATATAAAGATATGATAGAACTCTATCATCTATCTTCTGGTAGGATAGAGTATCTGTATTATTGATATTAGATAATGGACATACACAATTATATTAATTTTATAACAAAAGCATGTTAATTAGAGGATTTCTTAACTTTCATCGCTCCACATTTGATTGATGACAAAAGAGGGAGAAGAAGTGTTGCAAAATGTACTTTGTTATTGACAAGTATTATGATGAATGACATTATGACTTGCCAAGTCTTGTGATGAATGAAGCTTATTTTAGTTGATTCATTATGATTGTATATGGCATTATGGTTTGCTGTGCTCATTGACATTAATGATTTGAGAATGATGGTCTTGAAGTAGTTGATGTGCCTTGAGTTGATTTTGAGTCTATATGATCTCAAATGGAGCATTGGTTGATCAAGATGATTTATTGCTATAGTTGATCAACGTGCTTTGATGATTGAGTGATTGATTTTAAGCACTTATATTGCAAAATCTACCTTTTATGATTTTACCAAAAATTCGGACGCAAACCAAAAATTTGGTTGTCCGAACTTTCTACCAAAAATGATGTTTTGATAATTTTTGCACAAAACTATCTTAATCTTCTCTAAAATAATTAAGAATCCTTGGGAAGGTTTATTCTTAGAAAACGAATTCATTATGTTGAATACTTGTGCTTCTAGTACTTGATTTTTTTTCAAAAATTTGATTTTCACAACTCAAGTCCAAAAATGAGCACTATCTAAGGGGGAGCCTTGTATATTTATTCTAACCTCTAAAACATCTCTTAGAATGTGTTCTAAATGCTTCATCCTACATTTTCTATTTTGATGGAAGGAAGGAGGATTATGGAGGTTGATTGGGTCATAGGCTCATTCATGAGCCATGCTATCATTGTGCCTAAATTGTTCATCATTCATCTATGACATTATTGCTTCATTGTACAATCTTGTTTAAATCTATAACATTTTGCATCAAAGTTTGTCATCATCAAAAAGTGAGAGATTGTATGCCCTAAGGAAAAATCATAGAGTTTAAATTATGACAAACATTGACATGAACTAACTTGAGTATTTTGTGTGAGATAGGATTATTGGATTGTGGAACCTAAAAAGCCCCATTTTCTTGAAGATAAGATGCTCTCATTTTCTTGAAGATAAGATGCTAAGTACAACTCAAATATGCTCAAATCTCAAAAGTGTATAGAGCATGTCCTAAGTATTGGAGGCTTTGAAAACCATAGTGTAGGTTTACAATTGCTTAATAGATATATCCTTGTAAATCGTACACTTGTTTGTCCTTGGAATCTAAAATATTTTCAAGAGAGCTTAAAACTTGTTTTCAATCTTAAATGATTTATCTTACAAGTGTTTTACCAAGTTCTTATCAACTGCTTTTGGACTAATTGATTTCTATCATTTTTTCAAAGTTTGAATAGTTCAGACTCCAATTCGAACATCTGAACTGAAAAACCTTGGCTATTGAATTTCTAGAGGTATTGGATGCTTGTGTCCAAATTCAGTCTACACAAGAAAATTCAGACGATCATTCAGATATGGGAGTCCATGTTCGATCGATTGAATTTTACTATTACTATCCATTATTTGAACATTGCAACTGATTTTTAAACCCTATAAAATACATAAACTTCATATTTTTAGGTAGTTCTTCAGCCTTTAAGAATCTTTACTCTTCCCAATCATTCTTTATAAAAAATCTCTCTTTTGTCTTGCGCTAAAATGTTGAATCTCAAGATTCCATAGACAAAAAGGTGAAGGTGTGCTAAATTTGTCATCATCTACCAAGTTGTTGGTAACATTCTTCTCTCTTACTTCATCTATTTTTTTTTCAAGGTTATCTTAAGGATATAAAAGTTGGGGCAAAAAGCGCCACAGACACTCGAACTTTTCCCAATTATCGACTTTAGCACTTAAACTAAAAAACGTATGGTTTTGACACTCCAACTTTAAATCGTAACTGACGTTAGCCCTTCCGTCACATATGGCAGTTAAATCACTGGCGACGTCTAAAAGTGACCGAAAGTTAGGGGGTATTTTTGTCTAATCCCAATCCACCACCACGACTCACGGGAGGAGCCCAATCTCGAGCCTCCCATCCAGGGTTTGACTACGCCATTTTAGATTCTCGGAAAATTGCTCGCATAACTTAGACCCAGGAGGTCAATAAAGCGACAAACGCTGTCCCCCTATCCATCTCGCAACAATGACATCAAAGTAGTTCGCTGCTACATAGGGAAGCTGGATCCGAAGAATCGGAAAAATGGCTACAAATTTTCCTTCGAAAATGGAGAATGGTAAAAGGGAACTCATTTTAGCAAAACTCTACAGAGCTTGTTAGTTTTTACTTCTGATCTTGCGATCCATGGAAGACTTCATAATCATCGAATCCTCTTCTTCCCCACTTTCTTTCTCGGCGTCGTCGCAAACCCCTTCAAAACTACCTCTCAAATGGCCAAACGCCTATCCCGAACCTACTCGAGACCCTGGACCCAAAACCAAGCAACTCTTGCCGGTTTGGACCCTAATTCTCACGATCTTGGTGTTACCATTGTAACAAGCGGGTTCCGATTGAAACCTCAGCGGATCTACCCGACATCATCTGTCACGAGTGCAAGAATGGCTTTGTTGAATCCATCGATTCACATCAGCCTCCATCTCTCTCCGGGGCCTCTGACCCTGTCGATGCTCTCTTTTGAATTTTGAAGTGCCCTGCCACTCATCAACTTAATACGCCAATTCTCTAATTACCTTTCCCTTAACCACCAATTGCACTGAATGAAAACAAGGTCACTGAGTCTCTGATGGGAGGCTGAGATTGGGCTCCTCAGGTAGCTGTGGTGGTGGATTGGGGATTAAACAAAAATACCCCTAATTCTGGTCACTTTTTAGACGTCAGTTAGGATTTAACGGCCATGTGTGACGGAAGCGCTAACGTCATTTACGATTTAAAGTTGGAGTGTCAAAACCATACGTTTTTTAGTTTAAGTGCTAAAGTCGATAATTAGGAAAAGTTCGAGTGTCTGTGGCGCTTTTTGCCCTAAAAGTTGTTAGCCCTAAGGGCAAATCATGTAGTTTTGATTAGTTTTGATTAATGGCAAACATTGATATGGACTAATTCATATGCTATTTGTGTGATAGGATTATTGGATTAAGAAGCAAAGAGTTATCATTGCCTTGGAGCTAAAAGTGTTAAGGACAACTCTAATATGCTCAAGTATCAAGAATATGGAGCATGTCCTATGGATAGAAGGCTTTGAAGACTCTAGTGTAGGTTTACACTTGCTAAATAGGTATATTATTGTAAACCTTACACTTCTTATTTCTTGGAACCTATTGAATGCATAAGAGAGTACAAAACTTGTCTTTGAATCTTAAATGGCTTTGAGTAAACTTTTAATGATCTAGTGCTTTGGTAACGGTTTTTGAGTTTAAAAGATTTTATATGACTTATTTTTTGGTACAAAATGATTTCAAACTTATTGAGCTTGATTTTCAAATGTTTTGACAAAGTTTGATCAGTTCAGACGTCCAAACTGTGAACATTGTTACTGTTTTTCCAGAGAAATTCAGACGCAAGTTCGGACGCAGGAGGCAAAGTTCGGACGTCCAAACTTTCCCAAACAACATGTCTCAGTGATGTTCGGATGAAAGTTTGGACGTAGAGGATCAAGTTCAGACGTCCGAACTGATAAGGATTGGGCCCCTAACTTCACCCCAAAAGCGCGCTCGGAGGGGAAGGATTGGACCCAACCTTATAACCTGCACAGGATTCACTTCGCAGTCGATGTGGGATGCATCATCCCCACTCCCATGGGAGAGCATTGCCTCGATCGGCGTTCTGTCCCATGTGGGACTTATCACCCTAACTCGCCCCCAAAAGCGCGCTCGGAGGGGAAGGATTGGACCCAACCTCATAACCTCGCACGAGATTCACTCCGTGATCGATGTGGGATGCATCATCCCCACTCCCTTAGGAGCAGACTGCCTCAGTCGGCGTTCTGTCCCATGTGGGACTTATCGTCCCCACCCCCTTAGGAGTGGACTGCCTCAGTCGGCGATCTGTCACATGTGGGACTTATCACCCCCACCGCCGAGAGCTGGCTCTGATACCAAATGATAAGGATTGGGCCCCTAACTTCGCCCCAAAAGCGCGCTCGGATGGGAAGGATTGGACCCAACCTTATAACCTGCACAGGATTCACTCCGCAGTCGATGTGGGATGCATCACGAACTCCTTGAAAATTAGCTGTTACTAGCTTTTATGACTGTTAGAACTAATTTTTAAAATTAATAAAAGCCATAAACTCCAGATTTTTTATAACTTTTGAACACTTGAGAAATCCTAACATTCCAAAATCATTTGAAATCCTTAGAGCTCTCTTTTGTCTTGTGCTTTCAATTGATCATTCAAGATTCAAAAGACAACAAGGTGAAGTGGTGTTAACTTGTGTAATCATCTACCAAGAAGTGGTAATATCTCATCCAATCTCTATTTAATATTATTACCTACTTGCTCAATACAAGGTTATCTTGTAACATAAAATCCTTGTGGTAAGGTTGATCCTTTAGGTGTTGATTCAAGGTTGTTTTTAGATATAAAATCCTAGTGGTTGGGTGATCCTTTTTTGTAGCATTACAAAGGAGGTTATTGGTGTAAAATCCTTGTAGGGTGAGCCTCTTGTGTAATTGATTGAATTTGAGCATATAGTGGATTTGTTGAAATCCTTGAGTGTGGACTCAAGATAGTGGATGTAGATCTTGAAGAAGATCGAACCACTATAAATTGCTTGTGTTATTTACTCTTTATTATGTATTGCTTTATCATTATGTTCATCACATTAACATTTAAGCAATTAAATATAATCTTTCCAAATCAAGTTCATAAAACAGAAAAAGGTTTCGAAAATTAACCAAAGACCTAATTCACCCCCCTCTTAGGTCTTTCAAAACCTTTTTGAAATGGTGAACCTTGACTATTGTAAGTGAAAAGAAGTTGTGGAGTAAAACCCTTGTTGGGTGAGCATCTCTTATAACTTGATAAACTTTTGTTATAGTTGAATTTGGTTGAAATCCTTGAGTCAGGGCTTAAGGTAGTGGATGTAGATCTTGAGTGATCGAACTATTATAAATTGCTTTTGTGTCTCTTCTCATCTCTCTTTTAATTTGGAAAATCATTGTGTTTACTTGAATAGCTTGTTGTGAGTTTGATTTCACACATCTTCCAAGCTATATTCTCAAAAAGAAAAATGTTTTGAAAAATTAACTAAAGACCTAATTGACCCCTCCCCTCTGTTAGGTCTTTTGCATGGATTAGAAGAGAGAGTGAAGAAGATTGAAGATCTATTGAAGAAAAGCTCTCGTGATGGTGAAGGTGCCTCTAAGGTTTAAGAAAATGGAGAGAAAGATGAAGAACAAGAGAGAGAGAGAAATGAAGAAGAAGAATAAAAAGATCAGGATGACAATGATAGTGATGATACTGATGATAATGATGGAAACGACTTTGAGCTAGTGGCTAGATGAAGTGGAAAAAGAAAGAAAAAAAGGTGATGAAGGCTGACAAGAAGAGGAAGATTAAAAAAAGAGCAAGAACAAGCAAGTGGAGAAGGAATAGGCATTCAAGGGGAGTCTAGTATGGAAGAAGATATGATTGAGAAAGCCAAGATAACTTCCCCATCCACCACTTCATTTGGAAGATGAAGAGAGAAGCATGTTGTGAAAAAGAAGGCCCCAAGAAGGTCTTCTCAATTGGTGGCAACTCCAAAGCCAAATTAATCCAGCAAGAAACATGAAAGCGATGTTCCGCTTCACATTGAGCTCAAAGGGAACATTTCACTGCCAACAAATATTGAGTGAAGACCATGAAGAAAATTGAAGACTGAACATCTCTTACGCTTTATCTCATCTATCATGTTTTTAGTTTATGAACTTCATTTCATGACTTATGTAGGTCTTTAGTCCATGTATTTCATCAGTACATATAGCTTATGTATTTCAGGTTTTTAGCTTACGTTTCTATGTACTTCTTTTAGTCTATGTGCCTCTCTTTAACTCATGTTTTTAGTTGACATTCAATGATGATATAAATTGTGTTGATAGCTTCTCTTTTATTCTAACTCACTATAAACACCCCAATTTTATTGATCACAAAAGGAAGAGTGAGTATATTATGCGAAATATATGAAGTGCAAATGTGGTCAAAAGTATGGTCGAGTATTACAAAGCATAGTATTAATTAGATTTGTTTGTATTGGAAATGTGAGTGCAAATGTGGTAAAAAATGTATCACGAATATTTTTACACTCATGAGGTTTATTTTAACTTGAATGGTTGAACTTATCAATTTTGGACTCAAATTTGAACTTGAATTCCAATGCATACAATCCAATCCGAACTCATACAAACTTTCCCACCAAAAAGTGTTCATTTGTTGTCTAAACTATGCAAAACATCCTTTATTAGATTTTTCATAACTTTTGCATACATTGAAAAGATTTTTCATAACTGTGCTACATGTGATTATTCAAGATTCCAAATGCAAAAGTGAAGCGGTGGTAGCATTATTTTTTGGTTAACTCTTTCTTTATCTTATTATCTCTTTGTTTATTCAAGGTTGTCTTGAGAAACATAAAACCCCTTTGGAGAGGGTGAACCTTGATTCTTGAATTGTAAAAGAGGTTGTGGTTTAAAACCCTTGTAGAGTGAACCTCTTGTGCACTTGTATGGATTGCGATCTAACTAGATTTGTTGAAATCTTTGAGTGTGAGCTCAAGGTGGTTGATGTAGGTCTTGAAGAAATAAAACCACTATAAATTATTGTGTTCTTTGTGTTTCTTACTTTAATTCCCCTTTTATTGATCCTACTTCTTTTCTCTTAAGAGTTATTGATATTTATTATTCTCACATTTAATAGGTATCCTCCTTGCAACTACTCTCTATAAAGATTTCTTAAATACTTGGAGGTTTAGTTTCTTAAAAGACTTTTTTAAAATGAAAAGATTTCAAAAATTAGCCAAAGACCTAAATAACCCCCTTTCAGTCTTTCAGAAGTGAAAAATAAGGCAAGATTTGAGGGATCAATTTACAACCATACTTGAGTGAAGATGCTTCCATAATTTTCTCTTACTATTTTGATCTGCATGTGTAGATAGGACATGCTAATCTAGCTCGAATGGTTCGTCTATATGCAATGTGTCAAGAAGGATGATAGAGAATAGCCATACCAAATATCTGACACTAGAGGAGTTTAAGGCAGCGTCAATTACATATATCTCAATTGTGGGGAAGTGTAAACATTTTTCATGTATGTATTTCTCATTCCATGTGCAAATAATGGTTTAAGGGATAATCCTCTTGCAAACATACAAGAAATTCAAAGCCAAAATACGATCCGCTACTCCATGTATAACGGAAGAAGAAATTGATAGGAGAATTGAGAATGAGTTTTCTACATGGTTCAAGGCTGATGTAATTCCCTCTTTCTCACACATTTTTTAAACGGCTTTTAAAATCTATTTTCATTGATACTTACTAACAATGAAATGTGTTATAGGTCCAAGATCCTCAAAATCTTGTAAAAATGGTGAAAATACTAAAAGTCTGGCTTGGGAAGCTTTAAGACAAGTTAAATCATTTTAGGGCTACTTTCTAAATGGATTTAGATTCCACATTCATGATCATAGAATTAGAAAGAAAATTGTAAACAATGGAGTTTTGTTGAAGGGGTAGAGGAAGACATCAATAGTGGAAGTGACTATTATGGGTTTTTAAAGGGGTTCATTGAGGTTCAGTTACCAGGAATTCCATGTCAAGATTTTTTATTATTTAAGTTTGATTGGTACGATCCTACCATGAACAAAGGAGTCAAAGTTTACTAGCAGTATAAAATTGTGAACAATCAATTACAGGTGAAGATACCTAAAACATGATCCATTTATGTTAGCTATGCAAGCCAACCAAATGTGTTATGCTACCTATCTTGGAAATAAAAGGTAAAAGTCTAATTGGATGGTCATATGCAAATTGAAGGCTGGTTACGTGATTGATACACCAATAGTTGAGAGACTACATCAGGTGGAGATAGATGACTTCTTGGGGTGGATGTACGTGGTGAAGATGACTTTATTGTCATAGTTAAACATGAATTAGGGGAAAGAGAGATATGGTATGTTCATAAACTAGAAAGTACAGGAGATGACATTACTTGGATCTGGAATCAGGATGAAGGTTAATGGGAATCATATTATTCTATGGATAAAGATGAAACTGATAATTTAATAAGGAATGAAAACAATGAATAGCTTTAGTTGTTTCTACATATTTGGCATGTCAGTTATTCAAACAGTGAACTTATTTAAAGTTAATTTATGGAGGTAAGTAGTATTTAGTTGGTGAACATTTTATTTGTGTTCAATGCCTCCACGTAGATCATGTTTGATACCACCCCAAGTGTTGGGTGATTGTACCTCTTCTTCTTCCTTGGCCAAACTACTGTCCCTACCAAGTAAGGATCATACAGGACCAACAGACTAGATGCCTTGCATGACACTTGCTATGAGCACGGCTAGGGTTCAACTTATAGCAGTTTGGGATGCCTCATCTTCATGAAAGAAATTGCCACTTGAAGCCTGAAGCCATTCCGAGATTGAGAAAGAGCAAATGTGCAAGCTACATGCCAAGGTCAATTTCACTAATACTTGGAAGATTTTCAGATCCTAAAAGGTTTTGAAAAACATGCCCAAAGGGTTGGGAAAGGTTTCCATGAAATAGAGTTAGAAGTTACATAGTTCTTTGGTTTCGATGTACTTTTGGTGTCCAGAGATTTTCAAATAAAAAATCATCGTTCTACAAGTTTGTATTTATTATCATGATTTTTCTATATAGGTAAATATCATTCCAAACCGTGCTCATTTGATGCTTCAAAGAATGGCACAAACTCAGTGAACCTAGACTCCATTCCATAATTGATACTACTTAGTAACACTGTCATAACTTGAGTTTTAGAAATACAATTGGAGTTATTTGAGACTATTGGAAAGGTAATATATATCTCTACAACTTTTATGAAGATATCTAGGGCTAATTCAATTGTTTCCTTGATCCAAAATGGTTGGAAAGTTTACTAATCAACACAGTTGGGTCGTTCCTTTGAAAAGGCCTTGCAACCATGAGATACTAGTTGCAAGCGGTGCTTCCTAGTGCGTGATGAAGAATTCCATAATTTTATTTTTTGAATATTTTTATGTAGTTTGACCACCATTTTAGTTCATTTTTATATAATTTGACTGGTCTAATACTCATTTGACTTAGCACTAATTAGCTTAGGGTTTGGCATGTATATAAATCAAAATTTGGGTTAAACTTAATTAGTTTTTGAATGGTACAGAAAACTTGCAGCTTTTTGCTTCTTTTTCTTTGTGAGATGACCCACTAGGGTTTCTTCCTTCTTGTGAGATCATGTTGAATCTCGCATGGTGAGTGATCAAGGGCGTAATCTTCCTTGTGTTTGAACAATCCATTTCATGGGCTCTTGTTTGGTTTATCATAAGAATTCTTGAAAGATTCCTCAATTGCTATCAAATGGGTCTTGAATTTCCTACTTAAATTATTGATTCGTTGTTAGGAATTGTTGTAGAAATCTCTTCTCTAGTGTTGGGTTGCTATTACCTTCTTGAAATAGGGTTCAATTCCTTGCTAGAAGTGGGTTAGAAAATTGGGACAAAATCTAGGGTTTCACTCAAGAACATCCATTTGGCCAAATTCTCCTACAAGCCTTCAACCTCTTGCAGATAAGGTCTTGGTTAATCCATCATTTGCTAGAGTAGATGCCCTGTATGACACCTTCTATGGTATCGGTTACAACAACTTCCATGGCAGCTTTTGCACCTGGCTCTATCCAAGTGGCAATTAGTAAGTTTTATTTACATTTCCAAAATTTGCTTAATTTTTATATTTTTTATACATTTTTTTGTTAAACTTATAATTATTCATTTGTTTAATTGAACAATTTCTTATTGTAAGAGGGGAACAGTGCGAGAGATATCAAATATTTTTTTATTCTCATTTCACCAGACTGTATCAAAATTTTGAGTCATTCCTGTTAGAGTTGCAGTGCATGTGGTTCAAGTTATGGAATGTAAGTAACAATTTGAAATGATAATTTTCAAATATGTTTTTTAATATTTGACATTATTTTATTTTCAAGCCCACAAGCCTTCAAACTTCAAGCCTACATCGTTAATGTCATGCCCCATGGCCAACTACTTGGCAATCGTCCTCGCTATGCCAAAATGGGTATCCCAGGTTGACAATGGGTACTTAGGCCCATGCTCATATACAGATCACTTTACTTACAGTTATCCCATGCGGGATTGGGATATCATATACACCTCCCTTAAGGGCTTAGCGTCCTCGGTAGGCACCCTAGAATAGAATCCAGAACAGAATTAGTGCTAGGCACCCAGAACAGAATCATTGACCCAGGACCAAATCCGGGATAATAAATTATAGAGGTGGCGCACACCACACACGGTGTAGCACTTAGTTCCCATAATGTCAAGCCCCAAGCTCGAGGGCCAGATCACGCGACTCATGGGCTTGGTAGTACCCATGGCCAACTACTTGTCAATAATTCTCGTTATGCGAAAATAGATATCCTAAGTTGACAATGGGTACTTAGACCTATGATCATATATGTAAGACCTAAGAGGGGGGTGAATTAGGTCTTTGGTTAATTATCAAAATATTTTTCTATTTTGTAAATCCTTTACCTTAATAAAAGCTCTTCTTCAAATTCAACAAACTCTAAGTTTATATGTGATTCAATGGTTGAGACAAGATGATCAAACAATAAAATCACAACCAATCAATCAACACTTAAGAACAAATAATAATAATCACAAGTACGTAAACAAGTAAAGCAATAAGAAAATAAACACACGATTTATAGTGGTTCGATCTCTCTAAGATCTACATCCACTACCTTGAGTCCACACTCAAGGATTTCATCCAATCCACTATATGCTCAAATTCAACAATTACATAAGAGGCTCACCACACAATGGTTTTACACTCACAACCTCTTTTAGTAATTATACAAACAAGGTTCACCCTTCCACAAGGGTTTTATATCTAAAGACAACCTAAAGACCAATCTAATCAAAGGCTCACCCACAAACGGGTTTTACACCACAACCTTGATTAATCTAGTCTATGGCTCACCCTAACACAAAAGGGTTTTATGTCACAAGAAAACTTTGCAATGAGCTAGTAGAAAACACAATTGAGATAAGAAAAGAGAGTGTGTAAGATGTTACCACTTTGTTGGTAGATGATTACACAACGTTTCACCTTCACACTTTGTTGCCTTTGGAATCTTGAATTTTAATCTTTGAGCACAATGCAATTTGAGAGCTTTTCAATTTAATTTGATGTAAACAAGTTAGAGCATGTAGGATTTGTTAAGTTCAAAAGTTCTTTTAAAAAATCTGGAGTTTATGGCTTTTATAGAATTTGAAAATCAGTTCAAACGGCTATAAAACGGCTAGTAACGGCTAGTTTCAGGAAAATTCGGACGACCGAATTTTTCCTGCTGTGTTCGAATCTTCTTCCGAATTTCTCTGGAAGAACAGTGACCATGCTGAAGGCCAAAATTTGGACGATCGAATTTTTTGGCTGCGTCCGAATCTTCTTCCTAATTTCTCTGGAAGAATAGTAGCAAACTTTTGCTACAAAATTCGGACGACCGAATTTTTTAGACTTTGTCAAAACATATTCAAATCAATTCAAACAAGTTGGAAAACATTCTAGCCTTAAAGATAAGTCATTAAAGACCTTTTATGTACCAAAACCATTTATGAAAACTTGATAATTTAGGAAACTTCAAAACCATTGAAACCATTTAAATCAAGTTTTGTGCTCTCAATTGCAACTCATAGATTCCAAGGCTTAAGAGTGTAGGGTTTACAAAGTTTACCTATTAACCACATTTAACCTACACTTCATGTCTTCAAAGCCTTCATTAATTTTGAACAAACTCTTCAATCTTTAATCACTTTGGCATATTTGAGTTGTTCTTGCATTGCTAGCTCCAAGGCAATGAGACTTGCTTCCTTCTCAATCCAAAAATCCTATCACACAACATACAAGCATATTAGTCCTTATCAATGTTTGTCATTAATCAAAACTAATCAAACCTACATGATTTGCCCTTAGGGCTAACAATCTCCCCCTTTTTGATGATGACAAACTTTGATGCAAAATGTGATGGATTTAAACAATGTAGTACAAAGAAGCATTAATGTCAATAATGGATAATAACCAATTTAGCACATTGACATGCAAAAGGCTCAATATGAGCCTATGACCCAACCAACCTCCATTAACCTCCTTCTTTCCAACTACATATAGAAGATATAGCATTTAAGTATTTAGAAAACTTCTAAGAGAGGTTTTAAAGGTTGTAATAATTTAACAATGCTCCCCCTTAGATTGTGCTTATTTTTCAACAACTTTGGACATGAGATGCTAAGCTTCCGAGTTCTGACATATCAAGTCCAAACTTTAAAATAATTAAAATGAAAGCTTCAATTTTTGAAAATAAGCTTTCCTAAAGTTGTTCAAACATAGTGGGAGAGATTAAAACAAGTTTGAATCAATTTGAATAACAAAAGAGCACATTTTGGCAACAAAATATGCATGCATCCGAATTTTTAAATCTTAAGTCCAAACTGCAATAAATTCAATATAATGAATGTTAAAAGTGAAATAAAGTGTTTCTAAGGTTGTTCAAACATAATGGAAGAGATTAAAACAATTTTCAAACAATTTGAACAACAGGAAAAACATTTTTGACAAGAAGATCTTGATGCATCTGAATTTTTTGTCCGCATCCGAATTTCAAGTCCAAAATTTTGTCAACAAGTTTGAAAAAAATGATTTTGCATTTTCAAATGAACTATAGAAGTACTCAAATATGTATAGCCACAATAACACTCAATTTAGCTTTGCAAAACCATAAAACTCATGTATTTAGTTGTTTTCATGATGTAACTTAAAGTCATAGGTCAAGGCAAGAACCATGATGAAAAATTTCACAATCTCAACTCAACCATTTTCAAAATCTCAGAAAACAATCATTTCTCAATTTAAATTTCAAATGCAACCATATATTTGCACAATACATATTTATTTCACATTTCAACCTATTGCAATCATACATAGCACATTTACAGCAAGCACATTACAATACAGCAAGCACATTACAATACAACAAGCACATAGCATATTTTGCAGTCGACATTCTTTCTCCCCATTGCCACTGCTATTTCACATTTTCACACATTTTGTCATCACATTTCTTCTCCCCCTTTTGTCATCAATCAAAGACAGGGTTTAATGAAAATGAGACAACATGTATCACATATAAGCAGTATGTTGATCAACTCTCATTTAGCAATTAAGCAATATATTGACCAACTCTCATAAACAGTATATGTCTAGTCAAATAATTATCATTCTAACAGTAATAATCATTATGTAGCATTTCAAAAATGATAAATCAAATTCTTCTCCCCCTTTTTTTAGCAGCAATTAAACTTGGGGTGAGAATAATTGGATAACAAAAGGGAAACAAAAGAAGCTCTTATCACAAAGATTTCACATATTGAGCTTCAAAACATTATAATGACTAGAAAGGCACAAGTAAATTTCAATGTTAAAGCATAACATGTGCATTAAGTCATAATCTAAAATAAGCAACAAAATAGAGTTTAGGGATAGAAAGGCTTAGTCTTTGGATGCGCTTCATGGTCTTCACTTCCAAATTTGTTTGTTATGATGGCCATGTCTCCCTTGATCTCTATATAATAGGGTCCTTCATTTGTTGATTTCTTGCTGGTGTAGTTCTGCTTTGGAAAGCTACCAATTAAGAGGATCTTGGATCTTCTTTCTTTGAACCACATTTTCTTCCTCCCATTTTCTTCCTCCCCTGGCTGAAGGAAATTTGGTGATGGATTTGTGATTTGACTTTGTTAAACTCCCTTCACCTCTGTAAGACCTAAGAGGGGGGGTGAATTAGGTCTTTGGCTAATTATCGAAATCCTTTTCTTGTTTTGCAAATCCTTTGCCTTAATAAAAGCTCTTCTTTAATTTCACAAACTTTAAGTTTATATGTGATGTGATGGTTAAGATAAAATCATCAAACAATAAGACTACAACCAATCAATCAACAACTATGAATAAGTAATAATAACAAGAGCATGTAAATAAATAAAACTATAAGGAATGAACACACAATTTATAGTGGTTCGATCTCTCTAAGATCTACATCCACTACCTTGAGTCCACACTCAAGGATTTCAAGTTCAACAATTACATAAGAGGCTTACCACACAATGGTTTTACACTCACAACCTCTTCTAGTAATTATACAAACAAGGTTCACCCTTCCACAAGGGTTTTATATCTAAAGACAACCTAAAGACCAATATAATCAAAGGCTCACCCACAAACGGGTTTTACACCACAACCTTGATTAATCTAGTCTATGGCTCACCCTAACACAAAAGAGTTTTATGTCACAAGATAACCTTACAATGAGCTAGTAGAAAACAGAATTAAAATGAAGAATGGAGTTTGGATATTACCAACGCTTCTTGGTAGATAAATACAATTGCTAGTACCACTTCACCTTTGCCTTTGGAATCTTGAATGTACACCTTTGAGCACAAGGGAATTTGAGAGCTTTTCAATTTGATTTGATGTAAAATAAGTTAGAGCATGTAAGATTTGTTAAGTTCAAAGTTCTTCTAAAAAATCTGGAGTTTATGGCTTTTATAGAATTTGAAAATCAGTTCAAACGGATATAAAACGGCTAGTAACGACTAGTTTCAGGAAAATTCGGATGACTGAATTCTGCATCCGAATTTTTCGCTTCAAAATTCGGACGACCGAATTCTGCGTCCGAATTTTTCGCTACAAAATTCAGACGACCGAATTTTTTCCATGCGTCCGAATCTTCTTCCGAATTTCTCTGGAAGAACAGTAGCAAACTTTTGCTACAAAATTCGGAAGACCGAATTTTTTGTCCTGCGTCCGAATCTTCTTCTGAATTTTTCAAACTTTGTCAAAATATGTTCAAATCAATTCAAACAAGTTGGAAAACCTTCTAGCCTCAAAGATAAGTCATTAAAGACCTTTTAAGTGCAAAAACCATTTATGAAAACTTGATAATTTAGATAAGTTCAAAACCATGAAACCATTTAAATCAAGTTTTGTGCTTTCAATTGCAACTCGTAGATTCCAAGACTTAAGAGTGTAGGGTTTACAAAGTATACCTATTAAGCACATGCAACCTACACTTCATGTCTTCAAAGCCTTCTAACATCTTGAACAAACTCTTCAATCTTCAATCACTTTGACATGTTGGAGTTGTTCTTGCATTTTAGCTTCAAGGCAATAAGACTTCAAACTTCTTAATCCACAAATCCTATCACACAACATACAAGCATATTAGTCTTCATCAATATTTGTCATTAATCAAAACTAATCATAACTACATGATTTGCCCTTAGGGCTAACAATCTCCCCCTTTTTGATGGTTTTCCATATGGACAAGTATCTCAAAAATAATTTTCTCAAAACACATTTTTAGCAATCCTCTAACTAAATCTTGATAGAAAAGTTTGTTCAACAAATCCATGTTCACATGAACAAATCTTTTATGCCAAGAAAATCATTATCATAAGGAGCAAGACATTCAAGCTTATCAAGATAAAGCACACATTGAAACATTTTGTGAGTAAGACCAAAATCACAAAATATTATTTTGTCATACAAATTCGGACGACCGAATTTATGGTCTTCAAGTCTGAACATTTTGTAAAGTTTCATAAAGATGTTTTTAACCAAGAAAATGCATAGATCTTCAATCATAGCTATCACGACATATAATCAATTTCAAGAACATATAAACCATGAATTCAATCTCATATAATCAATGTTACCTAATCAACTTTATTGTATCAATGGATTCTTGTTTAGCAGTACTTCAGCTGTGATTTCAGATGTTGCATTCGATGTTGCACGGCTACTGGTTGCATTAATATGTTTAACATCAGCCAGCGATGGGTTCACAGTATTTGGTGGAAGAGCATCAATTTCCCCTGAATCAGTTGGCTCATTTCCCACAAATATGGTTGTTGGATTTTCTTTTGGAGTTACCAACTGCAAGTCTATTGCTGGATTTTCTTTTGAAGCCTCGAATTGCATTTCTGTAGTGTTTAGGGATTGGTGAGCCGTTTTCGAGGTTACAATTGGTTGTTGCTTTTCAACCCACTGCAGCACCCGCTTCGTAGAAATGCTTGTAGGTGCCTTAGTGTGAGGGAGAGCATGAGCTGGCTGTTGTTGTTGAGGTTGTGTCACTGTCCTCACAGGAATAGCTTCAATTACATTAGCATTCGGGAGAGCTGTTGTTGGCGGTTGTAGTTGAAGCTGGTGGCAATGCTCAATTGAATGACCTACTTTTTTACAGGTAACACAATATGGAGGAAGATTATCATAGTGAATATCTTGATAAAATCCTGAGGAACCCATTCCAATCCATATTTTGGATGGCAAAGAGGAGAGAATATCAACTTCAACACAAACCCGCGCGACACTAGGCCGTGAAAGGGTGACTGTAGATTCATCCAATTTCAAGGGCCTACCAATAGCTGAAGAAATAGAAAAGAGAGCATCTTTGCGGAAGAAATGAATGGGCAGACCTGGAAAGCTGATCCAAATGGGAAGAACCGAAGGTTCAGCCAACACTGTAAAATTTGGAGACCATTTCATGACTCTCATGGGATAACCTAGAAGGCTCCAATGACCTTTCATCCACAAGCGAACATAGTCTTCTTCAAGAGATAGTCTGATCAGAATATGGCGATGGTCTAACCAACCAAGAGAGCAAGTTCCTTTTAAGCCAATAGTGTTAAACTCCTTACGGAGAACCTTCATGGAAGGCCGTCCATGAGAAAATTTCCCAACAAGAGCAAGGGAGAAAGGTTGTGCTAGGGCAGCAACTTCAGCAGTAGTAAACAGAATTGCAGGTTTCCCATTGTGAGAAGTAACTTGTTTCAAAGGTATAGCAGAATCGGAGGAAGTTGGGGATGTGAAGAGAGAAGCAAAGGATTTGGAAGTCCAAGCCAACTTGACCGGAGAGTGGGCGGTTGGCGGTTGATGGTCAGCCATGTCATCCAAAGCCATACACAACCACTAATCTATTTTGGAAAGCTCAAAACAACTCAGGGGTTATACAATGAGTAGTAAGAGTGGCAAACTATCATTTTCGGCCAACTTCATAACCCAGAAAATGCAGAAAAGAATCCAGCGATTTTGGACTAGAATCTCAACAAGAAAGGATGTTTGAAGCATGGGAAATCAGCATAGACTCTTTGTTGGCAGTAATTCCACACACTCTACATCAATCAGTTTTTAGCTTAATCAAGGAAAACAATCCAAGTAGTACTTTTCAACCAGCCTAAGGAGTAGTATTCGAAATGTTGGTTGAGGCAATTCATCAAACACTTAGAGTGCAGAATTTGAAAGAAAGGGTTTCCATGAATGATTTAAAGATAATCTGGACAAATTTTAACACAGATCATCCACAAGAGCTCCAATGTAACAAGAAACACAAGAGTGCTAAGTAATACAAAAAGAGGCAAAGATAAGCAATGAAGCATAAATACAAAGCAAGAACGAGGATAATGCAGCAAAACTTTCATCGATTCTAGCCAAAGAAGAAAGATAAGATGATGAGCAATAGGTAGGAATCATAATCGGATGATGTCCTAAGTTTCACAATTCCCAGAAATGGGCAGATTTCACAAATCCAGAAATTTTCAGTTTGTCTCGGAGTTCAGCAAAAATTATGCAAATGTGGGCTGATTTTCCAGTCTTCTTCAAGAATAATAGTGTGTATAGTCAAGATTTGAACCAACAAACTCACAGCAATTGGAATTTTGAGCAGTTTGGAAGCTGAAATTCGTTCCCCAGATTGTGGTCAGTCTTCCATGACTGCTTCACCCGATGGCACTGCTTCATCGCCCTTCTCCCCTAACTCCCGGTAAGATAAAGTAAACTTCTAATCATACATCTATATGTCTTTTCATCAACATTTTTACCTATCTCATCTTTATCAAATTTAGTTGATGAGCTCATTGGAGTACTTATCCCTTTTGCTTGATTCATTCCAAATCTTTTCAATAGCTCTTTGGTGTACTTTGATTGATTTATGAAGACTCCATCTTAGTTTGCTTAATTTGTAGCCCAATAAAGAAATTGAGTTCTCCTATCATGCTCATTTCGAATTCATTTTGCATTAATTGGCAAACTCATCACAAAGAGATGTATTAGAAGCACCAAATATGATGTCATCCACATAAATTTGCATAAGTAAGAGATCATTATTGCAAAAGAGGTTTTTATATACGAGTGTTGTGTCAACTTTTTCCTTTTGAAAATCCTTTTTGATAGAAGAAATCCACTTAATCTTTCATACCAAGCTGTAGGAGCTTGTTTCAATCCATATAAAGCTTTGGTTAGCTTAAAAAAAAAAACATGGTTAGGAAACGTTTTATGAGTAAAACCGGGTGGTTGTTCAACATAAACCTCTTTCTCTATAAAACAGTTTAAAAATGCACTTTTGACGTCCATTTGAAATAGTTTAAAACCTTTAAAACAGGAAAAAGGCTAAAAGTATTCTTATGGATTCAAGTCTAGCTACCTGGGAACAAAGGTTTCATCATAATCAATACATTTTTTCTTGATTGAATCCTTGAGCAATAAGTCTAGCTTTATTTCTAACAACTTCTCCTAGTTTATTTAATTTGTTCCTAAAAAATCCCATTTTGTACCAATAATGAAATGATCATGAGGTCTTGGAAAAAGAGTCCAAACTTTGTTTCTTTCAAATTGATTTAGCTCCTCTTGCATAGCAATAATTCAAAAATCATCACACAAAGCATCATCAATGTTTTTAGGCTCAATATGAGATAAAAGAGCAAAGTTGTCAATAAAATACCGCCTTGTTTTAACTCCTTGGGAGACATCACTAATGATTTTCTCCTTAGGGTGGCCTCTTGCATATCTTAGATCTTTTGGAAGTTGTTGGTCACTACTCGGTTGGCCATCTTGTTCTTGCTCTATTATTTCTTCTTCATTGGCATGTTCTTCCAAAGTTGGTACTTGAAGATGAATTTGATTATCAATCATTGAGGTACCTACATCATCTTCATTTCTTCTTTCAAGGTAAATGTTAGATTCATCAAAGGTCACATGAATAGTTTCCCCAACACATAATGATCTTTTGTTATAAACTCTATAGGCCTTTTTATTTGATGAATAACCAAGAAATATTCCTTCATCCGATTTTCTATCAAATTTTCCCAGGTTATCATAAGTGTTCAAGATAAAGTAGTTACAACCAAATACCTTAAAATAGACAATTGAAGGAGTTCTACCAAATAGAAGTTCAAAAGGCATTTTTTTGTAGAAAAGATCTTAAAAGAACTCTATTCATTACATAGCGAGCAGTGTTTATAGCTTCGGCCCAAAAATATTTTGGTAAACAGTTTTTACAAAGCATTGATCTAGCCATCACTGATGCTCCTTCTCTTTCTTTGGCTTTTCCCTTTCTTTTTCCCATGCTAGGCATCTTTGTCCTCACCTGAAGCTACAACACTTGAATACACTCATTAGTTATTGAATTTTGAATTCCCTAAGATACTTCCAAGATTGGTCAAACCTTTCTTCGGCTAATGGCATAGTAAGAATATCATTAATTTGTTCATTAGTGCAATCATGCTTTAAACAAATATTACCCTTAGTAGAATGATCTCTAATGAGATGAAGTATGATCTTTATATGCTTTGTCCTAGTTTGTTGAATAGTATGATGATCAAATTTATTGCATTAGTGTTATCACATAAAATAGCCACACATTTGAAATATAGACCATAATCACTTAGAGTATCAATAAGGTAATAGAGAATGTGTTTAACAACAATCAAATGAGACTCTTTAGGACAATGTGAAATCTAGCACACAAGCGCATGGCATACATAATATTAGCTCTACTTGCTGTCAAATAGAGTTGACTACTCTGATGAAACCATTTTATTCTTGTCAAGCATAGTTGATAAACTTATGGAAGTGCTTATACCTTAACATGATTCATGAAAGTGCCATCCTTGGTTTGCATGATTTGTAGGCCAAGAAAGAAATTGAGTTTTCCTATCATGCTCATTTCTAATTTACTTTGCATCAACTTGGAAACACATCACAAAGTGAAGTATTAGAAGCACCAAAAGTTGTATCATATATTTGGACAAGTTATAGATCATTGTTGCATGAGGAATTTATAAAGAGGGTAGTTTCAGTTTTCTTCTTGAAAATCCTTTTGAAAGATGGAAACTACTCAATCTTTCACACTAAATTCTAGGAGCTGGTTTTAAACCATTCAAAAGTTAGGAAAGTTTGAAAATATGGTTAGGAAACTTTTCATGAGCAAAACTGGGTGATTGTTTCATATAAACCACTTCCTCAATAAAACCATTTAGAAAAGCACTTTTGATATTCATTTGAAATAACTTAAAGCAAGTACAAGTCAAAAGCATTCTTATGGACTCAAGTCTAGCATTTGGAACAAAGGTTTCATCATAATCAATTCCCTCTTCTTGATTGAATCCATAGGTAAGAAGTCTAACCTTGTTTCAAACAACTTCTCTGGATTCAATAAGTTTATTTCTAAAAAAAATTAGTTCCAATAATGGAATGATTATGAGATTTAGGAATATCCAAAATTTTGTATCTTTCAAATTTATTTATTCCTCTTGCATAGCAATAATCCAAAAATCATCACACAATGCATCATCAATACTTTTAGACTCATATGCAATAAAAGAATAAAGTTATTGATAAAGTACCGCCTTATGTTTACTCCTTGGGAGATATCACCAATGATTTACTCCTTAGGGTGGCCTTTTTTGGATATTCTAAGTTCTTTGGGAGCTCTTGGTCACCACTAGCTTGGTCATTTTGATTTTGTTCAATCATTTCTTCCTCATTGGTATGATCCTCCAAAGTTGGTGCTTGAAGATGGATTTGATAGTCATTCATAGATGTACCTACATCATCTTCATCTTTTCTTTCCAAGTAAATGTAAAATTCATCAAAACAAACATGAATGGTTTCCTCATCATGTAATGTTCTTTTTGTTATAAGATTCTATATGCCTTTTCGTTAGAAGAATAGCTAAGAGATATACTTATATCCGGTTTTCTATCAAATTTAAGTAGGTTATTACAAATATTCAAAATAAGACATTTATAACCAAACACTTTAAAATATGCAATTTGAGGCATTCTATAACAGAGAATTCAAAAGATGTCATTAAATGCAGGCACGGTATTCATCACACTGTACCCAAATTTCAACATGTCATTAGCAGATCCCCATCTGCTAGATGCCCTCAAGGTACAAGTCCAGATAGCAGGAGCCTCCCAGGTACATGACGCTCTTACTGCTACTTTACATTATCAAATGATCTACCGAGTCCAAAACCATGCCATAGATCTCTCCCTTCCTGGTGGAGAGGATGCTTTGCTCATCAAGGTAGATGATAAACAGATCGATAGCTTTGCACTCATGTCCCAGCACAAATCCCTAAAAATGAACTCCTTCGTCTTTCTCGCTCGATGCTTGGATCACGGAATATGAAACGATCCATGAGGTCGCAAATCAACCTCTGGAATCTTCCTCCTCTCGGATCTCCCGAATCCCGATGGCTCTGTGTCCATCAAATTCGACCATAAGCATCTCCCAGTCGTCAAGCAAACTTATCCTCAGATTTCCATGATCCGACTCCCGGTCACTAATCCTCCATCCTATCATCAAGTCTGAACTTGACAAGCTTGCTACAAGAGATCCTTTCGGGACTCCACTTATATCTTTCCCAGGGATACCTTCCCGGATATTATCAAGTGGTACCAACCGGATGCTAGACCAGATTGTCTTTGAGACTCGATCCGTTCTCCAATCATTGTTATTGGGGTGGATGTACTTCTTGTGAATCATGTCGAATTGCTGTCTTGAATGTGGTCTTGATCCGAAGACTGCACTCGCAATCAATCCCTGCAGACGAAGAAGGAAGAAGAAACGACCTCCTTCTCAGGTGCTCCAACAAAGCACTCGACATAGATCCAGATTATCGGCAAGGAGCTCAAGTAGTCCGGACTCGCAGCAGGGTATGATCCTTCTATAGCGGAAGTCCCTTCTACATGGTTACCTCCTAAACCAAAACCACCACTTCATCCCTACTACCGAAATGTCTCAAAATCCTTGCCAAAGAAAAACCTGTAACACCAAGTTACAAACCTGTCAACCCTTTTTTATAAACCACTCGAACCACCAACTCCTATTCCGGCCATTTGCATGTTCCAACCTGCAGAATTTCCTCCACTTAATTCTCCCTTTCCTCAAACTACACCTTTTACCAAAGACAATGCCAGACATTCTCACAAAATCCAGAATTCATCCACAACCATACTTCCCGATGGACAAACCACACCGACCAATCTCGTTGAAACTGTTCTCAATCGGCAATCCCCGAAAAATGCTTGTTGCTCGGAACAAGATCTTATCTCGGATAGATCGAGAAAGTTACCTGTAAACTCCCGTCTTTGCTACTCGTTGAAATTAAAGTAGATTCTCAAGTGCAAGATCCGGAAGCCACCAAGAGGCTAATCGTCAATATGGAGCAAAGATTAAAACAAGTTCCTTATGACTTGCCTATGCCCGGAGTAAATCTCGCTGAGGTCATTCGTCAAAAACAGAAAGAGGTAGCTGATCTTGAAGGATACATTGCTTATCTCAAATCACAGGTTGAGTCAACTCCTTACTCTCCTCCACCACCAGCCTACTACATTACCCTCAGCCTCTTCCGGTTTCTTTCCACCTTTCACAAACCCTTTTTCAACCACCATCTAAAACTCGGTACTCTGCTTTCGGAACCATGGGATATGAAAGGTCCAAACCATCTCCAAGTACTTTCAATGTCTGCTCAATGGCTAAAAGCCAAACAAGCACAAAGACAACCATCGTCATCTCTGCCTCCTCCTGGGAAGTCCACAAGCAAGCTATGATTCGAACCCATTGACTACTCTTCTTCGGAAGGCTACCATATCTCAGCTTTGTCCCTCATATTGGTGTTGTCCAAGAACAAACTCCGTCTCGAGACTCAGCACTCTTCCCCCAACAGAATCCGAATCCACTTCGCTTTAGACACAGCCTCTCGAATCGGACTCTTCTACACAATCTTCCTCAGATGAATTTGAGATTCCACAGATAAACATGGCTCGTGAAGAAGAAGAGCCTGAAGTGACATCAGAAGCTACTCCCATAGTTGATGAACCAGAAAGTCCTCACACATCCAAGAAGCTCACAAGTTCAGGAACCTTCACATTCCAATTGGATGACATACCTCCAAACAAATGGGCAGTAAGGCTTCAAGAGTTCCATGCTTGGATGACCACAAGAGAACTCACTGAATTACAGTGAGAGAATATTCTTACAGAATTCACCTCCGCATTCACCAGCACATTGAAGCATCGGTTTACAACTCTCAATTATGTTGAGAGAACTCAATTCTTAAACTCTTCAATTGATCAAGTCGCTTCATTACTATATTACTCGTTTTCTTGGTGAACTCGATTCGATCTTGAATTAAAACGAAAAGAATTCTTCCAAATGAAGTGTTATTCTTTCCAAAGGTCGATTTAGATAAACATTTGCAACGCATGACTCAATTATTCTATCTACTTGAGTGCAGATGTAAGTTTGAAGCAAGCCTTCCTCGGTTCAATCCTCGGGCCTTAGCTCAAGGAGCTGATGTTTACATAAGACGAAAATACCAATCCATCCTTGGTATGACTCCCAGCCAAATCCGACAAGCCATTCTCCAAAGCCTTGAAGATCCGTGCCACAAACGACAAGTTATCAAGCGATATCTCAAAGGTGATAAAGAGATTGACCAAGTATGCAGACGGTCGATCTCGATCA
Organism: Rauvolfia tetraphylla; assembly: GCA_030512225.1. Taxonomy (NCBI): domain Eukaryota; kingdom Viridiplantae; phylum Streptophyta; class Magnoliopsida; order Gentianales; family Apocynaceae; genus Rauvolfia; species Rauvolfia tetraphylla. The sequence goes on along the minus strand of JAJQKT010000024.1, from coordinate 5,661,908 downwards.
TTAAATCATGCTCGCAATAAGTCGTCCCCGCAAGAAATCATCCAAGAAAAAAGAAGTTCTCCAAGATCCATACTACGAGACGGAAGATCTTCAAAGAAAAAGTGGAGATACTTTAGAAGAAAACACTCATCTTCCGTAAGCTCCGAAGCAAGTCGGACTATTGCTATGCTCGCAAACAAAAGGGGCCATTATGCCAAACAATGTCCTCAGAAGAAAAAGAGACAGAACCTCATTTCTCAGATTGAACAGGTCAGCCCTGTCTATGATGACAATGATCTTGAATCTCTCTTTTCTGAACAAGATGAATTGGATGAACATACTCTCTTTGCAATTGAAGAAGAAGAAATTCCTCTGTCATATCACATTGCAGAATCGGTTGAACAAACTCGTTCAGAAACTATTCCTCCAGAACCTGATCCAATACTTCCAGAAAAACCTTCTGTTCCGATTCTTGCTATTCAACCTCCTAAAACACATCCTCAAGCCCCTGTTCAAATCCGAACCTCCAAGTATGATAAGCCCATTCCTGCCATAGCCTTTTTTGATACAGGAGCTGCAGTATCCATGATGAACCCATCTGTTCTACCCCCTGAAAACTGGATACAACACAAGAAGGAATTCATAACTGCTGATGGTAAAACATTCTACACATCCTTAATTACTAAACACCCCATTACCATCCAGTTCTTCCCAAAATGTGAAGTTCGTTTACATTTGATTGGTTGTGCTGAAACTGACAAAGACCTTCTAGTTGGTTTTGACATATACAGTAAACTTCACAGGTTCCAAATTCTTCCCAATGGTATTCGTTTTGGTAAACAGTTCAGAGAATACGGCGCTATCCCAAGACTTTACCAAGTCACTCCTAATCCTGTCACTGAGATTCATAAACTTATTGTTTTCCAATCTTGTGCCGAATCCCATACTGAAATTCCTCACCAAATGTTCTCATCCATTATGGCAAAATCCTCAGTTCTTCATTAAACTCCCATTCAAGAAAAATGAGGATATCAATCCCACCAAAGCTAGTCATTCTGGCATGAACCCTGACCACCTCCAGTTAGCCACCAAAGAATGCCTTGACCTCCTTCAGTCTGATCTCATTGAACCGACAGATTCCCAATGGTCTTGTGAAGCATTCTATGTTGATAAACGGGTCGAACAAGCTCATGGGGAAAATGAGACCGTAATTAATTATCAGCCTCTCAATCATTTTTTTTACAAGATGACAAATTTCCATTACCACACAAGCACACATCTGTTATCACGACTTTACGGTGCAAAATGGTTTTCTAAATTTGATTTGAAATCTGGTTTTTGGCAATTAGGCATTCATCCTGTTGAACGTCCTAAAACAGGCTTTTGCATACCTAACCAGCATTTCCAGTGGAAAGTAATGCCTTTTGGATTAAAACCCGCACCATCTTTATTTCAAAAAGCCATGGTCAAGATTTTTGAACCACTATTGCACTCTGCACTGGTTTATATTGATGACATCCTACTTTTCAGTTCTTCAAAGGATGAACATATAAACCTCGTTACGCCAATTTGCTCAAATTGTTAAAAAACTATGGCGTAATGCTTTCGAAAAAGAAAATGATCTTGGCAAAGACAGAAATTACTTTCCTAGGAATGCATTTTAGTGCAGTACATACTCTCCCGGACATCACATCTCCGAAGAATTGCGAAGTTTCCCCGAGTCTAATCTTACACAGAAACAAGTCCAACAGTTTCTTGGTGTAGTCAACTATGTTCGAGACTTTCTCCCCAGAGCCTCCGAACATATTCATCCTCTCACTAAGATGCTCAGAAAGAATCCATCCTCTTGGACACCTGTACAGACTCAAGCCGTAGCTGCTCTCAAAGAACAAGTATCTCAGATACAAAAACTGCATTTGCCAACTACTGGTCAAAAGATACTTCAGACTGATGCCAGCGACAAATATTGGAGTGCTGTTTTACTTGAAGAAATCAATGGAACCAGACATTTATGTGGATTTGCAAGTGGAAGATTCAAACCGGCAGAAATACATTATCATTCCACCTTCAAAGAAATCCTTGCTGTCAAAAATGGGATAAAGAAATTCAGTTTTTATCTCATAGGGTCAAAGTTCTTAGTTGAAACTGATATGAGTTCATTTCCTAAGATGTTGCAGTTCAAGCAGAAGCAAGTCCCAAATCCTCAATCGCTCGGGATGGTCAACGTGGTTTGCGCAATATTCCTTTGAGGTCAAACATATCAAAGGTAAATCTAATGTAGTGGCTGATTTCCTTTCCCGACCTGAATCCTTTGCCACCAAACCCATGATAGCTATGATCCGACCCGCTAATCCCGATCATCCTGGACCATCGATTGTCCCTCCTGCTTTTCCTCCAGATTATCCAGTTCCATGTTACGTTGACTCAATGATCCAAAAGAGAAATTTTTATGAGTTACAAATCTTTAGAGAATTTGGAGGATCCATCCTTAAACCATCTGGAGTCAATCCATACTTCCCTTTCGATCAAGTTTTCATTCTTCGACTCGATGATTTCCCTACTCCAGAGAAATGGTTCTTTTGGTATCTCTGCCAAGAGTATCATATTCTCATTGAAATCAATTCGCAAAGCATTTCTTAAAGGTTTTACCCCAAGTCTCTTTGAATTTTTAACTCGGTTTAAACCTTTAGAAGAATGGAAGAATATCTTTCTTACCTTCCCAAAACATTTCCTTCTTTTTGATATTCATCGACCCATCACTTCCGACTTCACAGTCCACCCATACTCTCATCTGTATCAGGTTAATTCCATTACTATTCTTGATCTCCCCCACAAATATTCTGAGGCCCAAAAATACATCTTTGTTGAAAATAAGATAATGCCTCAAGAAATTTGGCCTGGTGATTATGGTTCTTGGAACTACTCTACCAACCATCCTCATGAGATAAATATCAAGATAGCACATGCCTGGTACCTCCAACACCTGCCCGATTCCCAGCCAGTTACAGAAACACCTTTTGACTACTTTAACCTTCAGCCAGCCAGCTCTTCTCAGCCATCACATGGATTTAACTTTCCACGTCTGGTCTCTAGTAATATTGCCTGGACCACTTCAGACACCTCTGTCAGAAAAGATGCTCTCAAAAGGAAGAGGAAAAAAGCAAAGGCACATGCTCTGCATCAGGACATCATTATTGAGCGCAATATCACTGACCCTGGCTCCACTGATAGTGATGTTTCCACACCGACTACTTCAGAGGAATACAGCTGTGAAGACCTTTATATTTAAGTGCTCTGTACTGTTGTTGTCTTTATTGTCCAGTGTACTGTTGTTTGTTTCTAGCTGATTAAAGCTAATAGTGTGGTGTGACGTAAGCCATGACTTCATCTGCTATCCTTATGTAAGCAGTGATGTCACAGCTCAATAATTGAGCCTTCTAGACTTTTCTTAGAGCTCTATATAAAGAGCCCTCCTTTGTATTGAGAAGGCAGACTAAGTTTCCCGAGTAATAATATCCTTTGTGTTTTACAAACATGTCTCTCTAAGTTTCCTATACTCTTCTTCTCTGCTTCTATTTCTGATATGGCTTTAGCTTAGATCCTTGTTCGGTGATACTTAGAAATTGTTAGTATTCCTCCTTGAATGATGGATTTCATTCTTGCTTGGATTGTTGAAAGATAAGAGGACAGGATCCTTTGAGAGCCCACGAGTTGGCCGTTGTGTTGATCCAAGTCATACCTTCTTAGACAGATCCCGAGTTTGGATTTTGAAGTTATTCTCTTTCAAATACTTTCGGTTTCGGGTCATCACTATATATGGTATCGGGAGCCATTGGTGTATCGAAATAAGGCTAGAGTTGAAGAGATCCTCATCTATCATGTATCCGAAAACATCCCGCTTTCTTCACGTATCTTTAGATACTACTCCTTCGTTCCGTCAAAGCGCATCCAAAAAACTAGATTATTTGTATGAAGTTACTATAGATTCCTCATCTCAATTTGCCCCTGAGAATCATCCTTTAATGAACCCTTATACTAATTATGCCAAGTCCATAGTCTCTCCTTGGAAGACTTTTAAATCTCTCATCCGCCACACACCTTCCTCTCGTTTCGTGAATATGTTCGATGCTCTAAAATGGATCAACATCCTATTATAGCTACTGGTAAAGAGCAATTTGTCACTCTTTACATTCCGGGAAGACTTTCCTCATCAATGGAAGCAACATGGCTACACTCACCTCCACTTCGGTGCTGTCCGAATTGCCCTTACTCTCCATGGCAGAAAAGGTCTCCCTATGGTAACCCGAGTTGCCCTCTTGGATACTCGATTTCTCGAATATCAACATGCTTGCATAGCCACAGTCGAAGCAACGTTAAATGCAGGCACGGTATTCATCACACTGTACCCAAATTTCAACATGTCATTAGCAGATCCCCATCTGCTAGATGCCCTCAAGGTACAAGTCCAGATAGCAGGAGCCTCCCAGTACATGACGCTCTTACTGCTACTTTACATTATCAAATGATCTACCGAGTCCAAAACCATGCCATAGATCTCTCCCTTCCTGGTGGAGAGGATGCTTTGCTCATCAAGGTAGATGATAAACAGTCAGCAGTTTGCACTCATGTCCCCAGACAAATCCCTAAAAATGAACTCCTTCGTCTTCTGCCTGATGCTTGGATCACAGAATATGAAACGATCCATGAGGCTGCAAATCAACCTCTGGAATCTTCCTCCTCTCAGATCTCCCAGAATCCTGATGGCTCTGTGTCCATCAAATTCGACCATAAGCATCTCCAGCAAACTTATCCTCGGATTTCCATGATCCGACTCCCAGTTGCTAATCCTCCATCCTATCATCAAGCTGAACTTGACAAGCTTGCTACAGCAGATCCTTCAGACCCACTTATATCTTTCCGGGATACCTTCCCAGATATTATCAAGTGGTACCAACCAGATGCTAGACCAGTTGTCTTTGAGACTGATCCGTTCTCCAATCATTGTTATTGGGGTGGATGTACTTCTTGTGAATCATGTCAGAATTGCTGTCTTGAATGTGGTCTTGATCCAGAAGACTGCACCTGCAATCAATCCCGCAGACGAAGAAGGAAGAAGAAACAGCCTCCTTCTCCGTGCTCCAACAAAGCACCTGACATAGATCCAGATTATCAGCAAGGAGCTCAAGTAGTCCAGACCCGCAGCAGGTATGATCCTTCTATAGCGGAAGTCCCTTCTACATGGTTACCTCCTAAACCAAAACCACCACTTCATCCCTACTACCAGAAATGTCTCAAAATCCTTGCCAAAGAAAAACCTGTAACACCAAGTTACAAACCTGTCAACCCTTTTTATAAACCACCTGAACCACCAACTCCTATTCCGGCCATTTGCATGTTCCAACCTGCAGAATTTCCTCCACTTAATTCTCCCTTTCCTCAAACTACACCTTTTACCAAAGACAATGCCAGACATTCTCACAAAATCCGAATTCATCCACAACCATACTTCCCAGTGGACAAACCACACCCGACCAATCTCGTTGAAACTGTTCTCAATCGGCAATCCGAAAAATGCTTGTTGCTCGGAACAAGATCTTATCTCAGATAGATCAGAAAGTTACCCAGGTAAACTCCCGTCTTGCTACTGTTGAAATTAAAGTAGATTCTCAAGTGCAAGATCTGGAAGCCACCAAGAGGCTAATCGTCAATATGGAGCAAAGATTAAAACAAGTTCCTTATGACTTGCCTATGCCTGGAGTAAATCCTGCTGAGGTCATTCGTCAAAAACAGAAAGAGGTAGCTGATCTTGAAGGATACATTGCTTATCTCAAATCACAGGTTGAGTCAACTCCTTACTCTCCTCCACCACCAGCTACTACATTACCCTCAGCCTCTTCCAGTTTCTTTCCACCTTTCACAAACCCTTTTCAACCACCATCTAAAACTCAGTACTCTGCTTTCGGAACCATGGGATATGAAAGGTCCAAACCATCTCCAAGTACTTTCAATGCTGCTCAATGGCTAAAAGCCAAACAAGCACAAAGACAACCATCGTCATCTGCTCCTCCTCCGGAAGTCCACAAGCAAGCTATGATTCAGAACCCATTGACTACTCTTCTTCAGAAGGCTACCATATCTCAGCCTGTCCCTCATATTGGTGTTGTCCAAGAACAAACTCCGTCTGAGACTCAGTACTCTTCCCCAACAGAATCTGAATCCACTTCGCTTTGGGACACAGCCTCCCGAATCGGACTCTTCTACACAATCTTCCTCAGATGAATTTGAGATTCCACGAGATAAACATGGCTCGTGAAGAAGAAGAGCTCGAGTGACATCGAAGCTACTCCCATAGTTGATGAACCGAGAAAGTCATCTCACACGTCCAAGAAGCTCACAAGTTCGGGAACCTTCACATTCCAATTGGATGACATACCTCCAAACAAATGGGCGATGAAGGCTTCAAGAGTTCCATGCTTGGATGACCACAAGAGAACTCACTGGAATTACAGCGAGAGAATATTCTTACGGGAATTCACCTCCGGATTCACCGACACATTGAAGCATCGGTTTACAACTCTCAATTATGTTGAGAGAACTCAATTCTTAAACTCTTCAATTGATCAAGCTCGCTTCATTACTATATTACTCGTTTTCTTGGTGAACTCGATTCGATCTTGAATTAAAACGAAAAGAATTCTTCCAAATGAAGTGTTATTCTTTCCAAAGGTCAGATTTAGATAAACATTTGCAACGCATGACTCAATTATTCTATCTACTTGGTGCAGATGTAAGTTTGAAGCAAGCCTTCCTCAGTTCAATCCCTCAGGCCTTAGCTCAAGGAGCTGATGTTTACATAAGACAGAAATACCAATCCATCCTTGGTATGACTCCTGGCCAAATCCGACAAGCCATTCTCCAAAGCCTTGAAGATCTGTGCCACAAACGACAAGTTATCAAGCGAGTATCTCAAAGGTGATAAAGAGATTGACCAAGTATGCGAGACGGTCGATCCGATCATTAAATCATGCTGCAATAAGTCGTCCTGCAAGAAATCATCCAAGAAAAAGAAGTTCTCCAAGATCCATACTACAGACAGAAGATCTTCAAAGAAAAAGTGGAGATACTTTAGAAGAAAACACTCATCTTCCAGAAGCTCCAGAAGCAAGTCAGACTATTGCTATGTCTGCAAACAAAAGGGCCATTATGCCAAACAATGTCCTCAGAAGAAAAAGAGACAGAACCTCATTTCTCAGATTGAACAGGTCAGCCCTGTCTATGATGACAATGATCTTGAATCTCTCTTTTCTGAACAAGATGAATTGGATGAACATACTCTCTTTGCAATTGAAGAAGAAGAAATTCCTCTGTCATATCACATTGCAGAATCGGTTGAACAAACTCGTTCAGAAACTATTCCTCCAGAACCTGATCCAATACTTCCAGAAAAACCTTCTGTTCCGATTCTTGCTATTCAACCTCCTAAAACACATCCTCAAGCCCCTGTTCAAATCCGAACCTCCAAGTATGATAAGCCCATTCCTGCCATAGCCTTTTTTGATACAGGAGCTGCAGTATCCATGATGAACCCATCTGTTCTACCCCCTGAAAACTGGATACAACACAAGAAGGAATTCATAACTGCTGATGGTAAAACATTCTACACATCCTTAATTACTAAACACCCCATTACCATCCAGTTCTTCCCAAAATGTGAAGTTCGTTTACATTTGATTGGTTGTGCTGAAACTGACAAAGACCTTCTAGTTGGTTTTGACATATACAGTAAACTTCACAGGTTCCAAATTCTTCCCAATGGTATTCGTTTTGGTAAACAGTTCAGAGAATACGGCACTATCCCAAGACTTTACCAAGTCACTCCTAATCCTGTCACTGAGATTCATAAACTTATTGTTTTCCAATCTTGTGCCGAATCCCATACAGAATTCCTCACCAAATGTTCTCATCCATTATGGCAAAATCCTCGGTTCTTCATTAAACTCCCATTCAAGAAAAATGAGGATATCAATCCCACCAAAGCTAGTCATTCGGCATGAACCCTGACCACCTCCAGTTAGCCACCAAAGAATGCCTTGACCTCCTTCAGTCTGATCTCATTGAACCGACAGATTCCCAATGGTCTTGTGAAGCATTCTATGTTGATAAACAGGGCTGAACAAGCTCGTGGGAAAATGAGGCGGTAATTAATTATCAGCCTCTCAATCATTTTTTACAAGATGACAAATTTCCATTACCACACAAGCACACACTGTTATCACAGCTTTCTGGTGCAAAATGGTTTTCTAAATTTGATTTGAAATCTGTTTTTTGGCAATTAGGCATTCATCCCTGCTGAACGTCCTAAAAGCAAGGCTTTTGCATACCTAACCAAGCATTTCCAGTGGAAAGTAATGCCTTTTGGATTAAAACCCGCACCATCTTTATTTCAAAAAGCCATGGTCAAGATTTTTGAACCACTATTGCACTCTGCACTTTGGGTTTATATTGATGACATCCTACTTTTCAGCTTCTTCAAAGGATGAACATATAAACCTCGTTACGCCAATTTGCTCAAATTGTTAAAAACTATAGCGTAATGCTTTCGAAAAGAAAATGATCTTGGCAGACAGAAATTACTTTCCTAGGAATGCATTTTAGTGCGGTACATACTCTCCCGGACATCACATCTCCGAAGAATTGCGAAGTTTCTGAGTCTAATCTTACACGAAACAAGTCCAACGAGTTTCTTGGTGTAGTCAACTATGTTCGAGACTTTCTCCCCAGAGCCTCCGAACATATTCATCCTCTCACTAAGATGCTCAGAAAGAATCCATCCTCTTGGACACCTGTACAGACTCAAGCCATAGCTGCTCTCAAAGAACAAGTATCTCAGATACAAAAAATTGCATTTGCCAACTCATCGGGTCAAAAGATACTTCGGGATCGATGCCAGCGACAAATATTGGAGTCGTTTGTTTTACTTGAAGAAATCAATGGAACCGGACATTTATGTGGATTTGCAAGTGAAAGATTCAAACCGCAGAAATACATTATCATTCCACCTTCAAAGAAATCCCTTGCTTTGTCAAAAAATGGGATAAAGAAATTCGGTTTTTATCTCATAGGGTCAAAGTTCTTAGTTGAAACCGATATGAGTTCATTTCCTAAGATGTTGCGGTTCAAGCGAAGCAAGTCCCAAATCCTCAATCGCTCGGATGGTCAACGTGGTTTGCGCAATATTCCTTTGAGGTCAAACATATCAAAGGTAAATCTAATGTAGTGGCTGATTTCCTTTCCCGACTCGAATCCTTTGCCACCAAACCCATGATAGCTATGATCCGACCCGCTAATCCCGATCATCCCGGACCATCGATTGTCCCTCCCCGCTTTTCCTCCAGATTATCCGAGTTCCATGTTACGTTGACTCAATGATCCAAAAGAGAAATTTTTTATGAGTTACAAATCTTTAGAGAATTTGGAGGATCCATCCTTAAACCATCTGGAGTCAATCCATACTTCCTTTCGATCGAGTTTTCATTCTTCGACCTGATGATTTCCCTACTCCCGATAGAAATGGTTCTTTTGGTATCTCTGCCAAGAGTATCATATTCTCATTGAAATCAATTCGCAGACATTTCTTAAAGGTTTTACCCCAAGTCTCTTTGAATTTTTAACTTTGGTTTAAACCTTTAGAAGAATGGAAGAATATCTTTCTTACCTTCCCAAAACATTTCCTTCTTTTTTGATATTCATCGACCCATCACTTCGAATTCACAGTCCCACCCATACTCTATCTCAGTATCGAGTTAATTCCATTACTATTCTTGATCTCCCCCACAAATATTCCCGAGGCCCAAAAATACATCTTTGTTGAAAATAAGATAATGCCTCAAGAAATTTGGCCCTGGTGATTATGGTTCTTGGAACTACTCTACCAACCATCCTCATGAGATAAATATCAAGATAGCACATGCCTGGTACCTCCAACACCTGCCCGATTCCCAGCCAGTTACAGAAACACCTTTTGACTACTTTAACCTTCAACCCGACCGACTTCTTCTCAGCCATCACATGGATTTAACTTTCCACGTCCCGGGTCTCTAGTAATATTGCTCGGACCACTTCGGACACCTCTCGTCCGAAAAAGATGCTCTCAAAAGGAAGAGGAAAAAAGCAAAGGCACATGCTCTGCATCGGGGACATCATTATTGAGCGCAATATCATCGACCCCTGGCTCCACCGATAGTGATGTTTCCACACCCGACTACTTCGAGAGGAATACAGACTGTGAAGACCTTTATATTTAAGTGCTCTGTACTGTTGTTGTCTTTATTGTCCAGTGTACTGTTGTTTGTTTCTAGCTGATTAAAGCTAATAGTGTGGTGTGACGTAAGCCATGACTTCATCTGCTATCCTTATGTAAGCAGTGATGTCACAGCTCAATAATTGAGCCTTCTAGACTTTTCTTAGAGCTCTATATAAAGAGCCCTCCTTTGTATTGAGAAGGCAGACTAAGTTTCCCGAGTAATAATATCCTTTGTGTTTTACAAACATGTCTCTCTAAGTTTCCTATACTCTTCTTCTCTGCTTCTATTTCTGATATGGCTTTAGCTTAGATCCTTGTTCGGTGATACTTAGAAATTGTTAGTATTCCTCCTTGAATGATGGATTTCATTCTTGCTTGGATTGTTGAAAGATAAGAGGACAGGATCCTTTGAGAGCCCACGAGTTGGCCGTTGTGTTGATCCAAGTCATACCTTCTTAGACAGTCCAGGTTTGGATTTTGAAGTTATTCTCTTTCGAATACTTTCAGTTTCTGGGTCATCACTATATATGGATTACCCCAAAAGCTTAAGCTGTTAGGGAACGGCCCAGTATACCCTTTTCATCCTTCAGTCCACCACGCTCCACTGCGGGCTCTCCGGCGGACGCGCGTGTTTTAACGGGGCTCCCAAATTCCATGACTGGGAGTCGAACCCGTGACCTCCGAGATTACTTTAGGCTCTGATACCAATTACCCCCAAAAGCTTAAGTCATAGGGAACGGCCCAAGATACCCTTTTCATCCTTCGGTCCCTCACACATCCAAGAAGCTCACAAGTTCGGGGAACCTTCACATTCCAATTGGATGACATACCTCCAAACAAATGGGCAGTAAGGCTTCAAGAGTTCCATGCTTGGATGACCACAAGAGAACTCACTGGAATTACAGCAGAGAATATTCTTACAGAATTCACCTCCAGATTCACCGGCACATTGAAGCACTGGTTTACAACTCTCAATTATGTTGAGAGAACTCAATTCTTAAACTCTTCAATTGATCAAGCTGCTTCATTACTATATTACTGTTTTCTTGGTGAACCTGATTCTGATCTTGAATTAAAACGAAAAGAATTCTTCCAAATGAAGTGTTATTCTTTCCAAAGGTCAGATTTAGATAAACATTTGCAACGCATGACTCAATTATTCTATCTACTTGGTGCAGATGTAAGTTTGAAGCAAGCCTTCCTCAGTTCAATCCCTCAGGCCTTAGCTCAAGGAGCTGATGTTTACATAAGACAGAAATACCAATCCATCCTTGGTATGACTCCTGGCCAAATCCGACAAGCCATTCTCCAAAGCCTTGAAGATCTGTGCCACAAACGACAAGTTATCAAGCAGTATCTCAAAGGTGATAAAGAGATTGACCAAGTATGCAGACGGTCAGATCTGATCATTAAATCATGCTGCAATAAGTCGTCCTGCAAGAAATCATCCAAGAAAAAGAAGTTCTCCAAGATCCATACTACAGACAGAAGATCTTCAAAGAAAAAGTGGAGATACTTTAGAAGAAAACACTCATCTTCCAGAAGCTCCAGAAGCAAGTCAGACTATTGCTATGTCTGCAAACAAAAGGGCCATTATGCCAAACAATGTCCTCAGAAGAAAAAGAGACAGAACCTCATTTCTCAGATTGAACAGGTCAGCCCTGTCTATGATGACAATGATTTTAAATCTCTTTTTCGAACAAGATGAATTGGATGAACATACTCTCTTTGCAATTGAAGAAGAAGAAATTCCTCTGTCATATCACATTGCAGAATCGGTTGAACAAACTCGTTCAGAAACTATTCCTCCAGAACCTGATCCAATACTTCCAGAAAAACCTTCTGTTCCGATTCTTGCTATTCAACCTCCTAAAACACATCCTCAAGCCCCTGTTCAAATCCGAACCTCCAAGTATGATAAGCCCATTCCTGCCATAGCCTTTTTTGATACAGGAGCTGCAGTATCCATGATGAACCCATCTGTTCTACCCCCTGAAAACTGGATACAACACAAGAAGGAATTCATAACTGCTGATGGTAAAACATTCTACACATCCTTAATTACTAAACACCCCATTACCATCCAGTTCTTCCCAAAATGTGAAGTTCGTTTACATTTGATTGGTTGTCTTTAAACCCGACAAAGACCTTCTAGTTGGTTTTGACATATACAGTAAACTTCACAGGTTCCAAATTCTTCCCAATGGTATTCGTTTTGGTAAACAGTTCAGAGAATACGGCACTATCCCAAGACTTTACCAAGTCACTCCTAATCCTGTCACTGAGATTCATAAACTTATTGTTTTCCAATCTTGTGCCGAATCCCATACAGAATTCCTCACCAAATGTTCTCATCCATTATGGCAAAATCCTCAGTTCTTCATTAAACTCCCATTCAAGAAAAATGAGGATATCAATCCCACCAAAGCTAGTCATTCTGGCATGAACCCTGACCACCTCCAGTTAGCCACCAAAGAATGCCTTGACCTCCTTCAGTCTGATCTCATTGAACCGACAGATTCCCAATGGTCTTGTGAAGCATTCTATGTTGATAAACGGGCTGAACAAGCTCGTGGGAAAATGAGACTGGTAATTAATTATCAGCCTCTCAATCATTTTTTACAAGATGACAAATTTCCATTACCACACAAGCACACACTGTTATCACAGCTTTCTGGTGCAAAATGGTTTTCCAAATTTGATTTGAAATCTGGTTTTTGGCAATTAGGCATTCATCCTGTTGAACGTCCTAAAACAGGCTTTTGCATACCTAACCAGCATTTCCAGTGGAAAGTAATGCCTTTTGGATTAAAACCCGCACCATCTTTATTTCAAAAAGCCATGGTCAAGATTTTTGAACCACTATTGCACTCTGCACTGGTTTATATTGATGACATCCTACTTTTCAGTTCTTCAAAGGATGAACATATAAACTCGTTACGCCAATTTGCTCAAATTGTTAAAAAACTATAGCGTAATGCTTTCAAAAGAAAATGATCTTGGCAAAGCACAGAAATTACTTTCCTAGGAATGCATTTTAGTGCAGGGTACATACTCTCCCAGGACATCACATCTCTCGAAGAATTGCGAAGTTTCCCCGAGTCTAATCTTACACGAAACAAGTCCAACAGTTTCTTGGTGTAGTCAACTATGTTCGAGACTTTCTCCCCGAGCCTCCGAACATATTCATCCTCTCACTAAGATGCTCGGAAAAGAATCCATCCTCTTGGACACTGTGCGAGACTCAAGCCGTAGCTGCTCTCAAAGAACAAGTATCTCGAGATACAAAAAATCGCATTTGCCAACTACTCGGGTCAAAAGATACTTGGGGATCGATGCAGCGACAAATATTGGAGTGCTGTTTTACTTGAAGAAATCAATGGAACCAGACATTTATGTGGATTTGCAAGTGAAAGATTCAAACCGGCAGAAATACATTATCATTCCACCTTCAAAGAAATCCTTGCTGTCAAAAATGGGATAAAGAAATTCAGTTTTTATCTCATAGGGTCAAAGTTCTTAGTTGAAAGCGATATGAGTTCATTTCCTAAGATGTTGCGGTTCAAGCGAAGCAAGTCCCAAATCCTCAATCTGCTCGGATGGTCAACGTGGTTTGCGCAATATTCCTTTGAGGTCAAACATATCAAAGGTAAATCTAATGTAGTGGGCTGATTTCCTTTCCCGACTCGAATCCTTTGCCACCAAACCCATGATAGCTATGATCCGACCCGCTAATCCCGATCATCCCTGGACCATCGATTGTCCCTCCCCGCTTTTCCTCCAGATTATCCGAGTTCCATGTTACGTTGACTCAATGATCCAAAAGAGAAATTTTTATGAGTTACAAATCTTTAGAGAATTTGGAGGATCCATCCTTAAACCATCTGGAGTCAATCCATACTTCCCTTTCAGTCAGGTTTTCATTCTTCGACCTGATGATTTCCCTACTCCAGTAAAATGGTTCTTTTGGTATCTCTGCCAAGAGTATCATATTCTCATTGAAATCAATTCGGCAGCATTTCTTAAAGGTTTTACCCCAAGTCTCTTTGAATTTTTTAACATGGTTTAAACCTTTAGAAGAATGGAAGAATATCTTTCTTACCTTCCCAAAACATTTCCTTCTTTTTGATATTCATCGACCCATCACTTCCGAATTCACAGTCCACCCATACTCTCATCTGTATCAGGTTAATTCCATTACTATTCTTGATCTCCCCCTACAAATATTCTGAGGCCCAAAAAATACATCTTTGTTGAAAATAAGATAATGCCTCAAGAAATTTGGCCTGGTGATTATGGTTCTTGGAACTACTCTACCAACCATCCTCATGAGATAAATATCAAGATAGCACATGCCTGGTACCTCCAACACCTGCCCGATTCCCAGCCAGTTACAGAAACACCTTTTGACTACTTTAACCTTCAGCCAGCCAGCTCTTCTCAGCCATCACATGGATTTAACTTTCCACGTCTGGTCTCTAGTAATATTGCTCGGACCACTTGGGACACCTCTCGTCGGAAAAAGATGCTCTCAAAAGGAAAGAGGAAAAAAGCAAAGGCACATGCTCTGCATCGGGGACATCATTATTGAGCGCAATATCACCGACCCTCGGCTCCATTGATAGTGATGTTTCCACACCGACTACTTCGGAGGAATACAGTTTGTGAAGACCTTTATATTTAAGTGCTCTGTCATTGTTGTTGTCTTTATTGTCCGAGTGTATCTGTTGTTTGTTTCTAGGCGATTAAAGCTAATAGTGTGGTGTGACGTAAGCCATGACTTCATCTGCTATCCTTATGTAGCGGTGATGTCACGGCTCAATAATTGAGCCTTCTAGACTTTTCTTAGAGCTCTATATAAAGAGCCCTCCTTTGTATTGAGAAGGCAGACTAAGTTTCCCGAGTAATAATATCCTTTGTGTTTTACAAACATGTCTCTCTAAGTTTCCTATACTCTTCTTCTCTGCTTCTATTTCTGATATGGCTTTAGCTTAGATCCTTGTTCGGTGATACTTAGAAATTGTTAGTATTCCTCCTTGAATGATGGATTTCATTCTTGCTTGGATTGTTGAAAGATAAGAGGACAGGATCCTTTGAGAGCCCACGAGTTGGCCGTTGTGTTGATCCAAGTCATACCTTCTTAGACAGTCCAGGTTTGGATTTTGAAGTTATTCTCTTTCGAATACTTTCAGTTTCTGGGTCATCACTATATATGGATTACCCCAAAAGCTTAAGTCGTTGAGGGAACGGCCCGAGTATACCCTTTTTCATCCTTCGGTCCCACCACGCTCCACTGCGGGCTCTCCGGCGGACGCGCGTGTTTTAACGGGGCTCCCAAATTCCATGACTGGGAGTCGAACCCGTGACCTCCGAGATTACTTTAGGCTCTGATACCAATTACCCCAAAAGCTTAAGCTGTTAGGGAACGGCCCAGTATACCCTTTTCATCCTTCAGTCCTCACACATCCAAGAAGCTCACAAGTTCAGGAACCTTCACATTCCAATTGGATGACATACCTCCAAACAAATGGGCAGTAAGGCTTCAAGAGTTCCATGCTTGGATGACCACAAGAGAACTCACTGGAATTACAATGAGAGAATATTCTTCACGAATTCACCTCCGAGTTCACCAGCACATTGAAGCACTCTGGTTTACAACTCTCAATTATGTTGAGAGAACTCAATTCTTAAACTCTTCAATTGATCAAGTCGCTTCATTACTATATTCATTGTTTTCTTGGTGAACTCGATTCGATCTTGAATTAAAACGAAAAGAATTCTTCCAAATGAAGTGTTATTCTTTCCAAAGGTCGATTTAGATAAACATTTGCAACGCATGACTCAATTATTCTATCTACTTGGTGCGGATGTAAGTTTGAAGCAAGCCTTCCTCGACTCAATCCCTCGGGCCTTAGCTCAAGGAGCTGATGTTTACATAAGACGAAAATACCAATCCATCCTTGGTATGACTCCTGGCCAAATCAGACAAGCCATTCTCCAAAGCCTTGAAGATCTGTGCCACAAACGACAAGTTATCAAGCAGTATCTCAAAGGTGATAAAGAGATTGACCAAGTATGCAGACGGTCAGATCTGATCATTAAATCATGCTGCAATAAGTCGTCCTGCAAGAAATCATCCAAGAAAAAGAAGTTCTCCAAGATCCATACTACGGGATGGAAGATCTTCAAAGAAAGAAAGTGGAGATACTTTAGAAGAAAACACTCATCTTCCGAAGCTCCAGAAGCAAGTCAGACTATTGCTATGTCTTGCAAACAAAAGGGCCATTATGCCAAACAATGTCCTCAGAAGAAAAAGAGACAGAACCTCATTTCTCGATTGAGCAAAGTCAGCTACTGTCTATGATGACAATGATCTTGAATCTCTTTTTCCGAACAAGATGAATTGGATGAACATACTCTCTTTGCAATTGAAGAAGAAGAAATTCCTCTGTCATATCACATTGCGGAATCGGTTGAACAAACTCGTTCGAAACTATTCCTCCGTAACTCGATCCAATACTTCCGGAAAAAAACCTTACTGTTCCGATTCTTGCTATTCAACCTCCTAAAACACATCCTCAAGCCCCTCGTTCAAATCCGAACCTCCAAGTATGATAAGCCCATTCTCGCCATAGCCTTTTTTTGATACGAGAGCTGCAGTATCCATGATGAACCCATCTGTTCTACCCCCGAAAAGCTGGATACAACACAAGAAGGAATTCATAACTGCTTTGATGGTAAAACATTCTACACATCCCTAATTACTAAACACCCCTATTACCATCCAGCTTCTTCCCAAAATGTGAAGTTCGTTTACATTTGATTGGTTGTCTTTAAGCCCGACAAAGACCTTCTAGTTGGTTTTGACATATACAGATAAACTTCACGAGTTCCAAATTCTTCCCAATGGTATTCGTTTTGGTAAAATGAGTTCGGAGAATACGGTACTATCCCAAGACTTTACCAAGTCACTCCTAATCCTGCCATCGAGATTCATAAACTTATTGTTTTCCAATCTTGTGCCGAATCCCATACTGAAATTCCTCACCAAATGTTCTCATCCATTATGGCAAAATCCTCGGTTCTTCATTAAACTCCCATTCAAGAAAAATGAGGATATCAATCCCACCAAAGCTAGTCATTCGGCATGAACCACCCGACCACCTCCGAGTTAGCCACCAAAGAATGCCTTGACCTCCTTCGACTCGATCTCATTGAACCGACAGATTCCCAATGGTCTTGTGAAGCATTCTATGTTGATAAAGCAGGTTGAACAAGCTCGTGGGAAAATGAGACTGGTAATTAATTATCGACCTCTCAATCATTTTTTTACAAGATGACAAATTTCCATTACCACACAAGCACACATCTGTTATCACGACTTTACGGTGCAAAATGGTTTTCCAAATTTGATTTGAAATCTGGTTTTTGGCAATTAGGCATTCATCCTGTTGAACGTCCTAAAACAGGCTTTTGCATACCTAACCAGCATTTCCAGTGGAAAGTAATGCCTTTTGGATTAAAACCCGCACCATCTTTATTTCAAAAAGCCATGGTCAAGATTTTTGAACCACTATTGCACTCTGCACTGGTTTATATTGATGACATCCTACTTTTCAGTTCTTCAAAGGATGAACATATAAACTCGTTACGCCAATTTGCTCAAATTGTTAAAAAACTATGGCGTAATGCTTTCGAAAAGAAAATGATCTTGGCGAGCACAGAAATTACTTTCCTAGGAATGCATTTTAGTGCGAGTACATACTCTCCCGGACATCACATCTCTGAAGAATTGCGAAGTTTCTCGAGTCTAATCTTACATGAAACAAGTCCAACAGTTTCTTGGTGTAGTCAACTATGTTCGAGACTTTCTCCCCAGAGCCTCCGAACATATTCATCCTCTCACTAAGATGCTCAGAAAGAATCCATCCTCTTGGACACCTGTACAGACTCAAGCCGTAGCTGCTCTCAAAGAACAAGTATCTCGGATACAAAAAGCTGCATTTGCCAACTCATCGGGTCAAAAGATACTTGGGATCGATGCAGCGACAAATATTGGAGTCGTTTGTTTTACTTGAAGAAATCAATGGAACCGAGACATTTATGTGGATTTGCAAGTGAAAGATTCAAACCGGCAGAAATACATTATCATTCCACCTTCAAAGAAATCCTTGCTTTGTCAAAAAATGGGATAAAGAAATTCGAGTTTTTATCTCATAGGGTCAAAGTTCTTAGTTGAAAGCCGATATGAGTTCATTTCCTAAGATGTTGCGGTTCAAGCGAAAGCAAGTCCCAAATCCTCAACTCGCTCGGATGGTCAACGTGGTTTTGCGCAATATTCCTTTGAGGTCAAACATATCAAAGGTAAATCTAATGTAGTGGCTGATTTCCTTTCCGACACTGAATCCTTTGCCACCAAACCCATGATAGCTATGATCCGACCCGCTAATCCCGATCATCTCGGACCATCGATTGTCCCTCCCTGCTTTTCCTCCAGTTATCCAGTTCCATGTTACGTTGACTCAATGATCCAAAAGAGAAATTTTTTATGAGTTACAAATCTTTAGAGAATTTGGAGGATCCATCCTTAAACCATCCGGAGTCAATCCATACTTCCTTTTCGATCAGGGTTTTCATTCTTCGACTCGATGATTTCCCTACTCAATGAAAATGGTTCTTTTGGTATCTCTGTCAAGAGTATCATATTCTCATTGAAATCAATTCGGCAGCATTTCTTAAAGGTTTTACCCCAAGTCTCTTTGAATTTTTAACCTGGTTTAAACCTTTAGAAGAATGGAAGAATATCTTTCTTACCTTCCCAAAACATTTCCTTCTTTTTGATATTCATCGACCCATCACTTCCGAATTCACAGTCCACCCATACTCTCATCTGTATCAGGTTAATTCCATTACTATTCTTGATCTCCCCCACAAATATTCTGAGGCCCAAAAATACATCTTTGTTGAAAATAAGATAATGCCTCAAGAAATTTGGCCTGGTGATTATGGTTCTTGGAACTACTCTACCAACCATCCTCATGAGATAAATATCAAGATAGCACATGCCTGGTACCTCCAACACCTGCCCGATTCCCAGCCAGTTACAGAAACACCTTTTGACTACTTTAACCTTCAGCCAGCCAGCTCTTCTCAGCCATCACATGGATTTAACTTTCCACGTCTGGTCTCTAGTAATATTGCCTGGACCACTTCAGACACCTCTGTCCGAAAAGATGCTCTCAAAAGGAAGAGGAAAAAAGCAAAGGCACATGCTCTGCATCAGGACATCATTATTGAGCGCAATATCACTGACCCTGGCTCCACTGATAGTGATGTTTCCACACCGACTACTTCAGAGGAATACAGCTGTGAAGACCTTTATATTTAAGTGCTCTGTACTGTTGTTGTCTTTATTGTCCAGTGTACTGTTGTTTGTTTCTAGCTGATTAAAGCTAATAGTGTGGTGTGACGTAAGCCATGACTTCATCTGCTATCCTTATGTAAGCAGTGATGTCACAGCTCAATAATTGAGCCTTCTAGACTTTTCTTAGAGCTCTATATAAAGAGCCCTCCTTTGTATTGAGAAGGCAGACTAAGTTTCCCGAGTAATAATATCCTTTGTGTTTTACAAACATGTCTCTCTAAGTTTCCTATACTCTTCTTCTCTGCTTCTATTTCTGATATGGCTTTAGCTTAGATCCTTGTTCGGTGATACTTAGAAATTGTTAGTATTCCTCCTTGAATGATGGATTTCATTCTTGCTTGGATTGTTGAAAGATAAGAGGACAGGATCCTTTGAGAGCCCACGAGTTGGCCGTTGTGTTGATCCAAGTCATACCTTCTTAGACAGTCCAGGTTTGGATTTTGAAGTTATTCTCTTTCGAATACTTTCGGTTTTCAGGGTCATCACTATATATGGTATCGGAGCCATTGGTGTATCGAAATAAGGCTAGAGTTGAAGAGATCCTCATCTATCATGTATCCGAAACATCCCGTTCTTACAGTATCTTTAGATACTACTCCTTCGTTCCGTCAAAGCGCATCCAAAAAACTAGATTATTTGTATGAAGTTACTATAGATTCCTCATCTCAATTTGCCCCTGAGAATCATCCTTTAATGAACCCTTATACTAATTATGCCAAGTCCATAGTCTCTCCTTGGAAGACTTTTAAATCTCTCATCCGCCACACACCTTCCTCTCGTTTCGTGAATATGTTCAGGGTGCTCTAAAATGGATCAACATCCTATTATAGCTACTGGTAAAGAGCAATTTGTCACTCTTTACATTCCGGAAGACTTTCTCGTCAATGGAAGCAACATGGCTACACTCACCTCCACTTCGGTGCTGTCCGAATTGCCCTTACTCTCCATGGCAGAAAAGGTCTCCCTATGGTAACCCGAGTTGCCCTCTTGGATACTCGATTTCTCGAATATCAACATGCTTGCATAGCCACAGTCGAAGCAACGTTAAATGCGAGCACGGTATTCATCACACTGCACCCAAATTTCAACATGTCATTAGCGGATCCCCATCTGCTAGATGCCCTCAAGGTACAAGTCCGGGATAGCGAGGAGCCTCCCGTGTACATGACGCTCTATCTGCTACTTTACATTATCAAATGATCTACCGAGTCCAAAACCATGCCATAGATCTCTCCCTTCCCTGGTGGAGAGGATGCTTTACTCATCAAGGTAGATGATAAACAGATCAGCTAGCTTTGCACTCATGTCCCCAGCACAAATCCCTAAAAATGAACTCCTTCGTCTTACGCTCGATGCTTGGATCACAGAATATGAAACGATCCATGAGGCTGCAAATCAACCTCTGGAATCTTCCTCCTCTCAGATCTCCCAGAATCCTGATGGCTCTGTGTCCATCAAATTCGACCATAAGCATCTCCGAGTCAGTCAAGCAAACTTATCCTCGGATTTCCATGATCCGACTCCCGGTCGCTAATCCTCCATCCTATCATCAAGTCGAACTTGACAAGCTTGCTACAGCGAGATCCTTCGGGACCCACTTATATCTTTCCCGGGATACCTTCCCGGATATTATCAAGTGGTACCAACCGGATGCTAGACCGATTGTCTTTGAGATCGATCCGTTCTCCAATCATTGTTATTGGGGTGGATGTACTTCTTGTGAATCATGTCGAATTGCTGTCTTGAATGTGGTCTTGATCCAAAAGATCGCACTCGCAATCAATCCCGCGAGACGAAGGAAGAAGAAACAGCCTCCTTCTCCGTGCTCCAACAAAGCACCTGACATAGATCCAGATTATCAGCAAGGAGCTCAAGTAGTCCAGACCCGCAGCAGGTATGATCCTTCTATAGCGGAAGTCCCTTCTACATGGTTACCTCCTAAACCAAAACCACCACTTCATCCCTACTACCAGAAATGTCTCAAAATCCTTGCCAAAGAAAAACCTGTAACACCAAGTTACAAACCTGTCAACCCTTTTTATAAACCACCTGAACCACCAACTCCTATTCCGGCCATTTGCATGTTCCAACCTGCAGAATTTCCTCCACTTAATTCTCCCTTTCCTCAAACTACACCTTTTACCAAAGACAATGCCAGACATTCTCACAAAATCCAGAATTCATCCACAACCATACTTCCCAATGGACAAACCACACCCGACTAATCCTCGTTGAAACTGTTCTCAATCGGCAATCCGAAAATGCTTGTTGCTCGTAACAAGATCTTATCTCGGATAGATCGGAAAGTTACCCGGGTAAACTCCCCGTCTTGCTATCGTTGAAATTAAAGTAGATTCTCAAGTGCAAGATCTGGAAGCCACCAAGAGGCTAATCGTCAATATGGAGCAAAGATTAAAACAAGTTCCTTATGACTTGCCTATGCTCGAGTAAATCTCGCTGAGATCATTCGTCAAAAAACGAAAAGAGGTAGCTGATCTTGAAGGATACATTGCTTATCTCAAATCACAGGTTGAGTCAACTCCTTACTCTCCTCCACCACCAGCTACTACATTACCCTCAGCCTCTTCCAGTTTCTTTCCACCTTTCACAAACCCTTTTCAACCACCATCTAAAACTCAGTACTCTGCTTTCGGAACCATGGGATATGAAAGGTCCAAACCATCTCCAAGTACTTTCAATGCTGCTCAATGGCTAAAAGCCAAACAAGCACAAAGACAACCATCGTCATCTGCTCCTCCTCCGGAAGTCCACAAGCAAGCTATGATTCGTAACCCATTGACTACTCTTCTTCGGAAGGCTACCATGTCTCGACTGTCCCCTCATATTGGTGTTGTCCAAGAACAAACTCCGTCTCGAGACTCAGATCTCTTCCCCAACGAATCCGAATCCACTTCTGCTTTAGACACAGCCTCTGAATCAGACTCTTCTACACAATCTTCCTCAGATGAATTTGAGATTCCACAGATAAACATGGCTCGTGAAGAAGAAGAGCCTGAAGTGACATCAGAAGCTACTCCCATAGTTGATGAACCAGAATCATCTCACACATCCAAGAAGCTCACAAGTTCGGGGAACCTTCACATTCCAATTGGATGACATACCTCCAAACAAATGGGCGATGAAGGCTTCAAGAGTTCCATGCTTGGATGACCACAAGAGAACTCACTGGAATTACAAAGCAGAGAATATTCTTACAGAATTCACCTCCGCATTCACCCAGCACATTGAAGCACTCGGTTTACAACTCTCAATTATGTTGAGAGAACTCAATTCTTAAACTCTTCAATTGATCAAGTCGCTTCATTACTATATTACTCGTTTTTCTTGGTGAACTCGATTCGATCTTGAATTAAAACGAAAAGAATTCTTCCAAATGAAGTGTTATTCTTTCCAAAGGTCAGATTTAGATAAACATTTGCAACGCATGACTCAATTATTCTATCTACTTGGTGCAGATGTAAGTTTGAAGCAAGCCTTCCTCAGTTCAATCCCTCAGGCCTTAGCTCAAGGAGCTGATGTTTACATAAGACAGAAATACCAATCCATCCTTGGTATGACTCCTGGCCAAATCCGACAAGCCATTCTCCAAAGCCTTGAAGATCTGTGCCACAAACGACAAGTTATCAAGCAGTATCTCAAAGGTGATAAAGAGATTGACCAAGTATGCAGACGGTCAGATCTGATCATTAAATCATGCTGCAATAAGTCGTCCTGCAAGAAATCATCCAAGAAAAAGAAGTTCTCCAAGATCCATACTACAGACAGAAGATCTTCAAAGAAAAAGTGGAGATACTTTAGAAGAAAACACTACATCTTCCGTAAGCTCCGGAAGCAAGTCGGACTATTGCTATGTCTCGCAAAACAAAAGGGGCCATTATGCCAAACAATGTCCTCAGAAGAAAAAGAGACAGAACCTCATTTCTCAGATTGACCAGGTCAGCCCACTGTCTATGATGACAATGATCTTGAATCTCTCTTTTCTGAACAAGATGAATTGGATGAACATACTCTCTTTGCAATTGAAGAAGAAGAAATTCCTCTGTCATATCACATTGCAGAATCGGTTGAACAAACTCGTTCAGAAACTATTCCTCCAGAACCTGATCCAATACTTCCAGAAAAACCTTCTGTTCCGATTCTTGCTATTCAACCTCCTAAAACACATCCTCAAGCCCCTGTTCAAATCCGAACCTCCAAGTATGATAAGCCCATTCTCGCCATAGCCTTTTTTGATACAGGGAGCTGCAGTATCCATGATGAACCCATCTGTTCCTACCCCCGAAAACTGGATACAACACAAGAAGGAATTCATAACTGCTGATGGTAAAACATTCTACACATCCTTAATTACTAAACACCCCATTACCATCCAGTTCTTCCCAAAATGTGAAGTTCGTTTACATTTGATTGGTTGTCTTTAAACCGACAAAGACCTTCTAGTTGGTTTTGACATATACGATGAAACTTCACGAGTTCCAAATTCTTCCCAATGGTATTCGTTTTGGTAAACAGTTCGGAGAATACGGCACTATCCCAAGACTTTACCAAGTCACTCCTAATCCTCATCACTGAGATTCATAAACTTATTGTTTTCCCAATCTTGTGCCGAATCCCATACTGAAATTCCTCACCAAATGTTCTCATCCATTATGGCAAAATCCTCGGTTCTTCATTAAACTCCCATTCAAGAAAAATGAGGATATCAATCCCACCAAAGCTAGTCATTCGGCATGAACCCCCGACCACCTCCGGTTAGCCACCAAAAGAATGCCTTGACCTCCTTCGCTCGATCTCATTGAACCGACTGATTCCCAATGGTCTTGTGAAGCATTCTATGTTGATAAACGGGCTGAACAAGCTCGTGGGAAAATGAGACTAGTAATTAATTATCAGCCTCTCAATCATTTTTTACAAGATGACAAATTTCCATTACCACACAAGCACACACTCGTTATCACAGACTTTTACGGTGCAAAATGGTTTTCCAAATTTGATTTGAAATCGGTTTTTGGCAATTAGGCATTCATCTCGTTGAACGTCCCTAAAACAGGCTTTTGCATACCTAACCAAAGCATTTCCAAGTGGAAAGTAATGCCTTTTGGATTAAAACCCGCACCATCTTTATTTCAAAAAGCCATGGTCAAGATTTTTGAACCACTATTGCACTCTGCACTGGTTTATATTGATGACATCCTACTTTTCAGCTTCTTCAAAGGATGAACATATAAACTCGTTACGCCAATTTGCTCAAATTGTTAAAAAACTATGGCGTAATGCTTTCGAAAAGAAAATGATCTTGGCAAAGCACAGAAATTACTTTCCTAGGAATGCATTTTAGTGCGGTACATACTCTCCCTGACATCACATCTCCGAAGAATTGCGAAGTTTCCCCGAGTCTAATCTTACACGAAACAAGTCCAACGAGTTTCTTGGTGTAGTCAACTATGTTCGAGACTTTCTCCCGGAGCCTCCGAACATATTCATCCTCTCACTAAGATGCTCGGAAAGAATCCATCCTCTTGGACACTCTGCATGGACTCAAGCCGTAGTCTGCTCTCAAAGAACAAGTATCTCGAGATACAAAATCGCATTTGCCAACTCATCGGGTCAAAAGATACTTGATCGATGCCAGCGACAAATATTGGAGTCTTTGTTTTACTTGAAGAAATCAATGGAACCGGACATTTATGTGGATTTGCAAGTGAAAGATTCAAACCGTAGAAATACATTATCATTCCACCTTCAAAGAAATCCTTGCTTTGTCAAAAAATGGGATAAAGAAATTCAGTTTTTATCTCATAGGGTCAAAGTTCTTAGTTGAAACTGATATGAGTTCATTTCCTAAGATGTTGCAGTTCAAGCAGAAGCAAGTCCCAAATCCTCAACTGCTCAGATGGTCAACGTGGTTTGCGCAATATTCCTTTGAGGTCAAACATATCAAAGGTAAATCTAATGTAGTGGCTGATTTCCTTTCCCGACCTGAATCCTTTGCCACCAAACCCATGATAGCTATGATCCGACCCCGCTAATCCCGATCATCCCTGGACCATCGATTGTCCCTCTCCCGCTTTTCCTCCAGATTATCCAGCTCCATGTTACGTTGACTCAATGATCCAAAAGAGAAATTTTTTATGAGTTACAAATCTTTAGAGAATTTGGAGGATCCATCCTTAAACCATCTGGAGTCAATCCATACTTCCCTTTCAGTCAGGTTTTCATTCTTCGACCTGATGATTTCCCTACTCCAGTAAAATGGTTCTTTTGGTATCTCTGCCAAGAGTATCATATTCTCATTGAAATCAATTCGGCAGCATTTCTTAAAGGTTTTACCCCAAGTCTCTTTGAATTTTTAACCTGGTTTAAACCTTTAGAAGAATGGAAGAATATCTTTCTTACCTTCCCAAAACATTTCCTTCTTTTTGATATTCATCGACCCATCACTTCCGAATTCACAGTCCACCCATACTCTCATCTGTATCAGGTTAATTCCATTACTATTCTTGATCTCCCCCACAAATATTCTGAGGCCCAAAAATACATCTTTGTTGAAAATAAGATAATGCCTCAAGAAATTTGGCCTGGTGATTATGGTTCTTGGAACTACTCTACCAACCATCCTCATGAGATAAATATCAAGATAGCACATGCCAGTACCTCCAACACCCTGCCCGATTCTCGGCCCGATTCATGAAACACCTTTTGACTACTTTAACCTTCACTGACCGACTTTCTTCTCAGCCCATCACATGGATTTAACTTTCCACGTCCCGGTCTCTAGTAATATTGCTCGGACCACTTCGGACACCTCTGCCGAAAAAGATGCTCTCAAAAGGAAGAGGAAAAAAGCAAAGGCACATGCTCTGCATCGGGGACATCATTATTGAGCGCAATATCATCGACCTCGGCTCCATTGATAGTGATGTTTCCACACCGACTACTTCGGAGGAATACAGACTGTGAAGACCTTTATATTTAAGTGCTCTGCATCGTTGTTGTCTTTATTGTCCGAGTGTCATTGTTGTTTGTTTCTAGGCGATTAAAGCTAATAGTGTGGTGTGACGTAAGCCATGACTTCATCTCGCTATCCTTATGTAGCAGTGATGTCACAGCTCAATAATTGAGCCTTCTAGACTTTTCTTAGAGCTCTATATAAAGAGCCCTCCTTTGTATTGAGAAGGCAGACTAAGTTTCCCGAGTAATAATATCCTTTGTGTTTTTACAAACATGTCTCTCTAAGTTTCCTATACTCTTCTTCTCTGCTTTCTATTTCGATATGGCTTTAGCTTAGATCCTTGTTCGGTGATACTTAGAAATTGTTAGTATTCCTCCTTGAATGATGGATTTCATTCTTGCTTGGATTGTTGAAAGATAAGAGGACAGGATCCTTTGAGAGCCCACGAGTTGGCCGTTGTGTTGATCCAAGTCATACCTTCTTAGACAGTCCAGGTTTGGATTTTGAAGTTATTCTCTTTCGAATACTTTCAGTTTCTGGGTCATCACTATATATGGATTACCCCAAAAGCTTAAGCTGTTAGGGAACGGCCCAGTATACCCTTTTCATCCTTCAGTCCACCACGCTCCATCACGGGCTCTCCGTGGACGCGCGTGTTTTAACGGGGCTCCCAAATTCCATGACTGGGAGTCGAACCCGTGACCTCCGAGATTACTTTAGGCTCTGATACCAATTACCCCAAAAGCTTAAGCTGTTAGGGAACGGCCCAGTATACCCTTTTCATCCTTCAGTCCTCACACATCCAAGAAGCTCACAAGTTCAGGAACCTTCACATTCCAATTGGATGACATACCTCCAAACAAATGGGCAGTAAGGCTTCAAGAGTTCCATGCTTGGATGACCACAAGAGAACTCACTGAATTACAAAGCAGAGAATATTCTTACAGAATTCACCTCCCGCATTCACCTACACATTGAAGCACTTGGGTTTACAACTCTCAATTATGTTGAGAGAACTCAATTCTTAAACTCTTCAATTGATCAAGTCGCTTCATTACTATATTACTCGTTTTCTTGGTGAACCCTGATTCGATCTTGAATTAAAACGAAAAGAATTCTTCCAAATGAAGTGTTATTCTTTCCAAAGGTCAGATTTAGATAAACATTTGCAACGCATGACTCAATTATTCTATCTACTTGGTGCAGATGTAAGTTTGAAGCAAGCCTTCCTCAGTTCAATCCCTCAGGCCTTAGCTCAAGGAGCTGATGTTTACATAAGACAGAAATACCAATCCATCCTTGGTATGACTCCTGGCCAAATCCGACAAGCCATTCTCCAAAGCCTTGAAGATCTGTGCCACAAACGACAAGTTATCAAGCGAGTATCTCAAAGGTGATAAAGAGATTGACCAAGTATGCAGACGGTCGAATCTCGATCATTAAATCATGCTCGCAATAAGTCGTCCCCGCAAGAAATCATCCAAGAAAAAGAAGTTCTCCAAGATCCATACTACGGATGGAAGATCTTCAAAGAAAAAAGTGGAGATACTTTAGAAGAAAACACTCATCTTCCAGAAGCTCCAGAAGCAAGTCAGACTATTGCTATGTCTGCAAACAAAAGGGCCATTATGCCAAACAATGTCCTCAGAAGAAAAAGAGACAGAACCTCATTTCTCAGATTGAGCAAGTCAGTCACTGTCTATGATGACAATGATCTTGAATCTCTTTTTCGAACAAGATGAATTGGATGAACATACTCTCTTTGCAATTGAAGAAGAAGAAATTCCTCTCGTCATATCACATTGCGAGAATCGGTTGAACAAACTCGTTCGAAACTATTCCTCCGTAACTCGATCCAATACTTCCGGAAAAACCTTCGCTCCGATTCTTGCTATTCAACCTCCTAAAACACATCCTCAAGCCCCTCTGTTCAAATCCGAACCTCCAAGTATGATAAGCCCATTCTCGCCATAGCCTTTTTTTTGATACAGGGGAGCTGCGAGTATCCATGATGAACCCATCTCGTTTCTACCCCCAAAACTGGATACAACACAAGAAGGAATTCATAACTCGCTGATGGTAAAACATTCTACACATCCTTAATTACTAAACACCCCATTACCATCCAGTTTCTTTCCCAAAATGTGAAGTTCGTTTACATTTGATTGGTTAGTCTTGAAACCGACAAAGACCTTCTAGTTGGTTTTGACATATACAAGAAACTTCACGAGTTCCAAATTCTTCCCAATGGTATTCGTTTTGGTAAACAGTTCGGAGAATACGGCACTATCCCAAGACTTTACCAAGTCACTCCTAATCTCGTCATCGAGATTCATAAACTTATTGTTTTCCAATCTTGTGCCGAATCCCATACTGAAATTCCTCACCAAATGTTCTCATCCATTATGGCAAAATCCTCGGTTCTTCATTAAACTCCCATTCAAGAAAAATGAGGATATCAATCCCACCAAAGCTAGTCATTCCCGGCATGAACCCCCGACCACCTCCAGGTTAGCCACCAAAGAATGCCTTGACCTCCTTCGACTCGATCTCATTGAACCGACAGATTCCCAATGGTCTTGTGAAGCATTCTATGTTGATAAACGAGCTGAACAAGCTCGTGGGAAAATGAGACCCAGTAATTAATTATCAGCCTCTCAATCATTTTTTTACAAGATGACAAATTTCCATTACCACACAAGCACACACTGTTATCACAGCTTTCTGGTGCAAAATGGTTTTCCAAATTTGATTTGAAATCTGGTTTTTGGCAATTAGGCATTCATCCTGTTGAACGTCCTAAAACAGGCTTTTGCATACCTAACCAGCATTTCCAGTGGAAAGTAATGCCTTTTGGATTAAAACCCGCACCATCTTTATTTCAAAAAGCCATGGTCAAGATTTTTGAACCACTATTGCACTCTGCACTGGTTTATATTGATGACATCCTACTTTTCAGTTCTTCAAAGGATGAACATATAAACCTGTTACGCCAATTTGCTCAAATTGTTAAAAACTATGGCGTAATGCTTTCTGAAAAGAAAATGATCTTGGCAAAGACAGAAATTACTTTCCTAGGAATGCATTTTAGTGCAGTACATACTCTCCCTAGGACATCACATCTCTCGAAGAATTGCGAAGTTTCCTGAGTCTAATCTTACACAGAAACAAGTCCAACAGTTTCTTGGTGTAGTCAACTATGTTCGAGACTTTCTCCCCAGAGCCTCCGAACATATTCATCCTCTCACTAAGATGCTCAGAAAGAATCCATCCTCTTGGACACCTGTACAGACTCAAGCCGTAGCTGCTCTCAAAGAACAAGTATCTCAGATACAAAAACTGCATTTGCCAACTACTGGTCAAAAGATACTTCAGACTGATGCCAGCGACAAATATTGGAGTCGTTTGTTTTACTTGAAGAAATCAATGGAACCAGACATTTATGTGGATTTGCAAGTGGAAGATTCAAACCGGCAGAAATACATTATCATTCCACCTTCAAAGAAATCCTTGCTGTCAAAAATGGGATAAAGAAATTCAGTTTTTATCTCATAGGGTCAAAGTTCTTAGTTGAAACTGATATGAGTTCATTTCCTAAGATGTTGCAGCTTCAAGCGAAGCAAGTCCCAAATCCTCAATCGCTCGAGATGGTCAACGTGGTTTTACGCAATATTCCTTTGAGGTCAAACATATCAAAGGTAAATCTAATGTAGTGGCTGATTTCCTTTCCCGACTCGAATCCTTTGCCACCAAACCCATGATAGCTATGATCCGACCCGCTAATCCCGATCATCTCGGACCATCGATTGTCCCTCCTCGCTTTTCCTCCGGATTATCCAGGTTCCATGTTACGTTGACTCAATGATCCAAAAGAGAAATTTTTTATGAGTTACAAATCTTTAGAGAATTTGGAGGATCCATCCTTAAACCATCTGGGAGTCAATCCATACTTCCTTTCGATCAGTTTTCATTCTTCGACTCGATGATTTCCCTACTCCAAATGAAAATGGTTCTTTTGGTATCTCTGCCAAGAGTATCATATTCTCATTGAAATCAATTCAGCAAACATTTCTTAAAGGTTTTACCCCAAGTCTCTTTGAATTTTTAACCTGGTTTAAACCTTTAGAAGAATGGAAGAATATCTTTCTTACCTTCCCAAAACATTTCCTTCTTTTTTGATATTCATCGACCCATCACTTCCGAATTCACAGTCCACCCATACTCTCATCTGTATCAGGTTAATTCCATTACTATTCTTGATCTCCCCCACAAATATTCTGAGGCCCAAAAATACATCTTTGTTGAAAATAAGATAATGCCTCAAGAAATTTGGCTCGGTGATTATGGTTCTTGGAACTACTCTACCAACCATCCTCATGAGATAAATATCAAGATAGCACATGCCTGGTACCTCCAACACCTGCCCGATTCCCAGCCAGTTACAGAAACACCTTTTGACTACTTTAACCTTCGACCAAACTACTTTCTTTCTCAGCCCATCACATGGATTTAACTTTCCACGTCCCGGTCTCTAGTAATATTGCTCGGACCACTTCGGACACCTCTCGTCGAAAAAGATGCTCTCAAAAGGAAGAGGAAAAAAGCAAAGGCACATGCTCTGCATCAGGACATCATTATTGAGCGCAATATCACTGACCCTGGCTCCACTGATAGTGATGTTTCCACACCGACTACTTCGGAGGAATACAGATTTGTGAAGACCTTTATATTTAAGTGCTCTGCATCTTGTTGTTGTCTTTATTGTCCAAAGGTATCTTGTTGTTTGTTTCTAGTCGATTAAAGCTAATAGTGTGGTGTGACGTAAGCCATGACTTCATCTGCTATCCTTATGTAGCAGGTGATGTCACGACTCAATAATTGAGCCTTCTAGACTTTTCTTAGAGCTCTATATAAAGAGCCCTCCTTTGTATTGAGAAGGCGAGACTAAGTTTCCCGAGTAATAATATCCTTTGTGTTTTACAAACATGTCTCTCTAAGTTTCCTATACTCTTCTTCTCTCGCTTCTATTTACGATATGGCTTTAGCTTAGATCCTTGTTCGGTGATACTTAGAAATTGTTAGTATTCCTCCTTGAATGATGGATTTCATTCTTGCTTGGATTGTTGAAAGATAAGAGGACAGGATCCTTTGAGAGCCCACGAGTTGGCCGTTGTGTTGATCCAAGTCATACCTTCTTAGACAGTCCAGGTTTGGATTTTGAAGTTATTCTCTTTCGAATACTTTCAGTTTCTGGGTCATCACTATATATGGTATCGAGCCATTGGTGTATCGAAATAAGGCTAGAGTTGAAGAGATCCTCATCTATCATGTATCCAGAAACATCCCGTTCTTCTGTATCTTTAGATACTACTCCTTCGTTCCGTCAAAGCGCATCCAAAAAACTAGATTATTTGTATGAAGTTACTATAGATTCCTCATCTCAATTTGCCCCTGAGAATCATCCTTTAATGAACCCTTATACTAATTATGCCAAGTCCATAGTCTCTCCTTGGAAGACTTTTAAATCTCTCATCCGCCACACACCTTCCTCTGTTCGTGAATATGTTCAGTGCTCTAAAATGGATCAACATCCTATTATAGCTACTGGTAAAGAGCAATTTGTCACTCTTTACATTCCAGAAGACTTTCCTCGTCAATGGAAGCAACATGGCTACACTCACCTCCACTTCGGTGCTGTCCGAATTGCCCTTACTCTCCATGGCAGAAAAGGTCTCCCTATGGTAACCCGAGTTGCCCTCTTGGATACTCGATTTCTCGAATATCAACATGCTTGCATAGCCACAGTCGAAGCAACGTTAAATGCAGGCACGGTATTCATCACACTGTACCCAAATTTCAACATGTCATTAGCAGATCCCCATCTGCTAGATGCCCTCAAGGTACAAGTCCAGATAGCAGGAGCCTCCCAGGTACATGACGCTCTTACTGCTACTTTACATTATCAAATGATCTACCGAGTCCAAAACCATGCCATAGATCTCTCCCTTCCTGGTGGAGAGGATGCTTTACTCATCAAGGTAGATGATAAACAGTCAGCAGTTTGCACTCATGTCCCCAGACAAATCCCTAAAAATGAACTCCTTCGTCTTCCCGCTCGATGCTTGGATCACGTAATATGAAACGATCCATGAGGCTGCAAATCAACCTCTCGGAATCTTCCTCCTCTCGAATCTCCCCAGAATCTCGATGGCTCTGTGTCCATCAAATTCGACCATAAGCATCTCCGATCATCAAGCAAACTTATCCTCGGATTTCCATGATCCGACTCCCGATTTGCTAATCCTCCATCCTATCATCAAGTCGAACTTGACAAGCTTGCTACAGCAGATCCTTCAGACCCACTTATATCTTTCCGGGATACCTTCCCAGATATTATCAAGTGGTACCAACCAGATGCTAGACCAGTTGTCTTTGAGACTGATCCGTTCTCCAATCATTGTTATTGGGGTGGATGTACTTCTTGTGAATCATGTCGAATTGCTG
Source organism: Rauvolfia tetraphylla (assembly GCA_030512225.1). NCBI lineage: Eukaryota > Viridiplantae > Streptophyta > Magnoliopsida > Gentianales > Apocynaceae > Rauvolfia > Rauvolfia tetraphylla. The sequence continues at coordinate 5,628,725 of JAJQKT010000024.1, read as the reverse complement.
TCTTGAATGTGGTCTTGATCCAAAAGATCGCACTCGCAATCAATCCCGCATGACGAAGAAGGAAGAAGAAACAGCCTCCTTCTCAGTGCTCCAACAAAGCACTCGACATAGATCCAGATTATCAGCAAAGGAGCTCAAGTAGTCCGGACACTGGCAGCAGGGTATGATCCTTCTATAGCGGAAGTCCCTTCTACATGGTTACCTCCTAAACCAAAACCACCACTTCATCCCTACTACCCAGAAATGTCTCAAAATCCTTGCCAAAGAAAAAACCTCGTAACACCAAGTTACAAACCTCATCAACCCTTTTTATAAACCACCCGAACCACCAACTCCTATTCGGGCCATTTGCATGTTCCAACTCTGCAAATTTCCTCCACTTAATTCTCCCTTTCCTCAAACTACACCTTTTACCAAAGACAATGCCGACATTCTCACAAAATCCAGAATTCATCCACAACCATACTTCCCAGGTGGACAAACCACACCCGACCAATCCTCGTTGAAACTGTTTCTCAATCGGCAATCGAAAATGCTGTTGCTCGGAACAAGATCTTATCTCGGATAGATCGGAAAGTTACCTGTAAACTCCCGTCTTGCTACTCGTTGAAATTAAAGTAGATTCTCAAGTGCAAGATCTGGAAGCCACCAAGAGGCTAATCGTCAATATGGAGCAAAGATTAAAACAAGTTCCTTATGACTTGCCTATGCCCGAGTAAATCCCTCGCTGAGATCATTCGTCAAAAAACAGAAAGAGGTAGCTGATCTTGAAGGATACATTGCTTATCTCAAATCACGAGTTGAGTCAACTCCTTACTCTCCTCCACCACCAGCCTACTACATTACCCTCAGCCTCTTCCAGTTTCTTTCCACCTTTCACAAACCCTTTTCAACCACCATCTAAAACTCGGTACTCTGCTTTCGAACCATGGGATATGAAAGGTCCAAACCATCTCCAAGTACTTTCAATGTCTGCTCAATGGCTAAAAAGCCAAACAAGCACAAAGACAACCATCGTCATCTCGCTCCTCCTCCGAAGTCCACAAGCAAGCTATGATTCGGAACCCATTGACTACTCTTCTTCGGAAGGCTACCATGTCTCGACTGTCCCTCATATTGGTGTTGTCCAAGAACAAACTCCGTCTCGAGACTCAAGTACTCTTCCCCAACAGAATCCGAATCCACTTCGCTTTAGACACTGACCTCCGAATCGGACTCTTCTACACAATCTTCCTCGGATGAATTTGAGATTCCACGGATAAACATGGCTCGTGAAGAAGAAGAGCTCAAGTGACATCGAAGCTACTCCCATAGTTGATGAACCGAATCATCTCACACATCCAAGAAGCTCACAAGTTCGAGAACCTTCACATTCCAATTGGATGACATACTCTCCAAACAAATGGGCAAGTAAGGCTTCAAGAGTTCCATGCTTGGATGACCACAAGAGAACTCACTGGAATTACAAAGCAGAGAATATTCTTACAGAATTCACCTCCCAGATTCACCGGCACATTGAAGCATCTGGTTTACAACTCTCAATTATGTTGAGAGAACTCAATTCTTAAACTCTTCAATTGATCAAGCTCGCTTCATTACTATATTATCTGTTTTCTTGGTGAACTCGATTCGATCTTGAATTAAAACGAAAAGAATTCTTCCAAATGAAGTGTTATTCTTTCCAAAGGTCGATTTAGATAAATATTTGCAACGCATGACTCAATTATTCTATCTACTTGAGTGCGGATGTAAGTTTGAAGCAAGCCTTCCTCGGTTCAATCCCTCGAGCCTTAGCTCAAGGAGCTGATGTTTACATAAGACGAAATACCAATCCATCCTTGGTATGACTCCCGGCCAAATCCGACAAGCCATTCTCCAAAGCCTTGAAGATCCCGTGCCACAAACGACAAGTTATCAAGCGAGTATCTCAAAGGTGATAAAGAGATTGACCAAGTATGCAGACGGTCGGATCCGATCATTAAATCATGCTCTGCAATAAGTCGTCCCGCAAGAAATCATCCAAGAAAAAGAAGTTCTCCAAGATCCATACTACGAGATGGAAGATCTTCAAAGAAAAAGTGGAGATACTTTTGAAGAAAACACTCATCTTCCAAAAGCTCCGAAGCAAGTCGGACTATTGCTATGTTCGCAAACAAAGAGGGCCATTATGCCAAACAATGTCCTCGGAAGAAAAAGAGACGGAACCTCATTTCTCGATTGAACAAAGTCACTCCCGTCTATGATGACAATGATCTTGAATCTCTCTTTTCGAACAAGATGAATTGGATGAACATACTCTCTTTGCAATTGAAGAAGAAGAAATTCCTCTGTCATATCACATTGCGAATCGGTTGAACAAACTCGTTCGAAACTATTCCTCCGGAACTCGATCCAATACTTCCGAAAAACCTTTGCATTCGATTCTTGCTATTCAACCTCCTAAAACACATCCTCAAGCCCCTGTTCAAATCCGAACCTCCAAGTATGATAAGCCCATTCTCGCCATAGCCTTTTTTTGATACGGGAGCTGCAGTATCCATGATGAACCCATCCGTTTCTACCCTCAAAACTGGATACAACACGAGAAGGAATTCATAACTGCTGATGGTAAAACATTCTACACATCCTTAATTACTAAACACCCCATTACCATCCAGTTCTTCCCAAAATGTGAAGTTCGTTTACATTTGATTGGTTGTGCTAAAACTGACAAAGACCTTCTAGTTGGTTTTGACATATACAGAAACTTCACGAGTTCCAAATTCTTCCCAATGGTATTCGTTTTGGTAAACAGTTTCGAGAGAATACAGCACTTATCCCAAGACTTTACCAAGTCACTCCTAATCCTCATCACCGAGATTCATAAACTTATTGTTTTCCAATCTTGTGCGAATCCCATCTGAAATTCCTCACCAAATGTTCTCATCCATTATGGCAAAATCCTCGGTTCTTCATTAAACTCCCATTCAAGAAAAATGAGGATATCAATCCCACCAAAGCTAGTCATTCTGGCATGAACCCTGACCACCTCCAGTTAGCCACCAAAGAATGCCTTGACCTCCTTCAGTCTGATCTCATTGAACCGACAGATTCCCAATGGTCTTGTGAAGCATTCTATGTTGATAAACGGGCTGAACAAGCTCGTGGGAAAAATGAGGCTAGTAATTAATTATCAGCCTCTCAATCATTTTTTACAAGATGACAAATTTCCATTACCACACAAGCACACACTGTTATCACAGCTTTCTGGTGCAAAATGGTTTTCCAAATTTGATTTGAAATCTGGTTTTTGGCAATTAGGCATTCATCCTGTTGAACGTCCTAAAACAGAGCTTTTGCATACCTAACCAAAGCATTTCCGAGTGGAAAGTAATGCCTTTTTGGATTAAAACCCCGCACCATCTTTATTTCAAAAAGCCATGGTCAAGATTTTTGAACCACTATTGCACTCTGCACTTGGTTTATATTAATGACATCCTACTTTTCGGTTCTTCAAAGGATGAACATATAAACCTCGTTACGCCAATTTGCTCAAATTGTTAAAAAACTATAGCGTAATGCTTTACGAAAAGAAAATGATCTTGGCAGACACAGAAATTACTTTCCTAGGAATGCATTTTAGTGCGGTACATACTCTCCCGGGACATCACATCTCCGAAGAATTGCGAAGTTTCCCGAGTCTAATCTTACACGAAACAAGTCCAACGGTTTCTTGGTGTAGTCAACTATGTTCGAGACTTTCTCCCCGGAGCCTCCGAACATATTCATCCTCTCACTAAGATGCTCGGGAAAGAATCCATCCTCTTGGACACCCTGTATAGACTCAAGTCAGTAGCTGCTCTCAAAGAACAAGTATCTCGGATACAAAAGCGCATTTGCCAACTACTGGGTCAAAAGATACTTCGATCGATGCCAGCGACAAATATTGGAGTCTTTGTTTTTACTTGAAGAAATCAATGGAACCGAGACATTTATGTGGATTTGCAAGTGGAAGATTCAAACCGTGAAATACATTATCATTCCACCTTCAAAGAAATCCTTGCTTTGTCAAAAAATGGGATAAAGAAATTCGGTTTTTATCTCATAGGGTCAAAGTTCTTAGTTGAAACCGATATGAGTTCATTTCCTAAGATGTTGCGGTTCAAGCGAAGCAAGTCCCAAATCCTCAATCTGCTCGGATGGTCAACGTGGTTTTCGTGCAATATTCCTTTGAGGTCAAACATATCAAAGGTAAATCTAATGTAGTGGCTGATTTCCTTTCCCGACTCGAATCCTTTGCCACCAAACCCATGATAGCTATGATCCGACCCGCTAATCCCGATCATCTCGACCATCGATTGTCCCTCCTCGCTTTTCCCTCCAGATTATCCGAGTTCCATGTTACGTTGACTCAATGATCCAAAAGAGAAATTTTTATGAGTTACAAATCTTTAGAGAATTTGGAGGATCCATCCTTAAACCATCCGAGTCAATCCATACTTCCCTTTCAGATCGAGTTTTCATTCTTCGACTCGATGATTTCCCTACTCGATAGAAATGGTTCTTTTGGTATCTCCGCCAAGAGTATCATATTCTCATTGAAATCAATTCGGCAGCATTTCTTAAAGGTTTTACCCCAAGTCTCTTTGAATTTTTAACCTGGTTTAAACCTTTAGAAGAATGGAAGAATATCTTTCTTACCTTCCCAAAACATTTCCTTCTTTTTGATATTCATCGACCCATCACTTCCGACTTCACAGTCCACCCATACTCTCATCTCGTATCGAGTTAATTCCATTACTATTCTTGATCTCCCCCACAAATATTCACGAGGCCCAAAAATACATCTTTGTTGAAAATAAGATAATGCCTCAAGAAATTTGGCCTGGTGATTATGGTTCTTGGAACTACTCTACCAACCATCCTCATGAGATAAATATCAAGATAGCACATGCCTGGTACCTCCAACACCTGCCCGATTCCCAGCCAGTTACAGAAACACCTTTTGACTACTTTAACCTTCAAACCCGACCAGACTTTCTTCTCAGCCATCACATGGATTTAACTTTCCACGTCTGGTTCTCTAGTAATATTGCCTGGACCACTTCAGACACCTCTGTCAGAAAAGATGCTCTCAAAAGGAAGAGGAAAAAAGCAAAGGCACATGCTCTGCATCAGGACATCATTATTGAGCGCAATATCACTGACCCTGGCTCCACTGATAGTGATGTTTCCACACCGACTACTTCAGAGGAATACAGTTTGTGAAGACCTTTATATTTAAGTGCTCTGATCTTGTTGTTGTCTTTATTGTCCAGATGTACTTGTTGTTTGTTTCTAGTCGATTAAAGCTAATAGTGTGGTGTGACGTAAGCCATGACTTCATCTCGCTATCCTTATGTAGCGAGTGATGTCACGACTCAATAATTGAGCCTTCTAGACTTTTCTTAGAGCTCTATATAAAGAGCCCTCCTTTGTATTGAGAAGGCAGACTAAGTTTCCCGAGTAATAATATCCTTTGTGTTTTACAAACATGTCTCTCTAAGTTTCCTATACTCTTCTTCTCTGCTTCTATTTCTGATATGGCTTTAGCTTAGATCCTTGTTCGGTGATACTTAGAAATTGTTAGTATTCCTCCTTGAATGATGGATTTCATTCTTGCTTGGATTGTTGAAAGATAAGAGGACAGGATCCTTTGAGAGCCCACGAGTTGGCCGTTGTGTTGATCCAAGTCATACCTTCTTAGACAGTCCAGGTTTGGATTTTGAAGTTATTCTCTTTCGAATACTTTCAGTTTCTGGGTCATCACTATATATGCTCCAGCCTCCGAACATATTCATCCTCTCACTAAGATGCTCAGAAAGAATCCATCCTCTTGGACACCTGTACAGACTCAAGCCGTAGCTGCTCTCAAAGAACAAGTATCTCAGATACAAAAACTGCATTTGCCAACTACTGGTCAAAAGATACTTCAGACTGATGCCAGCGACAAATATTGGAGTGCTGTTTTACTTGAAGAAATCAATGGAACCAGACATTTATGTGGATTTGCAAGTGGAAGATTCAAACCGGCAGAAATACATTATCATTCCACCTTCAAAGAAATCCTTGCTGTCAAAAATGGGATAAAGAAATTCAGTTTTTATCTCATAGGGTCAAAGTTCTTAGTTGAAACTGATATGAGTTCATTTCCTAAGATGTTGCAGTTCAAGCAGAAGCAAGTCCCAAATCCTCAACTGCTCAGATGGTCAACGTGGTTTGCGCAATATTCCTTTGAGGTCAAACATATCAAAGGTAAATCTAATGTAGTGGCTGATTTCCTTTCCCGACCTGAATCCTTTGCCACCAAACCCATGATAGCTATGATCCGACCCGCTAATCCCGATCATCCTGGACCATCGATTGTCCCTCCTGCTTTTCCTCCAGATTATCCAGTTCCATGTTACGTTGACTCAATGATCCAAAAGAGAAATTTTTATGAGTTACAAATCTTTAGAGAATTTGGATGGATCATAAGAAATTCTATTTATCATAGCATGTGGTGTTTACGGCTTTGGCCCAAAAAATATTTTTGAAGAAGAATTTTCACAAAGCATAGACTTAGCCAATTTCTGCAAAGTTCAAAATTTTCTTTCAATAACACCATTTTCTTGTGGAGCTTTTGCAGTTGAAACAATTATATGAAATTCAATTTTCAAAGCAAATTTTGTAAAGACTTTGTTGTAAAATTCTCCCATTGTCACTTGTGAAACACTTCTCCAATTTTCAAGGGAGGTTTGAACCTTTTTGAATAATTTTACAAACTTATGAAACACTTAATCTTTTCGAACAATGAATAATGCGAAAATGAATATTTAGAAATCATCAACTACTAGTAAGGCATACTTCAAGTCATCAATACTAGAGTTCCATATAAGTCCAAAACAATCCATTTGAAGAAGCTCAAGATGTTTTGAGGTCTAAAATCATTTTCATGGGTTTGAAAGATTCTTTTGTTTGTTTTCCATATGGACAAGTATCTCAAAGACAATTTTCTCAAAACACATTTTTAGCAATCCTCTAACTAAATCTTGATAGAAAAGTTTGTTCAACAAATCCATGTACACGTGACCAAATCTTTTATGCCAAGAAAATCATTATCATAAGCAACAAGACATTCAAGCTTATCAAGATAAAACACATATTCAAAAATTTGTAAGTGATTGATCAAAATCAAAAAATATCATTTGTCATACAAGTTCGGGTGACCGAACTTATGGTCTACATCCAAACTTCATGTCCAAACATTTTGTAAAGTTTCATAAAGATGTTTTTGGCCAAGTAAATGCATAGATATTCAATCATATCTATTTTAATCATTTTATAATGACATATAATCAATTTCAAGAACATATAAAGCATTAATTCAATCTCATATCATTAATGTTACCTAATCAACTTAATTGAAGCAATTGACAAGTCATGGTTGGCAAATCTTCAAATCCACAAAAAAATTCTCAACTGAAATTTTGCTTGTTGGCATTTAACTTCTTATTCATTGTCACACAATTGGCAAATGCTAAGCAAGTTATAGTTCAAATCAGCAATTAGCAACATTTGTTTAAAAAGAAGAGAGGAACCTTTACCAACATTGGTTACTTCAAGAATTCTTCCTTTCTTTTCAAAAACAAATCCTTCGTCGATTGCTTTGACCTTGATTATGCATGTGGTGTTTTCTGTTATTCTTTAAGCCAACATCATCAATACGCCATTTAGTGGTGCTTGAGTTTGAATTGAAGCGTACCTGCGATAAAGGAGAGGAAGTTTCCTTTGGTACCCATACTTTCTTGGGTCCGTGAGGGTTAGTAATAATTCCCTTAACTCTCCAAATGGTTTTTACACCATTCTCTACTTTTCTTTTAACATAGCATTTGATGACTTTATGTCCATGTTTTCCACAATAAGTACAACAAGTATGATGCATGGAAGTAGAAGTAGCTCTAACAAAGAAGTTTTTATATTTAGGAACATTGTTTACATAATTATAGCCAAGACCATTTTTAAAAAGAGGAGATCTTTGAGCTCCAAGAATTTTATCAAGATTGTCCCTTCCTTTTGTAAATTTTTTTATACATAATGTAAGCTCATCAACCTTCTTTTTCAAAGTCTCATGATCAACAAGCATTCTTTCAATTCAAGAGACAAAATCTTTTCACAAAGAATCTTATTTTGGTGACTTTATGTCAATGTTTTCCACAATAAGTACAACAAGTATGATGCATGGAAGTAGAAGTAGCTCTAACAAAGAAGTTTTTATATTTAGGCACATTGTTTACATAATTATAGCCAAGAATTTTATCAAGATTGTCCCTTCCTTTTGTAAATTTTTTTATACATAATGTAAGTTCATCAACCTTCTTTTTCAAAGTCTCTTGATCAACAAGCATTCTTTCAAGAGACAAAATCTTTTCACAAAGAATCTTATTTTCAAGGGACATGTTTTGTAAAGAGACATTTAAAACTTCTTTTTCAATATTCAAACAATCAATAGATTCAAGAAGCTTTTTGTTTTCACAATATAATTTTGAATTTTCATTCAATAAATCATTAATTTTGAATTTCATTTCCTTATTTCTTTTTGAAGCATTTTTTAATTCTTTATACATTTCAACAAGTAGTTCACTAGGATCATCTACATCATCAACATCATCATCACAACAAGTAGAGGTAGAAGGAGTGGATTGTACCTCATCATTTATTGCCATGAAACACATATTGGCTCTTTCCTCGTGTGTTGGTTGTAGAAGTCTCCACATATCGTGAGCGGTGTCACATTCACTCACTCTATTGTATTCATTCACGTCCAATGCACAACTCAAGATGTTCATTGCTTGGTAGTTTAAGCTTATCTTTCTTGAGTCGTTCTCATCAAGTTCCTCCATAGACTTTTGTTCCCTTGTAATTCCATCAGCTTTTATTCTCATAGGAACATAGGGACCTTTCTCAATGATACTCCACAAATCAAAGTTAATAGAACAAATAAAAATTCTAATTCTAGATTTCCAAAATGTAAAATTAGAACCATCAAATAAAGGAGGTCTATTTGTAGAGGAACCTTCCATATAAGGCAAATTTGATAAACTAGCCATAGAATCTTTAATTCTAGGTTGTTAGACCTTAAAAAGAAGACCTTGCTCTGATACCAATTGTAAGACCTAAGAGGGGGGGTGAATTAGGTCTTTGGCTAATTATCAAAATATTTTTCTATTTTGTAAATCCTTTACCTTAATAAAAGCTCTTCTTCAAATTCAACAAACTCTAAGTTTATATGTGATTCAATGGTTGAGACAAGATGATCAAACAATATAATCACAACCAATCAATCAACACTTAAGAACAAATAATAATAACATAAGTATGTAAACAAGTAAAGCTATAAATAAATGAACACACGATTTATAGTGGTTCGATCTCTCCAAGATCTGCATCCACTACCTTGAGTCCACACTCAAAGGATTTCAACCAATTCACTATATGCTCAATTTTGACAATTACACAAGAGGCTCACCACATAATGGTTTTACACTCACAACCTCTTTTAGTAATTATACAAACAAGGTTCACCCTTCCACAAGGGTTTTATATCTAAAGAAAACCTAAAGACCAATCTAATCAAAGGCTCACCCACAAACGGGTTTTACACCACAACCTTGATTAATCTAGTCTATGGCTCACCCTAACACAAAAGGGTTTTATGTCACAAGATAACCTTGCAATCAGCTAGTAGAAAACACAATTGAGATAAGAATAGAGAGTGTGTAAGATGTTACCACTTTGTTGGTAGATGATTACACAACGTTTCACCTTCACACTTTGTTACCTTTGGAATCTTGAATTTCAATCTTTATTTCAAAAAGCCATCCCGTTCTTCTGTATCCTTAGATACTACTCCTTCATTCCGTCAAAGTGCATCTAAAAAATTAGATTACTTATATGAAGTTACTATAGATTCATCATCTCAGTTTGCCCCTGAGAATCACCCTTTCATGAATCCATATACTAATTATGCCAAGTCCCATTTTTGACAGCAAGGATTTCTTTGAAGGTGGAATGATAATGTATTTCTGCTGGTTTGAATCTCTGCTGTGATTCCAGTGAGTTCTCTTGTGGTCATCCAAGCATGGAACTCTTGAAGCCTTACTGCCCATTTGTTTGGAGACAAGTTATCAAGCAGTATCTCAAAGGTGATAAAGAGATTGACCAAGTCCTCTTATCTTTCAACAATCCAAGCAAGAACATCACTATCAGTGGAGCCAGGGTCAGTGATATTGCGCTCAATAATGATGTCCTGATGCATAGCATGTGCCTTTGCTTTTTTCCTCTTTCGTGGCACAGGTCTTCAAGGCTTTGGAGAATGGCTTGTCTGATTTGGCCAGGAGTCATACCAAGGATGGATTGGTATTTCTGTCTTATGTAAACATCAGCTCCTTGAGCTAAGGCCTGAGGGATTGAGCTGAGGAAGGCTTGTTTTTGCACTCTGCACTGGTTTATATTGATGACATCCTACTTTTCAGTTCTTCAAAGGATGAACATATAAACCTGTTACGCCAATTTGCTCAAATTGTTAAAAACTATGGCGTTGCAATTTGAGAGCTTTTCAATTTAATTTGATGTAAAACAAGTTAGAGCATGTAGGATTTGTTAAGTTCAAAAGTTCTTTTAAAAAATCTGGAGTTTATGGCTTTTATTGAATTTGAAATCAGTTCAAATGGCTATAAAACGGCTAGTAACGGCTAGTTTCAGGACGACCGAATTTTTCCTGCTGCGTCCGAATCTTCTTCCGAATTTCTCTGGAAGAACAGTGACCATGCTGAAGGCCAAAATTTGGACGACCGAATTTTTTGGCTACTTCCGAATCTTCTTCCGAATTTCTTTGGAAGAATAGTAGCAAACTTTTGCTACAAAATTCGGACGACCGAATTTTTTAGACTTTGTCAAAACATATTCAAATCAATTCAAACAAGTTGGAAAACATTCTAGCCTTAAAGATAAGTCATTAAAGACCTTTTATGTACCAAAACCATTTATGAAAACTTGATAATTTAGGTAACTTCAAAACCATTGAAACCATTTAAATCAAGTTTTGTGTTCTCAATTGCAACTCATAGATTCCAAGGCTTAAGAGTGTAGGGTTTACAAAGTTTACCTATTAACCACATTTAACCTACACTTCATGTCTTCAAAGCCTTCATTAATTTTGAATAAACTCTTCAATCTTTAATCACTTTGGCATATTTGAGTTGTTCTTGCATTGCTAGCTCTAAGGCAATGAGACTTGCTTCCTTCTCAATCCAAAAATCCTATCACACACAACATACAAGCATATTAGTCCTTATCAATGTTTGTCATTAATCAAAACTAATCAAACCTACATGATTTGCCCTTAGGGCTAACAATATACAAATCACTTTACTTACAAATCATGTAAGGTTCGGGCATCACAGTTGAAGACAACCAACAACAAGATTTGAAGATGAATCACCATAACGAAAAGGGGTATGATATGAGCACAGCTAGAGTTCAACTCAGAGGAGTTGGGATGCTTCATTCTTGTGTAAGAACTGTGAGGAATATGAAGGAAATTGCTACCCAAAGCATGAAGCCATTCTGAGAGCAGGATAAAGCAAATGCGTAACCTACATACCAAGGCCTATTTATCCATGATATGGAAGATTTTCATATCCTAAAATGTTTCCAAAAGCATTCCAAAAAGGTTGGGGGGAAGGTTTCCATAACGATAGTGGTTTGCCATGCAAAAACAACCCTTAGAAATGGAGTTAAAAGTTACGAAGTTCTTTGGTTTCAGTTCACTTTAGGTGTTTGTAGAGTTGTCAAATAAAGAATTATCCTTTTACAAGTTTGTAGATATTATCATGATATTCCCAAATTGGTAAATATCATTCAAAACTGAGCTCATTTGGTGCATCAAATTATGGCGCAAACACAGTAAACTTAGACTCCATTCCAGAATTGACATTGCTTAGTAAACTATCAGAACATGAGTTATACGAATTCAATTGGAGTGCTTGAAGATGATTTGGAAGCTACAACTGTTATGAAGATATTAAGGGATAATTTGATCTTTTCCTTGCTCTAAAATGGTTGGAAATTTGACTGATTAGCGGAGTCGAGTCGTTCCTTTGAAAAAGCCTTGCAACCATGAGATACTGGTTGTAAGCAGTGTTGCATGGTGCACGATGCGGAATTTTATATTTTTATTTTTGACTATTTTTATGTATTTTGACCACCATTTTAGTTTATTTTTATGTAATTTGATGGGCCTAATACCCATTTAACTTAGCACTAATTAGCAAAGGGTTTGGCATATATATAAACCCCATTTTGAGTTAAACTTAATTAGTTTTTGAATGATACAGAAAAACTACAGCTTTGTGCTTCTTTTTCTTTCTTTTTCTCTCTTTTTCTTTGTGAAAGAACCCACTAGGGTTTCTTCCTTCAAGTACTGTCAAATAGGCGGCCCCTCAAATGGGACGGAGTGGGCTGGCCCGTTTTTTGGTACCCGCCCACCGGCCTAGTCATTCTTTTTCTTTTAAATTAAAATTTTATACTATACATTTTTTCTCTTTTTGTCTCTCTATCATATATGATAATATAAATCTATGATTCTGGTAAAAAAATTGTTAGCCCTAAGGGCAAATCATATTAGTTTTGAATAATGACAAACATTGATAATGACTAAAATGCTTGTATGTTGAGTGATAGGATTGATTATTTGAGAAGCATGAAGTCTTATTGCCTTGGAGTCACAATGCAAGAACAACTCTACCATGCCAAAGGTGATTGAAGATTGAAGAATATGTTCAAAAAGAGTGAAGGCATTGAAGACTTAGAGTGTAGAGTTTTAATGCTAAATAGGTGTATTTTTATGTAAACTCTACACTTGTATGCCTTGGTTTCATTTGAATGCATGAGAGAGCATAAAACTTGTTTTTGAAATGATCTTAAATGAACTTTGTGTTAACAAGTATGTTTTTGGAACCTAAAATGATCTTAAAAAGATTTTGTGTAATCAAACTATTTTTGGTAAAGGTTTTTGTATCTAAATGTGTTTAAATGATGTGTCCATTCATGCAATTTTTCAATGTTATAAACATGGATTTGAACAAGTTTTGACAAAGTTTAAAAAGTTTGGATGCAAGTTTGGTCGTCCAAACTTTGGAAATGGTACTGTGCTTCCAAAGAATTTCGGACGCAAGTTCGGACGCATGGAGAAAAGTTCGGACGTCCAAACTTTCTCTAATAGCATGGTCACTGTTTTTCCAGAGAAGTTCGGACGCATGAGGAAAAGTTCGGACGTCCGAACTTTTCTAGACAGCTTGGCATAGTAAAATTCGGACGCAAGTTCAGACGCATAACAGAAAGTTTGGACGTCCGAACTTTACTGTTACTAGCCGTTACTAGCCATTTTATGGCCGTTTGAACTCATTTTTGAATTCTATAAAAGCCATAAACTCCAGATTTTTTAGAAGAACTTTGAACTTAAGAAATCCTACAAGCTCTAACTTGTTTTGCATCAAAATTACTTGAAAAGCTCTCAAATTGCCTTGTGCTCAAAGATTGAAATTCAAGATTCCAAAGGCAACAAAGTGTGAAGGAGAAATATTGTGTAATCATCTACCAACAAAGTAGTAACATCTTACACACTCTCTTTTCTTATCGTAATTGTGTTTTCTACTAGCTCATTGCAAGGTTATCTTGTGACATAAAATCCTTTTGTGTTAGGGTGAGCCATAGACTAGATTAATCAACGTTGTGGTGTAAAACTCATTTGTGGGTGAGCCTTTGATTAGATTGGTCTTTAGGTTGTCTTTAGATATAAAACCCTTGTGGAAGGGTGAACCTTGTTTGTGTAATTACTAAAAGAGGTTGTGATTGTAAAACCATTGTGTGGTAAGCCTCTTATGTAATTGTTGAATTTGAGCATATAGTGGATTGGTTGAAATCCTTGAGTGTGGACTCAAGGTAGTAGATGTAGATCTTGGAGAGATCGAACCACTATAAATCGTGTGTTCTGACGTGCAATCCGCGGAAGAAGCAATGGAGTTGATGGAAATTTCAGCTTTGAACAACAATGACTCTACTTTCACACAACTTACAATTCTTATACACAAAAGATAATTAAATTCCTACGACACCTCTTAGAAACTTGTTCTAAGCAATCCCGATAATAAGAATTTAACCAAGTAAGAACAACACTTACACGCCACAATTGGAAGTCTCAATTGATAAGTGAAAATGAGGTTCTTGGAGTAACAAGGGTAAGAGGAATGAAACCTCTCAAGTGGTGGCGGCAGCCCCTCATAGAATGTCAATCAAATCTGCCCTAATTTTCCTCCAAGAAGACTACTTATAGCTAGGGTTTGAAAGAAAGGTTGGGCTTAATGATACATATAAGCCCAACATAAAAACAAGATACATATGAGCCCAAAATAAAACAATTCCAACAAGGTTGACAGCCCAAGTCTTTAAAACATAATTGCCTCTTGGACTTAAGCCCATTACATAGCCTTCAAGTCCGGCCCAAGTATTTGAGACAAATGGACCAAGTTGGGATAAATCTCCTCCAACAAGTTTGGTCTTCAAATGTTGATCCACGTAGGCAAACAAGGCCTCTTGAAGCGTCTTAGCCCTAGCTCTAGTTATTGGCCCGACCGGTATGATTAGCTCTTTATTTGACACGTCTAAGCCATCATAGCAATCCATAGGCTTGCTCACATCAGTCCCTCCCTCCTCACGAAGATTCGTCCTCGAATCTGAATCCATATCAAAAGGAGAAAGGTCAGCAACATTAAAGGTCGCGGAAACACCATACTCACCTGGCAGATCAAGCTTGTAGGCATTGTTGTTGATTCTTTCTATCACTTGAAATGGACCATCTCCCATTGGAGCTAATTTGGACTTCCGCTGGGCAGGAAAACGTTCCTTCCTTAAGTGCACCCAAACCCAATCACCGGGTTCAAAAGTCACCAATTTTCGTCCTTTATTGGCTTGTTTGGCGTAGACCTTATTTTTTACTGCTCAATATCTTTGTCTCGCCTTCTCGTGTAGGGCTCGTACCAGCTCAACTTTGCTCTTACCATCTGTACTAGACAACTCATGCAAAGGTAAAGGCACCAAATCCAAAACAGTTAAAGGATTAAAGCCATATACAAGTTCAAATGGTGAATAACCTGTGGTTGAGTGCACACTCCGGTTATATGCAAACTCGATAAATGGTAAACATTCACTCCACGTTTTAAGATTCTTACCAACGACAGCACGTAGTAAGGTACCTAAGGTCCTATTGACAACCTCGGTTTGACCATCAGTCTGTGGGTGACATGTAGTAGAATAAAGAAGTTTGGTACCCAATTTGCCCCACAACACACGCCAAAAATGACTTAGAAATTTAGCATCTCTATCACGAAACAATAGACCTAGGAATGCCATGCAATCTAACAACATCTTTGAAAAATAAATCAGCCACTTGCACGACAGATCATCGGCTTTTATGGCATGCAATGAAATGCGCCATCTTACTAAACCTATCAACAACAACGAAGATGCTATCATATCCCTTTTTTGGTCTTAGGCAAACCCAAAACAAAGTCCATAGAGATATCGATCCATGGTTCAGCAGTGCAGGTAATGGGGTATACAAACCATGAGGTTTAACAGTGGATTTGGCTTTGTCTACATGCAATACACTTGGCACACACACGTTCCACATCTTTACGCATTCGGGCCAAAAGAAATGTTCTTGCAAAATATCCAAAGTTTTAGCAACCCCAAAATGTCCCATCAATCCTCCACTATGAGCCTCAAGCACAAATAAAATGCGCATAGAACAGATTAGGCACACATAATTGATTACCCGAAAGAGATACCCATCATGCTTATAGAATTTTCGAATGCGATATGTTCACAAGCGAGAATATACTGATAGCAAAATCATCATCCGAAAACATATAATTCCTTAAAGCGGCTCAAATCCTAATAATTTAGAATGTAGAGTAGTAATCAAGGAATACCTCTTAGATAAAGCATCAGTCTACTACATTCTCCTTCCCTTGCTTGTATTACGGCACATAGGGAAAGGTTTCTAGAAACTCCACCCGGGTGGCATGTCGCTTGCTCGACTTGCCCCTGTCCCCTTCAAATGTTTTAAAGACTCATGATCGGTCCTAATGACAAACTCTCTAGGTTGGAGATAATGCTGCCACACTTCCAATGCTCTCATAGCTGCATACAACTCCTTATCATATGTGGGATAATTGAGTTGTGCACCACTAAAGCTTCTCACTGAAATATGCAAATCTGGTTTGTTCTCCCTGCAAAAGCACAGCACCAATACCAATCCCGAAGCATCACATTCAACCTCAAAAGCTTTACGAAAATCGAGTAAACATAAAATAGGAGCGAGAACATAATTTTTCTTTCAACAATGTAAATGCATGTTCTTGTTCCCGACCCCAAGTAAATCATTTTTCTTTCTTAATTACCTCGAGTTAAAGGAGCGGCAATGGTAGAAAAATCCTTCACAAATCTCCTATAGAAACTAGCAAGTCCATGAAAAACTCCTCACGTCACTCACACTCTTCGGAGTTGGCCAATCTGGATAGCCTTCACCTTCTCACTATCAACCTCAACTCCATGAGAGCCGATTACAAACCCCAAAAATTCTAACCGCTCAATGCAAAATGTACACTTCTTGAGGTTTGCATATAGTTTTTCATGTCTTAATACATCTAAGACACACTTTACATGCATGACATGCAAATCCAAATTAGTGCTATATATCAAAATGTCATCAAAGTATACAACCACAAATTTTCCAAGAAATGCACGCAAAACATGATTCATCAATCTCATAAAGGTCTTTGGGTGCATTAGTTAAGCCAAATGGCATGACTAACCACTCATACAAGCCATACTTAGTTTTAAAAAGCTGTTTTCCACTCATCTCCTGGTTTCATTCTAATTTGGTGGTATCCACTTTTTCAAATCAATTTTTTGTAAAGATACATGCACCATGCGATTCATCAAGCATATCATCTAACCTAGGAATAGGATGGCGATACTTTACAGGTGATTTTGTTCACGGCTCTACAATCCACACACATCCTCCACGTTCCATCCTTCTTCGGCACCAATAAAGTGCAGTGCAGCACAAGGACTCAAGCTCTCTCTCACGTGTCCTTTCTCTATTAGCTCATCCACTTGTTTCTGAAGCTTTTTTGTTTCCTCAAGATTACTCCGGTAAGCTGGACGGTTAGGTATTTGAGCTCCAGGCACAAAGTCTATTTGGTGCTCTATGCCTCTCAAGGGTAGTAATCCCGGGGACATTTCTTCAGGAAAAATATCCGCATAATCCTGTAAAAGAGATGAAAACACGCTAGGCAAAGAATCAAGAGGGTTAGTGTCAGAAACAAAACACTCTCTATATCTTACTATGACTAGTGCTCTCCTCTCTCCCATCGCTCTTCTCATGTCTTTTCCTCTCGCATACAAGTTGACTTTTCTCTCCTTTTGTTCAATGCATCTTTCACTCACTGTGTAGTCACTCACATTTGGGCCACTCCCAATTTTCTTTTGGGCCTCTTTTCCCTCTTTAATTTTGTTACGCTCTCTACCCGAACCCTCCTCTCCTTTACTTACCTTTGACTGGTCCAAGTATAGCTCACGAGATGATAGAGGTATAAGAATGAAATTTCTGCCCTTAAATTTGAAGGAGTACCTATTGGTATACCCATCATGTGATACTCTCCTATCAAACTGCCAAGGTCTTCCAAGGAGTATATGACCAGCCTCCATGGGAACCACGTCACACAACACCTCATCCACATATCTACCAATTGAGAAGGTCACCAATACTGTTTAGTTACCTTCACATCCGCACTATCATTAAACCATTGTAACTTATAAGGTTACGGATGTTTCATGCAAGTCAGCCCTCAATTTCTCTACCATGGTGGTACTAGTTGCATTGGTACAACTTCCCCCATCAATGATCAAATTGCACACTTTTCCTCCCACTAAACACCTTGAATGAAAAAGATTTTCTCTTTGATCTACAATCTCTTACTGCGGCCAGAGTGCTCAATACTCTCCTAACTACAAGTGCTTCCCCATGTAATGACCCTCTCAAAGCGATCGTCATCATCAAAGGCATTTTCATGAACAAATTCGGTTTCACTACTTGCTATCCTCGGAATCAATCTCTCCATTGTCTCTCATAATCATAATCTTCTTATTAGGACATTGAGATGCAAAATGACCCGATTCGAAGCATTTAAAACATTTCATGGAAGAATGCTTACTAGAGGTAGCTTGGGTGTTGGAGGTACCTTTCATTTTGATTCCCCGATTGGTTTCTTAGGTGCTTCCTTGAATTCCACTCCCTTATCCTTAGGCTTGTCCTCCTTTTTAGGCCATCTAGAGTTCCATCCATAGTTAGAATTTGCTCCCAGCTCCTCGTCTGCCGTCTAGTCTTTAGTCTGTCTCTCCACTTTCATGGCCATGTTCACCATGTCCTCAATCTCTAGGTAGTGTTGCAGCTCCACAACGTTAGCTATCTCCCTATTGAGCCCACTCAAAAATCCGGCCATTGTCGCCTCCGGGATCTTCCTCAATGTTGGCTCGGATCATAGCCACTTCCATCTCCTTGTGATAGTCTTCAAGCCGATTTAGGCCCTTGAATGAGTCGTTGAAGTTTTTGGTGCATCTCCCTATAGTAGTAAGAAGGCACAAACGCTTCCTCATGCATGCCTTCATTGCTCCCCACGTAGCAATCGGCATCTCTCCATTTCTCCTCCTAGATGTCACCATTTGATCCCACCATATTAGTGCATGATCGATAAATTCAACGGCTGCAATTTTTACCTTCTTATCCTCGGAAAAGTTGTGACACTCAAAAATCAAATCCACCTTCCTTTCCCACTCTAAGTAGCGTCGGCATCATTCCTTCCTTTGAATGCGGGAATCTGCATTTTAATGGATTTGAGGTCTCCGTCTCTTCTATTAAATGGCAAGTCCCTTTGAAATCTCCTAGGTCGGCGTGCCTCAATCTCCTCCTCCTCCGCAAACTCATCCTCCTCCAGGTTCATATCGAGGTAGAGAGTCGACGAGGTGGTGGTTGTTGTTAGCGCACTCCCGTACGTCTCCCTTGAGGTTCCGCACGCCTCTCTTGTCTAATTTCATCAATTTGTTCTCTTATCTCATCAAAGGCTTGGTTGAACCTCTCAAATTGTTGCTTTGCATAGCTTTCAAAGTGAAAGCAATATTTGCATCTCCCCCTTGGTGCTCCTCGGTACTACCTCCTTGTGACATTGCGAAGTGATATTGTACCTGCAAAACAACGTTAGAAATAAACAACCTCACACACTCCCTCACGTGTTTCACTCAAATGTTATCACTCACTCGTGTTTATGTCACGGCAATGACACCCTCAAATGAGCTCACACACTCTTGCCTTTTACCACTCAATTCCTCTTAAACTCAAGCTACACTTAAGAACCAAACTCAACAAACCAACGAGTCTAGTTGGAGCCCAAATAACATGCAACAACCAGTCCAAGAACAGTAGGTTACAACCTTCCAAGTACCAAACAGCCCAAAGACAATAGGTTACAATTGTCTAAGTAGCAAACGATAACCAATACACTAACAATTGTTTACAACACAACCAATACACTAACAATTGTTTACAATCTTTGAAACTCCAATAGTCCAACAACAAATTGCCAACAACAGTCCAGTTTACAACAATATCCAACCCAAGAACAGTAAATAGCATACAATCTTGGAAGCTCAAAACAAGAACTATAACAAGCTAATAATTGGAACAAACAAAATTTTTTTTAAAAAAAACTGCCTATCACAAGTAACTCCAAATAGTCCAACAAGAAGTATGAATATGCTAGGAACAAACAAAATTTTTTTTTTTTTCGGACCGACTTTTTTTTTCTTCTATTTTTTTTCTTTTCTTTTCTTGTCCGAAATATATGTGTATATGTATTTGATTGTACTGTTTCTTTTTTTTTTCCTTATAACAATTTAACCCAAGCAAATTTTACAAAATGCTTAATACAAAGAAATGAAAACCTAGGCTGAAATTTCACACCTTTTGAAGATGCGTCGGTTAGTCCAAGTATGAAGCCATTTGAAGTGGCTGTTCGGGCAGCCTTTGAGCTTCAACGGAGCAGAATGAAGATCCTCCTCCACACCTCAGCTCTGATACCAAAATGACGTGCAATCCGCGGAAGGAGCAATGGAGTTGATGGAAATTTCAGCTTTGAACAACAATGACTCTACTTTCACACAACTTACAATTCTTATACACAAAAGATAATTAAATTCCTACGACACCTCTTAGAAACTTGTTCTAAGCAATCCCGATAATAAGACAATCCATCATTTGCTAGAGTAGATGCCTTGCATGACACCTTCTACGGTATCGGTTACGGCAATTTCCATGGCGCCTTATGCGACTGGCTCTATCCAAGAGGCAATGAGTAAGTTCTATTTACATTTCCAAAAATTTGCTTAATTTTTATATTTTTTATACATTTTTTTGGTTGAAATTATAATTATTCATTTGTAGGAGGGGACAATTTGAGAGATATCAAATGTACTTGGTATCTATCTAATCAGACATCGCCCAACATTTGGAGTCATCTCTGGCAAGATCGTGTAGCACCAGTTCTAGCATATTTTAGCCACTGCTAAGCGGAACAGAGTAATTGCTCCTAGACTGACTTACATGGGAGGATGCATCTTCTGCAATGAGCATGAGAGTCAGATGGTAAACAAGATTACTTAAATTTAAAATTATGTTTTTGTACCTAACATAACTGTCTAACTCTTTCTTTGATATAATTGCAGCGGAAGGAGCGCTAAGATAACTTTCACTACACCGACATGTACGAGAGGATCCATACGTATACTAGTGGGCCCAAGTAGAGTGTATTTGTTTGTGAAATCACTACAAATGCTAGTAAGTATAAACTTATCGTATAATATTTTGTTCCAATTTTTACAATTATTATATACCAATAAAAATTTACAATTTTTGTAATTCACAGGATATCGTTCGTGTATTATTCAAAGTTGGAATCATAGGATTTTGTGACTTCTCCTCCACTACTTGATAGAATTCACTATTTGTGAAGGTTGTTGGTGGTTTCATGAAGAACCAGGTATTTGGATTAGGCTCTGCATCCAAGGTTCGACGAAGGTTAAGAAGTTTGCTTTCTTTCACTAGCATCTACTTGCTTGACCATCTCACATCGATAGTACATCTCCCTACTGAGCCAGTTGTAAGTATAGAGGTCGATACATGGTTATTTCCAGCAGTGGTTTGCAAGTTTATATTTGTATCTGCATGCAATGTCTGCGACTCTGCATCTGCCTTTGCTACCGCGTCCACCTCGCCTCATTTTTCGATAGTAGTTCTGATTACGCAATAGACAATGCTAATAAGGATTACACAACCGACTTGCCATATGACCATCTTTTGCCTCCTGGCCCTACAAATCCACCACCACCACCACCTTCTATAACTACTTGATTTTGCAATATAACTTCAAATGTTGTACACCATATATTATTGATATTCCATTTTTATATTATATTTTTATTCATATCCTTTTATATTATTTATTCATATATAATTAATTTGGTTGTTAAAAAATTAAAATATATTTCGATAAAAAATAATTAAATGAAAAAATAAAAATTAATTTTAAAAAAATAAAAAATACAAACTATTACTACTAAGTAGTGAAAAAAATATTTAAAATGCAATCGTAAATGGTGATAGATTTACGATGCCTATTTTTATTATTTTTTAAAATTGAAAAGTTGTTACTAATCTGTCGCAAATTTCAAACCAACATAATTTTTGTTTTAAAATAAATTAATGGCTCTGCAGCTAATTTGTCACAATCTTACGATAACTTTGGAATGTGCAATATTTTTCTTTTCAAAATATAATGAGTCATTCATCACTAATCCGTCGCAATGTATTTTTCCTTTTTTGAATTTATTAAACTTTTCGTCACTAATCTGTTGTAAAATTGCAACAACTTTGCAACGAATTTAATTTTTATCTTAAAATAATATAAAAGCTGTCGCAATGTCTTGTATAATTAGTGACGGGTTATACATTTAATTTTTAAATTTAATTTTTAAAGACTTGTATTTTGTAGCAGTCCTTTTCGTTGCAAATCCGTGGCAAATCGATATTAGTGTCAGATTCTTCCATCGCAAACTGCGTACTTTCTTGTAATGATACCCAAGCCTTCATCAAGGGATGTTTGAAGGCAAAACAATGCTTTTCCTTTGGCAGCAGCTATCTCACTGCACAAAAGTTGACCTTTATTGACAAAAAAAATTGTTATTGATGGTCTTTTATTTGTTGCTAATGGCTTTATTGAGGAAAAAAATTTTCATTGCCATTTTGTGGCCAATACCTCGTCACTACAAGGTACACTTTGGAGACAAAATTACTTTTGTCACTACTGAGATATCCTTTAGCGAGGAAATATTTTGTCAATGCAAGCATAAAAATTTTGTGGCTAAAAATATATTTTTGTCGCCAACGCTTCATTATTAGCCACCAAAAATTTTGTCAGTAAGGATTTGTCACTAAAGAATTAAAAAAAACAAAAACGCTGGTGCACTTACATGCCTTAAATATGTGCATTTTTCAAGTGCAAGTTTCAAACCTGTGTCTTCAATGGAGAGAGCATGTGCTCTTTCTATTGGGCTAAGTGTGTTATTGTGTCTTGTGACTACAATAGCCATATTTAAACTACATCTTTGTATATTATATTTTATTTAATAAAAAATATGTAAAATTAAAATTTGAATAAAAAAATTTATTCTTATGTATTAACACTTTAAATCTTAATATATAAGAAGTAAATTTCAATAACTTTTACTACAATTGTTTTCTGAAATAATGGTTAATATAGTATATTTTTTTACAATAGAATTTTGAGATATAAAATATTATATTATTTTATTTCAATTTTTAGTCCAATAATATTTCCAAATTAGTCTCTCAAGTCTGAAAATTACTATTTTAACCCATAAATTTTGAAACTATTTTTTGTTAAGTCCAAAATTTAGGGGTAAAACTAGACTTTTTAAATATTGAGAGATAAATTTCGTAATTATTTTTGGGCCAATTTGTAACAATATCATAGTTTTTTGGGTGAAAATATTATTTTGTAAAATTTTGGAGTATTAGGGTATATTGTGTGGAATAGTTAGTACTTTATAGATAAATATTTTATTTACTGGCATATATTTATATATGTGTACGTGTTTGTGTGTGCATATATCCTATATATGTTATACTATGTTTACTTTATTAATATGTATGTAAATGTGTCTGCATATATATAGACACATGTAATATATTATATATATGTCAAAATTAAGTATACTTTATTAAAGTATATATTAGTAAGGAAAATAATTAAAAATAGTTATAAAAGTGAAATGCGGCATGACAACAATCTTGTCATCGCTAATAAGTAACTTCTATCGAAGAATTTGTTATTTTCTCAAAAAAAACGTCTTTCTAGCTAGAAAATATATGTTTTGTCACCATACTTTCGTGAAGAAATTTAAATTTCATTGCTAAGTGGTACTATTTAGTTAGGAAAAATAATTTTGTCACCTTGTTTTAATAAGAAAATTTAAATTTGGTCGCCAAAAGTTCAATTTTCTCACTGATGATTATTTTCTTTTGTCGCCAAAGGGTCATTATAAGTGAGAAAATCAAATTTTAACACCTTATGCAAGGAATTTAAATTTTCTTACTAAACCTCTTATTTTTTGTGCCAAAGAGTTACCATTAGTAACAAAAAGTAAAAGTTTGTCACCAAAAGATATCATTTAGTGAGAAATTTAAATTTCTCGCTGATGTTCAAAATTTTTGTTGCCAAACTGGTGAGAAAATTAAAATTTATCACCAAAGCTTTATCTTAGCAGTGACCAAAATATTCTATCACTAAAAAATAAATATGGTGACAAATTTTGTTTTCTAGCCAAAATTTAAAGTCGCTAGAGCTCCATCTTCTTGTAGTGTCTCTTTATTGGGAGGTGGCACAAGAAGATACATCGACATCTCTTGTTGGCAAAATAAGAGGAGAATTTAACAAATCCTAGGCATGGCCACGCAGAGAATCCTCTTTGATATCAAAGTTTTCAGAGATTGGTGTATACGGCTCGAAGGTAGGGTTAGAGACCCCTTGGACATTGACTGATTCGAAAGAAGCACCGCAGAGGGGAGAATCGAGATGAGTTTCTTCTAAAGAGACATTCTCTTTTGTTTCTCCATCAATTGATTCTTTGTCATCAGAAGTATCTATCTTTTAAGGACCTTTACCATCGTCTTCACTAGATTCTTCAGCGTCATCTGTTAAGAAGGATAATAAGTATCAGTAGAAAGCAAAGAAGATAAAAAAAGATTTATACCTTGTGAACTCTTAGGGGACGAATAATAGGCTAATCTTTCTTTGGATGAAGGAGATTGACAGTGAAGGTAGGACAACTTTGCCTAAAGGTACATTGTCAGAATCCTATGATGCATCTAAGGGCTTAGTAGTTGAAGTTGGCAATTCTTGATATGAAAAAGAAAGAGTCGATAGTTTGTTGAAGAAACTATCAATGGTGAGAAATAAAACAGGAAGTTTACTGATGATTTAACTATAGATCAAAGTCTGGCAAAACAGTACTTGCTACGAGTCAATCTCCACAGTTTTCTTTCTTTTGGTTGAAGGGGGAGTTGCTATAATGTGATACCACCAACCTCTCCGTTAAGTTTCACTGTGGCTGAGTAAGGCACCATCGTGCCTCTTGGAACTGAAGTTTGCAAATACGAATTGCGTTTAGAGAAAAAGGGAGGAGAAAAATATAAATATAATAAAAAATGATACAAATATAGAAAATGTCAGCGGACATATACAAATACTTAAGCAGATCATGTATCTTACATTATCACAAATTCAATTTTTGAAAAAAACACACAGACTTCTCTCTCTAACAAGCGAGAGGTAACAAAAGGTACAAATTGATCATACCCACATATGCATCCCTCCATGCGCTAACTTTGAAGTGAATCAAATGATCAATACTCTGATCCATAGTTTATCTAAAAATTAGTATTAAAAAACACATGTGTAAGCTAAAAAGTTCAATGTGTTCAGTGTGTGCCTGTGTGTTTCAAAAATATGAGGTTTGCAAAATATGAGGGTAGATGCGTATGCACAGTAGTTCGAAAGCGTTTTATATTCATACAAGCTCTCTTGTTCCAAAATAGTGTACAAATCTCATGATAAGGTTTTTGACTTAGCTAAAAAGTTTGAGTGAATCAAGATATATTAGCATATCTCCTCAAACTAAATTTCTGAAACATACAAATAATCAAATACTAGCTCAATGGTAAATCTACTAGAACCATTGACGAGGTCATTAGGACTCAAGTCTCGGCATCCCGTAGTCTATACTAGCCACACACCAAGATGAACGCTCGATTTCACAAACTACCTTATGCCTACCTAGATAGAGAATGTGTTGAGGATTTTGGGGTACGTACCAGTCAAACCTTAGTGATCAATCTCAACATTGAGCCCCTCTTGCCTCGCTGTTAGGTAACCACAGACAAATAAATGCAATATCAGTTGGGTCATGCCCTCCCTGACATACTACGCCCCCTTTCAAGTAGATCCACAATCCAAAGTGTGTGTGTTTCACACCAACATAAGAGGCTCTCGTACTGGGAAGTAGCCAGTTATAGTGCAATCCACTGACGCATCAAACTCAAATCATATTCCAATCACATCATATTCGTATTCACATTATATTCCAAATCACATCATAATCATATTCATCTCATATTCCAAATCATATCTGGTCGGGACAGAGTTTTTATGCAACTTTTCAAACATAATGGCCACTAAAGTAGCTATCCAAATGAATCCAAATCCAATCTCAAAATAATTTCAAAATAACAACTGTATGCCAGTCCAAATATGTAAATGCAAGTTTTTCCAAATATGCTGTGAAAATGCACATGATTTTTTAAAAATACACAATAAAATATTTTTCAAAGATTACTTGCATCTATAGAACACTTCCAAAAATTATAATATTTCAAACTATATAAATACTTACTTGGAATACCGCTCATAAAAACATATTGTGTAGAACCTCTCCAATTTAAAAATAAGTAACTAAAGTAATTCTCAAAATAATATATGTTCATACTTGTGAATAAAAATATCATTATTTATAAATATTGATAGCCCTAAAAATATAGAGTTTCGGTTTGTAAACTCACATGGTAGCAAGTGCTAGAGGTACTTGCTTTCTTACGAAAAGTGTAAATTTTCTACAAATCCAAATAGCTAAACTTTAGTTGAAAACCTTGAAGATTATAAATTATAAATTATCGGGCGGGTCTCCCCAGGATATTATGGGCATAAGTCTAAGACTAAACTTACAAATATCAAAACACTCAATTATTAAATATTCTATAAACATATATTCTTATAAATAGTCATATATATATATATATATATATAATTATATATATACATATATTTTTAAGGAAACTTTACTAATATTAAAATTTCTCAAATACTAAATATTCTCAAACACTAAATATTGAATGTTTAAGAGAGTGGCAATATAGAATGAAAATATCACTTTAAATTAAATCTCAAACGTCAAAATCTAAATATTTAACCACTTTCAAATCTATTTCAAATCCTAAAGAATATAGTTCTTTTATACTAAAACAAAACTTTAAATCAAATAAACAACTTTTACTAAACAAACAATTTCTACTATAAATTTAAAGAAATCATAAAAAAACTAAAGAACTCACAAACAAAAATAATATGAAATCTTACCTTAATTAACAAGGAGGAACTCAAGCCAAGGAGAAGAACAAGAAAACAAACCAAAAAAGAAGAAAAAGGAGGAAAACCAAGAAGAAGGAAGAAGCAAAAGAAAATTGGAGAAAAGCAAGAACAAAAGAAACATAAAGAAAAGAAAGAAACAAAATTTGATATTTAAAGGGAGGAGAAGTCGGAGGTCTTCCACCAACTTAGAAAGGGCTAGAAAAGTGACGTGTCACTTGGCTATTGGCTCCTCTCTTCTTTTTTTTTTTTTTGTAAAACATGATCACAAATAATTTTAAAATAAATTAATCTAACTCATTATAATTTCTTGAAATATGTTATATAAAAAATTATAAGACCCACTTAAAAAAAATGCACCTAAACCATCTATAGGGTGGGTTGTTGCATATAGTCTCCTTCGTCTCTGCAGCAGGCATTGTAGAGCTAGTAGACATAACAAAGAAACAACTTAGTCAGCGGTAAGAGAGAGGAAGGATGTACAAGAGCAATAATTTTCAAAAAATGACAAAAGTATACCTCTCCTTTTTGCGCTACCTACAAATCTTGAAAGAGAAGATTTCTTGAGTGTCTAAAGATCCAAGGATTGAGAGAGTAGAACCATAATGAAGTATTCGGAAAAGGGTTGCCAATACCTAGTAAACTTGGTAGAGCAAGAAAAGTTTGGTACAAAGGAAAAAAAATGAAGTCTTTCTCTAAATTCCCAAGAGACTGCACATGGAAGAATTCAACTAGGAACTAATTGCCTACAAGGTTAAGGATGTTGACAGGAAGATCAAGCACTTAAACTAAAATCAACATGGTGACCCAAATCCAAAAGAATGTCAGATAATCAACCGAAACCTCTAACGGATAGTATTCTTGGAAAACAGATCTAGGAGCCTAGCTATAAGGTTCCAACTCCACATATCTGTTTACCCGACTCGGCTAGGGTGCAAACACCATTTTCTTCTGTACGTGTAGAATCAAATCTGGACCGTTTGATCTGTCCAGATTTGATCCAACGGCTGCGGTGCTCCAGGGGTAATCTAGGTAGCTCAGGGACAAAAAAAATTCAAATTTTGCGTAATTTTCATGATCATCCCTACTCAAACAAGTAGGAAAAAAATTGCAGACGATGGCTCAAGGGAAATAATTATGGCAGAGATACATCCCCATTTCCCATTTCCATTCCCATCGAACAATCTCTTCCATTTGTTCATCTCTCTCTCTGCAACTCCCACTTTCAACTTCCTCTACAACTCCCCCTTTCAACTCTCGCTAAACTCTCTCTTTCAACTCAAACGCCTAAAAAGGTCCCAATTTTTGAAAGAAAAACCAGTGAAATGGCGAGTATGCAAAGATCGAAGAATGTCAAGTTTTAGTTTCGATGCACAGCAAGCCACCTCTTGGACGTGAATCATGCACTCCGAAAGCATCCTGATTGCAAGAAGAGAATGAAAATAACAGAAGTGTGAAAATAACAGAAGAAGATGTTAGAAGAGTATACGGGCTACCGGTTGGAGGGAAGGAAATCATTTTTGAAGACGGTGGGAAGGCAGCTTCAGAGAATTCCTACCATTTCAGATTGAACCTCAGACTGGAGCCCTCTGCAAAAAATTATGTTTTTGTTGATGTTCTAGAGGATTAGGTGTCAAATTTTGGAGGTGAAGGCCAAATGTTTGTTGTTCTGTATATTTTGCATGCCATCGGAACACTTCTCGCACCAAAAAATTCAAGAAACATCAACCTCACACAATACGCAAAGTATTTGGAAGATGTAGAAAAAATCTCTAGTTACAACAGGGGAAGACATGTTATGGAGTTTCTGAATGTAGGGGGCAGCCTTCTTAGCAAAGAAAATAAAAAAGAAGCATGCCTCTTGGCCAGAGGGCAATTTGCACATTCTGCTGATAAGAACAATTATGTAGCTCAGCAATAATAATTATTCTTTCAGTAAACTTGTGCATTGTGTTGTCCAGAATAATTATTGAGGACGTTGAGAACAATTATGAAGTTAAGCAGTAATAATTATTCTTTCAGTAAAACTTGTGCAATGGTTTGTCTGTAACAATTATTGAAGACATGTAGAACAATTATGAAGTTAAGCAATAATAGTCTTTATTTCAATAATACTTGTGCATTATTGTGTTTAGAACATATGAGGACGTTGGGAACAATTATGAAGTTAAGCAGTAATAATCATTCTTTTAGTAAAACTTGTGCATTATTTTGTCTTGGACAATTGTTGAGGACGTTGAGAACAATTATGAAGTTAAGCAATAATATTTTTTCTTTCAATAATACTTGTGCATTGTTGTGTTTAGAACATATGAGGACGTTGGGAACAATTATGAAGTTAAGCAGTAATAATTATTCTTTCAGTAAAATGTGTGCATTGTTTTGTCCAGAAAAATTGTTGAGGACGTTGAGAACAATTATGATGATATTTTTGAACAATTACTCTTGCGTGTGAAACAACTAGTATTACAGGTGTGAATAATTATTGAGCATTACATGGTTTCGTAGGTGCGGTTTGCTGAAGAAGTGTAGGAAATAGCAAATGGTGAGCTTTCCTGCTTTTGGTGGGATGGAACTAGGATTCTCGAGGCTTGCTCCACATGGCCCCTTGCTAGTTCAAGGTATGCAGAAATCCATGATGATGCAAGCTTTGACGCGCAAAGGGCCGCAGAGAGGACATCTCTTTTGGCCAAAAGGCGGACCTATCTTAGGAAGTTGAAAAGGATAGACCAGAGGTTGAAGGAGTTTGAGACTGAGGACTAACCTATTATTTTGGCTTTCGGCTCAAAGAGGAAAATAGGGACAACAGGACCCAGAACATTCCCAAATAAGGAGGCAGCCGGTGAGAATAGCCAAGCTAATTGTTCACTTTTTCATTTGGAATAATTGTTCTCTTATAGAATAAGAATTAATCACCTTCTGTTGAATAATTGTTTATTTTGGATAGCATAACTATTCTATTATACTATAACGATTATTTATATAACCAAGGTTTGAATATGCTAATTATGCTAATCCTTTAGCTGCAGGTGAGCATATTTCCAGAATAATTATTAATGTACATATTAATAATTAAGCCTCTCGAAAAGAATAATTATTCAGGAAACCTATCATTTGTCAGGAAACCCATCCTCTTCTTGGCTTCACGTCGACTCTCCACTATCCTGTTGAAGTGTCTAAAGAATTGAACCAGGTTGTGATCTGTTTGGTGATATCCTGGGATTATCCTGTTACAAGACTCGCTTAACTGTGTGGACACCATGCCTGCAGTGAAATGTTGCTTAACCCACGCCAATGACCACTGCCTGCGAAAACCATGGATCCTATCCAACCACCTATGGGGACCGTCGAGAAAACACTCCTCAAGCACCTTGTTCCAGATAAAGTTGAACTCCTTCTCTTTGTCATCATCATACATTAGGTAATGCAACTTATCTGCAAACTTTGACATATACATCTTTGTTTGATTCTTTTGGGTATTTTGCTTTATATGCCACGTACATAGAGCATGAAATGTACGGGGTAAGACTAACTTAATTGCAGCAGCCATGGCATCTTACTAATTTTGGTGAATATGGTTATAGGGGCCTTACTGGACATACATCTCAAGAATGTCCTGAATAGCCACTCAAAGGACTCTGTTGTCTCGTCATACAAGAGAGCAACACCAAAAACATAACTTTGGTGATGATGGTTGAAACCCACAAAGAGAGCTATTAGATGAGATAAACTCATACACATAGGAATAGTTAAAACTGTGTTATAGAACAAACGTGGTAACTGAAGTAATAATTATTCACTAACTCATAAATAATTTTAACCAACGTTTAAAATAATTATTCTAAACCCACCAACAAGACGATAATTTTTATTTGTTCTATAAGTTGTATCGAAAGTGATTGAATCTCTAAAGAAAACATAATCCATCTTCACTCTACCATTTGCCCAAAATATATTTGCAATCCTTTCTTCGTTATCCACTTCGATGTTGTAGTAACAACTGGGGTTGCGATACGCTTCATTACGAAAGTATTCCTGCAATGTTGTTGCCTCTCCAAGCATCATTGCCCTTTGTCTTCTTTTGGCTAAGTGATTTTTCAAATTTGTGGAAAGGAAACCAAGGCTGGCTTTACCCCCTACGCCCAAAGCTATCACTTCGCATGACGATTTGAGCCGAATGCCAGTATTTTTATTCAGTTCAGCCACAACACTTTGAACATTACTAATATGGAGGTTAGACCTCAGCATGGGTGAAAATTCTTTCGAATGCAGAGGATGGTTATGACCTATAATCCAATCGTGGATAACATACACACCCTTACTCTGATCAAGCTGCATTCTTATATTGGCACCTCAACCTGTTCTCTCCTCCAATCTTTTACGCTCGGTAAAGGTTCGTGCCTTAATGTGGCTAGCAGCTGGTCTTGCTTTCTTCAGATCAAGTTTGTTACCCCTTCAGAATCCTTCCTTGTTACACATGTACTTCATATAAACAACTTTGTTCATCTTGGGGCATCTTTTCTCATACATGATCCTCGCTCCGAACCCTATTTTGTGAGCATAGCTATTGTAGAATGCATGAGCATCGTCCACTGTTGAGAACTCCATTTTCTTCATTTCTTCGATGCTTGCTACGACAGTACGTAATAATTATTAATAATATTAATAATAATTGTTACTCCTATATCACAATTATCCGCTTTACAAATATTCAGTACTTATGGAGTAATTATTCTCATGCTTATTTCCCACAAAGAGAGTTACTATTCTCGTCGTGACAATTACCAAGATCCATGCACACAGAAGATGGAGGCTGGATGCATTGTGCTTCTGAATTTTCAGATTCAACCTTCAATATAAGAAATACTCGTTAAAAGGCAGAGAGTAAGAGGCCAACCCAAGTTGCTGTGTAACTTGGGGAGAAAAAGAAAAAGAGAAAGGCAAGCCTGAAAATCATCTCTTCAAAACAATGGCATGAAGGACATTAGAAACAGGTTATTGCAATTACCTAGTGCATTATTTCAAATACTTTCGTCATGATGGAGGCGATTTCCGGTGAGGAGTGATAAGAAATGGGAGAGGCATTCGGGAAGAAAGAATGAGAATAGAAGTAGGAGAGAGAGGGATGAGAAATGAGAAGTAGAGAGTGAGAAGCTTCTTCTCTAAGCTGATATTTGAATGAGAAGTGATATGACCTTCTTGATGGACAAAAATGATTGAATTTGATGGGATGATCATAAAAAAGCAAAAATTGAATTTCTTTTATTCCTGAGCTACCCATATTACCCTTGAACATTGCAACCGTTGGATCAAATCTGAACAGATCAAACGGTCCAGATTTGATTATGCACCCTAATCGAATCGCTCTTTACCACAATGTTAAAATCTGTAGCATTATGGGGGGATACACCATAGAATATGTCGGCTTACAGTACGAAACCCAATTTTCTGTGTCTTTGTCGACGAGGAGCTCGCCTATAACAATACATGGTGTTCCAAACAATATCCAAAGGGCAAACATTTAGAAAATATCATTAAAGCTATAGTTGGAGATACCAGAGATGTCCTCAACAACTGGGAGATTTACACTCACTAGAAACGTACTCATAGAGGCTTCTGTAAGGATTAGCTAGTACAGCGAGAGCCAGAGCAATTTGTACCGTTAACAAGTGTAAGGACTAGGTGATAAAACTCCCTAGTAATTTGGAATGCACCAAAGTAAAAAATGTATCAACAACACTAGAAAGTCAGGAAATTCACTAATTCCTCGATCAAAGGGATTTTTGAGGTTGGATTTCTAAGGAAAGACTAAAAAAGTAGAATAGGTTGATGATGCCAGGATTCGGACCAATCCCTTCCAAAAAGAATTAGAGGTCTAGACTATTGTCTACGAATCAACCATAAGGCCTTAAACGAGTAAGGGTGGCGATATCTAAGCCTGAAATCAACATAGGACTGTGGAAAATGGGAAAATATTGATCACAGGAGACCAGAAGAGGCTGGCGGTTGACGAGAGTTTCAAAATCTGCCGTAATCGAACTTCTACATAACATAATAGCATGGTGAATCCCTGCTTCCTTCCACTTTTTCCCAAATTGGTGCTCTAATCTAGCGACCCAATCAATCTACGTAAACATTGTGCATTAAGTGATCGGACTTCCAAGGTGAGTGAAGGAAAAGGGTGACACCCCCAAGAAAAGACAGCTCCGATTGAAGTAAGAAATGATCCAAAAGGGGTTAATAGAGGCGAGAGTTAAAACCATCTAGCAAGGGGATTAATTAGGGATGTGTAATAACCAAAAAATTGAATTAAAAATTTTATTTTAGTTTGGTTCAATTTTTAGTTTATGTAATCAGATCGAAAACTAAACCGAACTAGTTTAATTTGGTCCAATTTCAGTTTAAAAACAATTCGATTCAATTTTTTAAAAAAATCAATCGAAAACTGAATAATAAAAATTGAATCAAATCGTTTTAACCGATTGTACACCCCTAATATTAATCTAATGGGACCTAAGACTACTGTCGATTCATAAGTAGGGAAGATGACCATTTGTCCAGATGGAGAAATGATCGATGAGGAATTGGTGGTCCGAACTTTGCTTTTGAATGAGCAAGCAGATATGGCAGAACCCGCAAGAGCGGCAAAATATGGGTAGACAGATGGAAGAAAATAATTCTGTGGTATAGATCTTCGAGGAAGATATAAAAAGAGGTCAAATCCTATTAGAGTAACATCTCTTTGACCATTGAGAGGTGCATTTGCAGTATACCATTGCTAGATAAAAGAGAGAAGAAACCGAGGAGATTTCCACCGCCTAAAATTGAAGTAACCACTTACTTAAAATATGTTGTAGGTACATTTTCAATGGATGGAAGATTCAAATATACTGGAAAATTTCAATGACATTTAAAGATGGACAACTTTTGGACCCAAGGACTATTCAAACAAAGAACCCAAAGATTACAAGCACATAATCAATCTGGGAAAACAAAAAGTCCGAGAGTTGTGATGGAATGGCCCATGAAAAAGTCAAATGGATCAAGATATATTCCAACTGAAATAGGAGATTAGGACAAATTGATTTTGAATATTTGGTTAAGCATGATAGGACTATGTGGCTATGAAAAGCATAGTGGGAATTGTAAAAGAAAGTGAACGGCTATCAAAATTTAATCAGTTTTTAGTATATGTTATTTGATAGACTGGTGATTGATATTTGATTTCAGCGATATTAATTTTGTTGTTAAATCCTTATGTGCTTAGCAAACTCACATTTATTTTTATTCTCGATTATAATTTCTTATTTTTCTAATTTCTCCACAAAGTGAGTGGCGCGTTTAGATGAATTTTTTTCAGTAGAATTTTTCTCTATAATGTATCTATTACAGTATTTAGTGTTTATGATTTATTTAATTTTATTTAATTAGGTGTCGAATGCTGGTCCTAAACACCGGGTGAGGGGCTGCCAACCAGAATCGCAAGCTATAATAATAAACTTAATATAATAGGCATTTTACAATGACAATTTTACAAAAGATGTTATAAAAGATTTGAATTAGTATTTTGTCACTTTCTGTAGTGAACTTATTACTTTATTTGTTTTAAACTATAAGGTCTTTTGTCATTGTTTTCTCTTTTTAAAACGATTGTCAATTTTAAAGCTTAGCTTTCTTAAACTACATTTACCTATAAATATAATTTTATTATACTCTCTCATTTTAGTAAAATATAAATTAAATTATTTAAAAATATGATAGTATTTTTTTATATTTTCTTTAGCTTTAATCTACAAGCAAAGGCCAAAACACCTCACATTTTTTAGTAGAGGGATAAATGAGCTATTTTGCCACAGTGACTGCCTAATGAAAGAAGACATAATTGTTTTATTTGTATTACCCATGAACTCTCTTATGAATCATAGTTAGTTAGGCAGGTCATTAAATATAATTTAATATTTTTGGTGATTAAATTCAGGCCCCACTCTGGTGGAATTGAATTAAGTTCTTATTTTTTAAATTTTTTTCTTCTATTTCGTAAAAGAATACATTATCTTTGAAATAAGAAAAGCATTAAATTATAAGATCATTGTAAAGTTTTTTCTCAATTGTTTAAAATAAACAATTTATATCTTTTTTAAATCTAAAAATTATTTTTGAAGTGTTCTCAATTGTTTATTTATTTTTAATTTTAATTTAAATAAATTAAAATTTTATTTTGATAAATTATTCTGAAAGTATTTTTTAAAGCATCTTTTACTTATTAAAATTATTAAAAATAAAAAATATTATTTAAATTTTTTATAAGTACTTTTTTTCTAATAACTTTTAAAAAATTTTAACAATCGAAGATCTATCTTCATTTGTTAAATATTGTATTAATCTCCAATCTCACTCTAATAATAATCGGCGCACTCTGAATTACTAATTGCAAGTCTGATCTGTTTAGCACTTCAATACACAGTCAGAGTGATGTGTGTGTTTAGATTGGTGGCGGGACCACGAGCAGCACATTACGCGTTGAAGAAGATGAGGATATAAAGTTTTTCTTCTGCTCCCACTATGAGAAGCTTCTTAAAGCTGGCAAGAAAAGTCAAGGTCAAGTACTAGAAAAAGGATAAACTCTGATCGAATGGATGAATAATGAATCCTATGGTATCGATAGTGGCAGACTGGCCCGATTTCCTTACGCGGTCTGCGATAATACCAACCAACTGAAGACCAAATTTGGTGATATTTAATACGGATACTAATTAAATATATAATATAATGGAATTTTACCAGCAATTTTGAAATGCTAGAAACCCCAAAAGAAAGAAGAATAAATAATGTTTATAGATATTTTTCCTTTTCTTTTTCCCAGCATTTTTCGCTCATGACGTTATTTGATCTTCATAATGAACTTAGAAATTACGCAAAGAGTGACGCAAAATATTTCCACACAACCAAATGAAAATATTAATAAGCAGAACTTTGTTTCATGAAGAAGATCAAAACTGGCCGGGTAACCTATTAATTTGACCATTTCAACCTAGAAAGGGTACAGGAAATTACCAAATTCATTGAAACGATTGATTCTAGATGATGTTGAAGCCCAAGAATCGTTTCTTGATCTAGTTTTTCATAATTAAGGTGAACAATTTCTTCAAAAGAAAAAAATAAGGTTACATTCTCCTGAAATTTTGATCGAGAATTAAACTGAATTGTAGAGAAAGAATTTGTATGCGTATTGTATTAATTTCTTTCAATAAAAATAGTTATAGTTTTTGTCATAGTACAAAATTTATTCTCCTTTACAATAGAGTTTATAATTTTGCATTATATTTAATCATTGATTTTATTATTGATTGTGTAGTACTCACTAATAATATGGTATATCTTGTCCTTAAAAAGCAATATGTATAGTTTCTAGTTTTTAAACACAAATAGGACTATCCCTAAACCGTCACAAATGAGCCAAGTCCGGATATATATTTTTCATACTAGAACCCTACTCAGGCTTGTTTAATATATTAGTAAATGGAATCGAATTCGAGATACTCAAACTTAATTACTCGATTACTCTCTCTCTCTCTCTCTCTCTCTCTCTCTCTCTCTATATATATATATATATATATATATATATTGATGGATCCTACCCGAACTCGACCACCGTGGCACCGTTTATAGGTCTAAACGCCGAGAATACCGCTTCAATCTCAAGCTTTGTGATCTCAAAATTAAACTAATAAAATTTAAAATTACCAATTTATTACAAGGCGGGAGTAACGGTTTAAGTTGAGAGTGTTGGCATGTGTTGACAATATGCGCGCCAGTAGCTGAGCTTGAAGCCTGGACTCTTGTGCTAGAAAGCATAGGCTTGATTGGGTGCATAAACTGTCTATGCTTTCACACGAGCTGGAGCTCAGACATGGGCTTGAGTATTGAGTGGCTTTCAGACTCAACTCCCTCCCCCCTTTCCCGCCACACTTTTTTCTTTTCCCCTCTGGGTTAGAATCTCAGCATCTATATTTTAATAAAAACGAAAAGGTTTGTGCTTAAAATAGGGATAAAATTATCCACAAAAGAATAAAGTCTTCTCGCACTAACGGACAATTTTGCTCATCTGTTAATTGGCTCAATGTTGCTCCACCGAGTAGTACATTTTAATAAATTGCGGCGATGCATCAGTATTGACTTGATTGACTGACTTTGGCCGGAGGTTTTTCTGATAAGGCTTCAATTTTGAACCTAATAAAAATTTTCACTGGCCTCACTCTATGTCACAAATAATTCATCTAAACCCAAAGTAAAAATATCAAACCAAAATACTCTCCAAACTCATCCATATGAATTTTTTTCTTGTTTTCAATGAACTTCACACTCCTTCAATTCTTCTCTCATCAATTAAAACTTTCAAAATTTTGCAACATTTTTTTCTTTAAACTTGATGTATAGCTGAATAATCCTATAATATAAAATTCGGAATGTTAACCCAATACATACACATTATGCAGTCCAAGCTCGTGAACAGGAAAATATCTATATGTTTTGATCAAATCTACAACACTCCTTAATTACAAAAGTCTAAACTGTAAGTTGCTCTCCACTTGCATGTGTTTAAACTGTGGACGACAACCACCTAAGAAATAGCATGTGGTTAAACTGCTAAAACATCTTTAACATATCCAAGTTGGTAAAAATAGATACTTCTACTACCTAAACAAACTGTGAATGACCACCCCGCTCAAATGCTTCATATTCCTTGAACCACGTTAAATGTAAAAAAGCAAGTGATAGAAATGCAATCAAATAACAAATTTGTAATCTATCAATTCCTGTCTACTAGCCTCAAGAATCCTTCTTGCGGTTTCTACACTTTGCATGACTTCATCAGGTTGGAAAATATTAGTTTGAATGGCAGCAACTTGTTCTTTCTTGGATAATGACTATACTTGTGTCTTCTTCAATTCTTCTAGATCTTGTTGAATAGATGCACAAACTTCTTGCTTACATTTCTCCAAATTGTAGAGCTGCATTCAAAGTTTATTCTACCTATTCTCAACGGTATTGAGCTCTATATGCAGGGTATTGGATCGAGCAGTTATGACTTCCTCATTTGGTACAATCTCTCCAAGTTATGCCTTAGCTTCGGAAGGAGATTGGGGATGCACCTCCTTGGTTATCAAGTTGCATGTTGAAAATCTTCATGAATCATAACTTTGAACTTTCTCAAATAGTTCAAAAAGCAATGCTTCCAAAAGAGCAATATCAATGGATTTTACTCTCTTCATCTTTGTTAAAATCTTACCAACTTCTCCTTCAATAGTAGACACAAATTCAATTGGAGTTTGAGAAAGCTTAATAATTGTATGCCACAAAAGTTGGAAGTATTGGTTCTAGCATTCTCTAATCACATCCGCTCCATGGAATTCAGAAATGGTATTTGTATGTTTCTCCATAGAAGATTTTCCTTTCCCACTTGATCAAGTCAATGGACTTACTACTACTGATAGTTCCTTGATTAGCGTTGCAATGGAATCACCAATAGAGGATGGAACAAAGTTTGGATATGGAATCATCACTCTCACATGAGTAAATAGGGGCAGCCGAGTAATTCGTACCTTCACTACAAAGGAGGCAACTTCATCCGTATATGAACTCCAAATGTTGCCAACCAAAAAAAAAGTAGTAATGTTTGAAGTTAAAAAAAAAAAATTCAATGAATCTTATTGGAATCTATTGAGGTGACGTGTTTGAATTAGGAGTGCCTTTCAAAAGACGAAATGAATGTGTAGCAGTATCTAAAATATTCTTCTCTTTGGAAGATCGATTCCAAGGAAGGTTTCGATCAAAGTTGGCGCTATGGGTGCCATCTTCACTAGATCTACTACTAGAAATTGGTGCTTGGCTATGGAAAGCAAACAAAATCCATGGCTATAAGGGAGATTATTCCTAGATTTTTTGTGAAAATTTTGCATAGGTAAAACCATTGTGGTTAAGAGGCTTGTCACAAAAAAATTTCCATGGCAAATCATGCACAAAAATCTCTGTAGTTAAGGAAATATATTTGTGAGAAATTTGGAACAATATATAAATAAATTTATTCAAGTCAACCCACGGATTTTCTGTGACTAATTTTTTAAAATTTCTTTTAATACCTCTAAATTATTTTAATATTAACATAATATTTCCAATTTAGCCATGGATTATCATGATAATTTCTATGGCTAATTTGAAAATTTTATTTTAATGTTTTCGTCCAACCGGACCCGACCTACCTAACTTTGGGTCTCACATGCGCCAGTTGGTACGCGTGTAGAATATTTCTCAAACTTTTGTCGCGTGTTTGAACGCATGGCCTACCATTCGTTGTTATTCATTCTACCTAGCTATTGGGCCTCACATGCGCCAGTTGATACGCGTGTAGAATATTTCTCAAACTTTGCATTGTCACATGTTTGAATGCATGGCCTACCATTCATTGTTATTCATTGTTTTAACCCTTACCAGATGAATTCTTCCTACCTATTCAACCTTTTGCAGTATATATCTCTCTTTTTATTTTATAATAAATAATTTATTCAATAAAACAAATAGAGAATAAACTAAAATTCTTCTATTGATGTATTCATTTAATTTTTTACGACATAACAAACTAAAATTTTATAAATCATGATTCATTAACATTGTCCTTTCTTAATTGTACTGATTCTCTCTCACACACACACAATGTTATATGAATCTTTATATGTATGTATTTATGTATATTGTATCTATGTATGATGTATGTATGTATAAGTACATATATATAAGTGTGTATATATGTATATACTTGTATGTTTATACAAATATATGTACATATATTTAAATACTTTACTATCAGTTTCTTACGAATTTAATATTTTCACAGTTTATTAATGTTAAAATATTTCTGTACAAAATTTATGGATAAATTTCTATGCATTTTTCACAGATTTAGTATTTTAATTTTTCATTAACTCAAAAATGTTTCCGAAGGAAATTTGTGGCAATTTTACTAGGATTTTCGTACCAATTTTTTATTTTTTATTTTTAAGTGGAAAAAATTCAAAAGAAAATCCGTGGATTCTTTTTAACGGATTTTCTTTTGAATTTTTTATTTTCATTAATTTGAAAATGTTTCAGTGGAAAATCCATTGATACTTTTCTATGGATTTCTCATGGATTTAGTATTTTCTATTTTTATAAACTTGAATATTTTTTGTGGGAAATATGTGTTTACTTTTCTATAGATTTTCCATAGATTCCTTAATCTTCGCTTTGCCTTTTTGGCTTGCCGATGGAATAGACAGTTTGGACGTTGTCAAGATATTCTTGGTGATTTTAGGGGAAAGTTCTACTCTTATACACTGAAGGACGTGATTCAAAATATAAAACACAAGGATATTTATAGTGCTTTGATAACCTACCAACATTCACTCTCCAAGGATTATATCTTGAATATTTTTAGTAACATAATATCTTTAACCAGAGAGAGATTAACAACTTGAACTATGACATTGTACAAACCTAGCTGTTTTGATTTGAATAGATAGCTAAACTATCCCTTACAGACTTTGGCTCAGATCTGTAAACTGAAATCGAAGTATCCCTACTTTAATTCTGCAAGGTTGATATGGTGGCTGCAACTAAACACAACTGAAAGTGATAAAAAAGATTGAAGATGCAAGAAAAGTTCAACACTCCATAATCACTCTCTAAAAGTTCTTCTCTCATATTTTCTCTTCTCTCTTCAACTCTCTTTGGACTTTCTCTATTTCTGCAGACTTGTGAAAATGATCTAGTCAAGCCACAATTTGAGAGTTAAGAGGTTCCATATACTTATGAGTAGATAAGAGAGATAGGGTAAAAAGAAGAGATATAGGTCAACTCAAGTTTAGAGAAAATTTAGTTTTATTTAATGGAGATCAACTTTATACAATGCCAAGATGCTTCTCGTGCAAAGTATCATTAGGAATCTTAGATTTTCTTTCAATAAATCATCTTTTTACGAAGCCAAGATGAACATGCGATATGTTTGATTTTGGAAAAAATGAAATTTCATTAAATCGTTAACAGTTCTTTTTTGCTTCAAAAAATGGTTCAAAATACCTTTTAACCTAATAAGAATAAGTTTCAAAAAGTTAAATCACTTTTTTGAAAAGTAAGGCTGTCACGCTAAAAAACCTACACAGTGACTTGTCACTGTTAGTTTGACTTGCCTCAAGATTCTGCCAGTTTTGGTAGTTAGCTAGAAAATAATTTTAATTTGAGAAATACTTTAGCCTGAAAAACCTCATTCTTCAAAAGTTTAGGTTCAATATAAGTTACCCAGCTGCAGAATTTTTCAAAAATAACTTTTAGAAGAAATTTTGAAAAGACCTTAAGCATATTATTTTACATTATTTTTTTCTCCACTCTCAACGTAGATTCTAAGATAGAAAAGATAGAAATACTGCTAGAAGATCCCATTTTGAATTTCTCAAACAACACGATTCGTCCTAATTCATGCAGTTAAATAATTTGAACATACTATCAAAAATGTCAAATTATTTTGTTAGTCATCAAACTCTTAGAATATTGTATTGTTGAGTCAGCATTATCCTCTTTTTTTGAGGAATGAAAGTCTTATACGAGACAATCACAACATCAGTAGGCATGTTAGCTTGAGAAACCACATGTGGAATAGCCTAGAGAGGCAGAATAGTTGAAGGCACAAATAATGCAATGGATGAAGGAATAGAGAAAAGAAGTGAGATAGGTGTAGCATGTGCTGATTGATCAAAGATAGGAGGATCGAGGTCCGTATCAGTTATTGCGTTAGGACTCCCTTTGACTAGCAAGTTAGCCTCAGGAGGAGATTTAGCTTGGGAATGGGACTTGGAGTTCTCATTAGAACTAGCATAGGAACTATTTTTCGATTCTTCGTTTCTCTCAGGCATTTTAGCATCAATATTCAAAGTTTTACCAAGATTGGCTCTCTTTTCTGAAAATTTCACGGAAATAACCTTGACTTGGGGGATCTTTAGTGTTTAGCCTTAACTCCAAATGGTTGTCATAGAACTATGACGCCAAACCGTTTGGGGTTATACTGACAAAAGGCTTTCTTGCCTTTTTTTCCATTCCTTTCTTCAGCAATTTTCATTGCTTCTTTTTTCTTGTTCGATTTTGGTCGTTCCTTTGCTTTTTTACATCTGCGCTTTTTTTTTCATTGTTTCCATTTTATTTTTTTGTGTGGAGGTTTGTTTTTTACTGAATTTTGCAAGTTCAATTTTTTTTTAATTTTTAATTTAAGTAAGCATTGTGTATATTGTATGTGAAAGGTTGCTTTCAAATTCTTTTTTGTTTATCTAATTTTTTTGAGTATTGTTTTGTTTTTATTATTGTTTGAAAATTTTGATTTTTTGCCAATATATTATTTAAATTTTTGGTAAATCTTGATTGGCATAACATGAAATTTATTCTATGGAAATAAATTATTATTCATATTTTGATATGTTTTACAAATAATAGAAAAAATATTAGTATACATTATCAAAAAAATAATAGATGAAATTATCTATTTTTTATTCACATGCAAACGCCAAAAATGGTGTCAGGTGAATATTCCTTATGCTATTTCTGGAAAATATAAATTCCATTTGACAGCAAAAGGAACCTTTCTCATTTACCAAGTACACAACTTAGACTGGATTGTATATTCAAATATAACGCCATAGGATTTGACGTTATATAAAGATATAAGGTCAAAATCCTATGGCGCTATAGAGAATGGCTATCATGCCTTATCAATTGGCGTTATAACCTTCCTATAAAGCCAATTCATTTGGTGTTATGGCTATTGACGAAGTTCCTCCACCAACCAGGACCCTTTCAGTGCAATTTTTTGAAAATGGAGCCAATCTTTGTAAACACCCTCAATATTCCCTACTTTATCCTTGGCTTCCTCTTGACCCTTTCCTTGATTTCACTTATCAGCTTCTTGAACCGATTTTCACATTCTACCAATGCCACTTTCAATATGTATTCATGCACTTCCATAAAATTCTTCTATAGTTCCTCCAAATCTCCCTCTTTGACTTCATTAAGTCTAGCTCTGGACATGGGCTCATCACTTTTTACCTTTATCTAATTTACAGCTTCCTCAATCCTTCAATTCTGTAGCTATCTTTCTTAGCTAACTAATCCCAGATACCTCTCTCTCAGTTTCTTTTGATTCTTCCTTTTTCTTGCCAATCCCTTTCTCACCCAGATTCTTTCCTTTTTCTCCAATCTCTCTCAATATTACTTTCCATTAGGCTCTCAATTACCCCACTTCAAGCATTCTTCTCAAGCTTTGATTTTTCTTGAGCTTCTACTCGTTTAGCTTGAGATACCCTACCTTAGCGTTTTATGTATTTTGTAGTATAGCAGCCCATTTTTTGTGTATTTGGTATGTCTTGGGTAAAGCGACCTAGTAGGTCATTCATCTTTTGTATCTAATGCTATTTTTGACTTGTGGATATATGAATATACAACACCACTCTTTCTGGACATGATGCCTTCTTCTTTGATATTATGATTGGGTGTGAGATATTGGATAAGTATACCTTTATTTGCTCTTTTGTATATTTGTGTGTGGAAGGTAAGCTACAAATCTTTTCTTATCAAGCTAAAGTACTTATAGACCCTAGATCCTCACATTCGTTTGTAACCACGCATTTTGCACCACATATCCCTACACCTTCTTGCATGATGGATTATCAGTTATTGGTTAGTACACCGGTGGGTGACTTTAGGGTATCTGAAGTGTTTTATCCCGAATATTGTATTCATGTTGATGACGTAGCATACTTGCAATAAATTAAGCATAATTGATCCTC
Organism: Rauvolfia tetraphylla; assembly: GCA_030512225.1. Taxonomy (NCBI): domain Eukaryota; kingdom Viridiplantae; phylum Streptophyta; class Magnoliopsida; order Gentianales; family Apocynaceae; genus Rauvolfia; species Rauvolfia tetraphylla. The sequence continues at coordinate 5,584,909 of JAJQKT010000024.1, read as the reverse complement.
CTTATGCAGAATATAACTTTGAAAGCTCATTATCTTTCGCTTGTTTATTTCACTCGCTTTCGAGCAATGCTATCAAGGCTTCTCTTATCCTCTTAGCCCTAGTAGTTGTGATTGGACAAGGGAAATCTTCAATGGATTTTGGTCACTTGAGATTACTGCCTCTTGATTCTCATCAATACTCTTGAAAACATCAAATATTAAAGAAATGTTTTCATCGTTCACGTGTATCAAGTGATTACCCAAGGATTCAAAAAGAAAAAAGTGAAGTGGTGCTATAATTGTTTATTATCAAGAATCTTGTTGGGTAATATCTTTCTGTCTGCCCTACTTCATCTTTCTTGTTCAAGGCTATTGAGACATAAAACCCTTTCGGTGGTAGTGAGCCTTGATTATTGAATTAAAGAGGTTATTGTAGTAAAACCCTTTGTAGGTGAGCCTCTTGTGTTTTGTGTGAATTGAAAATCTAGTGAATTGGTTGAAATCCTTGAGTATGGACTCAATGTAATGGATGTAGATTTTGGAGAGATTGAACCACTATAAATTATTGTTTTTCTTTCTCTATATTTATTGTTTGTATTTATTTGTACCATGTTCATTTGTTCTTTGTGATTGTTGATATGTATTATGAGCTTATTAATTTATCTTCTTCCTTCAACCACTTTTCATCAAACACATAAATTCTTGGAGGTTGTGAATTTTAAAAAAGGGACTTTATTAAAGAAATGTTTTCAAAAATTACCCAAAAATTTAATTCACCCCATCTTAGCATTTTTTATTGATATCAGAGCAAAGCTTATTTTTATTTTTTTGTGGTTTAAGAACCTACAAGTTAAGCTCCTATGACTAATATTTCAAACCTCCCTTATTTGGAAGGATCTTTTGCAAATTGACATCTACTTTTTGTTGAAACAAATTATATTTTTTTAAAAATCATGTATTAAGAGATACATTTGTTGTACTAACTTTGATTTGTGGAATAGTATTGAGAAATGATCATATATACCAATAAAGTTGAAGGTTGAGTGGATGACAAGAGAACCAAAGAATTTTGAAGATTTTGATGAAAGTGACTCAAAGAAGATGACCTAAAATTATCAAGAAATGAATATTCTTGATTGTACTTTGGATGTGAATGAGTACAATAGGGTGAGCGGATGCGACACTACCCATGATATGTGGAAGCTAGTTTAAGTTACTCGTGAAGGTACAAATCAAGTGAAGGAATCCGAGCTAGCTATGCCTGTTAGAGACTATGAGTTGTTCACAGTGAAATAAGGGGAGAATATTAGCGACATGTGTACAAGGTTCACTAATATTGCAAATGGTTTGAAGTCCTACAGAAAAAAACTATTCCCTTAGAGAACACAATAGGAAGATTTTGGAGAATCAAAGGATTTGACGACTTTTTCTCTTGAAGAGCTTATTAGATCATTAGTCACTCATGAGATGAAGCTATAAAGGTTGAATGATCTAGAAGATGAAGAGAAAGGAAGAAAAGGGGTTGTCGTAAAAGCAAATGGCATTTCAAGTGAACAAGAAGAATTCTCTAGTGATGAAGAAGAGGATGTAGAAGATGATGAAATGGCCATGGTGGTGAAGAAATTCAAAAAGCTCTACAAAAAAGGATTTCCAAAGAAGAAAAAGAGACCATTCAAGAAATATGGTCATTCCTCATCATTATTTAGGCCACAATGTTATGAAGGTAAGAGCACTGACTATTTTGTCTCAGATTGTCCTAAAGCAATGGGGAAAGAAAAGGAATCCAAGCACAAGAAGAAGAAATCTACCAACAAAAGAAAGGACTTTTTGTTACGTCAGATCAACAAGCCTGCGAAGAAAGTGAAGAAGAAAACGAAGAAAGAGCAAACATGTGCTTCATGGCTATAGAAGATGAGGTACAACACACTCCATTCACCTCTATTCCTTGTGATGATGATGATGTTGATCCTAGTGGTCTTATTTGAAAGACCTAAGAAGGGGGTGAATTAGGTCTTTCCCTAATTTTCAAAAACTTTTTCTTTTTGAGAATATAGCTTGGAAGATGTTTGAAATCAAACTCATTATATGTTATGCAAGTAAACACAATGAGTTTTCAAATTAAAAGAGAGATGAGAAGTGAAATACCTAAGGGGGGTGAATTAAGTATTTGGCTAATTTTTATAAAAACAAACCTTTTATGCGTTTAGACCAAGAACAGATTATATGAGAAAAATAGAGACAACTTATAGCAAAGCAATGGAAGAAAGCAATAGCAAAGAACTCAAACAATTTATAGTGGTTCGATCATCAAGGTCTATGTCCACTACCTTAAGCTCACACTTAAGGATTTCAAACAATCTACTAATTGCTCAGGTTCACAAATTACAAGAGAGACTCACCACACTATGGTTTTACACTCACAACCTCTTCTAGTAACTTTTACAATACAAGGCTCACCAAACACAATGGTTTTATATCTCAAACAACCTTGAATCACAACTTCAAGGATCATCCTTATCTAAAGGGTTTTATGTTATCAAGATAACCTTGCTAGAGCTAGTAGAACAATGCAATTTGATAAGTAAAGGAGAGTGTGTAGATGTTACCACTTGTTGGTAGATATTACACAAAGTTGCACCTTCACAATTTGATGTCTTTCGATTGATCAATTAAATGCACAAGACATAAGAGAGCTTAAGAAATGTTTGCTAAAGGCTTTTTGAATGCTTAGAGTTTTCAAGAGTTCAAGTATTGTAAAAAATCTGAAGTTTATAGCTTTTATAGATGTGAAAAATCAAATGCAACAGCTATAAAACGGCTAGTAATAGTGAAGTTCGGACGTCCGAACTTTCTGCTATGCATCCGAATTGAGTCCGAACTTTACTGTGCCAAGCTGTCTAGAAAAGTTCGGACGTCTGAACTTTTCCTTATGCGTCCGAACATTCGTCCGAAATTCTCTGGAAAAACAGTAACCATGCTTGTCAGAGAAAGTTTGGACGTCCGAACTTTTCTCCATGCTTCTGAACTTGCGTTCGAAATTCTCTGGAATCACAGTAACTATTTCCAAAGTTTGGACGCCCAATCTTGCATCCAAACTTATCAAACTTAGTCAAATCTTTTGCAAATCATTGTTAATCATATTGAAAACATTTTACATGAATGAACACATCATTCAAGCACATTTAAACACAAAAACCGTTACCAAAACATTTTGATCACACAAAATCTTCTTAAGATCATTTAAGATTTCAAAAACAAATTTTATGCTCTCTCATGCATTCAAATGAATCCAAGACATACAAGTGTAAAGTTAACAGAGAGATATACCTATTTAGCTTACTAACTCTACACTCTAAGTCTTCAAAGCCTTCAGTCATGTTGAACACACTCTACAATCTTTAATCACCTTTGGCATAGTAGAGTTGTTCTTGCATTGTGACTCCAAGGCAATAAGGCTTCATGCTTCTCAATCCATCAATCCTATCACTTGACATAAACACATTAGTCCTCATCAATATTTGTCATTATTCAAAACTAATATAATTTGCCCTTAGGGCTAACAAGAAGAGATCACACAAGCAATTTATAGTAGTTCAAGTGCTCAAGATTTATATTCACTACCTTGAGCCCTAGATTAAGAATTTCAACCAAATTCAACTATAACAAAAGTTGATCAAGGTACGAGAGAGGCTCACCTAACAAGGGTTTTACTCCACAACCTCTTTTCACTTACAATAATCAAGGTTCACCCTTTCAAATGGGTTTTATATCCATAAGATAACCTTGAATAAAAAAATTAGATGAAGTAAGAGAGAAGAATGTTACCAACAACTTGGTAGATGATGACAAATTTAGCACAAATTCACCTTTTTGTCTAAGGAATCTTGAAATTCAACTTTTAGCACAAGATAAAAGAGAGCTTTTTGATAATAAATGATTGGGAAGAGTAAAGATTCTTAAAGGCTCAAGAACTACTCAAAAATTTGAAATTTTTGTCTTTTATAGGGTTTAAAACTCAGTTGCAATGTTCAAAAAACGGCTAGTAACAGTAAAATTTGGTCGATAGAACATAGACTCTTGCGTCCGAATGATCGTCTGAATTTTTCGATTTGTAGGCTGTCAGGATAAATTTGGTCAATTGAATGGACACAAGCGTCCTAATGGTTGTCGAATTTCTCTGAAAATTCAGTAGCCAAGATTTTCAATTCGGACAATCAAATTGGAGTTCGAACTATTCAAACTTTGTCAATATGATTAGAAATCAAGCCTAACATGTTTGAAATGATTTTGGACTACAAAATAGATCTTTTTAAGAGCTTTTAGTTCAAAAGCTGTTGATAGGAGCTTGGTAAAACATTTGTAAGATAAATCATTTAAGATTGAAAACTAAGTTTTAAGTTTTCTTGAAAATTCTTTAGATTCCAAAGACAGACAAGTGTAAGGTTTCCAAGGATATACCTATTAAGCAATTGTAAACCTACACTAAGGTCTTCAAAGCCTTCAATCCTTAGGACATGCTCTATACACTTTAACTCTTTGAGCACATTTGAGTTGTCCTTAGCACTTTTGTCTTCAAGGCAATGAGACTTCTTAGCTTCCACAATCCAATAATCCTATCACACACCAAATACTCAAGTTACCTCATGTCAATATTTGTCATAATTAAAACTATAAGATTTGCCCTTAGGGCTTACAATCTTCCCCTTTTTGATGATGGAAAACTTTGATTTAAAATGTGATGGATTTAAACAATATAGTTCAATGAAACAATAATATCATAGATGAAGGATGAAAATTTTATCACAATGACATAGCATGGCTCATGAATGAGCCTATAGCCTAACCAACCTCCATAATCCTCCTCCCTTCCATCAGGATAGAAATTATAGCATAAAAGCATTTAGAATACATTCTAAGAGAGGTTTTATAGGTTAGAGTCAATTTTCAAGGCTCCCCCTTAGACAGTGCTCATTTTTGGACTTGACTTGTGAAAATCAAATTTTTGAAAAATCAAATCCTACAAGCACAAGTATTCAACATAAAAACTTCATTTTCTAAGATTAAACCTTCCTAAGGCTTCTTAATCATTGTAGGGAAGATTGAGATAGTTTTAAGCAAAAATTATGAAAACATCATTTTTGACAGAAAGTTCGGATGACCAAATTTTTGGTCTGCGTCCAAACTTTACGTCCAAATTTTTGGTAAATCGTCAAAAGTTAGATTTTGCAATACAAGTGCTTAAAACCAATCACTCAATCATTAAGGCAAATTGATCAACTACAACAATCATACATAATCATCTTGATCAACCAATTGTAAACTCAAAAATCAACTCAAGTCATAAACTACTTCAAGAACAATCAATCTCAAAACATTAATGCCAATGAGCACAATAAAGCAAAATAAGCCATAATGTTACTCATCATAATACTTGGCAATAGCAGCAACATCAATGTACATTTTGCAATAGTTCTTCTCCCCTTTTTGTCATCAATCAAATGTCGGGTGATGAAAGTGAAGCAAATACGAAAACAAAAGCTGTCAATACTAGGATATCATCATTGAGCTTCAAAATATCACATAGACTAGAAAGGTACATGGAAAGTTAAAGCATGAGAATACATGGACTATTCTAGATACAAGAACTAAGCATGGCATAAAAAAACATAAATTAGACTAAATACATAAGTAAAATGAGATAGGGTTAAGAAGTGCTTAGTCTTGGACTCTCTTCATTGTCTTTACTCCATATTTGTTAGTTGTGATGGCCATATCTCCATTTAGCTCAATGTGAAGTGGCCCTTCACTCGCTTGCTCCTTGCAAGTGTAGTTCTGCTTTGGGGTTGTAGCCAACCGGGAGGATCTCTTTGTTCCCTTCTTCTTAACCACGTGCTTAATTCTTCCTCGGCCAAATGACATGATGGATGGTGAAGTGATCTCGGCTCTTTCTATCAAACTTCCTTCTTGAATTCCACCTTTTTATGGCTGCTCTTGATCTCCTTCATTTCTCTTACTCTCTGTAGCCACAATTTCAAAGTTGTTCCTTGATCATCATTATCATCTCCATTATCATCATTGTCATCATCTTCATCCTCTTTTTTCTTCTTTCCTTCATCATCCCCTTCATCATCCTTTTCCTCCCTAGCTTGAGGTTTAGAGGGTCCTTCCCCACTTTTGTTATTCTTCAACAATAACTCTTCAATATTCTTCACCCTAATGTCCAAGCCATCCAACTTACCTAAAACCGTGGGAGCGAATGATTCAAAGAATTTGTACATCTTATGCATCTCCTTTATATTGTTGTTTAAGGCTTCTTGAAACACTTTGGCTACTACAGTGTCTCCTCTCGTAACTTCTTCCTCAGTAGGAATTTCTCCAAGATTTTGGTGAGATTCTGGTGTGGGATCTTCTTCAAACAATCTTTTTTTGTGTGTGAGTTTCCTCCCCCTCACTGGATAAATCATGCCTCGTCTTTGCATTTCTCTCTTTTGCTAGTGTCTCCTCTTCCTCTTCCTCTTCCTCTTCAATCTCCTCCTCCTCTTCATAATCTCCACTAGCCTCCATTCTTTCACCCCTTAGAGGAGTTTCTCTCTTTGTCCTCCACACACTATCCTCATCAAGTGTCAATTGCATCCTTTTGAGGAAATCATTGGTGTAGATTTCTCCACTCTTTATAGGATTTCCTCTTCCTGGGAGTTGGACATGAAAATGCTTGAATATTTTTGTTAGTAATCTCCTATAAGGCAAAGCTTTGTTGGCCACTTTCCTTGAACTAATCAAATGATTTAAAGGCATAAACCCAAAATGTAATCTCCTATGCTCTTGCAAGAAAAGCATAATCACCACATATATATTTCCAACTGAAGATTTATGTCCGCAGTTGGGAATGGTCATAGTTGTAATCATATGATGCATCACACGTCCTCTAGCATCAACGGCTTTAATTTCCCTTTCCCTAATGGACCTAAATCTCCTATAAAGGCCTCTTCAAACCATTCATTGGTGAATAATTCATGAATATAGCAATGTTGCCCTAAATAATAATATGTAACACCAATGTCATCCACACCACAAATACGATTGATTAGATCATCATTAAACTCAAAAATCTACTTTAGACACTCTAGATGAATACCATTGAATAATGCTATACCCTACATGCTCAATTATTTCTTCCTTAAGATTAGCATAAAATTCATAAACAAGAGTAGGATAGTAATCTTCATGCACACAATCAAACTACCCTAACATATATCACCAAAGAGTGAGAGCACATTACCCATGTTGGAGAGTTTATCCAAGTAGATTCTATAATTGGGTATGATTTTTCTACGTTTTTTGCTCCAGTCCTTGAATTCAACCACAACCCTTGTAAAGATAAACCGGTCTACTCCAAGGTTGGTTTAAGGAATCTGAACCCGTCTTGGTTCATTGATGATAAGCCCTTCATCTCCCATTTTGGCTTTCCCCTTACCTTTAGTCACATTTGCCTTCTTTTAACAAACCATGGTGATTTTCTTTGGAGAAAAGTGAATTTCAAGGACAATAGAGGGTAGAGAACATGAAAATCAAGTAATTTTCAAGGGAAAATGGTGAAATATGAATGGATTTGAGTTTGGATATGAGTGGATGGAGTGGGTTTTGAGAGAAGAAATAATACTGATGGTTTAAAATGAGGAAAATGATCGGTTGCACGTTTTAAAACCTCTGAAATCACAAAGTTCGAGCGACCTAATTTTCAGGTCTATGTCCAAACATGCATCCAAATTTCTCTGTTTCTTTAGTTCAACAATTTTGGAACGCCAAATAAGGTCATGCATCAACATCTTTCTATTTGAGATTTTTTGAGGGAAGTTTGTGCGTCCGAATTTCACTCCATGCATCCAAACCATGCGTCTGAATTTTCTCTATTTGTGCCACACTTCATTAGTAATTGAATTTTGAAATTCTCAATCTTCTTCTAAGGTAAAAAAACCTTTCCTTGGCAAAACGCTTGGTAAATATATCAACAATTTGTTGATTTGTGCACACATAATCCAAGTATATAACACATTTAGCTACATGATCACGAATGAAATGATGTTTAATTTCTATATGCTTAGTCCTAGAGTGTTTAATAGGATTTATGCTCAAATTGATAGCACTAGTATTGTCACATAAAATAGGCACACATTTGAAGTCTAAGCCATAATCAAGTAGATTATGCTTCATCCATAGCATTTGAGTACAACAACTACCGGCATATTCAACTTTGGCAGTAGATAATGACACACATGCTACTAAGAAACTAACAATGACCACTAATACTTTTACGCTAGACTTTGCATTCGATATAGTCGGCATTCGAGTAAGCTATAAGGTCAAAAGAAGAATATTTTGTAAACCAAAGACCATAATCACGTATATCAATCAAATAACGAAGAATGCATTGGACGACAATTAAATGAGAATCTTTTAGATAAGATTGAAATCTAGCACATAAGCATACAACAAACATAATGTATGACCTACTTGCGGTAAGATAAATCAAACTACCAATCATACCTCTATATATCTTTTCATCAACGTTTTTACCTTTCTCATCTTTGTCAAGTTTGGTTGATGAACTTACAGGAGTACTAATTCCTTTAGCTTGGTCCATTCCAAATCTCTTCAAAAGCTCCATGATATACTTGGATTGATTTATGAAAGTGTCATCGTAGCCCAAGAAAGAAGTTGAGTTCTGCCATCAAGCTCATTTCGAACTCATTTTACATTAACTTGGCAAACTTCTTACAAAGAGAAACATTTGTACCACCAAAAATGATATCATCTACATAAATTTGCAGAGATCATTGTTACAAGAGGATTTTATAAAAGAGTTATGTCGGACTTTTCTCTTGAAAATTCTTTTGAAAGTAGAAAGCTACTCAATCTTTCATACCAATCTCTAGGAACTTGTTTTAAACCATATAAGGCTTTGGATAGTTTGAAAACATGGTTGGGATATTTTTCATGAACAAAGCCAGGGGTTGTTCCGCATAAACTTCTTCTTCAATAAAACCACTTAGAAATACAATTTTGCTTCCAATTGAAACAACTTAAAACCTTTAAAACAAGAAAATGCCAAAAGAATTATAATAGATTGAAGTCTAGCTACCAGAGCAAAAAATTCATCATAGTCAATGCCCTCTTCTTGATTGAATCCTTGGGCAACAAGTCTAGCCTTGTTTCTAACAACTTCTCCGGATTCATCTAGCTTATTTCTAAAAACCCATTTTGTATCAATAACGGGGTGATCACAGGGTCTTGGGACAGGAATCCAAACTTTGTTTTCTCTCAAATTGATTTAATTCCTCTTGCATAGCAACAATCCAAAAATCATCACACAAAGCATCATAAATGTTTTTAGGTTCAATGTGAGATAAAAGTGCAAAGTTGTCAATAAAGTACCATCTTGTTCTAACACCTTGAGAGACATCACTAATGATTTGCTCCTTAGGGTGGCCTCTTGCATATCTTAGATCCTTTGGAAGCTCTTGGTCACCACTAAGTTGGTTATCTTGTTCTTGCTCAACCATCTCTTCTTCATTGGCATGATCTTCGAAAGTTGGTGCTTGAAGATAAGTTTGACTATCATTCATTGAAGTACCTACATCATCATCATCTCTTCGTTCCAAGTAAATGTTATATCAAAGCTCACATGTATGGTTTCCTCAACACATAAAGTTTTTTTTATTGTAAACTCTATAAGCCTTTTTGTTAGAAGAATAACCAAGAAAGAAACCTTCATCCAATTTTCTATCAAATTTTTTCAAGTTGTCACGTATATTCAATATAAAGCACTTGCAACCAAACACTTTGAAATAGGCAATAGAGGGAGTTCTTCCAAATTGAAGTTCAAAGTGTGTTTTTCTCAAAAGAACTCCATTTATAACATAACAAGGAGTGTTCATGGCTTCGGCCCAAAAATGTTTTGGCAAAGAGTTTTCACAAAGCATTCACCTAGTCATTTCTTGTAAAGTTAGATTTTTCCTCTCAACAACCCCATTTTGTTGAGGTACTTTGGTTGCCGAAAAATTGTGAACAATTTCATTCTCATCACAAATTTCATTCTCCCATTATCACTTATATTGAAATTAATTTGCAATCAAGGAAGGTTTGAACCTTTTTGAAAAGTTTTACAAATTCATGAAATGCTTCATCCTTTTGTAATAAAAAGAGTACCCAAGTGAACCTTGCAAAATCATCAATAATAACATATGCATACCTCTTACCACCAAGACTAGTGGTCCATATTTTCTTGGGTTTGAAATATGTTTTCGTTTGTTTTTCATATTAGCATGCATCACAAAGACCATTTTTCACAAAACGCATTTTTGGCAATCCTCTAACTAAATCTTGTGAATAAAGTTTGTTCAACAAATCCATGCTCACATGACCTAATCTTCTATGCCATAGAAATCCACCATTATCATGAAGGGTGAAACATTTAACATCATTGGCAAAAGTTCATCAAGATATAGCACATACACATTTCCAACCCTATTGGCAACAAAAATGATTTTCCTACTTACATTGTCAAAAATGTACATATATCACATTTAAACTCAACTTTACATTCATTGTCACACAATTGACTAATGTTAAGCAAATTGTATTTCAAGCCATCAATGAGCAAAACTTGTTTAATGAGAGGGGAAGATCCTTTACCAATATTACATACTCCAAGAATTATTCCTTTCTTCTTGTCACCAAAGGTGACAAATCCATCATTTGTGGCTTGAAGTTCTCTAATGAGTGAAGCATTTCCAGTCATGTTTCTTGAGCATCCACGATCAAGGAACCACTTAGTAGCACTTGATCTTGAAGAAATATGTACCTACATCAAATGAGAGAAAGTGACTTTTGTACCCACATTTTCTTGGATCCAAGGGGGTTAGTGATAGTTCCCTTAGCTCTCCAAATGGTTTTAACACTACTTTCTATCTTTCTCTTCACATAGCAGCTAGTGGCCTTATGACCATTTCTACCATAATAAGTACAACATGTATGAGGCATAGAGGTAGATGTAGCTTTGACAAAGTAATTTTTGTATTTTGAAAAATTGTTCACATGATTGTATCCAGGATCATTTTTCACAAAGGAAGATCTTTGAGATCCAAGTAGTTTGTCAAGATTGTCTCTACCATTTGTAAACTTTTCAAAACATATGGTGAGATCATCAACTTTCTTTTTCAAAAAATCATAATCAACAATCATTTTCTCTAGAGAAGGTATTTTGGCACAAAGAGATTTGTTCTCAAGAGACATGTTTTGCAAGGAAACATTTAAAATATCTTTTTCAATGTTCAATCAATCAATAAATTCAATGAGTTTTTGTTTTCACAAAATAAGTATGAATTTTCCTTCAATAAATTATCAATTTTGAATCTCGTCTCTTTGTTTCTTTTTGAAACCTTTTTTAACTCACTATACATCTCTACAAGCAATTCACTAGGATCATCAATATCATCATTACAATGTATAGAGGTTGAAGGAATAGATTGTACCTCATCATCCATAGCCATGTAGCACACATTTTCTCTTTCTTCATTGTCATCTCCACTATCTTCATTGGCATGTTGATCCCAAGTGCCTACTAATAATCCCTTTCCTTTCTTGAGAGATTTCTTCATTTTGAATTTGGCTTCTCACTCCTTCTGTAATGCTTTAGGGCAATCAGCTACAAGGTGTTCGGTACTTTTGCATTCATAGCATTGAGGCTTGAATAGTGAGGATGATTGTCTTCCTTTCTTAAAAGACCTCTTCTCCTTTTTGAGAAATCCCTTTTTATAGAATTTCTTGAACTTTTTCACTACCATAGACATCTCATCATCCTCTCCATCTTCATCTTCATCACTAGATGATTCCTCTTGCTTGCTAGGATTGTCGGAGCCCTTAAGCACCACTCCATTTCTCCCTTTCTCCTCATCTTCAAGATCATTTAGTCTTTTGACCTTCATCTCATGGGTAAGCAATGATCCAATAAGTTCTTCAAGAGAAAGAATCTTCAAGTCTTTTGATTCTTCAATGGGAAGAGTCTTTGATTGCCAAGACTTGGGTAGAGCATCCAAAAACTTTCTATTTTTCTCTCCAAGAGAATAGATTTTCCAATATGACTTCAAACCGTTTGAGATGTTGGTGAATCTAGTGAACATTTCACTAATGCTTTCTCTTGCTTCATGGTGAATAGCTCATAATCTATTACTAGCATTGCAAGCTTTGACTCCTTTACTTGATTAGTTCCTTCATGTATCACTTGAAGAAGTCTCCACATGTCATGAGCAGTGTCACATCCACTCACTTGGTTGTATTCATTTACATCTAATGCACAACTCAAGATGTTCATTGCTTGATAATTCAAAGTCATTTTTCTTGAATCACTTTTATCATACTCATCCAATGGCTTTGGTTCCCTAGTGATCGCATTAGCTTTCATCCTCATTGGTATGTAACGATCTTTCTCAATAACATTCCACAAATCAAAGTTAATTGAATAAATATACATCTTAATTCTAGATTTTCAAAAGTGTAATTTGTTCCATCAAACAAAGGAGGTCTATTTGTGGAAGATCCTTTCAAATAAGGCAAGTTTGATATATTAGCAATAAGATCTTGACTTCTAGGTTGTAAAACCTTCACAAAAAAGCCCAAGCTCTAATACAAATTCAAAGACCTAAGCAGAGGGTCGGAATTAGGATTTTGGAAAATTTTCAAAAACTTTTTTGTTTTTGAGAATATAGGTTGGAAGAGATTTGAAATCAAATTCACAATAATATATAAAAGTTCACACAATAAGTTCCCAAATAAAAAGGCATATGAGAGAAGATAACACAAACAATTTATAGTGGTTTGATCACACAAGATCTACATCCAACTCAAGGATTTCAACCAAATTCACCTTTAACAAAAGTTATACAAGATACAAGAGAGGCTTACCTAACAAGAGTTTTACTCCACCTCTTTTTACTTACAACAATCAAGGTTCACCACTTCCAAAGTGTTTTATATCCTCAAGATAACCTTGACTAAAACAAAAAGATGAAGTAAGAGAGAAGAATATTACCAACAACATAGTAGATGATGACAAATTTAACACCATTTCACCTTTTTGCCTGTGGAATCTTGAAAATCAACTTTTTAGCACAAGAAAAAAGAAAGCATTTTGATAAAGAATGATTGGGAAGAGTAAATATTCTTAAAGGCTAAAAACTATTCAAAAATATGAAGTTTATGACTTTTATAGCATTTAAAAATCAGTTACAATGTTTAAATAACGATTAGTAACAGTGAGTAGCGGTAAAATTTAGTCAACCGAACATGGACTCCTGTATTCCAATGATTGTCCAAATTTTTCTACTTTCAGGCCACTAGGATAAATTCGATCAATCAAATTTAGACATGAGTGTCCGAATGGTCGTCCAAATTTCTCTAGAAATTCAGTAGCCAAGTTCTTCAATTCGAACGTCCGAACTAGAGTATGAACTATTCAAACTTTGTCAAAATGTTTAGAAATCAAGTATAACAAGTTTGAAATCATTTTGAACTATACGATAGATCTTTTAGGAGCTTTTAATTCAAAAGATGCTATCAAGAACTTGGTAAAACATGTGTAATGAAAACCTTTTAAGATTGAAAACCAAGTTTTGTGCTCTCTTCAAACTTCTTTAGATTTCAAAGACAATCAAGTGTAGGGTTTACAAGGATATACCTATTAAGAAAGTGTAAACCTACACTAAAGTCTTCAAAGCCTTCAATCCTTAGGACATGAACTACATGCTTTAACTCTTTGAACATATTTGAATTGTACTTAGTGGCAACCAAGAGCTTCCAAAAGACTTAAGATACGCTAAAGGCCATCCTAAAGAGCAAATCATTGGTGATGTCTCCCAAAAAGATAAAACAAGGGGGTACTTTATTGATAATTTGCTCTTTTATCTCATATTGAACCAAAAAATATTGATGAGGCCATGCGTGATGATTTTTAGATTGTTGCTAATCAAGAGGAATTAAATCAATTTGAAAGAAATAAAGTTTGGAACCTTGTTCTGAGACCTCCTGATTACCTCGTTATTGTTATAAAAAGGTTTTTTAGAAACAAATTGAATGAAACTTGAGAAATTGGAATGGACAATGTCAAAGGAATTGGAACACCTATGAGTTCAACACTTAAACTTGACAAGGATGAAAAATGTAAAAATGTTGATGAGAAATTATATAGAGATATGTTAGGTAGCTTACTTTATTTAATTGCCAGTAGGATTGATATAATGTTTTCCAGGTGATTATGTGCTAGATTTCAATAATGTCCTAATAAATTGCATCTTGTTATTGTTAAGTGTATTCTTTGTTATCTTGTTGATACCCATGATTATGGCTTGCAGTTTCCAAAATCATCTTGTTTTGATCTTGTTGCTTATTCAGAAGCCAACTGTGTCGAATGCAAGGTCGATCATTAAAGTACTAGAGGTCATTGTCAATTTCTTGGTGGTTGTCTTGTCTCTTGGTATAGCAAAAAGCAAGCATGTGTTTCATTATTTACTACCAAGGATGAATATATCACTGCCGGTAGTTGTTGTGTTCAAGGGGTTTGGCATGAAGCACACTTTATTTGATTTTCGACTTAATTTCAAATGCGTGCATATTTTGTGTGATAGCACCAGTGCTGCTAACCTGACTATCAATCCAATTCAACATTCTAAAACCAAAATTATTGAGATTGAACATCATTTTATACGTGATCATATTGCTGAAGGTGATGTGTGTTTAGAATATGCATGTACAAATGATCAAATCACTAATATATTTACAAAATAATTGGCTCATAAAAGGTTTTGTTGCCTAAGAAGATACTTAGGAATTTCAAAATTCCATGACTAATGTGTGTGTTAAGTATGTTAGATATATTGGATAAATTTAGATGAGAATTTCGAACTCAATCATACAATTCAGTTGTCCAAGTTGGAGCTTTGTGAAGATGGACAAAAATATTCAAACGTTGCAAGTCTCGGACTCATCCGACACCTCGCCATCTAGCACTTGGTTGTTAGAGAAGATTTACAAATAGTATTTGGATCGCAAGGTCATTCGAAACATGAGAGAAAAATATGAAGAAATACTTGCAAGTTGTCTGTGTTTGGGTTAGCGAAGTTCAGTTCTTTAAATTTGAAAAGGTTAGGCACCGACAGAACGTTAAGGATAATGTACTCTCTAAACTCTCCGAAGAAGAAATCATGAGCACTAGTCACGGTGATACTTGGATGACTCTCATTATTAATTACATTGTCTCGGGAGTATTTCTCGAGGATACACACCAAGCACGAAAAATCAAACCACAACTTCCAAATATGTTATACTTAATGGGGTATTGTGCAGTAGATCTTATTCCTGGCCTATGATGAAATGTATTATCCCCCAAGATTGAGATTATGCTTTAAGGGAAGTGCATGAAGGCTTTTGTGGCACTCACATCGGAGTTCAAAGTTTAGTACGAAAAATTATAAGGTATAGGTATTTTTGTCCCAGTATAGAGGAAGATGCAAAAAACTTAGTCAAGCATTGCAAGAAATGCCAACTCCGCTCTAATGTACACCACTTTCCAACCACGGAATATCAATTTCTCAGCAACCCGATTCTATTTGTGCAATGAAGAATGGACTTATTAGGACCTTCCCCAAAGCCACTGGGAGAGGGAAGCTACCTAGCAATCGCTATTGACTACTTCACCAAGTGGATTGAAGTTTGCACCCTAGCCAGCGTTACAGCTAGCAAGGTCCGAGAGTTCTTCTGGGAAGAAGCCATAACTTGTTTCAAGATTCCTTGCATCCTCGTGACTGATAATGGAAAACAATTTGATTCAAAATAGTTCCTTAATTTTTGCACCGAAGTACATATAGCACAAAGATTTACCTCTGTAGCATATCCACAGACCAATGGGTTAGTGGAGGTAACTAATCGCACTATCCTTCAGGGGTTAAAAAAGTGTTTGGATAAAGCCAAAGGACGATGATACGATGAATTGCACATTGTATTATGGTCCTATTGGACTACTTCTTGTAAAGATACTGGGGAATCCCTATTTAACCTATGCTTTGGTATAGAGGCAATCATGCCATTAGAACTAGGACTTCCTTCTGATTGATTAGATGTATTGAAAGAAGAAGACAATGATCAACTACTTCCTGAGAATCTAGTTCTATAAGAAGAAGCCTGGACTCTGGTAACCTGGATAGAAGAACAGTACAACGTCTAGTCACTAAGTATTATAACACTCAGGTAAGCCCTAGCATCTTCAGGGAGGGTGATCTAGTGTTGCGTAAAAAGAAGCAAGTCGAGTAGAGCCCAATCGAAAGTTGGATGCTATTTGGGAGGGATTGTATGTAATCCTTAAAGGTGTTGGGAATGGCAGCTAGTGGCTCAAAGAAGCTAAAGGTCAAGTGCTTGCATAGCCGTGGAACGTGATCCATTTGTGAAAATTTTATCCATAAGTTGCATGTTTTATAATTTTTTGTACCATTTATTATCTCAAAAAAAAAATACACTTGCCTTTCTCAAAATCTTCAATTACGCAAACACCATTATAGGCAGTACAAAAAGAGAAAACAATAGTTCAAATTAAAAGTCCAGAAGAGGATCATTAGAGTTACCAGAGCCATTGCTCGTTGAAAAATCTACTGGTTCTCTCAGCATAAAATCCAAATACTCTACCAAGCATCCTGGACAAGGAAGACACTCTGAAAGAAGAACTTCAACACCCTAGCAGAATGGGGATAGAAACATAATAGAAAGGCATCATAACTCTTGCTCTCACCATCTATCTTCATGGTTAGATAGAACACAAAATGGGTATCATACTCCAAAATAGGAGTATGATCTAGCTAGGAAATATACACTTGCAGTGTCAGAAGCTGCCTCTCCAACTTCTCTTCAACAGACCCACAAGTATAGCACAGAGCATCCAATTTCATCTTCAACACCTTGCAACCACTGGTCAGCTTAAACGCAGCCAGGTGAGGGTGTGTGGCATAAAAAAACATAGGGAACAAAGCAATATTGATGTAAGAAAAATTGTGGTAGCAGCAATAAGCCAAATATAAGCCTTGCTTTGCTCAAGCATCAAGGATTCTCAAATTTGAGAAGAAGATGGCGACTGAAGGGTCACCAAAAATAAATGAACCATCTAAAGGGGAGAGAATGCGCCTCCAAAAACTATGTTAAGGCACATAAAATGCCTATTCAGTTACCAAATGCTAAGGGTCACAAAAGGAATAATCCCACCTAAATATGTGAGAAAAGTTCATTAGCCAAAGAAGGCTAAATTGGGTACCCATAAAATAAAATACGATACAGCCTATAAGTAATACATTGGACGAATTGTGCAAATACAAATGTCTAGTTTAATAAATAGAGTCCTGCAGATTACACAAAAAACTGGGTCACAAAAGACCTTTGGACCCTCTTTAGAATAGGTACTCTAAAATTCCAACTATGATCCAAGAATCGATCCAAAAGACCCTACAATTCCTGCATAGTATTTTTCGATGCCTTTAGCGCCTCCTGAGATTTTGCTAGTTCACCTTTGCAAAATTCTAGCTCCACGCAAAGCTCATCTCCCTTCTGGTCAGCTAATTTTTTTTGTAGCCTGAACCTCATTAATTTCTCCTTTCAAATATTTATTCTCTTGGGAAAGTTTATTCAGCTGCGTCTGTAGCACTTCACCCGCTTCACCAACTATTTGAATTCATTTCCATAACTCTGGACCAAAGGCAGCCGTTTGAATTGTGGACACAGTAATTCTCGAATGCTTCTAAATTACTACAGCGGCTAGCCATCTCACCATGTCACTGAGAAATCAACCCCTCAAACACCTCATGCGCTTGTTAAGGTAGCACATTCTCCAATTCATATCAAAATCCTAGGACGGGCAGAAGTGGGATGTAGCATATGTTACTTCACTTTCAGGAAGCAACATCGATCAAATAATTTTTATACACCGAGTAGCTGGATCCATCATGTACCAATCCTTTCACCACTTGCTGCTCATCTTCACCCAATTAAGGGGCCACATGTTTGCCCGACAAACAAGTCAAGGTTAGAGTCATCGGTCCTCTAGAGGGAGGTTTCCTCTTTTGGAAACGGCAAGCTATCAGCGGCACGTCATCCTCCTCATCATCCTGGCTCCTCTCTGGAGGAAAAGGGTGTATAACGACTGAAGGAGGAAAATTGAATATATCAAGGTAGCAATAACGACAAAGTGTAGCACAGTGGAGCCCAGTATGACTGGAAAGGCCTTAGGAACTCACCTAAATGGTGGTCCTCCTCATTAGTCACAATGTCCAACTGCTTGAAAAGGAACTTCTTCCACCCCCTTGCAGCAAGACAACAATATTTTACAAAATACTAATACCTACAAATTTGACATAATTACAAACACACTTAATCCATGAGTGAGAATAGCATTAGTACACATAGCACAAGAATAACAAAAGTAGGGAATAACAAAACTAATGTAGCCTCTCTAAGTCAAATTGGACAGGGAAATACAGGTCGACTACTTTCAGAATACCTCCTACCTAACCTTCACCAATCCTTAGCTCATAAGCATACTTGTTTAATACTTCTATAGCTGAGTGGATGATTAAAGGTTCTTTTATAGGAGCATTAGGCAGTTTCCCTCATCGGTTCCATACTATACGTTGCTCGGGCAAAAACGGACGGACAAAGAGAAGATAAAATGGTATTACCACCTGTGTATTGACGAAGTGATTTTGGCAATTTTGGAGATTTTTTTCTCCATTTAATCTTGAAAAACCTCGGACCTTAATGTACTGGACTTATGGTATAGAACTTTCAAAATAAGTCTAGATTAGTTAGGATACGTAAAGATTGGAACACTAGGACAAATCCTATCACCAGTCTTATAGCATTTGGTTCTAATTGAGCAGGTAATGTTCGTTTACCTCTTCTTTTGATTATTTTTTCTTTCTTCAATCTATATTGACTTAAGTATCAGAAAGTTGCTAGGGATAGATCCCTACCCATTCATCATCTTCCTCAAGAGATTCGAGTAAGGGAAGCTTTGTACAAGAGTTCACCGTCCAACAAAGATCATTGAGATCAAGAAGCCTTTTAATCAGTATCTTGTTGGATGCAGTCAAAGGATGTGTTTTCTTTTGCTTGTATTTCAACAGTGTGGGTTTTGGAGTTTGCAAGGCATCATGTATGTTTTCATCGTTTCTAAATTTCTTCTCACGATTTCTTTAACTTTGTTGGGGTTAAGAATATTCCTTGCTCTTCTAGTGTTCTTCCTTGCGTTTCTCAGGTTTCTTATCCTCACTTTTATTCTTTGTTCTACATATTTAATTTTGTCATAGTATTTGAAGCTGCCTACATAGTAATATGTTTTCCACCTTTTCTGATTTTATATTGTATTTTGATTCTTTTTATATTTAGAAGAAACCCGCTAATTAACATTTTTTCAATTTTCTTATTTCTTGTAGGATTCCTGGAAGGCTTAACATAGTCATTCTTTTTGAATTGCTTCTCACAGTTTTTTGTTTTTTTAACAACTTTCTTCAAACATTTGTTCTTTCCTTATTTTAATTTTTTTTTATAGTTTTAGAAGAAGCCTTCTCGTAATGTATTTGGTATTCTTTTATTTCTTACTGTATTTCTAATTTTATAGTTTTACAAAAGCATGCTTTTTGTTTTTTTCTGATTTATTTCTCACTCTATTTTTAAATTTTTTGTGTAGTTTCAGAAGAAAAATGCTTTTAGCATAAGCCTTTTTTGCTAATACATGTACTTTTTTCCCCCACTTATTACAGGATTATGATTTGGGTTTTCAAGTTTAGAAAGTCTTCAAGATTTCAAAAAAATTTTAAATTTATTTTCACTTTTTTATTTTATATAATAAAAACTTTCTTCTTGCATTTTTTTCTTTATTCTCAAGTTTTTTTCTTTCTTGTATTTTTGTGTTTATTATAGTTTTCGAAGAAGCCTATCTCCCAATTCAATTGCTGCTTGAATCAAAACGCATATGCAATTCATTTTCGTTTCCATTTATGACTTATCTTTGTTGTTTTTATTTTTAATTTTTCTTCTTTTTATGTAATTGAATAGTGGCTGTGGTGCTACATCGGGCGCCACGATCCAATGGTGTGAAGTTGATATCACGAACTATGGAAAGTAATTTGCGCATTTTTTGGGATTGTTCCTGGGTATGTGCAGTATGGAAAACGCTTCGATGCTTCTAATGTTGAACAATTGATTAATGATAACTGAAGTAAACAATTGAAGTTTGTAAGTTTTAAGTTAGAGCGGAGATTCACCACATTTGGGGACATGGATATTAAATGCAATTCCAATCAAGAGACCTTCAGCTTTCCACGAAAAAGACAAAAATAGAAAAATATAGATATAAATTTTTAATTATTTTCCAAAAAAATATTTTTAATTTGTTACTTTATTTTTTACCTTGAATTAGCGATTCCAATAATATTGTGTATAAGTACCGTTAAGTGTTCACTTTTAATCATTGGTTTCTTGTGATTTTTAATGATACATCACATAAGCATATTTCTTTCTCTTTGGAGATATCTGTTTATGGGATTTTTAAATATAAATTTTCTTTTCGTAAGACGAAGTTCAAAGTTGTTGGGATAATTGTCATTCAAAATCAACATATATTATATTAGAATATATATCAAAGCTATCCATGAAAAGAAAAAATTTTAAATATATGGTAAATAACATTGTTGAAACCATTTATAATTTTTCTTTTAAGATAAATTTGATTGTATAGCATGGGTATTTTAAGTAGTTTACAAATATAGGGAATAATGCGCTATAAACGGCACGAGATTTCCCAATAAAAACAAATTTTTTTAAGCAAACACACATGAGTGGGATTATATAGTATTTAGATTTAAGATTTTTCACCTTAAATTTTGTAAAAGTAAATTATTTGTAAAAAAAATAAGATTTAAAGTAAAAATTTTGTATTGAATTTTGTAATAAAACTCAATCCAAATATAAAGACTAAGCTCGCTTGTCCTTGTCCTTCCCTCTCACCTTGGAAACATCGAGATGTTCAAAGAAAATGACGACTACTATCTTTCAGGTGTATATCACATAAGAACAATAGAATTACTGATTGCAACAGTTTAAATTGATGACTATAGCGTGATTATCTCTAAATTTAAACTATTTTGAAGATTCAAAATTCCTTAAAATTAGGTGCTCAAAGGTGCCTCTTACTTCTGAGCTTAGGAAAGATTGACCCATGTTTTTAATCTTGGTTAGCCCAAAATTTGACAGATTTCCCTGAAAGTTAGCACAGATTGAGAAATGTTTGTTGGCTGCAAGAGGTTTATTCAATCAACAGAAGATTCCCCAGGGAGAAAAAGGAAAAATATATTTGAATTGGTTTGCAAACAGGGGAACCCCAAGAAAAAAAGAAAGAAAAATGCAAGGGGACCAGAGAAAAACAAAAGAAAAAGGCAAGGCGAACCAACAGGTTTCGCAACAAAAATTTTTTTTTTTAAAAAAAAGGAATACAAGGGGGAACCAGAACCAACAAAAACAAAAATTGGAAAACAAAATGAAATCAAGGAGCCTTCTTCTGATTTCTCAAGAAAAGAGGAAAAACCGCAATTGGCGCAGCTTCTGACAGTGCTGGTATGGGGTGGAGCAAGCCTCGACGGAGCCAGTGGGAGCCGTTGTTCATGCACTTTTCTTTTGTTTGGATTATAATTTTTTTTTCCAAACAATTTATTCTTACGATGTTTATAAAAAAACTTAAATTAAAATACAATTTAAATACACATGCAAAAGTTACTGCAATTTTCCATTTTTTACTTTACAAGTTAAGAGTCTTACAATTTTCTTTCATTTTGGTAAATATATTTATTCAAATGAACATTAAAATAAATAATAATAAATCAATACATGCTTGACAAGAATTAATAATTGTTGGTTATAGGGGAAATATTTAACAAGCATGTTGCATACTAAAATGTTCGGGTGATGAAGTAATAGTTCAAGAGCCGCTAAATCTCCTATTTTGTTGATTGTGTGTTTTGTAACCCTCTTTGATTGGTAACCATTATTCCACGCTTGAATAGTTTAACATAACTACTAAATATAAGATGTTATGAAATTAATATTATAGATGCACATTATCAGAGTTATAGAGATGTTTTAACTATCTAGAATATAGATAGTAGAGTTCTATCATATCTTTAATTAGTTATAGGATTTGTCTTCTAATTACCTTCTAACTCTTCTTATTGGGATGTGCCCCTGAACCCTATAAATAGGGCTTTAGACTAAGGTATTGTATTCACTCATTCATTGATTGATTTACTCTTAGAGAATCAATAAAGCTCTTGTGTTCTTTCTCTCTACTTTCTCTCTATAGTTTTCTCATATTCTGTGCATTATAGTTTCTTTATTAAGTTCTCTACATTAGTATTACAATTTCATTATGCTAACGGCTACTACGCGCCAACAAATTCATAACACGTTATCAGCACGAGTCTCTACCACTGGAGTTTAGAGTTTAATAAAGACAAAAAGCTGTATTTTTCTACCTTTGAATTCTCATACCAAACCTTGTCAAACTTGATTTTTTTGCTCTTGACATTTCTGGAAAGAACTATTAATCATGGATACTAGATGCTCAAATTCATCTAGATGCAATGGGTCTAGGAGACACCATTGTAGAAAATAATGTGTCATTACTCAAAATTCTGCAAAAGCCATGATCTTTCTCCTCCACCATCTTCATGAGAATCTGAATGCGGAATATTTTACCGTGAGAGATCCACTTATTTTATGTAAGGATCTGAAAAAAAGATTTGACCACCAAAAGATGGTCATTCTACCAAAAGTACGGTACGATTGGATGCACTAACGGCTACTAGACTTTAAATCCTTAAGTGAATATAACTCCGTAATATTTAAAATTACTTCTCAATTGAAATTATGCGGAGAAAATATCACTGACGCTGATATGTTAGAGAAAATATTATCACCTATTCATGCCTCAAACATTGTCTTGTAGCAACAATAACGAGAGAAAGGTTTTAACAAAAATGCTGAATTAATTTCTTGCCTTCTTGTGGCGGAGCAAAACAATGAGCTGTTAATGAAAAATCATAAAGCTCAACCAACAGGTTCTACTCCACTCCCTGAAGTGAATGCAGTTAGAACTCGAGGATATGGCACTGGAAGAGATTGTGGTCATGGTCGAAACCGAGGATGCGGATGCGACCGTGGTAGAAATCATCCATATAATCATGGCGAACAAAATAGAGCATCAAGCGCGAAAAATAATAAAACCCACCAGAAATGGGCCAAAAACAATGAGAAAAGAAAAGAGAAGGAAATGGATCCAGAAGATCATAAAGATAAATGATATCGGTGTGGTATGCAAGGCCATTGGTCTCATACCTATAGTACGACAAAGCACTTTGTTGAGCTTTACCAAGCATCAATTAAGAAGAAGGGAAAAAGTCCTGAAGCAAACTTTACTTCCCAAAATTCCATTCCGATGATGATGATAACAATTATCTTAATGATGCCATTGTTAATGTAACTCATCTAGATGTGGCTGATTTTTTTTGAGTATCTAGAAGGAAGAATTGATCATTTGATTGGTGATGGAAGTGTCCAAAAGAAATGAGAGTTCTATTCAATGTTCTTTCTAATTTTTAGTTTAGTTCATGTTTAGTTATATTTCTTTTGTAATAATCCTTAATGATCTACTACAAATTTCTTTTGTAATAGAACTTTATTTAAGTATTTAAACTTTATATTTTTTATGTGTTTAGATGGCTCTTATTCCTTATTATGACTCTCAAAATACCACTGAGGAAATTTGCCTCATTGATAGTGGTACTACGCACGCTATACTTAAAAGTGAGAGATATTTCTCTTGTTTGAATATGGGAGAAACAAATGTTTGCACTAGAAATGGCAGTGCAAAACTAATTGAATGCTCCAAAAGAGCTAGTATTTTATTGCCTGAAGGCACAATAATTGTCATCAATAAGACATTATTTTCCTCAAAATCTAGAAGAAACTTGTTGAGTTTTAAAGATATACGCCGAAATGGATATCATGTTGAAAAAATGAAAGAAAATAAATTTGAATATCTTTGCATTACTCAAGTTGTCTCCAGAATAAAATCTATCTTTGAGAGATTTCTATCTCCTTCTTCCGGCCTATATTACACAAAGATTAATAGTGTTGAGGTGCATCATTTAGTAAACCAGAAGTTTACTAATCTTGCTACATTTAGCATTTTGCATAACCGTTTGGGTCACCCAGGATCAATTATGATGCAAAAAATAATTGAGAATACATATGGATACCCATTGAAAGATCAAAGGGTATTGAATAAATTTCCATGTGCTGCTTGTTCTCAAGGAAAATTGGTTATTAGACCATCCCAAGTAAAAGTGGGAGGTGAGTCTCCCAAATTTTTAGAACGGATTCATAGTGATATATATGGGCCTATTCACCCACCATGTGGACAGTTTGGATATTTCATGGTGTTAATTGATGCATTGACTCATGGTCACATGTTTGTTTATTATCTACTATCAACCTAGCATTTGAGGGATAACTTGCCCAAATAATTTACCTGAGAGCACAATTTCTAGACCACCCTATTAAAAGGATCTGTCTAGATAATGCTGCTGAATATTGTTCTCAAACCTTTGATGCTTACTGCATGTCAATTGGCATTATTGTTGAACATCCTGTAGCACATGTTAACACTCAAAATAGTTTAGCAAAGTCACTTATTAAGAGACTACAATTAATTGCTAGATCACTTTTAATGAGAACAAATCTTTCTATATTAGCTTGGGGACATGCAATTTTACATGCTGCAACACTTGTGTGTATTAGGCCATCAAGTTATCATGAATTTTCTCCTTTACAATTAGCCTTTGGCTTTGAACCAAATATTTCTCATTTGAAGATTTTTTGATGTGCGGTGTATATTTCTATAACACCAAATCTGCGAACTAAAATGGATGTAGTGATTGCTTATGAATCTAGACAATGATATTTATATAAAAATTTCAGAAGGATTCAACATGCATGCATCATGTAAATCTGGTTGTCGTGGAGATTACTCCATTAAGTTGCAAAAGTTATTATATGGCTTAAAGCAGTCTAGACGCATGTGGTATAACCGTCTTAGTGAAAGCTTATTAAAAGCGAGGTACAAAAATGATCCAATATATCCATGTGTCTTCATTAAGGAGTATATTTCAGGATTTGTGATACTCGCTATATATGTTGACGATATCAATCTTATTGGAACTCCAGAAGAGCTTCAAGATGCGGTGAATTATTTAAAACAAGAGTTTGAAGAAATAAAAGATTTTGGAAGGACTAAGTTTTGCTTTGGTTTACAAATTGACCATCTGGAAGATATATGTTTTATTCACCAATCAACATATACAATGAAAGTCCTAAAATGATTTTACATGGACAAGGCACATCCATGGAGTACTCCAATGGTCGTTAGATCACTAGATGTGAATAAAGATCCTTTTCAACCTCAGGAGGATGGTGAAGAACTACTTGGTCCTGAAGTATATTATCTTAGTATAATTGATGCACTGATGTATCTTGCTAATAATACAAGACCTGATATATCATTTTTTGTAAATTTATTAGCAAGATTTAGTTCTTCTCCCACAAGACAACATTGGAATGGTGTTAAGCATGCCCTTAGATATCTCTAAGGTACTATATATCTCAAATTATTTTATTCAAATAAAACCAAAATGAAGTTGATTGGTTATGTGGATGTTAGATATTTATCCAATCCACATAGAGCACGTTCTCCGACTGGTTATGTATTTACCCATAGTGGTAATGCTATATCATGGCGTTCTGCAAAACAATCCATGGTAGCTACTTCATCTAATCATTATGAAATTATAGCCCTTCATGAGACTAGTCGAGAATGTGTATGGTTGAGATCTATAATCTATTATATTCAAGAGAAATGTGGATTATCCTCTGGAAATAAAATTTCAAATCCTCTATATGAGGATAATGCAGCTTGTATAACTCAACTAAAAGGAGGATATATTAAAGGAGATAGGACAAAGCATATTTCACCAAAATTTTTCTTTACACATGAGCTCCTGAAGAGTGGTGATATTGATGTGCAATGAATTCGATCATTTGACAATTTGACAGATTTATTCACTAAGGCATTACCAGCCGCAACATTTGAGAAATTGATGAACAAAATTGGAATGTGACGGTTAAGAAACCTTAAAAGATTATCTCATCAGGGGAAGTAAATATGGCATAATGAGTAGTGTACTCTTTTTCCTTCACTAGAGTTTTTTTCCACTGAATTTTTTTATCTAGTAAGGTTTTGACGAGGCATACTCGTATGCAATGGACATCCAAGGGAGAGTATTATAAAATTAATATTATGGATGTCCACTATCAAAGTTATAGAGATACTCTAACTATCCAGAAGATAGATGGTAGAGTTATATCATATCTTTAATTAGTGATAGGATTTGTCTTCTGATTACCCTCTACCTCTTCTTATTGGGATGTACCCCTGAACCCTATAAATAGGGCTCTAGACTGAGGTGTTTTATTCACTAATTATTGATTGATTTACTCTTAGAGAATCAATAAAGTT
Organism: Rauvolfia tetraphylla; assembly: GCA_030512225.1. NCBI lineage: Eukaryota > Viridiplantae > Streptophyta > Magnoliopsida > Gentianales > Apocynaceae > Rauvolfia > Rauvolfia tetraphylla. The sequence goes on along the minus strand of JAJQKT010000024.1, from coordinate 5,558,217 downwards.
CTTGTGTTTTTTCTCTCTACTTTCTCTCTATAGTTTTCTCTTATTCTCTACATTATAGTTTCTTTATTAAGTTCTCTATATTGGTATTACGATTTTGTTGTGCCGACGGCTACTACACGCCAACAAATTCATAACATAAGATTTTTAAATAATTTTGACTTTTTTGTCCTTAAAACACTCTATTTTATTTATTTTTTAATAATCACTACATAATGAGGTCTAATGGACGGTCAAGATTCATAAAAAATGTGTCGATATTGAGTTCTTTCACTTGTTTAAATTTTTAAAAAGTAAGAGAAAAAAATCAAATCTTAAAAATTATAATTGATTGTAATCAACTTGTAAATTGATTTTAAATCATTGTAATTGAATTATAATTTTAAATCTTAATATATTATTTTTAAAAAATTAAAAATAAAAATTAATAAAATAAAATTTATTAAAAATAATTTTTATTATTTTAAAAAATTTTAAACAAAAAAATAAACAAATAAAAAAGAAAAACTTGGGGAAGGGGGTGCCCAAGCCCTTTGTGGGTTGGTGCAATCTGAATGTGGGTAGGGTTGTCAATCAGGTTTAGTAAGCCGGGCTTTGTCAATCCGAGCTCGATTTGTTTTGAATAAATTTATTTTATATTTTTCTCTATAAAATTATGTTTGATGTTTTTAAAATAATTGATACTATACTTTTAAAAACTTTTTAAACTTGTATTTAAATATGAAATATTTTTTAATTAAAGGTAAAAGTAAAAAATTAATTAATTATAATATTATTACATATAATAATAATAATAATATCTTTTTAATGAAATATAACAACACTAATATATATATATATATATATATATATATATATATATATATATATATATATATATATATATATATATATATATGTATGTTTGTATATGTGTGTGTGTGTGTTTGGGTTGGGTTCAGGCCAACCTTAACTCATTAACAGTCCTAAATGTGGGTTGCATAGGGGGTGGGGGTATTCCAGCTTGGGTGCCCTCCTCCCCCAAGTGTTTTTTCTTTTAGTTTATTTCTTGTTGAATTTTTTTAAAAAAATTCAAAAAGTTAAAATTGTTAAAATTTGTCTTATATCAGTAAGATCATCCGGTATTGAGTAATTTCCTTAACATAATTACTAAGCATAGTTTAATTATGCTAACTACTTGTGTTCATCATATAAATTACATACTTATCAATAAAAATAATGTATATTGCTAAAAAAATGCCATTATACCACCTTATGAATAGTTAACTTTTTTAATAATATAATTTTTTTCATCCACATGAGGTTGCCTTCCTTAGTAGTTGTCTAACTTATCTAATGAACATAAATTATAAAGTTCCACGGCGGTCATTCCAAGCCAAGCGTTTCATGGTAAATCTAAGCAAAGTATATATTCTTTTTTACTTAGAGCATTTAGCATATAGCTCTAAAGTCTTTAACTCTTAGCAAGAAAAACCTCTTAGACATTCTTTTGGTCCTCAGCCAGTAATTAACTAACCGTCTTCCTATGCAATTCTTTGGTGTGTTCGGATTAGCTTCCATGCAGAGGATCATCTCCTCACACAATTTGGATCGGCAGGTCACTTCAAAGTTGGATTAAAGGGGAACACCATTTTGAATATTGGAAGAATAATTCAAAGTTAAATGGAGATAGTTGAGAGGATTTTTTGTAGAAAAAGAAATAGATAAATATATGATAAGGATAAAATTAAAATATGCTAATTACGCAAATAAAAATTTGTTACGATTATCAATCCTAAAGTAAAAGATGCTTTCTTGATTGAAATGATTCTCATTGAATAATCTGGGATCTGACAATGTTTAACCTATAAAATGACATTAGTTATACAAGCCATTCAAAGAAAGAGGAATCTAATTCGGTTAATTACTTCAAATGAATTATATTGATGACTAGTTCTTTTATATGACTGATTGTACTCTACCTATTCTTATATTTGTAGTCCAATACTTTGCAAGCAATATTTTACTAGAAAAAGTACCACGTCATCTCTAGTTGAGAAGCAGGGGAAAAAGAGGTTGGAATTTTAAAAAAAGTTTGGCGTTAAATTGAGATGTCAAATATTGATATTGGTATTTAACAAATTTAAGGACATTGGATATATAGGCGATTCAAAGAAAAGAAGCATCCAATTTAGGTAAAAGATCATGCACATTATGAGTAGCTAACAATCAGATATTCACTTCTGAATTGAATGCTATCAAATCTGAAGTACTCCCGATTTTTTTTAATGAAAAAGGTAAACTAAAATTATCTTAATTACCAAATAGATTTAAAGAAAAAAATTGCAACTCAGACTGTGAAGTTGTTGCAAATGTTCCTTTAGACAGGCCATATATCACATTTCTTAAGTAGCTATTAACTATGTTGGATCATATTGTGCCATTGAATTAATCCATCTCTAACTAGCTAGCACTAGAGCTCGTGAGGCTCTGCGCGAGTAATAAGAGTTGATGCCTATTAATTGGTAGTTAGGAATTCGATTCTTATCTAGTGAAAATTTATTCCTCATTTGATAGCACTTATTTTCTTTTGATAGGGTTTGTAACTCTTTGTTGTATTGCATTATATCCACTACTACTCTAACAGCTCTTATACTTAAAAAGCTCGTGACTATAATGGTCGAGCTGAGTTCCAGTTTCAAAATGAAACTTGAATTGAATTCAGATAGATCTCTGATTTGGATGAGTTTGGCCCACATATATAATATATATTATAATAAATTATATATTTTATATAATAATTTTTTTTGAAGAGAATATATAATACTTATAATAGTAATTGTATACATTAAACTATTTATTATAAAAAATATATTGTAGTGCATTAACATCTTTCTAAAAAAAGGAAAATAAGATCAAAGAACTAAAACTCCCATTGCTAATGGTGTTCTAATTAAAAAATTGCTGCACAGTTCTCGACCACAATTTTTTGTAATTTAAGAATGGAAGTTATTAAGCTACTCTTTGTTTTTCTGGTGAGTTTTATTTAAGCTATTCTTTATTTTAAATGAAAATCTAAAAGTAAAATGAGGGTTTTAAAATTTTTAGGACACTTTTTATTACATTCTAGTACATCAATTAAATTAACAAAATGGAATCATGTAATTAAATTACACTAAATAGAATAAATTAAAATCATGTGAATATTTGTCTTAGAACGAATTAAAAATGCAGGCATTCACTTCACATGCGGACTACTTATGTGAACATGTAATGTTAAGGTATTCAATCTAAGAAAGTCTGAAAAAATTCTCTGCACAAAAAAAGGAAAGATAACAAATTTGGTTTTTAAACTTAAGGGCTTGGTGAATTTCTCCTATTCAATTTATTTTTATCAAATTGGGACTTACATTCTTGCACTGTAAGTGTGTTTTGAAGAGAAACGTCCAATATTTTATTTTATTTTATTTTTTGCTCTCTAAAAAATATTATGCTCAATGAGTAAGGGTGTGGACTTTTTCGGCTGAAGGTTGTGGTGAAGATGTAACATCCCAACCTAGAGACCATGACCTATATTACTTTGGTAAGTTTTGAAGTGTTTTTTGAAGTGTAGTTTGTAGTTTTCATATATAAAAGCACTTAAAGGAATTATCATGAACTATATTACGTTGATTTTGGAAACATTTATGACCATGTTTAGAAAAAAAAAAAAAGAGAAGGGCTAATTGCAAAGTGACATGCATGTCACTTGTCTATCACTTTTCTAAGTTGATGAAAGGCACCAACTTTCTCCTTTTCTATTTAAGCTTTTGCTTCTTTCTTTTCTTCATTTTCTTTTGTTTCTTTCACATACTTTTGCTTCTTTCTTTCTTCTCCTTGGTTAGTTTTCTTTTCTTTCTTCTTGTTCAAATTGCCTCTTTATTGCTTAAGGTAAGTGTTAATGTTACTTTTGTTTGTGATTTCTTTACGTTATTATGTGATTCCTTTAAATTTTGTAATAGAAGATGTTTTGTTTGTTTTTGATTTAAATATATATATATATATATATATATATATATATATATATATATATATATATAGACGCGCACACACAGTATTCTATGTTAAGAAACAAACAAATTAATACTCCTTCCATTTCAAAATATATGTCCTACTTCTCTTTTACATGAGAATTAAGGTTTTGATAAATTTTATAAAAAATGTTTGATAGAAGTCTGAAATGCCCCTATTTAAAAATTCTTAGTTAGTGTTTCAAATTAAATTTTGTAATAGAAGATGTTTTGTTTGTTTTTTATTTAAGGTTATATATATATATATATATATATATATATATATATATATATATATATATATATATATATATATATATATATATATATAGACACACACACACACACACAGAGTATTCTATGTTAAGAAACAAACAAACTAATACTCCATCCATTTCAAAATATATGCCCAACTTCTCTTTTATATGGGAATTAAGGTTTTGATAAATTTTATATAAAAAGTTTGATAGATGTCTGAAATGCCCCTATTTAAAAAATATTAGTTAGTGTTTCAAATTAAAATTTAACGTTGAGAATTGTTATTTAGGGTGGTTGGTGGAAAACTAATGGTTCTTGAAAAATAAAAGCATTTAAACAGTAAGTTGAAGACAAGGGTAAAATTGAAAACCAAGTAATAAATACAGTCTTTATATAGAAAGATGAATTATATGTTGAAACAAATGAAAGTAGAAAATAGGATATATATTTTGAATCGAAGGGAGTATATATAACTGGTTATAAGAAGATACATGTGCATGCCGATTATACAATAATTGGGTATTTTTCTAGTTGTATATTTAGGCTTCAACTTATGTTTAGAATATTCTAGGGAAGCTTACTCGATAACTTAGACTTTATCATCTTCAGAGCTACTAAGGTTTAGTCATTCAGGATTTGCAGGAAATTCTCACTTTTCGCGAGAAAGTGAGTAACTCTTGCTGCCAGGTGAGTTTATAAATCGAGGCTTACCATGTTTTTTGTGCTATCAATATTTTTGTTGTAAACAAAAAATATTCACAATAGTTAATACACTATTTTGAAAATGATTTTAGTTATTTCTCTTGCAAGTTGTCTTGAAATAGGAGAGATTCTCCACAATATATTTTTATTTGTGCACTAAAAATGCGTAATGCCAGGGCTTCTAGTAGGCATTTATTTAGTTTGGAAAATTATCACTTGTGGACATGCTTCATAGATACAAGTAAGTTTCAGAAAAAGTTTTATTACTTGTTTTTGGAAAACTCATGGTATATTTGTGAAACTTGGATTTGCATGGCTAAAGTCGTGGACGAGTTTTTTGTTATTCTGAGTTCACTTTGGACTTGGGTTCATTTGCGTAGCTATTTATTACTATAATGGTTGGATAGGTTTCTGAGAAATAGTTGAGCTTCAGGAAACATTTTATTACTTGATTTTTGGAAAATCATGTGCATATTCATGTTATATTTGAAAATTTTGAATTTACATGTTTAGAATGGCAGAAATTTTGTTCTTTTGAACTTATGTTGAAATTAGATTTGGCCGGGATTCATTTGGATGACTACTTGAGTGGCCTGTATGTTTGAAAATTTGTAAAAAAAAACTCCATCCTGACTATATATGATTTGGAATATGATTTGAATGCTTGAAACGTCAGTAGATTACGTTGTACGTGGCTAGTTCCCCGTACTAGAGCATCTTTCGCTAGTGTGGAACGCCTATACTCTGATTGTAGATGCACTTGAAAGATATGTCAGGGAGGGCTCGATCTAACGAGTACTACGTTTTTTTTGTATTTGCAATCACTTAACAGTGAGTTAGGAATGGCTCAATGTTGTGATTGGTCATCAGGAGCAGGCTGGTAGGTGCCCCAAAACTCCATAGCATGGTTTTTTGTTTGGAGAGGCATAATATAGTTTTTAAAGTTGAACGTTGTCTCAGGTTTGTTGCTAGTATCAACCCGTTACTTGTTCTAGTAGTTCTACTATTGAGCCAATATTAAGATATTTGTCATGTTTGAGAAACTCAGGTTGAGGAGGCATGTTGATTTGTCTTATTTTGTTCAGACTTTCCAACCAAGCCAAAAACCTTATCGTAAGTTTGTGCATTATTTTGGAACAAGAAACTTATGTGACTATAAAACACTTTTGAAACTACTGTGATATGCATCTACCCTCATATTTCGAAAAAACACTGGTACACCCGTGAACTCACTGAGCTTTCCAACTCACACATGCTTTTAGTGCTTATTTTCAGATGAATCAAACCGTGGATCATAGCAATGATCCTTTGATTCGCTTTAAAGTTAACTCATGGAGGGACGCATATGTGTAGATTAGTTTGTACCTTTTGTTACCTCTCTAATTAGAGAGAGATAAGAATCTTTTACAACAACCTATAAATGAATGTTGAATTTGTGATAATAAGATACAAGATCTACCTATGTATTTGTATAATTTCCTCTAATGTTCTCTATAATTGTAATATATGTATATTTTTCTTCTTATTTTTCTCTTCAAACGCAATTCATATTTGCATATATCAATGTCGAGAGTACGCTGGTACCATCCTCACCGTAATGGAACCTAGCAAAGAAGTTAGGAGTATCACAAGTGGTATTAGAGCTCTAGGTTCATTATTAAGCTCGAAATAGTAGATTCTAAATAAACCATTGGAGTTTGTTACATAGGTTTTAGCTGTTCGGAGATGTTTAGTTATTTGTAGTGCTATGGGAGATAGTTCCAAAGACACTGGCGATGCCGTTGGTAGATGTGTCTGCGGGTGAGTCGGTGAAAAGGCCTACTGCGGGAGCCCTCATGATAAGAGAAACCGTTGCGAAAGACCCTAGTGTGATACCTTCTAAGCCTAAGCCTACTAAGGCAATCGTGGGTATGTTTGAGGGAGAGACTATCATTGGACAAGGGTTACCAGCTTTGCCCATTATTGCTGACCCTATCACTATTGTACTTACAACATTTTCTGTATCTGTCATATCAGCCTCTTTATTCCCGATTTTTGTCACCATTGTGTGAGACGGCTAGTCCCAATTTTTACCCTAGTGCATGCTATATGAGTACCATATCTATTCAAAGGGAAAGCTTATTGTGGAGTTAGAGAGGGAGTTATGATGATCAAATCCTCTGCTAAGCTATTTATGTCGAGATAGAGAGCATCAGACTATCAGTGCCGACATGCTAGAGGAGTAGTTAGATAGGATGCTAGAAGCTTATGTTGTTCCTCTACATGAAAACAACGAGTTGATTAAGGATCAACATAGTTTGATTTAATGGTTTGATGAGACCTTAGAGTCTACTGGAGCTTGGTGTCAAGGGATTCAAGAGCAGTTAAGGGCTCGAGCATGATCCTCAGGGAGCCGCGACCCTTAGATGAGACCTTTGTTTGACTACTATATCTTCTCTTTTAGTAAGTCTATAAGTGTGTAGTATTGTTTGATTTATGGCCATAGTCCATTAGGGCTTAAGTCGTATAGGATCTCAAATTTTATAGCGTAGCAAGCCTTTGTTTATGCATTTTGTGTGTCTTGAGTAAATTGACCTAGTAGGTCATCTATCTTTTGTCTTTGACAATATTTTTGACTTGTAGATATATGTTTATGCAACACCATTCTTTATGGACATGATGCTTTCTTATTTGATATTATGATTAGGTGTGTGATATTGCATAAGTTTACTTTTAGTTGCTCTTTTTATATATTTGTGTATGGAAGGTAAGTTACAAGTCTTTTCACATTAAGCTAAAGTACATATAGACCTTGGATCCTCACATTGGTTTATAAGTATGTATTTTGCACCATATCTCCTACGCCAATATAGGATATCTAAAGTGGTATATCCTAATTGTCATATTTATGTTAAGAATGTAGCATTGCCCTGAAATTTGGTTGCTTTATCTTTAGAAGGTTAGATCCAATAGTAGGAATGTATTGGTTATCTAAATAGTATGCATAAGTGAAATGCCAACAGAAAAATACTTAGATTTAGTCAGGCAGGTCAGCCAATACTTGAGTTTAAAGGCAAAGAGACTGTGGCAGAGACTATTTTACTTTCTGGCATGAAAACTACAAAATCACTATGAGAAGGTTGCCAAGGATATTTAGCATATTTACTAAATAAGTCTAGTGAGAAGCTGAAGTTGGACTGGAAATTCGTGGTTAAGGAATTTAAGGATGTCTTTCCAAAGGAACTGAGAACTTTACCTCTAGGCGAGAAGTGGAGTTTTGTTTAAAGGAGTTGAAGAAACAATTATAAGGTTTGTTGTAGCAAGGGTATGCTCGCCCAAATATGTTTCTGTGCGGGAGCACCTATGTTATTTGTTAAAAAGAAAGAGGGAACCCTAAGAATGTATATAGACTATCGGGGATTGAATAGTTTCACCATCAAGAACAAATATCCGCTGCCATTTATTGATCAGTTATTTGATCAACTTTGAGGAGTTGAGTGCTACTCTAAATTGGATTTGAGATAGGAGTATTACAAAATACGAGTGCAAGCAGAAGATGTTCCTAAGACTGCTTTTAATACTTGGTGTAAACTTTTTGACTTTCTGGTCATGCTATTTGGATCCAACTACTTTTATGGATCTAATGCGTAGAATTTTTCAAAATTACCTAGATCAATTTGTTGTCATTTTTATCGATGATATCCTTGTATGCTTTCCAGATACTGAGGCACATAAGCAATATCTCAAAACCATATTGTAGACACTTTGAGACCATAAATTGTATGCTAAATTCAGTAAATGTTAGATTGAAGAAGTAACTTATTACCGGATTCCACTAAAAGCAGTGAAACATTTGGAACTATCCAAAACTCCAACCGAAATATGTAGCTTCTTAGAAATGGTAAGATATTACTGGAGATTTCTCAAGGACTTCTGGAAAATCTTTGCACCTTTGACTTAGTTAACATGAAAAGCAACTAAATTCAAGTGGGCTGATAAATGAGAGTAGAGTTTTCAATAACTAAAAAGACGCCTCACTTTAAGCACACAGATGCGTTGAAAGAATGTTTGGGGTTATATTGATGCAAAAGGGAAAAGTAGTTACTTACAGTTCTAGAAAATTAAAAGAGACTGAAAAAAATTACCCAACCCAAGACATAGAACTTATAGGGATAGTTTTTGCCTTGAAGAAATTGAGACATTATTTATATGGAGCCAATTATGAGATAAATAGTAACTACAAGAGTTTGAAGTATTTATTTTCACAGAAGAATTTGAATATGCAACAATGGAGATGGATGGAGTTCTTAGAAGGATATTTATATCCCGTTATTTACCACTCAAAAAAAGCTAATGTTGTAGCAGATGCTGGAAGTAGAAAGGTAAATATAACACATTTGACCTAACATCCACGATATAACAGGAGATTAGAGATGCCCAAAGGAACAATAACGAGTTTCACGAATTCAAGTAATGGATGAAAGCCAAGAAACTACCTGACTTTCAAGAAATTCAAGAAGATGGAAGCCTTTATTTTTGACAACGACTCTGCATTCATAATGACAAGGAACTAAAGCAGAGCTTCTAGAAGAAGCACATAAGAGTATGTATACAATGCATCCAATTGAAAAAAAGATGTATAAGGATTTGAAGCAGAAATTATGGTGGAATGGAATGAAGGAGGACATAGCTAAATATTAATCCAGTTATTTTACCTGTCAAGGGTGAAGGCTGAACATTAAAAGTTAGCATGATTGTTGCAACCATTACCATGCTAGAATGGAAATGGGAACACATTATTGTGGATTTTGTTGTGGTATTACCTCGCACAAAAGGACAAAAAGGATGCTATTTGGGTTATTGTGAAAATAGCTCATTTTCTTGCTATCCATATGACATATCCTTTCAAAAGGCTATCTCAGTTGTACAAGAGTAAGTTGCACGAGTACTTCTTGATATTGTTTTGGATCGAAACCCAAGGTTTACTTCTCTATTTTGGCCCAATTTTCAGGTTGCCCTTAGAACCAACCTAACCTATCGTACTTGAGTGCATCCATAAATAGATGGACAAATAGAAAGAACCATCCAAACATTGGAAGACATGATGCAAGCAAACACTTTTGACTTTGGAAACAAATGGATTGATAACCTGGCTTGTGCATAATTGTCTTATAATAATAGTTATCAATCATCAATTGGCATGTTACCTTTTAAGGCGTTGTATGGCAGGAAGTATAGAACACCTCTATACTGGGATGAGGTTAGGGTTCAACCTCCTTGGAAGTAAAGAAATTTGATGTCGAAAGTGGAAGAAATACATAAACAAGTAAAAATTATCCAAAGTAGACTTACAGCGGCCAAAAGTAGACATAAGAGTTATACCAATCTTTGAAGAAGAAAGCTAGAGTTTGGAGTTGGAGATAAATTATTTGTGAAACTACCAACTCACGAGAGAAAATTTGAACATCCATAAAGAGAAAAATTGAGTCCAAGATATATCGGACCATTTGAAATTTCAAGCAGAATCGGTAAAGTGGCATTATTAGTTAACATGATGTGTTTCATGTGTCATAGCTGAAATAGTATCATCCATTATCTGATCATATTTTGAATGATGAAGTATTGGAATTGAAATCGGATTTAACATATAAAGAAAAATCGACACACATTGTGGAGCACGGTGTAAAAGAATTAAGAGAAAATTTGATTCTAATGTGCAAAGAAGTTTGGGCGAGATCATTGGGTTGAAGAAGAAACATGGGAAATGGAAGAGTATATATGGAGAAAACATCCCAAACTATTAGGTAGCTACCTTTGAGTTTTAAGGGAGAAATTCTTAAGGAGGGAAGAATGTACATTTCACCTTAGAGACGGTCTAAGCGTGTTCAATTTGAAGTGGAGCTTATAGTTTTTATATATAAAAGCACTTGAAGAAAATATCATGAACTATATTACTTTGGTTTTGGCAAAATTTGTGACCATGTTTGGGAAAAAAAAAAGAGAAGAGCTAATTGTAAAGGGACATGTAGCTCACTTTGTCTTATCACTTTTCTAAGACGGTGAAAGCCACTGACTTTCTCCTTTTTCTATTTAATATTTTGCTTCTTTCACAAACTCCTTTTGCTTCTTTCTTTCTTCTCCTTGGTTAGTTTTCTTTTCTTTCTTCTTGCACAAATTGCCTCTTTGTTGCTTAAGGTAAGTGTTGATGTTAGTTTTGTTTGTGATTTCTTTAATTTATTATAAGATTTCTTTAAATTTTGTAATAAAAGATGTTTTGTTTGTTTTTTATTTAAAGTTGTGGTTTAGTAAAGCTTTTACTCAGAATTTGAAAAAAAATGGCTGAAGAAATATGGAGCTTTTGAAGTTTTAACATTAATTAAAGTGATCTTGAGAAGTAAAAATAATATATACATACATACATACATACATACATACATACATACATACATATATATATATATATATATATATATATATATATATATATATATATATATATATATATATATATGTATGTATGTATTCATAGATAGATAGATAGATATACACCATTTTATGATGAGAAACAAACACACTATGTATATGACTAGTTATAAGAAGATATATATGCATGTCGAATATACAATTGAAAGACCTAAGAGGGGGGGTGAATTAGGACTTTGGCTAATTATCAAAATCTTTTTCCCTTTTTGCAAATCCTTTGTCTTAATAAAAGATCTTCTTTAAATTCACAAACTTCAAGTTATATGTGATTTGATGATTAATACAAGATTATCAAACTATAAGACCATAACCAATCAATCAAAAACTAAACATAAATAATAATCACAAGTACGTAAACAAGTAAAGCAATAAGAAAATAAACACACGATTTATAGTGGTTCGATCTCTCCAAGATCTACATCCACTACCTTGAGTCCACACTCAAGGATTTCATCCAATCCACTATATGCTCAAATTCAACAATTACATAAGAGGCTCACCACACAATGGTTTTACACTCACAACCTCTTTTAGTAATTATACAAACAAGGTTCACCCTTCCACAAGGGTTTTATATCTAAAGACAACCTAAAGACCAATCTAATCAAAGGCTCACCCACAAGGGGGTTTACACCACAACCTTGATTAATTTAGTCTATGGCTCACCCTAACACAAAAGGGTTTTATGTCACAAGATAACCTTGCAATGAGCTAGTAGAAAACACAATTGAGATAAGAAAAGAGAGTGTGTAAGATGTTACCACTTTGTCGGTAGATGATTACACAATGTTTCTCCTTCACACTTTGTTGCCTTTGGAATCTTGAATTTCAATCTTTGAGCACAAGGCAATTTGAGAGCTTTTAAATTGAATTTGATGTAAAACAAGTTAGAGTATATAAGATTTGATAAGTTCAAAGTTCTACTAAAAAATCTGAAGTTTATGGCTTTTATAGAATTTGAAAATCAGTTCAAACGGCTAGTAACGGCTAGTTTCAGGAAAATTCGGACGACCGAATTCTGCGTCTGAATTTTTCGGACGACCAAATTTTTCCTGCTGCGTCCGAATCTTCTTCCGAATTTCTCTGGAAGAACAGTGACCATGTTGGAATTTTTCGGACGACCGAATTTTTTGGACTTTGTCAAAACATATTCAAATCAATTCAAACAAGTTGGAAAACATTCTAGCCTTAAAGATAAGTCATTAAAGACCTTTTATGTACCAAAACCATTTATGAAAATTTGATAATTTAGGTAACTTCAAAACCATTGAAACCATTTAAATCAAGTTTTGTGCTCTCAATTACAACTCATAGATTCCAAGGGTTAAGAGTGTAGGGTTTACAAAGTTTACCTATTAACCACATTTAACCTACACTTCTTGTCTTCAAAGCCTTCATTAATTTTGAACAAACTCTTCAATCTTTAATCACTTTGGCATATTTGAGTTGTTCTTGCATTGCTAGCTCCAAGGCAATGAGACTTGCTTCCTTCTCAATCCAAAAATCCTATCACACAACATACAAGTATATTAGTCCTTATCCATGTTTGTCATTAATCAAAACTAATCAAACCTACATGATTTGCCCTTAGGGCTAACAATCTCCCCCTTTTTGATGATGACAAACTTTGACGCAAAATGTGATGGATTTAAACAATGTAGTACAAAGAAGCATTAATGTCAATAATGGATAATAACCAATTTAGCACATTGACATGCAAAAGGCTCAATATGAGCTTATGACCCAACCAACCTCCATTAACCTCCTTCCTTCCAACTCAGATAGAAGATATAACATTTAAGTATTTAGAAAACTTTTAAGAGAGGTTTTAAAGGTTGTAATAATTTAACAATGCTCCCCCTTAGATTGTGCTCATTTTTCAACAACTTTGAACTTGAGATGCTAAGCATCCAAATTCTGACATATCAAGTCCAAACTTTAAAATAATGAAAGCTTCAATTTTTGAAAATAAGCTTTCCTAAGGTTGTTCAAACATAGTGGAAGAGATTAAAACAAGTTTGAATCAATTTGAACAACAAAAGAGCACATTTTGGAAACAAAATATGCATGCATCCGAATTTCAGAACATGCATCTGAATTTTTAATTCTTGCATCCGAATTTTTAAATCTTAAGTCCAAACTGCAATAAATTCAATATAATGAATGTTTAAAGTGAAATAAAGTGTTCCTAAGGTTGTTCAAACATAATGGAAGAGATTAAAACAATTTTCAAACAATTTGAACAACATGAAAAAACATTTTTGACAAGAAGATCTTGATGCATCCGATTTTTTTTGTCTGCATCCGAATTTCAAGTCCAAAATTTTGTCAACAAGTTTGAAAAAATGATTTTGCATTTTCAAATGAACTATAGAAGTACTCAAATATGTATAGCCACAATAACACTCAATTTAGCTTTGCAAAACAACAAAACTCATGTATTTAATTGTTTTCATGATGTAACATAAAGTCACAGGTCAAGTCAAGAACCATGATGAAAAATTTCACAATCTCAGCTCAACCATTTTCAAAATCTCAGAAAACAATCATTTTCAATTTAAAGTTCAAATGCAACCATATATTTGCACAATACACCTTTAGTTTACATTTCAACCTATAGCACTCATACATAGCACATTTACAGCAAGCACATTACAATACAACAAGCACATAGCATATTTTGCAGTCAACATTCTTTCTCCCCCTTGCCACTGCTATTTCACATTTTCATACATTTCACTGCTATTTCACATTTTCACACATTTTGTCATCACATTTCTTCTCCCCCTTTTGTCATCAATCAAAGACAGGGTTGAATGAAAATGAGACAACATGTATCACATATAAGCAGTATGTTGATCAACTCTCATTTAGCAATTAAGAAATATATTGACCAACTCTCATAAACAGTATATGTCTAGTTAAATAATTATCATCCTAACAGCAATAATCATTATGTAGCATTTCAATAATGATAAATCAAATTCTTCTCCCCCTTTTTTTAGCAGCAATTAAACTTGGGGTGAGAATACTTGGACAACAAAAGTGAAACAAAAGAAGCTCTTATCACAAAGATTTCACATATTGAGATTCAAAATATTATAATGACTAGAAAGGCACAAGTAAATTTCAATGTTAAAGCATAACATGTGCATTAAGGCATAATCTAAAATAAGCAACAAAATAGAGTTTAGGGATAGAAATGCTTAGTCTTGGATGCGCTTAATGGTCTTCACTTCCAAATTTGTTTGTTATGATGGCCATGTCTCCTTGATCTCTATATGATGGGCTCCTTCATTTGCTGACTCCTTGCTCGTGTAGTTGTGCTTTGGAAAGTTACCAATCGAGAGGATCTTTGGATCTTCTTTCTTTGAACCACATTTTCCTCCTCCCTTGGCTGAAGGAAATTGGTGATGGATTTGTGATTTGACTTTGTTAAACTCCCTTCACCTCCTTCTTCTTGCTTGTTCTCTTGAGCTTTACCCCTTTGTTCTTTATTCTCATGCTCGTCTTCTTTTGGGATGCTTCACTGCCTTTTCCTTCATCTTTTGTATTCTTCTTTCGCAATAAATTGATAGTCATCTCAATTTTTACTATCATTACTATCATTCTTATTGATGCCATCTCTTTTTTTCTTCTTTGGCTTTATAGGAACTTGCACCATTTAAAATCACTTGAGAAATCTTTCTCAAGTCTTCTTCCATATTCTTGACTTTAGCTTCTAAACCATCAAATTTGCCAAGAATCATCAGAGCAAAAGACTTGAAGAATTTGTCCATCTTCTTCATTTTCTCTACATGGTTGTTCAATGTCTCTTGAAACACCTTGGCAACTATGGTATCACATGTAGTGAGATTATCATTTTCAACTTCTTTTTCTTCAATAGAGAGTACCTCTTCAAATAGTTTTCTTTTGTGGAAGGTTGCTCCCCCTCACTTCATGCCTCATTTTAGTTTTCCTTTTTCAGCAAGGATTTCCTCTTCATCCTCTTCTTCTTCATCATTTTCTTCTTCCTCAAACTCCTCACATTTTTGTTAATAGTCTACCATACGATAAGGCTTGTTGGCTGATTTTCTTGCACTAATCATATGCTCCAATGCCATGAACCCAAAGTTTAGTCTTCTATACTCATGCAAGGCAAGCATAATCACCATATGCACATTCCAATGGATGATTTATGTCCAAAATTAGGAATGATCATGGTGGTAATCATGTGATGCATAACCCTTCCTCTAGCATCAAAGGCTTTGATTTCCCTTTCCCTAATGGACCTAAATTGTCTACCATCTGTGAACACTTCATGAACAAAGCAATGCTGTCCCAATGAGTAATACCTTTGCCCTATTATTATCTATCCACAAATTCTGTTCACCAAGGCATCATTGAACTCAAAGTCCACTTGAGATACTTTAGAGGAATACCATTGAACTACATTATCCCCCTCATGTTCAATTCTCTCTTCTTTATAGTCTTGAGGCTTCTACCATTTGTACAGGCATTCTTAATCCTTTTATGTGAGTATAACTTACTTATAAAACAATGTTCCCCGGAAGAATAATGCCTAAACCCAACATCCTCAACATCACAAATTCAATTGAGCAATGCATTATCAATCTCAAAAATCAACTTGTGATATTCTTGAAGAATACCACTAAATAGTTTTATTACCAACTTGCTCAACTCTTTCTTCCTTATTATTTGCATAAACTTCATAGACTAAGGAAGGTAATAGCATTCATCAACCACAAGCAAACTAGTCCAGCTTACATCATTTAAAAATGAGAGTATATTACTCATTTCGGATAGTTTGATGACATCCACCTTGTGATATAGATTTATCTTATGGTTCCTTTTTATCCAATCATCAAATTCAGTAGCAGCCACCACTGTGACAAATCTATCCAGCCATGACATGCTTTGCAAAACATGAACCTTCCTTGGTTCATTGATCACTGATCCTCCTTCTCTTTCTTTGGCTTTTCCCTTTCTTTTTCCCATGCTAGGCATCTTTGTCCTCACTGAAGCTACAACACTTGAATACACTCATTAGTTATTGAATTTTGAAATCCCTAAGCTTCTTCTAAGATTGGTCAAACCTTTCTTCAGCCAATGGCTTAGTAATGATATTATTAATTTGTTCATTAATCCAAACATACTTTAAACAAGTATTACCCTTAGTAGAGTGATTTCTATATGCTTTGTCCTAGTTTGTTGAATAGTATGATGATCAAATTTATTGCATTAGTGTTATCACATAACATATCCACATTTGAAACATATACCATAATCACTTAGAGTATCAATAGGGTAATAGGGAATGTGTTTAATAGCAATCAAATGAAACTCTCTAGGACAAGATAAAATCTAGCGCACAAGCACATGACAAATATAATATTGGCTCTACTTGCTGTCAAACAGAGTTGACTACTCCTATGAAACCTTTTTATTCTTGTCAAGCATAGTTGATAAACTTATGAAAGTTCCTATACCTTAACATGATTCATGAAAGTGCCATCCTTGGTTTGCATGATTTGTAGGCCAAGAAAGAAATTGAGTTTTCCTATCATGGTCATTTCAAATTTACTTTGCATCAACTTGGAAAACACATCACAATGTGAAGTATTAGAAGCACCAAAAAATGTATCATATATTTGGACAAGTTATAGATCATTGTTGCATGAGGAATTTATAAAGAGGGTAGTTTCAGTTTTATTCTTGAAAATCCTTTTGAAAGATGGAAACTACTCAATCTTTCACACTAAATTCTAGGAGCTGGTTTTAAACCATTCAAAACATAGGAAAGTTTGAAAATATGGTTAGGAAACTTTTCATGAGCAAAACCGGGTGATTGTTCCATATAAACCACTTCCTCAATAAAACCATTTAGAAAAGCACTTTTGACATTCATTTGAAATAACTTAAAGCAAGTACAAGTCAAAAGCATTCTTATGGACTCAAGTCTAGCATTCGGAACAAAGGTTTCATCATAATCAATTCCTTCTTCTTGATTGAATCCTTAGGCAACAAGTCTAACCTTGTTTCTAACAACTTCTCCGGATTCAATAAGTTTATTTCTAAAAATCATTTAGTTCCAATAATGGAATGATCATGAGATTTAGGAATATCCAAAATTTTGTATCTTTCAAATTTATTTAATTCCTCTTGCATAGCAATAATTCAAAAAACATCACACAATGCATCATCAATACTTTTAGGCTCATATGCAATAAAAGAATAAAGTTATTGATAAAATACCGCCTTATTTTTACTCCTTGGGAGATATCACCAATGATTTGCTCCTTAGGGTGGCCTCTTGGATATCTTAAGTTGTTTGGGAGCTCTTGGTCACCACTAGGTTGGTCATCTTGATTTTGTTCAATCATTTCTTCCTCCAAAGTTGGTGCTTGAAGATGGGTTTGATAGTCATTCATCGATGTACCTACATCATCTTCATCTCTTCTTTCCAAATAAATGTAAGACTCATTAAAACAAACATAAATGATTTTCTCATCATATAAGGTTCTTTTTGTTATAAACTCTATATGCCTTCTTGTTAGAAGAATAACTAAGAGATATACCAATATCCGGTTTTCTATCAAATTTAAGTAAGTTATCACAAGAATTTAAGATAAGACATTTAATACCAAACATTGTACAATATGCAATTTGAGGCATTCTATAAAAGAGAATTCAAAAGATGTTTTTCTTGAAAATGATCTTAAAATAATTCTATTTATCATAGCATGTTGTGTTTACAGCTTTCGCCCAAAAATATTTTTGAAGAAGAATTTTCACAAAGCATAGACATAGCCAATTTCTGCAAAGTTCAAAATTTTCTTTCAATAACACCATTTTATTGTGGAGTTTTTGCAGCTGAAACAATTATATGAAATTCAATTTTCAAAGCAAATTTTGTAAAGACTTTGTTGTAAAATTTTCCCATTGTCACTTGTGAAACACTTCTCCAATTTTCAAGGGAGGTTTGAACCTTTTTGAATAATTTTACAAACTTATGAAACACTTAATCTTTTTGAACAAAGAATAATGCTAAAATGAATATTGAGAAATCATCAACTACTAGTAAGGCATACTTCAAGTCATAAATACTAGAGTTCCTTATAAGTCCAAATCAATCCATATGAACAAGCTCAAGATATTTTGAGGTCTAAAATCATTTTCATGGGTTTGAAAGATTCTTTTGTTTGTTTTCCATATGGACAAGTATCTCAAAGACAATTTTCTCAAAACACATTTTTATCAATCCTCTAACTAAATCTTGATAGAAAAATTTGTTCAACAAATCCATGTTCACATGACCAAATCTTTTATGCCAAGAAAATCATTATCATAAGCAATAAGACAATCAAGCTTATCAAGATAAAGCACACATTGAAACATTTTGTGAGTAATTGATCAAAATCACAAAATATCATTTTGTCATACAAGTTCGGGCTAACGAATTTATGGTCTACATCCAAACTCCTTTTTTTTTTTGTAGAGTTTTAAGAAGATGATTTTGGCAAACCAAATGCATAGATATTCAATCATAGCTATTTTAATCATCTTATCATGACATATAGTCAACTTCAAGAACATATCAACAATGAATTCAATTCCACATTATCAATGTTACCTAATCAACTTCATAGAAGCAATGGACAGGTCATGTTTGGCAAATCTTCAAACAAAAAATATTCTCAACTGTAACTTTGCATGTTGGCATTTAAATTCTTATTCATTGTCACACAATTAGCTAATGCTAAGCAAGTTATAGTTCAAATCAGCAATAAGCAACATTTGTTTAAAAATAAGAGAGGAACCTTTACCAACATTGGTTACTCCAAGAATTCTTCCTTCCTTCATGTCTCAAAAACAAATTCTTCATTGGTTGCTTTGACCTTGATTATGAATGAGGTGCTTTCCTTTACTCTTTAAGCCAACATCATCAATGTACCGCTTAGTGGTGCTTGAGTTTGAATTAAAGTGTACCTGCAATAAAGGAGAGGAAGTATCCTTTGGTACCCATACTTTCTTGGGTCCGTGGGGGTTAGTAATAATTCCCTTAACTCTACTTTTCTTTTAACATAACATTTGGTGACTTTATGTCCATGTTTTTCACAATAAGTACAACAAGTATGATGCATGGAAGTAGAAGTAGCTCTAACAAAGAAGTTTTTATATTTAGGCACATTGTTTACATAATTATAGCCAAGACCATTTTTAACAAGAGAAGATCTTTGAGTTCCAAGAATTTTATCAAGATTGTCTCTTCCTTTTGTAATTTTTTCTATACATGATGTAAGTTCATCAACCTTCTTTTTCAAAGTCTCATGATCAACAAGCATTCTTTCAAGAGACAAAATCTTTTCACAAACAATCTTATTTTCAAGGGACATGTTTTTTAAAGAGACATTTAAAACTTCTTTTCCAATATTCAAGCATTCAATAGAATCAAGAAGCTTTTTATTTTCACAAAACAATTTTGAATTCTCATTCAATAAATCATTAATTTTGGTTTTCATTTCCTTATTCCTTTTTGAAGCCTTCTTTAATTCTCCATACATCTCAACAAGAAATTCACTAGGATCATCAATATCATCATCATAATAAGTAGAGGTAGATGGAGTAGGTTTTACCTCATCTTCCATTGCCATGAAGCACACATTTGCTCTTTCTTCTTCATGAGTGACTTGTAGCTTCCACATTTCATGAGCGGAATCACATTCCATCACTCTATTGTATTCATTTACGACCAACGCACAACAAATAATGTTCATTGCTTGGTAGTTTAATGTCATCATTCTTGAATCTCTCTCATCATACTCCTCCATAGGCTTTGGTTCCCTTGTAACTCCATCGGCTTTCAATCTCAATGGCACATAGGGACCTTTCTCAATAATAGTCCACAATTCATAGTTAATAGAACAAATGTATATCTCAATCCTAGACTTCCAAAAAATATAATTAGAACCATCAAACAATAGAGGTCTATTAGTGGAGGAACCTTCCGTATAAGGCAAATTTGATAAACTAGCCATATGATCTTTACTTCTAGGTTGTTAGACCTTAAAAAGAAGACCTTGCTCTGATACCTATTGAAAGACCTAAGAGGGGGGGGGGGTGAATTAGGTCTTTGGCTAATTATCGAAATCTTTTTCCCTTTTTGCAAATCCTTTGTCTTAATAAAAGCTCTTCTTTAAATTCACAAACTATAAGACCATAACCAATCAATCAAAAACTAAGCATAAATAATAATCACAAGTACGTAAGTAAAGCAATAAGAAAATAAACACACGATTTATAGTGGTTCGATCTCTTCAAGATCTACATCCACTACCTTGAGTCCACACTCAAGGATTTCATCCAATCCATTATATGCTCAAATTCAACAATTACATAAGAGGCTCACCACACAATGGTTTTACACTCACAACCTCTTTTAGTAATTATACAAACAAGGTTCACCCTTCCACAAGGTTTTATATCTAAAGACAACCTAAAGACCAATCTAATCAAAGGCTCACCCACAAGTGGGTTTTACACCACAACCTTGATTAATTTAGTCTATGGCTCAGCCTAACACAAAAGGGTTTTATGTCACAAGATAACCTTGCAATGAGCTAGTAGAAAACACAATTGAGATAAGAAAAGAGAGTGTGTAAGATGTTACCACTTTGTTGGTAGATGATTACACAATGTTTCTCCTCACACTTTGTTGCCTTTGGAATCTTGAATTTCAATCTTTGAGCACAAGGCAATTTGAGAGCTTTTAAATTGAATTTGATGTAAAACATGTTAGAGTATATAGGATTTGATAAGTTCAAAGTTCTACTAAAAAATCTGAAGTTTATGGCTTTTATAGAATTTGAAAATCAGTTCAAACGGCTATAAAACTGCTAGTAACGGCTAGTTTCAGGAAAATTCGGACGACCGAATTCTGCGTTCGAATTTTTCGGACCACCAAATTTTTCCTGCTGCGTCCGAATCTTCTTCCGAATTTCTCTGGAAGAACAGTGACCATGCTGAAGGCCAAAATTCGGACGACCGAATTTTTTGGCTGCGTCCGAATCTTCTTCCGAATTTCTCTGGAAGAATAGTAGCAAACTTTTGCTACAAAATTCGGACGACCGAATTTTTTGGACTTTGTCAAAACATATTCAAATCAATTCAAACAAGTTGGAAAACATTCTAGCCTTAAAGATAAGTCATTAAAGACCTTTTATGTACCAAAACCATTTATGAAAACTTGATAATTTAGGTAGCTTCAAAACCATTGAAACTATTTAAATCAAGTTTTGTGCTCTCAATTACAACTCATAGATTCCAAGGGTTAAGAGTGTAGGGTTTACAAAGTTTACCTATTAACCACATTTAACCTACACTTCATGTCTTCAAAGCCTTCATTAATTTTGAACAAACTCTTCAATCTTTAATCACTTTGGCATATTTGAGTTGTTCTTGCATTGCTAGCTCCAAGGCAATGAGACTTGCTTCCTTCTCAATCCAAAAATCCTATCACACAACATACAAGCATATTAGTCCTTATCAATGTTTGCCATTAATCAAAACTAATAAAACCTACATGATTTGCCCTTAGGGCTAACAACAATAATTGAGTGTTTTTCTAGTTGTATGTTTAAGTTTCTACTTATGCCTAGAATATTCTAGGGAAGCTCGCTCGATAACTTAGACTTTATTGCCTATAGGGAATTTGACTAAGGTTTAGTCATTTGAGATATGTAGGAAATTTACACTTTTCATGAGAGAGCGAGTAACTCTTGCTGCCAGGTGAGTTTACAAATCGATGTTTACCATATTTTTGGTGCTATCAATATTTTTGTTTTAAACAATAAATATGTGTTAATCACAAGTGTTGATATATTATTTTGAAAATGGTTTTAGTTACTTCTCTTGCAAGTTGTCTTGAAATTGGAGAGGCTCTCCGCAATGTTTTTTTATTTGTGCACTAAGAATGTCTAGTGGCGGTGCTCCAAATAGACATTTATTTGGTTTGGAATATTATCACTTGTAGACATGCTTCATAGATATAGGTAAGCTTCAAAAAATGTTTTATTATGAGTTTTTGGAAAATTCATGGCATATTTGTGAAACTTGGATCTATATGGCTAAAGTGGTGGACGAGTGTTTTGTTATTTTGAGTTTGCTTTGGACTTGGATTCATTTGAGTAGCTATTTATTGCTATAATGGTTGGACGGGTTTCAAAGAATCCATTGAGCTTCATGACATGTTTTATTACTTGATTTTTGGAAAATCATGTGCATTTTCATGGCATCTTTTTTGGAAAACTTGTTGGACTAGCTAACGGTTTGTTATTTTGAACTTATTTTAAAATTGGATTTGATTATGGATTTTGCCTTTACGTTTGAAAATTTGAATTAAAAACTCTGATCTGATTATATATGATTTGGAATATGATGTGATTAGAATATGATATGAATGCCTGAAGCATTAGTGAATTGCATTGTTCGTGACTAGTCTCTCGTACTAGGGTCTCTTCATTGTAGTGGAATACCTAAACTTTGGATTGTGGATCCACTTAAAAGGGAGCGTAGTATGTCAGGGAGGGCTCGACCCAACTGGTATTGTGTTTATTTGTTTGTGTTTTCGATCACCTAACAGGGAGTCAAAAGGATTTAATGTCATTAGGAACAAGCTAGGAAGTGCCCTAGAACTTCGTAGCTAGTTGTTTTTTGGAGAGACATAACATAGTTTGTGAAGTCGAACATTCGCTATGGTGTGTGGCTAGTATTGACTATGGGATATCAAGACTTGACTCATGATAGCCATTTATTGGTTCCAGTAGTCGTACTATTGAGCCAATATTTGAATATTTGTCATATTTGAGAAATTTAGATTGAGGAGATAAACTGATGTGTCTTGAAACCTTATCATAAGATTTATGCATTATTTTGGAACAAGAAAACTTATGTGAATATAAAACACTTTTGAAACTACAGTGCATATGCATCTACCCTTATATTTTAGAAACACACTGATACACACGTGAACTATTGAGCTTTTGAACTGACACATGCTTTTAATGCTTATTTTCATATGACTCAAATCGTGAATTAGAGCAGTGATCATTTGATTCACTTCAAAGTTAGCTCATAGACGGACACATATGTTTGTTTGATTAGTTTGTATCTTTTGTTACCTCTCGCTAATTAGAGAAAGATAAGTCTGTTTTACAACTAGTTGTAAATGAAAGTTAAATTTGTGATAATATAAGATACAAGATCTACCTATTTATTTGTATAATTTTCACTAATATTGTCTACAATTTTAATTTATGATTATTTTTCTCCTTATTTTTTTCCTCGAACGCGATTGGTATTTTCATATGTTAGTTCCGAGAGGTACGTTGGTACTTTCCTCAATTGCAGTGGAACTTAGCAAAATGGTTTGAGGTATCACAAAAAGATAGTGTTGAAAACTTATTAATTGAACATAAATTCTTTAATAATGATAATGACATAAAAAATTAAAAATTTATAATATGTCTGCCCCTTAAATTTGAAGACTAAAATAGTCATTCTCTCTATAAAAAAATATTCTATCTATTTTAAAATTAGGCAATGAAGGCCGATATTGAATCGCTACTATATTTTTTTCTCTCTCTATTTTCTATTATTTCTTTTTCTTAGTTTTATATTATTATTCTTTAAAAATATTGAGTGACGCATTTACTTTAAGTT
The DNA here is from genome assembly GCA_030512225.1 of Rauvolfia tetraphylla. Lineage (NCBI taxonomy): Eukaryota > Viridiplantae > Streptophyta > Magnoliopsida > Gentianales > Apocynaceae > Rauvolfia > Rauvolfia tetraphylla. The sequence goes on along the minus strand of JAJQKT010000024.1, from coordinate 5,534,050 downwards.
TACGTTACCAACATTTAAATTCATAACAATTTGCTCGTATTTCAGGAGATTCAAATTCCATTATTAGAAATAAAACATAAAAAAAATAAGATCACCGCGAACCAGTGTTGAAATTTTCTAATCGAAAGATTAGGAACCTATTAATTTTCGCTTTTAGTTACTTGAATTTCCACATATAGTTTAATATTTCTTACACTTAAAAAAATATGTGGGACCAATCACCTCCACTTCACGATTTCTTGATCTTACAGTAGCGAATGATTATTGCGACGATGTGGACCAGCACACCAACTTGTTTCTTCTTCAGCAAACTGTCGTAGACTCGTAGTCGGCAATTTGGAAAACTCAAACCCTCTCGCTGTATAAATTCACATGCCGCATAGCTTCCCCGAACAAGCCTGATTAGAAGCAAAACTGAGAGCAAAATCATACTCTCAGAGGGAGTGCAATCTTGATGATGGCCGCTCCCATTTCCTCCTCCTTCTTCTTCAAGTTTCTGTTCTCAACTTCTCTGGTTGTGGTTTTTATTTCGCTCTCTTCGGAGAAGGTCTATGCTTTGGAGAGAAGAGAAGCTGCAGAGGGTTACTACCACACAATTCATATCAGCACTCTGATTTCCTCCTCCATTCCCTGCAAAGTCTCTGCTCAAGGTTATTCACCTTTAAACTTCTCCTTTTCAAGCAGATATTGTCTTATATGCATCTCTAGTTAAACATAATTTTGAAAATTGAACTCTTAAAACTTAAATTTATTACTTTCTCTGTCTGAAATTAAAGGACTTTTGTATTCATTTATTCTTTCAGTTCCGGATAAAAAGAGGAGGGGCTCGACTGAGTTCTGCCCACTGTGGGCGACTGAGCAGTTCTCTGTCATTTTAACCTTTCGTGTTGCATTTATGCTCCCACTATTCCTTTCTCAATAAGTTCATGATGGGTGAACCAAAACGAGTATTTCAATGTGCGCGGATTGGCCAATGAATAGAAAAAGGAGAGTTGTAAATTGATAACAATGAATAGAGGTTTCTAGAGATAAAAAAAAATGAACTTATATATGACAATATTATTGCATCATATGTACTACTTACCTAATATATATTTCTCACCAATCTAGTCCAATATAGATAATTTTTTACATTTTTTTATGAAAATGACTTATATTATGTCTTACCCAGTTATACAATATTGAGCGTCTTTTCAACATCATGTTTTAGATTTTTTTTTATCTCACAAATCAATGAATGGTAATATTTCACTGTTCTAAATCATTACTAAAGATTTAGATTGGATTTTGGACATAACTTAAAAAAGTTATTTAATTTAAATTTTAATCTTTCTGTCACAAAATTTTTATTTTTATTTTTATAAAATTAAAGATAAAAAATTTTAAATTCAAATTTTATCTAATCTAATCAAATAATAAAAAAGTATGAGAGAATTCACAAGAAGATTCCTTCGTCCAAGTTGCAATTCACTTGATTTGTAAATTAGGCTAAACCTTCCGTCACAAGACTGCAGCCATTGAGTTCTAACTATTAAGTCAATTATTTTCAATCTTTTCACATTCGAAGAGTCAAGATATCCCACTAATTTGAGTGCTAGCTTTAGGGGGGAAAAAAAACAGTAAACTTTCAACAACCGCAACTATTGTATTGGATTGTCAATTCGCATGAGTCCGGCAAGAGGACCCATCAAAGAAAAAGAAATCATTTCTTGTCAAGTTTTCTCAATAATGCGGTAAATTATCTTAAATAAATTTATGTCAAAAATATTTTAAGTTGGATAAACTGGAAGGACTCTAATTTGATTTGTCTCTTGTATCAATGCTATCAGGAGTTCATATCATTGCATATTATTCAACACTTGTTTTGAATATTTTAGTTTAATCCTTCATCACACACTCAAAAATTGCTCCTAAAGCTTTAATTATTGATTAAAAAAGAGGGATATTAGATAATAAGCCATCTTATTATCTATTAAGTGAGTTAAAAGTTGAGAAAATAATTAAGGTAAGACAATCTTTTACAAATTTGCAGGATAAATTGTGTATTGTTTAATTAAAGAAGCACCCGTCACTTGCAACCAGAAAGAAAACAACATCAATAGAAAACTGGGGCATGCTTTTCAGCCTATCATGTCTTTCCTGAGTGTTGCCATTGTTGCGAAAGCATAACTAAGTGCTTCACAGCTTTATTGGCTAAAGGAATTTGCACCTCACAAGTAGACATAAACTACGTTGTCATCATGAATCCAAACGAATCCAAACTTCATTAAATTATTATGCTTCTCTGCCTAATTTTCATTCACCAGAGTGTGTGTGTCTCTCTACATATATATATATATATATATATATATATATATATATATATATATATATATATGTCCACTAGTGTTTTTCCTTTCTTTTCGTTATTTGTTATCACCATGAGGATTCTAAATTTGCCTGACGTTAATTATATTAATTTCTCAAAAATGATCCAAAACCACATGCTTAAGTAGCATCTGGAAACATTTAATGAATCACTACTATCTCTTTGTTTGATTAGGTATTCAAATCATTCTCATATTAATTTTTTCTTATTTGGTGAGTTCTTGCAAATTCAAGCAGTACCTGTTTTGTTTCTAACACAACTGGAACGAAAGTACTGCCTTAGTTGCATTCTTGTATTTTTTTGCTGTCTGGTTATATTCTTATTCATTCTTACTCTTTTTTTTTAAGTTTCAAAATATTTAATACTTTATTAATATATATATAATACTTTCAAAGAATCCTTATTTTACTTTATATTACTTCTATATATCTAAATTAAACAAAAAGTTTCAAAAGTGACAAGTTTCAACCACCAAAATTGGTTCCAAAAGTCTCTGGTGCATAATATACTAATCAGAACTTATTTTGAAATTTCAAATTTTCGTACTATAAAATACGGTTTTCCTTTGTTTGAAGGTAGTATCTTATTTCATTCAACCACCACTTCTTATCAGCTCCCAGCAGAAAGTCTTCGCTGGAAGTTGTTCACAGGCACGGTCCTTGCCAGCAAAATACTAAGGAACCAACCCTTGTGGAGCTCCTTGCACAAGACCAGTCTCGCGTCAACTCAATTTATGAACGCCGTGCGTTCAATGCAGGGATAAACAAGTTTCGTGGTTCAAAAGCATCTCTCCCTGCAAAGTCCGGTGCCTCAATCGGCACGGGCAACTACATTGTCAGCGTTGGCCTTGGCACACCAAGAAAGACCCTTTCTCTTGTCTTCGATACAGGCAGCGACCTGACATGGACTCAATGTCAGCCATGTGTGAAATTCTGCTACAAGCAACAAGATCTCATATTTGATCCTTCGGCCTCTAGTTCATACTCCAATATTACATGTAATTCAGCTCAATGCTCTGCTCTTTCCTCTGCAACTGGTAATAACCCAGGATGTTCGGGCTCGACTTGTGTTTATGGCATACAATATGGAGATCAGTCCTTCTCAGTCGGATTTTTCTCTAAAGAGAAGCTAACACTAACACCTGTAGATGTGTTTGACAATTTCCTATTTGGTTGTGGCCAGAACAATCGTGGTCTCTTTGGCACCTCGGCAGGGTTACTCGGTCTCGGTAGAGATTCTTTGTCTATAGTGTCTCAAACTGCTCAGAAGTATGGAAAAGTTTTCTCTTACTGCCTTCCAACTAAGTCAGGCTCGAATGGGCATTTAACATTTGGAAAGAGTGGGATTCCAAGCAGCGTGGGATACACTCCATTAAAAAACGGTCAACAGGGAAGTTTCTACTTTGTTGATATTGTGGCTATAAGCGTCGGAGGACGCCAACTATCTATTAGTCAATCAATATTCCAAACAGCAGGGACCATTGTGGACTCTGGGACAGTCACAACACGCCTCCCTTCGACAGCATACGCGGCCTTGAGAACAGCTTTCAGACAGCAGATGACAAAGTACCCAACAGCACCTGCTATTTCTATATTAGATACTTGCTACAACTTCAGTAACTATACAACCGTTAAAATACCGAAAATAAGCATCACCTTCGGTGGCAATTTGATGGTTGATTTGCCTTCCCAAGGTATACTTCTGGCTGCAACACAATCAGCTGTCTGCTTAGCTTTTGCAGGAAACAGCGATGACAGTGTCACGGGAATATATGGTAACATTCAGCAGCAAACATTCGAGGTTGTCCACGATGTTGCAGGAGGGAAGCTTGGGTTTGGCCCTGGTGGTTGTTCTTGATACTGTTGAAACGGGAAGGTAGTTCGGGACAAACTCAAAGTAGCAGCAAAAAGTGGGCTATCTCTTTCTTAAAGTAATTTTCCTATTATAAATAAGGTAGGCTGAAAAGGCTCAGTCTTAAGATTTATGTATTGTGCCAAAGCCGCTAGATTTATAGTTTATGTAAAATTATAATAGTATATTCAATTTACCATGTTTTGTTCCTAAAAAAAGATTTGCGATGTTTTGACTCTAATAGTAAGCATGAAGAAAATATTTCACACCCAAAATTGAGAGTAAGTATTCCTATTTTGGTACTTTGCTCGAGCAATACTAAAACTAGTTGCTCTGCTAGATATCTAGCGTTTCTTCGTATACTCTGATAAGGGTTTCTTTGATTTCATGGCGTTTTCTTCTTGATCTTGACCTTTTATCACTACAGGAAAACGCGTGTTTGAAAAGGAATTTTAGAGACCAATGATGGTGGCAGAGAATCCACCAAAGTCTTTAGCCTCAACTTCCTACACAAAAACCCGGAGGGAGTTATTCCTAAGACGATTCCGATGCATAAGTTAGTAATTAAGCCAAAGAAATAAAATTGAAATAAGACAAAGAGTAAGATAATCATCAAAGGTCTTACCTATATTTATACCATGCTTACAAAGGATCTACAGATGTAGTTTTTCCATATCAAATATCTAAATGGGAAAATGGCTATTTTGGTCCCCAAAGTTACTGCCTCAAAATCACTTGGTTAAAAAAAATTTGTTTGCCATTATGGTGCTAGTATATTTTACAATTGTCTTAGGTACTTCAATTGTCGCTCTTAGTCACTAACACCGACCAATAAAAACATGACTAATACATGTGCTAACTTTCTTAAGGAAAAATAGTCCATTTATGTCTATTTTCCTCTCATGAACTAACATTGTCAAAGTTTTTAAAGTTTTCTCTCTTACAAAATAGGATTATGTGAGTTGTAAGGGTCAGCAACTAGAGATAAACTATTTGTAGGCCCCAAACAATGTCCAAGAATGGGTGAATTGGACTTTATTAAAAATTAACCTATTTAAAGAAAAATTAAAAAAAATACAAAAGTTGAAGTGTTTGGTTCACCCCTTGTTGTGTTGCATTTTGTGATCCTTCACTTCAGTCTGCTTTTTTCGGATAACTAGGACCCAAGGTTGATTTCAGATTTGTGGTTCCGGTGTAAGAGGTGGTGCCCTAGTTTGGATTCAACAATAAACTAAGCTCATTAGGTTAAAGTGGATGTTCCAAGGCTCTCTTCGTAATGGATGGTGGCAACGCTAATGGATTTCCTGACAGGTATGTTGGTTGATAAAACAAAAGTTGAAGTCTAGTCTTAAGTATCAAGCTATTTTTCATGAGCTAATCACATGGTGATATTAGCTTGTGTATTTCATAAGAGTTTTGCTAGACTCAATGTACACCTTTCCATTATTTTGGAGATGCATGGACGTAAACTGCCAAGCTAGTCATTGCAGTTTAAAACTAGCTTAAAAAGTTATCAAACTAATTGTTCCACTGACAATTTAAAGGGCGAGTTTTGTGATATTGTTAGAACAATGGTTTCAGCATGTCTTTCCATAGTAAGAAGAGTATGCTATGAACTTTATCATTCTTACACAAAATATGTTTGCCAAATAGAAAGTGGGTGAAAGTAAAACAAGTAAACAATCAAAGCTAAGTAAAGAAAGAAATGAAAGAGCCACTAATGATTTTTATAGCGGTCTGGTAACGTGTCTATATTCACTCCTTCAGAATCCCATCTCAAGTATTTTCATTAAACACAATCTCTTTAGCAATAGAGATCAAACCATACAATTCTAAGTATCTTACACCCAAGAAACTCTCAAGTTGTGGACACTAGTTTTACATATAGATCTTGTAACTATATTGCCATTAGTTTTCAATAGATCCAGCAACTATTTTCCATCCAAGAACATCCTCAGCCTAGGCAGCACAAGTTTTACAGCTGGTACTTGTGAATCTTGAAGAGATGAAGATAAAAAGATTGAAGCTTTTGGTTTCATCCAATTTTAGCTCACACTTTGCACGTTTTCTTCCTTTTTACCCAGATGAGTTTCTTTCACTAATTTCAACTTTGTGCTCTCTACTCTTGAGAAACTCTCATCTCTTAGAAAGTTTTTGGGTTGAAGTTTACATATATAAAGGATATACAAAGCCTTTGAAATAATGAGAGATGGTGTGAAAAAATGTCTCTTTTGCCAACTTGAAGTTCCAAGAAAAAATTTGATTTTATTTCTTTTGTGAACCGTCACTTTTGCAAAGAGCAAAAGTCTTCATTTTGTCAAGCCCATGTAAAGATGCAGTCGAAATCTTTTGGGTAAATCTCCTTTTCACAAGACCAACCTTTCAACCGGCCATACCTGTGTGAAGGGTAATTCTTCTTTTCACAAGACCATAATTCAAACTTTCCAATTGGTCATTACCCATGATGAGGTCTAGAGATCTTTTAGGTAATTCTTCATTTTACAAGTACAAGAAAAAATCATATCTTGTTTGACTTTTGGACAAAAGGTTTTCTTTCATGAAATAGTTTCAAAAATACTTTTTGTGTTCCAAAATTCCAAAGAAACTACCAAATGTACTTTTCGAGAAAAATATATTTTTGAGAAGAGAATTTTGATTGGCGTAAGACACATAAAGCACACATTATCTGTTGTACAATTCTTAACGCACATATTTAAGACTTAGCTAAAAACAAAAAAAAAATTGTCTTGAACCTTGCATTTGGGTGATTGATCATGATCATTTTTTCTATATTTATTCTGAAATCACTTGATAGATTTCATTATATTAATTAAACTTGATTTGTTAGTCATCAAAATTGAGAGGTAGTAACCTTGAGTCAACATTATGTACATAGACTATTTTACTATAAAAAAGTTAGCACATATGTGAGTCGTGCTCTTTATTGGTCGGATTTAGTGTTTGAGAGTGGTGGTCGTACTACTTAAGACGCATACAAAATCTTTTAGGAGTATAATGATTGAAAGAAACTTTTGGGATCAAGTGATTACGATGCCATAACTTTGGGGGACCAAAATAGTCATTTCCCCTATCCAAATCGCAATTATAAGGGGATTAGGTATCCATGAATAATTCAAACTCTTTCATAGGTTGGCACTACTCTTTGGCCCTTGGTCCAAGCCTTATTTATTATAATAGATTAAGTTGTAGCCTCTTAAGGGTATTTAGGGGTCAACCACATGAGGCCTACTATATACAATTTTTTAAGACTCTATATGATTGTTATATAAATATTATTTATGATTTGTTATAAATGTGGCTATAAATACATCTATTAGTATACCAAATTTTATTACATTTAGAATTTCTCCTCCATCAAAGTTGTAAGAAGAAATATTACTGGTGATGTGATGAATAAAATATTTTCTCTTTCTCATATCTCGAATATGCTTCTATAGAAGAAGTTTTTTAGAAATGTTTTGAATTTATATCTTCTAAAACTAAATGAGCTATTGATAAAATATTTTAACACCCAACCAAGTGATTTTATGTCATTACCTAAAGTGAATGTCATTAGAACTTATATATTTATGAAAATGATTTTGGTTGCTGCAAGTAGAAATGCACTTTGTTCTAATGTTGTAAGAATGACTCACTAAATTCTCAATATATTCACCAGAAGTGAGAAAATAATAAGAAGGGAAAAATAGAAGTAATAATTTCAACATTTTATATATGCAATATGAGAGGATTTTTGTCATGTACTTATAGTACATCAAATATGTTGTGAATCTCTATTAAGTATCAATTTAAAAGAAAAGAAAAATATTGCTTTATTTCCCTAAATTATGCTATTGATAGTAATGATACTTGTATCGATGATTTTGATATGATACATGTGGGTACAACCAGTTCTTTTGAATATCTAGAGAGAGTTTTTAAGTGTTGCAAATGTTGACAAAATTTTTATTTTTTGAAATACTAAATTATTTCTTTTCTAGTTTCTATCACTTTTTGATTATTATTAGAAAGTTTCATGCTATATTTTTATATTCTAGTGCTTCTATGTCACTTAATTTGTTAAAGTGAAGTGGTGCTAACATTTGTAACTATCCACCAAATTTGTTAGTAAACTCTTTCCTTATTGTCTTATCTTTTTGTTTGTTCAAGGTTGTCTAGAAGACATAAATCCCTTCTAGAAAGGGTGAACCTTGATTATTGATTTGTAAAAAGGGTTATAGAGTAAAACCCTTTTGGGTGAACTTCTTGTGTATTTGTGTGGATTTAGATTATAGTTGATTTTGTTGAATCCTTGAGTGTGGGCTCAAGGTAGTAGATGTAGATCTTGAAGAGATTAAGCCACTATAAATTGGCTATGTTCTTTGTGCATTTTATTTTAAGTCTCTATTTATTGACCCCACTCAATTTCCTTGCGAGTTGTTGGTATCTATTATTGTCATTAAAGTGCTATCCTTCCTTCAACTACTCTTTATTATGGTTTCATAAATATTTGGAGGTTAAGTCATCTTAAACAAAGTTTTCAAAAAGAAAAAGACGTAAAAATTTAGCTAAAGACTTAATTCACCCACTTAAGTCTTTCAATTGGTATTAGAGCAAGGGCTTCTTTGTGTGGTTTAACAACTTAGAAGTTAAGGTCTTATGGATAATATTTCAAACCTCCCTTATTTGGAAGGATCTTTCACAAATTGACTTCCTTTGTTTGATAGAAAAAATTATACTTATTTGGAAATCTAGAATTAAGATTTATATTCGTTCTATTAACTTTGATTTGTAGAATATTCTTGAGAAAGGTCCATATGTTCTTGAGAGCCGATAGAGTTACAAGGGAACCAAAGCCTAGTAAAGAATATGATGAAAGTGACTTAAGGATGACATTGAATTATCAAGCAATGAGCATCCTTAGTCACGCTTTGGATGTGAATGAATATAACTAGGTGAGTAGATGCAACATCGCTCATGATAACACATACAGGGACAAACCAAGTGAAGGAGTCAAACTTTATGCTCATTAGGGATTTTGAATTATTCACAATGAAGCAAGGGGAGAAAATTAGTGACATGTTTACAAGATTCACCAACATCTCAAATGGCCTAATGTCCTATGGAAAGAATTGTTCCCTAGGTGAGCAAAATAGGAAGATATTGGATACTCTACCAAAGTCACGGTAACCAAAGCCACTTGCTATGGAAGAATTAAAGGACTTGAAGACTCCCACTTGAAGAGCTCATAGGATAGCTTAGCACACATGAAGTGAAGATAAAAATATTAAATGATCTAGAAGATTAAGAAAGGGGAAGAAAAGGAGTTGTATTCAAGGCCAATGAAAATCCTAGTGAATAAGAAGAATCATCAAGTAACGAAGAATAAGATGGTTGTTAGCCCTAAGGGCAAATCATGTAATTATGATTAGTTTTGAATAATGACAAATATTGATGAGGACTAATGTGTTTGTATGATTGAGTGATAGGTTGATGACTTGAGAAGCATGAAGTCTTATTGCTTTGAAGCTAAAATGCAAGAACAACTCAATATCCCAAATGTGATTGAAGATTTGAAGAGTATGTTCAAAATGATTGAAGGCATTGAAGACTTAGAGTGTAAAATTATTAAAATAGGTACATTCTTATGTAAACTCTACACTTGTATGTCTTGGTTTCATTTGAATGCATGAGAGAGCACAAAACTTATTTTGAAATGGTTTTTAATAAACTTTATGATAACAAGTATGTTTTTGAAATCTCAAATGAACTTGAAAAGATCTTGTATGATCAAAGTGTTTTTGTAACGGTTTTTGTGTTTAAAAGTTCCAAAATGATGTGTCCATTCTTGCAAATGGTTTTTAATGATAACAACAATGATTTTCAGATGATTTGATTGAATTTGAAAAGTTTGGATGCAAGTTTGGACGTCCAAACTCTAGAAATGGTTACTGTGTTTCCAGAGAAGTTCGGACGCAAGTTCGGACGCATGGAGTAAAGTTCGGACGTCCAAACTTTCTCTAATAGCATGATCACTGTTTTTCCAGAGAAGTTCAGACGCAAGTTCGGATGCATGAGGAAAAGTTCGGACGTCCGACTAGCCGTTATTCACTCATTTTAACATCCGAACTCTCTCCTTTTTCAAAATTTCTCTCTACCCACAAGCGTCCAAACATAAATACCTCTGTGATTTCACCATTTTCACATCAAAATACTTAGATTTTCATATCAAAATGGCGAGAACAAAAGGAGCCAATGTTGTAAAAGGAAAAGGGAAGGCAAAGGCCAGTGAAGGAGGACAAACTCATCATGAACCACGAAGAATTAGGGTTCCTCAATCATCCTCTGGTGTGGATAAGTTCGTTTCAATTAAGGCTGCATCAGAATTTGAAGATTGGAACAAGAATTCAAGGAAAATCATTCCTGGAAACAAAGTTGATTTTGAGAAGCTCACCAATATGGGTAATGTCCTATCTTTATTTGGTGATATTGGCTGGAGCAATCTATTGACTGTTGATGAAGAATATTATCCTTCTCTTGTGTATGAATTCTATGCAAATCTGAAAGAAGAAAGAATAGAATATGAAGGAGAAAATGTTAATCAGTGGTATTCATCTAGAGTATCTCAAATAGATTTCGAATTTAATGATGCATTGTTGAATAGAATCTGTGATGTAAGTGATGTTGGTGCTAAATATTATTCCTTGGGGGCAACATTGCTATGAACGAGAACTGTTTACAAATGCTAGATTTGAAGAAGCTTTCACAAATGGTAGAAAGTTTAGGACCATTAAGGATAGGGAAGTTAAGGTTTTAGATGCAAGTGCAAGAGTTATGCACCATATGATTACAACCATGATAATCCCTAATTTTGGACACAAAACATTTGTGGGAAATATTCATATGGTGATTATGCTAGCTTTGCATGAGCATAGAAGATTGAACTTTGGATATATGGCATTGAAGCACATGTTTGGAGCTAGAAAGACTGAAAACAAGGCTCTACCATATGGAAGACTTTTGACTAGAATCTTCAAGCATTTTCATGTTAGAATTCCTGCTAGAGGGCAGAATTTTAAAAGAGGTCAAATTTATACAAATGATTCTCTCAAGAGAATGCAACTGATCTTGGATGATGAGGGAATATGGAGAACTAAAAGAGAAACCCCTCCAAAGAGAATTGAAGCAGAAGAAAGTGAAGAAAATGAAGAAGAAGAAGAAGAAGATGAGGCAGAAACATGGGCAAGAGAAATGAAGAGTAAAAGAAGGCATGAGTCAACAAGTGAGGGGGAGCAACTCCAAAAGAAGACTCTTTGAAGAAGAGCCTACTTCTCAATCACATCCAGTTGATGGGGAAGGTATTGGTGCTGAAGAGGTCTCAAGAGAGAATAATATTCAAGCAGCACTGAACAACCACATGAAAGAAATGGAGAAAATGTATAAATTTTTTGAAACATTTGCTCCTATGGTACTTGGAAAACTGGACAGTTTGGAAAATAGAGTCAAGCACATTGAGGAAATATTGACAAAAAATCCTCAAAGTGGTGAAGGACCTTCTAGAACACAAGAAGATAAGGATGATCAGCATGATAAAGATAGCAAGAAGAGTGAAGAAGACAGTGACAGTGATGAAGAAAATGATGATGATCAAAGGAATGGCAATGAGCAGGTCATGGAATCTCAAGAGGCAAGTCAAATTACAAGAGCTGAAATAGTGACTCCATCTAATCCAGCATTTGGCCATGGAAGGATCAAGCATGTTGCTGTCAAGAAGAAGCCAGGAAAGGACTCTGCATCAAAATCAGCATCACAAGACTAAGCTTTCTTTTTCTCTATTCTATTTATTGCTTTTAAGTTGCTTATCTGTACTGAATTTTTATCTGCTATGTATTCTGAACTTGTTAAGTACTTTGCTGCATTTCATGTAATAGTTTTTCTTTTCATGAAGCTCAATGATGAAACCTTAGAGTTGAGAGCTTCCTTTGGTAATTGTCAATCTCATTTTCATTTACCCCATCTTTGATTGATGACAAAAGGGGGAGAAGAATGATTGAAATGATGGCTGCAATGAATGTGCTGAAATCTGCATGATGTGCATGATGTGTGTTATGCATAATGGCTGTTTTGTGCTAAATTTTAAATATGTTGAAATGTGTGTGCTAATATGAGTATGTGATATACTAAAAAATTTGTTTTATGGCATATTTAACTGTATTGGTGTATTTAAACTTTAAACTGGAAGATTTATAATATGTGAAGATAGAATTTTAAAGTTTGGACTTGAAGTTTGGATGCAAACCAAAAGTTCGGATGCATCCAAACTGTTTTTGCCAAAACTGATTTTTCTGTTGTTCAAATTGATTCAAATCTGTTTTAATCTCTTTTTATCATATTTGAACAACCTTAGGAAAACTTATTTTCAAAAATCAAAGTCTTCATCTCACATATTTTCCAGTTTGGACTTGAAACTTAAAAATTCGGATGCATGTTCTGAAATTCGGATTCATCCATATTTGGTTGCCAAAAAGTGCTCTTTTGTTGTGCAAATTGATTCAAATCTATTTTAATCTCTTTTACTATGTTTGAACAACCTTTGGAAAGCTTATTTTCAAAAATTGAAGCTTTCATTTTACTTAGTTTAAAGTTTGGACTTGAAATGTCAGAACTTGGATGCCTAGCATCTCAAGTCCAAAGTTGTTGAAAAATGAGCTCAATCTAAGGGGGAGCATTGTTAAACTTTTACAACCTTTAAAACCTCTCTTAGAAGTTTTCTAAATACTTAAATGCTATATCTTCTATATGTAGTTGGAAGGAAGGAGGTTAAATGGAGGTTGGTTGGGTCATAGGCTCATATTGAGCATTTTGCATGTCAATATGCTAAATTGACTATTATCCATCATTGACATAAATGCTTCTTTGTACTACATTGTTTAAATCCATCACATTTTGCATCAAAGTTTGTCATCATCAAAAAGGAAGAGTTTGTTAGCCCTAAGGGCAAATCATGTAATTATGATTAGTTTTGAATAATGACAAATATTGATGAGGACTAATGTGTTTGTATGATTGAGTGATAGGATTGATGACTTGAGAAGCATGAAGTCTTATTGCCTTGAAGCTAAAATGCAAGAACAACTCAATATCCCAAATGTGATTGAAGATTTGAAGAGTATGTTCAAAATGATTGAAGGCATTGAAGACTTAGAGTGTAGAATTATTAAAATAGGTACATTCTTATGTAAACTCTACATTTGTATGTCTTGGTTTCATTTGAATGCATGAGAGAGCACAAAACTTATTTTGAAATGGTTTTTAATAAACTTTATGATAACAAGTATGTTTTTGAAATCTCAAATGAACTTGAAAAGATCTTGTATGATCAAAGTGTTTTTGTAACGGTTTTTGTGTTTAAAAGTTCCAAAATGATGTGTCCATTCTTGCAAATGGTTTTTAATGATAACAACAATGATTTTCAGATGATTTGATTGAATTTGAAAAGTTTGGATGCAAGTTTGGACGTCCAAACTCTGGAAATGGTTACTGTGTTTCCAGAGAAGTTCGAACGCAAGTTCGGGCGCATGGAGTAAAGTTTGGACGTCCAAACTTTCTCTAATAGCATGATCACTGTTTTTCCAGAGAAGTTCGGACGCAAGTCCAAACTTTCTCTAATAGCATGATCACTGTTTTTCCAGAGAAGTTCGGACGCAAGTTCGGACGCATGAGGAAAAGTTCGGACGTCCGAACTTTTCCGGACAACTAGCACGATAAAATTTCGGACGCTAAGTTCGACGCATAATGTAAAGTTTGGACGTCCGAACTTCACTGTTACTAGCCGTTACTAGCCGTTTTATAGCTGTTGCATTTGATTTTTCACATCTATAAAAGCTATAAACTTCAGAATTTATGTATCTCTTCGAATTTTTATGAACTCAAAGCATTCCAAAAGCTTTTAGCAAACTTCAAAGCTCTCTTATCTTGTGCATTCAATTGATTATTCAAAAGGCATCAAACTGTGAAGGTACAACTTTGTGTAAACATCTACCAACAAGTGGTAACATATACACACTCTTCTTTATCTATCAATTTGTGTTGTTCTATTAGCTCTAGCAAGGTTATCTTGATAACATAAAATCTTTTAGATAAGGGTGATCCTTGAAGTTGTGATTCAAGGTTGTTTGAGATATAAAACCATTGAGTTTGGTGAGCCTTGCATTGTAAAAGTTACTAGTAGAGGTTGTGAGTGTAAAACCATAGCGTGGTGAGCCTCTCTTGTAATCTGTAAACCTGAGCTAATAGTAGAGTGTTTGAAAACCTTAAGTGTAAGCTTAAGGTAGTGGACGCAGATCTTGAGGATCGAACCACTATAAATTGCTTGAGTTCTTTGCTATTGCCTTCTTCATCGCTTTACTTTAAACTGTCTCTATTTTGCCTATATAATTTGTTCTTGGTTTAAAAGCATAAAAGGTTTAATTTTGTGATAATTATCCAAATACCTAATTCACCCCCCTCTTAGGTATTTCAATGGTGAAGATGATGAGATGGCAATTGTAGTTAAGAAGTTCAACAAATTTTACAAAAAGAGATTTCTCAATAATAGTAAAAGACCTTTCAGAAAAGGTGGTCAATAATCATCTTTATTCGAAACACAATGCTATAAATCCAAGAGCATCGAGCATCTTGTTGCCGATTGCCCAAAAGCCTTGGAAAAGGAAGGAAAGGCAAAATTACAGAAGAAGAAATCACTCAAGAAACGCAAAGGACTTGTTAGCACTTGTGATCAATATGCCAATGATGAAAGTGAAGATGATAATGAAGAGAGAGCTAATGTGTGTTTCATTCCAATGAAAGATGAGATACAACCTATTATTTCTACTTCTACTTCTTGTGATGATGATATTGATGAGCCTAGTGAGATGCTTGTTGACATGTGTAGTGAATTGAAAAAGGTTTCACAAAGAAACAAAGAAATGAGATTTAAGGTTGATGAGTTGTTGAATGAAAATTAAAACTATTTTGTTAAAAGAAATACTTCTTGAGTCTGTTGAATGCTTGAATATTAAAAAAAGAATTTTTAAATATTTCCTTGAAAAATGTGTCCCTTGAGAATTAAACTTTTTGTGCTAAGATCTCCTCTCTTGAGAAAACGATTATTGATCAAGAAATTTTAAAAAATAAGGTTGATGACCTTACTTCATGTGTTGAAAAATTTACAAATGAAAGGAACATTCTTGACAAACTTCTTGGATATCAAAGATCCTCATTTGTGAAAAATAGCCTTGGTTACAATTATATAAAAAATGTTCCTAAATAAAAAAAAAATTGTTTGTTGGAGCTACTTCTGCTTCCAAGCCTCATACATGTTGTACTTATTGTGAAAGACATGGGTACAAGGCCACTAGTGGTTATGTGCAAAGAAAGGTGGAAAATGGTGTTAAAATTATTTGCAGAATTAAAGGAACCATAACTAAACCCCTTGGACCCAAGAAGTCACTTCCTCTCATTTAGTATATGTACATCTTCCTCCAAGATCAAGTGCCACTAAGTGGTTCAGGCTACGAATGAAGGATTTGTTACATTTGGTGATAATAAGAAAGGAAAAATCATTTGGTGATAGTAAGAGTGTGAGTCAGCAAGCTCAATGAGTCTGAGTGTGTGTGTGTGTTCATGAGAATACTCTACGTATAGCAGGAATATCATAAAGCATGTGAAATTTTTTTCTAAAATATTTCTTTCATACATAGGACATAGTGGAAAGATTATCCTATCTCTTGCCAGGGATTTCATTCGAGTACAAGATAGGACAACATATTATTTTTCTACACTCTAAAATTTCTGTCGACCAGTCATAGGTTCATTGGGTGCTACCCAAAATCCCAAGTCATAACTTGCCAAAACACCAAATCATTGTTGTTGTGTGTTTTTCGTGCCCTTATATTAAAATTTATCACAATGTCTAACAATTTGCGCATAAAACACTAGGCAAGTGCACCTATAATTATGATTAGTATAATGGTACGTAATTTAAATATCGTATCCACGGGAATGATCAATTACCATTACTCACTTTCTACTCTATTACTTAGTCTATCAAATTTTCTTGTGAAAATAATTGAAATGAAAACTAGGAATAAAAATCTAATTTAAATAGAAAAATTCAGTTTATGTAAATTACAGTTTGCAAGCGAAATTTCAATTGAGAGAATAATACTTGAATGGAAAATCCCCCAAGAATTACCTATATGATAGAAAAGTCCGTTGGTTAATGAATTTCCCTTTTTATGCTTGATGAAATTCCTTAATTAGAACTCGCTCTATCTCTAGATGAAAGTCCTCTACTCTTAGATTAATTAGTTGAAATCTCTTTCTAATCAATTCAATCTAAAAATGCATTTAGATTAGTGAATTTCCAATTAGATTTCTCTGATTACCAAGAAGATATTGAGGTTCCTATCTCTAGTCAGCTAAATCATCCCCATTGTTTGTGTATGGTCTATTTCACCCTTCCTTTCTCAATTCCATGTGAAAAATCCAGATTATGAATCAATTAATAACTTAATTAATTCAAGCAATCAAAACCCCAAATTAGATTTCTCTAATTACCAAGAAGATGTTGAGGTTTCTATCTCTAGTCACCTAAATCATCCCCATTGTTTGTGTATGGTCTATTTTACCCTTCCTTTCTCAATTACAAGTAAAAAATCTAGATTGTGAATCAATTATCAGTTGAGTTAATTCAAACAATCAAACTCACAGACAATCCACAAGAATTCGGAATTCAATTAACCAAGAAAACCAATCATTCACATAGATAATAACTAGGGTTCATAACCATCCAAGTATTCAAGAATTTAGCTCATCAACATATTCCAATTCAAAGAACCTAAAGCAACAAAAAAAAAGAGAAAGAATTGCTCATTTTCATGGCACAAAATATTCTCTTCTTCAAAGCTTGGAGTTCTCCAACTTGGTTGTGAAAAGTTGTGTTCTTGTGATTGAATCTTAAAGATTGATGTTCTCCTTCTTCAAAGATTTGATCTTCTCTCTTGATTTCTCTTGCAAAGATTGAAGATTTGGGAGAGCTTTTGGATGTTTTTCTCTCTGTTTTTCTCCTCCATGGAACCCTAGGTGGCCGCCCCTTCAAATTCCATAAAAGGGTATATATATACAAAGAGAGCCAAAATTGCAGAAAATTCTGTTTCTGCCAAAACGGCACCTTTTGGTTTGTTGGTGAGTTCAGAGCATTAAATCTGAAGATTTTGGTCTTCATGTCTTCATACAAGTTGTAGATAATAATCTTATATTTTCTACAGAGCTTTGAATCACCTCCATTAGACATCTAGAACTCAAGATATGGTAATTACACCACAATGTGTCAAAACTACAACCAAATCCATAAATACTGACTTTGCACTATATGTATTGTGGCCAAACTAATTCGGATTGATGTAAATGTTACCATTATGGAAACTTCAGAATCTCCTATATACTTATCCAGAAGATCATGTCTGCATTTGAAATCTCTAAGGTGGTCAAAATCCCACTTGAATTGTTCTGTCATGCTACCCTGTTTTGCTGCTCTGTTTTGCATTCTTCTTTTTTTTTCTTCATTATAAGTATATAGAATCTCCTTCATTGCTTCATTGTGCTCCAAATCTTCAATAAACTATTCTAAACCAAATGAGAGATAAAGGGAGTGTAAATAGTGTTTGAAACACTAAAATTCAACAGAAATTTGAGCTCAAAATGATCATTATATTAAGCACAAATATGAAATATCAAACTCCCCCACACTTTGACATTGCTTGTCCCCAGGCAATACTACAAAACAACTAAAAATTTTGAACAATAAACTACAAGAAATAAAGAGTGTTCTGCAGCATTTCAAAGGGAGGTAGAATAGAGACAACATTAGTTCTTAAGAAAATTTTAAGCATGTCTACACAAACAATCTAAACGTCGTCTCAAATACCCATAAAAAAGATTTAACAATTACCCTCTTGTCTTATAAAGCAAGTAAGAATTCGTATGTATGTGTGTGTCCAGCAATGCAAATGCTAAATAATTATAAGAGGGGAATGTCATATTATTGGCCAAGGAATTCTCATCAACAAAGCATAATGACCCATAAGCTTGGCATTCACAAAACCTCTCCACTAATACGGTATCCAAAATTTAACCTCAATTAGGTAGGACTTTCATGCTTGTAACTTTAGGCTCAAGTAAAGTTTAAGGTGCCAAATGAAAGGTAAGGAGTTCAAAAGTAATGGGACATAAAACAAAAGTAATAACCCTTATTAGCCCCAAGGAATATCACCATTCTCATACATCTAACCACAAACTCCCATCCTCAACAAGCTCTCCTCACCCTACATTCAACAAACTTGCACCAAATCATAATTCAAACCACAAATTTTTTCCTTCACCATCTATCTTTGTCAACCACAAGTTTATACCTCAATGATAACAAAATTCGCAATAATATTGAAAACATATAATTCTTGAAGGCATCAATAAATGTACTAAGCCTTCAAAGTAGTAAACATATATAACTTTTTTCTTTTTTTCTTCTTTTATTTCAATTTTTTTATTGAGGTATATTTCGATTCCCTATCAAATAAATAAATTCATCTCCCTTTTTCTTTGAATATCTCAACCCATAAAGCCATTTTTTCTATCATCTTCCTCTCCACCCTTTTCCAATTTCCACGATGCTCTTTGCCAAATTAAGGGTAAAAATGCATTTAACTCTCACAAAGAAGGTTAAAATATAAAGAGCAGAGTTTAAAATTTGAAAGAAGGATCAATAAAAAATATAGATTGGAAATTTTGTGCACAAAGGATTCAAGAAATGGTACTACAGATAAAATAAAAAGCGGTGGTTAGAAAGGCTCATTCGGGACAAAGAAGGCCAATTACCATCATTTCGAGATCAAACTAAGGTTACTTACTCATTTCACCTCAAGGCAAGTGAATGCGGGTTCTCGGAAAAAAGTTAGGTTGAATTCCAAGGCCAATAACACAAGATTCAACTCCATAATCATCACAACAAAAGCAAAGAGGAAATGTGCTTAAAAGATAAATTCCATACAAGCAAAGAATACAAGGGGTGGTTACTAAATCTATGTTTAAGGTACTAGTTATGACCTTTAGAATGCTTGTATAACCACTCTTTGAGAAAAGATTAAACCTGCAAGTCTTGAAAATATTTTAAAGATTCCAAAAATAAAAACAAGAAAATTCATCCAAAATTCTTGAAAATAAACTATACTAAAGCCAACTCCCCCACACTTAAGGCAACATTGTCCCCAATATTGGGAGAAAGATACACAAAAGACTATAAATAGAAATTTAAAGATTGCACTCCAAACAACCAAACACAAAAAGGTTAACAAAAGGGTTGTTTCGTACGTGAAGGCTGGGCGAACCTATATGAGCAGCAAGCTGCACCTTCTATATACTACACAACAAGAATAAACGAGAGAAAGTTGGAAACCAAGACAAAATTAAAATTCAAGCATAAAAACATAGGAAGGAAATAAAGAAAGAGAATAAGAAAAAGAGAAAAGAGAACTCCCTTGATGTAGCGTTCATACACCAATTGCTCCACCATTAGGTTCGGGGCCAACTCCTCTCTCCTCTTTCTTTTTTTTACACATGCGAATAGTGCTGCAAACGGAGTTTTTCACCCTTTTTTTTAACAAGACTACAAGTATGCAACCACAAATTCAACAATCAATTTTAACAAAATAATAACTCATGAACATAAAAATTACACCAAACAACACACAACAGAAAATTTCCACAACTCAAAACAATTAAAACTTGAAACTCAAACAAAAGTAAATAAAATTATGTACAAATGAATCAAAAGCATTGCAAATCACTTATCTTCCAGATCATGGAGGATTAAAGAAACTTTTTCAAGTCCCTTAGGATCCCCTCCATGATAGAGTTTGAGGCGATGACCGTTAACTTTAAATGTTCCTTTATCTGGATGTGCAAACTCCACTACACCATAAGGGTAGACCTTGTTTACTACAAATGGTCCTGACCATTGAGATTTGAACTTTCCAAGAAAGAGCCTCAACCAAGAATTGAACAATAATACTTGATCTCCTTACTTAAATTCTCGGTTTGGCAACACATGTTTGTCGTGCCATTGCTTCTCCTTCTCCTTGTAGATTTGTGAATTATCATAGGCTTCTCTCCTCCATTCATCAAGTTTGTTGATTTGGAGCATTCTTTACTTTCCTGCAATGTTAAGATCAAAGTTAACCGACTTGATATCCCAATATGCTTTATGCTCAACCTCCACCGGCAAATGACAAGATTTCCCATAAACCAATCTATATGGAGTAGACACAATGGGAGTCTTGTATGATGTCCTATATGCCCACAAAGCATCATCAAGCTTAACACTCCAATCCTTTCTAGTACGCTAAAAAATCTTTTCCAAAATTCTTTTGATTTCTCTATTAACAACTTCTACTTGACCACTAGTTTGAGGGTGATACGGGGTCGCCTTCTTGTGAGTAACACCTAATCGAAGCAATACTTTCTCAAGTTGTTGGTTACAAAAGTGGGTTCCCCTATCACTTATTAAAGCTCTAGGAATGCCAAAGCGAGTAAACAATTTCTTCAATAACTTAACAACCACTCTAGCATCATTTGTGGGCAAAGCTTGGGCTTTGACCCATCTAGAGACATAATCAACTCGACCAAAATATATGTATTATCAAAAGAGTTTGGAAAAGGACTCATGAAATCAATACCCCAACAGTCAAATACTTCACAAACTTGAAATGTAGAGAGAGGCATTTCATGTATTTTTGAGATATTACCTGTCTGTTGGCAATTATCACACTTTTTGACATATCTTTGGGCATCCTTAAACAAAGTCGGCTGATAGAATCCCAACTCTAGTACCTTTCTGGCTGTCCCATTAGCTTGATAATGACCCCTGGTCGGACCTTTATGGCAATGCTCCAAGATGTCCATATTCTCGGGGTATGTTACACATCTCCATAAGATTTGATCTGCGAAAATTCGAAACAGATATAGATCCTCCCAAAGATAGTACTTTAACTCCAAAAATAATTTCTTCTTTTGTTGAGGAGTCAAGTTCTTTGGTAAGATCCGACCTACAATATAGTTAGCATAATCTGCAAACCAAGGAATGTGATCATTGTGACCTACTGATGTGAGCTAGCCTACGGATTGCTATGATGGCTTAGACGTGTCAAATAAAGAGCTAATCATAACGGTCGGGCCAATAACTAGAGCTAGGGCTAAGACGCTTCAAGAGGCCTTGTTTGCCTATGTGGATTGACATTTGAAGACCAAACTTGTTGGAGGAGATTTAGTTGGACCACAGCCCAACTTGGTCCATTTGTCTAAAATACTTGGGCCGGACTTGAAGGCTATGTAATGTGCTTAAGTCCAAGAGGCAATTATGTTTTAAAGACTTGGGCTGTCAACCTTGTTGGAATTGTCTTATTTTGGGCTCATATGTATCTTGTTTTTTATGTTGGGCTTATATGTATCATTAAGCCCAACCCTTTCTTTCAAACCCTAGCTATAAGTAGCCTTCTTGGAGGAAAATTAGGGCAGATTTTGAGTGTCATTTTGAGGGGCTGCCGCCACCACCTTGAGAGGGTTGAATCCTCTTACTCTTGTTACTCCAAGAACTTCACTTTCACTTATCAATTGAGTTTTCCGATTGTGGCGTGTAAGTGTTCTTCTTATTGGTTAAATTCTTATTATCGGGATTGCTTAGAACAAGTTTCTAAGAGGTGTCGTAGGAATTTAATTATATTGTGTTTATAAGAATTGTTTGTTGTTTGAAAGTCGAATCTTTGTTTGTCCAAGCTGAAAATTCCATCACCTATTTCGTTCTTCTGCGGATTGCACGTCATTTTGGTATCAGATGATGTGAGCAATTCTACGAATTGCTATGATGGCTTAGACATGTCAAATAAAGAGCTAATCATACCGGTCGGGCCAATAACTAGAGCTAGGGCTAAGACGCTTCAAGAGGCCTTGTTTGCCTACGTGGATCAACATTAGAAGACCAAACTTGTTGGAGGAGATTTAGTTGGACCACAGCCCAACTTGGTCCATTTGTCTCAAATACTTGGGCCGGACTTGAAGGCTATGTAATGGGCTTAAGTCCAAGAGGCAATTATGTTTTAAAGACTTGGGCTATCAACCTTGTTGGAATTGTTTTATTTTGGGCTCATATGTATCTTGTTTTTATGTTGGGCTTATATGTATCATTAAGCCCAACCTTTCTTTCAAACCCTAGCTATAAGTAGTCTTCTTGGAGGAAAATTAGGGTAGATTTTGAGTGTCATTTTGAGGGGCTACCGCCACCACCTTGAGAGGGTTGAATCCTCTTACTCTTGTTACTCCAAGAACTTCACTTTCACTTATCAATTGAGTTTTCCGATTGTGGCGTGTAAGTGTTCTTCTTATTGGTTAAATTCTTATTATCGGGATTGCTTAGAACAAGTTTCTAAGAGGTGTCGTAAGAATTTAATTATATTGTGTTTATAAGAATTGTTTGTTGTTCGAAAACCGAATCTTTGTTTGTCCAAGCTGAAAATTCCATCACCTAGTTCGTTCTTCCGCGGATTGCACGTCATTTTGGTATCAGAGCCGAGGTGTGGAGGAGGATTTTCATTCTGCTCCGTTGAAGCTCAAAGGCTGCCCGAACAGCCACTTCAAACGGCTTCTTCAAAGACTAACCGAGAAGCTTCAAAAGGTGTGAAAATTTCAGCCTAGGTTTCCAATTCTTTGTATTAAGCATTTTGTAATATTTGCTTGGGATAAATTGTTATAAAAAAAACAGTACAATCAAATACATATACACATATATTTCGGACAAGAAAAGAAAAGTACAAAGTCAGTGCAAAAAAACTTTTCTTTCTAGTATATTCATACTTCTTGTTGGACCATTTTGAGTTACTTGTGATAGGCAATTTTTAAAATTTTGTTTGTTCCAATTGTTAGCTTGTTATAGTTCTTGTTTTGAGCTTCCAAGATTGTATGCTATTTACTGTTTTTGGGTTGGATATTGTTGTAAATCTGACTCGTTGTTGGCAATTTGTTGTCTGGACTATTGAAGTTTCAAAGATTGTAAACAATTGTTAGTGTATTGGTTGTGTTGTAAACAATTGTTAGTGTATTGGTTATCGTTTGCTACTTAGACAATTGTAACCTATTGTCTTTGGGCTGTTTGGTACTTGGAAGGTTGTAACCTACTGTTCTTGGGCTGGTCATTGTTTGATAATTGTAAACACTTGTAACCTAGTGTTCTTGGGCTGGTCATTGCTTGATGCTTTTGTAACCTAGTGTTCTTGGGCTGGTTGTTGCATGTTATTTGGGCTCCAACTAGACTCGTTGGTTTGTTGAGTTTGGTTCTTAAGTGTAGCTTGAGTTTAAGAGGAATTGAGTGGTAAAAGGCAAGAGTGTGTGAGCTCATTTGAGGGTGTCATTGCCATGACATAAACACGAGGGGAGTGATAACATTTGAGTGAAACACGTGAGGGAGTGTGTGAGGTTGTTTATTTCTAACGTTGTTTTGCAGGTACAATATCACTTCGCAATGTCACAAGGAGGTAGTACCGAGGAGCACCAAGGGGGAGATGCAAATATTGCTTTCACTTTGAAAGCTATGCAGCAACAATTTGAGAGGTTCAACCAAGCCTTTGATGAATGAGATAAGAGAACAAATTGATGAAATCAGACAAGAGAGGCGTGCGGAACCTCAAGGGAGACGTGCGGGAGTGTGCCAACAACAACCACCACCTCGTCGACCTCTACCTCGGTATGAACCGGAGGAGGATGAGTTTGCGGAGGAGGAGGAGATTGAGGCACCCCGACCTAGGAGATTTCAAAGGGACTTGCCATTTAATAGAAGAGACGGAGACCTCAAATCCATTAAAATGCAGATTCCAGCTTTCAAAGGAAGGAATGATGCTGACGCTTACTTAGAGTGGGAAAGGAAGGTGGATTTGATTTTTGAGTGTCACAACTTTTCCGAGGATAAGAAGGTAAAAATTGCAGCCGTTGAATTTACTGATTATGCACTAATATGGTGGGATCAAATGGTGACATCTAGGAGGAGAAATGGAGAGATGCCGATTGCTACGTGGGGAGCAATGAAGGCATGCATGAGGAAGCGTTTTGTGCCTTCTTACTACTATAGGGAGATGCACCAAAAACTTCAACGACTCACTCAAGGGCCTAAATCAGTTGAAGACTATCACAAGGAGATTGAAGTGGCTATGATCCGAGCCAACATCGAGGAAGATCCGGAGGCGACAATGGCCAGATTTTTGAGTGGGCTCAATAGGGAGATAGCTAACGTTGTGGAGCTGTAACACTACCTAGAGATTGAGGACATGGTGAACTTGGCCATGAAAGTGGAGAGACAGCTAAAGACTAGACTGGCAGCAAGGAGCGGAGCAAATTCTAACTATGGCTGGAACTCTAGATGGCCTAAAAAGGAGGACAAGCTTAAGGAAGCACCTAGAGTGGAATTCAAGGAAGCACGCACCTAAGAAACCAATCGGGGAATCTGAAATGAAAGGTACCTCCAACACCCAAGCTACCTCTAGTAAGCATTCTTCCATGAAATGTTTTAAATGCTTCGGAACTGGTCATTTTGCATCTCAATGTCCTAATAAGAAGATTATGATTATGAGAGACAATGAAGTGATTGATTCCGAGGATAGTAGTAGTGAAACTGAATTTGTTCATGAAAATGCCTTTGATGATGATGATTGCTTTGAGAGGGCTGTTACAGGGGAAGCACTTGTAGTTAGGAGAGTATTGAGTACTCGGGCTGCAGAAGAGATTGTAGATCAAAGAGAAAATCTTTTTCATTCAAGGTGTTTAGTGGGAGGAAAAGTGTGCAATTTGATCATTGATGGGGGAAGTTGTACCAATACAGCTAGTACCACCATGGTAGAGAAATTGGGGCTGACTTGCATGAAACATCCAGAACCTTATAAGTTACAATGGTTTAATGATAGTGCGGATGTGAAGGTAACTAAATAGGTATTGGTGACCTTCTTAATTGGTAGATATGCGGATGAGGTGTTGTGTGATGTGGTTCCCATGGAGGCTGGTCATATACTCCTTGGAAGACCTTAGCAGTTTGATAGGCGAGTATCACATGATAGGTATACCAATAGGTACTCATTCAAATTTAAGGGCAGAAATTTCATTCTTATACCTCTATCACCTCGTGAGCTATACTTGGACCAGTCAAAGGTAAGTAAAGGAGAGGAGGGTTCGGGTATAGAGCGTGACAAAATTAAAGAGGGAAAAGAGGCCCAAAAGAAAATTGGGAGTGGCCCAAATGTGAGTGACTACACAGTGA
Source organism: Rauvolfia tetraphylla (assembly GCA_030512225.1). NCBI lineage: Eukaryota > Viridiplantae > Streptophyta > Magnoliopsida > Gentianales > Apocynaceae > Rauvolfia > Rauvolfia tetraphylla. The sequence goes on along the minus strand of JAJQKT010000024.1, from coordinate 5,508,443 downwards.
GTGAAAGATGCATTGAACAAAAAGGAGAGAGGAGAGCACTAGTCATAGTAAGATATAGAGAGTGTTTTGTTTCTGACACTAACCCTCTTGATTCTTTGCCTAGCGTGTTTTCATCTCTTTTGCAGGATTATGCGGATGTTTTTCCTGAAGAAATGCCCCCGGGATTACCACCCTTGAGAGGCATAGAGCACCAAATAGACTTTGTGCCTGGAGCTCAAATACCTAACCGTCCAGCTTACCGGAGTAATCCTGAGGAAACAAAAGAGCTTCAGAAACAAGTTGATAAGCTATTAGAGAAAGGACACATGAGAGAGAGCTTGAGTCCTTGTGCTGTACCTGTACTGTTGGTGCCAAAGAAGGATGGAACGTGGAGGATGTGTGTGGATTGTAGAGTTGTCAACAAAATTACTGTAAAGTATCGCCATCCTATTCCTAGGTTAGATGACATGCTTGATGAGCTGCATGGTGCATGTATCTTTACAAAAATTGACTTGAAAAGTGGATACCACCAAATTAGAATGAAACCAGGAGATGAATGGAAAACTACTTTCAAAACTAAGTATGGATTGTATGAGTGGTTAGTCATGCCATTTGGTTTAACTAATGCACCCAGCACCTTTATGAGATTGATGAATCATGTTTTGCGTGCATTTCTTGGAAAATTTGTGGTTGTATACTTTGATGACATTTTGATATATAGCACTAATTTAGATATGCATGTCATGCATGTGAAATGTGTCTTAGATGTATTAAGACATGAAAAACTATATTCAAACCTCAAGAAGTGTACATTTTGCATTGAGCGGTTAGTATTTTTGGGGTTTGTAATCAGTTCCCATGGAGTTGAGGTTGATAGTGAGAAGGTGAGGGCTATCCAGGATTGGCCAACTCCGAAGAGTGCGAGTGACGTGAGAAGTTTTCATGGACTTGCTAGTTTCTATAGGAGATTTGTGAAGGATTTTTCTACCATTGCTGCTCCTTTAACTGAGGTAATTAAGAAAGAAAAAGGGTTTACTTGGGGTCGGGAACAAGAACATGCATTTACATTGTTGAAAGAAAAATTATGTTCTACTCCTATTTTATGTTTACCTGATTTTCAGAAAGCTTTTGAGGTTGAATGTGATGCTTTTGGGATTGGTATCGGTGCTGTACTTTTGCAGGAGAACAAACCAGTTGCATATTTCAGTGAGAAGCTTAGTGGTGCACAACTCAATTATCCCACATATGACAAGGAGTTGTATGCAGTTGTGAGAGCATTGGAAGTGTGGCAGCATTATCTCCAACCTAGAGAGTTTGTCATTAGGACCCGATCATGAGTCTTTAAAGCATTTGAAGGGACAGAGGGCAAGTCGAGCAAGCGACATGCCACCTGGGTGGAGTTTCTAGAAACCTTTCCCTATGTGCTGCAATACAAGCAAGGGAAGGAGAATGTGGTAGCTGATGCTTTATCTAGGAGGTATTCCTTGATTACTACTCTACATTCTAAATTATTAGGATTTGAGCAGACTTAAGGAATTATATGTTTGGATGATGATTTTGCTATCGTATATTCTCGCTTGTGAACATACTGCATTCGAAAATTCTATAAGCATGATGGGTATCTCTTTCGGGGTAATCAATTATGTGTACCTAACTGTTCTATGCACACTTTATTTGTGCTTGAGGCTCATAGTGGAGGATTGATGGGACATTTTGGGGTTACTAAAACTTTGGATATTTTGCAAGAACATCTCTTTTGGCCCGGAATGCGTAAAGATGTGGAACGTGTGTGTGCCAAGTGTATTGCATGTAGACAGAGCCAAATCCATCGTTAAACCTCATGGTTTGTATACCCTTTACCCGTACTCGCGAACCATGGACTCGATATCTCTATGGACTTTGTTTTGGGTTTGCCTAAGACCAAAAAAGTAATATGATAAGCATCTTCGTTGTTGTTGATAGGTTTAGTAAGATGGCGCATTTCATTGCATGCCATAAACCCCGATGATGCTGTGCAAGTGGCTGATTTATTTTTCAAAGATGTTGTTAGATTGCATGGCATTCTTAGGTCTATTGTTTCGTATAGAGATGCTAAATTTCTAAGCCATTTTTTGGCGTGTGTTGTAGGGGGCAAATTGGGTACCAAACTTCTTTATTCTACTACATGTCACCCACTGATCGATGGTCAAACCGAGGTTGTCAATAGGACCTTAGGTACCTTACTACGTCGTCGTCGTTGGTAAGAATCTTAAAACGTAGAGTGAATGTTTACCATTTATCGAGTTTGCATATAACCCTGGAGTGTGCACTCAACCACAGAGTTATTCACCATTTGAACTTGTATATGGCTTTAATCCTTTAATCTGTTTTGGATTTGGTGCCTTTACCTTTGCATGAGTTGTCTAGTACAGATATGGTAAGAGCAAAGCCGAGGCTGGTACGAGCCCTACACGAGAAGGCGAGACAGAGATATTGAGCAGAAAAAATAAGGTCTACGCCAAACAAGCCAATAAAGGATGAAAATTGGTGACTTTTGAACCCGGTGATTGGGTTTGGGTGCACTTAAGAAGGAACGTTTTCCCGCCCAGATGAAGTCCAAATTAGCTCCTAGGGGAGATGGTCCATTTCAAGTGGTAGAAAGAATCAACAACAATGCCTACAAGCTTGATCTCGCAAAGTGAGTATGGTGTTTCGCGACCTTTAATGTTGCCGACCTTTCTCCTTTTTGATATGGATTCGATTCGAGGACGAATCTTCGTGAGGAGGAGGGGACTGATGTGAGCAAGCCTACGGATTGCTATGATGGCTTAGACGTGTCAAATAAAGAGCTAATCATACCTGGGGTCGGGACCCAATAACTAGAGCTAGGGCTAAGACGCTTCAAGAGGCCTTGTTTGCCTATGTGGATCGACATTTGAAGACCAAACTTGTTGGAGGAGATTTAGTTGGACCACAGCCCAACTTGATCCATTTGTCTCAAATACTTGGGCCGGACTTGAAGGCTATGTAATGTGCTTAAGTCCAAGAGGCAATTATGTTTTAAAGACTTGGGTTGTCAACCTTGTTGGAATTGTCTTATTTTGAGCTCATATGTATCTTGTTTTTTAAGTTGGGCTTATATGTATCATTAAGCCCAACCCTTTCTTTCAAACCCTAGCTATAAGTAGCCTTCTTGGAGGAAAATTAGGGCAGATTTTGAGTGTCATTTTGAGGAGCTGCCGCCACCACCTTGAGAGGGTTGAATCCTCTTACTCTTGTTACTCCAAAAACTTCACTTTCACTTATCAATTGAGTTTTCCGATTGTGGCGTGTAAGTGTTCTTCTTATTGGTTAAATTCTTATTATCGGGATTGCTTAGAACAAGTTTCTAAGAGGTGTCGTAGGAATTTAATTATATTGTGTTTATAAGAATTGTTTGTTGTTCGAAAGTCGAATCTTTGTTTGTCCAAGCTGAAAATTCCATCACCTAGTTCGTTCTTCCGCGGATTGCACGTCATTTTGGTATCAGAGCCGAGGTTGTGGAGAGGATTTTCATTCTGCTCCATTGAAGCTCAAAGACTGCCCGAACAGCCACTTCAAACGGCTTCTTCAAAGACTAACCGAGAAGCTTCAAAAGGTGTGAAATTTTCAGCCTAGGTTTCCAATTCTTTGTATTAAGCATTTTGTAATATTTGCTTGGGATAAATTGTTATAAAAAAAACAGTACAATCAAATACATATACACATATATTTCGGACAAGAAAAGAAAAGAAAAAAAACAGAAGAAAAAAAAAAGTCGGTCCGAAAAAAAAAAATTCTTTGTAGTATATTCATACTTCTTGTTGGACCATTTTGAGTTACTTGTGATAGGCATTTTTTTTAAAAAAAATTTGTTTGTTCCAATTGTTAACTTGTTATAGTTCTTGTTTTGAGCTTCCAAGATTGTATGCTATTTACTGTTCTTGGGTTGGATATTGTTGTAAACTGGACTGTTGTTGGCAATTTGTTGCTGGACTATTGAAGTTTCAAAGATTGTAAGCACTTGTTAGTGTATTGGTTGTGTTGTAAACAATTGTTAGTGTATTGGTTATCGTTTGCTACTTAGACAATTGTAACTTATTGTCTTTGGGCTGTTTGGTACTTGGAAGGTTGTAACCTAGTGTTCTTGAGCTGGTCATTGCTTGATGCTTTTGTAACCTAGTGTTCTTGGACTGGTTGTTGCATATTATTTGGGCTCCAACTAGACTCGTTGGTTTGTTGAGATTGGTTCTTAAGTGTAGCTTGAGTTTAAGAGGAATTGAGTGGTAAAAGGCAAGAGTGTGTGAGCTCATTTGAGGGTGTCATTGCTGTGACATAAACACGAGGGGAGTGATAACATTTGAGTGAAACACGTGAGGGAGTGTGTGAGGTTGTTTATTTCTAACGTTGTTTTGCAGGTACAATATCACTTCGCAATGTCACAAGGAGGTAGTACCGAGGAGCACCAAGGGGGAGATGCAAATATTGCTTTCACTTTGAAAGCTATGCAGCAACAATTTGAGAGGTTCAACCAAGCCTTTGATGAGATAAGAGAACAAATTGATGAAATCAGACAAGAGAGGCGTGCGGAACCTCAAGGGAGACGTGCTGGAGTGCGCCAACAACAACCACCACCTCGTCGACCTCTACCTCGGTATGAACCGGAGGAGGATGAGTTTGCGGAGGAGGAGGAGATTGAGGCACGCCGACCTAGGAGATTTCAAAGGGACTTGCCATTTAATAGAAGAGACGGAGACCTCAAATCCATTAAAATGCAGATTCCCGCATTCAAAGGAAGGAATGATGCCGATGATAAGAAGGTAAAAATTGCAGCCGTTGAATTTACTGATTATGCACTAATATGGTGGGATCAAATGGTGACATCTAGGAGGAGAAATGGAGAGATGCCGATTCACATGAACATCACATGAACAATATTTTTTGAAACTAGTCGTTACTAGCCGTTTTATGGCTGTTTAAACTGAGTTTTGAATTCTATAAAAGCCATAAACTCCAGATTTTTCACAAGAACTTTTGAACTTAATAAATTTTACATTATCCAACTTGTTTTACATCAAATTGAATTGAAAAGCTCTCAAATTTTCTTGTGCTCAAAGATTGAAATTCAAGATCCCAAAGGCAACAAATTGTGAAGGTGAAACATTGTGTAATCATCTACCAACAAAGTGGTAACATCTTACACACTCTCTTTTCTTATCTCAATTGTGTTTTCTACTAGCTCATTGCAAGGTTATCTTGTGACATAAAACTCTTTTGTGGAAGGGTGAGCCATAGACTAGATTAATCAAGGTTGTAGTGTAAAACCCGTGTGAGGGTGAGCCTTGGATTACATTAGTCTTGAGATTGTCTTTAGATATAAAATCCTTGTGGAAGGGTGAACCTTGTTTGTATAATTACTAGAAGAGGTTGTGAGTGTAAAACCATAGTGTGGTTAGCCTCTTATGTAATTGTTGAAATTGAGCATATAGTGGATTGATTGAAATCCTTGAGTGTGGACTCAAGGTAGTGGATGTAGATCTTGAAGAGATCGAACCACTATAAATCGGGTGTTCATTTTCTTATTGCTTTACTTGCTTACATACTTATGTTATTATTATTTGTTCTTAGTTGTTGATTAATTGGATGTGATTTTTATTGTTTGATCATCTTGTCTCAACCATTGAATCACATATAAACTTAGAGTTTGTGAATTTGAAGAAGAGCTTTTATTAAGGCAAAGGATTTGCAAAATAGAAAAAGATTTCGATAATTAGCCAAATACCTAATTCACCCCCCACTTAGGTATTTCATTTTCCATGCCATTGCCTTTTTATGCTTCTTTAACACTTTGATGAGCTCTTGTTTATGCTCTTTTAGCAAATTATTTACAATGATCACAGGAAGTTTAGAATTGTTTACGATGATCTGATAACTTCTTCAGCTCCAACTCTGGGGGATCTTCAATGGAAGATTGCATTCTACTCCCTTTTTCCCTTTCAATCTTCTCAAACATCGTCCCTTTGGTAGTGAATGGGGATGACTCCAAATGTGCTATAATTTCGTCAACTTCATGCTGCCCCTCCTTTATTTCTTCACCTTGAAATAGAGATATTTCCAAAGGGTGATCAATTGAGTTTATGTAAATTTCAGTTTGCAAGAGAAATTTCAATTGAGAGAATAATACTTGAATGGAAAATCCCCCTAGAATTACCTATGTGATAGAAAAGTCCCTTGGTTAATGAATTCCCCTTCTTATACTTGATGAAATTCCTTAATTAGAACTCACTGTATCTCTAGATGAAAGTCCTCTACTTTTAATTAATTAGTTGAAATCTCTTTCTAACCAGTTCAACCTAAAAATGCATTTAGATTAGTGAATTTCCAATTAGATTTCTCTGATTACCAAGAATATGTTGAGGTTCCTATCTCTAGTTAGCTAAATCATCCCCATTGTTTGTGTATGGTCTATTTCACTCTTCCTTTCTCAATTCCAAGTGAAAAATTCAGATTATGAATCAATTAACAACTGAATTAATTCAAGCAATCAAACCCGCAAATTACATTTCTCTAATTACCAAGAAGACGTTGAGGTTTCTTTCTCTAGTCACCTAAATCATCCCCATTGCTTGTGTATGGTCTATTTCACCCTTCCTTTCTCAATTCCAAGTGAAAAATCCAGATTGTGAATCAATTATCAGTTGAGTTAATTCAAACAATCAAACTCACAGACAATCCACAAGAATTCGGAATTCAATTAACCAAGAAACCAATCATTCACATAGATAATAACTAGGGTTCATAACCATCCAAATATTCAATAATTTAGCTCATCAACATATTACAATCAAAGAACATAAAGCAACAAAAAAGAGAAAGAATTGCTCATTTTCATGTCACAAAATATTCTCTTCTTCAAAGCTTGGAGTTCTCCAACTTGGTTGTGAAAAGTTGTGTTCTTGAGCTTGAATCTTCAAGATTGATGTTCTCATTCTTCAAAGATTTGATCTTCTCTCTTGATTTCTCTTGCAAAGATTGAAGATTTGGGAGAGCTTTTGGATTTTTTTCTCTCTTTTTTTCTCCTCCATGGAACCCTAGGCGGCCGCCTCTTCAAATGCCCTAAAAGGGTACATATATACCTCCAAAAAAGAGAGCTAAAATTGCAGAAAATTATGTTTCTGCCCAAACGGCACCATTTGCTTTATTGGTGAATTCAGAGCATTAAATCTGACGATTTTGGTCTTCATGTCTTCATACAAGTTGTAGATAATAATCTTATATTTTCTACATAGCATTGAATCACCTCCATTAGACACCTAGAACTCAAGATATGGTAATTACACCACAATGTGTCAAAACTGCAACCAAATCCAGAAATACTGAATTTGCACTATATGTAGGGTGACCAAAAGAATTCGGATTGATGTAAATGTTACCATTATTGAAACTTCAGAATCTCCTCTATAATTTTCCAGAAGATCATTTCTTCATTTTAAATCTCTAAGGAGGTCAAAATCCCACTTGAATTGTTCTGTCCTGCTGCCCTGTTTTGCTGCTCTATTTTGGATTTTTTTTCTTCGTTATAAGTATGTAGAATCTCCTTCATTGCTTCATTGTGCTCCAAATATTTAATAAAATAATCTAAACCAAATAAGAGATAAAAGGAGTGTAAATGGTATTTGAAACACTTAAATTCAACAGAAATTTGAGCTCAAAATGATCATTATATTAAGCACTAATATGAAATACCAATTGTGTACATCAACTGATCACATCCATGCCAAAGATAGAACTAGCATAGATTGATTTCTTATGCATAGAACCTTACTAACATCTTACCCTGACGTGCAATCCACGGAAGAAGCAATGGAGTTGATGGAAATTTCAGCTTTGAACAACAATGACTCTACTTTCACACAACTTACAATTCTTATACACAAAAGATAATTAAATTCCTACGACACCTCTTAGAAACTTGTTCTAAGCAATCCCGATAATAAGAATTAACCAAGTAAGAACAACACTTACACGCCACAATTGGAAGTCTCAATTGATAAGTGAAAATGAGGTTCTTGGAGTAACAAGAGTAAGAGGAATGAAACCTCTCAAGTGGTGGCGGCAGCCCCTCATAGAATGACAATCAAATCTGCCCTAATTTTCCTCCAAGAAGACTACTTATAGCTAGGGTTTGAAAGAAAGGTTGGGCTTAATGATACAAATAAGCCCAACATAAAAACAAAATACATATGAGCCCAAAATAAAACAATTCCAACAAGGTTGACAGCCCAAGTCTTTAAAACATAATTGCCTCTTGGACTTAAGCCCATTACATAGCCTTCAAATCCTGCCCAAGTATTTGAGACAAATGGACCAAGTTGGGCTGCTGTGGTCCAACTAAATCTCCTCCAACAAGTTTGGTCTTCAAATGTTGATCCACGTAGGCAAACAAGGCCTCTTGAAGCGTCTTAGACCTAGCTCTAGTTATTGGCCCGACAGGTATGATTAGCTCTTTATTTGACACGTCTAAGCCATCATAGCAATCCGTAGGCTTGCTCACATCATACCCTTTCCAGAAAAATCCACAAATTTTCACTTCTTATAGCCTTAGAAGCTCTTTTTCAGGTGAAGAAGGATGAAGAAACATGAGATAGCAAAGAGAGTCTAAAAGTGAGATTGTGTGAAATAGGTAGAATAGAGTTTGTCTTGCATTCTAGAATGAATACGGCCGGCTGAAATGGAGAGAGAAGTGTGTGAAATCTCTGGTATGTGTATGATAGCATGTGCGGTGCAAGATAGCATAATCCTTGAGTGTAATATTGGTTAAACTAGAGAGAGAAGCAAGAACATGCATTGGTCAACTTGTGAGGTGGAAAATGATTATGTTTGCATGCTCATTTTGATTTTAATTATTTTTCATCCATTCCAGAGTATAATGGACGGTTGCAAGGACAGAAATCTAGAAGAATTTCGAACTAATGAGGGGCAAAAATTGGAAAATCACATTAGGGAGTAAAATGACCAATTTATGCTTTATTTACTTTTATACATTTTTGGTACTTTCTTTCTTCAAGAAGCTTCTTTTAAGTATTCTAACATTATTATTTCCATTTAAACTATTTATTAACTGAAATTATTGATTTATTATTCATTTTTAATGTGTAGGTTGACTTTTTAGTTTTTAAGATTGGTTATACGACAAGTTTAATCTTTAATAAATTCTTCACTATAACATAGGTTGTCTGAGCCCTATAACTCATCAATAACCCTTGTACAATCCTCAACCTTGATTTGGGACCTTCCAGTCCTCAATTCAAAGTTTCAGAAGCCTATTTCTCAGCCTGATGTCCTCTAAAACCCTAATTAGCTGGTGGAGTGTTACAATACATGTACTATTCTTGATAGTGTAAGTGGTAAAGCTATTTTTGTCGCAAATAGAGTTGAAAATGTATATATGCTATATATTGATGAACTTTTTGCTAGTGATGTTAAATGTCTTGTCATTTATGATAATGCAAGTTATTTATGGCGTAGAGGACTAGGTCATGTGGGTATGGACTTTTTAAACATACTTTTCTCTCAAGAATTGGTTAGAGGTTTACAAAAAATACTTTTGGTAAAAATTTTCTTTGTGGTGCTTGACAATGTGTAAAACAAACAAAACCCTCTTTCAAATCCAAGAAAATGGTTTCTATCTCAAAACCACTTGAGCTTGTTCATATGGATTTATTTGGACCAACGAGGACCACTAGTCTTGGTGGTAAGAGGTATGTGTACGTAATTGTTGATGACTTTTATAGATTCACAAGGGGTACTTTTTTTAGCTATAAAGGATAAAGTCTTTCATGAATTTGCAAGCCTTTTCAAAAAGGTTCAAACCACCGTGGATTGCAAATTAATTTCCATTAAGAGTGACAATGGGAGAGAATTTCTCCTATCAAGACTTTACAAAAATTTATGATGAAAATGAAATTTCACATAACTTTTCGGCTGCCAAGACACTACAAAAAGATGGTGGTGTTGAAATAGCTAAGTCTATGCTTTCTGAAAACTCTTTACCACAATATTTTAACCGAATCTGTAGAGTTATTTTATATATTTTCTAAGGAAAACACCTCTCGAACTTATCTTTGGTAGAACTCGTTCAATGACATAATTTAAAGAGTTTGGTTGTAAATGCATTATCTTGAATACTCGTGGTAACTTGGACACATTTGATAAAAAATTGGATGAAGGCATTTTCCTTGGTTATTCCTCAAACAAAAAGGCTTATAGATTCTATAACAAAATAACTTTACTGTTGAAGAAACCATTCATGTGAGCTTTGATGAATCTAACATATATTTTGAAAGAAGAGATGAATATGATGGAGGTATCTCTTTGAATGATGATCAAACTCATCTTCAAGCACCAACTTTGGAAAACCATGCCAAGGAGGAAGAAAACATTAACAAGAACAGGAGAGCCAACCTAGTGGTAACCATGAGCTCCCAAAGGATTTAAAATATGCAAGAGGCCACCCTAAAGAGCAAATCATTGGTGATGTCTCCCAAGGAGTTAAAACAGGGTGATACGTCATTGATAATTTTTCTTTCGTCTCATATTGAGCCTAAAAACATTGATGTTGCCTTATGTGATGATTTTTGGATTGGTTCTATGCAAGAGGAACTAAACCAATATCAAAGAAACAAACTTTGCAACCTTGTCAGTAGACCATGTGCCGTTATTGGTACAAAATGGGTTTTTAGAAACAAATTAAATGAATCTAGAGAAGTTATGAGCTCGACATGTTGCCCAAGGATTCATTGAAAAAGAGGCATTGATTATGATAAAACTTTTGCTCCAGTAGCAAGATTTGAATCCTTAAGAATGCTTTTGGATTTTGCTTTTTTAAAAGATTTTAAACTATTTCAAATGGGTGTCAAGAGTGCCTTTCTAATTGGTTTTATTGATAAAGAAGTTTATATGGAACAACCTCCCAATTTTACCCATGAAAAATTTCCTAATAATGTTTTCAAACTCTCAATAGCTTTATATGGGTTGAAACAAGATACTAGAGCTTGGTATGAAAGACTAAGTGGTTTTCTACTTTCATAAGGAATTTCAAGAGGAAAGATTGATACAACGTTTTTTATAAAAATCTCTTGTAACAATGATATCTGATTTGTAAAAATCTATGAATATATATCTTTGTGATGAGTTTGCTAAGATGATGCAAAGTTAATTTGAAATGAGCATGATAGAGGAACTCAACTTCTTTCTTGGCCTTCAAATCAAGAAAACCAAGAATGGCATGTTCATCAATCAAGGAAAATACACCAAGGAGCTATTAAAAGGTTTGGAATGGATAAGGTTAAAGGGATTAGTATACCTATGAGTTCATCAACCTAGCTTGACAATTGAAAATGGTAAAAATGTTGATGAAATGGTATATAGAGGCGTGCTAGGAGTTTACTCTATCTTATAGCTAGTTCCCAATATTATGTTTGCCGTGTGTTTATGTTCTAGATTTCAATCATGTCTAAAAGAATCTCACTTGATTGCCATCAAACATAGTCTTCATTATTTTGTTGATACACATGACTATGGGCTTTGGTTTACTAAATCTTATTGTTTTTAGACTTATTGCTTATATGCAAAGTTGAGCATAAGAGTACTTTTGGTATAGCAAGAAAAAGCTAGTGTGTCATTATTTATTGCCGGACTGAATATATTGTCATCGGTAGCTGTTGTGCTCAAGTGCTATGGATGAAGTATACTTTACTTGCCTTTGGTTTGTATTTCAAATGTTTGCCTATTTTGTGTGATAACACTAGTAATATAAACTTCAAAATCAATCCCATTACACATTCTAGAACTAAGCATATAGAAATCAAACTGGTTCTTAGAAGATTCTAGACAAAAAATTCGGACACAAGTTCGGACGCATGACCAAAGATTCTGTCATTGGAATTCACTAAAGTTGTGACAGTTATGGAAGTTCAAAAGCGAATTTGGATGCACAATAGAAAATTTGGTCTTCAAATTGAGCAATTTTAGAACTTTTAAAGGAGTTGAAACGACATATCTCTTCACTTCTTTTAAACTCTCTCTTTTCTCAAAATCCATAAAAGTCTCATACTTCAAAACCTAAATTTCACCCTTATTTCATCATTTTCTCCTAAAATCCTTCATATTTTCATGCTCTACGCCCAAGATTTCTTCTAAAACTCACTTCATATCATAAAATCCCAACATGGTGAGATCAAAGAGAGCAAGCATTGGTAAAGGTAATTGCAAGGGAAAGTAAGTAGATAGTGGGCGGATAATAAACGAACCAAGAAGGATTTAGGTTCCTCAGGCATCAATAGATTTGTCTCAACCAAGGCTGGGATTTAGTTTGAGGATTGGACCAAGCTAAACCAAAAAATCATCCCAGATACAAGGTTGATTTGGAGATATTTTCCAGAATGGGTAATATTCTATCACTGTTTGGTGCTATTGGATGGAGTCGTTGTTTTTTAGTTGTTGATGATGATTATTACAATTTCCTTGTATATGAATTTTGTGTCAATCTTAAGGAAGAAAAGGTAGAACAAGTTGGTGATGATGTTGTGCAATTGTATTCATCTACAGTATCACAAATTGAATTTGAGTTCAATGATGTATATAGTCAGTAGAATATGTGGGGTATATGATGAGGGGTTAATTATTAATCTTCGGGACAACATTGCTATACCCATGATCTCTTTACTTATGAAAGATTTGAAGATGCATTCACTAATAGTGATAGATTTAGAATAGTGAAAGAAAGGGGGATCAAAACACTAGACTCTAGAGGTCATGTCTTACATCACATGCTTTCCATTATGATCATTCCTAATATCAGTCACAAGCCTTTTGTAGGGAATATGCATATGGTAGGCATGCTTGCACTTCATGAGAATAGGAGAATGAATTTTGGTTACATTGCCTTGAGACACATATGAGCACAAGGAAAATAGAGAACAAGGCATTACCATATGGAAGATTGCTCATAAAACTCTTTATGCATTTCCACATCCAACTCCTCAAAGAGGTTTGAAAATCAAGAGTGGGAGCATCTGTACAAATAATCTCTCAAGAGAATGCAACTTATTCTTTATGATAATGAAATATGGAGAACGAAGAAGTGACACTTGCAAGCTATGGAAAGAAAGACCGAAAGAAGACATGAGTCACAAAGGGAGGGGGAGCAAGCTCCCTCCAAGAAGAAGTTATTTGAAGATGAGCAAGGTCATCTATCACAGTCCAATGAGGAAGATGACTTTATTTGTGAGAGGATCACTTGTGAAGACACCGTTGTTGCCAAAGTCTTCCAAGAGGCCGTCAACAACCATGCCAAGGAAATGGAGAAGATGTACAAGTTTTTTGAGAACTTTGCTCCTATGGTACTTGAAAAACTTGATGGTCTAGATGAGAGGGTGAGAAATATTGAGAAAACCTCTCACGGAGAAGGAACTTCTAATGCTCAAGAAGATGAAAAGGTAAATTAAGATAAAGAGAAAGAGGAGAATGATGATGAAAAGAAAAAGAAAATGATGGTGATGAGAGCAAAAATAGAGAAAGTGATGATGATGATCAAGATAATGTTAGAAATAATTTTGTATTAGTAGCAAGAGAAAGTACAGAAAAGAGGATGATAAAGGAGATGAGCGTAAACAAGTAAGTGGATATGGAAAAGGCATCCAAGAGGAAGCTAGTGAGAAAAGAGGCTTGATTGAGGACATAGATTACTTCCCTATCCACCACTTCATTTGGAAGAGGAACAGAGAAGCATGTCATCTAAAGAAAGGGATCAAGAAGGTCTTCAAGATTGACCACAACTCCTGAGCCAAACTACCCCAGAAAGGAATACGCAAGTGGTGGTCCACTCCACATAGAACTCAAAGGGAACATGGCCATCACCACCAACCAATACGAAGTGAAGACCATGAATAAAATTCAAGACTAAGCATCTCTCAACCTTAAATCATTTATCATTTTTAACCTACGAACTTCTTCTTTGTGATTTTTTGTTGATATCTAGTCTATGTATTTAGTATAGCTCATCTATCTTAACATTTCTAGGCTTCTCTATGTATGTTTCTAGTCTATGTAATGTTCGTTTGAAGCTCAATGATGATACAACTGTATTGAAATCTTCTTTTTGTTTCTAACTCACTTTGAAAACCCCAAATTTGATTGATGACAAAAGAGGGAGCGACTATGTTGATTGCAAAAGTTTATAGTGTGTTGAGAATTGTGGTTGAGATGTATTAAAAGTTGAATTGATGACAAACATTGATGAGGACTAATTCATATGCTCATTGTGTGATATGATTTTTGGATTGAGAAGCCAAGTGTTCTCATTGCCTTGGAGCTATAATACTAAAGATAACTTAAATGAGCTCAAGTGGTTAAAGAATGAAGGCTATGTCCAAGATGTTGAAGGCTTTTTTTTTTTTTTTTTAACCCACCTGCAATGGTGGGGGGTTTGGCATAGACCCCTACCTGTTTATTAACAATGGTAATTAATTTACAATGAAAGAGAAAACTAAAAGAAAACACCAAATAGTAGGCAAAACAGAAAGATAAGCCAATAGTATAAATAGCAAGATCCTAATTAACTCCGTAGATTTGGAACTCCTTGCTTGTCTAGGATGAGAGGTCCTCGGGCAGCTTGCGGTAGTTGATCCAAAGCATAGATATAGGAAGTACCAGCGTCGATATACCCTTGATTGGCCAAGGCATCTGCAACCACATTTGCTTCTCGGTAAACATGTGAAAAGGAAAAATTCTTGCCTTTGGTGAGTGAGAGAATATGACGCAAAGTATACCTAAATCTCCAAGCGGGCCTATGTTTAGCAAGAACTGAGTTAAGTAATAGTAGTGAGTCTGTTTGGACTGCCACATAAGAATACTCGTAGTGATAGACATAGTTTTACACCCAAAAGTAATCCCCTGCAACTCTGCCTCAAAATTAGTTCGGATGCCAATATAGGAGTAAAAGGCAGCAATAAAGTTTCCATTGGATGTTCTAAGAACTCCTCCGACCGATGAATTCCTCGGATTTCCCTTTTGAAGCCCCATCAATATTCAAGATTACTTGATCCGATCATAATCTTGCTTCCATTTCACTACAAGTGGATGGCGATGTTTTTTTCGGAGTGAGCGGATGCATAGGAATGCCAAAAATAGATAAGGCCGAGACAAAGCCCTTTGCATGAGCTAATGATAGAGGTAACCCAAAATAGATTGCTTCAAATGATATAGAGTCACCCTAGTCGCTTCAAGCTGTACGTATTCCTAGATTTCCACAACTCCCAACGAGATAATGGCCGGTACAAGTCGAAGGAGAAATGACTTTGTTCTCTTCTGTAGCCACCATGTTTGTAATCGCAAGTGAAGTGATAAACCTTCCGAAGGCAATAACCCAAAGAACCCTCCGAAATAAGTCCAAATATGATGTGCAAAAGGACACGTGGAGAAAAGATGATCAAAAGTTTCTGTAGCAAGCCCACAAAAACACCTAGATGCCAAATGAAATCCCAATTTCTTCATAGTACAATCCAAGGGCAGATGACCATTCAGCAATTTCCACATAAACACGTAAACATGTAGTAGGGCATTCCTTACTCCGCATACACTCGCCTTGAAAAAAATAGTCAGGGTTGGCTGGTTGTATAATCTTTAATACCGAGGAAAGCGTGAACTTACCATGAGGCTCGAGCTTCCAAATAAACCGATCACTTTCCTCGCTAGATGTATAGAATATGAGAAAATTCTTTGTACTAGATGTTGAGGCAAACTAATCAAACCTATCTCGGAAATCATTAAAGAAGTGTCCGACGAGAGGTGATGATCCTGTATCTCAGTAAGCTCCTTAAGCTTCCCCTTTAGAGTCCAATCTTCCCACCAGAAATTCGAGTCTCCACTACCCACGATGAGGCCAATATATTGTTCAGCCTCATCCTTCACTTTAAACACACGTCGCCAAGAATGCGAACACAATCTTGGGAGAGAAACTTCGAGATACATGAATGATATCAGTACAATACTTTGCTCTAATGAAAGTTGCCCAAAGAGATTTAACTGTCTCGAAAGAACCACCAAAGCTTATATGCAAATGCCTTCTCATATGCATGCAAGGAAATCAGTTCGAGACCATTCTCTTGAGCGGGCTTACATAATTTGGCCCAAGATGCCCAATGTCTACGCCTCCCTCCAAAGAGGAGCCCCGTAAGAACTCAAAGCAAATAACTTTTCAAACTGCAAAAGAACTCCCTTAGGTGGACCAAGAGATGCCAATAGATACAAGGGGATACTTGTGAGGACATGCTTAATAAGGACAAGCCTTCCTCCGTGGCTCAAAATCTTACTTTGCCATCCCTCGCAATCGAGCGTAAACTTTTTTCTACCAAGGGTTGGAAATAAAGAAGTTTCTTAACCCCTTTGAAGATTGGACATCCAAGATATATAATAGGAAATGATTTTAGAGAAAAACCCGGTTGACGCTGCTATAGTCTCCTTCCTCCTTTCCGAGGCACGAGTAGAGACATAGAATGAGCTTTTACCATAGTTGATTTTTTGGCCCGACACTCGCTCATAATCTTTCAAGAAAAGTATGAGTTTTCGAGGCCTCTCTTCTCTCCAGCTATGAATATAATAACATCATCTCGCAAAGCTTAAGTGAGAGATAGATATACACCGCCTCGGCAAGGAGAAAACACCAATATGATTACTAGCCATTAGATAGTTAAGACCTCTAGATAAAACTTCAGCAGCAATAATAAAGAGGGAGGGAGAGAGGGTCTCTTGTTTAACCCCTCTTGAAGAGGGAAAAAAATCCACAAGGTTTACCATTAACTAATACAGAGAATTTATTGTAAGCCAAACAATTATGTATTAGATTCGGAAAATGAGGGTTGAATCCAAAACGACCCAATATTTGAAGCAAGAATCCCCAAGAAACCCTATCAAAGGCCTTCATCATATCCAACTTAACTACAAGGTTGCTCGCTCTCACTTTCCTGGTCCCATGGAAGAAACCATTTCAAGTAGCAAGTAGAACATTCTCAACAATGTTTCGACCCTTCACAAAACCAGCTTTGATTAGGAGAAATCGATGGGGTAAGTGCTTAGCTAATCGATTGGCAATAGTCTTAGTAATTACCTTATTGGTAAAATTGCAAAGACTTATTGGCCGAAAGTCTCCAAATGAAGACGGTGCTTTGGTACCTTCGAATCAAGACAATCAAAGTCGTCAGTGAAGCTTTGGGGCATTGGAATACCAGCCCTGTAAGTCACAAACCACCGCATGGAGATCATCGGCGATTATGTCCCAACACTTCTAAAGAAAGAACCCGAAAAACCATCAATACTGGGGGCACTTTCGGAGCTCGTGGGAAAATACTGAACTTTTAACTTCGTCCTTAGTCGGTAGCATGGATAATTCTTTATTATCATTTTCAGAGATGAGGAAGGTATGTACTCCAAAGCATTGGTTGGAACTTATCCGAAGTCAAAGCAAAGAGAATCCATTGTGAGAAGAGAGGAGAAAAAAATTGACAGCCTCTTGCTCGATATCCTCATCTCGAATAAAGTGTCCGACCATTATCATCTCGAATTGCAGCAATACGTAGATGACTCCATCTAGCAGTAACATATTCCATGAAAGTGTGATGTATTAGCTTCCCTTCTTTCAGCCATTTGATTCTTGCTTTTTGTCTCCAAAAGATTTCTTCTTGCCGTAGGTGAATTGTTAACCTGGCTTTTGCTAGATTTAATATTGTTCTTGCCTCCTCTCGTAGGTGAGTTTTCATATGCATATTCAGCATTTAAGACGTCATCCTCAGCCTTTTAGCAATGTTAGAGTGCAAGGTACCAAATTCGATAGCATTCCATTGCTTCAAGGCTTGCTTTAGTCTCATTAGCTTCTGTGCAAAAATCTGCATTCCATTGCCAAAGAATTCAGCCGCCCAAACCTCTTTAACTATCTGGAAGAAATCTGGTTTGGTCATCCACATATCTTGAAATTTAAAGCTCTTACACCCATATTTCTTAGCTTCAGCGATGGAGAGTAATAATGGAGAGTGATCGAGATCCAGCTCGCTCAAATGCTGCACGGTAGAGTAGGTAAACTTGGAGCTCCAAGACAGATTCATAAGTGCCCTATCCAACCGCCTCCAAGAAGGGACGTGATTGAGATGACTCGCGCCAAGTAGTAGAGATCCCGAAAAAGGTACATCCAATAAACCACAATCATTTATAGCAGTAGTTAAATTCATTAATAGGCAAAGCAAAGTTGAGGGGAGAACCCAAACACTCAAACCGATCGCACAACATTAAAATCCCCACCACCATCCAAGGGGAAGTAATATAAGCAGCCAATGAAACCAAATCTGTCCCACAAAGCCCTACGTATGGGTATAACAACATTTGCCATAAATAAAAGAGCAAGAAACTTCAACCCCACATAGAGATGCTATTGTACCATGGACTAACTGTTCAGTCACCAAAGTTTGCTGGAAAATAATATTATGATTCCAAAACATCCAAATTTTTCCATTAGAGTTACTGAGATAATGTGGAAAACCAAGCCTTAGACCATACCGTGGAAGAAGAGAAGGATCAACCAATGGTTCAATAATGACCACAAGAGAGCATTTGTAAGTAGAAATAAGATGTTTCAGTCGCGAGAAAGAAGAACGATCAGCAATGCCCCTAATGTTCCAAACAATCCAATTATTCATTTTAGAAATTTGTTAAATGACAAAGTGATGGCCCGACGAGCCATGACCAGAAGACTTAGTAGAAACCCTACATTCAGAGCATGGACATTTAAGTTTGCATAGTAAAAGCTTGCATAAATCTATCCCAGAAGGTAGGGGTCTAGAGTATTTATCTCCATCAGATTCATAACCTCGCTGAGCAAATTCTGGAACCAAATGGGTTGGAGGATTAATCGCATAATCATCAAAGAAAGTCTTACCCCTCATACATTGTATCAATGGATTCTTGTTTAGCAAGATTTCACTCGTGATCTCGGATGTTGCATTCGATGTTGCACATACCATCGGTTGCATTAATATGTTTAACATCAGCCAGCTGATGGGTTCACAGTATTTGGTGGAAGAGCATCAATTTCCCCCGAATCGGGCTTGGCTCATTGCCCACAAATATGGTTGTTGGATTTTCTTTTGGAGTTACCAACCGCAAGTCTATTGTCTGGATTTTCTTTTGAAGCCTCGAATTGCATTTCCGTAGTGTTTAGGGATTGGTGAGCCGCTTTTCGAGGTTACAATTGGTTGTTGCTTTTCAACCCACCGCAAAGCACCCGCTCGTAGAAATGCTTGTAGGTGCCTTAGTGTGAGGGAGAGCATGAGCTGGCTGTTGTTGTTGAGGTTGTGTCACTGTCCCTCACGAGAATAGCTTCAATTACATTAGCATTCGGGAGAGCTGTTGTTAGCGGTTGTAGTTGAAGCTCGGTGGCAATGCTCAATTGAATGACCTATTTTTTTTACAGGGTAACACAATATGGAGGAAGATTATCATAGTGAATATCTTGATAAAATCCCGAGGAACCCATTCCAATCCATATTTTGGATGGCAAAGAGGAGAGAATATCAACTTCAACACAAACTCACGCGACACTAGGCCGTGAAAGTGGTGATCGTAGATTCATCCAATTTCAAGGGCCTACCAATAGCTGAAGAAATAGAAAAGAGAGCATCTTTGCGGAAGAAATGAATGGGCAGACTTGGAAAGCTGATCCAAATGGGAAGAACCGAAGGTTCAGCCAACACTGTAAAATTTGGAGACCATTTCATGACTCTCATGGGATAACCTAGAAGGCTCCAATGACCTTTCATCCACAAGCGAACATAGTCTTCTTCAAGAGATAGTCTGATCAGAATATGGCGATGGTCTAACCAACCAAGAGAGCAAGTTCCTTTTAAGCCAATAGTGTTAAACTCCTTACGGAGAACCTCCATGGAAGGCCGTCCATGAGAAAATTTCCCAACAAGAGCAAGGGAGAAAGGTTGTGCTAGGGCAGCAACTTCAGCAGTAGTAAACAGAATTGCAGGTTTCCCATTGTGAGAAGTAACTTGTTTCAAAGGTATAGCAGAATCGGAGGAAGTTGGGGATGTGAAGAGAGAAGCAAAGGATTTGGAAGTCCAAGCCAACTTCGCCGGAGAGAGGGCGGTTGGCGGTTGATGGTCAGCCATGTCATCCAAAGCCATACACAACCAAGCAATTGGAATTTTGAGCAGTTTGGAAGCTGAAATTCGTTCCCCAGTTGTGGCTGTCTTCCGCACTGTTCACCCGATGGCACTGTTCATCGCCCTTCTCCGGATATTCAAATCTTATGACTCTTGATTTTGAAAAAGCTGGATGTTGAAGGCTTTGAAGACACTTTAGTGTAGGTTTGCTTTTGCTTAATAGGTATATCTTTTGAACCCTACACTCCTTGTATTTGGAATCTATGAATTGCATATTGACGCAAAAACTATTTTGAACTAGCTTAAACTTTGTTGATGCTCTTAAAAGTTTTTCATGATTCTTTGAAAAACAAAATCATTAATAACAGCTCATAGCTCAAAAGATTTTAAATGACTTATCTTTTAGTCTAAAATGATTTCAAAGTTGTTGTGCTTAAAATTCAAATGACTGGTTATAGTTTTGAAAGGCTCGGACTCCAATTCGGATGTCTAACTTGAAACTTGGCTACTGAATTTTCAGAGAAATTTGAACGACCAATTCAGATACAGGGGTCTAAATTTGAATCACTGAAAATTTCAGATGCAATGTTTAGATGACCGAACTTTTCTTGTAGCTTAGAAAATAGAAAAGTTCAGACGACCAATTCGGAAGTAGAGGTCCAAGTTCGGGTAACTGAATTGCATTGCTAAGGGTGTACATTCAGATTTTGATTCGAATATGAATGTATGAATGCATTTTGGTAATGAGTTCTTGGCTTAATAACGCATTACCAAAATGCATTAAACAAAAATTTATTTAAAAATTCAGCTTTTTAACAATAGAACGCATTTCGGTAATGCGTTGTTAAACCAAGAACTCATTACCAAAATGTGCTCATATATAATTTTTTTTCAAAATTTCAATTCTTCAGTTCATTTTTTGGCATGAGTACAGAAACCAAAAATCAAACTGAATTATACAAATTTTTTATAAACTGAACCGAACTAATGATTTTTCGGATTACACTAAATAACAAACACTCCTATGCACTATTACTAGCCGATTTTCAAACATTGTATTTCAGTTTTTTATTTATATAAAAGGTTAAAAACTCATATTTTGAAGGAGATTGATGAACATACATGCTATTGTCTTGAGAACATCAAAGATCAAAGAAAAGCTTTTATCGTTCATGTGCTTCATGTAATTATCAAAAGATTCCAAAAGAAAAAGTGAAGTGGTGCTAGATTTGTTGAATATCTACCATCTTGTTTCTTAATCTCTATCCTTATCTCATCTTTTACTTTGTATATTCAGGGTTGTCTTGAGATATAAAACCCTTTTGGTGAGAGTGAGCCTTGATTTGATCGTTTAAGGTTGTTTTGTAACATAAAACCCTTTCTGGTGAGGGTGAGCCTTGTTTGTTGGATTGGAAAAGATGTTATTGGTGTAGAACCCTTTAAGGGTGAGTCTCTTGTGTAATTGCTTGACTTGAGCATTTAATGGATTGGGTAAAATCCTTGAATGTGGACTCAAGGTAATATATATAGATCTTGGAGAAATCGAACTACTATAAATTCTTGTGTATCTTTCTCTACACTTATTACTTACTTTTATTTGTGCTATCTTCATTTTTTATTTGTGTTTGTTAATATTGGTTGTGAACTTATTGATTGCTCTTCTTCTCTCAGCCACTCTTTTCGAAACGTATAAAATTTCAGAGGTTGTGAATTATAAAAAAAAAGATATTCTATTAAGGAAAATTTTTTCGAGAATTAGCCAAAAACCTAATTCATCGCACAGGTTTTTCAATATGTATCAGAGCAAATGCTTCTTTCTTGTGGTTTAACAACCTAGAAGTTAAGGTCCTATGATTAATATTTCAAACCTCCCTTATTTGGAAGGTTCTTCTATAAACCAATTTTTGCTTTTTGATGGAACAAATTATACCTTTTGGAAATGTAGTATTAAGATTTACATTTGTTCTATTAACTTTGACTTGTGAATGATTCAAAGAAGATGACTTTAAATTATCAAGCTATGAGCACTCTTAATTGTGCATTGGATGTAAATCAGTACAAAAGAGTGAGTGAATGTGACACTGCTCATGATATATGGAAGCTACTTCAAGTCACTCATAATGAAGAAAGAATGAATATGTGCTTCATGGCTATGGAAAATAAGGTACAACCCACTCCTTTTATTTCAATTTCTTGTGATAATAAAATTGATCATCCTAGTTATCTTCTTGTTGATATGCATAGGGAATTAAAAATGTTTTCAAAAAGAAACAAAGTAATAAGATAAAAAATTGATGAGTTGTTGAATGACAATTCTATGCTCTCTTGTGAAAACAAAAGGCTTCTAGATCCTATTGAGTGTATGAGCATTGAACTGGAAGTTTAAAATGCTTCCTTACAAAACATGTCCCTTGAAAACAAGATTATTAGCGAAAAGATTTTGTTTCTTGAAAAAATTCTTGTTGATCATGAAGCTTTGAAAAAGAAGATTGATGACCTTACTTAGCAGTATCAAAATGGGCTCCAGCCTGCAGGCTGAGACATTTGACCCATAATATGGATCAGCTTGGGTTTAGTTTCCTAAGCCCATTTAAATGTGGGCCAAATTGGCCCCTTCGTTTAGCCAAGGGGTTGGAGCGGGCCAAATCCATTTTTAAAACCTTTGAATTAGAAACATTATAAAAAAATGTATGACAATCTTGATATCAAATTTGCTTACATCGCACATTTTAATCATACCTACAATTAAGGTTGATTAATTCAATTTTATTTCAAATATTTTTCTTATATGAATTTATTCATATTTGGAATGGTATATATAATTAATAATTGATCAGAGATTCTTTCTATCCCAATCATAGATTTATATTCTCATATATGATAAAGAGAAAAAGAGAGGAAAAATGCATAGTATAATATTCAATTTTTTTAAAAAAGGAGACTAGGCTCTCGGGCTGAACAGGCCAGCCCACAGACCTAGTACGAACAGATATGGGCTGGGGTTTCTGAGCCCACTCCACCCCGTATAAGGGGCAGCCCGTGGTGGACCAACCTGTTTGGCAGTACTAACCTTACTTCATGTGTTAAAAAATTTACAAAAGGAAGGGACAATCTTGATAAACTTCTTGGAGCTCAAAATATCGGTACCTAATGTTACTTCCTCTTCTTTAGTTTAGGTACACTTCTCTCCAAGATCAAGTTCTTGATAGTGATTGTTCAAGATATATGATGAGAAGTGCCTCACTCTTAAGCAAGTTCCAAGCTACCAATGAAGGATTTGTTATCTTTGGAGACAAGAAGAAAGAAAGAATCTTTGAAGTAGGTAATATTGGTAAAGGTTCTTCCCCTCTCATTAAACAAGTATTGCTTATTGATGATTTGAAATATAACTTTCTTAGCTTAGTCAATTGTCTGACAATGGATGAAAAGTTAACTTTCAATGCAACACATGTACCATTCTTGATAGTATGAGTGGTAAAACTATTTTTGTTGTAAATAGAGTTGGAAATGTACATGTGCTATAACTTAATGAGCTTGTTGCTAGTGATATTAAATGCCTTACCATTTATGATAATGATGGTTATTGGTGGCATAGAAGATTAGCTCATGATAGTATGGATTTGTTAAATAAACTTTCTTCTCAAGAACTTGTTAGAGGTTTGCTAAAAATGAATTTTGAGAAAAACTATCTTTGTGATACTTGTCAAGATGGAAAACAAGCAAAAGCATCTTTAAAACCCAAGAAAATGGGTACTCTTCCTTACTCAAAAGAGGAAGCTTTTCATGAATTTTCTCAAGAGAGGAGATCTTAGCACAAAATTTTTATTATCAAGGGACATATTTTTCTAGGATTCAATAGACTCAATTTTAAAACTTCATTTTCAATGTTCAAGCATTCAATAGACTCAAGAAGTTTTATGTTTGCACAAAATAGTTTTGAATTTTCATTCAACAACTCATCAATATTAAATCTCATTTCTTTGTTTCTTTTTAAAAGCTTCTTCAATTCACTATACATGTCAACAAGTAGTTCACCAGGGGTGATCAATATCTTCATCACAAGAAGTAGAGGTAGAAGGAATATGTTTTACCTCATCTTTCCTTTGATTATGCAATAGCAAGTGTCTTCGGTTGCCATGACTTTGGTAGACCATCCAATATCTTCGTACTTTGGTCACCAAGGGAATAATTATTTCCAAATGACTTTAGGCCATTTGAGATGATGGTGAAGCTTGTAAACGTGTCAATAATGTTCTCTCCTTGCATCATAATTCCTAAAGAGTATAGCAAGCTTTGACTCATTCACTTGGTTTGTCCCTTCATGTGCTACTTGAAGAAGCCTCCACAAATGACGAAGGACCTTGGACCTTTGGGATCAAGATAATCTACATGCTGGTGAAGTTATATGGCATAGCACGCCAACCCTGAAATCACATATTGTTGTATGAAGATCATCTGCAATTATTTCCCAACACTTCTTAAAGAAAGAATCTGAAAAACCATCAATGCACTTTAGCACTGTCAGAACCAAATAGAAAAACTAAATTTTTAACTTCGTCCTTAGTTTGCAATGACAACTCTGTATTATAGGTTTCTGAGATGAAAGAAGTTATGTAGTCTATAAACGGCTTGAGGCCACTAAAAGTAGAGAGATGAAAACAACAGCTTGCTGCTTTATGTATTCATCCTAACAGAGCATCCTACCATTACCATAAAGCCATGCATGCTGTATAACAACACTTCCCATAAACAAAAGAACAAGAAACTTTAACCCAACCTAACGATGCAATGGTACCATGTATGAGTTGTTCAGTTACCAACAATTGCTAGACAATAATATTATGTTCCCAAAACATCTAAATATTGACCATAGAATTACAAAAATAGTGAGGAAAACCGAGACGTGGAATATCCATGGAATAAAAGAATGACCAATCAAAGGCTCAATAATCACCGCAACAGAACATTTATGAGCATAAGTTAAATGCTTCAAGTGAGAAAAAGAAGAGCGTTATGCAATGTCTTAATGTTCCAAATAAGCCAATTATTCATCTCAAAAGTCTGTTAAAAGATGATAAAATGGTTTACGAGCTTGGAAATTCCGAAGTTGACAAGTGGATTTACTCGAGGGCCAACATTTAGAACATGGACATTTCAATTTGCACCTTATAAGTTTGTATAAATCTATCCTAGAAAGAGGTGGCCGATAATATTTGTTCCCATCAGACTCGTAACCATGCTGAATAAAATTGAAAACTTGATAATCATGACTAGTAAGTACAGAATCATCCAAGAAACCTTACCATGTAGGAACTTCAATAGTGGATTGGGTGATGGTAAATCAACATTTCTTGAATTAGGTTCAACATTAACAAGGATGGCCTTTCCATGTTGCATTAGAAGAACGTTTCCTTACTAAGCCCAAAGGTTAACATCCTACAACAATAGTTACAGTCTTAGGGAAACATCAATTTCCCTTGAAACAAGCTACAAGTTGTACCCTGGCAGAGTTTAATTAGAAGGTTGAGATGCTTCTGGCAGCTTTGGAAGGTCTGCCAACTGTAGTTAAGCAATATTTGAGGTTTTGAGAGGATGCGAATCTAACTTTTCGACCCATTGCATCTCCTTCTTCACAGGAACAGGTGGCAGTTGATTTTTCCAGCAGTGAACAGATGAATAACCAACCTTATTACATGTAGAACAATATGGAGAAAGATTATCGCATTGAAAATCTTGATAAAACCATAAACAACCTATTCCAATAAAACATTTTGACGGTAAAGAAGAGACGCGATCAACTTAGACATATACCCTAGCCACACTTGAAATGAATTAAGCAAAGAATTCAAGATTAAAATACGAAGAAACAACAAAATAATTGAAAAAACTATGATCATTCCAAGTGAAGGATTAAAACCAAGAAGGGGATGCTTACACCCTTCTCATTGAATTATTTCCTCATAGCAGATTTCAAAACCTTTCAGTCGAGCTTCCACTCCCAGTAGACTACTTTCCTCATATGTATTTTGTACATTTTCTTGTCTAAGATAGAAGGTCTTCCCTCAGTACTAGTCCTATTTAATTGTTCTTCCAATAGTCAATAAGCAGGATGAGGTTTCGGAAGTTGATTCAAGCAAGAAGGGTAAGTCCATTGACTTGGGCTTCTTATGAAGTATGGTGACACTGGATGTAGTTAATTGGGAGCTTTCAATGATCAAGCTTGTTACAATTAGATCAGTTACGTAAGTTGTTTTTTAAAAGTCTCAAAACAAAAGAGTGCCAATAATGAAACCCAAGAAGAATTTCTAATAGTTCTTCTCCAAATGCCAAAAAAAAATCCCTATTAACTAGAATAGAACCCCTATTGTTTATATTTGAAGGCACCCAAGTAAAACCCAACTAAATTCCCAAGAAGTTTCAAGAAAACCTTGAATCCCTGTTGAAATCCCAAATAGATCAATCTACCTAGACCCAAGAATTCATTGAATTCAAGCTCCCAGGTATAGAAGACATCAAAAGGAAGGATAAATCCCATTGATAAGTCAAGAAAAATATCAAGGTGTGAAAATCCTATAAGGAGAGGAAGCTCTCTCTAAATATCCCTTTTACTTAACATTGGGGAATTATATTGAAATGAAAGGAAAAAAAGTTATATACATTGTTAATTTTTTTGTCAAATTTCAAGAAACATTCAACCCTTCAAAACTCCAGCACAAATACTTCTTTACCCCAATTTTAGGCTCATGAAATTTCAAATTACACATAAAAACATTGGCAAAAGGGTTGGAGCTCTTCTTAGAACCTCTTCACCTTGACTCTCGTTATCGGTCCTTCCATTCCTTGGACTTGTTTGATTCCCCTCTTGTGGAGTCATTTGGTTATATTCCACCATATCAAATCACCTTCCTGAAAGGATTCGTCCACAAATCTCTAGGTTCATATAATGGGAGGTCATCAATGTTGAACACGTGCTTAGGCCATATTCACCTAAATTTGTAAGCGTTATTGCCAATCTGTTCAAGAAGGTCTACCTCCTCTTGTATTGAGCTTTCTTTTCTAGTGTGTGAAAAATTGTTTGATCCTCAAGTGCCCCTAAACCACGTCTCTCAATTTGAAAATGATGTTCATGTGTGGCTTCTCTTGCTCACCACTGATGCTTTTCTCTTCTCGATTTGTTCCTTGACCCTAGCATGGACGGATTTGACCAATTGCACCTTCTTCTTGCCAAAAAGATTAGCTCGTTCATCTGTAGGCAAAGGAACAAGATCCAAAGGAGTCAAGGGATTAAATCCATGAACAACCTCTAAAGCAGAAAAAGAAATGATAGATGAGTAGCCCTGTTATAAGAAAATTCTATGAATGACAAACACTCCTCCTAAATCTTCAAATTTCTTTTGAGAATTGCTCTTGTAATAGTTGCTCCAACGTCGTATTGACCACTTCCATTTTGACCTTTAGTTTGTGGATGGCAAGCTTAGAAAACAACAAATTAGTGCCAAGTTTTCCCTACAAAATTCTCCAAAACTGACTCAAGAATTTCGAATCTCTATCAGAAACTATAATACGAGGAATTCCAAGCAATCTAAAAACTTCTTTGAAAAATGAATTGGCCATGCAAGAAGCATCATCAATTTTATGGCAGCGAATGAAATGAGCCACTTTTGAAAATTGATCAACAAGCACAAAGATAGAATCTCTACTAGTTTTAGTCCGAGGCAACTCCAAAAGAAAGCCCATTGATATGTCAACCCATTGATCCCTAGGAACCATTAAAGGAGAATATAAACCACTTGGAAGTACCCTAGACTTGGCATTATGACAAGTAACACAATGAGAAATGACGTGCAATCCGCGGAAGAAGCAATGGAGTTGATGGAAATTTCAGCTTTGAACAACAATGACTTTACTTTCACACAACTTACAATTCTTATACACAAAAGATAATTAAATTCCTACGACACCTCTTAGAAACTTGTTCTAAGCAATCCCGATAATAAGAATTTAACCAAGTAAGAACAACACTTACACGCCACAATTGGAAGTCTCAATTGATAAGTGAAAATGATGTTCTTGGAGTAACAAGGGTAAGAGGAATGAAACCTCTCAAGTGGTGGCGGCAGCCCCTCATAGAATGTCAATCAAATCTGCCCTAATTTTCCTCCAAGAAGACTACTTATAGCTAGGGTTTGAAAGAAAGGTTGGGCTTAATGATACATATAAGCCCAACATAAAAAACAAGATACATATGAGCCCAAAATAAAACAATTCCAACAAGGTTGACAGCCCAAGTCTTTAAAACATAATTGCCTCTTGGACTTAAGCCCATTACATAGCCTTCAAGTCCAGCCCAAGTATTTGAGACAAATGGACCAAGTTGGGCTGTGGTCCAACTAAATCTCCTCCAACAAGTTTGGTCTTCAAATGTTGATCCACGTAGGCAAACAAGGCCTCTTGAAGCGTCTTAGCCCTAGCTCTAGTTATTGGCCCGACCGGAATGATTAGCTCTTTATTTGACACGTCTAAGCCATCATAGCAATCCATAGGCTTGCTCACATCAAGAAACAAGTTTCATGACATCTTTCGGCATTTTGGGCCAAGAGAAATGTTCATTTAAAATGTCAAAAGTGTTGTTTACTTCAAAATTCCCCATAAGGTTGACACAGTGGGATTCTGTGAAAGTAAAGTTCTAATAGAAAAATTAGGCACACAAGTTTCCCTTCCTTATAAAGATAGCCACAAAATATTCTCCAAAATCAACATCATCCATATATAATCCCTTCACCATTTCAAATTGTAAATATGCAATTAAGGAAGTAAGAAGATTATATCCTCGGGATAGTGCATCCACTACTATATTATACTTACTTTTCCTAAATTGGAAAACATAAGGGAATGTTTCAAGGAAATATAACCACTAGCATGTCGCTTGTTGAGATGTTGTTGTCCCTTCAAGTGCTTCAAGGCCCCACGATCAGCGTGGATGAAAAATTGTTTGAGCTACAAGTATTGTTGCCAATACTTCAAGGTCTTCACTAGTGTGTACATCTCCTTGTCCTAACTAGAATATTTCAAGGTTGCCCTTCCAGGCATTTTGCAAAAGAAAGCTATGGGTTTCTTCTTTTGTGTGAGCACTACACTTATTCCCACTCTGGACATGTCACATTCCACTGCGAAAGTTGTCTCAAAATTTGTAAGAGAGAGCAACGCTACATTCCTAAGCTTGTATTTCAACTCTTGGAATTCCTTTATTTGGGTGTCCTCCCACTTGAACCCTATTTATTTCTTGATCACCTCAATCAAAGGGAGAGCTAAAGTTCTTGACATATATTCGAAAAAAGCTAGCCAATCCAAGGAAGCTTCGGGCTTTAGTGATGGATTTCGGGGTTGGCCATTCCCTTATGGCATTCGTTTTCTCTTCATCAACCTCTATTCCCTTTGAAATTACAAAAAAGCCAAGAAAATTTATCCTATCCATGAATGAAGAACATTTACCCAGGTTAGTGTACAAGTTTCCTCACCTAAGGGTAAGTAAAACACACTCAAATGTTTCAAGTGGTCACCAAATGATGTACTAAAATAAGAATATCATCAAAATACACAACCAGAAAATTTCTAATAAAATCACGTAAAATATGATTGATTAGTCTCATGAAGGTGTTGTGAGCATTTGACATCCCAAATGACATAACTAATTGCTCATATAACTAATGTTTAGTCTTAAAAGTGGTTTTCTATTCACCCCCTTCCCTAATTCTCATTTAATGATATCTAAATTTTAAATCTATTTCAGAGAAAAATGATGATCCATGTAACTCATCCAACATATCATCTAATCTAGGAATAAAGGACCGATACTTTTCCATTATGTTGTTGATTCCTACTCATACGCCAAGTGCTATCCTTTCTTGTGATGAGAAGGATCAAAACATCACATGGGCTAAGGCT
Source organism: Rauvolfia tetraphylla (assembly GCA_030512225.1). NCBI lineage: Eukaryota > Viridiplantae > Streptophyta > Magnoliopsida > Gentianales > Apocynaceae > Rauvolfia > Rauvolfia tetraphylla. The sequence goes on along the minus strand of JAJQKT010000024.1, from coordinate 5,478,306 downwards.
TTCATGAATTTGTCCTTTGGAGAGAAGTTATTCTACGTATCCTTGTAGCTCCTTGGTCTCCTCCAGATTGCTCTTATAAGTTGATTGATTTGGAATTATTGCCCCAGGCACAAAATCTATTTGATGCTCTATGCCTCATGTCGTGGGTAGTCCATCCGGTAGCTCATTGGGGAATACGTTCTCAAATTGTTCAATGACCTCCACAAGTTCCCTAGGCAATGAGGAATCTAAACCATTAGTAGAAAAATAAGATCCCTTACATATTAAAAGTACAACGGGCTTATTTGCCTTAATGGCATCCTCAATCTCCCTCTTTTGAAACTAAGCTTACTCTTGCTTTTCCCTTACCCTTTTTTTTCCTCTTTTATGATATCGGGGTTGTTTCCCTACTCTCTCATTTTATCTCCACTCTTTTCTATTGCCTCTCTCTCCTGCTTTTCCCTTTCCAACTTTTCCCACTCAAGTCACTTTCTTTCAATCTCGAAGATCTCCTTTAAGGAAAGTAGAGTGATTCTTGCTTGGTCCTTGACTGACAATCACATAGGTGCTTTTGTTGCCATCATAAATGAACCTTCTATCATATTTCTATGGTCGTACAAGTAAAAGATTTCTGGCTTGCATTGGCATTACGTAACAAAGCACTTCATCCTTGTACCTCCCAATGTTGAATGTCACAAATGCTTGCTTTGTCACCTTTACCTCACCATAGTCACCCAACCATTGCAATCTATAGGGATTCGAATGCTTGCCAATAGGAATCTTCAATCTCTCCACAAAGCTTGAGCTTACCATGTTTGTGCAACTCCCACTATCCACTATCATGCAATGCAACTTCTCATTCATAACACACTTGGTGTGAAAAATGTTCTCCCTATGGATGTGAGTCCAATCCTCTATAGTTTTTAGGCTCAAAGCCTTCCTACTCACAGAGCATGATTCCCTCAAGTCTTCATCCTTCACATCTACCATGAAGTCCACTTTGATGTCTTCTTCAAACTCCTCTCCACTTTGATGTCTTCTTCAAACTCCTCATCTATGTCATGCATGTCTTTTTCATCCTCGAAGCTTAACACTCCATTGCCCTTGACAACCATGTTTCTTTTACTAGGGAATTTGAAGCATTTGACTTCCCTACTTCTTTGTGGGTTAGCAATAGCCCAACCCTTATCCTTGGGAGTCTCTACCCTTGGTCTAGGAGCTTCCCAAGAAGGATATCTTGGAGTTGGCCCCCTTCTTCTTTTGATATGCATTGTGTCTTCTAGGTTTACATAGCAATATAATTCTACTATGTTGGAAATCTCCTTGTTAAAACCCGCAAAAATCTTGCCATGGAAGCTTCTCCATCTTCTTGAACATGGCTTGTAGCATGATGAATTGCTTGGAACAAATCTTGGTAATAAGAAGTGGCAATGAACCTTCTCCTCATGATTACCTTGAGCTCCTCCCATGTTTCCACTAGTTGCTTTTCTTCTCTTCTTCTTGTGGTAACTAGTTGATCCCACCACACTATGGTCTAATTAGAAAATTTCATAACTACGACGAACTTTAATTTGGTCTACTCAAAGTAGCCATGGCAGTCGAACATAGGCTCTACTTTTTTCTCCCATTCTAGGAAAGCTTAGGGGTCACTCGTTCTATGGAAAGGGAGTATTTTCATCTTCATATTACTCAACTGCCTTAGTTGTCTTCTATCCCTCTATTTTTCCCTTATCTCTCCTTAGCCTAACTCCCCTGCGTCGTCCTTCATCCTCTTCTCTTCTCCCCATTCTCAACCCTTGCCTTCTTTCCCTTGGTCGTTCACTCTCATACTCCTCACTTTCACCCTCATAGTCAAATTCTTCCTGTAGTTCCCATGGTGCCCTTCTTTCTCTTCTCTCATTTCCATTCCTTGTCCTCCTTGACCTCCATCTCTTCTTCTTCCTCTTCAATCTCTACCGCCCCAATGGTAATAGAGAAAACCAACCCTCTAAGTTTTGTCCCTACTCTTCTACGACTCCCAAGTCCAGAGGTCATGTTTGTCTCCTATTACTTTCCCTAGGACATAGTAACACGCTTTCTCTTCCTCCAACCTTTTGTGCTACCGTGAATTCTTGAGCATCCAACCTTTCATGAATGGTCCGCAACATATCCCATATTGTTCCTATCTGCCTCCTAAACATGTCCTACACTATTTGTATCACCATAACCATGATGGAATTTAGGTCTTAAAGTGGGTTTGGAGCATTATTTGCCCCTTGCTATGCCCTAGAGTCCTTCTCCTCTAGTCATGTTGGCAAACTGAAATACTTGCACAAGACAGTTATAATAGAACAGAAGTTCCTCACCACTCTCTTACCACTCTCTTAGTGTTTACACTCGTCTTTGAAGTTTACTATTCCCTCGTGTATGCACTCTTTATTGGCTTTTAAGAAGATATTCTCACACTCTTGCCTTTTACCACTCCAATTCAGCTCCTCAAGCTCAACTAAGGTTTAAAATAACTAAGGAAAACAATCTAACAAGCAATGGTGAACCAACCTAAGCACTAGACTTCAAAAGGTTTGATTGAGGCAATTCATCAATCACTTAGAGTGCAAGATTTGAATGAAGCAATTCAAAGGATTATTAAAATATAGGTGGACTAATTTTAACAAAAATCAACCATCAAAACGCAAATGTACAAGGAATAGAAGAGTACTAAGTAATGCATGCACAAGGAGACAAAGAAAAGTAACTAGGCAAGGATAAGTAACAAAAAATAAACGCAACAAGAACAGGAATGATGCAGCAAAATTTTCAAGGAATTTTAGCCAATTGGTACAAAGCTTCTCTATCCCTGAGATGAACACCAAACAATATTTGAAATACCTCCATTTCTACGTGACAAAAGTACTCACAAACCATCTCTTGATGAATGAACACAATTCATCAAGTAACAGTAGTGTTATTGGCTTCAAGGTAGGCATCTCTTAAAGCATCATAAAGGATCGACCTAGTCATTTCTTGTAAAGCGTTGATCTATCCATTTCTAGTAAAGTATGAATTTTCATTTCAGCAACACCATTTCATTGAGGAGTTTTGCCAGATAAAAAATTATGAGTGATGAACTCTTCTGAAAAGTTAAGAAACCTTATAAAAAGAATAATCTTTTTTTGTAAGAAATAAACCCCTAGAAAAGCTTGTAAAATCATCAACAATGACATAAATGTACCTCTTACGACTAAGGGTAGTGGTCCTCATTGGTCCAAATAAATCCATATGGACAAGTTCAAGGGCTTTGGGAGTAGAAATCATTTTCATTCTTTTCAAACATGTTTTGGTTTGTTTTGTATAATGTCAAGCATCCATTAGATGTTTTTTTTTCAAACTTATTCTTGACAGATCTCTAACAAGTTTTAGAGAAGATAGTCTATTCAACAAGTCCATACTAACAACATGTTCTAATCTTCAATGCCACAAGAATCCATCATCATCATAATGGCAAGAAATTTCACGTTATTTACAATAAGCTCATCAAGGTAAAGCACATAAACATTACCTATTCTATTTGCAACCAATGTAGTATCACCACTAACAGCATCAAGAATAAAGTACGTACCACTTTTAAATTCAACTTTTGTACCCATTGTCATATAGTTTACTAATACTAAGCAAATTTTATTTCAAGTCATCAATCAATATTGTTAGCCCTAAGGGAAAACCATGTTGTTTTGAGTAATGACAAACATTGATCATTGCATAGTCCTAAGAGAATGTTGTTGAATACTTTGATATGGACCAATGTGTTAGATTGTTGTGTGATAGGATTTTTGGATTGAGAAGAAAGCGTCATTGCCTTTAAGCTAAAAGAGAATGAAAAACTCAAGTTTGTCAAAGTGATTAGAGTTGATTCAAGATTGTTGAAGGCTTTGAAGACCTTAGTTTAGGTTTACTATGCATTATAGGTAAATCTTTGTATACCTTGCACTCTTTTGTCTTTGGAATCTAAAAGTTTTCAAGAGAGCTTCAAACTTGGATTTAAAATCTCAAATGATCTATCTTAAATTTTTTTTACTTAGTTCTCAATAACAGCCTTTGAACTAAAAGACTTTTAAATGATCTATCTCATAGTCCAAAATGTTTTCAAACTTATTGTGGTTGATTTCAAGTCATTCTAAACTAAGTTTGAAAATTCCTCATGAAAGCTGAATTTTCACAGAAATTTCGACGATCAATTCAGACGAGGGTGTCCAAATTCAGTCGACCAAATTTGTGCTACAGGTGAATTTCCTAAGAAATTCGGACAATCAATTCATACAAGGGTGTTCAAATTCGGTCGATTGAATTTGTGCTACAGCGCAATTCCAGAGAAATTTGAACAATAAACGCAGGAGTCTAAATTCAATCGATCAAATTTTATTGTTACTAGCCGTTATTTGAACGTTGCAAACAATTGTCAAACCTTATAAAACACATAAACTTCATATTTTTCAGTAGTTTTTGAGCTTTAAAGATTCTAACTCTTCCCAATCATTCTCTATCAAAAAGTTCTATTTTGTCTTGTGCTAAAATATTCAAAATCAAGATTCCTTAGACAAAAAAGATAAAGGTGTGTAAAATTGCCATCATCTACCAAGTTGTTGATAATTTTCCTATCTCATACTTAATTTAATTGTTGCTTTGAAGGTTATCTTGTTGATATAAAACTCTTGTGTAAGGGTGAGCCTTGATTATTTGTACTTGAGAAGAGTTGTGGTGTAAAACCCTTGAAGAAGAAGCCTCTATTGTAGAAATTTATCAATTTGTGATTATAGTTGAGTTTGGTTGAAATTCTTGAGTGGGTGCTCAAGGTAGTAGATATAGATCTTGTGTGATCGAACCATTATAAATCACTTGTGATGTCTCTTGCTTTATACTTTCTTTAAATTTGAATCTTATTGTGCTTACTTGCTTATTTTGTGAACTATTTGACTCCAATCATCCTCCAAGTTAATTTTGTCAAAAACAATCAAGTTTTTTAAAATTAGCCAAAGACCTAATTCAAACCCTTTTAGATCTTTCAAATATAACTTGTTTAATGACGGTGGAAGTTCCCTTAGCAATGTTACCTATTCCAATGATCTTTCTTTTCATTTTTCTACAACGGTCACAAATCCAAAAGGGTTGTAGATTATCCATGAGGGATACATTACTGGTCATGTGGCTTGAGCATCCACTATCAAAAAACCACTTGGAGGCACTTGATCTTTGAGGAACATGAATCTACACTACAAGTGGAGAAGTGACTTCTGGTACCCACGTCTTCTTGGGTCTTTGAGTGTTAGCCAAGATTTTCTTAACTTTGTATAGTTTTTATACCACTTTCCTTTCTTCTTCACATAACATTTAGTAGCCTTATGGCCATATCTACCAGAATATGTGTAACAAGTACGAGGCATAGAAGAAGAATTAGCTTTTACAAAGAAGTTTTGATATTTTGGCACATTGTCTACATAAGCATGACTAGAAACATTTCTATCACAAGGAGATCATTACATGCCAAGCAATCTCTAGCATTAGTGAACTTCTCCACAAAAGCATTCAAGTGATCCACCTTCTTTTTCAAAGAATCTTAGTCAACAAGTAACTTTTAAAGTAAGCAAGTAATGACTGCATTTCTGACAAATGAGCTTTCTCAAAGTTGACCAATCAGGGCTGAAATGATTTAAGAAAATTTTGCACAATTTGGACAACAAATGAACACATTTTGGTGAGTATGAATTGGTCTTTGTGAGTCTACATGCAAGTCCGAATTTGAAAATATCAAAATATCCAATATACAATTATGACCACATTTGCACATAATCTGTAAAACTTGTACAAGTTACAAGTCATCATCCATATTTGAACTTAGTCACATTTTGCAACAATACTTACTCCCCCTTTCGTCATCAATCAGTAAGTGGGAATAGTTAGTTAATCAACATGAAAAGAATCTCTTAACATAAAGAGATCATCATTGAGCTTCATTAGCTAAAATAAGTGTATTTAATTAAGTACATACAAGATAAACATGATAAACATGACATTAACTAAAAATATAATTAAACTGTTAAATGTCAACTAAAGCATTAATCAACAATAGATAAGGAGAATATGAGTAAGAAGTGCTTAGTCTTCAATTTTTTCGTAGTCTTCACTCCATATTGGTTTGTGGTGATTTTCGTGTTACCTTTGAGCTCAATGTGGAGTGGACCTTTGCCTACACATTCTTTGTCAATGTAGTTGGGCTTTGGAGTTGTTGATAGTCTTGGTGACCTTCTTGTGGCCTTCTTCCTCACCACATGATTTTCACTTCCTCTTCTAAATGGAGTGGTAGATGGGGTTGCAATCTCAGTTTTCTTACTCAAGCTCCCTTCTTCACTAGCTTGCTCATGGGTGGCCATTGCTTCTCCATTTGCTTGTTCTTGCTAATCACTCTTGTCTTACACTTCTTGCATACCTTCATTACCTTCGTCTTCTTCATTTCTTGCACACTTCTAGCCATGAACTCGAAGCCCTTCCCATCTTCATCATCATCATCATTGCCATCTCCACTCTCTCTTTCCGTGTTCTTATCATCAACATTTCCCTCCTCATCATCTTCCTCTTTCTTTTACTCCTCATCTGCATATTTTTCCTGTCCATTTCTTGTGCTTTAGGAGTTCTTTCACCATCATGAGAGTTCTTCTTCAATAAATCCTCAATATTTTTCACTCTTTCTTCCAATCCATCAAGGTTATCAAGTACCATAGGAGCAAAAATTTTAAAGAACTTTTGCATTTTCTCCATCTCCTTGGCATGGTTGTTAAGAGCCGCTTAGAAGATTTTGGAAAAAATGGTGTCCCCACATGTAATCTCCTCACCAATGAAGTCCTCAGGCTCTCTAGAATGGGATGAAGAAGTGTGGCCTTCTTCAAAAAGTCTCCTCTTGGAGGGAGTTGCTCCCCCTCACTAGGTGACTTATTCCTTCTTTTGGCTTTCCTCTCTCTTTCTTGCATTTCTTCTACATCCTCCTCTTCTTCTGCTTCTTCAATTTCCATTTCTTCCCTCTATTCTTGCCTTTCCTTCCTTGATGAATTCTCCTATTTTGTTCTCCAAATTTCATCTTTATCAAGGATGAGTTGCATTCTTTTGAGGGAGTCATCAATGTATATTTTACCACTGTTGATTCTCAATCCTCTTCCTAGAAGTTGAACTTGGAAATGCTTGAAAATCTTAGTAGGTGACCTCCTCTATGGAAATGCTTTTTTCTCCATTTTCCTATCACTCATCCTATGCTTCAAGTCAATATATCAAAAATTCATTTTTCTATGCTCAAGAACTGCTAATATTGAAAATATGTGCATATTACCAACAGAAGACTTGTGACCAAAATTGGGGATAATTATAGTAGTGAGCATGTGGTGTAGGACTTTTCCTCTAGCATCAAGTGCCTTGATTTCCCTATGTTTTACAATTCTAAATCTAATCCCATTGGTAAAAACTTCTTCAAATCTTTCATACATGAAAAGTCCGTGAATGACACAATATTGCCCCGATGAGTAATAATACCTAATTCCTTCACCATCAACCCCACAAATTCTATTCAACAGACCATTATCAAATTTGAATTCAATTTGAGATACTCTAGAAGTGTATCGTTGAACTAGTTCATCTTCAACATTTTCTACCCTTTTCTCCTTTAAATTTGCATTAAATTCATATACTAGAGATGGAAAATATTCATCATTCACAACTAATAAGCTACTCCAGCCAAGAGCACCAGAAAGATGTAACACATAATCCATACTAGAGAACTTTTACAGATCCATCTTGTGCCAGGGAAAAATCTTCCGGTTTCTTCTACTTTAATCTTCAAACTTCAAACTGAAACCTAACTTTGGTTGAAATAATCTATCATGCTGATAGATGCTTGAGGCACTTGAACTCTACTTGGTTCGTTGATGATCAACCTGGAGTGAACTTGCTTGCCTTTGCCTTTTCCCTTGACAATGCTAGCCCTCTTTGATCTCACCATGATGTGTTTTTGTGAAGTAACAAGGGTTTGGGATGAAATAAAGGGTGTAGAACAATAAAATAAGGATGATTTCAAGAGAATCTAATAAAAAGAAATAAGATTTGGGTTTGGACGAGTAAGGGTTTGATGGGTCTTGAGCAAGGAGAAAAGTCAGTCGGGAGGAGTTTAAATAAAATAAGTCAGAACTGCCATTTGATCATCTATTTTTTATACTACTCGATTCGGAGGATCGAATTATTAGATATGTGTTCGAATCTGAGTTTGAATTTCTCTATTTTGAGTTAGCTTAACCAATCGGATGATGAATTTGGGGTCTTGCATCCAAATTTTCTATCCAAGTTTTCAAAAATTCAACTTGGATGATCGAACTTCTAGGTATGCGTCTGAACATGTCCAAATTTTACTTGTTTTCATTATACTTGAATACACACATTAGTAATGGAATTTTGATATTCCTAAGCATCAACTTAGGTAGAAAAACATTTCCTTAGCCAAATGGCCTTATAAAAATGTCAACTATTTGCTCATTTGTGCATACATAATCTAGGCAAACATCACCTTTAGCAACATGATCACAAATAAATGATGTTTGATCTCTATATGCTTGGTTTTCGAATGCTAAATTGGATTATAGTTATGTTTATAGCACTAGTGTTGTCATAAAAAATAGGCACACATTTAAAGTCAAGTCCAAGATGAAGTAGATCGTGCTTCATCCAAAACATATGAGCACAACTACTATTAGCAGTGACATACTAGGCCTCAGTGATAGACAAGAAAACACATGCTTGCTTTTTACTGTACCAAGAAACTAAACAACCACCTTAAATTTGGCATATATTTCACTTCATCAATAAGTAAACCTTTTTTAATAAGAGGGGAAGAACCTTTACCAATATTACCTGCACCAATGATTCTTCCCTTCAACTTATCACCAAATGTAATAAATTCGTCATTGGTGGCTTGAAACTCATTAATGAGTGAGACATTTCTCATCACATGTCGTGAGCATCCACTATCAAGGAACCACTTAGTGGCACTCTTTGTACTCACACTTTCTTGGATCCAAGGGGATTAGTGATGATTCCTTTAGCTCTCCATAGCTTGTACACCATTTTATACTTTTTTTTATCATGGCATCCAGTAGATTTATGGCCATGTTTTCCACAATTAGTACAACATTTATGAGGAATTGATCTAGAAGTAGCTCTAACAAATAAATTTTTGTATTTAGGCACATTGGTCACATAATTGTAACCAAGGCCCTTTTCTTTAAAAAAAAGGAGATCTTTGAGATCCAAAGAGTTTGTCATTGGTAAATTTTGTAAGATCATCAACTTTCTTTTTCAAGCTTTCATGATCAGCAAGCAATTTCTCAAGAGAAAAGATCTTTTCACAAAGAATTTTGTTTTCAAGGGACATGTTTTGCAAAGAGATATTTAAAAGCTCTTTTCCATATTCATGCATTCAATAGAATCAAAAAGCTCTTTGTTTTTAAAAAATAGCTTTGAATTTTCATTCAACAAATCATTAATTTTGGATCTCATTTTATTGTTTCTTATTGAAAGCTTCTTCAACTCACCTTACATTATCCACTAGAAGATCACTAGGATCATCAACATCATTATCACAAGAAGTAGAGGTAGAAGGAGTAGGTTGTACCTCATATTCCATTGTCATGAAGCATATATTAGCTCTCTAATCATTCTCTACTTCACCTTCTTCACTTGCATGTTGATCCCAAGTACCAACACGTCCTTTCCCTTTCTTCAATGACTTATTCTCCTTTTCTTGGCTATTCTTTCCTTTTCCAAGGCTTTAAGCAAATCGACAACAAGGTGCTTGGTGCTCTTGCATTCATAACATTGTGGTCTAAATAGATATGAGGATTGACCATCTTTCTTGAAAGGTGTCTTGCCCTTCTTGAGAAATCCCTTTTTGTAGAACTTCTTAAACTTCTTAACCACCAATGCTATTTCATCATCTTGGCCATCTTTTTCCACATCTCTAGATGAATCCTCTTCTTCACTATGCTTATCATTGGCTTTGAGAACAACTCCTTTTCTTCCATTTCCTTCACCGTCCAGATCATTTAATCTTCATTTTGTGAGTGAAGAGTGATCCTATGAGCTCTTCAAGAGTAAGACTCTTCAAGTCCTTTGATTCTTCAATGGCAACTGTCTTTGGCTGCCATGTTTTGGATGCACATCCGAGTTCTTCCTATTTTGTTCTCCAAGAGAATAGTTTTTCCCCATAACATTTCAACCCATTTGAGATGTTGGTGAATTTTGTGAACATATCACTAATGTTCTCTCCTTACTTCGTTGTAAATAATTCATAGTGTCTAACAAGCACTGTAAGCTTTGATTCCTTTACTTTATTCATCCCCTCATGTGTCACTTGAAGAAGTTTTCACATATCATGTGTGGCGTCGCATCCAATCACCTAGTTGTAATTCAAGATCACCCTTTTCAAATCACTTTCATCAATGTTTTCTAGTCTTCGGTTCCCTTGTGATTCCATCAGCTCTCAACTTTATTGGGACATAAAAAATCTTTCTCAATCATATTCCACAAATCGAATTTAATAGAAAAAATCAATCCTAATTATAGATTTCCAAATAATGGAGGTCGATTTGTAGAAGATCCTTCCAAATAATGGAGGTTGAAATATTATCAATAAGATCTTTACTTCATGGTGTTAAACCAAAAAGAAGTCCTAGTCTGGTACTAATTAAAAGACCTAAGAGAAGGTGAATTAGGTCTTTGACTAATTTTGAAATATCTTTTAAGATATCTTAACCTCCAAGAATTTAGTGTTATTGAATAAGAGTGGTTGAAGAGAGGATAACATATAAAAGTGAAAAAAATAAATGCCAACTACCACACAAGACAAAAGAGTTGGACCAATTTAAAGCAATCAATGAGAGAAAGAGGAGAGACACAATGATTTATAGTGGTTCGATCTTGTTACCTCTAAGAGCAAATCATGTAGTTTTTAATCACAAACATTGATGAGGTCTAACTTGTATGTTAATTGTGTGATAGGATTTTGGGTTAAAGAAGCTATGTGGTCCCATTGCCTTAAAGCTATAGGGTTTAAGGCAACTCAAATGAGCTGTTTTTCACTCGATCTAATGAATTTTGGGTTAAAGAAGCTATGTGGTCCCATTGCCCTAATGAATGTTTTAATTAATCTAATGAATTTCTATAGAGATGATTTCAGAATGTTCTTTGAGTGATAATGATAAAGCTACACAAGTTCAAGAATCTAGCAGTGTACTTTTGTGGGTATAATTTTTATATTCTTGTTAAGAATTGATTTGAGATAATATGTCATTATGTGCCCCTTAGTCAAATTCAAATTTTAAGTCTTTAAAAATGTACTTCAAAATGTTTTATTTCATAACCACATCTTGAAAACCCTTAGAAAAAAGGTAAAATGATTCTACTCTAATCCTTGTATCAAACTACTTTCCAAACTATTAAAATAGATTCACATGTGTCAAGCTACTTTCGCCAAAACTGTAGAATCTCGAAACAAGTCAGTTTGGTAGTGACTAATCACTTTTTGACTAATGTTGTATCATGCGACTTTCTAGCTAGCCAGAATGACTTTTTTAATTTTCATGCTAGCAAGAATCATTTTTTTAAAAACAGTCAAGCTTCACCTTTTAAAACTTGCATAGGAATAGCAAAAAGGTGTTTTGAACCATTTTTTGAGACAAACGGAATGAGATGAATTTCTGTGAAAGAATATCAATCTAGGAAGCTTGAAAAATCGCATGACAACCTATGCTTTGCAAAACGTTGATTCTTTTGAAATAGTACTTTGACCATTTGAACAAGAATTGACCAAGAGCACCATGTGATTGTACTGTCTGTTATCTTCTCATCGGGTTTGTATATCTCTTATAAATATCATTGGTCCTAAGGGCAAATCTTATAGTTTTGATTAATGAAAAACATTGTTGTTAACTAATTTGAATATTAATTGTGTGATAGGATTTTTAGTTAAAGAAGCCATGTGATCTCATTGTCTCAGAATTATAGTATTAAGGACATCTCAAACAAATTCAATTGATTAGAGGATGAAGAGCATGTCCAAATGGTTGAATGCTTTGAAGACACTTTAGTGAAGGAATGCTTTTGCTTTATAGGTAAAACCTTGTAAACCATATACTCCTTACATTTGGAATCTATGCCATACATGTCACAACACAAATATTTTATAACCTTGGTTACGAGCTTAAAAGATTTTGATTATTCTTTTGAAATTCAAAGTATTAAATAATGGCTTAGGGCTCAATATTTTTTAAATAACTTATCTTTTAGTTTAAAGTGATTTCAAACTTGTTGTGGTTAAGTTTCAAATGATTTGACAATTCTGAAAAAAGTTCAGACTTCAATTCGAACGTCCAAACTGTAACTTGCCTGCTGAATTTCTAGAGAAATTTGGTCGAGCAATTCTAATATAGAAGTCCAAATTTGGTCGACCGAATTTGTGCTTAGCAGCCTAGTGTACAGGAAGCTCCAGGGACCAATTCAGACATAGTAGCCCCGATTCGATTGATCGAATTGTACTGTTGCTAGCCATTACTAGCCATTATTCGAACACTGTAGTTGATTTTTAAACCATATAAAAGGATCAAACTTCAGATTTTTTAGTACTTTTGCATAAATAGAAAAGCTTTTCACTCGATCATCTAGCGAATATCAAAAAGCTCTCATTTGTATTGTTCTACATGTGATTATTCAATACTCCAAAAGCAAAACTGAAGTGGGGTTAGTGTAATATACCACCCTAGAGATGGTCTAGGCATGTTCGTTTTGAATTGGAGTTTATAACTTTTTCATATACAATGCATTTGAGGAAATTATCATGAGTTAGGTTAATTTATTTTTAGAGATATTTTACAACACATTCTTCCACATTCTTGGCCATTCTTGAATATGCTTGAGCATTCTAGATTTTTCTAGGTTATGTAAACTAGACAAAGGGGGAGAGAGAGAGAGAGAAATTAATAGCTTGGTGACACATATGTCACAAGCCTTTTGAATTGGCTTCCTTAGGCTTTCTTCACAGCCTTAGCCAACCAAATTTCTCCCCCTTTAATGGCAATTTTTCTTTTATTCTTCTTGGCATATTATTTCTCGTTCTTTCTTGTTCTTGCTTGCTTTCTTCCTTCTTTTTTTCCCTTCTCTTTGCCGACTTCTTCCTTTGTTGTTTGCTACTGTCTTTTATTTTTGCTTTGTTTGTTCCTTTCTTCTCGTTTGTTATTCTCCTTCTTCTTCCACAGCTCTCCTCCTTTTTAGTTAAGGTAAGTTTTAATGTTATTTTATTTATGATTTTTTTTATTTGTTTTGTGTGTTTTGGAATTTTTAAAGAAATTATTTTGTTCACGTTTGCTATAAAGTTTGGTTTAGTAAAAGTTGTTTGTTTGATTTGGAATATTATAATTTCTAAGCATGTTCTATAAATGCAAGTAATCTTTGAGAAATATTTTATTGTTTTTGAAAAGTCATGTGCATTTTTATGGCATATTTGGAAAGAACTTCCATTTACATGTTTGGACAGGTTGGTATTGACTATGAAACACCAGGATTTGAGTCCTGATGACCCCATTATTGGCTCTGCTAATTATACCGTTGATCTAGAATTTGAATATTTGTCATGTTTTTGAGAATGTATGCTAATGTGTATTGATTCACTCAAACTTTTCAGCTAAGCCCAAAACCTTATTATGAGACTGGTGCATTATTTTGAAACAAGAAAACTTATATGAATATAAAACGCTTTTGAACTATTGTGCATACGAATCTACTCTTACATTTTGAAATCTCATATTTTTGAAACACACGGGCACACACGTGAAGTCACTGAGTTTTCCAGTTCACACATGTTTTTTTAATGTTTATTTTCGGATGACATAAACCATGGATCAGAACAGTGATTCTTGGATTCGATTAAGAGTTAGCTCATGGAGGGGCTCAAATATGTGTTTGATCAGTTTGTACCTTTTGTTACCTCTCGCTAGTTAGAGAAAGAAGTCTGTTTTACAACTATCTGTAAATGATGGTTGACTTTGGGATAATATAAGATATAAGATCTCCCTATGTATTTATATATTTCCACTGATGTTTCATATGATTGTATTATAATTGTAATATATGTATATTTTTTCTCTATTTTTCTCCAAATGCGATTCATATTTGCATACTTCAGTGCTGAGTGGCACGCAGGTACCTCACTCAATTGCAATGGAACCCAGTTGAGGTGTTGGGGGTATTATAGTTGGTATCAGAGCTTGAATTGGTAGATCGTAAACAAGTTATAGTTGTTTGTTATGTAGGTTTTAGCTATTCAGAGATGGTTAGTTATTTGTGGTGCTACGAGAGATAGTCCAAAGAAACCAGCACCACTTCTGGTAGATGTGTTTGAGGGTGAATTGGTGGATGGGCCAACTACAGGAGTCCTTATGATAGGAGGATCAGTTGAGGATGATTGTAGTAAATTATGCTCTAAGCCTGAACTTGTCGACGGAGAAACTGGGGATACATTCAACGGAGAAACTGTCCGTGGAGTGGAGTTATTAGATTCATCATATCTTGTTGAGCCTATTACTGTTGTTATTGCAACATTTTCTATATTTATCGGATCAGTTTTTTCTTTCCTGATTTTGTCACCAGTGCCTGAGCTAGCTAGCCTTTATTTATGTCTTATTTACGTGCTATATAAGCTCCGTTTCCAAGCAGAGATAGTATCTTGTTGGGGTTAAAGGGGGAATTACGATGATTAGATCATTTACTGAGCTCTTTACGTCGTGATAATGAGCATGACACTATCAAAGCTGACATGTTAGATGAGCAATTAGATAGGATAGTAGATGAGGTGACCTAGGATTACGATAGTTTGATTCCATGGTATGATGAGATCTTAGAGTCTGCTAGAGCTTGGTGGTCTCAAGGGATTCTAGAGTAGTTGAAGGATCGAGCATGATTCTCATGGAGCCGCGACCCTTAGATGAAGACCTTTATTTGATTACTTGTATATTTTCTCTTTGTTATGTGTCTATGTGTGTGTAGATTGTCTGAATTGTGACCATAGTCTCTTAGGGCTTGGAGTAGTATAGGATTTCAAATTTTGTAGTATAGTAGATTGTTGCTTGTGTAGTTTGTATGTTTTGGGTAAGGTGGCCCGATAAGTCATGCATCTTTTGTCTCTAACGCTAAGTTTGACTTGTGAATATATGAATATTCAACACCACTCTTTCTTGGTATGATGCCTGTTTTCTTTAAGATTATGATTGGGTGTATGATATTTGATATGTTTTTATTTAGTTGTTCTTTTTATATATTGGTGTACGAAAGGTGAGTTACATATAAACCCTGGATTCTCACGTTTGTTTGTAAGCATGCATTTTTCACTATATATTCTTACATCTTCTTGCTTAATAGATTATCAGATGTTGGTTAGTACACCAATAGAAGACTTTAGATATTTGAAGAAGTATATCCCAAATGTTGTAACTATGTAGGGAATGTATAATTGTTTGGGAATTTAATTGTTTTAGCTTTTGAAGGTTAAGATATGATATTAGTATTGGACTGGTTATGTAAACAGTATGTATAAGTGGATTGCCTATAGAAAATAGTCATATTTAGTGACCAAGTCAGCCAATTCTTGAGTTCAGAGGCAAAAAGACTGAGGCAGAGACTCATTTAATTTTTGGAATGAAAGCTAGAAAAATTACTATAGAAAGATTGTCAGGAATGTTTATTATATTTATTGAATAAGTCCGGGAAGAAGCTGAAGTTGGATTTGATATTTTTGATTAATGAATTTAAGGACTCTTTCCAAAGGAATTGAGAACTTTATATCCAAAACACTGTATCAAATGATACAAGAAGAATTAAAATAAGTTGAATGAGCTGTTGTAACTATGTTACAACAAGGGTTATCCGCCCAAGCAAGTTCAGTGGTGAGCACTTTGTTATATGTTAAAAAGAAAAAGAAAAACCTTGAGAATTTGTATAGATTATTGGAGATTAGATAATGTCACAACCAGCAAGAACAAATATCCACTGCCTTTGATTGATAAACTGTTTGATCAACTTGGATGAGTTAGATGCTATTCTAAATTGGATTTAAGGTAGGGATATTACCAAGTACTAGTGTGAGCAAAAGATGTTTCTAAGATAGTTTTTAGTACTCGATATTGATATGATGAGTTTATGGTCATGTTAAGACGAATGCTCCAGTTATTTTATGGATCTAATGCATAGAGTTTTTCACCCTTATCTGGATTGATTTGTCATTGTTGTCATTGATGATAACCTTATATACTCACCAGATCTTGAGACACATGAGCAACATCTCAGAACAATATTATAAAGTCTTTGGGAGTGTAAATCGTAAGCTAAATTAAGTGAATGTGAGTCTTGGGTGGAGTAAGTAACTTTCTTTAGTCAGACGATTACCTGCGAAGGTATATCATTGGATCCTGCCAAGGTTGAAGAAGTGACCCATTGGGAATAACTCAACACGCCAACCAAAATATGTATCTTCTTGTGACGTGCAATCCGCGGAAGAAGGAAATAGGTGATGGAATTTTCAGCTTGGACAAACTAAGATTCGATTTTCGAACAACAAACAATTCTTATAAACACAATATAATTAAATTCCTACGACACCTCTTAGAAACTTGTTCTAAGCAATCCCGATAATAAGAATTTAACCAATAAGAAGAACACTTACACGCCACAATCGGAAAACTCAATTGATAAGTGAAAGTGAAGTTCTTGGAGTAACAAGAGTAAGAGGATTCAACCCTCTCAAGGTGGTGGCGGCAGCCCCTCAAAATGACACTCAAAATCTGCCCTAATTTTCCTCCAAGAAGACTACTTATAGCTAGGGTTTGAAAGAAAGGTTGGGCTTAATGATACATATAAGCCCAACATAAAAACAAGATACATATGAGCCCAAAATAAAACAATTCCAACAAGGTTGACAGCCCAAGTCTTTAAAACATAATTGCCTCTTGGACTTAAGCCCATTACATAGCCTTCAAGTCCGGCCCAAGTATTTGAGACAAATGGACCAAATTGGGCTGTGGTGCAACTAAATCTCCTCCAACAAGTTTGGTCTTCAAATGTTGATCCACGTAGGCAAACAAGGCCTCTTGAGCGTCTTAGCCCTAGCTCTAGTTATTGGCCCGACCCAGGTATGATTAGCTCTTTATTTGACACGTCTAAGCCATCATAGCAATCCGTAGGCTTGCTCACATCGATCCCTCCCTCCTCAAGAAGATTCGTCCCTCGAATCGAATCCATATCAAAAGGAGAAAGGTCGACAACATTAAAGGTCGCTGAAACACCATACTCACTCTGGCGAGATCAAGCTTGTAGGCATTATTGTTGATTCTTTTTATCACTTGAAATGGACCATCTCCACTAGGAGCTAATTTGGACTTCCATTTGGGCAGGGAAAACGTTCCTTCCTTAAGTGCACCCAAACCCAATCACCGGGTTCAAAAGTCACCAATTTTCGTCCTTTATTGAGCTTGTTTGGCGTAGACCTTATTTTTTCTCGCTCAATATGCTTTGTCTCGCCTTCTCGTGTAGGGCTCGTACCGGGTTCAGCTTTGCTCTTACCATCTCGTACTAGACAACTCATGCAAAGGTAAAGGCACTAAATCCAAAAAGCGATTAAAGGATTAAAGCCATATACAAGTTCAAATGGTGAATAACCTGTGGTTGAGTGCACACTCCGGTTATATGCAAACTCGATAAATGGTAAACATTCACTCCACGTTTTAAGATTCTTACCAACGACAAAGACGTAGTAAGGTACCTAAGGTCCCTATTGACAACCTCGGTTTGACCATCGATCTGTGGATGACATGTAGTAGAATAAAGAAGTTTGGTACCAAATTTGCCCCCACAACACACGCCAAAAAATGACTTAGAAATTTAGCATCTCTATCCGAAACAATAGACCTAGGAATGCCATGCAATCTAACAACTTCTTTGAAAAATAAATCAGCCACTTGCACATAGATCATCGGCTTTTATGGCATGCAATGAAATGTGCCATTTTACTAAACCTATCAACAACAACGAAGATGTTATCATATCCCTTTTTTGGTCTTAGGCAAACCCAAAACAAAGTCCATAGAGATATCGAGTCCATGGTTCAAAGCAGTGCAGTGTAAAGGGGTATACAAACCATGAGGTTTAACAGTGGATTTGGCCTGTCTACATGCAATACACTTGGCACACACACGTTCCACATCTTTACACATTCCAGGCCAAAAGAAATGTTCTTGCAAAATATCCAAAGTTTTAGCAACCCCAAAATGTCCCATCAATCCTCCACTATGAGCCTCAAGCACAAATAAAGTTCTCATAGAACAGTTAGGCACACATAATTGATTACCCCGAAAGAGATACCCATCATGCGTATAGAATTTTCGGAATGCAGTATGTTCACAAGCAGAATACACAGTAGCAAAATCATCATCAGAAACATATAATTCCTTAAGCTGCTCAAATCCTAATAATTTAGAATGTAAAGTAGTAATCAAGGAATACCTCCTAGATAAAGCATCAGCTACCACATTCTCCTTCCCTTGCTTGTATTGCAGCACATAGGGAAAGGTTTCTAGAAACTTCACCCAGGTGGCATGTCGCTTGCTCAGCTTGCCCTGTCCCTTCAAATGCTTTAAAGACTCATGATCGGTCCTAATGACAAACTCTCTAGGTTGGAGATAATGCTGCCACACTTCCAATGCTCTCACAATCGCATACTAACTCCTTGTCATATGTGGGATAATTGAGTTGTGCACCACTAAGTTTCTCATCGAAATATGCAATCTGGTTTGTTCTCCCTGCAAAAGCACAGCACCGATACCAATCCCAGAAGCATCACATTCAACCTCAAAAGCTTTCTGAAAATCAGGTAAACATAAAATAGGAGCAGAACATAATTTTTCTTTCAACAATGTAAATGCATGTTCTTGTTCCCGACCCCAAGTAAACCCTTTTTCTTTCTTAATTACCTCAGTTAAAGGAGCAGCAATGGTAGAAAAATCCTTCACAAATCTCCTATAGAAACTAGAAGTCCATGAAAACTCCTCACGTCACTCACACTCTTCGGAGTTGGCCAATCTCGGATAGCCTTCACCTTCTCACTATCAACCTCAACTCCATGAGAACCGATTACAAACCCCAAAAATACTAACCGCTCAATGCAAAATGTACACTTCTTGAGGTTTGCATATAGTTTTTCATGTCTTAATACATCTAAGACACACTTCACATGCATGACATGCATATCCAAATTAGTGCTATATATCAAAATGTCATCAAAGTATACAACCACAAATTTTCCAAGAAATGCACGCAAAAACATGATTCATCAATCTCATAAAGGTGCTGGGTGCATTAGTTAAGCCAAATGGCATGACTAACCACTCATACAAGCCATACTTAGTTTTAAAAAGCTCGTTTTCCACTCATCTTCTGGTTTCATTCTAATTTGGTGGTATCCACTTTTCAAATCAATTTTTTGTAAAGATACATGCACCATGCAGTTCATCAAGCATATCATCTAACCTAGGAATAGGATGGCGATACTTTTACAGGTGATTTTGTTCACGGCTCTACAATCCACACACATCCTCCACGTTCCATCCTTCTTCGGCACCAATAAGATGCAGTACAGCACAAGGACTCAAGCTCTCTCTCACGTGTCCTTTCTCTAATAGCTCATCCACTTGTTTCTAAAGCTCTTTTGTTTCCTCGAGATTACTCCGTAAGTTGGACGGTTAGGTATTTGAGCTCCAGTGCACAAAGTCTATTTGGTGCTCTATGCCTCTCAAGGGTGGTAATCCCGGGGCATTTCTTCGAGGAAAAACATCCGCATAATCCCTGCAAAAGAGATGAAAACACGCTAGGCAAAGAGTCAAGAGGGTTAGTGTCAGAAACCAAACACTCTCTATATCTTACTATGACTAGTGCTCTCCTCTCTCCTATCGCTCTTCTCATGTCTTTTCCTCTCGCATACAAGTTGACTTTTCTCTCTTTTTGTTCAATGCATCTTTCACTCACTGTGGAGTCACTCACATTTGGGCCACTCCCAATTTTCTTTTGGGCCTCTTTTCCCTCTTTAATTTTGTTACGCTCTCTACCCGAACCCTCCTCTCCTTTACTTACCTTTGACTGGTCCAAGTATAGCTCACGAGGTGATAGAGGTATAAGAATGAAATTTCTGCCCTTAAATTTGAAGGAGTACCTATTGGTATACCCATCATGTGATACTCTCCTATCAAACTGCCAAGGTCTTCCAAGGAGTATATGACCAGCCTCCATGGGAACCACATCACACAACACCTCATCCACATATCTACCAATTGAGAAGGTCACCAATACCTGTTTAGTTACCTTCACATCCGCACTATCATTAAACCATTGTAACTTATAAGGTTCTGGATGTTTCATGCAAGTCAGCCCCAATTTCTCTACCATGGTGGTACTAGCTACATTGGTACAACTTCTCCCATCAATGATCAAATTGCACACTTTTCCTCCCACTAAACACCTTGAATGAAAAAGATTTTCTCTTTGATCCACAATCTCTTCTGCAGCCCGAGTACTCAATACTCTCCTAACTACAAGTGCTTCCCCTGTAACAGCCCTCTCAAAGCAATCATCATCATCAAAGGTATTTTCATGAACAAATTCAGTTTCACTACTACTATCCTCGGAATCAATCACTCCATTGTCTCTCATAATCATAATCTTCTTATTAGGACATTGAGATGCAAAATGACCTCCGAAGCATTTAAAACATTTCATGGAAGAATGCTTACTAGAGGTAGCTTGGGTGTTGGAGGTACCTTTCATTTCAGATCCCCCGATTGGTTTCTTAGGTGCTTCCTTGAATTCCACTCTAGGTGCTTCCTTGAATTCCACTCCCTTATCCTTAGGCTTGTCCTCCTTTTTAGGCCATCTAGAGTTCCAGCCATAGTTAGAATTTGCTCCGCTCCTTGCTGCCAATCTAGTCTTTAGCTGTCTCTCCACTTTCATGGCCATGTTCACCATGTCCTAAATCTCTAGGTAGTGTTGCAGCTCCACAACGTTAGCTATCTCCCTATTGAGCCCACTAAAAAATCTAGCCATTGTCGCCTCCGGATCTTCCTCGATGTTGGCTCGGATCATAGCCACTTCCATCTCCTTGTGATAGTCTTCAACTGATTTAGGCCCTTGAGTGAGTCGTTGAAGTTTTTGGTGCATCTCCCTATAGTAGTAAGAAGGCACAAAACGCTTCCTCATGCATGCCTTCATTGCTCCCCACGTAGCAATCGGCATCTCTCCATTTCTCCTCCTAGATGTCACCAGTTGATCCCACCATATTAGTGCATAATCAGTAAATTCAACGGCTGCAATTTTTACCTTCTTATCCTCGAAAAAGTTGTGACACTCAAAAATCAAATCCACCTTCCTTTCCCACTCTAAGTAAGCGTCGGCATCATTCCTTCCTTTGAATGCGGGAATCTGCATTTTAATGGATTTGAGGTCTCCGTCTCTTCTATTAAATGGCAAGTCTCTTTGAAATCTCCTAGGTCGGCGTGCCTCAATCTCCTCCTCCTCCGCAAACTCATCCTCCTCCGGTTCATACCGAGGTAGAGGTCGACGAGGTGGTGGTTGTTGTTGGCGCACTCCCGCACGTCTCCCTTGAGGTTCCGCACGCCTCTCTTGTCTGATTTCATCAATTTGTTCTCTTATCTCATCAAAGGCTTGGTTGAACCTCTCAAATTGTTGCTGCATAGCTTTCAAAGTGAAAGCAATATTTGCATCTCCCCCTTGGTGCTCCTCGGTACTACCTCCTTGTGACATTGCGAAGTGATATTGTACCTGCAAAACAACGTTAGAAATAAACAACCTCACACACTCCCTCACGTGTTTCACTCAAATGTTATCACTCCCCTCGTGTTTATGTCACGGCAATGACACCCTCAAATGAGCTCACACACTCTTGCCTTTTACCACTCAATTCCTCTTAAACTTAAGCTACACTTAAGAACCAATCTCAACAAACCAACGAGTCTAGTTGGAGCCCAAATAACATGCAAAAACCAGTCCAAGAACACTAGGTTACAAAAGCATCAAGCAATGACCATCCCAAGAACACTAGGTTACAAGTGTTTACAAATATCAAACAATGACCAGCCCAAGAACACTAGGTTACAACCTTCCAAGTACCAAACAGCCCAAAGACAATAGGTTACAATTGTCTAAGTAGCAAACGATAACCAATACACTAACAATTGTTTACAACACAACCAATACACTAACAAGTGCTTATAACACAACCAATACACTAACAAGTGCTTACAATCTTTGAACTTCAATAGTCCAGCAACAAATTGCCAACAACAGTCCAGTTTACAACAATATCCAACCCAAGAACAGTAAATAGCATACAATCTTGGAAGCTCCAAAACAAGAACTATAACAAGCTAACAATTGGAACAAACAAAATTTTTAAAAATTGCCTATCACAAGTAACTCAAAATGGTCCAGCAAGAAGTATGAATATACTAGAAAGAAAAATTTTTTTGCACCGACTTTGTACTCTTTTTTTTTTTTCGGACCAACTTTTTTTTTCTGTTTTTTTTTCTTCTGTTTTTTTTTGTCCGAAATATATGTGTATATGTATTTGATTGTACTATTTTTTTTATAACAATTTATCCCAAGTAAATATTACAAAATGCTTAATACAAAGAATTAGAAACCTAGGCTGAAATTTTCACACCTTTTGAAGCTTCTCGGTTAGTCTTTGAAGAAGCCGTTTGAAATGGATGCTCGGGCAGTCTTTGAGCTTCAACGGAGCAGAATGAAAATCCTCTCCACACCTCGGCTCTGATACCAAAATGACGAGCAATCCGCGGAAGAAGGAAATAGGTGATGGAATTTTCAGCTTGGACAAACTAAGATTCGATTTTCGAACAACAAACAATTCTTATAAACACAATATAATTAAATTCCTACGACACCTCTTAGAAACTTGTTCTAAGCAATCCCGATAATAAGAATTTAACCAATAAGAAGAACACTTACACGCCACAATCGGAAAACTCAATTGATAAGTGAAAGTGAAGTTCTTGGAGTAACAAGAGTAAGAGGATTCAACCCTCTCAAGGTGGTGGCGGCAGCCCCTCAAAATGACACTCAAAATCTGCCCTAATTTTCCTCCAAGAAGACTACTTATAGCTAGGGTTTGAAAGAAAGGTTGGGCTTAATGATACATATAAGCCCAACATAAAAACAAGATACATATGAGCCCAAAATAAAATAATTCCAACAAGGTTGACAGCCCAAGTCTTTAAAACATAATTGCCTCTTGGACTTAAGCCCATTACATAGCCTTCAAGTCCGGCCCAAGTATTTGAGACAAATGGACCAAGTTGGGCTGTGGTGCAACTAAATCTCCTCCAACAAGTTTGGTCTTCAAATGTTGATCCACGTAGGCAAACAAGGCCTCTTGAAGCGTCTTAGCCCTAGCTCTAGTTATTGGCCCGACCGGTATGATTAACTCTTTATTTGACATGTCTAAGCCATCATAGCAATCCGTAGGCTTGCTTACATCATCTTGGGAATGGTTGTCTACTGTAAGTGTTTATCAATGATTACTAAAAGATCTCTGCACCTCTGGCACAGTTAACATGAAAAGCAACTGAATTTAAGTGGACTGATAGTTGTGAGCAAAGCTTTCAAAAACTAATGCGAGAACTCATTTTAAAACAAGTTCAATCTTGTTTGATCCGAACATTGAATATTTCTTGTACATAGATACCTTGAAAGAATGTTTGGGGTTGCATTGATGCAGAATGAAAATAACAACTATCCATGTATCCACGTCGAAAGATGAAAATAACAAGTCTGACCATAGTATCAATGTTGCAACAAGAGATTTGAGATACCCAAAAGAACAATAATGAGTTTCAAGAATTCAAGCAATGGATAGAAGCCAAGAAACTGCCAGACGTTCAGGTAAGCCAAGAAGACGGGAGCCTTTATTATCAATAGTGACTCTACATTCCTGATGATAAGAAACATAAGCAAAAAATTCTAGAAGAAGCATATAAGAGTAAGTACATCATGCATCCAGGTGAAAACCAGATGTACAAGGATTTGGAATAGAAATTTTAGTGGAATACCAGGAGGAAGGATATAACTGAATATGTATCCACTTATTTTACCTATCAGAAAGTGAAGGCTGAACATTAGAATTTAACACGATTGTTGCAACCATTACCGATGCTAAAATGGAAGTAGGAACATGTTATCATGGACTTAATTGCGTGATTTCCTTGCACAAAAAAGGCAAAAAGATGTCATTTGGATAATTGTTGATCGATTGACTTAAACAACACATTTTCTTGCTATCAATATGACCTATCATTTGGATAAGTTAGCTTAGTTGTATGTGGATGAAATAGTAAGGTTACACAAAATACCATTTGATATTGTTTTGAATTGAGACCCAAGATTTACCTTTTGATTCTGGCCCAAATTTTAGGCTGTTGTTGGAACCAACTTGAACTATAGTACCTTAGAGCATTTACAAACAAAGAGAACAATTCAGACACTAGAAGATATGTTGCGAGCATGCATTTTGGATTTTAGAAAAAAAATGGATTGAGAATTTGCTTGTGCAGAAGTTGTTTATAATCATAGTTATTATTCATCAACTGGCATGGCACCTTATAGACATTATATGGCAAAAAGTGAAGAACATCCCTATATTAGGATAAGGTTGGGGTTTGATCTTATTGGAAGCAAAGAAATTTGATGCTAGAAGTGAAAGCAATGCAAAAACAAGTAAAAATTATCCAAAATAGATTTACAATGGCCAAAAGTAGACATAAGAGTTATGTGGATCTTCAAAGAAGAGAACTAGAGTTTGAGGTTGGAGATAAGGTATTTTAGAAACTTACACCTCACCAGGGAAAATGTCAACCTCCAAGAAGAAGAAAATTGAGTCCAAGATATATCAAGCCACTTAAAATTTCAAGCAGAATTGGTAAAGTGGCATATTGGTTAATATTGCCAGAAGAGCTACCTTGATTACATGATATGTTTCACATGCCGCAACTGAAAAAGTATCATCTATCACTCGATCATATTTTGAATGATGAAGTATTGGAATTGAAAGAATATTTAACCTATGAAACAAATCTGGCACGGAGAAAAGTTGATTCCAATGTGTAAAGAAGTTTGGGAGACATCACGGGATTGAAGAACCAATATCAGAAATGTAGGAGTATATATGAAGAACACATCCCAAACTGTTAAGTATCTACCTTTGAATTTTGAGGGAAAAAATCTTTTAAGGAAGGGAGAGTGTAATATCCCAACCTAGAGATGGTTTAGGCGTGTTCGTTTGGAAGTGAAGTTTATAATTTTTTTTATATATATTGCATTTGAGGAAACTATCATGAGTTAGGTTAACTTATTTTTAGAGATATTTTAAAACATATTCTTGCCCATTCTTGACCATTCTTGAATATGCTTGAGCATTCTACAATTTTCTAGGTTTTACAAAAAAAAAAAAAAAAGAGAGAGAGAAAGAGAAAGAGAGGAACTAATAGCTTGGTGACACATATGTCACTAGCCTTTTGACTTGGCTTCTTTAGGCTTTCTTCACCGCCTTAGCCAACCTAATTTCTCCCCCTTTATATGGCAGTTTTTCTTCATTCTTCTTGGCATATTCTTTCTTGTTCTTTCTTGTTCTTGCTTGCTTTCTTTCTTTCTTTTTTTTCCTTCTCCTTGCCGACTTCTTCCTTTGTTGTTTGCTACTGTGTTTTAATTTTCCATTGTTTGCCCCTTTCTTCTCGTTTGTTGTTCTTCTGCTTCTTCCACAGCACTCCTCCTTGTTAGTTAATGTAAGTTTTAATGTTATTTTATTTAGGATTTCTTTTATTTGTTTTGTGAGTTTTGGAATTTTTATAGAAACTATTTTCTTTATGTTTGCTATCAAGTTTTTGTTTAGGAAAATTTGTTTATTTGATTTAAAGTTTTGTTTTAGTATAAAGTCGACTCAAGAATCTAAAGACCAACACCTATTCATCATTCAAGATGAAATGGAGGCTGATCATGGAGGCGTGGAAATGGAGGGTATTCATGGAAATAGAAGTGGCAATCAAGAAAGCTTGGGATAAAAGCTGAAAGGAGATTTCCTAATCCATCTCGGAGATTTAACTCTTGTTATATTATCTGGATAACATTCAAACGGAAGACAGCCACAACTGGGGAACGAATTTCAGCTTCCAAACTGCTCAAAATTCCAATTGCTATTAGTGGTTGTGTATGGCTTTGGATGACATGGCTGACCATCAACCGCCAACCGCCCACTCTCCGGTGAAGTTGGCTTGGACTTCCAAATCCTTTGCTTCTCTCTTCACATCCCCAACTTCCTCCGATTCTGCTATACCTTTGAAACAAGTTACTTCTCACAATGGGAAACCTGCAATTCTGTTTACTACTGCTGAAGTTGCTGCCCTAGCGCAACCTTTCTCCCTTGCTCTTGTTGGGAAATTTTCTCATGGACGGCCTTCCATGGAGGTTCTCCGTAAGGAGTTTAACACTATTGGCTTAAAAGGAACTTGCTCTCTTGGTTGGTTAGACCATTGCCATATTCTGATCAGACTATCTCTTGAAGAAGACTATGTTCGCTTGTGGATGAAAGGTTATTGGAGCCTTCTAGGTTATCCCATGAGAGTCATGAAATGGTCTCCAAATTTTTACAGATGTTAGTTGAACCTTCGGTTCTTCCCATTTGGATCGGCTTTCCGTGTCCGCCCATTCATTTCTTCCGCAAAGATGCTCTCTTTTCTATTTCTTCAGCTATTGGTAGGCCCTTGAAATTGGATGAACCTACGACCACCCTTTCTCGGCCTAGTGTCGCACGGGTTTGTGTTGAAGTTGATATTCTCTCCCTCTTTGCCATCCAAACTATGGATTGGAATGGGTTCCTCGAGATTTTATCAAGATATTCACTATGATAATCTTCCTCCATATTGTGTTACCTGTAAAAAAGTAGGTCATTCATTTGAGCATTGCCACCGAGCTTTCAACTACAACCGCCAACAACAACTCTCCCGAATGCTAATGTAATTGAAGCTATTCCTGTGAGGACAGTGACACAACCTCAACAACAACAGCCAGCTCATGCTCTCCCTCACACTACAGGCATCTACAAGCATTTCTACGAAGAGGGTGCTGCAGTGGGTTGAAAAGAAACAACTCGATTGTAACCTCGACAACGGCTCACCAATCCCTAAACACTACGTAAATGCAATTCGAGGCTTCAAAAGAAAATCCAACAATAGACTTGCAGTTGGTAACTCCAAAAAGAAAATCCAGCAACCATACTTGTGGGCAATGAGCCAACCCGATTCGGGGGAAATTGATGCTCTTCCACCAAATACCGTGAACCCATCGCTGGTCGATGTTAAACATATTAATGCAACCAGAGTAGCAGTGCAACATCGAATGCAACATCCGAAATCACAGATGAAGTCTTGCTAAACAAGAATCCATTGATACAATGTATGAGGGGTAAGACTTTCTTTGATGATTATGCGATTAATCCTCCAACCCATTTGGTTCCGTAATTTGCTCGACGAGGTTATGAATCGATGGAGATAAATACTCTAGACCTCTATCTTCTGGGATAGATTTATGCAAGCTTTTACTATGCAAACTTAAATGTCCATGCTCTGAATGTAGGGTTTCTACTAAGTCTTCTGGTCATGTTATGCATTTCAAAGCTCGTCGGGCCATCACTTTGTCATTTAACAAATTTTTGAAATGAATAATTGGATTGTTTGGAACATTAGGGGCATTGCTGATCGTTCTTCTTTCTCGCGACTGAAACATCTTATTTCTACTTACAAATGCTCTCTTGTGGTCATTATTGAACCATTGGTTGATCCTTCTCTTCTTCCACGGTATGGTCTAAGGCTTGGTTTTCCACATTATCTCAGTAACTCTAATGGAAAAATTTGGATGTTTTGGAATCATAATATTATTTTCCAGCAAACTTTGGTGAGTGAACATTTAGTCCATGGTACAATAGCATCTCTATGTGGGGTTGAAGTTTCTTGCTCTTTTATTTATGGCAAATGTTGTTATACCGCACGTAGGGCTTTGTGGACAGATTTGGTTTCATTGGCTGCTTATATTACTTCCCCTTGGATGGTGGCTGGAGATTTTAATGTTGTGCGATCAGTTTCAGAGTGTTTGGGTTCTCCTCCAACTTTGCTGCCTATTAATGAATTTAACACTGCTATAAATGATTGTGGTTTATTGGATGTACCTTTTTCGGGATCTCTCTACACTTGGCGCAGGTCATCTCAATCACGTCCTTCTTGGAGGCAGTTGGATAGGGCACTTATGAATCTGTCTTGGAGCTCCAAGTTTACCTACTCTACCGTGCAGCATTTGAGCCGAACTGGATCTGATCACTCTCCATTATTACTCTCCATCACTGAAGCTAAGAAATATGGGTGTAAGAGCTTTAAATTTCAAGATATGTGGATGACCAAACCAGATTTCTTCCAGATAGTTAAAGAGGTTTGGGCGGCTGAATTCTTTGGCAATGGAATGCAGATTTTTGCACAGAAGCTAATGAGACTAAAGCAAGCCTTGAAGCAATGTAATGCTACTGAATTTGGTAATTTTCCTCCAGATTATCCAGTTCCATGTTATGTCAACTCAATGATCCAAAAGGAGTTCACCTCCAGATTCACCGGCATATTAAAGCACTGGTTTACAACTCTCAATTATGTTGAGAGAACTCAATTCTTAAATTCTTCAATTGACCAAGCTGCTTCATTACTATATTACTGTTTTCTTGGTGAACCTGATTCTGATCTTGAATTAAAACGAAAAGAATTCTTCCAAATGAAGTGTTATTCTTTTCAAAGGTCAGATTTAGATAAACATTTGCAACGCATGACTCAATTATTCTATCTTCTTGGTGCAGATGTTCAGTGACAGGATTAGGAGTGATTTGGTAAAGTCTTGGGATAGTACCGTATTCTCTGAATTGTTTACCAAAACGAATACCATTGGGAAGAATTTGGAATCTGTGAAGTTTACTGTATATGTCAAAACCAACACCCTCATCTATCATGTATCCAGAAACATCCCGTTCTTCTGTATCCTTAGATACCACTCCTTCATTTCGTCAAAGTGCATCTGGAATCACAGCAGAGAATATCCTTACAGAGTTCACCTCCAGATTCACCGGCACATTAAAGCACTGGTTTACAACTCTCAATTATGTTGAGAGAACAGCCCGTTTATCAACATAGAATGCTTCACAAGACCATTGGGAATCTGTTGGTTCAATAAGATCAGACTGAAGGAGGTCACCTCCAGATTCACCGGCACATTAAAGCACTGGTTTACAACTCTCAATTATGTTGAGAGAACTCAATTCTTAAATTCTTTCCATTACCACATAAGCACACACTGTTGTCACAACTTTCTGGTGCAAAATGGTTTTCCAAGTTTGATTTAAAGTCTGGTTTTTGGCAATTAGGCATTCATCCTGATGAACGTCCTAAAACAGATTTGGGTATATAGTGATGACCTAGAAAATGAAAGTATTCGAAAGAGAATAACTTCAATACTCAAACCTGGATTGTCTAAGAAGGTATGACTTGGATCAACACAACGGCCAACTCTTGGGCACTCAAAGGATCCTGTCCTCTTATCTTTCAACAATCCAAGCAAGAATGAAATCCATCATTCAAGAAGGAATACTAACAATTTCTAAGTATCACCAAACAAGGATCTAAGCTAAAGCCATATCAGAAATAGAAGCAGAGAAGAAGAGTATAGGAAACTTAAAGAGACATGTTTACAAAACACAAAGGATATTATTTCTCGGAAACTTAGTCTGCCTTAACATTACAACAAAAGGCTCTTTATATAGAGCTCTTGGAAAAGTCTAGAAGGCCAAATTATTGAGCTATGACATCACTGCTTACATAAGAGTAGCAAATGAAGTCATTGCTTAGGTCACACCACACTATTAGCTTTAATCAGCTAGAAACAAACAACAGCATTCTGAACAACAATAATACAGAGTACTAAATATAAAAGTCTTCACAGCTGTATTCCTCTGAAGTAGTCGGTGAGGAGACATCACTATCAGTGGACCCCGGGTCAGTGATATTGCGTTCAATAATGATGTCTTGATGCAGAGCATGTGCCTTTGCTTTTTTCCTCTTTCTTTTGAGAGCATCTTTTCTGACAGAAGTGTCTAAAGTGGTCCAGGCAATATTACTAGAGACCAGACGTGGAAAGTTAAATCCATGTGATGGCTGAGAAGAGCTGGCTGGCTGAAGATTAAAGTAGTCAAAAGGTGTTTCTATAACTGGATGGGAATCAGGCAAGTGCTGGAGGTACCAGGCATGGGCTATTTTGATGTTTGTTTCATGGGGATGATTAGTAGAATAATTCCAAGAACCATAATCACCAGACCAAATTTCTTGAGGCATTATCTTATTTTCAATAAAGATGTATTTTTGGGCCTCAGAATATTTGTGAGGAAGATCAAGAATAGTAATGGAATTGATCTGATACAGATGAGAGTATGGGTGGACTGTGAAGTCAGAAGTGATGGGCCGGTGAATATCAAAAAGAAGGAAATGTTTTGGGAAGGTGAGAAAGATATTCTTCCATTCTTCTAAAGGTTTAAACCAGGTTAAAAATTCAAAGAGACTTGGAGTAAAACCTTTAAGAAATGATGCCGAGTTGATTTCAATGAGAATATGATATTCTTGGCAGAGATACCAAAAGAACCATTTCACTGGAGTAGGGAAATCATCAGGTCGAAGAATGAAA
The DNA here is from genome assembly GCA_030512225.1 of Rauvolfia tetraphylla. Classification (NCBI taxonomy): domain Eukaryota; kingdom Viridiplantae; phylum Streptophyta; class Magnoliopsida; order Gentianales; family Apocynaceae; genus Rauvolfia; species Rauvolfia tetraphylla. The sequence goes on along the minus strand of JAJQKT010000024.1, from coordinate 5,447,385 downwards.
ACCTGACTGAAAGAGAAATACGGATTAACTCCAGATGGTTTAAGGATGGATCCTCCAAATTCTCTAAAGATTTGTAACTCATAAAAATTTCTCTTTTGGATCATTGAGTCGACATAACATGGAACTGGATAATCTGGAGGAAAATTAGGAGGGACAATCGATGGTCCAGGATTAGCGGGTCGGATCATAGCTATCATTGGTTTGGTGGCAAAGGATTCAGGTCGGGAAAGGAAATCAGCCACAACATTAGATTTACCTTTGATATGTTTGACCTCAAAGGAATATTGCGCAAACCACGTTAACCATCTGAGCAGTTGAGGATTTGGGACTTGCTTCTGCTTGAACTGCAACATCTTAGGAAATGAACTCATATCAGTTTCAACTAAGAACTTTGACCCAATGAGATAAAAACTGAATTTCTTTATCCCATTTTTGACAGCAAGGATTTCTTTAAAGGTGGAATGATAATGTATTTCTGCTGGTTTGAATCTTCCACTCGCAAATCCACATAAATGTCTGGTTCCATTGATTTCTTCAAGTAAAACGGCACTCCAATATTTGTCGCTGGCATCAGTCTGAAGTATCTTTTGACCAGTAGTTGGCAGATGTAATTTCTGTATCTGGGATACTTGTTCTTTGAGAGCAGCTACGGCTTGAGTCTGTATGGATGTCCAAGAAGATGGATTTTTTCTGAGCATCTTAGTGAGAGGATGAATATGTTCGGAGGCTCTGGGAAGAAAGTCTCGAACATAGTTGACAACACCAAGAAACTGTTGGACTTGTTTCTGTGTAAGATTAGACTCAGGGAACTTCTGTAATTCTTCAGAGATGTGATGTCCAGAAGAGTATGTACCTGCACTAAAATGCATTCCTAGGAAAGTAATTTCCTGTGTAGCCAAGATCATTTTCTTTTCAGAAAGCATTACGCCATAGGTTTTAACAATTTGAGCAAATTGGCGTAACAGGTTTATATGTTCATCCTTTGAAGAACTGAAAAGTAGGATGTCATCAATATAAACCAGTACAGAGTGCAATAGTGGTTCAAAAATCTTGACCATGGCTTTTTGAAATAAAGATGGTGCGGGTTTTAATCCAAAGGGCATTACTTTCCACTGGAAATGCTGGTTAGGTATGCAAAAACCTATTTTAGGACGTTCATCAGGATGAATGCCTAATTGCCAAAAACCAGACTTTAAATCAAACTTGGAAAACCATTTTGCACCAGAAAGTTGTGACAACAGTGTGTGCTTATGTGGTAATGGGAATTTGTCATCTTGTAAAAAATGGTTGAGAGGCTGATAATTAATTACCAATCTCATTTTCCCACGAGCTTGTTCAGCCCGTTTATCAACATAGAATGCTTCACAAGACCATTGGGAATCTGTTGGTTCAATAAGATCAGACTGAAGGAGGTCAAGGCATTCTTTTGTGGCTAACTGGAGGTGGTCAGGGTTCATACCAGAATGACTGGCTTTGGTGGGATTGATATCCTCATTTTTCTCGAATGGGAGTTTAATGAAGAACTGAGGGTTTTGCCATAATGGATGAGAACATTTGGTGAGAAATTCTGTATGGGATTCGGCACAGGATTGGGAAACAAGAAGTTTATGAATTTCAGTGACAGGATTAGGAGTGATTTGGTAAAGTCTTGGGATAGTACCGTATTCTCTGAATTATTTACCAAAACGAATACCATTGGGAAGAATTTGGAATCTGTGAAGTTTACTGTATATGTCAAAACCAACAAGAAGATCTTTGTCAGTTTCAGCACAACCAATCAAATGTAAACGAACTTCACATTTTGGGAAGAACTGGATGGTAATGGGGTGTTTAGTGATCAAGGATGTGTAGAATGTTTTACCATCAGCAGTTATGAATTCCTTCTTGTGTTGTATCCAGTTTTCAGGGGGTAGAACGGATGGATTCATCATGGATACTGCAGCTCCTGTATCAAAAAAGGCTATGGCAGGAATGTGTTTATCATAGTTGGAGGTTCAGATTTGAACAGGGGCTTGAGGATGTGTTTTAGGAGGTGAATAGCAAGAATTGGAACAAAAGGTTTTTTTGGAAGTGTTGGATCAGGTTCTGGGGGAACATTGTCAGTGTTTGAAGAAGTTGGTTCAACTGGTTCGGCAATATGATATGACATAGGAATTTCTTCTTCTTCATCCAATTCATCTTGTTCAGAAAAGAGAGATTCAAGGTCATTGTCATCATAGACAGGGCTAACCTGTTCAATCTGAGAGATGAGGTTCTGCCTTTTCTTCTTCTGAGGACATTGTTTGGCATAATGGCCCTTTTGCTTACAGACATAGCAATAGTCTGACTTGTTTCTGGAGCTTCTGGAAGATGTATGTTTTCTTCTAAAGTATCTCCATTTTTTCTTTGAAGATCTTCTGTCTGTAGTATGGATTTTGGAGAACTTCTTTTTCTTGGATGATTTCTTGCAGGATGACTTGTTGCAGCATGATTTAATGATCAGATCTGAACGTCGGCATACTTGGTCAATTTCTTTATCACCTTTGAGATACTGCTTGATAACTTGTCGTTTGTGGCACAGATCTTCAAGGCTTTGGAGAATGGCTTGTCGGATTTGACCAGGAGTCATACCAAGGATAGATTGGTATTTCTGTCTTATGTAAACTCAGCTCCTTGAGCTAAGGCTTGCGGGATTGAGCTGAGGAAGGCTTGTTTCAGACTAACATCTGCACCAAGAAGATAGAATAATTGAGTCATGCGTTGCAAATGTTTATCTAAATCTGACCTTTGAAAAGAATAACACTTCATTTGGAAGAATTCTTTTCGTTTTATTTCAAGATCAGAATCAGGTTCACCAAGAAAACAGTAATATAGTAATGAAGCAGCTTGGTCAATTGAAGAATTTAAGAATTGAGTTCTCTCAACATAATTGAGAGTTGTAAACCAGTGCTTTAATGTGCCGGTGAATCTGGAGGTGAACTCTGTAAGGATATTCTCTGCTGTGATTCCAGTGAGTTCTCTTGTAGTCATCCAAGCATGGAACTCTTGAAGTCTTACTGCCCATTTATTTGGAGGAATGTCATCCAGTTGAAACGTGAAGGTTCCTGAGCTAGTGAGTTTCTTGGATGTGTGAGATGATTCTGGTTCATCAACTATGGGAGTAGCTTCTGATGTCACTTCAGGCTCATCTTCTTCATGAGCCATGTTTATTTGTGGAATCTCAAATTCATCTGAGGAAGATTGTGTAGAAGAGTCTGGTTCAGAGGATGTGTCTGAAGCAGAAGTGGATTCAGATTCTGTTGGGGAAGAGTACTGAGTCTCAGATGGAGTCTGTTCTTGGACAACAGCAATATGAGGGACAGGCTGAGATGTGGTAGCCTGCTGAAGAAGAGTAGTCAGTGGGTTCTGAATCATAGCTTGCTTGTGAACTTCCGAAGGAGGAGCAGATGACGGTGGTTGTCGTTGTGCTTGTTTGGCTTTTAGCCATTGAACAGCATTGAAAGTACTTGGAGATGGTTTGGACCTTTCATATCCCATGGTTCCGAAAGCAGAGTACTGAGTTTTAGATGGTGGTTGAAAAGGATTTGTGAAAGGTGGAAAGAAACTGGAAGAGGCTGAGAGTAATGTAGTAGCTGGTGGTGGAGGAGAGTAAGGAGTAGACTCAACCTGTGATTTGAGATAAGCAATGTATCCTTCAAGATCAGCTACCTCTTTCTGTTTTTGTCGAATGACCTCAGCAGGATTTACTCCAGGCATAGGCAAGTCATAAGGAACTTGTTTCAATCTTTGCTCCATATTGACGATTAGCCTCTTGGTGGCTTCCAGATCTTGCACTTGAGAATCCACTTTAATTTCAACAGTAGCAAGACGGGAATTTACCTGGGTAACTTTCTGATCTATCTGAGATAAGATCTTGTTCTGAGCAACAGCATTTTCAGACTGCCAGTTGAGAACAGTTTCAACAGGGTTGGCTGGTGTGGTTTGTCCACTGGGAAGTATGGTTGTGGATGAATTTTGGATTTTGTGAGAATGTCTGGCATTGTCTTTGGTAAAAGGTGTAGTTTGAGGAAAGGGAGAATTGAGTGGAGGAAATTCTGCAGGTTGGAACATGCAGATGGCCGGAATAGGAGTTGATGGTTCAGGTGGTTTATAGAAAGGGTTGATGGGTTTGCAACTTGGTGTTACAGGTTTTTCTTTGGCAAGGATTTTGAGACATTTCTGGTAGTAGGGATGAAGTGGTGGTTTTGGTTTAGGAGGTAACCATGTAGAAGGGACTTCCGCTATAGAAGGATCATACCTGCTGCGGGTCTGGACTACTTGAGCTCCTTGCTGGTAATCTGGATCTATGTCAGGTGCTTTGTTGGAGCACGGAGAAGGAGGTTGTTTCTTCTTCCTTCTTCGTCTGCGGGATTGATTGCAGGTGCAGTCTTCTGGATCAAGACCGCATTCAAGACAGCAGTTCTGACATGATTCACAGGAAGTACATCCACCCCAATAACAATGATTGGAGAACGGATCAGTTTCAAAGACAACTGGTCTAGCATCTGGTTGGTACCACTTGATAATATCTGGGAAGGTATCCCGGAAAGATATAAGTGGGTCTGAAGGATCTGCTGTAGCAAGTTTGGCAATTTCTGCTTGGTGATAAGATGGAGGATTAGCAACTGGGAGTCGGATCATGGAAATCCGAGGATAAGTTTGCTTGACAGACTGGAGATGCTTGTGGTCAAATTTGATGGACACAGAGCCATCAGAATTCTGAGAGATCTGAGAGGAGGAAGATTCCAGAGGTTGATTTGCAGCCTCATGAATCTTTTCGTATTCTGTGATCCAAGCATTAGGTAGAAGACTGAGAAGTTCATTTTTAGGGATTTGTCTAGGGACATGGGTACAAACTGCTGACTGTTTATCATCTACTTTGATAAGCAAAGCATCTTCTCCACCAGGAAGGGAGGATCTATGGCATGATTTTGGACTCGGTAGATCATCTGGTAATGTAAAGTAGCAGTAAGAGCGTCATGTACCTGGGAGGCTCCTGCTATCTGGACTTGTACCTTGAGGGCATCTAGCAGATGGGGATCTGCTAATGACATGTTGAAATTTGGGTACAGTGTGATGAATATTGTTCCTGCATTTAATGTTGCTTCGACTGTGGCTATGCAAGCATGTTGATATGCGAGGAATCGGGTATCTAAGAGGGCAACTCGAGTAACCATAGGGAGACCTTTTCTGCCATGGAGAGTAAGGGCAATACGGACAGCACCAAAGTGGAGATGAGTGTAGCCATGTTGCTTCCATTGACGAGGAAAATCTTCTGGAATATAAAGAGTGACGAATTGCTCTTTTCCAGTGGCTATAATAGGATGTTGATCCATTTTAGAGCACTGAACATATTCACGAACAGAGGAAGGTGTGTGGCGGATGAGAGATTTAAAAGTCTTCCAAGGAGAGACTATGGACTTGGCATAATTAGTATAAGGATTCATGAGGGGGTGATTCTCGGGGGCAAACTGAGATGATGAATCTAAAGCCGAGGATGACGTCTTAAATGCTGAATATGCATATGAAAACTCACCTACAGAGGAGGCAAGAACAATATTAAATCTAGCAAAAGCCAGATTAACAATTCACCTACGGCAAGAAGAAATCTTTTGGAGACAAAAAGCAAGAATCAAATGGCTGAAAGAAGGGGAAGCTAATACATCATACTTTCATGGAATATGTTCTGCTAGATGGAGTCATCTACGTATTGCTGCAATTCGAGATGATAATGGTCGGACACTTTATTCAGATGAGGATATCGAGCAAGAGGCTGTCAATTTTTTCTCCTCTCTTCTCACAGTAGATTCTACTGCTTTGACTTCGGATCAGTTCCAACCGATGCTGGAGTACATACCTTCCCTCATCTCTGAGAATGAAAATAAAGAATTATCCATGCTACCGACTAAGGACGAAGTTAAAAGTTCAGTATTTTCCCTGAGCTCTGAAAGTGCCCCCGGTATTGATGGTTTTCTAGGTTCTTTCTTTAAGAAGTGTTGGGACATAATCGCTGATGATCTCCATGCAGCGGTTTGTGACTTCTGGGCTGGTATTCCAATGCCCCAAAGCTTCACCAGCACTTTGATTGTCTTGATTTCGAAGGTACCAGCACCGTCTTCATTTGTAGACTTTCGGCCAATAAGTCTTTGCAATTTTACCAATAAGGTAATTACTAAGACTATTGCCAATCGATTAGCCAAGCACTTACCCCATCTGATTTCTCCTAATCAAATTGGTTTTGTGAAGGGTCGAAACATTGTTGAGAATGTTCTACTTGCTACTGAAATTGTTTCTTCCATGGACCGAAAAGTTAGAGGCAGCAACCTTGTAGTTAAGTTGGATATGATGAAGGCCTTTGATAGGGTTTCTTGGGGATTCTTGCTTCAGATATTGGGTCGTTTTGGATTCAACCCTCATTTTCTGAATCTAATACATAATTGTTTGGCTTACAATAAATTCTCTGTATTAGTTAATGGTAAACCTTGTGGATTTTTTCCCTCTTCAAGAGGGGTTAAACAAGGAGACCCTCTCTCCCCCTCCCTCTTTATTATTGCTGCTGAAGTTTTATCTAGAGGTCTTAACTATCTAATGGCTGGTAATCATATTGGTGTTTTCTCCTTGCCGAGGCAGTGTATATCTATCTCTCACTTAAGCTTTGCAGATGATGTTATTATATTCACAACTGGAGAGAAGAGAGGCCTCAGAAAACTCATACTTTTCTTGAAAGATTATGAGCAGGTGTCGGGCCAAAAAATCAACTATGGTAAAAGTTCATTCTATGTCTCTACTCGTGCCTCGGAAAGGAGGAAGGAGCAGCGGCAACCGGTTTTTTCTCTAAAATCATTTCCTATTATATATCTTGGATGTCCAATCTTCAAAGGGGTTAAGAAAATTCTTTATTTCCAACCCTTGGTAAAAAAAGTTTCTGCTCGATTGCAGGGATGGCAAAGTAAGATTTTGAGCCCTGGAGGAAGGCTTGTCCTTATTAAGCATGTCCTCACAAGTATCCCCTTGTATCTATTGGCATCTCTTGGTCCACCTAAGGGAGTTCTTTTGCAGCTTGAAAAGTTATTTGCTGAGTTCTTCTGGGGCTCCTCTTTGGAGGGGAGGTGTAGACATTGGGCATCTTGGGCCAAATTATGTAAGCCCGCTCAAGAGAATGGTCTCGAACTGATTTCCTTGCATGCATATGAGAAGGCATTTGCATATAAGCTTTGGTGGTTCTTTCGAACAGTTAAATCTCTTTGGGCAACTTTCATTAGAGCAAAGTATTGTACTGATATCATTCATGTATCTGAAGTTTCTCTCCCAAGATTGTGTTCGCATTCTTGGCGACGTGTGTTTAAAGTGAAGGATGAGGCTGAACAATATATTGGCCTCATCGTGGGTAGTGGAGACTCGAATTTCTGGTGGGAAGATTGGACTCTAAAGGGGAAGCTTAAGGAGATTACAGAGATACAAGATCATCACCTCTCTGTCAGACACTTCTTTAATGATTTCCAGATAGGTTTGATTAGTTTGCCTCAACATCTAGTACAAAGAATTTCCTCATATTCAATACATCTAACTGAGGAAAGTGATCAGTTTATTTGGAAGCTCGAGCCTCATGGTAAGTTCACGCTTTCCTCGGTATTAAAGATTATACAACCAGCCAACCCAGCTATTTTTTCAAGGCAGTGTATCTGGAGTAAGGAATGCCCTACTACTGTTTCTGTGTTTATGTGGAAATTGCTGAATGGTCATCTGCCCTTGGATTGTACTATGAAGAAATTGGGATTTCATTTGGCATCTAGGTGTTTTTGTGGGCTTGCTACAGAAACTTTTGATCATCTTTTCTCCACGTGTCCTTTTGCACATCATATTTGGACTTATTTTGGAGGGTTCTTTGGGTTACTGCCTTCGGAAGGTTTATCACTTCAGTTGCGATTGCAAACATGGTGGCTACAGAAGAGAACAAAGCCATTTCTCCTTCGACTTGTACCGGCCATTATCTGTTGGGAGTTGTGGAAATCTAGGAATACGTACCGCTTCGAAGCGACTAGGGTGACTCTATATCATTTGAAGCAATCTATTTTGGGTTACCTCCTATCATTAGCTTATGCAAAGGGCTTTGTCTCGGCCTTATCTATTTTTGGCATTCCTATGCATCCGCTCACTCCGAAAAAACATCGACATCCACTTGTAGTGAAATGGAAGCAAGATTATGATCCGGATCAAGTAATCTTGAATATTGATGGGGCTTCAAAGGGAAATCCAGGGAATTCATCGGTCGGAGGAGTTCTTAGAACATCCAATAGAAACTTTATTGCTGCCTTTTACTCCTATATTGGCATCCGAACTAATTTTGAGGCAGAGTTGCAGGGATTACTTTTGGGTGTAAAACTATGTCTATCACTACAGTATTCTTATGTGGCAGTCCAAACAGACTCACTATTATTACTTAACTCAGTTCTTGCTAAACATAGGCCCGCTTGGAGATTTAGGTATACTTTGCGTCATATTCTCTCACTCACCAAAGGCAAGAATTTTTTCCTTTTCACATGTTTATCGAGAAGCAAATGTGGTTACAGATGCCTTGGCCAATCAAGGGTATATCGACGCTGGTACTTCCTATATATATGCTTTGGATCAATTGCCGCAAGCTGCCCGAGGACCTCTCATCCTAGACAAGCAAGGAGTTCCAAATCTACGGAGTTAATTAGGATCTTGCTATTTATACTATTGGCTTATCTTAAAAAAAAACTCTTGTTATATTAATAATTATTTAGGTTTTTTTAAACACTTATTTTCTTTAGTTGAAGTACAAATTAATTAGGCTTATTTTTTATTAGATTTAGGGTTACCTATTTGGGCTTTTAATTAGGGTTTCCTAATCCAATTTGGAGAAGGGGTTCCCAAAGACTTTGTACTCTATTTAAAGGCCAAAATTCGTCCAAAATAGGGGGAATATTCAAAATTTTCGTGTGAAAAAAAAATAAAGATTTTTATACTATAGAATTTGAAATAGAATTGAAAATGACTAATTATTGAGATTTCTAGGTTTGTGATTTGAATTAAAGTAATATTTTCAATTTCTTATACATTCAATATTTAGTATTTGAGAAATTTTATTTAAAATATATATATATATATATATATATATATATATATATATATATATATAAATATTTGAGAATATAATAATAATAATATTTTATTATTTTATTATGATATAATGATAATAATATATATGATTATAATTGAGTGTTTTTATAGTTGTAAGTTTAGGCTTAGACTGATGCCTAGAATATCGTGGGGCCCGCTCGATAAATTATAATTTATTATCTTCAAGGTTTTCGACTAAGGTTTAACTATTTGAATTTGTAGAAAATTCGCATTTTTTATAAGATAGCAAGTAGCTCTAACATTTGCTGCTAGCTGAGTTTACAAGCCGAGTCTCACTATATTTTTAGTGCCATCAATATTTAAAAATAAGAGTGTTTGTTATTCACAAGTGTGAATATATATTATTTTAGAAATTACTTTAGGTACTTATTTTCAAATTGGAGAGGTTATCCACCATATGTTTTTGCCTGTGCATTAAAAATGCCTAGGAGTGGTGCTACGTGTAGTATTTATTTAGTGTGAAATATTATAATTTCTGAACACGTTCTATAGATACAAGTAATCTTTGGAAAATATTTTATTGTGTATTTTTAGAAATTCATGTGCATTTTCATGGCACATTTGGAAAAAATGTGCATTGCATTTACATGTTTGGAGTGATAAACGGTTGTTATTTTGAAATTGTGTTGAGATTGGATTTGGTTATGTATTTGGATTCATTTGGATAGCTACTTTCGTGGCCTTTATGTTTGAAAAGTTACATAAAAACTTGATTCTGATCAGATCTGATTTAGAATATGAGATGAATATGAATATGATCTTATTTGGAATATGAGATGAATATGAATATGATCTGATTTGCAATATGAGATGAATATGAATATGATCTGATTTGTAATATGATGTGATTGAAGTATTATTTGAGCCCCTGAATGCATAGAGTCTGGATTGTGGATCTACATGAAAAGGGACGCAGTATGTCAGGGAGGTTGTGGGCCAACTGGTACTACGTTTATTTGTCTACGGTCACCTAACAGTGAGTCAAGAGGGTCTCAATGTCAAGGTTGATCATCAGGGTTGGACTAGTAGATACCCCAAAATCCTTAGCTTGGTCTCTGTCTGGGGAGGCATAAGGGAGTCTGTGAAATTGAATATTCGTCCTAGTTTATGGCTGGTATTGACTATGGGATACCAGTATTTTAGTCTGTGAAAGGGGACGCAGTATGTCAGGGAGGGCGTGGCCCAACTAGTACTACGTTTATTTGTCTACGGTCACCTAACAGTGAGTCAAGAGGGTCTCAATGTTAAGGTTGGTAATCAGGGTTGGACTGGTAGATTCTCCAAAATCCACAGCTTGGTTTCTGTCTGGGGAGACATAAGGGAGTCTGTGAAATCGAATATTTGTCCTATTTTATGGCTGATATTGACTATAAGATACCAGGATTTGAGTCCCGATGACCCCGTTATTGGCTCCATTAATTCTACCATTGAGTCAAAATCTGAATATTTTTCATGTTTGAAAATTTTAGTTTGAGGAGGTATGCTGATGTATCTTGATTCGCTCAGACTTTCTAACTATGTCTAAAACCTGATCATGAGATTTGAGCATACGCATCTACCCTCATATTTTGGAAATTTCATATTTTTGAAACACACCAGCAGATACGTGAACTCCCTGAGCTTTCCGTTCACACATGTTTTATTAATATTTATTTTTAGATAACTTAAATCATGGATTAGAACAGTGATTCTTAGATTCGCTTCAGAGTTAGCTCATAGAGGGGCTCATATATATATATTTGATCAGTTTGTACCTTTTGTTACGTCTCATTAGTTAGAGAGAGAGAGAAATCTACTTTACAACTATCTGTAAATAAGGGTTGTATTTGGGATAATATAAGATACATGATCTACCTACGTATTTATATATTTCCACCAATATTTCTAATGATTGTATTATAATTGTAATATATGTATATTTTTCTCCTCCCTTTTTGCATACTTCAATACCTAGAGACAGGCTGGTACCGCACTCAGCCATAGTAGAACCTAGTGGAGGGGTTGGAGATATCATTTGTAATTTACCAAAATTGTGGGTAAGCTCTTTCTTTATTCTTTCATCTCTTTGCTTATTCAAGATTGTCTTGAGGACATAGAACCTCTTTGGAGAGAGTGAACCTTGATTCTTGAATTGTACCAGAGGTTGTGCTATAGATATAATGAGAAATTTTATATTGTCCATGGATATTGAATATTGGAAGGTTATTGTAAATGGTCTAATAATTCCAACAAATATTGTTGAGGATGTCAAGATTGTCAAGCCAGAATCTGAATATTCTGAAACTGACTAGAGAAACATCCAAATTAATGCCAAAGCTTTGAATATTCTTCACTGGGCACGTGATATGAATTTTTATAACAAAATTTTGACTTGTAAATAGGCTAAAAAGTGTGCGACAAAATTACGGTTACCCATGAAGGAACCAATCAAGTAAAAGAGTCAAAAGTCCACATGTTGTGGAGAGACTATGAAATGTTCACTATAAAACTTGATGAGATTGTTTCTAAAATGAACAATAGGTTCATTGACATCTAAACTCACTGAACGTTATAGGTAAAGAGCTAATTGAGGAAGAAATGGTTAAAAAGATTCTTAGAACCTTAACTAAAAAATAGGAAGCTAAAGTCACTATTTTCTGTGAAGCTAATTGAGTATGAGGAGCTAAAGTCACTAAAGTCACTAGATACGAGTATGAGGAGCTCATCGAGTCTCTCTTAACTCATGAGATGAGGATGACTCAAGGAAAATGCTCCACTAGTGACAAAAGGAAAATATGCGACATTACCTTGTATGCTTCATCCAGTGACAACGAAATATCTAATGAGATGGCGGATGAGGAGTTGACATTACTGGGTCAAAAGTTCAGAAGATTCTATAAAAAAGTGGCAAGAACCTTAGGAAGATGCTAAAAATAATTCCCAAAGCTTGAATCTCAACCAAAGAAAGATGAAACAGACACGGTATGTTGTGAATGCAAGAAGCCTGAACAGATTGAGCAAAACTGTTCCAAGCTAAAGAAAAAGGGAAAGAAAGAGAAAATGAAAGCATGGTAGCTAGTACTTTGAGTGACAACAATGATTCCAACTCATGAAGTAAAGAGGAAGAAGAAAGCACTAAAAAGCCAAATGATGGTAGAAGAAGATGGCTAATGCAGTAACAACAAGGACTAAAATGAAAATCAGCTAGACTTGACCAAAGATGAGTTATACTTTTCAAACTTTATAGCTTATGAGGAACTTGAAAATTCTTATATTGGACTACAATGAGTACAAAAATCTCACAGAGATTTCAAGTGACTGAAATATAAAAAAGAGGTGTTACAAACAATTTTTTAAATCTAGCTTATCTAAAATTACTCAAGATAGTCGTCGTAGTTCATCTAAAAATATTTCTGATTTGCTTCTTGGTCAAACTTGTAAGGAGTTAGATGAAGCATTTTTTGAGCTAAAAAACTTGAGAAAAGAAGTTGTCATTTCAAAAGATTTGAATACTGAACTTTTGAAGTAAAATGACAATTTACAAAAGAAAGTAGACTCCTTGACAAAAGATTTGACAAAGTTTACAAAAGGAAAATAAAATCTTGATTTGCTTCTTGGCAGTCAAAGATATTCATATGAAAAATTAGGATTGGGATATGGTCCTTCATCTTTTCATACCAAAATATGTATCTCTTGTAAAGATCGCATCCTCTAGTCACTTACACATAGTCTGTTTTCATTGTTGTCATGAAAGACACAAAGCTAACTTCTACAGGAAGAAAAGTCTCAAGCTAAAATGATTTGCTTGCTTAAAAGCTTTGAAACTAATGCAGCTACTGACCAAAAAGGACCTAGTTCAATTTTCGGACCTAAAAAGAAGTAATATATTTTGCAGTTGTGCCTCAAGTGCAAGCTAATAAAAAATGGAGGGTATGTGGATAATGGATGCCATAGGAACAAGATTGGTGATCAAAAGAAATTCACCCAACTGGAACTGAAAGAAGCTAGAATCGTTAGGTTTGTTGACAACTACAAAGATAGCAGAATCATTGGAATCGGTAAAGTTGGAACTAATCCTTGTATTGAAGATGTTTCTTTTGGTGAATTTCTTGAAATACAATATTTGAGTATAAGTCAATTATGTGACAAGAACATTAAAGTCATCTTTGAACCATCTTGTGTAAAGTTGCTAGAATGCATGGTGATAGCGCAGTCTTAAATCGAAAAAGAGTTGAGAATGTCTGCATGCTTGATGCAAACTATCTGGATAGCTTGGATGGTATCTATCTACCTTCATTGATTAATGATAGTTGGTTGAAGCTAATGTTTGAAAAGGATAGCTTGTACGATGCATAACGCATGGAAAACAAACTGGATAATCTTTCAAATTCGAAAGAGTTATCTCTACCTCTAGACCACTTGAACTCTTCACTTTGATTTGTTCGGTGCTATTACTTCATATAGCTTAGCTGGTAGATCCTATGTTTCTTATTGGTGATGATTACTCCAAATTCACATGGACCCTATTCTAACTCAAAAGAATGAGGCGTTTAATCAGTTTTTTGATCTGTACAAGGGATATAGTGTGATGCAATTAGAAGTCATCATGACAGAGAATTTTAGAACAATTTATTTGAAAAATTCTACTATGAAAAGGGTATCAGACACAATTTTTTAGTATCAAGAACTCTACAACAAAGAGATGGCAAGGTCTATACTTAGTAAAAGTAGGGTACCTATATACTTCTAGGTTGAAGCTATGAATATAGCTTCTTACATTCTAAACAGAGAACTGGTCATATCGACACTAAACAAGAAATCAAATGATCTATGGAAAAGAAGAAACTTCAACATTGGGTACTTCAAAGTTTTTGGATGCAAATGCTTCATTCTAAATGACAAGGACAACTTGGAAACTTTTGATGCAAAGGCTGATGAGGAATCTTCCTTGAATACTCAAATCAAAGCAAAGCCTGCAGAGTCTTCAACCAAAAGGCACTTGTTGTAGAAGAGTCAAGTCATATTACCTTTAGTGAATCTAGCTCAACCACACCTAGTGAGGAGGAGCATGATCCAATTGCTAATGAGGATAGAAATGATCAAAATGAAAGGAATGGAGAAATCTACAATAAACATCAAGAAGAAAATGGTTTTTAGAAAGATGTTGAACAGGAAATAAGTCAAGCTAATATGGATAAAGGGTTAATTTCTTAAGCTAATTTTAATAATCTGCCCAAAGAATGGAGATTTCACAAATATCATGCTAAGGAGAATCTTTTGGAAGAAACCTCTTAGAAAATTACCCCCAAAGCCAACTCAAGTCATGGTTGGAAATGTTGCTTTTGTCTCACAAGTTGAACCCAAAAAGTATGAAGAAGCACAAGAAGATAAAAGTTGGATGTTGGCCATGCAAGAAGAGCTAAATTAGTTTGAGATATTCAACGTTTGGAAAGTTGTTCTAAGGCCCAAAAATTAGTGTCATAGGCACAAAATGGGTGTTTAGAAACGAGTTTGATAAAATGGGAATGTTGTAGAAATAAAGCAAGGTTAGTTGCTCAAGGATACCACCCAAAGGAAGGTGAGACTTCGATGAAACTTTTGCTCCTGTTGCTAGCTTAGAAGCAATTATCATGTTATGTGCATTTGCATGTTTCAAAAACTTCTTGCTTTACGAAATGGATGTTAAAAATGAATTTTAATCGTTTTCTGAAAGAAGAAGTATATGTTGAACAACCACCTAGTTTTGAAAGTTTTGAAAAACCTAATCATGTTTTCAAGCTAATTAAGGCTTTGTACATTTTGAAACAAGCTCCTTGAGCTTGGTATGAAAGACTTAGCATGTTTTTACTATAAAATGATTTTTAAAATAAAATAGTGGATAAAACCTTGTTCACTAAAAGTGATTCTAAAGAAATTTTCATAGTCCAAGTGTATGTGGAAGACATGGAGAATTTGCACAAAGATTTGGACCTACTAATGAAAATTTGCATAAAAAGGTTTCTAGCTTGATGCAGGGAAATTCGAAATGACAATGATGGGAGAAATGATTTTCTTCCTTGGACTATAAACAAAGTAGCTCAAGGATGAAATAGCTATCAACCAAGCTAAATACACAAATGAGGTGCTGAAGAAATTTCAAATGGAAAATACAAAGCCAAGTAAGACTTCCTTGAGCACCACAGTCAAGCTAGATAAGGATAAGAAAGGTAAGAGTGTGAACAGTAAGCTATACGGAGGTATGATTGGATCATTACTCTATTTCACAGCAAGAAGGCTTGACATTCATTTTAGTTTGTGTCTTTGTGCTCATTTTCAAGAAAATCTTAAAGAATCACACGTGGTTGTTATTAAGATAATTTTGAGATACCTTGTGGGAACTCAAGAATTTAGCTTATGGTATCCTAAAGCTACATCATTTTACTTGGTGGGATATAGTGATGCTTATTTTGCAAGGAGAAGAGTGGATAGGAAAAGCACCTCAGGAACATGTCAATTCCTTGGCCATGCATTGATCACATGACTGAGCAAGAAGCTAACTTCAATTAGCTTGTCAACTATTGAAGTAGAATACATCTCAGCTAGGAGTTGTGTAGTTCAAATGTTGTTGATAAACCATCAGCTTGAGGATTTTGGCCTACGGTACAAGAATATTCCAATTTTATATGACAACACAAGTGACATTACCTTATTGAAAAACCTAAGAGGAGGCTGAATTAGGTTTTTGGCTTATTTTTAAAAAAATCCTTAACAGAATCCACTTTTTGAAATTCACAACCTCTAAGATTTGTTGTGTTTGGAAAAGAGTGGCTGAGAGAAGAAGAGCAATCTGTAAGTCCACAACCAATATTAAGAACCACAAAGAACAAATGAAGATAGCACAAATAAAAGCAAGTGATAAGTGTAGAGAAAGGAAATACAACAATTTATAGTGGTTCGATCTCTCCAAGATCTACATCCACTACCTTGAGTCCACATTCAAGGATTTCAACCAATCCACTAAATGCTCAAGTTTAACAAATACACAAAAGGCTCACCTTTAAAGGGTTTTACACCAATAACCTCTTTTACAATCCAAAAAAAAGGCTTACCCTCACCAAAAAAGGTTTTATGTCACAAGACAACCTTGAACAATCAAATCAAGGCTCACCCTTACCAAAAGGGTTTTATGTCTCAAGACAACCTTGAATACACAAAGTAAAAGATGAGATAACGATAGAGATTACCAAACTAGATAGTAGATATTCAACAATTCTAGCACCACTTCACTTTTGCTTTTGAAATCTTTGGATAATCACATGAAGCACATGAACAATGAAAGATTTTCCTTAATCTTTGATATTCTCAAGATAATAGCATGTCAGTTCATCAATCTTGCTCAAAATATGAGTTTTTAGCCTTTTATATAACTCAAAAATTCAAATATAACGTTCAAAAAAGGCTAAGCAACAGGGACATTCAACCGACCAAACTTGGACATCTGCATTTGAATTGGTAATTCGAACTTTGCATCCGAATGATTCGGTAGTCCTAATTTGTATCCAAATTGGAGTCTGAACTTTTCAAAACTTTGTTAAATCATTTGAACTTTTACCACAAGAAGTTTGAAATCATTTTGGACTAGAAGAAAAGTAATTTAAAAGCCTTTGAACTATAATCCTATTAGCCCTAAGTGCAAATCATGTTGTTTTGAGTTATGACAAACATTGATCATTACATAGTCTAAGAGAACATGATTGATTACTTTGATATGGACTAATGTGGTTGATTATTATGTGATAGGATTGTTGGATTGAGAATTAAACAAGTCTCATTGCCTTAAAACTACAATACAAGAACAACTCAGATGTGTCGAGGAAGTGGAAGAGTTCGTTCAAGGTGATTAAAGGCATTGATGACCTTAGTGTAGGTTTACTATACATTATAGGTATATCTTTGTGAACCTTGCACACTTTTGTCTTTGGAATCTAAAATTTTTTCAAAAGATCTTCAAACTTGTTTTTAAATCTCAAGTGTTCCATCTAAAAGTTTTTAAATAACAACATTTGACTAAAGACTTTTACATGGTCTTTGTAATAGTTCAAAAGTGTTTTCAAACTTACTAAGGTTGATTTCAAGTCATTCTAAACTAAGTTTATAAAATCATCATGAAAGCTAAATTTCCAAAGAAATTTGATGTGGGTGTCCAGATTCGGTCGACCGAACTTGTGCTTCAGTAGAAATTCTAGAGAAATTCAGATGAGGGTGTCCAAATTTGGTCTATCGAATTTGTGCTACAGTGGAAATTTTAGAGAAATTAGGACGATAATTTTGGACGCAGGAGTCCAAACTCGGTCGACCAAATTTTACTGTTACTAGCTGTTATTTAAACGTTGCAACTGATTTTAAAATCTCATAAAAGACATAAACTTTAGATTTTGAAGCAGTTTTTAAGCTTTGAAGATTCTTAACTCTTCTAAATCATTATCCATCAAAAAAAATGCTCTTTTGTCTTGTGCTCAAAAGTTTAAAGTTAAGATTCCTTGGACAAAAGATGAAGGTGTGCTAATTTGTCATCATCTACCAATTTGTTGGTAAATTTCTTATCTCAAACTTCATCTACTTGTTGTTTTCAAGGTTTTCATGTTGATATAAAACCCTTGTGTTAGGGTGAGCCTTGATTATTTGCATTGAGAAGAGGTTGTGGTGTAAATCCCTTGAAAGGTGAGACTCTATTGTAGAACTTGATCAACTTGAAATTATAGTTGAGATTGATTGAAATCCTTGAGTGGGTGCTCAAGGTAGTGGATGTAGAGCAAAGTTTTCAAAGACTAGCCAAAGACATAATTCATGCTCCCCCCTTAGGTCTTTCAATTGGTATCAGAGCTTAGACTTCTTTAGTAAAGGTTTTACTACCTAGAAGATAAGATCCTATGACTAATATTTCAAACTAACCTTATTTGGAAGGATCTTCCATAAATAGACCTTCCTTATTTGATGGAGCAAATTATACGTTTTGAAAAAACTAGAAATAAGATATACATTTGTTCTATTAACTTTGATTTGTGGAATATCATTGAGAAAGGTCCCTATATACCAATGAGGGTACGAGCCAAGCCTATGGACGAATACGGTGAAAGTGACTCAAGAAAGATGACCTTGAACTGTCAAGCTGTGAACATCTTGAGTTGTGCTTTGAATGTCAATGAATATAACCGAGTAAGTAGATGTGACATCGCTCGTGACATGTGGAGACTTCTCCAAGTTACTCATGAAGACACAAATCAAGTGAAGGAATCAAAGCTTGCTATGCTAGTGAGGGATTATGAATTATTCACTATGAAGCAAGGGGTGAACATTAGTGACATGTTCACAAGATTCACAAACTTCTCAAATGGTTTGAAGTCATATGGGAAGAATTACTCGCTTGAAGTCATATGGGAAGAATTACTCGCTTGAAGTCATATGGGAAGAATTACTCGCTTGGTGAACAAAATAGAAAGATCTTGGATGCTCTACCCAAGTCTTGGCAACCAAAAACTCTTGCAATTGAAGAATCAAAAGACTTGAAGTTCTTCCCCCCATAAGGAACTTACTGGATCACTGCTCACTCATGAGATGAAGGTAAAAAGAGGTTATATATCCTTAACATACAGAATAAACGAAAAACTATTACCTCCTTTCAGTATATGAAGAAATAAAAAATGATTTATTATGATTATAACTAAGACTACAATTCGAAAATGGTATCTACGTATAATTATCAGATCTATTTAGACACTAGTAAAGGAGTTGGAAGGATTAAAAATGTTACTCAACATATTTTGAAATTCTGATAGATGATTGGATAATCAAACGAGGCCTTGGACTATCAAAAAATAAAAAATAACAGATGCTATTTCTCGAAAAAAAATCAATCAAAGGGGAAAATTTCAAGGAAATTTCATTATTTAAACAACGGTATCAATGAAATCTTACTTTTTTCCCCTTTTCTAAGAATACTTAGTATCCTCATCAATTAATAAGACTAATTTGAATTCAACTTTAACTACACTTACAAAGTCTAACTCTTATTTCGTAAAAGACTTACCTCAGAACTCTTTCAACATGGGGCATGCCTCTTTATTCTCTTCTTTTTCTCTGCATTCTTTTTTACCACCACAACTCTCCCACAAAACCCGAAGTCATGAATATAACATCATCCAACTATAATCCTCGCATCATCGTGATCTACTAAATGGTTGCAAACATCTTATCAAAATGCTCCTACCATAACAAAGATCTTAGATATTGAAAAATGATGACAAGGATAAGAGATTAATGTGCAATCTGTGGAAAAAACAATGAAAATGATGGGTTTTACAGTTTGAACAAACAAAACTCTAACTTCCGAAGAGAAGTGTATGACCAAACACACAATATAATTAAATTCTTACGACACCTCATAGAAACTTTGTTCTAAGCAATATCGATAATCAGAATTTAACAATGTAAGAATAACATTTACACGCCACAATCAGAAATTTCAATTGATAAGTGAAGTGTAGTTCTTTGAGTAACAAGAGTAAGAAGAATCCTAACCTCTCAAGATGGTGGCGGTAGCCCCTCTCTAATGACACCAAAAATCCCCCTAATTGTCTTAAAGAAGACTACTTATAGCTAGGGTAAGATATAAAAGGGTTGTGCTAATGATACATGTAAGCCCAACATAAAATAAGATACATGCAAGCCCAACATAAAACAAATCCAACATAGATTGGCAGCCCAAGTTTTAAAACATAACTTTCTCTCCATTACATAGCCTTCAAGCGCTAAAGTCATCCGCCCCAAGTATTTGAGTCAAATGGACTAAATTGGGCTACGGGCCAACTAACTCTCCTCCAACAGGTTTGATTAACTCTATTCTCTTGAAGCGCCTTAGCCCTAGCTCTGGTCATAGGCCCAATGAGTATAATTAGCTCTTTATTGGACACGTCCAAGTCATCATAGCAATCCATAGTCTTGCTCGCATCAGTCCCTTCCTCCTCACAAAGATTCATCTTCGAATCTGAATCCATATCAAAAGGAGAAAGGTTAGCAACATTAAAGGTCGCGGAAACACCATACTCACCTGGTAGATCAAGCTTGTAGGCTTGTTAGTGATCTGTTCTATCACTTGAAATGGACCATCTCCTCTAAGAGCTAATTTGGACTTCCTTTGGGCAGAAAACCGTTCCTTGCTTAGGTGCACCCAAACCCAATCACCGGGTTCAAAAGTCACCAATTTTTGCCCTTTATTGCCTTGTTTGACATAGACCTTATTTTTCTGCTCAATATGCTGTCTTGCTTCTGGTATAGGGCTCGTACCAGCTCGGCTATGCTCTTGCCATATGTACTAGACAACTCATGCAAAGGTAAAGGCACCAAATCCCAAACAGTTAAAGAATTAAAGTCATATACAAGTTCAAATTGTGAATAACCTGTGGTTGAGTGCATACTCCAGTTATATGCAAACTCGATAAATGGTAAACATTCACTCCAAGTTTTAAGATTCTTACCAACGACAACACGTAGTAAGGTACCTAAGGGCCTATTGACAACCTCGGTTTGACCATCAGTCTGTGGGTGACATGTAGTAGAATAAAGCAGTTTGGTACCCAATTTTCCCCACAACACATGCCAAAAATAGCTTAGAAATTTAGCATCTCTATTCGAAACAATAGACCTAGAAAGGCCATGCAATCTAACAACATCTTTGAAAAATAAATCAGCCACTTGCAGAGCATCAGTAGTCTTATGGCATGCAATGAAATGCGCCATCTTACTAAACCTATCAACAACAACGAAGAGTTATCGTATCCCTTTTTGGTCTTAGGTAAACCCAAAACAAAGTCCATAGAGATATCAGTCCATGGTTCAGCAGGTACATGTAAAGGGGTATACAAACCATGAGGTTTAACAGTGGATTTTGCCTGTCTAAAGGCAATACACTTGGCACACACGCGTTCCACATCCTTACACATACTGGGCCAAAAAAAAATTCTTGCAAAATACCCAAAGTCTTAGCAACCCCAAACTGTCCCATCAATCCTCCTCTATGAGCCTCAAGAACAAATAAATTATGCATAGAACAATTAGGCACATACAATTGATTACCCCGAAAGAGATATCCATCATGCCTATAGAATTTCTGGAATGCAGTATGTTCACAAGAAAAATATACAGTAGCAAAATCATCATCAGAAAAATATACAGTAAAAAAATATACAGTAGCACACATGCTATTGGGAAGGCCTTGGCAATTTGATAGAAGGGCTATTCATGATGGATACAAGAATAGGTACATCTTTGACAAAGATGGGTGGAAGGTCACCTTAATACCTCTTACTCCACACGAAGTTTACATTGAGCAGAAATTACTTCAAAGCAAGATGGAGGAGTTTCAATCCCAAGAAGCTAAGAAGAAGTCCAAAAATGTAACAAGGGCTTTACCCAACTCTAGCAGCACCACCCCCTCTCCAACAGTCCCCAAAGGCAAAGAGAAGAGAGAAATTCCTGATTCAAATGTAATAGAATTAAGAGATAGAAAGGAGAGTTTCTATGTAAAACAAAGAGAGATCAAGAGTGCACTTGTAAATCATAAGCCTATGATCTTACTCATGTATAGGGAGGCTTATTTCTCTGTTGCTAACATAGATAATTCTACTCCTAGTTGTGTTATTTCTCTCTTGCAGGAATTTGAAGATGTATTCCCTAAAGAACTACCAAGTGAATTACCAATGAGGGGAATTGAACATCAAATCGACCTAGTTCCTGGAGCTCCACTTCCAAACAAACCGGCCTATCGAAGTAATCTCGAAGAGACTAAGGAGCTTCAAAAGCAAGTGAAGGAACTCTTGGCAAAAGGAAAAGTAAGAGAAAGCATGAGCCCATATGTTGTACCTATTCTTCTAGTACCAAAGAAAGATGGCACTTGGAGAATATGTGTAGATTGTCGAGCCATCAACAAGATAACGGTAAAGTATCGATTTCCTATCCCTAGACTTGATGATATGCTTGATGAATTGAGTGGTGCTACTTGCTTTTCGAAAATAGATCTTAAAAGTGGATACCATCAGATTTTAATGAAAGAAGGAGATGAATGAAAAACAGCCTTCAAAACAAAACATGGACTTTATGAATGGTTAGTGATGCCTTTTGGACTCACTAATGCACCAAGTACTTTTATGAGATTGATGAATCATGTTTTGAGGGATTGCATAAACAAATTTGTTGTGGTCTATTTTGATGATATTTTGGTTTACAGCAAAACCCTAAAGGATCATTTAAGCCATTTGAAAAATGTGCTATGTATTCTAAGAAAGGAAAGCTTGTTTGCTAATCTCAAGAAGTGTACTTTCTGTTTGGATAAAGTTTTATTTCTAGGTTTTGTAGTTTCTTCTGATGGACTTCATGTCGATGAAGAAAAGGTTAAAGCTATCAAAGAATGGCCAAGACCAAAAAATGCAAGTGAGGTAAGAAGCTTTCATGGTTTGGCGTCATTCTATAGGATATTTGTTCCAAATTTCAGTTCTATTGCTGCACCATTAACTGAAGTTGTTAAGAAATCAGTTGGTTTTAAGTGGAAAAAAGAACAAGAATTAGCATTTAACATGCTAAAAGAAAAACTTGTTTCAGCTCCTATTCTTACACTGCCTGACTTTTCTAAAGTGTTTGAGATTGAATGTGATGCTTCTGGAATAGGCACTGGAGCTATTCTTATGCAAGATAAGAAACCAATTGCATATTTTAGTGAAAAGTTGAGTGGTGCCTCACTGAAATATTCTACATATGATAAGGAATTGTATGCATTGGTTCGAGCATTACAAACTTGGCAACATTATTTGTGGCCTAAAGAGTTTGTGATTCATACTGATCATGAGTCCTTAAAACATTTAAAAGGGCAACTCAAGCTTAATAGGCAGCATGCTAAATGGGTGGAATTTATTGAGATGTTTCCTTATGTGATTAAGTATAAGCAAGGTAAAGAAAATATTGTGGCTGGTGCTTTATCACGTAGATATAATTTAATCTCTACTCTTAATGCTAAGTTGTTGGGTTTTGAGCATATTAAAGAGTTATATGCAACTGATCTTGATTTTGGGAATGTGTCTACTGAATGTGATAAAGGCGTTTTTGATAAATTCTACAAGCATGATGGATTCTTGTTTCGAGAAAATAAACTATGCATTCCTCAATGTAGCTTGCGTGAATTGCTAGTCATTGAATCACATGGAGGAGGTTTAATGGGACATTTTGGAGTTACTAAAACTTTAGATACTTTAAAGGAGCATTTCTTCTGGCCACAAATGAAACGGGATGTCGAAAGACTTTGCTCAAGATGCATAACTTGCACAAAGGCTAAGTCTAAAGTTAAACCACATGGACTCTATATGCCCTTGCCAATTCCAACAGAACCTTGGGTGCATATCGCTATGGATTTTGTTTTACGGTTGCCAAGATCTAAACGAGGTAGGGATTCCATATTTGTTGTTGTTGACAAATTCTCTAAAATGGCACATTTTATCCCCTGCAACAAAACTAATGATGCAACTCATGTTGCCGATTTATTATTTGGTGAAGTTGTGCGTTTGCATGGAATTCCGAAGAGTATTGTAAGTGATCGAGATGCTAAGTTCCTAAGTCATTTTTGGCGTGTTTTGTGGGGAAAGTTAGGAACGAAGTTTTTATTTTCTACTTCTTGTCATACACAAACTGATGGACAAACTGAAGTAGTAAATCGCACTTTAGGAACTATGCTTAGAGCCATTATAAAGAAGAACTTGACATCATGGGAGGAATGTTTACCATTCATTGAATTTGCATATAATCGGTGTGTGCATTCTTCTACTCATTATTCGCCATCTGAAATTGTCTATGGTTTTAACCCTCTTACACCACTGGACCTTGTTCCTTTACCTTTAAATGAACTAATCAGTTTGGATGGACAGAAAAAGGCTGATTTGGTTAAGAGTATTCATGCGAAGGCAAGGCAGAACATTCAACAACAAACCACCAAGTATGCTGTCCAACACAACAAGGGACGACGCCACGTAGCCTTCAATGTTGGAGATTGGGTTTGGGTACATTTTCGTAAGGAACGATTTCCACTTCAACGAAAATCAAAGTTGGAACCTCGGGGAGATGGACCTTTTCAAATAATTGAGAAAATCAATGACAATGCCTAAAAAGTTGATCTCCCAGGTGAGTATAATGTTAGTGCTACCTTCAATGTTTATGACTTAACTTCTTTTGATGTAGGTAACGAAGATTCGAGGACGAATCTTTTTGAGGAGAGGGGGAATGATAGAGATCCAAAGAACGAAAAAGATAGCATTCCAAGAATTCCTCAAGGGCCTATAACTCGTTCAAGATCCAAGAAGTTGAGGCAAGCCATGACTAGCTACATGCAAGAAAGAGAAGATATGCTGGACATGAATCTTGAAGAAAAGATGACTCAAGAATCTAAAGACCAACACCTATTCACCATTCAAGATGAAATGGAGGCTGATCATGGAGGCATGGAAATGGAGGGTATTCATGGAAATAGAAGTGGCAATCAAGAAAGCTTGGGATAAAAGCTGAAAGGAGATTTCCTAATCCATCTCGGAGATTTAATTCTTGTTATATTAATAATTATTTAGGTTTTTTTAAAACACTTGTTTTCTTTAGTTAAAGTCCAAATTAATTGGGCTTAGTGTTTCTTAGATTTAGGGTTACATATTTGGGCTTTTAATTAGGGTTTCCTAATCCAATTTGGAGAAGGGTTTCCCAAAGACTTTGTACTCTATTTAAAGGCCAAAATTCGGCCAAAATATAGGGGAATATTCAAAATTTTCATGTGAAATTTTAGAGAGAGTTTTCTCTTCAATTCTAAGATTCATCTTGAACTACTTTGACTTACCAAACAGATTGCTTTGAGTTTGTTTGTGGTGTCACCTTTTAGATATTGGTTTTTGTTTGAAAAACAACAAGGGTCAATATAAATTCAAGCTTAAACTTGTTGGAAAAATCTTGGGGGACGAAATTCCAACAAAGGGTGTTGGGTCTTGCTAATTCTAGAGTAAGGTTTGCATCAATCTTGCCTTTTAACACTCAAATTCCTCTTAAACTCAAGCTACACTTCAAAACCGAACTCAAAAAACCAGCGAGTCCGATTGGAGCCCAAATAACAAACAATAACCAGTCCAATAACAATAGTTTACAATCTTCCAAGTATCAAAACAAAAGGCATCATAAGAAGTTATAAAAGGTTAAAGGGGTAAGCGATAGAGGCCTTAGTCCTTTTTTTTTGCTACCATCATTATCATCATTTAGAATTCTTCTAATATTCTTCACTGCAAATTTGTTAGTGGTGATTGCCATATCCCTTTTGAGTTCATTGTGGAATGGACCTTCTCTTACACCTTCCTTTCTAGTGTAGTTTGGTTTTGGTGTGTACTTTGATGACCTTCTAGTGCCCTTCTTCAAAGACACATGCTTTTGATATTTCCCTTTATCCCTTCTTCCATATGGGGTAGAGGATGGTGTAGTGATTTTTGCCTTCTTAATTAGGATCCCCTCTTCATTTGCTTATTCTTGAACATCTCTCCTTTCTTCACTATCTTGTTCTTCACCATCACATTTGCTTTCCTCTCATTCCTACCTTCATCACTATCCTTTTCTTTTTCACCTCTTCCATCACCCAATACAAGAAAAAAAAAACAAAATTTGAAACCGACAAATCGATTAAAAAAGGATTTAAAACCAAATAAAATCCGTTTCAATTTTGGTTGCCGCAGCCTAATTTTGAAACCAAATAAATTTGGTTTCAAGTTTGAAATTGAATAGAGTCAATTTCAAAATTTACCTGAGAACCAACCTTTTTAACCAAATAAAGCTACCGATCTTGCAATGACATTAGAAACCAATTTGAAGAAATAAAAAATAAAATATAAAAAAATATCTGATGGTTGGGTTCGGATTGGGTTAGCTAGCCAACTCGAAGATCCCACCTGAATCAATTAGCTGGGTCAAAAGCATGCACGCGTAATTGGCATGTGGCATCAAATCCAAGCAGGCACATGTGTGAACACACCAATAATCTTAAGAAATTTACCCCCCTTCATGGTTCAAACCCGAATTGCTAATGCAGGGAACACGTACCCCTCCTCTAGGTTAAACTTGCTATTGTGATCTTTTCTATAACTATTTTATTTATACTGTATATGTATATATTATATTTAAAATCAATAATATATATTATAATTATAATAGAACTTAGATAATGCTTTTAAACTTATAATATTTATACTGTGATGACATAATGCTTTTAAACAATCTTATTTATAATAGAACATAGAAAAATATAATATTATAATATGCAACTTATTGTATTACATTTTAAAACAGATTTGAATCTGTATAGAAAACTACTTCTAGTTTTTTTATATCCTCGAACTGAAAAAACAAAAAAATAATATTTAACTTTTAATAAATTTTATTTTCAAAGAAATATTGCTATTGATTCATTTCTAATTTTTATTAGGTTATAAACTTATGTTATTAACTTATTAAGCAAGACATATTAGCATTATATATAATTACTATTTTACATACTTGTATTCTTATAAAAGTGTTAATTATAGATCACTTGCAATATATTAGATAATACTTGTATAATAATTTAAATAAATACATATCAACATATATCTTAGTGATAAATAGTATAAAACAAACAATTCTAACTTGTTTGTTCTAACATTTTTGTAAGCCTATTACATGTATATTGGGAGCTACTCGGAATCCTAAGTAATTACCTACCTCACTCCACCTAGTATTATCCACAACCACACAACACTTCTAAAGGATTAGATTAATTGGGCACCTACCAACTCAACCCTTAGACCTCTAATTCAGGTACGAGCCAATCTCCTGGCCTTGTTGCCGGATTATAAACCGACCCGATGATGCTATACGAGAACTTGACATGGCTTTTGATCATACCGATCCTTTCCTCTATCACCAATTTCCCCTGATATCGTGGTACCAATCACAATGTCTAGCACATACCAACATCGGGGAGGCCCTCATATGGATGACTTTCCTTGCACAACGCACTCATGCTCAGGTGGTCTCAATTCTGAAGAACCCTTCAACTATTCGACGCACTAGCTAAGTGATGTTATTGTTACAACATGTGTCGTGCCAAAGAGGAAATTGAAAAAAAAATTGGAAAGTCTCTTGGCATTAGGATTTGATGAGATAATATTTGTCAAGAAGAATTTTATGGCATAAAGGAGTCTACTTTGGAAGTTGTCATTATTTGAACAAATTCTCATTATGGAAAGAAGAAGATATTTCAGAAATTATAAAGCTTCTATGATTTGGAGAATCCCATGTGATGTGAGCAATCCTACGAATTGCTATGATGGCTTAGACATGTCAAATAAAGAGCTAATCATACCGGTCGGGCCAATAACTAGAGCTAGGGCTAAGACGCTTCAAGAAGCCTTGTTTGCCTACGTGGATCAACATTTGAAGACCAAACTTGTTGGAGGAGATTTAGTTGGACCACAGCCCAACTTGGTCCATTTGTCTCAAATACTTGGGCCGGACTTGAAGGCTATGTAATGGGCTTAAGTCCAAGAGGCAATTATGTTTTAAAGACTTGGGCTATCAACCTTGTTGGAATTGTTTTATTTTGGGCTCATATGTATCTTGTTTTTATGTTGGGCTTATATGTATCATTAAGCCCAACCTTTCTTTCAAACCCTAGCTATAAGTAGTCTTCTTGGAGGAAAATTAGGGCAGATTTGATTGTCATTCTATGAGGGGCTGCCGCCACCACTTGAGAGGTTTCATTCCTCTTACCCTTGTTACTCCAAGAACCTCATTTTCACTTATCAATTGAGACTTCCAATTGTGGCGTGTAAGTGTTGTTCTTACTTGGTTAAATTCTTATTATCGGGATTGCTTAGAACAAGTTTCTAAGAGGTGTCGTAGGAATTTAATTATCTTTTGTGTATAAGAATTGTAAGTTGTGTGAAAGTAGAGTCATTGTTGTTCAAAGCTGAAATTTCCATCAACTCCATTGCTTCTTCCGCGGATTGCACGTCATTTTGGTATCAGAGCCGAGGTGTGGAGAGGATTTTCATTCTGCTCCGTTGAAGCTCAAAGACTGCCCGAACAGCCATTTCAAACGGCTTCTTCAAAGACTAACCGAGAAGCTTCAAAAGGTGTGAAAATTTCAGCCTAGGTTTCCAATTCTTTGCATTAAGCATTTTGTAATATTTGCTTGGGATAAATTGTTATAAAAAAAACAGTACAATCAAATACATATACACATATATTTCGGACAATAAAAGAAAAAAAACAGAAGAAAAAAAAAACAGAAAAAAAAGTCGGTCCGAAAAAAAAAAAAAAATTCTTTCTAGTATATTCATACTTCTTTCTGGACCATTTTGAGTTACTTGTGATAGGAAATTTTTTTTAAAATTTTGTTTGTTCCAATTGTTAGCTTGTTATAGTTCTTGTTTTGGAGCTTCCAAGATTGTATGCTATTTACTGTTCTTGGGTTGGATATTGTTTTAAACTGGACTGTTGTTGGCAATTTTGTTGCTGGACTATTGAAGTTTCAAAGATTGTAAGCACTTGTTAGTGTATTGGTTGTGTTGTAAGCACTTGTTAGTGTATTGGTTGTGTTGTAAACAATTGTTAGTGTATTGGTTATCGTTTGCTACTTAGACAATTGTAACCTATTGTCTTTGGGCTGTTTGGTACTTGGAAGGTTGTAACCTACTGTTCTTGGGCTGGTCATTGTTTGATAATTGTAAACACTTGTAACCTAGTGTTCTTGGGCTGGTCATTGCTTGATGCTTTTGTAACCTAGTGTTCTTGGGCTGGTTGTTGCATGTTATTTGGGCTCCAACTAGACTAGTTGGTTTGTTGAGTTTGGTTCTTAAGTGTAGCTTGAGTTTAAGAGGAATTGAGTGGTAAAAGGCAAGAGTGTGTGAGCTCATTTGAGGGTGTCATTGCCGTGACATAAACACGAGGGGAGTGATAACATTTGAGTGAAACACGTGAGGGAGTGTGTGAGGTTGTTTATTTCTAACGTTATTTTGCAGGTACAATATCACTTCACAATGTCACAAGGAGGTAGTACCGAGGAGCACCAAGGGGGAGATGCAAATATTGCTTTCACTTTGAAAGCTATGCAGCAACAATTTGAGAGGTTCAACCAAGCCTTTGATGAGATAAGAGAACAAATTGATGAAATCAGACAAGAGAGGCGTGCAGAACCTCAAGGGAGACGTGCGGGAGTGCGCCAACAACAACCACCACCTCGTCGACCTCTACCTCGGTATGAACCCAGGAGGAGGATGAGTTTGCGGAGGAGGAGGAGATTGAGGCACGCCCGACCTAGGAGATTTCAAAGGGACTTGCTATTTAATAGAAGAGACGGAGACCTCAAATCCATTAAAATGCAGATTCCCGCATTCAAAGGAAGGAATGATGCCGACGCTACTTAGAGTGGGAAAAGGAAGGTGGATTTGATTTTTGAGTGTCACAACTTTTCCGAGGATAAGAAGGTAAAAATTGCAGCCGTTGAATTTACTCGATTATGCACTAATATGGTGGGATCAAATGGTGACATCTAGGAGGAGAAATGGAGAGATGCCGATTGCTACGTGGGGAGCAATGAAGGCATGCATGAGGAAGCGTTTTGTGCCTTCTTACTACTATAGGGAGATGCACCAAAAACTTCAACGACTCACTCAAGGGCCTAAATCAGTTGAAGACTATCACAAGGAGATGGAAGTGGCTATGATCCGAGCCAACATCGAGGAAGATCCGGAGGCGACAATGGCCAGATTTTTGAGTGGGCTCAATAGGGAGATAGCTAACATTGTGGAGCTGCAACACTACCTAGAGATTGAGGACATGGCGAACATGGCCATGAAAGTGGAGAGACAGCTAAAGACTAGGCTGGCAGCGAGGAGCGGAGCAAATTCTAACTATGGATGGAACTCTAGATGGCCTAAAAAGGAGGACAAGCCTAAGGATAAGGGAGTGGAATTCAAGGAAGCACCTAAGAAGCCAATCGGGGGATCTGAAATGAAAGGTACCTCCAACACCCAAGCTACCTCTAGTAAGCATTCTTCCATGAAATGTTTTAAATGCTTCGGAACTGGTCATTTTGCAACTCAATGTCCTAATAAGAAGATTATGATTATGAGAGACAATGGAGAGATTGATTCCGAGGATAGCAGTAGTGAAACTGAATTTGTTCATGAAAATGCCTTTGATGATGATGATTGCTTTGAGAGGGCTGTTACAGGGGAAGCACTTGTAGTTAGGAGAGTATTGAGTACTCGGGCTGCAGAAGAGATTGTAGATCAAAGAGAAAATCTTTTTCATTCAAGGTGTTTAGTGGGAGGAAAATTGTGCAATTTGATCATTGATGGGGGAAGTTGTACCAATGCAGCTAGTACCACCATGGTAGAGAAATTGGGGTTGACTTGCATGAAACATCCAGAACCTTACAAGTTACAATGGTTTAATGATAGTGCGGATGTGAAGGTAATTAAACAGGTATTGGTGACCTTCTCAATTGGTAGATATGTGGATGAGGTGTTGTGTGATGTGGTTTCCATGGAGGCTGGTCATATACTCCTTGGAAGACCTTGGCAGTTTGATAGGAGAGTATCACATGATGGGTATACCAATAGGTACTCCTTCAAATTTAAGGGCAGAAATTTCATTCTTATACCTCTATCACCTCGTGAGCTATACTTGGACCAGTCAAAGGTAAGTAAAAGAGAGGAGGGTTCGGGTAGAGAGCGTAACAAAATTAAAGAGGGAAAAAGAGGCCCAAAAGAAAATTGGGAGTGGCCCAAATGTGAGTGACTACACGGTGAGTGAAAGATGCATTGAACAAAAAAGAGAGAAAAGTCAACTTGTATGCGAGAGGAAAAGACATGAGAAGAGCGATAGGAGAGAGGAGAGCACTAGTCATAGTAAGATATAGAGAGTGTTTGGTTTCTGACACTAACCCTCTTGACTCTTTGCCTAGCGTGTTTTCATCTCTTTTGCAGGATTATGCGGATGTTTTTGCTGAAGAAATGCCCCCGGGATTACCACCCTTGAGAGGCATAGAGCACCAAATAGACTTTGTGCTTGGAGCTCAAATACCTAACCGTCCGAGCTTTACCGGAGTAATCCCGAGGAAACAAAAGAGCTTCAGAAACAAGTGGATGAGCTATTAGAGAAAGGACACGTGAGAGAGAGCTTGAGTCCTTATGCTGCACTGCACTTTATTGGTGCCGAAGAAGGATGGAATGTGGAGGATGTGTGTGGATTGTAGAGCGGTGAACAAAATCACCGTAAAGTATCGCCATCCTATTCCTAGGTTAGATGATATGCTTGATGAACCGCATGGTGCATGTATCTTTACAAAAATTGATTTGAAAAGTGGATACCACCAAATTTGAATGAAACCAGGAGATGAGTGGAAAACAGACTTTTAAAAACTAAGTATGGCTTGTATGAGTGGTTAGTCATGCCATTTGGCTTAACTAATGCACCCAAAGCACCTTTATGAGATTGATGAATCATGTTTTGCGTGCATTTCTTGGAAAATTTGTGGTTGTATACTTTGATGACATTTTGATATATAGCACTAATTTGGATATGCATGTCATGCATGTGAAGTGTGTCTTAGATGTATTAAGACATGAAAAACTATACGCAAACCTCAAGAAGTGTACATTTTGCATTGAGCGGTTAGTATTTTTTGGGGGTTTGTAATCGGTTCTCATGGAGTTGAGGTTGATAGTGAGAAGGTGAAGGCTATCCGAGATTGGCCAACTCCGAAGAGTGTGAGTGACGTGAGGAGTTTTCATGGACTTGCTAGTTTCTATGGGAGATTTGTGAAGGATTTTTCTACCATTGCTGCTCCTTTAATCGAGGTAATTAAGAAAGAAAAAAGGGTTTACTTGGGGTCGGGGAACAAGAACATGCATTTACATTGTTGAAAAAAAAATTATGTTCTGCTCCTATTTTATGTTTACCTGATTTTCAGAAAGCTTTTGAGGTTGAATGTGATGCTTCTGGGATTGGTATAGGTGTCTGTGCTTTTGCAGGAGAATAAACCAGTTGCATATTTCAGTGAGAAGCTTAGTGGTGCACAACTCAATTATCCCACATATGACAAGGAGTTGTATGCAGTTGTGAGAGCATTGGAAGTGTGGCAGCATTATCTCCAACCTAGAGAGTTTGTCATTAGGACCGACCATGAGTCTTTAAAGCATTTGAAGGGACAGGGCAAGCTGAGCAAGCGACATGCCACCTGGGTGGAGTTTCTAGAAACCTTTCCCTATGTGCTGCAATACAAGCAAGGGAAGGATAATGTGGTAGCTGATGCTTTATCTAGGAGGTATTCCTTGATTACTACTTTACATTCTAAATTATTAGGATTTGAGCAGCTTAAGGAATTATATGTTTCTGAAGATGATTTTGCTACTGTGTATTCTGCTTGTGAACATACTGCATTCCGAAAATTCTATAAGCATGATGGGTATCTCTTTCGGGGTAATCAATTATGTGTGCCTAACTGCTCTATGCGCACTTTATTTGTGCTTGAGGCTCATAGTGGAGGATTGATGGGACATTTTGGGGTTGCTAAAACTTTGGATATTTTGCAAAAACATTTCTTTTGGCCTGGAATGCGTAAAGATGTGGAACGTGTGTGTACCAAGTGTATTGCATGTAGACAGGCCAAATCCACTGTTAAACCTCATAGTTTGTATACCCCTTTACCTGTACCTGCTGAACCATGGACTGATATCTCTATGGACTTTGTTTTGGGTTTGCCTAAGACCAAAAAGGGATATGATAGCAACTTCGTTGTTGTTGATAGTTTAGTAAGATGGCGCATTTCATTGCATGCCATAAAACTGATGATGCTGTGCAAGTGGCTGATTTATTTTTCAAAGATGTTGTTAGATTGCATGGCATTCCTAGGTCTATTGTTTCAGATAGAGATGCTAAATTTCTAAGTCATTTTTGGCGTGTGTTGTGGGGTAAATTGGGTACCAAACTTCTTTATTCTACTACATGTCATCCACAGACTGATGGTCAAACTGAGGTTGTCAATAGAACCTTAGGTACCTTACTACGTGCTGTCGTAGGTAAGAATCTTAAAATGTGGAGTGAATGTTTACATGCCCGATCCTTTCCTTTTTCAAATTTGCATAGAATTCATAGACTGGAGAAGGATAATAATCTTCATTGATTCCAAGTAGACAACCCCAATCGATTTCACTGAAAAGAGAGAGTACATTACCCATATTTGTGAGTTTGTAGATGTCCACTCTATGGCCTGGGATGATCTTTCGACTTCTCTTACTCCAATCTTCAAATTCCACGGGTACTCTTGTGGAGATGAATAGATCCACTCCAATACTTGCTTGTGGAATATGCACCTACCTTGGCTCATTGATAATGAGCCCTTCATCTCCCCCTTTGTCTTTTCCTTTGCCTTTTGCTATATTACACTTCTTTCATCAAACCATGATGTTTTTTGCAGAGATGATTTGATTTTTAGAGATAATGAAGGATGAGGAACACAAAAATCAAGAGATTTTTTAAGAAAAATGGTGAAATCTTGGATGTTTTTGTGTTTGGACTAGAGAGGGTTGTGTGGGTTTTGAAAAGAGACAGAATTTGGATGGTTTAAAATGAGAGTTTTGGGCGGTAGAACAGTTTAATAATCGCTAAAATAGCAAAATTTGGTCAACCAAAATTTAAAGTCTGAATTCGAATTTGAGTTCAAATTTCTCCGTCTCTCCATTTTAGAAAATTAGACGACCGAACTTTGGATCATGCGTCTGAATTTTTCCTATTTTTGCCACACTTTAACACACATATTAGTTATTGAATTTTGCAATACTCAAGCCATAGTCAAGAAGAGTGTGCTTCATCCATAGCACTTGAGCACAACAACCACCAGCTACGATATATTTGGCCTCGGTGATAGAAAATGACACATATACTTGTTTCTTACTATACCATGACAAGCCAACTACCAAAAAATGGACAATGACCACTTGTACTTTTACGATCAATTTTGAATGCAGCATAGTCAGCATCAGAATATGCAACAAGGTTAAAAGAGGAGGATTTTGAAAACCAAATACCATAATCATGTATATCAATTAAATATCTAAGAATATATTTTGCGGCAACAAAATGTGACTCTTTAAGAGATGATTGAAATCTAGCACATAAGCATATGGCAAACATAATATCCGGTCTACTTGCGGTAAGATAAAGTAAGTTACCAATCATTTCTCTATATACGTTTTCATCGACACTTAATCTTTGTCGAGTTCCGCAGATGAACTCATTGCTGTTCTTATACTTTTTTCTTAGTCCATACCAAACCTTTTCAAGAGCTCCTTGGTGTACTTGGGTTTATTTATGAAGTTGTCATCCTTGGTTTGCTTGATTTGTAGCCCAAGAAAGAAATTAAGCTCTCCCATCATGCTCATTTCAAACTCACTTTGTGTTAACTTGGAAAATTCCTCACAAAGTAAAACATTAATGGCTTCAAATATGATATCATCAACATATATTTGCACAAGCAAAAGATCTTTGTTGTAAGAGGTTTTCATGAAAAGAGTTATGTCAACCATTCCTCTTGAAAATCCTTTTCAAAGAAGAAAACCACTCAATCTTTCATACCAATCTCTAGGAGCTTGTTTTAGACCATACAAAGCTTTTGAAAGTTGAAGACATGGTTGGGAAACTTTTCATGGACAAAACTAAGAGGTTGTTCTACATAAACCTCTTCTTCAATGAAACTATTTAGAAAGGCACTTTTGAAATCCATTTGAAATAATTTAAAATATTTGAAGCAAGCAAATGCGAAGAGCATTCTAATAGACTCAAGTTGAACTACCAGAGAAAAAGTTTCATCATAATCAATGCCCTCTTCTTGATTGAATCCTTGCGTAACAAGTCTAGCTTTGTTTCTAACAACTTCTCTAGATTCATTAAGTTTATTTCTAAAAACCCATTTTGTACCAATAATGGGATGATCATGGGGTTAGAAAGGCACTTTTGACATCCATTGGAAATAATTTAAAACATTTGAAGCAAGCAAATGCCAAGAGCATTCTAATAGACTCAAGTTGAACTACCAGAGAAAAAGTTTCATCATAATCAATGCCCTCTTCTTGATTGAATCATTGCGTAACAAGTCTAGCTTTATTTCTAACAACTTCTCTAGATTCATTAAGTTTATTTTTAAAACCCCTTTTTTTACCAATATGGGATGATCATGGGGTTAGAAAGGCACTTTTGACATCCATTGGAAATAATTTAAAACATTTGAAGCAAGCAAATGCCAAGAGCATTCTAATAGACTCAAGTTGAACTACCAGAGAAAAAGTTTCATCATAATCAATGCCCTCTTCTTGATTGAATCCTTGGGCAATAAGTCTAGCTTTGTTTCTAACAACTTCTCTAGTTCATTAAGTTTATTTCTAAAAACCCATTTTGTACCAATACAACGGAGGGCTCTTTATATAGAGCTCTAAGAAAAGTCTAGAAGGCTCAATTATTGAGCTGTGACATCACTGCTTACAAGTATCACCGAACAAGGATCTAAGCTAAAGCCATATCAGAAATAGAAGCAGAGAAGAAGAGTATAGGAAACTTAGAGAGACATGTTTGTTGTGTTGATCCAAGTCATACCTTCTTAGACAGTCCAGGTTTGAGTTCTGAAGTTATTCTCTTTTGAATACTTTCAGTTTCTAGGACAGCAAGGATTTCTTTGAAGGTGGAATGATAATGTATTTCTGCTGGTTTGAATCTTCCACTTGCAAATCCACATAAGCGTCTGGATCCATTGATGTTAAATATAAAGGTCTTCACATCTGTATTCCTCTGAAGTAGTCGGTGTGGAAACATCACTATCAGTGGAGCCAGGGTCAGTGATATTGCGCTCAATAATGATGTCCTGATCTTTGCTCCATATTGACGATTAGCCTCTTGGTGGCTTCCAGAAAAACCTTCTGTTCCTATTCTTGCTATTCAACCTCCTAAAACACATCCTCAAGCCCCTGTTCAAATCCGAACCTCCAAATATGAACCAGAATCATCTCACACATCCAAGAAGCTCACAAGTTCAGGAACCTTCACATTCCAGTTGGATGACATACCCCCTCAGAGAATATGGTACTATCCCAAGACTTTACCAAATCACTCCTAATCCTGACAATTTGAGCAAATTGGCGTAACAGGTTTATATGTTCATCCTTTGAAGAACTGAAAAGTAGGATGTCATCAATATAAACCAGTGCAGAGTGCAATAGTGGTTCAAAAATCTTGACCATGGCTTTTTGAGTCATGGCTTACGTCACACCACACTATTAGCTTTAATCAGCTAGAAACAAACAACAGTACAATAAAGACAACAACAGTACAGAGTACTTCACTCTGATCTCATTGAACCAACAGATTCCCAATGGTCTTGTGAAGCATTCTATGTTGATAAACGGGCTGAACAAGCTCGTGGGAACCAACAGATTCCCAATGGTCTTGTGAAGCATTCTATGTTGATAAACGGGCTGAACAAGCTCGTGGGAAAATGAGACTGGTAATTAATCCAGAAGACTGCACCTGCAATCAATCCCGCAGAAGAAGGAAGAAGAAACAACCTCCTTCTCCGTGCTCCAACAAAGCACCTGAAGTGTTATTCTTTCCAAAGATCAGATTTAGATAAACATTTGCAACGAATGACTCAATTATTCTATCTACTTGGTGCAGATGTAAGTGGTCATCCAAGCATGGAACTCTTGAAGCCTTACTGCCCATTTGTTTGGGAAAATGAGACTGGTAATTAATTATCAGCCTCTCAATCACTTTTTACAAGATGACAAATTTCCATTACCACACAAGCATACACTGTTATCACAGCTTTCTGGTGCAAAATGGTTTTCCAAATTTGATTTAAAATCTGGTTTTTGGCAATTAGGCATTCATCCTGATGAACGTCCTAAAACAGGCTTTTGCATACCTAACCAGCATTTCCAGTGGAAAGTAATGATTCCAGTAAGTTCTCTTGTGGTCATCCAAGCATGGAACTCTTGAAGCCTTACTGCCCATTTGTTTGGGGGTATGTCATCCATACAGAATTCCTCACCAAATGTTCTCATCCATTGTGGCAAAATCCTCAGTTCTTCATTAAACTCCCATTCAAGAAAAAAGAAGTTCTCCAAGATCCATACTACAGACAGAAGATCTTCAAAGAAGAAATGGAGATACTTTAGAAGAAAACACTCATCTTCCAGACCTTGGCTCCACTGATAGTGATGTTTCCACACCGACTACTTCAGAGGAATACAGCTGTGAAGACCTTTATATTTAAGTACTCTGTACTGTTGTTGTCTTTATTGTACTAATTATGCCAAGTCCATAGTCTCTCCTTGGAAGACTTTTAAATCTCTCATCCGCCACACACCTTCCTCTGTTCGTGAAGGTTTAAACCATGTTAAAAATTCAAAGAGACTTGGGGTAAAACCTTTAAGAAATGCTGCCGAATTGATTTCAATGAGAATATGATATTCTTGGCAGAGATACCAAAAAAACCATTTTACTGGAGTAGGGAAATCATCAGGTCGAAGAATGAAAACCTGACTGAAAGGGAAATACGGGAAGGATTTGGAACCTGTGAAGTTTACTGTATATGTCAAAACCAACTAAAAGATCTTTGTCAGTTTCAGCACAACCAATCAAATGTAAACGAACTTCACATTTAGGAAAGAACTGACAAAGATCTTTTAGTTGGTTTTGACATATACAGTAAACTTCACAGGTTCCAAATCCTTCCCAATGGTATCCGGTTTTTGGCAATTAGGCATTCATCCTGATGAACGTCCTAAAACAGGCTTTTGCATACCTAACCAGCATTTCCAGTACTCTGCTTTCGGAACCATGGGATATGAAAGGTCCAAACCATCTCCAAGTACTTTCAATGCTGCTCAATGGCTAAAAGCCAAACAGGCACAACGACAACCACCAGAACCTGATCAAATACTTCCAGAAAAACCTTATATTCCTATTCTTGCTATTCAACCTCCTAAAACACATCCTCAAGCCCCTGTTCAAATCCGAACCTCCAAATATGATAAACCCATTCCTGCCATAGCCTTTTTTGACACAGTGCCATGGAGAGTTAGGGCAATACGGACCGCACCGAAGTGGAGGTGAGTGTAGCCATGTTGCTTCCATTGACGAGGAAAATCTTCTGGAATGTAAAGAGTAGAGTGAAGGAGGTCAAGACATTCTTTTGTGGCTAACTGGAGGTGGTCAGGGTTCATGCCAGAATGACTGGCTTTGGTGGGATTGATATCCTCATTTTTCTTGAATGGGAGTTTAATGAAGAACTGAGGATTTTGCCACAATGGATGAGAACATTTGGTGAGGAATTCTGTATGGAACTACTCTACCAATCATCCTCATGAGATAAATATCAAGATAGCACATGCCTGGTACCTCCAACACCTGCCCGATTCCCAGCCAGTTACAGAAACACCTTTTGACTACCTTAATCTTCAGCCAGCCAGCTCTTCTCAGCCATCACATGGATTTAACTTTCCACGTCTGGTCTCTAGTAATCTTCCAGAAGCTTCAGAAGCAAGTCAGACTATTGCTATGTCTGCAAACAAAAGGGCCATTATGCCAAACAATGTCCTCAGAAGAAAAGGAGACAGAACCTCATTTCTCAGATTGAACAGGTCAGCCCTGACAATCCAAAAATCATCACATAATGCATCATTAATATTTTTTGGCTCAATGTGCGATAAAAGTGCAAAATTATCAATGAAATACCTTCTTTTTTTAACACCTTGAGAAACATCACCAATGATTTGCTCCTTAGGATGATTTTTTGCATATCTTAGACCCTTAAGTAGCTCTTGATCACCACTAGGTTGATTGTCTTGCTCTTCTTCAATCATTTCTTCTTCATTAGCATGATCTTCTAAGGTAGGAGCATGAAGAGAAGCTTGATTATTATTCATGAATGTACCTATATCATCATCATATTTTCTATCCAAGTAGATGTTAGATTCATCAAAGCTCGTATGTATGGCTTCCTCAAAACAAAAGGTTCTTTTATTGTAAACTCTATAGGTTTTCTTGTTTGAGAAATAACTAAGAAATATGCCTTCATTAGATTTTCTAGCAAATTTTCCCAAGTTGTCACGCATATTCAATATGAAGCACTTACATCCAAAAACTTTGAAATAAGCAATAGATGATATTCTGCCAAATAAGAGTTCAAAAGTTGTTTTTCTCAAAAATGATCTCAAAATGACTCTATTTATAACATAACATGTAGTGTTTACAGCTTCAGTCCAAAAATATTTTGGCAAAGAATTCTCACAAAGCATAGACTTAGCCATTTCCTGTAAAGCACGATTTTTCCTTTTAACCACCCGATTTTGTTGAGATGTTTTAGCAGCCAAAAAGTTGTGAACAATACCATTTTCGTCACAAAGTTTGGTAAAATCTTGATTGTAAAATTCTCTCGCATTGTCACTTTTAAGGGAAATCAATTTGCAATCAAGGGAGGTTTGAATCTTTTTGAAAAGTTTTATAAATTCATGAAAAACTTCATCTTTTTGAGATAGAAAGAGTACCCAAGTGAATCTTGAAAAATTATCAACAATTACATATGCATATTTCTAACCACCAAAGCTAGTGGTCCTCATTGGTACCAATAGATCCATATGTACAAGTTCAAGAGGTTTTGATGTTGAAACCATTTTCTTGGGTTTAAAAGATGGTTTTGTATGTTTTCCATGTTGGCATGCATCACAAGGGTGATTTTTCTCAAAACTCATTTTTGGCAATCCTCTCACCAAATCTTGAGAGGAAAGCTTGTTCAACAAATCCATGCTTACATGACCTAGTCTTCTATACCAAAGAAAACCATCATTATCATGAATGGCTAGACTTTTAACATCATTTGCAAGAAATTCATCAAGATATAGAAAATATATATTCCCAACTCTATTTGCAACAAAGATAGTTTTCCCACTCACACTATCAAGAATGGTGCACGTATCACATTTAAGCTCAACTTTACAACCATTATCACATAATTGATTAATGCTAAGGAAATTATATTCAAGTCTTCAATGAGTAAGATTTGTTTGATTAAAGGAGAAGAACATTTACCAATGTTACCGACACCAAGATTTCTTCCTTTCTTCTTGTCACCGAATGTGACAAATCCATCACTTGTAGCTTGAAGTTTACTAATGAGAGAGGCATTCCCCATCATATGCCTTGAGCATCCGCTATCAAAAAACCACTTCATGGCACTTGATCTTGAGGGAATATGTACCTACATCAAATGAAAAGAAGTGACTTTTGGTACCCACATCTTCTTGGGTCCAGGGAGGTTAGTGATGATACCTATTAGCCCTAAGGGCAAATCATATAAGATTGATTAGTTTTGATTAATGATAAATATTGATGAGGACTAATATGCTTGTATATTATGTGATAGGTTCTGTAAAATAAGAATTATGAAGTCTCATTGCTTTGAAGCAAGAGTTCAAGAACAACTTCAGTTAAGAAAAGTGATTGAAGTTTGAAGAATGTTGTTCTTAGAAGATCTAAAGGCATTGAAGACTTGAAGTGTAGAGTGTGTATACTTAGTAAGTAAGTTTCTATGTAAACTCTACACTTGCATGTCTTGGTCATCATTGAATGCATAAGAGAGCATAAAATGAATCTTATAATCTTAAAAGGATTTGAATAAGGTTTTTAGTGAATGTGATGTTTAAGTAAACTTTATATGATCAACGAAATTTAATTTGTGTTTTCAAACTTACATATGGTTAAGTAAGTTTTCTATACATATCAAATGTTTCTCAAACACATTGAAGTTATACCTCAAATGATTTTACAAAGTTTGAAACTGCTTCCAAAAAATTAGGTCGTCCGAATTTTGTAGCAAAAGTTTGCTACTATTCTTCCAGAGAAATTTGGAAGAAGATTCGGACGCAGCCAAAAAATTCGGTCGTCCGAATTTTGGCCTTCAGCATGGTCACTGTTTTTCCAAAGAAATTCGGACGAAGATTCGGACACAACCAAAAAATTCGGTCGTCCGAATTTTCTGAAACTAGCCGTTACTAGCCGTTTTATGACCGTTTTGATGTGAGCAATCCTACGAATTGCTATGATGGCTTAGACATGTCAAATAAAGAGCTAATCATACCGGTCGGGCCAATAACTAGAGCTAGGGCTAAGACGCTTCAAGAGGCCTTGTTTGCCTACGTGGATCAACATTTGAAGACCAAACTTGTTGGAGGAGATTTAGTTGGACCACAGCCCAACTTGGTCCATTTGTCTCAAATACTTGGGCCGGACTTGAAGGCTATGTAATGGGCTTAAGTCCAAGAGGCAATTATGTTTTAAAGACTTGGGCTATCAACCTTGTTGGAATTGTTTTATTTTGGGCTCATATGTATCTTGTTTTTATGTTGGGCTTATATGTATCATTAAGCCCAACCTTTCTTTCAAACCCTAGCTATAAGTAGTGTTCTTAGAGAAAATTAGGGCAGATTTTGAGTGTCATTTTGAGGGTATGCCGCCACCACCTTGAGAGGGTTGAATCCTCTTACTCTTGTTACTCCATGAACTTCACTTTCACTTATCAATTGAGTTTTCCGATTGTGGCGTGTAAGTGTTCTTCTTATTGGTTAAATTCTTATTATCGGGATTGCTTAGAACAAGTTTCTAAGAGGTGTCGTAGGAATTTAATTATATTGTGTTTATAAGAATTGTTTGTTGTTCGAAAATCGAATCTTTGTTTGTCCAAGCTGAAAATTCCATCATCTATTTCGTTCTTCCGCGGATTGCACGTCATTTTGGTATCAGAGCCGAGGTGTGGAGTAGGATTTTCATTCTGCTCCGTTGAAGCTCAAAGGCTGCCCGAACAGCCACTTCAAACGGCTTCTTCAAAGACTAACCGAGAAGCTTCAAAAGGTGTGAAAATTTCAGCCTAGGTTTCCAATTCTTTGTATTAAGCATTTTGTAATATTTGCTTGGGATAAATTGTTATAAAAAAACAGTACAATCAAATACATATACACATATATTTCGGACAAGAAAAGAAAAGTACAAAGTCAGTGCAAAAAAACTTTTCTTTCTAGCATATTCATACTTCTTGTTGGACCATTTTGAGTTACTTGTGATAGGCAATTTTTAAAATTTTGTTTGTTCCAATTGTTAGCTTGTTATAGTTCTTGTTTTGAGCTTCCAAGATTGTATGCTATTTACTGTTTTTGGGTTGGATATTGTTGTAAACTGGACTGTTGTTGGCAATTTGTTGCTGGACTATTGAAGTTTCAAAGATTGTAAACAATTGTTAGTGTATTGGTTGTGTTGTAAACAATTGTTAGTGTATTGGTTATCGTTTGCTACTTAGACAATTGTAACCTATTGTCTTTGGGCTGTTTGGTACTTGGAAGGTTGTAACCTACTGTTCTTGGGCTGGTCATTGTTTGATAATTGTAAACACTTGTAACCTAGTGTTCTTGGGCTGGTCATTGCTTGATGCTTTTGTAACCTAGTGTTCTTGGGCTGGTTGTTGCATGTTATTTGGGCTCCAACTAGACTCGTTGGTTTGTTGAGTTTGGTTCTTAAGTGTAGCTTGAGTTTAAGAGGAATTGAGTGGTAAAAGGCAAGAGTGTGTGAGCTCATTTGAGGGTGTCATTGCCGTGACATAAACACGAGGGGAGTGATAACATTTGAGTGAAACACGTGAGGGAGTGTGTGAGGTTGTTTATTTCTAACGTTGTTTTGCAGGTACAATATCACTTCACAATGTCACAAGGAGGTAGTACCGAGGAGCACCAAGGGGGAGATGCAAATATTGCTTTCACTTTGAAAGCTATGCAGCAACAATTTGAGAGGTTCAACCAAGCCTTTGATGAGATAAGAGAACAAATTGATGAAATCAGACAAGAGAGGCGTGCGGAACCTCAAGGGAGACGTGCGGGAGTGCGCCAACAACAACCACCGCCTCGTCGACCTCTACCTCGGTATGAACCGGAGGAGGATGAATTTGAGGAGGAGGAGGAGTATGAGGCACGCCGACCCAGGAGATTTCAGAGGGACTTGCATTTAATAGAAGAGATGGAGACCTCAAATCCATTAAAATGCAGATTCCAGCATTCAAATGAAGGAATGATGCCGACGCTTACTTAGAGTGGGAAAGGAAGGTGGATTTGATTTTTGAGTGTCACAAATTTTCTGAGGATAAGAAGGTAAAAATTGCAGCCGTTGAATTTACTAATTATGCACTAATATGGTGGGATCAAATGGTGACATCTAGGAGGAGAAATGGAGAGATGCCGATTGCTACGTGGGGAGCAATGAAGGCATGCATGAGGAAGCGTTTTGTGCCTTCTTACTACTATGGGGAGATGCACCAAAAACTTCAACGACTCACTCAAGGGCCTAAATCAGTTGAAGACTATCACAAGGAGATGGAAGTGGCTATGATCCGAACCAACATCGAGGAAGATCCGGAGGCGACAATGGCCAGATTTTTGAGTGGGCTCAATAGGGAGATAGCTAACATTGTGGAGCTGCAACACTACCTAGAGATTGAGGACATGGTGAACATGGCCATGAAAGTGGAGAGACAGCTAAAGACTAGGCTGGCAGCGAGGAGCGGAGCAAATTCGAACTATGGATGGAACTCTAGATGGCCTAAAAAGGAGGACAAGCCTAAGGATAAGGGAGTGGAATTCAAGGAAGCACCTCGAGTGGAATTCAAGGAAGCACCTAAGAAGCCAATCAGGGGATCTGAAATGAAAGGTACCTCCAACACCCAAGCTACCTCTAGTAAGCATTCTTCCATGAAATGTTTTAAATGCTTCGGAACTGGTCATTTTGCATCTCAATGTCCTAATAAGAAGATTATGATTATGAGAGACAATGGAGAGATTGATTCCGAGGATAGCAGTAGTGAAACTGAATTTGTTCATGAAAATGCCTTTGATGATGATGATTGCTTTGAGAGGGCTGTTACAGGGGAAGCACTTGTAGTTAGGAGAGTATTGAGTACTCGGGCTGCAGAAGAGATTGTAGATCAAAGAGAAAATCTTTTTAATTCAAGGTGTTTAGTGGGAGGAAAAGTGTGC
The DNA here is from genome assembly GCA_030512225.1 of Rauvolfia tetraphylla. Taxonomy (NCBI): domain Eukaryota; kingdom Viridiplantae; phylum Streptophyta; class Magnoliopsida; order Gentianales; family Apocynaceae; genus Rauvolfia; species Rauvolfia tetraphylla. The sequence continues at coordinate 5,403,016 of JAJQKT010000024.1, read as the reverse complement.
AATTTGATCATTGATGGGGGAAGTTGTACCAATGCAGCTAGTACCACCATGGTATAGAAATTGGGGTTGACTTGCATGAAACATCCAGAACCTTACAAGTTACAATGGTTTAATGATAGTGCGGATGTGAAGGTAACTAAACAGGTATTGGTGACCTTCTCAATTGGTAGATATGTGGATGAGGTGTTGTGTGATGTGGTTCCCATGGAGGCTGGTCATATACTCCTTGGAAGACCTTGGCAGTTTGATAGGAGAGTATCACATGATGGGTATACCAATAGGTACTCCTTCAAATTTAAGGGCAGAAATTTCATTCTTATACCTCTATCACCTCGTGAGCTATACTTGGACCAGTCAAAGGTAAGTAAAAGAGAGGAGGGTTCGGGTAGAGAGCGTAACAAAATTAAAAGAGGGAAAAAAGAGGCCCAAAAGAAAATTGGGAGTGGCCCAAATGTGAGTGACTACACAGTGAGTGAAAGATGCATTGAACAAAAAGAGAGAAAAGTCAACTTGTATGCGAGAGGAAAAGGACATGAGAAGAGCGATAGGAGAGAGGAGAGCACTAGTCATAGTAAGATATAGAGAGTGTTTGGTTTCTGACACTAACCCTCTTGACTCTTTGCCTAGCGTGTTTTCATCTCTTTTGCAGGATTATGCGGATGTTTTTGCTGAAGAAATGCCCCCGGGATTACCACCCTTGAGAGGCATAGAGCACCAAATAGACTTTGTGCCTGGAGCTCAAATACCTAACCGTCCAGCTTACCGGAGTAATCCTGAGGAAACAAAAGAGCTTCAGAAACAAGTGGATGAGCTATTAGAGAAAGGACACGTGAGAGAGAGCTTGAGTCCTTGTCGTTTGCACTGTACTTATTGGTGCCGAAGAAGGATGGAATGTGGAGGATGTGTGTGGATTGTAGAGCGGTGAACAAAATCATCAGTAAAAGTATCGCCATCCTATTCCTAGGTTAGATGATATGCTTGATGAACTGCATGGTGCATGTATCTTTACAAAAATTGATTTGAAAAGTGGATACCACCAAATTTGAATGAAACCAGGAGATGAGTGGAAAACAGCTTTTAAAACTAAGTATGGCTTGTATGAGTGGTTAGTCATGCCATTTGGCTTAACTAATGCACCCAGCACCTTTATGAGATTGATGAATCATGTTTTGCGTGCATTTCTTGGAAAATTTGTGGTTGTATACTTTGATGACATTTTGATATATAGCACTAATTTGGATATGCATGTCATGCATGTGAAGTGTGTCTTAGATGTATTAAGACATGAAAAACTATACGCAAACCTCAAGAAGTGTACATTTTGCATTGAGCGGTTAGTATTTTTGGGGTTTGTAATCAGTTCTCATGGAGTTGAGGTTGATAGTGAGAAGGTGAAGGCTATCCAGGATTGGCCAACTCCGAAGAGTGTGAGTGACGTGAGGAGTTTTCATGGACTTGCTAGTTTCTATGGGAGATTTGTGAAGGATTTTTCTACCATTGCTGCTCCTTTAACTGAGGTAATTAAGAAAGAAAAAGGGGGTTTACTTGGGGTCGGGAACAAGAACATGCATTTACATTGTTGAAAGAAAAATTATGTTCTGCTCCTATTTTATGTTTACTGATTTTCGAAAGCTTTTGAGGTTGAATGTGATGCTTCTGGGATTGGTATAGGTGCTGTGCTTTTGCAGGGAGAATAAACCAGGTTGCATATTTCGGTGAGAAGCTTAGTGGTGCACAACTCAATTATCCCACATATGACAAGGAGTTGTATGCGAGTTGTGAGAGCATTGGAAGTGTGGCGACATTATCTCCAACCTAGAGAGTTTTTCATTAGGGACCCGACCATGAGTCTTTAAAGCATTTGAAGGGGACAGGGGCAAGTCGAGCAAGCGACATGCCACACAGGGTGGAGTTTCTAGAAACCTTTCCCTATGTGCTGCAATACAAGCAAGGGAAGGATAATGTGGTAGCTGATGCTTTATCTAGGAGGTATTCCTTGATTACTACTTTACATTCTAAATTATTAGGATTTGAGCAGCTTAAGGAATTATATGTTTCTGATGATGATTTTGTTACTGTGTATTCTGCTTGTGAACATATCGCATTCAGAAAAATTCTATAAGCATGATGGGTATCTCTTTCGAGGGTAATCAATTATGTGTGTCTAAGCTGTTTCTATGCGTACTTTATTTGTGCTTGAGGCTCATAGTGGAGGATTGATGGGACATTTTGGGGTTGCTAAAACTTTGGATATTTTGCAAGAACATTTCTTTTGGCCTGGAATGCGTAAAGATGTGGAACGTGTGTGTGCCAAGTGTATTGCATGTAGACAGGCCAAATCCACTGTTAAACCTCATGGTTTGTATACCCCTTTACCTGCACTGCTGAACCATGGGATCGATATCTCTATGGACTTTGTTTTGGGTTTGCCTAAGACCAAAAAGGGATATGATAGCATCTTCGTTATTGTTGATAGGTTTAGTAAGATGGCGCATTTCATTGCATGCCATAAAACTGATGATGTGGCTGATTTATTTTTCAAAGATGTTGTTAGATTGCATGGCATTCCTAGGTCTATTGTTTCAGATAGAGATGCTAAATTTCTAAGTCATTTTTGGCGTGTGTTGTGGGGTAAATTGGGTACCAAACTTCTTTATTCTACTACATGTCATCCACAGACTGATGGTCAAACCGAGGTTGTCAATAGGACCTTAGGTACCTTACTACGTGCTGTCGTAGGTAAGAATCTTAAAACGTGGAGTGAATGTTTACCATTTATCTAGTTTGCATATAACCGGAGTGTGCACTCAACCACAGGTTATTCACCATTTGAACTTGTATATGGCTTTAATCCTTTAACTGTTTTGGATTTGGTGCCTTTACCTTTGCATGAGTTGTCTAGTACAGATGGTAAGAGCAAAGCTGAGCTGGTAAGAACCCTACACGAGAAGGCGAGACAGCATATTGAGCAGAAAAATAAGGTCTACGCCAAACAAGCCAATAAAGGACGAAAATTGGTGACTTTTGAACCCGGTGATTGGGTTTGGATGCACTTAAAGAAGGAACGTTTTCCTGCCCAGCGGAAGTCCAAATTAGCTCCTAGGGGAGATGGTCCATTTCAAGTGATAGAAAGAATCAACAATAATGCCTACAAGCTTGATATGCCAGGTGAGTATGGTGTTTCCGTGACCTTTAATGTTGCTGACCTTTCTCCTTTTGATATGGATTCAGATTCGAGGACGAATCTTCGTGAGGAGGGAGGGACTGATGTGACAATCCTACGAATTGCTATGATGGCTTAGACATGTCAAATAAAGAGCTAATCATACCGGTCGGGCCAATAACTAGAGCTAGGGCTAAGACGCTTCAAGAGGCCTTGTTTGCCTACGTGGATCAACATTTGAAGACCAAACTTGTTGGAGGAGATTTAGTTGGACCACAGCCCAACTTGGTCCATTTGTCTCAAATACTTGGGCCGGACTTGAAGGCTATGTAATGGGCTTAAGTCCAAGAGGCAATTATGTTTTAAAGACTTGGGCTATCAACCTTGTTGGAATTGTTTTATTTTGGGCTCATATGTATCTTGTTTTTATGTTGGGCTTATATGTATCATTAATCCCAACCTTTCTTTCAAACCCTAGCTATAAGTAGTCTTCTTGGAGGAAAATTAGGGCAGATTTTGAGTATCATTTTGAGGGGATGCCGCCACCACCTTGAGAGGGTTGAATCCTCTTACTCTTGTTACTCCAAGAACTTCACTTTCACTTATCAATTGAGTTTTCCGATTGTGGCGTGTAAGTGTTCTTCTTATTGGTTAAATTCTTATTATCGGGATTGCTTAGAACAAGTTTCTAAGAGGTGTCGTAGGAATTTAATTATATTGTATTTATAAGAATTGTTTGTTGTTCGAAAATCGAATCTTTGTTTGTCCAAGCTGAAAATTCCATCACCTATTTCGTTCTTCCGCGGATTGCACGTCACGTTTTAATTGATTTTCAAATTCTATAAAAGCCATAAACGTGTAAGCTTTTGTAACTCTTGAAATCTTGAAAACTCTAAGCATTCAATAGCATTTGGCAAACATTTCTTAAGCTCTCTTATGTCTTGTGCATTAAATGGATCAATCCAAAGACATCAAAGTGTGAAGGAGCAAATTTGTGTACCATCAAGTGGTAACATCTACACACTCTCATTTATTTATCATATTATGTTGTTCTACTAGCTCTAGCAAGGTTATCTTGATAACATAAAATCCTTTAGATAAGGGTGATCCTTGAAAGTGTGATTCAAGGTTGTTTAAGATATAAAACCATTGTATTTGGTGAGCCTTATATTGTAAGAGTTACTAGAAGAGGTTGTGAGTGTAAAACCATAGTGTGGTGAGCCTCTCTTGTAATTTGTAAACCTGAGCAATTAGTAGAATTGTTGAAATCCTTAAGTGTGAACTTAAGGTAGTGGAGGTAGATCTTGAGGATCGAACCACTATAAATTGTTTGAGTTCTTAGCTATTGCTTTCTTCATTACCTTAATATCAATTATCTCAAATTAGATTATATAACTTGTTCTTGGTCTAAACGCATAAAAGGTTTAAATTTGCGTAAATTAGCCAAATACCTAATTCACCCCCCCCTTAGGTATTTCAATTGGTATCAGAGCTAGAACTTCTTTGTGTGGGCTTAACAACCTAGAAGACAAAGATCCTATGGCTAATATATTAAGTTGTGCTTTAGATGTTACTGAATACAATAGAGTTAGTGGATGTGATTCTGCTCATGACATGTGGAGATTACTTCAAATTACTCATGAATGTACTAATCAAGTTAAAGAATCTAAACTTGCCATGCTAGTTAGAGATCATGAACTGTTTACCATGAAACAATGTGAAAATATTAGTGATATGTTTACAAGATTTACTAACATTTTTAATGGCTTAAAAGCTTATGGTAAAAGCTATACTATGAGAGAGCAAAACAGAAAGATTTTAGATGCTCTACCAAAATCCTGGCAGCCTAAGACACTTGCTATTGAGGAATCCAAGAATTTGAAGACTCTTCCACTTGAAGAGCTCATTGGATCTCTATTGACCCATGAAATGAAGATGAAACGGCAAAATGACAAGGAGGATGAAGAAAAGGGAAGAAAAGGAGTGGTACTCAAGGCCTCAAATCACTTGATTGAACAAGAACAGTCTTCAAGTGAAGAAGAAGGAGGAAACAGTGGAGAAGAAGAGATTTCAATGGCAGTGAGGAAGTTCAAAAGATTCTACAAAAAGGAGTTTCTCAAGAAAGGGGGAAAACCAGTCAAGAAGAGTGGTCAATCCTCATCCTACAAACCGCAATGCTTTGAATGCAAGAGCACAGAGCATTTTGTTGCTGACTGTCCTAAAGTGTTGGAAAGGGAAAGAGACAGCAAAAATAGAAAGAAATCTGTCAATAAAGGTAAAGGATTAGCTGGAACGTGGGATCAACAAGAGAGTGAGAATGACAGTGAAGAAAAGGCCAATATATGCTTTATGGTCATTGATGATGAGGTACAATCTTCACCTTCCATCTCAAATATATGTGATGATGACATTGATTCCAGTGATTTGATTGTAGAACTATATGAAGAACTGAAAAAGGCTTCAAAAAGAAATAAAGAAATGAAATTCAAAATCAATGACTTATCAAATGAAAATTCAAAATTGCATGTTGAAAATGGTAAACTTCTTGAAACCATTAGTTGTCTTACCATTGAAAAAGAAGTTTTGAATACAACCATACAAAACATATCTTTTGAAAACAAGAAGCTTTGTACAAGAATTATTTCTCTTGAATCAATGATAAAAGATCATGAGCTTTTAAAAAGGAAAGTTAATGATCTAACTTTATGCATTGAGAGATTTACAAATGGAAGAGAAAATTTAAATAGATTACTTGGTTATCAAAGATCTTCATTTGTAAAACATGGTCTTGGTTTTACACATGATTGTTTTGCTCCAAAACAAAAAAAAAGTCTTTCGTTAAAGAATTTTCTCATTCTAGGTCACATATTTGTTGCACATATTGTGGTAAGCATGGACACAAGGTTTCTAGATGTTTTATAAAAAGAAAGATAGAAAATGGTGTTAAGACCATTTGGAAAGTCAAAGGAACTATTACTAACCCCCTTGGACCCAAGAAGATATGGGTACCAAAAATCACTCTTTCTAATTTGGTGTAGGTACAATTTGCCTCAAGATCAAGTGCCACAAAATGGTTTCTTGACAGTGGCTGCTCAAGGCACATGACTGGAAATGCATCACTTGTTAGTGAACTTCAAACTACAAGTGAAGGTTTTGTCACATTTGGAGATAAGAAGAAAGGGAAAATACTTGGAATAGGTAACATTGGTAAAGGTTCTTTTCCTCTTATCAAGCAAGTTTTACTTATTGAAGGTTTAAAGTATAACTTACTTAGTATTAGCCAATTATGTGACAATGGATGCAAAGTAGAGTTTAAATGTGATACTTTTACTATTCTTGACAATGCTAGTAACAAAACTATCTTTGTTGCTAAAAGAGTTGGTAATGTATATGTGTTGTATCTTGATGAGCTTATTACTAATAATATTAAATGTCTTGTCATTCATGACAACGATGAATTTTTATGGCATAGAAGATTAGGACATGTGAGCATGGATTTATTGAACAAAATTTCTACACAAGAGCTAGTAAGAGGTTTACCAAAATTGCATTTTGATAAAACCCATCTTTGTGATGCTTGTCAATATGGAAAACAATCAAAAACATCTTTTAAACCAAAGAAAATGGTTTCTACCTCAAAACCTCTTGAACTAGTTCACATGGACTTATTTGGACCTATGAGGACTACTAGTCTTGGTGGTAAAAGCTATGCTTATGTGATTATAGATGATTTTTCAAGATTTACATGGGTAATCTTCTTCGCACAAAAAGATGAAACATTTTATGAATTTTCAAAACTCTTCAAAAAGGTTCAAACCTCTCTTGATTGCAAACTGATTTCTATTAGAAGTGATAATGGAACAAATTACACTTTCTGGAAATCTAGAGTTAAAATTTATATTTGTTCTATTAATTTTGATTTGTGGAACATTATTGAGAAAGGTCCTTATGTCCCAATGAAAATGAGTGCTGATGGAATAACCTCAGCACCCAAGTCCACAGATGAATTTGATGAGCATGATTCTAAGAAAATGACTTTAAATTATCAAGCCATGAATATATTAAGTTGTGCTTTAGATGTTACTGAATACAATAGAGTTAGTGGATGTGATTCTGCTCATGACATGTGGAGATTACTTCAAATTACACATGAAGGAACTAATCAAGTTAAAGAATCTAAACTTGACATGCTAGTTAGAGATCATGAACTGTTTACCATGAAACAAGGTGAAAATATTAGTGATATGTTTACAAGATTTACTAACATTTTCAATGGCTTAAAAGCTTATGGTAAAAGCTATACTATGGGAGAGCAAAACAGAAAGATTTTAGATGCTCTACCAAAATCCTGGCAGCCTAAAACACTTGCCATTGAGGAATCCAAGGATTTGAAGACTCTTCCACTTGAAGAGCTCATTGGATCTCTACTGACTCATGAAATGAAGATGAAACGGCTAAATGACAAGGAGGATGAAGAAAAGGGAAGAAAAGGAGTTGTACTCAAGTCTTCAAATCACTTGAGTGAACAAGAACAGTATTCAAGTGAAGACGAAGGAGGAAACAGTGGAGAAGAAGAGATTGCGATGGCAGTAAGGAAGTTTAAAAGATTCTACAAAAAGGAGTTTCTCAAGAAAGGAAGAAAACCAATCAAGAAGAGTGGACAATCCTCATCCTATAAACCTCAATGTTTTGAATGTAAAAGCACAGAGCATCTTGTTGCTGACTGTCCTAAAGCTTTGGAAAAAGAAAGAGAAAGCAAAAACAAAAAGAAATCTGTCAAGAAAGGAAAAGGATTAGCTAGAACATGGGATCAACAAGAAAGTGAGGATGAAAGTGAAGGAAAGGCCAACATATGCTTTATGGCCATTGATGATGAGGTACAATCTTCACCCTCTGTTTCAAATGTATATGATGATGATATTGATTCCAGTGATCTTATTGTTGAGTTATATGAAGAATTAAAAAAGGCTTCAAAAAAAAATAAAGAAATGAAACTCAAAATAAATGATTTATCTAATGAAAATTCAAAATTATGTGTTGAAAATGGAAAACTTCTTGAAACCATTAGTTGCATTGCTATTGAAAAAGAAGTTTTGAATACAACTATACAAAACATATCTTTTGAAAACAAAAAGCTTTGCACTAGAATTATTTCTCTTGAATCAATGATAAAAGATCATGAGCTTCTAAAAAGGAAAGTTAATGATCTAACTTTATGCATTGAGAGATTTACAAATGGAAGGGAAAATTTGAATAAATTACTTGGCTATCAAAGATCTTCATTTATAAAACATGGTCTTGGTTTTACTCATGATTATTCTGCTCCAAAATAGAAAAAAATTTTTGCTAAAGAATCTTATCATTCTAGATCACATATTTGCTGCACTTATTGTGGTGAACATGGATACAAGGTGTCTAGATGTTTTATCAAAAGAAAAATAGAAAGTGGTGTTAAAACCATTTGAAAAGTCAAAGAAACTTTTACTAACCCCCTTGGACCCAAGAAAATATGGGTACCAAAAATCACCCTTTCAAATTTGGTATAGGTACAATTTGCCTCAAGATCAAGTGCCACAAAATGGTTCCTTGACAGTGGATGCTCAAGGCATATGACTGGAAATGCAACACTTGTTAGTGAACTTCAAACTACAAGTGAAGGTTTTGTCACATTTGGAGATAAGAAGAAAGGGAAAATACTTGGAATAGGTAACATTGGTAAATGTTCTTTCCCTCTTATCAAGAAAGTATTACTTATTGAAGATTTAAAGTATAATTTACTGAGTATTAGTCAATTATGTGATAATGGATGCAAAGTAGAGTTTAAATGTGATACTTGTACTATTCTTGACAATGCAAGTAACAAAACTATCTTTGTTGCTAAAAGAGTTGGTAATGTATATGTGTTGTATCTTGATGAGCTTATTACAAATGATATTAAATGTCTTGCCATTCATGACAATGATGGATTTTTATGGCATAGAAGATTAGGACATGTAAGCATGGATTTATTAAACAAACTTCCTACACAAGAGCTGGTGAGAGGATTACCTAAATTGCATTTTGATAAAACTCGCCTCTGTGATGCTTGTCAATATGGAAAACAATCAAAAACATCTTTTAAACCAAAGAAAATGGTTTCTACCTCAAAAACTCTTGAACTAATTCATATGGATTTATTTGGACCTATGAGGACTACTAGTCTTGGTGGTAAAATCTATGCTTATGTGATTGTTGATGATTTTTCAAGATTTACATGGGTAATCTTCTTAGCACAAAAAGATGAAACATTTTATGAATTTTCAAAACTCTTCAAAAAGGTTCAAACCTCTCTTGATTGCAAACTGATTTCTATTAGAAGTGATAATGGAAGAGAATTTTGTAACCAAGACTTTACAAAATTTTGTGATGAGTATGGTATTACTCACAATTTTTCAGCTGTCAAAACACCTCAACAAAATGGTGTTGTTGAGAGAAAAAACAGAACCTGACAAGAAATGGCTAGATCAATGCTTTGTGAAAACTCATTACCTAAGTATTTTTTGAGTGAAAGTTTGTAAATACAGCTTGTTATGTCATGAACAGAGTTTTACTAAGACCTTTTATAAGAAAAACACCTTTTGAACTTTTATTTGACAAAACTCCATCAATTATCTATTTCAAAGTTTTTGGTTGTAAATGCTTCATTTTGAACACTAGCAACTGTTAGCCCTAAGGGCAAATCATGTAGTTTTGATTAATGACAAATATTGATGAGGACTAATATGCATGTCATTTGTGTGATAGGATTGTTGGATTAAGAAGTATGAAGTCTCATTGCCTTGGAGCTAGCAATGCATGAACAACTCAAATATGTCAAAGTGATTAAAAATTTAAGAATTTGTTCATGATTAATGAAGGCTTTGAAGACATGAAGTGTATGTGACATGTGGTTAATAGGTAAATATTGTAAACCCTACATTCTTAAGTCTTGGAATCTATGAGTTGCAATTGAGAGCACAAAACTTGATTTAAATGGTTTCAATGGTTTTGAACTTACCTAATTTTGTGAACAATAATACTATTCTTCCAGAGAAATTCGGAAGAAAATTCGGACACATGGAGAAAAATTCGATCGTCCGAATTTTGTGAATAGTGCATGAACAGTGATACTGTTCACATGAACAGTCCTACTATTCTTCCAGAGAATTCGGAAGAAGATTCAGACTGGAAAATTCGGTCGTCTGAATTTTTGTGACCGGTGCATGAATAGTGCATGAACAGTACTCCTATTCACATGAACAGTGCATAAATAGTACCACAGGGTGTTTTCACAGGTGATATGGGGTGCATCAGGAAAAGGCAAAGCAAAAGTGGTTGATAGTGGGCTAATAATCAACGAACCAAGAAGCGTTCATGTTCCTCAAACCTCCTCAGGAGTGAATCACTTCATCTCAAAAGCGTGCTCGATGGGGAAGGTTTGAACCCAGCCATATATGCCAGTCCAGGGTGTTTTCACAGGTGATATGGGGTGCATCAGGAAAAGGCAAAGCAAAAGTGGTTGATAGTGGGCTAATAATCAACGAACCAAGAAGCGTTCGTGTTCCTCAAACCTCCTCAGGAGTGAATCACTTCATCTCAACCAAGTCTACAACAAAGTTTGAAGAATGAAACTAGAGAAATAGAAAGATCATTCCTGGACACAAAGTTGATTTGGATAAACTCTCTGAAATGGGTAATGTTCTCTCTCTCTTTGGTGAAATGAGTTGGAGTAATTTGCTTGTTGTTGATGAAGATTATTACCCCTTCCTTGTGTATGAATTCTATGCTAAACTCAAAGACGAAAGGGTTGAACAAGTGGGGAATGATTTTGTGCAATGGTTTTCTTCAAGGGTGTCCCAAGTTGATTTTGAATTCAATGATGCCTTGATAAATAGAATTTGTGGAGCAGATGATAATGGGGCTAGATATTACTCTTCGGGACAACATTATTACCTTCTTCAATTATTTACAAATGAAATATTGGAAGAAGATTCACAAATGGTAGAAGGTTTAAATCAATAAAGGAAAAGGAAATCAAGGCTTTTGATGCTAGGGGAAGACTATTACATCATATGATAACTACAATTATAATCCCCAATTTTGGTCATAAATCATCTGCTGGAAATATGCATATTATCATAATGCTTGCTTTTCATGAACATAGAAGATTGAATTTTGGATATATGGCTTTGAGGCACATGATGGGGCCAAGGAGAATGGGAAATAAAGCCTTGCCTTATGGAAGGTTGCTTACTAATATTCTCAAGCATTTCTAAGTCCAATTTCTTGGAAGAGGACTAGCCATCAAGAGTTTCTCAAAAGAATGCAGCTAATTCTTGATGTAGAAGGCGTATGGAGAACAAAAAGAGAAACTCCTCTAAAGAATGTAAAGGTTGAAGAAAGTGAGGACGTTGAAGAGGAAGCGGAAGAAGAAGAAGAAGAAGAAGAAACTCTAGCAAGGGACATGAAAACTAAGAAGAGGCATGACTTATCAAGTGAGGGAAAGCAATCTCCCTCCAAAAGAAGATTGTTTGAAGATTGTCTTCTCCTTAAACACATCCCAATGTTGGAGAAGTCTTTAGTGGTGAAGGGATTATTGAGGAGATACCATCAATGCCAATGCATTCCAAGAAGCTTTAAACAATTACGTTAAGGAGATGGAGAAAATGTACAAATTCTTTGAGACCTTTACTCCAATGGTTCTTGGAAAACTTGACGAATTGGAAACTAGAGTGAGGAACATAAAGGAATTATTGATAAGAAATGCTCAAAGTAGTGAAACCTCTAGACCTCAAGGAAGAGAAGAAAAGGAGGATGATGAAGATAAGAAGGAACAAAAAGAAGAGGAAGACGATGAAGAAGATGATGATGACTATGAGGATGACTTTGAATTAGTAGCTCGAGGAAGTGAGAAAAATGATGAAGACATTAAAGGCTCTCAACAAGAAGAAGAGAATCAGTAAGAGAACATGGATAAAGGAGGTAGCTTGATTGAAAGAATTGAAATCACCACGCCGACCATCATGACCTTTAATCAAGGAACGATGAAGCATGTGGCAAGGAAGAAGGGAACTAGAAGATCTTCTCCATCACCATCACAAGACTAAGCATTTCTTCATCCTATCTCTTATTTTATTGCTTTGTTAATTTAGATACATTATGTGCTTAGGATAACTTATATATTTTATGGATGTTTTGTTCCTAGCATAGTTTATGTTACGTCACATTTTAGTTTTTCATATGTATTTATAGCATGTATACTATTTTGTGAAGCTTAATGATGAAACATTAGTATTGAGAGCTTATTTGGTTAATGATATTTCACTTTGACCATCCCAAATTTGTTGATGAAAAAAGAGGGAGAAAGTGATGTGATTGAAAAATGTGTATTGCTGCTATGCATTGATGAATATGGTTGGTATCTTTTTTTTTGTATTGATGAATGTTGAAAACTGAGTATTGATGAATTGCTATTATGAATTGATGATTATGGTATATGGAGTTGATGATTGTGATTGATATGAGTTTGAGCATTGATGTGTTGACATGCTAATGATTATGGTTGATATGTTGATTCTATGGTTGATATCTGGCTTGGATGTTTTATGGTGTTTTGATAAATGATTTGTGTGGCCAAAATCATCTTCTTAAAACTTTTACAAAAAGTTCGAACTTGAAGTTTGAATGCAGGTCCTAGGGGAGATGGTCCATTTCAAGTGATAGAAAGAATCAACAATAATGCCTACAAGCTTGATCTGCCAGGGAGTATGGTGTTTCCGCGACCTTTAATGTTGCTGACCTTTCTCCTTTTGATATGGATTCAGATTCGAGGACGAATCTTCGTGAGGAGGGAGGGACTGATGTGAGCAATCCTACGAATTGCTATGATGGCTTAGACATGTCAAATAAAGAGCTAATCATACCGGTCGGGCCAATAACTAGAGCTAGGGCTAAGACGCTTCAAGAAGTCTTGTTTGCCTACGTGGATCAACATTTGAAGACCAAACTTGTTGGAGGAGATTTAGTTGGACCACAACCCAACTTGGTCCATTTGTCTCAAATACTTGGGCCGGACTTGAAGGCTATGTAATGGGCTTAAGTCCAAGAGGCAATTATGTTTTAAAGACTTGGGCTATCAACCTTGTTGGAATTGTTTTATTTTGGGCTCATATGTATCTTGTTTTTATGTTGGGCTTATATGTATCATTAAGCCCAACCTTTCTTTCAAACCCTAGCTATAAGTAGTCTTCTTGGAGGAAAATTAGGGCAGATTTGATTGTCATTCTATGAGGGGCTGCCGCCACCACTTGAGAGGTTTCATTCCTCTTACCCTTGTTACTCCAAGAACCTCATTTTCACTTATCAATTGAGACTTCCAATTGTGGCGTGTAAGTGTTGTTCTTACTTGGTTAAATTCTTATTATCGGGATTGCTTAGAACAAGTTTCTAAGAGGTGTCGTAGGAATTTAATTATCTTTTGTGTATAAGAATTGTAAGTTGTGTGAAAGTAGAGTCATTGTTGTTCAAAGCTGAAATTTCCATCAACTCCATTGCTTCTTCCGCGGATTGCACGTCATTTTGGTATCAGAGCCGAGGTGTGGAGAGGATTTTCATTCTGCTCCGTTGAAGCTCAAAGACTGCCCGAACAGCCATTTCAAACGGCTTCTTCAAAGACTAACCGAGAAGCTTCAAAAGGTGTGAAAATTTCAGCCTAGGTTTCCAATTCTTTGCATTAAGCATTTTGTAATATTTGCTTGGGATAAATTGTTATAAAAAAAACAGTACAATCAAATACATATACACATATATTTCGGACAATAAAAGAAAAAAAAACAGAAGAAAAAAAAACAGAAAAAAAAAGTCGGTCCGAAAAAAAAAAAAAATTCTTTCTAGTATATTCATACTTCTTGCTGGACCATTTTGAGTTACTTGTGATAGGCAATTTTTTTAAAAATTTTGTTTGTTCCAATTGTTAGCTTGTTATAGTTCTTGTTTTGGAGCTTCCAAGATTGTATGCTATTTACTGTTCTTGGGTTGGATATTGTTGTAAACTGGACTGTTGTTGGCAATTTTGTTGCTGGACTATTGAAGTTTCAAAGATTGTAAGCACTTGTTAGTGTATTGGTTGTGTTGTAAGCACTTGTTAGTGTATTGGTTGTGTTGTAAACAATTGTTAGTGTATTGGTTATCGTTTGCTACTTAGACAATTGTAACCTATTGTCTTTGGGCTGTTTGGTACTTGGAAGGTTGTAACCTACTGTTCTTGGGCTGGTCATTGTTTGATAATTGTAAACACTTGTAACCTAGTGTTCTTGGGCTGGACATTGCTTGATGCTTTTGTAACCTAGTGTTCTTGGGCTGGTTGTTGCATGTTATTTGGGCTCCAACTAGACTCGTTGGTTTGTTGAGTTTGGTTCTTAAGTGTAGCTTGAGTTTAAGAGGAATTGAGTGGTAAAAGGCAAGAGTGTGTGAGCTCATTTGAGGGTGTCATTGCCGTGACATAAACACAAGGGGAGTGATAACATTTGAGTGAAACACGTGAGGGAGTGTGTGAGGTTGTTTATTTCTAACGTTGTTTTGCAGGTACAATATCACTTCACAATGTCACAAGGAGGTAGTACCGAGGAGCACCAAGGGGGAGATGCAAATATTGCTTTCACTTTGAAAGCTATGCAGCAACAATTTGAGAGGTTCAACCAAGCCTTTGATGAGATAAGAGAACAAATTGATGAAATCAGACAAGAGAGGCGTGCGGAACCTCAAGGGAGACGTGCGGGAGTGCGCCAACAACAACCACCACCTCGTCGACCTCTACCTCGGTATGAACCGGAGGAGGATGAGTTTGCGGAGGAGGAGGAGATTGAGGCACGCCGACCTAGGAGATTTCAAAGGGACTTGCCATTTAATAGAAGAGACGGAGACCTCAAATCCATTAAAATGCAGATTCCCGCATTCAAAGGAAGGAATGATGCCGACGCTTACTTAGAGTGGGAAAGGAAGGTGGATTTGATTTTTTAAGTGTCACAACTTTTTCCAGAGGATAAGAAGGTAAAAATTGCAGCCGTTGAATTTACCGATTATGCACTAATATGGTGGGATCAAATGGTGACATCTAGGAGGAGAAATGGAGAGATGCCGATTGCTACGTGGGGAGCAATGAAGGCATGCATGAGGAAGCGTTTTGTGCCTTCTTACTACTATAGGGAGATGCACCAAAAACTTCAACGACTCACTCAAGGGCCTAAATCAGTTGAAGACTATCACAAGGAGATGGAAGTGGCTATGATCCGAGCCAACATCGAGGAAGATCCGGAGGCGACAATGGCCAGATTTTTGAGTGGGCTCAATAGGGAGATAGCTAACATTGTGGAGCTGCAACACTACCTAGAGATTGAGGACATGGCGAACATGGCCATGAAAGTGGAGAGACAAACTAAAGACTAGGGTCTGCAGCGAGGAGCGGAGCAAATTCTAACTATGGATGGAACTCTAGATGGCCTAAAAAGGAGGACAAGCCTAAGGATAAGGGAGTGGAATTCAAGGAAGCACCTAAGAAGCCAATCGGGGGATCTGAAATGAAAGGTACCTCCAACACCCAAGCTACCTCTAGTAAGCATTCTTCCATGAAATGTTTTAAATGCTTCGGAACTGGTCATTTTGCAACTCAATGTCCTAATAAGAAGATTATGATTATGAGAGACAATGGAGAGATTGATTCCGAGGATAGCAGTAGTGAAACTGAATTTGTTCATGAAAATGCCTTTGATGATGATGATTGCTTTGAGAGGGCTGTTACAGGGGAAGCACTTGTAGTTAGGAGAGTATTGAGTACTCGGGCTGCAGAAGAGATTGTAGATCAAAGAGAAAATCTTTTTAATTCAAGGTGTTTAGTGGGAGGAAAAGTGTGCAATTTGATCATTGATGGGGGAAGTTGTACCAATGCAGCTAGTACCACCATGGTATAGAAATTGGGGTTGACTTGCATGAAACATCCAGAACCTTACAAGTTACAATGGTTTAATGATAGTGCGGATGTGAAGGTAACTAAACAGGGTATTGGTGACCTTCTCAATTGGTAGATATGTGGATGAGGTGTTGTGTGATGTGGGTTCCCATGGAGGCTGGTCATATACTCCTTGGAAGACCTTGGCAGTTTGATAGGAGAGTATCACATGATGGGTATACCAATAGGTACTCCTTCAAATTTAAGGGCAGAAATTTCATTCTTATACCTCTATCACCTCGTGAGCTATACTTGGACCCGTCAAAGGTAAGTAAAAGAGAGGAGGGTTCGGGTAGAGAGCGTAACAAAATTAAAGAGGGAAAAAGAGGCCCAAAAAGAAAATTGGGAGTGGCCCAAATGTGAGTGACTACACAGTGAGTGAAAGATGCATTGAACAAAAAGAGAGAAAAAGTCAACTTGTATGCGAGAGGAAAAAGACATGAGAAGAGTGATAGGAGAGAGGAGAGCACTAGTCATAGTAAGATATAGAGAGTGTTTGGTTTCGACACTAACCCTCTTGACTCTTTGCCTAGCGTGTTTTCATCTCTTTGCGGGATTATGCGGATGTTTTTTCTGAAGAAATGCCCCCAGGGATTACCACCCTTGAGAGGCATAGAGCACCAAATAGACTTTGTGCACGGAGCTCAAATACCTAACCGTCCAGCTTACCGGAGTAATCCCGAGGAAACAAACGAGCTTCGGGAAACAAGTGGATGAGCTATTAGAGAAAGGACACGTGAGAGAGAGCTTGAGTCCTTGTGTCTGCACTGTACTTATTGGTGCCGAAGAAGGATGGAATGTGGAGGATGTGTGTGGATTGTAGAGTCTGTGAACAAAATCATCAGTAAAGTATCGCCATCCTATTCCTAGGTTAGATGATATGCTTGATGAACTGCATGGTGCATGTATCTTTACAAAAATTGATTTGAAAAGTGGATACCACCAAATTAGAATGAAACCGGGGAGATGAGTGGAAAACGACTTTTTAAAACTAAGTATGGCTTGTATGAGTGGTTAGTCATGCCATTTGGCTTAACTAATGCACCCAGCACCTTTATGAGATTGATGAATCATGTTTTGCGTGCATTTCTTGGAAAATTTGTGGTTGTATACTTTGATGACATTTTGATATATAGCACTAATTTGGATATGCATGTCATGCATGTGAAGTGTGTCTTAGATGTATTAAGACATGAAAAACTATACGCAAACCTCAAGAAGTGTACATTTTGCATTGAGCGGTTAGTATTTTTTGGGGTTTGTAATCGGTTCTCATGGAGTTGAGGTTGATAGTGAGAAGGTGAAGGCTATCCGAGATTGGCCAACTCAGAAGAGTGTGAGTGACGTGAGGAGTTTTCATGGACTTGCTAGTTTCTATGGGAGATTTGTGAAGGATTTTTCTACCATTGCTCGCTCCTTTAATCGAGGTAATTAAGAAAGAAAAAAGGGTTTACTTGGGGTCGGGAACAAGAACATGCATTTACATTGTTGAAAGAAAAAATTATGTTCTCGCTCCCTATTTTATGTTTACTCGATTTTCGAAAGCTTTTGAGGTTGAATGTGATGCTTACGGGATTGGTATAGGTCGTTTGTGCTTTTGCGGGAGAATAAACCGATTGCATATTTCGATGAGAAGCTTAGTGGTGCACAACTCAATTATCCCACATATGACAAGGAGTTGTATGCGATTGTGAGAGCATTGGAAGTGTGGCAGCATTATCTCCAACCTAGAGAGTTTGTCATTAGGGACCCGACCATGAGTCTTTAAAGCATTTGAAGGGGACAGGGCAAGCTGAGCAAGCGACATGCGACTCGGGTGGAGTTTCTAGAAACCTTTCCCTATGTGCTTTGCAATACAAGCAAGGGAAGGATAATGT
Organism: Rauvolfia tetraphylla; assembly: GCA_030512225.1. NCBI lineage: Eukaryota > Viridiplantae > Streptophyta > Magnoliopsida > Gentianales > Apocynaceae > Rauvolfia > Rauvolfia tetraphylla. The sequence continues at coordinate 5,384,955 of JAJQKT010000024.1, read as the reverse complement.
GGTAGCTGATGCTTTATCTAGGAGGTATTCCTTGATTACTACTTTACATTCTAAATTATTAGGATTTGAGCAGACTTAAGGAATTATATGTTTCGATGATGATTTTGCTCACTGTGTATTCTCGCTATGAACATACTCGCATTCGAAAATTCTATAAGCATGATGGGTATCTCTTTCGGGGGTAATCAATTATGTGTGCCTAACTACTCTATGCGCACTTTATTTGTGCTTGAGGCTCATAGTGGAGGATTGATGGGACATTTTGGGGGTTGCTAAAACTTTGGATATTTTGCAAGAACATTTCTTTTGGCCTGGAATGCGTAAAGATGTGGGAACGTGTGTGTACCAAGTGTATTGCATGTAGACAGGGCCAAATCCACTGTTAAACCCTCATGGTTTGTATACCCCTTTACTCGTACTGCTCGAACCATGGACTGATATCTCTATGGACTTTGTTTTGGGTTTGCCTAAGACCAAAAAGGGATATGATAGCATCTTCGTTGTTGTTGATAGGTTTAGTAAGATGGCGCATTTCATTGCATGCCATAAAAGCTGATGATCTTTGTGCAAGTGGGCTGATTTATTTTTCAAAGATGTTGTTAGATTGCATGGCATTCCTAGGTCTATTGTTTTGAGATAGAGATGCTAAATTTCTAAGTCATTTTTTGGCGTGTGTTGTGGGGGTAAATTGGGTACCAAACTTCTTTATTCTACTACATGTCATCCATGGATCGATGGTCAAACCGAGGTTGTCAATAGAACCTTAGGTACCTTACTACGTGCTGTCGTAGGTAAGAATCTTAAAATGTGGAGTGAATGTTTACCATTTATCGAGTTTGCATATAACCGGAGTGTGCACTCAACCATAGGTTATTCACCATTTGAACTTGTCTATGGCTTTAATCCTTTAACTGTTTTGGATTTGGTGCATTTACCTTTGCATGAGTTGTCTAGTACAGATGGTAAGAGCAAAGCTGAGCTGGTACGAGCCTACACGAGAAGGCGAGACAGCATATTGAGCAGAAAAATAAGGTCTACGCCAAACAAGCCAATAAAGGACGAAAATTGGTGACTTTTGAACCCGGTGATTGGGTTTGGGTGCACTTAAGGAAGGAACGTTTTCCTGCCCAGCGGAAGTCCAAATTAGCTCCTAGGGGAGATGGTCCATTTCAAGTGATAGAAAGAATCAACAATAATGCCTACAAGCTTGATCTGCCAGGTGAGTATGGTGTTTCCGCGACCTTTAATGTTGCTGACCTTTCTCCTTTTGATATGGATTTAGATTCGAGGACGAATCTTCGTGAGGAGGGAGGGACTGATGTGAGCAATCCTACGAATTGCTATGATGGCTTAGACATGTCAAATAAAGAGCTAATCATACCGGTCGGGCCAATAACTAGAGCTAGGGCTAAGACGCTTCAAGAAGTCTTGTTTGCCTACGTGGATCAACATTTGAAGACCAAACTTGTTGGAGGAGATTTAGTTGGACCACAGCCCAACTTGGTCCATTTGTCTCAAATACTTGGGCCGGACTTGAAGGCTATGGGCTTAAGTCCAAGAGGCAATTATGTTTTAAAGACTTGGGCTATCAACCTTGTTGGAATTGTTTTATTTTGGGCTCATATGTATCTTGTTTTTATGTTGGGCTTATATGTATCATTAAGCCCAACATTTCTTTCAAACCCTAGCTATAAGTAGTCTTCTTGGAGGAAAATTAGGGCAGATTTGATTGTCATTCTATGAGGGGCTGCCGCCACCACTTGAGAGGTTTCATTCCTCTTACCCTTGTTACTCCAAGAACCTCATTTTCACTTATCAATTGAGACTTCCAATTGTGGCGTGTAAGTGTTGTTCTTACTTGGTTAAATTCTTATTATCGGGATTGCTTAGAACAAGTTTCTAAGAGGTGTCGTAGGAATTTAATTATCTTTTGTGTATAAGAATTGTAAGTTGTGTGAAAGTAGAGTCATTGTTGTTCAAAGCTGAAATTTCCATCAACTCCATTGCTTCTTCCGCGGATTGCACGTCACACTCGAACTTTCCTTTCAAAAAGTTGTTTTTCTATTAATCAAATTACTCAAAAACTGGCTTGATCTTTCCTAAAATGGTTGAACAACCTTGCAACTGCTTGTGTTAGCCCTAAGGGCAAATCATGTAGTTTTGATTAATGACAAATATTGATGAGGACTAATATGCATGCCATTTGTGTGATAGGATTGTTGGATTAAGAAGTATGAAGTCTCATTGCCTTGAAGCTAAAATGCAAGAACAACTCCAATATATCAAAGTGATTGAAGATTGAAGAGTTTGTTCAAGATGTTAGAAGGCTTTGAAGACATGAATTGTAGGTTGCATGTGCTTAATAGGTAACCTTTGTAAACCCTACACTCTTAAGCCTTGGAATCTATGAATTGCAATTGAGAGCACAAAACTTGATTTAAATGGTTTTAATGGTTTTGAACTTACCTAAATTATCAAGTTTCCATAAATAGTTTTTGCACATAAAAGATCTTTAATGACTTATCTTTGAGGCTAGAATATTTTTCAACTTGTTTGAATTGATTTAAACATGTTTTGACAAAGTTTGAAAAATTCGGATGCAAATTCGGTCATCCGAAATTTTTCTGCACTGTGAACAGTAACACTATTCACATGTAACTACTGTTCACATGAATAGTACTTACTATTCTTCCAGAGAAATTCAGAAGAAGATTCGGACGCATGGAGAAAGATTCGGTCGAATTTTGTGAATAGTGTATGAACAGTACCTACTATTCTTCCAGAGAAATTCGGAAGAAGATTCAGACGCATGTAGAAAAATTCGGTCGTCCGAATTTTGTGAATAGTGCACGAACAGTGATTACTGTTCACATGAACAGTACCGACTGCTTTTCAGAGAAATTTGGACGAAGATTCTGACGAAGCTGAAAAATTCAGTCGTCCGAATTTTTGTGACCGGTGCGTGAACAGTGTGTGAACAGTATTTTCTGAAAATAGCCGTTACTAGCCGTTTTATGGCTGTTTAAACTGATTTTTGAATTCTATAAAAGCCATAAACTCCAGATTTTTTAGAAGAACTTTGAACTTAACAAATCTTATATGCTCTAACTTGTTTTATATCAAATCAAATTGAAAAGCTCTCAAATTGCCTTGTGCTCAAAGGTGTACATTCAAGATTCCAAAGGCAAAGGTGAAGTGGTGCTAGCAATTGTATTTATCTACCAAAAAGCGTTGGTAATATTCAAACTCATTTAATTCTGTTTTTCTACTAGCTCATTGCAAGGTTATCTTTAGACATAAAATCCTTTTTTGTTAGGGTGAGCCATAGACTAGATTAATCAAGGTTGTGGGATATAAAACCCTTGTGGAAGGGTGAACCTTGTTTGTATAATTACTAAAAGAGGTTGTGTGTGTAAAACTATTGTGTGGTGAGCCTCTTATGTAATTGTTGAAATTGAGCATATAGTGGATTGGTAGAAATCCTTGAGTGTGGACTCAAGGTAGTGGATGTAGATCTTGAAGTGATCGAACCACTATAAATCGTATGCTCATTTTCTTATTGCTTTACTTGACTACATAATTGTTGATTGATTGGTTATGACATTATTGTTTGATGATCTTGTGTTAACCATCAAATCACATATAAGCTTGAAGTTTATTGTTTTAAAGAAGAGCTTTTATTAAGGCAAAGGATTTGCATAATAGGAAAAAGATTTTGATAATTAGCCAAAGACCTAATTCACCCCCCCTCTTAGGTCTTTCAGCTTGTTTTCAAGAATCACAATCACTATCTTAAATATTTTGCAATTCGGCCTTGAAATTTCAAAATTCGAACTAAGGGGGAGATTTGAATGTCGTTTCTAACTCTAAAACCTCTCTTAGAAGTATTCTCAATGCTTAAAAGCTATATTTTCTATCTTGATGGAAGAAAGGAGATATATAGAGGTTGGTTGGGTCATAGGCTCATCACAAGCCATTCAAATGTCATTGTGCCAAAGTGTTTATCCTTCATCTATGACATTAATGCTTCTTTGTGCTATATTTTTTGAATCAATCATATTTTGCATCAAAGTTTGTCATCATAAAAAAGGAGGAGATTGCAAGCCCTAAAGGTAAATCTAGTAGTTTTGACTAATGACAAATATTGATGAGAATTAATTTATACGTTAATTGTGTGATAGGATTTTTGGTTGAAGAAACAAAGTGATCTCATTGCCTTGGAGCTAAATATGAAAAGGACATCTCAAATGCACTAAAGTGGTTAAAGAATTTGGATCTCGTCCTTGAAGATTGAAGGCATTGAAGACACTAGTATATGTTTGTCTTTGCTTAATAGGTATCTTCTTGTAAATCCTTCACTTGTTATCCTTCGAATCTATAGAATATATAAGCGAGCACAAAACTTGATTTTTAAATCTTTAAAGGCTTTGATTATTCTTGATTTACCAAGTATTTGATAATGTCTTATAGTTCAAAAGGTTTTTAATGACTTATATGTTAGTCTAAAATGGTTTCAATTTTTTTTAGTTGATTTTCAAACTTTTTGACAAAGTTTGAAAAGTTCGGACTCCAATTCGGATGTTCGAGCTGGAACCTTGGCTTTTGAATTTCTAGAGATATTTAGAAGACCATTCAGATGCATATGTCCAAATTTATCCTAACAGCTTGGTAAACAGAGAAGTTTGAACAATTATTTGAACATAGTAGTCCAAGATCGGTGGACCGAACTTTACTATTACTAGTTGTTATTTAAATGTTGTAATTAAATTTTTAACCCTATAAAAGCCATAAACTTCAAAATTTTTAGTAGTTTTGAGCACTTTAAGAACCTTTATACTTCCAAATCATTGGAATATCAAAAAGCTCTCTTTTATCTTGTGCTTCAAGTGACTATTCAAGATTTCATAAATGAAAAGTTGAAGTGGTGCTAGATTTGTCATCATCTACCAACTTGTTGGTAATATCTTATTCTTTTACTTCATCTACTTGCTTTATTCAAGGTTTTCTTGAGGATATATATGATGCAAACCTTACTCTAGAATCAGCAAGACCCAACACCCTTTGTTGGAAATTTGTCCCCCAAGATTTTTCCAACAAGTTTAAGCTTGAATTTATATTGACCCTTGTTGTTTTTCAAACAAAAACCAATATCTAAAAGGTGACATCACAAACAAACTCAAGTAATCTGTTTGGTAAGTCAAAGTAGTTCAAGATGAACCTTAGAATTGAAGAGAAAACTCTCTCTAAAATATTGCATGAAAATTCTGAATATCCCTCCTATTTTGGCCGAATTTTGGCCTTTAAATAGAGTACAAAGTCTTTGGGAAACCCTTCTCCAAATTGGATAAGGAAACCCTATTTAAAAGCCCAAATAGGTAACCCTAAATTTAAGAAAAACTAAGCCCAATTAATTTGGACTTTAACTAAAGAAAACAAGTGTTTAAAAAAAACCTAAATAATTATTAATAGAACAAGAATTAAATCTCCGAGATGGATTAGGAATTCTCCTTTCAGCTTTTATCCCAAGCTTTCTTGTTTGCCACTTCTATTTCCATGAATACCCTCCATTTCCACGCCTTCATGATCAGCCTCCATTTCATCTTGAATGATGAATAGGTGTTGATCTTTAGATTCTTGAGTCATCTTTTCTTCAAGATTCATGTCCAGCTTATCTTCTCTTTCTTGCATGTAGTTAGCCATGACTTGCCTCAACTTCTTGGATCTTGAACGAGTTATAGGCCCTTGAGGAATTCTTTGAATCTCTATCAATATAAAACCCTTGTGAGAGGGTGAAACCCTTGTTGGGTGAGCCTTGTTGTTTTGAAAAGAGGTTTTGGAGTAAAACCCTTGTTGGGTGAGCCTCTCTTGTATCTTGTTTAAATCTTTCAATAGTAAAGTGTTTGAAAATATTGAGTGTGGACTCAAGGTAGTAGATGTAGTTATTGAGAAAACCGAACCACTATAAATTGCTTATATGTTTATTGCTCTTCTTCCCTTACTTGTTCATTTATTGTGTTGATTTAAAAATCATCTTGTGAACTTGAATTTTTTTCACTTGCAAATTGAGTTTGCAAAAAGGAAAAAGTTTTTAAAAATTAGCCAAAGACCTAATTCACCCCCATTTCTTAGGTCTTTAATGTTTAATAAGAGGGGAAAAACCTTTATCAAAATTACCTACTCCAAGGATTCTTCCTTTCTTCTTGTCTCCAAAGGTAACAAATCCTTCATTGGAAGCTTGAAACTTATTTATAAGTGAGGCATTGCTCGTCATATGTCTTGAGCAATCACTATCAAGAAATCGGGGTCAAGGGTGAACCAAAATTGCGACGCTAGTCAACCCTCCTTTCAAAGTTTTTTTTTGGGGTTAAACCTACCTTCAAAGTTTTGATGGGCTCTATAAATTTGCAAGATGGCCATGGATCCTTTACCTCCTTGACTTAAAAGACATAAAAAAACTCCTCCTCTGTAAGCATGCAAAGAAAACTCGAGTTTGCCTAAGACCTCTTTAGAAGTTGGGAACTTCTCAAATGGCGATGTGGATAGTATTTCATCTTTTCCTACTTCATCTATTAGCACCTAGAAATGCCAACCTAGAAGGAGATGCTCTTTACGCAATAAGGAGAGCTGTGAATGACCCTGATAATGTCCTGCAAAGCTGGGATCCAACCTTGGTGGATCCCTGTACTTGGTTTCAAGTTACCTGCGATGGTGAAAACAGGGTAACCAGACTTGACCTGAGAAACGCAAAGCTAATAGGCAAACTAGTCCCACACTTGGGGAAGCTCGAGAGGTTTCAATATCTGGAACTATATAGGAACAACTTGGTGGGACTAATTCCAGCTGAACTTGGAGGGCTCAAGAGTCTCTTAAGCCTTGATCTTTACCACAATAACCTCACCGGTCCTATCTCTCCGTCACTTTCCAAGCTCTCCAATCTCAGATTCCTGCGACTGAACGGGAACAGACTGACGGGAAGAATACCCAAATAGCTTACCAAGTTGGGAAACCTCAAGATTCTGGATGCGTCCAACAATAATCTGTGCGGCACAATTCCAACTACAGGTTCCTTCTCTAAGTACACAGAAGAAAGTTTCATTAGAAACCCCAAATTAGAAGGGCCGAAGCTCATGGGCTTTGTAAGATATGATGTTGGAGGTTGCAATTGACGTTGAGGGCCAATTTTTTCTTCCTCTGTTTCTTGTCTTGTTAATATGTAAAAGAAGAAGAAAAGCAGGAATATATGGGGTGGAGATTCTCGCTCCACATTTTCCTTAAAAAAAATCACTATCAAGAAACCATTTAGCCATATGTCTTGGCTAAAGGAGAGGAAGCAACCTTTGATACCCATATTTTCTTGGGTCCATACGGATTAGTAATGATTCTCTTAACTCTCCAAACAATTCTAACACAATTTTCAAAATTTTTTCACATAACATCGATGGCCTTATACCCGTGTATTTCACAATAAGTACAACAAGGCATGGAAGTAGAAGTAGCTCTAACAAAGACTTTTTATATTTAGGTATATTGTTCATATAATTGTAACCAAGATCATTTTTTACAAGAGTGGATCTTTGAGCTCTAAGAATTTTATTAAGATTTTCCCTTCCTTTGGAAAATTTTTCCACACATACAGTAAGATTATCAACTTCCTTTTTCGAAATTTTATGATCAACAAGCATTTTCTCTAGAGAAGAGATCTTTTAGCAAATAATTTTGTTTTCAAGGGACATATTTATGAAAGAGACATTTGAAACTTCTTTTTCAATATTCAAGCCTTTAATAGAATCAAGAATCTTTTCGTTTTCAAAAAATAATTTCAAATTGTGAATAAACAAATTATCAATTTTTTATCTGATTTCTTTGTTTCTTTTTGAAGGCCTTTTCTATTCACCATACATGTCAACAAGGAGATCAATAGGATCATCGATATCATCATCACAAGAAGTAGAGATAGATGGAGTGGGTTGTACCTTATTTTTCATAGCCATGAAGCACACATTTGCTCTTTCTTAATTCTCTTCTTCACTATCTTCTTGTTCACTAAAATTGTCATTTGTTTTTAGAATAACCCCTTTTCTTCCTTTCTCTTCATCTGTTAAATGATTATTTCATGAGTAACAAGTGATCCTATGAGCTCTTCAAGAGGAATAGTCTTCAACTCCTTTGATTCTTCAATAGCTAGTTTCTTTGGTTACCATGATGTAGAAAGTGCATCCAAGATCTTCCTATTTTGTTCTACAAGGGAATAGTCTTTCCCATAGGACTTCAATCTATGTAAAATATTGGCGAACCTTGTAAATATGTCACTGATATTCTCCCCGTAGCTTCATTGTAAATAACTTGTAATCGCTAACAAGCAAAGCTAGCTTGGATTACTTCACTTGATTTTTTTCCTTCATGGGTGACTTGAAGTAGCTTCCATATGTCATGGCCAGTGTTTCATCAACTCCCTATTGTACTCATTTACATCTAAAGCACAACTAAGAATATTCAAAGCTTGCTAATTTAAGGGCATCTTCTTTGAGTCACGTTCATCAAACTCTTCAATCTTCTTTCCCAATAAAATTTCACAAATCAATGTTAATAGAAAAAATGTAAATATTAATACGAGATTTTCAAAAAGTACAAATTGTTCTATCAAAAGGTGGAGATCAGTTTGTAGAAGATCCTTCTAAATAAGGGAAGCTTGAAATATTAGCCATATAACCTTAACTTCTAGGTTGTTAAATCACAAAAAGAAGCCATGCTCCAATATCAATGAAAAAAATTAAGGCAACGAGGGGTGAATTAGGTTTTTGGCTAATTTTTTGAAAACATTTCTCTAATGAAATCTCTTTTTGAAAATTACAACCTCCAAGAAGTAGTTTGTCTTAAAGAAAGTAGTTGGAAGAAGATAAATAATTAATGTGGTAACAGTCAATAGCAACTACTACAAGATAAAATAAGGATAGCACAAATTAATACAAGCAATAAATACAAAGAGAGGCACAAGATTTATAATGGTTCAATCTATCCAATATCTACTACATCCAAAACCTTGACATCCTCTTCAACTTCAAGCTCTTAAGTTCATTTAAGATGTCTTTATACTTTAACTCCAAGGAAATAAAATCAGTTTGCTTCTTCAATCCAAAAATCTTATCACACAAACAAATACTCAAGCTAGCCTACATCAATATTTGTTATTAATCAAAGCTACATGATTTCCCTTAATGCCAACGAAGAAGTTGAAATGCCCATGGCTGTGATGAAATTCAAAAGTTACTTCAAAAAGAAATTCCTCATGAACCGAAAAAGCCCATTCATGAAAAGGGGCCAATCCTTATCATTATTTATACCACAATGCTGTGAATGCAGGACCACTGAGTATCTTGTAGCAGATTGTCCTAATGTTATGAAGAAAGAAAGAAAAGTCGAGCAAAAGAAGAAGAAATCTGCCAAGAAAGGAAATGTGTTTGTTGTCACATAGGATCAACATGCCAATGAAGAATGTGAAGAAAATAAGGAAGAAAGAGCAAATGTGTGCTTCATGACTTTGGAAGATAAGGTACTACCCTTTCCATCTATCTCTATTTCTTGTGATGATGATGTTGATGATCTTAGTGATCTTCTTGTAAATATGCATGGAGAATTAAAGAAGCTTTCAAAAAGGAATAAAGAAATAAGATTGAAAATTATTTAATTGTTGAATAACAATCAATCAAAGTTGTTTTGTGAAAAAAAAACTTCTTTATTCAATTGAATTTTTGAGTATTGAAAATGAAGTTTTAAATGTCTCTTTACTAAACATGTCCCTTGAAAACAAAATTCTTAGTGATAAGATTTTATCCCTTGAAAAGGTGCTTGTTGATCATAAAGTTGTGAAAAAGAAGGTTGATGATCTCACTTTATATGTTAAAAAATTTATAAATGGAAGGGTCAACCTTGATAAAATTCTTGGAACTCAAAGATCTCCTCTTGTTAAAAATGACCTTGGTTACAACTATGTGAACAATGTGCCCAAATATAAAAATTTCTTTGTTAGAGCCACTTCAACTTCCATGCCTCATGCTTGTTGTACTTATTGCGAAAAACATGGACAAAAGCCCCTAGATGCTATGTCAAAAGAAAGGTTGAAAATTTTGTCAAAATTATTTGGAGGATAAAGGAATCATCACTGACCCTAGTGGTCCCAAGAAAGTATGGATACCAAAAGTCACTTTCTCTCATTTGGTGTAGGTAAATTGCCCCACAAGATCAAGTGTCACTAAGTGGTTTCTTGATAGCAGTTGTTCAAGACACATGATGGGAAATGCCTCATTGTAAGTGAGATTCAAGCCACAAATGAAGGTTTTGTTACCTTTGGGGATAAGAAGAAAGGAAGAACCCTTGAAGTAGGTAATGTTTGTAAAGGCTCTTCTCCTCTCATCAAACAAGTATTACTTATTGATGATTTAAAGTATAACTTGGTTAGCATTAATCAATTGTGTGACAACGGTTGCAAGGTTGAATTTTAATGTGATGCTTATACAATTCTTGATAGTGTTAGTGGTAAACTATCATTATTGCAAATTGAGTTGGAAATGTGTATGTGCTTTATCTAAATAAATTTTTTTCTAATGATGTTAAATATCTTGCCATTCATGATAATGATGGTTATTTATGGGTAGGAGACTTGGTCATGTTAGTGTGGATTTTTTTAACAAACTTTCTTCTCAAAAACTTGTTAGAGGTTTCCAAAAATGTGTTTTGGAAAAAATGGTCTTTATGACACTTATCAATATGGAAAACAAACAAAAACCTCTTTCAAATCCAAGAAAATGGTTTCTACCTCAAAACCCCTTGAGCTTGTCAAATGAATTTATTGGGACTTATGAGGACCACTAGTCTTGGCGATAGTTGATGATTTTTTAAGATTCACCTTGGTGCTCTTCCTTGAATTACTTTGAATTCCTTTCTATCAAATTTCACACTCTAAGTGTTTGCTGAATTGCCTCAATCAAACCTGTTTGAATACCAGTCCTTAGGTTGGTTGACAACTACTACTTGGATTGTTTTCCTTGGTTAGTCTAAACAGTGGTTGAACTTTAGGAGAAATGGAGTGGTAAAAGGCAAAAGTGTGAGAATTAGTGCCAAGAAAGAGTCTTTGATGATTACCCATGCTACAAACACCATTTTTTGCAGAGATCCTTGTCTAAAATCACTGAATTTTTTTCTGCAATTTCTGGATTTTGAAGTTTGCCGAAAATGACAGTTTGCCACTCTTACTACTCATTCTCTAACTTTTGAGTCAATTTGAGTTTCCAAAATAGATTAGTGGTTGTTTGCATGGCTTTGGCTGACATGGTTAACCATCAGCCGCCAACTGCCCCTTCTCAGATAGAGTTGTCTTGGTCTTCCAAATCCTTTGCTTCTCTCTTCACATCCCCGACTTCCTCCGATTCTTCAGTACCTTTGAAACCAGTTACTTCTCATAATGAAAAACCTGCAATTTTGTTTACTGCTGCTGAAGTTGCTGCCCTAGCGCAACCTTTCTCCCTTGCTCTTGTTGGGAAATTTTCTCATGGATGCCCTCGTCATATTCTGATCAGATTATCTCTTGAAGAAGATTATGTTCACTTGTGAATGAAAGGTCATTGGAGCCTTCTAGGTTTTCCCATGAGATTCTTGAAATGGTCTCCAAATTTTACAGCTTTGGCTGAACCTTCGGTTCTTCCCATCTGGATCAGCTTCCCAGGTACGCCCATTCATTTCTTTCGTAAAGATACTCTTTTTTCTATTTTTTCGGCTATTGGTAAGCTCTTGAAATGGGATGAACCTACAGTTACCCTCTCACGGCCAAATGTAGCACAATTTTGTGTTGAAGTTGATCTTCTCTGCTCTTTGCCATCCAAAATCTGGATTGGAATGGGCTCCTCATGATTTTATCAAGATATTCACTATGATAATCTTCCTCCATATTGTGTTACTTGTAAAAAAGTAAGTCATTCAACTAAGCATTGCCACCAGCTTCAGCTACAGTCGCCAACAAAAACTCTTCCCAATGCTAGTGCAATTGAAAATGCTCCTGTGAAGATGGGAACACAACTTCAGCTGCAACAACCAGCTCATGCTCTCCCTCATGCAAAGACACCTATAACTGCTTCTGCGAAGAGGATGCTGCAGTGGGTTGAAAAGCTACAACCTCTTATAACCTTGACAAAACCTCACCAATCTCTAAACACTACAGATATGCAATTGGAGACTTCACAAGAAAATCCAGCAATAGACTTGCAGTTGGTAACTCCAAAAGAAACTCCAGTAACCATACTCGTTGGCAATGCGCTAGCTACTTTAGGGGAAATTGATGTTCTCCCACAAAATACTGTGAAACAATTGCTAGTTGATGTTAAACACAATAATGCAACCAATAGCTATGCAACATCTAAAATCGCAGTTGAGGTACTGCTAAACAAGAATCCATTGCTACATTGTATACGGGGTAAAACTTTCTTAGATGATTTAGCGATTAATCCACCTGTCCATTATGTTCCAGAATTTGTTCAGTGTGGTTATGAATCTGATGGTGACAAATACTCTAGACCCCCGCCTTTGGGGATAGATTTATGCAAGCTTTTACTTTTTTTTTTTTTTTAAACCACCTGCAATGGTGGGGGGTTTGGCATAGACCCCTACCTGTTTATTAACAATGATAATAAATTTACAATGTAAGAGAAACTAAAAGAAAACACCAAAAAGTAGGCAAAACAGAAAGATAAGCAAATAGTATAAATAGCAAGATCCTAATTAACTCCGTAGATTTGGAACTCCTTGCTTGTCTAGGATGAGAGATCCTCGGGCAGCTTGCGGCAGTTGATCCAAAGCATATATATAGGAAGTACTAGCGTCGATATACCCTTGATTGGCCAAGGCATCTGCAACCACATTTGCTTCTCGATAAACATGTGAAAAGGAAAAATTCTTGCCTTTGGTGAGTGAGAGAATATGACGCAAAGTATACCTAAATCTCCAAGCAGGCCTATGTTTAGCAAGAACTGAGTTAAGTAATAGTAATGAGTCTGTTTGGACTGCCACGTAAGAATACTGTAGTGATAGACATAGTTTTACACCCAAAAGTAATCCCTGCAACTCTGCCTCAAAATTAGTTCGGATGCCAATATAGGAGTAAAAGGCAGCAATAAAGTTTCCATTGGATGTTCTAAGAACTCCTCCGACCGATGAATTCCCTGGATTTCCCTTTGAAGCCCCATCAATATTCAAGATTACTTGATTCGGATCATAAACTTGCTTCCATTTCACTACAAGTGGATGTCGATGTTTTTTTGGAGTAAGCGGATGCATAGGAATGCCAAAAATAGATAAGGCCGAGACAAAGCCCTTTGCATGAGCTAATGATAGGAGGTAACCCAAAATAGATTGCTTCAAATGATATAGAGTCACCCTAGTCGCCTCGAGCAGTACGTATTCCTAAATTTCCCACAACTCCCAACGAGATAATGGCGGTACAAGTCGAAGGAGAAATGACTTTTTTCTCTTACCGTAGCCACCATGTTTGCAATCGCAAGTGAAGTGATAAACCTTCCGAAGGCAAAGTAACCCAAAGAACCCTCCGAAATAAGTCCAAATATGATGTGCAAAAGGACACGTGGAGAAAAAGATGATCAAAAGTTTCGTAGCAAGCCCACAAAAAACACCTAGATGCCAAATGAAATCCCAATTTCTTCATAGTACAATCCAAGGGCAGATGACCATTCAGCAATTTCCACATAAACACAGTAAATGATGAGTAGGGCATTCCTTACTCCAGATACACTGCCTTGAAAAAATAGCTGGGTTGGCTGGTTGTATAATCTTTAATACCGAGGAAAGCGTGAACTTACCGTGAGGCTCGAGCTTCCAAATAAACTGATCACTTTCCTCAGTTAGATATATAGAATATGAGGAAATTCTTTGTACTAGATGTTGAGGCAAACTAATCAAACCTATCCTGGAAATCATTAAAGAAGTTTCGATGGAGAGGTGATGATTCTCGTATCTCTGTAAGCTCCTTAAGCTTCCCCTTTAGAGTCCAATCTTCCCACCGAGAAATTCGAGTCTCCACTACCCACGATGAGGCCAATATATTGTTCAGCCTCATCCTTCACTTCTAAACACACGTCGCCAAGAATGCGAACACAATCTTGGGAGAGAAACTTGAAACATGAATGATATCAGTACAATACTTTGCTCTAATGAAAGTTGCCCAAAGAGATTTAACTGTTCGAAAGAACCACCAAAGCTTATATGCAAATGCCTTCTCATATGCATGCAAGGAAATCAGTTCGAGACCATTCTCTTGAGCGGGCTTACATAATTTGGCCCATGATGCCCAATGTCTCACGCCTCCTCCAAAGAGGAGCCCCCTGAAGAACTCAGACAAATAACTTTTCAAGCTGCAAAAGAACTCCCTTAGGTGGACCAAGAGATGCCAATAGATACAAGGGGATACTTGTGAGGACATGCTTAATAAGGACAAGCCTTCCACCGAGGGCTCAAAATCTTACTTTGCCATCCCCGCAATCGAAAGCGAAACTTTTTTCTACCAAGGGTTGGAAATAAAGAATTTTCTTAACCCCTTTGAAGATTGGACATCCAAGATATATAATAGGAAATGATTTTTAGAGAAAAACCGGTTGCCAGCTGCTATAGTCTCCTTCCTCCTTTCCGAGACACGAGTAGAGACATAGAATGAGCTTTTACCATAGTTGATTTTTGGCCCGACACTCGCTCATAATCTTTCAAGAAAAGTATGAGTTTTCCGAGGCCTCTCTTCTCTCCAGTTGTGAATATAATAACATCATCTCAGTAGCTTAAGTGAGAGATAGATATACACTCGCCTCGGCAAGGAGAAAACACCAATATGATTACCAGCCATTAGATAGTTAAGACCTCTAGATAAAACTTCAGCGAGCAATAATAAAGAGGGAGGGGAGAGAGGGTCTCCTTGTTTAACCCTCTTGAAGAGGGAAAAAATCCACAAGGTTTACCATTAACTAATACTGGAGAATTTATTGTAAGCCAAACAATTATGTATTAGATTCGAAAAATGAGGGTTGAATCCAAAACGACTCCAATATTTGAAGCAAGAATCCCCAAGAAACCCTATCAAAGGCCTTCATCATATCCAACTTAACAACAAGGTTGTCTGCCTCCCACTTTCCGGTCCATGGAAGAAACCAATTCGGTAATAAGTAGAACATTCTCAACAATGTTTCGACCCTTCACAAAACCAGCTTTGATTAGGAGAAATCGGATGGGGGTAAGTGCTTAGCTAATCGATTGGCAATAGTCTTAGTAATTACCTTATTGGTAAAATTGCAAAGACTTATTGGTCGAAAGTCCGCAAATGAAGACGGTGCTTTGGTACCTTCGAATCAAGACAATCAAAGTCTCGAGTGAAGCTTTGGGGCATTGGAATACCAGCCCGAGAGTCACAAACCGCTGCATGGAGATCATCAGCGATTATTTCCCAACACTTCTAAAGAAAGAACCCTGTAAAACCATCGATACTGGGAGCACTTTCGAGCTCAAGGAAAATCATCGAACTTTTAACTTCGTCCCTTAGTCGGTAGCATGGATAATTCTTTATTATCATTCTCGAAATGAGGGAAGGTATGTACTCCAAAGCATCGGTTGGGAACCGATCCGAAGTCAAGGCGAGTAGAATCCATTGTGAGAAGAGAGGAGAAAAACCGATGACCTCTTGCTCAATATCCTCATCTCGAATAAAGTGTTCGACCATTATCATCTCGAATTGCAGCAATACGTAGATGACTCCATCTAGCGTAACATATTCCATGAAAGTATGATGTATTAGCTTCCCCTTCTTTGAGCCATTTGATTCTTGCTTTTTGTCTCCAAAAGATTTCTTCTTGCCGTAGGTGAATTGTTAACTCGGCTTTTGCTAGATTTAATATTGTTCTTGCCTCCTCCGTAGGTGAGTTTTCATATGCATATTCGAGCATTTAAGACGTCATCCTCGACTTTAGCAATGTTAGAGTGCAAGGTACCAAATTCAGCAGCATTCCATTGCTTCAAGGCTTGCTTTAGTCTCATTAGCTTCTGTGCAAAAATCTGCATTCCATTGCCAAAGAATTCAGCCGCCCAAACCTCTTTAACTATCTGGAAGAAATCTGGTTTGGTCATCCACATATCTTGAAATTTAAAGCTCTTACACCCATATTTCTTAGCTTCAGCGATGGAGAGTAATAATGGAGAGTGATCAGATCCAGTTCGGCTCAAATGCTGCATGGTAGAGTAGGTAAACTTGGAGCTCCAAGACAGATTCATAAGTGCTCTATCCAATAGCCTCCAAGAAGGACGTGATTGAGATGACCTGCACCAAGTGTAGAGAGATCCCGAAAAAGGTACATCCAATAAACCACAATCATTTATAGCAGTGTTAAATTCATTAATAGGCAGCAAAGTTGGGGGAGAACCCAAACACTCTGAATGTAGGCTTTTACTATACAAATTTAAATGTCCATGTTTTGAATGTAGGGTTTCTGCTAAATATTATGGTCATGTTATGTATATCAAAGCTCGCTGAGCCCTCACTTTGTCATTTAACAGATTTCTAAGATGAATAATTGGATTGTTTAGAACATTAGGGGCATTGCTGATCGTTCTTCTTTCTCGAGTCTGAAATATCTCAGTCGTACTTACAAATGCTCTCTTGTGATCATTATTGACCCTTGGTTGATCACTCTCTTCTTCCACGGTATAGTCTAGGACTTGGTTTTCCACATTATCTCAATAACTCTAATGGCAAAATTTGGATGTTTTGGAACCATAATATTATTTTCCAGCAAACTTTGGTGACTGAACAACTAATCCATGGTACAATAGCATCTCTATGTACGGTTGAAGTTTCTTGCTCTTTTATTTATGGTAAATGTTGTTATACAACTCGTAGGGCTTTGTGGACTAATTTGGTTTCATTGGTTGCTAATATTGCCTCTCCATGGATGGTGGCTGGGGATTTTAATGTTGTACGATCTGTTTCGGAGTGTTTGGGTTCTCCCCCCACCTTTGCTGCCTATTAATGAATTTAACACATCCATAAATGATTGTGGTTTATTAGATGTATCTTTTTCTGGATCTCTCTACACTTGGTGTAGGTCCTCTCAATCTTGTCCTTCCTGCAGGCGATTGGATAGAGCACTTATGAATCTATCTTGGAGCACTTATGAGTCAAACTGGATCTGATCACTCTCCATTATTATTCTCCATTGCTAAGGCAAAGAAATCAAAGTGTAAGAGCTTTAAATTTCAAGATATGTGGATGACCAAACTAGATTTCTTCTAGATAGTTAAAGAGGTTTGGGCTACTAAATTCTTTGGCAATGGAATGCAGATTTTTACACAAAAGCTAATGAGGCTAAAGCAAGCTTTGAAGCAATGGAATGCTACTGAATTTGGTTTCTTGCACTCTAACATATCCAAAGCTGAGGATGAAGTCTTAAATGCTGAGTATGCATATGAAAATTCCCCTTCAGAGGAGGCAAGAACAGAATTAAATCTAGCAAAAGCTAGGTTAACAGTTCATCTTGGGCAAGAAGAAATCTTTTGGAGACAAAAACCAAGAATCAAGTGGCTCAAAGAAGGGGAAGCTAATACATCATACTTTCATGGAATATGTTCCGCTAGATGGAGTCACATATGTATTGCTACAATTCGAGATGGTACTGGTCAAACACTTTATTCAGATGAGGATATCGAGCAGGAGGCCTTCGATTTTTTCTCCTCTCTTCTCACAGTGGATTCAACTGCTTCGACTGCTGATCAGTTCCAACCGATGGTGGAGTACATACCTTCCCTCATCTCTGAGAATGATAATAAAGAGTTATCAATGTTACCGACTAAGGACGAGGTTAAAAGTTCAGTTTTTTGCCTGAGTTCTGAAAGTGCCCCTGGTATTGATGGTTTTCTAGGTTTTTTCTTTAAAAAGTGTTGGGACATAATCGCTGATGACCTCCATGCAGCGGTTTGTGACTTCTAGGCCGGCATTCCAATGCCCCAAAGCTTCACCAGCGCTTTGATTGTCTTGATTCCTAAGGTACCAGCACTGTCTTCTTTTGCAGACTTTTAGCTAATAAGTCTTTGCAATTTTACCAATAAGGTAATTACCAAGACTATTTCCAATCGATTAGCCAAGTTTTTACCCCAACTGATTTCTCCTAATCAAACTGGTTTTGTGAAGGGTTGAAACATTGTTGAGAATGTTCTACTTGCTACTGAAATGGTTTCTTCCATGGACCAGAAAGTGAGAGGCGGTAATCTTGTAGTTAAATTGGACATGATGAAGGCCTTTGATAGGGTTTCTTGGAGATTCTTGCTTTAAATATTGGGTTGTTTTGGATTCAACACTCATTTTTTGACTCTAATAACTAATTGTCTAGCTTACAATAAATTCTCCGTATTAGTTAATGAGAAACCTTGTGGATTTTTTCCCTCATCAGGAGGGGTTAAACAAGGAGACCCTCTATCTCCTTCCTTTTTATTATTGCTGCTGAAGTTTTATCTATGGGTCTTAACTACCTAATGGCTGCTAATCATATTGGAGTTTTCTCCTTGCTGAGGCAGTGTATGCCTATGTCTCACATAAAATTTGCAGATGGCGTTATTATATTCACTACTGGAGAGAAGAAATGGCGTGCAATCCGCGGAAGAACGAAATAGGTGATGGAATTTTCAGCTTGGACAAACAAAGATTCGATTTTCGAACAACAAACAATTCTTATAAACACAATATAATTAAATTCCTACGACACCTCTTAGAAACTTGTTCTAAGCAATCCCGATAATAAGAATTTAACCAATAAGAAGAACACTTACACGCCACAATCGGAAAACTCAATTGATAAGTGAAAGTGAAGTTCTTGGAGTAACAAGAGTAAGAGGATTCAACCCTCTCAAGGTGGTGGCGGCATCCCCTCAAAATGATACTCAAAATCTGCCCTAATTTTCCTCCAAGAAGACTACTTATAGCTAGGGTTTGAAAGAAAGGTTGGGCTTAATGATACATATAAGCCCAACATAAAAACAAGATACATATGAGCCCAAAATAAAATAATTCCAACAAGGTTGATAGCCCAAGTCTTTAAAACATAATTGCCTCTTGGACTTAAGCCCATTACATAGCCTTCAAGTCCCAGCCCAAGTATTTGAGACAAATGGACCAAGTTGGGTCGTGGTCCAACTAAATCTCCTCCAACAAGTTTGGTCTTCAAATATTGATCCACGTAGGGCAAACAAGGCCTCTTGAAGCGCCTTAGCCCTAGCTCTAGTTATTGGGCCGACTCGGTATGATTAGCTCTTTATTTGATATGTCTAAGCCATCATAGCAATACGTAGGGATTGCTCACATCAATCCCCTCCTCCTCACGAAGATTCGTCTCGAATCGAATCCATATCAAAAGGAGAAAGGTCGAGCAACATTAAAGGTCGCGAAACACCATACTCACTCGTGCAGATCAAGCTTGTAGGCATTATTGTTGATTCTTTCTATCACTTGAAATGGACCATCTCCCCTAGGAACTAATTTGGACTTCACTCGGGCGGGAAAACGTTCCCTTCCTAAAGTGCACCCAAACCCAATCACCGGGTTCAAAAGTCACCAATTTTCGTCCTTTATTGGCTTGTTTGGCGTAGACCTTATTTTTCTCGCTCAATATGTCTGTCTCGCCTTCTCGTGTAGGGCTCGTACCAGCTCGACTTTGCTCTTACGATCTGTACTAGACAACTCATGCAAAGGTAAAGGCACCAAATCCAAAACGATTAAAGGATTAAAGCCATATACAAGTTCAAATGGTGAATAACTCTGTGGTGGAGTGCACACTCGATTATATGCAAACTCGATAAATGGTAAACATTCACTCCACGTTTTAAGATTCTTACCTCACGACAAGACGTAGTAAGGTACCTAAGGTCCTATTGACAACCTCGGTTTGACCATCGATCAGTGGATGACATGTAGTAGAATAAAGAATTTTGGTACCCAATTTACCCCCACAACACACGCCAAAAAATGACTTAGAAATTTAGCATCTCTATCTCGAAACAATAGACCTAGGAATGCCATGCAATCTAACAACATCTTTGAAAAATAAATCAGCCACTTGCACAGAGATCATCGGTTTTATGGCATGCAATGAAATGCGCCATCTTACTAAACCTATCAACAACAACGAAGATGTTATCATATCCCTTTTTGGTCTTAGGCAAAACCCAAAACAAAGTCCATAGAGATATCAGTCCCATGGTTCAGCGAGTACAGGTAAAGGGGGTATACAAACCATGAGGTTTAACGAGTGGATTTGGCTCTGTCTACATGCAATACACTTGGCACACACACGTTCCACATCTTTACGCATTCCCAGTGCCAAAAGAAATGTTCTTGCAAAATATCCAAAGTTTTAGTAACCCCCAAAATGTCCCATCAATCCTCCACTATGAGCCTCAAGCACAAATAAAGTGCGCATAGAACAGTTAGGCACACATAATTGATTACCCCGAAAGAGGTACCCATCATGCTTATAGAATTTTCGGAATGCAGTATGTTCACAAGCAGAATACACAGTAGCAAAATCATCATCGAAACATATAATTCCTTAAAGCTGCTCAAATCCTAATAATTTAGAATGTAAAGTAGTAATCAAGGAATACCTCCTAGATAAAGCATCAGCTACCACATTATCCTTCCCTTGCTTGTATTGCAGCACATAGGGAAAGGTTTCTAGAAACTCCACCCAGGTGGCATGTCGCTTGCTCAGCTTGCCATGTCCCTTCAAATGCTTTAAAGACTCATGGTCGGTCCTAATGACAAACTCTCTAGGTTGGAGATAATGTTGCCACACTTCCAATGCTCTCACAACTGCATACAACTCCTTGTCATATGTGGGATAATTGAGTTGTGCACCACTAAGCTTCTCACTGAAATATGCAACTGGTTTATTCTCCTGCAAAAGCACAGCACCTATACCAATCCCGCAAGCATCACATTCAACCTCAAAAGCTTTACGAAAATCAGTAAACATAAAATAGGAGCGAGAATATAATTTTTCTTTCAACAATGTAAATGCATGTTCTTGTTCCCGACCCCAAGTAAACCCTTTTTCTTTCTTAATTACCTCAGTTAAAGGAGCAGCAATGGTAGAAAAATCCTTCACAAATCTCCTATAGAAACTAGCAAGTCCATGAAAACTCCTCACGTCACTCACACTCTTCGGAGTTGGCCAATCCTGGATAGTCTTCACCTTCTCACTATCAACCTCAACTCCATGAGAACTGATTACAAACCCCAAAAATACTAACCGCTCAATGCAAAATGTACACTTCTTGAGGTTTGCGTATAATTTTTCATGTCTTAATACATCTAAGACACAGTTCACATGCATGACATGCATATCCAAATTAGTGTTATATATCAAAATGTCATCAAAGTATACAACCACAAATTTTCCAAGAAATGCACGCAAAACATGATTCATCAATCTCATAAAGGTGCTGGGTGCATTAGTTAAGCCAAATTGCATGACTAACCACTCATACAAGCCATACTTAGTTTTAAAAGCTGTTTTCCACTCATCTCCTGGTTTCATTCTAATTTGGTGGTATCCACTTTTCAAATCAATTTTTGTAAAGATACATGCACCATGCAGTTCATCAAGCATATCATCTAACCTAGGAATAGGATGGCGATACTTTACAGTGATTTTGTTCACAGCTCTACAATCCACACACATCCTCCACGTTCCATCCTTCTTCGGCACCAATAGTACAGGTACAGCACAAGGACTCAAGCTCTCTCTCACGTGTCCTTTCTCTAATAGCTCATCCACTTGTTTCTGAAGCTCGTTTGTTTCCTCAGGATTACTCCGGTAAGCTGGACGGTTAGGTATTTGAGCTCTAGGCACAAAGTCTCTTTGGTGCTCTATGCCTCTCAAGGGTGGTAATCCCGGGGGCTTTTCTTCAGGAAAAACATCCGCATAATCCTGCAAAAGAGATGAAAACACGCTAGGCAAAGAGTCAAGAGGGTTAGTGTCAGAAACCAAACACTCTCTATATCTTACTATGACTAGTGCTCTCCTCTCTCCTATCGCTCTTCTCATGTCTTTTCCTCTCGCATACAAGTTGACTTTTCTCTCTTTTTGTTCAATGCATCTTTCACTCACTGTGTAGTCACTCACATTTGGGCCACTCCCAATTTTCTTTTGGGCCTCTTTTCCCTCTTTAATTTTGTTACGCTCTCTACCTGAACCCTCCTCTCTTTTACTTACCTTTGACTGGTCCAAGTATAGCTCACGAGGTGATAGAGGTATAAGAATGAAATTTCTGCCCTTAAATTTGAAGGAGTACCTATTGGTATACCCATCATGTGATACTCTCCTATCAAACTGCCAAGGTCTTCCAAGGGGTATATGACCAGCCTCCATGGGAACCACATCACACAACACCTCATCCACATATCTACCAATTGAGAAGGTCACCAATACCTGTTTAGTTACCTTCACATCCGCACTATCATTAAACCATTGTAACTTGTAAGGTTCTGGATGTTTCATGCAAGTCAGCCCCAATTTCTCTACCATGGTGGTACTAGCTGCATTGGTACAACTTCCCCCATCAATGATCAAATTGCACACTTTTCCTCCCACTAAACACCTTGAATGAAAAAGATTTTCTCTTTGATCTACAATCTCTTCTGCAGCCCGAGTACTCAATACTCTCATAACTACAAGTGCTTCCCCTGTAACAGCCCTCTCAAAGCAATCATCATCATCAAAGGCATTTTCATGAACAAATTCAGTTTCACTACTGCTATCCTCGGAATCAATCTCTCCATTGTCTCTCATAATCATAATCTTCTTATTAGGACATTGAGATGCAAAATGACCAGTTCCGAAGCATTTAAAACATTTCATGGAAGAATGCTTACTAGAGGTAGCTTGGGTGTTGGAGGTACCTTTCATTGCACTCCCGCACGTCTCCCTTGAGGTTCCGCACGCCTCTCTTGTCTGATTTCATCAATTTGTTCTCTTATCTCATCAAAGGCTTGGTTGAACCTCTCAAATTGTTGCTGCATAGCTTTCAAAGTGAAAGCAATATTTGCATCTCCCCCTTGGTGCTCCTCGGTACTACCTCCTTGTGACATTGCGAAGTGATATTGTACATGCAAAACAACGTTAGAAATAAACAACCTCACACACTCCCTCACGTGTTTCACTCAAATGTTATCACTCCCCTCGTGTTTATGTCACGGCAATGACACCCTCAAATGAGCTCACACACTCTTGCCTTTTACCACTCAATTCCTCTTAAACTCAAGCTACACTGAAGAACCAAACTCAACAAACCAACGAGTCTAGTTGGAGCCCAAATAACATGCAACAACCAGCCCAAGAACACTAGGTTACAAAAGCATCAAGCAATGACCAGCCCAAAAACAGTAGGTTACAACCTTCCAAGTACCAAACAGCCCAAAGACAGTAGGTTACAATTGTCTAAGTAGCAAACGATAACCAATACACTAACAATTGTTTACAACACAACCAATACACTAACAATTGTTTACAATCTTTGAAACTTCAATAGTCCAGCAACAAATTGCCAACAACAGTCCAGTTTACAACAATATCCAACCCCAAAACAGTAAATAGCATACAATCTTGGAAGCTCAAAACAAGAACTATAACAAGCTAACAATTGGAACAAAGAAAATTTTAAAAATTGCCTATCACAAGTAACTCAAAATGGTCCAACAAGAAGTATGAATATGCTAGAAAGAAAAGTTTTTTCGGACCGACTTTTTTTTTCTTCTGTTTTCTTTTCTTTTCTTGTCTGAAATATATGTGTATATGTATTTGATTGTACTGTTTTTTTTATAACAATTTATCCCAAGCAAATATTACAAAATGCTTAATACAAAGAATTGGAAACCTAGGCTGAAATTTTCACACCTTTTGAAGCTTCTCGGTTAGTCTTTGAAGAAGCTGTTTGAAGTGGCTCTTCGGGCAGCCTTTGAGCTTCAACGGAGCAGAATGAAAATCCTCCTCCACACCTCGGCTCTGATACCAAAATGACGTGCAATCCGCGGAAGAACGAAATAGGTGATGGAATTTTCAGCTTGGACAAACAAAGATTCGATTTTCGAACAACAAACAATTCTTATAAACACAATATAATTAAATTCCTACGACACCTCTTAGAAACTTGTTCTAAGCAATCCCGATAATAAGAATTTAACCAATAAGAAAAACACTTACACGCCACAATCGGAAAACTCAATTGATAAGTGAAAGTGAAGTTCTTGGAGTAACAAGAGTAAGAGGATTCAACCCTCTCAAGGTGGTGGCGGCATCCCCTCAAAATGACACTCAAAATCTGCCCTAATTTTCCTCCAAGAAGACTACTTATAGCTAGGGTTTGAAAGAAAGGTTGGGCTTAATGATACATATAAGCCCAACATAAAAACAAGATACATATGAGCCCAAAATAAAACAATTCCAACAAGGTTGATAGCCCAAGTCTTTAAAACATAATTGCCTCTTGGACTTAAGCCCATTACATAGCCTTCAAATCTGGCCCAAGTATTTGTTGAGACAAATGGACCAAGTTGGGTTGTGGTCCAACTAAATCTCCTCTAACAAGTTTGGTCTTCAAATGTTGATCCACGTAGGCAAACAAGGCCTCTTGAAGCGTCTTAGCCCTAGCTCTAGTTATTGGCCCGACCGGTATGATTAGCTCTTTATTTGACATGTCTAAGCCATCATAGCAATTCGTAGGATTGCTCACATCAAGAAAGGCCTCAGGAGACTCATGGGTTTCTTGAAAGATTATGAGTAGGTGTCGGGCCAAAAAAAACAACTATGGAAAAAGCTTCTTCTATGTCTCTACTCGTGCCTCGGAAAGAAGGAAGGAGACTATAGCAGCGGTAACCAGTTTCTCTCTAAAATCATTTCCTGTTATATATCTTGGGTGTTCAATTTTCAAAGGAGTTAAGAAAAATCTGTATTTCCAGCCCTTGGTGAAAAAAGTTTCTGCTCGATTGTAGGGGTGGCAAAGCAAGATTTTGAGTCATGGAGGGAGGCTTGTCCTCATTAAACATGTCCTCACAAGTATTCTCTTGTATCTATTGGCATCTCTTAGTCTGCCTAAGCAAGTTCTTTTGCAGCTTGAAAAGTTATTTACTGAGTCCTTCTAGGGCTCCTCGTTGGAGGGGAGGCATAGACATTGGACATCTTGGGACAAATTGTGTAAGCCCGTTCAAGAGAATGGTCTCGAACTGATTTCTTTACACGCATATGAGAAGGCATTTGCATATAAGCTTTGGTGGTTCTTTCGAGCTGTTAAATATCTTTGGAAAACTTTTATTAGAGCCAAGTATTGTACTGATATAATTCATGTATATGAAGTTTCCCTCCCAAGGCTGTGTTAGCATTCTTGGTGGCGTGTGCTTAAGGTGAAGGATGAGGCTGAACAATATATTGGTCTCGTCGTTGGTAGCGATGACTCAAATTTCTAGTGGGAAGATTGGACTCTAAAGGGGAAGCTTAAGAAGTTTATTGAGATACAGGATCATCATCTCTCTGTCAGGCACTACTTCAATGATTTCCCCACAGGTTTGATTAGTTTGCCTCAATATCTAGTGCAACGGATTTTCTCATGTTCTATACATTTAACTGAGGATAATGATCAGTTTATTTGGAAGCACAAGCCTAATGGTAAATTCACACTTTCCTCAGTATTAAAGATTATACAGTAGGCCAGCCCCACTATCTTTTCAAGATAGTGTATCTGGAGTAAGGAATGCCTTTCTAATGTTTCTGTGTTTATGTGGTGATTGTTGAATGGTCATCTGCCCTTGGATTGTTCTATGTAGAAATTGGGATTTCATTTATCATCTAGGTGTTTTTGTGGGCTTGCTACGGACACTTTTGATCATCTTTTCTCTATGTGTCCTTTTGCACATCAAATCTGGACTTATTTCGGGAGTACTTTGGGTTACTGCCTTCGGAATGTTTACCGCCTCACTTGCGATTGCAAACATGATGGTTACAGAAGAGAACTCAGTCATTTCTCCTTCAACTTGTACCAGCCATTATCTGTTGGGAGTTATGGAAGTCTAGGAATACCTACCGCTTTGAAGCGACTAGGGTGACTCTGTATCATTTGAAGCAATCTATTTTGGGTTATCTCCTTTCATTAGCTCATGCAAAGGCTTTGTCTCGGCTTTGTCTATTTTTCGCATTCCTATGCGTCCTTTCACTCCGATAAAACATCGACAGCCACTTGTAGTGAAATGGAAGAAAGATTATAATCCGGATCAAGTAATCTTGAATATACATGGGTCTTCTAAGGGAAATCTGGGGATTTCATCGGCCGGAGGAGTTCTTAGAACATCCAATGGAAACTTTATTGCTGCTTTTTATTCCTATATTGGTATCCGAACTAATTTTGAGGCTGAGACGCAGGGATTGCTTTTGGGTGTAAAGCTCTGTCTATCATTACAATATTCTTATGTGGTAGTCCAAACAGATTCACTACTATTGCTTAACTCAGTTCTTGCTAAACATATATCTGCTTGGAGATTTACGTATACTTTGCGTCATATTCTCTCACTCACCAAAGGCAAGAATTTTTCCTTTTCACATGTTTATCGAGAAGCTAATGTGGATACGGATGCCTTGGCCAATCAATGGTACATTAGCTAGATTTGGTGTTTCTTTTAGTTGTTCTTTCACTATAAATTTATTACCTTTGTTAATGAACAGGTAGGGGTCTATGCCAAACCCCCCACCATTAAAAAAGATTTTACAAAACTTTATGATGAAAATGAAATTTCTCAAAATTTTTTAGCTGCAAAAACCCCTCAATAAAATGGTGTTGTTGAAAGGAAAAATCACACTTTACAAGAAATGGCTAGGTCTATGCTTTGTGAAAATTTCTTACCAAAATATTTTTAAGTCGTAGCCATAAATACAGCTCGCTATATGATTAATAGAGTTCTTTTGAGGCCCATTTTTGAGATAAACACGTATTAAACACCTCTTTGGTAGAACTCCTTCTATAGCCTACTTTGAATTGTTTGGTTACAAGTGTTTTATGTTGAATAATTGTGATAATCTAGGAAGATTTGATAAAAAAATTGGATGAAGTTATTTTCCTTGTTATTCTTCAAACAAAAGGGCTACAGAGTTTACAACAAGAGAACTTGATGTGTTGAAGAATCTATTCATGCGAGCTTTGTTGAATCTAACATTATCACGATAGAAGAGATTTAGATAATGTAGGTACTCCAATAAATTATGATCGAGCTCATCTTCAAACACCAACTATGAAAGATCACACTAGTGTAGAGGAAATGAAAGGACAAGAACAAGCAAGTCAATCTAGTTGTGACCAAGAGCTTCTAAAGGAATTAAAATATGCTAGAGGCCACCCTAAGAAGCAAATCATTGTTGATGTCTTATAATGAGTTAAAACAAGGCGGTACTTTATTGATACTAACACTATCAAAACTAGTACAAACATCACATTTAAATTCAACCTTGCAACCATTGTCACACAATTGACTAATGCTACTTGATCTTGTGGGACAATGTACCTACATCGAATGAGAGGAAATGGCTTTTGGTATCCATACTTTCTTAGGTCTGTGTGGGTTAGTAATGATTCCTTTTATCCTCCAAATAATTTTGATACCGTTTTCAACTTCCATGCCTCATGCTTGTTGTACTTATTGTGGAAAACATGGACAAAAGCCACTAGATGCTATGTCTCTAACAAAGAAATTTTTGTATTTGGGCACATAGTTGTAACCAATGCCAATTTTAACAAGAGGAGATTTTTGAGTTTCAAGAAGTTTATCAAGGTTCTCCTTTCCATTTTGTAAATTTTTAACATATAAAGTAAGATCATCAACCTTCTTTTTCAAAACTTTATGATCAAATTCATACCCTTGGTCAAATTCATCCAAATGGAAAGCTATAGCATTGAGGACAAAATCATTTTTTTATTCTAAGTAATGAGTGTGTTGGATAATATGTGTGTGGGACGGGGCCCTCTCTCCACCCATGTATTTTTCCTTTGTTTTTACTTCATTATGAGCATAAAATATGTATTGTAAGGTCTATATAAACCTCAAGTTTCTGGTTTTTAGTGAGGAGATTTTTGAAGCTTAGACCTTGTGTAATACTCTTTGAATAAAGTGACACTTGTTCAATCTATTTCCTAATTTATATCTCTTTAGCTGGGTACTTAAGAGTGAGTATTATGAGTCTAATTATACACTTAATTTGTGAAGAATTTCGTGTATAATGGATACTGTTAGCCCTAAGGGCAAATCATGTAGGTTTAATTAGTTTTGATTAATGACAAACATTGATAAGGACTAAAATACTTGTATGTTGTGTGATAGGATTTTTGGATTGAGAAGGAAGCAAGTCTTATTGCCTTGGAGCTAGCAATGCAAGAACAACTCAAATATGCCAAAGTAATTAAAGATTGAAGAGTTTGTTCAAGATTAATGAAGGCTTTGAAGACATGAAGTGTAGGTTAAATGTGGTTAATAGGTAAACTTTGTAAACCCTACACTCTTAAGCCTTGGAATCTATGAGTTGCAATTGAGAGCACAAAACTTGATTTAAATGGTTTCAATGGTTTTGAAGTTACCTAAATTATCCAAGTTTTCATAAATGGTTTTGGTACATAAAAGGTCTTTAATGACATATCTTTGAGGCTAGAATGTTTTCCAACTTGTTTGAATTGATTTGAATATATTTTGACAAAGTTAAAAAAATTCGAATGAATATTCGGTCGTCCGAATTTTGTAGCAAATGTTTGCTACTGTTCTTCCAGAGAAATTCGGAAGAAGATTCAGACGCATGAAGAAAAATTCAGTCGTCCGAATTTTGGCCTTCAGCATGGTCACTGTTTCTTCCAAAGAAATTCAGAAGAAGATTCAGAAGCAGCAGAAAAAATTCGATTGTCAGAAAAATTCGGAAGCAGAATTCGGTCGTCCGAACTTTCCTGAAACTAGCCTTTTTATAGCCGTTTGAACTGATTTTCAAATTCTATAAAAGCCATAAACTCCAGATTTTTTAGTAGAACTTTGAACTTAACAAATCTTACATCAAATTAAATTGAAAAGCTCTCAAATTGCCTTGTGCTCAAAGGTGTACATTCAAGATTCCAAAGGCAAAGGTGAAGTGGTGCTAGCAATTGTAATTATCCACCAAGAAGTGTTGGTAATATCCAAACTCAATTCTTCATTTTAATTCTGTTTTTCTACTAGCTCATTGCAAGTATATCTTGTGACATAAAACCCTTTTGATAAGGGTGAGCCGTAGACTAGATTAATCAAGGTTGTTGTGTAAAACCCGTGTGTGGGTGAGCCTTGGATTAGATTGGTCTTTAGGTTATCTTTAGATATAAAACCCTTGTGGAAGGGTAAGCCTTATTTGTATAATTACTAAAAGAGGTTGAGAGTGTAAAACCATTGTGTGGTGAGCCTCTTATGTAATTGTTGAAATTGAGCATATAGTGGATTGGTTGAAATCCTTGAGTGGGAACTCAAGGTAGTGGATGTAGATCTTGGAGAGATCGAACCACTATAAATCGTGTGTTTATTTCCTTATAGCTTTACTTGTTTTCATGCTTGTGTTATTATTATTTGTTCATAGTTGTTGATTGATTGGTTGTGGTCTTATTGTTTGATGATCTTGTCTTAAACATCAAAACACATACAAACTTGAAGTTTGTGATTTTAAAGAAGAGCTTTTATTAAGGCAAAGGATTTGCAAATAAGAAAAGGATTTCGATAATTAGCCGAAGACCTAATTCACCCCCCCCCCTCCTCTTAGGTCTTTCAATTGGTATCAGAGCAAGGTCTTCATTTTAGGGTCTAACAACCTAGAAGTAAAGATCATATGGCTAGTTTATCAAATTTGACTTATATGGAAGGTTCCTCCACTAATATACCTCCATTGTTTGATGGTTCTAATTATATTTTTTGGAAGTCTAGGATTGAGATATACATTTGTTCTATTAACTATGAATTGTGGAATATTATTGAGAAAGGTTCCTATGTACCATTGAGATTTAAAGCCGATGGAGTTACAAGGGAACCAAAGCCCATGGAGGAGTATGATGAGAGCGATTCAAGAAAGATGACATTAAACTACCAAGTAATGAACATTCTTTGTTGTGCGTTGGTCATCAATGAATACAATAGAGTGATGGAATGTGATTCCGCTCATGAAATGTGGAAGTTACTTCAAGTCACTCATGAAGAAGAAAGAGCAAATGTGTGCTTCATGGCAATGGAAGATGAGGTACAACCTACTCCATCTACCTCTACTTATTATGATGATGATATTGATGATCCTAGTGAATTACTTGTTGAAATGTATGAAGAATTAAAAAAGGCCTCAAAAAGGAATAAGAAAATGAAAACCAAAATTAATGATTTATTGAATGAGAATTCAAAATTGTTTTGTGAAAATAAAAAGCTTCTTGATTCTATTGAATGCTTGAATATTGAAAAAGAAGTTTTAAATGTCTCTTTACAAAACATATCTCTTGAAAATAAATCTCTTTGTACAAAAGTTTCTTCTCTTGAAAAAATGCTCAGTGATCATGAATTTTTGAAAAAGAAAGTTGATGATCTTACGTCATGTGTTAAAAAATTTACAAATGGAACAGACAATCTTGACAAAATTCTTGAAGCTCAAAGATCTCCTTTTGTCAAAAATGGTCTTGGTTATAATTATGTAAACAATGTGCCTAAATGTAACAACTTCTTTGTTAGAGCTACTTCTACTTACATGCATCATACTTGTTGTACTTATTGTGGAAAACATGGACATAAAGTCACCAAATGCTATGTTAAAAGAAAAGTAGAGAATGATGTAAAAACCATTTGGAGAGTTAAGGGAATTATTACTAACCCTCACGGACCCAAGAAAGTATGGGTACCAAAGGAAACTTCCTCTCCTTTATTGCAGATAAGCTTCAATTCAAACTCAAGCACCACTAAATGGCATATTGATGATGTTGGCTTAAAGAATAACAGAAAACATCTCATGCATAATCAAGGTCAAAGCAATCGATGAAGGATTTGTTTTTGAAAAGAAAGGAAGAATTCTTGAAGTAACCAATGTTGGTAAAGGTTCCTCTCTTCTTTTTAAACAAATGTTGCTAATTGCTGATTTGAACTATAACTTGCTTAGCATTTTCCAATTGTGTGACAATGAATAAGAAGTTAAATGCCAACAAACAAAATTTCAGTTGAGAATTTTTTTTGTGGATTTGAAGATTTGCCAACCATGACTTGTCAATTGCTTCAATTAAGTTGATTAGGTAACATTAATGATATGAGATTGAATTCATGGTTTATATGTTCTTGAAATTGATTATTTGTCATTATAAAATGATTAAAATAGATATGATTGAATATCTATGCATTTACTTGGCCAAAAACATCTTTATGAAACTTTACAAAATGTTTGGACATGAAGTTTGGATGTAGACCATAAGTTCAGTCACCCGAACTTGTATGACAAAATGATATTTTGTGATTTTGATCAATCACTTACAAATTTTTGAATATGTGTTTTATCTTGATAAGCTTGAATGTCTTGTTGCTTATGATAATGATTTTGTTGGCATAAAAGATTTGGTCACGTGTACATGGATTTGTTGAACACACTTTTCTATCAAGATTTAATTAGAGGATTGCTAAAAATGTGTTTTGAGAAAATTGTCTTTGAGATACTTGTCCATATGAAAAACAAACAAAAGAATCTTTCAAACCCATGAAAATCATTTTAGACCTCAAAACATCTTAAGCATGTTCATATGGATTGATTTGGACTTATGAGGAAATCTAGTATTGATGACTTGAAGTATGCCTTACTAGGAGTTAATGATTTCTCAATATTCACTTTAGCATTATTCTTTGCTCAAAATGATGAAGTGTTTCATAAGTTTGTAAAATTATTAAAAAATGTTCAAACCTCCCTTGAGTGCAAATAAATTTCCATTACAAGTGACAATGGGAGAATTTTACAACAAAGTCTTTACAAAATTTGCTTTGAAAATTGAATTTCATACAATTGTTTCAACTGCAAAAACTCCACAATAAAATGATGTTATTGAAAGAAATTTTTGAACTTTGCAGAAATTGGCTAGATCTATGCTTTGTGAAAATTCTTCTTCAAAAATATTTTTGGGCCAAAGCCTTAAACACCACATGCTATGATAAATATAATTCTTTTAAGATTATTTTGAAGAAAAAGATCTTTTGAATTCTCTTTTATAGAACGCCTCAAATTGCATATTTATAAAATGTTTGGTTATAAATGTCTTATCTTAAATTCTTGTGATAACTTATTTAAATTTGATAGAAAATCGGATATTGATATATCTCTTAGCTATTCTTCTAACGAAAAGGCATATACAGTTTATATTGAAAAGAACCTTATATGATAATCATGTTTGTTTTGATGAATCTTACATTTACTTGGAAAGAAAAGATGAAGATGATGTAGGTACATTTATTAATGACTATCAAACCCATCTTCAAGCACCAACTTTGGAGGATCATACCAATGAGGAAGAAATGATTGAACAAAATCAAGATGACCAACCTAGTGGTGACCAAGAGCTCCCTAAGAACTTAGAATATCCAAAAAGGCTACCCTAAGGATCAAATCATTGGTGATATCTTCCAAGGAGTAAAAATAAGGCGGTACTTTATCAAGAACTTTATTCTTTTATTACATATGAGCCTAAAAGTATTGATGATGCATTATGTGATGATTTTTGGATTATTGCTATGCAAGAGGAATTAAATAAATTTGAAAGATACAAAATTTTGGATATTCCTAAATCTCATGATCATTCCATTATTGGAACTAAATGGTTTTTAGAAATAAACTTATTGAATCCGGAGAAGTTGTTAGAAACAAGGTTAGACTTGTTGCCTAAGGATTCAATCAAGAAGAAGGAATTGATTATGATGAAGCCTTTGTTCCGAATGTAGACTTGAGTCCATAAGAATGCTTTTGACTTGTACTTGCTTTAAAAGTTTTAAGTTATTTCAAATGAATGTCAAAAGTTCTTTTCTAAATGGTTTTATTGAGGAAGTCGTTTATGTGGAACAATCACCCAGTTTTGCTCATGAAAAGTTTCCTAACCATATTTTCAAACTATCCTAAGTTTTGTATGGTTTAAAACCAGCTTCTAGAATTTAGTGTGAAAGATTGAGTAGTTTCCTTCTTTCAAAAGGATTTTCAAGAGAAAAACTGAAACTACCTTTTTATAAAATCCTCATGCAACAATGATCTATAACTTGTCCAAATATATGATACAATTTTTGGTGCTTCTAATACTTCACTTTGTGATGTGTTTTCCAAGTTGATGCAAAGTAAATTTGAAATGAGCATGATAGGAAACTCAATTTCTTTCTTGGCCTACAAATCAAGCAAACCAAGAATGGCACTTTCATGAATCATGTTAAGGTATAAGCACTTCCATAAGTTTATCAACTATGCATGACAAGAATAAAATGGTTTCTTAGGAGTGGTCAACTCTATTTGACAACAAGTAGAGCCAATATTATGTTTGCCACATGTTTGTGTGCTAGATTTTATCTTGTACTAAAGAGTTTCATTTGATTCCTATTAAACACATTCACTATTACCTTATTGATACTCTAAGTGATTATGGTCTATATTTCAAATGTGTGACTATGTTATGTGATAACAATAATGCAATAAATTTGATCATCATACTATTCAACAAACTAGAACAAAGCATATAGAGATCACTCTACTAAGGGTAATACTTGTTTAAAGCATGTTTGCATTAATGAACAAATTAATGATATCGTTACTAAGCCATTCGCTGAAGAAAGGTTTGACCAATCTTAGAAGAAGCTTAGGAATTTCAAAATTCAATAACTAATGAGTGTATTCAAGTGTTGTAGCTCCAGGTAAGGACAAATAAGCCTAGCATGGAAAAAGGAAAGGGAAAAGCCAAAGAAAGAGAAGGAGGATCATTGATCAATGAACCAAGGAAGGTTCATGTTTTGCAAAGCATGTCATGGCTGGATAGATTTGTCACAGTGGAGGCTGCTACTGAACTTGATGTTTGGGCACAAAGGAACCATAAGATAAATCCAAGCCGCAAGGTGGATGTCATCAAACTATCCGAAATGACTAGAAGAACCGAGTATAAGGCATTGCTGCATGAAAGGTTATTGACAGGAATTTTCAAGTATCTCCAAGTGCAATTTTTTTTTTTTTAAACCACGCAATGGTGGGGGGTTTGGCATAGACCCCTACCTGTTTATTAACAATGGTAATTAATTTACAATGAAAGAGAAACTAAAAGAAAACACCAAATAGTAGGCAAAACAGAAAGATAAGCCAATAGTATAAATAGCAAGATCCTAATTAACTCCGTAGATTTGGAACTCCTTGCTTGTCTAGGATGAGAGGTCCTAGAGCAGCTTGCGGCAGTTGATCCAAAGCATATATATAGGAAGTACCAGCGTCGATATACCCTTGATTGGCCAAGGCATCTGCAACCACATTTGCTTCTCGATAAACATGTGAAAAGGAAAAATTATTGCCTTTGGTGAGTGAGAGAATATGACGCAAAGTATACCTAAATCTCCAAGCGGGCCTATGTTTAGCAAGAACTGAGTTAAGTAATAGTAGTGAGTCTGTTTGGACTGCCACATAAGAATATTGTAGTGATAGACATAGTTTTACACCCAAAAGTAATCCCTGCAACTCTGCCTCAAAATTAGTTCGGATGCCAATATAGGAGTAAAAGGCAGCAATAAAGTTTCCATTGGATGTTCTAAGAACTCCTCCGACCGATGAATTCCCTGGATTTCCCTTTGAAGCCCCATCAATATTCAAGATTACTTGATCCGGATCATAATCTTGCTTCCATTTCACTACAAGTGGATGGTGAAGTTTTTTCGGAGTGAGCGGATGCATAGGAATGCCAAAAATAGATAAGGCCGAGACAAAGCCCTTTGCATGAGCTAATGATAGGAGGTAACCCAAAATAGATTGCTTCAAATGATATAGATTCACCCTATTCGCCCTGAGCGGTACATATTCCTAGATTTCCACAATTCCCAACGGGATAATGGCTGGGGTACAAGTCGAAGGAGAAATGACTTTGTTCTCTTCTGTAGCCACCATGTTTGCAATCTCAAGTGAAGTGATAAACCTTCCGAAGGCAGTAACCCAAAGAACCCTCCGAAATAAGTCCAAATATTATGTGCAAAAGGACACGTGGAGAAAAGATGATCAAAAGTTTCTGTAGCAAGCCCACAAAAACACCTAGATGCCAAATGAAATCCCAATTTCTTCATAGTACAATCCAAGGGCAGATGACCATTCAGCAATTTCCACATAAACACAGAAACAGTAGTAGGGCATTCCTTACTCCAGATACACTGCCTTGAAAAAATAGCTGGGTTGGCTGGTTGTATAATCTTTAATACCGAGGAAAGCGTGAACTTACCGTGAGGCTCGAGCTTCCAAATAAACTGATCACTTTCCTCAGTTAGATATATAGAATATGAGGAAATTCTTTGTACTAGATGTTGAGGCAAACTAATCAAACCTATCTGGAAATCATTAAAGAAGTTTCTGACAGAGAGGTGATGATTCTGTATCTCTGTAAGCTCCTTAAGCTTCCCCTTTAGAGTCCAATCTTCCCACCAGAAATTCGAGTCTCCACTACCCACGATGAGGCCAATATATTGTTCAGCCTCATCCTTCACTTTAAACACACGTCGCCAAGAATGCGAACACAATCTTGGGAGAGAAACTTCAGAAACATGAATGATATCAGTACAATACTTTGCTCTAATGAAAGTTGCCCAAAGAGATTTAACTGTTCGAAAGAACCACCAAAGCTTATATGCAAATGCCTTCTCATATGCATGCAAGGAAATCAGTTCGAGACCATTCTCTTGAGCGGGCTTACATAATTTGGCCCATGATGCCCAATGTCTACGCCTCCCCTCCAAAGAGGAGCCCCAGAAGAACTCAGCAAATAACTTTTCAAGCTGCAAAAGAACTCCCTTAGGTGGACCAAGAGATGCCAATAGATACAAGGGGATACTTGTGAGGACATGCTTAATAAGGACAAGCCTTCCACCAGGGCTCAAAATCTTACTTTGCCATCCCTGCAATCGAGCAGAAACTTTTTCTACCAAGGGTTGGAAATAAAGAATTTTCTTAACCCCTTTGAAGATTGGACATCCAAGATATATAATAGGAAATGATTTTAGAGAAAAACCGGTTGCCGCTGCTATAGTCTCCTTCCTCCTTTCCGAGACACGAGTAGAGACATAGAATGAGCTTTTACCATAGTTGATTTTTTGGCCCGACACCTGCTCATAATCTTTCAAGAAAAGTATGAGTTTTCTGAGGCCTCTCTTCTCTCCAGTTGTGAATATAATAACATCATCTGCAAAGCTTAAGTGAGAGATAGATATACACTGCCTCGGCAAGGAGAAAACACCAATATGATTACCAGCCATTAGATAGTTAAGACCTCTAGATAAAACTTCAGCAGCAATAATAAAGAGGGAGGGGGAGAGAGGGTCTCCTTGTTTAACCCCTCTTGAAGAGGGAAAAAATCCACAAGGTTTACCATTAACTAATACAGAGAATTTATTGTAAGCCAAACAATTATGTATTAGATTCAGAAAATGAGTGTTGAATCCAAAACGACCCAATATTTGGAGCAAGAATCCCCAAGAAACCCTATCAAAGGCCTTCATCATATCCAACTTAACTACAAGGTTGCTGCCTCTCACTTTTCGGTCCATGGAAGAAACCATTTCAGTAGCAAGTAGAACATTCTCAACAATGTTTCGACCCTTCACAAAACCAGTTTGATTAGGAGAAATCAGATGGGGTAAGTGCTTGGCTAATCGATTGGCAATAGTCTTAGTAATTACCTTATTGGTAAAATTGCAAAGACTTATTGGCCGAAAATCTGCAAATAAAGACGGTGCTGGTACCTTCGGAATCAAGACAATCAAAGTGCTGGTGAAGCTTTGGGGCATTGGAATACCAGCCCAGAAGTCACAAACCGCTGCATGGAGATCATCAGCGATTATGTCCCAACACTTCTTAAAGAAAGAACCCAGAAAACCATCAATACCGGGGGCACTTTCAGAGCTCAAGGAAAATACTGAACTTTTAACTTCGTCCTTAGTCGGTAGCATGGATAATTCTTTATTATCATTCTCAGAGATGAGGGAAGGTATGTACTCCAGCATCGGTTGGAACTGATCCGAAGTCAAAGCAGTAGAATCCATTGTGAGAAGAGAGGAGAAAAAATTGACAGCCTCTTGCTCGATATCCTCATCTGAATAAAGTGTCCGACCATTATCATCTCGAATTGCAGCAATACGTAGATGACTCCATCTAGCAGAACATATTCCATGAAAGTATGATGTATTAGCTTCCCTTCTTTCAGCCATTTGATTCTTGCTTTTTGTCTCCAAAAGATTTCTTCTTGCCGTAGGTGAATTGTTAACTCGGGCTTTTGCTAGATTTAATATTGTTCTTGCCTCCTCTCGTAGGTGAGTTTTCATATGCATATTCAGCATTTAAGACGTCATCCTCAGCTTTAGCAATGTTAGAGTGCAAGGTACCAAATTCAAAGCAAAGCATTCCATTGCTTCAAGGCTTGCTTTAGTCTCATTAGCTTCTGTGCAAAAATCTGCATTCCATTGCCAAAGAATTCAGCCACCCAAACCTCTTTAACTATCTGGAAGAAATCTGGTTTGGTCATCCACATATCTTGAAATTTAAAGCTCTTACACCCATATTTCTTAGCTTCAGCGATGGAGAGTAATAATGGAGAGTGATCAGATCCAGTTCGGCTCAAATGCTGCACGGTAGAGTAGGTAAACTTGGAGCTCCAAGACAGATTCATAAGTGCCCTATCCAACCGCCTCCAAGAAGGACGTGATTGAGATGACCTGCGCCAAGTGTAGAGATCCCGAAAAAGGTACATCCAATAAACCACAATCATTTATAGCAGTGTTAAATTCATTAATAGGCAGCAAAGTTGGGGGCGAACCCAAACACTCTGAAACTGATCGCACAACATTAAAATCCCCACCACCATCCAAGGGGAAGTAATATAAGCAGCCAATGAAACCAAATCTGTCCCACAAAGCCCTACGTGCGGTATAACAACATTTGCCATAAATAAAAGAGCAAGAAACTTCAACCCCACATAGAGATGCTATTGTACCATGGATTAACTGTTCAGTCACCAAAGTTTGCTGGAAAATAATATTATGATTCCAAAACATCCAAATTTTTCCATTAGAGTTACTGAGATAATGTGGAAAACCAAGCCTTAGACCATACCGTGGAAGAAGAGAAGGATCAACCAATGGTTCAATAATGACCACAAGAGAGCATTTGTAAGTAGAAATAAGATGTTTCAGTCGCGAGAAAGAAGAACGATCAGCAATGCCCCTAATGTTCCAAACAATCCAATTATTCATTTTAGAAATTTGTTAAATGACAAAGTGATGGCCCGACGAGCTTTGAAATGCATAACATGACCAGAAGGCTTAGTAGAAACCCTACATTCAGAGCATGGACATTTAAGTTTGCATAGTAAAAGCTTGCATAAATCTATCCCAGAAGGTAGGTGTCTAGAGTATTTATCTCCATCAGATTCATAACCTCGCTGAGCAAATTCTGGAACCAAATGGGTTGGAGGATTAATCGCATAATCATCAAAGAAAGTTTTACCCCTCATACATTGTATCAATGGATTCTTGTTTAGCAGTACTTCAGCTGTGATTTCAGATGTTGCATTCGATGTTGCACGGCTACTGGTTGCATTAATATGTTTAACATCAGCCAGCGATGGGTTCACAGTATTTGGTGGAAGAGCATCAATTTCCCCTGAATCAGTTGGCTCATTGCCCACAAGTATGGTTGCTGGATTTTCTTTTGGAGTTACCAACTGCAAGTCTATTGCTGGGTTTTTTTTTGAAGCCTCGAATTGCATTTCCGTAGTGTTTAGGGATTGGTGAGCCGTTGTCGAGGTTACAACTGGTTGTTGCTTTTCAACTTCCGCAAAGATGCTCTCTTTTCTATTTCTTCAGCTATTGGTAGGCCCTTGAAATTGGATGAACCTACAGTCACCCTTTCTCGGCCTAGTGTCGCGCGGGTTTGTGTTGAAGTTGATATTCTCTCCTCTTTGCCATCCAAAATATGGATTGGAATGGGTTCCTCAGGATTTTATCAAGATATTCACTATGATAATCTTCCTCCATATTGTGTTACCTGTAAAAAAGTAGGTCATTCAATTGAGCATTGCCACCAGCTTCAACTACAACCGCCAACAACAGCTCTCCCGAATGCTAATGTAATTGAAGCTATTCCTGTGAGGACAGTGACACAATCTCCAAGTGCAATTGTCTTCTAGTGGTTTACCAATAAAGAGTGAAGAAGTTTACACCAACAACTCACTAAAGAGAATTCCTTGAATACTTGATGATGATAATGCATGAAGAGCCAGAAGAGAAACTCCTCTAAGAGATGATAGAAGAGGTGCTAGTAGTAAAGAAGAAAATGAAGAAGAAGAAGAGGATGAAAAGGAAATCATTGCTGGAAAAGGAAAACTAAAATGAGGCATGACTCATCTAGTGAGGGGGAGCAACCTTCCACAAAAGAAGACTATTTGAAGAGGTACTCTCTATTGAAGGAAAATAAGTTGAAGATGATAATCTCACTAGGTGTGATACCATAGTTACCAAGGTAATGAAGAAAATGGACAAATTCTTCAAGTATTTTTCTTTGATAATTCTTGGCAAATTTGATGGTTTAGAAGGTTTAGAAGCTAGAGTCAAGAATATGGAAGAAGACTTGAGAAAGATTTCTCAAGTGGTTTTAAATGGTGCAAGTTCCTATAAAGCCAAAGAAGAAGAAAAGAAAGAAGATGAGAAAGAGGAAAATGAAGAAGATCAAGAAGATAATATGGGTGGAGATGGCAGCAATAAGGATGATAGTAATGACAGTGAAAATTGAGATGGCTATCAATTTATTGCTAAAGAAGAAGACAAAAGATGAAGGAAAAGGCAATGAAGCATCCCAAGAAGAAAAAGAGCATGAGAATGAAAAATAAAGAGGTAAAGCTCAAGAGAACAAGCAAGAAGAAGGATGTGAAGGGAATTTAACAAAGTCAAATCACAAATCCATCAACCAATTTCCTTCAGCCAAGGGAGGAGGAAAATGTGGTTCAAAGGAAGAAGATCCAAAGATCCTCTCAATTGGTAACTTTCCAAAGCACAACTACACGAGCAAGGAGTCAACAAATAAAGGACCCCATCATATAGAGCTCAAGGGAGACATGGCCATCATAACAAACAAATTTGGAAGTGAAGACCATGAAGCACATCCAAGACTAAGCCTTTCTATCCCTAAACTCTATTTTGATGCTTATTTTAGTTTATTCCTTGATGCACACGTTATGCTTTAACATTGAAATTTACTTATGCCTTTTTAGTCATTATAATGTTTTGAAGCTCAATATGTGAAATCTTTGTGATAAGAGCTTCTTTTGTTGTCCAAGTACTCTTACCCCAAGTTTAATCGTTGCTAAAAAGGGGGAGAAGAAGTTGATAATATATTACTTATTGTATTATTATTGAGATACTACATAATGCTTATTCCTGTTAGGATGATAATTATTTGACCAGAGAATTGCTGAATATTGCAAATATACAGTTTATGAGAGTTGACTAATATATTACTAAATTGCCAAATGAGGTTTAGTCCATATACTGCTTATATGTGATACATGCTGTCTCACTTTCACTAAACCCATCTTTGATTGATGACAAAAGGGAGAGAAGAAATGTGATGACAAAATGTGTGAAAATGTGAAATAGCAGTGGAATTCTCATGCATCTCTGAAAATCCATGTGTATGTCAAGAGGGAGAAAGAATGTTGACTGCAAAATATGCTATGTGCTTGTTGTATTGTAATGTGCTTGCTGTAAATGTGCTATGTATGAGTGTTATAGGTTGAAATGTAAAATAAATGTGTATTGTGCAAATATATGGTTGCATTTGAAATTTAAATTGAAATGATTGATTTCTGAGATTTTGAAAATAGTTGAGTTGAGATTGTGAAATTTTTCATCATGGTTCTTGACTTGACCTATGACTTTAAGTTACATCATGAAAACAATTAAATACATGAGTTTTGTGGTTTTGCAAAGCTAAATTGAGTGTTATTGTGGCTATACATATTTGAGTACTTCTATAGTTCATTTGAAAATGCAAAATCACCTTTTCAAACTTGTTGACAAAAATTTGTACTTGAAATTCGGATGCATCAAGATCTTCTTGTCAAAAATATTTTTTCCTGTTGTTCAAATTGTTTGATTTTGTCTTAATCCTTCTTACCATATTTGAACAATCATAGAAAAGCTTATTTTCAAAAATAAAAGTTGTTATCTCACATATTTTACAGTTTGGAATTGAAAGCTCAAAATTCGGATGCATGATTTAAAAATTCTGATGCATGTTTCAGAAATTCGGATGCATGCAATTTTGTTGCCAAAACATGCTCTTTTGTTGTTCAAATTGATCCAAATATGTTTTAATCTCTTCCATTATGTTTAAACAACCTTAGGAACACTTTATTTCACTTTAAACATTCATTATATTGAATTTATTGCAGTTTGGACTTAAGATTTAAAAATTCGGATGCAAGGTTTAAAAATTCGAATGCATGTTTTGAAATTCAGATGCATCCATATTTTGTTGCCAAAATGTGCTCTTTTGTTGTTCAAATTGATTCAAACATGCTTCAAGCTCTTCTACTGTGTTTGAACAACCTTAAGAAAGCTTATTTTCAAAAATTGAAGCTTTCATTTCACTTATTTTATAGTTCGGACTTGATATGTCAAAATTTGGATGCATAGTATCTCAAGTCCAAACTTGTTGAAAAATGAGCAAAATCTAAGGGGGAGCATTGTTAAACATTTACAACCTTTAAAACCTCTCTTAGAATCTTTTCTAAATGCTTAAATGCTATATCTTCTATCCTAGTAATTAGAAGGAAGGAGGTTAATGGAGGTTGGTTAGGT
Organism: Rauvolfia tetraphylla; assembly: GCA_030512225.1. Taxonomy (NCBI): domain Eukaryota; kingdom Viridiplantae; phylum Streptophyta; class Magnoliopsida; order Gentianales; family Apocynaceae; genus Rauvolfia; species Rauvolfia tetraphylla. The sequence goes on along the minus strand of JAJQKT010000024.1, from coordinate 5,342,759 downwards.
CATAGGCTCATATTGAGCCTTTTGTATGCCAATGTGCTAAATTGGTTATTTTCTATCATTGACATTAATACTTCTGTGTACTACATTGTTTTAATCAATCACATTTTGCATCAAAGTTTGTCATCATCAAAAAGGGGGAGATTGTTAGCCCTAAGGGTAAATCATGTAGGTTTGATTAGTTTTGATTAATGACAAACATTGATAAGGACTAAAATGCTTGTATGTTGTGTGATAGGATTTTTGGATTGAGAAGGAAGCAAGTCTTATTGCCTTGGAGCTAGCAATGCAAGAACAACTCAAATATGCCAAAGTGATTAAAGATTGAAGAGTTTGTTCAAGATTAATGAAGGCTTTGAAGACATGAAGTGTAGGTTAAATGAGGTTAATAGGTAAACTTTGTAAAACCTACACTCTTAAGCCTTGGAATCTATGAATTGCAATTGAGAGCACAAAAATTGATTTAAATGGTTTCAATGGTTTTGAAGTTACCTAAATTATCCAAGTTTTCATAAATGGTTTTGGCACATAAAAGGTCTTTTATGACTTATCTTTGAGGCTAGAATATTTTCCAACTTGTTTGAATTGATTTGAATATGTTTTGACAAAGTTAAAAAAATTCGAATGAAAATTCGGTCGTTCAAATTTTGTAGCAAATGTTTGCTACTGTTCTTTCAGAGAAATTCGGAAGAAGATTTGGATGCATGAAGAAAATTCGGTCGTCCGAATTTTGGCCTTCAGCATGGTCACTGTTTCTTCCAGAGAAATTCAGAAGAAGATTCGGACGCAGCAGGAAAAATTCAGTTGTCTGAAAAATTCAGACACAGAATTCGGTCGTCCAAACTTTCTTGAAACTAGCCGTTTTATAGCCGTTTGAACTGATTTTCAAATTCTATAAAAGCCATAAACTCCAGATTTTTTAGTAGAACTTTGAACTTAACAAATCTTACATGCTCTAACTTGTTTTACATCAAATTAAATTGAAAAGCTCTCAAATTGCCTTGTGCTCAAAGGTGTACATTCAAGATTCCAAAGACAAAGGTGAAGTGGTGCTAGCAATTGTAATTATCCACCAAGAAGTGTTGGTAATATCCAAACTCAATTCTTCATTTTAATTCTATTTTTCTACTAGCTCATTGCAAGGTTATCTTGTGACATAAAACCCTTTTGATAAGGGTGAGCCATAGACTAGATTAATCAAGGTTGTTGTGTAAAACCCGTGTGTGGGTGAGCCTTGGATTAGATTGGTCTTTAGCTTGTCTTTAGATATAAAACCCTTGTGGAAGGGTAAGCCTTGTTTGTATAATTACTAAAAGAGGTTGTGAGTGTAAAACCATTGTGTGGTGAGCCTCTTATGTAATTGTTGAAATTGAGTATATAGTGGATTGGTTGAAATCCTTGAGTGGGAACTCAAGGTAGTGGATGTAGATCTTGAAGAGATCGAACCACTATAAATCGTGTGTTTATTTCCTTATAGCTTTACTTGTATTCATGCTTGTGTTATTATTATTTGTTCATATTTGTTGATTGATTGGTTGTGGTCTTATTGTTTGATGATCTTGTCTTAACCATCAAAACACATACAAACTTGAAGTTTGTGATTTTAAAGAAGAGCTTTTATTAAGGCAAAGGATTTGCAAATAAGAAAAAGATTTCGATAATTAGCCAAAGACCTAATTCACCCCCCCCTCTTAGGTCTTTCAGATACCACGCCCTAAGGTGAAATAAGAGTGTGTTGTATCTCTTAAATCAACTTAGATTATCCCTCCCTCTTCTCTTTTCCATTCAGCATATTCCTACCTCTTCTTCCATCCTTGATATCTCTCTTATATATTTGTCTAAGTCTTAGGCTAATATATAACATTCGGTATCAGAGCACACTTGTTATACATCCCTATGGGATCAAAAGCCTAAAGACCTATATCTTCATTTTCACTGCCTCTATTACCACATCTCTACTCCATTTCGAAATTCCTCCCATAAAACAGCCCCAACACATCCATTCAAGCCTCTCCTAATCTTTCTCAAATCTAAACTCACTCTCCATACAATCCCAAAAATAGCAAGCATGTCTCACAAGCTTTCTAAGATGACCGAGGAGGAGCTCATTTCTGCCTTTGAGCGAATAAAGTGTGAAAATGAATATCTTCGGAGGCAAGTTGCGGATCTCACCAAGTACAAGAATAGTATGATGATGGATACAAGTGAATCCAAAAATGAGCATGAAGAAAAGTAGACTCTAAATCCTTTCTCTGTGAATGGTGAAGCTACTAACAGCAGCAACACTTGAGGGAATCACATCCACACTCCCATGGCAGATTTCAAGGTAGACATTCCTACTTTTGAAGGAAGGATTGATCCCGACAAGTTCTTAGAATGGCTTGAAATAGTGGATCTTATCTTTGACTTCAAGGACATACAGGAAGACAAGAAAGTGAAAATTGTGGCCTTAAAATTCAGAAAGTATGCTTCTACTTGGTGGTCCAACATTACCACTAAAAGAAGGCGTCAAGGCAAAGAACCCGTAAGATCATGGAGGAAAATGCGTAGAATCTTGAAAGAGAAGTTTCTACCATCTCACTACTTGCAAGAAAACTTTGCCAAATTGCATAGTTTAAAACAAGGGAGTAAAATGGTGGAAGAATACACTAGAGACTTTGAGCAACTTTTGCTCAAGTGTGACCTCAAAGAAGATGATGCTCAAACCTTTGTGAGGTATATTCATGGTCTAAATGACCAAATCGCTAATGTTGTTGAGCTGCAAACATATGACACTTTAGAAGATCTATCCCAGTTAGCCCACAAAGTTGAAAACCAACTCAAGAAGAACAAATCTTCTTTCACCCGAGCTAGCCCTTTATATACCAAACCAACCTACACTCCCTCTAAATCCACCTCCACACCTACTACCCATAATGTCTCCAAAGCCGTACCACCCTCCTCCTCTTCCAATATACAAAATCTACCCAAAGCTCCTCAATCAAACTCTAAAACACCCCGTTGTTTTCGCTGCCAAGGATTAGGACATTATGCCTTTGATTGTCCTAACAAGAAAGTTGTGGCCTTAGTTGATGTTGAAGGTGAGGCCAAAATAGAGGGAGAAGAAATCAGTGATGAAGTTGAGTACTTAGGCCCGGATGAAGGTGAACTCTTAGTCATTCGAAGGACTTTGAGTAGTATGGCATGCCAAGAAGACCAACTTCAGCGGGAGAACATCTTTCATACTCGTTGTACTGTTAAGGGCAAAGTATGTTCTCTTATCATTGACGGAGGAAGTTGCACTAATGTTGCTTCTCAAACCATGGTGGACAAACTTAGCTTGGAGCCTTCATCCCATCCGAATCCTTACACCATCCAGTGGCTAAACCATGGTAAGGGACTTCGCGTGGACTCTCGTTGTTTAATTTCCTTAAGTATTGGAGAAACTTATGTTGATGATGTGTGGTGTGATATTATTCCCATGGATGCTTGTCATATTCTCTTGGGAAGACCTTGGCTATTTGATAGAAAAGTTATCCATGATGGCTATTATAACCTTACACTTTTCTCATGAACAAAAAAGAGATCACCCTTACTTCCTTACCACCTCAAACCATTTCACCCTGCTCTAAAGAAAAGAACCCAACCTCACTTTCTACCTTTTTACAAGCCGAATATCATGAACATGAATCCTTCAAAGAGTTTATCCTACTTGACATACATGAATCCGAATCCCTAAACTTCCCTTGTCACCCTATGGCTGAACCTATCCTCAAAAGATTTGCCCATGTATTTCCCGATGATGTCCCACATGGCTTACCACCTAAACGTGACATCCAATACAAGATTGAACTTTTACCTGAAGCCACCTTACCAAACAAACCAGCATATAGAATGAACCCGGAAGAAACCAAGGAAATCCAAAGACAAGTAGATGGACTGCTAGCCAAAGGATTCATTAGAGAGAGTTTGAGCCCGTGTGCTATCCCGACACTTTTGGTTCCGAAGAAGAATGGCATGTGGAGAATGTGTTGTGATAGTCGGTCTATTAACAAGATCACTATCAAGTACCAGTATCCCATTCCCCGCCTTGAAGATATGTTAGATGAGCTGCATGGTTCGGAGGTGTTCTCAAAGATAGATCTTCGTAGCAGTTATCACCAAATCAGAATCCATGAAGGAGACGAGTGGAAAACTGCATTCAAGACAAAGTTCGGGCTCTATGAATGGCTAGTTATGCCATTCGGGTTGACCATTGCACTAAGCACATTCGTGAGACTCATGAACCAAGTCCTTAAACCATTTATAGGTCATTTTGTCTTAGTCTACTTTGACGACATTCTGATTTATAGCAAGAATGAAGGTGAGCATGTGAACCATTTAATCTTAGTTCTACAAAGGTTAGATGAAGAGAAACTGTATGGCAATTTGGAGAAAAGTCAATTTTTTGCTGCCCAAACCGAGTTCTTAGGCTACATTGTGTCTAGCCAAGGAATTCAAGTGGAAGAAAAGAAGATCCAAGCAGTTCGAGATTGGCCCACACCAACCTCATTGCAGCAAGTAAGAAGTTTCCATGGATTGACCTCGTTTTATCGAAGATTTGTGAAGGACTTTAGCACCATCACAGCACCACTCACGAATTTGACCAAAAATCAGAAGTTCGAGTGGAATGAGAAGGCCCAAGGAGCATTTGAAACCATCAAGCAACGATTAACACATGCCCCCATGTTAGCCTTACCAATTTTTGACAAGTTATTTGAAGTAGAATGTGATGCATCCGATGTCAGAATCGGGGCTGTCCTTTCACAAGAAGGTCACCCGGTGTCTTACTTTAGTGAGAAGCTCAATGACACGCAAAGACGATACTCCACTTATGACAAAGAGTTTTATGCTCTTGTTCGCTCCCTTGAACATTGGCGTCATTACTTGATAAGCAAGGAGTTCATATTTCATTCTGACCATGAAGCATTGAAATACCTTCAAGGCCAACACAAGCTTCGTCCCCGACATGCCAAATGGGTAGAATACATCCAAACCTTTACCTTCACCATCCGACACAAAAATGGAACCCTGAACAAAGGCGCTGATGCCTTATCCCGGGGGCATTTATTACTGACGGTACTTAGTACCACGATTGTTTGCTTTGAATTTGTGCAGGAACTCTACCCAAAAGATGAAGATTTCAAACACATATATGCTAAATGTCTTAAAAGGCCATTTGGAGATTATCTTGTCAAAGATGGATATTTGTTTCGGAGAAACAAACTCTGCATTCCAAAGTGCAATATTCGTGAAACCTTGATTGATGAAGTCCACGGAGGAGCACTAGCTGGTCACTTTGGCATAGAGAAGAACATGCTACTCAATGAGCACTACTTTTGGCCAAAAATGGATGGAGATGTGGAGCACTTCATCAAGAGATGTGGAACTTGTCAAATGGCTAAAAGTCATTTTTAGCCCAAGGTTTACACATGCCTCTCCCCATACCCCGCTGTCCATGGGAGGTGTAAGCCTCGATTTCATTACCGGTCTACCAAGAACACAACGTAGCAAAGATTCTATCATGGTTGTGGTAGATCGCTTTTCGAAGATGGCACATTTTGTGCCGTGTCAAACTACCTATGATGCTTCACAAATTGCAGACTTATACTTTAGGGATATTGTTAAGCTGCATGGCATCCCGAGGAGCATGGTTTCAGATCGCGATAGCAAGTTTCTTAGCCATTTTTGGCTAACACTATGGCGTAAGATGGGAACCAAGTTGAATTTTAGCACTTCGAGTCACCCCCAAACAGATGGTCAAACGAAAGTGACCAATCGAACTCTAGGAACTCTTCTACGAGTCCTAGTCAAGAAGAACATCCGGCAATGGGAGAATCTATTACCACATGCTGAATTTGCTTACAACTGAACCCCGAGCAAAACTACTAGATTCTCACCCTTCATGATTGTCTATGGAACCAACCCACTCACACCCTTGGAGCTTGAACCAATCACAGCCCAAACAAAGTTCAGTTGGGAAGGAGAAAAGAGAGCAAAGGAAATTCAGGATCTACACAATACCATTCGAGAGAAGATCGAGAAGGAAAATGAGTGTGTGAGCACACGCATCAACAAGACAAGACGAGGCATCAATTTCAAACCTGGAGACCTTGTATGGATACACCTTCGCAAAGAGCATTTTCCAACCAAAAGCAAATCAAAGTTGCTTCTCCGAACCGATGGTCCATTTGAGGTTCTCACCAAAGTCAATGACAATGCCTACAAGATTGACCTTCTCGGAGATTATGGAATTTCTGCTACATTTAATGTTAGCGACTTAAGTCCATACTATGATTTGGAAGATATTCCGAGTTTGAGGTCAAACTCTTTTGAAGATGGAGAGAATGATATATCCCGGGGTGATCCAACACAGACCACTCTCACGCCTCAAGAGCTAAAGGAAGTCAAGTCCCTCATGTCCAAAGGCTATGATCCATTTTGGATTGAATTCCTTCATCCCAAAACATTTAAAGCCCATATGATTACCCTGTTGGCACAAACCCTCTCTTGGTCCGAACCCAACTAAGCCCACAACACTTCAACCTTAATTTCTTTCAAAAAATAATCCATGAATAAAGTCTTTCCTAGCCCATTAAGGCCCATGGACGAAATTCCACATCCAAAAGAGAGGAAATCCTTATTCTGTCCTAGGCAACTTTTGACTACTTTCTTTACCTCATTGTCAAAAGTTATCCCTTCACTTTGTCCCATTGCTATATTCCATCCTAGGCAACTTTTGACTACTTTCTTCACCTCATTGTCAAAATTTATCTTTGTCCCATTGCTATATTCCATCCTAGGTAAATTTTGACTACTTTCTTTACCTCATTGTCAAAAATAATCCTACCTACCCAAACCCCTTTTGAAAATTACCCATACCCTTGGTCAAATTCACCCAAATGGAAAGCTATAGCATTGAGGACAAAATCATGTTTTTATTCTAAGTAATGAGTGTGTTACATAATATGTGTGTGGGACAGGTCCCTATCTCCACCCATGTATTTTTCCTTTGTTTTTACTTCATTATGAGCATAAAATATGTATTGTAAGGTCTATATAAGCCTCAAGTTTCTGGTTTTTAGGGATCAGATTTTTGAAGCTTAACCTTGTGTAATACTCTTTGAATAAAGTGTGACACTTGTTCAATCTATTTCCTAATTTATATCTCTTTAGCTGGCTACTTAAGAGTGAGTATTAGGAGTCTAATTATACACTTAATTTGTGAAGAATTTCGTGTATAATGGATACCACGCCCTAAGGTGAAATAAGAGTGTGTTGTATCTCTTAAATCAACTTAGATTATCCCTCCCTCTTCTCTTTTCCATTAAGCACATTCCTACCTCTTCTTCCATCCTTGATATCTCTCTTATATATTTGTCTAAGTCTTAGGCTAAAATATAACAATGTGTGTCTTTGTCCACTGCAGAAGCTGAATATATTGCAGCTGGCAGTTGTTGTACTCAACTATTATGGATGCAACATACATTACTTTATTATGGTTTTAAATTCAATTGTGTACCTATATTATGTGACAATACTAGTGCTATTAATTTAAGTATAAATCCTATTCAGCATTCTAGGACTAAGCATATAGAGATCAAGCATCATTTTATTCGTGATTATGTTGCTAAAGGAGATATATGTTTAGACTATGTAAATACAAATGATCAAATTGCTGATATATTTACTAAACCTTTGGTAGAGGAAAGGTTTTGTTATCTAAGAAGGCTTTTAGGAATCTCAAAATTCAATTACTAATGTGTTTGTTGAAGTTTAGTGAAAAACAGGGAAAATTCAGACGCATGACAAAAAATTCGGTCGACCGAATTTTCTGAACTGAAAAACAGAGATTTTTTCGGTTCTTGGAAAACTGGATGGTTTAGACACACGTTCGGACGCAGACCTGAAAAATTGGTCGTCCGAACTTTGCGGTTACAACGTTTTAAAATGAAAACTGAACCGTTTTTGGACATTTCAACTTCCGACTTCTCTCCTATTTCAAGACCACTCTCACCCACCTGCGTCCAAATCACAATTTCTCTGAAACTTCATCATTTTCACTTCGGCTTTCTTCCATTTTTGAATTCCAAACCCTAGATAAATCTTAAAAACTATTAATTTTCAAACAAAAAACACCATGGTGAAGACAAAGAGGCCAAATGTTGAAAAGGGGAAAGGAAAAGCTAAAGAAGGAGATGAAGGCTTGATTCTCAAAGAACCAAGGAGAGTTCGAATTCCTCAAGTCTTGACTGGAGTGGACAGATTTGTATCAATCAAGGCTGCTTCAGAATTTGATGAATGGAACAAGAAGGACAGAAAGATTATCCCTGGGAATAAGGTGAATTTTGATAATTTATCAAGCATGGATAATGTCTTATCTTTGTTCAGTGATGTTGGTTGAGTAGTTTGTTAAATATTAATGAGGAATTTTATCCTACTTTGATATATGAGTATTATGCAAATCTCAAAGAGGAAAGAACTGAACAAGTAGGAGATGATGCAATACAATGGTATTCATCTAGAGTATCCCAAGTGGATTTTGAATTATGATGCTTTGATAAATGGAATCTGTGGTGTAGGTGACAGTGGAGAAAAGTATTAGTCATCTGGAAGTTATTGCTATAGACGTGAACTCTTCACAAAAGAAAGATTTGAAGAAGCATTCACTAATGGTAGAGAAATTGAGGGATTAGATAGAGGAAGAGTATTACATCACATGATTACTACTATGATTGTCCCTAATTTTGGACATAAGTCATCTGTTGGTAATATGCTTATGGTAATTATGTTAGCATTGCATGAGCATAGAAGATTGAATTTTGGACATATGGCCATAAAACATATGATTACTACAAGAAATACAGTTACCAAGGCTTTTCCCTATGGAAGGATGTTAACTAGAATTTTTAAGCATTTTCAAATTAAGCTTCTAGTAAGAGGACAAGGATTTAAGAGTAGAGAAGTTTATACTAATGACACTCTCAAAATAATGCAATTAGTCCTTGATGAAGATGGTGTATGGAGAACTAAAAGGGAAACTTCTCCAAGAAAAGAAGAAATTGAAGAGAGTGAAGAGGAAGAGGATGAAGAAGAAAGACTAGCAAGAGAAAGAAAAACAATGAAAAGACATGAATCAGCAAGTGAGGGGGAGCAACCTCCCTCAAAGAAAATACTGTTTGATGAAGACCCTAATTTTTTTTTAAAAAAAAAAACCACCTGCAATGGTGGGGGTTTGGCATAGACCCCTACCTGTTTATTAACAATGGTAATAAATTTACAATGAAAGAGAAACTAAAAGAAAACACCAAATAGTAGGCAAAACAGAAAGATAAGCCAATAGTATAAATAGCAAGATCCTAATTAACTCCGTTGATTTGGAACTCCTTGCTTGTCTAGGATGAGAGGTCCTCGGGCAGCTTGCGGCAGTTGATCCAAAGCATATATATAGGAAGTACCAGCGTCGATATACCCTTGACTGGGCAAGGCATCTGCAACCACATTTGCTTCTCGATAAACATGTGAAAAGGAAAAATTCTTGCCTTTGGTGAGTGAGAGAATATGACGCAAAGTATACCTAAATCTCCAAGCAGGCCTATGTTTAGCAAGAACTGAGTTTAGTAATAGTAGTGAGTCTGTTTGGACTGCCACATAAGAATACTGTAGTGATAGACATAGTTTTACACCCAAAAGTAATCCCTGCAACTCTGCCTCAAAATTAGTTCGGATGCCAATATAGGAGTAAAAGGCAGCAATAAAGTTTCCATTGGATGTTCTAAGAACTCCTCCGACCGATGAATTCCCTGGATTTCCCTTTGAAGCCCCATCAATATTCAAGATTAATTGATCCGGATCATAATCTTGCTTCCATTTCACTACAAGTGGATGTCGATGTTTCTTCGGAGTAAGCGGATGCATAGGAATGCCAAAAATAGATAAGGCCGAGACAAAGCCCTTTGCATGAGCTAATGATAGGAGGTAACCCAAAATAGATTGCTTCAAATGATATAGAGTCACCCTAGTCACTTCGAAGCGGTACGTATTCCTAGATTTCTACAACTCCCAACAGATAATGGCTAGTACAAGTCGAAGGAGAAATGACTTTGTTCTCTTCTGTAGCCACCATGTTTGCAATCGCAAGTGAAGTGATAAACCTTCCGAAGGCAGTAACCCAAAGAACCCTCCGAAATAAGTCCAAATATGATGTGCAAAAGGACACGTGAAGAAAAGATGATCAAAAGTTTCTGTAGCAAGCCCACAAAAACACCTAGATGCCAAATGAAATCCCAATTTCTTCATAGTACAATCCAAGGGCAGATGACCATTCAGCAATTTCCACATAAACACAGAAACAGTAGTAGGGCATTCCTTACTCCCGGATACACTCGCCTTGAAAAAAATAGTCAGGGTTGGCCGGTTGTATAATCTTTAATACCGAGGAAAGCGTGAACTTACCATGAGGCTCAAGCTTCCAAATAAACTGATCACTTTCCTCAGTTAGATGTATAGAATATGAGGAAATTCTTTGTACTAGATGTTGAGGCAAACTAATCAAACCTATCTGGAAATCATTAAAGAAGTGTCTGACAGAGAGGTGATGATCCTGTATCTCAGTAAGCTCCTTAAGCTTCCCCTTTAGAGTCCAATCTTCCCACCAGAAATTCGAGTCTCCACTACCCACGATGAGGCCAATATATTGTTCAGCCTTATCCTTCACTTTAAGCACACGTCGCCAAGAATGCGAACACAATCTTGGGAGAGAAACTTCAGATACATGAATGATATCAGTACAATACTTTGCTCTAATGAAAGTTGCCCAAAGAGATTTAACTGTTCGAAATAACTACCAAAGCTTATATGCAAATGCCTTCTCATATGCATGCAAGGAAATCAGTTCGAGACCATTCTCTTAAGCGGGCTTACATAATTTGGCCCAAGATGCCCAATGTCTACGCCTCCCCTTCAAAGAGGAGCCCCAGAAGAACTCAGCAAATAACTTTTCAAGCTGCAAAAGAACTCTCTTAGGTGGACCAAGAGATGCCAATAGATACAAGGGGATACTTGTGAGGACATGCTTAATAAGGACAAGCCTTACTCCAGGGCTCAAAATCTTACTTTTCCATCCCTGCAATCGAGCAGAAACTTTTTCTACCAAGGGTTGGAAATAAAGAATTTTCTTAACCCCTTTGAAGATTGGACATCCAAGATATATAATATGACGTGCAATCCGCGGAAGAAGCAATGGAGTTGATGGAAATTTCAGCTTTGAACAACAATGACTCTACTTTCACACAACTTACAATTCTTATACACAAAAGATAATTAAATTCCTACGACACCTCTTAGAAACTTGTTCTAAGCAATCCCGATAATGAGAATTTAACCAAGTAAGAACAACACTTACACGCCACAATTGGAAGTCTCAATTGATAAGTGAAAATGAGGTTCTTGGAGTAACAAGGGTAAGAGGAATGAAACCTCTCAAGTGGTGGCGGCAGCCCCTCATAGAATGACAATCAAATCTGCCCTAATTTTCCTCCAAGAAGGCTACTTATAGCTAGGGTTTGAAAGAAAGGGTTGGGCTTAATGATACATATAAGCCCAACATAAAAACAAGGTACATATGAGCCCAAAATAAGACAATTCCAACAAGGTTGAAAGCCCAAGTCTTTAAAACATAATTGCCTCTTGGACTTAAGCACATTACATAGCCTTCAAGTCCGGCCCAAGTATTTGAGACAAATGGACCAAGTTGAGTCGTGGTCCAACTAAATCTCCTCCAACAAGTTTGGTCTTCAAATGTCGATCCACATAGGCAAACAAGGCCTCTTGAAGCGTCTTAGCCCTAGCTCTAGTTATTGGCCCGACTGGGTATGATTAGCTCTTTATTTGACACGTCTAAGCCATCATAGCAATCCGTAGGCTTGCTCACATCGATCCCCTCCTCCTCACGAAGATTCGTCCTCGAATCGAATCCATATCAAAAGGAGAAAGGTCGAGCAACATTAAAGGTCGCGGAAACACCATACTCACCTGGCAGATCAAGCTTGTAGGCATTGTTGTTGATTCTTTCTATCACTTGAAATGGACCATCTCCCCTAGGAGCTAATTTAGACTTCCGATGGGCAGGAAAACGTTCCTTCCTTAAGTGCACCCAAACCCAATCACCGGGTTCAAAAGTCACCAATTTTCGTCCTTTATTGGCTTGTTTGGCGTAGACCTTATTTTTCTGCTCAATATGTTGTCTCGCCTTCTCGTGTAGGGCTCGTACCAGCTCAGCTTTGCTCTTACCATCTGTACTAGACAACTCATGCAAAGGTAAAGGCACCAAATCCAAAACAGTTAAAGGATTAAAGCCATATACAAGTTCAAATGGTGAATAACCTGTGGTTGAGTGCACACTCCGGTTATATGCAAACTCGATAAATGGTAAACATTCACTCCACGTTTTTAGATTCTTACCAACGACAGCACGTAATAAGGTACCTAAGGTCCTATTGACAACCTCGGTTTGACCATCAGTCTGTGGATGACATGTAGTAGAATAAAGAAGTTTGGTACCCAATTTGCCCCACAACACACGCCAAAAATGACTTAGAAATTTAGCATCTCTATCTGAAACAATAGACCTAGGAATGCCATGCAATCTAACAACATCTTTGAAAAATAAATCAGCCACTTGCACAAAGATCATCGCTTTTATGGCATGCAATGAAATGCGCCATTTTACTAAACCTATCAACAACAACGAAGATGCTTTATCATATCCCTTTTTTGGTCTTAGGCAAACCCAAAACAAAGTCCATAGAGATATCAGTCCATGGTTCAGCAGTGCAGGTAAAGGGGTATACAAACCATGAGGTTTAACAGATGGATTTGGCCTCGTCTACATGCAATACACTTGGCACACACACGTTCCACATCTTTACGCATTCGGGCCAAAAGAAATGTTCTTGCAAAATATCCAAAGTTTTAGCAACCCCCAAAATGTCCCATCAATCCTCCACTATGAGCCTCAAGCACAAATAAAGTGCGCAAAGAACAGTTAGGCACACATAATTGATTACCCCGAAAGAGATACCCATCATGCCTATAAAATTTTCGAATGCAATATGTTCACAAGCGGGAATATACGATAGCAAAATCATCATCCGAAACATATAATTCCTTAAAGTTTGCTCAAATCCTAATAATTTAGAATGTAGAGTAGTAATTAAGGAATACCTCCTAGATAAAGCATCAGTCTACCACATTCTCCTTCCCTTGCTTGTATTAGCGACACATAGGGAAAGGTTTCTAGAAACTCCACCCGGGTGGCATGTCGCTTGCTCAGCCTTGCCCTCGTCCCCTTCAAGTGCTTTAAAGACTCATGATCGATCCCGAATGACAAACTCTCTAGGTTGGAGATAATGTTGCCACACTTCCAATGCTCTCACAATCGCATACAACTCCTTATCATATGTGGGATAATTGAGTTGTGCACCACTAAGCTTCTCACTGAAATATGCAATCGGTTTGTTCTCCCTGCAAAAGCACAAAGACCGATACCAATCCCTGAAGCATCACATTCAACCTCAAAAGCTTTACGAAAATCGAGTAAATATAAAATAGGAGCGAGAACATAATTTTTTCTTTCAACAATGTAAATGCATGTTCTTGTTCCCGACCCCCAAGTAAACCCTTTTTCTTTCTTAATTACCTCGGTTAAAGGAGCAGCAATGGTAGAAAAATCCTTCACAAATCTCCTATAGAAACTAGCAAGTCCATGAAAACTCCTCACGTCACTCACACTCTTCGGAGTTGGCCAATCTCGGATAGCCTTCACCTTCTCACTATCAACCTCAACTCCATGAGAACCGATTACAAACCCCAAAAATACTAACCGCTCAATGCAAAATGTACACTTCTTGAGGTTTGCATATAGTTTTTCATGTCTTAATACATCTAAGACACACTTCACATGCATGACATGCATATCCAAATCGATGCTATATATCAAAATGTCATCAAAGTATACAACCACAAATTTTCCAAGAAATGCACGCAAAACATGATTCATCAATCTCATAAAGGTCTTGGGTGCATTAGTTAAGCCAAATGGCATGACTAACCACTCATACAAGCCATACTTAGTTTTAAAAAGTCTGTTTTCCACTCATCTCCCTGGTTTCATTCTAATTTGGTGGTATCCACTTTTCAAGTCAATTTTTTGTAAAGATACATGCACCATGCAGCTCATCAAGCATGTCATCTAACCTAGGAATAGGATGGCGATACTTTACAGGTGATTTTGTTCACAGCTCTACAATCCACACACATCCTCCACGTTCCATCCTTCTTTGGCACCAATAGGGACAGTGCAGCACAAGGACTCAAGCTCTCTCTCACGTGTCCTTTCTCTAATAGCTCATCAACTTGTTTCGAAGCTCTTTTGTTTCCTCGGGATTACTCCGTAAGCTGGGACGGTTAGGTATTTGAGCTCCAGGCACAAAGTCTATTTGGTGCTCTATGCCTCTCAAGGGTGGTAATCCCGGGGGCATTTCTTCAGGAAAAACATCCGCATAATCCTGCAAAAGAGATGAAAACACGCTAGGCAAAGAGTCAAGAGGGTTAGCGTCAGAAACCAAACACTCTCTATATCTTACTATGACTAGTGCTCTCCTCTCTCCTATCGCTCTTCTCATGTCTTTTCCTCTCGCATACAAGTTGACTTTTTCTCTTTTTTGTTCAATGCATCTTTCACTCACTGTGTAGTCACTCACATTTGGGCCACTCCCAATTTTCTTTTGGGCCTCTTTTCCCTCTTTAATTTTGTCACGCTCTCTACCCGAACCCTACTCTCTTTTACTTACCTTTGACTGGTCCAAGTATAGCTCACGAGGTGATAGAGGTATAAGAATGAAATTTCTGCCCTTAAATTTGAAGGAGTACCTATTGGTATACCCATCATGTGATACTCTCCTATCAAAGCGCCAAGGTCTTCCAAGGAGTATATGACCAGCCTCCATGGGAACCACATCACACAACACCTCATCCACATATCTACCAATTGAGAAGGTCACCAATACCTGTTTAGTTACCTTCACATCCGCACTATCATTAAACCATTGTAACTTGTAAGGTTCTGGATGTTTCATGCAAGTCAGCCCCAATTTCTCTACCATGGTGGTACTAGCTGCATTGGTACAACTTCCCCCATCAATGATCAAATTGCACACTTTTCCTCCCACTAAACACCTTGAATGAAAAAGATTTTCTCTTTGATCCACAATCTCTTCTGCAGCCCGAGTACTCAATACTCTCCTAACTACAAGTGCTTCCCCTGTAACAGCCCTCTCAAAGCAATCATCATCATCATCAAAGGCATTTTCATGAACAAATTCAGTTTCACTACTGCTATCCTCTGAATCAATCTCTCCATTGTCTCTCATAATCATAATCTTCTTATTAGGACAATGAGATGCAAAATGACCAGTTCCGAAGCATTTAAAACATTTCATGGAAGAATGC
Organism: Rauvolfia tetraphylla; assembly: GCA_030512225.1. Taxonomy (NCBI): domain Eukaryota; kingdom Viridiplantae; phylum Streptophyta; class Magnoliopsida; order Gentianales; family Apocynaceae; genus Rauvolfia; species Rauvolfia tetraphylla. Next base: position 5,327,234 of record JAJQKT010000024.1, on the reverse strand, counting down.
TTACTAGAGGTAGCTTGGGTGTTGGAGGTACCTTTAATTTCAAATCCCCCGATTGGTTTCTTAGGTGCTTCCTTGAATTCCACTCTAGGTGCTTCCTTGAATTCCACTCCCTTATCCTTAGGCTTGTCCTCCTTTTTAGGCCATCTAGAGTTCCATCCATAGTTAGAATTTGCTCCGCTCCTCGCTGCCAGCCTAGTCTTTAGCTGTCTCTCCACTTTCATGGCCATGTTCACCATGTCCTCAATCTCTAGGTAGTGTTGCAGCTCCACAATGTTAGCTATCTCCCTATTGAGCCCACTCAAAAATCTGGCCATTGTCGCCTCCGGATCTTCCTCGATGTTGGCTCGGATCATAGCCACTTCCATCTCCTTGTGATAGTCTTCAACTGATTTAGGCCCTTGAGTGAGTCGTTGAAGTTTTTGGTGCATCTCCCTATAGTAGTAAGAAGGCACAAAACGCTTCCTCATGCATGCCTTCATTGCTCCCCACGTAGCAATCGGCATCTCTCCATTTCTCCTCCTAGATGTCACCATTTGATCCCACCATATTAGTGCATAATCAGTAAATTCAACGGCTGCAATTTTTACCTTCTTATCCTCGGAAAAGTTGTGACACTCAAAAATCAAATCCACCTTCCTTTCCCACTCTAAGTAAGCGTCGGCATCATTCCTTCCTTTGAATGCGGGAATCTGCATTTTAATGGATTTGAGGTCTCCGTCTCTTCTATTAAATGGCAAGTCTCTTTGAAATCTCCTAGGTCGGCGTGCCTCAATCTCCTCCTCCTCCGCAAACTCATCCTCTTCCGGTTCATACCGAGGTAGAGAGTCGACGAGGTGGTGGTTGTTGTTAGCGCACTCCCGCACGTCTCCCTTGAGGTTCCGCACGCCTCTTTTTGTCCGATTTCATCAATTTGTTCTCTTATCTCATCAAAGGCTTGGTTGAACCTCTCAAATTGTTGCTGCATAGCTTTCAAAGTGAAAGCAATATTTGCATCTCCCCTTGGTGCTCCTCGGTACTACCTCCCTGTGACATTGCGAAGTGATATTGTACCCTGCAAAACAACGTTAGAAATAAACAACCTCACACACTCCCTCACGTGTTTCACTCAAATGTTATCACTCCCCTCGTGTTTATGTCACGGCAATGACACCCTCAAATGAGCTCACACACTCTTGCCTTTTACCACTCAATTCCTCTTAAACTCAAGCTACACTTAAGAACCAAACTCAACAAACCAACGAGTCTAGTTGGAGCCCAAATAACATGCAACAACCAGCCCAAGAACACTAGGTTACAAAAGCATCAAGCAATGACCAGCCCAAGAACACTAGGTTACAAGTGTTTACAATTATCAAATAATGACCAGCCCAAGAACAGTAGGTTACAACCTTCCAAGTACCAAACAGCCCAAAGATAATAGGTTACAATTGTCTAAGTAGCAAACGATAACCAATACACTAACAATTGTTTACAACACAACCAATACACTAACAATTGTTTACAATCTTTGAAACTTCAATAGTCCAGCAACAAATTGCCAACAACAGTCCAGTTTACAACAATATCCAACCCAAAAACAGTAAATAGCATACAATCTTGGAAGCTCAAAACAAGAACTATAACAAGCTAACAATTGGAACAAACAAAATTTTAAAAATTGCCTATCACAAGTAACTCAAAATGGTCCCACAAGAAGTATGAATATGCTAGAAAGAAAAGTTTTTTTTTTTGCACTGACTTTGTACTTTTCTTTTCTTGTCCGAAATATATGTGTATATGTATTTGATTGTACTGTTTTTTTATAACAATTTATCCCAAGCAAATATTACAAAATGCTTAATACAAAGATATGGAAACCTAGGCTGAAATTTTCACACCTTTTGAAGCTTCTCGGTTAGTCTTTGAACAAGCCGTTTGAAGTGGCTGTTCGGGCAGCCTTTGAGCTTCAACGGAGCAGAATGAGAATCCTCCTCCACACCTCGGCTCTGATACCAAAATGACGTGCAATCCACGGAAGAAGCAATGGAGTTGATGGAAATTTCAGCTTTGAACAACAATGACTCTACTTTCACACAACTTACAATTCTTATACACAAAAGATAATTAAATTCCTACGACACCTCTTAGAAACTTGTTCTAAGCAATCCCGATAATGAGAATTTAACCAAGTAAGAACAACACTTACACGCCACAATTGGAAGTCTCAATTGATAAGTGAAAATGAGGTTCTTGGAGTAACAAGGGTAAGAGGAATGAAACCTCTCAAGTGGTGGCGGCAGCCCCTCATATAATGACAATCAAATCTGCCCTAATTTTCCTCCAAGAAGGCTACTTATAGCTAGGGTTTGAAAGAAAGGGTTGGGCTTAATGATACATATAAGCCCAACATAAAAACAAGGTACATATGAGCCCAAAATAAGACAATTCCAACAAGGTTGAAAGCCCAAGTCTTTAAAACATAATTGCCTCTTGGACTTAAGCACATTACATAGCCTTCAAGTCCGGCCCAAGTATTTGAGACAAATGGACCAAGTTGGGCTGTGGTCCAACTAAATCTCCTCCAACAAGTTTGGTCTTCAAATGTCGATCCACATAGGCAAACAAGGCCTCTTGAAGCGTCTTAGCCCTAGCTCTAGTTATTGGCCCGACCGGTATGATTAGCTCTTTATTTGACACGTCTAAGCCATCATAGCAATCCGTAGGCTTGCTCACATCATAATAGGAAATGATTTTAGAGAAAAACCGGTTACTGCTGCTATAGTCTCCTTCCTCCTTTCCGAGACACGAGTAGAGACATAGAATGAGCTTTTACCATAGTTGATTTTTTGGCCCGACACCTGCTCATAATCTTTCAAGAAAAGTATGAGTTTTCTGAGGCCTCTCTTCTCTCCATAGTTGCTAAGGCATTTCAAGAAGCCTTAAATAATCATATCAAGGAAATGGAGAAGATGTATAAGTTCTTCGAATCATTTGCTCCAATGGTTCTTGGAAAACTGGATGGTTTAGACAATAGAGTAAAAGCACATTGAAGAAATCTTGATGAAGAATACACAAAGTGGTGAAGGACCCTCTAGACATCAAGATGGAGATGATAAAAATGATAAGGAGGAAGAAGGTAAAAAAGAAGATGAAGATGATGATAATGATGATGACAGTGATAATGGAGATGATAATCAAGGAGGCAACAGTGAGAATGTGGCAAGACAAGAAGAAGAAAATGAATCTGAACATGAAGAACCACAAGAAGGAGGAAGCCAAATTGAAGAAGCACAAATTATCTCACCATCAACCATCTCTTTCAACCAAGGAAGAGTGAAGCATTTGGCAATCAAGAAAGGATTCAGCAAAGCCTCTCCATCACAAGACTGAGCACTTCTTCAACCCTTTCATTTTACTGCCTTTTAATTATTTATTTGTATTTATGAACATTTATTGTTTTATGTGGTTAAGGGTTTAAAGTTGGTCTATGAAATCTTTATGTTGTCTTTCATTTTTACTGTTATGTCTTATCTTTCAATTTTTCTGTAATAATGAAGCTCAATGATGAAACCTTTATGTTGAGAGCTTCTTTTAAAAATGCTAAATTGTTAGTCTCATTTTCATTGACCCCATCTTTGATTGATGACAAAAGGCGGAGAAAGAATGATAATGATGACTGCAATGTGATATGAATGTGCTATATGGTGAATTTGTTATGTGTTATGACTGCAATGACTGTAATATGATGTGTGTTTATGTTGTGCTTGTGATATATGTATTATGAACATACATATTTAAATACTTCTATAGTTCATTTGCAAATGCAAAATTACCTTTTCAAAAGTTTGGATTTAAAATTCGGATGCAAACCAAAAATTCGGATGCATCCAAACTTTCTTGCCAAAAATGTTTTCCTGTATTTAGATTGTTTGAAAACTGTATTAATCCTTCCTATCATATTTGAACAACCTTAGAAAAACTTATTTTAAAAAATTACAGCTTTCATCTCACATGTTTTGAAGTTTGGACTCGAAATCTTAAAATTCGGATGCATATTTCAGAAATTCAGATGCATCCATATTTTGTTGCCAAAAAGTGCTCTTTTGTTATTCAAACTGATTCAAATATGTTTTAATCTCTTCTACTATGTTTGAACAACCTTAGGAAAGCTTATTTTTAAAAATTGAAGCTTTCATTTCACTTATTTTACAATTTGGACTTGATATGTCAAAATTCGGATGCACAGTATCTCAAGTCCAAATTTGTTGAAAAATGAGCACAAGCTAAGGGGGAGCTTTGTTAATCTTTTATGACCATTAATACCTCTCCTAGAAGTTTTCTTAATGCTTAAATGCTATATCTTCTATCCTAGTTGTTGGAAGGAATGAGGCAAATGGAGGTTGGTTGGGCCATAGGCTCATATTGAGCCTTTTGAATGTCAACATGCTAAATTGGTTATTATCTATCATTAACATCAATACTTCTTTGTACTATATTGTTTAAATCCATCACATTTTGCATCAAAGTTTTTCATCATCAAAAAGGGGGAGATTGTTAGCTCTAAGGGCAAATCATGAGGTTATGATTGAGTTTTGATTAATGACAAACATTGATGATGACTAATTATTATGTATGAAATCTTACTGCCTTGAGCCAAGAAGTGCTAAGGACAACTCAAGTGTGATCAAGGATCAAGAATGTTGAGCATGTTCTATGGATTGAAGGCTTGAAAGACTTTAGTGTAGGTTTACACTTGCAAAATAGGTATATCTTTTGCAAACTCTACACTTGTTTGTCTTGGAATCTATTGAATGCATAAGAGAGCATAAAACTTGTTTTTGAATCTTAAATATCTTTGAATGAACTTTTGATTAATAAATGCATTTTTAAGTCTAAAATGATCTTTGAATGATCAAAGAGTTTTGATAATAATTCTTGAATCTAAAAGTGTTTAAACAGTTTACTTATTCATACAAAATATTTTCAAACTTATTGAAGTTACAATTCAAATAATTTTACCAAGTTTTAACATAAAAAAAATGGCTACTGTACTTCCAGAGAAATTCGGACGCAAGTTCGGATGCAAGGAAAAGAATTCAGTTGTGTTAATTTTCCCTGCCAGCATGGTTACTGTTTTTCTAGAGAAATTCGGACGCAAGTTCAGACGCATGAAGAAAAATTCGGTCGTTCGAATTTTTCCAGAAAACATATAACAGTAAAATTCATATGCAAGTTCGGAAGCACAAGAAGAAATTCGGTCGTCCGAATTTTCTGAAACTAGCTGTTACTAGCCGTTTTATGACTGTTAAAACTAATTTTTAAACTCTATAAAAACCTTAATGACGTGCAATCCGCGGAAGAAGCAATGGAGTTGATGGAAATTTCAGCTTTGAACAACAATGACTCTACTTTCACACAACTTACAATTCTTATACACAAAAGATAATTAAATTCCTACGACACCTCTTAGAAACTTGTTCTAAGCAATCCCGATAATGAGAATTTAACCAAGTAAGAACAACACTTACACGCCACAATTGGAAGTCTCAATTGATAAGTGAAAATGAGGTTCTTGGAGTAACAAGGGTAAGAGGAATGAAACCTCTCAAGTGGTGGCGGCAGCCCCTCATATAATGACAATCAAATCTGCCCTAATTTTCCTCCAAGAAGGCTACTTATAGCTAGGGTTTGAAAGAAAGGGTTGGGCTTAATGATACATATAAGCCCAACATAAAAACAAGGTACATATGAGCCCAAAATAAGACAATTCCAACAAGGTTGAAAGCCCAAGTCTTTAAAACATAATTGCCTCTTGGACTTAAGCACATTACATAGCCTTCAAGTCCGGCCCAAGTATTTGAGACAAATGGACCAAGTTGGGGCTGTGGTCCAACTAAATCTCCTCCAACAAGTTTGGTCTTCAAATGTCGATCCACATAGGCAAACAAGGCCTCTTGAAGCGTCTTAGCCCTAGCTCTAGTTATTGGCCCGACCGGGTATGATTAGCTCTTTATTTGACACGTCTAAGCCATCATAGCAATCCGTAGGCTTGCTCACATCAGTCCCTCCCTCCTCACGAAGATTCGTCCTCGAATCTGAATCCATATCAAAAGGAGAAAGGTCAGCAACATTAAAGGTCGCGGAAACACCATACTCACCTTTGTGCGATCAAGCTTGTAGGCATTGTTGTTGATTCTTTCTATCACTTGAAATGGACCATCTCCCCTAGGAGCTAATTTAGACTTCCGATGGGCAGGGAAAAGCGTTCCTTCCTTAAGTGCACCCAAACCCAATCACCGGGTTCAAAAGTCACCAATTTTCGTCCTTTATTGGCTTGTTTGGCGTAGACCTTATTTTTCCGCTCAATATGTTGTCTCGCCTTCTCGTGTAGGGCTCGTACCAGCTCAGCTTTGCTCTTACCATCTGTACTAGACAACTCATGCAAAGGTAAAGGCACCAAATCCAAAACAGTTAAAGGATTAAAGCCATATACAAGTTCAAATGGTGAATAACCTGTGGTTGAGTGCACACTCCAGGTTATATGCAAACTCGATAAATGGTAAACATTCACTCCACGTTTTAAGATTCTTACCAACGACGAGTACGTAATAAGGTACCTAAGGTCCTATTGACAACCTCGGTTTGACCATCGATCCCCAGTGGATGACATGTAGTAGAATAAAGAAGTTTGGTACCCAATTTGCCCCCACAACACACGCCAAAAATGACTTAGAAATTTAGCATCTCTATCCGAAAACAATAGACCTAGGAATGCCATGCAATCTAACAACATCTTTGAAAAATAAATCAGCCACTTGCACAAAGATCATCGCTTTTATGGCATGCAATGAAATGCGCCATTTTACTAAACCTATCAACAACAACGAAGATGCTTTATCATATCCCTTTTTGGTCTTAGGCAAACCCAAAACAAAGTCCATAGAGATATCGATCCCATGGTTCAGCAGTACGAGGTAAAGGGGTATACAAACCATGAGGTTTAACAGTGGATTTGGCTCTGTCTACATGCAATACACTTGGCACACACACGTTCCACATCTTTACGCATTCGGGCCAAAAGAAATGTTCTTGCAAAATATCCAAAGTTTTAGCAACCCCAAAATGTCCCATCAATTCTCCACTATGAGCCTCAAGCACAAATAAAGTGCGCATAGAACAGATTAGGCACACATAATTGATTACCCCAGAAAGAGATACCCATCATGCCTATAGAATTTTCGAATGCAGTATGTTCACAAGCGAGAATATACGATAGCAAAATCATCATCCGAAACATATAATTCCTTAAGTCTGCTCAAATCCTAATAATTTAGAATGTAGAGTAGTAATTAAGGAATACCTCCTAGATAAAGCATCAGCTACCACATTCTCCTTCCCTTGCTTGTATTGCAGACACATAGGGAAAGGTTTCTAGAAACTCCACCCGGGTGGCATGTCGCTTGCTCAGCCTTTGCCCCTGTCCCTTCAAGTGCTTTAAAGACTCATGATCGAGTCCCGAATGACAAACTCTCTAGGTTGGAGATAATGTTGCCACACTTCCAATGCTCTCACAATCGCATACAACTCCTTATAATATGTGGGATAATTGAGTTGTGCACCACTAAGCTTCACTCGAAATATGCAATCTGGTTTGTTCTCCCGCAAAAGCACAAAGCACCGATACCAATCCCAGAAGCATCACATTCAACCTCAAAAGCTTTCTGAAAATCAGGTAAATATAAAATAGGAGCAGAACATAATTTTTCTTTCAACAATGTAAATGCATGTTCTTGTTCCCGACCCCAAGTAAACCCTTTTTCTTTCTTAATTACCTCGAGTTAAAGGAGCAGCAATGGTAGAAAAAATCCTTCACAAATCTCCCTATAGAAACTAGCAAGTCCATGAAAACTCCTCACGTCACTCACACTCTTCGGAGTTGGCCAATCTCGGATAACCTTCACCTTCTCACTATCAACCTCAACTCCATGAGAACTGATTACAAACCCCAAAAATACTAACCGCTCAATGCAAAATGTACACTTCTTGAGGTTTGCATATAGTTTTTCATGTCTTAATACATCTAAGACACACTTCACATGCATGACATGCATATCCAAATCGATGCTATATATCAAAATGTCATCAAAGTATACAACCACAAATTTTCCAAGAAATGCACGCAAAACATGATTCATCAATCTCATAAAGGTCTTTGGGGTGCATTAGTTAAGCCAAATTGCATGACTAACCACTCATACAAGCCATACTTAGTTTTAAAAAGCTGTTTTCCACTCATCTCCCTGGTTTCATTCTAATTTGGTGGTATCCACTTTTCAAGTCAATTTTTGTAAAGATACATGCACCATCCAGCTTTCATCAAGCATGTCATCTAACCTAGGAATAGGATGGCGATACTTTCATGGTGATTTTGTTCACGACTCTACAATCCACACACATCCTCCACGTTCCATCCTTCTTTGGCACCAATAGGGACGAGTGCAGCACAAGGACTCAAGCTCTCTCTCACGTGTCCTTTCTCTAATAGCTCATCAACTTGTTTCGAAGCTCTTTTGTTTCCTCGGGATTACTCCGGTAAGCTCGGACGGTTAGGTATTTGAGCTCCGAGCACAAAGTCTATTTGGTGCTCTATGCCTCTCAAAGGTGGTAATCCCGGGGGCATTTCTTCAGGAAAAACATCCGCATAATCTTGCAAAAGAGATGAAAACACGCTAGACAAAGAGTCAAGAGGGTTAGTGTCAGAAACCAAACACTCTCTATATCTTACTATGACTAGTGCTCTCCTCTCGCCTATCGCTCTTCTCATGTCTTTTCCTCTCGCATACAAGTTGACTTTTCTCTCTTTTTGTTCAATGCATCTTTCACTCACTGTGTAGTCACTCACATTTGGGCCACTCCCAATTTTCTTTTGGGCCTCTTTTCCCTCTTTAATTTTGTCACGCTCTCTACCCGAACCCTACTCTCTTTTACTTACCTTTGACTGGTCCAAGTATAGCTCACGAGGTGATAGAGGTATAAGAATGAAATTTCTGCCCTTAAATTTGAAGGAGTACCTATTGGTATACCCATCATGTGATACTCTCCTATCAAACTGCCAAGGTCTTCCAAGGAGTATATGACCAGCCTCCATGGGAACCACATCACACAACACCTCATCCACATATCTACCAATTGAGAAGGTCACCAATACCTGTTTAGTTACCTTCACATCCGCACTATCATTAAACCATTGTAACTTGTAAGGTTCTGGATGTTTCATGCAAGTCAGCCCCAATTTCTCTACCATGGTGGTACTAGCTGCATTGGTACAACTTCCCCCATCAATGATCAAATTGCACACTTTTCCTCCCACTAAACACCTTGAATGAAAAAGATTTTCTCTTTGATCCACAATCTCTTCTGCAGCTCGAGTACTCAATACTCTCCCTAACTACAAGTGCTTCCCCTGTAATGACCCTCTCAAAGCAATCATCATCATCATCAAAGGCATTTTCATGAACAAATTCAGTTTCACTCATCGCTATCCTCCCGAATCAATCTCTCCATTGTCTCTCATAATCATAATCTTCTTATTAGGACAATGAGATGCAAAATGACCAGTTCCGAAGCATTTAAAACATTTCATGGAAGAATGCTTACTAGAGGTAGCTTGGGTGTTGGAGGTACCTTTAATTTCAAATCCCCCGATTGGTTTCTTAGGTGCTTCCTTGAATTCCACTCTAGGTGCTTCCTTGAATTCCACTCCCTTATCCTTAGGCTTGTCCTCCTTTTTAGGCCATCTAGAGTTCCATCCATAGTTAGAATTTGCTCCGTCTCCTCGCTGCCCGACTCTAGTCTTTAGTCTGTCTCTCCACTTTCATGGCCATGTTCACCATGTCCTCAATCTCTAGGTAGTGTTGCAGCTCCACAATGTTAGCTATCTCCCTATTGAGCCCACTCAAAAATCTGGCCATTGTCGCCTCCGGATCTTCCTCGATGTTGGCTCGGATCATAGCCACTTTCATCTCCTTGTGATAGTCTTCAACTGATTTAGGCCCTTGAGTGAGTCGTTGAAGTTTTTGGTGCATCTCCCTATAGTAGTAAGAAGGCACAAAACGCTTCCTCATGCATGCCTTCATTGCTCCCCACGTAGCAATCGGCATCTCTCCATTTCTCCTCCTAGATGTCACCATTTGATCCCACCATATTAGTGCATAATCGAGTAAATTCAACGGCTGCAATTTTTTACCTTCTTATCCTCGGAAAAAGTTGTGACACTCAAAAATCAAATCCACCTTCCTTTCCCACTCTAAGTAAGCGTCGGCATCATTCCTTCCTTTGAATGCGGGAATCTGCATTTTAATGGATTTGAGGTCTCCGTCTCTTCTATTAAATGGCAAGTCTCTTTGAAATCTCCTAGGTCGGCGTGCCTCAATCTCCTCCTCCTCCGCAAACTCATCCTCTTCCGGTTCATACCGAGGTAGAGGTCGACGAGGTGGTGGTTGTTGTTGGCGCACTCCCGCACGTCTCCCTTGAGGTTCCGCACGCCTCTTTTGTCTGATTTCATCAATTTGTTCTCTTATCTCATCAAAGGCTTGGTTGAACCTCTCAAATTGTTGCTGCATAGCTTTCAAAGTGAAAGCAATATTTGCATCTCCCCCTTGGTGCTCCTCGGTACTACCTCCTTGTGACATTGCGAAGTGATATTGTACCTGCAAAACAACGTTAGAAATAAACAACCTCACACACTCCCTCACGTGTTTCACTCAAATGTTATCACTCCCCTCGTGTTTATGTCACGGCAATGACACCCTCAAATGAGCTCACACACTCTTGCCTTTTACCACTCAATTCCTCTTAAACTCAAGCTACACTTAAGAACCAAACTCAACAAACCAACGAGTCTAGTTGGAGCCCAAATAACATGCAACAACCAGCCCAAGAACACTAGGTTACAAAAGCATCAAGCAATGACCAGCCCAAGAACACTTGGTTACAAGTGTTTACAATTATCAAATAATGACCAGCCCAAGAACAGTAGGTTACAACCTTCCAAGTACCAAACAGCCCAAAGATAATAGGTTACAATTGTCTAAGTAGCAAACGATAACCAATACACTAACAATTGTTTACAACACAACCAATACACTAACAATTGTTTACAATCTTTGAAACTTCAATAGTCCAGCAACAAATTGCCAACAACAGTCCAGTTTACAACAATATCCAACCCAAAAACAGTAAATAGCATACAATCTTGGAAGCTCAAAACAAGAACTATAACAAGCTAACAATTGGAACAAACAAAATTTTAAAAATTGCCTATCACAAGTAACTCAAAATGGTCCAACAAGAAGTATGAATATGCTAGAAAGAAAAGTTTTTTTTGCACTGACTTTGTACTTTTCTTTTCTTGTCCGAAATATATGTGTATATGTATTTGATTGTACTGTTTTTTTATAACAATTTATCCCAAGCAAATATTACAAAATGCTTAATACAAAGATATGGAAACCTAGGCTGAAATTTTCACACCTTTTGAAGCTTCTCGGTTAGTCTTTGAACAAGCCGTTTGAAGTGGCTGTTCGGGCAGCCTTTGAGCTTCAACGGAGCAGAATGAGAATCCTCCTCCACACCTCGGCTCTGATACCAAAATGACGTGCAATCCGCGGAAGAAGCAATGGAGTTGATGGAAATTTCAGCTTTGAACAACAATGACTCTACTTTCACACAACTTACAATTCTTATACACAAAAGATAATTAAATTCCTACGACACCTCTTAGAAACTTGTTCTAAGCAATCCCGATAATGAGAATTTAACCAAGTAAGAACAACACTTACACGCCACAATTGGAAGTCTCAATTGATAAGTGAAAATGAGGTTCTTGGAGTAACAAGGGTAAGAGGAATGAAACCTCTCAAGTGGTGGCGGCAGCCCCTCATATAATGACAATCAAATCTGCCCTAATTTTCCTCCAAGAAGGCTACTTATAGCTAGGGTTTGAAAGAAAGGGTTGGGCTTAATGATACATATAAGCCCATCATAAAAATAAGGTACATATGAGCCCAAAATAAGACAATTCCAACAAGGTTGAAAGCCCAAGTCTTTAAAATATAATTGCCTCTTGGACTTAAGCACATTACATAGCCTTCAAGTCCGGCCCAAGTATTTGAGACAAATGGACCAAGTTGGGGCTGTGGTCCAACTAAATCTCCTCCAACAAGTTTGGTCTTCAAATGTCGATCCACATAGGCAAACAAGGCCTCTTGAAGCGTCTTAGCCCTAGCTCTAGTTATTGGCCCGACTGGTATGATTAGCTCTTTATTTGACACGTCTAAGCCATCATAGCAATCCGTAGGCTTGCTCACATCACTTAAACTCCAGAATTTTTTTAAGTTTTGAATCCCTGAGAAATCTAAACATTCTAAATTATTTGCAAACATCAAAGCTCTCTTTTGTCTTGTACTTTCAATTTATCATTAAGATTCCAAAGACAACAAAGTGAAGAAGTGCTACATTGTGTAATCATCCATTAAGAAGTGGTAACATCTTATTCATTCTTCATCTTAATTCTGTTTTCTTCTTGCTCAATATAAGGTTATCTTGTAACGTAAAATCCTTTTGGTAAGGGTGAGTCATAGACTAGATTTAATCAAGGTTGTACTGTAAAATCCATGTATGGATGAACCTTAACTAGATTAGTCTTTAGGCTGTTTTTAGATATAAAATCATTGTCTAAGGGTGAGCCTTATTTCTAGAATTGCAATAGAGGTTGTGAGAGTAAAACCATTGTGTGGTGAGCCTCATATGTAATTGTTGAACTTGAGCATATAGTAGATTGTTTGAAATCCTTGAGTGTAGACTCAAGCTAGTGGATGTAGATCTTGAGATATTGAACCACTATAATTGCTTGTGTTCATTGCACTTGGTTTGTTTTTTACTCTGTTATTGATTTGATCATTCTCTCATCAAGTTAAGTAATCATAATTTGCACCAACTAAGTTTATAAAGAAAATAGTTTTTGAAAAATTAGCCAAAGACCTAATTCACCCCCCTCTTAGGTCTTTTAGTCCGAATAGGAGGCTAAACTATTTAAACTTAGTCAAAAATATTAAAAATCAAGCACAACAAGTTTGAAATCATTTTGGACTATAAAATGGATCTTTTCAAAAGCTTTTAGTCCAATGGTTGTCAAGAATTTGGTAAAGCACTTGTAGCATAAATCATTTAAGATTTAAAAATCAAGTTTTAAACTCTCTTCAAAATGCTTTAGATTCCAAAGACAAACAAATATAAGGTTTACAATGAGCAATTGTAAATATATACTAAAGTCTTCAAAGACTTCAATTCTTAGGACATGCTCTACATGTTATAACTTCTTGATCATATTTGAGTTGTCCTTTACACTTCATCTTCAAGGGAATGACACTTCTTAACTTCCACAATTCAATAATTCTATCACACAATAAGTATACAAGTTAGTTCATATCAATGTTTGTCATTATCAAAACTCTAAGATTTGCCCTTAGGGCTTACACAAAGTTTTTATAAGGGCTTTTATGTTAAAAACTCTTTTAAGTGTTTTATCTTATGATTCAAATGTCTTGAATCTTAATTTGCTTGAGTTTGAATCGGCTCTACAAACTCTAGAAAAGTTCAAATTTTAGGCCACCAATTCGGATGTGTGAATTTGTTGTATTCTTTTGTTTTTCCATAGAAATTTGAATGATCAGTTTGGAGTTCGATGTCCAATTAGGTCAACCGAATTTACCCTGTACAACAAAATGAATAAAGAAATTCAAAAAATCAATTCAGACACAAGAACCTGATTCTGTGGATTGAATTCCTCTATTCTGTTTCAAAAATAAGATATTACTAGTCATTTTTTAACGTTACAATTCAAATTTAAACCATTCAAAAGGTTAGAATATAAGATTTTGAGATGATTAATGAACTTTACAAGACATACTCTTTAGAATATTATAGAATCAAAAAAACTTTCTACTGTTTATGTACTTCAAGTGATAAATCAAAGCTTCCGAAGCAAAAAGTGAAGTGTATATCTACCATCTTGTTGGAAAACTTCTTCTCCATTTTCTCATCTTTACTTTGGTTATTCAAGGTTGTATTGGGACATAAAATCATTTTGATAAGAGTAATCCTTGATTGTTAAAATTAAAGATGTTATTTGCATAAAACCTTTTGTGGGTAAGTCTGTAATGTAATTATTTAACCTGATCATTTAGTGAATTAGTTAAAATATTTGGATGTGGATTCAAAATAGTAAATGTAAATCTTGCAAAGATTAAACTATTATATCATTTTGAAATGTATAAGAATATAAGTAATATTAGGAAATATTTTAGATTTTTAAAAATTAATAATATATTTATTTTTCACTTCTAAAAAAATTAAATCCAATAACTCTCCCTTACCATGTTTGTGGACTATCCAAACATTGAATATATTCTATTTGAAATCACAATTTGCCGATTCACTTTACTAAAATTTAAATTCTTACACATACTCTCTCTCATCTTTTTTTCTCATCATTCAAAATAATTAATATCACATTATTGGAAAACTAACTAGGAGAAAAATAGAAAAAGAATAGTAAATACTTATAGATATGTATGGAATGACTTATATGTTCTGAGAACAATTTTTTCACTAAAAATGACTTTTATTTTGATCAATGAAAATAATAATGTAGCCAAAAAGAGAAGAACAAAGACGCAGATAATTTAAATGATACATTTGCGAAACTTCGCAAATAGTAAGGCGAGATCATACACTGTTCATATAGAAAATCTAAAAAATTCTCTAAAATAGATCAGAAGTTCAGAATTCTAGGTTTCTGTCTTGTAATCAGGTATAACAAGCCATCTATTCCCACGTGCATCTTTCCATGTAGAACTGCTTAAATGCATTCAATAAAGAAAAGGTCTTAAACAGAGGCACATTGAGAAGATCCTTCTTCATTAGCCAAGAAACGGACCACTACAACAGTAGTGTTATCTGCACTACCACGTTGATGTGCTTCTTGCGTCAGTCTTTTTGCGGCTTGCTCTGGATCTTGGATTGGTTTAACCATTGAGACAGCTTCCTAAATTAAATGTTAACAAGTATAGCCGAATTAGGAGAGGCTTGACCAGTACAGGGAAAGAATACAAAGAACTAAAAATATTGGAATTGACACTGATGGAAGAGTAGCTTTATCTTGATCACTGAGTAACTTATGTTCATCTTATAAGTTATATAACTATCAACCACAACAAAACACATAGAAGGAAAAATTCATCTCATATGAAAATTTAACTACCCACTAAGTAATGAAGTGACATTTTTCTACCACATGCTTTGTTGTGATTAGTAGATGTGTAACTTATAAAATGAACATAAGTTACAAAGTGACCAAAATAAAACTTCTCCTGATGGAAAGCTTCAGATTTGACACTTAAATAACATGTAATTGTTGGGAATGTCCATAAAATTAGGTTAAGGAGCAGAAAACAAATGGATGGCAGACCTTATTTGTCACTACATCCCAAAGACCATCACTTGCAAGGATAAGAAACTCAAGAGAACTATCAACCTTTTCTTCCTGCATTTTCCAAAAATAAAATCCTTCAAAATTAATAATAAACCACAAAAGAATCTTCAAATAGGCCAAAAATGCATGCATGCACAGACAACAGACACGTGCAGAAACAACAAAAAGGATTTATATACATGTATATCTAGGTAAATATGTGAGTGCATGTATATCTATGGACACAAGGGGAGAGAGGATAGGGAAGGAAGAAGATGAAATAATGACAGCAAACTTCATTGAAGATATTGATGACAAGACAGATAACAAGCCACAAACTAATTTTATAGAAAAGGCATCCCCTCACCCAATAGAACTTCATCATTAACCAATTCACTATAGCATACCTGAACTTCTGGATCAGCAACAACAAACTGTTTTAACAGTCGATCACCAAATGCACGAGAAACAGCAAGGACACCTCCAACTCTCCAGGTTCCTGAGTAAAACAATAAGAGAGAAAAAAAAAAAAAAAAAGGCAAACCTTTAAGAGAACTAAAGGAGGAAGGAGAACTAAAGATGAGGATTTTGAACTTGGATAAGCCAAGTTAACATCATCTCTTACCTGCCCACATCACAAAACCTCCAGCATCTTCAATCCTCTGGCGTTCATCAATCTGGTCTGGTTTGTGATCACGAGTAACAGCAATAGCTACAAAGCAAAGGGCAGATCTGATCATATGAAACGAATATCTCATCAAAGAGCAGTCAAGCAATAAATCTGGAAAAGTTAAGGCACGTGCATGAATCTTGTAATGACCAAATGTTTGTTGAGATATTAATCAATAATAGGAAATCAGTTTTACAAAGCCAACTGCGCTTCCCAATTTATCATCTATTATAGCACTAATTAGTTAATTTTCTAGAGTACTCTTTTACATCTGATGGTTTAAGGATTCAAGTTCTATAATCTCTATTATAATTCAAGGACACTTTCCTCCCGTGGAATCCAATATGCAACGATCATATGATTAGTAGATGCTTGTGTTTGACTGATAGGTTCAGTCACAAGCTTTTGCTCATCTAAAAAAAGTGACATCAAAGATGGAAAGTTCAAGCTACAAAATGTTTGCAAAGGTCGTAAAGAGGACAAGAATCAGCTCCAGGGGAAAAAGGAATTTCTATTGACAAGAAAAGTAATTATGGGAAAAGGTTTGTAATTAGTGGGGTGCCTAAAGTTAGTGATGATGAAAACAGTAACACCACTTAATTTGCGTAAACTCAATATTATGTGATATACAGATGTAGGCCTTTATGCAGTTACTGATGAAAATGAAGCTTTTGATGCTCAGACTCTTTTCTGAGACTTGAGATGTAAAGACAAGTAATAGCATCATCAATAGACAATAAATGACCACTATATGAAGAAATGGTAAATTCTGAGAAATGTGTCAATGACAGCATCAGTAGAGAATTCTATGTTAAAGCACAAAATTACTCGGCAGCATCAATATTAAGAACCTTATACAGATACACACCATACTTGAATAATCCAAGTGAACAACATTTTTTGGTAAAATGGATAACTATGAATAAGTTGTTGGTTCCAAGAGGCATAGTATGATCAATCAAGCAAAACATATGAAACCGAATAAAAGGCAAATGCTTCTAAGACTTCTCTCATACTTGACGAATCAAAAGCCTCTGAGCAAGAGTGTGATGTAGTGGGTACTGAGCAAATTTACCATTACCACCCCTGCAAATAATAGCTCTAGAATCCCCAACATTTGCCACCAATAAACGGTCGCCAACAAGGATAGCAGTAGAAGCAGTAGAGCCAGCATCCTTATTCTGATGGTTTTCTAACTTCAGGAACTCTGAATCCGTATGGCTGTATGCGTCGGCTGAGAAAGGAGTGATATTAAAAATTAAGTTGATAGCAATTTGCATGCAGTAAGTTGTAGGATGCTAAGACAGAGCAACAGGATATATAAAGTTACATATAATAATAAAGTTGAAGATATCTTTGGTCTTTGGTGACAAATACTCAATCTTGTGATAATGGTAGTTTTGTTTCTCTAGGTTCCTTTTAGTGTAATAGTCTTGTAATGTGGGTTATTAGAATTGGTGCGTTGTTTTCTTGCTGCATTCTCTTCTTTTCTTGGCTAGGAGCAGAGTAATAATATGTTGAAGCAATGGCTACTCCCAAAGATTTAAAAACACACATTTCTTGTAGTTTCACTTATGTCAGAATCCGATGAGATTTAAAAGCTATAAGGTCTCCCTTATTTACCAGAATTCTTTCATTCCTTGGAAATATGATAAGAGTTTCCAAAGGTCATTTAAGTTGCTTCATAGTTGAAAATTTTAGTTCATGCATGTATTTAGGGATTTCAATGAAGTAGCCGGTGTTTTAGCCTCCTTGGGTTGCAATTCCCACTCATCTATGTCCTTTTCATTTTCCTATGTTGTCTCCTCATATTCAAGTTCCTTGTATCCGAGCTAGTTTGTCCTTTCCTTCTTTGCAATGTAAATAACGGCTTATAACCACTCTTTTCATGGGGCTTAAGCTCTATGTGCTCTTAATTGCTAATTATTTCATTCTATTATTAAATAGGTAAGGATATTGCTAAAGCCTGCCTACCTCCGGTGGCTTTATCATTTTTTCCTTTTGTAATGTCAATGTCATTTTGGTCATATTCAACTTACAGTAAAGTAGTTTAAATGCTGTCAACCTAAAACCTTTTTTGGACAAAGATTTCCGCTACTAAGTTTCTTGGGACTTAACTTACATAGTAATAAAGTTTCCTTACTTCAAAGTAGTTCTGCCTCTTGGGTTTTAAACCACTGCAATAACTCTAGATGGAGCAAGTAATTGATGCGCAAATATAGCTTGTTTGTCTGAGGCTTTCTCTGTTTCTACTCTATTCTCTTGCTGAGCTCTCTCTGGCCCTCCTCTTTTAGTAATATTTAATCTTTTTTCTCTTCCGAATTTCAATCACTGCTTCATACATTAGGGAACATCATATCAACTACCATTCGATGACAGTTACACCAAACATGGTTTCCCTATCATAAGGCACTTCAAAACTCAATGCGAAATGCAAAAACAAGACCGAGAAGATATGGAATATCACATATAATGGATATCTTTAGTTCTTCGAAACTTATCGAAGTAGGATTTTTGTTTCTCTGCATTCTTCATTTCCTAGTTCATAGGTTGTTTGGTAATTTTCAACTTATATTAAAGTAGTTTAACTGTAATTAACCTTTGTTTCTAGGGTTTTGATATCTACGTATATAATTGTAACAAGTCTAGATGATCTAATAGAGGTTGTTTATTATAGAGTTTTGCCACATCCCATCTATTCCGTTGCTGAGATTATTCCTTCCCTTGTTCTCTTCTTCTAAATTAAGTTCTTCTACATTACTACATAAATTAAGCAACTAGATGATCTAAAATGTTTCTGCATCAGAATAAAGAGCGTAACTGTATCAACATGGTTAAGAAAGGCATACCTATAGCCAACTTTGTATCAGAAATAAATTTAGGATGCCTGATGAGATTACTGAAAAGGTTTTGCTTAACATACTCTGCAGCTCGTGCACCTCCATGTCCTGATAAAGAATAGATTTAAGGGTACGTGCAAATCAAGGTCATATACAAGTATCTCAAAACAATAGCAATAAGGAACATAAGGATGCTGTGGAAAGAGAGCACAAAAAAAATATAAATTAATGAAATTTGAATCAAATTCCAAGTGCTCAACTTATGCGTATGAAAAAGTCACACAAAATGGAATGCAATAGTACAACCACCCACTGTTTATGTACTTGTATCTACAAGCACATATAACATTATATGCAAATAAGAGGTTATGTATAATAGTAAGAGAATAAGCCCTATGCACTCTTTGCCTAGAAGTGATTCAAATAACATGCTTATGCACTTATGCATCAACTTAATCGAACTAGGCTATAATTGAACCTTCTTTAATTTAATTTTCTATGAAGTTTGCAAAATGTATGCTAAGAGACTTCAGAACTTACGTAGTTAACCTTAAAACATTAAGAATCCCAGCCACAATAGAAACCAAAAAAATGGAGAATTAAAATTTAAAAAGATAAAAGTTTATCATTCCCTAAAATTTTTCACTATTTTGGGTAAGCAAATGTGAAAACCAATCAGCTCTAGAAAATCAAAATTCTTCAATGCATCTTCAAGTTCTATGCCTAATACAGATAGCACTATGAAATTGGGAGAGCTCAAATATCTATCTATTTGTAATAGTGAGAGAGAGAGAGAGAGAGAGAGAGACTTACCATCAAATACACCAAAAAGACCAACTACTTCGCCATCCACACCATCAATCCTTGTCTCATAGAAATCTTCCATTGAAGACCTTTTCCCAAGACAGCTTGCATAACCATAGCTGAACTTTTCATTTTGGCTGTACCTCTCAAAGGATGCAACATAGTACATAAGGAAGCACCATTAGTTAGCACACGTATCCTAGGCAATCAACCAAATCTTCTAGTAAGAAAATAAATTTTGTGTTAACTCAGGATAGCCACTAAATTCTCATCTCAACTATTATTTGGTGCAAGAAACTTCTATTGCTTAACAAGTGGATCAAAATGTGGGAAACAGATCATGAAGATTACTCAAATGCAAACACTAGATGCAATTAGCTTAAACTTCTAGTACAAATGTACCGCTTTATTAGCATCTCCTAGATTTTATAATGCAAGATCTTGGCTAGTATAAGATTTCACAGTTGTAAAGAGAATGCTTAGGCTTCTCAGCCTTACACTATCATATCTCTCACTCCTTAGTACCACCCGTCATTGTTGTAAAAAATTCTCAAAAGATGTCTACGGAGATTCTTATAAAAGGATTCATATATATTATTTGTTATCATAATATGCTTATCACATTTTATTCAGTACCAAAATTTCAAGTGTCTATTCTGATGGTGAATGTTCAACTATGTCAAGTTCCATTCTGTTACAAGGTTTGGTCTCTTCTTACTATATTGGATGTTCAAAAATTCTTACACCAGTATACTCGAATTATTACCATGTGCAAGAAGTTACAACGCAATCATTCAAGAATGCTCATTTAAGAATTATTTTACAATTCACACTTAAATGCTTCTCTGAAATGTTTGAGCTATCGTAAAAGTTCCATCAAATGAAAAACCACACCTTTGGCCAACCAATACGACAGATGAATATATACCCACCCAAAAATTGAAGAAACTGGAAAGAAATTATTGCCAATGTATATCATAGATGTTATTTGTTGCCATCCCTAAATGAAGATAAAGCTTAAATCTCTTTCCTAATCCAGAAAACTTATCTGGTATGTGGTTTTTATCATAATACTCATTACCTAAAAAGACAAAATTTTAGGCACGTGACTTATAATTGCTAAGGTTATGTAAATATAGGACTATTTGCGTGTAAAAATAAAGCAATATTTCAGTTGTTACTACATTCAAGGTAGTCAAGAAATAAACGTCGAAATCTGTATGACAGATTAAATTCTGTCACCCAACTAAGCAAATTTGAGAGGCCACCGTTTAAACCATAATAAAGAACTTCTTTTCTTTTTGGTGTTTCACACAAAGAAGAGTTTTCATGAAGCTCTTTGCTTACATCAAATGCAATGCCATCTACGTTAAATAATTCCGTTATCTTTGATTGTTACATAATTATTCTCCAAATTGTGATAAAAATCTTTGGCACAAAACTTTACTTTCTTTGATTGCCAAATCTTTCTCAAACGAGAACAAACATGATTTTCACTAAGAATGAAAAAGAATATTGGTCCAGGAGTGTACATCTTAAAACAACATCAAATGTTCCTTCTCATATGTCCTATTCTAGCCTAAAATTTAGTGCAATGGAAAAGTTACTTGCTGAAGTTACATTAAGTACTATCATCCAGAAAAACAAAAAAAAATGAAAAAAAGTTTAATCAGTTTAATCACTTCACGGGATAAAATTGAAAAAATAAATCAAACATGACAGTAGTTGGAAGGCCATTTTCTGAAATCTACACAACCTCAACTATGCAACTTATCATATTTAAGTCCATTGGCCCAATTGGGAAAAAATTACATCAAATGCATCATAAAGAAGATAGAAAAGAATCATTAGATTTCATAGATCTTCTACCTTGCACAACTTCCTAGAGGAAAAAGAGATTTCATAAGTAACTTTGTTTTCAGATTCATAATCTATAACTTGAGTTTAGGAGGGAAGTATAGAAGCCGTTGACCATTCTCCTTTAGTTACTCAATACTTGTTAGGATTTTTTCATTCATAGTTAAGCATATCGAAAAACATTGAATGACTAGAGAAACCCCAAGCTACTAAAATCATAGCTAGTTTTTCCAAAGAATATATATGGTCATTCCACAAACTGCAATTGATGCCAGAAAAATGAATGCATATTTCACATATCAATAAATTTTGCCCTTTTTTTGGTAGATCGGAGAGGTCAACAAGATTTCTTCCAATCAGACTGAATGTGGTCACTTTCTGGAATAGCATTAATTCTTAATGATGGAAAAATAATCCTGAATACATATTGATCTGCTTGGAGCAAGAAAGTCTCTCGATGTGCAATACCCTCTAATAATGTCGAAACTTGTCCAAAATGAATGGTTATCACATAAATGAACTACTTAATTATGTCAATCATGATCTAACATGATTTTTCGTTGATAGAGACATCAAATCATGGCCAATTCTGCAAATCAAAAAGAGTAAAGTTCTCTTTGCAACACATATTGCAACATCAGCCTCATAGACTCAACAAAATTTCAATAAAGACAACCATTCTAGACTTTAATATGTGCCAAAAAACATCAAAGTTAATACAAAGATCCATATCCTCATTAACAATAAACGTTTCGATTACAAAAACCAGCTAACGGAAAGATTTTCAGTGACTACAAAAGACAATTAAACATGAATGCGAATAGAAGCATCTACAATTCCTCCCTTCTCAATCCTCCTCATCCAAAAATAAAAAATCAAATTCTTAAATCCTCAGGTAGGCTTATTTCATGTTTCCACCAGATAACTATTCTTTACGCAGACAGAAGCACAAATCAAACGAAAACAGCCCATATGAATATACAGCAAAGAAAAACGAAAAGAATCGGATAATGGACACAATCAAGCATATGAAAATCACTACTCATAGGAGGTCAGATATAATATATAAAAAACCTGGGATGGAAATCTAATGAGACGAGAGAAAAGGTACCTAAGGCCGCCACCGCTAACAGGTGCATCATCGGCATGGACTTGGCCAGAGGATGACAACACATAATTCAAATACCCCATTTAACGAGAATCTCTTTCCTAAACTTTGTATATGTAAAGATCCCAAAATTTAAAAAAAAAGTAAAATAGAAACCCAAATCTAGTTTCCAATGTAGCAATTTAGGACTTCTATCCTATATTGATATCTGTCTCTGTTAAAAATCTTCAATATAGCAAAAATTGCAATGATTATTACGAATCTCACGATAATCTCATCTCCAATCGTGGAGCACCATGTCCAACCTACACAAGAGAATTACCAGAACGAATTCATATCAAATTCTGAAAATAAAATCACTACATAAATTTCTATGTATCATCATCAATTCTTATCAATGCAAATTTCTCAAATTACAAAATTGTCAATAATGCGAGATTATGGAGTTTGGGCAGAACATATATATATATATATATATATATATATATATATATATATATATATATCGACATAATCGGAAGGAGAAAACGATTCCATATTAAAAAATGATTGTTATAAAAAAAATCAAATCAAACAAACAATTTTTCTATTTTCTATTTTCTATTTTTCTTTGACTTTGTGTCCAGTAAAAGGGTGATTGGAAATTTATTTAATTGTCCTTTATTATTATGGGTGACCGGCAATTACGTCCTTCAAACTTATGGGTATTCATTCGTTTTCTGGTTAAATTTTATAAATTATTTTAAAAATCAAACCAAATCAAATTTCTTTTAAAATTAAATCGAACCAAAATAAATTAATTCTATTTTATTCAAATTGAATTTCTAAGGAGGGAAAAAAGAAAATGGGAGAAAAAGAAATGAGAAGAAGAAAAATGCAATATAAAAATAGATTGCAGTAAATAAATGCATTTCTGTAATTTTTGTAATACGATCATATATAATTTTTAAAAATATTTAAAGTAAAAATATTATAATAATACATCTAAAAATATTTTTTGAATTTAATTTTTGGTTTGATTTTCGATCTAAGAACTAAAATAAAAAATCAAACCAAATTATAGAGAATTTTCATAAATCAAAGCGAATTGAACCCAAATAAAAAAATCAAACTAAAATGAGAAATTCAGTTTGATTCAATTCAATTTTTTAAATAGTACTGAATAATAAACACTGCTATTCAAGATAGTACTTATTTTTCCTTTAAACAAATAGCACACTTCACATACATTACATATATATCAATATATCTAATATATATATTGATATATATTATATTTATGTACAGACACACATTCCCTTCATATGTCTAAACTCTCAATCATAGCTATGCAAATACTTTGAAGCAATTAGTCGTGCCCTTTGTTAAAAATTTGACAGCCGGAATTCTTTTCTTTAAGAAATAAATTAAAAAAAATTATTAATTGTAGTATGCAACAAGAGGAAGATATACATCGTAGGGGAAGCCCAAAGACCACATAGTGAGATGAAAATTAGAAGCACGAAGCACTAGTAAATGTGTCACTAAGTTTGTTAATATTTTTACATGCATGAAACTAGAGTCACGAAACAGATCGGAAGTAAGACCTAAGGGATTTGATTGATCAAAAGGAGAGCTGCCATCTCTGACCTATTGTGACTTGGGGGAGTTTAAAATTTGTTGATCCAAGTAGACTTTAAAAATTTGAAGTTCGACTATATCAAATTTATAAAAACAATGGATTCAATTGTATAAATTAAAAGAAAATAGGACACGTTAATATTATCTTTTCACCCTTTTTTATTTATTTTTTTCGTTTCTTCGTCAACAAAACCCAGAGTTGAGCCACCGATTCGGCCAAGGACTAGGCTTTACTCGCCATTCATCATTGATAGGTTTGAATGCCTAACCCAAAATTTTCAAGTAAAATGCAAAACATATATCAATAACATCTTAGTATACTGTTAAGACTTTTGAAATCCCAAATTCATTTTGAGTTTCTTTCATAATCACAAATTTCTACTCATGAACTTCAACAATCCACATGAATTACATCAAATAAATTCTTGGAACAAAGAGGACATTCTTTTATCACTTAATTCGAAAGTTACTTGCTCCATTTTTATCTCTTGCTTAAAGAAGTGTAGAGCTTTCATGTTATAATTTCAATATATAAAGTTTATTTTGATCTGAAGTAAGCCTTTTAATTTGTTACTGAAGTTCCAAGGATGTCATCATGGAATGCTTGTTATGGCTAAAGAATTAAATATTGTGGTTATGAAAGAACTAAAAATAGGTTTGTAATTTTTGATATTTTAACATAGATTTATGCACTCTTCTTATACTAATGGTGTTCTTCATTATTTTTTTTAAAAAAAAGAGAGTACAAAAGTGTTCTAAAATTTTCAATTGTTAGATGTGCTGGCAGTGTGGTGGTAGCCATATCACCTATTACCGAGACTTGCACAATCTCGAGACAAAGTGACTGTGACAACAAAGTGCACCAGCATTACTTTTCATAATAACATTCTATTCTTCCAAGGCTTGCAAAATGGCGATCAATTTTTTCAAGATTTGCACATGTTTGGTTAAAAGGTATTTTGAACTATTTTTTAAAACAATAAGAACTTTCAACCATGTCATGAAATATCTCTTAAACCAATGTAAAATATGTGACATGTCCGTCTTAGCTTTGCAAAAGAATTATTTATCAAAAGAAAATTTTGATTATTTTGATCGAAGAATCATCTTTACACATTTTTTTATATTCTCTCTCTCAACTACTAATTGGTCAATATATGTAAACTCTTGACTCTTAGAATGACGGGCGCAGTCTCTTGGTAAGTTGTGCTGAAATAGAACAGAGCCCAAAAGAGAGTTAAGAGAGGAAGACAAGAGAAGAAATTTCAGGGAGTACTTATAAATTGTTAAACTTCTCTTGTGTCTTCATCCTTTTCCACTTTGTTGGTAATTGGTGACAAATATCGTATCAACTTTGCAAAATCAAAGCTAGGATCTTCAATTGCAGTTGGCTAAATTAGGATAAAATCTGCAAATAGGATAGCTGATTGAGCTATCATATCAAAACAACCAGGTTTTGCAACGTCTTTATTTCAAGTGTAGAACATTAAATTGTAAAATAGATCTTTAATCACTTCCTAGTTAAAGAGGTTGAATTTTAGTGGAATACTCAAATCCTTAGAGAGTGGATGTAGATAGGTTATCGAACCACTATAAAAAAATCTTTATTTTTCGTTACATTACTATTTATGCTTTTCTATTGATGAATATGTTATGAAGTTTAAATCTTTTTTTTTCTTTTGGTAATCATTATGTGCAATGATCAGTAAAGACATAATTATAATTTTCAAACTCATAGAAATACTCACTTAGATTCCAACAAATCCAAACTAAAGGACATATGAGCAAAATTCCATCTCTAACCAGTTTATTATATGGAACTACCTTGATAACTTAAGTGGAAGTCTATATCAGCCTACTAAAGCACAAACTATCTTTTTAGATTGATAAAAGAGTTTTTAAAAAGTTGAAGGACTTAATTGCTAATCAACCGTTATAAAAATAAAATAAAATAAAGTGCATCGATTTTTTTTTCTCTATGAGCTTGCTTGCACTACATGGTTAAGATATATTTGGGAGAAATGATAACTAATGACAAGAAACATAGTGTCAAATTTTTTTGTCACTAAATAAATGATTTAGTGTATTTAGTGACAAAAGTTAAATTTGACACTAAAACACTAACTGAATTAGATATGTGAAGTGACAATGACATTGAGTTTTTTATGCTCGAATTTTGTGTTTCTAAGGTTATTATTGTTGAAAGCCTTCAAAACTCCATAGTGAAGCGGGATGGTTAGAAGAAAACACTGGCATATCCTAAATATTGCTAAAGTGCATAAAATTACAAGCTTCTTTACTTTTAAATTTATTAGGAGCATTATCCAATATGCAATCTTTTTTATCAATATTACTCCAACACCACTTCGATCCAATAAATCACCCCATGAGCTTCTTCATTCTTCTACTCCACCTTACCTCCGTCTTAAGGTCTTTGGATACATGGCTAATTCAAAGCAAGTTTGATCCTAGAAGTAGACGTGTATTTCTTGGATTCCTATGCACACAAAAAGGTTATTTCCTTTTAAACTATTAAAATTTAGAAAATTTTTATTTCTAGAAATGATCATTTTCATGAGAATAGATTTCTTTTTCTTCCCAATTCAATCTCACTACTATTTCGATGCCTTCTTAATCCATCCTTTCTCCCGTTACCAATATAAACTTCCCTCTCCACGTATTCTAACTCCTTAATGCCTCAAGAATTTCAAAAGACTCCTTCTCTTTAGAGTGAAACAATAATCTGTCGCTCCTCCTCCTTCTTCTAGGACCTACAATCCTCCCTCTTATCTTCAACAGTATGAATGAATCTAGTGCATAATCTTACCTTTTCCTCTATTTCTTCTATGCCACACAAATTAAATAAAATAATAATTATGCCACATTGTCCAATCACATAAAATAATGAAAATAATAAATGATGCTGAACCTAGTTCCTATATGGAGGTAGTTTAATAGGGGAAACAAGTGTAAGAAATAGAAGGGTCAATCATAAGAGTTAAGGCGAAGAGGTTCCGAGAAGAGCTCCAGCTCTTTTGCCAAAGTTTTGTGTGTAATTGGCAATTTGATGAGCCTAAAATTGGGGTAAAAGAGTACTTTTGTTGAAGTGTGGAAGGGTTGAATGTTTGCTGAAATTTGACAGGAAAAATATAGCAAAAACAGTGCAACTTTTGGACAGGATAAAAAAATTCCAGCCTAGTTTTTTTTTTCATTTAGAGCTATTTTAATTATCCAACTGTTTTAGCCTTGTAAGAGTTATATTAAAATTATCTAAACTCATTAGTTGGATAGAATTAAGCCCTTAATCTAGGGCAATCATGTATGTAATTTTATTTTCCTTGCATTTTCAACACAATTCCCAACTTTGAGCAAAATGCTTCTTGAGAGAGAAAGCTTCCTCTCCTTCTAGGGGTTTTCACACCTTTGTATTTTCTTAACTTATCAAGGGGATGATCCTCCCTTGTTGTGTCTTCTATACCTAGGAACTTGAATTCATTAAATTCTTGGGTCTAGGTGGATCAATCCATTTGGGATTTCAACTAGGGGTTCTAGGTTTTCTTAAAACTTCTAGGGAATTTAGTTGGGTTTCATTTGGGTACCTTCAAATATCAACAATAGGGGTCCTATTATAGTTAATAGGGAATTTGTTGTGTTAATTGAGGAAGAACTATTCAAAATTCTTTTAGGTTTCATCCTTGTTGGTGGAAAATTTGAAGGTTTCTTTCGGTTTTAATCCTTCACTTGGGATGATCCTAGTTAGTCCAAATTTCTTGCTAATTTCTTCTTGTTTTCATCTTGAATTCCTTGCTTGATTCTTATCACCAACATTACATAGACAATGGTTTCTTTCCGTAAAGGGAAACATCCATCAACTATAAATAAGTGTATATCTGTGAAATATTGAGTAGATAGCACTATAGAAAGGTACAAAGTAGGTTGGGATTAATTTTTTTTATACATTCTTATTAGTGCCTGAAATGACTACAATTCCAATATTGTTAGCAGTTACATTGATTAATGGCTAGCGTCTTGAGCAATTAGATATTAATAATGTATAAGTTTATGGTGATCTCCATGAAGAAGTACATATGGTTCTTCTAGAAGAATAAAAAAACTAATGGTTCACAACTTGTTTGCCAGCTTAACAAATCTCTTTATAATTTAAAATTAGTAAGCTATCAATGGCTATCAACAAGCTTTAATTGATCACATTTTGTTCATTTATCAATGAGATCCTTCAGTCTTACTTTATTAGTCAATGTAGATGATGTTTCTGTAACAAGGGAACAAATGGATTTGATCACTTTTACTAAGGAGTTCCTACATCAAACCTTTTAGATTAAGGATCTACAAAAGCTTAAATACTTTTTTGGGCCTAACACTGTTCAAAATTCAGGTGGTATTCATCTTAAACGAATAAAATATACCTTGGAACTTCTTGAATCGTAGTTCTTGGTTCGAACTAGCTACCACCTTCGCCGTTGTGGTGTTGCAGGCTCCATAAAGCTTGAGCTTTCACAAGCAACCAGTTGTAATGGGCTCGTGAGAAGAAGGTTTCCCTAAGATTGTTTGTGAACTGACTGAAGAAGATGAGTAGGGGAGAGAAAATCATTTATTTGTTCTTCCAAAATAATGACCAGATTTGAATAACCGTCTTTAGCAGTTCCCACAACCATCTTCCATAACTCCTTGGTGAGGAGGTGTCAAACTCTTGTCTGTTTTTATGATTTTTCAAAATTTTCTCAGAAAATTTCAATAAATATCTACAGCAAAATACATAAAATTCTTTTTATAAAGTGCGTAATCCTAGTGCACTTTTCAATTCCTCAAATCTTGAAGCATCAAGAGGTTTTGTTAAGATATCCTCCAACTGCTTTTGTGTTACAACATATTCAATGACTACAACCTTTTGTTCAATAAGTTCTCTTATGAAGTGATAATGTATGTCAATGTGCTTTGTTCTATTGTGTTGAACTAGGTTGCTTGAGATATCTATTGCACTTGTATTGTCACAATACATCACCAGCTCCTTTTGTTTTAATCCATAGTCATTTAGCATTTGCTTCATCCACAACAGCTGCCTACTACAATATATTATGTGTATGTTATTGACAGAGAAATAAAATTATACTTTTTGTTGTACCATGACACAAGATTATTACCAAGATAAAAATATCCTCTAGAAGTACTCTTTCTTTCATCACAATTACCAGCTCAATCAGCATCACTGTAGCTAATAAGATGAGTATTAGAGTCCTTGCTGAAGTAGATACCATACTCCTTTGTCTGATTGATATATTTCAGGATACATTTGACAACTTTTATATGTGATGCCTTTGGTGTTGATTGATATCTTGTATATATTTCAACACTATACAATATGTCTGGTCTACTTGCTATTAAGTACAACAAACATCCAACAATGCTCTTGTACATATGTTGATCAATAGATAGGCCTTTGTCAGCTTCTGATTGACACCAATGGATGTTCTAACAGGTTTAGAGTCTTTCATGTTGAACATCTTGACCAAGTTAAGTGCATACTTGATTTGTGAGATAAATATGTTCTAACTTTAATTGCTTGACCTGCAAACTAAGAAAGAAGGTTAGTTCACCTACCATACACATCTAAATTCTGTTTGCATCAGTTCAACAAACTCCTTTGTGATGGTTGAGCCAAACACAATATTGTCAACATAAATTTGTGCCACAATCATATGTGTGTTCAGCTGTTTGATAAATATAGTCTTATCAACTCTCCTCTGTTATATCTTGTCGTCAACATAAAGTTTGTCAATCTCTCATACCATACTATTGGAGTTTGTTTAAGTCCATAAAGTGCTTTCTTCCACTTGTACACATGATTGGGATGATTTGGATCAACAAAACCTTTTGGTTGTTCAACATATACC
Source organism: Rauvolfia tetraphylla (assembly GCA_030512225.1). Classification (NCBI taxonomy): domain Eukaryota; kingdom Viridiplantae; phylum Streptophyta; class Magnoliopsida; order Gentianales; family Apocynaceae; genus Rauvolfia; species Rauvolfia tetraphylla. The sequence goes on along the minus strand of JAJQKT010000024.1, from coordinate 5,296,912 downwards.
TCTTCTTGCAACAATCCATTCAAGAATGCACTTTTGATATCCATTTGTTGAAGAGTGAATCTCCTTGCACATTCAACAACCAGCAATAATCTAATAGATTCCAGCTGTGCAACAGGGGCAAATATTTCATTAAAGTCCACTTCTTCAACTTGTGTGTATCCCTATGCAACAAGTCTCGCTTTATTGCGTGTTATGTTTTCAAATCTCATAGGCAGTCTTAGTTTTGTAAGGCCTTAGATATATCCTATTGATGGCATGTGTTGCAGTGTTGCAACCTTTGCCCACCATCTTCTTGATATCTCTTTAGAGTTCAACATAACTCGAGCTATTTCTTGAATGGTTCTGTTCTTCCTCTCAACTACACCATTCTGTTAAGGTGTCTTGGGTGCTTAGAATTCCTGTTCAATACCATAACCAACACAAAATTCGTTAAATTATTGGTTGTTAAACTTCTTACCATGATCATTTCTTAGTCTACATAGTGTTGAACTCTTCTGAGTGTGTAGCTTTAAGCACAACTTTTGAAATGCATCAAACGCTTTCGATTTTTGTCTCAAAAAGTCAACCCAAGTGTATTTGGATAATTCATCAACACACATCAAAACATATCATTTACCTCCAACAATTTTAGTTTGAGTGGAACCAAAAAGATCTATAGGCATGAGCTATAGTGAGAACCAACCTGTTGGAGTCATCCATAACAAAACACTAGTCTTTGTTCAAGTTAATAGGCAAGCTACTTTACCTTATTAACAATTGACCAATATCTCACATGTTGTCCAAAGAAGTAGTCTTTTTTTGGATCATCCAACTGAGTCGCATCTTCTAATTTGTTGTCAAATTCTTAGATACTTTAAAGGACGCATCAAGATTAGGTTTGTTTTTCCATTCTGACACAGTTCAACTCATTACTCACTTAGATTCTGATTAGGATGAATGTCCTAACACAAGAAGATAGGTCAAAGTTATGTCTTTTCTCGGTTATTCTTTGATATCATGAAAATTCAAAAACAGTTGACTATTTCTAGAAGTTCTTACAAGGGCAAATACTTAGTAACGTATGGCTTCTATATTAACCCATGATCTCGCATTTTCCATGATCGAGTAGTTCCCGTTTATTGTGACAATGCTATTACTCTGTAGTGCTACTAATCCTATTTTCTATGAGCATACTTGCATTCATTATCCAAGAAAAGACTCAAGCTAGGCTAATGAAACCCAGTTCTATCCCCTATCATTGTGAATTGGCTGATATATTCAGGAGGGCTCTTGTTGCTCCTTGGTTCCAATTCTTCAATTAGTCCCTCAATCTCCTTAATATTTTGACCATGCCCAGCCCCATTAGCAGGAAAGGTTGTTAAATCTTAGAAGCAAATATTGGTTCTTGCACTAAGTCTCAGCCCATAACCATACAAAGAGTCACTGCAGTGAATCAAAATCAAAACCCAAAATTTACGCTCCATTATTTTTGCAACATACCTAACCCTTTATGCTTGTTGTCTCATTATGTAAGTAATCATCATTGTAGATATTAAGTTATATAGTTTAGGTATGTTGTATAAAGTAGAAGATGGAGCTAAACTTTTGTAACGTGAAAGGGAGTTTTCTTTCTTGCTGCATTCTTGTTTGGAAACCCTAAAAGTTCTGAAGGTAGAATACAAATAAATTAGTAGATATTTCTTACATTCTACAAGTTAGAATAAAGGATAGGTTTCAATTTCTACCCTACACCACAAGAAAATTTTATGTGCAATCATTGCACTGCGCCATTTATGACCTGGTGTGGTTGATCAATACCTGACATACACATATTACTCAATGTCATGTTGGACTACTACGTTGGATAATTTACTATTAACACCCTTTCTATTCCTCTAGTTGCTATCATGCTATGTTCATCTATGTCGGCAGTGAACATAGAGGAGCAAAAGGAGAGAAAATAGAAGGAAGAAAGCAAAAGAAGGATTGGTGGTGGAACATTCATAGATCTGTAATCCAATGCATGTAGAAGAATGTTTTGCCATTTTGAATACCATAATCTTATAGGGAGGATTATTCTTTCCATTAAAACTTTCACTGAAGCTCGAAGCGTTAGTGATTTTTTATAAAAATTGATCATATATTCTCTTGGACCAAAAGGGTAAAATGCCTTGGTAACCCTTAAACTTTTCCCAATTTGGATTTTGCACTCAAACTCTAAAACACTCCATTTTCGACCTTCATCTATCACAACGTACTAAAAGTAGCCATTCCGTCAATTTTAGCCATTGAACACATCATGTGCTTTGAACATGACATTTTTTTGAGGCATTTTAGATATTTTAAGATTATTTCTTTATTGTTAATCAAAAGTCTTTTTTTTCCTTTTCCTTTTCCATTCTATCTTCTCTCTCTCTCTCTCTCTCCTCACAACAATGGCCGAGCTCCATTATCACCACCACCCATGACTTGCAACCACTCCCATCCTTCTCTCTAGTCTTGTCTACCTAAAGGTATATATGCCCTGCCCTTCTCTTGCACCGTTCACATTACATTGTAGCTAAGGCCACATTAGGTTTTTTATGATTAATAGCTAGTAGATAGTCAACACTTGAATACACTAACCACACATGTAAAGATTGAGCCTTGTTGACCATTGGTTGGTATTCGAGGGAGATCAGCCAACCAAATCCCAGTTTTCAATGGGAAATAGATCAATTTTTAAAATTTGAGGTCCATAGTTCAAGTGAGCTCACTTTACCCATAAGGCACCACTAGAGGTTCTTCGTCACTATCATCTCCAAAGAAAAGATAGGAAGCCACGGGACGGGAAGACGACAGAACTACAGCATTCGGTGGATAAAAAAAATAATGGGCATATTTGACGAGAAAAAGTTCAGGGATTTAGAAATTGCAGATTGATTGATAGGGATTTTCTCTTGGAGTTTGAGCAAAGAGTGTCAGAACTCCAAGGAGGTTAAAGGAGAAGTTGGAAGAGAGTGATAGAGATAGAAGGGATGGTATGTGATGGCGGAACGTTGAATTGGGGTGGGTGACAAGGCTTCACCCTGGCTGCTGAGTAGATAAGAGAAGGAAAATTAGAAAAGAAAAAAAAAGATATATATGATTTTGATTTTTAGTTAAAAGGAAAAAAAAAGAAATTAAACAATGTTTTAAATATCCTAAAAACTCTATTAGCCATGTAACTGCCAGAACTGATAGAACGGCTAATCTTGATGTGTTATGTTTTGATAGATCAAGTCCAAGAAACAAATGTTTTAAGGTTCCAAGTGCAAAATCCGAAATTTGGAAAAGCTCGAGGGTAACCAGAGCTTTTTACACAGACAAAAACCCTCACTTTGGAGAAATTTCCATCACACCAAAGTTGAAACAAAAAATGGACGATATGAAAAGATTTGGGGAAATGTTTTTGATAAAGCCAGTGAACATAGAATGACAGTAGTAGAAGATTTAATCCATATAAAAAATCTTCTAGTCTATAGTATTCAACCTCGTCCTCCGGTGTTCTGAAACTCCACTTGTTCTCTTCTGGTTCTGGCGGAGGAAGATTTTGGGATGAAGATAGACCAACTCAAGTCTCAATCTCGCTAGAGGCCAACATCAGAAGACCAGAAACGGCGTTGACCAGCTAGTGGCCTAACATGGCACTTAATTACTTGTTAAGAGATTAGATTGCTGCACGAGCTCAATAGTAAGTTGGAAATTGGACTGCTGCACGAGCTCATTATAATAACGTAGCGTAGTGGTTGCATACAAGGTTTCCTCCTACACTACGCATGTTCATCTCATCCACCGTAATTTGTTTACTCAACATTTTTAGTAACAATAGACTTAACCAAATATTTGTGCTCATCAGACTTGAGTCAACCATAAGTCAACAATAAGCTTATATGCAATAACGTCAGGGCAACAGGATGAGGAAAAACATAACATCCTGCAATTCAATTGGTAGATGTTCTCTTCCAAATTCAAAAACTAAACACGTCAATAACTAACACAACATTCATGAAGAAGTGTGAACTGAATTGCTCAATTTAAAATATACATGCATGCGCTTTACCATAACTGCAGCAAACATTTGATCTAACCATGTAGGAGCCCTACGCGGGATATACTTTAAACAATATGGATTTTTCCAAATAACAGCAAGCTACGAGCACATAAGCCTTCTAGCCTATGATTTACCCCTTCCCCTACCTCTTCGGTTATATCTTCCCATTTTCTTACCCTCTTGTTTCAAGACCATAGCATCAGTCTTCCCTGCCAACTTACTTGCATTTGGCTGAGTTGGCATCCATGGTAACTCCTCATTGTCGTGCATGCTAGAATTACTTTGAGAAAAACCGGCAAGGCAATCAGGTTCATGCATGATTGGTACGTCAGTGGAAGCTTCGCTGAGAAGTTTGCACTGCTCTTCCATGTCAGTAGCAGTATTTTCCTTTTCGTTACCTTTAACTGCACAGTCTGCACTTAAATTTCCCTCCTGCAGTTGATTGTGAACATCCAGAGCACCCTCTTCTTTGGAAAAACTACAAAGAAAAATGTTCAGGAACTACATTTTGTCGAACACACAACGTAAAATGCCCCACCAACTTCTTACCTAGCTTGTGAAGTAGGATGACCATTGACATGTGTCCCATTGAGGTTTCTCATTTCTTCTAATAGAGAACCATTAACACGAGCTGACTGTGCATCTGGGCATGATATAAGAAAATGAAACTTCAGAGATCGGTCCAATTTTTAAGAATCCAGCAAAAAAGTTCTAACATTGATAACAGAAGAAAGAACTCTGTTCATTTTGCAAGTTTCTAGAAGTCGGCATAGAACCAAAATGAAAATACAAAAACTACACAAACTAACGAGAGAGAGAGAGAGAGAGAGAGAGAGAGAGAGAGAGAGGCAGGTAGTATGTGATTGTGGCAGTAAGACATAGGAAACTAATAAAGGTAGAAGAGGATACATTATGAGTTAACAAATAATTACAGTAGGCAAAAATGGCTTTGGCTGGATGTCTTGTGATAGAGACCCACACCTGAAGGCAGTGATTCTAGTCATGATAGGATATTCATTAATAGGAAAAAATAGGAAAAGAGAAGAAGTTAACAGATTCACAAATTTTATTTTGAAAATAGAGGTCGGGATTTCTACTCCTCTCTACTCTAAGCAACCTGTAATTTTGGCTATCTGTATATCAACTATTACTACCCCCAGCAACTGTGCTCTAGACATCTTTGTTTCACACTTCTAGATGAATTTTCTGTAAATAAAGCTACACGGCCATTAATAAGCTCGGGCCCATATGAACAGAGTCGCAAATAACGACATGGATCCAGAATCAAATCCCAAAGTGTGAAGCTTTTGGAAGGACAATAACATCAATGAATGTTTGACTTTACAATTGATTCTTATTTATCACATATCCACAAATAATGACTGTGAGAAGGGAAAAGCTGATAGGAAAAGAAAATTAGCCATTAAGCAAGATTTAAGAAGGTTATTCCGGTAAATTAGTCATTCAGCTTTTTCAGTTACAGGGTTCATATACTCAATTTACTTTTCATAGCCCATAATGATTGTTCACACTGCAAAATTGCACCTAACCACCAATTTCACCGCAAAATCCAGAGATATGAACATGTCTGCAAGTGATAACTTTCAGAACGGTCTATTTGTCCAAACACTGTATTCCCCACCAATTTCATCCCACATCCACCTTACTCGACCCTTAAACACAAATTAGCACAAACATTTGCCGATCCTCTCACCAAAAGGAGAGAGGAAAAAAGTAAAAAAGCCATATCAAACAAGAAGAAATGCAAAAAAGGATATAGCCCTCAACTTGATAATTTTCTACTAATAGGAAAAGGGGGAAAAAACCAACTTGCTAGCTTAACTTAGAAAGAAGCAACAACATGGATCTTGCATTCTCGAGGCTGCTACCTTCACTTCATGTAGTCCTTATACAGTCTTCTATTTGCTTAGCAATTAAAACCTATTTCCTGTCTGAAGCATCACGGAAGCTCTCTTGATCGTCCTAAATTCTGTTTGTGCTCAAAATTTTTCCGATTAACTGATGATGTACCACAAACATTTTGTTTATTGGGCCATGTCAGAAACTCATTAGAAATACCAGCAAGCTTTCTGGGGTTGTATCATGTTGGGTTTCAAATGATAGCGAAGGCTGTTTAGATTTGCAAGAGAAAGTTAAACAGAGATTATGTCCAAATTGGACTGGAGTTTGGGCAATTAGAATTTAAGAACTACGAGGTAAGTTAAGAAAATAGAAATTCAGATGAAAGTGCCTTTCAAAAATCAACAAGTGAGGATGGCATTAAGATCATCACCAGAATCCACTAAATAAGAAGCCATATCTTTCAGAAGGCTGTCGAAGTGGGTATGACGCTAGCCTGGTACACATATATAGTAGGTAGTAGATTGGTACAACCCACTTTTAGGTGGGTGTTTTAAAGAATATTCTTCAGAATATATCAAAATTGAAGCTTGATCATATAAATAGATTAAACCATTGCTCATATACTGGACAAGCAGAATACTAAGCATGTGCTTTCATACAACAAACAAGAAGTTTCAGCCCCAAAAATATGAACCTTAGATGCATGTGAACTAGAGAAAGAAGCATGAACATCCTCTACAGTAATAGGACTCTAGCCAAGTACAATTACTTTTTCAGTTATAGCCATGTCTGAGGAAGTAGGAACCATCCTAGACACTTCAAGCCACTCAACACTCAGTCTCAGGCAGCAATTCATGATTTGTAACACTTGAATGAAAAGTACCAGAAAGGAAGACAAGAATAATTTCTGGTCAAAATTTTTGGCAAATTATGCAATGGAATAGAGGACAAAAGCAACAAGGAGAAACAGAGAAAAGAAGAGAATAGCATTGGCAACTAAGATTGACCAAAAATCACCACCAGTAAGCAGTGTGGAAATCCCCCTAAAATCTTGCTGCATGCTTAATTAATTGTGAATATCTGATATCTTTTCCCAAGAAGTTTTCTCCTCTACTATGTTATTATAATATCTAAAATAGCAGTAAACCTTTTTATAGCACTCCTCTCAATTTCAAGCAATTATTATAGCTGTACTTTTAACATCCTATGAAAAAGGAAGAACAGACATACCATAATGTTGCTCCATGCAAATATCAGTATTGCCAGGGTGGCTTGATTCATCAGCAATCTTGATAGCCTGTGCATCCTTTTCGAGAGTGAAAGTGAGAGAGAGAGAGAGAGAGGGGGGGGGGGGTGAGATTTAAAGAATGGAGAAAGGAAATCTTTAAGAAGGTACATCTTAATAGCTTATCAATCCTTTCCAGAAAATGTTATAAAGAAAAAAAAATAAGAATCTCTTTTGAGCCTTCCAAGCAATGTGTTCACAAACAATCTTAAATAGATTGTGAATCCTTTTCTACAAATGTTCTAAAAGAAAAAGGACAAAAAGAAAGAGCTCTAGCTCACCTTCAACAACACTTTAGAAAACTTCGTATCATATTATTTACACAACCCAGAACTACAGTTCATGATTAAGCGGATACATAAAAAACTTCACCAATTACCTTGGATTGTTCAAAACTGAGAGTAGCTGGATTCAACAGCAAACCTTCATTCGGCAAACTGTTTCCTATCTCCAAAGCTGAATGGGCAGTAATAAAAGTTTCTGGTTTTGAGTTTCCATTTTACAACTGAACAAGTACATAAACAATCAGAGAAATCATAGCCGACCTGAAATTCCGCCGTTACTGCTTCCTATTGCAGCATCATTTATCAACAGATTATTTGGTTTAGCTTCTATCAAAGAAGTTGACTCATTTACTTTATCTCCTTCACTGATAGTCCTTAAATTGGCTGCTGAAGAGTCCTGGCCACATCTAGGTGATAATGCAAATGATGACAAATCAATTCTTTTGGAAGGGGAGTGCAGCAAATCCTCAGTGGCTTTCAAGCGCACTCTCCGTATCTCCTCCTGAATATTCCATGAATCAGATGCAAAAGAAGCCCGCTTCTGCCACAGTCCAATCACATTATAGAAGTTAAGATATATAAAAGGAATGCATAAAACATTTTCAAAAAGAAATGGGAAAAAAAAGGAGCAGAGTGCCCATAAAATTAGAACTTCTAGTCCCTTTTTTATCTTCCCAACATTACTATATGGAGAAAGCAATAAAGTAGGACCAGCTATGTGTATTGAAAAAGAAACAATTCCAGCTTTAGATTATATTTGAATTGAGTACAAATTTCAAAACAAAAAGAATTAAGACTAAAAGAACGTTGTGCTCAAGATTCCATCAATATGCAGGAAGAAAAGTTTCTACACTGGATCACTGTGTAAAACAACAGAACTGCTTTAGCAAAATCTTCTCTTCACTTCTTTTTATTTATTCACTCCTTAAAGCTTTAGTAGTCCAACAACAATTCCAGTAAAAAGTTATTAAACCTGGACTGCTGATGAGAAATAAACTTTGATTACAACCCAAGAAACTCAGCTGCATCATTTGAAGCACATGCACTTTTTCTTTTTAAGTACATTATTAGCACTCGAAAAAGAAAAAATCTACATTTGATAAATAAGTAGTGAACAGCATACCTTATAGGAAGACAAAGACTCATCACTGAATGGAAATAATGTTCCTTCTCTAGGAAGCTGAGCTGTCATTATTGTTGGGGTCTGCAGTTCTATATGTTCTGCAGATGGTGAGGCCCAAGGGGGACGAGAGCTCATGTAAATCTTGGCTATATCCGCAGGTGAGCCAACTTCATTATCAATCTGATTAAATCAAGAGTTCAAAGCGTCAAATGATCATTGTGGCACCTGTGCATTACAAGGCATTTCCATATAGGTCCATCCTCAGCACCATAGAGCAACTGAGCAAATGTAACAGTAGCAACAATGTGCTATATTGAGAGTTTAAAAGAAGCCAGAACAAATTTCATCACTTCTATGACTAAATCACTGTTAGAATGAAAATTCAGAATTTTGAGTTTAACAAGTTCTCGATGTAATATAGTACATAAATAAGATGCACAACCCTGACTACCAGACCTATAATGTGTTCATCAACAAAATTTATGGCACAAGTCTTTCTCTTTACAAGAGATTTGATTCATCTAATCATTCTTCCCATATCTAATTTTTTACGTTCTTTATTACTAAGCACAGGTAGTAAAGTGAAGGGAATATATTCCCAAAGCCTATAACAGACGGAGCGCTGAAAGGGCTTTTATTCACCCATGTTCATAAACTAGAGTATATGCAGCATGGAGAAGAATTTGGTTTCTTTTACAAGTCCAGGTTTGAGGCTTAGACACTAGAGACTATTCTTCGTTGAAAACAAAGTTTATACTCCAAGGTTACCATCATATACGATAGAATTTGAAAGTGAATCTCAAACTAGGCTCCACTTAATAGATTATAAAATAATTTCCGCCAGAATAATTGCCTAAAATATTTCAAAAGTTATTCATTTTGTATTTTGTATCCACTGTTACCAAATTATCAATCTAATGGTTCTGTTTACCACATAATAACTGCAGCACAATTGTGGCAAGTAATAATATAAGAAGATGCTGCAATGCACTAATACACAATTACAATGATACAATTACCTATATCAGTGAGTTTAAAATTCAACAATATATGTAATAGCACCCAATTAGTCTGTGGCAGACCAAATATCAACATGCATCTAATAGCTAAAGTTACTAAATCAGATCCTATTAGCTATATCACACCCTTGAGTTTTTGAACAAATAATCCATACCTGTAAAAGTACCAGATATGGAAATCAGAAGAAGAAAAACCAGGCACCCTTCGGTTCAATAGAAAGGGCTCGCAATATTTTGAAAAGGATTATCCATGCCAAAACAAGTGAATTCATAAGGTAATTTACTTTCCACTGATTCAGTGTCGTTCCAAGACTTCCCATGTGACAGCATTTTGAATTATCTAATTATCTTAAGTTCTTTCTCTGATCATACTATCAGCAGTGAATTACATATTGCTTCAGTCATCAGCCATACAATACTCTTGACAAAAGCAAAAGTTAGTGAATCCTAGACCTATTTTAGCAGCTTTCTGCCATTTGTTGAAACACCAATGTGGCAACACCCTCTCTTCTTAACCGTGCAGCAAGCCACACTACAAACTTGTTACAGTTCAATACGTTGATCCTAAGAAAGAAAGCTTCAGTCATCAGCCATACAATACTCTTGACAAAAGCAAAACTTAGTGAATCCTAGACCTACTGTATCAACTTTCTGCTATTAGTTGAAACACCAGTGTGGCAACACCCTCTCTTCTTAACTGTGCAACAAGCCATTCTGCAAATTTGTCACAGTTCAGTACTTTGATCCTAAGAAAGAAAGAAAGAAACCGAGTTTCTGTTCCTAGCCCTTGCTCCCCTCCTCTTTCTTCGTTCATTCTCCTTCCTTTTTTCTTCTTCTCAATCTCCACCAATAGAGAAAAAGCCACTGAGTGCCTAAGCAACGAGCCCACTTCCACTAGATCAACTAAGAGCACTGCCAGCATGTTACTCCACACCAGTCAAGATCTTTTAAGCAAGGAATATAAAAATTAGACACCAAATCTCACAATAATTATAAGACATCAAATCTGAAATCCACAAAAGTCAAACAGAACCGCAGCACAACCTACTGGTTTGCAGGTTTGTGTCCACAGCTCCAACATGTCTACACTCTTTTTCTTCCCCCCCTTTTGGTGATTGTTTTTGGTTGTGGGTTGGGGGGGGGATTGAATAGGCTAGGGGAAGCGTTCATGGCCTAAGAAATTTATTTAAGATCCATTCTAGGTACATGAGCCACAAACTATGCAAATAGTCATCTTAACAATTTTAACCTACTCCAACTTGTTGATATCCATATTTCCTAAAACAAATATGAACTGGATCAACGGTCAAAATATCTTCCAATTGATTTAGGACTTTTGGCTTCAGTTTTTATATTCTTAAAAGCATCGCAAATTGGATTTTCAGACTATAACCAAACCGAAGTAGTGAATACCTCAATCCCTGTACACGAAGCCAAAAGGAAAAAGTAATTCTCTCCTCCTCAAAGACATAGAAGGCACATAGAAACATAATGTTTATACCAGCATGCATATAGGCAGACAAGAAAAATTAACTCAGATTAACATGCAAACACTTAAGAAGATTGAAAATCGAAGTTTTTGGCCTCGTAATATTGCAATGGGAATTTTTCTTTGAGAGTAATCTGGAAACTGACTTTGAAAGTGTTACTCATTTTTCATCATTCATGATTCTGTCAAAAATTCAACATTAATCTTTCTTCCCATTCATGAAGTACAGTCACATAGACAATACTAGGTAGACTATCAAAGAAAATAAACGCCAGTAGTAGCATCCAAGAAAATTTTAAAAAATTAAAAAAAAAAAAGAATTTGCCGGTACCATTCCCAGAACAGATTATATGGTACGTGTTCTATAGAAAATAATTTTGCTTCGTCCCAAAATTGTTTCCTACTGCCAGTAAAATGAAAGCATCAATAACTAGATTACAGGTTGATTGGTGCTATAGTAGTCATATGCTATAAAGCTTATGCTTAGGAATTTCTCATCTAACAGATGTAACAGACAAACGAAGAGCAAATTGACAAGAAATAGCAACAACAAATAATATCATCAAGAAAGTCACCAATGAGAAATCATGCCACACTTCTGGCATATGAATCCATCTTTCAACACATGAAGCAAACAAGTCATAATAGCTAAGAGTTTTAGTGTGCAAGTTATACTTAGTAATTACAAGAGACCCGTTCCAGTGTATTTATTCTTGATACTACCATTCCATCACAGATAAGATTTGTATAACTACGGGTTAGCATTCATTCCCTAGAAAGAGCACATGCATCTTCTGAATTGCCTCAGAATTATGAACAGCTATTAATTGAGCAGGACCTGACCCATACACGTTACCACTCAAATTGAAGTTCACAGAGTAAAGTAAGTGCTAGGGCCCTCTGTGAGCAAAAGGATGAAGAATAAGCAAAGTTTCTCCTACTTTTTTTTCCATTTTTTTCACTTTGGACCCCATTTCTCTCACAAACGATTCACTTTTAAGATTCCCAATACAGCTCAACTCAAACAAAAACCCAATCCAAATATGCCCTTAATCAAAATGCAAGAACATAAGATTTACAACAAAACCTAAAAAGATGAGTCACAAAAGCAATTAAATATTAATGGCTGCAGACATTTATTTAGCAAGGACAATAATCCAGCAACCATCATAACGACACATAGAAGACATTGGAATAATTGCAAAAAACAAGTCTAGCACCAAAAGTTGATAATTTGAGAATAACTTACATGAAGAACTGCAACAGATTTTAAACCGCAAGACATGTCAGCCCGATCTGACAGTGGACTTGATCCTGCTTTCTTTTCTTTTAACCATTTTTTTGCTTCCACAATAGCTTTACCGTAAAGATCATCAGTATCTGTGCATCACATGTTATTGAGTTAATCAATAATAATGATGGAACACAACAGTATTAGGGCAGAGCTCTATTCAAGATATTAGTACCAATGTGAATGGTTCCATCAAGAGCATCAGTGAGCACACCGGTCTCTTCCCCTCCAATAGTAGAATCCAGAACTCGTGAATTAATAATTTGTATTAGTCTATCAGCCTCTTCCCTTCAAAAACCACAGATCAATAACTGATTCAAGGGTTATAGAATAACATAGTAATCACACAATGCAGAAAAGGGACTAAAAGTAAACTTTAAATAGAAAAGGAAGCAGGGGGGCTATACATTTAAAAGTAAATTAAAGTCCAAAAGCAGAAGTCTACATTTAAGGTCTGAATCATGAAATTGGAAGACTAAGAGCTTGTTTGATAAAACTGAATTCTAAAGAATGAAGCTCGAAATACTTAAGTTCTGAATTCCACAATCTAAAGTCTAAAGACTCAATCTAAAAGACGAAGTCCAAATCTAAATTGAAGAATTAATTAATTTAATAAGGGGTAATTATTTGATACTGATCTCTAAAATCTTAAATCTTTCAATTGTGTTTTCTTTGCTTGGAAAATGTTGAAAAAAGAGCATTTTAGTTGACTCTCATAATTTTTAGAAATATTACACTGGTAAAAATAACATTTTTAAGAAATATATATTGTCAACAAAAATCAATATAATTTTATTCGACAATACTTTTGCAATAGAAACTTTGAGGTTTAACAACTTCATAATTGACATAATTTTTCCTTTTTCTTTTCAATTGATAATAGAAACTCCCTCCGTCCGAAAAAGATAGGATAGTTCCTTTTTCTTCCGTCCTAAATTGTAGGCCTATTTCCCTTAATAAAGAGTAGTTGATATGTTATTTTCCTTGTATGCCCCTAATTATTGTGTATCAGTATTCAACAAACCTTTCATCTTTCCACAGGATATTAAAACTTATACCATCTTCTAATATTGAATTAATGCATATCTTAGTATTAGAAAATGTAACGAGTGCTAGTTTTAAAAATGATTAACTAAAATGAGTCAAAGTCATCTTAGTATCAACTAAGGGCATATAAGGAAAATACAGCAAAAATTATTAACTATATTAACTTTCTTAATCCATGAGAAGATAGAAGTAGGCCTATCTTTGTAGGACGGAGGGAGAATAAAAAATAAATGTTTTAAAAAATAGATGAAATATTAATATATTCTTATGCTAGAGTAAGAAATTATATTTCTATTAAGAAGTTTTTATTTTGACATGTTTATTCTTAATGTGTTCTATTGAAATCCAAAACACGGATAAAAGAATATAATGATTAGAAAAATTATCAGCATATTCAAATTTCAAACTTAAGTCACTTTAATTTCACTTAAAATTTGTAACTGCAATTAAGCAAGTCTCAAGTAATTAAGTGATTAACAAAATCAATCATCAAATGCACTTATAACTAAGCACTTAATAGCATCTATTATCAAAACACTTTATTCAATTAGTGCTTAATTGGATTATCAAACAAGCCCTAAATATACATCTGAATGCTAAATTTGAAGGCTGAGATCACCAGTATATGTTAATCATTTATCACTAAATCTAAAGCCTGAAATTTAGCCCAGGAAAAAAAATCTAAAGCTGGGAAATTTTAGATTATCATTTTCTTGCTTGGAGAAGTGTTAAAACGGTTTTTACTTTTTGTTCACGCCACTTGATCATTAACTATATAAATAATGTATTGTTAAAAATAGGAAATTCAAGAAAACTATTATCATTAGGAAAAGAAAATCTATATTGATTCTGTTCATCTATTATTTTGCACCCAATACACTAACATTGATGACTTTGCAACTGGCATAAGTTTTTTTCTTTTAATTGATATAATTTAACCAAATTAAAGTATCTTTTTTTTTTTTTTGGAGGGAGCAGAGCTGCAAACTTTTATCATTAACATAAATAAAGCAGTAGGACTAGAAGACCTTAATGCAACTAGGAGCTGATTATACTTTACTAGAGGGACTTTATGAAATATGAAATAATTTTCTAAAAGCATAAACAGTACTCCCACTGTTTCAAAATAACTGTGAATTTTGAACAAGGTGCGTGGATTAAGGTTTTGGGGAAACTTTTGTGAACCAAATTAAAAGGATTAAAACAACTTTCATAAATAAGAGAATGAATGTCTTGGGACTGACATAATAGACTTTAAAACTATATAATAGTGAAAGGTACAAAGGGAAGAAAAGTAATAAACATATGGAAAATTCGCTATTTTGGTTCCTTAAGTTTTTTTCTTCAGCCATTTTGGTCCCCCATGAACATTTCTAACTTTGACTGAATTGGTTTCTCGTTAATGTTTTTAACTTTTTTGGTCCCTGAAATATTTTTATTTGACCATTTTGGTCCTAAGAGATTAATGTGTAAAAATTTGCAAAGGGACCAAAATGAATATACAACCATTCTGGGAGGGACTAAAACAGTTACAGACAGATTCAGTGAATGGTTAAAGGAAAAAACTTCAAGGAACTAAAATGTTAAAAATATGAAGGACCGAAGATAAAAACATAGGGGACCAAAAGTTAAAATCATTCATGAGGGACCAAAACGTCCAAAGAAAAGAACTCCAAGAACCAAAATAGCTAACTATTCTATTATGAAAAAGTGAAATTGACATACATTTTGAAATGACAAAAATTGGAATTATTTGGAAACAGAGGCAGTACATACTATAGAGATTTTATTCTGCATTACTTATTTTATATTGTGTTTAACTCAATTTTGGAATAAGTAGAATATAATAAAAATAATTAGATAAAAGACAAATACACTCAGATATCAGCCTTAATTTTCATTCACTTAAAGTTCATAAATATAGCTAATTAAGTCTTTTTGATAAGCACATAATAGTATTCGTTACCAAACACAATTAAACAAGTACTTAATTAATTAATGCAAGTACTTAATTTGGTTACAAAGAGGCACAAAAGTTGGCTAACTATTCAGAGGTCATGTGTCACTGAAGAACAATGTACAGAAGTAATTAGAAGAAAACGATCGACAAAATAAAAGAAAAAGAAGAAAATGATACTTTTTTCTTTAAATTAAAAAAAATCAATAAACTAACAAAAAAATGTAAATTAACACTACAAGAAAGATATTGTATGCCGTCGCCTTGAGTTCATTTACAGAGAAGCAAACAGGAGCCTTGAAAGCAATCCCCTAAAGGTAACAAATTATAATTGCCAAGTACCTTGAGTAGCGCTCCTGCATAAGTAGTTTTTCAATCACATGCTTTGTTTTGCTCTCCCAGGCAGTCAGCTGATGTACTTTGTTAATGCATTTCATTGCCTCCGATGGAGCTCCATTGTCCTTGAATAATCAAATTTCTAGTTATTGTTACATGAATTTCAGCAGCCTTAATGGACAAGCATAAAATGAGAAATGCCATACAGCTAGGTCAATTGGTAAAGGCAATTGCGGCAGAAAATGGAGAATACAAAGCACACAGTATCCAGAAATGGAAGTGACAAAATAAACAAAAATCAGCGAAAGAGACACAAAACAGCAAGGGGTATGTAATGTGATGGCAATATACACAACACAAGGGAGGTTAAACGTTAATTACTACAAAAAGCTAATAAAAGACCACCCAAATTTGAGATAATCAGTCAACAGCAAAACCTCATCAACTGCTTTACCATCAACAACAATGCTTTTTTTTAGTCTTCATAGCTCAACTAATATGGATATCTTTGAAAGTTTGTAAATATTTTGTAATTAAGAAAATAACTTTCCCTTATCAAGCATGGTAAGATGGGGCTATTTTAAAGGAACAGACGGAGTTAAATTTTCCTCTTGAATTGGTAAAGACAAATCTACCATTTAGAATAAGCTTTCTAGAATACCCCAGAAGTTGTCAATGACTATAATAGGGCAGTATTTGGCACTGTAGCTGAATACAGAACCCTCTGGCATGATTTTCATTTTGCTGCAAAAGAAAGCAGGTATAAGGTGGAAACAAGGGAAAGGAAGCTGCATGTTAGAGCTTCCTAAGATGCAAAATTAATTCAACAGTGTTAAGCAGAGTCTTGGATCTCAAACTGATGGAATTTGAATAGGAATCCAACTTAAAAATCAGATACAAACAAATTAAAAGAAAAAAGAAAGGACCAACTTCTAACACCACCCCTTCACCATGGAGAATCTTTGCCTTTTATTACTCGAACTCTAACAATACCTTAATATCAGACCTAGCGAAAGTAGAGCTGCCGACCTACCTGCTACTCTTATTTTTTTGACAAAAAGAAAGAATAAAGAACTAGACAAGACAAAGTAGCTCCAGACCAGATCTAAAAGCTGGTAAATTGAAAGCATTGATTTCGGGCCTGTTCTCAATTGTTTAAAATAAGCCGCTTATAACTTTTTTTAAGCCAAAAGCTATTTTAGATGTGTTCTCCTGCTTATTCACTTCAGATTTTAGCTCAAATAACCTAAGAAAAGCTATTTTTAAGAATCTATCCTAGCGTTGCTTTTCAGAACAAGTTTTGCTTATTAAAACTGTAAAGAATAATAATGTAATTTTAATTTCAAAAACAGCTTTTTTCATGAACATTTCTTTTTCAGCAGTTTAAAAAAAAAAAGCTTCGACAATCAAGAACAGGCCCTTCATATTAAAGCTTAAGCTATCAAAATGCAACTTAAAAAATGAAGTTACCTTTTCTGAACCATAAGAATCATCAAGCTCATCAAAACTATTGTCATCTGCAAAGGAATTCACAAGTTAATCAATTGAACTGCATAAAATAGAGATAAACTAAATGCAAAAGATTGTCTGGTTGACAAATTAACATCTGTAAAAAAGAAATAGACAGATTAGGTGGATGAAAAGGATAGGTAGGATCTGTGCAAGAGCTCATGCACAACACTTTATATTTGTGTCTGTTTGAGTAAAAGGCATAATAGTTAATAGAATGAGCACGAAAAACAGATCCACAAAGCATAAGGCACAAACTCTGCTTTCTAATCACTAGAAGCAGAAGGAAGTTAGCAAAGCCAAACTTGCACAGCTTATGCAGAGCTTTCTCCAAAACAAAGATTTAGCCAGTGCCACAGAAATGGTAGATTTTGATTAGAAAGTTTAAGAGCTAGTTCGTGAGGAGTAATCTGGGGAGAAAACAAAGAAAGTCATAAGAAAGTCTACAGCTTTCTTCTGTTCAGTAGTTTAAGTGAAAGAAGAAAAGAAACGGAAGCAAAAGTAGGCCTCATTTTCCGAAAGGTTCTCTCCCAAAATGGAGAGAAAAGCTGGTTAGCAATATGTATAACTAGTTAAGTAAACAACAACAACAAAAGAAAACTCTTCCACCTATCAAGGGTTAGGCTTGTAAATTGAGATCAACGTCAGAGAAAATTCTGCCTCCCACCACCCCCCAGGGGGCTGGGGGAAAGAAAAACCTCTAAAACTAGCGAATGCAGAAGAAGCCTACCCAAAGCCGCAACCATAAATAATCACTAAATTCTGATAGGAGTAGAAAGAAAATAAGCTGCAAATAAAGCAAAACATCAAAGTTTTGTAGTAGGGACAAGACAGAAGACATCTTAGTGTGACACACCTTAGGCATCACACCTAGGACCACAAGGCATCAAGACATTCTTGATTGTAGGAAGCTCTTGAGATTTTATTCTGATGTAACATCCTGCAGTCTACTTCATAATCAAAAACTAACCCCTTAAGGAACTAAATTCCTTACTTTGGCCTCTTCCATGGGTCCTAACTTCCAAGTTGTTTGCTTTTGTGGTCTCCTCAACTACATATTTCAAAGTCGTGCTTCAATCCTCTTTGTCCATTATATTGCCTAGAAACTAATCAGGGTTTGCTTCCTTTTTCAAGCTGATCTCACCTTCAGTTATGCCATGGAAACATGTTTCTTCTTTATCCTTGCCAAGTTCTTTAAACAAATCAAGCTCGCTTTTTTGGATTTTACAACCAGCAATACCTTGACATGGCATGATGCTACCAATATTCTACTTGACAGGTAGGAAGAGCACAAGTATCTCAATTACAACACTCAACTCATATTCAAAAATTGCCAGGGAGGTTGACAAAGTAATCAACTAGGTATTCTAATAATCTCGAGATGACGGGAGTGGAATATACCAGTGCCATCACAAGGATACGTTCGAAGGATCAGGACATGGACAAAAGGATAAATAGTGATTGCTACATGTATATGCATAGGCTTCATATGAACAACAGAAATTTATGTCAGATAATAGGGCAGGGGAAAAGAGAATACATGTTTGGTTTAAAAGAAAAGTTTGCACGAGGGGAAATAGGCAAGGAAAAGGAAATCGAGCTTTTTATATGTGTTTGGTTTAGAAGAAAATTTTTTAATGTGGTTGGGTACAGGTGGTTATTAGCAGTAGATAGGGAATTTTTGAATGAATATGGGTGGGTGGGTGGGAGGGGGGGTTCTGGCTATGAACATTAAAGAAGAAACATAGATTTCTCGCGCAAAACTGCAAATTTTGCTGGACAAAAAATGCATGAAGATAATCCCACCAATTGCCTTGAAAACAAACTTCACATATAGGAAAATGCAACTGAATTTTCCTACATTTTCCTTGTATTTTCCTCCTGTTCCCCAAGTGGACTGGCATACAGATTACAAATAATGGTACGATTATTTCATAGAAAGGAAAATACCATGTAAATCATTGAGATAATTGTCTCCTTCAAAGACCACAAAGCAAGATGGTAAAACTTTATAACTCCCAAAGCAAAAAAATTAAGGAAGTGCATGTTTGATGGGCTGATATAGTAAGCACTTAGCTAAAAGCTTGCTTAATAGCTTTGTCCTCAAACTTAGAATTCTTCCATCAATAAAGCTTGTAAACCATTTCTCTTCACTATTTAATTCTTCACATTGGATTTTGATGAATGAACAACTTATCAAGCTTGTTTATGCACAATCCTAAAAGGAGGAGGAGGTGGACAAATGTTAACATGTGTTTCACCATCTAAAGCTGTCCAATTGCAAAAACTCAAGGGTTGAGTAATAGTGACGAAGTTCAGAAGCAGCTATAGCTTCAGAAAAATGAAAGATGAAGCTAGGTAAAACTAAAGATTTTTAACTCCATTAGCAAAAGTCATTTTCCAACTAATCCCAAAATCTTTCTTGACATATCAAACTAGCAACAGAATTTTAATTTTTCGAGCTTTACCTACTTAATTTCTCTAATCTTTAAATTGTTTCCTCCATTTCTCACATTTAGAAGCTTCATAATTCTGAAACAAGATTATATAACTCAGCAGTTCATAAGTTGCACTAGAATTGCACAAGTACGCAGGAAACCTTTTCAGGAATCCCCCTCCCCCCTTTTATTTTTGTTTGAAGGATATCAGCATCTTGGTGGTTTACCTCAATTTGCACCTCTAATTGCTATGGCTTTTTAAGTTCTTATCTCCTCGTAACTAAGTATTTAATGAGCTGGTACACTACTACATATTATTAAGATATTCTTTCTTCAATATTGAATTCAATAGTTACACACTCCACAATCTACTTTCCTATATAAAAACCAACTAACTGTTCATCTATACTCCCAAAATAAGTATTTGATGGAAAAGTCATAAGCCAAAACAGATTCTAATGTGATTTCTTCAGCATCCATCCCATTCTATCATACTCCACATTGTCTACCTATAGAAACATTAAAACTTATTAAAAAGACAAAAATTAGGTAAACTGGAACTATGTAGACCACCCCATCAAAAGTACATACCAAGTGCATCACAGAGTGCACATTCTAAAAAGGTACAAGCCTTTAGTAAATGGTTTGCTTAAAAAACTAAACCTACCTATGTCTTTTCCAGATTAATACGGTCTCCTATCCATATGTTTCAAAAACTCATTCATGCATCCAAACACTATTTTCTTCCCTTTTTTCTTTTCCTTTTGGGGCCAGGGGGGATGGGGAGCCGAAAGGTATCTCAATGTTAAAGAATGTTACAGCATTCCATCTTCTCTGAATTTTTACAAGGTTACTATGGAACTTCTAACACCTATCTTGAACTCCATTCCTCCACATATTAAAAATGGTATGCCAAGCTTCGTACCTGTATTTCTATTCCTTGTACATATCTCTACAGCTTTAGTTGCTTGAACAACTTTTGTTTGTTTCTTTTGAATGATAATTTCTTCAACAGATAACATGTTAGCATTCCTGCATGCTATCTGCCACCCATTCCTCACTAAATCCAAGCATCATTTCAGCAGGCCCTTATTCATTCTTCAACAGTCCAGAGGCATATGGAATCTCCCTCATCCCACAGCAAGTTAAACATCAACTACTGTCAGCACATCCACATTCTAAAAATTTCCGAATAGAGAAAATTCCACAAAGCTTATGTCATCAAAGAATATATAATTTCATAAATTTTTGCGAAAGAATGCTTTTACAAGGAGACAAACAACCAAGGAAACAGGAGGCCTTGCATGTAATGCAAAGTAAATTCCTGTATCACTCAATGGACAACAAAAAGTTCTGGAAGCACCACATCTAATTCAATTAGGGGTTAGATATTGCCCTAGAGACCAGAGATCATAAAAGAAGATTATAACTTTAAAGTATTAAAAGACAAAGGGAAAAATCAGCAACAACAACACGAAAAGTAAAAGCCTGAAAAAAGATGGTCTTAGGAAGCAGAGTCTAGACAGATGATTGCATAAATCCTAGCACCAAAATCTCAAGAAGCTTGTAAACTAAAAATTGTCATCTTAAAGAGAAAAGGGGCGAGTTGAATTTGCAAACTGCAATTTATTACGTTATGCTGCAGTGATATATCAATTAGAACAAAGACGCCTCTCATATGCACAGAGAAAGACCAACACAAAATTAGCTAAAGTAGAGGTAAAAATGTAGGTCTCCTGGAGTACCGTTAGCAGCTTCACCGTCTGACAAAGACAAGGAAGAAGATGAGTCGTCGGAGTTATCGGAATCAAACACCGAGGAAAGAATCTTAGCGGCACCCGAAGCAATCTTGCGTGTAGCAGGGAAAACGACGCTAGCGAGCCAATTAGGGCTTTTCGGCTCCGGTTGCGGAGGAGCAGGTGGGCGGTCGTACGGCGTGGTGGGTCTTCTTTGTCTCTTCGTCACTATTTTCCCACCGGATCGAGCATCCGCAACTCGGCCCGAGCCAGAAAAAGTCGCCATGGACTAGGGGGATGAAAGAGGGAGAAATTTTTTAATCAAGCTACCATGTCAATGGAGACTGTTTTTCAATTTTACTGCGAGCGAAGAGAAGATGAGCATGTACGGTTCATAAAATTGGGAAGCGATTTCTGTGACGCTTTAAGAGAGAGAGAGAGAGAGAGAGAGAGAGTCTGTGTGTGTGTGTGTGAAAGAGAGACATACAGTGCGATACAGGGAGTTTTTTCCTTTCTTAGACTAGAGGTGTTAAATCTGTATATATATTACAAAAATATAACTACCTCTTTCTCGTTACTCTCAACCTCTCATCTTAATTTTTTAAAATTTTTATTTCTTAATTAATTTTTACAATTTTAATTAGTTAATATCATTTTTAATCTATTAAAATAATTTTAAACTAACTTATATATTAATTTTAATTTTAAATTTTGTATACTAAATTATTTTATAAAAGTTTGAGATTTTAATTATTATTTTTAAAAATTCATTGATTAGTCAAAATAATCTACTATTTATGAAAATAATTTTAAATTAATTTATACATTAATTTTTATTTTAAATTCTGTATATTAAGTTATTTTATTAAAGTAAGATATTTTAATTATTATTTTAAAAGTTTTTGATTAGTTAAAATTATTTTTAATTTATTAAAATAATTTTAAACCATTTATATATTAACTTGAATTTTAAATTATCCTAATTTCTTATAATTTTTACTTTTTTAATTAGTTTTCAAAAATTGATTAGCTAAGATCATTTTTAATCTATTAAAATAATTTAAAACTAACTTATACAATAATTTTAATTGTAAATTTTGTGTATTAAGTTAATTTGTAAAAGTATGAAACTTTAATTATTACTTTAAAAAAAATTTATTTGTTAGAATCATTTTTAACTTATTAAAATAATTTTAAACTACTAATATATTAACTTGAATTTTTAATTTCATATTTTTTAAAAAAATAAATTTCATACATTCAATTACTTTGTAAAAGTAAAATTTTAATTATTTAATAGTTGTCAACAAACATAATCTTTATTTTTATTATTTTTGTTTAACACAATCTCTTAATTTAAACAAAATTCATTAAAACTAAAATTTTAATGTCTACTCATTTTTCCACACGCAATACACATCATTATTATTCTCTTTGGCATGTTCTTTTCTTCTTCTCTTCTCTTTCCTAAAATGTAATCACCTCTTCCACATTTTTTTTGTTTAATCATCGCTCAAATCTCATCATATCCAGAACCTCTAACCCCTATACTTTTTTATTGTCACTTTTTAATATAATTCTTTCACTTCCATTATTCTTTTTCTATTTGATTTAGGTTTTTCCATAAGCATTTGAATGATATATTTTATAATTTCTTTTAAAATCATTTTATTGTTCTCTTAAATAGTGTCTCTACTTTAACTTGATTGAATTCCCTAAATCCTCATTTGAGATTTTTCTTTCTTCAGATTGAACTCTTTAACTCGATGTCTAATATTTTTTCTTTTGTAATATAAAATTTGATGATTTCTTTTGCATGTTTTATTAGTGCATCCTTAAGCAATGCAAATAAATCATATTTATTTATTTGATTATTTTAAAATGTATTTAAACTTTGTATCAGAGTTGCTGCCTACATGATAATTTTTTAAAACTTGAATTTTGAGTGTGGTTTATAAGTTGATGTAAGTGCTATTTTTTCCTTTCTCTTTAAAATACTAAAGTTGTCTGCTTCATTCACTTTTGATCGCAGACTTCAAAACCTAATATTTTACATTAGGTTTCCTACTATATTATTTTGCCTATTATGTATTTTTTCTTAATATTTTGCCTTCTTTTATTTGGTGATACCACATTGGCATGACTTGTAGTATCCACTTCTATAGTATTTTTCTAATTTCTTTACTTTTTCTTCTCTTTCATACTTTTCCTCCCATTTTATGTTATATTTCGTACTTGCATCTCTTGACATATTTCTTGTTTATATTTGTTAAACTATTATACCAAAACATTTATCTACTTATTAGGAGAAAATAAACAGATAAATGTTATATAGTTTACAATGGAATAAATGAACTTTCATTTAAACCTCAATGTCAGTACTTTGTTTAAATTTTTATTTGCTTTGATTTACCCAAAAGAAAAAGCCGAAGAAATAGGAAATCATTTTGATAATCAGCTTTTAATTATTTTGTTAAGTAATCCATTAAGATCATTTTTGCAATCCTCCATTATCTGACTTAATGGGTTAATTTGAAAAGGCTATTACAAATTGCATTATGAAGTAACTAATAATTATAATTTATCTCCATTTATTAATGAAGGGAATTGATTTGCAACTAAGGAATTTTTTCTTTTTGGAAAATGGAAAAGAAACATTTATTAATGAAGCAAATAAGATAACTTCTCCAAATTAAATAAGGGTTTGGATAAGGTCAACCCTCTTTATCTAATAAATGGTACATGTTATTTTTATTTTAAAAAAAGACATCGATGATATTTGCAGGTAAATTAGATATTTTAAAAAAATTGAAAAGAAGTAGATTTTATGTAACCAATATTACTCATAATTTTGTATTAAGAGGACCACAAGAGATAGAAATCATATGCTAAGAGCCTAAGATGAGGAAGAAGGTATTGGATATTTTTGAACCAATGAAATTTTAACGTTCTGTGTTATTTGATTCGCCTCCCCTAAACACATACATTTTGAGAGGTGAAAAATGCTTCTCTTTGAATATTTCTTTTGAAAACTAATTTTAACATTTTTTATTTTTTAAATTTATTCGTGCATCGCACAGGTTTAGGGTAGTTATTAATTATTGTAATGCACTATCTCTATTATTTTTCTTAGGGCTTGTTTCATAAAACTTTTTGAATATTGAAGTCTAAAACTTTTAAGTTTAAAGTTTTTAAAATTTGAAGTATGAATATTACATTTGAAGTCTAAAGTTTGAATCTAAATTTAAGAATCATACAATAATTACTCATCAGGAAATTCTGAAATATCAAAATTTTATATTGAGCTCTTTTGCTCAAAAAATATTAAAATATATTTTTCATTCTATTCTCATAATTTTTAGAAATATTATATTCAAAAAATAGACGAAAACATATTATTCAACAACATTTTTGTAATAAACACATAATTGATACTAGTTAAGATCTTCGCGCTATGCATGGGGATTAATCAGTGGTTTAATTAGTGATTTGATGGGGATATGTTTGGTTAAATATATTGTTAGCCCTAAGGGCAAATCATGAGGTTTTGATTAAGTTTTGATTAATGACAAACATTGATGAGGACTAATCTTTATGTTTTTTGTGTGATAGGATTGTTGGATTAAGAAGTATGAAGTCTCATTGCCTTGAAGCCAAAATGTAATAACAACTCAAATATGTCAAAGTGATTGAATATTGAAGAGTTTGTTTAAGATGATTGAAAGCTTTGAAGACATGAAATGTAGGTTACATGTGTTTAATAGGTATATCTTTTGTAAACCCTACACTTGTTTGTCATGGAATTTGTTGAATGCATAAGAGAGCACAAAACTTGTTTTTGAATCTTAAATGGTTTTGAATGAACTTTTGATCAATAAGTGTGTTTTAGAGTCTTAAATGATTTTGAGTAAACTTTGTATGATCAAAGAATTTTGATAACGGCTTTAAAAGTGTCTAAATGACTTATCTATTCGTACAAAATGTTTTTCAAAACTTATTGAGGTTGAATTTCGAATGATTTCACAAAGATTGAACAGTTCGGACACAAGTTAGGACGTTCAAACTTTGAAAATGGCTACTGTGCTTATTCGGACGCAAGTTCGGATGCAAGGAAAATAATTCGGTCGTCCGAATTTTTCCTACTAGCATGGTTACTGTTTTTCCAGAGAAATTCAGGCGCAAGTTTGGATGCACTGGACAAAATTCGGTTGTCCGAATTTTTCCAGACAGCATAAAACAGTAAAGTTCGGACGACAGTTTGGACGCACAAGAAAAATTCGATCATCCGAAATCTTCTGAAACTAGTCGTTACTAGCCGTTTTATGACTGTTAAAACTAATTTTTGAATTCTATAAAAGCCATAAACTCAAGAATTTTGGTAAGTTTTGAATCCCTGAGAAATCCTAGCATTCAAAAATCTTTAGCAAACATCAAAGCTCTCTTTTGTCTTGTGCTTACAAGTGATCATTCAAGATTCCAAAGATAACAAAGTGAAGTGATACTATATTGTGTAACCATCTACCAAGAAGTGGTAACATCTCATCTATTCTTCATTTAATTCAGTTTTCTACTAGCCAATTACAAGATTGTCTTATAAACATAAAATCTTTTAGGTAAGGGTGATCCTTGAAATTTTGATTCAAGGTTATTTGTAGATATAAAATCCTTTTGGTAGGGTGAGCCTTGTGTGTAGAATTACTAAAGAGTTATTGGTGTAAAACCATTGTGTTGTGATCCTCTTATGTAATTATTGAACTTGAGCAATATGTAGATTGATTGAAATCCCTGAGTGTAGACTTAAGGCAGTGGACGTAGATCTTGAAGAGATCGAACCACTATAAATTGCTTGTGTTCACTGTGCTTAGATTGTTTACTGCTTTGTTATTGATTTAATTATTCTCTCATTGAAATAAGTAATCATAATCTGGTCTAACTCAATTTATAAAAGGAAATAGTTTTCAAAAATTAGCCAAAGACCTAATTCACCCCCCTCTTAGGTCTTTCATATATTTAGTACTTAGTGTTAATAGATGTTTTGGTTATATTATATGTAAATTGATAGTGCAATATATATGTGAAAAAGAAACTGAAATGACAATAGACTAAAATAAGTGAATATTGAAATTGTAGATTTAACATCAAAAGATTGAAATAAGTATGTATCTTGGTCACATATTGTTTGGATCGAAATCATACACCTAATTTACTAAAGTTTTTTATATCAAAAGAAGCTAATGGTTAATCTACTTTAGTGTCTTGGGCTAGTACTAGTCCAAGGATATGAGGTGTCTCGTTTGATGCTTCTCTCTATTTCCCTTTTGCTGCTAATTGTGTTTCATATTTATTTGAAGGAGTGCCAACTTTTTCTTTGCATTTTGTTGTTGTAGCAACTTGTAGTTTTTCTTTCCCATGTTGCTGTTGTAGTTTGTTTCTGGCTGAGTCTTTTGGTTCTTCAATTTTTATTCCTTTTGATGTTGACTTTTATGTAAGCTTTTGTCGAAGAGTCTTTTTTCTGCCTTTTGCATATGCATTTGATCTAGTTCATGATGCCACAACTTCTATGTCTGTTGATGGAGATTTGCCACTACCCTTTGAATCACTAACATCAATGTAATTATGTTTATGTTGTTTGTTTTTCTTTAATGTTGCAACGTTTGATGTTTGCCTCCTTTTTCTTGTTGAATATGGTTGGTTTATAGTCTTCAACTATAGTTTAGAGTAATCCGTTTCATTTAGACAGCATAAACTGTTTTCAAATGGTATGAATGAAATTATTTTTTATACTCCATGATGTGAGCAGGACTATGGACTGCCATGATGGGTTGGACATGTCAAATAGAGAGCCAATTATACCAGTTGGACCCATGACTAGAGCTAGGGCCAAGGGGCTTCAAGAGGCCTTGTTTGCATATGTAGATCAACATATAAAGAGGATGGAACTAGCCAAATCTATTGGAGGAGAGTTAGTTGGGTCACAGTCCAAATGGATCCACTTGTCTCAAATCCTTGAACCAGATGATTTGGACACTTGAAGACTATGGAGTTGGGCTTAAGCCCAAGAGGGAGTACTGTTTTAAATTTAGGCCGCATGTTAATTATTTTGGACTTGTTATTTATGTTGGGTTTGCATGCATTATTAGCCCTATTCTTTCATGTTTTGCCCTAACTATATATAAGCCTCTTTAAGACAATTAGGGCATAATTTTTCGAGTCATTTTTGGGAGTGTGCTGCCGCCACCTTTGAGAGGTAATTTCCTCTTGTTCTTGTTATCCAAAGAACTACTCTTCACTTATCAATTGAAATTCTGATTGTGGCATGTGAGTGTTCTTCTTGCTAAATTAAATTCTGATTATCGTGATTGCTTAGAACATGTTTCTAAGAGGTGTAGTATGGATTTAATTTTTGAGTGTTTATTCACAATCTGGTTTCGAAAAAGAATTCAGTATTTTTCTTCATTCAAAGCCGAAAATCCATCCTTTTCATTTTCTCTTCTGCGGAGTGCGCGTTATTTGGTATCAGAGTAATGGTGTGCAGGAGGATTCCTATTATACTCGGCCTAGGGTTTCAACTCTTCTTATTAAGTATTTTTAATATTTGCTTTAGTTAGATTATTGTTAAAAGAAAAAATCAATCATATATATATTTCAGACAAGAAAAAAACAAGAGAAAAAAAAGGATCAAGTCTGAAACAAAAAAAAAACAGTGCAAAATTTTTTTTCTTCCCGGTATATTCATACTTTCTTGTTGGATCATTTTGAATCACCTGTGATAAGCAGTTTCAAAATTTTTATTTGTTCCAATTGTTAGCTTGTTGTATTCTTGCTTGAAGTTTCTGAGGTTCTAAACTATTGTTATTAGATTGTTTGTTACTTGTTACTTGGACTACAATCAGGTTCATTGATTTGTTGAATTTTGTTATGAATTGTAACTTGAATTTCAGAGGAATTTGAGTGTTAAAAGGTAAGAGTGTGTGAGATTATTTGAGGGTGTCATTGTCGTGATATAAACACTAGGGGAGTGACAACATTTGAGTGAAACACGTGAGGGAGTGCGTGAGGGTGTTTATCACTAACTCTGTTTTACAAGTGCAACATTATTTTACAATATCACAGGGAGGTAGTACCGAGGAGCACCAAGGGGGAGATGCAAATATCGCTTTCACTTTGAGAGCCATGCAGCAACAATTTGAGAGGTTCAGCCAAGCATTTGCTGAGATGAGGGAACAAATAGATGAGATCAAGTAAGAGAGGCGTGCAGAAGATCAGGGGAGACGTGCAGGAGTACGCCAACAACAACCACCTCGTAGACCTCTACCTTGGTATGAACCAGAGAAGGATGAATTTGAGGAGGGGGAGGAGGAGTTGAGACACGCAGACCTAGGAGAGCTCGGAGAGAAATGCTATTTAATAGAAGAGATGGAGACCTCAAATCCACTAAAATATAGATCCCGCATTCAAGGGGATGAACGATGCAGAGGCTTATCTGGAGTGGGAAAGGAAGATGGACTTGATTTTTGAGTTCCACAATTTTTCTGAGGATAAGAAGGTAAAACTAGATGATGTTGAGTTTACATATTATGTACTAATATGATGGGATCAGATGGTGACATCCAGGAGGAGAAATGGAGAGATGCCAATTGCTACTTGGGAAGCTATGAAGGCTTGTATGAGAAAACGTTTTGTGCCTTCTTACTACTATAGGGAGATGCACCCGAAACTTCAGCGACTCACTCAGAGGTCTAAATCAGTAGAAGACTACCTAGAGATGGAGGTGTATGATTCGAGCCAACATAGAGAAAGATCCATAGGCTACAATGGCCAGATTTTTGAGTGGGCTCAACTGAGAAATAGCTAATGTTGTGGAGCTGCAGCACTACCTAGAGATTGAGGACATGGTGAACATGGCCATGAAGGTGCAGAGACAGCTCAAAGCTAGGCTGGTAGCGAGGAGTGGAGCAAATTCTAGCTATTCATGGAACTCTAGATGGCCTAGCAAGGAGAAGAAGTCCAAGGATAAGGATTGGGCTTCAAGGAAGCACCTAAGAAACCAAGTGGGGGATCTGAACTGAAATGTACCTCCAACACCCAAGCTACTTCTAGTAAGCATTCATCTATAAAATATTTTAAATGCTTGGGTACTAGTCATATTGCATCTCAATGTCTTAATAAAAAGGTTATGATTATGAGGGACAATGGAGTGATTGATTTTGAGGATAGTAGTTATGAATCTGAATTTGTTATTGAAAATAACTTCGATGATGATAGTTGCTTTGAGAGGGCTGTTACAGGGGATGCACTAGTAGTCAGGAGAGTACTGAGTACTAGATCTACAGATGAGATTGTAGATCAGAGGAAAAATTGTTTTCATTCGCGGTGTTTAGTGGGAGGAAAAGTGTGCAATTTGATCATTAATGAGGGTAGTTGTATTAATGTAGCTAGTATAACCATGGTAGAGAAATTAGGACTAACTTGTAGGAGACATCCATAACCTTATAAGCTACAGTGGTTTAATGATAGTGCATATGTGAAGGTAACTAAACAGATGTTGGTGACTTTCTCAATTGGTAGATATGAGGATGAGGTGTTGTGTGATGTGGTGCCCAATGAGGCTAGTCATATAT
Organism: Rauvolfia tetraphylla; assembly: GCA_030512225.1. Taxonomy (NCBI): domain Eukaryota; kingdom Viridiplantae; phylum Streptophyta; class Magnoliopsida; order Gentianales; family Apocynaceae; genus Rauvolfia; species Rauvolfia tetraphylla. The sequence goes on along the minus strand of JAJQKT010000024.1, from coordinate 5,266,863 downwards.
AGGCCTGTCAATCAGGCTGAGTGAGCTGGGCTTTGCCAAGCCCGAGCTCGGCCCGATTGATATCAGGCTGGGGGAATGTGATCTCGGGCTCGGGCCGACCCTAACCCGATTTTTAAAAAGTTTTTATATAATAATAATATTTTTTAATAATATAATAATAATATTATTATAATATATATATATATATATACATATAAATATATATTATATATATAATTTTTACGGGCTGAGCTGAAATCGGGCTGAGCTTTTCAGCCCGAGCCCTCAATTTAAAAGGGCCTAACGGGTCGGGCTCGGGTTAGCCCGGCCCAATTGACAGTCCTAATCATATACTGCTTGAGAGACATTGGCAGTTTGATAGGAGAGTAGCACATGATGGATATACCAATAGGTATTCCTTTAAGTTTAAGAGTAGAAATTTTATTCTTATACATCTATCACCTCGTGAACTATACCTGGACAAGTTAAAAATAAGTAAAGGTGAGAAATGTTCAAGCAGTGAGCGTAACAAAATTAAAGAGGAGAAAGAGGCTCAAAAGAAAATTGGGAGTGGCCCAATAGCGAGTGACTGCATAGTGAGTGAAAAATGTATTGAAAAGAAAGAAAGAAAAGTGAGCTTGTACACGAGGGAAAAAGATATTAGAAGAGCGATTGGAGAGAAGAGAGCACTAGTCATAGTGAGATATAGAGAGTGTTTAGTTTCAGACACTAACCCTCTTGATTCTTTGCCTAGCAAGTTTTCATCTCTTTTGTAGGATTATGCAGATGTCTTTCCTGAGGAAATGCTCAAGGGACTGCCACCATTGAGAGATATAGAGCACTAGATAGACTTCATGCCTAGAGCCCAGATTCCCTAATCGCCCAGCTTACCGGAGTAATCTTGAGGAAACAAAGGAGCTTCAGAAACAAGTGGATGAACTATTGGAGAAGGGGCACGTGAGAGAAAGCTTGAGTCCTTGTGTTGTACCTGTGTTGTTGGTGCCAAGGAAGGATGGAACATGGAGGATGTGTGTGGATTGCAGAGATGTGAATAAAATCACTGTAAAGTATCGCCATCCTATTCCTATGTTAGATGATATGCTTAATGAACTGCATAGTGCATGTATCTTTATAAAATTGATTTGAAAAGTGGCTACCACCAAATTAGAATGAAACTAGGAGATGAATGGAAAACTGCTTTTAAAACTAAGTATTGGTTGTATGAGTGGTTAGTCATGCCATTTGGTTTAACTAATGCACCCATCACTTTTATGAGGTTGAAGAATCATGTCTTACGTGCATTTCTTGAAAAATTTGTGGTTGTTTACTTTGATGACATCTTGGTATATAGCACTAATCTAGATGTGCATGTCATGCATGTGAGGTATGTCTTGGATGTACTGAGACAGGAAAAACTGTATGTAAATCTTAAGAATTGTACATTTTGCATTGATAGGCTAGTATTTTTGGGGTTTATAATCAGTTCTCAGGGAGTTGAGGTTGATAGTGAGAAGGTGAAGGCTATCCAGGATTGACCAACTCCTAAGATTGTGAGGGAAGTAAGGAGCTTTCATGGGCTTGCTAGTTTCTACTGGAGGTTTGTGAAGGACTTTTCTACCATTGCTGCTCCTTTGACTGAGATAATTAAGAAGGAGAAAGGGTTTACCTGGGTCAAGAATAAGAACATGTATTTACATTGTTGAAAGAAAAATTATGTTATGCTCCTATTCTATGTTTACCTAATTTTGAGAAAGTTTTTGAGGTTGAATGTGATGTTTCTAGGATTGGTATAGGTGTTGTGCTTTTACAACAAAACAAACCAGTTGCATACTTCAGTGAGAAGCTTAGTGGTGCACAACTCAACTATCCCACATATGGTGTTTCTGCAACCTTTAATGTTTCTGATCTTTCTCCTTTTGATATGGATTCAGATTTTATGACGTATCTTCTTGAGGAGGGAGGGACTGATGCGAGTAGGATTATGGACTGCCATGATGGGTTGGACATATCAAATAGAAAGCCAATTGTACCAGTTGGACCCATGACCAAAGCTACGACCAAGAGGCTTCAAGAGGCCTTGTTTGCATAAGTAGATCAACATATAAAGAGGATGGAACTAGTCAAATCTATTGGAGGAGAGTTAGTTAGGCCACAGTCCAAATGGATCCACTTGTCTCAAATCCTTGGACCAGATGATTTGGACACTTGAAGACTATGGAGTTAGGCATAAGCCCAAGAGGGAGTGTTGTTTTAAATTTGGGCCGCATGTTAATTATCATGGACTTGTTATTTATGTTGGGTTTGCATGCATTATTAGCCTAATTCTTTCATGTTTTGCCCTAACTATATATAGGCCTCTTTAAGACAATTAGGGTAGAATTTTTGGAGTCATTTTTGGGAGCATACTGCCGCCACCTTTGAGAGGTAATTTTCTCTTGTTCTTATTATACAAAGAACTACTCTTCACTTATCAATTGAAATTCCGATTGTGGCATGTGAGTGTTCTTCATGCTAAATTAAATTCTGATTATCGTGATTGCTTAGAATAAGTTTCAAGAGATGTTGTAGGGATTTAATTTTTGAGTGTTTATTCACAATCTGGTTTCGAAAAGGAATTCAAAATTTTTCTTCCTTCAAAGCCGAAAATCCATCCTTTTCATTTTCTCTTCCGCGGAGTGCGCGTTGCTCCATCACTGCCACAGAATAATACATCATACTCTTGGTGATTGATATGCTAAAACACAATAGTATATCCAATCTCAACATCATTTTCATCAAGAAACTCTTGCCATGCTTCAACACCATTTCTTTGTTTTAGTTTTATCTCCAGAAGTTGCCATTGGTATAAAACAAGGTTATTGGTTCAAAGTCATCTATGGTATTCACTGAAAGACCTAAGAGGGGGGATTAATTAGGTCTTTGGTTAATTTTAGAAAACTTTTTCTTTTTGATAATATAACTTGGAAGAGATTTAAATCAAATTCACAACAAGATATGCAAGTTCACACAATGAGTTCCCAAATAAAAGAGAGAGGAGAAAAGACCACACTAGCATTTATAGTGGTTTGATCACACAAGATCTACATCTACTACCTTGAGCCCTAACTCAAAGAATTTCAACCAAATTCAACTATAACAAAAGTTATACAAGATACAAGAGAGGTTCACCCAACAAGGCTTTTACTCTACAACTTTTTTTCACTTACAACAATCAAGGTTCACCCACTCAAAATGATTTTATATCCTTAAGATAACCTTGAAGAAAGCAAACAGATGAAGTAAGAGAGAATGATATTACCAACAACTTGGTAGATGATGACAAATTTAGCACCACTTCATCCTTTTGTCTATGAAATATAGAAAATCAACTTTTTAGCACAAGACCTTTTTGGTAAAGAATGATTGGGAAGAGTAAATATTCTTAAAGGCTAAAAAAATATTCAAACATTTGAAGTTTATTGCTTTTATAGCATTTAAAAATAAGTTATAATATTCAAATAATGGCTAGTAACGGCTAGTGATAGTAAAATTCGGTCAACCGAATATAGACTTCTGCATCCGAATGATCGTCTGAATTTCTTGTCTTCAGGTTGTCAGGATAAATTTGGTCAACCGAATTTGAACATAAGCGTCCGAATAGTAGTCTAATTTTTTTTGAAAATTCAACAGCCAAGGTTTTCAGTTCGAACGTTCAAACAAGAGTTCAAACTATTAAAACTTTGTCAAAATATTAAGAAATCAAGTACAATAAGTTTGAAATTATTTAGGACTATAAGATAGATATTTTTCAATGCTTTTACACCACAAGCCATTGTCAAGAACTTGGTAAAACATGTATAATGAAAATATTTTAAGATTGAAAACCAAGTTTTGTGCTCTCGTAAATTCTTTAGATTCCAAAACAATCAAGTGTAGGATTTACAAGAATATACATATTAAGCAAGTGTAAACTTACACTAAATTCTTCAAAGTCTTCAATCCTTAGGACATTCTCTACATGTTTTAACTCTTTGAGCATATTTGAGTTGTCCATACTACTTTGTCTTCAAGGCAATGATGATGCATCCCACATCGACTGCGGAGTGAATCCTATGCAGGTTATAAGGTTGGATCTAATCCTTCCCCTCCGAGCGCGCTTTTGGGGCGAAGTTAGGGGCCCAATCCTTATCATTTGGTATCAGAGCCAGCTACCGGCGGTGGGGGTGATAAGTCCCACATGGGACAGATCGCCGACTGAGGCAGTCCACTCCTAAGGGGGTGGGGACGATAAGTCCCACATGGGACAGAACACCGACTGAGGCAGTCTACTCCTAAGGGAGTGGGGATGATGCATCCCACATCGACTGCGGAGTGAATCCTGTGCAGGTTATAAGGTTAGATCCAATCCTTCCCCTCCGAGCGCGCTTTTGGGGCGAAGTTAGGGGCCCAATCCTTATCAATGTAGCTTATGGATATGAGAGATATGAGTTTTCAAGGTAGCTACAACTTGAGTCTGAGATAATCCCCAAGGTGAAGGATTCTTCTTGAGCATCTTGGTAAGTGGATGAATAAGTGAAGACTCGAGGGAAGAAATCTCTAACATAATATACTATGCCAAGAAACTATTGAACTTACTTCTTAGAGAGATTTGATTCAGGAAATTTCAGAAGCTCTGTTAAGATATGATCGCCTAGAGTGTAAGTACCTGCAGAGAAATGAACTCCTAGGAAAGTAATTTCCTATTTTGCCAAGATTATTTTATTTTGAGAAAGCATTACGCTATGTTTTTTAACAAGATTAGTAAATTGGCGTAAAAGAGTTAGATGATCATCCAGATTTAAACTGAAAAGAAGGATATCATCAATGTAAATCAATACAGTGTGTAACAGCAATTAAAAAAATCTTGATCATGGCTTTTTGGAAAAGAGATGGTGCATGTTTTAATCCAAAAGGCATTACTCTCCATTGAAAATACTGATTAGGAATACAAAAACCAGTTTTGGGGCGTTCATCAGGATGAATACCCAATTGTCAAAAAATGAATTTAAGATCAAACTTTGAAAACCATTTTGCACTGATAAGTTTTGAAAGTAAGGTATGCCTGTGTGGAAATGGAAATTTATCATCTTGCAAAAACTGATTTTGAGGTTGATAATTAATTACTAATCTCATTTTTTCACGAACTTGTTTAGCTTGCTTGTCAACATAGAATGCTTCATAAGACCATTGAAAATTTGCCAATGTGGTTGGAATGGAGAAGGTCTTGGTATTCTTTTGTGGCTAACTGGAGATGGTCAGGGTTCATACCCGAATGACTGGTTTTGGTAGGATTAATATCTTCATTTTTTTGAAAGGCAGTTTAATGAAGAATTGAGGGTTTTGCCGCAAAGGATTAGAGCATTTAGTGAGAAACTTGCTGTGTCATTCAGCACAGGACTATTGAACAAGTTACTGTTGAATTTCTTGGATCGGATCATGGGTAATCTGGTAGAGTTTAGGAATGAAAACATTCTCTTTGGACTGTCTACCAAAACGAATACCATGGGGAATAGTCTGAAACTTGTGAAGTTTACTGTAAATATCAAAACTAATTAGTAAATCTTTTTCAGTTTCATAGCACCCGATAAAATTTAGGCGAGCTTCACATTTGGGAAAGAAGTGGATGGTAGTAGATCGTTTAGTAATCAAGGAAGTGATGAAGGGTTTACCACCTGCAGTTACAAATTCCCATTTGTGTTATGTCAAAAATTCTTGTGATAATGCATCTAGATTTATCATGGATACTGTAGCGCCAGTATAAGAAAAAGCTATAGTTGGAATGGGTTTTGCATATTTGGATGTGCGGATTTGGACTGGTGCTTGGGGTGAGATTTTATGGAAAGAACTGGAAATGAGGATGTTTTGGGTTTCGAAAGATCTGGTGCTGGAGGAACAGAGATATGGTAAGAAGATGAGATTTCTTCTTCTTCGATAGCAAAGAGTGTATGATCATCAAGTTCATCCTGTTCAGAGAAAATGGATTCAAGATCATTATCTTCTTAGAGTGGACAGACCTATTCAATCGGGCTTTGAGGGCATTGGTTGACGTAGTGGCCCTTTTTTTTTGTAGACGTAACAATGGTCTGCCTTTTGACGGGATGCACTGGAATATCTTCTTTTCTTTCGGAAGTAATGCCATTTGTTCTTGGAAGATAATTGATCTAAAATATGAATTCTAGAGTTTTTTTTCGTTTTTGAAGATTTCTTGCATGAACTATTGCAACATTGAGTCTTGATGATGAGATCAGTCCTTTTGCATGCTTGTTCAACTTCTCAATTTCCTTTGAGATATTGTCTGATAAGTTGCCGCTCATAACAAAGGTCTTCAAGTCCTTGAAGAATGCTTGTCTGATTTGTCTAGGAGTCATGCCAAGGATCGATAGATATTTCTAACGGATGTATACATCAACTCCTTGGACAACAACAATATGAGGCAAAGCAGCTTACTGGAGCATCGGAGTGAATGGATTCTGAATCATTGCTTGCTTCTGGTCATTTGGAGAAGGAGTTTGTGTTGGAGGAGCTTCTTTTCGTTGTTTCTGAGCTTGTTTGGCTTTAAGCCACTAGGCCGCATTAAAGGAATTAGGGGATGGTTTTGACAGTTCATATCCCATTGTATCAATTGCAGAATACTGGGTTGTTAAAGGTGGTAAAAAGGGATTGGTAAAAGGGGGAAAGAAACTGGAAGATGGTTGAGGAGCAGTAGTAGCCGGTAATGGATTAGAAGAAGGTGATGCTTTTACCTGAGCTTTCAGATATGCATATAATCTTGTAAGGAAGCCATTTCTTTCTGCTTTTGTTGAATAAGAGTAGCAGGATTGACACCGGGCATGGGAAGATCATAAGGAATTTATTTCAACCTCTTTTCCATATTCACAATAAGATGCTTTGTAGCCTCAAGGTCTTGAGCTTGTGAATCAACCTTTGTTTCAATAGTAGTGAAGGGACCTTTGGTTAATATGGGTCAAGATTTTGTTTTGAGCCACTGCATTTTCATATTGCAGGACTATTTCAACAGGATTTGCAGGTACTGATTGTCCACTAGATAGGATGGTGGATGAAGCATTGGTAATTTTATGGGAGTGTTTTGGCATTATCTTTGATAAATAAAGAAGTTTGAGGGAATAAGGGATTAAGTGGTGGAAAATCTGTAAGTTGGAACATACAGATGGCTGGAATTGGAGTTGGAGGTTTGTAAAGTGGATTGATAGGCTGACATGGTTGAGCTAGTTTTGCTGGTTTTTCTTTGGCAAGGATACAAAGACTTTTTTGGTAATAGGGATGGAGAGGAGGTTTTGGGTTAGGTGGTAACCAAATGGATGTGACTTTAGCAAGGTAAGAGTTGTACCTACTACGAGTCTGAATGACTTGAGATCCTTTTTGATAATTTAGATATATGTCGAGCTTATTTGATGAACATGGAGAAAGACTCTGCCTTTTCTTTCTTCTCCTTATGAGGTTATGATAATCATCACAAATGCATGGCTCAATTCCGTACTAAGAACAACAATTCTGGTATGTTTCACAAGAGTCACAGTGTCCCCAATAATAGTGATTGGAGAATGGATATGTCTCAAAGACAACTAGCTGAGCATCAAGAGTACATCATTTGATGATATCAATCAATATATCTCGATAAGACACCAAAGGGTTGTCTGGTCCAGCTTTTGTAACCATATCAACATGCCTTGATAGTCTGCGGGAGGATTATGAACTAGAAACTGGACCATGGAGATCTTTGGATATGATTGAGCAGCCGATTGAAGGTGGTAGAAATTATCCATATAATCATGGCGAACAAAATAGAGCATCGGGCACGAAAAATAACAAAACACACCATAAGTGGGCCAAAAACAATGAGAAAAGAAAAGAGATGGAAGTGGATCCAAAAGATCACGGAGATAAATGCTATTGGTGTGGTATGCAAGGCCACTTGTCCCATACCTGTCGTACGACAAAGCACATTGTTGAGCTTTATCAAGCATCAATTAAGAAGAAGGGAAAAAGTCCGAAGCAAACTTTACTTCCCAAAATTCCATTCCCGATGATGGTGATAGCAATAATCTTAATGATGCCATTGTTGATGTAACTCACCTAGATGTGGCTGATTTTTTTAGCATCCAGAAAGAAGAATTAATCATTTGATTGGTGATAGAAGTGTCCAAAAGAAATAAGAATTCTATCAATGTTATTTCTAATTTTTAGTTTAATTCATGTTTAGTTATATTTCTTTTGTAATAATCCTTAGTGATCTACTATAAATTTCCTTTTTAATAGAACTTTATTTAAGTATTTAAACTTTATATTTTTTATGTGTTTATATGGCTCTTATTCCTTATTATGCAAAATACCACTAAGAATATTTACCTCATTGATAATGGTACTACGCACACTATACTTAAAAGCGAGAGATATTTATCTTGTTTGAATATGGGAGAAATAAATGTTTGCACTATAAATTGCAGTGCAAAACTGATTGAAGGCTCCGGAAGAGCTAGTCTTTTATTGCCTGGAGGCACAATAATTGCCATCAATAAGATATTATTTTCCTCAAATCTAGAAGAAACTTGTTGAGTTTTAAAGATATCTGCTGAAATGGATATCATGCTGAAGCAATGGAGGAAAATAAATTTGAGTATCTTTGCATTACTCAAACTGTCTCTGGAAAGAAATCTATCTTTGAGAGATTTTCATCTCTTTCTTTCGGCCTATATTACACAAAGATTAATAGTGTTGAAGTGCATCATTTAATAAACTAGAAGTTTACTAATCTTGCTACATTTAGCATTTGGCATGACCGTTTGGGTCACCCAGGATCAATTATAATGCGAAAAATAATTGAGAATATAGGTGTTGAAGTGCATCATTGAAAGATCAAAGGGTATTGAATAAATTTTCATATGCTACTTGTTCTCAAGAAAAATTGGTTATTAGACCAACCCAAGCAAAAGTGGGAGTTGAGTTTCCCACATTTTTAGAACTGATTCACGGTGATATATGTGTGGGCCTATTCACCCACCATGTGGGCAATTCAGATTTTTCATGGTGTTAATTGATGCATCTACCAGATGGTCGTATGTTTGTTTATTATCTACTCGCAACCTGGCATTTGCGAGATTACTTGCCCAAATAATTCACTTGAGAGCGCAATTTTCACATCACCCTATTAAAAGGATTCGTCTAGATAATACTGCTGAATATTGTTCTCAAGCCTTTGATGGTTACTGCATGTCAATTTGCATTATTGTTGAACATCCTGTAGCACATGTACACACTCAAAATGGTTTAGTAGAGTCATTTATCAAGAGACTACTATTAGTTGTTAGACCACTTTTAATTAGAACAAATCTTCCTATATTAGCTTAGAGACATGTAATTTTGCATGTTGCAACACTTGTGCGTATTAGGCCATCAAGTTATCATGAATTTTCTCCTTTACAATTAGCTTTTGGCTTTGAACCAAATATATATCATTTGAGGATTTTTGGATGTGTGGTGTATGTTCCTATAACACCCAATCAGCGAACTAAAATGGGTCCTCAAAGGAGATTGGGGATATATTTTGGATATGAATCACCCTCTATAATAAGGTATCTTGAACCTATGACGGTAGATGTATTTACAGCAAGGTTCGCTGATTGTTATTTTGATGAGTCTATGTTTTCCAAGTTAGGGGGAGACAATAAACCAAAAGGAAAATAGCTTGTTTGGACAACATCTTTGAATTATCTAGATCTGCGCACAAGCGTGAGTGAACTTGAAGTTCAAAAGATAATTCATTTACAAAAGATAGCAAATCAATTGCCAGATGCCTTTGCCGACTCTACGAGAGTAACAAAATCACATCTACCAGCTATAGATGCTCCTATTCGGGTTGAAGTTCCAAAACAGCAAAATTCAACACATGTAGCTGTTGAATCAAAAGCACTCCAGAAGTGTGGTCCACCTATTGGTTCAAAAGATAGAAATCCTCGTAAGAAAAGAGAATCAAATGATCAAAGTGATCATATTGAAGAATCTGGGAAAAATGACCAAGAGATAATTGATGAAAATATTCAAGATTCTAAAAATAGTACAATAATTTCCATCAATTATACAACTTCTGGCAGAAGTTGGAATCGAATGAAAATGATTATAGATACTCATTTGCTTACAATGTAGCATTTGATGTTTTGAAAGATAATAAAGATCTTGACCCAACATCAGTTGAAGAATGTGACATAGAAATGATTGGTCAAAATGGAAAGATGCAATTCAATTAGAATTGAACCCGCTTTCAAAATGTGAAATTTTTGAGCTTGTAGTCCGAACACCTGAAGGTGTAAAGCTTATTGGTTATAAATGAGTATTTGTACGAAAGCGAAATGAGGATAATGAAGTCGTGAGATATAAAGCATGATTTGTTGCATAAGGTTTTTCACAAAGACAATGTATTGATTATGATGAGACATATTCATCTATAGTAGATGCAATTACATTACGATACCTTATGAGTCTGACAGTAAATGAAAAGGTTAATATGCGTTTGATGGATGTTGTAACTGCTTAATTATATGGAAATCTGGACAATGATATTTATATGAAAATCCAGAAGAATTCAACATGCCTGCAGCATGTAAATCTGGTTGTTGTGGAGATTACTCCATTAAGTTACAAAAGTCATTGTATGGCTTAAAGCAGTCTGGACGCATGTGGTATAACTGTCTTAGTGAAAGCTAATTTAAAAGAGGGGTACAAAAATAATCCAATATGTCCATATGTCTTCATTAAGAAGTATATTTAAGAATTGGTGATACTTGCTATATATGTTCACGATATCATCAATCTTATTGGAACACCAGAAGAGCTTCAAGATGCGGTGAATTATTTAAAACAAGAGTTTGAAATAAAAGATTTTAGAAGGACTAAGTTTTGCCTAGGTCTACAAATTGACCATCTGGAAGATAAATGTTTTATTCACCAATCAACATATACAATAAAAGTACTAAAAAGATTTTACATGGATAAGGCACATCCATTGAGTACTCCAATTGTCGTTAGATTACTAGATGTGAATAAAGATCCTTTTAGACCTTGGGAGGATGGTGAAGAACTACTTGATCCTGAGGTACCTTATCTTAGTGCAATTAGTGCACTGATGTATCTTGCTAATAATACAAGATATGATATTTCATTTTCTATAAATTTATTAGAAAGATTTAGTTCTTCTCCCACAAGACAATATTGGAATGGTGTTAAGCATGTCCTTAGATATCTCCAAGGTACTATAGATCTCGGATTATTTTATTCAAATAAAACTAACTGAAGTTGATTGGTTATGTGAATGCTGGATATTTATCCGATTCACATAGATCACATTCTCATATTGGTTATGTATTTACCCATAGTGGTACTGCTATTTCATGGCGTTCTGTAAAACAATCCATGGCTTCATCTAACCATTCTGAAATTATAGCCTTTCATGAAGCTAGCCGATAATGTGTATGTTGAGATCTATAATCTATTATATTCAAGAAAATTGTTGATTATCTTCTAGAAATAAAATTTCAACTCCTCTATATGAGGATAATGCAACTTGTATAACTCAACTAAAAGGAGGATATATTAAAGGAGATAGGACCAAGCATATTTCACCAAAAATTTTCTTTACTCATGAGCTCCTGAAAAGTTGTGATATTGATGTGCAACAAATTCAATCATGTGACAATCTAGCAGATTTATTCACTAAGGCATTACCAACCGCAACATTTGAGAAATTAGTGAACAAAATTGGAATGCGGCGGTTAAGAAACTTTAAAGGCTTATCTCATCAGGGGGAGTAAATATGACATAAAGAGTAGTGTACTCTTTTTCCTTTACTAGAGTTTTTTTCACTGAATTTTTTTATCTAGTAAGATTTTAACGAGGCATACTCTTATGCAATGGACATCCAAGGAGAAGTGTTATAAAATTAATATTATGGATGCCCATTATCAGAGTTATAGAGATACTCTAACTATCCAAAAGATAGATGGTAAAGTTCTATCATATCTTTAATTAGTGATATAATTTATCTTCTAATTACTCTCTACCTCTTCTTATTGGGATATACCCCTGAACCCTATAAATAGGGCTCTAGACTGAGGTGTTGTATTAACTCATTCATTGATTGATTTACTCTCAGAAAATCAATAACTTGCATTCTTTCTCTCTACTTTCTCTCTATAGTTTTTTCCTATTCTCTACATTATAGTTTCTTTATTAAGTTCTCTATATTAGTATTACGATTTCGTTGTGCCGACAGCTACAACGCGCATCCTCTTTCACTCTACTTTTATTTTTTTAATAAAAAAGACTTTGATATCCATAGCAATAAAACCAATTGACCTCACAAAATTTTAACACATGGACTATGTACAATTTTTTGACTATATACACTACGAAAACTAATAATTTTTTTTTAAAATTTTCTCTCTCTCCCTAAATTGCAAATTCAACAAATAATGCATCAAATCTGCCAAAATAATACTAATGACTAGTGATTCTACAAATGTTATCTTAATTTGGAAGTAGACATTTCAAAAATTATTAATGTTAAGCCTAAAAATTATAATTTTTTAAAATCTGCAAAACTTCTGCTAGGTCTCTTCAAAATAATAATTTTTATAAAAAATCATAATTTTTAAAAACCCTAAAAAATTTTAAAAATCATAATTTTTGGACAACGTTAATGATTTTGAAAGTTTCTATCACAATTGAGATAATCCTTTATAAAATCGCTAGTCATTTTCATTGTTTTGGCTGATTTGATGCGTTATTCGTTGAATTTGCAGTTTAAAGAGAGAGAAAGAGAGGAGAACAAATTTTAATTGGTATATAATAAAAAAACTGTCTATAGTTCTGGTCAAATTTTAATTGGTTAAATTATCCTCCTCATAGAAGAACAAAAAAAATATTTTTTTGAAGAAATATATATTAAACAAATAAGCAAAATTCTTACAAGTTAGGGGTTAACACCCCTTTAACATCTTCCCCCTAGGGGTGTTCAAAAACCAAACCGGACCGAATAACCGAAATGAATTTTTCGATTTCGTTCGATTCGATTTTTAAAATTATAAAAATTTCGGTTCGATTTTTGGTTTAGGTGACAGAACCGAAAACTGAACCGAAAACTGAAATTTTAAAAAATAAATACAATAATGCATTATGGTAATGCGTTCTTATATTTATTTTTTAAAAAATACAATAACACATTATAGTTATGCGTTCTTGTATTTAGTTTTAAAAAATAAATACAAGAATGCAAATAAAAATAAATACAAGAACGCATTACGATAATGCGTTCTTATATTTATTTTTTAAAAATAAATACAGGAACTTATTACTATAATGTGTTCTTGTATTTATTTCGGTTTGAACCAAATCAAACCGAACTGATAGTAAAACGGTTCAGTTCAGTTTGAACACCCCTACTTCCCCCGACTAATGCGAATTTTTGTATGGAGTTTTAAATGATTTTGACTCTCAAGTAAATTAACATTAGGTGGTGTAAAATAAACATTGTTTACAATGAAATTTTGCCAGCACCGGAACCTATGTATGATAACACGAGAGATATACTCTCATGCTAGATGATCAAGCAGCAAAATTGAAGCAGACCCCTTAACATTTATGTCAACCTATTCATCCAAAATTTTCCATGAGAAATCGTTGCAATAGAATTTTCTGCATATTTGAGACCAGTGGACAATCTCAATCGCATGGGTTATATAGTCTTTATATTTCTTCAACAAATTTGACATATAAGTACATTATCGAAAAAGTTCAAGATCCTATTTAGATAGAAAACTTTCTAAATAAGATGTTTCGAGTTTGTTGTTCGCAATTTTCAAAAAAATTGGAGAAGATGAAGGAACAAGGTTTTATAAGATTTTGACTTAATAACATAACATTTACATTAAGGGTAATTTAGTCGATTAAAAATTTTTAAAATATGACTATGGTATGAAAGTCTTTTTGTTTAGAAGATAAAAATAAATTGAAAATATCGCATTCTTTTATCTAAATGTATCATTTTTTTATTATAAGAGCTATCATATTATTGGTTAAGTTTACACAATCAATTAATTATTATTATAAACATCATTCTAGAAAGGAATTGAACTTTCAATCAATCTAGTGGTTGGAAGTCTGCAACGCTTGTCATTTGAATAAGAGCTAAAGGACCTCCAAAGAGCATATAAAGTGATTGTAATTGTTCTCTAAGGTCATTTTTCAAAGATGTTTTGTTTTGAACGATTTAAAAAAAATAAATAATTTGGTTTTGAGAAGATTTAGGATTCTACCACAACAAATAAATAAATAAATTTGTCTTGAAGATTTTATCATAAGAATAAATATATAATTTTAAATTTAATTTCTTTAAGAAAAATAATAAGCCTATCAGCGTGTCCAATGCACAGGAAAATAGCTTGTTAAAGTAGTATAATTAAACAAGTAAGCACGCCATAAAATGTACAGAAAATTTAAAATGCTAAAAAGGAAAGGGAAATGAGCGGAAGAATAACAAAGTTGAAAGCTAAATGTTCGACTAAACAAGAGTAAATACAACGAAACGGAAGGTAATATGATAGATATACCTTACATCCTGTGCCAAAATAACGCTGAGGTCTGTCCTCAACTACTAAAATATTTTTTAAGTAGTTGAAAAATAAATATTTTTAAAAAGTTATACTTAAACTGAAAATAAAATTCTTATTCTTAACCATTTTAATTAACAATTTAAACTGAAAATAAAATTCTTATTCTTAACCATTTTAATTAACAAAAACTGTTTTAAAAAGTACTCCTATGTAATTTCTCAAAAATAACATTTTTTGACTTATTTAAATTAAAATCAAAAGTGAATAAACAATTAAGAATAACTCAAAAATAACTTTTAATTTTAAAAAAGTTATAAGCATCTTTTTTTAAACGATTGAGAACAGACCTAAGAAAACTTGACCGTACTCCTAAGCAATTAAGAGGAGGGAATTCAATGCTTTAAACCTCAAATATGATGTATGACCTATTACTGCAAAGCAAGAGAAGAATATGTCTACATTTTTGGACTGCTCAACCTTGATAATTGGAAATTAACGTGAGAAGAACTTCTCCAGCTGGTCTAATTTTATTTACTCTAGAAAAGCAAGCATTTTATACAAGAATCTGAAACTGATATGTATAGCTATTTGACAGATATGAGACTGCATTCAGGGGATATCATCTGTACAACTCAAACTTCAATTTCGAAGGTAATAAAAAAAAAAGGAAAAAACAAGCTTATATAATCACAAGAGTTTACCTTCAGTTGATTCAGGCTCTTCTATGTGTTCTTATAAAATTTGTTGTCATAAGTGAAATTGCAGCTGAGCAGGAATAGATTCCAATCAGGCATAGAGATGTAGAAAACAGAAGGAGAGCCTTCCATTGTCTTCCGGAGACAAGAATAGCCAAAGCAGTAGATACTAGAGCTACTGCAGAAAGGGCATTTTTCCATGTCTGAAAAGCTTTAAGGGCATTCCTGCAGTCCTTGCAATGGATTATATGTCGGAAATATCTATTGGCAAGATTTGGTGCATGCAACGTTCCAATTCCTCCTTTGGCTGGCTGAGAAGCTGAAATATTCGCGACAAAGCCAGCCGGAGCATGCTCAACCACAGCAGGTTCTTTGGGCAGTGAAATGGTGCTATGTCCAAAATGATAAGGCATCCCTTTCCCAACTCTGTCCATCCACTTCCTGTACTCAAATACCCATGTATCTGAGGTCCTCAAATTAGTATATAGGCTCTTTGTGGGAACCTTTTCCTTCATTAGAATTTGATTTTGTGAGGAAAGGAATCCCATATCTTGCTCAAAAACCTTACTCGCATTCTGATGAAAGTACCAGCGTGGAATCAATTTGAGCAGCCCAGTGGGTTTCCGCGTGTTTCCAAACCTCACAATGAGCATGGATTTTCCTTGCCCAGAAGGTCTACATAGGAAAAGCCCAGTAAAATAGTGCCTTTCCCCATTCTTATCAACAAGTTCTCGGTTGTTCTGAAGAACACAAGGTGCTTCAAATTTTAAGAAATTTGGTACATAGTTTGGCAGGGACTGATCCTTTTCCCTTCCCCAGAAGCCTGCAAATCCTCTGTCAGTTCTTTCAGTCACCTTAAAGAATAATGGTCCAGCATCTTCCCTTTTTGCAGTAAAATCTGTTCTATCATGTGAGATAGGGACATGAGCAGGATCCATAAGGTTTTCCAGAAGAATGGAGTGATCATAAGGAAGCTCGTGAATTGTTGAAATATCCCGAAATCCAGGCCGAGAAAAGTTTTCAAACCAAGGAATTTTTTCCGGTGTTGGTGGTGTCTTATGAGAAATCCATACCCACAGAACTCCTTGGGAGTCGACCACCTCGTATGTTTTCACACAAACTGATCGAGGAATGCTCGCATCTGAAGGGAGCTGTCCAACATCTAATGTTAGAAAATTCAACAGGCATCCCTAACTAAAATGATGCAAGCTTGAGGAATGAGGATGTGAAAAACAAATTACTCAGAAAAGAAATACTAACCAACCTGGGGTATCTTTACACATTTTCCATCCCCTTCAAATTGCCAGCCATGATACAAGCATTCTAGTCTCCCATCAATTAGTTGGCCTTCAGAAAGTTTTGCCAACCTAAATTTGAAAAAGAACGTGATCAAATTTCAAATCCAGTTAGAAACCGTTTCAGAAACTGATACTACAAAGCTTTTAGATTAAATTTTGAGACCGTAAAATGATGCATCACTTTCCCAAACAACAGAAGCTTAATCAGCCAAATTGCTTCCTTATATGATGGAACATCTCATTAAATATTCCTTGCTGATATCAATTGTACCTATTCTCTAGTGGACGTACATTCTTGTCAATTGAAGAGCAACAGCTGATACTCGAGGGAACAAAAATTCCATTACCAGAGACGATATATCTAAAACGAAACAACATGCTGCTAAGGGGTATGCATTATTTGGTAAAAATTTAAAAATCGAACCGAACTAAAATTTAATTCAGTTTTTGGTTAAGTTTTTTCAAATTTTGATTTGAAAAAAAAAATCGATTTTTCATCTACAAACTAAATTTCAGTTCGATTTTGGTTTGGACCAAGCCAAATCAAAAAAATGATTTTTTTTCAAATTAAGAATTGAGTATAATTAAAGTTTAATAACCCTAATTAAGTTACATCTTAATTAAGGATATTTTAAAGTTTAAAATATCTAATTTTTGTATATTTTCACAAACACTATTAGATTAATAACTCAAACTAAATTAAATTTTAATTAAGATTATAATCAATGTTATTTTCAAATTTAAAATTCTTAATTTCATATATTTTGATTTTCTCCAAATCGAAATATTTCGATTCGGAGAAAGTTCAGTTTCAAGGTAAATAAGGTTTGGTTTAGTTTTATAAAAAATGAAAAAAATAGACTTTTCTCTGAATAGTGAAATCAAAATTTCTCCAAGTCGAACCGATAAACACCCATAATGTGACTTACACATGGTCATAAAAATATTGACAGAATAGTAATCTTCTTTAGTCCCCACAGTTTTAGACTAGAACTGGTTTGTGCCATGGTCATCTATACTTACAATTACTCACGGTCTCCTATCCTACTCCTAGAGAACCGGTTTTACCTCCGATTTACTTGAAATCCTTATTCCGGAGTTGCAATATGAACAAGTTATGTGGTCTATGAAGACAGAAAAATTGAAAGAAAAGGGAAAAGAAAAAGGAGATAGACAGTATTTAACTTATAAGTTCGTTCTGCAAAACAAAATGACTCACCTTCCGCTTAGTTGAATAACCTTTTGTATAGAGATACAAATTTTTTCGTTTATAATGGATGACTCTATCTTAGAAGTAATTGTAGTGGATGACCTGCTAAAGTTCAACATCATTTAGCAATATGATAATGAATCAATCTTAAAACATCTAACAGAGTCAACCAGAAGGAGATTAGGCTGCAAACATGAAAGTGATGAATGGAAATGAAGAATTCATCACTGCTGCATGATTTCAGGGAATGGTTACTCTCATAAATACAGACTATACAGTACCATATTAGATGAAGAATTACAACTACCAAGGAGTCAAGGACAAGAGCTGATTAAAGAAATGCCAACTGCTCGGGTTATCCGCGAACTCGTGGAATAAGAATGCTTGAAACTAATGAAAATATTATAACTGTGACTGTCCTGTATTCAAATAAAATAAAAAACAAGAGTTCACCTCTTTGGCTCTACCTGACATCTATGTAATGGTTAGATAAAAACTATATGAGAGTAAGATACCATGTGAATTTATATGTCATATTCAATGTTTAAGGCTTATGTAGGTGCATTTGCTTAGTGTTTAATCAATTGAATTAGTGAGGTTCTTAACCTTATACTGGGAACATTTATTATGAAACAGGTCCCAGCTTCATGCTCCTCGTACAGTGGAGATGCCACCATGGGTCACATTATACCAGCATCACTTTACCAAATAATGCTTTGTTTAACTTTTCTAACGAAAAACTAATAATGTTGTCAGGAAAATCACATTAAATATAAAAATTATCTATTATAACATTTTTCAGCCCCGCCAAAAAAAAAAAAAACTTTTTGTACAAACTTTTCTTCAAGTTATCTTTTTTTCAGGCTATTTGATCTCTATTGCAAATAAATAATTTGAAAAAAAAAATCTCTGCAACAAACTATTTTAAATAGTGATAAAATTCTTCCAGTATCGTCATTGGAAAGATATACTTGTAATCTTTGAAACACTAGAGATTTGGTATACATTGAGTGGCACAACTCAGGACAAACTGAGATCCAAGTTGTTCTTTAGGTGACTAAACTTCGATCAAAATTCGAACACAAAATTAGATCAACAAGACACTTTATAAATAAAAGCAAGCAAGATCTAAGTGAAACGCAAAAGAATATAGCATAAATAGATCAAATAGTTTAGCATCATTTATTGGACTACCTGAAGACTAATTTTAATCTCACACACACAAACACAGAAATAGAGGCAGATTATAACTTGACTCTTCCTAAAAAAAACTTTCTAAAAATTAGAAGAATGAAGGATGAGTAAGACAAAGAAAAAATGGAAAAATAAAATATAAGAGAGAGAGAGCGAGAGACAGAACAAGCTGTAGTTACCTATGTGGACATCGATCCTCACAGCATCTTAACTCTCCATTGCCATCTTTGTACAACACAAGCTGCTTGTCAAAGACAGTGAGACCCAGAGGAGCATCTTCTGGGACATCTTTGGTAAGATACAAAGGGTACCATTCTTCAGTCCAATTATAGTTCACCGTTCCACCCAGGAGCGCATTTGGATCACCAACCTGTTCTGCAACTGCTCTGGACTTCATCCATGGTTTTCTTGACGGTGAATAAGCATGGAGATCCCGATAAGGTTTGTGTGGTGCCAGGTGAAAACCCGCAACAGTTCTCGGTCGTCCTGGTAATGGATTAGACTTAGAGTGTGAAAATTGCTGGGCTTTGCAGAGAATTGCGTCAGACAAAAATGGTTGAACCAGAGCCATATCTTTGACGAGAGCAGTAGATCGAAGAGAAATAATTGAAGGCACCTGATTGAGGTTGAAGGGAGAAATCATGCTTCTTGAACCAGAAGGCTGTCGCTTATGTCCCTCGGGCATTAACTGGGGCCACAGTGCATTACTAGTAAACGGTTAATCTGGGAAACACCCGCGCTTCTCTGCTATTTTTTTAATACTATATGCAGTTTTGTTTTAAAATATGTATAATAC
The DNA here is from genome assembly GCA_030512225.1 of Rauvolfia tetraphylla. Taxonomy (NCBI): domain Eukaryota; kingdom Viridiplantae; phylum Streptophyta; class Magnoliopsida; order Gentianales; family Apocynaceae; genus Rauvolfia; species Rauvolfia tetraphylla. The sequence continues at coordinate 5,247,052 of JAJQKT010000024.1, read as the reverse complement.
AAAAACATTTATTATTTATTATTTATTTTTAAAATTTTTTAAATTTTTTAAAAGTTTTTGAAATACTAAAATTTAAATTTGTCAATAATAACTATATTTTTTCGCAAATAAAATTTAATTTATCAAACAATATCTAATTTTACATCTTTTGACATATAAAAAACTTCAAAATCGATTTTAAAACAGTTATTTTTAAAGATAAAATACTAATCTGCATTACATGCGCTAGCAAGTGGCACAATTTACACATAATTTCAACCCAAAATTGGCAAAAATTACAGTCAATTTTTGACAATTTTGGGAGAAAATTGTACACAATTTTTCACAATTTATGGTGGAAATTGTGTGTGATTTTCCTCAATTTTTGCTAATTGGTAGCATAAATTGTGCACAATTTTCACAAAAAAATTAGCAAAAATTGTGCATAATTTTTGTCAAAAATTAATAAAAATTGGACGCAATTAAAAAATCACATAGGATGCCTCAAAATTGGCAATCAATTATTTGAATGGGTAACATAGGTTATGTAATAGAATGCAAAATTAATTATTCAAATCATATAAGTATTCTTCTTTTAATTACAAAGTCATTGTGAGTTAAGATAAATTTATTAATAATATTTTTCGTTCATAGAGATTAATTAATGTAATCAAGAAGTTCTCGAATTATGTCATCTTTCCATAATTTTGATTTTCTTGAATTATTTCATTCATTTGTTTTTTTAGAGTATTCCTTATTTTTCTTTTTTTTTGGTTAGGAATTTCTTGTCTTTGTATTTCTTTTTTTAAAGTTTTATTTTTATCTTTACTTTTTAATTTATTTTTATTATTAAGTTGATAATTGTTAAAAATAGTGTTTTTAAATTCATTTCTACTAACATAACCTATGCTACCCATTTAAATAATTTCTGCCAATCACATTTTTTGCCACCAATTGGCAAAAATTATTGGGGGAAATTGCACACAATTTCTGCCAAGGCCAATTTCTGTCAATTTTGGGCAAAAATTGTGTGCAAATTGCTCCACTTCCATATGTAAAAAGATATAAAATTAGATATCATTTGATAAATTAGATTTTATTTGCAAAAAAACATTGTTATTTTTTACATATATGAGTTTTAGTATTTTAAAGGCTTCAGAGAAACTTAAAAATTCTTAAAAGTGAATAGTGAATAATAAAATTTTGCACTACATATAGTCCAAAAAAATTATATATAAAAATGACATTTTTTTTCTTTTAACCATCAACAACGGCCGAATTTATTTCGTTATTTTTAATCAAAGAGGCTAAGGTTTATCTAGGAGTGCTATTGAGGTTGCAAATGATAAGGCCTCGTATGGAAATTTGGATCATATTTATTGCTGTTTTTTTACGTTATTTTTAAATTATATAATACAGTACGAAAAAACGTTAATTTTCTCTAAAATCTCTCTCTCTCGTTCCTTTTAGAATTCTCTCAACTTATATATCAAAAAAAATAACATTGTCATTGAAAAACATGTCAATTTAATTACAGTAAGGCAATAAGCAACGATTCAGTGAAGGATTCTCTCGATTTTGAGGTAAAAACTAGTTAAGTCTTAATTAAATATGTAATTGTACCAACTTTTGAACATTCTGTGTGAGTTGCGCCAACTAGTAGAGGAACTTGCATGTAAGTTTCACCAATTGGTGGAGCAAATTGCTACACTTGCTGGCGCAACTCACAGCGAATGTTCAAAATTTTGTTCCTCGTTTTTTAAGAAATTTTTAATAATTTTTTATTTACTAGTGCAATTATTTTTCTATCGTTTGTCATTATATTTAAGGTGTACTGTGTCGTAATTATTTCTATTATTATTGTATACGTATTTTATAATATTGCAAGCATATGTAACGCAGTAACACATATTCAACAAAGTGCAATAGATGAATTGCAGAAACGACAAAATGGTCGCGATATGAGATTTCATTGAACGCTTCACAGGGATGGTGAAGGTCCATTATTGCCATCAAATTTATTCAAAGAATTTTTAGATCTTAACAGAGTCTAGGATTTGAGTCCTTTTTTGGGTACACACGATTTATTTTCTAAGAAAGAGGAGCTAGTAAAGTGGGTGAAAGTCGCAGCATTGTAGGTAAGGACTTTGCTGAAAATTGCTTGCTCGAGAAAAGGCGACAAAATCGAAAATAGATTCGTTGAACTTAGGTGTGAGATAGACAGAGCATACTGAAAATTTATTTCTGCTCCGAAGGATCAGGCAGCAACGGAGGTGGAGAATAAGAAGCGAAAGCCTAAGGGTACGAAAAAATGTCACTTTCGACAGAAATTCATGGGTAGAGAGCATTACGAGGAAGTGTGAATCTTGTGGCAATATGCGGCAAACACAATCATGAGCTCAGAATCTGGCACGGTCATTCACTAGCTGTGCGGATGACAGAGCGAGAGTTGAGGATCACGGAGGAAATGAGCAAATCTCATGTTCAGCCCAAAACATATATTAGATCATTTGAAGCAAGAGAACACGAGAACTGTGGTTAGATATATGTTTTGATAACATCTAATTAATGCTCCTTATATGTACGTTTATATATGTGTACTAAAATTTGTTGACAATATGGATAACATATATTTGTATTGGTTGCTCGCACTGGGCGAAGACTGTGTACAATGCTCGACACAAGTCAAAGGTGGCGAGCATAGAGGGTCGGACAGTGATTCAACAATTTTTCAAGTTGTTCAATAACAATGGATACATCAATTGGCTTAGAGTTGAGCCAGTGGCTGAAATTATGAGTGATTGTATTTTCACTCATCCAATTCATGTTTACTTACTCATGCGTATCTATTTGTGTTAATAATGGATATGACATACAAGATTAACAGGTGCGTTATAATTCTATCGTAAAAATATCGTATTTTAGTTATATATAATATTTCTTAATTAAAAATATATGTGAAATTTTGTTCGCGTCAGAGTGTTTAATAAATCATCTAAAATATGTATAATATGTCATACTTGGAGATCGTCAGTGTCATCCCGACATGTCAAAACTTTCTCATTGCTTGCGCTTGGATAAGCATTGAGCAGGCAGACAGTTATTGGTAGGTGTTAGAGTGCGTTAAGGAGATATTCGACAAAAATTTCCTCCCCAACATTATCGTGACTGATCAGGAGCTCGGATTAATACAGGTCCTGCTTGATGCATTTCCTAATTCTGAACACATGTTGTGCCGTCAACACATTTCGAAGAACGTTGAGCATATGTGCTATAAGACTTGCGGTGATAAGGCAGTAGCCAAACAGTTCTTGAAAGGTACATGGAGAAGGTTGATTGATTCTCTTACGAAGGAAGAGTACCAGCTTAATTATTCAAGCATGCAGTCATAATTGTCAATATTTGGGAAGATGATTACGTACATATATGAGACATGGTTGGATTCACATCGAAAATATTTTGTTCGATTCTGGGACAGGTCAGATCTTACACTTCAATACAAAAATAACTAATCGTGTAGAGAACTCTCATGCAACAATGCAGTCATATCTGGGGAATCTAGGAAAGGCATCTAGTGCCTTCGACACTGTTTGGTCGAATATTGATTCTATGATTAAGACTCAGGTAGTAGAGATTAGGAGTACTTTGGAGCAGTGTCTGTATGTCGATAAGTATCACATCAACATGCATTCGATCCTAGGCCCCTTATGCTATAAAGTCACTCACAAGGCGCTATAGATCATTTTAGATGAGTAGGACTGTATGTAGAAGATGCTGCATGACATCAGTGCTTGTCGCTACTGGCTGTGGAGTACTCATGGTCCTCTTTGTGTTTGCAAAATACTTACACATATGAGCACCGAAAAGCCTTTTGCCGTTGATGATTTGCATCCATTTTGGAGCGCGCATGACTTCTTCATGCCTGCTTCGCAGTATTTTTATCAGTCTACAACACAACTTTATGATGATCTCTACGAGCAATTCGAGACTTTGCAAAATTAATGATGAAGAGGGGTCCACTGAATGACGACATTTTTCGGTGCAAATAAGTCAAATGTTATATTCAGAATACAATGGTCATCAGGAACCCCCCGCCCGGGTGACAAAGGACAGGCCGAAGATGGACTCGACCAAAAGGGACAAGTCTCACTGGGAGTACATATAGGTTTCAAGAACTGCCTACAAGCACTCGTTCAGAAGTAGCAACTCCTAAGGCCGATCTTCGAGTGGGTCGAGAGAACGCAGCGGGTCTAGAGGCTGGGGCTCGCGGTCTAGCGAACACTGTTTTGGTTCCTCTACGGGTGCTTCTAGATGCGAAGATACAGAAACATCTATATTTCTTTGGTAGAATCAGTTTTATGCCTTCATCATTTTTTTTATACTTGACAGGGTTAACGTTAGAGCAGATGGGAGTTACGAATTCCAAGTTGTCACACATTTACTTTACGGGAGAGAAGATGCTTGGTTCCAAGTTCGACCAAACTATGATGGGAGGTTCATAGTTATTTATTACTATATGATGATATCATAGGCGGCTCACCCTGCATTATGATATTTTTGCACCAACTAGAGCACTGGCATGTTTACCGGTCCAACCTTAGTGATCGGTGGCTCACATTGCCGAACATAGGTTGGGTAATTGCAACAATCTGCAATGTAGCATTCGTTTGCTTATCCCGATCACAATCATGGATTATCTACCTCTTGACTCGCAGGCTGAAAGGACGGATGCAATTATGATTATTAGCCTTCTATAGGATGCCAATCATTTTGTCGCAGTAAGTACCTTTACGAATCAAGTCTTTATCCTTGGTTATTATGTTTTTTTATATAATTATGGCTAGAAAAAATCTTATTTACAATTTTAATGCTATTTTTGGGACATCTTTTGCAATGAAAATTTTGAGCATGCACAATGTAGTAGGAGTGTGTATAAATAAAAGATAAGGTATGATTATATGTTTTGTTTGATTTTAAGTTTTGAGTCATTGATGATATTTCTTTTTGAACTCTCTTCTTGTGTGCTCATAATTATATGCATGCTTGTACACACATAAATATGAATGGTCAATTATTGAATCTTTGACCATGTGTGTTAAGAGAAATAGAGATAATATAAGGCACATAAAGTATTATTCGTGTCTTTAGGGGTGTGCAATCGGTTTTTCGATTCTGTTTTGGTTTTGCTATTTGATTTTCAGTTTGATTTTGCAATATTTTTCAAAAAATTAAAAAATTAAACCCAAATTTTATAAAATTGAACCGAAATAAATTAATTTGATTCGGTTGTAAACCGAATTTAAAAAAAGAAACAATAAGAACGTATTACAGACATGCGTTCTTAATGTAAATACGCATGTTTGTAATGCGTTAATTTTTAATGTTATTTTAAAATTTTAGTTTTCTGACATAAGAACGCATTATCTAAATGCGTTATCATATGTTATTTTTTAAAAAAATTTGGTTTTTCGATTTGGCTTTAGGTATGGGCACAAAAACCAAAAACCAACCAAATTTTATCAATTCTTTATAAACCAAACTGAAATATAAAAAAATTGAACCCAAATGTGAATTTCGGTTCGATTCAGTTCAGTTTTTTGAATTGCACCAAATAATGAACACCCCTACATGTCTTCTGATAAAGGAAATATATATAAAATGGATAAAGTATTCCAATTAAAACATACTAGTGTAGTTTAATGGTATTTTCTATGAACAATATTGGAATGCTATAACGAAACTTAGGATAATTTATTGAATGAATCGCAAGGAAATGATCTCATTTTGTAGTCTATTTTATGGAATCTGATAACACAGAAATAATTTATTTTGTAATACATTCGCCAATTTTGTGCAAGATTTTAAGAAATAAAATTTATTTTCATTAAAAGCATCCATTTAGACTTGGATGCATTTGGAAGAGTGGGGTATGATCAATTTTAAAACATTATTTTTGAAATATATATTCCATGAGTTACTATTTTTGGAATTTTATTTCAAAGTTAAATTGTTCAACTATGTCTTCAATTTTGAATTTTGAAAATATTTTTCAAATATTCAAGTCAGATCCACTCGTATATTAGTTTTAATCCTGCAGAATAATATAATTGATATAAAGTGTTGTATTAGCATTTAGAGCTCATCTAATTTTTGACATATGTGTATAGCATGTTGTAAAATATCTCTATAAAGGTTACTAAATGAGGGAAGAAATCTTAAAGTTTAGGATTTTTTTCAATTTTTAGTAATTATTGGGATTGCCTAAGGTAGGGCAAACCCATCAAGATTATTGAAAATGTCAAATGAGTTATGACTTCCCTAAAATCATAAATATGTTTGAGTACTTTTATTTCTTTTGTGAATAGTAAGAGATATCTTATCTCATTTATTCATAAATTATTCGCAATAAGATTTTTTCTTATCCTTGTTTGATAAAATTGAAGTACTTAATACTTCAAAAGGTTTCAAAACATTTCATGATATTCTGTTTATTTTTATCATAAAGTATGTGGTGAGATTGAAAAATGGAACTATACTTTGATATTTGCGGGAATAAAACTAGTTGTAATTTAAGTTACCTCTACCTTTGGAAAAGGTTTAAAACCACTTTTGTGTATTAGATGAGGTTTCTTTTGAGTTGTTTTTACAACAATGTTTGAAAAGCATATCTCTAAGGACTACATATACGAAAGTTTCCAATTGAGGTTAGGAATTTAAAACTCTTAACCAATGTAGTTGGATAACGATAATAACTGGTTGTTTATTTGAGACTATTTTTAACTCCAAAGGATTTAAATTTATTATCCTTTTATACACTCCATACAATTTTTCAAAAGAACAAAAAGAGAGTGGGAATGGTTCTTTTGTCTCATATAATGGAAGTTTGTAATGGTTCTTTTAAAATTACCATGTTTAAGGAACCATATAAAGAGCACTCTTTTTTATTTCTTTCATTGATTAACGATTTCATTTGAGTGATTGTAAAGCTTTCTTCCGTTCCATGATCATATTGCAATAGAGTGATTATAAAGTTTTCTTGGTAACACTACGGATTTTTTCAATCACTCATAAAGAAATTTACTTGATTATTTTATGTAGGCCAAATGGAAAAATGTAAGAATTTGGTTCATTGAAAGACCTATATGTGACCAACATATTATAAGTAATTATTATATTTTTCCTATCTAAGTAAATCCAATAAATATTATTAAAGATATGATTGGTTATGGTTTTGAAAAATAATCCGGTTGTTTCCTTAATGGAAGAAAACTCTAATTGGTATCCATCATATGAAGGTTAGTGTCACTAACCTAGCCTATATAAAGTTTTGTAACACCGCAATTGAAGAGTTTTAACATTGATAGGCATAGGTTAGAAGACTCATACAAAACAACTCAGAGATGGAAGAATCAATGCGGTTCAAATCAAGATATTATTTTTACACAAATACTTGAACAACCACGGTTAAAGATATGCATTTTAGTTTTTCTACTGCAAGACATATTTCGTTCATGTCTTTATTAAATTTATTTCACATTAGCCACAAGAACATGATCTACCTCAATGTACTGTTAGATTAGTAAGAAATATATCAAAGATGCATTGACTAGTTACAATTTTGAGTGCATTGCAAGAGCATTGTAGTTGGCACGAAAATTGGAGTGGGTGGAGAACCATCATCTCCTCACACAAAAATTTCAAGTATGTAAAATACTTAGTGACATGATCTAGGTTGCCCTGTTTTAGGGGGTGAATTTCATAAATAGGTCTAGGAGCCTGAAGGAGTCACCATTCAAGAATCAGGATTTCAAATCTTCCCATACTTCTGCCACTGCGTTGAGCCATAGATTATAAACATAATAATACCAGTTAGACAAAAAGTTCTTTTTTCAATAACTTTTTTGAACAAAAGTAAAATATGAGATTTTCAATTTCAGACTTCAATAATAAATAATCACACATATTGATTAATTTAGTTTTCAAATTTAGATTCAAACTTCGACTTTTAGATTTAGTATTTAGATTTTTAATTTTATGATCTTAAAAAGATTTTGTGTAATCAAAATATTTTTGGTAAAGGTTTTTGTATCTAAATGTGTTTGAATAATATGACCATTCATACAAAACGTTTTCAATGTTATTAACATTGATTTGAACAAGTTTTGACAAAGTTTAAAAAGTTTAGATGAAAGTTTGGTCGTCCAAACTTTGAAAATGGTACTGTGCTTCCAGAGAATTTCGGACCCAAGTTCGGACGCATGGAGAAAAGTTCGGAGGTCCAAACTTTCTCTGATAAGCATGGTCACTGTTTTTTCAGAGAATTTCGAACGCAAGTTCGGACGCATAAGGAAAAGTTCAGACGTCCGAACTTTTCCAGACAGCTTTACACAGTAAAATTTGGACGCAAGTTCGGACGCATAACAGAAAGTTTGGACGTCCGAACTTTATTGTTACTAGCCGTTTTATAGCTGTTGCATTTGATTTTTCACATCTATAAAAGCTATAAACTTCAGAATTTTTGTAACTCTTTAATCTTTATGAACTCCAAGCATTCCAAAAGCTTTTAGCAAACTTCAAAGCTCTCTTATCTTGTGCATTCAATTGATTATTCAAAAGGCATCAAAGTGTGAAGGTAAAACATTGTGTAAACATCTACCAACAAGTGGTAACATCAACACACTATTCTTTATCTATCAATTTGTGTTGTTCTACTAGCTCTAGCAAGGTTATCTTGAAGTTGTGATTCAAGGTTGTTTGAGATATAAAACCATTGAGTTTGGTAAGCCTTGCATTGTAAAAGTTACTAGAAGAGGTTGTGAGTGTAAAACCATAGTATGGTGAGCCTCTCTTGTAATCTGTAAACCTGAGCTAATAGTAGAGTGTTTGAAATCCTTAAGTGTGAGCTTAAGGTAGTGGACGTAGATCTTGAGGATCGAACCACTATAAATTGCTTGAGTTCTTTGCTATTGCTTTCTTCATTGCTTCACTTTAAACTGTCTCTATTTTGCCTATATAATTTGTTCTTGGTCTAAAAGTATAAAAGGTTTAATTTTGCAAAAATTAGCCAAATACCTAATTCATCCCCCCCTTCTTAGGTATTTCAATTGGTATCAGAGCTAGAACTTCTTTGTGTGGTTTTACAACCTAGAAGACAAAGATCCTATGGCTAATATGTCAAACTTACCTTACCTAGAAGGATCCTCCACAAATAGACCACCTTTGTTTGATGGAACAAATTACACCTTCTGAAAATCTAGAATTAAAATTTATATTTGTTCTATCAATTTTGATTTGTGGAACATAATTGAAAAAGGTCCTTATGTCCCAATGAAAAAGAGAAAAACCTACTTCTACTTGGGAGGAGATGAAAGCTATCATGAGAAAGAGGTTTGTACCTAGTCATTACTATAGAGATCTTTATCGAAGAGTACAAACTCATTTTCAGGGAAGTAAATCTGTTGATGAATATTACAAGGAGATGGAGATAGTCGTTGTTAAGGATAATGTGGAGGAAGATCAAAAAGCTATAATGGAAAGATTCTTGGGTGGATTAAACAGAGAAATAGCCAATCTAATGAAGTTACAACAATATGTAGACATTGAAGAGATGGTGCATATGGCTATAAGAATTGAAAGTCAATTGAAGCAAAGCAAGATCCCTATGGGTTGAAACTTTGGAAGCTCCACCTATGGAAATTCTTCATCAAATTCCATATCAAGTTGGCCTAGGAGAGATTCCAAAGAGACAAAATCAGCCCCTACCCTAGAGACGAAGTCTAAAAAAATAGGGTGCAATTTGATTTGAAAAATCCACCAATTGAAGGCAGAGATAAGGGAAAATCTCAAGCACAAACTTCAAGAAATAGGGACATCAGATGCTACAAGTGTTTGGGAAGAGGCCACATTTCTTCTCAATGTCCTAACCAAAGGACCATAGTAATAAGAGGTGGAATCATTCAAGCCAATAGTGAAGGAGAAGAAGAAGAACTGCCACAATTGGAAGTGGATGGTGAAGTAGAGAAAGAAGAGAGTGATTCTCATGAAAATGAAGACCACGATGCACAAATAACTTGTGTGGTGAGAAGAGTACTCAATGCTCAAGTTAAGGAGGAAGAACGTAATATAGTCCAACGAGAAAACATCTTCCATGCTAGATGTAAAGTGTATGGTAAAACTTGTAACTTAATCATTGATAATGGAAGTTGTGTAAATGTGGCAAGTAAAAACATGGTTGATAAATGGGGACTAACTTGTATTAGCCATCCAAAACCTTATAGGTTGCAATGGTTAAATGAATGTGGTGAAGTGAGAGTTAGTCAGCAAGTTAGGGTACCGCTTGTTATCGAAAGCTATGAAGATGAAGTTTTATGCGGTATGGTACCAATGCAAGCTCCACACACGCTATTGGGAAGGCATTGGCAATTTGATAGAAGGGTTGTTCATGATGGATACAAGAATAGGAACATTTTTTAAAAAGATAGGAAGAATGTCACCTTAATACCACTTACTCCACATGAAGTTTACATTGAGCATAAATTACTCCAAGGCAAGATGAAGGAATCAAGCCCAAAAAGCCAAGAAGTCCAAAAATGCTGCAAGGACTTCACCCAACCCCAGAAGCACCAAACTGACTCCAACAACCCCTAAAGGCAATCAATTTCAGTCAACAAACAAGGGAGACAAGGTTGAACAAGTGCCAACCAGATTGGAGATCAACCAACAACCATTGACTTTAGCAACTAAAGGGTGACAAGTCACAAAAATTCAGAATGGAAGAAAAGGAAAAGAGAAGAAAGAAAATTTTGATTTGAATGTAATATATTTAAGAGATAGAAAGAAGAGTTTCTATGTAAAACAAAGAGAGATCAAAAGTGAACTTGTAAATCATAAGCCTATGATCTTACTCAAGTATAGGGAGGCTTATTTTTCTATTGTTGACATAGATAATTCCACTCCTAATTGTATTATTTTTCTCTTGCAGGAGTTCGAAGATGTATTTCCTGAAGAGCTACCAAGTGAATTACTACAAATAAGGGGAATTGAGCACCAAATCGACCTAGTTCCTAGAGCTCCACTTCCAAACAAGCCGGCCTACTAAAGTAATCTCAATGAGACTAAGGAACTTTAAAGGCAAGTAGAGGAACTCTTAGCAAAAGGGCATGTAAGAGAAAGTGTGAGCCCATGAGTTGTACCCGTTCTTCTAGTACCAAAGAAAGATGGACCTTGGAGCATGCGTGTAGATTGCCAAGCCATCAACAAGATAACAGTAAAGTATTGTTTTCCTATCCCTAGACTTAATGATACACTTGATGAATTGAGTGGTGCTACTTACTTTTAGAAAATAGATCTTAAATGCGGATACCATTAGATTATAATTAAAAAAAGTAAATGAATGGAAAATAGCCTTCAAAACAAAACATGGACTTTATGAATGGTTAGTTATGCCTTTTGGACTAACATTAAGTGCCAAGTTCTTCTATGAGATTGATGAATCATGCTTTGAGGGATTGCATTAACAAATTTGTTGTGGTCTATTCTGATGATATTCTAATTTATAGCAAAACCCTAAAAGATCATTTAGGCTATTTAAAACATGTGTTATGTCTTTGCCAATTCCAATAGAACTTTGGGTACATATCTCTACGGATTTTATTTTAGGGTTACCAAGATCTAAAAGAGGTAGGGATTCCATATTTGTTGTTATTGATTGATTATCTAAAATGGCACATTTTATCCCTGGCAATAAAATTGATGATGCTACTCATGTTGCTAATTTATTCTTTGGGAAAGTTGTGTGTTTCCATGGACTTCCAAAAAGTATTGTAAGTGATAGAGATGCTAAGTTCCTAAGTCATTTTTGTCTTGTTTTGTGGGGAAAGTTGGGAACTAAGTTGTTATTTTCTACTACTTGTCATTCACAAACCGATAGACAAACTGAAGTAGTAAATAGAACTTTAGGAACTATGCTTAGAGCCATTATTAAAAAGAATTTGAAATCATGGGAAGAATGTTTATCATTCGTTGAATTTGAATATAATCGATGTGTGCATTCTTCTACACATTATTCGCCTTTTGAAATTGTCAATGGTTTTAGCCCACTTACGCTAATTGATCTTGTTCCTTTACCTTTAAATAAACTAACTAGTTTGGATGGAAATAAAAAGGCAGATGTGGTTAAGGGGTATTCATGAGAAGGCAAGGCAAAAATTTTGCAACAAACACCAAGTATGCTACTCAATACATCAAGGGAAGATGCCAAATAGGCTTCAATGTTGGACATTGGGTTTGGGTACATTTTCGCAAGGAATGATTTCCACATCAATGAAAATCAAAGTTGGAACCAAGAGGAGATGGACATTTTTAAATAATTGAGAAGATCAATGACAATGCCTACAAAGATGATCTCCTAGGTAAGTATAATGTTAGTGCTACATTTAATGTTTCTGACTTAACTTCTTTTGATGTAGGTAATGAAAAATTCAAGGATGAATCCTTTTGAGGAGAGGGGGAATGATGAAGAGCAAGTTTCAAAGGATGAAGAAGATGGCATTTCAGGAATTTCTTAGGGGCCTATAACTCGTTCAAGATCCTAGAAGTTGAGGCAAGCCATGATCAACTACATTCAAGGAAAAAAAAAAGACGAGTTGGACATTTCTCTTCAAGAAAGATGATTCAAGATTATAAAGAATCTAAAGACTAACACTTATTCAGCATTTAAGATGACCTGGAGGTGTAGAAATGAAGGACATTCTTGGAAATGGAAGTGGCGACCAAGAAAGTTTGGAATAATGCTAAAAGGGATTTTCTAACTCTACTAGGAAATCTAAGGCATTTAGATTCTCCATGTGGCATTAGGAGTCGCAACAAATTTGATTTGGATTTCCTAATTCATCTTGGAGATATAATTCTTTTTATATTCACATTTCTTTAGGGCTTTTTAAACACTTATTTTCTTTTGTTAAAGTCCAGATTAATTAGATTTAGTTCTTTTTAGATTTAGGATTATCTATTTGGGCTTTTAATTAGGGTTTCCTAATTCAATTTGGAGAAAAGATTTCCAATACTTTGTACTATATTTAAAGGCCAAATTTCGGCCAAAATAGGGGAAGAATTTAGAATTTTCATGTGAAATATCAAAGAGAGTTTTCTTTTCAATTCCAGGGTTCATCTTGAACTACTTTGACTTACCAAACAAGAGTTTATTTGTGGCTTCACCTTTTAGATATTAGTTTTTGTTTAAAAACAACAAGGGCCAACATAAAGTCAAGCTCAAACTTATTGGAAAAATCTTAAGGGGATGAAAATCCAACGAAGATTGTTGGGTCTTACTAATTCTAGAGTAAGGTTTGCTTCTAAGAGATGTTTTAAAGATAAAAAAATGGCTTACAAAACTCCCCCTTAGATTGAACTCACTTTTTAAGCTAGTTTGGATTTGAAGGATTATAAGTCTGAACCCATGTTTCCAAGTTCGAATTGAAAAATATGCTTGGTTATGACTATCTTTTTAACAAATGATTTTCTCAAAGTTGTCCAAGCAAGGTTGGCGTGTCATTTTTTGCTAAAATATGCTATGTGAGGTTGTAGAGTGGCATAGACATAGGCATAAAAATAGTGTAATGACATAAGAAGATAAAAATAAGGTTTAGTGACATAAACCGTGGTGTTTCTTTTGTTGCTATTTTGAGCTTAGAAAAATGTGATTGTTTAATTTTTCAAAGTAAACATATTTAATAATCTGTTGTGCTTAATTAAATTTGACATGTAAATATTAAAAATTTTAATTGTTGTAGCTCATTTTCATCAACAATAATAGTTCAAAGAGTTAAAAGACCCAATTACAATAGTGATACATCTTGGACAAAGGAAAATATTAATTACAAAATAAATTTAAAATATATAATGTAATGGCTCAAGTATGGATTTAGTGATTAATGATGGAGAAATCAACTATATTTGTTCAAAAATTATTTTATACTTTTTTAATTAAATATTTTTATTTTATTATTTGATTAGAATTATTTTTGAATAGTTATATTATTAAATTTGAATGTCATGATAGAATTCGATATTATTACATTACATGCATGTGTCATAAATTTTAAGGGCAATATTGTCGTCTTCATGCCTCTCTCCATTATTTAGTGTCCAACTAAAGTTATACACGTTAAAAATTGATCTACTAACATATTTGAAAAGTATTTTAATTAATCGTATAATTTGATTTGTTTAAAATTTTTAAACTCAATTCCAAACTTAAAATTGCTATTATAAACTTTAAGATTCCTACGGTATTAAAAATATGACATAGAATAATAGTTGTCTGAAAATCATTCATATACACTAAAAAATAAAATAAAACTTTTCTCTTAATCGTAGTGTTTGTAAGAAGAGAAACTTCCACAGGTGACCCTAAATATTCCACGTCTATATTGCGGAGAAATCGATCCCAAAACACTGCGACTGGGAAAAAAAGTTGAGAACAATATCAAACAGCAGCCACAAGACAAGAACTGTACAGTATTGGAAGAATCTCTGTAATTATTTTTTTATAAAAAAACAGAATAGAACTGCTTATTGTCTTTGGGGAAAAAATGGAAAAATCGCAGAAAAACGACAACCAAACCGTACCCTGAGACTCTCCTCTCCTCTCCACAATCCAACCATGGCTACTGCTTTAGCTCCCATTACCAATGCTTTCAGCAGAGCTCCGAATTGGCAGCTCCTTCCCACAGGCACTAATTCTCCGAGGACTTCAAGGGTGGCTCTTCAGCTTCCTCATTATAGATGTGCTGAGCAGGGTACCACTAGGGTGGTTTGTACTTCTTTGTCTGCGGCAATGCCTTTGTCGAAACCTGATGTTCTAGTCGATACCATTCTTTCCAAGGTTCAGTAGCCCTGTTCATCCGTTCTAACGTTTATTAATTTTTAGTGTTAATGATTCTGTGTAATCAGATACAGACAATTCCTGAATCTTGGATTTTGTTGGAATATGATGATATTTTGTGCAAAATTCGTTTCTTTTGTTCAGTATTTGAAGGGAAAGAAAAATGAAATGGCAAACCATGATGGGAGAAATTAACAATTCTACAGAAAACTTCCTTCTATTTCTGAATCATAATAGAAAAATAAGAGGAACATTTTTGTTTTACATTTTTTCTTCATTTTCCTTTTCTATCGTTCAAATCGAGTGCATGATCCATACAACGCCTTGTTTGTGTCAGACATACATTTCAGAAAGTTTATTAACGATTCCCAAGAATACTTTTATTCTTACTGATGGAATGATATTTAGAAGCCATCCAAACCAAGTTCAATTTTCTTTTCCGTTCATCTTTTTGTTGGATAACAGGAATATATACCTGTAATTGGCGTTGTGCTTGATTTTTGATTCCTGTGTGGCCGCGGCTCTTGCAGGGCGAGGTACAAAGTTAGTTCTAGGAGTTCTAATATGTGTAGCCTATTGACTTTGCTTCTACTCGTCCACTGAGGAACTGATAATACATATGAATGGAGATTTCTATATTAGTGATTTCTTTTCCCACTTCTATTAGACTGAATTTATGCTCTTATACGGTTTTAGTTGCATTTTAAATTAAATGTAGTTACTTTTTCCATATTAGGTTGTACATACTGATAGGGGAGTTTTGCTGACAAGGGATCAACACAGAAAGGTAGCTGAAGTAGTTGATGAATTGCGACAATTTTGTGTGGATGAACCCGTGAAGTGCCCTCTTATTTTTGGAGGTAAAATTCCTAATACTTCCTATGGAAACTTTTAATGATATAAAAATTCCTGTATCATCCTTTGGAGAACTTTCCTGTTAAATAGCTTGGTTCCCAGACTCATGATCATTTTAATAGTATAGCATTTGAATAATGCAACACTTTTTTGTTTTTCTTTTTCTCTGAGAAACAACTTTTTGATGAATATATGGGAATTTACTTGTTTGTTAGCACCTTTGAGGCAATAGCAACAATACTGCTTGGTCACAATTTTCTTAAGAAATTAATTAATTAATTAAATTATTGTTATTGTCTACTTTTTGCACAAGCCCTGTGCAAAAGGATTATTTAATTTCTTGAATGTGAATTTCATTTTGGAAAGACAAAGCTACATTTCTTGTAAATCTATTAAGATTCGCTGTATGTTTATTTACAGTAGCTTCTTCTGATGAAGTTTTGAGAAGTTTATGTTCCCTCTGTTATTTCTCCTAAATGATTGTCATCAGAATCTTTGGTCTTAGTTTGCATAAAACAGAAACAGGAAGAACTAAACCTGTGAAAACTGTTCCCACAAATAAGAGAAAAGGGAAAAAAATTCTTGCAGTAAAGTATCTATTTAATTGATAGTATATGGGCATGCAACCAACAGTTATAGATGAATTAAGCTAACTTAGAGTTTCAAGGTCTGCAGACTTGGTTTGGCACCTGTTGATGAAAGTCTAGATGAGCCTCTACTGTGATTCTGTGAAAATCCACTAAGTGTTGGTCATTGTTAACTCACAAGCACTGACGTGGTTCAATTCCTTAGTCACATGAATATAGATAATGACGGGAGGTGCTGTCAGAGGATATAGTTACCTTAAATTCAATGAAATTCCTCGCTATTCTACTCTTCCACATGAATTTCAATTATCAGTAATGCGTTTCAACTCTGGGTTTAATAAAATTGAAATTTTAAATTGGGTTTGTCACAGTACTTTAAACTTAAACTGTTTCTTAGGTGGCTTCTGGCCTAAAGGTGTCTTTGACTGAAATAGCTGCCAAGTTCTTTTCTCCCCCCCCCCCCGGGCTTTTTTCCCCGATCTCCTTTGTTGCTATTTCCTGGGTTTCAAGATTTACTTATTTCTAGTGTATACCTTGTCACTGGATTATATTCATTACATTATCTATACTATGATGGTAAGCTTAAATATCCTTTTCAGATGATTTCTATTTCTATAATTGTCGAGTAACAAGCCCTCCCAAAATTCTTTCGTGTTAGTACAAGTTGTGTAAATAAATAAATCCAGAATAATGCAGTGCTTCAATATCTGTATTGTCATATGAATCACGCTACATCCTTCTCAGCCCTGATCCTCAGAATCCAGCACACAACCATCAAACAGGAAAAAGGAAAAAAAAAAGAAGAAAAAAGGAAGAGCGGAAGGCAATTGAAAGAAGACAAGTCATCACTAAACTGCTGATATGCGCGTGTGTTTTGAAATGAAACAAATATTTAAAATCAGATGTCTGCATGTTTACTAAAACTTCTCATTGTTAATTTCAAAATAAGTTTTGTGGTACTTTTATGAGTAGCACTTCTGATGTTTGTTTCTAGAAGCTGAGCTGAGCCAAACAATGAGAATCGCTCTGGCTCTTTATGAGCTGGAGAAAATTTTCTATAAGCTCAAATTTGTTCCAGTTAAAATGTCAGAAAAGTTCTG
Organism: Rauvolfia tetraphylla; assembly: GCA_030512225.1. NCBI lineage: Eukaryota > Viridiplantae > Streptophyta > Magnoliopsida > Gentianales > Apocynaceae > Rauvolfia > Rauvolfia tetraphylla. The sequence continues at coordinate 5,229,647 of JAJQKT010000024.1, read as the reverse complement.
TGTATGGGAATTGACATTGCACATATGTGCTGAACCCTTCTTTAGATATATCTGCTTGAACCTGTCCTTGCTGTGTCTTCTTTTGATTAACCAAAGACACATTGGACATTTGATATCTTAACATTAAACCCTACTAAAGGGCCTTTCTCATTTACTTAAAATAAAGTTTTTTCAACTTCTCCTTTTTGGCTTCAAGGCTGCACTGCTGAGGAATTCTATAACATTTTGGCAATGAGGAACTAGAAAACTACTCATAGAAGGGACAGAAATAAAAATTGTTGATAGAGTGTTTGTCTTATACAAATAGATTTCTTTGTGAGATCATTTTTTCCGTTCATTGTTGAATTTTAGTTTTATTGTTAACACAGTGAGAAGTTTATGTAGCTGTACATGTGAAAATATATTTCAAATATTAATTAATTATTTAATAAATTAATGTTCTTGATGTGATATTCAGACATCTTGTTTATATAGTTGTTTAATGGATGCTCTAAAAAATTGCTGATTTTGACATGGCTAAGATACTTATGCAAAGAAATATGCCTTGTTTATTCACAATTTGGTTTTAGAGTTAGCAAATGAGAAAGTTTTTGAAATGTTTATTTTCATAGAATAATAATTGATCGTGTTCTTTGCAGAGTGGGATGTCGTGTATTGTTCTAATCCCACATCACCTGGTGGTGGCTATAGGAGTGCCCTAGGTAGAATATTTTTTAAAACCAAAGAAATGATTCAGGCTGTTGAAGCCCCTGACGTGATAAAAAATAAAGTCGCTTTCTCTGCTATGGGATTCATTGATGGTGAGGTTTCCTTAAAAGGTATGTTTGCTAGCTGACATTTCTCTATTCCCCTTCTCATCATCTTCTCCATCTCTCTCCTTGAGTGTGTATCCATGTTGCCTGCCATAGACTCAGTTCCAGGTATACTTTTTAATGGAACATGCATCAAAACTTCAGAGGTTATGCAGAAAAAGGAGACTGTAACCAAACTGGGCTTACTGCAATCAGATCTAAATTGAGCTCGTGGGTATTTTTATCACTGTCACATTAAAATTTATTTGCAGGATACAAATATGATAGCATATAAATGTTGATATCTGCATTATTTCCCTTTTAACCGATATATGTAACACCGTATCTCCAAAATAAATCCTGCAGATTAGTTGAATCGCTTGTAGGAACTTAGCCAAGCTCAATGTGGTTGCAGGTCCTTTCCTTTTTTTTTTTCTTCTCTTCTTTTTTCCCCGTTCTGAAAATGAGAACAAATTTGAATTTTGAAAAAAGAAAATGTGGGCCAATGAGAGAGAATGTGATGTCTTCTGAGGGAACGCCATTTTTCTGAGAATGGAAAATAATTTGAAATGGAGATTTTTCATTCACAAAACAAGATTCTCGCACTTTTTTCTGACAGTAGATTCACACCATAGCAAGGGTGATATGGATTTGCTAGACATGGATGAAAGTATGGCCTTAGGAAGAAATGGAAAGAATATATTCATGTTGACTACCACACATAATGCTTTCTTTGGTTCATGTAGCCGATCCTGATTTGGGATTAAGACTTGGTTGTTGTTGTTGTAGTAGTTGAGACTCCATGTAAATATGCCAGTGCGTCATCTTTAGGTTGCTAGTTGTTGGAGTTAAAGGGGGTTGCCCACTGGAATTATAAGAATTCTGTTCCAATCGTCTTGATCTGAATTCTCTATTACTCTTCTCTTTCATCTTCCACTCCATCTGTGCCCTTGAGTGAGGCATGCCCACCATAGACTTAATAAGAATTCCAGAACCATAGACAGAACCTAGGGGACAGGGGGTGGCAGTTGTCCCCTTCCCTGATACTTTTAAATATTTTCTTATGCGTATTTATTTTTTAGGCTTTTAATCACTTTTTTCTTTCAAATTCGTGCCCCCCTCCCCTCAACTGGAAAAAAGATTGAAAATTTCTTTATATGGGTCGATGTGGATTCTTGCTTCTGAATGAGAAAATTCTGGTTCTGTCTATGCTGGAAACACTCCTTCATGGAACTGTATCAAAAGGATTATTTATGGCAAATCAAGGTTATTGCTTTGAGGATCTGATTTAGTTTGTGGGTATTTTATCATTGTCGAATTGAAATTTATTTGCATGGTACAACCATAATTATTTCTAGGTCCTGACGTCTGTTTTGATTGTGCTTTAACCAATTATGCAACATCCTGTCTCAAGTTAGGTCCTTCGAATAAGCTGAATGGCTTTGACAAACATAGGCTTCAAATAATGTAATTTTAAGTGTGTGAGATATTTGTTGAGGCTCGATCTCTGGGCGGTACTTCATCTTTAGGTTACTATTAGATGATGTTGAAGATGGTTTCCAACTAGAATTCCGTTCCATGATGATCTTGATATCTAAGAAGATGCACCCGTAGAACCTCATTCTACCTTGTATATGTAGGGATTCTTTAATTATTTTTGAACTCAGAGGTATAAGTTTTTTCTCTCGGCAAGTAGTTGAAACTGACTTGTGCAACTGTTTTGACCAGGACCAGGGCTTTTTTTTTTTTTTTTGAGAAGATAGAGTAGATATGATAGATGAGGCACTAAAGAGGTGCAACCTTCTGTAATCTTATCTATTTCTGTACAAAAGGGTAGGGTTTTGACCAAGACATATTACCCTAGAATATGAAAACAAGATGCCCGCGTTATACCGGTTTCAGTTTGATTTTTGTTGATGCTGTATGTGAACTGTTTGGAATTTGATATATTAGTCTCTGGCTCATATTTCAGTTAAAGCAAACAACCATTTGTCATGGGAGAAAGATTGATACATATAATATTAACAACATAATCACCATCATAAGCTGAAGAACTAATATCTTAATTGTCCCATCTAGTATTGATTCACCCTCTGCTTTTGAAATGTATTTTCCTCTCATTTATAGCAATAGCCTGGTGCTGTGCCTCAAGGTTTGACATTAAGATGCACAGTACTGACTGTATTATGATCAATATGATCCATATTCCTATTAGCACATAAACTTAATATTGACAGAATATAATATTATTCAACTGTAGGTGTCTTTGCTGAAGTTTATCTTTTGTATAGCCTGAAATTTACTTAATAAAGCTTATGCTTTCGATATATGATACAATGCTGACCTTCTGATCCATTTGTATGGAAAGCTCTGGTAAAAGTGCTTCCTGAACCACCAACAGAAACCTTGCCTCACCAACCCTCCATTCTCATAGAACCCTCCCACAGGCAAAAATAGGGCAGCAAAAAGTAGAAAGTTTTCTATTGCCTTGAGGGTAGCTCTTGACCATGCCAGACTTACGTCCTTTAACACTGTAGTTTCTCAAATGAGCTTTGCTAGACTAGGTCTAGTTCACTAAATTGCTACTGAGCTATAAAAGTATGTATGCTTTTCCAGAGTTTGTGTATTCTTACTTGCCTTTAGGTGGGAGCTTTCATAAACTGCAACCCTCGTTTTGTTTGGCGTTAATTCAAATCAGATCCCCTGACTAGGTTAAACTAATTATACCATGCTATTGTACTATCCAAACTTGATAATCCTTTTTGGACTGTGTATATACTTTTCTTGAATGCTTATATTAGAATGGTCGCACTTCCGACTACTTATATGGCTTTGCTTATACATGAGATCTCTTCTGGTCATGATGCTACTTGTGTTGGCTTCTTTTCTCTATGGTTTCAACTGCAGGAAAACTGATTGCTCTGGACGAGAAATGGATTCGGGTCGTGTTTGAGCCTCCTCAACTCAAGGTTGGGGGAATGGAACTCCAATACGGTGGTGAAAGTGAGGTAAAGTTAGAAATAACATACATAGATGAGAAGATCAGATTGGGAAAGGGTTCTAGGGGTTCTCTATTTGTTTTCCAGAGACGCAAACCAACCTCTTGAAACATTTATCTCACGGAAACAATATCGCGGCCAGTTTTCTGTGTATATTGACAAATTATTGCGTGCGTGCACATGAATATAATAGTTTTTCACCAAGTTGTTTCTTATTTACACAGAGAAGCAATCACTAGTGTTATCATCCTTGATTGGTGACACAGCCATGACAACTACTTCATGGTCTGAACACAGTTTGGAGTTTATCGTTAATCGAAAGCAGTAAGAAATGCGGAAGCATGTTCTGTAAAGCACAATCTTTGCACATAGAGCATCCCTCTGTTACACTCCAAAACTAATGTGGGAATTACTAACTATTGGATTTTAACATGAGCCCACTAGACTGCAGATTCACTTGAGAAAAACCCTTTATTCTAAAAAAAAAATCATTCTACAATAAGTTGTTCGTATAACATTAGTTCAAACTTTCAAAGTTGCCTTTACAAAAAGAAAAAACCTTTATTGCTCTTGTTTGAAAAAATTCGATGAATCCGGGATTTGTTTATTAATCTTGAATTCCTTTCATATTTCCTTTCCAAATTCCTACAAACCAACAAGAGAATCACTTTCTTAGAAATTAATTTTCTTTTCTTCAGTTTTTCTTTGATTAACCAAACAATTTGTGAATTTTAAGTTTTTTAAGAATTTTATTTTCCTTTTTATCATTTTCTTTTTTCTCAGTAAAATCTTCGAACCAAGCAGTGTATTTTGTATGACTTGGGTAAGGTGACATAATAGGTCATCTATCTTTTGCATCTAATGCTTTTTTTGACTTACGGATATACGTATATACAACAACACTCTTTCTGGGCATGATGCATTCTTCTTTGATATTTTGATTGGGTGTGATATTAGCTAAGTTTACTTTTAGTTGCTCTATTTATATATTTATATGTGAAAGGTAAGCTACAAAGCTTTTCTAATAGCTACTGGAGTAAAGGTCTCATCATAATCAATGTCCTCTTCTTGATTGAATCATTGGATAACAAATCTATCTTTATTTCTAACAATTTCTTCCAATTCATTTATTTTGTTTCTAAAAACTCATTTTATACCAACAATGAGGTGATCATGGGGTCTAGGGGCAAGGTTCCAAACTTTGTTTTCTTTCAATTTGATTTAATTTTTTTTGCATGGCAATAATCCAAAAATCATCACACAAGACATCATCAATATTTTTTAGGCTCAATATTAGATAAAAGTGCAAAATTATCAATGAAATACAACCTTGTTTTAACTCCTGGGGAGACATCACCAACGATTTGTACCTTATGGTGCCATCTTGCATATCTCAAATCCTTTGGAAGCTCTTGGTCACCTTTAGGTTTGCTTTCTTGTTTTTGTTCTATCATTTCTTCTTCATTGGCATGAACTTCCAAAGTTGGTGCTTGAAGGTAAGTTTGATCACCATTCATTGTGGTACCTGCATCATCTCAAAGCTCACATAAATAGTTTATTCAACACATAAAGTTCTTCAATTGTAAACTCTATAGGCCTTTTTATTTGAAGAATAGCCAAGGAAGATTCCTTCATCCAATTTTCTATCAAACTTACCTTGGTTATCACAAGTATTCAAGATAAAGTATTTACAACCAAATACTTTAAAATATGCTATTGAAGGGGTTCTACCGAAGAGAAGTTCAAAAGGTGTTTTCTTAAAAATGATCATAAAAGAATATTCACAAAGCATAAACCTAGCCATTTCTTGCAAAGTTCAATTTTTTCTTTCATATTTCCTTTCCAAATTCCTACAAACCAACAAGAGAATCACTTTCTTAGAAATTATTTTTCTTTTCTTCAGTTTTTCTTTGATTAACCAAACAATTTGTGAATTTTAAGTTTTTTAAGAATTTTATTTTCCTTTTTATCATTTTCTTTTTTCTCAGTAAAATCTTCGAACCAAGCAGTGATAAGTGTATGTCTAGTTTTTTCCCTTTTGAATTAGTAAAACAGCAGTTTGTGAATGTGAGTTGAGTTCATGCTTATCTAGTTTAAACGTAGAGTATGTGTGATGTTTTCCATTTTGAATTAGTAAAACGGCAGTTTGTGAATTTGAGTTGAGTTCAAGCTTATATATTTTAAACTTGGTAGACTGTTCTAATGGCAAGAAGCACAGTAACTACGTTAATAGCATGTTGGACTTTTTGTTTCGATCCAAAAACCCAAGTACCTAGTGAGTTTTACGAAAATACACCCACAGTCCCATCCTTACCTGGATTATGCGACCCTGCTCAATATTTTTTGAATTTTATACAATCTAATTGTGGAGGAATCCACTATATGTAAAGAACTCGGGAAGTAGATTTTTTTTTATTATTATCAGTTGCTGTAATAAATTTAAAGAAAATTAATCTATTCAGCCTTTAAAGTTAGGTATAAAGTACATCTCCACTGTTCCCTCATTCAAAGTACATCTCCACTGTTTCCTCATTCTTCTTCACTTGAAGATTGTTCTTGTTCACTCAAGTGATTTGAAGACTTGAGTACTACTCCTTTTCTCCCCTTTTCTTCATCCTCCTTGTCATTTAGCCGTTTCATCTTCATTTCATGGGTCAGTAGAGATCCAATGAGCTCTTCAAGTGGAAGAGTCTTCAAATCCTTGGATTCCTCAATAGCAAGTGTCTTAGGCTGCCAAGATTTTGGTAGAGCATCTAAAATCTTCCTGTTTTGCTCTCCCATAGCATAGCTTTTACCATAAGCTTTCAAACCATTAAAAATGTTAGTAAATCTTGTAAACATATCACTAATATTTTCACCTTGTTTCATGGTGAACAGTTCATAATCTCTAACAAGCATAGCAAGTTTGGATTCTTTAACTTGATTAGTACCTTCATGTGTAATTTGGAGTAATCTCCACATGTCATGAGCAGAATCACATCCACTAACTCTATTGTATTCAGTAACATCTAAAGCACAACTTAATATATTCATGGCTTGATAATTTAAAGTCATTTTCTTAGAATCATGCTCATCAAAATCATCAATGGACTTAGGTACTGAGGTTATTCCATCAGCACTCTTAGACTTAGCAGGAGTTGGTCCCACCAAACCAAAGCATAATCTGTAAATTCCACAACTACAAGTTTGATTTTCTTTTTCTTTGAATAGTTATGGCAATAAAAAATAAGTTCTACCTTCCTCTCCCATTCAATGTAAGCATCGGGGTCATTCTTTCCGTGGAAGGATGGAATTTTTATTTTGAACCTCCCAACATTTTGGTCCTATTCACCCCCTCTTCTCTGATCCCTTCTTCTCCTTTCTTCATAATCTCTACTTTCGAAGAATGTGTGACCAGATTCATACCATGCCTCTTCTGCATCTTCTTCTTCAAATATGGAATTGTCTTTCAGGGATGTAGGAATGAATCGTCCCCTTCTAGGTTGGTAGTGTTGTGCACCTTTGAATCCTTCTCTACCACCTCGTTCTAGCCTCATTTGTGGTTGAGGATCATGCCTTGGCCTTTCAAGTTTGTCAATTCTTGCTTCCATCTCTTGTTTAATCTCGTGCCTCAAATCTGTAATCATGGTGGTAATGGCCTCCATGAATAATGATAGATCACCATCAATAAACTCCTTAGGTTGTGAAGTTTCTTCTTGTTGAGGCATCGTTTCAACAACTGAAAGAAAAGTTAGAGAGAAAAGAAAAAAAAATAATTTCATCACAACACTCTCTTAGGTGTTTCACTCAACCCTTGTGTATCACTCAAAACTAGGTTTTTTTATTCTCGCTCTAATGAGCTCACCCCTTATGCCTTTTTTCACTCCCTCTTCCTTCTTGGGGTTCTTCAAGGACGTCCGCCAACTTATTCCAAAAATATACTTAGGATGCAAGAAACAACTAGTTTGATTAGTTACTACTCAAGAACCAGAGAAAAAGAAGCCAAAGACCAATGTCAGTATGCAAAAAAGGTTGTTTGACTACTTGCATATATTATCTTTTGTTATTTGTATATGTGTGTAGGATTGCCTGACTTATGACTATAGTCCATTAGGGCTTGGGGTCATATAGGATCCCAAATTTTGTAGTATAGCGGCCCGTTGCTTATGTATTTTGTATGACTTGGGTAAGGTGACATAATAGGTCATCTATCTTTTGCATCTAATGCTTTTTTTGACTTATGGATATATGTATATACAACAACACTCTTTCTGGGCATGATGCATTCTTCTTTGATATTTTGATTGGGTGTGATATTAGCTAAGTTTACTTTTAGTTGCTCTATTTATATATTTATATGTGAAAGGTAAGCTACAAAGCTTTTCTAATAGCTACTGGAGTAAAGGTCTCATCAAAATCAATGCCCTCTTCTTGATTGAATCCTTGGATAACAAGTCTAGCTTTATTTCTAACAATTTCTTCCAATTCATTTATTTTGTTTCTAAAAACTCATTTTATACCAACAATGAGGTGATCATGGGGTCTAGGGGCAAGGTTCCAAACTTTGTTTTCTTTCAATTTGATTTAATTTTTCTTGCATGGTAATAATTCAAAATCATCACACAAGACATCATCAATGTTTTTTAGGCTCAATATTAGATAAAAGTGCAAAATTATCAATGAAATACAACCTTGTTTTAACTCCTGGGGAGACATCACCAACGATTTGTGCCTTATGGTGCCATCTTGCATATCTCAAATCCTTTGGAAGCTCTTGGTCACCTTTAGGTTTGCTTTCTTGTTTTTGTTCTATCATTTCTTCTTCATTGGCATGAACTTCCAAAGTTGGTGCTTGAAGGTAAGTTTGATCACCATTCATTGTGGTACCTGCATCATCTCAAAGCTCACATAAATAGTTTATTCAACACATAAAGTTCTTCAATTTTAAACTCTATAGGCCTTTTTATTTGAAGAATAGCCAAGGAAGATTCCTTCATCCAATTTTCTATCAAACTTACCTTGGTTATCACAAGTATTCAAGATAAAGTATTTACAACCAAATACTTTAAAATATGCTATTGAAGGGGTTCTACAGAAGAGAAGTTCAAAAGGTGTTTTCTTAAAAAAAGTTCATAAAAGAATATTCACAAAGCATAAACCTAGCCATTTCTTGCAAAGTTCAATTTTCCTTTCAACAACAACATTTGTTGCTTAGTTTTGGCAGCTGAAAAATTTTGTGAAATTCCATTTTCATCACAAAGTTTTTCGAAGTCTTGATTGCAAAATTCTCTCCCGCTGTCACTTCAAATGGAAATAAATTTGCACTCAAGGGAGATTTGAACCTTTTTGAAAATTTTTCAAACTAATGTAAAGCTTCATCTTTTTGAGTAAGGAAGAGTACCCAAGTGAATCTTGAAAAATTATAAGCTATCACATAAGTATATCTCTTACCACCAAGACTAGTGTTTCTCATAGGTCCAAATAAATCCATAAGAACACGCTCAAGAGGTTTCGAGGTAGAAAACATTTTCTTGGGTTTGAAAGAGGTTTATGTTTGTTTTCCATATTAACAAGCATCACAAAGATGATATTTTTCAAAACTCATTTTTAACTAATTCTTGAGAAGAAAATTTGTTTAACAAATCCATACTGACATGACCTAGTCTATAATGATCGCGAGGCATGAAACTGCATATTGGAAGTGTTAGCCCTAAGGGCAAATCATGTAGGATTGATTAGTTTTGATTAATGACAAACATTGATAAGGACTAATATGCTTGTATGTTGTGTGATAGGATTTTTGGATTGAGAAGGAAGCAAGTCTCATTGCCTTGGAGCTAGCAATGCAAGAACAACTCAAATATGCCAAAGTGATTAAAGATTGAAGAGTTTGTTCAAAATTAATGAAGGCTTTGAAGACATGAAGTGTAGGTTAAATGTGGTTAATAGGTAAACTTTGTAAACCCTACACTCTTAAGCCTTGGAATCTATGAGTTGCAATTGAGAGCACAAAACTTGATTTAAATGGTTTCAATGGTTTTGAAGTTACCTAAATTATCAGGTTTTCATAAATGGTTTTGGTACATAAAAGGTCTTTAATGACTTATCTTTAAGGCTAGAATGTTTTCTAACTTGTTTGAATTGATTTGAATATGTTTTGACAAAGTCCAAAAAATTCGGTCGTCCGAATTTTGTAGCAAAAGTTTGCTACTATTCTTCCAGAGAAATTCGGAAGAAGATTCGGACGCAGCCAAAAAATTCGGTCGTCCGAATTTTGGCCTTCAGCATGGTCACTGTTCTTCCAGAGAAATTCGGAAGAAGATTCGGAAGCAGCAGGAAAAATTCAGTCGTCCGAAAAATTAGAACGCAGAATTCGGTCGTCCGAATTTTCCTGAAACTATCTATTACTAGCCGTTTGAATTGATTTTCAAATTCTATAAAAGCCATAAACTTCAGATTTTTTAGTAGAACTTTGAACTTATCAAATCCTATATACTCTAACTTGTTTTACACCAAATTCAATTGAAAAGCTCTCAAATTGCCTTGTGCTCAAAGATTGAAATTCAAGATTCCAAAGGCAACAAAGTGTGAAGGAGAAACATTGTGTAATCATCTACCAACAAAGTGGTAACATCTTACACACTCTCTTTTCTTCTCTCAATTGTGTTTTCTACTAGCTCATTGCAAGGTTATCTTGTGACATAAAAGCTTTTTGTGTAAGGGTGATCCATAGACTAGATTAATCAAGGTTGTGGTGTAAAACCCGTTTGTGAGTGAGCCTTTGATTAGATTGGTCTTTAGGTTGTCTTTAGATATAAAACCCTTGTGGAAGGGTAAAAGAGGTTGTGTGTGTAAAACCATTGTGTGGTGAGCCTCTTGTGTAATTGTCTAAATTGAGCATATAGTGAATTGGTTGAAATCCTTGAGTGTGGACTCAAGGTAGTGGATGTAGATCTTGGAGAGATCGAACCACTATAAATCGTGTGTTCATTTATTTATAGCTTTACTTGTTTACATACTTATGTTATTATTATTTGTTCTTAAGTGTTGATTGATTGGTTGTGATTTTATTGTTTGATCATCTTGTCTCAACCATTGAATCACATATAAACTTAGAGTTTGTTGAATTTGAAGAAGAACTTTTATTAAGGTAAAGGATTTACAAAATAGAAAAATATTTTGATAATTAGCCAAAGACCTAATTCACCCCCCTCTTAGGTCTTACAATTGGTATCAGAGCAAGGTCTTCTTTTTAAGGTCTAACAACCGAGAAGTAAAAATCATATGGCTAGTTTATCAAATTTGCCTTATACGGAAGGTTCCTCTACTAATAGACCTCCATTGTTTGATGGTTCTAATTATATTTTTTGGAAGTCTAGGATTGAGATATACATTTATTCTATTAACTATGAATTGTGGAGTATTATTGAGAAAGGTCCCTATGTGCCATTGAGATTGAAAGCCGATGGAGTTACAAGGGAACCAAAGCCTATGGAGGAGTATGATGAGAGCGATTCAAGAAAGATGACATTAAACTACCAAGCAATGAACATTCTTTGTTGTGCTTTGGTCATCAATGAATACAATAGAGTGATGGAATGTGATTCCGCTCATGAAATGTGGAAGCTACTTCAAGTCACTCATGAAGAAGAAAGAGCAAATGTGTGCTTCATGGCAATGGAAGATGAGGTACAACCTACTCCATCTACCTCTACGTATTATGATGATGATATTGATGATCCTAGTGAATTACTTGTTGAGATGTATGGAGAATTAAAGAAGGCTTCAAAAAGGAATAAGGAAATGAAAATCAAAATTAATGATTTATTGAATGAGAATTCAAAATTGTTTTGTGAAAATAAAAAGCTTCTTGATTCTATTGAATGCTTGAATATTGAAAAAGAAGTTTTAAATGTCTCTTTACAAAACATGTCCCTTAAAAATAAGATTCTTTGTGAAAAGATTTTGTCTCTTGAAAGAATACTTGTTGATCATGAGACTTTGAAAAAGAAGGTTGATGAACTTACATCATGTATAGAAAAATTTAAAAAGGAAGGGACAATCTTGATAACATTCTTGGAACTCAAAGATCATCTCTTGTTAAAAATGGTCTTGGCTATAATTATGTAAACAATGTGCCTAAATATAAAAACTTCTTTGTTAGAGCTGCTTCTACTTCCATGCATTATACTTGTTGTACTTATTGTGGAAAACATGGACATAAAGTCACCAAATGTTATGTTAAAAGAAAAGTAGAGAATGGTATAAAAACCATTTGGAGAGTTAAGGGAATTATTACTAACCCCCATGGACCCAAGAAAGTATGGGTACCAAAGGATACTTCCTCTCCTTTATTGCAGGTACACTTTATTCAAACTCAAGCACCACCAAGCTGTACATTGATGATGTTGGATTAAAGAGTAAAGGAAAACACCTCATTCATAAGCAAGGTCAAAGCAACCGATGAAGGATTTGTTTTGAGACAAGAAGAAAGGAATAATTCTTGGAGTAACCAATGTTGGTAAATGTTCCTCTCTTCTTTTTAAACAAATGTTGCTTGGTGATAATTTGAAATATAACTTGCTTAACATTAGTCAAGTATGTGACAGTGTGAAAAGTTGAATGTAAATGTAATACTTGCACTATACTTGATGGTGTCAATGGTAGAACTATTTTTTGTTGCAAATTGTATTAGTGCCTTGCTTTGATGAACTTGTTGCTTATAAAGTTAGATGATTTTCCACTCATGATAATGATGGTTATTTACGGCATAATAAACTTGAATGTCTTGTTACTTATGATAATGATGGATTTTCTTGGCATAGAAGATTTGGTCACGTGAGCTTGGATTTGTTGAACAAACTTTCCTCTCAAGATTTAGTTGGAGGATTGCTTTGAGGAAATTGTCTTTGAAATACTTGTCAATATAGAAAACGAACTAGAGAATTTTTCAAACCCATGAAAATGCTTTTATACCTCAAAACATCTTGAGCTTGTTCATATGGATTGTTTTGGACTTATGAGGAACTCTAGTACTGATAACTTGAAGTATGCCTTAGTAGTAGTTGAGGATTTCTCAATATTCACTTTAGCATTATTCTTTGCTCAAAAAGATGAAGTGTTTCATAAGTTTGTAAAATTATTCAAAAAGGTTCAAACCTCCCTTGAGTGCAAATTAATTTCCATTACAAGTGACAATGGGAGAATTTTACAACAAAGCCTTTACAAAATTTGCTTTCAAAATTGAATTTCATATAATTGTTTCAAATGCAAAAACTCCACAATAAAATGGTGATATTGAAAGAAAATTTTGAACTTTGCAGAAATTGGCTAGGTCTATGCTTTGTGAAAATTCTTCTTCAAAAATATTTTTGGGCCAAAGCCTTAAACACCACATGCTATGATAAATAGAATTCTTTTAAGATCATTTTAAAGAAAAACATCTTTTGAATTCTCTTTTATAAGACGTCTCAAATTGCATATTTTAAAATGTTTGGTTATAAATGTTTTATCTTAAATTCTTGTGATAACTTACTTAAATTTGATAGAAAATCGGATATTGATATATCTCTTAGCTATTCTTCTAACAAAAAGGCATATAGAGTTTATAATGAAAAGAACCTTATATGATGAGGAAACCATTCATGTTTGTTTTGATGAATCTTACATTTATTTGGAAAGAATAGATGAAGATGATGTAGGTACATCAATGAATAACTATCAAATCCATCTTCAAGCACCAACTTTGGAGGATCATACCAATGAGGAAGAGATGATTAAGCAAGAACAAGATAACCAACATAGTGGTGACCAAAAGCTCTCAAAGAACTTAAGATATCCAAGAGGCCATCCTAAGGAGCAAATCATTGGTGATATCTCCCAAGGAGTACAAATAAGGCGGTACTTTGTCAATAACTTTATTCTTTTATCGTATATGAGCCTAAAAGTATTGATGATGCAATGTCTGATGATTTTTGGATTATTGCTATGCAAGAGGAATTAAATAAATTTGAAAGATACATAATTTTTTATATTCCTAAATCTCATGATCATTCCATTATTGGAACTAAATGGTTTTAGAAATAAACTTATTGAATCCGAAGAAGTTGTTAGAAACAAGGCTAGACTTGTTGCCTAAGGATTCAATCAAGAAGAGGGAATTGATTATGATGTAACCTTTGTTCCGAATGTAGACTTGAGTCCATAAGAATGCTTTTGAATTGTACTTCCTTTAAAAGTTTTAAGTTATTTCAAATGAATGTCAAAAGTGATTTTCTAAATGGTTTTATTGAGGAAGTAGTTTATGTGGAACAATCACCCAGTTTTGCTCATGAAAAGTTTCCTAACCATATTTTCAAACTATCCTAAGTTTTGTATGGTTTAAAACCAGCTTCTAGAATTTAGTGTGAAAGATTGAGTAGTTTCCTTCTTTCAAAAGGATTTTCAAGAGAAAAACTGAAACTACCATTTTTATAAAATCCTCATGCAACAATGATCTATAACTTGTCCAAATATATGATACAATTGTTGGTGCTTCTAATACTTCACTTTGTGATGTGTTTTCCAAGTTGATGCAAAGTAAATTTGAAATGAGTATGATAGGAAAACTCAATTTCTTTCTTGGCCTACAAATCAAGCAAACCAAGAATGGCACTTTCATGAATCATGTTAAGGTATAAGCACTTCCATAAGTTTATCAACTATGCATGACAAGAATAAAATGGTTTCATAGGAGTAGTCAACTCTATTTGACAGCAAGTGGAGCCAATATCATGTCTTCCATGTGCTTGTGTGCAAGATTCATCTTGTCCTAAAGAGTTTTATTTGATTGCTGCTAAACACATTCTCTATTACCTTATTGATACTCTAAGTGATTGTGGTCCATATTTCAAATGTGTGGCTATGTTATGTGATAACACTAATGCAATAAATTTAATCATCATATGATTCAAAGAAAAAAAAAACTAGGACAGAGCATATAGAGATCAAACTTCATCTCATTAGATATCACTTTACTAAGGGCAATACTTGTTTAAAGTATGTTTTCATTAATGAACAAATTAATAATATCATTACTAAGCCATTGGCTGAAGAAAGGTTTGACCAATCTTAGAAGAAGATTAGGGATTTCAAAATTCAATAACTAATGAGTGTATTCAAGTGTTGTAGCTTCAGGTGAGGACAAAGATGCCTAGCATGGGAAAAGGAAAGGGAAAAGCCAAAGAAAGAAAAGGAGAATCAGTGATCAATGAACCAAGGAAGGTTCATGTTTTGCAAAGCATGTCATGACTGGATAGATTTGTCACAATGGAGGCTGCTACTGAACTTGATAATTGGACAAAAAAGAACCATATGATAAATCCAAGTCACAAGGTGGATGTCATCAAACTATTCGAAATGGGTAATATACTCTCATTTTTAAATGATGTGAGCTGGACTAGTTTTCTTATGTTTGATGAATGCTATTACCTTCCTTAGTTTATGAATTTTATGCAAATATTAAGGAAGAAAGAGTTGAGCAAGTTGGTAACAAAGCTATTCAGTGGTATTCTTCAAGAATATCACAAGTTGATTTATCACAAGTTGATTTTTGAGATTGATAATGCATTGCTCAATTGAATTTGTGATGTTGAGGATGTTGGGTTAGGCATTATTCTTCCAGGGAACATTGTTTTATAAGTAAGTTATACTCACATAAAAGGATTAAGAATGCCTGTACAAATGGTAGAAGCCTCAAGACTATAAAGAAGAGAGAATTGAACATGAGGGGGATAATGTAGTTCAATGGTATTCCTCTAAAGTATCTCAAGTGGATTTTGAGTTCAATGATGCCTTGGTGAACAGAATTTGTGGATAGATAATAATAGGGCAAAGGTATTACTCATTGGGACAACATTGCTTTGTTCATGAAATGTTCACAGATGATAGACAATTTAGGTCCATTAGGGAAAGGGAAATCAAAGCCTTTGATGCTAGAGGAAGGGTTATGCATCACATGATTACCACCATGATCATTCCTAATTTTGGACATAAATCATCCATTGGAAATATGCATATGGTGATTATGCTTGTCTTGCATGAGTATAGAAGACTAAACTTTGGGTTCATGGCATTGGAGCATATGATTAGTGCAAGAAAATCAGCCAACAAGCCTTATCGTATGGTAGACTATTAACAAAAATGTGAGGAGTTTGAGGAAGAAGAAAATGATGAAGAAGAAGAGGATGAAGAGGAAATCCTTGCTGAAAAGGAAAACTAAAATGAGGCATGAAGTGAGGGGGAGCAACCTTCCACAAAAAAAGACTATTTGAAGAGGTACTCTCTATTGAAGGAAAAGAAGTTGAAAATGATAATCTCACTACATATGATACCATAGTTGCCAAGGTGTTTCAAGAGACATTGAACAACCATGTAGAGAAAATGAAGAAGATGGACAAATTCTTCAAGTCTTTTGCTCTGATGATTCTTGGCAAATTTGATGGTTTAGAAGCTAAAGTCAAGAATATGGAAGAAGACTTGAGAAAAGAGATGGCAGCAATAAGAATGATAGTAATGATAGTAAAAATTGAGATGACTATCAATTTATTGCGAAAGAAGAATACAAAAGATGAAGGAAAATGCAGTGAAACATCCCAAAAGAAGAAAAGCATGAGAATGAAGAACAAAGGGGTAAAGCTCAAAAGAACAAGCAAGAAGAAGGAGGTGAAGGGAGTTTAACAAAGTCAAATAACAAATCCATCACCAAATTTCCTTCAGCCAAGGGAGGAAGAAAATGGGAGGAAGAAAATGTGGTTCAAAGAAAGAAGATCCAAGATCCTCTTAATTGGTAGCTTTCCAAAGCAGAACTACACAAGCAAGAAATCAACAAATGAAGACCATATTATATAGAGATCAAGGGAGACATGGCCATCATAACAAACAAATTTGGAAGTGAAGACCATGAAGCGCATCCAAAGACTAAGCCTTTCTATCCCTAAACTCTATTTTGTTGCTTATTTTAGATTATGACTTAATGCACATATTATGCATTAACATTGAAATTTACTTGTGCCTTTCTAGTCATTATAATGTTTTGAAGCTCAATATGTGAAATCTTTGTGATAAGAGCTTCTTTTGTTTCCCTTTTGTTGTCCAAGTATTCTCACCCCAAGTTTAATTGCTGCTAAAAAAAGGGGGAGAAGAATTTGATTTATCGTTGTTGAAATGCTACATAATGATTATTACTGTTAGGATGATAATTATTTGACTAGACATATACTGTTTATGAGAGTTGGTCAATATATTGCTTAATTGCTAAATGAGAGTTGATCAACATACTGCTTATATGTGATACATGTTGTCTCATTTTCATTAAACCCTGTCTTTGATTGATGACAAAAGGGGGAGAAGAAATATGATGACAAAATGTGTGAAAATGTGAAATAGCAGTGGCAATGGGGAGAAAGAATGTTGACTGCAAAATATGCTATGTGCTTGTGTATTGTAATGTGCTTGCTGTAAATGTGCTATGTATGAGTGCTATAGGTTGAAATGTAAAATAAATGTGTATTGTGCAAATATATGGTTGCATTTGAAATTTAAATTGAGAAATGATTGTTTTCTGAGATTTTGAAAATGGTTGAGTTGAGATTGTGAAATGTTTCATCATGGTTCTTGACTTGACCTATGACTTTAAGTTACATCATGAAAACAACTAAATACATGAGTTTTGTGGTTTTGCAAAGCTAAATTGAGTGTTATTGTGGCTATACATATTTGAGTACTTCTATAGTTCATTTGAAAATGCAAAATCATTTTTTCAAACTTGTTGACAAAATTTTGGACTTGAAATTCGGATGCAGACAAAAAAAAAAAATTCGGATGCATCAAGATCTTCTTGTCAAAAATGTTTTTCCTGTTGTTCAAATTGTTTGAAAATTGTTTTAATCTCTTCCATTATGTTTGAACAACCTTAGGAACACTTTATTTTACTTTAAACATTCATTATATTGAATTTATTGCAGTTTGGACTTAAGATTTAAAAATTCGGATGCAAGAATTAAAAATTCGGATGCATGCATATTTTGTTACCAAAATGTGCTCTTTTGTTATTCAAATTGATTCAAACTTTTTTAATCTCTTCCACTATGTTTGAACAACCTTAGGAAAGCTTATTTTTAAAAATTGAAGCTTTCATTTTAATTATTTTAAAGTTTGGACTTGATATGTCAGAATTCGGATGCTTAGCATCTCAAGTCCAAAGTTGTTGAAAAATGAGCACAATCTAAGGGGGAGCATTGTTAAATTATTACAACCTTTAAAACCTCTCTTAGAAGTTTTCTAAATACTTAAATGCTATATCTTCTATATGTAATTGGAAGGAAGGAGGTTAATGGAGGTTGGTTGGGTCATAGGCTCATATTGAGCCTTTTGCATGTCAATGTGCTAAATTGGTTATTATCCATTATTGACATTAATGCTTCTTTGTACTACATTGTTTAAATCCATCACATTTTGCATCAAAGTTTGTCATCATCAAAAAGGGGGAGATTGTTAGCCCTAAGGGCAAATCATGTAGGTTTGATTAGTTTTGATTAATGACAAACATTGATAAGGACTAATATGCTTGTATGTTGTGTGATAGGATTTTTGGATTGAGAAGGAAGCAAGTCTCATTGCCTTGGAGCTAGCAATGCAAGAACAACTCAAATATGCCAAAGTGATTAAAGATTGAAGAGTTTGTTCAAAATTAATGAAGGCTTTGAAGACATGAAGTGTAGGTTAAATGTGGTTAATAGGTAAACTTTGTAAACCCTACACTCTGAAGCCTTTGAATCTATGAGTTGCAATTGAGAGCACAAAACTTGATTTAAATGGTTTCAATGGTTTTGAAGTTACCTAAATTATCAGGTTTTCATAAATGGTTTTGGTACATAAAAGGTCTTTAATGACTTATCTTTAAGGCTAGAATGTTTTCTAACTTGTTTGAATTGATTTGAATATGTTTTGACAAAGTCCAAAAAAATTTGGTCGTCCGAATTTTTGTAGCAAAAGTTTGCTACTATTCTTCCGGAGAAATTCGAAGAAGATTCGGACGCAGCCAAAAAATTCGGTCGTCCGAATTTTGGCCTTCAGCATGGTCACTGTTCTTCCAGAGAAATTCGGAAGAAGATTCGGAAGCAGCAGGAAAAATTCGGTCGTCCGAAAAATTAGAACGCAGAATTCGGTCGTCCGAATTTTCCTGAAACTATCTATTACTAGCCGTTTGAATTGATTTTCAAATTCTATAAAAGCCATAAACTTCAGATTTTTTAGTAGAACTTTGAACTTATCAAATCCTATATACTCTAACTTGTTTTACACCAAATTCAATTGAAAAGCTCTCAAATTGCCTTGTGCTCAAAGATTGAAATTCAAGATTCCAAAGGCAACAAAGTGTGAAGGAGAAACATTGTGTAATCATCTACCAACAAAGTGGTAACATCTTACACACTCTCTTTTCTTCTCTCAATTGTGTTTTCTACTAGCTCATTGCAAGGTTATCTTGTGACATAAAAGCTTTTTGTGTAAGGGTGATCCATAGACTAGATTAATCAAGGTTGTGGTGTAAAACCCGTTTGTGAGTGAGCCTTTGATTAGATTGGTCTTTAGGTTGTCTTTAGATATAAAACCCTTGTGGAAGGGTGAACCTTGTTTGTATAATTACTAAAAGAGGTTGTGTGTGTAAAACCATTGTGTGGTGAGCCTCTTGTGTAATTGTCTAAATTGAGCATATAGTGAATTGGTTGAAATCCTTGAGTGTGGACTCAAGGTAGTGGATGTAGATCTTGGAGAGATCGAACCACTATAAATCGTGTGTTCATTTATTTATAGCTTTACTTGTTTACATACTTATGTTATTATTATTTGTTCTTAATTGTTGATTGATTGATTGTGATTTTATTGTTTGATCATCTTGTCTCAACCATTGAATCACATACAAACTTAGAGTTTGTTGAATTTGAAGAAGAGCTTTTATTAAGGTAAATGATTTACAAAATAGAAAAATATTTTGATAATTAGCCAAAGACCTAATTCACCCCCCTCTTAGGTCTTACCGGAAGCTTGATGAAGAATTGAAGGAAGCTTGAAGATGATATAGTGAAACTTGATTAAGAAAATGAATTCATGCATCAAAACAAAGATATTGTTGAAGAAGCTTGAAGATGAGTAAGGACTTCATGAGCTAAAACAAAGATTCATCTAGGAAAAGTTCAAAGTTATTTGAAAAAGAAGATGATGAAGGAAGTTCAAGAAGTAAGAGTTTCACACACTACTTTGAAGATAATCTTGATTGAAGATTTTGGAAGAAGATGTTGAAGTGAAGAACAATATTGAAGCTACTAATGGAAGAGTTCAAAATAACTTCACTTTTGATGAGAATAATAAAGATGGTCTCAAGAGGAACTCTATTGAGATGATCAACTTTGAAGACTTGAAGACCTTTGATCAGTCTTTGAGGAGGAAGAAAAGGATTACTAAAACTAAACTCAAGATTGATACAAAAGGCTTGTGAAACAAATTTAGGATCATAACAAGCTTGAATAAGAAGGCTTGGATGAAGATTGAAGAGTTGAAGAAATATTTGAAGGCCAAAGTCTCAAGATGGACTAGTTCGACATGATACTTTCCTATCCTTTGTAACTAGTTCGTATAAAATATGTTTTCCACTTGGAAGCTTATGAAAATAATTTTTGAACTCATGCTTTCAATTATAAAATCTTTCAATACCCAAGATTTTCAAAAGCTTTGTTTTATGCTTATAAAGACTGATTTGGACTTGCTGTTTTATTAGTTTTATCTGTTACGTCCAAATCCTTTGGATAAACACTTTTGGATGTTTAAATATGTGTTGGACTCATATTTTAAATGAAAAAGTATTTTAGAACTCCAAAATGATGAAATGGTACCAAAAGTATCATATTTGGAAAGTTTGGTTACAAAATCAACAAATTTAGTTTGGTAGATGTATTTCAATTTGATAAATGTTTTTGAATCTGTAAACATGTTTTTGGACTCATTTTCTTCATGTTTATATGTTTAAGATTCCAAATTTTTTATTAGATTTCAAAAATTGGATTTAGTAACTTTGGATGCAAAGCTGTCAATGTTAGGTTGAGCTGTGTTCAACCATGGTCAACCTAACCTGCCAACTTCGGTCCACTAACTCTCTCAACCAAGATTTGTCTAGAATGCCTCCAGTAGTAAGGTTCGATTGACTAGAGAAAATCTAGGTTGATCCTAAATCTGGGTCGATCGAACTCCTGCTATTTTAGTATAAAAACTAGCCATTTTTTGATCGTTGGAGGACAAACTTAAACCCGTTAAAAGGGATCTTTTATATACATTTTCATAAGAATTTAGGAACCATTTATCTGCATCTTTAAAATGTTTTAAAAGAGTTTTTCATTGCAAAATCCTTGTTTCTTCCATCAAATTTCTTGAATCATTGAGCTTCTTTGTTCAAATACATTTCCTTTAAATTGGAGTTTTTCGTTGTAATATCCAATCTATTGAGGGATTTCATTTAAGCCTACGTTGTAAACCTCACACCTTGTTGAAGTATTTCATTCTTATAGAGGGTTGTATTGAATGGAATCCATTGTGAGTTTAGTGGGTAGTAGTTACCTAATAAATGTGTAAAATATTCTTGGAAGCAAGTATGAGCTAGAGCAAGATGGTGATCACAGAAGGAAGAAGGGTTGCAAGGAAGTGTAAAACCTGAAATTAAGAACTAATTTTTCTAGGAAGTATAAAACCATTGGGTGGTGAGCCTTTGATGTACAAGGGTTGCAAGGAAGCATAAAACCACTACGTGGTGAACCTTTTGTATGTTGCTCACATTTGGAAAGCTAGTGGAAGATTGGAAAATCCTAAGGAGCTCCCTTAGGTAGTGGATCTAGGCTATAGGAGTCAAACCACTATAAATATCAAATTTGCTTTTCTCTATCCCAGCATTCTTCAATTTACAAGTTTCTAGCTTTCAATTATATGAATTGTTTTGATGTGAAAACTTGAATAAGTTGAATTATTTGTTTAGAGTGTTGGATTGCTTTAGAATTGAAGTTTATATTCTTTATCATTTGGTCTTCTACGAGTGAGTGTTTATGATGATTATACTTAGTTTGATGAATTATTGATATTTGATTATTCCTATGCTTTATAGATTTGAATTAATGTTAGAATTGTGATTACTGATTTATTGGACTTGATGATGTGCTTCATGAGTTTATGGTTGAAATTATGTTCTAGGATACATGGTTATATAATTTGCTAGTTGAGTTGAGTTGAATTTATGGCATTTGATATTGGTGATTATAGAGTGTACCTTATGGGGTTATTCTTGGTATTGTATGCATGAATTGTCATTAGATGTTTCATTATCATTGTTTGATTATCTTGTGTATCCTTGTGATTGTTGGAGATGTTCATTCACATAGGCCAAAAGAACATCTAAATAACGAAATTTTGGTGCACCTAAAACACCCTCCTCTTAGGTGCCCTTCCACATTTATTTTAGTTGGTATCAGAGAGGTCTCTATTTATTAGGCTTGGCATCCTAGGAGTGATACATGACATCTAGTTCTTCATTACTTGTTTAGAGGGCCATTCTTTTTCTAGACCTCCTTTGTTTAATAGTGTGAATTATACTTGTTGGAGAAATCATTTTAAAGTTTGCATTTAATCTATTAATTTTTTTTGGCAGAGTATTACAGCCAATGGACCTTATATACCTTTCAAGTTCATAAATGGAGCTAACGTGCCCCAGCTTGATTATGAGTTTCTTGAAGATGACACCAAGAAGATGACTCTCAACTTCAAAGCTATGAACATCCTATGTTGTGCTCTCAATAAAGAAAAATAATATAGAATATGTAGATGTGAAAGTGCCCATGAAATGTGGAAGATGCTTGAAGTCACCTATGAAGGCACAAATCAAGTTATAGAAACAAAGATTGGAATGATTGTCAGAGAATAAGAGCTCTTCTCTGTGAAGCCTCAAGAATCCATCACCGATATGTTTACAAGATTCACTACAATCACCAATGACTTGAAGGCATATGGAAAAATATCTCTTTGGAGATCAAAATGTGAAGATTCTTAGTGCTTTATCAAGGAGTTGAGAATCAGAGGTTTTTGCTATTGAAGAATCAAAGAATTTGAAAGCATTACCACTTAAAGAGCTCATTGGATCATTCTCACTCATGAAATGAAGATGACAAGATTAGAAGAGAGTGAAGTAAGAGAAAAGAGAAGTCTAAGCCTCCAGATATCCAATAAGAGAAACAACTATGAAGAATTCACAAGTGATAAAAGTAGTAAGGATCTTGAAGAGAAATCTTATACTGAAGAAGAAAGTGAAGAAATTTCATCAAGAGGAGATGATAGTGAAGAATATGATTTCACTTCCTTGATGACAAGAGTAAAGTTCACAGTTGAAGCTTCCAGCTATGTACCTCAACAAGCTATGTAAACCTCAAAACCTTTCAGCTCAAGGAAGAAAAGAAAGGAGTGAAAGGTCTCACCTCTACTTAGAGTGATGATAATAAGGATGGCCACAAACTTGAAACTCCAAGATGTCTCATGGCACATAGTGACGATTGAAGTGATGATTCAAACAAAAAATATGATTCATACCCTTCATCACTTGGAAACAAAGGGAAGGTACAATTCTCATATTCATTTATGTTTTACATGATGAGTTTGATAGATTAAAAAATTGTTTTGAAAAGTATCTAATGCCTTTAATTTGATGATGCTATGTCTAGCTTTATTAATGCTTTTGGTAAAATAGACAGCTTAAAGCATGATTATAGAGTCTTACATGATTCTTTGACTAAGTTTTCTATGAATTCTTGTGGTACTAGGATGAGTAGTACAAGACTATGTGATCCTAGTACTTCCAAGAACTATACATGTTATTATGTTTGTTGTGAATTTGATCATTATGCTAGAAAATGTCCCTTGAGAAGGGAACTCACCTAGAATGACCTAAGAAAAAGGTACCCAGTTGATTTCAAGAATTTTGTGTAGGTCCTAGAAGATGAAAATTACACAAAGAGAAAAAGAAGAAGGATCCATACACTAGCTCATCCAAAGGAGACAATACAATTATTCATGAGAATGAAAGCAAAGAAGTCCAAGAGTCTTGGCAAGACAAAGGAGAAAGGTTGAGATTTAAAGAATATTCCAAGAATAAAAGAATCATGATAAAGGAGCATCAAGAACAGGAGAATGATAGATTATGGTAAAATCTAATTTGTATATCCTTCTTTAGTTAATTCTCTCATAGATTTAGTTTCTCACTTTGTTGTTAGCTTGTAGTCCTATATGCTTGCTAGATTGTAGTATTTGATGTTGCAATATTCATGGTTTATATGTTTGCATAATTATTGTGTGACTCTATGTGATTATTATACTTGAATAAATGTGTGCATTGTTTTACTTTTGATCAGCAAATCACGGTTGAACAAAAATGCTAAGGTTTGATTGACCAAAATTCATATGGGTCACCCAAAATTTAGGTATCTAGGTAAAGGACTAACCAAAATCCTAGTCAACTGAAGTTATTGCTTAAAAGGAGTTGAGTGTTCTTATATTCTTCAAGAAAGAAGGCATACTTACTATTATCTACTTGTTAGTGTGCATATATTAAGGGGGATTTGTTCTTATTTGTCCATATATTTTAAACCTCCTATGATATGCTTTTATACTTACATGCTATACCTCTAGTATTAATCTATTTTGAAGGAAGGAAGGAGGATTATGCAAGTTGGTTGGGCCATAGGCTCTTTGAACCTAATTATGATTGGTTGTGCTTAATTGTTATTATTTTTCAATTGGTATCATGTTATATTCTTTATAAATCCTATCATATGTGAAGGAGGAGTTTGCGATTTATATCTCTATCTTTACCTCCCTATTCTATGTGATTTATACTTGATTAGTTCTATTCTTGGTATCACACTTATGTTGGTTTGTGCTTAATATTTATTTTTATATTTTCCAGCTACTTATTGTGCAGGTGCTTGGACTTACTAATTTTTATGCCTTTGTCTCCTCTATCTTACATTGGTTGATTGAGCTTTATTTGCTTATACTTGGACTACATGACTTATTCATTGACATATTCTTGTCCAAAACTAGATTTTCAGCCAAGTTTAATTCTTTCAAAACAACTTCCTAAAGCGTTACTACACTTCAATTTTTATCCCTTCAATTGGTATCGAGCTTCAACCGCATGATTTTCTGTTGTAATCAAGCTTTACTTTCATAAAACTCTCCATATTTTCAATGTCTTCTTCACTCCCTATTTTCAATTTCAATTGGTATCTCTCACTTCCTTGAACTTACAATGATTTCAACTACACCAAAGAGGGAGAAGCGGTATAATTTTACAAATATTTTTCACAACAAAAGGGGAAGAAGCATGATTTTGACAAGATTTTCACTACCTTTCTTATTTTGACAAAAAGAGGGAGAAAGAATTGAGTTTACAAATAGTGATGGTTTTGACAAAGAGGGAGAAAGGTTGTGCAAATGATTTTTTGGTGAGAAAGTTTATAAAATGGGAGAAATAAGGGGTTTTATCAAAAAGGGGGAGTAGTTCTTCAAACTTCTTG
Organism: Rauvolfia tetraphylla; assembly: GCA_030512225.1. Taxonomy (NCBI): domain Eukaryota; kingdom Viridiplantae; phylum Streptophyta; class Magnoliopsida; order Gentianales; family Apocynaceae; genus Rauvolfia; species Rauvolfia tetraphylla. The sequence goes on along the minus strand of JAJQKT010000024.1, from coordinate 5,204,237 downwards.
ATCTTATTGCAAATGATTCCTTGTGCTTTATATGGTTCTTTCTTGAAATATATATCTACATACTTGATTTCTATCTCCTCTACCTCATTTAATTGGTATCTTGTGCTTACTGTCTTTACCTATATAGATACCTTTGTTTCCCATTTGCATCCTAAAGAAGGGGTGGTTGTTAGCAATAGAGTGCCCTTGACAATTAACCTTTGTTTTGGTGGTCAAAAAACATTGAGAAGTTCTGATATTGTGTGAGTTTCTATGAGGTTAAATAGGACATACACTTATACTCACAGATGTTCAAGATAGAAGAGTTATGAAGTTGATGATGATGATCATTAGGCATGAAGCTACATATTGGAAGCTTGATGAAGAATAGAAGGAAGATTGAAAATGATATAGTGAAACTTGATTAAGAAAAAAGACTTCATGCATTACAACGAAAATATTGATGAAAAAGTCTTAAAGAAGCTTGAAGTTGAGGAAGGGCTTAATGAGCTAAAATAAAGATTCATCTATCAGAATTTAGAAGTTATTTGAAGAAAAAGATAAAGGAAGTTCAAGAAGTAAGGGTATTACACACTACATTGAAGTGAAGAACCTAAAGATATTGAAGCTACAATTAGAAGAGTTCAAGAATACTTCACATTTGATGAGGATGATGAAGATGGTCTCAAGTGGAGCTCTATAATGGCTAGTTTTTTAAATAGAGTAGAGCAGTTCGATCGACCCAATTAGGCTTCCTGCATCCGAATTGGTTGTCCAAATTTCTCTAAAAATCCAACAATGAAAACCAAGTTTGAACGTCTAAATTGATGATACAAAATCTGAACTTCTCTAGATTTTGTAAACCAATTCAAACTCAATCATATCAAGTTTTAATGCATTTGAAACATGAGATGGAACGTTTGAAGAGCTGTTAACCTAAAAGCCGTTACTAAAAACTTTGTTCTTTAAAGATCATAAAATCATTTTAGGCTCAAAAGCAAAGTTTAGGCTAGAATTATAGGATTTTTGGATTCCAAATGCCAAAAGGTGTAGGTTTACAAGATATACCCATTAAAAGACCAAATCCATAAACTATTGGATCTTCAAAGCCTTTATACACTTGACATCCCTTCCAATCTTAAAGCTTTTAGCCTCACATGGGATGTCCTTACATCTTTTTAGCTTCAAGGTAATGAGATTACTTCACTTTTGCAATTCAAAATGCTATCACACAATAATTACTCAAATTAGCCTACATCAATGTTTGTCATTAATTAAAACTACAAGATTTTGCCCTTAGGGTCAATAAGTGTTTTTATTTATTTGTTCATCCTCCGTTCATGAAGTGCTAGCATGAGAATCAAGTGCATATTTCCTATAGAAGATTTGTGGCTTAAGTTTGGGATAATCATTGTTGTAAGCATGTGGTGGAACACTCTTCCTTTGGCATCAAAAACATTTATCTCCCTTTCTTTTACACCTCTAAAGCTCTTCTCATTTGTGAATCTTCAAATCTTTCATTTGTAAATAACTTTGAGATGACACATTGTTGTCCCCACGGTATAATACCTTTCACCACTACTCTCTAATTTACAAATACGATTAAATATCCGGTCATCAATCTCAAACTCAATTTGAGAAACTCTTGAAGAATACTATTGAATCACTCCATTATCAATCTTCTCTACCTTTCTTCTTTCAAATTGACATAAAATTCATAGATAAGGGATGGGTAGTAATCTTTATTCACAACTAACAATTTATTCAACCCATTTCACCAAAAATCCAAACCCAGTATCCATACCTTTGAATTTTTGAAGGTCAACCTTGTGTCCCATGATGATCTTTCTATTCTTCTTACTCTAATTGTCAAACTCAATACTTGCCTTTGTTGAGATAAACTTCTTGAGTCCATAATCAGTTTGAGGTAATTTTACCCACCTTGGTTCATCAATGATGAGACTAGTGTTGATTCTTTTGCCTTTTCCTCTACCTTTTGGCCACCTTGGCCTCCTCCACAGCCTTTGTTTCCACTCAGAGTATCTTTTCCTTTTCCGACACTATCAACTCTAGCCTATCCATGGTGATTTTGTGAAATTTTTAAGGTTCTAGATGTAATCAAGGGTGTAGAACACGATTTTGAGGGTCTTTTATTTTGAATCGAACAAAATATGGCTGAAGTTTGAGTTTGCACGAGAGGAATATGGATGGGTTTTCAGAGGAAGAGAGAGAGTGTGTGTGTGTGTGTGTGTGTATGTGTATCGGCTTTTGAGATTTTGAAATGAAAGTGAAGACGTATGGTTTGTTTCTTCTTATATTCGCCTGAGACTGCCTAATTAATTTCATCTCTGCATCTGACTTCTTGTCCAAAAATTTTATGTTCTAGCTTCATGGTTTTCAATTTGGATGACTGAATTTCGTCCTTATAGTCCAAATAAATCCATATGAACAACCTCAAGGGGTTTTAAAGTGGAAACCATTTTCTTGGGTTTAAAAGAAGTTTTGTTTATTTTCCATATTGACAAGCATCACAAAGTTGATTTTTCACAAAATGCACTTTTGGCAAACCTCTAACAAGTTCTTAGAGGAAAGTTTATTCAACAAATCCATACTAACATTACCAAGTATCCTATGCCACAAATAACCATCCTCATCATTACGGCGAGACATTTAATATCATTAGCAACAAGTTCATCAAGATAAAACACATTCATATTACTAACATGATTTGCAACAAAGATTGTTTTACCACAAACTCCTCAAGAATAGTACAAGTATCATTTTTAAGTGGAGGTCAGTTTGTAGGAGATCCTTCCAAATAAGGGAGATATAGAATATTAGCCATAGGATCTTAACTTCTAAGCTGTTAAACCCCTAAAAGAAGCCTTACTCTATCGAAAAACCTAAGGGGTGATTTTGGCTAATTTTTGAAAACTTTTCTTTAATAAATTCAACCTTTTGAAATTCACAACTTCCAATAGTTTGTTTAAATTAAAGAGAGCGGTTGAGAGAGGATGAACAATTAATATGGCAACAATAAATTATCACAACCTCAATATATAACAAAGAATGCACAAATTAATGCAAGTAATAAATAAAGAGAGATAGACACAAAGATTTATGGTGGTTCAATCTCTCCAAGATCTACATCCACTACCTTGAGTCCACACTCAAGGATTTCAATTAATTCGCCAACTGCTTTAAGTCAATAAAATAAACAAGAGGCTTATCCACCAATGGTTTTACACCACTAACCTCTTTAAATCTAACAATCAAGGCTCTCCCTCACCAAAGAGTTTTATGTCCTAAGAAAACCTTGAATAAACAGGATAAAGATGAGAAAAATGTAAGACATTACCCAACAATATGGTAGATGTACATTAATTCTAGCATCACTTCACTTTTTCATTGGAATCTTTGATTTGTCACATAAAGCACATGAACAATGTAGAGGTTTTCTTTATTCTTTGATGTTCTCAAGAATATGTCATGTAAAGTTCAGTAATCTACTCAAAATCTCAAATTCTAACCTTTTAAATGGTTAAAATTTTGAATTTCATGTTCAATAATTGTTAGTAACGACCAGGTTTTGCAACAGGACAGAGCAATTCAATTGACCAAATCAGGCTCCTTTAATCTGAATTCAATAGAGTAAAACAAGTTTAAACATCTGAATTGGTGGCACAAAATCCAAACTTTTCCAAATTTTGCAAAACCAATTTGAATTCAATAAAATCAAGTCTCTAAACATTTGAATTATAAGATAGAATGTTTAAAGAGCTTTTAACCAAAAAACCATTATCAAAAAATTTGTTCCTCGGAAGATATGAAATCATTTTATCAAAAGAACAAGGTTTAAAATAGAACTATATCATTTGTTCTTCAAAGTGCATTTCACATATTCCAGATGCAAAAAAGTATAGGATTTACATATTATACCTATTGAATGACCATGGCCCTACACTAATGATACTCAAAGCTTTCTATGCTTGACATCCTCTTCCACCTTTATGCATTTAGCCTCATTTGGAATCCATTGTTTCTCTTTAGCTTCAAGGCAATGAGATCTTTTGCTTCTCCAATCCAAAAATCCTATCACATAAGAATTACTTGAATTAGCCCACACCAATATTTGTCATTAATCAAAATATCAAGATTTGCCTTTGGAACCAACAAACTCTTTAATTTTAATTAATTTAAAACCATATCCTTATGTGAATTTGATTCATTAAAATTGCATTAAAGATTTATGTAAGTCTCCAATTTCATTGAGAACAATTACCTACTATTGGAAATCGCTCAACAGAAACCAAATCATACATCGATTTATTGTTACTCAACTCCTACTTAATTAGTGCACCTTTTAGTTCTTCATAATTAATTATGTAATCATACATAGTGTGGCGAATTCTACACAGAAATTAAGAATAACATAACAATAATTAATGTAAAATATCAAGAGAATATTGAACGCAATAAAAGAAGGAAATATATTCATTTAAAACATTGCTCAAATCAAGACTTCACAATAATTTAGCCTTGTATATTAGAAAAGACTGCCATAAAATTCTAATAAAACGTGAAGAAATAACAAGAAGAGTAAGACAAATGAACTTAAAGTTGGACCTAGATATTTTAGAGCTCAATTGTCGTTTCTCCCTTGTAATTGCCTCTGTTTCTTATTCAATTTTCTTGGCCACGAAACTTTTTGGTGTAAAATCCTCTTTATAAAGGTGGTAATGCATCGTCTTATCTTCATTATTTAATTGCAAAACAAAGAATCTTATTTGGAAGTAAAGACCAATTTCCAAATCTTTTCCAAATTGAAACAGCCCATGTGATCTTCAACTTATGAAGAATTCCTTTTCTTGTCTCCTTTCTTAGCTGAAACTCCAATCCTTATTGGTCTTCTTAGGTTTGAAAGAAGTTTTTGTTTGTTTTTCATATTGGCAAGCATCACAAAGATGATTTTTCTTAAAATGCATTTTTGGAAAACCTCTAACAAGTTCTTGAGAAGAAAGTTTTTTCAATAAATCCATACTAACATGACCAAGTCTCCTATTCCACAAATAACAATCACCATCATTAATGGCAAGGCATTAAAAATCATCAACAACGAGTGCATCAAGATAAAGCACATACAGGTTATCAACACGATTTCAAGAGATTGTTTTACCACTAACACTATCAAGAATAATACAAGTATCACTTTTAAATTCGATTTTGCAACCATTATCACACAATTGACTAATACTAAGCAAGTTATTCTTCAAATCATCAATAAGAAAGACTTATTTAATAAGAGGGGAAGAGACTTTCCCAACAATACCTACTCAAGGATTTTTCCTTTCTTCTTGTCTCCAAAGGTAACAAAGCCTTCATTGGTGGCTTGGAACTCACTTATGAGAGAGGCATTTCCCATCATATGTCTTGAACAACCACTATCAAGAAATCACTTAGTGGCACTTGATCTTGGAGGGAAGTGTACCTACACCAAAATAGAGGAAGTGACTTTTGATACCCATATTTTCTTAGGCCATGGGGCTAAGTAATGATTCCCTTTACTCTCCAAATGGTTTTAACACCATTTTCTATTTTTTTTTCACATAGCATCTAGTGGCCTTATGATCATATCTTCCACAATAAGTATGACAAGTATGAGGCATAGAAGTAGAAGTAGCTCAAGCAAAGAAGTTTTTGTATTTAGCATATTGTTCACATAGCTGTAACCAAAACCGTTTTTGACAGGAGGGGATCCTTGGGCTCTAAGAAGTTTATCAAGATAGTCATTTGCTTTTGTAAATCTTTCCACACATAAAGTGAGTTCATCAAATTTCTTTTTCAAAACTTCATGATCAACAAGCATCTTTTCAAGAGATGAAATTTTTTCACAAAGAATTTTGTTTTCAAGGGACATGTTTGCGAGGAAACATTTAAAAATTAAAAATTCAAACACTCAATAGAATCAAGAAAATTTTTATTTTCACAAAACATTTAGAATTGTCATTCAAAAACTCATTAATTTTTTATCTCATTTCTTTGTTCCTTTTTGGAAGAACTTTTTTAATTCTCCATACATATCAACAAGAAGATCACTAGGATCATCAACATCATTATCACAAGGAGTAGAGGTAGATGGAGTGGGCTGTACCTCGTTTTCCATAGCCATGAAGTGCACATTTTCTCTTTCTTCACTCTCTTCTTTACTTTCTTCATTGGCATGTTGATCTCAAGAGCCAACAAGTCCTTTCCCTTTCTTAGAAAATTTCTTTGCCTGGCTTTCTTTTCTTTTTCCATAGCTTTAGGAAAATCTGCTACAAGATGCTTGGTGCTTTTGCATTCATAACATTGTGGTCTAAATAATGATGAAGATTGACCACCTTTCTTGAATAGTCTCTTTCTTTTCTTGAGAAATCCTTTCTTGTAGAACTTCTTGAATTTTCTTAACTACCATAGCCATTTCATCATCTTCTACATCCTCTTCTTCTTCTCTATAGGATTCTTCTTGTTCACTACAGTTATCATTAGCTTTTAGGACAACCTCTTTTCTTCCTTTATCTTCATCTTCTAGGTCATTCAACCTTTCAATTTCATCTCATAAGTATGGAGTGAGCCAATGAGCCCTTCAAGAGGCATAAGATCTTAACTTCTAGGTTGTTAAACAACAAAAAGAAGCCTGCTCCAATACCAATTGAAATATCTAAAAGGGGGTGAATTATGTTTTTTGATAATTTTTGAAAACTTTTCTTTAATAAATTCAACCTTTTGAAACTCATGACCTCCAAGAGTTTGTTTGACTTAAAAAGAGTGGTTGAGAGAAGATGAACAATTAATGAAAACAACCACTAAGTGTAATAAAGAAGGCACAAATCAACGCAAGCAATAGATAAAGAAAAAAACACAAGATTTATAGTGGTTTGATCTTTTGAAGATCTACATCCCCGACCTTGAATCACATTCAAGGATTTTAACCAATTTAGTAAAAGATCAAGTCAAGCAATTACAACAAAGGCTCACCCATCAAGGATTTTACACCAATAATCTCTTAAAATGCAGCAATCAAGGTTCATCCTTACCAAAAAGGTTTTATGTCTGAAGAAAACCTTGAAAATCAAGATAAAGATGAGAAATGGAAAGAGATTATCCAACAAGATGGCTGATACACACCGATTCTAGCACCAATTCACTTTTTGCTTTGGAATCTTTGATTTGCCACATGAACCACATGAACTCTTGAAAGATTTTCTTAATTCTTTGATGGTCTCAAGAATATAGCATGTAAAGTTCAATAATCTACCAAAATTTTGATTTTATAGTATTTTAAATGGTTTAAAATTTGAATTACAACGTTCAAAAATAGCTAATAATAGCTAGAGCAATTTGGTCAACCAAATCGAGCTCTTGCATCCAAATTGGTCGCCTGAATTTCTCTGTTCATTTTGTTGTACAAGGTAAATTTGGTCAACAAAATTTGGACATCCAAGTCTAAATAGGTCATCCAAATTTCTTTGAAAATCGCAAGAAGAATAAAACAAATTCAAACATCCCAATTGGTAATACAAAATCTAAATTTTTCCAAATTTTGCAAAACCAATTCAAACTCAATCAAATCAAGTTTCAAAAAGATTTAAATCATAAGATAAAATGATTAAAGAGCTTTTAACCTAAAAGCCGTTATCAAAAAATTGTTCTTTAGAAAATATAAAATCATTTTAGCTCAAAAACCAAGTTTAAATTAGAGCTATAAGATTTGTGCTTCAAAGTGCAATTCTAAGTTCCAAAAGTAAAGAGTGTAGGGTTTACAAGTTATACCTATTGAAAGACCATAATCCTACACTATTAGATTCTCAAGGCCTTCTATACTTTACATCAACTTCAATCTTATTGCATTTAGCCTCATTTGGAATGTCATTGTTTCTTTTTAGCTTCTATGCAATGAGATCTTTTACTTCTCCCATCCAAAAGTCCTATCACACAAGCATTACTTAAATTAGCCCACATCAATATTTGTCATTAATCAAAACTTCAAGATTTACCCTTAGCACACACAAACTATATATAAATCCCCTAAAATCCCTCACGGTATTAAGGTTGAAGCAGATTTAGCTATTGCGTCTATATAAAGTGGCTTAAACTTTTAAAGAAGAGAAATTAATAATTAAAAAAGTCCTACAACTAAGGCTTAAAATAGGGTATTAGGGATAAAAAGATTTAGAGATGGTATAGAAATGCATCAAATGTATCAAAGAAAGCCTATAACCATGATCTCTAGATCATGCAAAAGCTACTTTTTATTTCATCTTAAGGTATGTGAGCACAAGTTCTAGGGCACAAATATTTAGTAAATTCTAAAGCCAATAACCCAAAATTCACCTACACATTCATCAAACACAAGTAAAGTGGAATGTGCTCAAAAAAATGAATTCCATATATACAAGCATTATAAACAAGGGGTAATTGCTTAATCGTGGTCAATGTGTTTATCAAGATTTTAAGTCTCTGCTTATGAGCGACAAACAAACACTCTTGCAAAGAGGTTTAGAAATTTAAAAATTTTCCAAAGTTACTACTAAAAAAATAGAACTAAAACAAATAACAAGCACAAAACATGGCACAAAAAACTAACAAACTAGCACAGGGAAAAAGCACAAGTAAAAATGTAGGGATAACTATAAAGAATGACTAACAACATATAGATCCACACAATAAGTAAATAAAAGCATATACACATAAGACTTATAATAAAGCACAAAACATGAATAGATGGATACTCCCTTGCACTCTTATAAGAGTCAGTTCAAAACTAACCCAAGAAAAAAAATACTTTTACAAAAGTGGTTTTGAAAAATTAAAAATTTTCTTAAAATTACTACTAATAGCATAGAAATAAAACAACTAACAAGCATGAAACATGACACATAAAACTAACAAACTAGCACAAGAAAAAAGCATAACTAGAAACATAAAGACAACTAGAAAGCAAAACTAACAACATAAAGAACCACGTGATGAGTAAATAAAAGTACATACCTATAAGCCATTTAAAAAAAAAAAGAAGAGTACATACACATAAGACTTATGGTAAAGCACGAAACACAAACAAATACATACTTCCCACAATGTTAGGAGAGAAAAGATATAGATACATTAAGAACATAGAACATATAATGAAAGACCTAAGAGGGGGGTGAACTAGGTCTTTGGCTAATTATCAAAATCTTTTTACCTATTTGCAAATCGTTTGCCTTAATAAAAGCTTTTCTTTAAATTCACAAACTTCAAGTTATATGTGATTTGATGATTAATACAAGATTATCAAACTATAAGACCATAACAATCAATCAACAACTAAGCATAAATAATAATCACAAGTATGTAAACAAGTAAAGCAATAAGAAAATGAACACACGATTTATAGTGGTTCGATCTCTCCAAGATCTACATCCACTACCTTGAGTCCACACTCAAGGATTTCAACCAATCCACTATATGCTCAATTTAGGCAATTACACAAGAGGCTCACCTCACAAGGGTTTTACACTCATAACCTCCTTTGCAATCCTACAAACCAGGCTCACCCTTCCACAAGGATTTTATATCTAAAGATAACCTCAAGACCAATCTAATCCAAGGCTCACCCTCACACGGGTTTTGCACTACAACCTTGATTAATCTAGTCTATGGCTCACCCTTACCAAAAGGATTTTATGTCACAAGATAACCTTGTATTGAGCAAGTAGAAAACAGAGTAAAATGAAGAATGAATGAGATTGAATGTTACCAACCCTTCTTGGTGGATGAATACAATTGCTAGCACCACTTCACCTTTGCCTTTGAAATCTTGAATTTACACTTTTCCAGGTGCGTCCGAACGTGCGTCGAATTTTTCTAGAAAAACAGTCGGTACTGTTCATACAAACAGTGGTACTGTTTATGCACTGTTCACAAAAATTTGGACGACTGAACTTGGCATTCTGCGTCCGAACGTGCATCCGAATTTCTCTGGAAAAATAGTTGGTACTGTTCATGCACTGTTCACAAAAATTTCAGACGAATGAATTTTTACAGGTGCGTCCGAACGTGTGTCTGAATTTTTCTGGAAAAACAGTCGGTAATGTTCGTGTGAACAGTGTTTCTATTCACAGTACAGGGAAAATTCGGACGACCAAATTTTCATCCTGCGTCCGAACTTGCGTCTGAATTTTTTAAACTTTGCCAAAACATATTCAAATCAATTCAAAAAAGTTGAAAAACATTCTAGCCTCAAAGATAAGTCATTAAAGATCTTTTATGTGCAAAAACCATTTATGAAAACTTGATAATTTAGATAAATTCAAAACCATTGAAACCATTTAAATCAAGTTTTATGCTCTCAATTGCAACTCATAGATTCCAAGGCTTAAGAGTGTAGGGTTTAGAATGTTTACCTATTAACCACATGTAACATACACTTCATGTCTTCAAAGTCTTCATTCATCTTGAACAAACTCTTCAATCTTCAATCACTTTGGCATATTTGAGTTGTTCTTGCATTGCTAGCTCCAGGGCAATGAGACTTGCTTCCTTCTCAATCCAAAAATCCTATCACACAACATACAAGCATTTTAGTCCTTATCAATGTTTGTCATTAATCAAAACTAATCAAACCTACATGATTTGTCCTTAGGGCTAACATATAAATATATCACAATATAAAAAATGGAAAGGACAAGAGAAACGGAAAGGAACTTCCCTTAATCAAGTCTCAAACTCCTTCTGTTCTTACTTCTTTTCAAAGAAATTGAAGGTTCCCTTCATGGCATGACCCTCACACTTAGAAGTTTACTCACCATCACCATGTGCTAAATGAAATACAATGCAACCACCAAAACAAGGTAATTAGCTATTACAAATAAGTATGCAGATAACACTTAGAGTATATAACTACAAAAAAAATTGATAAGAATTTAAAGCCAGACTAGAATGACACTAGAAATTAGAAACTAGAGGTAAAAACACACTAACTTACTAATTTCATAATAAAAGCATTAATCTAAGCTAAACCTAATATAAAGTAAGTTATACATAATTTGTGTAAAACGTGATGGAGAGAGAGATTTAAGGTAGGGACCAAGAGAAAGAGTGCATGAGTGGGTGAATTGTGTGAAGAAAAATCATGAAGAAAATGCTAATCAGAAACTTTAAATAGCACTCATGCCTGTACCATTTGAAAGCAAACCATAATAATAGGAAAATAAAAAAATGTATAATAAGAAAATATGGATGTAATTATATATTAAAATTGATTTTGCATTAAAAATTTTCAGCGTATTTTAAAAAATAAAAATAAATGAAAGAAAATTCCAAAAAAAAGAAAATTACAATGAGAGAAAAGAAGAAAAAGATGAGCTTGTTACAGGTATTGACACTAGTTATGGTTTCTCAGTTTCTTATATCAATTACATGTGATTCTGGTTTAAGATAGTTCACCATGGTTCTAATATGATTTTAGTTTTTCAATTTTTGGTTTTCCAAAATTGGGTCAAAATCAGAATCGAAAAAATTTCAAAAATAAAATTGAAATTGTATTAGAACTGCAAACTAGAATCGAAAAATGTGAAATTGAAACTAGAAGATCGTGAAACCAGAATTGGAATCGGAATCAAAAAATTGTGAAGAGAAAATGGCAAAATTAGTCCTAAAATTATTTTTTCTTAACTTAATCCTAAAACTATTTGTCAATAATTTATACCCTCAAAATAATAGTTCCCACCACCCCTCCTATAGCAGAATTTGACAAATTTCTACATATGTCAATCACATGAGTTATTAGTCGAGTTAAATCGTCAAATCATGACTTTTCCCTTCCAAACAAGCTCACAAAGAACGCATACATCCCTTTAAGGAAATTCACATGCACTCACAAGACACTCATGCGAGGAAAAGCTATGATATGACAAGTTTTTCTCGATAAGTAATCTTTGTAAGTGGCATGTGAGGAAATTTATCAGGTTCCACCACAGGAGGAATGTCATAGATCATTATTTTTTAAGAAAATTGATTTGAAACTTAAATTATAGAAAAAATATTTGTAGGACTAAATTAAGTCAACATAAATATTTTTGGGACCAAATCAAAACAACAAAACCAAAACCAGAAAAAATGGCAAAAGGAATTCGTAACTAGAATCAGAAAATTGTAAAATCGAGATCGAAACTAGAAACATAACAAAATTAGATTCGTAATCAAAATTAAAAAACTATGTTGTTGGAACCATGTAATCATATGCAAAATAAATTTAGCTGTAATAAATTTAATGACAATAACAATAAAACAATAAAAATAAAAATAGTATTAATAATTACATTCAAACTAATAACAAAACTATAATGATGATAAAGAGTAACAATAATACCAAAATTAATAATTTAAACTAATAACAATGATAAAGCTAATAACAATAATGAAACTAATAATATGATAATGTAAACTAATAACAATGATAAAACTAATAACAATAATTAAACTAATAGTATGTCTAATTAAAATATTATGAAGAGTAAAAATAATTAAGACGAATATCAAGAGTTAAAGTGCTTAGATTTAAATGATTAATAAAAAAGCATGAAAATACTATGTAAGAATTATATTAGTAATAATAAATAAATAAAATCCTAACTTTGGTTTTTGTAGCATGGCACTTGATTAGAGAATTTAAGAGAATGAGAGGTTGACGAGTGTGAGTAGAGAATTTGAGAGGGATTGGAGAAAGAGATGAAGAGAAGTGTGAAGAAAAAATGGAGCAAAGAGTGCACGTATAAAGTTTAAGAAAAAATAAAAGAAAAACACAATATCTAAAGACATACTGGCCTTTCAATTTAAAAAAATATATATATAAAAAATAAAAAATATAAATTTTGGGAACTTAGGAATTGCAGGTTTAGAACAGACAATTCCAGTTCTATTGCTTCAAACCTGATTCCGGTTCCAGTTCCATGATGAGTAGGTCTATTATTGCTCTATGTAGTGAACTCCTTGCATGGCCCAGGCAACTCCACACAAGTGGACTAGTTTAGTAGGAGTGGTCTGGGCTACTCCATACGGCCTATACGGAATATCTTACCATGAGAGATTCGTTTATTTTGTGGAATGATCTAAAAAAAAGATTTGACCACCAGAAAATGGTAATTCTACCAAAAGTACAATATGATTGAATGCACTTATGGCTACTACATTTTAAATCTGTTAGTGAGTATAACTCCGCAATGTTTAAAATTATCTCTCAATTAAAATTATGCTAAAAGAATATCATTGATTTTGATATGTTAGAGAAAATATTCTCTATATTGCGTGCCTTGAATATTGTCCTACAACAATAATATCGAGAGAAGGGTTTTAAGAAATATGCTAAGTTAATTTCTTGCCTTCTTGTGGCTGAAAAAAGCAATGAGCTATTGATGAAAAATTATGAAGCTTGACCGATAGGTTCTACTCAACTTCCTGAAGTGAAAGCAGATAGAACCCATGATTATGGCCCGGAAGAGGTTGTGGTCATGGTCGAAGTCATGGATATTGACGCAATCATAGAAGAAATCATCCATATAGTCATGGCAATCATAATAGAGCATCATGCACGAAATAATAAAAACCACCAGAAGTGGGCCAAAAACAATAAAAAAAGAAAAGGAAAGGAATAGAATCCAGAAGATCATGAAGATAAGTGCTATTGATGTTGTATGCAAGGCCACTGGTCCCGTACTTGTCGTACCATTACAAGAAAAAAGCAATTTTGAAACCAACAAATCAGTTTCAATTTCAAAACAAGAATTTGAAACCCATTTAAAATTGCAAAAAATCGGTTTCAAATAGGTGGTTGCGGCTAGATATTGAAATAAAAAAATCGATTTCAGTTTTAAAAAATAAATGAATTACTAGGTCGATCTTGCTCTACCAACCAACCAACTCAGATCAGCTAGCCAGATCAGACGCATGTACGCAAGCGCCTGATGCTTGGCCGGGAGCCCAAGCAGGAGCATGTGTGCATACACCAATAGTTTGGGCGAAATCGTCCCTTGCATGCCTCGAACCCTAGTTGCTGGTGTGGGGAGCATGTGCTTCTTCACCAGACTAAGTTTCATGTTGTGATATTCTTCTACAATTATTTTATTTATTTTATATATGTATATATTATATTTTTAAATCAATAATATGTATGATAATTATTTAATAGGTTATAAACTTATGTATTAACTTATTAAGTGTGTTTAATAATTAATAAAAAATTTGTAATTGTACTTATATAGACAAAACATATTAGCATTTATATAATTATTGTTTAGCATACATGTATACTTAGACGAGTATTAAGTATAGATTACTTGTATGATATTTGATTATACTTGTATTATAATCGAAAATAAATATTGATAGATCAACATATATCTTAAACATAAATAATACATAACAAATACATTATACAATTGTTTACTCGACTATAAAATAAAAAATAAAATTCATTATACATAATACATGAATTTTGAAATTGATTATAAAATTCATCAAAAAATTAAAAAAATTAGATTAGAAACTGATTTGAAACTAATTTCTTAATCTATAAAAAATAAAATATTTAATTTAGAAACGATTTTGTTTAAAACCGATTAGAAACTGCTTAGAAATCAAATTTTGAAACCGATTTGAAAATTTATTAAAAATAAAAAATATTTAAAACCTATTGAAACTGATTTGAAAAAATTTTCCTAGCGGTTTCAAATCTGTTTTTAATTTAGAAATAGATTTTTTCAATTTAAAATTTCAGTTTCAAAATTGCTTTTTCTTGTAGTGTACAGCAAAGACCTTGTTGAGCTTTATCAAGCATCGATTAAGAAGAAAGATAAAAGTCTTGAAACAAACTTCACTTTCCAAAATTCTATTCTCGATGATGGTGATGACAATAATCTTGATGATGCCATTTGTAAGACCTAAGAGGGGGTGAATTAGGTCTTTGGCTAATTATCAAAATATTTTTCTATTTTGTAAATCCTTTACCTTAATAAAAGCTCTTCTTCAAATTCAACAAACTCTAAGTTTATATGTGATTCAATGGTTGAGACAAGATGATCAAATAATAAAATCACAACCAATCAATCAAAAATTACGAACAAATAATAATAACATAAGTATGTAAACAAGTAAAGCTATAAATAAATGAACACACGATTTTTAGTGGTTCGATCTCTCAAAAATCTACATCCACTACCTTGAGTCCACACTCAAGGATTTCAACAAATTCACTATATGCTCAATTTAGAAAATTACACAAGAGGCTCACCACACAATGGTTTTACACACACAACCTCTTTTAGTAATTATACAAACAAGGTTCACCCTTCCACAAGGGTTTTATATCTAAAGACAACCTAAAGACCAATCTAATCAAAGGCTCACCCACAAACGGGTTTTACACCACAATCTTGATTAATCTAGTCTATGGCTCACCCTTACACAAAAAGGTTTTATGTCACAAGATAACCTTGCAATGAGCTAGTAGAAAACACAATTGAGAGAAGAAAAGAGAGTGTGTAAGATGTTACCACTTTGTTGGTAGATGATTACACAATGTTTCTCCTTCACACTTTGTTGCCTTTGGAATCTTGAATTTCAATCTTTGAGCACAAGGCAATTTGAGAGCTTTTCAATTGAATTTGGTGTAAAACAAGTTAGAGTATATAGGATTTGATAAGTTCAAAGTTCTACTAAAAAATCTGAAGTTTATGGCTTTTATAGAATTTGAAAATCAGTTCAAACGGCTATAAAACGGCTAGTAACGGCTAGTTTCAGGAAAATTCGGCCGACCGAATTCTGCATTCGAAATTTTCGGACGACCGAATTCTTCCTGCTGTGTCCGAATCTTCTTCCGAATTTCTCTGGAAAAACAGTGACCATGCTGAAGGCCAAAATTCGGACGACCGAATTTTTTGGCTGCGTCCGAATCTTCTTCCGAATTTCTCTGTAAGAATATTAGCAAACTTTTGCTACAAAATTCGGACGACCGAATTTTTTGGAAGCAGTTTCAAACTTTGTAAAATCATTTGAGTATAACTTTAATGTGTTTGAGAAACATTTGATATGTATAGAAAACTTACTTAGCCATATGTAAGTTTGAAAACACAAATTAAATTTCTTTGATCATATAAAGTTTACTTAAACATTACATTCACTAAAAACCTTATTCAAATCCTTTTAAGATTATAAGATTCATTTTATGCTCTCTTATGCATTCAATGATGACCAAGACATGCAAGTGTAGAGTTTACATAAAAACTTACTTACTAAGTATACACACTCTACACTTCAAGTCTTCAATGCCTTTAGATCTTCTAAGAACAACATTCTTCAAACTTCAATCACTTTGCTTAACTGAAGTTGTTCTTGAACTCTTGCTTCAAAGCAATGAGACTTCATACTTCTTATTTTACAGAACCTATCACACAATATACAAGCATATTAGTCCTCATCAATATTTATCATTAATCAAAACTAATCAATCTTATATGATTTGCCCTTAGGGCTAACAATCTCCCCCTTTTTGATGATGACAAACTTTGATGCAAAATGTGATAGATTAAAACGATGTAGTTCATAGAAGTATTAATGTCAATGATAGAAAATAACCAATTTAGCACAATGACATACAGAAGGCTCAATATGAGCCTATGACCCAACCAACCTCCATTAACCTCCTTCCTTCCAACTACATATAGAAGATATAGCATTTAAGTATTTAGAAAACTTCTAAGAGAGGTTTTAAAGGTTGTAATAATTTAACAATGCTCCCCCTTAGATTGTGCTCATTTTTCAACAACTTTGGACTTGAGATGCTAAGCATCCGAATTCTGACATATCAAGTCCAAACTTTAAAATAATTAAAATGAAAGCTTCAATTTTTGAAAATAAGCTTTCCTAAGGTTGTTCAAACATAGTGGAAGAGATTAAAACAAGTTTGAATCAATTTGAACAACAAAAGAGCACATTTTAGCAACAAAATATGCATGCATCCGAATTTCAGAACATGCATCCGAATTTTTAATTCTTGCATCCGAATTTTTAAATCTTAAGTCCAAACTGCAATAAATTCAATATAATGAATGTTTAAAGTGAAATAAAGTGTTCCTAAGGTTGTTCAAACATAATGGAAGAGATTAAAACAATTTTTAAACAATTTGAACAACAGGAAAAAATATTTTTGACAAGAAGATCTTGATGCATCCGAATTTTTTTTTTGTCTGCATCCGAATTTCAAGTACAAAATTTTGTCAACAAGTTTGAAAAAATGATTTTGCATTTTCAAATGAACTATAGAAGTACTCAAATATGTATAGCCACAATAACACTCAATTTAGCTTAGCAAAACCACAAAACTCATGTATTTAGTTGTTTTCATGATGTAGCTTAAAGTCATAGGTCAAGTCAAGAACCATGATGAAAAATTTCACAATCTCAACTCAACCATTTTCAAAATCTCAAAAGCAATCATTTCTCAATTTAAATTTCAAATGCAACCATATATTTGCACAATACACATTTATTTTACATTTCAACCTATAACACTCATACATAGCACATTTACAGCAAGCACATTACAATACAACAAGCACATAGCATATTTTGCAGTCAACATTCTTTCTCCCCATTGCCACTGCTATTTCACATTTTCACACATTTTGTCATCACATTTCTTCTCCCCCTTTTGTCATCAATCAAAGACAGGGTTTAATGAAAATGAGACAACATGTATCACATATAAGCAGTATGTTGATCAACTCTCATTTAGCAATTACGCAATATATTGACCAACTCTCATAAACAGTATATGTCTAATCAAATAATTATCATCCTAACAGTAATAATCATTATGTAGCATTTCAACAATGATAAATCAAATTCTTCTCCCCCTTTTTTAGCAGCAATTAAACTTGGGGTGAGAATACTTGGACAACAAAAGGGAAACAAAAGAAGCTCTTATCACAAAGATTTCACATATTGAGCTTCAAAACATTATAATGACTAGAAAGGCACAAGTAAATTTCAATGTTAAAGCATAACATGTGCATTAAGTCATAATCTAAAATAAGCAACAAAATATAGTTTAGGGATAGAAAGGCTTAGTCTTTGGATGCGCTTCATGGTCTTCACTTCCAAATTTGTTTGTTATGATGGCCATGTCTCCCTTGATCTCTATATGATAGGGTCCTTCATTTGTTGATTTCTTACTTGTGTAGTTCTGCTTTGGAAAGCTACCAATTAAGAGGATCTTGGATCTTCTTTCTTTGAACCACATTTTCTTCCTCCCATTTTCTTCCTCCCTTGGCTGAAGGAAATTTGGTGATGGATTTGTGATTTGACTTTGTTAAACTCCCTTCACCTCCTTCTTCTTGCTTGTTCTCTTGAGCTTTACCCCTTTGTTCTTCATTCTCATGCTCTTTTTCTTTTGGGATGCTTCATTGCCTTTTCCTTCATCTTTTGTATTCTTCTTTCGCAATAAATTGATAGCCATCTCAATTTTTACTATCATTACTATCATTCTTATTGCTGCCATCTCTTTTCTTCTTCTTTGGCTTTATAGAAACTTGCACCATTTAAAACCACTTGAGAAATCTTTCTCAAGTCTTCTTCCATATTCTTGACTTTAGCTTCTAAACCATCAAATTTGCCAAGAATCATCAGAGCAAAAGACTTGAAGAATTTGTCCATCTTCTTCATTTTCTCTACATGGTTGTTCAATGTCTCTTGAAACACCTTGGCAACTATGGTATCACATGTAGTGAGATTATCATTTTCAACTTCTTTTCCTTCAATAGAGAGTACCTCTTCAAATAGTCTTCTTTTGTGGAAGGTTCCTCCCCCTCACTTCATTCCTCATTTTAGTTTTCCTTTTTCAGCAAGGATTTCCTCTTCATCCTCTTCTTCTTCATCATTTTCTTCTTCCTCAAACTCCTCACATTTTTGTTAATAGTCTACCATACGATAAGGCTTGTTGGCTGATTTTCTTGCACTAATCATATGCTCCAATGCCATGAACCCAAAGTTTAGTCTTCTATACTCATGCAAGGCAAGCATAATCACCATATGCATATTTCCAATGGATGATTTATGTCCAAAATTAGGAATGATCATGGTGGTAATCATGTGATGCATAACCCTTCCTCTAGCATCAAAGGCTTTGATTTCCCTTTCCCTAATGGACCTAAATTGTCTACCATCTGTGAACACTTCATGAACAAAGCAATGCTGTCCCAATGAGTAATACCTTTGCCCTATTATTATCTATCCACAAATTCTGTTCACCAAGGCATCATTGAACTCAAAGTCCACTTGAGATACTTTAGAGGAATACCATTGAACTACATTATCCCCCTCATGTTCAATTCTCTCTTCTTTATAGTCTTGAGGCTTCTACCATTTGTACAGGCATTCTTAATCCTTTTATGTGAGTATAACTTACTTATAAAACAATGTTCCCTGGAAGAATAATGCCTAAACCCAACATCCTCAACATCACAAATTCAATTGAGCAATGCATTATCAATCTCAAAAATCAACTTGTGATATTCTTGAAGAATACCACTGAATAGCTTTGTTACCAACTTGATCAACTCTTTCTTCCTTAATATTTGCATAAAATTCATAAACTAAGGAAGGTAATAGCATTCATCAAACATAAGCAAACTAGTCCAGCTCACATTATTTAAAAATGAGAGTATATTACCCATTTCGAATAGTTTGATGACATCCACCTTGTGACTTGGATTTATCATATGGTTCTTTTTTTTTGTCCAATTATCAAGTTCAGTAGCAGCCTCCATTGTGACAAATCTATCCAGTCATGACATGCTTTGCAAAACATGAACCTTCCTTGGTTCATTGATCACTGATTCTCCTTTTCTTTCTTTGGCTTTTCCCTTTCCTTTTCCCATGCTAGGCATCTTTGTCCTCACCTGAAGCTACAACACTTGAATACACTCATTAGTTATTGAATTTTGAAATCCCTAATCTTCTTCTAAGATTGGTCAAACCTTTCTTCAGCCAATGGCTTAGTAATGATATTATTAATTTGTTCATTAATGCAAACATACTTTAAACAAGTATTACCCTTAGTAAAGTGATATCTAATGAGATGAAGTTTGATCTCTATATGCTCTGTCCTAGTTTTTTTTTTTTTTGAATCATATGATGATCAAATTTATTGCATTAGTGTTATCACATAACATAGCCACACATTTGAAATATGGACCACAATCACTTAGAGTATCAATAAGGTAATAGAGAATGTGTTTAGCAGCAATCAAATAAAACTCTTTAGGACAAGATGAATCTTGCACACAAGCACATGGAAGACATAATATTGGCTCCACTTGCTGTCAAATAGAGTTGACTACTCCTATGAAACCATTTTATTCTTGTCATGCATAGTTGATAAACTTATAGAAGTGTTTATACCTTAACATGATTCATGAAAGTGCCATTCTTGGTTTGCTTGATTTGTAAGCCAAGAAAGAAATTGAGTTTTCCTATCATGCTCATTTCAAATTTACTTTGCATCAACTTGGAAAACACATCACAAAGTGAAGTATTAGAAGCACCAACAATTGTATCATATATTTGGGCAAGTTATAGATCATTGTTGCATGAGGATTTTATAAAAAGGGTAGTTTCAGTTTTTCTCTTGAAAATCCTTTTGAAAGAAGGAAACTACTCAATCTTTCATACTAAATTCTAGAAGCTGGTTTTAAACCATACAGAACTTAGGATAGTTTGAAAATATGGTTAGGAAACTTTTCATGAGCAAAACTGGGTGATTGTTCCACATAAACCACTTCCTCAAAAAAACCATTTAGAAAAGCACTTTTGACATTCATTTGAAATAACTTAAAAATTTTAAAGGAAGTACAAGTCAAAAGCATTCTTATAGACTCAAGTCTACATTCAGAACAAAGGTTACATCATAATCAATTCCCTCTTCTTGATTGAATCCTTAGGCAACAAGTCTAGCCTTGTTTCTAACAACTTCTTCGAATTCAATAAGTTTATTTCTAAAACCATTTAGTTCCAATAATGGAATGATCATGAGATTTAGGAATATCAAAAATTATGTATCTTTCAAATTTATTTAATTCCTCTTGCATAGCAATAATCCAAAAATCATCAGACATTGCATCATCAATACTTTTAGGCTCATATACAATAAAAGAATAAAGTTATTGACAAAGTACCGCCTTATTTGTACTCCTTGGGAGATATCACCAATGATTTGCTCCTTAGGGTGGCCTCTTGGATATCTTAAGTTCTTTGAGAGCTTTTGGTCACCACTAGGTTGGTTATCTTGTTCTTGCTTAATCATCTCTTCCTCATTGGTATGATCCTCCAAAGTTGGTGCTTGAAGATGGATTTGATAGTTATTCAATGATGTACCTACATCATCTTCATCTCTTCTTTCCAAATAAATGTAAGATTCATCAAAACAAACATGAATGGTTTCCTCATCATATAAGGTTCTTTTCATTATAAACTCTATATGCCTTTTTGTTAGAAGAATAGCTAAGAGATATATCAATATCCGGTTTTCTATCAAATTTAAGTAAGTTTTAACAAGAATTTAAGATAAAACATTTATAACCAAACATTTTAAAATATGCAATTTGAGACGTCTTATAAAAGAGAATTCAAAAGATGTTTTTCTTTAAAATGATCTTAAAAGAATTCTATTTATCATAGCATGTGGTGTTTAAGGCTTTGGCCCAAAAATATTTTTGAAGAAGAATTTTCACAAAGCATAGACCTAGCCAATTTCTGCAAAGTTCAAAATTTTCTTTCAATAACACCATTTTATTGTGGAGTTTTTGCAGTTGAAACAATTATATGAAATTCAATTTTCAAAGAAAATTTTGTAAAGGCTTTGTTGTAAAATTCTCCCATTGTCACTTGTAATGTAAATTAATTTGCACTCAAGGGAGGTTTGAACCTTTTTGAATAATTTTACAAACTTATGAAACACTTCATCTTTTTGAGCAAAGAATAATGCTAAAGTGAATATTGAGAAATCCTCAACTACTACTAAGGCATACTTCAAGTTATCAATACTAGAGTTCCTCATAAGTCCAAAACAATCCATATGAACAAGCTCAAGATGTTTTGAGGTATAAAAGCATTTTCATGGGTTTGTAAAATTCTCTAGTTCGTTTTCTATATTGAAAAGTATTTCAAAGACAATTTCCTCAAAGCAATCCTCCAACTAAATCTTGAGAGGAAATTTGTTCAACAAATCCATGCTCACGTGACCAAATCTTCTATGCCAAGAAAATCCATCATTATCATAAGTAACAAGACATTCAAGTTTATTATGTCGTAAATAACCGTCATTATCATGAGTGGAAAATCATCTAACTTTATAAGCAACAAGTTCATCAAGGCAAGACACTAATACAATTTGCAACAAAAAATGGTTCTAACATTGACACCATCAAGTATAGTGCAAGTATTACATTTACATTCAACTTTTCACACTGTCACATACTTGACTAATGTTAAGCAAGTTATATTTCAAATTATCACCAAGCAACATTTGTTTAAAAAGAAGAGAGGAACCTTTACCAACATTGGTTACTCCAAGAATTATTCCTTTCTTCTTGTCTCAAAACAAATCCTTCATCGGTTGCTTTGACCTTGCTTATGAATGAGGTGTTTTCCTTTACTCTTTAATCCAACATCATCAATGTACAGCTTGGTGGTGCTTGAGTTTGAATTAAAGTGTACCTGCAATAAAGAAGAGGAAGTATCCTTTGGTACCCATACTTTCTTGGGTCCGTGGGGGTTAGTAATAATTCCCTTAACTCTCCAAATGGTTTTTATACCATTCTCTACTTTTCTTTTAACATAACATTTGGTGACTTTATGTCCATGTTTTTCACAATAAGTACAACAAGTATAATGAGCAGCTCTAACGAAGAAGTTTTTATATTTAGGCACATTGTTTACATAATTATAGCCAAGACCATTTTTAGCAAGAGATGATCTTTGAGTTCCAAGAATTTTATCAAGATTGTCCCTTCCTTTTGTAAATTTTTCTATACATGATGTAAGTTCATCAACCTTCTTTTTCAAAGTCTCATGATCAACAAGCATTCTTTCAAGAAACAAAATCTTTTCACAAAGAATCTTATTTTCAAGGGACATGTTTTGTAAAGAGACATTTAAAACTTCTTTTTCAATATTCAAGCATTCAATAGAATCAAGAAGCTTTTTATTTTCACAAAACAATTTTGAATTCTCATTCAATAAATCATTAATTTTGGTTTTCATTTCCTTTTTCCTTTTTGGAGCCTTCTTTAATTCTCCATACATCTCAACAAGTAATTCACTAGGATCATCAATATCATCATCATAATACGTAGAGGTAGATGGAGCAGGTTGTACCTCATCTTCCATTGCCATGAAGCACACATTTGCTCTTTCTTCTTCATGAGTGACTTGAAGTAGCTTCCATATTTCATGAGCGGAATCACATTCCATCACTCTATTGTATTCATTGATGACCAAAGCACAACAAAGAATGTTCATTGCTTGGTAGTTTAATGTCATCTTTCTTGAATCACTCTCATCATACTCCTCAATAGGCTTTGGTTCCCTTGTAACTCCATCGGCTTTCAATCTCAATGGCACATAGGGACCTTTCTCAATAATACTCCACAATTCATAGTTAATAGAATAAATGTATATCTCAATCCTAGACTTCCAAAAAATATAATTAGAACCATCAAACAATGGAGGTCTATTAGTAGAGGAACCTTCCGTATAAGGCAAATTTGATAAACTAGCCATATGATCTTTACTTCACGGTTGTTAGACCTTAAAAAGAAGACCTTGCTCTGATACCAATTGTAAGACCTAAGAGGGGGGGTGAATTAGGTCTTTGGCTAATTATCAAAATATTTTTCTATTTTGTAAATCCTTTACCTTAATAAAAGTTCTTCTTCAAATTCAACAAACTCTAAGTTTATATGTGATTCAATGGTTGAGACAAGATGATCAAACAATAAAATCACAACCAATCAATCAACACTTAAGAACAAATAATAATAACATAAGTATGTAAACAAGTAAAGCTATAAATAAATGAACACACGATTTATAGTGGTTCGATCTCTCCAAGATCTACATCCACTACCTTGAGTCCACACTCAAGGATTTCAACCAATTCACTATATGCTCAATTTAGACAATTACACAAGAGGCTCACCACACAATGGTTTTACACACACAACCTCTTTTACCCTTCCACAAGGGTTTTATATCTAAAGACAACCTAAATACCAATCTAATCAAAGGCTCACCCACAAACGGGTTTTACACCACAACCTTGATTAATCTAGTCTATGGCTCACCCTTACACAAAAAGGTTTTATGTCACAAGATAACCTTGCAATGAGCTAGTAGAAAACACAATTGAGAGAAGAAAAGAGAGTGTGTAAGATGTTACCACTTTGTTGGTAGATGATTACACAATGTTTCTCCTTCACACTTTGTTGCCTTTGGAATCTTGAATTTCAATCTTTGAGCACAAGGCAATTTGAGAGCTTTTCAATTGAATTTGGTGTAAAACAAGTTAGAGTATATAGGATTTGATAAGTTCAAAGTTCTACTAAAAAATCTGAAGTTTATGGCTTTTATAGAATTTGAAAATCAGTTCAAACGGCTATAAAACGGCTAGTAACGGCTAGTTTCAGGAAAATTCGGACGACCGAATTCTGCGTCCGAAATTTTCGGACGACCGAATTCTTCCTGCTGTGTCCGAATCTTCTTTCAAATTTCTCTGGAAAAACAGTGACCATGCTGAAGGCCAAAATTCGGACGACCGAATTTTTTGGCTGCATCCGAATCTTCTTCCGAATTTCTCTGTAAGAATAGTAGCAAACTTTTGCTACAAAATTCAGACGACCGAATTTTTTGGAAGCAGTTTCAAACTTTGTAAAATCATTTGAGGTATAACTTTAATGTGTTTGAGAAACATTTGATATGTATAGAAAACTTACTTAGCCATATGTAAGTTTGAATACACAAATTAAATTTCTTTGATCATATAAAGTTTACTTAAACATCACATTCACTAAAAACCTTATTCAAATCCTTTTAAGATTATAAGATTCATTTTATGCTCTCTTATGCATTCAATGATGACCAAGACATGCAAGTGTAGAGTTTACATAAAAACTTACTTACTAAGTATACACACTCTACACTTCAAGTCTTCAATGCCTTTAGATCTTCTAAGAACAACATTCTTCAAACTTCAATCACTTTGCTTAACTGAAGTTGTTCTTGAACTCTTGCTTCAAAGCAATGAGACTTCATACTTCTTATTTTACAGAACCTATCACACAATATACAAGCATATTAGTCCTCATCAATATTTGTCATTAATCAAAACTAATCAATCTTATATGATTTGCCCTTAGAGAAAACACCATTGTTGATGGAACTCACTTGGATATTGGTGACTTTTTTGAGTATCCAGAAGGAATAGTTGACATTTGGTTGGTGTTGGAAGTTTCCAAAAGGAATGAGAAGCTCTATTCAATGTTCTTTCTACTTTTTAGTTAAGTTTTATGTTTAATTATATTTTCTTTGAAATAATACTTAGTTATTTATTTCAAATTTCCTTTGTAATAGGACTTTATTTATTTATTTTCCTAATTTATATTTGGATGTCTTCAGATGGCTCTTATTCCTTATTAAGACTCTAAAAATACCACTGAGGATATTTTTTTTCTTTAATAGTGGTACTACACACACTATACTTAAAAGCAAGAGATATTTCTCTTGTTTGAATATGGGAGAAACAAATGTTTGCACTATAAATGGTAGTGCAAGATTGATTAAAAGTTTTTAAAAAGCTAGTATTTTATTGCCTGGAAGCACAATAATTGTCATCAATAAAGCATTATTTGTCTTGAAATCTAGAATAAACATATTGAGTCTTAAGGATATCCGACTAAATGGATATCATGTTGAAACAATGAAGAAAAATAAAATTGAGTATCTTTGTACTACTTAAACTATCTCGGGAAAGAAATCTATCTTAGAGAGACTATTATCTCTTTCTTCTGACCTATATTATGCAAAGATTAATAATATTGAAGTATATCATTTAGTAAACCAGAAGTTTACTGGTCATTCTACATTTAGCATTTGGCATGATTGTTTGGGTCTCCCAAGATCAATTATGATGCGAAAAATAATTGAGAATACATATGGTTAGCTATTCAAAATCAAAGGGTGTTGAATAAATATTCATTTACTGATTGTTCTCAAGAAAAATTAGTTATTAGACCATCATAAATAAAAGTGGGAGTTGAATCTCTCGTATTTCTAGAATGAATTCATGATTATATATGTGGGCCTATTCACCTGCCATTTGGGCAATTTAGGTATTAAATGGTATTTGTTAGCCCTAAGGCAAATCATGTAATTATGATTAGTTTTGAATAATAATAAATATTGATGAGGACTAATGTGTTTGTATTATTGAGTGCTAGGATTGATGACTTGAGAAGCATGAAGTCTTATTGCCTTGAAGCTGAAATGCAAGAACAACTCAATATCCCAAATGTGATTGAAGATTTGAAGAGTATGTTCAAAATGATTGAAGGCACTGAAGACTTAGAGTGTAGAATTATTAAAATAGGTACATTCTTATGTAAACTCTACACTTGTATGTCTTGGTTTCATTTGAATGCATGAGAGAACACAAAATTTATTTTGAAATGGTTTTCAACAAACTTTGTGATAACAAGTATGTTTTTGAAATCTCAAATGAACTTGAAAAGATCTTGTATAATCAAAGTGTTTTTGTAACGGTTTTTGTGTTTAAAAGTGCCAAAATGATGTGTCCATTCTTGCAAATGGTTTTCAATGATAACAACAATGATTCTCAGATAATTTGATTGAATTTGAAAAGTTTGGATGCAAGTTTGAACATCCAAACTCTGGAAATGGTTACTGTGTTTCCAGAGAAGTTCGGACGCAAGTTCGGACGTATGGAGTAAAGTTCAGACGTCCAAACTTTCTCTAATAGCATGGTCATTGTTTTTCCAGAGAAGTTCGGACGCATGAGGAAAAGTTCGGACGTCCGAACTTTTCCAGACAGCTTGGCACAATAAAATTCGGACGCAAGTTTGGACGCATAACAGAAAGTTTGGACGTCCGAACTTCACTATTACTAGCCGTTACTAGCCGTTTTATAGCTGTTGCATTTGATTTTTCACATCTATAAAAGCTATAAACTTCAGAATTTTTGTAACTCTTGAATTTTTTTGAACTCCAAGCATTCCAAAAGCTTTTTGCAAACTTCAAAGCTCTCTTATCTTGTGCATTCAATTGATTATTCAAAAGGCATCAAAGTGTGAAGGTACAACATTGTGTAAACATCTACCAACAAGTGGTAACATCTACACACTCTTCTTTATCTATAAATTTGTGTTGTTCTATTGGCTCTAGCAAGGTTATCTTGATAACATAAAATTCTTTAGATAAGAGTGATCCTTGAAGTTGTGATTCAAGGTTGTTTGAGATATAAAACCATTGAGTTTGGTGAGCCTTGCATTGTAAAAGTTACTAGTAGAGGTTGTGAGTGTAAAACCATAGTGTGGTGAGCCTCTCTTGTAATCTGTAAACCTGAGCTAATAGTAGAGTGTTTGAAATCCTTAAGTGTAAGCTTAAGGTATTGGACGTAGATCTTGAGGATCGAACCACTATAAATTGCTTGAGTTCTTTGCAATTGCTTTCATCATTGCTTTACTTTAAACTGTCTCTATTTTGCCTATATAATTTGTTCTTGGTTTAAAAGCATAAAAGATTTAATTTTGCGATAATTAGCCAAATACCTAATTCACCCCCCCCCCCCCCTTTAGGTATTTCAATTAGTATCAGAGCTAGAACTTCTTTGTGTGGTTTTGCAACCTAGAAGACAAAGATCCTATGGCTAATATGTTAAACCTACCTTACCAAGAAGGATCCTCCACAAATAGACCACCTTTGTTTGATGGAACAAATTACACTTTCTAGAAATCTAGAGTTAAAATTTATATTTGTTCTATCAATTTTGATTTGTGGAATATAATAGAGAAAGGTCCTTATGTCCCAATGAAAATGAAAGCTGATGGAATAACCTCAGAACCCAAGTCCACTGATGAATTTGATGAGCATGATTATAAGAAAATGACTTTAAATTATCAGGCCATGAATATATTAAGTTGTTCTTTAGATGTTACTGAATACAATAGAGTTAGTGGATGTGATTCTGCTCATGACATGTGGAGATTTCTCCAAATTACACATGAAGGTACTAATCAAGTTAAAGAATCTAAACTTGCCATGCTTGTTAGAGATTATGAACTGTTTACCATGAAACAAGGTGAAAATGTTAGTGATATGTTTACAAGATTTACTAACATTTTTAATGGCTTGAAAGCTTATGGTAAAAGTTATACAATGGGAGAGCAAAACAGAAAGATTTTAGATGCTCTACCAAAATCTTGGCAGCCTAAGACACTTGCTATTGAGGAATCCAAGGACTTGAAGACTCTTTCACTCGAAGAGCTCATTGGATCTCTACTGACTCATGAAATGAAGATGAAACGGCTAAATGATAAGGAGGATGAAGAAAAAGGAAGAAAAGGAGTGGTACTCAAGTCCTCAAATCACTTGAGTGAACAAGAACAGTCTTCAAGTGAAGAAGAAGGAGGAAACAGTGGAGAATAAGAGATTGCAATGGCAGTGAGGAAGTTCAAAAGATTCTACAAAAAGGAATTCCTCAAGAAAGGAAGAAAACCAGTCAAAAATGGTGGACAATCCTCATCCTACAAACCACAATGCTTTGAATGCAAAAGCACAGAGCATCTTGTTGCTGACTGTCCTAAAGTGTTGGAAAGGGAAAGAGACAGCAAAAACAGAAAGAAATCTGTCAAGAAAGGTAAAGGACTAGCTGGAACGTGGGATCAACAAGAGAGTGAGAATGACAGTGAAGAAAAGGCCAACATATGCTTTATGGCCATTGATGATGAGGTACAATCTTCACCTTTCATTTCAAATGTATGTGATGATGATATTGATTCCAATGATTTGATTGTAGAACTATATGAAGAACTGAAAAAGGCTTCAAAAAGAAATAAAGAAATGAAATTCAAAATCAATGATTTATCAAATGAAAATTCAAAATTACGTGTTGAAAATGGTAAACTTCTTGAAACCATTAGTTATCTTACCATTGAAAAAGAAGTTTTGA
Organism: Rauvolfia tetraphylla; assembly: GCA_030512225.1. Taxonomy (NCBI): domain Eukaryota; kingdom Viridiplantae; phylum Streptophyta; class Magnoliopsida; order Gentianales; family Apocynaceae; genus Rauvolfia; species Rauvolfia tetraphylla. The sequence continues at coordinate 5,174,941 of JAJQKT010000024.1, read as the reverse complement.
ATACAACCATACAAAGCATATCTTTTGAAAACAAACAGCTTTGTACAAGAATGATTTCTCTTGAATTAATGATAAAAGATCATGAGCTTTTAAAAAGGAAGGTAAATGATATAACTTTATGCATTGAGAAATTTACAAATGGAAGAGAAAATTTAAATAAATTACTAGGTTATCAAAGATCTTCATTTGTAAAATACGGTCTTGGTTTTACACATGATTATTTTGCTCCAAAACAGAAAATGTCTTTTGTTAAAGAATTTTCTCATTCTAGGTCACATATTTGTTGCACATATTGTGGTAAGCATGGACACAAGGTTTCTAGATGTTTTATAAAAAGAAAGATAGAAAATGGTGTTAAGACCATTTGGAAAATCAAAGGAACTTTTACTAACCCCCTTGGACCCAAAAAGATATGGGTACCAAAAATCACTCTTTCTAATTTGGTGTAGGTACAATTTGCCTCAAGATCAAGTGCCACAAAATGGTTCCTTGACAGTGGCTGCTCAAGGCATATGACTGGAAATCCATCACTTGTTAGTGAGCTTCAAACTACAAGTGAAGGTTTTGTCACATTTGGAGATAAGAAGAAAGGGAAAATACTTGGAATAGGTAACATTGGTAAAGGTTCTTTCCCTCTTATCAAGCAAGTTTTAATTATTGAAGATTTAAAGTATAATTTACTTAGTATTATCAATTATGTGACAATGGATGCAAAGTAGAGTTTAAATGTGATACTTGTACTATTCTTGACAGTGCAAGTAACAAAATTATTTTTGTTGCCAAACTTCAGAATTTGTGTAACTCTTGAATTTTTATGAACTCCGAGCATTCCAAAAGCTTTTTGCAAACTTCAAAGCTCTCTTATCTTGTGCATTCAATTGATTATTCAAAAGGCATCAAAGTGTGAAGGTACAACATTGTGTAAACATCTACCAACAAGTGGTAACATCTACACACTCTTCTTTATCTATAAATTTGTGTTGTTCTATTAGCTCTAGCAAGGTTATCTTGATAACATAAAATCCTTTAGATAAGGGTGATCCTTGAAGTTGTGATTCAAGGTTGTTTGAGATATAAAACCATTGAGTTTGGTGAGCCTTGCATTGTAAAAGTTACTAGTAGAGGTTGTGAGTGTAAAACCATAGTGTGGTGAGCCTCTCTTGTAATCTGTAAACCTGAGCTAATAGTAGAGTGTTTGAAATCCTTAAGTGTAAGCTTAAGGTATTGGACGTAGATCTTGAGGATCGAACCACTATAAATTGCTTGAGTTCTTTGCTATTGCTTTCTTCATTGCTTTACTTTAAACTGTCTCTATTTTGCCTATATAATTTGTTCTTGGTCTAAAAGCATAAAAGGCTTAATTTTGCAAAAATTAGCCAAATACCTAATTCATTGGCTATAAATGGGTATTTGTACAAAAGCAAAATGCGAATAATGAAGTTGTGAGATACAAGGCAGAACTAGTTGCACAAGGTTTTTTGCAAAAGACCAGATATTGATTATGAGGAGATATATTCACCTGTAGTGGATGCAATTACATTCTGATATCTTGTAAGTCTGGCAGTAAATGAAAAGGTTAACATGTGTTTGATGGACGTAGTGACTACTTATCTATATGGGAATCTTGATAAGGACATTTATGTGAAAATCCTAGAAGGATTCAACATGCCCGCATCATGTAAATCTAGTTCTCGTGGAGATTATTCCATTAAGTTACAAAAATCATTATATGGCTTAAAGTAGTCTAGACGCATGTGGTATAATCATCTTAGTGAAAGCTTATTAAAAGCAGGATACAAAATGATCCAATATGTCCATATGTCTTCTCAAACTAGTTATGTATGTACCTATGGTGGTACTGCTATTTTATGACATTCTGTGAAACAATCCATAATAGTTATGTATGTACCTCATCTAATTATTCTAAAATTATAGCCCTTCTTCATGAGACAAGTCGAAAATGTGTATGGTTGAGATTTATGATCTATTATATTCAAGAGAATTGTGGTTCTGGGAAAAGAATTCCAATTCATCTATATGAGGATAATACAGTTTGTATAGCTCAATTACAAGGAGGATAAGTTAAAGGAGATAGGACAAAGCATATATAACTAAATTTTTCTTTACTCATGAACTCCATAAGAGTGGTTAAATTAATGTGCAATAAATTCGACCATGCGATAATATGACAGATCTATTCACTAAGATATTACCGACAACAATATTTGAGAAATTAGTGAACAAAATTGGAATGCATTGGTTAAGGAATCTTAAAGGATTATCTCATCAGTGAGAGTAACAATGACATAAAGAGTACTGTACCTTTTTTCCTTCATTAGAGTTTTTTTCATTAGATTTTTTTATCTAGTAAGATTTTAACGAGATGTACTCTTTATGTAATAGACATCCAACAGGGAATATTATGAAAAATTATGAATTTGTTGGTGCGTAGTAGCCGTCGGCACAACGAAATCGTAATACTAATGTAGAGAACTTAATAAAGAGACTATAATGTAAAGAATAGAAGAAAACTACAGAGAGAAAATAGAGAGAAAGAAGAGAAGAGCTGTATTGATTCTCTGAGAGTAAATCAATCAATGAATGAGTATATACAATACATCAGTCTAAAACCCTATTTATAGGGTTCAGGGGTACATCTCAATATGAAGAGCTAGAGGGTAATCATAAGACAAATCCTATCACGAATAAAGATATGATAGAACTCTTCCATCTATCTTCTGGATAGTTGTAGTATCTTTATAACTCTGATATTTGATTACCTCTTTGATATCAGATAATGGACATCCATAATATTAATTTCATAACACTCCCCCTTGGATGTCCATTGCATAAGAGTATGCCTCGTTAAGACCTTACTACATAAAAAACCCAGTGGGAAAAACTCTAGTGAAGGAAAAAGAGTACACTACTCTTTATGCCATATTTACTCTCCCTGATGAGATAATCTTTTGAGATTTCTTAACCAATGCTTTCCAATCAAATGTTGCAATTGGTAAGGTCTTAGTGAATAGATTTGTCAAATAATCAAATGATCAAATTTATTACACATCAATATCACATCTCTTTTGGAGCTCGTGAATAAAAATATACTTTATCGTATCTCCTTAGATATATTTCAAACTTTATTATCATTCAACATTATAGTTGGAATTCCTTCTTAGATAATATAGATTTATCTCGAATACATTAATCATGATCACACATATTCTCAACCAACATCATGAATTTCTATTTCTTCAACATGAGTTGAAGATGTGGCTGTTATAATCAACACATGCCTATAAATGCATGGTTTATGTGAATCATATAGGTAACTTATACCTTGAATATCCATCTCAACAGGAGTTGGATTTTCTCAATATTCGAGATAAACTATCTCAAGGAGATATCAAAAGCCAAGCTTAATGCTATCTCAAAATTCATTGGGTAGAGAAGAACTAGAATATATATCTACTTGCACGTGAGCAAGTGTATTTATGCACTCAATTGCAGAATTATGGTACTTCAAGACCAAATAGTTCTTCACTATCCTTTAATAGATATAAAGGGTCTCACTATAATAACCCATGACTATTGATATGCTATGTCCATATGATACATCTTCAGGATGTTCAATCAAAACAAAATGTTGACTTTTCAAAATGTTGATCACAATACTTGCTCCTCTATATTCTTCAGGATAAATATCTTGATCATCAAATTATTTTCTCTTTTGAGGATTTTATCAAGAGATCAATCACGCTTCAGGCGTGTATCAAAATCATATGACTATAGAATTCATATATTTGTCCTGTTGGGACATCTATGCAAATAAGAATATCTATAAGTTGAATGTTATATTGACTAACTCTACAGGAGTCAGACAAACAATCAATATGCAGTTTTATGCAAATAAATAATATTTTGAACTTCCAGTTCATTAATCATTGTGCATAGATCAAAATAATAAAAGTCATAAATGATATCCTCTTTAATTGATGATTTTCTTCCCCTAATGTGGGGAACACTAGGTTAATCAATATATTGTACAATGAGGATATATTCTGATAGCAAGTACAACTAAGTATATAATTTCTACATATATGGACATACTCGATCATTCTTTTAATAAAAATTCACTAAGATAATCTCATTATGTTCTACAGGAACAATTATATGCTTCAAGCATATCGAGTCCATCAGGGACTTCAAATATATGTATCATTATCTAATGATAACAAAGATAACATATATTAAGTGCTATCATGCACTGTTTTATCCACCACTAGAAATATATTTCTTCGTTATCAGTGTCAGGTCTTACAAAGAATCATACGCCATAACTCATGACAAATATTCACTTTTATAGTTCGCATTTCATAAGCAAATATCAATTGTTATCTCTTTAGAATTATACTTCAGGTGTATAATTCCTACTGGAAATACATATACACTTCAAGTGTACTTGTGAATAGTTCGAACTTTTCATATTTCTCATGCGAACTTTATCATTTCGAGTCTGCAGGCCTCGATTTGGAAATCCTCATTCTGAATCAATATATTATGCACATTAATATCATTGACGTCATATACTCGTGCAGTTCCAGTATTTTCCAATCATATTGAGATCTCACCATTGTCAAACTTTTCAGGTACCTGAATTTCTTCTAGAAATAATATATCAATCATGTTTGGGAAAAAAATTCTGGTGGAATTTAATTTTTCTCGACTTAACATATATGACCATCTTAAGTCTTTGCTCCATTGAGGAGTTTGTATCTTTGGAACTGACTTGTCTACCACTTTTCAATTGTGTCTCAAATTTATTTATAGCGGTAGATTATCATTCAGGGACATCAAATATAATAGGAGCATTCTTTACCGGATATTGGTCAGTTAATATACCTAGCTGTATAAATTATCCTTTGAACTTCTGGTTCAAGGTATCTTCTATGAGGATCAAAATAGAAGATCAAGATGAGACACATATTAATATATTTATGCAACCTCATACTTTCTCCTCTTTATGTTGGGACAACATATTCAAAATTAATAAAATACAAATCTCTCCATTAAGATTTGCTCCCAACATATTTAATTATCTCTTTAAGAATCTATCTCATTACCTTTGTGGTGGAGCAACATATATAGTGCATCTCTAAATTTAGGATGAAAATATTTAGTTTCTGACCACAAACCACTAGTATGAGGAGAATCAAAATGTGTTGATAAAATACGAAATAAGTATAATATATCACAATCATGAACATTCTGCAGGATATTCAATACCTTAATATAACCAGTATTATTAGGACAAATTATGTCTTTGGGAGAATATTAAAACATGAGCTCATTATTAATAAATTGTGCAAACTGTAGGTTGCAAAAACAAGAATATACATATGACTATTGTTGATGCATCAACTAATAATTTCTCCAATTCATCCCAAAATAACACATTCAACCCCAAATGATACTGTTAACTTTTAAATAAAATATGCAGCACTTATAAATTCGTCATACTAGGAAATTTCCAGTTTCATAATAAATTTATAATCATTCTTCGTATTTAATGATTCGGGATGGTCCAACCGGTCATGCCAACTAATAAATTATTTATCAGTAAACTTCAAGTTTACTCAATATTGCATCTCAATTTTATAATTCTATGCAATATAAAGAAGGAGAGATGAATAGTAATATATATAATTGACATATATTTTATGTCATAATGGTAATGCATATGCCTCAAAAGTTCATTCATCCAATGTCTCGATATACTGATAATATAATCAATGTTCAAAAGTTTTTTACGAGACTATATGGAGAATGATGCATTACAACAATTGACCATTAGGTGAAGATCATGTAGCTCTTCTGGAGCTTTTAATCAATTAACTCTTTTAGAGTTATTGATCAACTAGTTCTACTGGAACTTTGTATTACCATTTATACTTCGGACATATATTTTAAATTTTGTCCAAATAAATAACAAATATTGTTTAGACAAATTTGTATATTCACCATTCTTGATCCAAAACAAACTAAAATAATATATAAATACTAAAATATAAGTCTATAGTATGAACACTTTTCAATAATAATCACAAAATGATAAAATAGAAAAGTAGCAATTTGATAATTCAAAATTTTGATTGATATTCAAAATGCTAAAAAACTCTTTTTGAATATTCAAAATAATTGGCTACATTCACATGTATCATATCAATATTATCGACACAAGCATCATTACTATCAGTAGCATAATTCAGGAAAGTAAAGTAATATCAATAATTAATAGATATTCGTAACATATTTGATGTACTACATGTACATGACAAATTTTCATCTTTCATCAATAACATATTAGAATTCTTACTTTCCTTTTTTCCTTCTCATTAATTTCTCACTTCTGGTGAGTATCTATTCACTGGGAATTTAATGAGTCATTCTTATAGTATAAGATCAAAGTGTATTTCTGTTAGTTGCGACCAAAATCTCATACATAAATATATTATAATTTCTAATGTCATTCGCTTCAGGGAATGTCATAAAAACATTTGGTCGAGCGTCAAAATATTTTATCCATGACCCATTTAGTCTCAGAAAATATAAATTCAAAATATTTTTGAAAGTTTTTTTCTCAATATTGCTACTTCAGGAGCATGTTAGAGATTTGAGAAAAGAAAATTATTTTATACTGATAGACATAAAATATTGTAGGCACACTTATAACAAATCATAACTAGCATTTATATAACAATCATCTTCTGGTGATTGTATGTTTCATTCACAGTTTGCTAGTCATTAAGTGGCCTTGATGCTTTGTATTTCTTAAATGGTGTCTTCATGACCCAATATATCTAGATGCATATATATTCTGATCATCATTATTATATGAATTATTCTTACCATATCCGCGTCTATGTTCAAGGCTTTGAACATGATTACGACCTCTTCCAGGGTCATAACCATTAGTTCTAATGTATTTACTTACATATTTAAAGTAAATTGTACTTTTGATAGAATGATCATTTTCTGGTGGTCAAATCTTTCTTTTAGATCCTTTCACAAAATAAGTGGATCTTTCATGGTAAGATACTCCGTATTTAAATATTCATAGAAATTATGGGGAGAAAAATCATGGCTTTTACACGATTTTGAGATGATGATGAATTATTTTCAATAATGGTGTCTGCCAGACCCATTGCATCTCCACAAATTTAAGCATCTAGTGTCTATGACATATAATTCCTTTTATAAATATCAAGAGGAAAAGAAAGAGTTTTGAAAGGTTTACCATAGAATTCAAAGGTAGAAAAAATACCTCTTTTTTCTCTTGACTAAGCTCTCAACTTCTCTGGTAGAGACTCGTGCTGATAACGTGTTATGAATTTGTTGGTGCGTAGTAGCCGTCGGCACAACGAAATCGTAATACTAATGTAGAGAACTTAATAAAGAGAATATAATGTAAAGAATAGAAGAAAACTATAGAGAGAAAATAGAGAGAAAGAAGAGAAGAGCTTTATTGATTCTCTGAGAGTAAATCAATCAATGAATGAGTGTATACAATACATCAGTCTAAAACCCTATTTATAGGGTTCAAGGGTACATCTCAATAAGAAGAGTTAGAGGGTAATTAGAAGACAAATCCTATCACAAATAAAGATATGATAGAACTCTTCCATCTATCTTCTGGATAGTTGTAGTATCTTTATAACTCTGATATTTGATTACCTCTTTGATATCAGATAATGGACATCCATAATATTAATTTCATAACAAATATCTATTATTCTAAGAGATAATTCTTCTAAGTTACTGAATATGAAAGGTTATGGGTAACAGTGGAAGTTGTAACTTTCATCCTTTATAGATCTTTATTCCGATTATCTCAATTATCTTAGAGAATATGAGAGATGATGGGAGGTAAGTTATGTAAGTTATATTAGAGGCTACTAATGACCTATGATGAAAATTATCACTTCTAACTCTTTAAATAAGAACTTGTATAAGTGTGAATGTGTTGTGAAAAGTTCTAAAAAAATACTAGTTTTGTATTCTTTCTTCCTCTCTTTTACTGTAATTTAAATTCTTCATTGTAATTCAAATTTTTTATTGTTATTGTATCCTTAGTATTGTATCTTGCTCAAATTTTACAACAATTTGATTTAATTTTTTGATTTTTTCAAATAACGCAAACGCTGTCCAAATGCAGTAGGCTCGGTAAAGAGTGGATACCCTCTGCGTACATGTCTAGCCGAGGATTTTCTTTCAAATCCTCGCGAATATTACACCCCACTATAAATCCACTCTGTGGCTCCCATTCTTTCTCTTTCAGTGTCTCTAGTTCCTATTGCGTCCCCAGATCTCTCCCTCTCTCAGCCACAATTTCGATCTCCAAGTGCTTTACTAGCTGTTGTTTTCTTCTTGGTTGGCTTTGTCTCCATGTTCTACCCCTTTTCCCCCTCACTTGACCAATTTTTCTTGGCATACAAAGAAAGTTCTGTTTCTTTTCTTTGCTTTTTTGGTTTTTATGCCCAACATGAAGACCCAAATGAATTGCCTTACTGATTTTTTCGTCTAAAGGAATTCGGAAAATATGCAGCCTTCATCTGTTTCTCAAGAGCCCGTTAATCTTTTCAGCTTTGTGTCTCAACTTGGTTCTTCTGTGTTTGATCAGTCGATTAAATTAAATGCCAATAGCAATTTGGAGGGTTGCCCCCCATTTTTGTTCAATAGTTTGCATTTTGATGGTATAGTTGATTTTGCGACTCAAAGAAGGCCAACAACATTGGCTTCTTTGAGTTTGAGTAGTAAATGTGCTGCCTCTAGGATTAGGAGAGTTCTTAATCAGTTCAATAGATTTATTAAGTTGCACTGTGAACGAATCCCACTGAAGTTTGCTTCGGTTCGAGTTGGATCTGGGGATAGTAACGGGCTGAGAGAGGATGAGAATGGTGTTTTGGAGGGTGAGGAAGTACCGACTAATGTTATAGAATCAGAAAGTCACAAAAAGGTTCTAATTTTGATGAGTGACACTGGTGGAGGTCACAGGGCTTCTGCCGAGGCAATTAAGGCTGCCTTTAGTGAAGAATATGGGGATGATTATCAGGTCAGAATTGGTTTACTGAGACAAAACTGATACTTCTTTTGATTAATTGTTGTTTGTATAATTAATCATTGCTTATCTTATGTATTTAAAGAGTGGATTTCGCAGGTGTTTATTACTGATTTATGGACAGATCATACTCCATGGCCTTTTAACCAATTGCCAAGGAGTTATAATTTCTTAGTGAAACATGGTCATTTGTGGAAAATGACTTACTATGCCTCTTCTCCGCGCTTGGTTCATCAATCTAATTTTGCTGCAACATCAACTTTCATTGCTCGGTAGGACTGTTTGTTCCCTTAAGTTTTTGTCAGGGAATATTTATATGGCTATAGATGATCGTAGGATTTAAATTGGCTGCATCTTAGAGTCATATGCTGAAAACAATTTGATGAAAGTGGATTTTTCTTTTTTCTTTTCCATAGACCTTGTGGTAATTTGGTGGTATATATATAGTTTGGCTTTTCTGGTGATACTTTTTGAAATCAACAAATTCCCTATGCATTTCCTTTAGCTGCTAGAAGAAAAAATTTTCCTGTCTTGCTATTTTAATAGATTTTTATGTTGATTGGTTCTTGGATTAGTAGTTTGAGTAGTAAATTGGACAAGCAGAGGCTTAACCACTAGTTCTCTTACATTTTTTCCATGTTTGCCTGTTTTTATAAGTTGAATTTTAGATTTAATTGTATATTGACATACATTCCTAGACTCTTTGCAAAAGTACATCTTGATCTTTTCCCTTGTTCTCCCAGGAGTTGTATCTTTGGCATTCTCTTTCCACTTTTTGCGATCCGTTTGATATTTAGGTTTCGTCATGATATATTCATTTCCTGTAGTTATGGTACGTAAACTTTACTTTGTAACGGCTGAAAGATCTCCTTCTCTCTTAGATTAAAAGGTGAGCGCGGGGTTGGCGGAAGAGAGAGAGAGAGTCAGAGGAATTTAATCTCTGACTGTACTACGTCTTCCCAAATTCAACTGAAATAGCTATTTTGTCTCTAAGCAATCTATAAACGCTGATCTAGTTCCACTGTACTTGTCCGCTGCAGGGAGGTTGCCAAAGGTTTGATGAAATACCAGCCGGATATCATTATTAGTGTACATCCTTTAATGCAACATGTTCCACTTCGTATTTTGAGGGGCCAGGGTCTTCTGGATAAGATTGTATTTACCACCGTGGTCACAGATTTATGCACTTGTCATCCTACCTGGTGTGGTCTGCAAAACATTTTGCAAATTATGCTATTCCTTACTCGGATGTTTTCCAATATTTTATTGTAATTTCATCTCTAGGTTTCACAAACTCGTGACAAGGTGCTATTGTCCGTCAGAAGAAGTAGCAAAACGAGCACTAAAAGCAGGATTGAAGCCATCTCAGATAAAGGTTTATGGACTCCCAGTTCGACCTTCCTTTGTGAAGGCTATCCGGCCAAAGGTTCGCTTTCTTCCTGGGTGCTTGCAGATTTAAATTTTCATCCTCATTATTTTTAGCAATTAGCTTTAATGTTTCTGTTGACTACCGCTCCCTTTGCCATATCTTGTTGCAGCTAAGCAATGTAGTTTATCTTGTTCAATCATTTAGAAACATAATATGTATCAGTAGTTTATGAATGTAAGTTGCATTATTTATTTGAATACTTTGGAAGATGAAAGATCTGTTGAAAGCTTTTATTTTTGCATAACCAAAAAAGCAAAAAAGTAAAGAGAAAGAAGAAGCTTTCACCTTAAATTCTTGGTTATAATTTGCAACCCCTTAGTGCTGTTATTAACAGGACCATCATTACATTTAGAACAATGGATATCCTTGGCCGTACTGTACGTATTTGAATCGAAAATCATGGATATTTTTGGCACTTACTTGCAAAGAAGAAGAAAAATGAAAGCAAGCCCACTCAGAAATCATTGAGAAATTATGGCTTGCTGAGTGAGTATGTGAATGAAGTTCCTGCATGTTTGCAATTTACTTGTCTCTGGAAATATAGAAGAAAGTTTTCCTTCGGTGGTGATTGAGCCCATATAAGATTATTCTTACTTATTATACCAGGAAAGAGTAGTTAAAACATGCACCCTATTCTTTAGCATCAAAGTTATTTCTGTCTGATAGTAATGATTATTTTTGAATTGCATATTTATTCGAAAACAATTTAACTTAAGGTGTCCTTTTTATTACTGTAATGTGAAACCAGATTGTCATACTCGTTTGTTGCGTTCTTGTTGTGCTGGAAACCTCATTGTATGGCCACCTTAATAAAAATCATAGGAACAGGTAGTATTTTCTTTATCATTCTGATCTTTCATGGATTTCATGATTTCTCCCTCCATTTCTAATTTGGGACTTCTGCTTTCTATGGCAAAAGACGTGGCTAAGTAACTATTCTGTTTATGAACAGCTAACAGTTGGAATAAAAGCAAATTCTATGCTAAAAGCTCCGGCTGGAAGTGTGTTTAGTTTTTGTGCTCATAATAAAGAAGTTGATTATTTAGAAGGAAATGAAAGGAGCATAAGAATGACCTAGAGCATACCCAAGCTTTTATCTCTTCTTTTCGAGCAATCAACCATCGAGAGATATACAATAATGCAGAGTAGCCTTATTGATGGATAATTTGTATGAGATCTGAATCAGAAAATCATATCATAAGATTATTGCAAGTAAATTCTAGAATCAGGAGCTGATTTTCAAGCGGCTCAGGAGTCCCAAATCTGAAAAGCTTACCTGTAAACTTTCAAGAGAACTTGACTAAAATTTCTAAAACCCAAGTAAAATAGCATTCAAGTTTTAGCCTCAAAACGTATGACACTTGAGTTCAATGATTTAGTAGCTTGTTACGTAAGCTATAAGCCCTCAGGAGACATCAAAATCTTAATAACTCTTATTGCCGTGTGGTTACTGAACTATTAATTCTTCTACTTTGATTTCAAAACAGGATAAAATCCCAGCAAGAAGCACCATAATTCACATAGAATACATTACATTTCAGTCAAGTTAAAAATACCCGACAAAGGAAAAGAAAAGTAATAGATTATTTCATGGCTTCTAAATTTAACTTCATAAGGTAAATTTCAACCCAAAAGATAATAAAATAACGTTATCTGAAACACACATACGTTCCATAGTTTTGATTGTCAACAATAAAAGGCTACTGCTTGGTCTGTCAATTGTAGAAAAATCTCTTTGTTGATTAAGGTCCAAGTAACTGTTTAATGTATGGTCCAGGTTATGAAAGAACTTGGTACTCAAAATTCCATCCTGTAAAAGCAATGATTCCCTTGTGCTACGAAATGAAGTATATCTTTGATGATATATTGCTATATTAGCATTCAGTCATTAACAAATAATGAAAATATAACTTGTGCACAACTTGTATATGCTAGCAAAGTCAAGATATGAGTATAAATTACCACTTACCTTTTTTGATATTCACAAACCATTCTACGAGGAAGGTAGAGTTTTGTTTAGATCAAATATTCTTTTGTTAAGTTATTTCTCATCTACATTATCAGAATAAACAAGGAAAAATATTTTCCCCACATTTCATCTGAAATGAGATTTAAATTCATGATCTGGTATTATCTTATATCTAATATTTTAATGTCCAAAGTTTGTTCAAGATATCCCTTTTAATGAAGTCATGAATTGGTACTAAAAAACATACTGCTCTACTGATTACCAACTTTTATTCAACAAATACGTAAAAAAAAAATCATTTCTTAGCTGGTTTGATGTACTAATTAGGATTTTGGATTGCAGATTTTCATGGCCATGCTCCAAAGGATTATCTTGGAAAATCTCTTTTGGGGGGGGGGGTTAAATACTCTTTTTTTTTTTGTTTTAATGTGAGATAAGACTATATAATGTTCCATTTTCTGGAAGTGTCTATACTTTTGTGGATTTCTGCAACATTTTTACTGCATCTTGAGTAGTCTGTGTATCAGTTTCATATATTTCTCATGCAACTATTAGGTTGAATTGCGGAGGGAACTAGGAATGGATGAGTATCTTCCTGCTGTACTGTTAATGGGTGGTGGGGAAGGGATGGGTCCTATTGAGGCTACTGCTCAAGCACTTGGTGATGCATTGTATGATGAAAGAAATGGAGAACCGATTGGTCAGATCCTTGTGATATGTGGTCGCAACAAAAAACTTGCAAGCAGACTGCTCGCAATTGATTGGAAGATCCCTGTCCAGGTAATTTACCTTCCAATCTGTAAATATTATCTTCATGGTTGATCACATTTGTTTTCCTCTTACTTTGCCTGTGACAGGAGATATGTATTATGCAACAGAACACGCTGTTATTTTCGCTGGTCATACTAAGTGCCCTCGTCCCTACTCATTTCTTGTCATTATTTGACATATCTTGTTTAAAAGAATTCGAATGAGCATTCAGTATGCTTCTTGATTTCAGTTTCAAAATAAGTATGCGTATGTTCACATATCTGCTGCATATATTTAGCAGAGAGATGTGTATATATATGTCTGCCTTTTTTATGATATTATGCACATGAAAACAATTTCATTTGGGACATTTAACATACCATTTTGGTCTAAACTTTTAATCTAGTGCTTTTGGGATATTTTAAGATTAAGATCCTTTTCAGTCAGTTAGTTAACAGAACATATTATGTATGACTGTTACTCTAATAAGTGCACTATGGTTTGGAAAGACGGTTTTAAACCACTGAAAAAGATGCTCTTCTGTTTCAGGTGAAAGGCTTTGTCACCAAAATGGAAGAGGGCATGGGTGCTTGTGATTGCATTATTACTAAGGTATAAAATCTCATGAGTTGATGTAGTAGCTTCTTTCATAATTGTCCTGGTCTATAAACAAATTGAGAATGAAGACATCTTTTATTGTACATTTTATTGCAATTCTTTTTAGGCTGGCCCCGGTACTATTGCTGAAGTTATGATACGTGGTCTTCCTATAATACTAAATGATTACATTGCTGGGCAGGTAAATATAAGTTACCTTGTGAAGATTTTCTTCTTGTGGCTTTATTTTCTTTTTGGCTTTATTGAAGTCATGATTCTTTCTTAATTATGGTCCTGTGCACATTTTCAATCTTGTCTTTGTTGTCCCAAAAGGTTTGGCTGCATGAAAAAATTCTCCTATTTAGGGTGTATTTGGATTGGATTTCTGTTTTGAGAATGAAAAAAGTGAATTGATTGTTAGGGAAGAGCAAAGACCCAAAGTGAAGAAAGCAGAAAATTTTGTGTGATGAAAACCAATCCTGCTGCACCCTGAGATTTACTTGCTGGATAATTTTGTGGTGCATTACAACCTTGGGCAAAATATTTTCAAAGATGAAATTAAGGCTCTTAGTTATTGAACTTTCAAAAGATGTATTCTGTCTCGTGCTGCAGACAACCAAAGAACTGTTACTGTTAGGAAAAGTTTTCTGGCCTTGGGTGGGCATCAGGTGATGTTTTAAGTTCTGAAAAAAATGTCTTGCTCTCTGTCATTTGTGATCTAGAGCAAGAAAGTAGTTGATAGTTATTATTTCGAACTGAAGCATTATTTTCTAATTCACTGAAGTTTAAGGAGGGAAAGTAAGTAATTTAATGAATCTCCCCCTTTACCTTGATTTCTTAAGCCTTAAAGGCTAGACATGGCATCTCAACACTGGATTTACAATTAAGTCTTATGCTTTTTTGAATATTGTGAATGAATTGCTTATTGATTGCATAATTGCAAAACAGTTTGAAATTGTTTTATTAAGAAATTGGCTTTATTTGCCCTTGAACTATTTTTCTTTTCCTTTCTGAGCCAAAAACTTTTATTGTATCTTTTTATATACATAAGCTTTTTTTAAGCTACTATATCTGAAAAATTTTGAATGTTGCAATGGATTTCAGCAAGGAGAGTCATAATTTTTAATGGCATTTTTGTCCGTTTATGTCATTCCTTCTATTCTTTAACACCACGTAAATTGTCCGTTTATGTCATAAACCGATCAAACCGAATACCTCAAGCACAAGTTAAATTGTGGCAATTAAGTAGCATTTCCTCAACTTTCAAGCCATTCTTCTATGCTCCTCCTTCCAAGCCATGAATGGATGAAAATGTCTTTGAAAATTGTGGCACGTGCTTGTAGCGTGACTCTCCTTGCTAGATTTTTCCATGACATTCATAATTTGACAAGTATAGTTGCCCGAAAAAAGTTCATATATATATATAAAGACAAAATCAAAGTTTTTGGTTAAGAAGATAAAAGCAAAAATAGTTTAAGGGCAAAGAGAGCTGATTTCTCTTGTTTTATTTGTGGTAACCCAGGAGATGAATAGTTCACTTTAGCTACCCCAATATCAGCTAAAACATCTACAGATTTTGATTTTGCGAAATTACACTGAGACTGTCTTTAATATGGGAAAAAGAACAGTAATCCTTGCACATCGTACAATATGGTATTCCATGTTTTTCATTTTTCCTCATTTCTCCTTTGTGTCCTCCAAACACTGTATGCTTCTTTTCTTTGTTGACCTTTATGCTCGTGTTTTTCGTTTCAGTACTACACTGATATAAGACAATAACCATCAGAATACTAAGATACCGCTGGAGTAACTGCTGTTACCCATACAACAGTTGAAGATTCCTGCCTGGTTCCCAATTTCGGTCTTATGATCACACACCTTTACCCTTTGTAAAATCAACAAAACATAACAAAGAAGAAAGAACGAATGGAGCCCATTGTCAAAAGAAAAACAACATAATCAACCCAAAGAGGCTATAGGTGTGGAGGTGATCTCAAGTTATCTTTTATTTTTATTTTTCATAACAAAGAAGAAAGAATGAATGGACCCCATTGTCAAAAGAAAAAGAACATAATCAACCCAAAGGGTCTCTAGGTGTGGAGGTGATATCAAGTTATCTTTTCCCTTTTTTTTTTTTAAAAATTTTGGTTACATAACTTCAATGCTAATATGCCTTTCATCTTCTGCTGAAATCTTCAGATTTGAGCACTAGTAACTTTAAATGTTTTTCTATACAACTGGCTTTCCACTGCAATTGGCCATGTACTTGGTAAAAATAAATGGTATGTGTGTGTGTGTGTGTATATATATACATATACATAAAGGATACGGCAAAACAAATTCTAGGTCGGGATTTGCAATATCTTCTATTGCCATAACCCTCCGCAGCAGTAAAGGAGAAGGTGGAAATAGTGAAAACCTAGGCATGCAACCTAGCATTTTTTGCTTCATGGACTGGCTAAAGACTACTGTGTTGCTCAATACTTGATGACTACTATAAAACACGAAATTAAAGTTAACAAGTGACAGGTGATTTAAAATAAATTTTTTCCTGAACATCCTATAGAATATTCACTTGGTCAGAAGGCCACTAATTAAAAGTAACAGTGGCTTAAGAACTAGTTGCACTCTAATTCCAAATGTCAATGGGCCTTTGCTGTATGTATCTTCTTTTCTGAACTTGTCTACCATAGTTGTCACTATCATCTCTTTGCTTGTTGGCTGATCTGCTCATAATTTTTGGCCTGTTTTCAGGCAAAATTCTGCCTTATTCAGATAAATGTTCTCAATGGATTGCCTGACCGTGATGTTAGTTCTTATATTATGAAATGGATAAATTTAGACAATTGTCTTCCATTTCTTCCATGCTTAAATGGATAATTTCCCTGGCATATGTGAAATTCGAGACTTTCAACAGTTCCAAGTATGACTTTTGGGCCTCCCTTAAATATTATTTTTTTTATTTTTTTTAGGGTGATTGCACTTCTCTTTGGAAGAAATTAATAATATCTCATGCATTTATTAAGAACATCACCTTATTTGTGCTCAGTGTTAGTACTCAAATGTGAACAGATTCTACTAGAATGCCATTCTTTGCTGATACAGGGTCCATCTACAGTAACCTTTACTCATAAAACTGACAGCGCAACTTCTTGAAGGAATAGGTACCTTATTGATAATCAACTTATCAGTCATTTAGAACTTGACTTACTGTGCAGTAAGTGAAAAAAAATGGAGAAGACATGAAGGGAGGTACTGGATTTTGGTTTCCATTTAATAGTCAGGTTTCTGTGTTGTTGGTAGTATTATAGTCATAGGAGATCTATTTGAGTTTCTGTCATTTGGGCAATGGTTTTCTTAATATTATGTCCTATGGCCATTCAAGATTTCATACGCCTGACATTCACTATTCCGTCATTAGTTAGGTCATTGTTGTCCCCTTAGAGAACAATAAAGCGTAGGATTGGTCTATCTCTGTTTTCTGGTTAAAGTGGTTAGAGCACACTAATACCTAACCAAGGCTTTGTTTGGTTCGTGGAGGGGAGGGGGAGTGGGATTGACACCATTGCTTCTCTTTGGGGAAGTGAATGCATTTACTTCAGTTTTGTTTCGTATGGGTGGAAGGGAAGTAATTACAAATAGTTCCCTTGTTTGGTTTAAGTGAAAAATAGAAGGGATTGTGATAATTTTACTATTTTACCCATTACATAATTTTTTTATTATGG
This sequence comes from Rauvolfia tetraphylla, assembly GCA_030512225.1. Classification (NCBI taxonomy): domain Eukaryota; kingdom Viridiplantae; phylum Streptophyta; class Magnoliopsida; order Gentianales; family Apocynaceae; genus Rauvolfia; species Rauvolfia tetraphylla. The sequence goes on along the minus strand of JAJQKT010000024.1, from coordinate 5,157,350 downwards.
ATTTGCTAAAAAATCCAAGGAGTATTTGGTCATTTTCACCAAATAATTCCCAACCCCTCCACATTCACTTCCCCTCCCTGTTACCACCCGACCAAACAAGTGGATTTTTTCAAATACCTCCCTATTTACTCCCCTGCTTTGACCACAACCAAACATAGTGTAAGCCTAGTTGGAGAAACTAAGACAACCTGCTAAGTTCAGTCCAACAGTAGAAGAAAATGGGGTCTCAGGACTCTCTCTTCAATCATGTAGACACGGGTTCCATGATGGATCGGTTAACAAGAGTGATTGAGATAGGTTTCTTGTGTACATCACCGAAACAAATTCTTGGAATAAAAAGGCATTGCCAGCTAAACATAAGTGCTTCTTATCTTTTTCATCTCAGATTGGGTCATAGATCATGCTCATGTTGTTCTAGTTGTGGATTGTCTGTTGTATAGTTCACTTGAGACTGCAAATAAGTTCTTCTAGGATAAATTGACTGCATCACTGGTACTATGTACTCTAGGAAAATAATGTCTGTTATTATTTGTGGCAGAGGTGTTTCTTGTATCAATCCTGTGAATTCTCCAATCACTCTAGAACAACCATTAATGGAGAAACTGTTGCCTTGTTGTCAAAGTTCTCTTAGCTTGTTTTAACACACACACACACATGTTGGAAATGAGGTTGCTAAATTTGCTAATTTTCAGGCATGATCCTATGTACATTGTTGAGATAAGAGGGTCCTTCATCCCCTCCTCTCCCCTTCAGGCTTTTATTGTTGGCACAAGTAGAAGGGAAAAAAAGAGAGAAACTTTTGAGTGACGGATAGTTGGCAATTAAGTCAAAGAGGAGTAAAAAGTTTCTTTGTTTATTCTCCTTATGATTGGCAAAAACATGATCTAGTATTCTATGTTTGCTACACTTGTACCATCCGTTTGATTGTTGGGGAAATAGAAGGAGAGGATTAAATTTTGTGTTTGGATTGATTTTTTTTTTGAAGGAAATGAAAGGAAAGTAATGGGAGAAGAATGGGGGGGATTAGATGTTTTAAAACATCAATATCCTATCTGTCCAGAAACGAACAGAAACAGTGGAAAGGGAGACCAGTTTTAATGATTTCTTTTTTTTTGGGGTACCGACTAATTACCTTATTTAATATGCTTGGAAAAAAATGCAGATAAATATGTAAATAAAAGCTTATCCCTCCATAAATCCTCCCTTTTATTTGATATGCAGGAAGCTGGTAATGTGCCATATGTTGTTGAAAATGGATGTGGGAAGTTCTCAAAATCACCGAAAGAAATAGCAAAGATAGTTGCACAGTGGTTTGGTCCAAAGCAAGACGAGCTGAAAGCGATGTCACAAAATGCACTGAGGCTGGCAAGGCCAGATGCTGTATTTAAGATTGTCCATGATCTTCATGAGCTCGTCAGACAAAGAAATTTTGTACATCAGTACTGCTCAACTTAAATTTAGTATCCTAATTTTTGCTTCAGTTTCACTCGGTTAATGTACCGTTGGTGAGAATAAAATGCTATCCATTCTCCCTTTGAAACATCCTTTCTCTCCTTTGAAGTGATATTTAATTAATTCACAAAAATGGGAGAAAAAAAGGGGAACATTATTGAGTGTTAAAGATTTATTTGCCTTACTGTAGCATCTGATTTTCAGTTGGCTTTGATGTTTTGCCTATTTTTTGTCTATTACTTTGTTTCCTTACTCCCCTTGTTAGATGGAAGAAGCTTATCCTAAAATTTTAGACCGCGCGGCTCCGATTCATGGTACCAGGGTTCTCTCTGTGGTCTTACATAAGTTTGTAGGAAAAGTAACGTTTCAATGAGCTTAACATGGTTAGCAAGAGCAACCTTGCCATTAGAGGTGTAAATGGATTCGGGATACCCTGGACCTAGATTTGATTTATTATTTTCGGATTCAGATCCGATCCTATTACCTGGCGGGTTTGAATGAAATGGATTCTGATCTTATCATATAGGGTCTCGGTTCGGGTTTGGATTCGGTAGATTCGATTATAATTAAAAAATAAAAAAAATTATAATAAATATAAAATATAATTCAAATATTATGTCATAAATTCAAAAAAAATAATAAGTTTAATATTTTCAAACACAATCTTTAAATATGTTTATTAATCAAAGTAAAATATCAAACTCAATGTCTTCAATTCAAGAAAATAAATATATAAAATATTTATTATTAAAAATTTATTCAGGTTCCGGGTCTATCGGATTCAAAACTTTTAGTACCATACCCATTTAGAAGATGCATTATTAAGTTCGAGTAAACAAGTATAGATCTTGTACCGTACCCAAATTTATCGGGCCGGGTAAAAACTCAACATATTGACAGCCATACTTGCCATGAGCTTAAATAATATTTGCAATTTGAAGTATAAATATAATTATGAAAAGAGATATTGCTGCAAATATTTTATTTTTGGGATGTAAATTTAATTTAGAATTTATCACTTCGTAAGATGTGGAGAAATTATATTTTTCAATCTCTTCCAAAATTCAATTTGGAAAACCCTTTTCAATAAAAAAGTCATGAAACGCACACATACACGCGCGGTTATGCGTTCATTGAGTTTACAAGCTGAAACCTCGATTCTTTTCTCATCCAAGTGGATCACTAAGGAAAACCGAATGAGTCAAAGTACATAAAGATGATGGAGATTTAGCAATGATTTTCAAGTAACTTATTGTCTAAAGATCTTACAAAATTCTTAAAGCAATGGCTATGTATATGAGGTAGATCAAGAGGCAACAGTCAAATTAGTGATTCTTACTAAGTTTAGAGTAGACAAATGTCCAAGTTGGATTTGGAGACATGGACGATTTAAACGAGTCCGAATCGTACTATTAGGGTGTATTTGAATTGCGTTTGGTTAGGAGAGATTTTATCTTAAAGTTTGAAAAAGTAATTTTTTTGTGAAGAGAAGTAGGACCCAATTATGTATTGACAAAAACTTCTAAATTCTTTTCTCGTTATCTTGTTTTCACATTTTAATTGAGATTTTAACTTTATATCTATACAAAGTTCTAAGCCAATCATAACTCACCAAATTTCCAAATGTTAACGTATCATAAGGGATTTCACCTTTAAAATCATTTTTAAACTTCATTCTAACTTCTCTGCAAATGATGGAGGTAATCTTGCTATAAATCTTTCTTTCCAGAAAGAGTGACAATAATAATTCCTGAGCATAACTTTACTTAAAAAACATATCTTTATACCATCTAAAATCATTTAAATATAGACAATTTAAATTATTTAGAATTTGTGAACTTCTAGCTTGAAAGGCTTGTGGTTCACCTATGAAGTGTTTAGTAATTGCAAATAATAGTGCAGCTACAACATTTTGTCTTGGTTCTTGTTTAACAACTTGTTCACTAGTGCCTTCTTGTTTAACTACTGTGAATAGGTGCAAGTGTTTAATATTTGATGTCTTTGTTCAGTGTTAAATAGTTATCCTACCACACTTTTAGAGTTCATGTAAACCCTATAACAAATAATGATACTAATTGAAAATTATTGTTTTTACCATGTTTTTTATATGTAGTAACTGCCACATGCATTTCATGAATAACATTATATATGTGACTTTTAGACATACCATCTATGTTTCATTCTAATATTTCTTGTCCAGTGTAACTAGTTGCTACTGTTAAATGTCTTTCTTCATGTTGCATATCTGGAAAGGAAGGTGTTGGCCCTAAGGACATTGATGTAGACTAACTTGAGTAATGGTTGTGTGATAGGATTTTTGAATTATAGAAGCAAAATGATCTCATTGCCTTGGAGTTAGGGTGAAAAGGACATCTCAAATAAGCTTAAGAGTTTGAAGGATGAAGAGTATGTCAAATCTTTTGAAGGGTCTTGAAGATACTATAGTAGAGTTATGCTTATTTTATACATATATCTTTGAAAATCCTACACCTTTTGCACTTGCAATCTATGCATTGTATATAGCAACACAAACCACTTTTATCAAACCTAAACATTGCTTATGAGCTTAAAAGTTTTTCAAGATTCTTTGAAAAATCAATGTTTGATTACGACTTATAGCTCAAAAACTTTTAAATAACTTATCTTATGATTTAAAATTAATTTTAAACTTGTTGTGATTACATTTCAAATTATTTACAAAGTTTGAAATGTTCGTGTTAGCCCTAAGGGCAAATCATATAAGATTGATTAGTTTTGATTAATGACAAATATTGATGAGGACTAATATGCTTGTATATTGTGTGATAGGTTCTGTAAAATAAGAAGTATGAAGTCTCATTGCTTTGAAGTAAGAATGCAAGAACAACTCAAATATGCCAAAGTGATTAAAGATTGAAGAGTTTGTTCAAAATTAATGAAGGCTTTGAAGACAAAGTGTAGGTTAAATGTGGTTAATAGGTAAATTTTGTAAACCCTACACTCTTAAGCCTTGGAATCTATGAGTTGCAATTGAGAGCACAAAACTTGATTTAAATGGTTTCAATGGTTTTGAAGTTACCTAAATTATCAAGTTTTCATAAATGGTTTTGGCACATAAAAGGTCTTTAATGACTTATCTTTAAGGCTAGAATGTTTTCCAACTTGTTTGAATTGATTTGAATATGTTTTGACAAAGTCCAAAAAATTCGATCGTCCGAATTTTGTAGTAAAAGTTTGCTACTATTCTTCCAGAGAAATTCGGAAGAAGATTCGGACGCAGCCAAAAAATACGGTCGTCCGAATTTTGGCCTTCAGCATGGTCACTATTCTTCTAGAGAAATTCGGAAGAAGATTCGGACGCAGCAGGAAAAATTCAGTCGTTTGAAAAATTCGGACGCAGAATTCGGTCGTCCGAATTTTCCTGAAACTAGTCGTTACTAGCCGTTTTATAGCCATTTGAACTGATTTTCAAATTCTATAAAAGCCATAAACTCCAGATTTTTTAGTAGAACTTTGAACTTAACAAATCTTACATGCTCTAACTTATTTTACATCAAATCAAATTGAAAAGCTCTCAAATTGCCTTGTGCTCAAAGGTGTACATTCAAGATTCCAAAGGCACAGGTGAAGTGGTGCTAGCAATTGTATTTATCTACCAAGAAGCATTGGTAATATTCAAACTCATTTATTCCTCATTTAATTCTATTTTTTCTACTAGCTCATTGCAAGGTTATCTTGTGACATAAAACCCTTTTGTGTTAGGGTGAGCCATAGACTAAATTAATCAAGGTTGTGGTGTAAAACCCGCTTGTGGGTGAGCCTTTGATTAGATTGGTCTTTAGGTTGTCTTTAGATATAAAACCCTTGTGGAAGGGTGAACCTTGTTTGTATAATTACTAAAAGAGGTTGTCAGTGTAAAACCATTGTGTGGTGAGCCTCTTATGTAATTGTTGAATTTGAGCATATAGTGGATTGGTTGAAATCCTTGAGTGTGGACTCAAGGTAGTGGATGTAGATCTTGGAGAGATCGAACCACTATAAATCGTGTGTTCATTTTCTTATTGTTTTACTTGTTTACATACTTGTGATTATTATTTATGCTTAGTTGTTGATTGATTGTTATGGTCTTATAGTTTGATAATCTTGTATTAATCATCAAATCACATATAACTTGAAGTTTGTGAATTTAAAGAAGAGCTTTTATTAAGACAAAGGATTTGCAAAAAGGGAAAAAGATTTCGATAATTAGCCAAAGACCTAATTCACCCCCCTCTTAGGTCTTTCATGAGGGGAATAATGTAATTCAATGGTATTCCTCTAAAGTATCTCAAGTGAACTTTGAGTTCAATGATGCCTTGGTGAACAAAATTTGTGGAGTAGATGATAATGAGGCAAGATATTACTCATTGGGACAACATTACTTTATTCATGAATTGTTCACAAATGAAAGATTTGAAAAGCCATATCGTATGGTAGACTATTAACAAAAATGTGAGGAGTTTGAGGAAGAAGAAAATGATGAAGAAGAAGAGGATGAAGAGGAAATCCTTGCTGAAAAAGGAAAACTAAAATGAGGCATGAAGTGAGGGGGAGCAACCTTCCACAAAAGAAGACTATTTGAAGAGGTACTCTCTATTGAAGGAAAAGAAGTTGAAGATGATAATCTCACTATAGGTGATACCATAGTTGCCAAGGTATTTCAAGAGACATTGAACAACCATGTAGAGAAAATGAAGAAGATGGACAAATTCTTCAAGTCTTTTGCTCTGATGATTCTTGGCAAATTTGATGGTTTAGAAGCTAAAGTCAAGAGTATGGAAGAAGACTTGAGAAAGATTTCTCAAGTGTTTTTAAATGGTGCAAGTTCCTATAAATCCAAAGAAGAAGAAAAGAAAGAAGATGAGAAAGAGGACAGTGAAGAGAAAAATGAAGAATATCAAGAAGTGAATATGGGTGGAGATGGCAGCAATAAAAATGACAGTAATGACAGTGAAAACTGAAATGGCTATCAATTTATTGTTAAAGAAGAAGACAAAAGATGAAGGAAAAGGCAGTAAAGCATCCCAAGAAGAAGAAGAGCATGAGAATGAAGAACAAAGAGGTGCTCAAGAGAACAAGTAAGAAGAAGGAGGTGAAGGGGTTTTAACAAAGTCAAATCACAAATTCCTCACCAATTTCCTTCAGCCTAGGGAGGAGGAAAATGTGGTTCAAAGAAAGAAGATCCAAAGATCCTCTTGATTGGTAACTTTCCAAAGCACAACTACACGAGCAAGGAGTCAACAAATGAAGGACCCCATCATATAGAGATCAAGGGAGACATGGCCATCACAACAACCAGATTTGGAAGTGAAGACCATGAAACACATCCAAGACTAAGCTTTTCTATCCCTAAACTCTATTTTGATGCTTATTTTAGTTTATGCCTTGATGCACAAGTTATGCTTTAACATTGAAATTTACTTGTGCCTTTCTAGTCATTATAATATTTTGAAGCTCAATGCATGAAATCCTTGTGATAAGAGCTTCTTTTGTTTCACTTTTTCTGTCCAAGTATTCTTACCCCAAGTTTAATCATTGCTAAAAAGCGGGAGAAGAAGTTGATAATATATTGCTTATTGTATTATTATTGAGATACTACATAATGCTTATTCCTGTTAGGATGATAATTATTTGACTAGAGAATTGCTGAATATTGCAAATATACAGTTTATGAGAGTTGGATAATATATTACTAAATTGCCAAATGAGGTTTAGTCCATATATTGCTTATATGTGACATGCTGTCTCACTTTCATTAGCCCCATCTTTGATTGATGACAAAAGGGGGAGAAAAAATGTGATGAAAAAATGTGTGAAAATGTGAAATAGCAGTGGAATTCCTCATGCATCTCTGAAAATCCATATGTATGTCAAGAGGGAGAAAGAATGTTGACTACAAAATGCGTTATGTGCTTGCTGTACTATAATTGCTTGATGTAATTGTGATGTGTAATGTGAATGTGCTGGTTGTAAAAGTGCAATGTATGTGTGCTATAAGTTGAAATGTAAAATGAATGTGTACTGTGAAAATATTTGCCTGCATTTGAAATTTAAATTGAATATGTTATACTATGTGAGGTTTTGAGATTTTGAATATGGTTAAGTTAAGATTTTGAAATCTTGATACTAGTTCTTGACTTAACTTATGATTTTAGTTTACCTCATAAAAACAATTGAATGCTTGAGTTTTGTGGTTTTGCAAAGCTAAAGAGTGCTATTGTGGCTATACATATTTGAGTACTTCTATAGTTCATTTAAGAATGCAAAATCACCTTTTCAAACTTGCTATCAAAACTTTGGACTTGAAGTTCGGATGCAAACCAAAAGTTCGGATGCATCCAAACTTTCTTGCCAAAAATGTTTTTCTATTGTTCAAATTGTTTGAAAACTATCTTAATCCTTCCTATCATATTTGAACAATCTTAGAAAAGCTTATTTTCAAAAATAGAAGTTGTTATCTCACATATTTTACAGTTTGGAATTGAAAGCTCAAAATTTGGATGCATGATTTAAAAATTCGGATGCATGTTTTAGAAATTCGGATGCATGCATATTTTGTTGCCAAAACATGCTCTTTTGTTGTTCAAATTGATCCAAATATGTTTTAATCTATTCCATTATGTTTGAACAACCTTAGGAACACTTTATTTCACTTCAAACATTCATTATATTGAATTTATTGCAGTTTGGACTTAAGATCAAAAAATTCTGATGCAAGGTTTAAAAAATTCGGATGCATGTTCTAAAATTCGGATGCATCCATATTTTGTTACCAAGATGTGCTCTTTTGTTGTTCAAATTGATTCAAATATGTTTCAATCTCTTCTACTATGTTTGAACAATCTTAGGAAAGCTTATTTTCAAAAATTGAAGCTTTCATTTCACTTATTTTATAGTTCGGACTTGATATGTCAAAATTCGGATGCATAGTATCTCAAGTCCAAACTTATTGAAAAATGAGCACAATCTAAGGGGGAGCATTGTTAAACTTTTACAACCTTTAAAACCTCTCTTAGAAGTTTTCTAAATACTTAAATGCTATATCTTCTATATGTAGTTGGAAGGAAGGAGGTTAATGGAGGTTGGTTGGGTCATAGGCTCATATTGAGCCATTTGAATGTCAATGTGCTAAATTGGTTATCTTCTATCATTGACATTAATACTTCTATGAACTACATCGTTTTAATCTATCACATTTTGCATCAAAGTTTGTCATCATCAAAAAGGGGGAGATTGTTAGCCCTAAGGGCAAATCATATAAGATTGATTAGTTTTGATTAATGACAAATATTGATGAGGACTAATATGCTTGTATATTGTGTGATAGGTTCTGTAAAATAAGAAGTATGAAGTCTCATTACTTTGAAGCAAGAATGTAAGAACAACTCAAATATGCCAAAGTGATTAAAGATTGAAGAGTTTGTTCAAAATTAATGAAGGCTTTGAAGACATGAAGTGTAGGTTAAATGTGGTTAATAGGTAAACTTTGTAAACCCTACACTCTTAAGCCTTGGAATCTATGAGTTGCAATTGAGAGCACAAAACTTGATTTAAATGGTTTCAATGGTTTTGAAGTTACCTAAATTATCAAGTTTTCATAAATGGTTTTGGTACATAAAAGGTCATTAATGACTTATCTTTAAGGCTAGAATGTTTTCCAACTTGTTTGAATTGATTTGAATATGTTTTGACAAAGTCCAAAAAATTCGGTCGTCCGAATTTTGTAGTAAAAGTTTGCTACTATTCTTCCAGAGAAATTCGGAAGAAGATTCGGACGCAGCCAAATAATTCGATCGTCCGAATTTTGGCCTTCAGCATGGTCACTGTTCTTCCAGAGAAATTCGGAAGAAGATTCGGACGCAGCAGGAAAAATTCGGTCCTCCGAAAAATTCGGACGCAGAATTCGGTCGTCTGAATTTTCCTGAAACTAGCCGTTTTATAGTAGTTTGAACCGATTTTCAAATTCTATAAAAGCCATACACTCCAGATTTTTTAGTATAACTTTGAACTTAACTAATCTTACATGCTCTAACTTATTTTACATCAAATCAAATTGAAAAGCTCTCAAATTGCCTTGTGCTCAAAGGTGTACATTTAAGATTCCAAAGGCAAAGGTGAAGTGGTGCTAGCAATTGTATTTATCTACCAAGAAGCGTTGGTAATATTCAAACTCATTTATTCCTCATTTAATTCTGTTTTTTCTACTTGCTCATTGCAAGGTTATCTTGTGACATAAAACCCTTTTGTGTTAGGGTGAGCCATAGACTAAATTAATCAAGGTTGTGGTGTAAAACCCGCTTGTGGGTGAGCCTTTGATTAGATTGGTCTTTAGGTTGTCTTTAGATATAAAACCCTTGTGGAAGGGTGAACCTTGTTTGTATAATTACTAAAAGAGGTTGTCAGTGTAAAACCATTGTGTGGTGAGCCTCTTATGTAATTGTTGAATTTGAGCATATAGTGGATTGGTTGAAATCCTTGAGTGTGGACTCAAGGTAGTGGATGTAGATCTTGGAGAGATCGAACCACTATAAATCGTGTGTTCATTTTCTTATTGCTTTACTTGTTTACGTATTTGTGATTATTATTTATGCTTAGTTGTTGATTGATTGGTTATGGTCTTATAGTTTGATAATCTTGTATTAATCATCAAATCACATAAAACTTGAAGTTTGTGAATTTAAATAAGAGCTTTTATTAAGACAAAGGATTTGCAAAAAGGGAAAAAGATTTCGATAATTAGCCAATGACCTAATTCACCCCCCTCTTAGGTCTTTCAATTCGGACTTCAATTCAAAAGAACAAATTAAGGTCACTGTGTCTGAGTAGGTTGTTCGAACTTTTTGTTCACTAGGCTACTTAAGACAATTCTGTCAATCGAATTTGGACCTCTGTATCCGAAACACAGTGGTCCAAAATTGATAGACCGAATTGTCTTTGAAAGACCTAAGAGGGGGTGAATTAGGTCTTTGACTAATTATCAAAATCTTTTCCCTATTTTGCAAATCCTTTACCTTAATAAATGCTCTTCTTTAAATCAACAAACTTCAAGTTTATATGTGATTTGAGGGTTAACACAAGATCATCAAACAATAATACCACAACCAATCAATCAACAACTATGATAAAAATAATAATAACACAAGCATGTAAACATGTAAAGCTATAAGAAAATAAACACATGATTTATAGTGGTTCGATCTCTCAAAGATCTACATCCACTACCTTGAGTCCACATTCAAGGATTTCAACCAATCCACTATATACTCAATTTAGGCAATTACACAAGAGGCTCACACAACAAGGGTTTTACACCAACAACCTCCTTTGTAATCCTACAAACAAGTTTCACCCTTCCACAAGGGTTTTATATCTAAAGACAACCTAAAGACCAATCTAATCCAAGGCTAACCCACATACGGGTTTTACACCACAACCTTGATTAATCTAATCTATGGCTCACCCTTACCAAAAGGATTTTACGTCACAAGATAACCTTGTATTGAGTAAGTAGAAAAACAAAATAAAATGAAGAATGGAGTTTGGATGTTACCAACACTTCTTGGTGTATAAATACAATTGCTAGTACCACTTCACCTTTGCATTTGAAATCTTGAATTTACACCTTTGAGCACAAGATAATTTGACAGATTTTCAAATAATTTTGATGTCAAACAAGTTAGAGGTTGTAGGATTTCTTAAGTTCAAAAGTCTTTTAAAAAATCTGAAGTTTGTGGCTTTTATAGATTTTGAAAATCAATTAAAAAGATCATAAAATGGCTAGTTTCAGAAAATTCGGATGCTACTGTTCAAAATTCGGACGATCAAATTTTTCCAAGTACGTCCAAAATTTTTGCTGAAAATACTGTTTACGTGAATAGTGGTACTATTCACTGGTACTATTCAAAATTCGAACGACTGAATTTTTCTTTGTGTTTCCGAATTTCTCTGAAAAATTCTGTTCATGTGAACAGAATTACTGTTCATGGACTGTTCACAAAATTCGGACGACCGAATTTTTCCAAGTGCGTCTGAACTTACGTTCGAATTTCTTTGGAAAAATAGTCGGTATTGTTCACATAAACAGTAGTTACTGTTCATGTAAACAGTGTTTTTGTTCACAGTGCAGGAAAAATTCGGATGACCGAATTTTCATCCTGCATCTGAACTTGCGTCTGAATTTTGTAAACTTTGTCAAAACATATTCAAATCAATTCAAACAAGTTGGAAAACATTCTAGCCTCAAAGATAAGTCATTAAAGACCTTTTAAGTGCAAAAACTATTTATGAAAACTTGATAATTTAGGTAAGTTCAAAACCATTGAAACCATTTAAATCAAGTTTTGTGCTCTCAATTGCAACTCATAGATTCCAAGGCTTAAGAGTGTAGGGTTTACAATGTTTACCTATTAACCACATGTAACCTACACTTCATGTCTTCAAAGCCTTCTTTCATCTTGAACAAACTCTTCAATCTTCAATCACTTTGGCATATTTGAGTTGTTCTTGCATTGCTAGATCCAAGGCAATGAGACTTGCTTCCTTCTCAATCCAAAAATCCTATCACACAAATGACATAAAGATTAATCCTCATCAATGTTTGTCATTAATCAAAACTTAATCATAACCTCATGATTTTCCCTTAGGGCTAACAATCTCTCCCTTTTTGATGATGACAAACTTTGATGTAAAATGTGATGGATTTAAATAATGTAGTACAAAGAAGTATTGATGTCAATGATAGATAATAACCAATTTAACATATTGACATTCAAAAGGCTCAATATGACCCTATGACCCAACCAACCTCCATTTGCCTCCTTCCTTCCAACAACTAGGATGGAATATATAGCATTTAAGAATTAAGAAAACTTCTAAAAGAGGTTTTAAAGGTTGTAAAAGTTTAACAATGCTTTCGCTTATATTGTGCTCATTTTTCAACAAGTTTGGACTGGAGATACTGTGCATCTGAATTTTGACATATCAAGTTCAAACTGTAAAATAAGTTAAATGGAAGCTTCAATTTTTGAAAATAAACTTTCTTAAGGTTGTTCAAACATATTAGAAGGGATTAAAACATATTTGAATCAATTTGAACAACAAAAGAGCACTTTTTGGAAACAAAATATGGATGCATCCGAATTTTTGAATCATGCATCCAAATTTTAAGATTTCAAATCCAAACTGTAAAATGTGTGAGATAACAGCTTTAATTTTTGAAAATAAGCTTTTCTAAGATTGTTCAAATATGATAGGAAGGATTAAGACAGTTTTCAAACAATTTGAACAACAGAAATATATTTTTGGCAAGAAGATCTTGATGCGTCTGAATTTTTTTGTTTTGCATCCGAATTTCAAGTTCAAATGTTTTGGTAACAAGTGACTTTATATTTTCAAATGAACTGTAAATTATTCAAATATGTATGTCCACAATAGCACTCAATTTAGCTTTGTAAAACCACAAAACTCATGTATTTAATTGTTTTCATGATGTAACTTAAAGTCATAGGTCAAGTCAAGAACCATGATAAAAATATTTCACAATCTCAACTCAACCATTTTCAAAATCTCAGAAAACAATCATTTTCAATTTAAATTTCAAATGCAATCACATAATACATATTTTCCAAATGCATCCACACAAATGCAGTTTTCCAAATCCAAATGCAGCCACAACTTGTCATCATTCACACAACATATACACAACATATAGCACATTTTGTCATCATTCTTTCTCCCCCTTTTGTCATCACTCAAAGATGGGGTTAATGAAAATGAGACAACATGTATCACATATAAGTAGTATATTGATCAACTCTCATTTAGCAATTTAGCAATATATTGACCAACTCTCATAAAACAGTATATTGGCAACATTTAGCAATTTTCTAGTAAAATAATTATCTTCCTAACAGCAATAAGCATTATATAGTATCTCAACAATAATAAATCAACTTCTTCTCCCCCCTTTTTAGCAACGATTAAACTTAGGGTAAGAGTACTTGACAACAAAAGTGAAATAAAAGAAGCTCTTATCACAAGGATTTCACATATTGAGCTTCAAAACATTATAATGACTAGAAATGCACAAGTAAATTTCAATGTTAAAGCATAATGTGTGCAACAAGGCATAAACTAAAATAAGCATCAAAATAGAGTTTAGGGATAGAAAGGCTTAGTCTTGGTTGCGCTTCATGGTCTTCACTTACAAATTTGTTTGTTATGATGGCCATGTCTCCCTTGATCTCTATATGATGGGGTCCTTCATTTGTTGACTCCTTGCTCGTGTAGTTTTACTTTGGAAAGTTACCAATCGAGAGGATCTTTGGATCTTCTTTCTTTGAACCACATTTTCCTCCTCCCTTGGCTGAAGGAAATTGGTGATGGATTTGTGATTTGACTTTGTTAAACTCACTTCACTTCCTTCTTCTTGCTTGTTCTCTTAAGCATTACCTTTTTGTTCTTCATTCTCATGCTGCTCTTCTTCTTGGGGTGCTTCACTGCCTTTTTCTTCATCTTATGTCTTCTTCTTTAGCAATAAATTGATAGACATTTCAATTTTCACTATCATTACTGTCATCCTTATTGCTGCCATCTCCACTCATATTATCTTCTTGATCTTCTTCATTTTCTCTTCACTGTTCTCTTTATCATCTTCTTTCTTTTCTTCTTCTTTGGCTTTATAGGAACTTACATCATTTAAAACCACTTGAGAAATCCTTCTCAAGTCTTTTTCTATATTCTTGACTCTAGTATCTAAACCATCAAATTTGCCAAGAATCACTGGAGCAAAGGACTCGAATACTTTGTCCATCTTCTTCATTTCCTTTACATGGTTGTTCAATGTTTCTTAAAACACCTTGGCAACTATGGAATCACCTCTTGTGACATTATCACCTTCAATAGAGGGTATCTTTTCAAATAGTCTTCTTTTTGTGAAAGGTTGCCCCTCACTAGATAACTCATGCGTCCTTTTGGATTTTCTTTCCTGGGCTTGTTTTTTTTTATTCTCTTTGGATTCTTCTTCTTCTTCACATTACTTTCTTTCTCCTTTTGTGCATTATCACTATCATCTCTTCTATCACCCCTTAGGGGAGTTTCTCTTCTAGCCCTTCATACATTATCATCATCAAGTATCCAAAGCATTCTCTTTAGTGAGTTGTTGGTGTCGAATTTCTTCACTCTTTATTGGTAATCCACTAGAAGGCAATTACACTTGGAAATACTTGAAAATTCCTGTCAATAACCTTCCATACGACAATGCCTTATGCTCGGTTCTTCTAGCTGCCATTATATTCTTTAGCACTATATATATCCAAAATTTAATTTTCTATTCTTATGCATGGCTAGCATAATTACAGCATACATATTATCAATTGAAGATTTGTGCCCAAAGTATGCTATAATCAAGGTAGTAAGCATGTGATGCAAAATTCTTTCACTAGCATCAAAAAGCTTTTATCTCTCTCTCCTTTCTAGTCTTGAGAGTTCTACCATTTGTACAGGCATTCTCAATCCTTTCATGTGAGTATAACTTATAAAACAATGTCCCCCAGAAGAATAATGCCGAGCAATGATTATCAATCTCAAAAATCAACTTGTGATATTCTTGAAGAATACCACTGAATAACTTTATTACCAATTTGCTCAACTTTTTTTTTTAATATTTGCAGAAACTTCATAAACTACGGAAGGTAATAGCATTCATCAAACACAAGCAAACTCATCCAGCTCACATCATTTAAAAATGAGAGTATATTATCCATTTCAAATAGTTTGATGACATCCACCTTGTGACTTGGATTTATCTTATGGTTCCTTTTTGCCAATCATCAAGTTCAGTAGCAGCCTCTACGGTAACAAATCTATCCAGCCATGACATGCTTTGAGGAACATGAACCTTCCTTGGTTCATTGATCACTTGTCCTCCTTTTCTTTCTTTGACTTTTCCCTTTCCTTTTCTCATTCTAGGCTCCTTCGTCCTCACCATTGTGAATTTCAGAGAAAGGATGTGATTTTCAAGGAGTATTTATTGCTTAGAATACGGGAATCAAGTGGGATTGGTGATTTAATAGTCAGTTTGGACATCCAAATGTTCTGTATGCACCCAAACCTTGCATTTGAAATTCACCTGGAGCTACAACACTTGAATACACTCATTAGTTATTGAATTTTTAAATATCTAAGCTTCTTCTAAGATTGGTCAAACCTTTCTTTGGCTAATGGCTTAGTGAGAATATCATTAATTTGTTCATTAGTGTAATGCTTTAAACAAATATTATCCTTGGTAGAATGATCTCTAATGAGATGAAGTTTGATCTCTATATGCTTTGTCCTAGTTTGTTGAATAATATGATTATCAAATTTGTTGCATTAGTGTTATCACATAACATAGCCACACATTTGAAATAGACCATAATCACTTGGAGTATCAATAAGGTAATAGAGAATGTGTTTAACAACAATCAAATAAGACTCTTTAGGACAAGATGAAATCTAGCACACAAGCACATGACAAACATAATATTGGCTCTACTTGCTGTCAAATAGAGTTGACTACCCCTATGAAACCTTTTTATTCTTGTCAAGCATAGTTGATAAACTTATGGAAGTGCTTATACCTTAACATAATTCATGAAAGTGCCATCCTTGGTTTGCTTGATTTGTAGGCCAAGAAATAAATTGAGTTTTCCTATCATGCTCATTTCAAATTTACTTTGCATCAACTTGGAAAACACATCACAAAGTGAAGTATTAGAAGAACCAAAAAATGTATCATATATTTGGACAAGTTATAGATCATTGTTACAAGAGGTTTTAATGACAAGATTTATGTCAAGTTTTCTTAAAAAATAACTTTTGAAAGAGGAAAAATACTGAATATTTCATACCAAGCTCTAATAACTTGTTTCAATCCATATAAGGCTTTTGAGAGTTTGAAAACATAATTAATTTTTGTTTATGAATGAAATCAGGAGGTTGTTTTACATAAAATTCTTTCATCAATAAAGCCATTTGAGAAAGCACTTTTGACATTATATGAAAGAGTTTGAAACCTTTAAAACATGCAAATGCCAAAAGCATTCTAATGGTCTCAAGTCTAGCATTCGGGACAAAGGTTACATCATAATCAATTCCCTCTTCTTGATTGAATCCATAGGCAACAAGTGTAGCCTTGTTTCTAACAACTTCTCTGGATTCAATAAGTTTATTTCTAAAAACCATTTAGTTCCAATAATGAAATGATCATGAGATTTTGGAATATTCAAAATTTTGTATCTTTCAAATTTATTTAATTCCTCTTGCATCTCAATAATCTAAAAATCATCACACAATGCATCATCAATACTTTTAGGTTCATATGCGATAAAAAAATAAAGTACTGCCTTATTTTTACTCCTTGGGAGATATCACCAATGATTTTCTCCTTAAGGTGGCCTCTTGGATATCTTAAGTTCTTTGAGAGCTTTTGGTCACCACTAGGTTGGTCATCTTGTTCTTGCTTAATCATCTCTTCCTCATTGGTATGATCCTCCAAAGTTGGTGCTTGAAGATGGATTTGATAGTCATTCATAGATGTACCTACATCATCTTCATCTTTTCTTTCCAAGTAAATGTAAGATTCATCAAAACTAACATGAATGGTTTCCTTATCATGTAAGGTTCTTTTTGTTATAAATTCTATGTGCCTTTTTGTTAGAAGAATAGCTAAGAGATATACCAATATCAGGTTTTCTATCAAATTTAAGTAAGTTATCATAAGAATTTAAGATAAGACATTTATAGCCAAACATTTTAAAATATGCAATTTGAGGCATTCTATAAAAGAGAATTCAAAAGATGTTTTTCTTCAAAATGATCTTAAAGAAATTCTATTTATCATAGCATGTGGTGTTTACGGCTTTGGCCCAAAAATATTTTAGAAGAAGAATTTTCACAAAGCATAGACCTAGCCAATTTTTGCAAAGTTCAAATTTTCCTTTCAATAATACCATTTTGTTGTGGGGTTTTTGCAGTTGAAACAATTATATGAAATTCAATTTTTATCACAAATTTGGAAAAGACTTGTTTGTAAGATTCTCTCATTGTCACTTCTAATGGAAATCAATTTGCACTCAAGGGAGTTTTGAACCCTTTTTGAATAGTTTTTTCAAACTTATGAAACACTTCATCTTTTTGAGCAAAGAATAATGCTAAAGTGAATATAGAGAAATCCTCAACTACTACTAAGGCATATTTTAAATCATCAATACTAGAGTTCCTCATAAGTCCAAATCAATCCATATGAACATGCTCAAGATGTTTTGAGGTATAAAAGCATTTTCATGGGTTTGAAAAATTCTCTAGTTCATTTTCCATATTGACAAGTATTTCAAAGACAATTTTCTCAAAGCAATCCTCCATCTAAATCTTGAGAGAAAATTTTGTTCAACAAATCCATGCTCACGTGACCAAATCTTCTATGCCAAGAAAATCCATCATTATTATAAGCAACAAGACATTCAAGCTTATCAAGATAAAACATATATTAAAAAATTTTGTAATTGATTGATCAAAATCACAAAATATCATTTTGTCATACAAGTTCAGGCGACTGAACTTATGGTCTACATCCAAACTTCATGTCCTAACATTTTGTAAAGTTTCATAAAGATGTTTTTGGCCAAGTAAATGCATACGTATTCAATCATATCTATTTTAATCATTTTATAATGACATATAATAAATTTCAAGAACATATCAACCATGAATTCAATCTCATATCATCAATGTTACCTAATCAACTTCATAGAAGCAATTGACAAGTCATGGTTGGCAAATCTTCAAATCTTAACAAAAAAATTC
This sequence comes from Rauvolfia tetraphylla, assembly GCA_030512225.1. Lineage (NCBI taxonomy): Eukaryota > Viridiplantae > Streptophyta > Magnoliopsida > Gentianales > Apocynaceae > Rauvolfia > Rauvolfia tetraphylla. The sequence continues at coordinate 5,139,038 of JAJQKT010000024.1, read as the reverse complement.
TCAACTGAAACTTCGCATGTTGGCATTTAACTTCTTATTCATTGTCACACAATTGGTTAATGCTAAGCAAGTTATAGTTCAAATCAGCAATAAGCAACATTTGTTTAAAAAGAAGAGAGGAACCTTTACCAACATTGGTTACTCCAAGAATTCTTCCTTTCTTCTTGTTTCAAAAACAAATCCTTCATCGGTTGCTTTGACCTTGATTATGAATGAGGAGTTTTCTGTTATTCTTTAAGCCAATATCATCGATATACCCCTTAGTGGTGCTTGAGTTTGAATTGAAGCGTACCTGCAATAAAGGAGAGGAAGTTTCCTTTGGTACCCATACTTTCTTGGGTTCGTGAGGGTTAGTAATAATTCCCTTAACTCTCCAAATAGTTTTTACACAATTCTCTACTTTTCTTTTAACATAACATTTGGTGACTTTATGTCCATGTTTTCCACAATATGTACAATAAGTATGATGCATGGAAGTAGAAGTAGCTCTAACAAAGAAGTTGTTATATTTAGGCACATTGTTTATATAATTATAACCAAGACTATTTTTTACAAAAGGGATCTTTGAGCCTCAAGAATTTTGTCAAGATTGTCTCTTCCATTTGTAAATTTTTTAACACATGACGTAAGATCATCAACCTTCTTTTTCAAAATTTCATGATCACTAAGCATTTTTTCACATATTAGAAACTTTTGCACAAAGAGATTTATTTTCAAAAAATATGTTTTGTAAAGAGACATTTAAAAATTCTTTTTTAATATTTAAACAATCAATAGATTCAAGAAGTTTTTTGTTCTCACAAAATAATTTTGAATTTTCATTCAATAAATCATTAATTTTGAGTTTCATTTCCTTATTCTTTTTCGCAGCCTTTTTTAATTCTCCATACATCTCAACAAATTCACTAGGATCATCAATATCATTTTCATAATAAGTAGAGGTAGATGGAGTAGGTTGTACCTCATCTTCCATTGCCATGAAGCACACATTTGCTCTTTCTTCTTCATGAGTGACTTGAAGTAGCTTCCACATTTCATGAGCAGAATCATATTCCATCACTCTATTGTATTCATTGACGATCAATGCAAAACAAAGAATGTTCATTGCTTGGTAGTTTAATGTCATCTTCCTTGAATCACTCTCATCATACTCCTCAATGGGCTTTGGTTCCCTTCTAACTCCATCGGCTTTCAATCTCAATGGCACATAGGGACCTTTCTCAATAATATTCCACAATTCATAGTTAATAGAACAAATGTAAATCTCAATCCTAGACTTCCACTCTTGAGATCTTCAAAAATCTTTCATTTGTCTTGTGCTACACGTGATCAATCCATGATTCCAAAGCAAAAGTGATGTGATGCTAGAATTATTTATCATCTACCAATTTGTTAGTTAACTTCTTTCTATCTCTTATCTTCTAACTTCTTATTCAAGGTTATCTTGAGGACATAAAACCCTTTGGTGCGGGTAAACCTTGTTTCTTGAATTGTGAAAGAGATTATTGGTGTAAAACCCTTGTAAGGTGAAGCTCTTGTGTACTTGTGTGTATTGTTAATTTAGTGGAATAATTCGAAACCTTTTAGTGTGGACTCAAGGTAGTGGATGTAGATTTTGAAGAGATCGAACCAACTATAAAGCATCATGTCCGTCTTTCTTCATTCATTGATTGCTTTAAATTGATCAAACTTCTTTTGTCATTTGTGGTGGTTGACATTTATTGTTGTCATATTTATTTGTTATCTTCCCTTGACCTTGAACCACTCTATTTCAATACATTAAATATTTTGAGGTTTTGATTTTTAAAAGAGATTTTTGCAAGGAAAAGAATTAAAAAATTAGCCAAAGACCTAATTTACTCCTCCTCTCAAGTCTTTCAATTGTATCAGAGCGGGACTTCTTTTGTGGTTTAACAATCTTAAAGTAAAGATCTTATGACTAATATTTCAAACTTCTCTTATTTGGAAGGATCTCGCACAAATCGACCTCCACTATTTGATGGAATAAACTACACTTTTTGAAAATCTAGAATTAATATTTATATTTGTTCTATTAACTTTGATTTGTGGAATATCATTGAGAAATATCCTTATGTCCCAATGAAGTTGAGAGCCGATGGAATCACAAGGGAACCAATGACTATTGAAGAATCCGATGAAAGTGATTCTAGAATGATGACCTTGAATTATCAAGCCATGAACATCCTTAGTTGTGCTTTAGACATCAACGAATACAATTGGCTGAATGGATGTGATACCGCCCTTGATATGTGGAAGTTTTTTCAAGTGACACATGAAGGTACGAATCATGTTAAAGAATCAAAGACTACTATGCTCATTATTATGAACTATTCACAATGAAGCAAGGAGAGAATATTAGTGATATGTTCACAAGATTCACCAATATTTCAAATTACTTGAAGTCCTATAGGAAAAACTATTCCCTTGGAGAACAAAACAGGAAGATCTTGGATGCACTTCCAAAGTCATGGCAGACAAAGACACTTGAAGACTTGAAGAATCAAAGGACTTGAAGACTCTTCCTCTTGAAGAGCTCATAGGATCATTCCTCACTCATGAAATGAAGATCAAAAGATTAAATGATTTAAGATATGAAGAAAAATGAAGAAAAAGACTTGTTCTCAAAGCTAATGATAATCCTAGTGAACAAGAGGATTCATCTAGTGATGAAGAAGAAGATGGTGAAGATGATGAAATAGTAATAGTGGTCAAGAAGTTTAAAAAGTTCTACAAAAAAGGATTTCTCAAGAAGGGCAAGAGGCTTTTCAAGAAAGGTGGTAAATCCTCATTCCTATTTAGACCACAATGCTATGAATGCAAAAGTTCCAAGCACCTTGTTTCCAATTTTCCTAATGCCTTGGAGAAGGAAAGGGAAACAAAGCTAAAAAATAAGTCATTAAAGAAAGGAAAAGGACTTGTTGGTACTTGGGGATCGACATGCAAATGAAAAGAATGAAGAAGAGAATAATGAGAGAGCTAATGTATGCTTCATGGCAATGGAAGTTGAGGTACAACCTACTCCTTCTAGCTCTACTTCTTGATGATCCTAGTGATCTTCTTGTCGATATGTGTGGTGAATTTAAAAAGCTTTGAAAAAGAAACAAAGAAATGAGATAAAAAATTGGTGAGTTGTTGAATGACAATTCAAAATTATTTTGTGAAAACAAAAAGCTTCTTGATTCCACTGAATGCTTGAATATTGAGAGAGAAGTTTTAAATGTCTCTTGAAAACAAAAGTCTTTGTGAAAAGATCACTTCTCTTGAGAAAATGCTTGTTGATCATGAAATTTTGAAAAAGAAAGATGATGATCTTACATTGTGTGTTAAAAATTTTACCAAAGGAAGGACATCCTTGACAAACTTCTTGGATCTCAAAGATCTTCTCTTGTTAAAAATGGCCTTGGTTATAATTATGTGAAGTATGCGCCTAAATATAAAAATTTCTTTGTTAGAGCCACTTTTAGCTCAATGCCCCATACTTGTTGTACTTATTGTGAAAAACATGTGCATAAAGCCACTAGATGCTATGTTAAAGGAAAAGTTGAAGATTGTGTAAAAACTATTTCGAGCGTCAAAGTAATCATCACTAACCCCCTTGGATCCAAGAAAATATGGGTACCAAAATTCACTTCCTCTCATTTGGTGTAGGTACATTTTCCCCCAAGATCAAGTGCCAAAGTAATTCCTTGATTGCGGATGCTCAAGAAACATGACGAGAAATGTTTCAGTCATTAGTGAACTTCAAGCTACAAATGAAGGATTGGTTACATTTGGGGACAAGAGAAAGGGAAAATCCTTGGTGTAGGTAATATTGGTGAAGGTTCTTCCCCTCTCATCAAACAAGTTTTACTTATTTATGAAATATAATTTTCTTAGTATTATCCAATTATGTGACAATGGTTGTAAAGTTGAATATAAATGTGACACTTTACTATCCTTGATAGTGTTAGTGGTAAAACTATCTTTGTTGCAAATAGAGTTAGAAATGTGTATGTATTTTATCTTGATGAACTGGTTGCTAGTGATGTTAAATGTCTTTTCGTTTATATAACAATGGTTATTTATGGCATAGAAGACTATGTCATGTTAGGATTTGTTAAACAAGCTTCCCTCTCAAGAACTATTTAGAAGTTTGCTCAAAATAAGTTTTGAGAAAAGTTGTCTTTGTGATGCTTGTCAAAACTAAAAACAAACAAAAACCTCTTCCAAACCAAATAAATGGTTACTAGCTGAAAACCTCTTGAGCTTTTTCATATGAATTTATTTGGACATTTGAGGACCACTAATCCTGGTGGTAAGAGGTATGCTTATGTGATAGTTGATGATTTTTCAAGATTCACTTGGGTACTCTTCCTCGCTTAAAATGATGAAGCTTTTCATGAATTTGTAAAATATTTCAAAAAGGTTCAAACCTCTCTTGAATGCAAATTGATTTCAATTAGAAGTTACAATGGGAGAGAATTTTATAATCAAGATTCACAAAATTTTGTTATGAAAATGGAATTTTTCGTAATTTTTCAACTACCAAAACTCCACAATAAAAAATAGTGTAGCTGAAAGGAATCGCACTTTACAGAAATGGCTAAGTCAATGCTTTGTGAAAACTCTTTACCAAAATGTTTGGGCTGAAGCCATAAACACCACATGCTATGCGATGAATAAAGTTCTTTTAAGACCATTTTTAAGAAAAACTCCTTTTGAACTTGTTTTTGATAGAACTCCTTCAATAGCATATTTTAAAGTGTTTGGTTGTAGATGTTTTATCTTGAATACTCGTGATAACCAAGAAAAATTTGATAGAAAATTAGATGAAGGTATCTTTCTTGGCTATTATTCAATAAAAAAGGCCTATAGAGTTTACAATATAAGAACTTTAAGTGTTGAAGAAACCATTAATGTGAGCTTTGATGAATCTAACATCTATCTAGGAAAAAGAGATGAAGATGATGTAGGTACCTCAATGAATGAAGATCAAACTCATCTTCAAGCACCAAATTTGAAATATCGTGCCAATGAAGAGGAAATGATAGAACAAGAACAAGAAACCAACCTAGTGGGGATCAAAAGCTTCCAAAGGATTTAAGATATGCAAGAGGCCACCCTAGGGAGCAAATCATTGGTAATGCCTCCCAAGGAGTTAAAACAAGGCAGTACTTCGTTGAAAATATTGATCTTTTATCTCATATTGAACCTAAAAACATTGATGATTTTTGGATTATTTCCATGCAAGAGGAATTAAATAAATTTAAAAGAAATAAAGTTTGGAACCTTGTCCCATGACCACATGATCACCATGTTATTGGTACAAAATTATTTTTTAGAAACAAATTAAATGAATCTAGAGAAGTTATTAGAAATAAAGCTAGAATTGTTGTCTAAGGATTCAATCAAAAAGAGGGCATTGATTATGATGATACCTTTGCTCCAGTGGCTAGGCTTGAGTCCATTAGAATGCTTTTGGCATTTGCTTGCTTTAAAGGTTTTAAACTTTTTCAAATGGATGTCAAAAGTTCTTTCCTAAATGGTTTTATTGAAGAAGAAGTATATGTAAATAAACTCCCAATTTTACTCATGAAAAATTTCCAAATCATGTCTTTAAACTTTCAAAAGCTTTATATGGTTTAAAACAAGAACCTTGGGCTTGGTAGGAAAGACTTTAGTGGCTTTCTACTTTCAAAAGTATTTTCAAGAGGGAGGTTGATACAAAACTTTTTATTAAAATCTCTTGAAACAATGATCTCTTACATGTATAGATTTATGTGGATGATAATATTTTCGATGCTACTAACATCTCTCTTTGTGATGAGTTTGCTAAGATGATGCAAAGTGAATTCGAAATAAGCATGATGGAGAACTGAACTTCTTTCTTGGCCTCCAAATTAAGCAAGCCAAGGATGGCAAATTCATAAATTAAGTAAAATACACTAAGAAACTATTAAGGAGGTTTGGAATGGATAAAGGTAAAGGAACTGGTACGCCTATGAGTTCATCAATGAAGCTTGACAAAGATGAAAGATGTAAAAATGCTAATGAAAAATTATATTGAGGTATGATTGGTACTCGTTCTAACTGCAAGTAGACCTGATATTATGTTTGTCGTGTGCTTATGTGCTAGATTTCAATCATGTCCAAAAGAATCTCATTTAATAGCCATCAAACGTATTCTTTGCTATCTTGTAGATACATATGATTATGGCTTATGGGTTACAAAATCTTCTTACTTTGAATTTGTTTCTTATACGGATACTAACTATGCTAGTTACAAAGTCAAGCGTAAAATTACTAGTGGTCATTATCAATTTCTAGGTGGTCATTTAGTTTTATAGTATAGTAAAAAGAGAGCATGTGTTTTCTTGTCTACTACTGAATGTATCATAGCCGATAGTTGTTATGCATAAGTGCTTTGGATAAAGCATACTTTACTTGATTTTGGACTTAACTTTAATTGTGTGACCATTTTATGTGACAACTCTAGTGCTATAAACTTAACTATAAATCAAATTCAACACTATAAAACCAAGTATATTGAAATTAAACATCATTTCATTCATGATCATGTTGCCAAAGATGATGTGTGTTTAGATTATGTATGCACAAATAATCAAATAACTGGCATTTTAGAAAAATAATTGCCAAGGAAAGGTTTTTCACCTAAGGAGATGCGTAGGAATATAAAAAATTCCATGACTAATGTGTGTGTTCAAGTGTGGTAAAAAATAGGAGAAATTTGGATGCACAGTTCGGATGCATGACCAAAAAGTTCAGTCATCTGAACTAGTGGAAGCCCAATCGAGACAAAGAAATTAAGATGCATAGATGAGAATTCAGTCGTTTGAATTAAGCAGTTCCCAAAAAATATAAGAGTTCAAACGACAATTTCTCACATATGAATTTAAACTTCTCATACCTGATTCTCCTCATTCCTCAAAAACCTTCAACTTCTCTCTTGTCCAAACCCAAATCTCACCCATATTTTGTTAGATTCACTAAAAATAATCCTCATTTTCGTCTTAAAACCTACCTACTTTGGTATAATACATCACAGAGAGATAAAAAAGGACTAGCATTTGTAAATGAAGAGGAAAAGGCAAGCAAGTCGATTTTGGGTTGATCATCAATGAACCGAGAAGAATTCGAATTCCTCAACCATCTAGATAGATTCATCTCAACAAAATTTGGGGCTGAGTTTGAAGATTGGAGCAAAAGAAACAAGAAGATTATCCCCGATCACAAGGTGGATATGCAAAAGTTACCAGTATGGAAAATGTGCTATGTCTTTTGGGTGCTCTTGGTTGGAATAACTTGTTGATTGTGAATGATGATTATTATCCCTCACTTGTGTGTGAGTTCTATGCAGACTTGAAAGAGGAAAGGGTAGAAAATGTTGGTGATGAAATAGTCTAATTGTATTCTTCTAGATTATCTCAAATTGAAATTTGATTTGATGATGGTTTATTAAATAGAATTTTTTTTGTTGAAGATGGAGGGTGAAAGACCTGGTGGGGGAGGGGTAAATTAGGTCTTTGGATAATTTTTGAAAACTATTTCCTTTTATAAATTGAGTTAGACCAGATTATGATTACTTGTTTCAATGAGAGAATAATTAAATCAATGACAAAGCAATAAACAATCTAAGCACAATGAACACAAGCAATTTATAGTGGTTCGATCTCTTTAAGATCTACATCCACTACCTTGAGTCTACACTCAAGGATTTCAACCAATCTATTATATTGCTCAAGTTCAATAATTACATAAGAGGCTAACCACACAATGGTTTTACACCAACAACCTCTTTAGTAATTCTACACACAAGGCTCACCCTACCAAAAGGATTTTATATCTACAAACAACCTTGAATCAAAATTTCAAGGATCACCCTTACCTAAAGGATTTTATGTTTACAAGACAACCTTGTAATGAGCTAGTAGAAAATGGAATTAAATGAAGAATGGATGAGATGTTACCACTTCTTGGTAGATGGTTACACAATATACCACCACTTCACTTTGTTGTCTTTGAAATCTTGAATGATCACTTGTAAGCACAAGACAAAAGAGAGCTTTGATCTTTGCTAAAGATTTTTGAATGTTAGGATTTCTTAGGGATTCAAAATTTACAAAAATTCTTGAGTTTATGGCTTTTATAGAATTCAAAAATAAGTTTTAACAGTCATAAAATGGCTAGTAACAGCTAGTTTCAGAAGAATTCGGATGACCGAATTTTTCTTGTGCGTCTGAACTGTCGTCCGAACTTTACTGTTTCATGCTATCTGGAAAAATTCGAACGACCGAATTTTGTCCAGTACATCTGAAGTTGCGTCTGAATTTCTATGAAAAAATAGTAACCATGCTTGCAGAAAAGATTCGGATGACCAAATTTTTACCCTTGCATACGAACTTGCATCCGAATTTCTTTGGAAGCACAATAGCCATTTTCAAAGTTTGGACATTCGAACTTGCATCCGAACCGTTCAAACTTTGTGAAATCATTTGAAATTCAACCTCAATAAGTTTTGAAAAACATTTGGTATGAGTAGATAAGTCATTTAGACACTTTTAAATTCAAAAGCCGTTATCAAAACTCTTTGATCATACAATGTTTACTCAAAATCATATAAGAATAAAAAACACACTTATTGATCAAAAGTTCATTCAAAACGGTTTAAGATTCAAATACAAGTTTTGTTCTCTTTTATGCATTCAACATATTCCAAGACAAACAAGTGTAGGTTTTACAAAAGATATACCTATTAAGCATATGTAACCTACACTTCATATCTTCAAAGCCTTCAATCATTTTGAACAAACTCTTCAATCTTCAATCACTTTGACATATTTGAGTTGTTCTTGCATTTTGGCTTAAAGGCAATGAGACTTCATACTTCTTAATCCAACAATCCTATCACACAAATGACATAAAGATTAGTACTCATCAATGTTTGTCATTAAACAAAACTTAATCAAAACCTCATGATTTGCCCTTAGGGCTAACAATCTCCCCCTTTTTGATGATGACAAACTTTGATACAAAATGTGATGGATTAAAACAATGTAGAACAAAGAAGTATTGATGTCAATGATAGATAATAACCAATTTAGCATATTGACATTCAAAAGGCTCAATATGAGCCTATGCCCTAACCAACCTCATTTACCTCCTTCCTTCCAACTACTAGGATAGAAGATATAGCATTTAAGCATTAAGAAAACATCTAAGAGAGGTATTAAAGGTTAGAAAAGATTAACAATGCTCCCCCTTAGATTGTGCTCATTTTCAACAAGTTTGGACTTGAGATGCATTGAATCTGAATTTTGACATATCAAGTCCGAACTGTAAAATAAGTGAAATGAGCTTCAATTTTTGAAAATAAGCTTTCCTAAGGTTGTTCAATCATAGTAGAAGAAATTAAAACATATTTGAATCAATTTGAACAACAAAAGATCACTTTTTGGCAACGAAATATGGATACATCCAAATTTCTGAAACATGCATATGAATTTTTGAATCATGCATCCGAATTTTAAGATTTCAAGTCCAAACAGAAAAATGTGTGTGATAACAGCTTTAATTTTTAAAATAAGCTTTTCTAAGATTGTTCAAATATGATAGGGAGGATTAAGACAATTTTCAAACAATTTGAACAACAGAAAAGCATATAAGTGCATATAATCAATCACACAATCATTGAAGCAAGATAATTTTAACTGTGAAATCAACTCAAGACATTCAAGATCATCATATTTATAATATCAACATACCAGCGAGCACAAATCAATAAGTTAATTATGTCATTTATCTATCAAAAATACTTTGTATTAACATTTCCTATTTCTGACATTTGCATAACACATAGCAAAATTTTGACAGCACAATTTGCAATCATAGCACAGCTCATAGTACAATTTTGAACACATAGCACAATTTTGTAGTCATCATTTTTCTCCCCCTTTTGTCATCACTCAAAGATGGGGTCAATGAAAATGAGACTAACAGTTTGAAAGAAGCTCTCAACACTAAGGTTTGATCATTGAGCTTCACTATTACATAAATTGAAGCAATTTAAATAAAAGCATAACAAGTTCATAGGCCAATTTGGAAATTTAAACACATAAGTTAGATAAAGTACAAATAAGTAATTAAAAGTAGTAAAATGATAGGGTTGAAGAAATGCTTAGTCTTGTGATGTAGATGAAGAGTCCTTGCTGAAACCCTTCTAGATTGCCACATGTTTGACTTTTTCTTGACTGAATTTGGGATTGGAGGGAGTGGTTAATTCAGCCTTGGCAATTAAGCTTCCTTCTTCTTGCTGCTCCCCTTGATCTTCCTTTTGAGATTCGGCTTTCTTTTCTTCATTCTTCCCTTTAGTTCTAGCCACCAATTCAAAGTCATCTCCTTGATCACCATCTCCATTATTGTCTTCATTTTCATCTTCTTTCTTACTTTCCTCATCCCTATCATCATCATCATCTCTATCTTGATTCCTAGAAGGTCCTTCACCACTTTGTGTATTTCTCATCAAAATTTCTTCAATGTGTTTCACTCTATTATCTAATCCATCTAGTTTTCCAAGAACCATTGGAGCAAAGGATTCAAAGAACTTATACATTTTGTCCATTTCCTTGATATGATTATTCAAGGATTCTTGGAATGCCTTAGCTACTATGGTGTCACCTCTATTTATTCCTTCACCACTAGAATCAACTCCCAATTTGGGAGTTGAGACTTCTTCAAATAATCTTCTTTTTGAGGGAGGTTGCTCCCCTTCACTTGAAGTGTCATGCTTCCTCTTTGCTTTCATCTCTCTAGCAAGAGTTTCTTCTTCATCCTCATCTTCCTCAACTTCCTCAATTTCTTCACTCTCTTTTCTTCTTGGAGGAGTTTCTCTTTTCGTTCTCCATATGCCATCTTCATCAAGAAATAATTGCATTCTTTTAAGTGTCATTAGTATAAATCTCTCTTGTCCTCTCACTGGAAGTTTAACTTGAAAATGTTTAAAGATTCTTGTTAACAACCTCCCATATGGTAAAACTTTATTCACTGTTTTCCTTGCACTAATCATGTGCTTTAAGGTCATATATCCAAAATTCAACTTTCTGTGCTCATGTAAAGCTAACATAATTACCATATGCATGCTACCAACTGATGACTTATGTCCAAAATTAGGGATAATCATAGTAGTAATCATGTGATGCAATACTCTTCCTCTGGCATCAAATGCCTTAATTTCCCTTCCCTTAATGGACCTAAATTTTCTGCCATTAGTGAATGTTTCTTCAAATCTTTCTTTTGTGAAGAGTTCTCGTATATAACAGTACATTCCAGGTGAGTAATAATTTGCTCCACTATCATATACCCCAGAAATTCTATTGACTAATGCATCATTAAATTCAAAATCTACTTGAGATACTCTTGAAGAATACCATTGCACTACATTGTTTTCCCCCAATTCTTCAATTCTTTCCTCTTTGAGATTTGCATAGAATTCATAAATAAGTGCAGGGTAAAATTCTTCATCAATTGCTAACAGATTACTCCAACCAATATCACCAAAAAGAGAAAAAACATTACCCATGTTGGAAAGCCTTTCCACATTCACCATGTAACCAGGAATGATTTTTCTGTTCTTCTTGTTCTAGTCCTCAAATTCAGATGTTGCCTTGACAGAGATGAATTTGTCCAATCCAGATGATTGAGGAACCCTTATTCTACTTGGTTCGTTCATAATCAGTCCACCATCCTTTGCCTTTCCCTTTTCTTTCTCAACACTTGCTCTCTTAGTTCTCACCATCTTAGACTGCAAGAGAATGATTTTGTAGGAAGTGTTTAGGGCTTGGAACTCAAAAATTCAAATGGTTTGAAGTGAAAGATGTGAAATTTCAGAGAAATTTAGGCTCAGACGCAAGAGGGTTGAGTTGGTTTTGAGAGAAAAAGAAATTTGGAAGTTATAGATATGAAATATGACTGTTCGGATTCATTTAAATCGCTGCAACTGCTCAGTTTGGACCACCAAATTTTTAGGTCTGCATCTGAACCTGCACCCAAAAATCTCTGTTTCTTCAGTTTCAGAAAATTTGGACGACCGAATTTTCTGTCATGTGCCCCAACGTGCGTCCGAATCTTTCTGTCCAGAATTTTTTGGAGAAAGTTTGGACATCCGAATTTCTCTCAATGCATCCAAATCATGCATCTGAATATATCCTGTTCTTATTACACTCCAACACACAAATTAGTAATTGAATTTTGAGATACCTAATATCTTCTTAGGTGATTAAACCTTCCTCAGCCAAAAACTTTGTAAATATATCAGCAATTTGATCATTTGTATTCACATATTTCAAGCATATATCTCTTTTAGCCACGTGATCACAAATAAAATGATGTTTAATTTCTATATGTTTAGTCCTAGAATGTTGAATGGGATTAATACTTAAATTGATAGCACTTTTATTATTATCACATAATATAGGCACACAATTGAATTCAAGACCATAATCAAGTAAAGTGTGCTTCATCCATGACACTTGAGCACAACAACTACCGGTGGCGATATATTCAGCCTCAACGGTAGATAAAGACACACATGCTTTTTTTACTATACCAAGATGCACGACAACTACCAAAAAATTGACAATGACCACTAGTACTTTTACGCTTAACTTTACATCCAGCAAAATCAGCATCCGAATATCCAATAAGATCAAAAGATGAAGATTTTGAAAACTGAAGGCTAGAGTCATGTGTATCAATCAAATAACGAAAAATTCGTTTGACAGAGATTAAATGAGACTCTTTAGGAGAAGATTAGAATCTAGCACATAAGCACACGACAAACATAATATCTGGTCTACTTGTTGTGAGATAGAGTAAACTTCCAATCATACCTCTATATGACTTTTCATCAACATTTTTACCTTTTTCATCTTTATCAAGTTTAGTTAATGAGCCCATTAGAGTGCCTATCCCTTTTTCTTGATCCATTCCAAATCTTTTCAATAGCTCCTTGGTATACTTTGCTTGATTTATGAAGACTCCATCCTTAGTTTGCTTGATTTGTAGCCCAAGAAAGAAATTTAGTTCTCCCATCATGCTCATTTCAAATTCATTTTGCATTGATTTGAAAAACTCTTCACAAAGAGATGTATTAGTAGCACCAAAAATAATGTCATCAACATAAATTTGCACAAGTAAAATATCATTATTACTAGATGTTTTCATAAGTAGAGTTGTATCCACTTTTCCTTTTGAAAATCCTTTTGATCTAAGAAATCCATTTAATCTTTCATACCAAGCTCTTGGAGCTTGTTTCAATCCATATAGAGCCTTGGTTAACTTGAAAACATAATTAGGAAATTTTTCATGAATAAAAACAGGTGGTTGTTCTACATAAACCTCTTCTTCAATAAAACTATTTAAAAATGCACTTTTAACATCCATTTGAAATAGTTTAAAACCTTTAAAACAAGCAAAAGCCAAAAGTATTCTTATGGATTCAAGTCTAGCTACTGGAACAAAAGTTTTATCATAATCAATACCTTCTTCTTGGTTGAAACCTTGAGCAACAAGCCTAGCCTTATTTCTAACAACTTCTCCTAGTTTATTTAATTTATTTCTAAAGACCCATTTTGTACCAATAATGGAATGATCATGAGGTCTTGGGACAAGAGTCCAAACTTTATTTCTTTCAAATTGATTTAGCTCGTCTTGCATAGCAATAATCCAAAAATCATCACACAATGCATCATCAATGTTTTTAGGCTCAATGTGAGATAAAAGAGCAAAGTTGTCAATAAAATACTGCCTTGTTTTAACTCCTTGGGAGACATTACCAATGATTTGCTCCTTAGGATGACCTCTTGCATATCTTAGATCCTTTGGAAGCTCTTGGTCATTGCTAGATTGGCCATCTTGTTCTTGCTCTATTATTTCTTCTTCTTTGGCATGTTCTTTCAAAGTAGGTGCTTGATGATGAGCTTGATTATCCATTATTGAGGAACCTACATCATCTTCATATCTTCTTTCAAGATAAATGCTAGATTCATCAAATGTCACATGGATAGTTTCTTCAACACACAATGTTCTATAGGCCTTTTTCTATCGAACTTTCCTAAATTGTCATGAGTATTTAAGATAAAACACTTACAGCCAAATACCTTAAAATAAACAATTGAAGGAGGTTTATCATATAATAGTTTAAAAGGTGTTTTTCGTATGAAAGGTCTTAAGAGAACTCTATTCATTATATAGCAAGCAATATTTACAACTTCTGCCCAAAAATATTTTGGCAAAGAATTTTCACAAAGCATTGATCTATCCATCTCTTGTAGGGTTCTATTTTTCCTTTCAACAACACCGTTTGTTGGGGTGTTTTAGCAGCTGAGAAGTTGTGAGTAATACCATATTCATCACAAAATTTTGTAAAGTATTGATTGCAAAATTCTCTTCCATTGTCACTTCTAATAGAAATTAGTTTATACTCAAGAGAAGTTTGGACCTTTTTGAAAAGTTTTGCAAATTCATGAAAAGTTTCATCCTTTTGAGCTAGAAAGATTACCCATGTAAATCTAGAGAAATCATCAACAATCACATAAGCATATCTTTTACCACAAAAACTAGTAGTCCTCATTGGTCCAAATAAGTCCATATGAACAATTTCAAGAGGTTTTGAGGTAGAAACCATTTTCTTTGGTTTAAAAGATGTTTTTGATTGTTTTCCATATTGATGAGCATCACAAAGACTAGTTTTATCAAAGTGCATTTTAGGTAATCCTCTAACTAACTCTTGTGTGGAAAGTTTATTTAATAAATCCATACTCTCATGACCTAATCTTCTATGCCATAAATATCCATCATTGTCTTGAATGGCAAGACACTTGATATCATTTGTAATTAGTTCATCAAGATATAATACATATACATTTCCAACTCTATTAGCAACAAAGATAGTTTTGCTACTTGCATATAAAAAATAGTACAAGTGTCACATTTAAATTATACTTTACATCTATTATCACATAATTGACTAATACTAAGTAGATTAAATTTCAAACCGTCAATAAGTAATACTTGCTTAATGAGAGGGAAAGAACCTTTACCAATGTTACCGATTCCAAGTATTCTTCCATTCTTCTTAGTACCAAATGTGACAAAACCTTCACTTGTTACTTGAAGTTCACTAACAAGTGAGGCATTTCCTGTCATGTGTCTTGAACACCCACTGTCAAGAAACCACTTAGTGGCACTTGATCTTGGAGCAAAACGAACCTACACCAAATTAGCAAAAGTGAGTTTTGGTACCCACATTTTCTTGGGTCCAAGGGGGTTAGTAAAAATTGTTTTTGACTCTCCAAATAGTTTTAACACCATTTTCTATTTTTCTTTTCACATAACATTTTGAAACATTATGTCCATGCCTACCACAATACGTACAACAAGTATGAGACATTGAAGTAGGAGTTGCTTTAGCTAAGAAGTTCTTATATTTTGGAGCATTATTTTCATGGATGTACCCAAGACCATTTTTTACATAAGAAGATCTTTGATAACCAAGTAATTTGTTTAAATTTTCTCTTCTATTTGTAAATTTTTCAATGCATAACGTAAGATCATTAACTTTCTTTTTTAATATCTAATGATCACTAAGCATTATTTCTAGAGAAATTATTTTTGTGCAAATATTCTTTATTTTCAAGAGATATGTTTTGTATAGTTACATTTAAAATTTCTTTTTCAATGTTTAGGCAATTAATAGACTCAAGAAGTTTTCCATTTTCAAAACATAACTTTGAATTCTCATTTAATAGCTCATCAATTTTAGTTTTCATTTCCTTATTCCTTTTTGAAGCTTTTTCAATTCATCATACATTTCCACAAGTAAATCGCTAGGATCAATATCATCATCATATTAAGTTGAAATAGAAGGAGTAGATTGTACCTCATCATCAATTGCCATAAAGCATTTGTTGGCTTTTCCTTCACTGTCATCTTCACTTTCTTGTTGATCCCAAGTGTTAACCAATCCCTTTCCCTTCTTGGTAGATTTCTTTTTGAGTTTGTTGTCTCTTTCCCTTTCCAAAACTTTAGGACAATCAGCAACAAGATTTTTTGTGCTTTTGCATTCAAAGCTTTGAGGTTTGAAGGATGATGACTGTCCACTC
Organism: Rauvolfia tetraphylla; assembly: GCA_030512225.1. Taxonomy (NCBI): domain Eukaryota; kingdom Viridiplantae; phylum Streptophyta; class Magnoliopsida; order Gentianales; family Apocynaceae; genus Rauvolfia; species Rauvolfia tetraphylla. Next base: position 5,122,860 of record JAJQKT010000024.1, on the reverse strand, counting down.
TTCTTGTTTGGCTTTCTCCCTTTCTTAAGAAATTCCTTTTTATAAAATCTCTTGAATTTTCTTACTGCCATAGCTATCTCTTCTTCTCCACTATTTCCATCTTCTTCACTTGATGATTTTTCTTGTTCACTAAAATGATTGGAAGTTTTGAGTACAACTCATTTTCTTCCCTTCTCTTCATCTTCAATATCATTCAACCTTTTCACCTTCATCTCATGTATTAGCAGTGATCCAATAAGCTCTTCAAGGGGGAGAGTTTTTAAATCTTTTGATTCCTCAATAGCAAGCGTTTTTGGTTGCCAAGATTTTGGTAAAGCATCCATTATCTTTCTGTTTTGCTCTCCAATTGTATAGTTCTTCCCATAAGCTTTCAAACCATTGAAAATGTTAGTAAATCTTGTAAACATATCACTAATATTCTCACCTTGCTTCATGGTGAATAGCTCATAATCCCTTACTAGCATAGCAAGCTTTGACTCCTTTACTTGATTTGTACCTTCATGTGTTACTTGAAGTAATCTCCACATATCATGGGCAGTGTCACATCCACTAACTCAATTATATTCAGTTACATCTAGTGCACAACATAAAATTAATGTTCACGACTTGATAATTCAAAGTCATTTTCTTTGAATCATTCTCATCAAATTCGTCTATATGCTTTGGCTCTAAAGTCACTCCATTAGCTCTCATTTTCATTGGTTTGTAAGGACCTTTCTCAACAATGTTCCACAAATCAAAGTTATTAGAACAAATATATATCTTAACTCTAGATTTCCAAAACGTATAATTTGTTCCACCAAACAAGGTGGTCTATTTGTGGAAGATCCTTCCTGTTAGCCCTAAGGGCAAATCATGTAGTTTTGATTAATGATAAATATTTATGAGGACTAATATGCATGTCATTTGTGTGATAGGATTGTTGGATTAAGAAGTATGAAGTCTCATTGCCTTGGAGCTAGCAATGCAAGAACAACTCTAAGATGCCAAAGTGATTGAAGGTTGAAGAGTTTGTTCAAGATGATTGAAAGCTTTGAAGATATGAAGTGTAGGTTACATGTGGTTAATAGGTAAACTTTGTAAACCCTACACTCTTAAGCCTTGGAATCTATGAGTTGCAATTGAGAGCACAAAACTTGATTTAAATGATTTAAATGGTTTTGAACTTACCTAATTATAAAGTTTTTATTAATATTTTTTGTACTTAAAATGTCTTTAATGACTTATCTTTAAGGCTAGAATATTTTCCAACTTGTTTGAAATGATTTGGATATGTTTTGATAAAGTTTCAAAAATTTGGAAGAAGATTCGGACTCATGCAGAAGAAATTCGGTCGTCCGAATTTTGTGAAGAATTTTTCAGCACTGTGAACAGTGAACAACGCATGAATAGTAATACTATTCACTCGAACACTAATACTATTCATGTGAACAGTACTACTAAACTGATTTTTGAATTCTATAAAAGACATAAACTACAGATTTTTTAGTAGAACTTTGAACTAAACAAATCCCACATTCTCTAACTTGTTTTACATCAAATTGAATTGAAAAGCTCTCAAATTGCCTTGTGCTCAAAGGTGTACATTCAAGATTCCAAAGGAAAAGTGTAAAGGTGCAACATTGTGTAAAAATCTACCTACAAGTGGTAACATCTACACATTATTATCTCCTTATTAAATTGTGTTATTTCCTACTAGCTCATTTGCAAGGTTATCTTGTGACATAAAACCCTTTTGTGTTAGGGTGAGCCATAGACTAGATTAATCAAGGTTGTAGTGTAAAACCCGTGTGAGGGTAAGCCTTGGATTAGATTAGTCTTGAAGTTGTCATTAGATATAAAACCCTTGTGGAAGGGTGAACCTTGTTTGTATAATTACTAGAAGAGGTTGCGAGTGTAAAACGATAGTGTGGTTAGCCTCTTATGTAATTGTTGAACTTGAGCATATAGTGGATTGGTGTGGACTCAAGGTAGTGGATGTAGATCTTGGAGAGATCGAACCACTATAAATCGTGTGTTCATTTTCTTATAGCTTTATTTATTTACATGCTCATGTTATTATTACTTATTGATTGTTGTTGATTGATTGGTTGTAGTTTGATGATATTATCTTAACCATCACATCACATATAAACTTGAAGCTTGTGAAATTAAAGAAGAGCTTTTATTAAGGCAAAGGATTTTCAAAACAACGAAAAGATTTTGATAATTAGCCTAAGACCTAATTCACCCCCCCTCTTAGGTCTTACACTTCCAAATAAGGTAAGTTTAAAATATTAGTCATAAGATCTTAACTTCTTGGTTGTAAAACCACACAAAGAAGCTCTTGCTCTGATACCAATTGAAAGACCTAAGAGGGGGTAAATTAGGTCTTTGGATATTTTTCGAATACTATTTCCTTTTATAAATTGAGTTAGACCAGATTATGATTAATTTTTTCAATGAGAGAATAATTAAATCAATGACAAAGCAATAAACAATCTAAGCACATTGAACACAAGCAATTTATAGTGGTTCAATCTCTTCAAGACTACGTCCACTACCTTGATCTACACTCAAGGATTTCAACCAATCTACTATATTGCTCAAGTTCAATAATTACATAAGAGGCTCACCACACAATAGTTTTACACCAACAACCTCTTTAGTAATTCTACACACAAGGCTCGCCCTACCAAAAGGATTTTATATCTACAAACAACCTTGAATCAAAATTTCAAGGATCACCCTTACCTAAAGGATTTTATGTTTACAAGACAACCTTGTAATGAGCTAGTAGAAAAAGGAATTAAATGAAAAATGGATGAGAAATGTAGATGGTTACAGAATATAGCACCACTTCACTTTGTTTTCTTTGAAATCTTGAATGATCACTTGTAAGCACAAGACAAAAGAGAGCTTTGATGTTCGCTAAAGATTTTTGAATATTAGGATTTCTCAGGGATTCAAGACATACAAAAATTCTTGAGTTTATGGCTTTTATAGAATTCAAAAATCAGTTTTAACAGTCATAAAACGGCTAGTAACGGATAGTTTCAGAAGATTCGGACGACCAAATTTTTCTTGTGCGTCCGAATTGTCGTCCGAACTTTACTATTTCATGCTATCTAGAAAAATTCGAACTACCTAATTTTGTCCAGTGCATCTGAACTTGCATCCGAATTTCTCTAGAAAAATAGTAACCATGCTGGCAGGAAAAATTCGGACGACTGAATTTTTTTCCTTGCATCTGAACTTGCGTCCGAATTTCTCTGGAAGCACAGTAGAGATTTTCAAAGTTTGGACGTCCGAAATTGCATCCGAACTGTTCAAACTTTGTGAAATCATTTGAAATTCAACCTCAATAAGTTTTGAAGAATTTTTTGTATGAATAGATAAGTCATTTAGACACTTTTAAATTCAAAAGTCGTTATCAAAACTCTTTGATCATACAAAGTTACACAAAATCATTTAAGACTCAAAAACACACTTATTGATCAAAAGTTCATTCAAAACCAATTAAGATTCAAAAACAAGTTTTGTGCTCTCTTATGCATTCAACAAATTCCAAGACAAACAAGTGTAGGGTTTACAAAAGATATACCTATTAAGCACATGTAACCTACACTTCACGTCTTCAAAGCCTTCAATCATCTTGAACAATCTCTTCAATCTTTAATCACTTTGACATATTTGAGTTGTTCTTGCATTTTGGCTTCAAGGCAATGAACCTTCATACTTCTTAATCCAACAATCCTATCACACAAATGACATAAAGATTAGTCCTCATCAATGTTTGTCATTAATAAAAACTAATCAAAACCTCAGGATTTGCCCTTAGGGCTAACAGAGGGATTAGATATTACTCGTCAGGAAAACATTGTGTTATTCATGAATTATTTACATATGAAAGATTTGAGGAAGCTTTTACCAATGGGATTCAATTTAAAATGTTGAAGGATAGAGAGATAAATGCCCATGATGCTAGAGGAAGAGTCCTACACCATATGCTCACCATTATGATTATTACTAATTTTGTTCATCAGTCTTTTGTTGGTAATATGCATATGGTTGTAATGTTGGTATTTCATGAGCACAAAAAATTGTGTTTTTGATACATTTCTTTGAAAAATATGATGAGTGCTAGGAAAATAGAGAACAAGGCATTTCCATATGCTAGGATTCCTATAAAGTTATTCAAGTATTTCAAAGTTCAACTTCCTAGGAGAGGACTGAGCATCAAAAGTAGAAGCATCTGTATCCAAGAATGTCTCAAAAGGATGCAAATCACTCTTGATAAAGATGGAATTTGGAGAACTAAAAGGGAAGCTCCACCAAAGAAGGAAAGGCAAGAGGAAAGTGAAGAGGTGGAGATAGAGAATGAAAGGAGGAAATGGATAAAGAATACATGCAAGCAAGTGAAAGGAAAACCAAGAGGAGGAATGAGTCACTGAGTGAGGTGAACAACCTCCCTCAATGAGAAAACTATTGGAAAAGGGTCACGCTCCTCAATCCCACTCTAAGGAGCTGGAGGACTTCATTGATAAGGAGATCACATGTGGAGACACTATTGTTACGAAATTCTTCCAAGAACCTCTAAATAGCCATGCCAAGGAGATGGAGAAATTGTACAAATTCTTTGAAACATTCTCTCATATTGTACAAGTTCATTACCTTGCATATTTCACAACTCAGACTTGGAAACTTGAATTTTGACTTATAATCTTTCAAGTCCAAACTTGTTCAAAAATGAGCACAATCTAAGGGGGAGCTTTTTAAGCCCTTCTATATCTTTAAAACCTCCTTTAGAAGTATTATTGATGTCTAAATGATATATCTTTTACTAGATTGGAATGAAGGAGGCATAAGTAGATTAGTTGGGCCATTGGCTACTCATGATCCATATTCTTGTCACTATGCTTATATGAATAACTATCCTTGTGACATATTTGCTTCTTTACATTATCTTCTTTTTAATCCTTCACATTTGCATCAAAGTTTGTCATCCATAAAAAAGGAAAGATTGTTGGCCCTAAATCTTGTAGTTTTGACTAATGACAAACATTGGTGTATGGTAACTTGAGTAATGGTTGTGTAATAAAATTTTTGGATTAAGAAGTAAAATGACATCATTGCCTTGAAGCTAGAGTGAAAAGGACATTTCAAATGAGCTTAAGTGTTTGAAGGATGAATAGTATGTCAAATCTTTTGAAGGGCCTTGAAGATACCATAGTAGGGTTACACTTATTTTATAGGTATTTCTTTGTAAACCCTACACCTTTACACATGGAATCTATACATTGCATGTAGTAGAACAAACCACTTTTATCAAACTTAAACTTTGGTTATGAGCTTAAATTTTTTTCATGATTTTTTTAAAAAATCAAGTGTTTTATAACGGCTTATGGCTCAAAAGTTTTTAAATAACTTATCTTGTGATTAAAATTGATTTCAAACTTATTTTGATTAAATTTCAAATGATTTTACAAAGTTTGAAAAATTCAGACTCCAATTCAGACATATGAATGTTCCAAATGATGCTGAATTTTTAGAGAAATTTAGATGTAGAGGTCCAAATTCGGTTGACCAAATTTTCTTAAGCAGCCTAGTGTTCAAACAACCAACTAGGACGCAGTGAGCCCGATTCGGTCTACTTAATGACACTATTACTAGCCGTTATTTGAATGTTGCATTTAAATTTTGAGTGATATAAAAGGCTTAAAATTCAAATTTTTTTTATAAAGTTTGCATTCTTTGAAAATATTTACAAACCATTATATTGAGATCTTCGAAAAGTTTTCATTTGTCTTGTACTACATGTGATCAATTCAAAATTCAAAAGCAAAAATGAAGTCGTACTATAATTATTCATCATCTACCAATTTGTTGGGTGACAACTTTCTGTCTCTCATCTTCTAATTGCTTAGTCCAGATTGTCTTGAGGACATAAAACCCTTTCATGAGGGTTAACCTAGTTTCTTGAACTGTAAAAGAGGAGGTTATTAGTGCAAAATCTTTGTAGAGTGAACCTCTTATGTACTTGTGTGTACTGTCTATTTAGTGGAGTTGGTTGTAATTCTTGAGTTTGGACTCATGGTAATGGATGTTGATCTTGAAGAGATCGAAGCACTATAAATCATTTTGTCCCACTTCTTTTGTCATTTGGGTGGTTGACATTTATTGTTATCATATTTATGTGTTATCTTCCCTTCAACCGCTCTCTTTCAATCACATTAAATACTAGGAGGTTGTGATTTTCTAAAAGATATTTCTACAAGAAAAATATTTCAGAAATTAGCCAAAGACCTAATTCATCCCTATCTTAGGTCTTTTAGAAGGTCTTGGATAATAATTTCTAGTATTTGATCTATGAACATTTCTAGTTGAAGAATTCTATCTTTCATAATTATTAATTCTATTAATGTCTAAAGATTAAGTATCATCTTCAGTCTTTTCATCTTGAATTACTTGTAATTTTGGTTCTTCAATTTCAACTATATTAATTAACCTATTATTTATTTATTTTAGTTTCCATTTCATCTGTAAATTAAAATTTACCATTTAACTTTGGAAGATTTTCTTGAAACTCATATAATTTAAATAATGGGCTTGTATTTGATTTATTTTCATATTTAAGTATTTGAGAACTTCTTAAACTTGGTCTATTATCAATTTCACTTAATTGGTTAGCTAATGTGTGCAACATTTGATTTGTATAATTATTTTGAATAATTATCTTATTAATTTTTTTATTTTTTAGATCATCATAAGTATCTATGTTTTCTAACTTAAAAGGAAAGGCAGTAACGACTCTATCACATTTTGCATCAAAGTTTGTCATCATCAAAAAGGGGGAGATTGTTAGCCCTACGGGCAAATCATTTAGGTTTGATTAAGTTTTGATTAATGACAAACATTGATAAGGACAAAAATGCTTGTATGTTGTGTGATAGGATTTTTGGATTGAGAAGGAAGCAAGTCTCATTGCCTTGGAGCTAGCAATGCAAGAACAACTCAAATATGCCAAAGTGATTAAAGATTGAAGAGTTTGTTCAAAATTAATAAAGGCTTTGAAGACATGAAGTGTAGGTTAAATGTGGTTAATAGGTAAACTTTGTAAACCCTACACTCTTAAGCCTTGGAATCTATGAGTTGCAATTGAGAGCACAAAACTTGATTTAAATGGTTTCAATGGTTTTGAAGTTACCTAAATTATCAAGTTTTCATAAATGGTTTTGGTACATAAAAGGTCTTTAATGACTTATCTTTAAGGCTAGAATGTTTTCCAACTTGTTTGAATTGATTTGAATATGTTTTGACAAAGTTTAAAAAATTCGGATGAAAATTCGGTCATCCAAATTTTGTAGCAAAAGTTTGCTACTGTTCTTCCAGAGAAATTCGGAAGAAGATTCGTACGCATGAAGAAAAATTTGGTCGTCCGAATTTTGGCCTTCAGTATGGTCACTGTTTCTTCCAGAGAAATTCGAAAGAAGATTCGGATGCAGCAGGAAGAATTCGGTCGTCCGAAAAATTTGGACGCAGAATTCGGTCGTCTGAACTTTCCTGAAACTAGCTATTACTAGCCGTTTTATAGCCTTTTGAACTGGTTTTCAAATTCTATAAAAGCCATAAACTCCAGATTTTTTAGTAGAACTTTGAACTTAAGAAATCCTTGATTCTCTAACTTGTTTTACATCAAAATTATTTGAAAAGCTCTCAAATTGCCTTGTGCTCAAAGATTGAAATTCAAGATTCCAAAGGCAACAAAGTGTGAAGGAGAAACATTGTGTAATCATCTACCAAAAAAGTGATAACATCTTACACACTCTCTTTTCGTCTCTCAATTGTGTTTTCTACTAGCTCATTGCAAGGTTATCTTGTGACATAAAACCCTTTTGGTAAGGGTGAGCCATTGACTAGATTAATCAAGGTTGTGGTGTAAAACCCGTGTGTGGGTGAGCCTTGGATTAGATTGGTCTTTAGGTTGTCTTTAGATATAAAACCTCGTGGAAGGGTGAACCTTGTTTGTATAATTACTAAAAGAGGTTGTGAGTGTAAAACCATTGTGTGGTGAGCCTCTTATGTAATTGTTGAAATTGAGCATATAGTGGATTGGTTGAAATCCTTGAGTGGGAACTCTAGGTAGTGGATGTAGATCTTGGAGAGATCGAACCACTATAAATCGTTTGTTTATTTCCTTATAGCTTTACTTGTTTACATGTTTGTGTTATTATTATTTGTTCATAGTTGTTGATTGATTGGTTGTGGTCTTATTGTTTGATGATCTTGTCTTAACCATTAAAACACATACAAACTTGAAGTTTGTGAATTTAAAGAAGAGCTTTTATTAAGACAAAGGATTTGCAAATAAGAAAAAGATTTTGATAATTAGCCAAAGACCTAATTCACCCCCCTCTTAGGTCTTTTAATTGGTATCAGAGCAAGGTCTTCTTTTTAAGGTCTAACAACCTAGAAGTAAAGATCATATGGCTAGTTTATCAAATTTGCCTTATATGGAAGGTTTCTCCACAAATAGACCACCTTTGTTTGATGGAACAAATTACACACTTTGGAAGTCTAGGATTGAAATATACATTTGTTCTATTAACTATGAATTGTGGAATATTATTGAGAAAGGTCCCTATGTGCCATTGAGATTGAATGCCGATGGAGTTACAAGGGAACCAAAGCCTATGGAGGAGTATGATGAGAGCGATTCAAGAATGATAACATTAAACTACCAAGCAATGAACATTCTTTGTTGTGTGTTGGTCGTATATGAATACAATAGAGTGATGGAATGTGATTCCACTCATGAAATGTGGAAGCTACTTCAAGTCACTCATGAAGAAGAAAGAGTAAATGTATGCTTCATGGCAATGGAAGATGAGGTACAATCTACTCCATCTACCTCTACTTCTTATGATGATGATATTGATGATCCTAGTGAATTACTTGTTGAAATGTATGAAGAATTAAAAAAGGCCTCAAAAAGGAATAAGGAAATGAAAACCAAAATTAATGATTTATTGAATGAGAATTCAAAATTATTTTGTGAAAATAAAAATCTTCTTGATTCTATTGAATGCTTGAATATTGAAAAAGAAGTTTTAAATGTCTCTTTACAAAACATGTCCCTTGAAAATAAGATTCTTTGTGAAAAGATTTTGTCTCTTGAAAGAATGTTTGTTGATCATGAGACTTTGAAAAAGAAGGTTGATGAACTTACATCATGTATGGAAAAATTTACAAAAGGAATGGACAATCTTGATAAAATTCTTGGAGCTCAAAGATCTCCTCTTGTCAAAAATGGTCTTGGCTATAATTATGTAAACAATGTACCTAAATATAAAAACTTCTTTGTTAGAGCTACTTCTACCTCCATGCATCATACTTGTTGTACTTATTGTGGAAAACATGGACATAAAGTCACCAAATGTTATGTTAAAAGAAAAGTAGAGAATGGTGTTGAAAGACCTAAGAGGGGGGGGGGGGTGAATTAGGTCTTTGGCTAATTATCGAAATCTTTTTCCCTTTTTGAAAATCCTTTGTCTTAATAAAAGCTCTTCTTTAAATTCACAAACTTCAAGTTATATGTGATTTGATGATTAATACAAGATTATCAAACTATTAGACCATAACCAATCAATCAACAACTAAGCATAAATAATAATCACAAGTATGTAAACAAGTAAAGCAATAAGAAAATGAACACACGATTTATAGTGGTTCGATCTCTCTAAGATCTACATCCACTACCTTGAGTCCACACTCAAGGATTTCAACCAATTCACTATATGCTCAAATTCATCAATTACATAAGAGGCTCACCACACAATGGTTTTACACTCACAACCTCTTTTAGTAATTATACAAACAAGGTTCACCCTTCCACAAGGGTTTTATATCTAAAGACAACCTAAAGACCAATATAATCAAAGGCTCACCCACAAACGGGTTTTACACCACAACCTTGATTAATCTAGTCTATGGCTCACCCTAACACAAAAGGGTTTTATGTCACAAGATAAACTTCCAATGAGCTAGTAGAAAAACAGAATTAAAATGAAGAATGGAGTTTGGATATTACCAACACTTCTTGGTGGATAATTACAATTACTAGCACCACTTCACCTTTGCCTTTGGAATCTTGAATGTACACCTTTGAGCACAAGACAATTTGAGAGATTTTCAATTTAATTTGATGTAAAACAAGTTAGAGCATGTAAGATTTGTTAAGTTCAAAGTTCTACTAAAAAATCTGGAGTTTATGGCTTTTATAGAATTCGAAAATAAGTTCAAACGGCCATAAAACGGCTAGTAATAGTAAAGTTCAGACGTCCAAACTTTCTCCTCTGCGTTCGAAATTTTCTGAGAAATTTACTGTTCATGTGATTAGCACTACTGTTCATATGAACAGTGTTACTGTTCACAATTTGGTTCAAAAGTTCGGACGACCAAAACTTGGCATTGTGCGTCCGAACGTGTGTCCGAATTTCTCTGGAAAAATAGTCGACACTGTTCATGTAAACAGTAGCACTGTTCATGTACTGTTCACAAGTTCGGACGTCCAAACTTTTGCTACAAAATTCGGACGACCGAATTTTCATCCGAATTTTTTAAACTTTGTCAAAACATATTCAAATTAATTCAAACAAGTTGGAAAACATTCTAGCCTTAAAGATAAGTCATTAAAGACCTTTTATGTACCAAAACCATTTATGAAAACTTGATAATTTAGGTAACTTCAAAACCATTGAAACCATTTAAATCAAGTTTTGTGCTCTCAATTGCAACTCATAGATTCCAATGCTTAAGAGTGTAGGGTTTACAAAGTTTACCTATTAACCACATGTAACATACACTTCATATCTTCAAAGCCTTCATTCATCTTGAACAAACTCTTCAATCTTCAATCACTTTGGCATATTTGAGTTGTTCTTGCATTGCTAGCTACAAGGCAATGAGACTTTCTTCCTTCTCAATCCATAAATCCTATCACACAACATACAAGCATTTTAGTCCTTATCAATGTTTGTCATTATTCAAAACTAATATGATTTGCCTTAGGGCTAACAAGTATAAAAACCATTTGGAGAGTTAAGGGAATTATTACTAACACCCACGGACCCAAGAAAGTATGGGTACCAAAGGATACTTCCTCTCCTTTATTGCAGGTGCACTTTAATTTAAACTCAAGCACCACTAAGCGATACATTGATGATGTTGGCGTAAAGAATAAAGGAAAACACCAGTCAAAGCAACCAATGAAGAATTTGCTTTTGAGACAAGATGAAAGGAAGTATTCTTGGAGTAACCAATGTTGGTAAAGGTTCCTCTCTTCTTTTTAAACAAATGTTGCTTATTGCTGATTTGAACTATAACTTGCTTAGCATTAGCCAATTGTGTGACAATGAATAAGAAGTTAAATGCCAACATGTGAAGTTTCAGTTGAGAATTCTTTTTTGTTTGAAGATTTGCCAACCATGACTTGTCAATTGCTTTTATGAAGTTGATTAGGTAACATTGATAATGTGAAATTGAATTCATTGTTGATATGTTCTTGAAGTTGACTATATGTCATGATAAGATGATTAAAATAGCTATGATTGAATATCTATGCATTTGGTTTGCCAAAATCATCTTCTTAAAACTCTACCAAAAAAAAGTTTGGATGTAGACCATAAGTTCGTTAGCCCGAACTTGTATGACAAAATGATATTTTGTGATTTTGATCAATTACTCACAAAATATTTCAATGTGTGCTTTATCTTGATAAGCTTGAATGTCTTGTTGCTTATGATAATGATTTTCTTGGCATAAAAGATTTGGTCACATGAACATGGATTTGTTGAACAAACTTTTCTATCAAGATTTAGTTAGAGGATTGCTAAAAATGTGTTTTGAGAAAATTGTCTTTGAGATACTTGGCCATATGGAAAACAAACAAAAGAATCTTTCAAACCCATGAAAATGATTTTAGACCTCAAAACATCTTGAGCTTGTTCATATTGATTGATTTGGACTTATAAGGAACTCTAGTTTTAATGACTTGAAGTATGCCTTAGTAGTAGTTGAGGATTTCTAAATATTCACTTTAGTATTATTCTTTGCTCAAAAAGATGAAGTGTTTCATAAGTTTGAAAAACTATTCAAAAAGGTTCAAACCTCCCTTGAGTGCAAATTGATTTCCATTAGAAGTGACAATGGGAGAATTTTACAAACAAGTCTTTACAATTTTTGTGATAAAAATTGAATTTCATATAATTGTTTCAGCTGCAAAACCCCACAGCAAAATGGTGTAATTGAAAGAAAAATTTGAACTCTACAAAAATTGGCTAGGTCTATGCTTTGTGAAAATTCTTCTTCAAAAATATTTTTGGGCCAAAGCCGTAAACACTTCATGCTATGATAAATAGAATTCCTTTAAGATCATTTTGAAGAAAAACATCTTTTGAATTCTCTTTTATAGAATGCCTCAAATTGCATATTTTAAAATGTTTGGTTATAAATGTCTTATCTTATATTCTTGTGATAACTTACTTAAATTTGATAGAAAACCTGATATTGGTATATCTCTTAGCTACTCTTCTAACAAAAAATCCTATAGAGTTTATAATGAAAAGAACCTTATATGATGAGGAAACCATTCATGTTTGTTTTGATGAATCTTACATTTACTTGGAAAGAAAAGATGAAGATGATATAGGTTCATCAATGAATGACTATCAAACCCATCTTCAAGCACCAACTTTGGAGAATCATACCAATGAGGAAGAGATGACTAAGCAAGAACAAGATAACTAACCTAGTGGTGACCAAAAGCTCTCAAAGAACTTAAGAGATCCAAGAGGCCACCCTAAGGAGCAAATCATTGATGATATCTCCCTAGGAGTAAAAATAAGGCGGTACTTTATCAATAACTTTATTATTTTATCGCATATGAGCCTAAAAGTATTGATGATGCATTGTGTGATGATTTTTGGATTATTGCTATGCAAGAGGAATTAAATAAATTTGAAAGATACAAAATTTTGGATATTCCTAAATCTCATGATCATTCCATTATTGGAACTAAATGGTTTTAAGAAATAAACTTATTGAATCCGGAGAAGTTGTTAGAAACAAGGTTAGACTTGTTGCCTAAGGATTCAATCAAGAAGAGGGAATTGATTATGATGAAACCTTTGTTCCAAATGCTAGACTTGAGTCCATAAGAATGCTTTTGACCTTGTACTTGCTTTAAAAGTTTTAAGTTATTTCAAATGAATGTCAAAAGTGCTTTTCTAAATGGTTCTTTGAAGGAAGAGGTTTATGTGGAATAATCACCCGGTTTTGATCATGAAAAATTTCCTAACCAGGATTTCAAAATATCCAAAGCTTTATATGATTTAAAACAAGCTCCTAGGGCTTGGTATGAAAACTTTAGTGGTTTTCTTCTTTCAAAAGGATTTTCAAGATGAAAGGTTGATACTACTCTTTTCATAAAAATCTCTTGTAACAATGATCTATAAGTTGTCCAAATATATGATACAATTTTTGGTGCTTTTAATACTTCACTTTGTGATGTGTTTTCCAAGTTAATGCAAAGTAAATTTGAAATGAGTATGATAGGAAAACTCAATTTCTTTCTTGTCCTACAAATCAAGCAAACCAAGGATGGCACTTTCATGAATCAAGTTAAGGTATAAGCACTTCCATAAGTTTATCAACTATGCTTAACAAGAATAAAAAAGTTTCATAGGAGTAGTCAACTCTATTTGACAGCAAGTAGAGCCAATATTATATTTTTCATGTGCTTGTGTGCTAGATTTCATATTGTCTTAAAGTGTCTCATTTGATTGTTGTTAAACACCTTCTCTATTACCTTATTGATACTCTAAGTGATTATGATTTGTATTTCAAATGTGAGGCTATGTTATGTAATAACACTAATGCAATAAATTTGACCATCATACTATTCAACAAAATAGAACAAAGCATATAGAGATCAAACTTCATCTCATTAGAGATTATTCATTCCACTAAGGGTAATATTTGTTTAAAGCATGTTTGCACTAATGAACAAATTAATGATATTGTTACTAAGCCATTGGCCGAAGAATGGTTTGACCAACCTTAAGAAGAAACTTAGAGATTTCAAATTTCAATAACTAATGAGTGTATTCAAGTGTTGTAGCTCCAGGTGAGAACAAAGAAACCTAGCATGGAAATAGGAAAGGGAAAAGCCAAAGAAAGAGAAGAAGGTCAAGTGATCAATGAACCAAGGAAGGTTCATATTCCTCATAGCATGTCATGACTGGATAGATTTGTAACAGTGGAAGGTAGCTACTGAATTTGATGATTGGACAAAAAGAAACCATAAGATATATCCAAGTCACAAGGTGGATGTCATCAAACTATTCGAAATGGGTAATATACTCTCATTTTTAAATGATGTGAGCTGGACTAGTTTGCTTGTGATTGATGAATGCTATTACCTTCCTTAGTTTATGAAGTTTATGCAAATATTAAGGAAGAAAGAATTGAGCAAGTTGGTAATAAAACTATTCAGTGGTATTCTTTAAGAATATCACAAGTTGATTTTTGAGATTGACAATGCATTGCTCAATAGAATTTGTGATGTTGAGGATGTTGAGTTTAGGGATTATTCTTTTGAGGACATTGTTTTACAAGTGAGTTATACTCACATGAAAGAATTGAGAATGCCTATATAAATGGTAGAAGCCTGAAGACTAGAAAGGAGAGAGAGAGATAAAAACTTTTTGATGCTAGTGAAAGAATTTTGCATCACATGCTTACTACCCTGATTATAGCATACTTTGAACACAAATATTCTGTTGATAATATGTATGCTGTAATTATGCTAGCCATGCATAAGAAAAGGAAATTGAATTTTGGATATATATAGTGCTAAAGAATATAATGGCAGCTAGAAGAATTGAGCATAAGGCATTGCCGTATGGAAGGTTATTGACAGGAATTTTCAAGTATCTCCAAGTGCAATTGTCTTCTAGTGGTTTACCAATAAAGAGTGAAGAAGTCTACACCAACAACTCACTAAAGAGAATTCCTTGAATACTTGATGATGATAATGTATGAAGGGCCAAAAGAGAAACCCCTCTAAGAGGTGATAGAAGAGGTGCTAGTAGTGAAGAAGAAAATGAAGATGAAGAAGAGGATGAAAAGGAAATCATTGCTGGAAAAAGGAAAAATAAAATGAGGCATGAGTCATCTAGTGAGGGGGAGCAACCTTCCACAAAAGAAGACTATTTGAAGAGGTGCTCTCTATTGAAGGAAAAGAAGTTGAAGATGATAATCTCACTAGAGGTGATACCGTAATTGCCAAGGCGTTTCAAGAGACATTGAACAACCATGTAGAGGAAATGAAGAAGATGGACAAATTCTTCAAGTCTTTTGCTCTGATGATTCTTGGCAAATTTGATGGTTCAGAAGCTAGAGTCAAGAATATGGAAGAAGATTTGAGAAATATTTCTCAAGTGGTTTTAAATGCTACAAGTTCCTATAAATCCAAAGAAGAAGGTGGTGGAGGGAGTTTAACAAAGTCAAATTACAAATCCATCACCAATTTCCTTCAGCCAAGGGAGGAGGAAAATGTGGTTCAAAGAAAGAAGATCCAAGATCCTCTCGATTGGTAACTTTCCAAAGCACAACTACACGAGCAAGGAGTCAGCAAATGAAGGAGCCCATCATATAGAGATCAAGGAGACATTGCCATCATAACAAACAAATTTGGAAGTGAAGACCATGAAGCGCATCCAAGACTAAGCATTTCTATCCCTAAACTCTATTTTGAAGCTTATTTTAACTTATGCATTGATGAACAAGTTATGCTTTAATATTGAAATTTACTTGTGTCTTTCTAGTCATTGATGAACAAGCTATGCTTTAATATTGAAATTTACTTGTGTCTTTCTAGTCATGATAATCTTTGTGATAAGAGCTTCTTTTGTTTCACTTTTGTTGTCCAAGTACTCTTACCCCAAGTTTAATCGTTGCTAAAAAGGGGGAGAAGAAGTTGATAATATATTGCTTATTATATTATTATTGAGACACTACATAATGCTTATTCCTGTTAGGATGATAATTATTTGACCAGAGAATTGCTGAATATTGCAAATATACAGTTTATGAGAGTTGGCTAATATATTACTAAATTGCCAAATGAGGTTTAGTCCATATATTGCTTATATGTGATACATGTTGTGTCTCTTTCATTAACCCCATCTTTGATTGATGACAAAAGGGGGAGAAGAAATGTGATGACAAAATGTGTGAAAATGTGAAATAGCAGTGGAATTCCTCATGCATCTCTGAAAATCCATGTGTATGTCAAGAGGGAGAAAGAATGTTGACTGCAAAATATGCTATGTGCTTGTTGTATTGTAATGTACTTGCTGTAAATGTGCTATGTATGAGTGCTATAGGTTAAAATGTAAAATAAATGTGTATTGTGCAAATATATGGTTGCATTTGAAATTTAAATTGAAAATGATTGTTTTCTGAGATTTTGAAAATAGTTGAGTTGAGATTGTGAAATTTTTCATCATGGTTCTTGACTTGACCTATGACTTTAAGTTACATCATGAAAACAATTAAATACATGAGTTTTGTGGTTTTGCAAAGCTAAATTGAGTGTTATTGTGGCTATAAATATTTGAGTACTTCTATAGTTCATTTGAAAATGCAAAATCACCTTTTCAAACTTGTTGACAAAAATTTGGACTTGAAATTCGGATGCAGATAAAAAAATTCAGATGCATCAAGATCTTCTTGTCAAAAATATTTTTTTCTGTTGTTCAAATTGTTTGAAAATTGTCTTAATCCTTCTTACCATATTTGAACAATCTTAGAAAAGCTTATTTTCAAAAATAAAAGTTGTTATCTCACATATTTTACAGTTTGGAATTGAAAGCTCAAAATTCGGATGCATGATTTAAAAATTCTGATGCATGTTTTAGAAATTCGGATGCATGCAATTTTGTTGCCAAAACATGCTCTTTTGTTGTTCAAATTGATCCAAAATATGTTTTAATCTCTTCCATTATGTTTGAACAAACTTAGGAACACTTTATTTCACTTTAAACATTCATTATATTGAATTTATTGCAGTTTGGACTTAAGATTTAAAAATTCGGATGCATGTTCTGAAATTCGGATGCATCCATATTTTGTTGCCAAAATGTGCTCTTTTGTTGTTCAAATTGATTCAAACATGCTTCAAGCTTTTCTACTATGTTTGAACAACCTTAGGAAAGCTTATTTTCAAAAATTGAAGCTTTCATTTCACTTATTTTACAGTTCGGACTTGATATGTCAAAATTTGGATGCATAGTATCTCAAGTCCAAACTTGTTAAAAAATGAGCACAATCTAAGGGGGAGCATTGTTAAACTTTTACAACCTTTAAAAACTCTCTTAGAAGTTTTCTTAATGCTTAAATGCTATATCTTCTATCCTAGTTGATTGGAAGGAAGGAGGTTAATGGAGATTGGTTGGGTCATAGGCTCATATTGAGCCTTTTGTATGTCAATGTTCTAAATTGGTTATTTTCTATTATTGACATTAATACTTCTATGCACTATATCATTTTAATCTATCACATTTTGCATCAAAGTTTGTCATCATCAAAAAGGGGGAGATTGTTAGCCCTACGGGCAAATCATTTAGGTTTGATTAAGTTTTGATTAATGACAAACATTGATAAGGACAAAAATGCTTGTATGTTGTGTGATAGGATTTTTGGATTGAGAAGGAAGCAAGTCTCATTGCCTTGGAGCTAGCAATGCAAGAACAACTCAAATATGCCAAAGTGATTAAAGATTGAAGAGTTTGTTCAAAATTAATAAAGGCTTTGAAGACATGAAGTGTAGGTTAAATGTGGTTAATAGGTAAACTTTGTAAACCCTACACTCTTAAGCATTGGAATCTATGAGTTGCAATTGAGAGCACAAAACTTGATTTAAATGGTTTCAATGGTTTTGAAGTTACCTAAATTATCAAGTTTTCATAAATGGTTTTGGTACATAAAAGGTTTTTAATGACTTATCTTTAAGGCTAGAATGTTTTCCAACTTGTTTGAATTGATTTGAATATGTTTTGACAAAGTTTAAAAAATTCGGATGAAAATTCGGTCGTCCAAATTTTGTAGCAAAAGTTTGCTACTGTTCTTCCAGAGAAATTCGGAAGAAGATTCGGACGCATGAAGAAAAATTTGGTCGTCCGAATTTTGGCCTTCAGTATGGTCACTGTTTCTTCCAGAGAAATTCGAAAGAAGATTCGGATGCAGCAGGAAGAATTCGGTCGTCCGAAAAATTTGGACGCAGAATTCGGTCGTCTGAACTTTCCTGAAACTAGCTATTACTAGCCGTTTTATAGCCTTTTGAACTGGTTTTCAAATTCTATAAAAGCCATAAACTCCAGATTTTTTAGTAGAACTTTGAACTTAAGAAATCCTTGATTCTCTAACTTGTTTTACATCAAAATTATTTGAAAAGCTCTCAAATTGCCTTGTGCTCAAAGATTGAAATTCAAGATTCCAAAGGCAACAAAGTGTGAAGGAGAAACATTGTGTAATCATCTACCAAAAAAGTGATAACATCTTACACACTCTCTTTTCGTCTCTCAATTGTGTTTTCTACTAGCTCATTGCAAGGTTATCTTGTGACATAAAACCCTTTTGGTAAGGGTGAGCCATTGACTAGATTAATCAAGGTTGTGGTGTAAAACTCGTGTGTGGGTGAGCCTTGGATTAGATTGGTCTTTAGGTTGTCTATAGATATAAAACCTCGTGGAAGGGTGAACCTTGTTTGTATAATTACTAAAAGAGGTTGTGAGTGTAAAACCATTGTGTGGTGAGCCTCTTATGTAATTGTTGAAATTGAGCATATAGTGGATTGGTTGAATCCTTGAGTGGGAACTCAAGGTAGTGGATGTAGATCTTGGAGAGATCGAACTACTATAAATCATGTGTTCATTTCCTTATAGCTTTACTTGTTTACATGCTTGTGTTATTATTATTTGTTCATAGTTGTTGATTGATTGGTTGTGGTCTTATTGTTTGATGATCTTGTCTTAACCATCAAAACACATACAAACTTGAAGTTTGTGGATTTAAAGAAGAGCTTTTATTAAGGCAAATGATTTGCAAATAAGAAAAAGATTTCGATAATTAGCCAAAGACCTAATTCACCCCCCTCTTAGGTCTTTCACATAAGATATCTTTATTTCTTCTAATGGTGGAATAGTTGACTGAACTACTTTATTTGAAGAAGTATGCCATTTTTGAGTAATTACATCTAACGATAATCAATTATTTTAATTACCAAATATTCAAGCCAAAGAAAGAAATCACAATGACTTTTCATTCTAATCAAATAGTAATCGGAATAATAGAAAAAGAACGATAGTGGAAATCTTTAGAAGAGGGTTTAGTATTTGAGGGTAAAACTTCTAACTTTGCTGGAGTTTGAGGATTCTATGGTTTAACAGCATCTGAATAATTGATTGGAGTTTTTAATACAGAACTAGTTGTATCTTTTGCTTCTGTTTTTGGAGAAGAAGAAGATGCCTCAGAAGGAGAAGGAGAAGAAGAAAGAGGTCTGATAATATTTGGAGAGGGTAATGGTGGAAAATTACCTAAGACGGTAAATGTTTTTGACAGTGGCACAATGTGCCTCACTTGTCTCACTCTTGAGTTATCTGGTCGCATTTTCCTATAAGAATTCTCTTGTAAGAAAATTTGGAAGAGAATTATTTTCTCCTTTTATAAACTCTATTTGAAAATCAGAACTCGAAAGAATAGCTTGCCATCTTGCAAATTATTTTTTTGAAACCAAAATTTTATCAACTTTTTGCAAAACATCTTTTGCTGCTTTATAGTCAATTCTTAATAAAAAATCTTTGTTTATCAAATCATCTTGAAATTTAGTGATAGAAAGCACTACACATAAAATTTTCTTTTTAATTGTACTATAATTCTTTTGATTTATGATCCATATGCCCAAATGGTATCGAACTAATTGATCCGAAGAAGAGGAAGGTAATCTCTGTTTGAGAATACCACCGCAGCCAATATCTGAGGAATCTATTTCAACAATCAATCACAAATTCTTGAGGATGATGAATATCGAAGCATGGAAGAAAAGGAATACCTAAGCATGAAATTTAGTGATAGCAAGCACTATACATAAAATTTCCTTTTTACTTGTACTATTATTCTTTTGAGCTTCGATCCATATGCCTGAATGGTATCGAACTAATTGATTCGAAGAAGAGAAAGGTAATCCCTATTTGAGAATACCACCATAGAAAAATCCAGAATGGCTTATGAATGTTCAACTATTGAACAAGTTATTTTTCTTGAAGATGGAAGTGTTGAATTAAAATTCAATAGATCAAATAGTTGTAGTTCATCAAGAATGTATTTTTTATGACCATCAACGTCTAGGGAACAAAATATTCGTAAAAAATTATACGGTGTGAATTACGAAACAGTTACCATAGGATCTGAGAATCCTATATTTAGTCAAATGAAAAGAACAAATAATTATGATCAATAATGACAACTTATTTAGATGAAGAATTTCAATTAGATAAAGATTATTTAATAAAATTATGGAATAAGCCAAACAATAAAATTAAAAATGACTGGTCTTTCTCCAATTATTCTAAAGAAGAAAGAGAAAGTCATAGAGATAAATGGTACTTTAAATATGATTAGAATGAAAAGTCATTCTGATTTCTTTCTTTGGTTTGAAAATTTTGGTAATTATAATAATAAATTATAATTAAATATAATTACTCAAAAATGGCATACTTCTTCAAATAAAATAGTTCAGTAAACTATTCCACCATTAGAAGAAATAAAGATACCTTATGATAATAGAGTCATTACTGCCTCTCCTTTTAAGTTAGAAAATATAGATACTTTTGGTGATCCAAAAAATAAAGATATTAATAAGATAATTACGTAAAATAAGTATACAAATCAAATGTTGCACACATTAGCTAATCAATTAAGTGAAATTGATAATAGACTAAGTTTAAGAAAAACTCCAATACTTAAACATGAAAATAAATTTAATACAAGCCCATTATTTAAATTAGATGAACTTCCAGAAATCCTCCAAAGTTAAATGGAAAATTTGAAGTTACAGATATGTTGACTGAAATAAGTAATAGGTTAATTAATAAAGTTAAAATTGAAAAACCAAAATTACAAGTAATCCAAGATAAAGAAACTGAAGAAGATACATAATTTTTAGATAGTAATAGAATTAATAATTATGAAAGAAAGAATTCTTCAACTAGAAATGTTCATAGATCAAATACTATAAATTATTATCAAAGACCATCATTTCCAGATATGCAATATGAAGAAAGACATTTAACGGTAGCAACCAAATATAGTGGACAAGAAATAATAGAATGGAACATAGATGGTATATTTGAAAGTCAAATATATAGTGTTATTCATGAAATGACTATGGCAATTACTGCATATCAAATACAGGTAAAAACAATGATTTTCATAGTGCATCATTATTAGTTACAAGGTTTACAAGAACTCTAAAATCATGGGGCCGATAAATATTTATCACATGAACAAAGAACAAATATTAAACACTTACACCTATATCGGAATAGTTAAACAAGAAGGAACTAGTGAACAAGTAGTTAAACAAGAACCAAGACAACATGTTGTAGCTACACAGTTATTTGCAATTACTAGACACTTCATAGGTGAACCACAAACCTTTTAAGCTAGAAGTTCAAAATTCACAATAATTTAAACTGTCCAAAGTTACATGATTTTAGATTGTATAAAGATTGTTTTTAAGTAAAGTTATGCTTAGGAATGACTGCTGTCACTCTTTATGAAAAGAAAGATTTATAGCAAGATTACCTCCATTATTTGCAAAGAAGGTTAGAATGAAGTTAAGAAATGATTTTAAAGGTGAAATCCCCTATGATACACTAACATATGGAGATTTGGTCAATTATGTTGATATTGTTGTCTTAGAACTTTGTACAGATATAAAGTAAAAATCTCAATTAAAACTTGAAAACAAGATAACGAGAAAATAATTTGGAAGTTTTTGTCAAGACTTCAAATCAATTACTCCTCCCTCCACATAAGTTGCTAGAAAAGCCAAGAAAAAGTTTAAAAAAAAAACTTCCTATCAATCAACTAAAAGGAAAATACAAAAAAGAATAGGTCAAATAATGAAAAACCTAATAGCAGTCTATTATGTTTCAACTGTCGTAAAAGAGGACATTTGGCTAAAAACTGTGAAGTCAAAAGGAAAAGGAAAAAGAAATTATTGAATTAAATTTAGATGATGAAGTTAAAAAGCAAATATTTGAAATCTTCGACGAAAATGATAATAGTAGCAATTATGATTTGATAATAATTAAGATAATTTTAGAAGATCAAATATATGCTATACAAGAAGAATCAAGTAATGATGAACAATTAGAATCTGATTGAGATTGCATAAGAATCTGCAATTGTGATAAATATTCAATTAATGTTATAACTAAAGAAAATAAACCATTTTTTTTTTGACTTAATTGATAAGATAAAAGATTATGAAGTCAGAAAAGAATATCTATTAAACTTAAAAGATATAGTCATTCAAGATAAAAATATAATTAAACCTTATGGTGTTATAGCTGTTTTTGATAGATTTAAAGCTATGAAAAAAGAAGTTATTCACGATTTGCAAACTAAAGTTAATCAATTAAAATTAGAATTAAGAGAGATTAAAAAGGATATTATTTTATTATAAAACATATATTTTAGCTTTAAAACTATAACACGAAGTCAATAGTCAAAGTCATCAAGATAAATGAAAATCAATTATTGATGAAAACAATAATGAAATAGAAATTCAAGAAAAGATTAATTTATTTCTTCAATTAGTAAAACTACTTATCAAAAATGGTATGCTCCAATAATGATAAGAATTGGTCCTAAAAATGATTATGTATTGAGAACCTTTGCTTTATTAGACCCAGGTGCAAATCAAAATTGTATTAGAGAAAGCTTAGAAGATAACAAGTATTATTAAAAAAAAAGAACAATTATTTTCTGCTTTGGGATAGAAATTTCAAATACAATTTAAGTTAACAGATGCCATATTTGTAATGAGGATATTTCTTTCAAAACTATTTTTTGACTCAAACATATCCATTCCAAGTAGATGATAAAGGTGTTCATACTAATCTATTAGGTAAGTCAATTACTTTTGAATTTTTAAGTCCTCCTAAACATGAGGATATAAATGCGTCTAAGAATCAAAGTATATCTAAATTCAATTATTAACTAACCAAATAAATTTCTTAAAAGAAGAAATTAGGATTAAAAGAATTGAAGATCAATTACATGATCCATTAATTCAGAAGAAAAACTCATGATTTTTCAAAAGGAATTAGAATCTGAAGTATGTTTTGATATACCTGTTGCTTTTTGGATAGGAGAAAATATGTTGTTAAGTTACCATATGAAGATAATTTTGATGAAAGAAATATTCCAACTAAAGCAAGACCAATTCAAATGAATAATGAGTTATTAGAACATTATAGAAAAGAAATAGGAGATTTATTGGATAAACAAATAATTAGACCGTCCAAGTCACCTTCGAGTTGTTCTACCTTCTATGCCAATAATAACACAGAACAAGAAAGAGGTGTTCCCAGATTAGTTATCAATTATAAACCATGAAATAAAGTTTTAAAATGGATCAAATACCCAATTCCAAATAAAATAGATTTGTTAAAAAATATATCTAAAGCAACTATTTATAGTAAATTTAATATGAAATCAGGATTTTGGCAGATACAAATAATAGAAGAAGATAAATATAGAACTACTTTCAATGTCTCTTTTGGCCAATATGAATGGAATGTGATGTCTTTTGGATTAAAGGATGCCTCATCAAAATTCCAAAAAATGATGAATGATATCTTTAACAATTATAGTCAATTTACATAGTATATATTGATGATGTGTTAATCTTTTCCAAAGGTATAGATCAACACTTTAAACACCATCAAATATTTCTTGACGTTGTCAAGAAAAATGGGCTGGTAGTGAGTGCCAAAAAGATTAAGTGATTTCAAACTCGAATAAGATTTCTAGGACATAAGTTATTTAAAGGAACCTATAAGCCTATCTGTAGAGTTGTCGTGTTTGCCTCTAGGTTTCCAAATGAGATTTTAGATAAAATCTAGTTACAGAGATTTTTAGGTTGTCTCAACTGCATTATTGATTTTATTCCTCAAGTTCAAGAAGTATGTGAATCATTATATCAAAGATTGAGAAAGAATCCAATTCCTTGGGGGTACAAAACAAACCCAAACTATTTAGAAAATTAAAGCTATTGTCAAAAATCTTCCATGCTTAGGTATTCCTCATCCTCATGCATTTATGATTGTTGAAATATATGCCTCATATATTGGTTATGGTGGTAATCTCAAATAGAGATTACCTTCCTCTTCTCCGGATCTATTAGTTCGATATCATTTAGGCATATGGATTGGATCTCAAAAGAATTATAGTACATTTGAAAAGAAAAATTTATGTATAGTGCTTTCTATCACTAAATTTTAGGATGATTTGTTAAACAAAGAATTTTTATTAAGAATTGACTGCAAAGCAGCAAAAGATCTTTTGCAAAAAGATGTTAACAATTTGGTTTCAAAACAACTATTTGCAAGATGGAAAGATTTCTTTCCAATTTTGATTTTCAAATACATTTTATAAAGGGAGAAAATAATTCCCGATTTTCTTACATGAGAATTCTTATAGGGAAAATGCGACCAGATAATCAAGAGTGAGACCAGTGAGACCAACCACCCTACTGTCAAATAAGTTTATTATCTTAGGTAATTTTCCTCCATTACCCTCTCCAAATATTACCATACCTCCTTTCCTTCTAAGCTATTTTCTTCTTCTCCAAAAATAGAAGTTAAAGATAAATCTAGTTATGCAGTCAAAAAAGTTTACTATCTTAGGTAATTTTCCTCCATTACCCTCTCCAAATATTACCATACCTCCTTCTTCTAAGCCATTTTCTTCTTCTCCAAAAATAGAAGTTAAAGATAAATCTTGTTATGCATTGAAAACTCCAGTCAATTATTTTGATGCTGTTAGACCTCATAATCCTTAAACTCTAGTAAAGTCAAAAGTTTTAACCTCAAATACTAAGACCTCTTCTGAAGATTTCCACTATCGTTCTATTTTCATTATTCCAATTACTATTGTGAAAAAATTCCAAATCCATTATCAACTTCAAGACTTTCCCAAGATTGTCTTTTCTTCAAATAATTCTGTTACGACAGATGAACCTAGTAAAACTAGAGAGTTTTATGAGTTTATCCCTGTAGATAACAATTCAATTACCATTAAGAATATTTACAGTTTAGATAACTCTACCATCCAATATTCTATGTTCACTATCAATAAGATTATCATTCTAGAAGCCTGGCCAACTACCAATTACTTAGTGTTTTTCAGCTTTCTCATCCTTCCAGACCTCCCAATTACAATTATAATGATTATAAAAAAGCATGGTTCAATCTCCTGTATCTTCGACCAAATTCTCATCGTTGGTTTGTAAGATATGGAGAGCAATTATCAGATACACAACCTAAATGGTTCTATATCAATGGTGGAGCCAATTTGGTGAAAATGATGATGTTTTTTTAAACTATCTATAAAGGTCAATTTGACAATTATATTGTTGAGAATCATTTGCAGCAACTTCGACTACATATCCAATATTGCATGTTCTTCTGAAAGAATCAAATATCCTACATTATCGATGGAACTTTTCATTCCAATACTTTGATGAAGGAAGCAAATATTTTATGTTATGAAATTATGACTAAAGGATGGACACCAAAGCACAATACTATTGTTAGTCCTGTCAACAAGTTTATCACTTTAGGAAAGAAGCAATTATTCGGGGAAGAAGTTCCAAAACAATTACTTTATCTTCAAAACACTTATCAAATATTGATTCAAGTGAAAGCCACTCAATAGAGGTGGATCTTTCCATTATTCCAGATGATGGCAACGAAGATTGCAAGAATCTCAGTGGCATCGTGCGTGCATATGCTCCATTGAAAGACCTAAGAGGGGGTGAATTAGGTCTTTGGCTAATTTTCAAAATTTTTTTCCTTTATAAACTAGGTTGGTGCAAATTATGATTACTTAATTCAATGAGAGAATGATCAAATCAACAAAAAAGCAATAAACAAATTAAGTGCAATGAACACAAATAATTTATAGTGGTTCGATCTTCTCAAGATCTACCTCCACTACCTTGAGTCTACACTCAAGGATTTCAAATAATCTACTATATGCTCAAGTTCAACAATTACATAAGAGACTCACCATACAATGATTTTATTCTCACAACCTCTATTGCAATTCTACAAACAAGGCTCACCCTTAAACAAGGATTTTATATCTAAAAACAACCTAAAGACCAATCTAATCAAGGTTCATCCACACGCGAATTTTACACTACAACCTTGATTAATCTAGTCTATGACTAACCCTTACCAAAAGGATTTTAATATTGAGCAAGTAGAAAACATAATTAAAATGAAGAATGAATGAGATGTTACCACTCTTTGGTAGATGATTACACAATGTAGCACCACTTCACTTTGTTGTCTTTGGAATCTTGAATGATCAATTGAAAGCACAAGACAAAAGAGAGCTTTGATGTTTGCAAATGATTTAGAATGTTTAGATTTCTCAGAGATTCAAAACTTACAAAAATTCTAAAGTTTATGGCTTTTATAGAGTTTAAAAATCAGTTCAATAGCTATAAAACGGCTAGTAACGGCTAGTTTCAGGGACGTTCGGACTCCCGAACTTGCTCCTCTACGTCCGCACATTCGTCCGAACTTTCGTCTGAACTTCTTTGGAAAAACAGTAACCATGTCACAGTTTGGACGTCCAAACTTGCGTCCAAACTTTCCAAACTTTGTGAAAACATTTGAAAATCAATCTCAAAATGTTTGAAATCATTTAGGATCAAAAGATATATTATACAAACTCTTTTGAACTCAAATACCATTACGAAAGCATTTGATCATTAAGATTTTACTCAAAGTCATTTATGATTCAAAAATAAGTTTTATGCTTTTTTATGCATTCAATAGATTCCAAGACACACAAGTATAGAGTTAGGGCTAACATCCATTATATGACTTTTGACATTTGTTAAAAGTTGTTTCCCATTTGTCTTCCACAAGCAAAGATAAAGTTTGAAGTTGACAGCCATTATCAAAAGACACAAAGACACGTCAATTAAAGATGACAACTCATATTGTCTACCATTCAACTATGGAAGATGCGAACTCCAAAGACTTTGTTAAATCTAGTTTGGGATTCCATTCCATTACATAGTTATATTAGATATTTCTTCAAGTCTTGGGATTATATAATTTCCAATATCCATTAGGGAAGCTTGGATAGGAGAGTTATTGTATGTTTATTCAAGAGAAAGAAATTCCTTATCTTGAGAGAAGACTCCTTGATATCGAAGTCTCTGTATTCAAGATTTTTCAAGTAATAAAAGAAAGTTTTAAATGCTTGTAAGTTTTTCAATTATGTTTAAATTTTTACTCATTATATTAAAATTACTTTATGATAGCAAATAATTTTTAGATCCTACTCCACTTTATTGGACTTTGAGGATCCTGTGGTTTAACAGCATCAGAATAATTGAGTGGAGTTCTTAATGCATAACTAGTTTGATCTTTAACTTATGTTTTGGGATAAGAAAAAGATGGCTCAGAAGGAGAAGGGGAAGGAGAATGAGGTCTGGAAATATTTGGAAAGGGTAATGAAGGAAAATTACCTAAGCTAGTAAATTTATTTGACAGTGGGGCTGTGGGACACACTGGTCTCACTCTTGAGTTATCTGGTTGCATTTTCCTATAAGAATTTTCTTGTAAGAAAATCAGGAATAGAATTATTTTTCCTTTTATAAAATCTATCTAAAAATCAGAACTTGAAAGAATAGCTTGCCATCTTGCAAATATTTGTTTCGAAACCAAATTTTTATCAAATTTTCACAAAACATCTTTTGTTGCTTTGCAGTCAATTCTTAACAAAAATTCTTTGTTTATCAAATCATCTTGAAAGTTGCTGATACATAGTATAGATAAAATTTCCTTTTTAATTGTACTCTAATTCTTTTGAGATTTGATCCATATGCCTGAATGGTATCGAAGTAACTAATATGAAGAAGAGGAAGGTAATCTCTATTTGAGAATACTATCATAACTAATATTTGAGGCATATGTTTCAACAATCATAAATACATGAGGATGAGGAATACCTAAGCATGGAAGATTCTTTACAATAGCTTTAATTTTCTGAAAAATTTAGGTCTGTACTATACCCTTGGAACTGGATTCTTTCTCAATCTTTAATATAATGGTCCACATACTTGTTGAATGTGAGGAATAAAATTAGCAATATAGTTGAGGCATCCTATAAATATAGTGTAACATGTACAGGACAAATACACACACAAACACATACACATATATAAATATATACCTATAAATATAATATTTGTCAATAAATTACTAATTATTTCACAGATTAAAAAATGATGCCCCAAAATTTTACAAAATAAGATTTTCACTCTTAAAACCTTGATATATTTTCAACTTGGTCCAAAACAATTACAAAATTTGTCCCTTGATTTTTTAAAAATGTACTTTAACCCGAAATTGTGGACTTAACAAAAAATAATTTCAAAATATATCTATAAAAATAATAATTTTAAGACTTGATGTAGTAGTTTGGAAATATTATCTGACCAAAACTTAAATTATCTAAATTTTAAAGGTCAATGGGTTACTTTTTTCAAAATTTTGGGGATTAGGGGGTTTTAGTAGTCATTTTAATTTGCACACACACACATGATATATATATATATATATATATATATATATATATATATATATATATATATATATATATATATATATATATATATAGATGAACACACACACACAAGATATGAATATTTGTGTGCATAAATGAGTTTCTATGCACATATTATATATTTATTTATTATTATAACTTTTAAGTATGAAAATTTAATTAAATTTTCCAAAAAATTTTTTTGTCATGATATTTAATTTTATTTTACTAAATTTATTAATAAAAATAATATATTCAAACATAGTTTAATATTTCATTTCTCAAATTTTTATTGTAAATATGATAGTGTAAAGAAATATATTATATTAACCATTATTTTAGAAAATAAGTATAATAAAAAATAAAGTAATTTACTTAATATATATTATGTTTTAGAGTGTTAATTCATAAGAATAAGATTTCTTATTCAATTTTTAATTTTACATATTTTTATTAAATAAATTATAATATTTACAATGATATAGTTTAAATATAGTTATTGCAAGCACAAAACACAACAACAAACTTAACCTAGTGGAAAGAGTGTATGCTCTCTCCATCGTAGAAGTAGGTTCGAAATCTGTGTTGTGCAAAATGCACAGATTTAAGGTGCGTGCTTGCACACTTCAGCGACCCTATGGTTGGTTGGGTGTTGCTGGTGGATTCGAGTTGCAGATTTGGTAATACCTAAACATTAAACTATTGGATGAATACACTTAGCCTAGTGGAAAGAGATGCATGTTTGAAATCTATGCTATGCAAAATGCATAGATTTAAGGCTCATGCATGCACACACTGGTGACCCTTTGGCTAGCTAGGTCTTGCTTGTTGATCCAAGTTCCAGGTTCAGGTAGACCTCCGGGCCAGCACGCCCTGGTCTTATTGCTTTTCATTTCTAATTTTTTTTTTAAAAAAATTAAACTTTAGTGACAAATCTATAATGACAAAAGTTTTTTCTCACTAACGAGTAAGTATTACTAAAAAACATTTCAATGCTTCTAGTGGCCAAAGACATATTTTTGCCACCAACACTCTGTTACGACGATGTATCAATGAAAAAATGGTGACAGAACTTTTGGCGACAAAGTTTTTTGTCACTGAATTTTTTGTAGTGCAAGGTAATCTCTATTTGAGAATACTATCATAACTAATATTTGAGGCATATGTTTCAACAATCATAAATACATGAGGATGAGGAATACCTAAGCATGGAAGATTCTTTACAATAGCTTTAATTTTCTGAAAATTTTAGGTCTGTACTATACCCTTGGAACTGGATTCTTTCTCAATCTTTAATATAATGGTCCACATACTTGTTGAATGTGCGGAATAAAATTAGCAATATAGTTGAGGCATCCTATAAATATAGTGTAACATGTACAGGACAAATACACACAAACACATACACATATATAAATATATACCTATAAATATAATATTTGTCAATAAATTACTAATTATTTCACAGATTAAAAAATGATGCCCCAAAATTTTACAAAATAAGATTTTCACTCTTAAAACCTTGATATATTTTCAACTTGGTCCAAAACAATTACAAAATTTGTCCCTTGATTTTTTAAAAATGTACTTTAACCCGAAATTGTGGACTTAACAAAAAATAATTTCAAAATATATCTATAAAAATAATAATTTTAAGACTTGATGTAGTAGTTTGGAAATATTATCTGACCAAAACTTAAATTATCTAAATTTTAAAGGTCAATGGGTTACTTTTTCAAAATTTTGGGGATTAGGGGTTTAGTAGTCATTTTAATTTGCACACACACACACAGATATATATATATATATATATATATATATATATATATATATATATATATATATATATATATATATATATATATATATATATATATATATATATAGATGTACACACACACACAAGATATGAATATTTGTGTGCATAAATGAGTTTCTATGCACATATTATATATTTATTTATTATTATAACTTTTAAGTATGAAAATTTAATTAAATTTTCCAAAAAATTTTGTTGTCATGATATTTAATTTTATTTTACTAAATTTATTAATAAATAATATATTCAAACATAGTTTAATATTTCATTTCTCAAATTTTTATTGTAAATATGATAGTGTAAAGAAATATATTATATTAACCATTATTTTAGAAAATAAGTATAATAAAAAATAAAGTAATTTACTTAATATATATTATGTTTTAGAGTGTTAATTCATAAGAATAAGATTTCTTATTCAATTTTTAATTTTACATATTTTTATTAAATAAATTATAATATTTACAATGATATAGTTTAAATATAGTTATTGCAAGCACAAAACACAACAACAAACTTAACCTAGTGGAAAGAGTGTATGCTCTCTCCATCGTAGAAGTAGGTTCGAAATCTGTGTTGTGCAAAATGCACAGATTTAAGGTGCGTGCTTGCACACTTCAGCGACCCTATGGTTGGTTGGGTGTTGCTGGTGGATTCGAGTTGCAGATTTGGTAATACCTAAACATTAAACTATTGGATGAATACACTTAGCCTAGTGGAAAGAGATGCATGTTTGAAATCTATGCTATGCAAAATGCATAGATTTAAGGCTCATGCATGCACACACTGGTGACCCTTTGGCTAGCTAGGTCTTGCTTGTTGATCCAAGTTCCAGGTTCAGGTAGACCTCCGGGCCAGCACGCCCTGGTCTTATTGCTTTTCATTTCTAATTTTTTTTTTAAAAAAATTAAACTTTAGTGACAAATCTATAATGACAAAAGTTTTTCTCACTAACGAGTAAGTATTACTAAAAAACATTTCAATGCTTCTAGTGGCCAAAGACATATTTTTGCCACCAACACTCTGTTACGACGATGTATCAATGAAAAAATGGTGACAGAACTTTTGGCGACAAAGTTTTTTGTCACTGAATTTTTTGTAGTGCAAGGTAATCTCTATTTGAGAATACTATCATAACTAATATTTGAGGCATATGTTTCAACAATCATAAATACATGAGGATGAGGAATACCTAAGCATGGAAGATTCTTTACAATAGCTTTAATTTTCTGAAAATTTTAGGTCTGTACTATACCCTTGGAACTGGATTCTTTCTCAATCTTTAATATAATGGTCCACATACTTGTTGAATGTGCGGAATAAAATTAGCAATATAGTTGAGGCATCCTATAAATATAGTGTAACATGTACAGGACAAATACACACAAACACATACACATATATAAATATATACCTATAAATATAATATTTGTCAATAAATTACTAATTATTTCACAGATTAAAAAATGATGCCCCAAAATTTTACAAAATAAGATTTTCACTCTTAAAACCTTGATATATTTTCAACTTGGTCCAAAACAATTACAAAATTTGTCCCTTGATTTTTTAAAAATGTACTTTAACCCGAAATTGTGGACTTAACAAAAAATAATTTCAAAATATATCTATAAAAATAATAATTTTAAGACTTGATGTAGTAGTTTGGAAATATTATCTGACCAAAACTTAAATTATCTAAATTTTAAAGGTCAATGGGTTACTTTTTCAAAATTTTGGGGATTAGGGGTTTAGTAGTCATTTTAATTTGCACACACACACATGTATATATATATATATATATATATATATATATATATATATATATATATATATATATATATATATATATATATATATATATATATATATATATAGATGTACACACACACACAAGATATGAATATTTGTGGCATAAATAAGTATCTATGCACATATTATATATTTATTTATTATTATAACTTTTAAGTATGAAAATTTAATTAAATTTTCCAAAAAATTTTGTTGTCATGATATTTAATTTTATTTTACTAAATTTATTAATAAATAATATATTCAAACATAGTTTAATATTTCATTTCTCAAATTTTTATTGTAAATATGATAGTGTAAAGAAATATATTATATTAACCATTATTTTAGAAAATAAGTATAATAAAAAATAAAGTAATTTACTTAATATATATTATGTTTTAGAGTGTTAATTCATAAGAATAAGATTTCTTATTCAATTTTTAATTTTACATATTTTTATTAAATAAATTATAATATTTACAATGATATAGTTTAAATATAGTTATTGCAAGCACAAAACACAACAACAAACTTAACCTAGTGGAAAGAGTGTATGCTCTCTCCATCGTAGAAGTAGGTTCGAAATCTGTGTTGTGCAAAATGCACAGATTTAAGGTGCGTGCTTGCACACTTCAGCGACCCTATGGTTGGTTGGGTGTTGCTGGTGGATTCGAGTTGCAGATTTGGTAATACCTAAACATTAAACTATTGGATGAATACACTTAGCCTAGTGGAAAGAGATGCATGTTTGAAATCTATGCTATGCAAAATGCATAGATTTAAGGCTCATGCATGCACACACTGGTGACCCTTTGGCTAGCTAGGTCTTGCTTGTTGATCCAAGTTCCAGGTTCAGGTAGACCTCCGGGCCAGCACGCCCTGGTCTTATTGCTTTTCATTTCTAATTTTTTTTAAAAATTAAACTTTAGTGACAAATCCATAATGACAAAAGTTTTTCTCACTAACGAGAAAGTATTACTAAAAAACATTTCAATGCTTCTAGTGGCCAAAGACATATTTTTGCCACCAACACTCTGTTACGACGATGTATCAATGAAAAAATGGTGACAGAACTTTTGGCGACAAAGTTTTTTGTCACTGAATTTTTTGTAGTGCAAGGTAATTTTATTGAGGTATTAAAACTTTTCACTGTTGCAACAAAGGAGTTGCTTCATTTATTTTAAACAGTGCTTCTAAAAATGCTTGTTATTGTCCACCTTTATAATCTAAAATAAGATATTATTTTTAATTGCTAATCAAAAATTGCAAAAGAGGATTTGAAATGATACTGATGATTATTACAATATTTTCTTGGCAAGGAAGCAATTGATATGATATTATTGGCGAAGAAGAATTTTATGGCATTGAGGATTCAATATGAAAGTTGTCATTATTTAGACAAAAATCCATTATGTCAAAGGCAAGATATTTGATATCTCATTTAGATCATAATTAGAAGATTCGGTAGATCTCATTGCAATCTATCAACACCAAATATAAAAAAATTGATATCCGATAATTTAGAAATCTCTTGTTACAATTTAGGAATATTAATCTTGCTCAAGAGGAAGCTCATGATTTTCTAGCAATTCTATGTATTTGAGCTTCAAAGCAAAGCAAATCAACTCGTGGAATAGATGACAGAACTCTCACAGTATTTCAAGCAACGTTTAGAATGCATTATTCAAAAAACTCATAAAAGCACAAGCTTTATTCTAGGAAGAGTTCTTCAGCTACTTTATCTTTTTATTATAGTTCTCATGTGTTAAAGTGTGATGTTTCTATTCAAGTGCATGATTATGATTCTTTAACAAAACAACTGAAGGCACTTGACACGTTCGTGTTCCATCCACCTCACAGAGAAAATAATGATGTGGCTGACAAAGTTCAATTGTGATATAGTAAGATAAGTGTGATCTAGTCACATCATATTGAAATGAGTTTAACATATCTTGTTGAGGTGAGTTCAACAAAGTAAGTTGTGGTTGGATTACAGTTTGACAATTGTGGAGGTAGTGATTGTGGTTGGATGATAGTTTAACAATCAAGGAGAAAAGAGTTATGATTAGTGTGGTTCTAATCATTAAGGCAACACTGTGGTTAGTGGATTTTCAATCATTGAGCCAACACTGTGGTTGTTGAATTTCTAACTATTGAGGCAACTTTGGCAAAAGGTATTTGAAATACCTAAGAGGGGAGGTGAATTAGGTATTTGGCTAATTTACGCAAACTTAAACCTTTTATGCGTTTAGACCAAGAACAAGTTATATAATCTAATTTGAGATAATTGATAGCAAGGAAATGAAGAAAGCAATCACTAAGAACTCAAACAATTTATAGTGGTTCGATCCTCAAGATCTACCTCCACTACCTTAAATTCACACTTAAGGATTTCAACAATTCTACTAATTGCTCAGGTTTACAAATTACAAGAGAGGCTCACCACACTATGGTTTTACACTCACAACCTCTTCTAGTAACTCTTACAATACAAGGCTCACCAAATACAATGGTTTTATATCTTAAACAACCTTGAATCACACTTTCAAGGATCACCCTTATCTAAAGGATTTTATGTTGTCAAGATAACCTTGCTAGAGCTAGTAGAACAACATAATATGATAAATAAATAAGAGTGTGTAGATGTTACCACTTGATGGTACACAAATTTGCTCCTTCACACTTTGATGTCTTTGGATTGATCAATTGAATGCACAAGACATAAGAGAGCTTAAGAAATGTTTGCCAAATGCTATTGAATGCTTAGAGTTTTCAAGATTTCAAGAGTTACAAAAGATTACACGTTTATGGCTTTTATAGAATTTGAAAATAAGTGAAAACGGTTATAAAACGGCTAGTAACGGCTAGTTTCAGAAAATTTGGACGATCGAATTTTTTGGTTGCATCCGAATCTTCGTCCAAATTTCTCTGGAAAAACAGTGACCATGCTGAAGGCCAAAATTCGGACGACTGAATTTTTTGGCTGCGTCTGAATCTTCTTCCGAATTTCTCTGGAAGAATAGTAGCAAACTTTTGTTACAAAATTCGGACGACCGAAT
Source organism: Rauvolfia tetraphylla (assembly GCA_030512225.1). Taxonomy (NCBI): domain Eukaryota; kingdom Viridiplantae; phylum Streptophyta; class Magnoliopsida; order Gentianales; family Apocynaceae; genus Rauvolfia; species Rauvolfia tetraphylla. The sequence continues at coordinate 5,087,229 of JAJQKT010000024.1, read as the reverse complement.
TTTTTGGAAGCAGTTTCAAACTTTGTAAAATCATTTGAGGTATAACTTCAATGTGTTTGAGAAACATTTGATATGTATAGAAAACTTACTTAGCCATATGTAAGTTTGAAAACACAAATTAAATTTCTTTGATAATATAAAGTTTACTTAAACATCACATTCACTAAAAACCTTATTCAAATCCTTTTAAGATTATAAGATTCATTTTATGCTCTCTTATGCATTCAATGATGACCAAGACATGCAAGTGTAGAGTTTACATAGAAACTTACTTATTAAGTATACACACTCTACACTTCAAGTCTTCAATGCCTTTAGATCTTCTAAGAACAACATTCTTCAAACTTCAATCACTTTGCTTAACTGAAGTTGTTCTTGAACTCTTGCTTCAAAGCAATGAGACTTCATACTTTTTATTTTACAGAACCTATCACACAATATACAAGCATATTAGTCCTCATCAATATTTGTCATTAATCAAAACTAATCAATCTTATATGATTTGCCCTTAGGGCTAACAATCTCCCCCTTTTTGATGATGACAAACTTTGATGCAAAATGTGATAGATTAAAACGATGTAGTTCATAGAAGTATTAATGTCAATGATAGAAAATAACCAATTTAGCACAATGACATACAAAAGGCTCAATATGAGCCTATGACCCAACCAACCTCCATTAACCTCCTTCCTTCCAAATCAGATAGAAGATATAGCATTTAATCATTTAGAAAACTTCTAAGAGAGGTTTTATAGGTCAGAAAAGATTAACAATGCTCCACCTTAGATTGTGCTCATTTTTCAACAAGTTTGGACTTGAGATACTGTTTATCCAAATTTTGTCAAGTCAAGTCCGAATATTAAAATAAGTGAAATGAAAGCTTCAATTTTTGAAAATAAGATTTCCTAAGGTTGTTCAAACATAGTAGAAGAGATTGAAACATGTTTGAATCAATTTGAACAACAAAAGAGCACATTTTGGTAACACAATATGCATGCGTCCGAATTTTAAATCCAAAATTTTTTACAACAGATATAACTCATGCATTCAATTGTTTTCATAGAGAAACAAGTCAAGAACAATTTAGCCTTTTGTAAAAACTCAGAAAACATCCATATAATGCACAGTTTCATAATACACAACACTTTTCATAACACACAACACTTTCACACATTTTGTCATCTCATATCTTCTCCCTCTTTTGTCATCAATCAAAGATGGGGCCATTGAAAATGAGATTAACAATTTTAACACATAAAGGAAGCTCTCATCACTGAGATTTCATTATTGAGCTTCACTATTACATAAAATGCAAAAGGAAATACTTACCAATTTCATAATTAAAAACAGTTAATGCATAACTCATAATATAACTTAAAACAGTAAATAAAAATGGAAGAAATGCTTAGTCTTGTGATGTTGATGAAGATGCTTTGCTGATTCTTTTCTTGATGGCCAAGTGCTTCACTCTTCCTTGGCTGAAAGAGATGTGTGTTGGTGAGACAATTTCAGCTTGAGCTACTTGGCTTCCTGCTTCTTGTGGTTCTTCTTGTGCATGTTCTTCTTCTTCTTCTTGTTCTGCCACAGTCTCATCATTTCCTCCTTGATCATTGTCACTGTCATCACTATCTACATCCTTGTCCTTCTTTTCTTCCTCTTTATCACCATCATCCTCATTTCTATTTTGAGGCCTAGAGGGCCCTTCACCACTTTGAGTATTTTTCATTAGGATTTCCTCAATGTGCTTTACTCTACTTTCCAGTCCATCTAACTTTCCAAGAACCATTGGAGCAAATGATTCAAAGAACATATACATCTTCTCCATTTCCTTGACATGATTGTTCAAGGCTTCTTGGAATGCTTTGGCTACTACGGTGTCACCTCTAGTTATTCCTTCACCACTTGACTTAACTCCAGTTTCTTGTTCAAACAGCCTCCTCTATGTTGGTGGTTGCTCCCCTTCACTTGAGGTATCATGCTTACTTTTTGTCTTCATCTCTCTTGCAAGGGTCTCTTCTTCATCCTCTTCTTCTTCCTCTTCCTCACTTTCAGTCTTTTCTTCTCTTCCTATTCTTTTTGAAGGGGATTCTCTTTTTGTTTTCCATACTCCATCACCATCAAGAATAAGCTGCATTCTCCTAAGAGATTCATCAGTGTATATTTCTCCACTTTTGAAGGCTTGCCCTCTTCCTGGAAGTTTAATCTTAAAATGCTTAAAGATTCTTGTCAACAGCCTTCCAAATGGGAATTCCTTGGTTACTGTTTTTCTAGCAGTAATCATGTGTTTCAAGGCTACAAAACCAAAGTTCAATCTCCTCTTTTCATGCAAGGCCAACATTAATACCATATGCATATTACCTACTGATGATTTATGTCCAAAGTTAGGAACAATCATAGTAGTCACCATATGATGCAATACTCTACCTCTAGCATCCAAGTTCTTGATTTCTCTCTCTTTTATAGATCTAAACTCTTTTCCATTTGTAAATGCTTCTTCAAATCTATCATATGTAAAGAGTTCACGATCATAGCAATGCATGGAGGGTGCATAATATTTAGCCCCATTGTCACCTACTCCACATATTATGTTAATTAGGGCTTCACTAAATTCAATGTCAACTTGGGATACTTTAGATGAATACCATTGTATCCTATTATCCCCAACAGTCTCAATTCTTTCTTCCTTTAGCTTTGCATAGAATTCATATATCAAAGTAGGATAAAAATATTCATTAACAAACAGCAAACTACTCCAGCCAACATCATTGAAACAAGATAGAACAATATCCATGCTAGAGAGTTTATCAAAATCCACCTTATATCCAGGAATAATCTTTCTGCTATTTTTATTCCATTCATCAAATTCATAAGCAGCTTTTATAGAGACAAACCTGTCAACCTCAGTCAAAGTTTGAGGAATTCGAATTTTTCTGGGTTGATTGAGGATTGGATCTTCATTTTCTTCCTTAGCCATTCCCTTGCCTTTCTCAACATTTGGCTTCTTTGTTCTCACCATTGATATATTTCTGTTGAGAGGTTCTGGATTTTTTTTTGTATGAATCTAGGGTTAGAAGTTCAAAAATGAAGGCAAATCGGAATGAGAATGTGTGGATTTGAAGGGATTTTGATTCGGACGTGAATGGGTATGAGAGGTTTTGAAGGGATGTAAAATTTGGAAGTTGGAATGTTTGGAAGAAACCGTTTGGTTTTCATTTAAAGGGATGCATCCGTAAAATTCAGACTACCGAATTCTCAAGTCTGTGTCCGAATTTTCAATCGAAAGTTTCTGTTTCTTCAGTTCAGAAAATTCGGTCGACCGAATTTTCTGACCTACGTCCGAATTTTTGATCAAAAGTCTCTGTTTTTCTTTCACTCAGACCGAATTTTCTGTAGTGCATCCGAATTTTGAATCAGACAAATTCCTGTTTTTATCAAAACTTCAATACACACATTAGTCATTAAATTTTGAAATTCCTAAGAGTCTTCTTAGGTGATTGAACCATTCCTCAGCCAAAGGCTTTGTAAATATGTCAGCAATTTGATCATTTGTATTTACATATTCTAAGCATATATCTTTCTTAATCACATGATCACGAATGAAATGATGTTTTATCTCTATATGCTTAGTCCTAGAATGTTGAATGGGATTTATGCTCAAATTGATAGCACTAGTATTATCACATAGTATAGACACACACTTAAATTTAAGACCATAATCAAGTAAGGTGTGCTGCATCCATAATAATTGTGCACAACAACTTCCTGCAGCTATATATTCAGCTTCTGCAGTGGATAAAGACACACAAGCTTGCTTTTTACTAAACCAAGATACAAGACAACTACCAAGAAATTGACAATGACCACTTGTACTTTTACGTTCAACTTTGCATCCAGCATAGTCAGCATCAGAGTATCCAATAAGTTCAAAAGATGATGTTTTTGAAAACCAAAGACCATAGTCATGTGTATCAATCAAATAACGAAAAATACGTTTGACAGAAATTAGATGAGATTCTTTAGGACATGATTGGAATCTAGCACACAAGCATACAACAAACATAATATCTGGTCTACTAGCTGTGAGATAGAGTAAACTTCTAATCATACTTCTATACAACTTTTCATCAATGTTTTTACCTTTCTCATCTTTGTCAAGTTTAGTTGATGAACTCATTGGAGTACCTATTCCTTTTGCTTGATCCATTCCAAATCTTTTCAGCAACTCCTTGGTATACTTTGCTTGATTTATGAAGACTCCATCCTTGACTTGTTTAATTTGCAGCCAAAGGAAGAAATTTAATTCTCCCATCATGCTCATCTCAAATTCATTTTGCATTGATTTGGCAAAATCTTCACAAAGAGATGTATTAGTAGCATCAAATATAATATCATCAACATAAATTTGCACAACTAAGATATCATTTTTAGAAGATGTTTTTATAAAAAGAGTTGTGTCCACTTTTCCTTTTGTAAAGCCTTTTGAAAGAAGAAAGCCACTCAATCTTTCATACCAAGCTCTTGGACCTTGTTTCAATCCATATAGAGCTTTGATTAGCTTATACACATAATTTGGAAAATTTTCATGAATAAAACCAGGAGGTTGTTCTACATAAACCTCTTCTTCAATAAAACCATTTAGAAAAGCACTTTTGACATCCATTTGAAACAGTTTAAAACCTTTAAAACAAGCAAATGCCAAAAGTATTCTTATAGATTCTAATCTGGCCACTGGAGCAAAAGTCTCATCATAGTCAATGCCTTCTTCTTGGTTGAAACCTTGAGCAACAAGTCTAGCTTTATTTCTAACAACTTCTCCTAGTTCATTTAACTTATTTCTAAAAACCCATTTTGTACCAATAACAGAATGATCATGAGGTCTAGAAACAAGAGTCCAAACTTTATTTCTCTCAAACTGATTTAACTCTTCTTCCATAGCAATAATCCAGAAATTATCACACAATGCATCATCAATATTTTTCGGTTCAATATGAGATAAAAGAGCAAAGTTATCAATAAAGTACCGCCTTGTTTTAACTCCTTGGGAGACATCACCAATGATTTGCTCCTTAGGATGACCTTTTGCATATGTGATATCCTTTGGAAGTTCTTGATCATTGCTTGATTGACCATCTTGTTCTTGCTCCATTATTTCTTCTTCTTTGGCATGATCTTCCATTGTGGGTACTTGAGGTTGAGTATGATTTTCAACCAATGATGTGCCTGCATCATCTTCATTTCCTCTTTGGAGATAAATGTTAGATTCATCAAAGGTTACATGAATAGTTTATTCAACACACAATGTCCTTTTATTATAGACTCTATATGCCTTTTTATTTGATGAATAAACCAAGAAATATTCCTTCATCTGATTTTCTATCATACTTACCAAGATAGTTGCTAGTGTTTAAAATGAAGCACTTACAACCAAAAACTTTAAAGTAGATAATTGATGGAGTTTTGTCAAATAAAAGTTCAAAAGATGTTTTTCTTATAAAAGGTCTTAGTAAAACTCTGTTCATGACATAACAAGCTGTATTTACAGCTTCAGCCGAAAAATACTTAGGTAATGAGTTTTCACAAAGCATTGATCTAGCCATTTCTTGTAAGGTTTTGTTTTTCCTCTCAACAACACCATTTTGTTGAGGTGTTTTGGCAGCTGAAAATTTGTGAGTAATACCATACTCATCACAAAATTTTGTAAAATCTTGATTACAGAATTCTCTTCCATTATCACTTCTAATAAAAATCAGTTTGCAATCAAGAGAGGTTTGAACCTTTTTGAAGAGTTTTGAAAATTCATAAAATGTTTCATCTTTTTGTGCTAAGAAGATTACCCATGTAAATCTTGAAAAATCATCTACAATCACATAAGCATAGCTTTTACCACCAAGACTAGTAGTCCTCATAGGTCCAAATAAGTCCATGTGAACTAGTTCAAGAGGTTTTGAGGTAGAAACCATTTTCTTTGGTTTAAAAGATGTTTTTGATTGTTTTCCATATTGACAAGCATCACAAAGACGGGTTTTATCAAAATGCAATTTTGGTAAACCTCTTACTAGCTCTTGTGTAGAAATTTTGTTCAATAAATCCATGATCACATGTCCTAATCTTCTATGCCATAAAAATCCATCATTGTCATGAATGGCAAGACATTTAATATCATTAGTAATAAGCTCATCAAGATACAACACATATACATTACCAACTCTTTTAGCAACAAAGATAGTTTTGTTACTAGCATTGTCAAGAATAGTACAAGTATCACATTTAAACTCTACTTTGCATCCATTGTCACATAATTGGCTAATACTAAGTAAGTGATACTTTAAACCTTCAATAAGTAAAACTTGCTTGATAAGAGGAAAAGAACCTTTACCAATGTTACCTATTCCAAGTATTTTCCCTTTCTTCTTATCTCCAAATGTGACAAAACCTTCACTTGTAGTTTGAATCTCACTAACAAGTGATGCATTTCCAGTCATGTGCCTTGAGCAGCCACTATCAAGAAGCCATTTTGTGGCACTTGATCTTGAGGCAAATTGTACCTACACCAAATTAGAAAGAGTGATTTTTGGTACCCATATCTTCTTGGGTCCAAGGGGGTTAGTAATAGTTCCTTTGACTTTCCAAATGGTCTTAACACCATTTTCTATCTTTCTTTTTATAAAACATCTAGAAACCTTGTGTCCATGCTTACCACAATATGTGCAACAAATATGTGACCTAGAATGAGAAAATTCTTTAACAAAAGACTTTTTTTGTTTTGGAGCAAAACAATCATGTGTAAAACCAAGACCATGTTTTACAAATGAAGATCTTTGATAACCAAGTAATCTATTTAAATTTTCTCTTCCATTTGTAAATCTCTCAATGCATAAAGTTAGATCATTAACTTTCCTTTTTAAAAGCTCATGCTCTTTTATCATTGATTCAAGAGAGATAATTCTTGTACAAAGCTTCTTGTTTTCAAAAGATATGTTTTGTATGGTTGTATTCAAAACTTCTTTTTCAATGGTAAGACAACTAATGGTTTCAAGAAGTTTACCATTTTCAACAAGTAATTTTGAATTTTCATTTGATAAGTCATTGATTTTGAATTTCATTTCTTTATTTCTTTTTGAAGCCTTTTTAAGTTCTTCATATAGTTCTACAATCAAATCACTGGAATCAATATCATCATCACATATATTTGAGATGGAAGGTGAAGATTGTACCTCATCATCAATGGCCATAAAGCATATATTGGCCTTTTCTTCACTGTCATTCTCACTCTATTGTTGATCCCACGTTCCAGCTAATCCTTTACCTTTATTGATAGATTTCTTTCTGTTTTTGCTGTCTCTTTCCCTTTCCAACACTTTAGGACAGTCAGCAACAAAATGCTCTGTGCTCTTGCATTCAAAGCATTGCGGTTTGTAGGATGAGGATTGACCACTGTTCTTGACTGGTTTTCTCCCTTTCTTAAGAAACTCCTTTTTGTAGAATCTTTTAAACTTCCTCACTGCCATTGCAATCTCTTCTTCTCCACTGTTTCCTCCTTCTTCTTCACTTGAAGACTGTTCTTGTTCAATCAAGTGATTTGAGGCCTTGAGTACCACTCCTTTTCTTCCCTTTTCTTCATCCTCCTTGTCATTTAGCCGTTTTATCTTCATTTCATGGGTCAGTAGAGATCCAATGAGCTCTTCAAGTGGAAGAGTCTTCAAATTCTTGGATTCCTCAATAGCAAGTGTCTTAGGCTGCCAGGATTTTGGTAGAGCATCTAAAATCTTTTTGTTTTGCTCTCCCATAGTATAGCTTTTACCATAAGCTTTTAAGCCATTGAAAATGTTAGTAAATCTTGTAAACATACCACTAATATTTTCACCTTGTTTCATGATAAACAGTTCATAATCTCTAACTAGCATGGCAAGTTTAGATTCTTTAACTTGAATAGTACCTTCATGTGTAATTTGAAATAATCTCCACATGTCATGAGCAGAATCACATCCACTAAATCTATTGTATTCAGTAACATCTAAAGCACAACTTAATATATTCATGGCTTGATAATTTAAAGTCATTTTCTTAGAATCATGCTCATCAAATTCATCAGTGGACTTGGGTACTGAGGTTATTCCATCAGCACTCATTTTCATTGGGACATAAGGACCTTTCTCAATTATGTTCCACAAATCAAAATTGATAGAACAAATGTAAATTTTAACTCTAGATTTCCAGAAAGTGTAATTTGTTCCATTAAACAAGGGTGGTCTATTTGTGGAGGATCCTTCTAGGTAAGGTAGGTTTGACATATTAGCCATAGGATCTTTGTCTTCTAGGTTGTTAAGCCACACAAAGAAGTTCTAGCTCTGATACCAATTGAAATACCTAAGGGGGGGGGGGGTGAATTAGGTATTTGGCTAATTTACACAAACTTAAACCTTTTATGCGTTTAGACCAAGAACAAGTTATATAATCTAATTTGAGATAATTGATAGCAAGGTAATGAAGCAAGCAATAGCTAAGAACTCAAACAATTTATAGTGGTTCGATCCTCAAGATCTACCTCCACTACCTTAAGTTCACACTTAAGGATTTCAACAATTCTACTAATTGCTCAGGTTTACAAATTACAAGAGAGGCTCACCACACTATGGTTTTACACTCACAACCTCTTCTAGTAACTCTTACAATACAAGGCTCACCAAATACAATGGTTTTATATCTTAAACAACCTTGAATCACACTTTCAAGGATCACCCTTATCTAAAGGATTTTATGTTGTCAAGATAACCTTGCTAGAGCAAGTAGAACAACATAATATGATAAATAAATGAGAGTGTGTAGATGTTACCACTTGATGGTACACAAATTTGCTCCTTCACACTTTGATGTCTTTGGATTGATCAATTGAATGCAAAAGACATAAGAGAGCTTAAGAAATGTTTTCCAAATGCTATTGAATGCTTAGAGTTTTCAAGATTTCAAGAGTTACAAAAGATTACACGTTTATGGCTTTTATAGAATTTGAAAATCAGTTAAAACGGTCATAAAACGGCTAGTAACGGCTAGTTTCAGAAAATTTGGACGACAGAATTTTTTGGTTGCATCCGAATCTTCGTCCGAATTTCTCTGGAAAAACAATGACCATGCTGAAGGCCAAAATTCGGACGACCAAATTTTTTGGCTGCGTCCGAATCTTCTTCCGAATTTCTCTGGAAGAATAGTAGCAAACTTTTGCTACAAAATTCGGACGACCGAATTTTTTGGAAGCAGTTTCAATCTTTGTAAAATCATTTGAGGTATAACTTCAATGTATTTGAGAAACATTTGATATGTATAGAAAACTTACTTAGCCATATGTAAGTTTGAAAACACAAATTAAATTTCTTTGATCATATAAAGTTTACTTAAACATCACATTCACTAAAAACCTTATTCAAATCCTTTTAAGATTATAAGATTCATTCAATGATGACCAAGACATGCAAGTGTAGAGTTTACATAGAAACTTACTTACTAAGTATACACACTCTACACTTCAAGTCTTCAATACCTTTAGATCTTCTAAGAACAACATTCTTCAAACTTCAATCACTTTGCTTAACTGAAGTTGTTCTTGAACTCTTGCTTCAAAGCAATGAGACTTTATAATTCTTATTTTACAGAACCTATCACACAATATACAAGCATATTAGTCCTCATCAATATTTTTCATTAATCAAAACTAATCAATCTTATATGATTTGCCCTTAGAGCTAACAGTATTCACCAAGTCCACAAGGAAAATCACAAGCGGAGTTTGAGATAAGTATTCCTATACTTTTATAACAAAAATTTAAGTGGATTGCTTTTCTTGGCCTGGCCGCGTAGATGTAGGTTGTTCAGCCAGATTGTATTACCAATTTCCTTATGTCAAAATTTATTATTTTGTTTATGTGTATTGTGTTAAACTTTCTGCAACAACTTTAACATATGAAGTATGGCAAGATGTATAAATTGCATAAAGCTAACCTTACGATGATTCTAAATTTTATATAAATGTGGATGTAAGTCAGGATAAATCAATAAATTAACAAATAGATATTGTTTTAAAATTTTATTGATGATCAAGGGTTTATATAAGAGATATTTTTTGAGATCATACAAGTACTTGATACTACAGCTTTGAATTTAAAGGAGAAAATATGTAATGTTCTCTCATGATATGATTTACACATTCAAAATATTTAACGTCAAGGATATGATGGTGCAAATAATACGTGAGGAGCATTCAATAATATTCAAACTTTAGTAGTAAATGAGTGTCTTTCTATTCATTTTTTTCCTCATCATCCTTATTTAACTCTACTTGTTGCATTAAAAGTGGTTATGTCTATCTATCATTCTTTTTAGTACCTAAATAAGCTTCACAAATATATAAAAGAATATAATAATTGATAAGTAATCAACATATTCAGACTTTATACTTAAGTCACTTTGATTTCATTTAAAATTTATAATTACAATTAAGCATGTCTTAAATAATTAAGTGATTTGCAAAACTTGTTATCAAATGCATTTAAAACATTAAGCACTTAATAGCATATGTTATCAAACAAACTTATTTTATTAACTGCGTAATCAATTAATTTTAAGTGTTGAATTGAGTTATCAAACAAGACTTAAGTGCGGAACCACATCTCACTTCACAGAAGGTGTCAATAATTTGTGAGCTATGTTAAGTTTGGACAGCAACAAGGAAGAAAAAAATTTATTTTCTTGTTGACAAAGTTGATTTCAGTTGTGTTTATGTTTCTATTACATCTTCTTAGCATGCCTCTTTAGCTAAAAGAATTGTCAAGAGCAAATTGAGAGACAAAATCAAAGATGATGTTCTACACGATCTTTGTCACTTACATTGAGAAAATATTTTCAAAAGTTTTTTAAAGATTCAATTACGAGTAATTGAAAAAAATAGTTCCAAAACTATTTATTTTATCTTAACTTTATCCTACAACTTTTTTTCCAACTTTTCTAATCCCAAAAATATATTTTCTCAATAATTTGGGTCCTAATCACATCTTCTATAGTGGTCCAAGGTGAAATTTGGTGAACTCAATATACATAGCTCATGTAAATATTTTTTTAAGAATAAAATAGTCAATTCTTAAATCTTCTTCATCTTCCTCATGTACTCCCATCTCGACCCTTTTCCACCACTGTTAACCCATAAAATAGAGCACTCAGTGGAAACATTAATATATTTATGGTGCAAAATCAGAAGTTGACACGCCCTTCTCCTACCTCCCCTCAGCTTGTGGACTTGAGAATGAGTGATAAAGATTCTTCTAGTGGATCTACTAAGGAAGTCCCAGATCAAAGTTCTGAGGAAAATGCGATTTCCAATTAAAAATTTCCCTAGAACACCTACTTCAAAAGTTTGAAGATTTGATTTGTTATGAACTGAAGCATAGGTTATGGGAAACACAACCTATTGGGCAATTTAGGGATCTCAATAATTCAAACTTGTTTGAGGGGCCAACTAATGCTAACACCATTTTTTGATATCAAACAAGGCCCCTATAATCTCTCAAGCTCATATGAATGGACAACATGTAACATGAGGTTTGATGAAATTTGCAATGAGGTTTACATTTTGTTAACTAATAATTACGTTGAAGGTGATGGTAAAATGTTTAGGATTAATTATTCAAAGGAGTTTCTTCAATGGACTTCTCTATTCTAAATGTGTGAATTGCCTACTAAACAAGCCAATATATAGGATAAGTTTGACAGAGTGGGTGACATGACGAGCAATTGTTTGATTCTGAGATGGTTTAGTATTTGAGATCCTAATCGGGGGTTTTTGCCTTGTAGGGACAGCTTCTATTGTTGCTAAAGTTGGTTGGTGGTGGTCCGAGTGGAAGATTGTGATATCAACTGTAGATGTTGAGCTAAAAATTGACTATTTTACCCTTTAAAAATTTTGTATATCAACTGCAGATGTTGACCTTATCGGATTCCAACATGCACCACCGTGGAGAAAGAGATTACGACTAAAATTATTGAAAAGAAATAGTTTTGTGATTAAAAAAGTTGAAAAAATGTTGTAGGACTAAGTTAAGATATAATAAATAGTTTTGGGACTATTTTTACTAATTACTCTTTAATTACAGTTGATTTTGAATATTAAGAAAGAGTGAAGAGCACAATTCAAAGTGTTAGTTTTAATGGAATGTAAAACTTGCTCAGTATATTTACTTTATTTTGAAGAATAAGTTACAAATCATTTATATGCAAAGTTTTTACCCCTTATGATTTGTCTCACACTCTCACTTATTTTATTTAGGACTTTACAATTTTATTTTGTTAGTTTCATTTTTTTTGTTGAGTTATTTTATCATCATGTTCTCCCAAAATCAAAGTTTTGATTCCATAAATAACCAAATGCATAGAGAATTACAATATTCCTCGTGACCTGACAACTTCTAGATGATTTCATTTGACATGATCATATACCTTTGTCATATTGGGTTTGAGAATGAACATCTAGAGGGAAGGAACATCTTAAAGGCAACAATGACATTATCTGTTGTCTACCACCATTTCAAGATGCACTATTTGGCTTATCAATAATGAATCATGTCACCAGCTCAACCTATTAACACTCACCTAAAAATCAGTTCAAAAAATCATTACAGAAACTAATAAGATGATAATCAGTGACTTTCCTTGGGGATTTAATCTTGATGAACACTACAATATAGTTGCTATTTGTGCAGGAAATATTCGTGCCATTATTCAAGATATTCAGCATCATCTCTAAAATATCACTCCACCTAATATGCCATTCTTCTTAGGAAAACAAACACACATTCCATGTTGCCTGGTGCTTTCATTTCTTACTGTTGCTTGAGAGCGGGTTGATGGGAATCAAGGTGCAAGTCAAGAAGTCATATATAGAGGACCATTGACAAGAGCTCAAGCAAAAAAGCTTCATGACGAGACCAAGGCGTTTCTCCAAGAATTCAAACATTTTGGAGATTTTGAGGAAGCTAAAAGAGAGATTTTGTGCATGAAACTTCTTGTGGAAAGTTGTGGATGTGATCTGGGAATTGGAAGAACTTAAATTGGGTGAAGAAACAAATATTCTACTTCCTGAAGGCCAGGTGGCATCGCCCAGACGCATCTTGGCAGCGGTGCTTGGACCTAGTAGTTCAGGCCTAAACTACTGGATGTAGCGCCGCCACCGAGGTGCATCTGGGATGCTGCTCGATCAAATCCTGCATTGTCCAGAATTCAATTTTAGTCCATTTTACATGTTTTGACTTGAATTAAGTGGGTTTAACCCCCAAATACCCTAGAATAATAGGATTAATTACTTTAGGGTTATATTTATCTGTATGCTCTCTTTAAGGGAGAACTCATTAGTTAATGAATTTTCACCAAATGAACTTTGTTCTTGAGAGGTTGAGAGTGTCTCTTCTTGCATTCTCTTATCTAGACTTATCTAGGGTTTGGTCCATCGTTGTGGTGTCTTCCAGCTATGATTCTTGAGTCATTGATTCAAGGGTTCCTAGTGGATCAACTTTTTCTTCATTCTCAAGTAAGGTTCTAGTTGCACAGTTCTTCTAGGGCTTTTGCTTGGTTTGGAGAAAGGGGCATTCAATCACTCTAGTTGGGGTTCTATCTCTTTAGGTAGGATTTTAATTAGGTGTTTGGAGGAGACCATTCTTGTGATCCTCTTTGGGTTCTAGGGCCATACTTTCCCTATGGTTATTAGGGGTCTCTAATTGTCGGTTTGGGGTTTTTCTCATTTAGGGATCTTGGGGGTGCTTCTACCATCAAACGCACCTAATTGATACCATTTTAATCTGATTCCTATCAATTGGTATCAAAGCATTGGCTCTATTGTTATGAACCCTTGTTAAGATTGTATTGCTCTTGGATGAGTTTACCCTTGATTTGGGAAGGACTTGAGAAGGCTTGGATTGATTGAGAGCCAAAGAAAAAGGCAAGAGTTGGTGAGCCTATCATCACAGAAGCCAAGGAGAGTCTAAACACAAGGGTGAGTGATTCTTGGTTGAGGGTACACACATAAGGAAGCGTTGTGAGGCCCTATTTATTTCAGTGATGAATTCTTGTAGGTTTTTAAACATCATTTCTCAAGCTGTGAACACTCCAATGGTTGAGTGATAGTATAGTACACAAAGTGAAGAATCAAGTCTTGATTTCCTTTTCCATTGGAAAAAGGCAAGAGTTGGTGAGCCTATCATCACAGAAGCCAAGGAGAGTCTAAACACAAGGGTGAGTGATTCTTGGTTGAGGGTACACACATAAGGAAGCGTTGTGAGGCCCTATTTATTTCAGTGATAAATTCTTGTAGGTTTTTAAACATCATTTCTCAAGCTGTGAACACTCCAATGGTTGAGTGATAGTATAGTACACAAAGTGAAGAATCAAGTCTTGATTTCCTTTTCCATTGGGAGACATGAAGATGAGGTGATGTGCAATATGACCACATGGTTCTTCATGATGGCTACAAGAACACATATACTATTTATGTTGGAGAGAAGAAATATACCCTTAAACATCTTACCTCAAAGAAAGTCCATGATGATCAAGTGATTATGAGGCAAAAAAGAGGTGTCAGAGAAAGAAAAGATTGACAAGGGAAAGAAAGAAAAGAAAGAGGGTGAAGACCAAACAAAAGTGCAAGAAATGTGCGAGAGTTCAAAAGGCACGAAGTTAGAAAAACAAGATAGGATCGGAAAGAAAAGAAGGAACTTCTTGATAAAAGAAAGGGAAGTGGTTGAGGCTATAGAAACTAATGAGCCCATTGTCCTTCTTTTATACAAGAGTTCTATGTTGTTCACTACTAAACTTTATGATTCTTTGCCTAGGCCCATTTTGGAGGTGATCCAAGCTTATGAAGACGTGTTTCAGAAGAAGTTCCCGCCGTTGTGGGTAATCGAGCACAAAATTGACTTCATCTCAAGAGCCATCCTACCAAACTAACTGGCCTATGGAAGCAACCCTAAAGAAGTGAAGGGTCTACAACACCAAGTGGAGGAGCTTTTTGGAAAAGGCTATACGAGAGTGCTTTAGTCTGTGCACGATTCTGATATTGTCAGTGCCAAAAAAGGATGGCACGTAGAGAACGTGCATAGATTGTTGCACTATCAACAACATCATGGTAAATTCCGATATCCTATACCTAGGTTGGATGTTATGCTTGTTGAATTATATGGTTCAAAGGTCATTTTGAAAACTGATCTTAAGTCTGGCTATCACCAAATTAGGATTACGGAAGATGATGAATGGAAAATGACTTTCAAAACAAAACATGGTCTTTATGAGTGGCTTGTGATGCCATTTAGCTTATCTAAGCACCAAGTAGGTTAATAAATCATGTTCTAAGGGATTTCATTGGGAAATTTGTTGTTGTGTACTTTGATGATATTCTCGTTTATAGCTAATCCATTGATGAGTATGTATATCATTTGAGAAATGTTCTTGATGCACTAAGGAGAAAAGAGTTGTTCACTAACCTTGAAAAATGTAACATTTGCTTGGACAATATCACATTCCTTTGGTATGTCATGAGGGGAGAAAGCACAGAGGTAGAACAAGAGAAAGTTAGTGCTATTCAAGAGTGGACTACCCCTACAAATTTGTCTAAGGTTAGAAGTTTTCATGGTTTGGCTACCTTCAACTATATGTTCATCAATGATCATTAAGAAAGTAGTGGGATTTAAGTGGGAGAAAGCCCAAGAGAAAACATTCAATACCCTTAACGAAAGGCTGTGCAACTCACCAATCTTAACTCTTTCTAACTCGGACAAGACCTTTAAGATTGAGAGTGATGCTAGTGGGGTGGGAATAGAAGCAGTCCTACTCCAAGACAAAAAGCCCGTGGCCTCCTTTAGTGAAAAAAATTTGGGGGGGAACCTTTGAACTATCCCACATATAACAAAGAACTATATTCCCTTGTGAGAGCCAATAGCAATGCCAAAGAGTTTGTAAAGCACTTGAGGGGACAAAGCATGCTCAACAAAAGACATGCCAAATTTTTGGAGTTCCTTGAAGGTTTTACATATGTAATTTGCTACAATAAGGGTAAGAAAAATGTTGTTACCAACACCCTCTCTAGAAGGTATACTCTTCTTTCTACTTCAAATGCAAAATTGCTTGGATTTGAGTACATGAAGAAGTTGTATGTTAAAGATGAAGATTTTAGTGAAATATTCATTGCTTGCGAAAAAAGGGGGATTTGGGAAGTTTTACTTGCATAAGGGGTTCTTGTTCAAGGAAGGACAACTACGTGTGCCAAGGACTTCCATTAGATAGTTACTTGTAAAGGAGGCACCTAATAGTGGTTTAATGGGGGCACTTTGCTACCGCAAAGTCTTTAGATGTATTACATGACCATTTTTATTGGCAAAAAATGAGGATATTTGTGGAAAGGCATTGCTCTCAATGCATTCCTTACAAGAAGGATAAATCCAAAGTGTTGCCCCAAGACTTATATACTCCCTTTCCTGTTCCCGATGTTCCTTGGGTAGATTTGTCTGTGGGTTTTATTGTGGGACTACCTAGGACTGGCGGAGGGAATGATTCAATATTTGTGCTTTTTGACTGATTTTCTAAGATGGCACACTTCATTCCATGCCATAAAACTAATGATGCTTCTTTTTTTGCAGATTTGTTCTTCAAATAGGTAGTAAGATTGCATGGGATTCCTAGGAGCATAGTCTCCGGTAGGAATTCTAAATTTCTAAGTCATTTTTGGATATTTTTGTGGCCTAAACTTGGCACTAATCTCCTATTTTGGAGACTTTAAGGAAGCTAAAAGAGAGACTTTGTGCATGAAAATTGTTGTGGAAAGTTGTGCAAGTGATTTGAGAATTGGAAGAACTCAAACCAGATGAAGAAAAGGGCATTCTACCACTTGAGGGCTAGGCAATGTTGCCCAGATGCACCCAGGCGGCACCATCTACATCCAGTAGTTCAAGCCTAAACTACTAGTTCTAGGTAACACTGCCTAGTCAAATCCTGCAATGTCTACATTTTTATTTCTTTCCACTTTTCATGTTTTAACTTGACTTTTTGCTTATTTTAGGATTTAATTAAGTGGTTTTAACCCCCCAAATGGCCTAGATTAATAGGATTAATTACTTTAGGGTTATACTTTTATATGTACTCTCTTTAAGGGAGAACCCATTAGTTAATGAATTTTCACCAAATGAACTTTGTTCTTGAGAGCTTGAGAGTGTGTCTCTTCTTTCCTTCTCTTATATAGACTTATCAAGGGTTTGATCCATCCTTTTGGTGTCTTCAACTAGGATTCTTGATTCATTGATTCAAGGGTTCCTAGTGGATCAACTTTTTCTTCATTCTCAAGTAGGGTTTTAGTTGTATAGTTCTTTTAGGGTTTTTGCTTCGGTTGGAGACAGGGGCATTCAATCACACTAATTGGGGTTCTATCTCTTTAGGTAGGGTTTTAATTAGGTGTTTGAAGAAGACAATTCTTGATATCCTCTTTGGGTTCTAGAGTCATAGTTTTTCTAGGGTTTTTAAGGGGTCTTAAATTGTGGATTTAAGATTTTTCTCATTGGGAAATCTTGGGTACTTCCACCATCAAATTCACCTAATTGGCACCATTTTAATTCTATTCCTATCACAGGCTGTACTTCCTCAGTTGCGAATGGCCGCTCGAATTTGGGGATTGCGGCAATGTTAAGTTCCTTTGGGAATAAAGATGGGTCTAGCACCGTATATTGGTTGGTACACCTGGCACTAAAAAAATGCTCCCAAAATACTAAAGTTCTTTTTGTTGAACCAAGATCATCGTCTACCAAGGTCTCAAAATTAGTATCCCAAACATCCCAATTGTGCCGCGAATCCTCCTACAAATGAGTTGAGCTAAAGTCAAGTTTTGACTTATTAAGTTCGAGCTTGTTTGAAATATACTGATTAGACTCGAGCTCATATGAAAAAATATATATATATATATATATATATATATATATATATATGTGTGTGTGTGTGTGTGTGTGTGTGCAGAGCTCGGCTCGATGCATTTTTACAAAAGGTTGAGCTCAACTCGAGAAAGCTCTATTTAAAACTAAACTTCCAATAACAGTTCAATCTTTAGAATAATAGAAAATAAATTTTATAAAATTAACATGTTATTACTTACTATATTTTTAAATTTATCATTCCAAAATTATGAAATCTGAAGAAAACAATAATATTCACTGCATTATCATCATTCGACCTGCAAAGCAATATAGAGTTTGACTTAACTCAGAATAATAAAAACTTGAAACAGAAAAAGAATTTCAGCAATGCCCATTAAAAACATGAATAACTAAAAAGAGGAATGTAATATCGAATCAGGTATTAATTTAACCAACTATTTATTTTTTATAATTAAGAACTACCTAGGTCATAGGGTTTTAGAGGATTTAAAAATATAATCTTTAGTTTTATTTTTGCATATATTAGATAATGGTCATATAAATCTCCCATCGATAATGAGGAGGAAAAAAATCTTATAGTAGTCAATAGTTTAATCCCAATGATGAGTACTAATCAAATAAGGTTTGGAACAAAAGACTATTAGGTATGAAGTAAAGCTCTTAATATTTGTAAATGAGTAAACAACTCAATTTTCCTTTAAACCTTACCCAATTTTTTTTATCCTTCAACTTGAATGTGAATGATTTGTTACTTTAAATTATGAAAAAATGATCATACCTTTCCTTTCCACCTATTTTTATCGTTAAAAGTCTAACAATACCTGTCATATGACATTCATGTGACTTTCGTAAGGATACTTTAGTTAATACAATCAAATTATCACATTTTTCTTTTATTAAATCTTCTTCGACTTCCAAAAAGGCTTCTCGGTCTTCTGTTTAAAATTGATTTCAAAATTAATTCAATAAAAAATCAGTCTTTTGGGGTTTGATAAAGAGGCTTCTTCCAATTTTTTTGGGTTTTTGATACCACATGTAGTCTATGAAAAAGCCAGTTGATAGAGAAGATGAAAATAAAAAGATTCATAAAAAGAAAAGAAAAAAGAAGAAAGTCAATTTTTGAAATTTTGTAAAAAATGTGATGATTATATTAACCAGAATATCTTTAGAATGTACATATATAAGTCACAAAATATATTAACATAGATATTCACACATACTTTTTCTTTTGAAGTCATATATTGATACTTAAATTTGTATAAATTACTATGTAAGCATGTACATATGTATTACATAGTAATTAATAAAATATATAGGGTTAATTTCACTTTAGTACCCCAAAGTTAGAGATACATGTCGATTAGTATCAAATCTTTTACAACTATCACTGAAAATGTTCAAATATCTAATTTACCTGAAAAGTCTAAGAGAGAAGGTGAATTAGGTTTTTAGCTAATTTTTTAAAAGTTTTCTTTTAACTGAATCCCCTTTAAAAGTTCACAACCTCTAAGTATTTATGAGTTTGAAAGAGAGTGGTTGAGAGAAAAAGAAAAATTAATGAAATAGCCATTAAGATCAATAATCAGAAGGTAATAGAGATAGCACAAATAAATGAAAGCAATAAATAACAAGAGAAGAACACAACAATTTATAATGATTCGACTCCAAGATCTACATCCACTATCTTGAGTCTATACTTAAGGATTTCAGCCAATCCATTAAATGCTTCAGCCAAATAATTACACAAGAGGCTCACCCTCAAAGGATTTTACACTAATAACCTCTTTTTCAATCCAGCAAACAAGACTCACTCTCACCAAACAGAGTTTTATATCCCAAGACAACCTTTAACAATCAAATCAAGGCACACTCTCACCTAAAGTGCTTTATGTCTTAGGAAAACCTTGAATAAACCAAGTAAAAGATGAGATAATGATAGAGATTACCCAAAAAGATGGTAAATATTTGACAATTCTAGCACAACTTTACCTTTTTCTTTTGGAATCATTGGATAATCACATGAAGCTAAAGAAAAAATTAAAGATTTTTTTTTATCTTTAATGTTCTTAAGAGTATAGCATGTAAACTTCAAAAAAGTTCTTCAAAATTTGAGATTCTATCCTTTTATATAACTTAAAATTCAAGTACAACGCTCAAAAATGGCTAGTAATAGTTTACTTTGGTTGACTGAATTTGGATTACTGCATCCTAGTTGGTCATCCAAACTTACTGTGTGCTAGGCTACCAAAGACTATTCGGTCGACTGAATTTGGACCTCTGCACATAAATTGGTCGTATGAATTTCTCTAGAAATTCAGCAGCCAAGATATGATTTGGAGGTCCAAATGGGAGTTTGGGCTTTTCTAAACTTTGTCAAATCATTTGAAACCTAGCCCCAAATTTGAAATTATTTTGGACTAAAAGATAAGTCATTTAAAAGTTTTTGAATGCTAAGTCGGTATCAAACGCTTGTTATTTCAAGGAAAGATCAAAATCTTTTAAGCTCATAACCAAGTTTAGAAAAGATTTATGCTATATCACATGTATTGCATAGATTCCAAATGCAAGGAGTGTAGAGTTTACAAGGTTTTACCTATTAAGCAAATGCATTCCTACACTAAAGTGTCTTCAAAGCCTTCAATAACTTGGACATATCACATGTACCACTAACACACATACACACACATATCAGCCCTCCATACAAGCATTTACTCCCCACCATTCTCTCTCCTCTTCTCTGTTGCCTCCCTCTTCCAGTTCCTTTTTCCTCCTCCAACCCTCTGCTCTTGCTACCGGCAATTAGCAGTGAGCCGTGAGAAAACATGGTTGCAGAGAGAAAAAGGAATGGGAAAGAATGAGAAGGCAAGCAATAGAGGGCAAGAGTAATAAGTAGAAAAAGAGGAAGAAAACAGAAGAGATGAGGAGAGGATGAATTAGAGAAAGAAAGAAGACAGTAGGGTGTCAAGAAAGAGACAAAGACTGTGTAGTGAGAGAGGGAAGAGAGGAAGAAAAGAGAAAAAAAAGAGAGGAAATAAAAGAATTGATTAACACATTCACATAACATGTTCAATTAGCAAACTTGGTTTTTTTTCATTAATATTATTGAAAACTCATATACCCATATGAACGTACTATGTAAATGTGTTATTTGTCACTGGCGGCTGAATTTGTCCCTTGACTGACGTTTTAAAAGATTTGATACTCGAACAATATGCAATTGTAACTTTGGCTTGCTAAAGTGAAATTAACCCAAATATATAAAGTACATTTATTTATTCAAACTCAAGTTCAAGCGAGTTGAGTATTTGAGTTGAGTTTTTAATTAAAACCAAGTCAAGGTCTGTTAGGTCCAAGCTTGACTCGTTCTAATAACAAGCTCAGCTGGAGCTAGACTTGAGCTCAGTCAACCATCAAGCACGAGCCCATCTTTGATTGAGATATTCGCAAAATGCTCAGTTCATTCATACTCCTAGTTCCTCCTGATATTTGCTTCGTGTTGGAAGATTTTCATGGTTCTATATACGTGGCAACTTTAGAAGATTGGGGGAGAGATTTGAGGTAAAGGATCCTAAGTGATACTTTTTGTTCAAATCCTTTTTCCCTTCTTTTCCTTTATAGTGGGTGCGGGAGAGATAGGAAAGGGATCTTATATTTTTCTCAAGATTTATTATAGAACTTATGAGAATAGAAAATTTTATGAAAAAATAGGCCTATCGAAGTATCTTTTTGTAAGAGTGAATCATGTGTAAGGAAAAAAGATCAATTTGTTATGAATATATCAATTATATGTATGCACATTATCCCAAGTTATGTAATATGAAATGTTAGGGGTTACAACCAAAGTTGTAACATACATCCTTTATATACATCACTAACCCCAGTACCTCCATTATCATAGAGACCATGGGAGATCATAAGATGTAAGTTATGTATGTTATAGTGAAGGCTCCTAATGACCTCTAATAGGAAGTGTCACTTCTAAATCTCTAAATAGGAGCTTCTAAAAGTATAGATGTATGGTGAAGAGTTCTCAATAAAATTATAGTTTCTATATTTCTTCTGTTCTCTCTTTCTATATTTTATAATTCAAAGTTCTCTTCGTTGTTATTTTATATTTATTTTTTGTGCCTATTGCAACCCAATTTTACAACACAGTATCAACACGAGACTCTACCACTGAATCTTTGAGATTTATAAGAAGACAAGAAGCATGAGACTTTATCGTTGAATTTTTTAGTTTTATAATCAAGCAATAAAGGCACTTCTTGTACTTAGCTTTGAATTTTCATAGCAAACCTCAAAGGTTGAATCTTTTATTTTTTATATTTTTGAAAAGAAACCATTTTAATGATGTTAAAATCCATCTGGATATAGTGGGTCATGAATACACTATTTAAGAAATACTAAGAAGCAAATTCACTTGAGTACTAGAAAATTTTTAAAGAAATATACAATCACTAGAATATAATTATTATATAAATGCTAGTTATAATTTGTTGCAAGTGTGGCTACAAAATTTTATGTCCATTACTATGCAAAATTTCATCACATTTAGAATTTTTCCTCCATCAAAGTTGTTCAAAGTTGTAAGGAGAA
The DNA here is from genome assembly GCA_030512225.1 of Rauvolfia tetraphylla. Taxonomy (NCBI): domain Eukaryota; kingdom Viridiplantae; phylum Streptophyta; class Magnoliopsida; order Gentianales; family Apocynaceae; genus Rauvolfia; species Rauvolfia tetraphylla. The sequence goes on along the minus strand of JAJQKT010000024.1, from coordinate 5,064,688 downwards.
ATATTTCTAGTGATGTGATGAATAAAAGATTTTTCCTTTCTCATACCTTGATCATGCTCCTGTAGTAGCAATATCGAGAAGAAGTTTTTCAGAAATATTTTGAATTTATATCTTCTGAGATTAAATGAGTCATTAACAAAACATTTTGATGTCCGACCAACTAATTTTATGCCATCCCTTGAAGTGAATGCCTTTACAACTTATAATTTATTTATGAAAGAAATTTTGGTCGTAACCACAATTGCAATAGAAATAATCTTTGTTCTTATGTTGGTAAGAATGACTCATTCAATTTTCAATGTATACATACTCATCAAAAGTGAAAAATAATGAGAAGGGAAAAAGGGAAAGGAATAATTCAAACATGTTATAGATGCGATATGATAGGTTTGTTTTTGTCACGTACCTAAAATACGTAAAATATGTTGTGAATCTCTATTAAGTATTGATTTAAAAGAAAATAAAAATATTATTTTAATTTCCTAAATTATGTTACTGATAGTAATGAGGCTTGTATCAGTAATATTGATATGGCACATGTGTGTATAGCTGATTCTTTTGAATATCTAGATAGTTTTTTAGCGTTGTGAATGTTGATAATTTTTTTTGAACTATGGAATTATTTATGTTATATTTTCTCTTGTTTTGTGATTATTATTGGAAAGTTTTCATGCTATATATTTATATTATAGTACTTCTATATTATTTAGTTTGTCTAAACAATATTGGTAGTTCATATGGACAATTTTGAAATATATGTCCAAAGTATAATGGTAGTATGAAGTTCTTGAAGAACTAGTTAATCAAGAACTCTAAAAGAGTTAATTGATTACAGCTCCAGAAGAGCTAGTGGATCTTCACCATAATTATCAGCTTTGGTAATACATCATTCTCTATATAGTATCGTAAAAACTTTTGAGCCTTGATGATATTTTCATTATATCGAGACATTGGATGAATGGACTTTTGAGACATGTACATTACTATTATGACCTAGAATAAAGAGGTTTACAAGATTGAATTGTGAAAACCCTAGTTACCTAAAGAGAGGACGTCACGTTGACAAAGATAAAAAAGGGAGGAGATATACTTTGTCTGTGTGGGAGGTGGAGAGGCAGTTGAAGACAAAGCAAATGAGTAAGAGTTTTGGGAGAGAAACAGGTTTTTTGGAGAAATCATAATCATTTTTCTCTATGAAATTGAGTGAACTTATTGTAGAATTTAGAGTAATGGGAACGTCCAGAATCGTTACCTCAGGAAATGCAGGCTAAGCGACTTTTTTTATTTTTAACAATTCAGTGTATAAGGAGAATATGTTGAAGTGTCAATTCTTGGGAAAAGGACTTCAAATGCTCTTGAAAATATATTTTTCCTAAGTTAAATTAAACGTCAAAGTTTCTTATACCAGACCTTTATTGGGCGTTTGTTGCCTAAATTTTACTGGACATTATGTACTTTTCTTGTCACTGTATTGCCACTTTTATGTTTATACAAGCCTCCAAAATTTCCAAGCAATGTTAAGATGTTTGGTTCCGATCATATCATTGCTTATGTTAGAGCGAGAAGTTGTGCTAACTTCAGATATGGTGCTTTCCCTAAAATGTACAAGTGTCGTATTACTATGTGTTGCCAAGTATCACTATTCATAGTACTTCTGCTGCAAATTCCACATTCTTATATCTAGGTATATTTGTTATAGTAGTTTTGTTGCTACAACAATCATGATGACAGAATAGATAAAGGATAGTACCTAAGAATGAGTAATGATTTTGACATGTGCTATTGAAAGTTTATAGCATCTATGAGGCATAAGTATGTGTAGATGCTACAATGCACTAAAGCTAAAATTGAGGGTGTAGATAAAGTCGATATAAAGAGAGATAGATATCAAGGATTGAAAAGTATGTAGCCTTTACGAAGTGTCATTTGTTTCAAAGGGAAATTTATGGTTTTTTTAGTTGCTAGGGCTAGAAAGCTTCAGTAAGGTCTTAACTTGCTTAAGGAAATGTAACATCTCAAAAACAAAGGGCAAAACATGATCATAGTCATAGAAATAAACTCAAAAGAGGATATTATAATCAATAACAAGAACACTAACATGACTTATTATGGCAACACCAAGCTTTTGAAGATGCTATCTTGCTTTGAGGGAAAGCATGCGCTCTGAGGCAGTTAATTTCTCTTTGGATATAACTTTTTTCATTCATGCATGTACTAAGGGAAAGAACTTATTGTTATTATTGTAATTATTATTATCATTGTTGTTGTTGATATTATTATTATTATTATTAGTGGTAGTAGTAGTAGTTATAATTGTTTCCTTACAACATTTTTCTTAGGTTGCTTTGGAATTTTATTACACCCATGCTTCAATTCATTCATGGTATGATCTAGTGTTATAGACATTTTAGTTATGCTAGCATTGGCCACTTGCGAATACACGTGACAGAATTTTGTAAAATAAACTTTTTAGTTTACATTTTTTTCTTAATTAAAAAATGTTTTTGTAAGCCTTAAGGGCAAATCATGGTGTTTTGATTAGTGACAAACATTGATAAGTGCAATGTCCTGTGGAAATCATATTGATTAACCTTGATAAGGACTAATATGCTTATATGGTGTGTGATAAGATTTTTGGATTGAGAAGAAAGCAAGTCTCATTGCCTTGAAGCTAAAAGCTCATGAACAACTCAAGTTTATCAAAGTGGTTAGAGTTGATTCAAGATTATTGAAGGCTTTGAAGACCTTAGTATAGGTTTACTATGCATTATAGGTATATGAACTCGTGGCTGTTGAATTTCCAAAGAAATTTGGATGACCATTTGAACACTTGTGTCCAAATTTGGTTGACCAAATTTACCCTGGCAGCCTCAAGACAAAAAAATTCGGACGAATGTCTGGACATAGATGCCTAACCGTTATTTGAACGTTGTAACCGATTTTCAAACCTTATAAAATACATGAACTTTAGATTTTTTTTAGTAGTTCTTGTGCTTTAAAGATTCCTTATTATTCCCAATCATTCTCTATCAAAAAGTTCTCTTTTGTCTTGTGCTAAAAGATTCAAATTCAAGATTCTTTAGACAAAAAAGGTGAAGGTATGCTAATTTGTCGTGATCTACCAAGTTGTTGGTAACTTGCCTATCTCATACTTAATTTAATTGTTGCTTTCCAGGTTATCTTATTGATATAAAAGCCTTGTGTTAGAGTGAGCCTTGATTAACATATTTGAGAAGAGGTTATAGTGTAAAACCCTTTATAATTGAGCCTCTATTATATGATTTGATCAACTTGTGATTCTAGTTGATTTTGGTTAAAATCCTAGAGTTGGATGCTGAAGGTATTGGATGTAGGTCTTAAGTGATCAAACCACTATAAATTGCTTGTATTGCCTCTTGTTCTCCACCTTCTTTTAACTTGACTCTTATTGCCTTTGACTTGCATATCTTGTGAAGTATTTGATCCTAATCATCTTTCAGATCAGCTTTGTCAAAAAGGAAAAAGTTTTCGAAAATTAGCCAAAGTCCTAATTCACCCCTCTTAGGTCTTTCAATTGGTATCAGAGTTTGGACTTCTTTTGCAAATGTTTTACCACTTTGAAGATAAGATCCTTTGGCTAATGTTTCTGTTAGCCTTAAGGGCAAATCATGTAGGTTTCAATAGTTTTAATTTATGACAAACATTGATGAGGACTAATATTCTTGTATGTTATGTAATAGGATTTTTGGATTGAGATGGAAGCAAGTCTCATTGCCTTGGAGTTCAAAATGCTAAGGACAACTCTAATGTGCTCAAAGATCATGGATATAGAGCATGTTTTATGAATAAGAAGGCTTTGAAGAATATAGTGTAGGGTTGCACTTGCATAAATAAGTATATTCTTGTAAACTCTACACTTGTGTGTCTTGGAATCTATTGAATGCATAAGAGAGCATAAAACTTATTTTTGAATCATAAATGCCTTTGAATAAAATCTTAATGATCAAATGTTTTGATAACGGTTTTTAAGTTCAAAAGAGTTTGTATTATATATCTTTTGATCCTAAATGATTTCAAACATTTTAAGATTGATTTTCAAGTGTTTTCACAAAGTTTGGAAAGTTCGGACGTCCAAACTGTGACATGGTTACTGTTTTTCCAAAGAAGTTCAGATGAAAGTTCAGACGCATGAGCCAAAGTTCGAACGTCTAAACTTTGTCAGACAACATGTCACAGAGAAGTTCGGACGAAAGTTCAGACGCAGAGGAGCAAGTTCGGACGTTCGAACTTCCCTGAAACTAGCCGTTTTATAGCTGTTGAAACTGATTTTTAAACTCTATAAAAGTCATAAACTCTAGAATTTTTGTAGGTTTTGAATCTCTGAGAAATCTAAACATTCTAAATCATTTGCAAACATCAAAGCTCTCTTTTGTCTTGTGCTTTCAATTGATCATTCAAGATTCCAAAGACAACAAAGTGAAGAAGTGCTACATTGTGTAATCATCCACCAAGAAGTGGTAACATCTTATTCATTTTTCATCTTAATTCTGTTTTCTACTTGCTCAATATACAAGGTTATCTTATAACGTAAAATCCTTTTGGTAAGGATGAGCCATAGACTAGATTAATCAAGGTTGTAGTGTAAAATCCATGTGTGGATGAACCTTGACTAGATTGGTCTTTAGGTTGTTTTTAGATATAAAATCCTTGTTTAAGGGTCAGTCTTGTTTGTAGAATTGCAATAGAGGTTGTGAGAGTAAAACCATTGTGTGGTGAGCCTCTTATGTAATTGTTGAACTTGAGCATATAGTAGATTGTTTGAAATCCTCAAGTATAGACTCAGGGTAGTGGAGGTAGATCTTGAGAAGATTGAACCACTATAATTGCTTGTGTTCATTGCACTTGATTTGTTTATTTCCTTGTTATTGATTTGATCATTCTCTCATCAAGTTAAGTAATCATAATTTGCACCAACTAAGTTTATAAAGTAAATAGTTTTTGAAAATTAGCCAAAGACCTAATTCACCCCCCCTCTTAGGTCTTTCAATCGGTATCAGAGCAAGGGCTTTTTTGTGTGGTTTTACAACCTAGAAGTTAAGAACTTATGGCTAATATTTCAAATTTACCTTATTTGGAAGGTTCTTCCACAAATAGACCGCCTTTGTTTAATGGAACAAATTATACATTTTGGAAATCTAGAATTAAGATATATATTTTTTTCTATAACTTTGATTTGTGGAATATTATTGAGAAAGGTCCTTATGTGCCAATGAAAATGAGTGCTAATGGAACTAGTGAGGAACCAAAACACATAGATGTATTTGATGAGAATGATTCAAAGAAAATGACTTTGAATTATCAAGGTATGAACATTCTAAGATGTGCATTAGATGTAACTGAATATAATCGAGTTACTGGATGTGACACTGCTCATGATATGTGGAGATTACTTCAAGTGACACATGAAGGTACTAATCAAGTAAAGGAGTCAAAGCTCGCTATGTTAGTTAGGGACTATGAGCCATTTACCATGAAGTAAGGTGAGAATATTAGTGATATGTTTACTAGATTTACTAACATTTTTAATGGTTTGAAAGCTTATGGGAAGAACTATACAATTGGAGAGCAAAACAGAAAAATCTTGGATGCTTTGTGTAAGACCTAAGAGGGGGGGTGAATTAGGTCATTGGCTAATTATCAAAATATTTTCCTATTTTGTAAATCCTTTGCCTTAATAAAAGCTCTTCTTCAAATTCACAAACTCTAAGTTTATATGTGATTCAATGGTTGAGACAAGATGATCAAACAATAAAATCACAACCAATCAATCAACACTTAAGAACAAATAATAATAACATAAGTATGTAAACAAGTAAAGCTATAAATAAATGAACACACGATTTATAGTGGTTCGATCTCTCCAAGATCTACATCCACTACCTTGAGTCCACACTCAAGGATTTTAACCAATTCACTATATGCTCAATTTAGACAATTACACAAGAGGCTCACCACACAATGGTTTTACACTCACAACCTCTTTTAGTAATTATACAAACAAGGTTCACCCTTCCACAAGAGTTTTATATCTAAAGACAACCTAAAGACCAATCTAATCAAAGGTTCACCCACAAACGGGTTTTACACCACAACCTTGATTAATCTAGTCTATGGCTCACCCTTACACAAAAGGGTTTATGTCACAAGATAACCTTGCAATGAGCTAGTAGAAAACACAATTGAGAGAAGAAAAGAGAGTGTGTAAGATGTTACCACTTTGTTGGTAGATGATTACACAATGTTTCTCCTTCACACTTTGTTGCCTTTGGAATCTTGAATTTCAATCTTTGAGCATAAGGCAATTTGAGAGCTTTTCGAGTAATTTTGATGTAAAACAAGTTAGAGCTTATAGGATTTCTTAAGTTCAAAGTTCTACTAAAAAATCTGGAGTTTATGGCTTTTATAGATGTGAAAAATCAAATGCAACAGCTATAAAACGGCTAGTAACTGCTAGTAACGGCTAGTAACAGTAAAGTTCGGACGTCCAAACTTTCTGTTATGCGTCCGAACTTGCGTTCGAATTTTACTGTGCCAAGCTGTCTGGAAAAGTTCGGACGTCTGAAATTTTCCTTATGCGTCCGAATTTGCGTCCGAAATTCTCTAGAAAAACAGTGACTATGCTTATCAGAGAAAGTTTGGACGTCCAAACTTTTCTCCATGCGTCCAAACTTGCGTCCGAAATTCTCTGGAAGCACAGTACCATTTCCAAAGTTTGGACGACCAAACTTGCATCCAAACTTTTTAAACTTTGTCAAAACTTGTTCAAATCAATGTTAATAACATTGAAAACATTTTGCATGAATGGACACATCATTTAAACACATTTAGATACAAAAACCTTTACCAAAAACATTTTGATTACACAAAATCTTTCTAAGATCATTTAGATTCCAAAAACATACTTGTTAAAACAAAGTTCATTTAAGATCATTTCAAAAACAAGTTTAATGCTCTCTCATGCATTCAAATGAAACCAAGGCATACAAGTGTAGAGTTTACAGAAAAATATACCTATTTAACATAAAAACTCTACACTCTAAGTCTTCAATGCCTTCACTCTTTTTGAACCTACTCTTCAATCTTCAATCACCTTTGGCATGGTAGAGTTGTTCTTGCATTGTGACTCCAAGGCAATAAGACTTCATGCTTCTCAAATAATCAATCCTATCACTCAACATACAAGCATTTTAGTCCTTATCAATGTTTGTGATTATTCAAAACTAATATGATTTGCCCTTAGGGCTAACAATCTCCCCCTTTTTGATGATGACAAACTTTGATGCAAAATGTGATGGATTTAAACAATGTAGTACAAAGAAGCATTTATGTCAATGATGGATAATAGCCAATTTAGCACATTGACATGCAAAAGGCTCAATATGAGCCTATGACCCAACCAACCTCCATTTGCCTCCTTCCTTCCAACAACTAGGATAGAAGATATAGCATTTAAGCATTAAGAAAACTTCTAAGAGAGGTTTTAAAGGTTGTAAAAGTTTAACAATGCTCCCCCTTAGATTGTACTCATTTTTCAACAAGTTTGGACTTGAGATACTATGCATTCAAATTTTGACATATCAAGTCCGAACTGTAAAATAAGTGAAATGAAAGGTTCAATTTTTGAAAATAAGCTTTCCTAAAGTTGTTCAAACATAGGAGAAGAGATTGAAACATATTTGAATCAATTTGAACAACAAAAGAGCACATTTTGGCTACAAAATATGGATGCTTCCGAATTTCTGAACATGGATCCGAATTTTTAAACCTTGCATCTGAATTTTTAAATCTTAAGTCCAAACCGCAATAAATTCAATATAATGAATGTTTAAAGTGAAATAAAGTGTTCCTAAGGTTGTTCAAACATAATGGAAGAGATTAAAACATATTTGGATCAACTTGAACAACAAAAGAATATGTTTTGGCAACAAAATATGCATGCATCCGAATTTCTGAAACATGCATCCGAATTTTTAAACCTTGCATCCAAATTTTTAAATCATGCATCCAAATTTTGAGCTTTCAATTCCAAACTGTAAAATATGTGAGATAACAACTTTTATTTTTGAAAATAATATTTTCTAAGATTGTTCAAATATGATAAGAAGGATTAAGACAATTTTCAAACAATTTGAACAACAGGAAAAACATTTTTGACAAGAAGATCTTGATGCATCTGAATTATAAGTCCAAATTTTTGTCAACAAGTTTGAAAAGGTGATTTTGCATTTTCAAATGAACTATAGAAGTACTCAAATATGTATAGCCACAATAACACTCAATTTTGCTTTGCAAAACCACAAAACTCATGTATTTAATTGTTTTCATGATGTAACTTAAAGTCATAGGTCAAGTCAAGAACCATGATAAAAAATGTCACAATCTCAACTCAACCATTTTCAAAATCTCATAAAACATTCTCAATTTAAATTTCAAATGCAACCATATATTTGCACAATACACATTTATTTTACATTTCAACCTATAGCACTCATACATATCACATTTATAGCAAGCACATTACAATACAACAAACATATAGCATATTTTGCAGTCAACATTATTTCTCCCCATTGCCACTGCTATTTCACATTTTCACACATTTTTTCATCACATTTCTTCTCTCCCTTTTGCCATCAATCAAAGACGGCGTTAATGAAAATGAGACAACATGTATCACATATAAGCAGTATATTGATCAATTCTCATTTAGCAATTTAGCAATATATTATCCAACTCTCATAAACAGTATATCTCTAGTCAAATAATTATCATCCTAACAGCAATAATCATTATGTAGCCTCTCAACAATAATAAATCAAATTCTTCTCCCCCTTTTTAGTAGCAATTAAACTTGGGGTGAGAGTACTTGGACAACAAAAGTGAAACAAAAGAAGCTCTTATCACAAAGATTTCACATATTGAGCTTCAAAATATTATCATGACTAGAAAGACACAAGTAAATTTCAATATTAAAGCATAACTTTTTCATCAATGCATAAGCTAAAATAAGCATCAAAATAGAGTTTAGGGATAGAAATGCTTAGTCTTGGATGCTTTTCATGGTCTTCACTTCCAAATTTGGTTGTTGTGATGGCCATGTCTCCCTTGATCTCTATATGATGGGGTCCTTCATTTGTTGACTCCTTGCTCGTGTAGTTGTGCTTTGGAAAGTTACCAATCAAGAGGATCTTTGGATCTTCTTTCTTTGAACCACATTTTCCTCCTCCCTTGGTTGAAGAAAATTGGTGATGGATTTGTGATTTGACTTTGTTAAACTCCCTTCACCTCCTTCTTCTTGCTTGTTCTCTTGAGCTTTACCTCTTTGTTCTTCATTCTCATGCTCTTTTTTTTTTTTTTGGGATGTTTCACTACCTTTTCCTTAATCTTTTGTATTCTTATTGCTGCCATCTCCACTCATATTATCTTCTTGATCTTCTTCATTTTCCTCTTTACTATCCTCTTTCTCATCTTCTTTCTATTCTTCTTATTTGGATTTATAGGCACTTGCACCATTTAAAACTACTTGAGAAATCTTTCTCAAGTCTTCTTCCATATTCTTGATTCTAGCTTCTAAACCATCAAATTTGCCAAGAATCATCAGAGCAAAAGACTTGAAGAATTTGTCCATCTTCTTTATTTCCTTTACATGGCTGTTCAATGTCTCTTGAAACACCTTGGCAACTATGATATCACCTCTAGTGAGATTATCATCTTCAATTTCTTTTCCTTCAATAGAGAATACCTCTTCAAATAGTCTTCTTTTGTGGAAGGTTGCTCCCTCTCACTAGATGAGTCATGCCTCCTCTTTGTCTTCATTTCCCTTACCAATATTTCTTCTTCATCTTCTTCTTCCTCAATCTCTTCAATTTCTTCAACCTCTTCTCTTCTTAAAAGAGTTTCTTCTTTTGTTCTCCATATTCCATCCTCATCAAGAACTAACTGCATACTTTTAAGAGAATCATTAGTGTAGATTTCTCCACTCTTGAAAGTTTGTCCTCTTACAGGAAGTTTGCTTTGGAAGTGTTTGAAGATCCTTGTTAATAATCTCCCATATGGTAAGGCTTTGTTGGCTGTTTTTCTTGCACTAATCATATGCTTCAATGCATGAATCCAAAGTTTATGCTCAAGTAAGGCAAGCATAATCACCATATGCATATTTCCAACGGATGATTTATGTCCAAAATTAGGGATGATCATGGTGGTAATCATGTGATGCATAACCCTTCCTAATGGACCTAAATTGTCTACCATTTGTGAAAGCCTCTTCAAATCTTTTATTTGTGAACAATTCATGAATAAAGCAATGCTGTCCCAATGAGTAATACCTTGCCCCATTATCATCTACTCCACAAATTCTGTTCACTAAGGCATCATTGAACTCAAAGTCTACTTGAGATACTCTAGAGGAATACCATTGAACTACATTATCCCCCTCATGTTCAATTTTCTCTTCTTTATAGTCTTGAGGCTTCTACCATTTGTACAGGCATTTTCAATCCTTACATGTGAGTATAACTTACTTATAAAACAATGTTCCCCGGAAGAATAATGCCTAAACCTAACATCCTCAACATCACAAATTCTATTGAGCAATGCATTAACAATCTCAAAAATCAACTTGTGATATTCTAGAAGAATACCACTGAATAGCTTTATTACCAACTTGCTCAACTCTTTCTTCCTTAATATTTGCATAAACTTCATAAACTAAGGAAGGTAATAGCATTCATCAAACATAAGCAAACTAGTCCAGCTCACATCATTTAAAAATGAGAGTATATTACCCATTTTGAATAGTTTGATGACATCCACCTTGTGACTTGGATTTATCATATGGTTCCTTTTTGTCCAATTATCAAGTTCAGTAGTAGCCTCCACTGTGACAAAACTATCCAGCCATGACATGCTTTGCAAAACATGAACCTTCCTTGGTTCATTGATCAGTGATCCTCCTTCTCTTTCTTTGGATTTGTCCTCACCTGAAGCTTAACATGATTCATGAAAGTGCCATCCTTGGTTTGCTTGATTTGTAGGCCAAGAAAGAAATTGAGGTTTCCTATCATGCTCATTTCAAATTTACTATGCATCAACTTGGAAAACACATCACAAAGTAAAGTATTAGAAGCACCAAAAATTGTATCATATATTTGGACAAGTTATAGATCATTGTTGCATGAGGATTTTATAAAAAGGGTAGTTTCAGTTTTTCTCTTGAAAATCCTTTTGAAAGAAGGAAACTACTCAATCTTTCACACTAAATTCTAGAAGCTGGCTTTAATCCATACAAAACTTAGGATAGTTTGAAAATATGGTTAGGAAACTTTTCATGAGCAAAACTGGGTGATTGTTCCACATAAACCACTTCCTCAATAAAACCATTTAGAAAAGCACTTTTGACATTCATTTGAAATAACTTAAAACTTTTAAAGCAAGTACAAGTCAAAAGCATTCTTATGGATTCAAGTCTACATTCGGAACAAAGGTTACATCATAATCAATTCCCTCTTCTTGATTGAATCCTTAGGCAACAAGTCTAGCCTTGATTCTAACAACTTCTTCGGATTCAATAAGTTTATTTCTAAAACCATTTAGTTCCAATAATGGAATGATCATGAGATTTTGGAATATCAAAAATTATGTATCTTTCAAATTTATTTAATTCCTCTTGCATAGCAATAATCCAAAAATCATCACACATTGTATCATCAATACTTTTAGGCTCATATGCGATAAAAGAATAAAGTTATTGACAAAGTACCACCTTATTTGTACTCCTTGGGAGATATCACCAATGATTTGCTCCTTAGGGTGGCCTCTTGGATATCTTAAGTTCTTTGAGAGCTTTTGGTCACCACTAGGTTGGTTATCTTGTTCTTGCTTAATCATCTCTTCCTCATTGGTATGATCCTCCAAAGTTGGTGCTTGAAGATGGGTTTGATAGTTATTCATTGATGTACCTACATCATCTTCATCTCTTCTTTCCAAATAAATGTAAGATTCATCAAAACAAACATGAATAGTTTACTCATCATATAAGGTTCTTTTCATTATAAACTCTATATGCCTTTTTGTTAGAAGAATAGCTACGAGATATACCAATATCCGGTTTTCTATCAAATTTAAGAAAGTTATCACAAGAATTTAAGATAAGACATTTATAACCAAACATTTTAAAATATGCAATTTGAGACGTCTTATAAAAGAGAATTCAAAAGATGTTTTTCTTCAAAATGATCTTAAAAGAATTCTATTTATCATAGCATGTGGTGTTTAAGGCTTTGGCCCAAAAATATTTTTGAAGAAGAATTTTCACAAAGCATGGACCTAGCCAATTTCTGCAAAGTTCAAAATTTTCTTTCAATAACACCATTTTATTGTGGAGTTTTTGCAGTTGAAAAATTATATGAAATTCAATTTTCAAAGCAAATTTTGTAAAGAATTTGTTGTAAAATTCTCCCATTGTCACTTGTAATGGAAATTAATTTGCACTCAAGGGAGGTTTGAACCTGAAATACCTAGGGGGGTGAATTAGGTATTTGGCTAATTTTCGCAAACTTAAACCTTTTATGCGTTTAGACCAAGAACAGGTTATGTAAGATAATTATAGATAATTGATAGCAATGTAGTGATGAAAGCAATAGCAAGGAACTCAAACAATTTATAGTGGTCCGATCCTCAAGATCTACGTCCACTACCTTGTATTCTAGTAATGTCTACAATATAAGGCTCACCACAAACAATGGTTTTATATCTTAAACAACCTTGAATCACACTTTCAAGGATCACCCTTACCTAAAGGGTTTTATGTTATCAAGATAACCTTGCTAGAGCTAGTAGATCAACACAATTGAATAAGTAAAGAAGAATGTGTAGAAGTTACCACTTGATGGTAGATATTACACAATTTTGCACCTTCACACTTTGATGTCTTTGGATTGATCAATTGAATGCACAAGACATAAGAGAGCTTAAGAAATGTTTGCTAAATGCTTTTGAATGCTTGGAGTTTTCAAGATTTCAAGAGTTACAAAAATTTGCATGTTTATAGCTTTTATAGAATTTGAAAATCTGTTAAAACGTTTATAAAACGGCTAGTAACGGCTAGTTTCAGAAAATTCGGACGACCGAATTTCTTGGCTGCGTCCGAATCTTCGTCCGAATTTCTCTAGATGAATAGTAACCATGCTGAGAACAAAAATTCGGACGATCAAATTTTTTTGCTGCGTCCGAATCTTCTTCCGAATTTTTCTGGAAGAACAGTGACCATGATGAAGGCCAAAAATTCGGACGACCGAATTTCTTGGCTGCGTCCGAATCTTCTTCCGAATTTCTCTGGAAGAATAGTAGCAAACTTTTGCTACAAAATTTGGACGACCGAATTTTTTGAAAGCATTTTCAAACTTTGTAAAATCATTTGAGATATAACTTCAATGAGTTTGAAAAACATTTGATATGTATAGAAAACTTATTTAACCATATATAAGCTTGAAAAACAAGAACATATGAAATTTACTAACATATCTTATAAAAAGATTCATTCAAAGCCTTTTAAAATCATAAGATTATTTTTATTCTCTCTTATGCATTCAATGATAACCAAGACATGCAAGTGTAGAGTTTACATAGAAATTTACCTAAAAGTTAAATGCACTCTACACTTCAAGTCTTCAATGCCTTTTGATCATCTTTAGAACAACATTCTTCAAACTTCAAATACTTGCTTAAATGAAGTTGTTCTTGAACTTTTGCTTCAAAGCAATGAGACTTCATACTTCTTAATTTACAGAACCTATCACACAATAATCAAACATTTTAGTCCTCATCAATATTTGTCATTAATCAAAACTACATAATTTGTCCTTAGGGCTAACAGAACCTTTTTGAATAATTTTACAAACTTATAAAACACTTCATCTTTTTGAGCAAAGAATAATGCTAAAGTGAATATTGAGAAATCCTCAACTACTACTAAGGCATACTTCAAGTTATCAATACTAGAGTTCCTCATAAATCCAAAACAATCCATATGAACAAGCTCAAGATGTTTTGAGGTATAAAAGCATTTTCATGGGTTTGAAAAATTCTCTAGTTCGTTTTCTATATTGACAAGTATTTCAAAGACAATTTCCTCAAAGCAATCCTCCAACTAAATCTTGAGAGGAAAGTTTGTTCAACAAATCGATGCTCACATGACCAAATCTTCTATGCCAAGAAAATCCATCATTATCATAAGTAACAAGACATTCAAGTTTATTATGCCGTAAATAACCGTCATTATCATGAGTGGAAAATCATCTAACTTTATAAGCAACAAGTTCATCAAGGCAAGGCACTAATACAATTTGCAACAAAAATAGTTCTACCATTGACACCATCAAGTATAGTGCAAGTATTACATTTACATTCAACTTTTCACACTGTCACATAATTAACTAATGTTAAGCAAGTTATATTTCAAATTATCACTAAGCAACATTTGTTTAAAAAGAAGAGAGGAACCTTTACCAACATTGGTTACTCCAAGAATTATTCCTTTCTTCTTGTCTCAAAACAAATCCTTCATTGGTTGCTTTGACCTTGCTTATGAATGAGGTGTTTTTCTTTACTCTTTAATCCAACATCATCAATGTACAGCTTGGTGGTGCTTGAGTTTGAATTAAAGTGTACCTGCAATAAAGGAGAGGAAGTATCCTTTGGTACCCATACTTTCTTGGGTCTGTGGGGGTTAGTAATAATTTCCTTAACTCTCTAAATGGTTTTTACACCATTCTCTACTTTTCTTTGAACATAACATTTGGTGACTTTATGTCCATATTTTCCACAATAAGTACAACAAGTATAATGCATGGAAGTAGAAGCAGCTCTAACAAAGAAGTTTTTATATTTAGGCACATTGTTTACATAATTATAGCCAAGACCATTTTTAACAAGAGAAGATCTTTGAGTTCCAAGAATTTTATCAAGATTGCCCCTTCCTTTTGTAAATTTTTCTATTCATGATGTAAGTTCATCAACCTTCTTTTTCAAAGTCTCATGATCAACAAGCATTCTTTCAAGAGACAAAATCTTTTCACAAAAAATCTTATTTTCAAGGGACATGTTTTGTAAAGAGACATTTAAAACTTCGTTTTCAATATTCAAGCATTCAATAGAATCAAGAAGCTTTTTATTTTCACAAAACAATTTTGAAATTTCATTCAATAAATCATTAATTTTGGTTTTCATTTCCTTATTCCTTTTTGAAGCCTTCTTTAATTCTCCATACATCTCAACAAGTAATTCACTAGGATCATCAATATCATCATCATAATAAGTAGAGGTAGATGGAGTAGGTTGTACCTCATCTTCCATTGCCATGAAGCACACATTTGCTCTTTCTTCTTCATGAGTGACTTGAAGTAGCTTCCACATTTCATGAGCGGAATCACATTTCATCACTCTATTGTATTCATTGATGACCAAAGCACAACAAAGAATGTTCATTGCTTGGTAGTTTAGTGTCATCTTTCTTGAATTGCTCTCATCATACTCCTCCATAGGCTTTTGTTCCCTTGTAACTCCATCGGCTTTCAATCTCAATGGCACATAGGGACCTTTCTCAATAATACTCCACAATTCATAGTTAATAGAACAAATGTATATCTCAATCCTAGACTTCCAAAAAATATAATTAGAACCATCAAACAATGGAGGTCTATTAGTGGAGGAACCTTCTGTATAAGGAAAATTTGATAAACTAGCCATATGATCTTTACTTCTCGGTTGTTAGACCTTAAAAAGAAAACCTTGCTCTGATACCAATTGTAAGACCTAAGAGGAAGGGGTGAATTAGGTCTTTGGCTAATTATCAAAATATTTTCCTATTTTGTAAATCCTTTGCCTTAATAAAAGCTCTTTTTCAAATGCACAAACTCCAAGTTTATATGTGATTCAATGGTTGAGACAAGATGATCAAACAATAAAATCACTACCAATCAATCAACACTTAAGAACAAATAATAATAACATAAGTATATAAACAAGTAAAGATATAAATAAATGAACACACGATTTATAGTGGTTCAATCTCTCCAAAATCTACATCCACTACCTTGAGTCCACACTCAAGGATTTCAACCAATTCACTATATGCTCAATTTAGACAATTACACAAGAGGCTCACCACACAATGGTTTTACACTCACAACCTCTTTTAGTAATTATACAAACAAGGTTCACCCTTCCACAAGGGTTTTATATCTAAAGTCAACCTAAAGACCAATCTAATCAAAGGCTCCAAGATCAAGTGCCACTAAGTGGTTTCTTGACAGTGGTTGTTCAAGACACATGACAGGAAATGCCTCACTTGTTAGTGAACATCAAGCAACAAGTGAAGGTTTTGTCACATTTGGTGACAAGAAGAAGAGAAGAATACTTGGAATTGGTAATATTGGTAATGGTTCCTTACCTCTTATCAAGCAAGTACTACTTATTGATGGTTTATAATATAACTTGCTTAGTATTATTCAATTATGTGACAATGGTTGCAAAGTTGAATTTAAATGTGATACATGTACTATTCTTGATAGTATAAGTAACAAGACTATTTTTGTTGCCAATAGAGTTGGAAATGTGTATGTACTATATCTAGATGAACTTATTGTACATGATATTAAATGTCTTGCCATTCATGATAATGATGGATATCTATGGCATAGAAGATTAGGTCATGTGAGTATGAAATTATTGAACGAACTCCCATCACAAGAATTGGTTAGAGGACTGCCAAAAATGAATTTTGACAAAACTCGTATTTGTGATGCTTTTCAATATGGAAAACAGTCAAAAACATCTTTTAAACCAAAGAAGATGGTTTCTACATCAAAACCTCTTGAACTTGTTCATATGGACTTCTTTGGACCAATGAGAACTACTAGTCTTGGTGGTAAAAGATATGTATATGTGATTGTTGATGATTTCTCAAGATTTACAGGGGTAATCTTTCTAGCTCAAAAGGATGAAACCTTTCATGAATTCAATAAGCTTTTGAAAAATATTCAAGTTTCTCTTGGATGCAAATTGATATCTATTAGAAGTGATAATGGAAGAGAATTTTACAATCAAGATTTTGCAAATTTTTTTGATGAATATGCATTACACATAATTTTTCTGCTGCCAAAACACCTCAACAAAATGGTGTTGTTGAAAGAAAAAATAGAACTTTACAAGAGATGGCTAGATCAATGTTATGTGAAAACTCTTTACCAAAATACTTTTGGGCTAAAGCTGTAAACACTGCTTGCTATTTAATGAATAGAGTTCTTTTGAGACCCTTCATACGAAAAACACCTTTTGAACTCCTATTGGATAAACTCCTTCAATTGTTTACTTTAAGGTATTTGGCTGTAAATGTTTTATCTTAAACACTCATGACTATAAGACCTAAGAGGGGGGTGAATTAGGTCTTAGGCTAATTATCGAAATCTTTTCCTGTATTGTAAATCCTTTGCCTTAATAAAAGCTTGTCTTCAAATTCACAAACTCTAAGTTTATATGTGATGTAATGATTGAGACAAGATGATCAAACAATAAAACCACAACCAATCAATCAACAACTAAGAACAAATAATAATAACATAAGTATGTAAACAAGTAAAGCTATAAATAAATGAACACATGATTTATAGTGGTTCGATCTCTCCAAAATCTACATCCACTACCTTGAGTCCACACTCAAGGATTTCAACCAATCCACTATATGCTCAATTTAGGCAATTACACAAGAGGCTCACCACATAATGGTTTTACACTCACAACCTCTTTTAGTAATTATACAAACAAGGTTCACCCTTCCACAAGGGTTTTATATCTAAAGACAACCTAAAGACCAATCTAATCAAAGGCTCACCCACAAACGGGTTTTACACCACAACCTTGATTAATCTAGTCTATGGCTCACCCTAACACAAAAGGGTTTTATGTCACAAGATAACCTTGCAATGAGCTAGTAGAAAACACAATTGAGATAAGAAAAGAGAGTGTGTAAGATGTTACCACTTTGTTGGTAGATGATTACACAACGTTTCACCTTCACACTTTGTTGCCTTTGGAATCTTGAATTTCAATCTTTAAGCACAAGGCAATTTGAGAGCTTTTCAATTTAATTTGATGTAAAACAAGTTAGAGCCTGTAGGATTTGTTAAGTTCAAAGTTCTTCTAAAAAATCTGGAGTTTATGGCTTTTATAGAATTTGAAAATCAGTTCAAACGGCTATAAAACGGCTAGTAACGGCTAGTTTCAAGAAAATTCGGACGACCGAATTCTTCCCGCTGCGTCCGAATCTTCTTCCGAATTTCTCTGGAAGAAACAGTGACCATGCTGAAGGCCAAAATTCGGACGACCACATTTTTCTTCATGCGTCCGAATCTTCTTCCGAATTTCTCTGGAAGAACAGTAGCAAACTTTGCCTACAAAATTCGGACGACCGAATTTTCATCCAAATTTTTTAAACTTTGTCAAAACATATTCAAATCAATTCAAACAAGTTGGAAAACATACTATCCTTAAAGATAAGTCATTAAAGACCTTTTATGTACCAAAACCATTTATGAAAACTTGATAATTTAGGTAACTTCAAAACCATTGAAACCATTTAAATCAAGTTTTCTGCTCTCAATTGCAACTCATAGATTCCAAGGCTTAAGA
The DNA here is from genome assembly GCA_030512225.1 of Rauvolfia tetraphylla. NCBI lineage: Eukaryota > Viridiplantae > Streptophyta > Magnoliopsida > Gentianales > Apocynaceae > Rauvolfia > Rauvolfia tetraphylla. Next base: position 5,045,965 of record JAJQKT010000024.1, on the reverse strand, counting down.
GTGTAGGGTTTACAAAGTTTACCTATTAACCACATTTAACCTACACTTCATGTCTTCAAAGCCTTCATTAATCTTGAACAAACTCTTCAATCTTTAATCACTTTGGCATATTTGAGTTGTTCTTGCATTGCTATCACACAACATACAAGCATTTTAGTCCTTATCAATGTTTGTCATTAATCAAAACTAATCAAACCTACAAGATTTGCCCTTAGGGCTAACAATCTCCCCCTTTTTGATGATGACAAACTTTGATGCAAAACGTGATAGATTAAAACAATGTAGTACACAAAAGTATTAATGTCAATAATAGAAAATAACCAATTTAGCACATTGACATACAAAAGGCTCAATATGAGCCTATGACCCAACCAACCTCCATTAACCTCCTTTCTTCCAACTACTAGGATAGAAGATATAGCATTTAAGCATTTAGAAAAGATTCTAAGAGAGGTTTTAAAGGTTGTAAATGTTTAACAATGCTCCCCCTTAGATTGTGCTCATTTTTCAACAAGTTTGGACTTGAGATACTATGCATCCGAATTTTGACATATCAAGTCTGAACTGTAAAATAAGTAAAATGAAAGATTCAATTTTTGAAAATAAGCTTTCCTAAGGTTGTTCAAACATAGTAGAAGAGCTTGAAGCATGTTTGAATCAATTTGAACAACAAAAGAGCACATTTTGGCAACAAAATATGGATGCATCCGAATTTTTAAACCTTGCATGCGAATTTTTAAATCTTAAGTCCAAACTGCAATAAATTCAATATAATGAATGTTTAAAGTGAAATAAAGTGTTCCTAAGGTTGTTCAAACATAATGGAAGAGATTAAAACATATTTGGATCAATTTGAACAGCAAAAGAGCATGTTTTGGCAACAAAATTGTATGCATCCGAATTTCTAAACCATGCATCATAATTTATAAATCATGCATCCGAATTTTGAGCATTCAATTCCAAACTGTAAAATATGTGAGATAACAACTTTTATTTTTGAAAATAAGCTTTTCTAATATTGTTAAAATATAGTAAGAAGGATTAAGACAATTTTCAAACAATTTGAACAACAGGAAAAACATTTTTGACAAGAAGATCTTGATGCATCCAAATGCTAAGTCCAAATTTTTGTCAACAAGTTTGAAAAGGTGATTTTGCATTTTCAAATGAACTATAGAAGTACTCAAATATGTATAGCCACAATAACACTCAATTTAGCTTTGCAAAACCACAAAACTCATGTATTTAATTGTTTTCATGATGTAACTTAAAGTCATAGGTCAAGTCAAGAACCATGATGAAAAATGTCACAATCTCAACTCAACCATTTTCAAAATCTCATAAAACATTCTCAATTTAAATTTCAAATGCAACCATATATTTGCACAATACACATTTATTTTACATTTCAACCTATAGCACTCATACATAGCACATTTATAGCAAGCACATTACAATACAACAAGCACATAACATATTTTGCAGTCAACATTCTTTCTCCCCATTGCCACTGCTATTTCACATTTTCACACTTTTTTTCATCACATTTCTTCTCTCCCTTTTGTCATCAATCAAAGACGGCGTTAATGAAAATGAGACAACATGTATCACATATAAGCAGTATATTGATCAATTCTCATTTAGCAATTTAGCAATATATTATCCAACTCTCATAAACAGTATATCTCTAGTCAAATAATTATCATCCTAACAGCAATAATCATTATGTAGCCTCTCAACAATAATAAATCAAATTCTTCTCCCCCTTTTTAGTAGCAATTAAACTTGGGGTGAGAGTACTTGGACAACAAAAGTGAAACAAAAGAAGCTCTTATCACAAAGATTTCACATATTGAGCTTCAAAATATTATCATGACTAGAAAGACACAAGTAAATTTCAATATTAAAGCATAACTTTTTCATCAATGTATAAGCTAAAATAAGCATCAAAATAGAGTTTAGGGATAGAAATGCTTAGTCTTGGATGTGTTTCATGGTCTTCACTTCCAAATTTGGTTGTTATGATGGCCATGTCTCCCTTGATCTCTATATGATGGGGTCCTTCATTTGTTGACTCCTTGCTCGTGTAGTTGTGCTTTGGAAAGTTACCAATCGAGATGATCTTTGGATCTTCTTTCTTTGAACCACATTTTCCTCCTCCCTTGGCTGAAGGAAATTGGTGATGGATTTGTGATTTGACTTTGTTAAACTCCCTTCACCTCCTTCTTCTTGCTTGTTCTCTTGAGCTCTACCTCTTTGTTCTTCATTCTCATGTTCTTCTTCTTCTTGGGATGCTTCACTGCCTTTTCCTTCATCTTTTGTCTTCTTCTTTAGCAATAAATTGATAGTCATTTCAATTTTCACTGTCATTACTGTTAACTTTATTGCTGCCATCTCCACCCATATTATTTTCTTGATCTTCTTCATTTTTCTCTTCACTGTTCTCTTTCTCATCTTCTTTCATTTCTTCTTCTTCGGCTTTATATGAACTTGCACTATTTAAAATAACCTGAGAAATCTTTCTCAAGTCTTCTTTCATATTCTTGACTCTAGCTTCTAAATCATCAAATTTGCCAAGAATCATTGGAGCAAAGGACTTGAATAATTTGTATGGCTGTTCAATATCTCTTTGTTAGCCCTAAGGGCAAATTATGTAGTTTTGATTAATGACAAATATTGATGAGGACTAAAATGTTTGATTATTGTGTGATAGGTTCTGTAAACTGAGAAGTATGAAGTCTCATTGCTTTGAAGCAAAAGTTCAAGAACAACTTCAGTTAAGCAAGTATTTGAAGTTTGAAGAATGTTGTTCTAAAGATGATCAAAAAGCATTGAAGACTTGAAGTGTAGAGTACATTTAACTTTTAGGTAAATCTCTATGTAAACTCTACACTTGCATGTCCTGGTTATCATTGAATGCATAAGAGAGCATAAAAATAATCTTATGATTTTAAAAGGCTTTGAATGAATCTTTTTATAAGATATGTTAGTAAACTTCATATGTTCTTGTTTTTCAAGCTTATATATGGTTAAATAAGGTTTCTATACATATCAAATGTTTTTCAAACTCATTGAAGTTATATCTCAAATGATTTTACAAAGTTTGAAAATGCTTCCAAAAAATTCAGTCGTCCGAATTTTGTAGCAAAAGTTTGCTACTATTCTTCCAGAGAAATTCGGAAGAAGATTCGGACGCAGCCAAAAAATTCGGTCGTCCGAATTTTTGGCCTTCAGCATGGTCACTGTTCTTCCAGAGAAATTCGGAAGAAGATTTGGACGCAGCAAAAAATTCGGTCGTCCGAATTTTTGTTCTCATCATGGTTACTATTCATCCAGAGAAATTCTGACGAAGATTCGGACGCAGCCAAGAAATTCGGTCGTCCGAATTTTCTGAAACTAGCCGTTTCTAGCCGTTTTATGATCGTTTTAACTGATTTTCAAACTCTATAAGAGCTATAAAAATGCAAATTTTTCTAACTCTTGAAATCTTGAAAACTCCAAGCATTCAAAAGCATTTAGCAAACATTTCATAAGCTCTCTTATGTCTTGTGCATTCAATTGATCAACCCAAAAAGACATCAAAGTGTGAAGGTGCAAAATTGTGTAATATCTACCATCAAGTGGTAACTTCTACACATTCTCATTTATTTATCAAATTGTGTATTTCTACTAGCTCTAGCAAGGTTATCTTGATAACATAAAATCCTTTAGATAAGGGTGATCCTTGAAAGTGTGATTCAAGGTTGTTTAAGATATAAAACCAATGTTTGTGGTGAGCCTTGTATTGTAAACATTACTAGAAGAGGTTGTGAGTGTAAAACCATAGTTTGATGAACCTATCTTGTAATTTGTAAACCTGAGCAATTAGTAGATTTGTTGAAATCCTTAAGTGTGAGCTTAAGGCAGTGGATGTAGATCTTGAGGATCGAACCACTATAAATTGTTTGAGTTCTTTGCTATTGCTTTCATTACTGCCTTGCTATCAATTATCTATAATTAGCTTATATAACTTGTTCTTGGTCTAAACGCATAAAAGGTTTAAGTTTGCGAAAATTAGCCAAATACCTAATTCACCCCCCCCCCCCCCCCCCCCCCCCCCTCTTAGGTATTTCACTCTTGAAACACCTTGACAACTTATTTTCCTTCAATAGATGGTACTTCTTCAAATAGTCTTCTTTTTGTGTAAGGTTGCTCCCCCTCACTAGATGAGTCATGCCTCCTCTTTGTCTTCATTTACTTTGCCAATATTTCTTCTTCATCTTCTTCTTCCTCAACCTCTTCACTTTCTTCAACCTCTTTTCTTCTTAAAGGAGTTTCTGTTTTTTTTCTCCATATTTCATCCTCATCAATTATCCAAGGAATTCTTTTTAGTGAGTTGTTGGTATAGACTTCTTCACTCTTTATTGGTAAACCACTGGAAGACAATTGCACTTGGAGATACTTGAAAATTCCTGTTAATAACCTTCCATACGGCAATGCCTTATGCTCAGTTCTTCTAGCTGCCATTATATTCTTTAGCACTATATATCCAAAATTCATTTTTCTTTTCTTATGCATGGCTAGCATTAGCATCAAAAACAAGCTCCTAGAGCTTGGTATGAAAGATTGAGTGGATTTCTTCTTTCAAAAGGATTGTCAAAAGGAAAAGTTGACACAAATTTATTTATAAAAACTTCTTGCACTAATGATCTCTTACTTGTACAAATTTATGTTGATGATATTATTTTTGATGCTACTAATACATCTCTTTGTGATGAGTTTGCTAAATTAATGCAAAATGAATTTGAAATGAGTATGATGGGAACTAAATTTCTTTCTTGGACTACAAATTAAGCAAACTAAGGATGAAGTATTCATAAATCAAGCTAAGTACACAAATGAGCTTTTGAAAAGATTTGGAATGGATCAAGCAAAAGGAATAAGCACTCCAATGAGTTCATCAACCAAACTTGATAGAGATGAGAAAGGTAAAAATGTTGATGAAAAGATATATAGAGGTATGATTGGAAGTTTACTCTATCTCACAGCAAGTAGACCAGATATTATGTTTGTTGTATGCTTATGTGCTAGATTTCAATCTTGTCCTAAAGAGTCTCATTTAATTTCTGTCAAACGCATCTTTCGTTATTTAATTGATACACATGAATATGGTCTTTGGTTTTCAAAATCTTCATCTTTTGATCTTGTTGGATATTCCGATGCTGATTTTGCTGGATGTAGAGTTGAATGTAAAAATACTAGTAGTCATTGTCAATTTCTTGGTAGTTGTCTTGTGTCATGGTACAATAAAAAACAAGCATGTGTGTCTTTGTCCACTGCAGAAGCTGAATATATTGCAGCTGGCAGTTGTTGTGCTCAACTATTATGGATGCAGCATACATTACTTGATTATGGTCTTAAATTCAATTGTGTACCTATACTTTGTGATAATACTAGTGCTATCAATTTAAGAATAAATTCCATTCAACATTCTAGGACTAAGCATATTGAGATTAAGCATCATTTTATTCGTGATCATGTTGCTAAAGGATATATATGTTTGAATTATGTGAATACAAATGATCAAATTGCTGATACTTTTACCAAGCCTTTTGCTGAAGAAAGGTTTAATTATCTAAGAAGGCTTTTAGGAATCTCAAAATTCAATTACTAATGAGTACATTGAAGTTTGTCAAAAAACAGGAAAAGTTCGGATGCACAATTCAGATGCATTGAGTGAAATAGCAATGTCCAAACTTTATCTAGAAAATTCTGGAGAGAAAAGTTCGGACGCATATTCGGAAGCATGACAGAAAGTTCAAACGTCCGAACTTTTTAAAACTCAAGAGATAGAAAAGTTCGGACGCAAGTTCGGACGCATACCAGAAACTTCGGTCGTCCGAACTTTGCGGTTACAATGGTTTTAAAGAAACCGAACAGGCTGTTGCACACTATTTATCATCCAAACTTTCTCTCTTTTCAAATTCCACTCCCTCCATCTGCGTCCAAACCCTAATCTCTCTAAAATTTCACCGATTTCACATCAATCTATTCCTGTTTTTGAGTTCCTAACCCTAAATACTTCTTAGATTTCACTGCATTTCATATAGAAAATCATCATGGTGAGAACTAAGAGAGCAAATGTTGAGAAAGGAAAAGGAAAAGCAAAGAAAGGAGATGGAGGACGAATTCTCAATGAACCAAGAAGAATTAGAGTTCCTCAAACATCATCCAGAATTGACAGATTTGTCTCCATCAAGGCTGCATCAGAATTTGAAGATTGGAGTAAAAAATCCAGAAAGATTATCCCTGGAAACAAGGTGAATTTTGAAAAGCTGTCAAGTATGGATAATGTGTTATCTCTGTTTAGTGATATTGGATGGAGTAATTTGTTAGTAATTGATGAAGAATACTATCCTGATCTCATATATGAATTCTATGCAAACCTGATAGAAGAAAGAATTGAACAAATAGGGGATGATGTGGTTCAGTGGTACTCATCTAGAGTATCCCAAGTAGATGTTGAATTCAATTATGCCTTGATTAATAGAATTTGTGGAGTAAGTGATATTGGATAAAAGTAATTTTCTTTTGGACAACATTGTTATGACCGTGAGTTGTTTACCTATGAAAGATTTGAGGAAGCCTTTACAAAAAAAGGTAGACAGTTTAGGACCATAAAAGAAAGGGAAACCAAAGTTTTTGATGCTTGAGGAAGAGTTATGCATCATATGATAACAACCATGATTGTTCCTAATTTTGGTCATAAATCATTTGTTGGAAATATACACATGGTGATTATGCTAGCTTTACATGAGCATAGAAGACTGAATTTTTTGTATATAGCAGTGAAGTATATGTTTAGTATTAAGAAGGCAGCCAACAAAGCTTTACCATATGGGAGACTTTTAACAAGAATTTTCAAACATTTCCAAGTCAAAATTCCTATTAGGGGACAAGCTTTAAAAATTGGACAAATTTATACTAATGATACCCTTAGAAGAATGCAATTGGTTCTTGATGAGGATAGTGTATGGAGGACTAAAAGAGAAACCCCTCCTAGGATAGCAGAGGCTAAAGAAAGTGAGAATACTAAAGAAGAAGAAGAATATCAGACAGAAGCATGGGTAAGGGAAATGAAATAAAAAAGAAGGCATGATTCATCAAGTGAGGGGAAGCAACTTCCCTCCAAGAGAAGACTTTTTGAGGAAACACCTACTTCTCAGTCACATCCTAGTGTTGGAGAAGTTCCTACTTATGAAGGGATTATAGAGGAGACACCATTGTTGCTAAGGCATTCCAAGAAGCCTTAAACAATCACATTGAGGAGATGGACAAAATGTATAAGTTCTTTGAAAGTTTTGCTCCTGTGGTTCTTGGGAAGGTGGATGGTTTGGAAAATAGAGTGAAACACATTGAGGAAATGTTAACAAGAAATACTCAAAGTGGTGAAGGACCCTCTAGAACTTAAGAAAAGAAAGATGATGATAAGAGAGATGAGTAAGACAAGAACAAGGAAGAAGAAAAGGATGATGACAGAGATGATGATGATGACCAAGGAAATGACCATGAGCAAGCTGTTGAGTCACAAAGAGGAGATCGAGAATAGCAGTAAACTGGAATCAGTCAAGAAGGGATTTTGATTGCAAGAGCTGAAGTGACATCACCATCCAATCCAACATTCAGCCAAAGAAGAGTCAAGCATGTGGCAATCAAGAAAGGATCAAGAAAGAAATCTCCATCAACATCACAAGACTGAGCATTTCTTTTATCTCTATTTACTGTTTTTATTTGTTTTTTATATGCTTAGTCAGACTTATGAATAATGGTTTATGCAATTTCTCTGTTTTTCTGCTTTAAATTCCAAAATTTAAACTGTTTAATGTGACTTGTGTAATAGTTGAAGCTCAATGATGAAACCTTAGTGTTGAGAGCTTCTTTTGTTAATGATACTTTGATCACCCCAAGCTTAATTGCTACTATCAAAGGGGGAAATTTTTTATTTACAAACATATGCTAAACCGGGTAGTTACTATTTCTTTTTAAATACTAAACTTTTAATCTCATTTTCATTATCCCATCTTTGAGTGATGACAAAAGGGAGAGAAAAGAATGATGTCTACAATGTGATATGTATTTTTTTGCAATGATCTGCACTGTGATGGCAATATGTGTAATATGCTCTGCATTTAAATTGAAATTGATTTTTGCAAACCTTGAGATAAGGTTAAGTTGAGATTTTTGAAATCTTGATGATGGTTTGTCACTTCATCTATAAAATTGGTTGATTTCATGAAATGCATAAGTTTTGTGGTTTTGCAAAGCTAAACTGAAGGTTATAGTTCATTTACAAGTGCAAAATCACCTCTCCAAAAGATTGGATTTGAAGTTCGGATGCAGACCAAAAGTTTGGATGCATCCAAACTTTCTTGCCAAAAGTATTTTTTCTGTTGTTAAAATTGTTTGAAAACTGTCTAAATCTTTCCTATCATATTTGAACAACTTTAAGAAAACTAACTTTCAAAAATTGCAGCCTTCATCTCATATGTTTTAAAAGTTCGGATGCATGTTTTAGAAATTTGGATGCATCCGTATTTTGTTACCAAAACGTGCTCTTTTATTGTTCAAATTGATTCAAATATATTTTAATCTCTTCTACTATGTTTGAACAACCTTAGGAAAGCTTATTTTCAAAATTTGAAGCTTTCATTTCACTTATTTTATAGTTCGGACTTGATATGTCAAAATTCAGATGCATAGTATCTCAAGTCCAAACTTGTTGAAAAATGAGCACAATCTAAGGGGGAGCATTGTTAAACTTTTACAACTTTTAAAACCTTTCTTAGAAGTTTTCTTAATGCTTAAATGCTATATCTTCTATCGTAGTTGTTGGAAGGAAGGAGGCAAATGGAGGTTGGTTGGGTCATAGGCTCACATTGAGCCATTTGAATGTCATAGTAACTAAATTGATTATTATTTATCATTGACATCAATGCTTCTTTGTCCCAAACTGTTTAAATCTATCACATTTTGCATCAAAGTTTGTCATCATCAAAAAGGGGGAGATTGTTAGCCCTAAGGGCAAATCATGTAGGTTTCAATAGTTTTGATTTATGACAAACATTGATGAGAACTAATATGCTTATATGTTGTGTGATAGGATTTTTGGATTGAGATAGAAGCAAGTCTCATTGCCTTGGAGTTTAAAATGCTAAGGACAACTCTAATGTGCTCAAAGATCATGTATATAGAGCATGTTTTATGAATAAGAAGGCTTTGAAGAATATAGTGTAGGGTTGCACTTGCATAAATAGGTATATTCTTGTAAACTCTACACTTGTGTGTCTTGGAATCTATTGAATGCATAAGAGAGCATAAAACTTATGTTTGAATCATAAATAGCTTTGAGTAAAATCTTAATGATCAAATGTTTTGATAACGGTTTTTAAGTTCAAAAGAGTTTGTATGATATATCTTTTGATCCTAAATGATTTCAAACATTTTAAGATTGATTTTCAAGTGTTTTCACAAAGTTTGGACGAAAGTTCAGACGTCCAAACTGTGACATGGTTACTGTTTTTCTAGAGAAGTTCGGACGAAAGTTCAGACCCAGAGGAGCAAGTTCGGACGTCCGAACTTCCCTGAAACTAGCCGTTACTAGCCGATTTATAGCTGTTGAAAATGATTTTTAAACTCTATAAAAGCCATAAACTCTAGAATTTTTGTAGGTTTTGAATCTCTTAGAAATCTAAACATTCTAAATCATTTGCAAATATCAAAGCTCTCTTTTTTCTTGTGCTTTCAATTGATCATTCAAGATTCCAAAGACAACAAAGTGAAGAAGTGCTACATTGTGTAATCATCCACCAAGAAGTGGTAACATCTTATTCATTTTTCATCTCAATTCTATTTTCTACTTTCCCAATATACAAGGTTATCTTGTAATGTAAAATCCTTGTGGTAAGGGTGAGCCATAGACTAGATTAATCAAGGTTGTACTGTAAAATCCATGTGTGGATGAACCTTGATTAGATTAGTCTTTAGGTTATTTTTAGATATAAAATCCTTGTTTAAGGGTCAGCCTTGTTTGAAGAATTGCAATAGAGATTGTGAGAGTAAAACCATTGTGTGGTGAGCCTCTTATGTAATTGTTGAACTTGAGTATATAGTAGATTGTTTAAAATCCTTGAGTATAGACTCAAGGTAGTGGAGGTAGATCTTGAGAAGATCGAACCACTATAATTGCTTGTGTTCATTGCACTTGATTTGTTTATTGCCTTGTTATTGATTTGATCATTCTCTCATCAAGTTAAGTAATCATAATTTGCACCAACTAAGTTTGTAAAGTAAATAGTTTTTGAAAATTAGTCAAAGACCTAATTCACCCCCCTTAAGTCTTTCAGTTTCAAACTTACCTTATTTGGAAGGATCTTCCACAAATAGACCTCCCTTATTTGATGGAACAAATTATACATTTCAAAAATCTAGAATTAAGATATAAATTTGTTCTATTAACTTTGATTTGTGGAATATCTTTGAGAAAGGTCCTTATGTACCAATGAGGCGGCGAGCCGATGGAGTAACAAGAGAACCAAAGCCTATGGACAAATACAATGAAAGTGACTCACGAAAAATGACCTTGACCATCTTGAATTGTGCTTTGGATGTCAATGAATACAACCGAGTAAGTGGATGTGATATTGCTCGTGACATGTGGAGACTTCTTCAAGTAACTCATGAAGGCACAAATCAAGTGAATCAGTCAAAGCTTGATATACTAGTGAGAGATTATGAATAATATACTATGAAGCAAGGAGAGAGCATTAGTAACATGTTCACAAGATTCACAAACATCTCAAATGGACTGAAGTCATATGAGAAGAATTACTCACTTGGTGAACAAAATAGAAAGATCTTGGATGCTCTACCCAAGTCTTGGCAACCAAAAACTCTTGCAATTGAATAATCAAAAGACTTGAAGGTTCTTCTTCTCGAGGAACTCATTGGATCATTGCTCACTCATGTGATGAAGGTAAAAAGATTAAATGATCTTGAAGATGAGAAGAAAGGGAGAAAAGGAGTAGTACTTAAAGCCTCCTAGAATCAAAGTGAACAAGAGGACTCATCTAGTGATGAAGATAAAGATGGAGAAGATGATAAAATGCCCATGGTAGTTAAGAAGTTCAAGAAATTCTACGAAAAGGGATTTCTCAAGAAAGGAAAGAGGCCCTTCAAGAAAGGAGGACAATCATCTTCATTATTCAAACCTCAATGTTATGAGTCCAAGAGTACCGAAAACCTTGTAGCCGATTGCCATCAAGCAATGGAGATGGAAAGAGATGCTAAATTGAAGAAGACAAAGTCTATTAAGAAAGGCAAAGGATTGGTAGGCACTTGGGATCAACAAGCCAATGAAGATAGTGGAGATGACAATGATGAAAGAACAAATTTGTGCTTCATGGCTATGGATGATGAGGTACAATCTATTCCCTCAACTTCTACACATTGTGATGATGACATTGATGATCATTGTGAATTTCTTGTAGATATGTATAGTGAACTAAAAAAGGTTGAAAAAAGAAACAAAGAAATGAGATTCAAGATCGATGATATATTGAAGGAAAACTCAAAACTATTTCGTGAAAATAAAAAAACTTCTTGAATCCATTGATTGCCTAAATATTGAAAAAGAAGTTTTAAATGTATCTTTTCAAAACATCTCTCTTGAAAACAAATCTCTTAGTACCAAAATATCTTCTCTAGAAAAAATGATTGTGGATTATGATTATTTGAAAAAGAAAGTTGATGATCTCACCTTATGTGTTGAAAAATTCACAAATGGTAGAGACAATCTTGACAAGCTACTTGGATCTCAAAAATATTCTTTTATTAAAAATGGTCTTGGATACAATCATGTAAATAGTGTTTCAAACTACAAAAATTATTTTGTTAAGGCTACATCTGCCTCTATGCCTCATACATGTTGTACCTATTGTGGTAAAAATGGTCACAAGGCCACTAGATGTTTTCTGAAAAGAAAAGCTAAGAGTGGTGTTAAAACCATTTGGAGAGCTAAGGGAACTATCACTAACCCCCTTGGATCCAAGAAAATGTGCGTACCAAAAGTCACTTCCTCTCATTTGTTCTTGGTACATATTCCCTCAAGATCAAGTTCCACAAAGTGGTTTCTTGATAGTGGATGTTCAAGGCATATGACGGGGAATGTTTCTCTCATTAGTGAACTTCAAGCCATGAGTGATGGATTTCTCACATTTGGTGATAAGAAGGAAGGAAGAATTCTCAGAGTAGGTAATATTGGTAAAGGATCTTTCCCTCTCATTAAACAAGTTTTACTTATTGATGACTTGAAATATAACTTGATTAGCATAAGTCAATTATGTGACAAAGGATGCAAAGTTGAGTTTAAGTGTGATACATATACCATTCTTGATAGTATAAGTGGAAAAACCATTTTTGTTGCAAATAGAGTTGGGAATGTATATGTGCTATATCTTGATGAACTTGTTACAAATGATGTTAAGTGTCTTGCCATTCATGATAATGATGGTTTTCTTTGGCACGGAAGACTAGGTCCTGTGAGTATGGATTTGTTGAACAAGCTTTTCTCTCAAGATTTGGTGAGAGGATTGCCAAAAATGTGTTTTGAGGAAATTTTCCTTTGTGATGCATTCCAATATGGAAAACAAACAAAAACACCTTTCAAACCCAAGAAAATGGTTTCACCACCAAAACCCCATGAACTTGTTCATATGGATTTATTTGGACCAATGAGAACCACTAGTCTTGGTGGTAAGAGGTATTCATATGTAATTGTTGATGGTTTTTCAAGATTCACTTGGATACTCTTTTTATCTCAAAAAGATGAAACATTTCATGAATTTGTAAAACTTTTCAAAAATGTTCAAACCTCAATTGATTGTAAATTAATTTCCATTAGAAGTGACAACAGGAGAGAATTTTACAACCAATATTTTACTAAACTTTATGATGAAAATGGTATTTTTCACAATTTTTCGATTGCCAAAACACTTCAACAAACTAGGGTTGTTGAAAGGAAAAATCCTACTTTATAAGAAATCCTACTTTTCGATTGCCAAAATAGTTCAGGGCAGAAGCCATAAACACTGCAAGCTATGTTAAGAATAGAGTTTTTTTGAGGCCATTTTTGAAAAAACCACCTTTTGAACTTCTATTTGGTAGAATCCCATCTAATGCCTATTTCAAAGTGTTTGGTTTCAAGTGTTTCATATTGAATATACGTGACAACTTGGAAAAGTTTGATAGAAAATTGGATGAAGGCATATTCCTTGGTTATTCCTCTAACAAGAAAGCTTATAGAGTTTTCAATAAAAGAACCTTATGTGTTGAGGAAACCATACATGTGATTTTTGATGAATCTAACAACTACTTGGATAGAAATGATGATGATGATGTAGGTACATCCATGAATGATAATCAAACTCATCTTCGAGCTCCAACCTTGGAAGATCATGCCAATGAAGAAGAAATGATTGAGCAACAGCAAGACAATCAACATAGTGGTGATCAAGAGCTACCAAAGGATATAAGATTTGTAAAATGCCATCCTAATGAGCAAATCATTGATGATGTATCTCAAGGTGTTAGAACAAGATGGTATTTCAATGACAACTTTGCACTTTTATCTCACATTGAGCCTAAAAATATTGATGATGCATTATGTGATATTTTTTATTGTTGTTGTGCAAGAGCAATTAAATCAATTCAAAAGAAACAAAGTTTGGATTCTTGTCCCAAGACCCCATGATCACCCCATTGTTGGTACAAAATGAGATTTTATAAATAAACTTAATGAATCCGGAGAAGTGGTTAGAAACAAGGCTAGACTTGCTGCCCAAGGATTCAATCAGGAAAAGGGTATTGATTAAGATGAAACTTTTGCTCTGGTAGCTGGACTTGAATCTATAAGAATGCTTTTCGTATTTGCTTGCATCAAAGGTTTTAAGTTATTTCAAATGGATATCAAAAGTGCTTTTCTAAATGGTTTTCTTGAAGAAGAGGTTTGTGTAGAACAACCTCTCGTTTTTTCTCATGAAAAGCATCCTAACCATGTCTTCAAACTTTTCAAAGTTTTGTATGGTTTAAAATAAGCTTCTAGAGCTTGGTATGAAAGATTTAGTGGTTTTCTTCTTTCAAAAGGATTTTCAAGAGGAAAAATTGACATTACTCTTTTCATAAAAACCTTTTTGCAACAATGATCTTTTACTTGTGCAAATATATGTTGATGATATCATATTTGGAACTACTAATGTTTCACTTTGTGAGGAATTTGCCAAGTTAATGCAAAGTGAGTTCGAAATGAACATGATGGGAGAACTCAATTTCTTTCTTGGGCTACAAATCAAGCAAACCAGGGCTGGTACCTTTATAAATCAATCCAAGTATACCAATGAACTCTTGAAGAGATTTGGAATGAACTAAGCTAAAAGTATAAGCACTCTAATGAGTTCATCAACTAAACTTGACAAATATGAGAAAGGTAAAAACATTGATTAAAAGGTATATAGAGGTATGATTGGTAGTCTACTTTATCTTACTGCATTGGTAGTCTACTTTATTTTACCGCAAATAGACCGAATATTATATGTTTATTTGCTAGATTACAATCGTGTCCTAAAGAGTCTCATTTAGTTGCCATGAAATGTATTCTTAGATATTTAATCAATACACATTATTATGGCATTTGGTTTTCAAAATCCTCTTCTTCCAATCTTGTTGCATATTCAGATGATGACTATGTGGGATGCAAAGTCGAGCGTAAAAGTACTAGTAATCATTGTCAATTTCTTAGTAATTGCCTAGTATCTTGGTATAGTAAGAAACAAGCATCTGTATCATTGTCTACCGCCGAGGCCAAATATATCGCCGCCGGTAGTTGTTGTGCTCAAGTGCTATGGATAAAGCATACTTTACTTGATTATAATGTTGATTTCAAATGTGTGTCAATTCTATGTGACAACACAAGCTCCATCAATATAAATCCCATCCAACATTCTAGAACTGAACATATAGAGATCAAACATCATTTCATCAGGGATCATGTAGCTAAAGGTGATATTTGTTTAGACTATGTGAATACCAATGATCAAATTGTTGATATATTTACCAAGCCTTTGGC
Source organism: Rauvolfia tetraphylla (assembly GCA_030512225.1). NCBI lineage: Eukaryota > Viridiplantae > Streptophyta > Magnoliopsida > Gentianales > Apocynaceae > Rauvolfia > Rauvolfia tetraphylla. Next base: position 5,030,808 of record JAJQKT010000024.1, on the reverse strand, counting down.
CGAGGAAAGGTTTTGCTACCTTAGAAGAAGCTTGGGTATTACAAAATTCAATGAATAATATGTGTGTTGAAATGTGGCAAAAAATAGAAAAAAATTGGACGTAAGTTCGGACACATTACCTGAAGATCCAGTTGTCCGAATTTGTTGACTTGAAGAAACAAAAATATTCAGACGCAAGTTCGGGTGCTTGACCTAAAATTCGGTCGTTCGAATTTGCTAAATGAAGAGATAGAGAAATTCAGACGCACATTCGGATGCTGACTGAAATTCGGTCATTCGAATTTTGTGATTTAAGTCGTTATTTAAACTGTTCAACTAAACAAATTCTTCATTTTAATTATCCAAATTCTATTTCTTCTTAAAACCCACACCTCTCTCTCGTCCAAACTCAATTTCAATGGAATTTCACCATTATTTTTCATAAAGAACTTGATTTTTGTGTTCTACACACTATGTTTTCCTTGAAATCAATCTCTCTTATTAAAGTTTACCATGGTTTGAACAAAGAGGGAAAATATGGAAAAAGGAAAAGAAAAGGCAAAAAGTAGGAGATGAAGGACTCATCCTTAATGAACCAAGGCGTGTTCAACTTCCTCAATAAAGAATTGGTGTGGAGAGATTCATATCTACAAAGGCTGCTATTGAATTTGAAGAATGGAGCAAGAGGAGTAGGAAGATCATTATAGGCTATAGATTGGATATGGACAAACTCTCCAATATGGGTAATGTAATATCTCTCTTTGGTGAGATTGGTTGGGATAGTCTACTTGGTATAGATGAAGATTTTTATCCCTTTTTAGTCTATGAATTTTGTGCTAATCTTAAGAAAGATAGGATTGAGCATGTTGGTGGCACTATGATTCAATGGTATTCTTCAAGAGTGTCACAAGTAAATTTTGAAATTAATGATGCCTTGTTGAATCACATATGTGGAGTTGATGATCTTGGAGCTAGATATTACTCATCATGACAACATTCTTATATACATGAATTGGAAATGGAAAATATGTACAAGTTTTTGAATCTTTTGCCCCTATGGTATTGAGTAAATTAGATGGCTTGGATACTCGGGTGAAACATATAGAAGATATATTGTTGAAAAATACACAAAGTGGTGAAGGAACCTCTAGGCCTCAAGGTAATGATGACAAAGAAGATGAAGGAGATAACGAAGGTGAGAAAGAAAGAATGAAAGATGACAATGACGATGAGGATGATGATGAGGACAATAATGGAAATGATGATCAAGGAGGCAATTTCGAGGCCATGGCTAGAGAAGAAGTACAAGAGAAGTCAAGAAAGAAGCCAAGAAGGAAGCCTAATTGAGCAAGTTGATATTACCTCACCATCCACCACTTCATTTGGGCATGGACTAGGGAAGCATGTGATCAAGAAAAGGCAATCCAAGAAATCCTCTCAATTGGCTATCACTCCAAGCTAAGAGCAAGAAGACTAAGCTTTCTAAACATTTTCTTATTTCACTTATATACTTTGTTTTCATTATTTAGTCCTATGCCATGCTTACTTTGTGTATCTATAATAGATTATGCTTTGAAGCTCATGCTTTATTTTTGGCATTCTCATGTTTTATCTTTATGGTATAATGTAAATTTCTAGATTATGAGCTCAATGATGATATCCTAGTATTGAGAGCTTATATTTTTATATTTGCATCACTTTCATCACCCTATATTTGAACGATGGCAAAAGGGGGAGAAACAATTAATGCAAAATGGTTGTTAAATGGCAAAATAGCATGGGGGTTGGCACAATTGTTTAATTGATTATATGGCCTATTACGCATTGAATTTCATTTGGTATATGCATTGATTGACTAGGATATTTATAAATGAATTCTATGTTTGATATTGGTTGCAAGCATTTGAGATGACTTAACCAAAAAATTCGGACTTGAAATTTGGATGCAAGATTGAAATTCGAACGCATGTCCTAAAATTTGGATGCATCCATATGTTGTTGTTAAAAAGTGCTCTTTTGTTATTCAAATCAATTCAAACCTATTTTAATCTCTTCTATTATGGTTGAACAACCTTAAGGAAGCTTCATTTCAGTTTGAACAGTTAGCATGTTGAATTTATTGTAATTTGGACTCATAATCCACAATTCAAATGTTTTCTAAAAAATTAGCATAATTTAAGGGGGAGCTTTGCTAACTATTTCTAACCTTTAAAACCTCTTTCAAAAGGTTTTTATACTTTCTTAAATGCTACATCTTCTAGTTTTATGGAATGATGAAGGTTTGTGGAGGTTGGGCCATAGGCTCATTTTGAGCCATGTTTATGTCACTTTGCTATATTATGTTTAAAATTGATTTTCAATTGGTATCATCTCAAATTAGTATAGAACATAAATCCTTCTATGTGCTTAAATGTCTAAATTCATCATATTTTGCATCAAAGTTTGTTATCATAAAAAAGGGGGAGATTGCAAGTCCTACGGGCAAATCATGTTGTTTTGATTAGTGACAAACATTGATAAGGGCAACGTCCCATGGAGATCATATTGATTAACCTTGATATAGATTAATATGCCTATATGGTGTGTGATAGGATTTTTGGATTGAGAAGAAAGCAAGTCTCATTGCCTTGAAGCTAAAAGCGCATGAACAACTCAAGTTTATCAAAGTTGTTAGAGTTGATTCAAGATTGTTGAAGGTTTTGAAAACCTTAGTGTAGGTTCACTATGCATTATAGGTATATCTTTGTAAACGTTGCACTCTTTTATCTTTGGAATTTAAATGTTTTTCAAGAGAGCTTCAAACTTGGTTTTTAAATCTCAAATGATCTATCTTACAAATATTTTTACCAAGTTCTCAAAGATGGCCTTTGGACTAAAAGCCTTCTAAATGATCCATCTCATAGTCCAAAAATATTTCAAACTTGTTGTGTTTGATTTTTAATCATTTTGACTGAGTTTGATTAATTCGGACTCCAATTCAGAAGTCTGAATTGGAACATGACTGCTGAATTTTAGAGAAATTCAGACAATCATTCGGACCCTTGTGTCCTACTGAATTTGCCCTGGCAACCTCATGACAAAGAAATTCAGACGGCCATTCGGGCACTTGTGTCCTGCTGAATTTACTATTACTAGTCGTTACTAACCTTTATTTGAATGTTGAAACCTATTTTCAAACCTTATAAAAGACATAAACTTTAGACTTTGAGTAGTTCTTGTGATTTAAAGATTCCTTACTCTTCCCAATCATTCTCTATCAAAAAGTTCTCTTCTTTCTTGTGCTAAAAAGTTCAAATTCAAGATTTCTTAGACAAAAAAGGTGAAGGTGTGCTAATTTATCATCATCTACCAAGTTGTTGGTAACTTCCCTATCTCATACTTAATTTAATTGTTGCTTTCAAGGTTATCTTGTTGATATAAAACTCTTGTGTTAGGGTGAGCTTTGATTAGTTGTATTTGAGAAGAGGTTATGGTGTAAAACCTTTAAGGATGAGCCTCTATTGTATGATTTGATCAACTTGTGATTCTAGTTGAATTTGGTTAAAATCCTTGAGTTGGATGCTCAAGGTACTAGATGTATATCTTGAGTGATCGAACCTATATAAATTGCTTGTATTGCCTCTTGTTCTCTACCTTCTTTAAACTTGACTCTTATTGCATTTGACTAGCATATCTTGTGAAGTAGTAGATCACAACCATCTTTCAAATCAACTTTGTCAAAAAGGAAAAAGTTTTTGAAAATTAACCAAAGGCCTAATTCACACCCCCTCTTAGGTCTTTTAATTTTTATATTACAAAAACCTCTCCAAATTTATTTAGTTGTTTCACTATCACACTTCATGTAATTTTTATTAGTCTCTGTATAAATCTCATTAAATTTGAGGTACAAAGGCAAATATGCATTTAAAAAGAAAAAGAAAAATTTAGAGATACCGAAGGCCCATCATCAAAGTAATGAGGTTCAGTCTCCCCTATATCCACTCTATTACCACCACTATTCTATTATAATATATTATTCCTTTTTACTTTTCTTGAAAATTTCTTGCCCTTCTATTGATATTATAAATTTGTGAATACATAATCAGGTTGTAACTTGGGAGGTGTATAGAATGATTATTGAAAATCTTTAATTGCGTATATCTTATAGAATTTGATAATTGCACTTAGTAAGAAAAAAAATTTGGTAATTGCTTATGACAATATTATCTTTCGCTTTAATACTTTTTTTAGCAACTATTTTCTTTCTTTAATTCTTTAAATTATCTACGTTGAGCCTACCTTACAACTAACTTTTCCAAATTAATTGTCTCTCTATGTAACTCCCAAATAATTGCCATAGAGATACCAAAGACCATCAAAATGACAATAATTCATTTCAAAAAAATAAAAAATAATTTTTCTAAAAGGCATTTTAAGCTATTCAAAAAAGGAAAAAACAAACAAGTTTAAATCATCATGACACATAGTCTTACTTTTAGTATAGTATAGATTAGATAAGAAAATATTACCCTGAATTTCTCAATGTTACATATTGACATTGTCATAGTTCAACCATTCAATGCTGCTGCTAGGTTTCTTGCACATCTTCCTGTTTGCACTATACGGTGTCTGAAATTTCATTTTTGATTTAGTTTCTCTCCCACTAATATAGCTTCACTTAGATACTTTGCATACCACATGTTTAAAGTGATATTTGTAAATCTCTTCATAAACTAAATTTTACCTTTTATCTTTCTATATAGACAAAAATTAAATAAGCGTAAGCAGTTAAAGAACATTTGCTTCAGCTTTTTAATGTGTATAAGAGAAATATCTGTTGTGAAAACCGTAACTCTAGCAGCTTAAAATAGGAAAAGTCTTTATCTATGTCCTTTTCCTTCTGTTGCAATATTAATTTGATCTAATAATTCTGGCTTGGTTATTGGTCAGTGCCAGAGTACTACATTCTCCTGATTCTTCAATCTTTTATGTTAAGCCTAGATTTAGAGTTTCTTCCCTTTTCATGGTTATTGCTATTGATCGCTCAAAAAGATGTTGTGGATTCTTGTTTCTCATATAGCTTTCCAATTTCACTGTCTTCTTTTTCCAGGAGTAAAAGACACAGCATCATTGGAGACACTTTTGGTATTCTCTCAACAGTGTCATACAGCTTATTTACAGGTACTTCCTGGAAATTGGAAAATGGCATGTCACTGTTGTTAATTTGGATTCATACTTCCATTAGATACAATTGATAAAAGTGCTTCCTATAATTAACATTAAGTTATTGAACTCCTCAAGTACAATGCTTCTTAAGAAATCTGTTGGATCAAATGGAGACAAGGTTCATATGAAGAAGTGTTTTGGATACATTGGACTCTTTACCATCCTTGGCCTTTGGTGGCTTAGCAAGTATTGTATTTGAAATACCTAAGAGGGGGGGTGAATTAGGTATTTAGCTAATTTTCGCAAACTTAAACCTTTTAAGCGTTTAGACCAAGAACAAGTTATGTAAGCTAATTATAGATAATTGATAGCAAAACAATAATGAAAGCAATAGAAAAGAACTCAAACAATTTATAGTGGTTCGATCCTCAAGATCTACGTCCACTACCTTAAGCTCACACTTAAGGATTTCAACAAATCTACTAATTGCTCAGGTTTACAAATTACAAGAGAGGTTCACCACACTTTGGTTTTACACTCACAACCTCTTCTAGTAATTTCTTACAATACAAGGCTCACCAACCTATGGTTTTATATCTCAAACAACCTTGAATCACAACTTCAAGGATCACCCTTATCTAAAGGGTTTTATGTTATCAAGATAACCTTGCTAGAGCTAGTAGATCAACACAATTGAATAAGTAAAGGAGAGTGTGTAGAAGTTACCACTTGATGGTAGATATTACACAAATTTGCACCTTCACACTTTGATGTCTTTGGATGGATCAATTGAATGCACAAGACATAAGAGAGCTTAAGAAATGTTTGCTAAATGCTTTTGAATGCTTGGAGTTTTCAAGATTTCAAGAGTTACAAAAATTTGCATGTTTATGGCTTTTATAGAATTTGAAAATCTGTTAAAACGTTCATAAAACGGCTAGTAACGGCTAGTTTCGTAAAAATTCGGACGACCGAATTTCTTGGTTGCGTCCGAATCTTCGTCCGAATTTCTCTGGATGAATAGTAATCATGCTGAGAACAAAAATTCGGACGACCGAATTTTTTTTGCTGCGTCCGAATCTTCTTCCGAATTTCTCTGGAAGAACAGTGACCATGCTGAAGGCCAAAAATTCGGACGACCGAATTTTTTGGCTGCGTCCGAATCTTCTTCCGAATTTCTCTGGAAGAATAGTAGCAAACTTTTGCTACAAAATTCGGACGACCGAATTTTTTGAAAGAATTTTCAAACTTTGTAAAATCATTTGAAATATAACTTCAATGAGTTTGAAAAACATTTGATATATATAGAAAACTTTATTAACTATATTTAAGCTTGAAAAACATGAACATATGAAGTTTATAAACATATCTTATAGAAAGATTCATTCAAAGCCTTTTAAGATCATAAGATTATTTTTATGCTCTCTTATGCATTCAATGATAACCAAGACATGCAAGTGTAGAGTTTACATAAGAATTTACCTAAAAGTTAAATGCACTCTACACTTCAAGTCTTCAATGCTTTTTGATCATCTTTTAGAACAACATTCTTCAAACTTCAAATACTTGCTTAAGTGAAGTTGTTCTTGAACTTTTGCTTCAAAGCAATGAGACTTCATACTTCTCAAATTACAGAACCTATCACACAATAATCAAACATTTTAGTCCTCATCAATATTTGTCATTAATCAAAACTATATAATTTGCCCTTAGGGCTAACAATCTCCCCCTTTTTGATGATGCCAAACTTTGATGCAAAATGTGATAGATTAAAACAATGTAGTACATTGAAGTATTGATGTCAATGATAGAAAATAACCAATTTAGCACATTGACATTACAAAAGGCTCATTATGAGCCTATGACCCAACCAACCTCCATTAATCTCCTTCCTTCCAACACAACTAGAATAGAAGGTATAATATTTAAGCATTTAGAAAAGATTCTAAGAGAGGTTTTAAGGTTGTAAAAGTTTAACAATACTTCCCCTTAGATTGTGCTCATTTTTCAACACATTTGGACTAGAGATATCATGCGTCCGAATTTTTTTGCATAGCAAGTCCAAACTTTAAAATAAGTAAAATGAAAGCTGCAAATTTTGTAAATAAGCTTTCCTAAGGTTGTTCAAACATAGAGGAAGAGATTAAAACCAGTTTGAATCAATTTGAACAACAATAGAGCACATTTTGGCAACAAAATATGCATGCATCCGAATTTCGAACATGCATCCGAATTTTTCTGATCTTGCATCCGAATTTTTTAAATCTTCAGTCCAAAAATTATAATAACTTCAATATAATGAATGCCTAAGGTTGTTCAAACATACTAGAAGAGATTAAAACAGATTTAGATCAATTTGAACAACAATAGAATACTTTTTGGTAACAAGTTATAGCTCATGCATTCAAATGTTTTCATAGAGTTTTCATAGAGTAACAATTCAAGAGCAAGTTATTCATGTACAGAAAACACACAGAAAACATCTATAGGATGCATATAAAAAAAATTCATATGCAAAAAAATTCATTATCTCATCACATAGCAGTTTTTCACACTCACATAGCAGTTTTTCACACATTTTGTCATCCTCATTTTTTCTCCCCCTTTTGTCATCAGTCAAAGATGGGGTCAATGAAAATGAGATTAACAATTTAACACATAAAGGAAGCTCTCATCACTGAGATTTCATCATTGAGCTTCACTATTACGTGAAGATGCAAGAAAAATTCGAAGAAGATTATAACATTAGATGCATAATTAAAAATTTAAGTAACTTAAAGCAAGTAAATAGAATGGAAGAGATGCTTAGTCTTGTGATGTTGATGAAGAGGCTCTGCTAATCCCTTTCTAGATGGCCAAGTGCTTCACTCTTCCTTGGCTGAATGAAATGTGTGACGGTGAGACAATTTCAGCTTGAGCTACTTGGCTTCCCTCGCCTTTTGTGGTTCTTCTTCTTCTTCTTCTTGTTCGCCACTGTCTCATCATCTCCTCCTTGGTCATCCCCATCATCACTGTCATTATCTTTGTCTTTCTTATCTTTCTCTTCATCATCTTCCTCATTTCTATCTTGAGGCCTAGAGGGTCCTTCACCACTTTGAGTATTTCTCATTAGGATTTCCTCAATGTGTTTCACTCTACTCTCTAGTCCATCTAATTTTCCTAGAACCATTGGAGCAAATGATTCAAAGAACTTATACATCTTCTCCATTTCCTTGACTTGATTGTTCAAGGCCTCTTGGAATGATTTGGCTATTATGGTGTCACCTCTAGTTATTCCTTCACCACTTGACTCATCTTTAGTTTCTTCTTCAACTACCCTTCTTTTTGTTGGTGGTTGCTCCCCTCACTTGAAGTGTCATGCTTTCTTTTTGTCTTCATTTCTCTTGCAAGGGTCTCTTCCCTCATCTTCATCATCTTCATCCTCCTCCTTTTCCTCTTCTACACTTTCAGATCCTTTCCTTTCTTCCTAATCTTTTTGGAGAGGATCCTCTTTTTTGTCTTCCATAATCCATCATCATCAAGGATAAGCTGCATTCTCTTAAGAGATTCATCAGCTGTATATTTCTCCACTTTTAAAAGCTTGTCCTCTTCCTAGAAGTTTAATCTTAAAATGCTTAAAGATCTTGGTTAACAGTCTTCCATAGGGGAATGCCTTGGTTACTGTTTTTCTAGCAGTAATCATGTGTCTTAAGGCTATATATCCAAAGTTGAATTTCCTCTGTTCATGCAGGGCCAACATTAATACCATATGCATATTCCCTACTGATGATTTATGTCCAAAGTTAGGAACTATCATAGTAGTTACCATGTGATGCAATACCCTACCTCTAGCATCCAAATTCTTGATTTCCCTCTCTTTTATAGATCTAAACTCTCTTCCATTTGTAAATGCTTGTTCAAATCTATCATATGTAAAGAGTTGACGATCATAGCAATGCATTGAGGGTGCATAATATTTAGCTCCACTGTCACTTACCCCCACAAATTCGTTAATCGGATCTTCACTTAATTCAATATCAACTTGGGATACTCTAGTTGAATACCATTGTATCCTATCATCCCCAACAATCTCAGTTCTTTCTTCCTTTAGGTTTGCATAGAATTCATATACCAAGGTGGGATAAAAATCTTCATTAATAAACAACAAACTACTCCATCCAACATCATGGAAACAAGACAAAACCATATCCATACTAGATAGTTTATCAACATCCACCTTATATCCAGGAATAATCTTTCTACTATTCTTATTCCATTCATCAAATTCATGAGTAGATTTGATAGAGATAAACCTGTCAACTCCAGATTGTGTTTGAGGAATGTGAATCCTTCTTGGTTGGTTGAGGATTGGGTCTCCATTTCCTTCCTTAGCCTTTCCTTTTCCTTTCTCAACATTGGGCTTCTTTGTTCTCACCATGATGTTTTCTCTTGAGAAGGGTTGGTTTTCTGTATGAAATTAGGGCTTAAAAGTTTAAAAATGAACGCAAATCGGGATGAGACTGTGTGAATTTGAAGAGATTTTGATTCGGACGTGAATGGGTATGAGAGGTTTTGAAAGGATTTAAAATTCGGAAGTTATAATGTTTGGAAGAAACCGTTCGATTTTCATTTAAATAGATGCATCCGCAAAAATTTGGACGACCGAATTTTAGGTCTCACGTCCCGAATTTTTGGTCGAAAGTTTCTGTCTTTGATTCAGAAAAATTCGATCGACCGAATTTTCTCGTCCTCACGTCCGAATTTTTGATCAATAAATCTCTGTTTTCATCACAACATTAATACACACATTAGTCATTGAATTTTGAAATTCCTAAGAGTCTTCTTAGGTGATTAAACCTTTCCTCAGCCCAAAGGCTTTGTAAATATGTCAACAATTTGATCATTTGTGTTTACATGTTCTAAGCATATATCTTTCTTAATCACATGATCACGAATGAAATGATGTTTTATTTCTATATGCTTTGTCCTAGAATGTTGAATGGGATTAATGCTCAAATTGATGGCACTAGTGTTATCACATAGTATAGGCACACACGTAAATTTAAGACCATAATCAAGTAAAGTATGTTGCATCCATAATAATTGTGCACAACAACTTCTCGCAGCTATGTATTCAGCTTTCAGCTGTGGATAAAGATACACAAGCTTGCTTTTTTACTAAACCAAGACACTAGACAACTACCAAGAAATTGACAATGACCACTTGTACTTTTACGCTCAACTTTACATCCAGACATAGTCGACGATCGAATATCCAATAAGTTCAAAAGATGAAGTTTTAGAAAACCAAAGACCATAGTCATATGTGTCAATCAAATAACGAAATATTCGTTTGATGTAAATTAGATGAGATTCTTTAGGACATGATTGGAATCTAGCACACAAGCAAACAAAGCAAACATAATATCCGGTCTACTAGCAGTGAGATAGAGTAAACTTCCAATCATACCTCTATACAATTTCTCATCAATACTTTTACCTTTCTCATCTTTGTCAAGTTTAGTTGATGAACTCATAGGAGTACTTATTCCTTTTGCTTGATTCATTCCAAATCTTTTCAATAGCTCCTTAGTATATTTTTTCTTGATTGATGAAGACTCCATCCTTGGTTTGCTTAATTTGTAGTCCAAGGAAGAAACTTAGTTCTCCCATCATGCTCATCTCAAATTCATTTTGCATAGTTTTAGCAAACTCTTCACAAAGAGAAATATTAGTAGAACCAAAAATAATATCATCAACATAGATTTGTACAAGCAAAATATCATTTTTAGAAGATGTTTTAATAAAAAGAGTTGTGTCTACTTTTCCTTTAGTAAAACCTTTTGTGAGAAGAAAACCACTTAATCTTTCATACCAAGATCTTGGAGCTTGTTTCAGTCCATATAGAGCTTTGGTTAGCTTATACACATAATTTGGAAAATTTTTCATGGATAAAACCAGGAGGTTGTTCTACATAAACCTCTTCTTCAATAAAACCATTTAGGAAAGCACTTTTAACATCCATTTGAAAAAAGTTTAAAACCTTTAAAGCAAGCAAATGCTAAAAGTATTCTTATAGATTCTAATCTGCTCACTGGAGCAAAGGTCTCATCATAGTCAATGCCTTCTTCTTGGTTGAAACCTTGAGCAACAAGTCTAGCTTTATTTCTAACTACTTCTCCTAGTTCATTTAACTTATTTCTAAAAACCCATTTTGTACCAATAACAGAATGATCATGAGGTCTAGGAACAAGAGACCAAACTTTATTTCTTTCAAATTGATTTAGCTCTTCTTCCATAGCAATAATCCAGAAATTATCACACAATGCATCATCAATATTTTTTTGGTTCAATATGAGATAAAAAGAGCGAAGTTATCAATAAAGTACCGCCTTGTTTTTACCCCCTTGAGAGACATCACCAATGATTTGCTCCTTAGGATGACCTTTTGCATATGTGATATCTTTTGGAAGTTCTTGATCATTTCTTGATTGACCATCTTGTTCTTGCTCCATTATTTCTTCTTCTTTGGCATGATCTTCCATTGTGGGTGCTTGGTGTTGAGTATGATTTTCAACCATTGATGTACTCGTGTCATCTTCATTTCCTCTTTGAAGATAAATGTTAGATTCATCAAAGGTTACATGAATAGTTTCTTCAACACACAATGTTCTTTTTATTATAAACTCTATATGCCTTTTTATTTGATGAATAACCAAGAAAAATTCCTTCATCTGATTTTCTATCAAACTTCCCAAGATAGTTGCTAGTGTTTAAAATGAAGCATTTACAACCAAAAACTTTGAAATAGACAATTGATGGAGTTTTGTCAAATAAGAGTTCAAAAGGTGTTTTTCTTATAAAAGGTCTTAGTAAAACTCTGTTCATGATATAACAAGCTGTATTAATGACTTCAGCCCAAAAATACTTTGGTAATGAGTTTTCACAAAGCATTGATCTAGCCATTTCTTGTAAGGTTCTGTTTTTCCTTTCAACAACACCATTTTGTTGAGGTGTTTTGGCAGCTGAGAAATTGTGAGTAATACCATATTCATCACAAAATTTTGTAAAGTCTTGATTACAAAATTCTCTTCCATTATCACTTCTAATAGAAATCAGTTTGCAATCAAGAGAGGTTTGAACCTTTTTGAAGAGTTTTGAAAATTCATGAAATGTTTCATCTTTTTGTTGTAAGAAGATTACCCATGTAAATCTTGAAAAATCATCAACAATCACATAAGCATAGCTTTTACCACCAAGACTAGTAGTCCTCATAGGTCCAAATAAATCCATATGAATTAGTTCAAGAGGTTTTGTGGTAGAAACCATTTTCTTTGGTTTAAAAGATGTTTTTGATTGTTTTCCATATTGACAAGCATCACAAAGGTGAGTTTTATCAAAATGCAATTTAGGTAATCCTCTCACCAACTCTTGTGTAGAAAGTTTGTTTAATAAATCCATGCTTACATGTCCTAATCTTCTATGCCATAAAAATCCATCATTGTCATGAATGGCAAGACATTTAATATCATTTGTAATAAGCTCATCAAGATACAACACATATACATTACCAAATCTTTTAGCAACAAAGATAGTTTTGTTACTTGCATTGTCAAGAATAGTACAAGTATCACATTTAAACTCTACTTTGCATCCATTATCACATAATTGACTAATACTTAGTAAATTATACTTTAAATCTTCAATAAGTAATACTTTCTTGATAAGAGGAAAAGAACCTTTACCAATGTTACCTATTCCAAGTATTTTCCCTTTCTTCTTATCTCCAAATGTGACAAAACCTTCACTTGTAGTTTGAAGTTCACTAACAAGTGATGCATTTCCAGTCATGTGCCTTGAGCATCCACTGTCAAGGAACCATTTAGTGGCACTTGATCTTGAGGCAAATTGTACCTATACCAAATTTGAAAGGGTGATTTTTGGTACCCATATTTTTTTGGGTCCAAGGGGGTTAGAAAAAGTTTCTTTGACCTTCCAAATGGTTTTGACACCACTTTCTACTTTTCTTTTGACAAAACATCTAGAAACCTTGTGTCCATGTTTACCACAATAAGTGCAGCAAATATGTGATCTAGAATAATAAGATTCTTTAACAAAAGATTTTCTCTGTTTTGGAGCAGAATAATCATGAATAAAACCAAGACCATGTTTTACAAATGAAGGTCTTTGATAGCCAAGTAATTTATTCAAATTTTCCCTTCCATTTGTAAATCTCTCAATGCATAAAGTTAGATCATTAACTTTCCTTTTTAGAAGCTCATGATCTTTTATCATTAACTCAAGAGAAATAATTCTGGTGCAAAGCTTTTTGTTTTCAAAAGATATATTTTGTATAGTTGTATTCAAAACTTCTTTTTCAATAGCAATGCAACTAATGGTTTCAAGAAGTTTTCCATGTTCAACACATAATTTTGAATTCTCATTGGATAAATCATTTATTTTGAGTTTCATATCCTTATTTCTTTTTGAAGCCTTTTTTAATTCTTCATATAACTCAACAATAAGATCACTGGAATCAATATCATCATCATATATATTTGAGATAGAGGGTGAAGATTGTACCTCATCATCAATGGCCATGAAGCATATGTTGGCCTTTCCTTCACTTTCATCCTCACTTTCCCGTTGATCCCATGTTCCAGCTAGTCCTTTTCCTTTCTTGGCAGATTTCTTTCTGTTTTTGCTTTCTCTTTCCCTTTCCAACACTCGGGGACGATCAAGCAATAAGATGCTCAGTACTCTTGCATTCAAAGCATTGAGGTTTATATGATGAAGATTGTCCACTCTTCTTGATTGGCTTTCTTCCTTTCTTGAGAAATTCCTTTTTGTAGAATCTCTTGAATTTCTTCACAGCCCATTGCAATTTCTTCTTCTCCACTTGTTTCCTCCTTCTTCTTCACTTGAAGATTGTTCTTGTTCACTCAAGTTGTTTGAGGCATTAAGCACTACTCCTTTTCTTCCCTTTTCTTCATCCTCCTTGTCATTTAGCCGTTTCATCTTCATTTCATGAGTCAGTAGAGATCCAATGAGCTCTTCAAGTGGAAGAGTCTTCAAATCCTTGGATTCCTCAATGGCAAGTGTTTTAGGTTGCTAGGATTTTGGTAGAGCATCTAAAATCTTTCTGTTTTGCTCTCCCATAGTGTAGCTTTTACCATAAGCTTTTAAGCCATTGAAAATGTTAGTAAATCTTGTAAACATATCACTAATATTTTCACCTTGTTTCATGGTAAACAATTCATAATCTCTAACTAGCATGGCAAGTTTAGATTCTTTAACTTGATTAGTTCCTTCATGTGTAATTTGAAGTAATCTCCACATGTCATGAGCAGAATCACATCCACTAACTCTATTATATTCAGTAACATCTAAAGCACAACTTAATATATTCATGGCTTGATAATTTAAAGTCATTTTCTTAGAATCATGCTCATCAAATTCATCTATGGACTTGGGTACTGAGGTTATTCCATCAGCACTCATTTTCATTGGGACATAAGGATCTTTCTCAATTATGTTCCACAAATCAAAATTAATAGAACAAATATAAATTTTAACTCTAGATTTCCAGAAAGTGTAATTTGTTCCATTAAACAAAGGTGGTCTATTTGTGGAAGATCCTTCTAGGTAAGGTAGGTTTGACATATTAGCCATAGGATCTTTGTCTTCTAGGTTGTTAAACCACACACAGAAGTTCTAGCTCTGATACCAATTGAAATACCAAAGAGGGGGGGTGAATTAGGTATTTAGCTAATTTTCGCAAACTTAAACCTTTTAAGCGTTTAGACCAAGAACAAGTTATGTAAGCTAATTATAGATAATTGATAGCAAAACAATAATGAAGGCAATAGAAAAGAACTCAAACAATTTATAGTGGTTCGATCCTCAAGATCTACGTCCAGTACCTTAAGCTCACACTTAAGGATTTCAACAAATCTACTAATTGCTCAGGTTTACAAATTACAAGAGAGGTTCACCACACTTTGGTTTTACACTCACAACCTCTTCTAGTAATTTCTTACAATACAAGGCTCACCAACCTATGGTTTTATATCTCAAACAACCTTGAATCACAACTTCAAGGATCACCCTTATCTAAAGGGTTTTATGTTATCAAGATAACCTTGCTAGAGCTAGTAGATCAACACAATTGAATAAGTAAAGGAGAGTGTGTAGAAGTTACCACTTGATGGTAGATATTACACAAATTTGCACCTTCACACTTTGATGTCTTTGGATGGATCAATTGAATGCACAAGACATAAGAGAGCTTAAGAAATGTTTGCTAAATGCTTTTGAATGCTTGGAGTTTTCAAGATTTCAAGAGTTACAAAAATTTGCATGTTTATGGCTTTTATAGAATTTGAAAATCTGTTAAAACGTTCATAAAACGGCTAGTAACGGCTAGTTTCAGAAAATTCGGACGACCGAATTTCTTGACTGCGTCTGAATCTTCATCCGAATTTCTCTGGATGAATAGTAACCATGCTGAGAACAAAAATTCGGATAACGGCTAGTTTCAGAAAATTCGGACGACCGAATTTCTTGGCTGCGTCCGAATCTTCGTCCGAATTTCTCTGGATGAATAGTAACCATGCTGAGAACAAAAATTTGGACGACCGAATTTTTTTGCTGCGTCCGAATCTTCTTCCGAATTTCTCTGGAAGAACAGTGACCATGCTGAAGGCCAAAAATTCGGACGACCGAATTTTTTGGCTGCGTCCGAATCTTCTTCCGAATTTCTCTGGAAGAATAGTAGCAAACTTTTGCTACAAAATTCGGACGACCGAATTTTTTGAAAGCATTTTCAAACTTTGTAAAATCATTTGAAATATAACTTCAATGAGTTTGAAAAACATTTGATATATATAGAAAACTTTATTAACTATATTTAAGCTTGAAAAACATGAACATATGAAGTTTATAAACATATCTTATAGAAAGATTCATTCAAAGCCTTTTAAGATCATAAGATTATTTTTATGCTCTCTTATGCATTCAATGATAACCAAGACATGCAAGTGTAGGGTTTACATAAGAATTTACCTAAAAGTTAAATGCACTCTACACTTCAAGTCTTCAATGCTTTTTGATCATCTTTTAGAACAACATTCTTCAAACTTCAAATACTTGCTTAAATGAAGTTGTTCTTGAACTTTTGCTTCAAAGCAATGAGACTTCATACTTCTCAAATTACAGAACCTATCACACAATAATCAAACATTTTAGTCCTCATCAATATTTGTCATTAATCAAAACTATATAATTTGCCCTTAGGGCTAACAGTATTAATAACCTTTTTATTTAAATATCCAGATTTAAGGGTGTCTCTATTAATGTCAGAGGCAAACTAGAATTGTTACCTGAAAAATAGAATGATTTCAAGTCCCAAGGCAATAAATAATTTGTCAGCAAAGTGTTCTGTTGAAAAAGAGATAAACTACTTTTATCGGCACCTTATGCTATCAACTAGTCTTATTCCAATGTTGCAGTACTTATCAGTTCAAATAATATGGTTTATGCTATCTTATATTTTGATGATGCTACATTAGAACTGATATCAAAATTTTTTCGTGGGAGTAACCTCCAATTCATTCCCATATGTGACCTTATACTTCTATTAATGTAGTATGGTCCTTGAATGCTCTCGGTATAGCACCGCAGTTCAAGCTTCCTAATTCAGCATCAACAAGAGAAGCTCAACTCCTAAATAGCATTGTGGTGAGTGTAATTTCTGATTATTTGTGGTATGTACTACTATTCATATTGAAGATTATAAGCTTTTTGAACATATTGTAGATAAAGTTTCATATGTTCTGCCTGGTTCTAGAAATTCATTTATCTGTTTGACCAGATACTCATCAAAAAATTCCTACACTTCAGATGTCCTGACATAATATCTGGATTCACCCCTTTAATTCCAAATTTCATGCTAGATCTTTGGTTGCAGGGCTGGTTATCATTTAGTTAAAAGTATACAAGGGCTCCAGCATCTTCTCTTTACCTAGAAGTTGTTTTGAAATGTTTTCATCCATTTCTAGCTGGAAGGAAAAAGATGTTTTAGGTATTGATCAAGATAAAATCACTTTCCTATAATTAAATATTTTCTAAATAAATTTCAACAAGTAGCCTACTTAGTTTTTTTTCTCCCTTCCTTCCTTCCTTCTTTTAATAAGTTCTAGCCTCCTTATGCTTAACTTATATAAATAAGATCAATTAACATTTGTCCTACCATTTACTTCAGTAGCAAAGTTAATGTGGTTACTTATACATGGGAGAATAATCTCTTATATTTTTGTGCTAAGTCCAATTTAGACACCAAATTTCTAATTATATAGATGCATTTATCTATTTGCCAGATTAGTGGTGTCTTTTTCTAATGCTAATAATTCATATGAATATGAGTAGGGCACTCTCTGTAGTTTGGACTACCCCATTAGTTGTGACACTAAGTATGAACAATACCAGTGGCGATGATCGCAGACGTGTTAATCCACGGGCTTCATTTCACTGCAGTGTATATTCTTGGATGTATTTAGGTACTCTGTGTTTATATTCTGAATTGAAATTCTCTGTCTTCCTGATGAGCATCATTTTTATTTAACAAGCTTGTGTTTTCCTCAGGTGGTTGTTGGATTTCTTGTAGGTAACCTCTCTGACATGTACTCGTTCAAAGAAGATAGTATTCACCAACCAAATGACCTGAACCTTTCATAGTCCTGGAAAATTGTATATCTCTGCTGCATATAAACTTTTTTATTTTATTTTTAAAATCACATATCAAATGGATCGCAGGATATACGAAATGTGCCCCTTTGTCTTGTTTTAGAAAATACTGATGAAATTTCAACAAATTTTCTGTTCAATATTGTCTCTTTCTTTTAGCTTTATATGATAATGAAAGCATGCTTTGTTTTCCTCCCAATTTTATTTCTCTACAACTTCTTGCATTATTTTGTTTTTCTTGAGGGATAATGAAAAAATTTTATTAAAGTGAATATTTTGCCAAAACTACAACCATTACATTCGAGGCTTCACCAAGCTGAAGGTAATCTCTACTCGAATGTAGACCATGTTGTGCATGTAGATGCACAGAATGATTCCCTAAATGATTAATATAATCTAATGAATCACAACGAACATCTTGTGGGAGCAATTTAATAACCTCTAAGATATGCCCTAGAGGAAAAAATTCAAGAGCCAAAACTTCTAGTCCCCAAAAAATGTTTTGTGCCTCACTTTCAATGACTTGAGGAAAATAACCATAATCCTTTGCCAGTTTGAATGCCATTTCATTGCTAGTACTTTTAGCAACGTGTTGTGCACTTGAAAGATCACAATGGTTGGCTTTAGCCGAAAGTATTGTGCCTAGTAGTCCCAAATTATAGCACCACAAGCCCCTTGGTTTTCTTTCGAACTTGTAGGTGCTAAGATGCTTGGTGGTATCCAGACAATATCCACTGAAGCAGACGTAGCTGGTTGGTAATTATCTTTCACTATGTCAATATTTGGATTGGATTTTGTTTGAGAATTTTTGTTTTGATTTTCTTAAAAGTGAATTTTTTGTACAATGAGAGGTGGGACCCAAATAAGATATTTTTAATAATTTTTGGAATAAAATGAAAACCAAACACACACCATTTATTATAGATTCTAATCAAAACTCTTCCCTTAAAAAACAACCAAGTTCCTATGCTTCTAGTATTCCATGCAACTGTGGCAAAAGTAGCAACCTGTTTCTCCTCATAATTTTCCAAAATAAAGCCAATTGAGTCTTTGAAAGAACCAACTCGAGTTTACTCCAAGTCAGGCCGTGCTCAATTTCTTACCAACCCCACATTAAAAAAGACAATGCCTATCTGTTTCAGCAGCTTCATTGATAGAATGCATCACTTCTCTAAACCAATACTTCAATGGAGATTGTGTCTAATTTCCAATCCATTTTGAATTGCTTTCCAAAGAAAGTGCTCCATGCTTCGCAATGCTAGAAGTATCCAAATATTTTACCAAAATCTAGAATATTGCGAAGAGTAAGAACACGAAAAGGATGCTAACCTTCCACTCCTGCAAGAGTATGTTAGATGGTGCCCTGAACGTATTCAGTCAATTCCAGATTTTTTGCAATGCTAGAATTGCTTATTCTTGCATCATATTCTTTTTTTTATCAGTATCCTTGACATCACATTCACTAATAGGAATACTCTTTATGATTTCCAACTCATATTGTGAAGGAGCTGCTGCAGTGAAGGTTCACTCTAGCAATTAGTATTAAGATAGAAGAGGTCATGGACCCTAAACATTTTTGCAATTTCTTTGTGATAGCCTTTTTTTAATATATTACCATTTTCACCACTAAATGTTCCTTTTTCTTTTAGTAGAAGTAAATCCTTAATAAGTTTTGTATCTTCTTTAGTAGTCCAAACTTGATTGCTTCCTCTACTTCGTTGAGATCTAATAGCCATATCTTTAAGTACTAAATTTCAAATAGATTGAGATAAATATAACATAAAAATTAAAAATATATGATGTTTCTAAAAATTAAAGCAATATTGTAAAAAAGTAACAATAATATCATTAAAAAATATAAATAATATTTTATATCTAATTATAAATATCCTTACAAAGTGTCAATAAAAGATATTGTGCATAATTCTTTATTTACTAAACCTGTCTATTTTCCATCCATTCATCAAACATTTCATTAGCTAAATTTAGTTTCCAATTAGTCCATTCTTCAAAGGGTTCAATACTAGTGACTTCTTCACCTTCAAACTCAATATTCTCAATTTCTTTATCTTCTAAATCAGCTTCTAATGGATCTACAAACATTTATCTTCTTATGCGATTGTTTAGAAGACAACAAGCCATTATAGTTCTATTTGAATCTTAATTGTTTGACAATGTGTACTTCTAAGATTTATCCAACGTATCTTTAACAATCCAAAACATCTTTCAATCGCATTCTTGGCTGAAGAATTCATCATGTTAAAAAATTCAGCGAGCGAAGTTGGTTGGTGCCCACCCCCAAGCATTAGATGGTATCTTTGACCTCTAAATGGTGCTAGAAATCCTTTTCTATTCATAATATCCTAAATCCACTAGATAATAGTATTCTATCATACAAAAGAAACTAAACAATTTGATGAGTAATTCAAAAATACCATTAGCTAAAAAATTATTAATTCATATTTTTTATTATAATATAAAATTTATACCATCATAAACTTTCAAACCATTCCTTCTACTTATGGCTTCTCGAAGTACTCTCCCATATGTTGTAGAGCCTTCACATCTTCAGAGCACATATATAAATTGCATATTTTGGGAACATACCCCAAGTACATTAGTAGCAATATCCCCCTTTCTATTTTGATACCTAGGTTTATCAGCTTTAAGTACAAGGACTCCAATAAGTAAGTGTTGTCTAATGTTCCCGGACAATTCTACAATGTTAACTATAATATATAATTGCTAAAATTATCATAACTTAAAACAAGAAATTAATAGTCAATTTATTATGAAATAATTCATAATATGTGGATGTTCATATTAGTTAGTTTTCTAAAGAGAACTAAACTCCCAAAATATTACTCTTTAGTAGATTTGATTTCCTTTCCCTATTTAGATTTTGGGTTTCCATAAACTCTTGTATTATGTGCCTATAAATAGGGCCATATGATAACATTAATAATAGACACATATTAGTCTTGATTCTTCAGTTCTACATTCTTTATTTTCTTTTTCTTTAGTTTTATATTGCTATTCTCCAAACATATTGAGTGTCGCTTTCTATTTATTTCTGCATTGCCAACACTTAAATTCAAAATACGTTATCAACACAAGACTCTACCGCTGAATCTTTGAAGTTTATATGAAGATACGAGTTTCTGCCACCGAAATTTAGAGTTTAATCAAGAAAAAGAGGTATTTTTCTATCATTGAATTTCCATAGCATACCTTACAAAATTGGAATTTTTTGGTCTTGACATTTCTGGAAAGAACTATTTGTCATGTACACTAGATGCTCAAATTCATCTAGATGCAATGGGTCTGGCAGACACCATTGTTGAAAATAATGCAGCATCACCTCAAAATCGGGCAAAAGTTATGATTTTTCTCCGCCATCATCTCCATGATGATCTAAAGGCGGAATATCTTACCATGAGAGATCCACTTGTTTTGTGGAAAGATCTAAAATAAAGATTTGACCACCACAAGATGGTCATTCTACCAAAAGCACGAGAGAATATCGTTGACGTTGATATGTTAGGGAAAACATTCTCTACATTTCACACCTTGAATATTGTCTTGCAGCAACAATATTAGGAAAAAGGCTTAAGATATATGCCAAATTTTTTTTAGCTTTACAATCAAACAAGAAAGGTACTTCTCTTACTTAGTTTTAAATTTTCATAGCAAACCTTAAAACTTAAATGTTTGACTTTTTGAAAAGAGATCATTATATATATATATATATATATATATATATATATATATATATATATATACATGGTCTTAAGGTTCATCTAGATATAGTGTGTCCTGAAGATACCATTTAAGAAATAAAAAGCATCAAAGCTACTTGATTACTAGTATGAAGAAAAAATACAATTACCAGAAGATGATTGTTATATAAGTGCTAATTATGATTTCTTATAAGTGTGCCTAAAAGAGTTTATGTCTTCAGTACGCAAAATTTTATCACATTTAGAACTTCTCCTAAATTAATGTTATAAATAGAAATATTACTACTAATGTGATGAATAAAAGATTTTTCCTTTCTCATATCTCTAACATACCCCTGTAGTACTAATATAGAGAAAAAAATTTTCAGAAGTATTTTGAATTTATATCTACTAAAACTAAATGAGTCATTGATAAAACATTTTGACGCTCAACCAATTAATTTTATGTCATTCCCTGAAGTGAATGTAATTCGAACTGAATGTAATTCAAATTTATAATATATTTATGAAAGATATTTTGGTTGCGGCTAGTAGAAATGCACTTTGTTCTTACGCTGCAAGAATGACTCATTCTCAATAAATAGTTAGTCACCAGAAATGAAAAAATAATGAGAAGGAAATAATTATTCCAATATGTTATTGATGCAATATGAAATGATTTTTGACACGTACCTATTGTACATCAAGCACGTTATGAATCTTTATTAAGTATTGATATTGCTTGACTTTCCTAAATTATGATGATGATGGTAATAATACTTGTATCATTGATATTGATATGAAAAATATAAATGTAGCAAATTCTTTGAATATATAGAAAGAGTTTTTAGCATTTTGAATGTTAATCAAAATTTCAAATTATCGAATTATTTCTTTTCTATTTTCTATTATTTTGTGATTATTATTTGAAAGTTTTCATATTATATATTTATATTCTAGTATTTGTATATTATTTTAGTTTGTTTGATCAAGAATGGTGAATGTTAGCCCTAAGGGCAAATTATATAGTTTTGATTAATGACAAATATTGATGAGGACTAAAATGTTTGATTATTGTGTGATAGGTTCTGTAATTTGAGAAGTATGAAGTCTCATTGCTTTGAAGCAAAAGTTCAAGAACAACTTCATTTAAGCAAGTATTTGAAGTTTGAAGAATGTTGTTCTAAAAGATGATCAAAAAGCATTGAAGACTTGAAGTGTAGAGTGCATTTTAACTTTTAGGTAAATTCTTATGTAAACTCTACACTTGCATGTCTTGGTTATCATTGAATGCATAAGAGAGCATAAAAATAGTCTTATGATCTTAAAAGGCTTTGAATGAATCTTTCTATAAGATATGTTTATAAACTTCATATGTTCATGTTTTTCAAGCTTAAATATAGTTAATAAAGTTTTCTATATATATCAAATGTTTTTCAAACTCATTGAAGTTATATTTCAAATGATTTTACAAAGTTTGAAAATGCTTTCAAAAAATTCGGTCGTCCGAATTTTGTAGCAAAAGTTTGCTACTATTCTTCCAGAGAAATTCGGAAGAAGATTCGGACGCAGCCAAAAAATTCGGTCGCTCGAATTTTTGGCCTTCAGCATGGTCACTGTTCTTCCAGAGAAATTCGGAAGAAGATTCGGACGCAGCAAAAAAATTCGGTCGTCCGAATTTTTGTTCTTAGCATGGTTACTATTCATCCAGAGAAATTCGGACGAAGATTCGGACGCAGCCAAGAAATTCGATCGTCCGAATTTTCTGAAACTAGCCGTTTTATGAACGTTTTAACAGATTTTCAAATTCTATAAAAGCCATAAACATGCAAATTTTTGTAACTCTTGAAATCTTGAAAACTCCAAGCATTCAAAAGCATTTAGCAAACATTTCTTAAGCTCTCTTATGTCTTGTGCATTCAATTGATCCATCCAAAGACATCAAAGTGTGAAGGTGCAAATTTGTGTAATATCTACCATCAAGTGGTAACTTCTACACACTCTCCTTTACTTATTCAATTGTGTTGATCTACTAGCTCTAGCAAGGTTATCTTGATAACATAAAACCCTTTAGATAAGGGTGATCCTTGAAGTTGTGATTCAAGGTTGTTTGAGATATAAAACCATAGGTTGGTGAGCCTTGTATTGTAAGAAATTACTAGAAGAGGTTGTGAGTGTAAAACCAAAGTGTGGTGAACCTCTCTTGTAATTTGTAAACCTGAGCAATTAGTAGATTTGTTGAAATCCTTAAGTGTGAGCTTAAGGTAGTGGACGTAGATCTTGAGGATCGAACCACTATAAATTGTTTGAGTTCTTTTCTATTGCCTTCATTATTGTTTTGCTATCAATTATCTATAATTAGCTTACATAACTTGTTCTTGGTCTAAACGCTTAAAAGGTTTAAGTTTGCAAAAATTATCTAAATACCTAATTCACCCCCCCCCCCCCTCTTAGGTATTTCAATTGGTATCAGAGCTAGAACTTCTGTGTGTGGTTTAACAACCTAGAAGACAAAGATCCTATGGCTAATATGTCAAACCTACCTTACCTAGAAGGATCTTCCACAAATAGACCACCTTTGTTTAATGGAACAAATTACACTTTCTGGAAATCTAGAGTTAAAATTTATATTTGTTCTATTAATTTTGATTTGTGGAACATAATTGAGAAAGGTCCTTATGTCCCAATGAAAATGAGTGCTGATGGAATAACCTCAGTACCCAAGTCCACAGATGAACTTGATGAGCATGATTCTAAGGAAATGACTTTAAATTATCAAGCCATGAATATATTAAGTTGTGCTTTAGATGTTACTGAATATAATAGAGTTAGTGGATGTGATTCTGCTCATGACATGTGGAGATTACTTCAAATTACACATGAAGGAACTAATCAAGTTAAAGAATCTAAACTTGCCATGCTAGTTAGAGATTATGAATTGTTTACCATGAAACAAGGTGAAAATATTAGTGATATGTTTACAAGATTTACTAACATTTTCAATGGCTTAAAAGCTTATGGTAAAAGCTACACTATGGGAGAGCAAAACAGAAAGATTTTAGATGCTCTACCAAAATCCCGGCAACCTAAAAACACTTGCCATTGAGGAATCCAAGGATTTGAAGACTCTTCCACTTGAAGAGCTCATTGGATCTCTACTGACTCATGAAATGAAGATGAAACGGCTAAATGACAAGGAGGATGAAGAAAAATGGAAGAAAAGGAGTAGTGCTTTAATGCCTCAAACAACTTGAGTGAACAAGAACAATCTTCAAGTGAAGAAGAAGGAGGAAACAAGTGGAGAAGAAGAAATTGCAATGGCTGTGAAGAAATTCAAGAGATTCTACAAAAAGGAATTTCTCAAGAAAGGAAGAAAGCCAATCAAGAAGAGTGGACAATCTTCATCATATAAACCTCAATGCTTTGAATGCAAGAGTACTCGAGCATCTTATTGCTGATCGTCCCCAGAGTGTTGGAAAGGGAAAGAGAAAGCAAAAACAGAAAGAAATCGCCAAGAAAGGAAAAGGACTAGCTGGAACATGGGATCAACAGAAAGTGAGGATGAAAGTGAAGGAAAGGCCAACATATGCTTCATGGCCATTGATGATGAGGTACAATCTTCACCCTCTATCTCAAATATATATGATGATGATATTGATTCCAGTGATCTTATTGTTGAGTTATATGAAGAATTAAAAAAGGCTTCAAAAAGAAATAAGGATATGAAACTCAAAATAAATGATTTATCCAATGAGAATTCAAAATTATGTGTTGAAAATGGAAAACTTCTTGAAACCATTAGTTGCATTGCTATTGAAAAAGAAGTTTTGAATACAACTATACAAAATATATCTTTTGAAAACAAAAAGCTTTGCACTAGAATTATTTCTCTTGAGTTAATGATAAAAGATCATGAGCTTCTAAAAAGGAAAGTTAATGATCTAACTTTATGCATTGAGAGATTTACAAATGGAAGGGAAAATTTGAATAAATTACTTGGCTATCAAAGACCTTCATTTGTAAAACATGGTCTTGGTTTTATTCATGATTACTCTGCTCCAAAACAGAGAAAATCTTTTGTTAGAGAATCTTATCATTCTAGATCACATATTTGCTGCACTTATTGTGGTAAACATGGACACAAGGTTTCTAGATGTTTTGTCAAAAGAAAAGTAGAAAGTGGTGTCAAAACCATTTGGAAGGTCAAAGAAACTTTTTCTAACCCCCTTGGACCCAAGAAAATATGGGTACCAAAAATCACCCTTTCAAATTTGGTATAGGTACAATTTGCCTCAAGATCAAGTGCCACTAAATGGTTCCTTGACAGTGGATGCTCAAGGCACATGACTGGAAATGCATCACTTGTTAGTGAACTTCAAACTACAAGTGAAGGTTTTGTCACATTTGGAGATAAGAAGAAAGGGAAAATACTTGGAATAGGTAACATTGGTAAAGGTTCTTTTCCTCTTATCAAGAAAGTATTACTTATTGAAGATTTAAAGTATAATTTACTAAGTATTAGTCAATTATGTGATAATGGATGCAAAGTAGAGTTTAAATGTGATACTTGTACTATTCTTGACAATGCAAGTAACAAAACTATCTTTGTTGCTAAAAGAGTTGGTAATGTATATGTGTTGTATCTTGATGAGCTTATTACAAATGATATTAAATGTCTTGCCATTCATGACAATGATGGATTTTTATGGCATAGAAGATTAGGATATGTAAGCATGGATTTATTAAACAAACTTTCTACACAAGAGTTGGTGAGAGGATTACCTAAATTGCATTTTGATAAAACTCACCTTTGTGATGCTTGTCAATATGGAAAACAATCAAAAACATCTTTTAAACCAAAGAAAATGGTTTCTACCACAAAACCTCTTGAACTAATTCATATGGATTTATTTGGACCTATGAGGACTACTAGTCTTGGTGGTAAAAGCTATGCTTATGTGATTGTTGATGATTTTTCAAGATTTACATGGGTAATCTTCTTAGCACAAAAAGATGAAACATTTCATGAATTTTTAAAACTCTTCAAAAAGGTTCAAACCTCTCTTGATTGCAAACTGATTTCTATTAGAAGTGATAATGGAAGAGAATTTTGTAATCAAGACTTTACAAAATTTTGTGATGAATATGGTATTACTCACAATTTCTCACTGCCAAAACACCTCAACAAAATGGTGTTGTTGAAAGGAAAAACAGAACCTTACAAGAAATGGCTAGATCAATGCTTTGTGAAAACTCATTACCAAAGTATTTTTTGGGCTGAAGTCATTAATACAGACTTGTTATATCATGAACAGAGTTTTACTAAGACCTTTTATAAGAAAAACACCTTTTGAACTCTTATTTGACAAAACTCCATCAATTGTCTATTTCAAAGTTTTTGGTTGTAAATGCTTCATTTTAAACACTAGCAACTATCTTGGGAAGTTTGATAGAAAATCGGATGAAGGAATTTTTTCTTGGTTATTCATCAAATAAAAAAGGCATATAGAGTTTATAATAAAAGAACATTGTGTGTTGAAGAAACTATTCATGTAACCTTTGATGAATCTAACATTTATCTTCAAAGAGGAAATGAAGATGACACGAGTACATCAATGGTTGAAAATCATACTCAACACCAAGCACCCACAATGGAAGATCATGCCAAAGAAGAAGAAATAATGGAGCAAGAACAAGATGGTCAATCAAGAAATGATCAAGAACTTCCAAAAGATATCACATATGCAAAAGGTCATCCTAAGGAGCAAATCATTGGTGATGTCTCTCAAGGGGTAAAAACAAGGCGGTACTTTATTGATAACTTCGCTCTTTTTATCTCATATTGAACCAAAAAAATATTGATGATGCATTGTGTGATAATTTCTGGATTATTGCTATGGAAGAAGAGCTAAATCAATTTGAAAGAAATAAAGTTTGGTCTCTTGTTCCTAGACCTCATGATCATTCTCGTTATTGGTACAAAATGGGTTTTTAGAAATAAGTTAAATGAACTAGGAGAAGTAGTTAGAAATAAAGCTAGACTTGTTGCTCAAGGTTTCAACCAAGAAGAAGGCATTGACTATGATGAGACCTTTGCTCCAGTAGAGCGATTAGAATCTATAAGAATACTTTTAGCATTTGCTTGCTTTAAAGGTTTTAAACTTTTTTCAAATGGATGTTAAAAGTGCTTTCCTAAATGGTTTTATTGAAGAAGAGGTTTATGTAGAACAACCTCCTGGTTTTATCCATGAAAATTTTCCAAATTATGTGTATAAGCTAACCAAAGCTCTATATGGACTGAAACAAGCTCCAAGATCTTGGTATGAAAGATTAAGTGGTTTTCTTCTCACAAAAGGTTTTACTAAAGGAAAAGTAGACACAACTCTTTTTATTAAAACATCTTCTAAAAAATGATATTTTGCTTGTACAAATCTATGTTGATGATATTATTTTTGGTTCTACTAATATTTCTCTTTGTGAAGAGTTTGCTAAAACTATGCAAAATGAATTTGAGATGAGCATGATGGGAGAACTAAGTTTCTTCCTTGGACTACAAATTAAGCAAACCAAGGATGGAGTCTTCATCAATCAAGAAAAATATACTAAGGAGCTATTGAAAAGATTTGGAATGAATCAAGCAAAAGGAATAAGTACTCCTATGAGTTCATCAACTAAACTTGACAAAGATGAGAAAGGTAAAAGTATTGATGAGAAATTGTATAGAGGTATGATTGGAAGTTTACTCTATCTCACTGCTAGTAGACCAGATATTATGTTTGTTGTTTGCTTGTGTGCTAGATTCCAATCATGTCCTAAAGAATCTCATCTAATTTTTGTCAAACGAATATTTCGTTATTTGATTGACACATATGACTATGGTCTTTGGTTTTCTAAAACTTCATCTTTTAAACTTATTGGATATTCCGATGCCGACTATGCTCGGATGTAAAGTTGAGCGTAAAAGTACAAGTGGTCATTGTCAATTTCTTGGTAGTTGTCTAGTGTCTTGGTTTAGTAAAAAGCAGGCATGTGTATCTTTATCCACAGCTGAAGCTGAATACATAGTTGCAGGAAGTTGTTGTGCACAATTATTATGGATGCAACATACTTTACTTGATTATGGTCTTAAATTTACGTGTGTGCCTATACTATGTGATAACACTAGTGCCATCAATTTGAGCATTAATCTCATTCAACATTCTAGGACAAAGCATATAGAAATAAAACATCATTTCATTCGTGATCATGTGATTAAGAAAGATATATGCTTAGAACATGTAAACACAAATGATCAAATTGTTGACATATTTACAAAGCCTTTGGGCTGAGGAAAGGTTTAATCACCTAAGAAGACTCTTAGGAATTTCAAAATTCAATGACTAATGTGTGTATTAGTGTTGTGATGAAAACAGAGATTTATTGATCAAAAATTTGGACGCAGGACAAAAAATTCGATCAATCGAATTTTTCAATCAAAGAGACGAAACTTTCGACCAAAAATTCGGGACGTGAGACCTAAAATTCGATCGTCCGAATTTTTATGGATGCATCTATTTAAATGAAAATCGAACGGTTTCTTCCAAACATTATAACTTCCGAATTTTAATTCCTTTCAAAACCTCTCATACCCATTCACGTCCGAATCAAAATCTCTTCAAATTCACACAGCCTCATCCCGATTTGCGTTCATTTTTAAACTTCTAAGCCCCTAATTTCATACAGAAAACCAACCCTTCTCAAGAGAAAAACATCATGGTGAGAACAAAGAAGCCCAATGTTGAGAAAGGAAAAGAAAGGCTAAGGAAGGAAATGGAGACCCAATCCTCAACCAACCAAGAAGGATTCGCATTCCTCAAACACAATCTGAGTTGACAGGTTTATCTCTATCAAATCTACTCATGAATTTGATGAATGGAATAAGAATAGTAGAAAGATTATTCCCTGGATATAAGGTGGATGTTGATAAACTATCTAGTATGGATATGGTTTTGTCTTGTTTCCATGATGTTGGATGGAGTAGTTTGTTGTTTATTAATGAAGATTTTTATCCCACCTTGGTATATGAATTCTATGCAAACCTAAAGGAAGAAAGAACTGAGATTGTTGGGGATGATAGGATACAATGGTATTCAACTAGAGTATCCCAAGTTGATATTGAATTAAGTGAAGATCCGATTAATGAAATTTGTGGGGGTAAGTGACAGTGGAGCTAAATATTATGCACCCTCAATGCATTGCTATGATCGTCAACTCTTTACATATGATAGATTTGAACAAGCATTTACAAATGGAAGAGAGTTTAGATCTATAAAAGAGAGGGAAATCAAGAATTTGGATGCTAGAGGTAGGGTATTGCATCACATGGTAACTACTATGATAGTTCCTAACTTTGGACATAAATCATCAGTAGGGGAATATGCATATGGTATTAATGTTGGCCCTCGCATGAACAGGAGGAAATTCAACTTTGGATATATAGCCTTAAGACACATGATTACTCGCTAGAAAAAACAGTAACCAAGGCATTCCCCTATGGAAGACTCATAACCAAGATCTTTAAGCATTTTAAGATTAAACTTCCAGGGAAGAGGACAAGCTTTTAAAAGTGGAGAAATATACACCGATGAATCTCTTAAGAGAATGCAGCTTATCCTTGATGATGATGGATTATGGAAGACAAAAAGAGGATCCTCTCCAAAAAGATTAGGAAGAAAGGAAAGGACTGAAAGTGTAGAAGAGGAAAAGGAGGAGGATGAAGATGATGAAGATGAGGAAGAGACCCTTGCAAGAGAAATGAAGACAAAAAGAAAGCATGACACTTCAAGTGAGGGGGAGCAACCACCAACAAAAAGAAGGGTAGTTGAAGAAGAAACTAAAGATAAGTCAAGTGGTGAAGGAATAACTAGAGGTGACACCATAATAGCCAAAGCATTCCAAGAGGCCTTGAACAATCAAGTCAAGGAAATGGAGAAGATGTATAAGTTCTTTGAATCATTTGCTCCAATGGTTCTAGGAAAATTAGATGGACTAGAGAGTAGAGTGAAACACATTGAGGAAATCCTAATGAGAAATACTCAAAGTGGTGAAGGACCCTCTAGGCCTCAAGATAGAAATGAGGAAGATGATGAAGAGAAAGATAAGAAAGACAAAGATAATGACAGTGATGATGGGGATGACCAAGGAGGAGATGATGAGACAGTGGCAGAACAAGAAGAAGAAGAAGAAGAACCACAAAAGGCAGGAAGCCAAGTAGCTCAAGCTGAAATTGTCTCACCGTCACACATTTCATTCAGCCAAGGAAGAGTGAAGCACTTGGCCATCAAGAAAGGGATTAGCAGAGCCTCTTCATCAACATCACAAGACTAAGCATCTCTTCCATTCTATTTACTACTTTAAGTTACTTAAATTTTTAATTATGCATCTAATGTTATAATCTTCTTCAGAATTTTTCTTGCATCTTCTGTAATAGTGAAGCTCAATGATGAAATCTCAGTGATGAGAGCTTCCTTTATGTGTTAAATTGTTAATCTCATTTTCATTGACCCCATCTTTGACTGATGACAAAAGGGGGAGAAAAAATGAGGATGACAAAATGTGTGAAAAACTGCTATGTGAGTGTGAAAAACTGCTATCTGCTATGTGAGTGTGAAAAACTGCTATGTGATGAGATAATGAATTTTTCTGCATATGAATTTTTTTTATATGCATCCTATAGATGTTTTCTGTGTGTTTTCTGTACATGAATAACTTGCTCTTGAATTGTTACTCTATGAAAACTCTATGAAAATATTTGAATGCATGAGCTATAACTTGTTACCAAAAAGTATTCTATTGTTGTTCAAATTGATCTAAATCTGTTTTAATCTCTTCTAGTATGTTTGAACAACCTTAGGCATTCATTATATTGAAGTTATTATAATTTTTGGACTGAAGATTTAAAAATTCGGATGCAAGATCAGAAAATTCGGATGCATGTTCTGAAATTCGGATGCATGCATATTTTGTTGCCAAAATGTGCTCTATTGTTGTTCAAATTGATTCAAACTGGTTTTAATCTCTTCCTCTATGTTTGAACAACCTTAGGAAAGCTTATTTACAAAATTTGCAGCTTTCATTTTACTTATTTTAAAGTTTGGACTTGCTATGCAAAAAATTCGGACGCATGATATCTCTAGTCCAAATGTGTTGAAAAATGAGCACAATCTAAGGGGGAGTATTGTTAAACTTTTACAACCTTAAAACCTCTCTTAGAATCTTTTCTAAATGCTTAAATATTATACCTTCTATTCTAGTTGTGTTGGAAGGAAGGAGGTTAATGGAGGTTGGTTGGGTCATAGGCTCATAATGAGCCTTTTGTAATGTCAATGTGCTAAATTGGTTATTTTCTATCATTGACATCAATACTTCAATGTACTACATTGTTTTAATCTATCACATTTTGCATCAAAGTTTGTCATCATCAAAAAGGGGGAGATTGTTAGCCCTAAGGGCAAATTATATAGTTTTGATTAATGACAAATATTGATGAGGACTAAAATGTTTGATTATTGTGTGATAGGTTCTGTAATTTGAGAAGTATGAAGTCTCATTGCTTTGAAGCAAAAGTTCAAGAACAACTTCATTTAAGCAAGTATTTGAAGTTTGAAGAATGTTGTTCTAAAAGATGATCAAAAAGCATTGAAGACTTGAAGTGTAGAGTGCATTTTAACTTTTAGGTAAATTCTTATGTAAACTCTACACTTGCATGTCTTGGTTATCATTGAATGCATAAGAGAGCATAAAAATAGTCTTATGATCTTAAAAGGCTTTGAATGAATCTTTCTATAAGATATGTTTATAAACTTCATATGTTCATGTTTTTCAAGCTTAAATATAGTTAATAAAGTTTTCTATATATATCAAATGTTTTTCAAACTCATTGAAGTTATATTTCAAATGATTTTACAAAGTTTGAAAATGCTTTCAAAAAATTCGATCGTCCGAAT
Source organism: Rauvolfia tetraphylla (assembly GCA_030512225.1). NCBI lineage: Eukaryota > Viridiplantae > Streptophyta > Magnoliopsida > Gentianales > Apocynaceae > Rauvolfia > Rauvolfia tetraphylla. The sequence continues at coordinate 4,998,257 of JAJQKT010000024.1, read as the reverse complement.
TTTGTAGCAAAAGTTTGCTACTATTCTTCCAGAGAAATTCGGAAGAAGATTCGGACGCAGCCAAAAAAAATTCGATCGTTCGAATTTTTGGCCTTCAAACGATGGTCACTGTTCTTCCAGAGAAATTCGGAAGAAGATTCGACGCAGCAAAAAAAATTCGGTCGTCCGAATTTTTGTTCTCAAAGATGGTTACTATTCATCCAGAGAAATTCGGACTGAAGATTCGGGACGCAACCAAGAAATTCGATCGTCCGAATTTTCTGAAACTAGCCGTTTTATGAACGTTTTAACAGATTTTCAAATTCTATAAAAGCCATAAACATGCAAATTTTTGTAACTCTTGAAATCTTGAAAACTCCAAGCATTCAAAAGCATTTAGCAAACATTTCTTAAGCTCTCTTATGTCTTGTGCATTCAATTGATCCATCCAAAGACATCAAAGTGTGAAGGTGCAAATTTGTGTAATATCTACCATCAAGTGGTAACTTCTACACACTCTCCTTTACTTATTCAATTGTGTTGATCTACTAGCTCTAGCAAGGTTATCTTGATAACATAAAACCCTTTAGATAAGGGTGATCCTTGAAGTTGTGATTCAAGGTTGTTTGAGATATAAAACCATAGGTTGGTGAGCCTTGTATTGTAAGAAATTACTAGAAGAGGTTGTGAGTGTAAAACCAAAGTGTGGTGAACCTCTCTTGTAATTTGTAAACCTGAGCAATTAGTAGATTTGTTGAAATCCTTAAGTGTGAGCTTAAGGTAGTGGACGTAGATCTTGAGGATCGAACCACTATAAATTGTTTGAGTTCTTTTCTATTGCCTTCATTATTGTTTTGCTATCAATTATCTATAATTAGCTTACATAACTTGTTCTTGGTCTAAACGCTTAAAAGGTTTAAGTTTGCGAAAATTAGCTAAATACCTAATTCACCCCCCCCCCCTCTTAGGTATTTCAGTGAAGATACAATTTGTCTAAGCAATATTGGTAGTTTATTCAGATAAATTTGAAATATATGTCCAAAATATAAATGGTAGTACAAAATTCTTGAAGAACAAGTTGATCAATAACTCTAGAATAGTTAATTGATTAAAAGCTCCTGAAGAACTATCAGATCTTCACCTAATGGTCAATTGTTGTAATGCATCATTCTCCATATAGTCTCATGAAAAATTTTGAGCATTGATTATATTATCATTAGATTAAGACATTGGATGAATGGACCTAGAATATATGTCAATTATAGATACTATTGTTCATTCTTTCTGGTTTATATTGCATAGAATTTATGAAATTGAGATGCAATATTGAATATACTTAAATTTTACTGATAAATAATTTATTAGATGACATGATCGGTAGGACCATCCGGATCATTAAAATATGAAGAATAATTAGGAATTTGTAAAAATATTATGAAACTAAAAGTTTCATAATATGACAAATTTCTATGTGCTATTTGTTTTGCATTATTTGAATGTTACTAGTATTACTTGGGGTTGAATGTGTTATTTTAGGATAAATACTAAGAAATTATTAATTGATGCGTCAACTGAATAGTCATATGTATATTGTTGATTTTAGCAACTTGTAGTTTGCGATTATTGATAATGAGCTCATATTTAACATTCTCCTAACGACACAATTTTTCTTAATAATACTTGTTGTATTGAGATAAATATTGATCATCCTACAGAATGTTCATAATGGTGATATGTTAACCCTTATTTCATATTTTGCCAATGCATTATAAATCTCCTCATAGTAGTTGGTTTGTGGTCAGAAACCAAATATTTTCCATCTAAGATTTAAAAATGTGCTATGCATATTTGCTCTACCACAATGTAATAAGATGGGTCCTCAAAGAAATTATCTAATATGTTGGGGCTGAATATTAAAGGGGAGATTCGTATTTTGTTAATTTTGAATATGATATCTCAACATAAAGATGAGAAAATATGAGGTCAAATAAAGATAATAGTTTGTATCTCATCTTAATCTTCTATTTTGATCCTCATAGAAGATACCTTGAACAAGAAATTCGAAGGATAATTTATATAGCCAAGTATATTAACTGACCAACATCCGGCAAAGAATACTCCTATTATATTTGATGTCCCTAAAGGACAATTTATCATTTCAAATAAATTTGAGACACAACTGAAACATGGTAGATAAGTCAGTTCCAAGGATTCAAACTCCTCATTGGAGCAAATACTTAAGATAGCCATATGTTAACTCGAGAAGATTTAAATTTCAGCGGATTTTTTTTTCAAACATGATTGATATATTATTTCTAGAATAAATTCATGTATCTGAAAACTTTGACAATGATGAAATATCAACATGATTGGGAACTACTGGAACCGCACAACTATATGACGTCAACAATATTAATGCGAATAATATATTTTAGAATAAGAATTTTCAAATTGAAGTCTGCAGACTCGAAATGATGAAGTTTGTAGGAGAAATATAAAAAGTTTGAATTATTCACAAGTACACTTGAAGTGTACATGTATTCCGAATAGGAATTATACACTTGAAGTGCAATTCTAAAGAGATAGCAATTGATATTTGCTTATAAAATGCAAACTATAAAATTGAATATTTGCCATGACGTATGGTCGCATCTGCTTAGTCAATTCTATTCATTAATGTCCAATGCACAACTCAAAATGTTCATTGCTTGGTAGTTCAAGGTCATCTTTCATGAATCACTTTCATCATACTTATCTAAAGGTTTTGGTTCCCTACTGACTCCATCGGCTCTCATCCGTATTGGTATGTAAGGTCCCTTTTCAATGATATTTCAAAAATCAAAGTTAAAAGAACAAGCAGTATAATTTGTTCCATCAAACAAAGGAGGTCTATTTGTGGAAGACCCATCCAAATAAGGCATGTTTGAAACATTAGCCATAATATCTTAACATCTAGGTTGCAAAACCTTTGCAAAGAAGCCCAAGCTCTGATACCAATTGAAAGACCTAAGAGGCGGGGTGAATTAGGTCTTTGGCTAATTTTCGAAAATATTTTTTCTTTTTTAAGAAAAACATTTTCCTTTTTTTAACAAAATTGATTTGGAAGATGCTTGAAATCAAGCTCTCAACAAGTTGTACAAGTAAATACAATAAGTTATAATTTGAAAGAGAGAGAAGAAAAGACAACACAAGCAATTTATAGTGGTTCGATCACAAGATCTACATCCACTACCTTAAGTCCTAACTCAAGGATTTCAACCAATTCAACTGTAACAAAAGTTTATCAAAATACAAGAGAGGCTCACCCAACAAGGGGATTACTCCACAACCTCTTTTCACTTATAATACCCAAGGCTCACCCTTTCGAAAGGGTTTTATATCCTCAAGATAACCTTTAATAAAACAAATAGATGAAGTAAGAGATGAGAAAGTTACCAACTTGGTAGATGATGAGAAATTTATCACACCTTCACCTTTATGTGTAAGGAATCTTAGTTTTCAACTTTATAGCACAAGACAAAAGAGAGATTTTTGATAAACAATGATTTGGAAGAATAAAGATTCTTAAAGGCTCAAAAACTACCCAAAATTTTGAAGTTTATATTTTTATAGGGTTTAAAAATTAGTTGCAATGTTCAAAAACGGCTAGTGCTAACGACTAGTAACGGTAAAATTCGGTCCACAAACATGGACCTCTGCATTCGAATTTTCTATTTTCAGGCTATCAGGTGAAATTCGATTAACTGAATGGTCATCTAAATTTCTTTGAAAATTCAGGAGCCATGGTATACGGTTCAGACGTCCGAATTGGAGTCCGAACTATTCAAACTTAGTTAAAATTATCAGAATTCAAGCACAACAAGTTTGAAATCATTTTGGACTATAAAATGGATCATTTTAAAAGCTTTAGTCCAAAGGCCATTGTCAAAAACTTGGTAAAAACACTTGTAAGATAAATCATTTGAGATTGAAAACCAAGTTTTAAGTTCTCTTGAAAATGCTTTAGATTCTAAAGATAAACAAGTGCAATGTTTACAAAGATATACCTATAAAGCATTCATAAACCTACACTAAGGTCTTCAAAGCCTTCAATCCTTAGAACAAGCTCTTCATGCTATAACTCTTTGAGCACAATTTGAGTTGTCCTTAACACTTTATCTTCAAGGCAATGAGACTTCTTAGCTTCCTCGATCTAATAATCCTATCACACAATAAATATTCAAGTTAGCTCATATGAATGTTTGTCATGATCAAAACTCTAAGCTTTGCCCTTAGGGCTTGCAATCTCCCCCTTTTTGATGATGACAAACTTTGTTGCAAAATATGATGAATTTAAACAGTATTGAACAAAGAAGCATTACTGTCATGTATGAATGATGAACAATTTAGCACAATGACATAACATGGCTCAAGAATGAGCCTAAGACCCAATCAACCTCCATAAACCTCTTTCCTTCCATCAAAATAGAAAATATAGTATCAAAGCATTTGGATCACATTCTAAGAAGGATTTTAGAAGTTAGAATCAATATGCAATGCTCCCCCTTATATAATTCTCATATTTGGACTTGAGATGTGAAAATTAAAACATTTTGAAAGATCAAGTCCTACAAGCACAAGTTTTCAACAAGATGAATTCATCTACTAAGAATAACCCTTCCCAGGGCTTTTCAATCATTTTAGGGAAGATCAAGACTATCAAAACTTCATTTTTTGGTAGAAAGTTCGGACAATCAAATTTTTGTATGCATCTGAATTTCAAGTCCAAATTTTTGGTAAAATCATCAAAAGGTAGATTTTTCAATTTAAGTGCTTAAAACCAATTACACAAGTATTAAAACAAGTTGATCAACTATGACACTCGTACATTATCATCTTGATCAACCAATGCATAAATCAACTCAAGGCATAAGCTTTCAAGACACCATCCTCAAAAATGCCAAAATGCCAATGAGAGAACACAATGAACTACAATAAACCATAATGTCATTCATTCATCAAAATATCCAAGTACATTTTGCAACACTTCTTCTCCCCCTTTTGTCATCAATCAAATTATCAAACCATAATGATGAAAGTGAGCCAAATATGATATCAAACCATAATGATGAAAATGAAACAAAACTAATACAAGCTCTCAATTGATATCATCATTGAGTTTCAAAAGATCACATGGACTAGAAAGGCACATGGAAAGTTAAAGAATGAAAATACATGAACTATTCTAAATACATCAACTAAGCATGGCATAAAAATTACATAAACTAGACTAAATACGTATGTAAAATGAGATAGGGTTAAGGAGTGCTTAGTCTTGTATTCTCTTCATCGTCTTCACTCCATATTTGTTGGTTGTGATAGCCATGTCTCCTTTAAGCTCAATATGAAGTGGTCCCTCACTTGCTTGCTCCTTGCCGGTGTAGTTTGGATTTGGAGTAGTAGCCAATCAGGAGGATCTTCTTGTCCCCATTGTAAGCCCTAAGGGTAAATCATGTTGTTTTGATTAATGACAAACATTGATAAGAGCAATGTCCTATAGAAATAATGTTGATTAAACTTGATATGGACTAATGTGCTTACATGATGTGTGATAGGATTTTTGGATTGACAAGAATGCCAGTCTCATTGCCTTGAAGCTAAAAGCACAAGAACAACTCAAGGTTATCAAAGTGGTTGAAGATTAAAAGAGTTATTCAAGATTATTGAAGGCTTTGACGACCATAGTGTAGGCTTACAAATGCATTATAGGTATATCTTTGTAAACATTGCATTTGTTTGTCCTTGGAATCTAAAATTTTTTTAAGAGTGCTTCAAACCTGATTTTCAATCTCAAATGATTCATCTTACAAATGTTTTTACCAAGTTCTTGATAATGGCCTTCGGACTAAAATCTTTTTAAAAAGTTCCATTTCATATCTAAAATAATTTCAAACTTGTTATGCTTGATTTCTAATCATCTTTACTAAGTTTAAAAAATTCAGACATCCAACTTATACTTCATGGCTGCTGAATTTCTAGAGAAATTTGAATGACTATTCAAAGCTTGTGTCCAAATTCGATTGACTGAATTTACCCTGGCAACCTTAAGATAGAAAAATTCAGACGATCATTCAGACGCAGAGTTCCAAGTTCGATTGACCGAATTTCACAATTACTGCCCATTATTTGAATATTGTAACTGATTTTAAAACCCTATAAAAGATATAAACTTCAAAATTTTAGGTAATTCTTGAGCTCTAAATAATCTTTATTCTTCCCAATCATTTTCTATCAAAAAGTTCTCTTTTGTCTTCTGCTAAAAAGTTCAAATTCAAGATTCCTTAGACAAAATGGTGAAGGTGTGCTAATTTGTCATCATCTACTTGTTGTTTTTAAGGTTATCTTGTTGATATAAAACCCTTGTGTTAGGGTGAACCTTGATTATATTGAAAGTGACAAAAAGGTTGTGGTGTAAAACCCTTGAAGGGTGAGCTTCTATTGTATGATTTGACCAACTTGAGTTATAGTTGAGTTTGGTTAAAATCCTTGAGTGAGTGCTCAAAGTAGTGGATGTAGATCTTGTGTGATTGAACCACTATAAATTATTTGTGTTACCTCTTGTCTTATATTTTCTTTAAATTTGAGTCTTATTGTGTTCTCTTGCATATCTAGTTAAGTGTTTGATTTCTATCATATTTCAAATAAATTTGTTAAAAAGGAAAAGATTTTGAAAATTAGCCAAAGTCCTAATTCACCCTCCCCCCTTTACGTCTTTCAATTGGTATCAGAGCTTGGGCTTCTTTGCAAAGGTTTTACAACCTAGAAGTTAAGATCTTTTGGCTAATGTTTCAAACTTACCTTATTTTGAAGAGTCTTTCACAAATAGACCTCCCTTGTTTGATGGAACACATTATAAGTTTTGGAAATCCAGAATTAAGATATATATTTGTTCTATTAACTTTGATTTGTGGAATATCATTGAGAAAGGACCTTATATACCAATGAGGATGAGAGCCAATGGAGTCTCCAAGGAACCAAAGTCTATGGATGAACAAGATGAAAGTCACTCAAGAAAGACAACCTTGAACTACCAAGCAATGAACATTTTGAGTTGTGCTTTGGACGCCAATGAATACAATCAAGTAAGCGTATGTGACACCGCTCATGACATGTGGAGACTTCTTCAAGTAACTCATAAGGGCACAAATCAAGTGAAGGAGTCAAAGCTTGCTATGCTAGTAAGGGACTATGAGTTATTCACTATGAAGCAATGAGAGAGCATTAGTGACATGTTCATAAGATTCTCAAACATATCAAATGGATTGAAGTCATATGGGAAGAATTACTCTCTTGGTGAATAAAATAGAAAGATCTTGGATGCTTTACCCAAGTCTTGGCTAACAAAAACTCTTGCAATTGAAGAATCAAAAGATTTGAACGTTCTTCCTCTTGAGGAACTCATTGGATCATTGCTCACTCATGAGATGAAGGTAAAGAGATTAAATGATCTTGAAGATGAGGAGAAAGAGAGAAAAGGAGTAGTACTTAAAGCCTCCGACAATCCAAGTGAACAAGATGACTCATCTAGTAATGAAGATGAAGATGGAGAAGATGATGAAATGGCCATGGTGGTTAAGAAGTTCTACAAAAAGGGATTTCTCAAAAAGGAAAAGAGGCCTACCAAGCAAATAGGACAATCATCTTTACTATTCAAGCCTCAATGCTATGATTGCAAGAGTACTAAATACCTTGTAGCCAATTGCCCTAAAGTATTGAAGAAGGAAAGAGAAGCTAAATTCAAGAAGAAGAAATCTATTAAGAAAGGAAAAGGATTAGTAGGCACTTGGGATCAACATGCCAATGAATATAGTGGAGATGACAATGAAGAAAGAGCAAAAGTGTGCTTCATGGCTATGGATGATGAGATACAATCTATTCCTTCAACCTCTACACATTGGGATGATGATATTGATGATCCTAGTGAATTGCTTGTACATATTTATAGTGAATTGAAAAAGGTTTCAAAAAGAAACAAATAGATGAGATTCAAATTGAAAATTTATTGAAGGAGAAATCAAAATTATTTTGTGATAGCAAAAAACTTCATGAATCCATTGATTGTTTAAATATTGAGAAAGAATTTTTAAATGTTTCTTTGCAAAACATATCTATTAAGAACAAATATCTTTGTGACAGAATATCATCTTTAGAGAAAATGATTGTGGATTATGATATTTTGAAAAAGAAAGTTGATGATCTCACTCTATGTGTGGAAAAATTTGCAAATGGTAGAGACAATCTTGACAAACTTCTTGGATATCAAAGATCCCCATTTGTTAAAAATGGTCATGGATACAATCATTTCAACAATACTTAAAATACAAAGATTACTTTGTGAAAGCTATATCTACCTCTATACCTCATACATGTTGTACTTATTGTGGTAGAAATGGTTTGTGAAAAGAAAAGCAGAGAGTGGTGTTAAGATCATTTGGAGAGCTTTGGAGAGCTAAGGGAATTATCACTAACCCTCTTGGACCCAAGAAAATATGGGTACCAGCCACTTCCTCTCAGTTGATGTAGGTACATATTCCCTCAAGGTCAAGTGCTACCAAATGGTTTCTTGATAGTAGATGCTCAAGACACGTGACGGGAAATGCTTCACACATTAGTGAACTTCAAGACAAAAGTGATGGATTTGTCACATCTGGTGACAAGAAGAAAGGAGGAATTCTTGGAGTATGTAATATTGGTAAAGGATCTTCCCCTCTCATTAAACAAGTTTTACTCATTGATGACTTGAAATATAATTTGCTTAGCATTAGTCAATTATGTGACAATTGGTGCAAAGTTGAGTTTAAATGTGATACATGCACCATTCTTGATAGTGGAAATGGGAAATCATTTTTGTTGCAAATAGAGTTGGAAATGTATATGTGCTATATCTTGATGAACTTGTTGCCAATGATGTTAAATGTCTTGCCATTCATGATAATGATGGTTTCCTTTGGCATAGAAGATTAGGCCACGTGAGCATTGATTTGTATAATAAACTTTCATCTCAAGATTTGGTTAGAGGATTGCCAAAAATGAGTTTTGAGAAAAATTATCTTTGTGATGCATGTGAAAATGAAAAACAAACAAAAACTTCCTTCAAACCCAATAGAACTGTTTCAACCTCAAAACCTCTTGAACTTGTTCATATGGATTTATTTGGACCAATGAGGACCACTAGTCTTGGTGGTAAGAGGTATGCACACGTCATAGTTGATAATTTTTCAAGATTCACTAGGGCACTCTTTTGATCACAAAAGGATGAAGCATTTCATGAATTTGCGAAACTTTTCAAAAAGGTTCAAACCTCCCTTGATTGCAAATTAATTTTCATTAGAAGTGACAATGGGAAAGAATTTTACAACCAAGATTTTACTAAACTTTGTGATGAAAATGGCATTGTTCACAACTTTTCGATTTCCAAAACACCTCAACAAAATGGGGTTGTTGAAAGGAAAATTTGTACTTTACAAGAAATGGCTAGGTCTATGCTTTGTGAGAAGTCTTTGCCAAAATATTTTTGGCCTGAAGCCGTAAACACCGCATGCTATGTTATGAATAGAGTTATTTTGAGGCCATTTTTTAGAAAAACTCCTTTTGAACTCTTATTTGGTAGAATACCCTCTATTGTCTATTTCAAAGTGTTCGGTTGTAAGTGCTTTATATTGAATATACATAACAACTTGGGAAAGTTTGATAGAAAATTAGATGAAGGCATATTCCTTGGTTATTTCTTTAACAAGAAAGTCTAACAAGAAAGCTAATAGAGTTTACAATAAGATGTTGAGGAAATAGTACATGTGAGTTTGATGAGTCTAACATCTACTTAGATAGAAAAGATGATGATGATGTAAGTACATCCATGAATGATAATCAAACTCATCTTCAAGCTCCAATCTTGGAAGATTATGCCAATAAAGAAGAAATGATTGAGCAAGAACAAGACAATCATCCTAGTGGTGACCAAAAGCTGCCAAAGGATTTAAGATATGCAAGAGGCCACCCTAAGGAGCAAATCATTGGTGATGTATCTCAAGGTGTTAGAACAAGACTATACTATTTTGACAACTTTACACTTTAATCTCACATTGAGCCTAAAAATATTGATAATGCATTAGGTGATGATTTTTAGATTGTTGCTAAGGAATTAAATCAATTTGAAAGAAAAAAAGTTTGGATTCTTGTCCCAAGACCCCTTGATCAACTCGTTATTGGCACAAAATGGATTTTTAAAAATAAACTTAATGAATCCGGAGAAGTTGTTAGAAACAAGGCTATACTTGTTGCCCAAGAATCCAATCAAGAATAAGGTATTTATTATGATGAAACTTTTGCTCCGGTAGCTAGACTTGAATATATAAGAATGCTTTTGGCATTTTCTTGCTTCAGAGGTTTTAAATTATTTTAAATGGATATCAAAAGTTCTTTTCTAAATGGCTTTATTGATGAAGAGGTTTATGTGGAACAACCTTCTGGTTTTGCTCATAAAAAGTATCCTAATCATGTCTTCAAAATTTACAAAGCTTTGTATAGTTTAAAACAAGCTCCTAAAGCTTGGTATGAAAGATTGAGTGGTTTTCTTCTTTCAAAAGGATTTTCAAGAGGAAAAGTTGACACTACTCTTTTCATAAAAACCTCTTGCAACAATGATATTTTACTTGTGCAAATATATGTTGATGATATCATATTTAGAGCTACTAATGTTTCACTTTGTGAGGAATTTCCAAGCTAATGCAAAGTAAGTTCGAAATGAGCATAATAGGAGAACTCAACTTCTTTCTTGGCCTACAAATCAAGCAAACCAAGCATGGCACCTTCATAAATCAATCTAAGTATACCAAGGAGCTCTTGAAGAGATTTAGAATGGACCAAGCAAAAGGCATAAGCACTCCAATGAGTTCATCAACCAAACTTGACAAAGATGAGAAAGGTAAAAATGTTGATGAAAAGGTAGTTTACTTTATCTTACCGTTAGTAGATCGGATATTATGTTTATCGTATGCTTATGTGCTAGATTTGAATCTCATTTAATTGCTGTAAAACACATTCTTAGATATTTGATTAATACACATGATTATGGTTTGTGGTTTTCAGAATTCTCTTCTTTTGACCTTGTTGCATATTTAGATGTTGACTATTCTGAATGCAAAGTAGAGCGTAAAAGTACTAGTGGTCATTGTCAATTTCTTGAAAATTGCCTTGTATCTTGGTATATTAAGAATCAAGCATGTGTGTCATTGTCTACTGCCGAGGCCGAATATATCACCGCCGGTAGTTGCTATGCTCAAGTGCTATGGATGAAGCACACTCTACTTGATTATCGTTTAGATTTCAATTGTGTGCTCATTCTATGTGATAGCACGAGTGTTATCAATTTGAGTATAAATCCCATTAACTATTCTAGGACTAAGCATATATAGATCAAATATCATTTTATTCGAGATCATGTAGCTAAAGGTTATATTTGCTCAGACAATGTGAATACTAATGATCAAATTACTGATATATTTACTAAGCCTTTGGCCAAGGAAAGGTTTTGCTACCTTAGAAGAAGCTTGGGTATTTCAAAATTTATTTACTAATGTGTGTGTTGAAGTGCGACAAAAATAGGAAAATGTTGGACGCATAATTCGGATACATGAAGTAAAATTTGGATGTCTAAACTTCCTTCAGGGTATTGTAGACAGAAAGATTTAGACACAAGTTTAGATACATGACCAAAAATTCAGTTCACCGAATTTGCAGAACTAAAGAAATAGAGAAATTTGGAAGCAAGTTCGGATGCAAAACTAAAATTTGATCATCAAAAATTTGTGATTTTAGTGGTTTTTAAACCTCTCAATTATTCAAATCCCTTATTTCTAGTCATCCGAATTCTTTCCTCTGACAAAACTCACTCTACCTACACTCATCCAAACACAAATCCATCTATTATTTCTTGAAATTCACTTGATTTTTTTGTTCTCCACCCTTTATTATCCTTGAAAACCATGTTTCTCAAGAAAACCTCATCATGGTTCGCTCAAAGAAGGTAAATGTGGCAAAGGGCAAAGGAAAAGTCAAAGTTAGAGATAAAGGGCTCATTATCAACAAACCCAAGTGGGCTCGCATTCCACAATCCAACCTTGGTGTAGACCGATTCATTTCTACTCAAGCTTGATTGAATTTGAAGAATGGAGCAAGAAGAGTAGAAAGATAATCCCGGGCATAGGGTGGATATTGCTAAATTCACCAATATGGGTAATGTGCTTTCTCTGGTTGGTGGCATTGGTTAGGGGTAGTTTACTTGGGGTGAATGAGGACTATTACCCACTCTTGTCTATGAATTTTATACTAATCTTAAAGAAGAAAGGGTTGAGCATGCTGAGGGTAGCATGATTCAATGGTACTCATCTAGAGTATCTTTGAATTTAATGATGATTCGAGGCATCGCATTTGTGGTGTTGATGACATTGGTACTAGATATTATTCTTTGGGACAACATTGCTATATCAATGAATTGTTCACCAATGAAAGGTTTGAAGAGGCTTTCACTAATGGTAGAAGATTTAGGTCCACCAGGAAAAGAGAAATCAAATCCTTTGATGCTAGAGGAAGGATTATGCATTACATGATTACTACTCTGATTATCCCTAACTTTAGACACAAATCATCGATTGGTACTGTGCATATGGTTATTATGCTTGCCTTGCTTGAGCATAGAAGATTAAATTTTGGATTCATGGCATTGAAGCATATGATTAGTGCAAGAAAAATGGCCAACAAAGCATTTCCTTATGGGAGATTGTTGACTAGAATCTTTAAGCATTTCAATGTTCAACTTCCTAGAAGAGGTAATCCGATGAAAAGTGGGAAAATGTACACCAACGAGCCTCTCAAAAGAATGCAATTAACACTAGATGGGGATGGTGTATGGAAAATGAGAAGAGAAACCCCTCTAAGGGGTGAGAGGGTAGAAACAAGTGTTGATGAAAAAGAGGAGGATGAAGTGGAAGAAGAAGAAGAGGATGAGGATGAGGAGGAGTCTTTGGCTAGAGAAAGGAAGAGCAACAAAAGACATGATCTATCAAGTGAGGGAGAGCAACCTCACAAAAAGAGAAGACTATTTGAAAAAGAGCCCACTCCTCAATCTCATGAAAACCTTGGAGATATGCCAGGTGAGGAGGGAATTACAAGAGGGGACACTATTGTAGCCAAAGTGTTCCAAGAGGGCTCGAACAACCACATAAAAGAGATGGAGAAAATGTATAAGTTATTTGAATCTTTTGCTCCCATTGTGCTAAGTAAATTGGATGGATTGGATGCTAGGGTGAAGAGTATTGAAGAGCTATTGAGGAAGAACAATCAAAGTGGTGAAGGACCTTCTATGCCTCAATCTAAAGATGACAAGGAAGATGAAGGAGATGAGAAAGGAAAGAAATGGAAACATGATGGAAATTATGATGATGATGATGAGGATAATGATGGAGATGATGATCAAGGAGGAATTTTGAGTTTGTGGCTAGAGAAAGTGAAAGATATGAGGGTGTTCAAGAAGAACCACAAGAGGGAGGAAGCCAAGAAGGAAGTCTAATGGAGAAAGTTGAGATCACTTCACCATCTTCCACTTCATTTGGGTAAGGAAGAGTCAAGCAAGTGGTCAAGAAAATGGGGACAAGGAGTTCCTCCCGGTTAGCTACTATCCAATGCCAAACTACACCAACAAGGAGCAGGAAGTGAGGGGCCACTTCACATTGAGCTTAAGGGATACATAGCCATCACTACCAACAAATATGGCGTGAAGACGATGACCAAAATTAATGACTAAGCATTCTCTAACTTTCTCTCTCATTTTACTTATGTAGTTAGTTTAGTTTATGTACTTTTCTTTCATGCTTAGTTAATGTATCTAGAATAGTCCATGTATTTTCAATCTTTGACATTCAATGTGCCTTTCTAGTTCATGTGATATTTTGAAGCTCAATGATGATATCATAGTATTGAGAGCATGTGTTACTTTTACTTTCATATTTGCTTCACTTTACTCACCCCACAATTTGATTAATGACAAAAGGGGGGAAATAGGAAGTGTGATGCAAAATGTACTTTGATATATCTTTGACATATTTTGACATTTACTATGATGAATGTTCCATATTGACTTATTGATAAGTGCTCATTTTAGGGGAGAATAAGTACTTAGATATTATGATGAATCATTGGCTTATTGTTTATTGGCTTATGAAATGGTTATTATGTGCTCATTGGCATTTTGGTATTTTGAGGATGATGATTTTGAGAAAGCCTTGAGTTGATTTGTGCATTGATTGAGATTATTATGAATATGTTTTATAGTTGAACACCTTGCTTTGATAATTGTGTGATTAGTAATAAGCATTTATATTGCAAAATCTATCTTTTGTCAAACTTGCCTAAAATTCAGACGAAGACCTAAAATTTGGTTGTTCGAATTTTCTGTCAAAATTGAAAATTGATAATTTTTCCAAAAACTGTCATTTCTTGGTTAAAGAATGAAGATTTCAATGGACCTGGTCTTTCAAAGCTCACTATGTTAGACTCCTATGACTTGATCTTTTGGAACCTTCAAATTTTCAAAACTCAAGTCCAAATATGTGCATTATCTATAAGGGCGAGCTTTGCACATTGACTATAACCTCTAAAATGATTCTTACAATGTGATCAAATTGCTTTTATACTAAATTTTCTACTTCGATGGAAGGAAGAAGTTTTATGGAGGTTGGTTGGGTCATAGGCTCAATTGTTGAGCCATGTTTATGTCATTATGCTATATAATGCTTAAAATTGATTTTCATTTGGTATAATCTTCAATTAATACATGACATAAATACTTCTTTGTACTTAAATTGTTGAATTCATCATATTTTACATCAAAGTTTGTCATCATAAAAAAGGGAGAGATTGTAATCCCTAAGGGCAAATCATGTTGTTTTGATTAATGACAAACATTGATAAGATCAATATCCGATGAAAATAATGCTGATTAACCTTGATATGGACTAATGTTCTTACATGATGTGTGATAGGATTTTTGGATTGAGAAGAATGCAAGTCTTATTACCTTGAAGCTAAAAGTGCAAGAACAACTCAAGGTTATTAAAGTGGTTGAAGATTAAAAGAGTTAATTCAAGAGTACTGAAGGCTTTGAAGTCCGTAGTGTAGGTTTACAAATGCATTATAGGTATATCTTTGTAAACCTTGCACTTGTTTGTCTTTGGAATCTAAAACTTTTTTAAGAGAGCTTCAAACTTGATTTTTAATCTCAAATGATTCATCTTACAAACTTTTTTACCAAATTCTTGATAACGGCCTTTGGACTAAAATCTTTTAAAAAGATCTATTTCATGGTCCAATATAATTTCAAATTTGTTGTGCTTGATTTCTAATCATTTTGACTAAGTTTAAAAAATTCGGACCCCCGAATTATACTTCATGGCTACTAAATTTCTAGAGAAATTCGAACGACCATTCAGATGCTTTTGTCCAAATTTTGTTGACCGAATTTACCCTGGCAGCCTCAAGACAAAAATTCGAACGTTCATTCGAACGCAGAGGTAAAAGTTCGATCGACCAAATTTGAACGATGTAACCAATTTTTAAACCCTATAAAAGATATAAATTCCAATTTTTGGGTAGTTCTTGAGCTATAAAGAATCTTTACTCTTTCCAATCATTCTCTATCAAAAAGTTCTCTTTTGTCTTCTGTTAAAAAGTTCAAATTCAAGATTCCTTAGACAAAAATGTGAAGGTGCGCTAATTTGTCATCATCTACAAAGTTGTTGGTAACTTTCTTATCTCATATTTTATCCGCTTGTTGTTTTCAAGGTTATCTTGTTAATATAAAACCCTTGTGTTTGGGCGAACCTTGATTATATTGAAAGTGAAAAGAGGTTTGGTGTAAAACCCTTGAAGGGTGAGCTTCTATTGTATGATTTGACCAACTTGAGTTATAGTTGAGTTTGGTTAAAATCATTGAGTGGGTGCTCAAGGTAGTGGATGAAGATCTTGTGTGATCGAACCATTATAAATTACTTGTGTTGCCTCTTGTCTTCTATTTCCTTTAAATTTGAGTCTTATTGTGTTGTCTTGCATATCTAGTTAAGTGTTTGATTTCTATTATATTTCAAATAAATTTGTTAAAAAGGAAAAGATTTTGAAAATTAGCCAAAGACCTAATTCACCCCGTCTCTTAGGCCTTTCACCCCTTTTCTTGACCACGTGCTTTACTCTTCCTTGGCCAAATGATCTGGTGGATGGTGAAGTGATCTCATCTCTTTCTATCCAACTTCCTTCTTGGCTTCTCTTGAACACTTCATTTCTCTCACTTTCTTTGGCCGCAAATTCGAAGTTGCCCCCTTGATCATCATTATCATCCCCATCATCATCATTCTCATCATCTTCATCCTCTTTTTCTTTCTTACCTTCTTCATCTCCTTCATCATATTTGTCATCCCTAGCTTGAGGTCTAGAGGGTCCTTCACTACTTTGATTGTTCTTCATCAGTAGCTCTTCAATATTCTTTACCCTAGTGTCCATGCCATCCAACTTACTTAGTACCATGGGAGCAAAAGATTCAAATAACTTGTACATTTTCTCCATCTCCTTTATGTGGTTGTTTGAGGCTTCTTGGAACACTTTGGCTACAATGATGTCTGCTCTAGTAACTCCCTCCTCAATAGGCATATCTCTAAGATTTTGATGAGATTGAGTGGGCTCTTCTTCAAATAATCTCCTCTTTGTGTGAGGTTTCTCCCCTCACTTGATAAATCATGCCTCTTCTTAGTCTTTCTTTCTCTTGCTAGAGTCTCCTCTTCTTCTTCAATTTCTTCATCCTCTTCTTCATCACCACTAGCTTCTGTTTTCTCACCCCTTAGAGGGGTTTCTCTTCTTGTCTTCCGCACACTATCCTCATCATGTGTCAATTGCATTCTCTTGAGGGATTCGTTGGTGTATATTTCCCCACTTTTCATAGGATTTCATCTTCCGGGGTGTTGGACATTGAAGTGCTTGAAGATCCTTGTCAATAATCTCTCACAAGGCGAAGCCTTGTTAGCCATTCTCTTGCACTAATCATATGCTTAAAAGCCATGAATCCAAAGTTTAATCTCCTATGCTCATGCAAGGCAAGCATAATCACCACATGCATATTACCAATTGATGATTTAGGTCCGAAGTTAGGGATGATCATAGTAGTAATCATATGATGCATAACACGTCCTCTAGTATCAAAGGCTTTAATTTCTCTTTCCCTAATGGACCTAAATCTCCTACCATTGGTGAATGCCTCTTCAAACCTTTCATTGGTGAATAATTCATGTATATAACAATGTTGCCCAAAGGAATAATATCCAGCACCAATGTCATCAACATCACAAATGCTATTACCTAGA
Source organism: Rauvolfia tetraphylla (assembly GCA_030512225.1). Lineage (NCBI taxonomy): Eukaryota > Viridiplantae > Streptophyta > Magnoliopsida > Gentianales > Apocynaceae > Rauvolfia > Rauvolfia tetraphylla. The sequence goes on along the minus strand of JAJQKT010000024.1, from coordinate 4,980,837 downwards.
GCATCATTAAATTCAAAGTCTACTTGGGATACTCTAGATGAATACCATTGAATAATGTTATCCCCCACATGCTTAATCCTTTCTTCCTTAGATTAGAATAAAATTTATAGACAAGAATGGGATAAAATAATCCTCATTCACCCTAAGTAAACTACCCAACCTATTTCACCAAAGAGAGAAAGCACATTACCCATGTTGGTGAGTTTATCCACATCCACTCTATGGCTGAGTATGTTATTCCTACTCTTCTTGCTCCATTCCTCAAATTCAACTGTAACTCTTGTAGAAATGAATCAGTCTACCCCAAGATTGGTTTGTGGAATGTGAACCCGCCTTGGTTCATTGATAATGAGCCTTTCATCTTGGCTTTTCCTTTTTCCTTTTCCCTTAGCCATATTTGTCTTCTTTGAGAAAACCATGGTGATTTTCTTTTAAGAAATATGGATTTCAAAGATAATATAGGATGGAGAACAGAAAATCAAGTAATTTTCAAGGAAGAATGGTGAAACATGGAATGGATTTGAGTTTGGATGAGAGTGGGTAGAGTGGGTTTTGAGAAAGGAGACAATTCGAACGGATTGAAATGAAGAATTTGATAAGTTGAGAGGTTTTAAAACCGTTGAAATAGCAAAGTTTGAACTACCAAATTTTCAAGTCTGCGTACGAACTTTTCTATTTCTTCAGTTCAGTAAATTTGGACGACTGATTTTTTGGTCATGCGTCCGAATCTTTATATAGGGAATTTTCTAAGGGAAAGTTTGGACTTTCGATTTCACTCCTAACATCCGAACCATGCATCTGAATTTTTTCTATTTTTGCCACACTTCAACACATACAATAATAATTGAATTTAGAATTTCCCAAGCTTCTTCTAAGGTAACAAAACCTTTCCTCGGCCAAAGACTTGGTAAATATATCAGTAATTTGTTCATTTGTATTCACATAGTCCAAGCATATATCGACTTTAGCTACATGATTACGAATGAAATGATGTTTAATCTCTATATGCTTAGTCTTAGAATAATGAATGGGATTTATGCTTAAATTAATTGCCCTGGTATTGTCAAATAAAATAGGCACGCATTTGAAATCTAAGTCATAATCAAGTAGAGTGTGTTTCATCCATAGCACTTGAGCACAACAACTACCGGCGATGATATATTCGGCCTTGGCGGTAGACAATGACACACATGCTTGTTTCTTGCTATACCAAGATACAAAGCAACTACCAAGAAATCGAGTTTTAAGCTCTCTTGAAAATGCTTTAGATTTCAAAGATAAACAAGTGCAAGGTTTACAAAGATATACATATAAAGCATTTGTAAACCTACACTAAGGTCTTCAAAGCCTTCAATCCTTGGGACAAGCTCTTCATGCTATAACTCTTTGAGCACAATTTGAGTAGTCCTTAACACTTTATCTTCAAGGCAATGAGACTTCTTAGCTTTCACAATCCAATAATCCTATCATACAATAAATATTCAAGTTAGCTCATATCAATGTTTTTAATGATCAAAACTCTAAGATTTTCCCTTGGGGATTATAGGTACTTATATTTGAAGTCTCTTATGGACTCGATATGCTAGAAGCATATAAGTGGATCGTTCCTGTAGAATATAATGAGATTGTTTTGGTGAATTTTTATTGAAATGGTGTTCTCCATATTAGGGGGAGAATATCATCAATCAAAAAGGATATCGTTCATGACATTCATTATCTTGATCTATGCGCAAGCATTAATGAACTAAAAGTTTAAAATATTGCTTATTTGCATAAAATTGAAAATCAATTGTTTGACAGACTTCTGTAAATTTAGTCAATATGATATTCGAGCTATAGATATCCTATTTGGATAGATGTTCCAGCAGGGCAAATATATGAATTATATAGCTATATGATTTTGATGCACGCTTGAAGCGTGATTGATCTCTTGATTTTGGAAATAAAATTCTCAAAAGTGAAAAGGATTTGATGATCAAGATATTTTTCCTGAAAAATTTAAAGAAGCAAGTATTGTAATCAAAGTTTCAAAAAATCAATATTTTGTTTTGATTGAACAACTTGAATATGATTCACATGGACATAGCACATCGATGATCATTGGGTTATTGTACGTGATAAAGATCCTTTATATCAAACAAAGGATATTGAAGAACTCTTTGATCCTGAAGTACCGTAATTCTACAATTTAATATATGAAAACACTTGTTTGCGTGCAAGAAGATATCTAGTTCTTCTCCACCTAATGAATTTTGAGATGGCATTAAGCTTACCCTTTGATATCTCCTTGAGATAGTTTATCTCGAAAATTGAGAAAATTCAACTCTTGTGAGATTGATATATAAGGTATAAGTTACCTATATGATCCACATAAACTATGTTTTTATAGGTATGTATTGATTATAATAGCCACATCTTTGATTCATGTTGAAAAAATAGAAATTCATGATGTTGGTTGAGAATATGTGTGATTATGATTAATGTATTCGAAATAAATCTATATTCTTTAAGAATGAATTCTAACTGTATTGCTAGATGATAATAAAGTTTGATATATATCAAAGGAGATAGGATAAAGTATACTTTCATGAGATTCTTTTTACTCATGAACTCTAGAAGAGACCTGATATTGATGTGCAACAAATTTGATCATTTGACCATTTGACAAATCTATTCATTAAGACCTTACCGATAGCAACACTTGATTAGAAAGTATCGGTTGAGAAATCTCAAAAGATTTTCTCATCAGGGGGAGTAATAATGGCATAAAGAATATTGTACTCTTTTTCCTTCACTAGAGTTTTTTTGCCAATGAGTTTTTATCTAATAAGGTTTTAACGAGGCATATTCTTTATGTTACAAATATCCAAGGGGGAGTGTTATGAAATAATTCATAATATGTGGATGTTTATATTATTCAGTTTCTTGAAGAGAACTAAACTCCCAAAATATTATTTCTGATTAAATTTGATTTCCTTTCCTTATTAAATTTTGGGTTTTCATAAACTCTTATATTATGAGCCTATATATAGGGTCATATGATGACATTAATAATACACACATATTAGTCTTGATTCTTGAGTTCTACTTTCTCTCTATATTCTCTCTTCTCTTTTTCTTCAGTTTTATATTGTTATTCTCCAAGCATATTGAGTGCTGCTTTCGCTTTGATTCTGCATTGCCAACACTTAAATTCATAATACAATATTATTTATTTGCCTTAAACCATTTCTATTTCTCACCAATACAGTTCTCAGGAACAGGTTCAGTTGGTTTAAGCAACATTCCTTGAAGTCTAGGAACAACCCTTAGTACTATATTAAAGTACCTACTAAATGTTTCTTCTGACCTCAAAAACTCAATTTTAATTGTATGATTTTTGAGACGATGAGAAAGATGTATAGAAACATTGCTACTCAATGCTTACATTTCTTGAGCCCTTTGTTATTCAATGCTTACATCTGTGGTATAAAAGCTACTGGTACTCCCTATCATTATTAATTTGAGAAATTGATTTAGTAGTGAATGTGAAAATCCTTCGGTGAAGCTTAAGGTAGTGATGTAGACCAAGGAATGGTCCAACTACTATAATTTATTATGTGTTTTGCTTTTATTGCTTATCTCACTATATCTTGCATTTATTGCTTCTTTCTTTATTTTTGTTCTTTGATTGTGTAGTTATTTTTGTTCTTTGATTGTGTAGATTGTTGAAACTCATTTATATATTCTACCAGCTCTTTACTTGTATTCAAAAACCCTAGAGGTCATAAATTTCTAAACTTTTTTGAAAAAGGGAAAGTTTTCAAAAATTTACCAAAATCCTAATTCACGCTTTCTCTTAGGATTTTCAACATCAAAGAGATAAGAGAAAAAACATCTCGACTTCTTTTCTTCCACTATCTTTCTTATCAAAATGCCTAAACAAGCTCTAACCTACATCATTATAGACTAAAAGCAAAGAGAGCAACACAACTAACAAATCTCAAGCACGCGCCGACTACATACAAGGCAAAACATAGTTTTACACTTTTGGGTGTAAAACTATGTCTATCACTACAGTATTCTTACGTGGCAGTCCAAACAGACTCACTACTATTACTTAACTCAGTTCTTGCTAAACATAGGCCTGCTTGGAGATTTAGATATACTTTGCGTCATATTCTCTCACTCACCAAAGGCAAGAATTTTTCCTTTGCACATGTTTATCGAGAAGCAAATGTGGTTGCAGATGCCTTGGCCAATCAAGGGTATATCGACGCTAGTACTTCCTATATATATGCTTTGGATCAACTGCCGCAAGCTGCCCGAGGATCTCTCATCCTAGACAAGCAAGGAGTTCCAAATCTACGGAGTTAATTAGGATCTTGCTATTTATATTATTTGCTTATCTTTCTGTTTTGCCTACTTTTTGGTGTTTTCTTTTAGTTTCTCTTACATTGTAAATTTATTATCATTGTTAATAAACAGGTAGGGGTCTATGCCAAACCCCCCACCATTGCAGGTGGTTTAAAAAAAAAAAAACAACTAATAACCCAACTCTCATGCATATTTTTTTCCGATTAACTATATTTATTTAATACTTCCTCTTTCTTTTAACTACATGATTTTTTATATAAACAAATTGCAATAATTTGTTATAATGTTGGAATTTTCTGTCTTAGAAAAATATTTTTTGCAAATTTAATGCAAAAACAAACTAAAAATTCAAGAACCCTTTCTAATTGCACTTGCTTCAGTGAATTAACCATTCGAAAACAAACCCTAACAATTTACTTTCCCAACAAGAATTCTAGAAAGTCTCCTGCATACAACTACTGATGGAAACACATGGACAATCTAGATGAAGGATGGAATAAATCCACTAAACAAAACAAATTACAATTAAATGATTAGATTGTGATAGAGTACACTAAAAGCAATTAGTTAAATATCATGTTTTTAGAGGACATTGTTGCCAAAAAATAAGATTTAAGCAAACTTCCAGCATAAATAGTGAATGAATGGCTCCCACAAAGAACAACAAAGATGACACGAAAATCCAATCTGGTGATGTAATCTTGTAAATGATAGTGATGAGGCGGAAATAACAAAAAAACAAAACAATGATGAATAGAAAGAGAGTTCATCAACAACACTTACAAGACTAACAGATACAAGGACAAGAAGCCATTTAGTCACAAAGAGAAATACAAGTCAAAATAGCATAAAACTCCATCAGGATATACCATCAATAAAGGTAAAGAAAAAAGGACTAATGCTCTATGAAGAACCAAACCAGCTAAAGAATAATAAGTGTTTCAACAAAGGAATGCACATCGAAGAACCTGAAGAGAGACCAAACAAAAAGTTCAATCATGAGAACACAAAACAAAAAGACAAAGAACATTAGAGAGAATAGTAAAAAAAGAATCAACTAGAAATTCCCATGATACAGGTGTTGCCAACACCTAGTTTTAATGTACCATCTTCAAAAACCAAGATTAGCAAGAACAAGAACAAGAGGGGAAAAATTATCAACGCTCTTCTGCTGTTACAGAAAAAATGCATGCAAATAAAAAAGATAACATAATGGCATCTTTTGTTGCAAGTTCAAATGAAAGTGACAAAAATACACAATCATCTAAAACATAAGACTAATACAAATACAAAAAAAATAGCATGCAACAAAAGAGATGCATTAGGAAACATCAACAAGGTAGCTAGCCACACGGAATTGGATGAAGAACAAGAAGCCAAACAGTTAAAGCATAAAAATGTCTACAAGATACAAAGTAGTAACAAAAAGGTCCAAATTGAACCATTTTAATCTTATAAAAACATTAAGAGTTTATTGCTTTCCAAAAATCTTTATCTTATGTTCTTTTCTTCTATCTTTATCTTTTCTAGAAGCCCGACTCTCTACAATTTCCATAATACTAAATTTTTTATAATATCTCTTTTCTCTTCTAGAAGCCCTTCTCGACAATTTCCATCATACTAAATTTTTTATAATATCTCTTAATTACTATTGCATTGCAAGAGCTTACAATTTCACTAATTTAATTGTCAATATATAAACAAACTTATTCTAACAAATAATTGAAATAAAATAGTTTAATGGGCTTGTAGACTTATCTGCCTATTTATTTCTTATAGTTTATATTCATTGGAAGAGTTTATTCACGATTTATTTTTCTTTTTATTAAAAATTATTCGTAGATGTTAGTTTTAATTGTGAATTATTTCACCCTACTTGTTTAGACTAGTATGGGGTTATACTTTTTCTATTTTGATAAATTTGAAGAGCAACTTCACCGAGCAATTTATGTTCACTAATGTTTTAAAATCAACTAATTATGTAAATAAATTTTTTATTTGTAATTATTTTTTCTTCAAAGGAAGTCTATTTGCTTGTAGAGTAGTAGCTCATTCCTTAACAAGAGAGTTTGAAAAGTACCATAGTTTCGGTGAGGATGTTTTATTCTAAGGAATTTTGAAGAGTTATGGTGGCAAATAAACTCCCTAGAGACTTTACCCAGAGTTCTAGAGTTTAATAGTTGTTTAATTTTCCGTTCTTTTCTAATAAGTTGAAATATGTTATATATGTTGAGAGTATCTATGAGATTTGAAGTTTACAATTAAACAAAAGTTTTTTAGAGTTTATAATTTGGAATTTATTTAAAGAGTTACTAGGTTCTTTGATAGTAGGAACCTTGTGCTCTTATATTAGGTTCGAGAATAAAATCGTATTATACTCCAAATATGGGATTTCTAACTTGGATTTGGAGCGTAACAGTCAAAGATGAGAATTCTTTCTATCTCTACATGCAGAGTTAAGCCAATGATGGAGACAAGTATAGGGAAGATGAGTGGGGTCCCTACCCTACCCCACTTGCAATTCCATCATTATGTGAGAGTCACATTACCTGAGTGAAGATGAATATATATAGAAGGATTACTTTCACTAAAGTACCCTCTCCTTTAATGTGATTTTTACTTTAATACCCTGAAGTTATTTTCTTATCAATTAAGTACCCTTGAATAGTCAAGGGTAACTATGTTAAATTTAGTTTTAAAAGACATTAGGCATTAAAGATAAAATTCTCATTTTTACTTTTTTCCCCTTCTATTCATGATCCCCTCATTTTCTTCTCAATTAACATTATCCAAAGCCACTCTTCTCCATCAATCCCCTTTCCTGTTTACCAAGACAATTGCCACTTCTACCCTCCTAATGATGAAAGTTCTATAGGTTTTATAACATTTTCCATTCATGACATCAAGGAAATCCTTTGTACAATTATAAGAAAAGGGAATATCACTTTTTACCATCCTAGTCAAGGTTATGGAGGAAAAAAATTGAATTACTGTTTTTTAGAGCGAAATCGATGAAAGGATTAGCAGAGGTCAACTTGTAGATTAAGGGGCCAATAATTTCTCTTTTCGATAGTTTTGCATGGATGTATATTTCATTCTCTAGAGAGGGGTTCCGATGATGGACTGCAGAAGTCTTTTTTGGATAAAAGATGAGAAGAAGAAGAAAAAGAAAAGGAAAAATGATCAATTTAGTCCTCAAACTTAAGGGCCTAACACACTATAGTCCCATAAGTTTCTTTTTAAATCATTATGGTTCTCAAAGAAGTTACATTCAGTCAATAAGCTCCTAGCACCATTCTCTGCTTTAGCCTTTGGCTAGAAAAGCCCACACCCTACTTACGTAACATCTTTTAAAGGGGTGAAATAGACACACTATACGTTTCACTCCAAAATACACTTACGCTACAATCACATGCACCCTAATTTGGCGAAAAGAAACTAAATCAGAGAAATGTACTGGGAGTTGTTACGGAAAATAGAAAAAGATAGGAGATAAGAGAGGGCAAAAGAATAAGAAAATAACCAATAATTCTCTACAAAAACGTAGTGTACCTATTTTACCCTCTAAAAATTTTCATGTAAGTGGGGGTATAGGTTTTTTGATTCAAAGGTTGCAGCGGAAGATCATTCTAGTAGCTTTTTGACTACGCATAACTTCTTTAAAGACCATAATGGCAAGAAAAGAAATTTTGGGACCATAGTATGTCATGCCCGTAAGTTTGACGATCAAATTGGTCATTTATCCAAAAGAAAAAGACTGAATATTAAAGAAGAGAGAAGTAATCTTTTGTTTGGAATTTTAAAAAACTGACAGGCATTTTGGTAAAGATGGTTATAAAATCAAATTTCTGATTTTTTAACTGTTGTTTGTTTAACATAAGATACTAAAATGATTAAAAAAAATAATGTAAGGGTACTAAAGTGAAAGTCACTTCAAATGTGAGAGTATTTAGTGAATGTAGATTTCATTTTCCAAAGAGAGTTTAGGGTTTAGGGTTTAGAGTTTAGTTTCTTTTAGATAGTTTTGTACAAATGGATATTTCATTCTCCAAAGAGAATTCTAATGATGGATTGCATATGTCTTTTTTGGATAAGAGATGAGAAGAAGAAGAAAAAGACTAAATATCGAAAAAGAGAGAAGTAATCTTTTGTTTGGAAGAATAAAAAGAAACTAATGGGTATTTTGATAAAGATAATTATGAAAATAATTTTTTAATTTTTTAAATTGTTATTTGTTTAACATAATGTACTAAAGTGATAAGAAAATAATGCAAAGATAATTAAGTAAAAGTCTCAAATGTGAGGGTACTTTTGTTAAAATTAACCCTATATAGAATAATAAATTAAATATCACATTAAGAAAATCCTCCATAAAAGAAGTTAATAAAATTAATTCTAAAATTTTGTCCTTCTAATTATTTTTTATAACGTAAATTCTACTTTTGTACCCCAAAAGTTAGAGGCTCCTATCAATTGAGTATGACATCTTTTAATGTTGTCAATTAAGGAACAAATTTCAATTAATGACCAAATAATTTGATCAGAAATGTTTCAATGACTTATTTACCCTCTAAATAGAAACTAGAATTCTAATTTTATACTTTTATTCAACTAATCAATAAAAAAGAAAGTTCGATTAATTTTATTAACATTTTTTTTTGCCTAAACTTCATCTCTTTCCTTTATCCAATTGCAATCCTTGACCAGCATTAATAGCCGCCGCTACAGCTTGAACCAACTACTCTCCTTGTTGCAAAATATCTTCCGCTACCCCCTATCTCCCACCACCAACCTTCATAATCTTGCTACAATAACCTAAACCCCCGTCATCAAATATACCACCAACAAACACACAAATCACCTAACGTTCTAAACAACTCGAGAAAATCCCCACAAACCTAGATTAGTAGTAGGATAGTTTTGTATTAACCCATTATATCCCAAAATGTTTGCAGTCAAGAGGATAGCAATTGCCCAGAATATTTACAGTTGCTTTGGTAGAGAAAATTTTCTAGTGAGTAGCGAGAACAAGAGAGGGGGGAGGCAAAGAAGGGACGGCCAAAAGGTATGCAATAGAGGGCAAGAGAAAGAAATTAAAAAAAAGAAAAGAAAAGACAAGAATAGAAGAGTAAAGCAAGGAAGAACTCATAATAGTGTTGACGAGGAGGAAGATGAAAGCTAACAATGAGCGCATTTTGTAAATACGTTTTTAAGTTCGACGTATTCATGTAGTAATGCATTCATTTTCTAGTTTTGGTTTCATAAAGGTCATTTCATTTAAAAACTCATATACTCCTATGGATACATTATTGAATGCGTTCTTTTATGTTGCTAATAAAATTTATTTCTTAATTGATAATTTTAAAAGATATATTACTGAATTGATAAGAATTCCTATTGGGTCTCTAAAGTGGAATCAATCTATTTTTTAAATACAAACTATCTTATTTTTTTTTAAAAAAAGATAATACAAACTATCTTTTGTTTTTTAATGAATAATTACAAACTATCTCATCTCAATCCCGCTAGGTTGGAGAACCCAGTTTTTCTTCCCCTTCGACTACTAGATCTTGGCCGGCCCATTCACGCGCACGGAGAAGAGAGGTTCTTTGTCTACAAAAGAAGAATTTACTAGTAACAGTAGAAGCTGTAGTTGAAGATTTTGGTAAAAGCTTTTGAAAAATTTGATGGAAAAGGGGAAAGCTGTGATGGGTTCGGGCCGTAGATGGGCTGTAGACTTCACGGACAATTCTACCTCTCCTTCCTTTCGTGACATCCCAGACCCTCTTGGCTGCGCTCGCTCATCTCACGATCAGGTCTCTTTTGCAGATTGAACTTCTCGAATTTCTTTTTTCTCGGCTTTATATTTGTTCGATTGGGATTTATTTGCCGACTGAATGTCTGGGTTTTTTGAGTTTGATCAATTTTTTGCTGATTTGAGTATGTAATTTGATCGATTTTGTTTAATTTGTTCATAGGACGATTCAGCTGTGAGTAAACAGAAGAAGGATTCTGAAGCTAATTGGAAAGCTCAGGTGAATAGATTTTTTTTTTTTAAAAAAATACTAGTGCGGTTTCTTTGATATGTTCGTCAACGTTTTGAAATAGTCTATAGCTTGAGAGAAATACATCAAATTTGAAATGGTGTATTTTATGCTTGTTTGATTATGGTAATCTTTAAGTTTGAGGAATTGTTGGACTTAGAAACCAGCAGAGAAGTGTAGATTGCAATGATAAAAAAACACCTAATCATAGTAGTATTAACTTTATGGAGTGTGAAACAATGCCTTTTAAATACTTGGTTTTATGATTAACTCTGGTGATTTTCAGAGACTACAATCACCCATTTTAGCTTTGTGACGATGGGATTTTAAATTCTTTTTGCTATTAAGGGTGTTAATTACAATATTTACACATTTTTCATTTGGCAAAGAAATTTCATTATGGAGAATTATAGATAATAAATGAGATATAGATACATGCATGGGTTGACCCATTTAATAAGACCTTTAGTCCTTCTAATACCTTTTCTGGTATTTTTTTTTATTGTTATAGCAGTTAAAGTTTATTTTCTATCATCTTTATGATTGCTACTTTGTATTTGAAATGGCTCATATTGTCTTTATCTAGTATAGATTGAACTTCTTAATTCATCTATTTGTCAAAATTCTTTCTCAGCACTTTGTTGGTAGACGATGCAAAATAGTGTGGCTATGCTAAATGCATGGGCACCAGATTTTGTAGAATTATCTGCAGACAACTATAGAGAGATGAATTCCTCTCTAGAAATCAATAATCCGAGAGATTTTTCTCACATTAATATTAATTAGCTGTAATGGCACATCCAATGCGATTTTGGATCATATAACTTTTAGGATTCATATAACACATTTTTGCTTGTCTCATATATTACCATGTGGATATGATTTAGTTTGTGATGAAAATAAGTCAACAATATAAAATTCCAGTGGAAATCAGTCATGCAACTGATTAGGCAGATCTCAGTGGAAATAGATCATGCCAATTGAATTATGTTGTCTTGTCATTGTTAAAATCTAATAACTGGCTGAGAATATAAACTTGGATAGAATAATTGAATTGCGTTGTCTTGTCATTGTTAAAATCTAATAACTGGCTGAAAATATAAACTTGGATAGAATAACAAACATGGTTGTGGTATATATTATAATGGGTAGGGTTGTAGGTCAGTTATTTTGGAACCTTGACCTGACTGCTTCATTTCGATGTTCTCTATATCTTGTCTTTTGTATAATCACTGTTGTTGAAGCCTCTTTCTTGCTTTCTTTGTATACGCTGCAATGCAGTTTGAGGTTTTAGATATTGTAGTATAAGGGCAACACCAACTTTCTAACTGAATTGGAAAAGAAATCGAGAACTTGTAAATAGTGCGACATAGTAGATTTCTTTGAGATATTTTAACCTGTAAGAGGGATGTCCACATCATTTCACCCCCAGTCATTTTTTTCCCTCAAAATCTTTGGTTATTTGGCATACGGTTAATAGCAGTCACCTTATTCTACAAATTGATATGAACAGAAAGCATGGGAGATGGCTCAAGCACCTTTTAAAAATTTGTTAATGATGGGCTTCATGATGTGGATGGCTGGGAGCACTGTTCACTTGTTTAGTATTGGTATCACATTTTCAGCTCTTTGGCAGCCAATAAGTGCCCTTCAAGGAGTTGGGAAAGGTAAAGCATCACCTGACGTATTTTATCCCTCTTTGCTACATGTCACTCCATCCATATCCATCCGTATTTGCGTCTTAAACTTGGTTTTAATGTCATGCTTTGCAAATTTTGTTTGCTACCAAATTCCAATTGGATTTTCATTGTCTTCCGGTTGAGTATCAAACTTCATTAGATTGTGAGAATATGAAAGTATGGAATTGATTATGCAAATTGTAGTTATAATCTTTTGAACTTCAAAAAAGAATAGTTATTGCAATTTAAACCTATAGTTTGCGTTCAAGCACCTTACTACCTTCAGTTTAACGTGCCACCCCCTTGAATGTTAATTAACTAACTTGGCCGCTATAATGTGTCTAAAATAACATGAATGCCCTTGAATTATAGTTGTAAAATTTTTTTCACTTTGCCCTATTATGTTTGCTTGTACAAATACTTTAGCACCTCAAGGTAAAAAAAGAAAAAATTGCTTATTATCTTATTCCTCAGTGACATTAATTAGCAGTTCGGAAAAGACAAATAGGCCCCTAAAATATCCTTTTAATCTTTTTTTTCATAATTTGTTGACCTGAAAAGAAAATTAGAAAAACCAGGGAAACACTAGGGGGACAAAATTTGGAGGTGCTATGATAGAGATAAAGTGAGTGAAGGAAATTTAAATTGGATGGAATTAATGATTGGAAATGGTTGTAAGAGTTGGTGTTGATGGCCTTTCTTCTCTCCATTACGACCCTAATCTCTGTGAATTATCCCTCCCGGTTTTAATTACCATATGTCATATATGGTCTCTATCTTTTCTAAGCTAGTTGCTTTTGGTTTTTTTTTTTTTGATTTTTGATTTTCTCTTCTGATAAAAAGATGAGAGAAAATTTGAGGATAATGTGGAAATTTAGAGAGGATGGGAGCACCTTAATTTGTATTAACAAACTCCCATTAGCGTCTTGATTGACTAAGTTGGTTAAATGACGTGTTTTACCTGGAGGAGCTAAAGCGTTTTTCCTCTAAACTTGGTGTAAAGCATAGAAACTCCAAGATATATAAGTTAGGTTCATGCATATTGTGACAACTCAGTTAACTGAAGGTCAATTGTTATTAAAGTGCATGTCTTTTAATTTGAGGGACTAAAGTGCTTGAACCCTAAACCTAGTGGGGGTAAATTGCAACAGTCTCTGAAAAGAATATGATGGGGAAGCTATCCAATGGTTACACAAGAATTGTAGTCTTGGGAAGCCTAAACACAAGCCTAACTATTCTGATGTAGAGAAGAAGTTCTTGTCTAAAGGAAGATGTCCATGTTAGCTACAAGCAGCTGCAGTTCAGTTATTTATTTGTTTAGGCGTCAAAGGTATGTTTATCGTTTAGTTTATTGGTAGAATTTGTAGACATTCAGTCCTTAAGGGTCCTTGTTTAATATATTGTTAGTCTTTGAGTCTTATTTGGAGTCCTTATTGTGTTAGGAAAGTGTAGTGTGTTATGTCTTTAGAAGGAATCCTAATTTCGATAGGATTTGATTATTAGGGAGTGATTTACATTATCAATATTTGTAGTATTCTACTTTTCCAGCAGTGAATTCTTAGGTTAATCAGAGACATATTGTTTATTTGTTAGGCGTTGCCTGTCTGTCTATTCTCCCTCACTCTTTCTCTCCTTTCCAGCAAAATTACTGTTCAATGCTACTGTTCATAGCCACAGAACTGCTGTTCCTCCCTTCTAAACTGGTTAATCTTTCTCGAGTCCAGTTCCACACTTTTCCCTCTAGTTCTAGCTATCCACTAGAGCTAACATCTGAATTTTGAGGAGCTTCCACTGCTGCCTATAGCAAAAGGAAGATTCCCATACTTGTCCTGCATTAGAATACATATTAATCTGCTCCTAGGACATCAACTTATTTTATTATTCTTAATATTATAGAGTGATAAGCTGGGAAAAGTTTGACTTGGATATCAACTACAATCATCTAACAGATAATAATTATACTTGTTCAGTTCATAATATCGAAAAGTACTAAAAACAATTCTGTGACATTCACCCCCCTGAAAATTGTTGATTGGTAGCTATTATCATTAGCCTTGGGTTAAAAATAAAATCCAAAGACATTCAAGCCCCATTGCAACACATTCGGGCTCAACTTTTACTAGGCTAAGTTTTAATTAGGAAGGAAATCTGGAATTTGATATGAATCCCATTGGAGTTTGGTTTTTTATAGAGTTAAGATGGAAAAATATGAGATTTTTGGCTTGAAATCTTGTAAGCTGAGTGAGAATACATTTATTGTCCTCGTTTTCCCTTCCAAATTTTGTAGTGCATTTTCAGGAAGTAAATGTGGAAGATGTCTACTACTGTGGAAATTTCATGGACGCAAGTTCTGTTTTTCAATAAAATACAGCAAGAGTTTGTAACAAGGCATAAATTGAAAAGAAAAAAAAAGAGAAAAATTAAATACACTTTCAAGCAGCTTAAACTTAGAGGATACACAGCTGATCTTGCTTGTACTCCCTCCATTTCAAAATAAGTCATTTTGGCCTCTTGCACAATAATTAAGGGTTGTGAAAACAATGAAACTTGTGACAAAATACCTTCTATACCCTTAAATAGGGAGAGAGATGGAAAGAGAGAGAGAAGGGATGTAGAATTAGAAAAAAAACATAATAAATACTCTTTGGAAGGTACAAAGTGACTTGTATTTTGAAACAACTCCCTCCCTCTAAAACGAGTTATATTTTGAAACGGAGGGAGTACCAAAGTTTTAGCTTGAACGACACATGCACTAAAACTTGAGCCCTAGCTAAATTTGTCTGGTCAAAGAGTAATCATTCAGGACTTTGGGCTGGCTCTGCTCAGCCTTATTGCCATGAGACTTTAATGAATCACATTGTAGCAGTAAATTGTAATTCTTGATCAAATTTTTTCACCTATCTGTTTGTTATTCGAATAAACTGAACAGCAAAGTTAAAAAATGGGGGTGATGATGAAATATGAAAGTTTTTTCCTTTTACCTTCAAAATCTTTGTTTGACATGGATTATAGGAAATATGGAGTACCGCATGAAAATTTGGAAAATTGTTGGTTAGTGCTGATTCAAATCAAATAACTGCTTATCCGTCGAGAGATCATTTATTGTTCTCTATCTTTAGTACTTAACTAGGATGATTCAGTGATTATACTTGTTTTTCTGACATGGGTTATGGGAAAGATTGTGCAGAGCACGAAAATATGGAAAATTGTTCTCTGGTGCTGATGCACATAAAAGACTTTCTTTTACATCAAGAAATCTTTTCTATTCTTTCGTTTGTGGAAGTACTCATTCTGTGATCAAAGATTATATGATGTTCTATGTATATTTCTATATGTAGGCATTTAAATGTTCTAGATATACTGATGTTCCAAGGTTATTGACAGTCAGACATTTGTATCCATGCAACGATTTAAGGTGTCATACTGGAGTTTTGAATCTTCTATACGAACTTTGTTTATGTAATTGAGATAAAAGAGATGTATTCTGCAAAAATGGAAATGCATGTGTGTAAGAGAGAGAGAGAGAGAGAGAGTTATCCCTCAAAAAATTGGTTAAAAATGTAAAAGAACTGGAAGTGGGGAAGGATCTGCAATTTGTTTTTTCCATTAGGAACAGAGTTGGATAGTTTAAGATGTCAATATCGAGACTGAGTGTAGAAGAAGGATCAGAAACAGAAAACGAGGTGGAGGTATTGTAATGTTGAATTTGAAGAAAAAATGTGTGAACAAATGGTCTTTCCTTCTCTGCCTAATGTTAGATGTATATTCCCAATGACTCATATGACGAATTGAGATGAAGAGCATTTAGGAAGAAACGAGCTCACATGAAAAACAACAGGGGGGAGACATTGAGAGAAGGGAATAAGGGAAGAGAATATGATTGGTAAAACAGGTGCATGGAACACAAACCACTCAGGAGAAAGTAAGGAAAGAAATATAAGTGAGAGAAAAAAGAGAGGTATGCTTGTCAGCTTCTTGAATTTCAGGTATCTCTTCTTTTCAGCTAATGACAGTAAGGTCCAAGATACAAAGAGTTAAAAGGAGGGAGGAGGAAAAAAAGGGTTTGGGAGCTAGAATGGGAAGAATAACCAAGATGTCACTTGTAGCTAAATTTGTCTCCCAAGCTTTCTTCTCAGCCCCACTTTCTGCTCTTATATTTGCTTTTTTTTTCTTTTTTTTTGGTGTATGGCCCTGCAAATGGAAGCTCAGGTGGACTTGAATGAATGAACGCAGGGTTTGGAAGAACTGAATGATCAATTCCAAAGAAAAACCAAAAGAAGGCTGAAGTTTCGACCAACACTTACAGAAGAAAAAAGGATCTAAGCACTATTTTTCTTTCCTTTTTCCGTATATGTCA
The DNA here is from genome assembly GCA_030512225.1 of Rauvolfia tetraphylla. Lineage (NCBI taxonomy): Eukaryota > Viridiplantae > Streptophyta > Magnoliopsida > Gentianales > Apocynaceae > Rauvolfia > Rauvolfia tetraphylla. Next base: position 4,964,401 of record JAJQKT010000024.1, on the reverse strand, counting down.
AAAGGACTTGGGAAAGCTGTTTACTGGATTTAGTTCAGAGGCCTAAACATAAATCTTCTATATGCTTTCCTCTTGAATTCGAAATTGTTTTGATGTTCCTGGAATGAACAATTGGATGCAATGTGTCAGGTCATATCGCATCCATGAGGCCAAGTTCAAAATAAAATAGCCATTATCAAACACTAACCTCTTATCTTTTAAAGTTATTGGAAAAAGATAAGAATGTGGAAAGCGATGAACTAGTCTATATGTGCATAAGGAAAAGAATGGCACATGAGAAAGTGTAAATGTGTTTTTGTTCCTTCAAAACCAGAATAGAAAAGAAATCAAAGGTCCCTGTTGTCTGCCTATGTCAAAAAGAAGGGTAACACTAACCATCTCAAATGACTTTGGAGGGGAAAGAGGAAGTAACGCCCATATCTGGATTGGTTGTGCATAGAGATCAATTATGAAGAAGAAATTGCTAGTCTTCTGTTGTCAACAGATTATTTACACATAGTTTTGATATCCAAGGAGATGGGTTCTTATTTTTGCAAATTGAAATATGATGCAGCCTTGTAATGCTACTATCTTGCGCATTGAAGTACTTAAGTCCAACTAATATATACATGGAAAGCGTTTCTTTAATTGTCAAGGGTCCGGTAATGGTCCTAACAATGCTGAAGGGAAGATGCTTGCTATATTGTGAATTCTAATCCTTGTAAACTATGAGCAATAATGTATTAGCTGTTTTTCTATCACCTGATTTTGGTATTTTCTAATTTTTTCACTTATAGCAGCTTTATGCCTTTCAATTTTCTTATGCAATTATATTCCCTATATGAGGCGCCTAATTAATAAAATTTTTTCTGTAGTTTTTGAGCCGTACAAGGATGGTAAAGTGGACCTCCTGGCACCAAAGCTTGTCTACATTGCCCTTAATCTTGTTGGGTTAGGAATAGGTGTATGGAAGGTGGGCTGCATTTTTTACTCTTATCTGACGTATCATGAAGTCAGTGATCTCTATCATTTTGTATTGGCATTAATAAATTTTATTTCCTGACAGCTTAACACATTGGGACTTCCTCCAACTCATGTATCAGATTGGGTTTCATCGCTGCCCCCTCCTCAGGTCCAATTCTTGCATCTAACTGTCCTGCTATTCCCTGTTACCTATTGATGTTGGAATATCTATGTTTTTTAAGTGACATGTGCGTCATAAATGAAAATTTTTATGGTGAGATTTGTGGTTCATCTCGTAGGTGTGCTATGGTATGTTGCACTTGTAGTTTGAAATGAGCCTTTTCTTTACTTTTGCTATTTTGGAATTAGATGTCGGACATGCTATAATTTGGGTGTTCATGATCAGGGAACAAAAAAGCACAGACAAGAATATTTTGTTTCCAAGAGAACTAGTTGGTGACCTTTTCAATAGCTGGATAATTAATAAATTCTTTTTGCCTTTTGACTGAAATTTCTGCTTTAAACTATCTAGGAAAATAACAATAAATTCTTTTTGAAGTTATTCATAGTGGTTCATCAAAATCCCTTGAAGGAATACAGAAATATTGTTGACTTGCAGTGCATAGAAAATGCAATATAAGTCAAATTGTATTGTGAACCTGTGAATAGTTTTTTTCTTTGTATATAAATGTAGATGAGATTTTACCTGTTCAAGAAACATAGGTAGCTGGGGTTCAATTTTCTTGTCAAGCAGAAATGAAAGTCAGCGTGTTTTGAATTAACATATAGCGAGGCTACATATTTGAGCACGAAAGAGGAAAAAGTTAAATGATGCATCATTTAATTATAGAAGATTTTATTAATTTCTGGTGATGATAATTTTTTTTAATTTAAAAGTAATGAAACTGCGTCAGGACTTTTGAATAAAGTGTGAATGGGTTTTATTTTTCTGGAGGACCATGCTATGCGTGAATTTTCAATCATGGATGGCAAAGTATGGAATTTGGTTGTTTTAGGACTTACTAGACACAGTTTTCTGGAAATTAGAGATATTGTCTATTATGAATAAGGTTAGACCGAAGCCAGAAAATAGTAATTGGACTAAGGCTTTGTAGAGATGTTTATCGAATGGAGTAGTTGTGATTCTAATGAGGTACTTGTGTCATTGCAATGACTGGACCATTTTGTGAACTACTTACATTTGCATTCAATTCAGTTTATAAAAGTTAAGGTCCATAAAATTTATGGTGTTTAAAAGTGATCCCTTCGTTATTATGATTAGAGGACTTCCCTTTGACTATGACTCTGAAGATGATGCAAGCAATTAAAAGATTTCAATAAAATGAGTATAGAATGTTCCACTTTGTCTTGATTTCAGGAACATCCTTTGTATGTTTCTTTGTCTCTTGGATGCCTGGGAAGTAGAGGGGCATTATGCAAGGCATTGTCACTGATCCCAAGAGGATCTTAAGAGGAAGTAGTCTTCTTAGGTTCTCTTAACCTCTTTGAATCTAAATTGACCTGGATACCCCCATTCTGTGATGTGATATGGGTATATCGTATAAATTATGTGCAACAGTGCTAAGCAAGACTATACACATGATTCGTATAAATACAAGAGAGCTAGAAATGTTGCCTGTTTATAGACTTATATACACAGGTGGATATGGCTCTGCTAACCAACAACTCTAGGCCAGCTGTTGCACCTAAGATGTAGAAAGTATGTACTGATTTAAGATAATGGTACTTTTTGTAATTGTCTTTTTAGTTGAATTTAGGAATAAGCCTGAATTTTGCTACTGATTTCTTGATGACCATCTACTCAGTCTTTCCTGCACTTGGCCAAGCTTCTTTTCCCAGGTGCCTGCTGTTGGTTCTTGCATGCTTTTAGTGGCAGTTAGTTCATTGAAGTTTGGTTTATGTATGTAATCGGAAGTTAATAACTTGTGGTTTTAGTCTATGCTCTAACACTTGTGATGAGGTTTGGGATGTCTGACAAAGGAAGGAAAAGGATGGAGGATGAGCAATGTGTTGCAACAGTATACAATAAACTGTACTAGCCAGGGTGTATATTCATTACGAGGATTCAAAGAAATTACTAATTAGATGCCCAGCTAAAGAGCTGGAAAGTACGAGTGATGTTATTACTGTTGACTGAGAAGTGGGGACGGTAGGAATGGTAGTTACAGTGGAGGGGCTCTTGTAATCTTTTCTTCTATTTATTTATTTACTTCTTTTGGTGTAAGGATTCTCGATTGCAATAGGTGACAGAGGGTGATAATAGGAATTGTGAAGGTAGCAGCAAGGAGAAAAAGGTTGTGATGGTGGAGGTAAGAAGAAAAAGGAGAAATCATGGAGGTAACGGTTTGAAGGTGATGGAAAGTGATGAAAGTTGCTGATAGTGATGGCCTGCAATGGAGGTGTAGGTGCAGTGGCGCCAATAGCCAGTGGTGGAGCTCGTAGTGACTTCGAGGAAGATGATGGTTATTGAAAAGAAGAAAGATTAAGGTTATGGTTTTCTCAGGTAACAAAGGCATAAAAGACATTACCTTATTACTTACGAGGGTAATAGTAGTATCTAGTTAAATGTCCTAGCCTTTTGACTAATTGTTTGAGGGTTAAAGCCACAAAAAGGTAAAGCGTTGGGCTAAATTGAATAGCTGGGTTAACCCTTTTGTTTCTGTGTGCAAATTCACTATAATACCATTACTCTAGTGAACTGGCGCAAGTATATTCTTCCAAAAATGGATGCTATCTTGCTACATTGTTTGGTAGGTTGCTAAGGTCCAAATATACTGTAAAGATGCAATATGAATTGTGTGCATATGATGGAAACACGTATTGTTTTTTACCTGCTAAACGGCTGTACTAAGTTGTTTCCTATCCGATTAACTTTCAAGAAATGTGTCCTTACCAATTCATAGATTGGAATCTTTATATTCATGGAAAGTTCGCTTTGCCATCCCAAATTATAGGGGTTCCCCACGTCATCATCCGAACTTTTACTTTTCTTAATTGGTCTAGAAATGACAAAATTATGCAGTTTGCAAAATATTGCTAAAAAATAACAAAAAGTAGTCAAACATTGAAGTTATTTCGATGGAAATGTTGGGAGATGGAAAATCAAATCATTTAGAAAGTTTATATATTGATTAGAGAAAAGTTGAAATTGCAATAGCAATGTGGAAAAATGCATAATATGGGATGGCAAGGTAAATTAAAACCCTCTTAAATTTATCACAGAAAACAGAGTTCGCTATTGCCAACCATCAAACAAGGTGAAATTCCCAGTGTCTTGTCTTTTTTTAAGGTATTTTAAGGATGTTCTACTTGGCTGTTAGGACTTCAAGTTGAGTGTTTTTGGATTATCTTGAAACTTGAAACAAGGCAATAGGAACTAAAATGAACACTAAGAGTAGCAATAATGCTAGAATATTTACTCTCTTAATCAAATCTTGTTTATTTGTGTTTCATTTTTACTATGCAATAAGTTGGAAGTAATCCCTTTCTGAAAATATTTTTTTGGTCTATAGAATGTGGGCTTGAATTGCATATTTTGGCTTCTACTGCTTATGAATGCTTAACTTGAGAAGGTTCTGGTATAGTTTGTTCGTGAAACAGAGTAGTATAAGCTGAGTTTGATAAATTATTTGTCTCTAAATACTTCTAGAGTTTATTATATTGATAGTTTTTGTCACAGCTACGTATTTGAACAAGGCAAAATGCTATTCTCTCATAATTCATGCATTGAGCTACGTCCTAGATTCATTTTATAACACGGAAGGATTCCACTTTCAGGAGGTCGAATATTCAGGTGGAGGTATTCCTCTGCACTAAAGTTCCATGCAGCTGATTCTGAATTCCCTGAGAACAGACTAGATAGCCAACTTCATGGAGCAGGACGGCTGTTGTCGATCCCATGGTATCAACCTTGTCATGGTTCATTTTTGGTTCATACCTATTCGTTATATCGCAAGCTTTTAATAAGTTATGTATCCAACCAGTTGACCTGCGTAAACAAACTATGAACCATCAAGTTAAAATGGTTTCTTAAAACTTTGAATGTCATTCATGGAGATGGTTGTGTATCTGTGTATCCTGTATTAAATTGCTCAGGCTTTGTTTATGTTACGTTGAAGAATCTTTTTATTAGATATTTTCATTCTGGACATAACTTCATCTTATTCTTTGGTGTGTTTGAAGACAAAAACAGATGATATATGGCTTGAGGCTTTTTCTGTTTTATTGTTGGCACTAGGCGTGGTATGATCTCTCTTTGAATACCGTATTCTCTTATCTTCTCACATATAATTTATTTTTACGATTTTTAAGATAAAAATTAGAAGTTACAACTCAATCCAAATACATCAAACCAAAAGAAACCGGCATGAGATGAAGATTGATACCCCTCTCCAAATTCTGTAAGTAGAAGACTGCGCAGTTACGTTTTCTATTTATTGTGCGTTCAAGTGCATTTTTCCCCAGACCCTAAGAAGTCAAACTATAGTTCGCTGATTGGATATATATGTAATTACTTATTCTTTTTTGAGGAAAAAAGAAAAATTAATATATTAAACCAATTGATTACATCAAAGGTGCTTTCCCATACCAGCGGATCTCAGTAGTGGAGCTAATTCCCCTTTGGGACAGCGGACGAGCGGGGGGCAATACAAGAACGATTAAAATAAGCAACAGAGATATTAGTAAAATTTTCTTTAATATTTAATTTTTTTAATATTCACTATAACAATCAGAAGTTGTAAACAACTTGAGCTCTTACAGAAATGTTCGAGCCCAAAATGATCAGGGTTCAAGCTTGAGCCCGATATTTTCAAACTTAAACTTGAATTCAAATATAATTTATATTTGAATTTCTAATTGAGTCTAACTCAAATATTTTAATATTCGGTTTGAATGCATATATTTTTTATTGTACTTTAAATAAATAAAAATAATTTTATTTATATAAAGAGTAATTTATAAAAAGAGTTCTATAACTTTTTTTTGTTTTAAGAATGTTCTTTAACTTTAATTTTTATAATTTTAATTCAAAATTTATTTTTTTCCAAAAGAATATAGTTCTTGTTGCTAGTCCTATAATAAAGTTGGCTAAATTTCATATTTGTCAAGCACGTGAATTTGATTGAAAGGTTTAAGTTCATTAAATCTTACTTACTTCAATAGAAAATATTTGCATATGAGTAATACATACAATTTATAATTCTAATACAACTCCAAATTAAATCGTTAATAATCTGATTTTGTAGTGTTATATTTAGAAAAAATATGTGTATTCTTCATTTTTAACCGTTTACAAGGGTGTTAGATAACATATGATTAATTTGCATTTCAAATCAAACTTATGTGTACCACACATATAAATTTTAACTGAATTATGCTATAGCACTGTCGGCAAAAATTATATTCTCTTAAAAAAATAGATTAGAAACTAAAATTACAGAAATTAAAATTAAGAAATATTCTTAAGAAAAAAAATAAAAATGTTACAGAATTCTTTTTACAAATTACTCTTAGATAAATAACATTTGAATTCCAACTTTCAAATAGAGCTCAACCTTTAAGCTTTACTTTCGAATCAAGTTTAAACTTTAAAATTCCTTGTTAAATAGCCTTGATTTAAGGTTCAAAGCTCACTTTGAGCCTCATCTAAAACTCATCGAGCTCGCCTCGCTTATCTTAATGTTCGGCTGGGCTTGGCATTGCTGTCTGCACTCTAAAATAATGTGCTTCCATTTTTTTTTGATAAATTTCTATTTTTTTCACCATCTATGAACCATGTTGGTCGTCAATGTTTCTCCAAGTGTTAGAAGGTGTTAACCAAAGTCTGAAGAGTTTCTAGATGGAAAATTCTCTCCTATAACTTCCAGCATGATAAATGATATGTCTTTTTTTATCTTCGTGTTAAATTTTCTCCCATTTTCCTTAAAAAAAAATTCTTACTTTTATTCTCTCTTAACCTTCCAAAATCCCTTTGAAATTCTCTATCTTTCTCATTCTCAATTGAAAATTGGATTTTGTCCACTTTTACGACAAAAGTTTTAGAGCTAAACATAATATGCTTTCGTTGTTGCGATAGTGATATTGCATTATGAGAATAAATATTGAAACTAGTAACATTACATATGAGAATAAGAACAATTAGGTCTTACTTCTCATCTCACAGTGCAAAGTGCATTAGCTTGAACATATATAGCTTAAGCAGTCTTTATTACAACAAAAATCCTGGGGAAAGATCTCAGGGAATAATTTGAAGAGGTGGAATGATGATTGGAACAAAGATTGACATATTAGTAAGAATAGGTACAGAAGCAAAATATGTAGGAGTTGAAGAATCTAAGTTAGGATCAACTATCAACCTTGAAATAGTTTGAATTTGGAAAGAAATGAGAATAACATCATATTTGGGATTACCTTCCAAGCTAGGCTGACCATTAGTTCTAGTTTCATCTGGGCTAGCTATGACTTGAGTTTCAACCTCCCCATTTACTTTTTCTTCTCCATTTCTGCAACTCCATCACAATCTAGTTAAGCCCCTCTTCTTCTTCTCTCTCTCTCTCTGTCTCTCTCTCTCTCTTTTTGAGGGAACATTTTCAGTCCACATTCTACTATCTTAAAAAATCTTTTCAAACAATCCTCATAATCTCCCTGAGTAGCTTAACTACCACCTACTTCAACTTTTACTTCCTAAGCCCTCATGCTTTTTAGCTCATCTTTAGATAGCTTGAATAACAAATCAGCTTGTTTCATATCCTCAGCCAGTTTCCTTATCGCTATAGTGTTTAAGCTAACTTTGTTAACTCTTTTACCTTCAACCTTTTCAACATCAGTTACTAGCACACTTCTTGTCTTTTTCTCTTCATTTGGCCTCCTTTAACTATTTCAGATTTAACTTCATCATCTACCTTGTTTCTCCCTTTATCCTTCATCACACTAGCTTTCTTTTCTTCCTCAATACTCTTTTACTTTAATTTTTTATAGCACTCATCTTCCAATTTAGACCTTTCCAACCCTGTTTGTTTTACTTCTATTTTTCTTTCATTATCATCACCATTTAGACCCAACTTGTACAATATCCTTGATAGTTGTCTAGAATCCAATAGGGGACACCTTATCATTAGATTTATCTACGAATAAGGTCCATCCAAGTAAGTAAGCCAAAAATCCTCACGTTTGATCCATGGCATTTTGAAGTATATAAATGCACTAGTGCTACATCACCAAAAAAATTTAAACTCTAAGGGAAATCCCTCTACAAGAATTTGTAGGATCATCCAGATGTCATGTAGTATAATAGTCATCTCTCCAAACGACATAGGAAAACTATTTGTCTCTAGGTGCCATTACTCCACAAACACTGACAGTAGAGACATGTCTAAGTGCTTGAGCATGCAATTTTATAAGTGGCTAAGTTTTTATTGTTTCACCCAATCTTGTGCCTCTTCACTGGGTAAACTCCTTAATTGTCATCATGTTATTATACGATAACGCCCATGACATTTAAGAACTTCCCGCTACCATTAAGAGACAAAAATAATACTATTAAAAATTTAATATATTAAGAAGAAAACAATAATACTAGTTAAGCAAACGTACCTCGTTACGATAAATGGCAGAAGCAATATGGCCTCGAAAGCCAAGTAACAAACAATGATATGTGGACCCCTTTCAACTGGTCCTGAAGCATTCACTCATATGTATACGAACGTACGATTATATCCCTGTCGATCCTTATCCTTGGCTTTGATCCTATCTTAGTTATCATGAAGTGGTTCTAAAATATTAACAGTTGGTGCACGAAACATTCTAGAATTCTTCATATGAGCACCAAAAGAAAAGTGTATGCTATGTCCACACCTACACCGTCCTTGAGGCATAACAGATGATATCATGCCTCTCTTTCTAAACGACTGAAAAAGGCTTTTCCCTTTGCCATGTCTTACAATAGGACTATGAATATGCAACATTTAGAGAAGGGATCCTGAATCGTGGCTTTGAGAAATGTCCTCGTCCAACTCATTGAATGTCGTATCCTTTTCTTGTGACTCATTTCCAAGAGAAGAGTTAGATTGCATAGGATTCGTACTGTCCATACTATTTGGTAGTGCTACAATAGGAAGGTATTAGGTTGCAACAGTTGGAAGCAGAGCAGATATTCTCTAACAAGCAACTTGCAATGAATCTACAACTTTTTTACCCTTATTGGCCATCTATAGTTATTAAAAATTATAAAATTAAGTTTATTTATTTTTATGAAAATTATAACAAGATTGCAGTAATCCTTATAAAAATACTAAAACAAAAAAAAAAGGAAATGTCTAAAAAAATATTTAACTAAATTATATGCCTTGTGTATGCATTAAAGTATAACACACGATTATATATATGCCTAAAAATAAAAGATATTTGCAGTTTCCTATGTATTTTCTTTCAATTTTTGGAGTTTGCAACTTGATTATAAAACTAATATCACTACTTTGGCTTTATCTAGATTAATCAAATCAATAATCAAAGGAGACAAAAATAAAATGATATAATTAAGGAGACTAAAATAAAATGATAAAATTAAGGATGACATAATAGAAAGGAAAATGATATAATTTTTATTTCTGAAACTAATTAAAAGATATAATTTTTAAGTCATAGTAACTATGAAGAAATTACAAAAGAATAAAAAATAAAAAGACAAGAGAACATACCTAGACCAAAGTTGAAGTTGAAAGCCTTATTCCAAATTTGCAATTGCCTTTTTTATTTGTCTTCTATCTATAGAGCTATGTACTTCTTTGTCTATTCTACCTCTAGACTGAAAAGCTCTCTTATATAGGTATAAGAATATACCAATGCAAACTAGTTGCGATTGGAAAAGGATTTTAAATCCTGATTGAATTCAGTCGCCTATTTAAATCTTCAAAGGAAGAGATAATAGGGAGAATTTACAAGATCATTGTTAATTGTAATAAAATATTCAATTGATTTTGAATGAATGTAATTATTTGAAATAGGATAAGGATACCAAATTCCAATTGAATTCTATCACCTATTTTAATTTTTTAAAATTAAAAGAGAAAAATAGGATTTTGAAAATTTCAATTGATTGTAATCAAATTTTAAATTGATTTTGAATCATTATTATTGAATTATAATTTTAAATATTAATATAATTTTTTTAAAAATTAATAACAAAAATTTAAAAATTAATTAAAAATATTTATTAAAAATTAATTTTTATTATATCTAAAAAAGAACAAAAAAGGATACAAAAAGAAAAAATAGGAAGGGGGGCCACCTAGCTTGGGCTCATCTTAACAAGGGTTTGCACCAGCTAGGATGGCACCCAAGCATTTTAAGTTGTGTGCCCAAGTTGATCGCACCACCATTGTTTATTGAAAATTAAATTTATAAAAGGTAAAAATTGTCAAAAATTATCTTGAATCAATAAAATTGTCATGTGTACAACAATCTCCTTATTTTGGTGTTGAATGATGAAATTGTATAAGTAAATGAAGTCAATTTGGCCTTTTACTTATGCTGTGTTGATCCCTCTTCATGTTTTGTGAAAAATATATTACTCAATTAGTATCAAATTTGTTTTTAACTTCTATGAAGATAAATTTTAGTTATGGAGTCCTATTGGAAACAAAATTTTAAGAATCATTGTAGGAGAATTTATATTTTACTTTTATGAACTTGATACTTTTATGAATTTATTGGTTGTTGAAATATAATGTTTTCTAAAATTATTTGAGTAAATGAATACTATATAGGAAACAATATTTCACAAAATTGATATCTTATACATTATAAGTCAAAAGTCTAATGTTATATGTCATATAATCTTTGATCATTAAGGAATTCATATTTTTACAATTGTTTTGACTTTATTATTTGTAGATTGTATGACATTTTACAGAGTTAGCAGTACTCCAAAGTAACTAAAATCACCTGTAAGATCCAACAACATTAACATGTTATGCATCATGTGTCAAAAGTCTCATGCTATGTGTGGCATATATTATTATATTTAACTTTAGTTACTTATAGAAATCTTTTTTGATAAAGAATCCACATCTTTACACTTCTCTCAGCTTTACCATTTGTTCAATATAGGACACTCTGCAAAAAAATCCATATTTCAATCAATCTGAAATTAACGATCAAATTTAACTAGAACAAATTATAACTGAAATTATTCTTATTCTATTACAGAATATGGCAAATGTTTTGTGATATATACTTATACTCAACAAACAACATTAGTTTCTTCTTCTTGTTGTTGTCTTTTTTTCACTCCAGTTTTGTCATTAGTTGTCTTTCTCCCCTTCTCATCTTGCAGTGGAGGTGTAATAATCATTGATTTTTCTCCTTCTATAGAAGTAGTTTTCATTTGGCCTTTCTCAACTGAATCTATTTGAGGCTACATGATATGAACTTTTGTGATGTGTTCCTACAATTTTATTTCTTTAGATGTAATATATTTTTCAAATTCTAAAAGTTTTCACATGATCGGATTTCCTTTGTTGCTCTACTATTTGAGAGACTTCATATGTACGGTTAACTGTAAATGTCTCCTGTATTGTGCCTCAACTTTGTTCATTAAATTTCACTTGGCATATTATCTTCTTCCATATCAACTTTTTTAGTGGTCCCAGAATAGGCTCATCTATCTTCTCCTGTTGAAAAAACATAACATGTTGAATATGTTAAAAAAGCATAACATGAATATTAAACGTTTCTCATTATTTTGGCATTACCTTTGCAACAATTTCAGCAAGTTGAGTGGCCTGTATCTCAATATATTTTTCTACATATTTGTCAAATAAAAAAATTGGCTTTTGACTAGTATGGTCTCCAACCAATGCCTCAACATGGTCTCTGTAATACAAAAGTTTTAAATTTACATGGCTGCTATTTTGAGTAATAGGATACTTGAAATGTATGTGAGAATTTAATTTTCCTTTGCCTTGTACCAAGATATCCTTCTATATGGATGCAACTATTGCAAGCTAATTGTTCTCAAGAACTCTCAGTTTGCATCTGCATTTTGTTTAGTAGATGTATCGACATCCATTATAAATATCAATCTCAAGAATATCAACATATTGTGGTATGTTTTGCCATGAAACAATTGATGTGTTTTGATGTTGTAAATAGAAGTAGACTGGAAAGGATATGTACTGATAAAAGTAGTTTATTTATGTATATGGAAATATAAAATATACCACGTCATCTCCACTTTCAATCATGTCATTTAATTCTAACACAGTTTTCATGTTCATGTCATAATTTGGTCTTGTTAGCACAACAAATGGCACATTAATTTCAATAGCTATTTCTGTAGCTTCATTTTCTTCACACTTACAAGTTTAGACATATTTTCGATGAGGATTTTTATAATAAATTTTTGTTGCCAATACTCCACAATTGATTTTGTGTAACATTAGAGTATTTACACTTACATTTTTAAAAAATTCAGCACTTCAAATTCTTTCAAATTGACGTAGATTTTAGTTGCTCTGCTACTTGCAATAGAGATCTAAGTCTCATCTTTTTTAGCAATCATTGAAGTCAAACTCACTATTTGTGTTTCTTTACTATGTAGAACTGAAGATGGCTAAACCACATTGGCCAAATTCTCCCAGGGGGTCACCCACAATGTTTTATTCTTGCAAACTAGGATTATTATGATATGTTAACTATGTCATAGAATTTATAATTCGCCTCATGTTTAAATTGAAAATTTGTCGTATTTTACTTACTTGTGATCTCGAATTTTGACTGATTGTAAACTCACATGATGACCTTTGCTTAGTCGATCCTGCATTTGTGAGATTTCAGATATCATTCCTATGACATCTGCATAAAAAAATATATTTTTGTTAGATCTATTTTTGCTTTAAAACGAAATTCAATAGATCTTCTGTACATGTACAATTAACATATGTTACCTACTAAAACTCTTAACTCTCCATCTCATATCTTAATCTCATCAAATATCTTCAATCTAAATATGTGTCTAGGAATATCTGGCATATCTATGATGACTTCTTCAATACAACTACTTATATCAATCAATATCTGTAGTTCTTCATCTATGAGTTTATAAAGTGGCTTATGATTTTTCATAGTGAAATTCTTCATAAGGTAGAACTTTCCTTCTTTTATAGAATCAAGGTATTTAGGAATAAACTTGCTTCTAATAGTGCAATGCTTCATGTTATTCTCTAATCAGAAATCAAAACATCTTTATGAATAATATGAAACATTGTTTGGAGCACCAAATTAACAAATAATCAAAGGTATCCAACTAAAATCTTAAAACAACATTAAATGTTGTCCAACCATTCAGTAATGACATAAACTTCACAATAAGGAGTAGATCACAACACAACAACATAGGAGACATGTTCAATATTCCATGTAATTAATAAATTCAGCAATAAACTGATTTGTAATACTAGAATCCTTATCTTATTTTAGAATCAATACATTGAAATTTAGCAAATCATTATTATTATACATGTTCAGAAAACATCATCAATTTACTAACAACCAAAGATTGAATAACATGCTACTTTATCTTATTTCAAAATCATCATATTGAAATTTAGCAAACCATTACTAGTACACATATTCAGACAACATCATCAAATTGCTAACAACCAAAGATTGAATAACTTGTTACTTTCCCTGTTCATCTAATATAAAAAAATCTATACTGATCATTTCTTTAGGCCTTTGTGCATTATATGTGTTCCATAATCTAATAACCCGAACCAAAATTCTCTTATCTTCTTTTCCTTTACTCAACTGGTCTAGAAAAACATACTGCATCCTTCCTTTCCCCATGTTGCAACAAATTGCTTCTTTTCTTTTTTCTGTCTTCCAAATTTCATGTACACTAATATTACTTTATGGTTTATAGATATAAATTCATTCGGAGGAAACCTGTGGCATTCTACTTTCCTTTGAGAAGAAAGTTTTAAGCTGTATTCTCCAAATGTCTCTCTAATGACAATATACTTCATTTAATTTGATCTAAATCTCTACTTCTCCCGCACATGGGCATGTGGTTTATTGCTAATTCATGTAATCCATCCTCATGTAAATCACCAATTATCTATGTTCAAAGACTAGGCTATTGAGCTAGGCATTGTAGTTATTTGCTTCAACTAAAGAATGTATTAAATGAATAATTGTTTCTTGTATATACAGAGCAAGAACATATTTATATCTATGTATATTGATCAATGCATCTTAGAGAAAATTTTGAGGTCATTAATGGTCGCCAAAAGTTGGAAAGTCTATTGTTTAATATTTATGTTTGAAAGACCTAAGAGGGGGAGGGATGAATTAGGTCTTTGGCTAATTTTCGAAACCTTTTTCTGTTTTATAAATTTGATTTGGAAAGATTATATTTAATTGCTTCAATGTAAATGTGATAATCACAATGACAAAGCAATACACAATGAAGAGCAAAGAACACAAGCAATTTATAGCGGTTCGATCTTCTTCAAGATCTACATCCACTACCTTGAGTCCACACTCAAGGATCCACTATATGCTCAAATTCAAAACAATTACACAAGAGGTTCACCCTACACGGATTTTACACCTACAACCTCTTTTGTATTGCTACTAACAAGATTCACCCTACCATTAGGATTTTATATCTAAAAACAACCTTGAATCAAACACCTCAAGGATCACCCTTACCAAAAGGATTTTATGTTACAAGATAACCTTTTATTGAGATGGTAGATAACAAAATTAAATAGAGATTGGATGAGATATTACCGCTTCTTGGTAGATGATTACACAAGTTAGTACCAATTCACCTTGTTGTCTTTGGAATCTTGAATGATCAATTGAAAGTACAAGACAAAAGAGAGCTCTAAGGATTTCAAATGATTTTAGAATGTTAAGATTTCTAAAGTGTTCAAAAGTTATAAAAAATCTGGACTTTATGGCTTTTATAGATTTTAAAAATTAGTTCTTGTTAGCCCTAAGGGCAAATCATGTAGTTATGATTAGTTTTGATTAATGACAAACATTGATGAGGACTAATATACTTGTATGTTGTGTGATAGGATTTGTGGATTAAGAAGTTTGAAGTCTCATTGCCTTGAAGCTAAAATACAAGAACAACTCCAATATGTCAAAGTGATTGAAGATTGAAGAGTTTGTTCAAGATGTTAGAAGGCTTTGAAGACATGAAGTGTAGGTTGCATGTGCTTAATAGGTAACCTTTGTAAACCCTACACTCTTAAGCCTTGGAATCTATGAGTTGCAATTGAGAGCACAAAACTTGATTTAAATGGTTTCAATGGTTTTGAACTTACCTAAATTATCAAGTTTTCATAAATGGTTTTTGTACATAAAAGGTCTTTAATGACTTATCTTTAAGGCTAGAATGTTTTCCAACTTGTTTGAATTGATTTGAACATGTTTTGACAAAGTTTGAAAAATTCGGATGCAGTCCAAAAATTCGGTCGTCCGAATTTTGTAGCAAAAGTTTGCTACTATTCTTCCGGAGAAATTCGGAAGAAGATTCGACGCAGCCAAAAAAATTCGGTCGTCCGAATTTTGGCCTTCAAGATGGTCACTGTTTCTTCCAGAGAAATTCGGAAGAAGATTCGGACGCAGCGAAAGAAAAATTCGATCGTCCGAAAAATTTGGGACGCTGAATTCGGTCATCCGAATTTTTCCAAACTAGCCGTTACTAGCCGTTGTATAGCCGTTTGAACTGATTTTTGAATTCTATAAAAGCCATAAACTCCAGATTTTTTACAAGAACTTTGAACAAAAGAAATCCTTGAAGCTCTAACTTGTTTTACATCAAAATTATATCAAAAGCTCTCAAATTGCCTTGTGCTCAAAGATTGAAATTCAAGATTCCAAAGGCAAGAAGTGAAGTGGTGCTAGCAATTGTATTCATCCACCAAGAAGTGTTGGTAACATTCAAATTCTCTCTTTATAATTGTTGTGATTGATACAAGGTTGTCAAGAGACATAAAACCCCTTGTGGAGGGTGAGCCATAGACTAGATTAATCAAGGTTGTTTGTGTAAAACCCATTGGTGAGGGTGAGCCTTGGATTAGATTGGTCTAGGTTGTCTAGTGACATAAAAACTCTTAGTGATAAGAGTGAACCTTGTTTATTATATTGAAAAGAGGTTGTTGTGGTAAAACCCATTGAAGGGTGAGCCTCTTGTGTAATTGCTTGGATTAAGCTCATAGTGAATTAGTTGAAATCCTTGAGTGTGGACTCAAGGTAGTGGATGTAGATCTTAGAGAGATCGAACCACTATAAATCGTGTGTTCAATTCTTTTATAGCTTTGCTTGTTTACATACTTGTGTTATTATTATTTGTTCATAGTTGGTGATTGATTGGTTGTGAGATTATAATTTTATAATCTTGTCTTAACCATCAAATCACATATAAACTTGAAGTTTGTGATTTTAAAGAAGAGCTTTTATTAAGGCAAAGGATTTTCAAAAAAGAGAAAAGATTTTCGATAATTAGCCAAAGACCCTAATTCACCCCCCTCTTAGGTCTTTCAATTGGTATCGGAGCAAGGTCTTCTTGTTAAGGTCTAACAACCTAGAAGTAAAGATCATATGGCTAGTTTATCAAATTTGCCTTATACTGAAGGTTCCTCCACTACTAGACCTCCATTGTTTGATGGTTCTAATTATATTTTTTGGAAGTCTAGGATTGAGATATACATTTGTTCTATTAACTATGAATTGTGGAATATTATTGAGAAAGGTCCCTATGTGCCATTGAGATTAAAAGCCGATGGAGTTACAAGGGAACTAAAGCCTATGGAGGACTATGATGAGAGCGATTCAAGAAAGATGACATTAAACTACCAAGCAATGAACATTCTTTGTTGTGCGTTGGTCGTCAATGAATACAATAGAGTGATGGAATGTGATTCCGCTCATGAAATGTGGAAACTACTTCAAATCACTCATGAAGAAGAAAGAGCAAATGTGTGCTACATGGCAATAAATGATGAGGTACAATCCACTCCTTCTACCTCTACTTGTTGTGATGATGATGTTGATATTGTAGATGATCCTAGTGAACTACTTGTTGAATTGTATGAAGAATTAAAAAGGGTTTCAAAAAGGAATAAGGAAATGAAAACTAAAATTAATGATTTATTGAATGAAAATTCAAAATTATTTTGTGAAAATAAAAAGCTTCTTGATTCTATTGAATGCTTGAATATTGAAAAAGAAGTTTTGAATGTTTCTTTACATAACATATATCTTGAAAATAAATCTCTTTGTACAAAAGTTTCTTCTCTTGAAAAAATGCTTAGTGATCATGAAATCTTGAAAAAGAAAGTTGATGATCTTACATTATGTGTTGAAGAATTTACAAATGGAAGAGACAATCTTGACAAACTAATTGGACCTCAAAGATCTTCTCTTGTTAAAAATGGTCTTGGTTACAATTATGTCAATAATGTGCCTAAATATAACAACTTCTTTGTTAGAGCTACTTCTACTTCCATGCATCATACTTGTTGTACTTATTGTGGAAAATATGGACATAAAGTCACCAAATGTTATGTTAAAAGAAAAGTAGAGAATGGTGTAAAAACAATTTGGAGAGTTAAGCAAACTATTACTAACCCCCATGGACCCAGGAAAGTATGGGTACCAAAGGATACTTCCTCTCCTTTATTGCAGGAACATTTTAATTCAAACTCAAGCACCACTAACCGGCACATTGATGGTGTTAGCTTAAAGAATAAAGGAAAACACCTCATTCATAATCAAGGTCAAAGCAACCAATGAAGGATTTATTTTTGAAGAAAGGAAGAATTCTTGGAGTAACAAATGTTGGTAAAGGTTCCTCTCTTTTTTTTTAAACAAATGTTGCTTATTGCTTATTTGTACTATAACTTGCTTATCATTATCCAATTGTGTGACAATGAATAAGAAGTTAAATGCCAACATGCAAAGTTTCATTTGAGAATCCCTTTTGTTAAGATTTGAAAATTTGCCAACCATGACTTGTAAATTGTTTCTCTAAAGTTGATTAGGTAACATTGATGATATGAGATTGAATTCATGGTTTATATGTTCTTGAAATTGATTATATGTCATCATGAAATGATTAAAATATCTATGAGTGAATATCTATGCATTTGCTTGGTTAAAAACATCTTTATGAAACTTTACAAAATATTCGGACTTGAAGACCATAAGTTCGGTCGTCCGAATTTGTATGACAATATGACATTTTGTGATTTTGATCAATTACTTGCAAAATGTTTCATTATGTGTTTTATCTTGATAAGGTTGAATGTCTTGTTGCTTATGATAATGTTTTTCTTGGCATAGAAGATTTGGTCACGTGAACATGGATTTGTTGAACAAACCTTCCTATCAAGGTTTAGTTAGAGGATTGCTAAAAATGTGTTTTAAGAAAATTATTTTTTTATGGAAAACAAACAAAAGAATCTTTCAAACACATGAAAATTCATTTAGACCTCAAAACATCTTGAGCATGTTCATATGGATTGATTTGGACTTATAAGGAACTCTAGTATTGATGACTTGAAGTATGCTTTACTAGCAGTTGATGATTTCTCAATATTCACTTTAGCATTCTTCTTTGCTCAAAAAGATGAAGTGTTTCATAAGTTTGTAAAATTATTCAAAAAGGTTCAAACCTCCCTTGAGTGCAATTGATTTCTATTACAAGTGTCAATGGGAGAATTTTACAACAAAGTCTTTACAAAATTTGCTTTGAAAATTGAATTTCATATAATTGTTTCAACTGCAAAAACTTCACAATAAAATGGTGTTATTGAAAAGAAAATTTGAACTTTGTAAAAATTGGCTAGGTCCATGCTTTGTGAAAATTCTTCTTCAAAAAATATTTCCGGTCCAAAGTCATAAACATCACATGCTATGATAAATAGAATTCTCTCAAGATCATTTTGAAGAAAAAACGTCTTTTGAATTCTCTTTTATAGAACGACTCAAATTGAATAGTTTAAAATGATTGGTTAATGTCTTATCTTAAAGACTTGTGACAACTTACTTAAATTTGGTAGAAAAATGGATATTGATATATCTCTTAGCTATTTTTCTTACAAAAAGGCCTATAGAGTTTATAATGAAAAGAACCCTATATGTTGAGGAAACCATTCATGTTTATTTTGATGAATCTTACATTCACTTGGGAAAGAAAAGATGAAGATGATGTAGGTACATCTATGAATGACAATCAAACCCATCTTCAAGCACCAACTTTGGAGAATCATACCAATGAGGAAGAAATGATTCAAGATGACCAACCTAGTGGTGACCAAGAGCTCCCAAAGAACTTAAGATATCCAAGAGGCCACCCTAAGGAGCAAATCTTTGGTGATATCTTCCAAGGAGTAAAAATAAGGCGGTATTTTATCAATAACTTTATTCTCTTATTGCATATGAGCCTAAAAGTATTGATGATGCCTTGTGTGATGATTTTTGGATTATTGCTATGCAAGAGGAATTAAATAAATTTGAAAGATACAATATTTTGGATATTCCTAAATCTCATGATCATTCTATTATTGGAACTAAATGGTTTTTAGAAATAAACTTATTGAATCCGGAGAAGTTGTTAGAAACAAGGTTAGACTTGTTGCCTAAGGATTCAATCAAGAAGAGGAAATTGATTATGATATGAAACCTTTGTTCCGAATGCTAGACTTGAGTCCATAAGAATGCTTTTGACTTGTACTTGCTTTAAGTTATTTCAAATGAATGTCAAAAGTGCTTTTCTAAATGGTTCTATTGAGGAAGTGGTTTATATGGAACAATCACCCGGTTTTGCTCATGAAAAGTTTCCTAACC
Source organism: Rauvolfia tetraphylla (assembly GCA_030512225.1). Classification (NCBI taxonomy): domain Eukaryota; kingdom Viridiplantae; phylum Streptophyta; class Magnoliopsida; order Gentianales; family Apocynaceae; genus Rauvolfia; species Rauvolfia tetraphylla. The sequence goes on along the minus strand of JAJQKT010000024.1, from coordinate 4,944,571 downwards.
ATATTTTCAAACTATCCTAAGTTTTGAATGGTTTAAAACCAGCCCCTAGTTTCCTTGAGTAGTTTCCTTCTTTCAAAAGATTTTCAAGAGGAAAACTGAAACTACCCTTTTATAAAATCCTCATGCAACAATGATCTATAACTTGTCCGAATACATGATACAATTTTTTGTGCTTCTAATACTTCACTTTGTGATGTGTTTTTCCAAGTTGATGCAAAGTAAAATTGAAATAAGCATGATAGGAAAACTCAATTTCTTTCTTGGCCTACAAATCAAGCAAACCAAGGATGGCACTTTTAAGAATCAAGTTAAGGTATAAGCATCCATAAGTTTATCAACTATGCTTGACAAGAATAAAATGGTTTCATAGGAGTAGTCAACTCTATTTGACAGCAAGTAGAGCCAATATTATATTTGCCATGTGCTTATGTGCTAGATTTTATCTTGTCCTAAAGAGTTTCATTTGATTGTTGTTAAATACATTCTCTATTAACTTATTGATACTCCAAGTCATTATGGTCTATTTCAAATGTGTGGCTATGTTATGTGATAACATTAATGCAATAAATTTGATCATCATACTATTCAACAAACTATGATAAAGCATATAGAGATCAAACTTCATCTCATTAGAGATCACTCTACTAAAGGTAATACTTGTTTAAAGCATGTTTGCATTAATAAACAAATTAATGATATTGTTACTAAGCCATTGGTCGAAGAAAGGTTTGACCAATCTTAGAAGAAGCTTAGGAATTTCAAAATCCAATAACTAAAGTGTATTCAAGTGTTGTAGCATCCAAGTGAGGACACTAAAGCCAAGCATGGGAAAAGGAATGGGAAAAGCCAAAGAAAATGATAGATGACCAGTGATCAATGAACCAAGGAATGTTCATTTTCCTCAAAGCATGTCAAGGCTTGAAAGATTTGTCACAGTGGAGGCTGCTACTGAATTTGATGATTGGACAAAAAGGAATCATAAGAAAAATCACAGCTACAAGGTGGATGTCATCAAACTATCCGAAATGGGTAATATACTCTCATTTTTAAATGATATGAGTTGAACTAGTTTGCTTATGTTTGATGAATGCTATTGGCTTCCTTAGTTTATGAAGTTTATGCAAATATTAAGGAAGAAAGAGTTAAGCAAGTTGGTAATAAAAGCTATTTAGTAGTATTCTTCAAAAATATCACAAGTTAATTTTTGAGATTGATAATGCATTGCTCAATAGAATTTGTGATGTTGAGGATGTTGGGTTTAGGCATTATTCTTCTGGGGACATTGTTTTATAATTGAGTTATACTCACATGAAAGAATTGAGAATGCCTATATATATATAAATGATAAGAAGCCTCAAGACTAGAAAGAAGAGAGAGATAAAAGCCTTTTTTATGCTAGTAAAAGAATTTTGCATCACATGCTTACTACCTTGATTATAGCATACTTTGAGCACAAATCTTCTGTTGATAATATGTATGCTGTAACTATACTAGTCATGCATAAGAAAAGAAAAATGAATTTTGGATATATATATAGTGCTAAAGAATATAATGGCAGCTATAAGAACCGAGCATAAAGCCTTACCTTACGGGAGATTATTAACAAGGATCTTCAAATACTTCCAAGTCAAGCTTCCCATAAGAGGACAAACTTTCAAGAGTGGAGAAATCTACACAAATGATTCTCTTAATAGTATGCAGTTAGTTCTTGATGAGAATGGAATATGGAGAACAAAAGTAGAAACTCTTTTAAGAAGAAAAGAGGTTGAAGAAACTGAAGAGGTTGAGGAAGAAGAAGATGAAGAAGAAATATTGGCAAGGGAAATGAAGACAAAGAGGAGGCATGACTCATTTAGTGAGGGGGAGCAACCCCACAAAAAAAGACTATTTGAAGAGGTACTCTCTATTGAAGGAAAAGAAGTTGAAGATGAAAATCTCACTAGAGGTGATACCATAGTTGCCAAGGTGTTTCAAAAAATATTGGACAACCATATAGAGCAAATGAAGAAGATGGACAAATTTTTCAAGTCTTTTTGCTCTGATAATTCTTGGCAAATTTGATGGTTTAGAAGCTAGAGTCAAGAATATGGAAGAAGACTTGAGAAAGATTTCTCAAGTGATTTTAAATGGTGCAAGTTCCTATAAAGCCCAAGAGAACAAGCAAGAAGAAGGAGGTGAAGGAAGTTTAACAAAGTCAAAGCACAAATCCATCACCAATATTCTTCAGCCAAGAGAGGAAAATATGGTTCAAAGAAAGAAGATCCAAAGACCCTCTCAAATTGGTAGCTTTCCAAAGCAGAACTACACGAGCAAGGAGTCAACAAATGAAGGACCCCATCATATAGAGCTCAAGGGAGACATGGCCATCATAACAAACAAATTTGGAAGTGAAGACCATGAAACGCATCCAAGACTAAGCCTTTCTATCCCTAAACTCTATTTTGATGCTTATTTTAGTTTATTCCTTGATGCACATGTTATGCTTTACCATTGAAATTTACTTGTGCATTTCTAGTCATTATACTGTTTTGAAGCTCAATATGTGAAATCTTTGTGATAAGAGCTTCTTTTGTTTCACTTTTGTTGTCCAAATACTCTCACCCCAAGTTTAATTGCTACTAAAAAGGGGGAGAAGAAGTTGATAATATATTGTTTATTGTATTATTATTGAAGATACTACATAATGCTTATTGCTATTAGGATAATAATTATTTGACTATAGAATTGCTGAATATTGCCAATATACAGTTTATATATTACTAAACCAAATGAGGTTTAGTCCATATACTGCTTATATGTGATACATGCTGTATCACTTTCATTAACCCCATCTTTGATTGATGACAAAAGGGGGAGAAGAAATGTGATGACAAAATGTGTGAAAATGAGAAATAGCAGTGGAATTATTCCTCAAGCATGAATAATGAGAAATAGCAGTGGAATTCCTCATGCATGAATAGAAAATGTGTGAATTTTCTGAAAATCCATGCATATGTCAAGGGGGAGAAAGAACAAAATATGCTATGTGTTTGTTGTACTGCAATTGCTTGATGTAATTGTGATGTTTAATGTGAATGTGCTATGAATGTGTACTGTGAAACTAATTGGTTGCATTTGAAATTTAAAATGATTGTTTTCCGAGATTTTGAAAATGGTTAAGTTGGGATTGTGAAGTTTTTATCATGGTTCTTGACTTGACCTATGACTTTACATTACATCATGAAAACAATTAAATACATGAGTTTTGTGGTTTTGCAAAGCTAAACTAAGTGCTATTGTAGCTATACATATTTGAGTACTTCTATAGTTCATTTGAAAATGCAAAATCACCTTTTCAACTTGTTTCCAAAAATTTGGACTTGAAATTCGGATGCAGACCAAAAATTCGGACGCATCAAGATCTTCTTGTCAAAAATGTCTTTTCTGTTGTTCAAATTGTTTGAAAACTGTTTTAATTCTTCCTATCATATTTGAACAATCTTAGAAAAGCTTATTTTCAAAATTTACAGTTGTTATCTCACATATTTTACATTTTGGATTTGAAATCTTAAAATTCGGATGCATGATTCAAAATTCGGATGCATGTTTAAAAAAATTCGGATGCATCCATATTTTGTTGCCAAAATGTGCTCTTTTGTTGTTCAAATTGATTCAAATATGTTTTAATCTCTTCCATTATGTTTGAACAACCTTAGGAACACTTTATTTCACTTCAAACATTCATTATATTGCATTTATTGCAGTTCGGATGCAAGGTTTAAAAAATTCGGATGCATGTTCTGAAATTCGGATGCATCCATATTTTGTTACCAAAACGTGTTCTTTTGTTTTTCAAATTGATTCAAACATGTTTCAATCTCTTTTACTATGTTTGAACAAGCTTAGGAAAGCTTATTTTCAAAAATTGAAGCTTTCATTTCACTTATTTTATAGTTCGGACTTGATATGTCAAAATTCGGATGCATAGTATCTCATGTCCAAACTTGTTGAAAAATGAGCACAATCTAAGGGGGAGCATTGTTAAACTTTTACAACCTTTAAAACCTCTCTTAGAAGTTTTCTAAATACTTAAATGCTATATCTTCTATATGTTGTTGGAAGGAAGGAGGCAAATGGAGGTTGGTTGGGTCATAGGCTCATATTGAGCCTTTTGCATGTCAATGTGATAAATTGGTTATTATCCATTATTGACATTAATGCTTCTTTGTACTACATTGTTTAAATCCATCACATTTTGCATCAAAGTTTGTCATCATCAAAAAGGGGGAGATTGTTAGCCCTAAGGGCAAATCATGTAGTTATGATTAGTTTTGATTAATGACAAACATTGATGAGGACTAATATACTTGTATGTTGTGTGATAGGATTTGTGGATTAAGAAGTTTGAAGTCTCATTGCCTTGAAGCTAAAATACAAGAACAACTCCAATATGTCAAAGTGATTGAAGATTGAAGAGTTTGTTCAAGATGTTAGAAGGCTTTGAAGACATGAAGTGTAGGTTGCATGTGCTTAATAGGTAACCTTTGTAAACCCTACACTCTTAAGCCTTGGAATCTATGAGTTGCAATTGAGAGCACAAAACTTGATTTAAATGGTTTCAATGGTTTTGAACTTACCTAAATTATCAAGTTTTCATAAATGGTTTTTGCACATAAAAGGTCTTTAATGACTTATCTTTAAGGCTAGAATGTTTTCCAACTTGTTTGAATTGATTTGAACATGTTTTGACAAAGTTTGAAAAATTCGGATGCAGTCCAAAAATTCGGTCGTCCGAATTTTGTAGCAAAAGTTTGCTACTATTCTTCCAGAGAAATTCGGAAGAAGATTCGGACGCAGCCAAAAAATTCGGTCGTCCGAATTTTGGCCTTCAGCATGGTCACTGTCGTCCGAATTTTGGCCTTCAGCATGGTCACTGTTCTTCCAGAGAAATTCGGAAGAAGATTCGGACGCAGCAGAAAAAATTCGGTCGTCCGAAAAATTCGGACGCAGAATTCGGTCATCCGAATTTTCTGAAACTAGCCGTTACTAGCCGTTGTATAGCCGTTTGAACTGATTTTTGAATTCTATAAAAGCCATAAACTCCAGATTTTTTACAAGAACTTTGAACAAAAGAAATCCTTGAAGCTCTAACTTGTTTTACATCAAAATTATATCAAAAGCTCTCAAATTGCCTTGTGCTCAAAGATTGAAATTCAAGATTCCAAAGGCAAGAAGTGAAGTGGTGCTAGCAATTGTATTCATCCACCAAGAAGTGTTGGTAACATTCAAATTCTCTCTTTATAATTGTTGTGATTGATACAAGGTTGTCAAGAGACATAAAACCCTTGTGGAGGGTGAGCCATAGACTAGATTAATCAAGGTTGTTTGTGTAAAACCCATTGGTGAGGGTGAGCCTTGGATTAGATTGGTCTAGGTTGTCTAGTGACATAAAACTCTTAGTGATAAGAGTGAACCTTGTTTATTATATTGAAAAGAGGTTGTTGTGGTAAAACCCATTGAAGGGTGAGCCTCTTGTGTAATTGCTTGGATTAAGCTCATAGTGAATTGGTTGAAATCCTTGAGTGTGGACTCAAGGTAGTGGATGTAGATCTTAGAGAGATCGAACCACTATAAATCGTGTGTTCAATTCTTTATAGCTTTGCTTGTTTACATACTTGTGTTATTATTATTTGTTCATAGTTGGTGATTGATTGGTTGTGAGATTATAATTTTATAATCTTGTCTTAACCATCAAATCACATATAAACTTGAAGTTTGTGATTTTAAAGAAGAGCTTTTATTAAGGCAAAGGATTTTCAAAAAGAGAAAAGATTTTTGATAATTAGCCAAAGACCTAATTCAACCCCCCCCCCCCCTCTTAGGTCTTTCAGTTCTAACAGTCATAAAACAGTTAGTAACGACTAGTTTCTGAGGAGTTTGGACGTCCGAACTTTCATTCGAACATCATTGTGACATAATGTCTGAGAAAGTTTAGACGTCCGAACTTTACCTCCTACGTCCGAACTTTCGTTCGAATTTTTCTAGAAAAACAATAACCTTGTTCACAGTTTGGATGCCGAACTTGCGTCCGAACTGATCAAACTTTATCAAAACATTTGAAAATCAATCTCAATAAGTTTGAAATTATTTGTATCAATAGATAAGTCATATAAAATCTTTTAAACTCAAAAATTGTTACTAATGCACTTGATCATTAAAAGTTTAATCAAAGCCATTTACGATTCAAAAACAAGTTTTGTGCTCTCTTATGCATTCAATAGATTCCAAGAAACAAGAAGTGTAGGGTTTACAAGAATATACATATTTAGCAAGTGTAAACCTACACTAGAGTCTTCAAAGCCTTCTATCCATTGGACATGCTCTATATTCTTGATCCTTGAGCATATTAGAGTTGTCCTTAGCAGTTTTAGCTTCAAGGCAATGATAACTCTCTGCTTCTTAATCCAACAATCCTATCACACAAATAGCATATGAATTAGTCCATGTCAATGTTTGTCATTAATCAAAACTAATCAAAACTACATGATTTGCCCTTAGGGCTAACAATGTTGAATATATTGGATGTAGAATAGGTTAAATAACCATAAAATGTGAATAAGTATTCCATTTATGAACAATTTAATAAATTTAATTTCACCATGGCTAGGGTGTTAGTTATTGTAAGCCATAAGGCAAATCTAGTAATTTTGATAAATGACAAATGTTGATGAGGACTAATTCATATGCTAAATGTATGATAAGATTTTTGGATTGAGAAGCCAAGTTTTCTCATTGCCTTGGACAACTCTAAAACTAAGGACAACTCTTTGAAGAATGTAGATTATGTCTTAGAAGATTGAAGGTTTTGAAGACACTAGTGTATGTTTGCCTTTGCTCAATAGGTATCTTCTTGTAAATCTTACACTTCTTGATTTTGGAATCTATAGAATACATGGGGAAGCACAAAAATTTTTAATTTAACTTGCTTTTGAACCTTAAAAGGCTTTGATCACTCTTGATTTAGCAAGTATTTGTTAATGACCTAGTACTCAAAAAGTCTTTAATCACATATCCTTAATTTTAAAATGATTTCAAACTTGTTGTAGTTGATTTTCAAATGTTTTTGACAAATTTTGAAAAGTTCGAACTCTAGTTCGGATGGCCGAGTTATGACATTGGCTGCTGAATTTTCAGAGAAATTTGGATGACCATTCAGATACAGAGATCCAAGTTTCATCAATCAAATTTAACCTGGCAGCTTGCTACGCAGTTAGTTCATACGACCAATACGGACGCAATGGTCTAAGTTTGATCAACAGAATTCCACTACTACTAGCCATTATTTGGACGTTAGAATTGAATTTCAAACCCTATAAAAGCCATACACTTCATATTTTTTAGTAGTTATGAACACTTTAAGAATCATTGTAATCCAAAATCATTTGAATATCTAAAAGTTCTATTTAGTCTTGTACTTCATGTAATTATTCAAGATTCCAAAGACAAAAAGGTAAAGTGGTGCTAGCATTTGTTATCATCTATCAGTTGTTGGTAATATCTTTCTTTATTCCTTCATCTTCTTGCTTTATTCAAGGTTGTCTTGAAGATATAAAACCCTTTTTGATAGGATGAACCTTGATTCTTGTGTGAGAAAGAGGTTGTGGTGTAAAACCCTTGTTGGGTGAACCTCTAGTGTACTTGTATTAACTATTATTATAGTTAAGTTGGTTAAAATTCTTAAGTGTTGGCTCAAGATAGTGGATGTAGATCATGAAGAGATCGAATCACTACAAATTATTTGTGCTATTGGTCTTTCTTGCTTTATTTGCTTATCTATTTTGTTCATTAAATCTCTTTTGATAACCTTTTTAAGCATTCATTACAATTCTCAAAATATTTATATCTTCTTTCATCTACTTCGCAAGACCCTATTGATACTTGAAGCTTCACTCTTTCCAAACTAAGTTTTTAAAAATGAAAAGATTTAAAAAATTAGTCAAAAATCTAATTCACCCCCTTTTTAGGTCTTTCAGTTATGGATATGAGTTGATGTAAGCACATTAATCAATACACTCATAAATTCACAAAATTCAATATATATATATATATATATATATATATATATATATATATATATATATATATATATATATATATATATATATATATATATATATATATATATATAGATAGATTTTTTAGAAGGAGTAATTTAAAGCACGAGTCTTGAGTTGGAGAAGATTTTCAATCTCAAATTTCCTTCTAGTTTTGACAATTACACAAAAAATTTCTTTCAATCTAAAAAATGTCACTCATAGATAAAATACTTTATTCTCTTTTTTTACATTTTTTGTCAAAAATATAAATCACTTTCCATTTTCAAAACAAAAAATGATAGGAAAACTCCAATCTAAATAATAAAATATCCATAAATACCTCATGATGCTAATAAATTATTTTTACATTTTAATTTCTACTAAAAATTTTAAATTCTATTATTTTTCTACCCATCAACAACTTTTAGATGTCTTTTTTTGAAACGCTTTTACTTGCAATTTCATGTATCAAGCTTATGGTAAAAGCATGCTAGGAGTGTGTGATTTTGGAGGAAAGGGGTGAGTGTACATTTTTGCCTCTCAAAAGATTGATATGTAGATTACAAGTGAGGAGCCCATTGGAAACTATTGCATAGAGTGGCGACATTTTAAAAGACCCCAAAAAATTGTTGATAAGTATAAAGAAAATTTCGGTATATAGTTTAATGGCACTATGAACTATTTTATCTAATTGAAATGGAGGAAAATTTTTGTAGAAATTTTCTCTTTACAGGATTGTGGAGGAATTTTTCACCCCCATATTGTGTGGGTAGGGAAATCGCTTTATTAGAACTTTTTTTTGGAACAATAATTTATTTTATAATAACATGTAGGCAATTATTCTGATACACTAATTTTATGTAGACAAACTAGTTTTCAAATATATTTTAATAATTTTTTTAAAGAAATCAAACATTAAAATAATGAGAAATATTATGTCAAAGATCGAATCATCATCTATATCAATGGTTTAACAAAAAGTTACAATATTAAAATTTAGTTTAGAGAAAAAGGAAGAGAGAGAAAGGAAAGATTAAAAAATGGATGGGGCAAATTGAAGATTCTTTGCTATATAGTGATTTATTTGTAATGATAGTAATTATGAGGGGAAAAAAACAGAGATCAAGTTCAAGAGGTATTTATGTAATTTTGTAATAAATCCTCTGCCCTTTACAAACATAATGCAGAGCCCACTTTCGGTTCACGCTCTCTAGCACTGCGATAAGAATCCAATGGAGCTAACTCTGCAGCAGCTGAAGCAGTACGACGGCACTGATCCATCAAAGCCAATTTATGTGGCGGTTAAAGGCCGAGTATTTGATGTTACTGCCGGCAAAACGTTTTACGGGCCTGGTGGTTCTTACGGTATGTTCGCCGGAAAAGATGCCAGCAGAGCTTTGGCCAAGATGAGCAAGAACGATGAGGACGTTTGTGGGTCTCTTGATGGCCTTTCGGAGAAGGAGACGCAAATCCTCAACGATTGGGAGAAGAAGTTTGAGGCTAAGTATCCTGTTGTTGCCACCCTTGCTGATTGAAATTGCTGTTAAAATCGAATAAAATTGTGGTTGTATTGAGCAGTTTCTAAGCCATTATCTTGTGTTTTCCATGTTTGAAGACCATTCGGGGGTTGGTTTTATGTAATTAGCCTGGTTCATGGGATCTGTTGTAACGGGAACTTATTGTTGGTGATATTAAGAAATGGCTGTTTGTATTTGAATTTGAAGGTATTGCATAAATGAATGGTTGCCTTTGTTATATATCTCTTTCTTATTTAAATTTTTGATTTCTACGATTTGTTTTGTTGTATTATTTGTATTGAATTGGAGTTTTATGTGTGAGAGTGGCCAATGTGTATCTTTTCTGTATTGAAGATTTGAAGTGTTTATCGGGAGTGTGGGGTTTGTGGAACTTTGGAGAAATTGGTTGAAAAGGGAAATTTGTTGTTGATTTTGAAGTGGTATTTTACTACACTACTTTATTGAGGCTGAGGGTAACTTGGGGATTAGGAAGGTTTATTTGGATAATGCATTATTAAGAATCAAAAGACCGCAGAAACTGAATTTATTCCCTTAAATGTGAAGTGTATGGTTATTGAGAAGAGTAAATCTTAGTCCTTTTATAGGTGGGGATGAAGTTGTTAGATGAAGGATCTTTTCTTCTTTTCTTTTTCATCTTGGTTTTTCCTTATCATTGTGTAGGACTATATACAGGCAACATTACAGGCTTTGTGGTGATCATGAGTTAGAGATCTTAGCTTTTCCTTTGGGAATAAAAATCCAGTAGTTGTTCTAGACATGCTTGATTCTATATGCGTTATTGTATTTCTGTGAGTAGTGATGCAACTTGACCTTTGCAGATTAGTGAATTTGTTTGTTGTTTGAACTCTTGAAAACTGCTGACTTCTCCATTCCCCTCCCTCCCTTCAGAAGTTCTGTTGTTTTCTGTTCCAAGATTTTTTAGTTCTTGCCTATGTTACTATTCTTTATTATTAAGTTTTTTTTTTTCTTTTTGGTTTCTTCTCTTTTGGGGAAAAGTTCTCATTAAAAGGGGAGAGGCTGTTGTAGACATACAAGTATGAACAAGGTTCTGATTCTAATGTCGTACAGTTACTGAAATAATGCATCAGTAATGGGTTGAAGGGATAATGGAAATTGCTGTCCTGGAGTAATCAAACTAAGATGATGACAAGAAAGAAAGTAAGACCTGGGTTTACATTCATGATGAAACTTAAGAAGATGCTATGAATGATAACTTGAGGCAGAGGGATATGGTACCCAAAGTGGAAGGTTATATCTAGACGGGCTGTTGGAGCATTTGGTTTTGGAGAGATGCAGTTTTGTTCAGTTTACTGGAGTCTCCACTTCATGCTAGGATTTCTATGATTTCCGAACCTAATGACGCTAAAACAGTGCTGACTCACGAGCCCTTACTTTGTAAATGCATTTACAGTTTGTTTAATGAAAACCCCTCTCCTCTCAAGACATTTGGAGAGATTACATGTTTGTAGATGCAATTAGTTGCCGAAAATTTTCATTCTTCCTAGAATGCCTTAATGGCAATTGCATCAAGTGGGTCTTTATCCCTGCTTGATGGAAGTACCTGCGCTTGTTCTCTAGGGAAAATTCTACATAGTTGTGGTCTGTGCAATCCCAAGAAAGTTGGTGGGTAAATTTTGTGGCGTAAAACATTGTTTTTCTGCAATTAGAAGAAAGGTTGATGGAGCGAATAGACTGTTCCAACGTCATTAGGTTATGAAATCAATGTGGAATTGAGGGGAAATGGCAATTGGTTGGTTGCCGGTTAATAGGAGAGGTGTTCGAAGTTGGGGGGTTAATATGAGTAGGATAGCGAACTATATCTTACGATTATCTCATTCCCTCTCCACCTTATATTCTCTCAAAATTTTCCTTACCAAAATTCTAATTTCATCAAATTGGAAGCTAATATTTAGAATATTTTGACGAATCAGCTATTTGAAGAGAGTAATTTACGTTTCATAGGTAATAATTCTTTACTTAAATTTGAATTTAATTTTATCAAATTTAGAGTTAAATTAAGAAGAGAATCGATCTTTCCTATCTTTTTAAGAAAACTGACTGTTGGGAGGTTTGCCAACTACCGGATGGAGCTGTGGCCGAGACGGCTGCCAATCGTGCCAGCTTCCTTTTTAAAATTTTTACCAAAAATCCTTTTTTGATTTAATTTTTCTTATTTTGTTTCTAAATTTCTTTTTCTTAACATTTTCAATTTTTTTCTTTTTATTACCTGTTGCAATTATTTTGAAACTAAATTCTTTTGATTAAGTTGTTTTTAATTTTTAAACAAGATAATTGCACTGACATGCCCTTAGAAGTTTTGTCTTGGCACTATTTGTTTGAATATTATATGAAAAAGCCATGTCGCTTTTACATTTTTAACTAGGGAATTAATATTTGCAATTCCCGTTTTGATATTTGCAAAATGGGAGGTTGCAAATATTAATCCTCTTTATATTGGAAGTTGCATACAATGGGTGCGAAAATTTTATTGCAGAAAGCATTTAAAAGATTTTAATCGCCTTCGCATTATACAAGGACAAATCTTTTCTCAAACAAAGCATTGAAAGCAAAATAAAGATATCTGAATTGATGATTTAAGATCTACTTGTTAATTATTCAAAAAATAAATTCTTACAATTTTCCTTTTTTGAGAAACACAGCTTGCTTGCATCAGGGAGATAAGCCTACTATAACGGCAGAGTGTACATCAGAAGGAATCGAAGTCCCCCATAATCTAGCCGGTGAGAGGGTAGTTCCTGGTTGAGTTAAAAGATGAGGGAAACATTTTCCAGCCCTACATATGAAGGTAATCTTAGAAGAGACAAACCAAGACGTCTAGGACTGAACAAGGTTAATAACATGACCTAGCAATGATAGAATCACTTTCAATCCAAATCCCTTTCCATTTCGATACAATGTGGAATTGACAACGATTCCGCATGCTCCGGTGATACTACAGCCTCCAAACGGCAACCTAAAGCACATAAAATATGACCTTGGGAATTCCTTGTGGTCGCTTCTGTTCAAGTTGTATTCTGCTGCCAGGCTCCATCCACATTCAATTGGAAGAAACCCGGCCAAGAATGAGGGTGCCCAGCGCCATTATCATGGCTTATCTCAACCTCCTTAAGCGATACAAGACTAAGTCCCACAAAAGCAATTGCCACAGCTGAAAAGTCTTGACCTTAAAAAATGTCACATCCTTATGCTTCCATATTAGCCATGCAATGACAGTTAAGGTAGAGATATTCATTGCATTTAATGTTGCGCCAAACGAAGACAACGTAAATGAAAATACTTCACCTTAGGTGAACTATTTGTCCCCTTCCACTTCCCTCTTCCCTCTTCCCTCTTCCCTCTTCCCTCTTCCCTCTTCCCTTCCCCCTCCTATTTTCTGAACTAAACTGAGCCTAAGATTGGTCTTTTAGTTAGATCTAAGCATTAAATGATGAGCTTAAGCTGCTAATCTTGTTAGTTAGTATCTAAGCAACAATTGGTGAGTTTGAGCCGTGATTATATTAGATGCTGGAGTTCCAAGGGTTACGAGTGGTATGAAATTTTTTGAAGAAGAATTTTGGGGCTATTCACCTATTTGAGAGAATTAACGGGTATTGCCAGCACTTGAGTGCCCTTGACAATCAACCTATGTTTTGATGATACCAAAACATTGAAAAGTTATATTGTTTGTGTGAGCTTGTATATTGATTAAATAGGAATATACTTTAACTAAAACATGTTCAAAGATGAAAAAGTGATGAAGAGATTCAAAGGTAAAAAGTGAGGTGCTGTTTCATTTGTTTATTATCAACTAACTTGTTGGATAATTTCTATCATTATCTCATATTCTCTTTGTTTATTCAAGGTTGTCTTGAGACTTAAAATCCTTTCTGGTGAAGGTGAGCCTTAATTTGTTGAGTAAAAAGGTTATTGGTGTAAAACCCTTGGTGGGCGAGCCTCTCTTGTATTTTTTTAAATTAAAAATATAGTTATTTTGTTGAAATCCTTGACTGTAGGTTCAAATATAGTGGATATAGATCTTGAAGAGATCGAACCACTATACATATTTTGTCTTATCTTGTGTTTATTGCTTCCATTAATTTGTGTTATAGTCATTTCATCTTGAGGAAGTTGGCATTAATTGTTGCTATATTGATTGCCTTACTTCTTCAAACAACTCTCTTTAAAACAAGGTACTTCTTGGAGGTTGTGATTTCCAAAAGGGAATTCATCAAAGAAAAGTTTTTCAAAAACTTAGTCCAAACCCTAATTCATCCGCTTGCCCTAGGCTTTTCAAAAAGATTTCATCCCTAGAAAAGATACTTATTGATCATGATATTTGATAAATAAAGTAGATGACCTCACTTTATGTGTTGAAAAATTTACAAAAAGGGAGCGACAATCTTGATAAACTTCTTGAAACTGAAAGATCCCTTTTGTCAAAAAATAGTCTAGGTTACAACAATGTAAATAATATGCTTAACATAAAAACTTTTTTGTTTGAGCTGCTTATACTTCTATACTTCATACTTGTTGTATTTATTGTGAAAAACATGGACACAAGGCCACTAGATGCTATAGGAAGTGTGATTAAAACCATTTGGAGAGTGTTATTAAAACCATTTGGAGAGTCAAGGGAATGATTACTAACCCCCATGGATCTAAGAAAATATGGGTATCAAAAGTCTCTTTCTTTTCTCTGGTGTTGGTACACTTCCCTCCAAGATCAAGTGCCACTAAATAGTTTCTTGATAGTATTGTTCTTGACACATGACGGGAAATGTTTCACTCATAAATGAGTTTCCAGCTATCAATGAAGGATTTACTACCTTTGGAGCGAAGAAGAAAGGAAGGATCCTTGGAGTAGGTAATGTTAGTAAAGGTTCTTATCTTCTTATTAAAGAAGTCTTTCTTATTTGATGATTTGAAGTATAACTGGCTTAGTATTGGTCGATTGTGTGAAAATGTTGCAAGGTTGAATTTAAAAGTGAAACTTGTACTATTCTTGATGGTGTAAGTGGTAGAACTATCTTTGTTACAAATTGTGTTGGAAATGTGTACATACTTTATCTTGATGAGCTTGTTGCTAATGATATTAAATACCTTGTCGTTAATGATGATGGTGGTTATTTATGGAATAGGAGACTTGGTCATTCTATTATGGATTTATTGAACAAACTTTCTTCTCAAGAACTTGCTAGAGGTTTGACAAAAATGCATTTTGAGAAATATCTGTTGGCCTTAAAGGCAAATCTTGTAGTTTTGATAAATGACAAACATTGATATAAGCTAATTTGATAATTATTATGTGATAGGATTTTGGATTGAAGAAGCAAAGTGATCTCATAGCATTGAAGCTAAAGAAAATTAAGACATCCCAAGTGGGGCTAAAAGCTTGAATATTAAAGAGAATATCAAGTCTTTGATGGCATAGGGTGTTGCTTATTTTATATGAATATCTTATAAATTTTATACCTTTTTGCATTTGGAATCTATGCATTGCACTTTGAAGCACAAATCATATAATTTTAGCATAAACTTTGTTTTCGAGTCTCAAGAGATTTTATGATCTTTAAAGAGCAAAGGTTTTGGTAACAATTTTTGGTAAATAACTCTTTAATGCTTTATCTTTTGTTTCAAATGCTTTAAAACTTGATTTGATTGAGTTTGAATTAGCAAAATTTGGAAAAGTTTTGGATTTTGTATCACCAATTTAGACGTCCAAAATTGGTATGCCTTGTTTTATTTTCAGATAAATTTAGATGACCAATTCAAACTTGAATGTCTAAATTCTGTCGAACGAATTGGTCTATGCAGCCAATTTGGATGAAGGAAGCTCGATTCGGTCGACCGAAATACCCTTTTATGTTTATAAAACTAGCTATTTTTTAATATTGGAATTCAAATTTTAAACTATATAAAAGGTTAGAATCTTAGATTTCATGCAGATTGATGAAATTTACATGCCACTATCTTGAGAGCAGAAAAATTAAAGAAATCTCTTTATTGCTCATGTGCTTCATGTGATCATCCGAAGATTCCAAAAGCAAATAGTGAGGTGGTGCTTTATTATTTTACTATCAACCAACTAGTCGGGTAATTTCTTTCCACTTATCCACTTTATCTCGTTTGTTCAAGGTTGTCTTGAGACATAAAACCCTTTTAGTGAGGGTAAGGCTTGATTGGTTGAGTTAAAGAGATTATTGTTGTGAAACTCATGGTGGATAAACCTCTTTTGTAATGGTGTGAATTGAAAATTTAGTGAATTGATTGAAATCCTTTAGTGTGGGCTAAGGTAGTGAATGTAGATCTTGAAGAGATCAAACCACTATAAATGTTGTGCCTTGCTTTGTATTTATTGCTTGTATTAATTTGTGCTAGCCTTATTTAATTGTTGCTACATTGATTGTTGCTACACTCTTTAAGACAAACTACTCCTTGGAGGTTGTAATCTTCAAAAAAAGAGATTTCATCAAGGAAAGTTTTTCGAAAATAATTATCCAAAAACCTAATTTACATCCCTTAGGTTTTTCAATTGGTATCAGAACAGGGGTTCTTTTGTGGTTTAACAACATAGAAGTTAAGATCTTATGACTAATATCTCAAAACTACCTTATTTGGAAGGATATTCTACAAAACGAGATCCACTTTTTGATGGAACAAATTATACATTTTTAAAGTCTAGAATTACGTTTATATTTATTCTATTAACTTCAATATGTGGAATATTATTGAGAAAGGTTTGTACATTCCTATGAAGTTTGACGTGCAATCCGCGGAAGAACGAACTAGGTGATGGAATTTTCAGCTTGGACAAACAAAGATTCGATTTTCGAACAACAAACAATTCTTATAAACACAATATAATTAAATTCCTACGACACCTCTTAGAAACTTGTTCTAAGCAATCCCGATAATAAGAATTTAACCAATAAGAAGAACACTTACACGCCACAATCGGAAAACTCAATTGATAAGTGAAAGTGAAGTTCTTGGAGTAACAAGAGTAAGAGGATTCAACCCTCTCAAGGTGGTGGCGGCAGCCCCTCAAAATGACACTCAAAATCTGCCCTAATTTTCCTCCAAGAAGACTACTTATAGCTAGGGTTTGAAAGAAAGGTTGGGCTTAATGATACATATAAGCCCAACATAAAAACAAGATACATATGAGCCCAAAATAAAACAATTCCAACAAGGTTGATAGCCCAAGTCTTTAAAACATAATTGCCTCTTGGACTTAAGCCCATTACATAGCCTTCAAGTCCGGCCCAAGTATTTGAGACAAATGGACCAAGTTGGGCTGTGGTCCAACTAAATCTCCTCCAACAAGTTTGGTCTTCAAATGTTGATCCACGTAGGCAAACAAGGCCTCTTGAAGCGTCTTAGCCCTAGCTCTAGTTATTGGCCCGATCGGTATGATTAGCTCTTTATTTGACATGTCTAAGCCATCATAGCAATTCGTAGGATTGCTCACATCAGTCCCTCCCTCCTCACGAAGATTCGTCCTCGAATCTGAATCCATATCAAAAGGAGAAAGGTCAGCAACATTAAAGGTCGCGGAAACACCATACTCACCTGGGCGAGATCAAGCTTGTAGGCATTATTGTTGATTCTTTCTATCACTTGAAATGGACCATCTCCCCCTAGGAGCTAATTTGGACTTCAGTTTGGGCAGGGAAAACCTTCCTTCCTTAAGTGCACCCAAACCCAATCACCGGGTTCAAAAGTCACCAATTTTTCGTCCTTTATTGGCTTGTTTGGCGTAGACCTTATTTTTTCCGCTCAATATCTCTGTCTCGCCTTCTCGTGTAGGGATCGTACCAGCTCGACTTTGCTCTTACCATCTGTACTAGACAACTCATGCAAAGGTAAAGGCACCAAATCCAAAAGCAGATTAAAGGATTAAAGCCATATACAAGTTCAAATGGTGAATAACTCTGTGGTTGAGTGCACACTCAGGTTATATGCAAACTCGATAAATGGTAAACATTCACTCCACGTTTTAAGATTATTACCTACGACAGCACGTAGTAAGGTACCTAAGGTCCTATTGACAACCTCGGTTTGACCATCGATCTGTGGATGACATGTAGTAGAATAAAGAAGTTTGGTACCCAATTTACCCCCACAACACACGCCAAAAAATGACTTAGAAATTTAGCATCTCTATCTCGAAACAATAGACCTAGGAATGCCATGCAATCTAACAACATCTTTGAAAAAATAAATCAGCCACTTGCAGCAAAGATCATCGCTTTTATGGCATGCAATGAAATGCGCCATCTTACTAAACCTATCAACAACAACGAAGATGCTATCATATCCCTTTTTGGTCTTAGGCAAACCCAAAACAAAGTCCATAGAGATATCAGTCCATGGTTCAGCGAGTACAGGGTAAAGGGGTATACAAACCATGAGGTTTAACGAGTGGATTTGGCTTTGTCTACATGCAATACACTTGGCACACACACGTTCCACATCTTTACGCATTCCGAGCCAAAAGAAATGTTCTTGCAAAATATCCAAAGTTTTAGCAACCCCCAAAATGTCCCATCAATCCTCCACTATGAGCCTCAAGCACAAATAAAGTGCGCATAGAGCGATTAGGCACACATAATTGATTACCCTGAAAGAGATACCCATCATGCTTATAGAATTGTCGGAATGCAGTATGTTCACAAGCGAGAATACACAGTAGCAAAATCATCATCGAAACATATAATTCCTTAAGTCTGCTCAAATCCTAATAATTTAGAATGTAAAGTAGTAATCAAGGAATACCTCCTAGATAAAGCATCATCTACCACATTATCCTTCCCTTGCTTGTATTGCAGCACATAGGGAAAGGTTTCTAGAAACTCCACCCGGGGTGGCATGTCGCTTGCTCAGCCTTGCCCTCGTCCCCTTCAAATGCTTTAAAGACTCATGGTCGGTCCCTAATGACAAACTCTCTAGGTTGGAGATAATGCTGCCACACTTCCAATGCTCTCACAGCCGCATACAACTCCTTGTCATATGTGGGATAATTGAGTTGTGCACCACTAAGCTTCTCACTGAAATATGCAAGCTGGTTTATTCTCCCTGCAAAAAGCACAACACCTATACCAATCCCAGAAGCATCACATTCAACCTCAAAAGCTTTCTGAAAATCAGGTAAACATAAAATAGGAGCAGAACATAATTTTTTTTTTCAACAATGTAAATGCATGTTCTTGTTCCCGACCCCCAAGTAAACCCTTTTTCTTTCTTAATTACCTCGGTTAAAGGAGCAAAGCAATGGTAGAAAAATCCTTCACAAATCTCCTATAGAAACTAGCAAGTCCATGAAAACTCCTCACGTCATTCACACTCTTCGGAGTTGGCCAATCCTGGATAGCCTTCACCTTCTCACTATCAACCTCAACTCCATGAGAACTGATTACAAACCCCAAAAAATATTAACCGCTCAATGCAAAATGTACACTTCTTGAGGTTTTGCGTATAGTTTTTCATGTCTTAATACATCTAAGACACACTTCACATGCATGACATGCATATCCAAATTAGTGCTATATATCAAAATGTCATCAAAGTATACAACCACAAATTTTCCAAGAAATGCACGTAAAACATGATTCATCAATCTCATAAAGGTGCTGGGTGCATTAGTTAAGCCAAATGGCATGACTAACCACTCATACAAGCCATACTTAGTTTTAAAAGTTGTTTTCCACTCATCTCCTGGTTTCATTCTAAGTTGGTGGTATCCACTTTTCAAATCAATTTTTGTAAAGATACATGCACCATGCAGTTCATCAAGCATATCATCTAACCTAGGAATAGGATGGCGATACTTTACAGTGATTTTGTTCACAGCTCTACAATCCACACACATCCTCCACGTTCCATCCTTCTTCGGCACCAATAGTACAGGTACAACACAAGGACTCAAGCTCTCTCTCACGTGTCCTTTCTCTAATAGCTCATCCACTTGTTTCTGAAGCTCTTTTGTTTCCTCAGGATTACTCCGGTAAGCTGGACGGTTAGGTATTTGAGCTCCAGGCACAAAGTCTATTTGGTGCTCTATGCCTCTCAAGGGTGGTAATCCCGGGGGCATTTCTTCAGGAAAAACATCCGCATAATCCTGCAAAAGAGATGAAAACACGCTAGGCAAAGAGTCAAGAGGGTTAGTGTCAGAAACCAAACACTCTCTATATCTTACTATGACTAGTGCTCTCCTCTCTCCTATCGCTCTTCTCATGTCTTTTCCTCTCGCATACAAGTTGACTTTTCTCTCTTTTTGTTCAATGCATCTTTCACTCACTGTGTAGTCACTCACATTTGGGCCACTCCCAATTTTCTTTTGGGCCTCTTTTCCCTCTTTAATTTTGTTACGCTCTCTACCCGAACCCTCCTCTCTTTTACTTACCTTTGACTGGTCCAAGTATAGCTCACGAGGTGATAGAGGTATAAGAATGAAATTTCTGCCCTTAAATTTGAAGGAGTACCTATTGGTATACCCATCATGTGATACTCTCCTATCAAACTGCCAAGGTCTTCCAAGGAGTATATGACCAGCCTCCATGGGAACCACATCACACAACACCTCATCCACATATCTACCAATTGAGAAGGTCACCAATACCTGTTTAGTTACCTTCACATCCGCACTATCATTAAACCATTGTAACTTGTAAGGTTCTGGATGTTTCATGCAAGTCAGCCCCAATTTCTCTACCATGGTGGTACTAGCTGCATTGGTACAACTTCCCCCATCAATGATCAAATTGCACACTTTTCCTCCCACTAAACATCTTGAATGAAAAAGATTCTCTTTGATCTACAATCTCTTCTGCTGCCCGAGTACTCAATACTCTCCTAACTACAAGTGCTTCCCCTGTAACAGCCCTCTCAAAGCAATCATCATCATCAAAGGCATTTTCATGAACAAATTCGGTTTCACTCATCGCTATCCTCGGAATCAATCTCTCCATTGTCTCTCATAATCATAATCTTCTTATTAGGACATTGAGATGCAAAATGACCAGTTCCGAAGCATTTAAAACATTTCATGGAAGAATGCTTACTAGAGGTAGCTTGGGTGTTGGAGGTACCTTTCATTTCAGATCCCCCGATTGGCTTCTTAGGTGCTTCCTTGAATTCCACTCGAGGTGCTTCCTTGAATTCCACTCCCTTATCCTTAGGCTTGTCCTCCTTTTTAGGCCATCTAGAGTTCCATCCATAGTTAGAATTTGCTCCGCTCCTCGCTGCCAGCCTAGTCTTTAGCTGTCTCTCCACTTTCATGGCCATGTTCACCATGTCCTCAATCTCTAGGTAGTGTTGCAGCTCCACAATGTTAGCTATCTCCCTATTGAGCCCACTCAAAAATCTGGCCATTGTCGCCTCCGGATCTTCCTCGATGTTGGCTCGGATCATAGCCACTTCCATCTCCTTGTGATAGTCTTCAAGCCCGATTTAGGCCCTTGAGTGAGTCGTTGAAGTTTTTGGTGCATCTCCCTATAGTAGTAAGAAGGCACAAAACGCTTCCTCATGCATGCCTTCATTGCTCCCCACGTAGCAATCGGCATCTCTCCATTTCTCCTCCTAGATGTCACCATTTGATCCCACCATATTAGTGCATAATCAGTAAATTCAACGGCTGCAATTTTTACCTTCTTATCCTCGGAAAAGTTGTGACACTCAAAAATCAAATCCACCTTCCTTTCCCACTCTAAGTAAGCGTCGGCATCATTCCTTCCTTTGAATGCGGGAATCTGCATTTTAATGGATTTGAGGTCTCCGTCTCTTCTATTAAATGGCAAGTCCCTTTGAAATCTCCTAGGTCGGCGTGCCTCAATCTCCTCCTCCTCCGCAAACTCATCCTCCTCCGGTTCATACCGAGGTAGAGGTCGACGAGGTGGTGGTTGTTGTTAGCGCACTCCCCGCACGTCTCCCTTGAGGTTCCATGCACGCCTCTTGTCTCGATTTCATCAATTTGTTCTCTTATCTCATCAAAGGCTTGGTTGAACCTCTCAAATTGTTCGCTGCATAGCTTTCAAAGTGAAAGCAATATTTGCATCTCCCCTTGGTGCTCCTCGGTACTACCTCCTTGTGACATTGCGAAGTGATATTGTACCTGCAAAACAACGTTAGAAATAAACAACCTCACACACTCCCTCACGTGTTTCACTCAAATGTTATCACTCCCCTCGTGTTTATGTCACGGCAATGACACCCTCAAATGAGCTCACACACTCTTGCCTTTTACCACTCAATTCCTCTTAAACTCAAGCTACACTTAAGAACCAAACTCAACAAACCAATGAGTCTAGTTGGAGCCCAAATAACATGCAACAACCAGCCCAAGAACACTAGGTTACAAAAGCATCAAGCAATGACCAGCCCAAGAACACTAGGTTACAAGTGTTTACAATTATCAAACAATGACCAGCCCAAGAACAGTAGGTTACAACCTTCCAAGTACCAAACAGCCCAAAGACAATAGGTTACAATTGTCTAAGTAGCAAACGATAACCAATACACTAACAATTGTTTACAACACAACCAATACACTAACAATTGTTTACAATCTTTGAAACTTCAATAGTCCAAGCAACAAATTGCCAACAACGAGTCCGATTTACAACAATATCCAACCCAAAAACGATAAATAGCATACAATCTTGGAAGCTCAAACAAGAACTATAACAAGCTAACAATTGGAACAAACAAAATTTTAAAAATTGCCTATCACAAGTAACTCAAAATGGTCCAACAAGAAGTATGAATATGCTAGAAAGAAAAGTTTTTTTTTTCTTCTGTTTTTTTTTCTTTTCTTTTCTTGTCCGAAATATATGTGTATATGTATTTGATTGTACTGTTTTTTTTATAACAATTTATCCCAAGCAAATATTACAAAATGCTTAATACAAAGAATTGGAAACCTAGGCTGAAATTTTCACACCTTTTGAAGCTTCTCGGTTAGTCTTTGAAGAAGCCGTTTGAAGTGGCTGTTCGGGCAGCCTTTGAGCTTCAACGGAGCGGGAATGAAAATACTCTCCACACCCTCGGCTCACGATACCAAAATGACGTGCAATCCGCGGAAGAACGAACTAGGTGATGGAATTTTTCAGCTTGGACAAACAAAGATTCGATTTTCGAACAACAAACAATTCTTATAAACACAATATAATTAAATTCCTACGACACCTCTTAGAAACTTGTTCTAAGCAATCCCGATAATAAGAATTTAACCAATAAGAAGAACACTTACACGCCACAATCGGAAAACTCAATTGATAAGTGAAAGTGAAGTTCTTGGAGTAACAAGAGTAAGAGGATTCAACCCTCTCAAGGTGGTGGCGGCAGCCCCTCAAAATGATACTCAAAATCTGCCCTAATTTTCCTCCAAGAAGACTACTTATAGCTAGGGTTTGAAAGAAAGGTTGGGCTTAATGATACATATAAGCCCAACATAAAAACAAGATACATATGAGCCCAAAATAAAACAATTCCAACAAGGTTGATAGCCCAAGTCTTTAAAACATAATTGCCTCTTGGACTTAAGCCCATTACATAGCCTTCAAGTCCGGCCCAAGTATTTGAGACAAATGGACCAAGTTGGGCTGTGGTCCAACTAAATCTCCTCCAACAAGTTTGGTCTTCAAATGTTGATCCACGTAGGCAAACAAGGCCTCTTGAAGCGTCTTAGCCCTAGCTCTAGTTATTGGCCCGACCGGTATGATTAGCTCTTTATTTGACATGTCTAAGCCATCATAGCAATTCGTAGGATTGCTCACATCAAAGTTGAAGGCTGATGTCATCACGAGAGAGCCAAAGAGTATTGAAGCATTTTATTAAAGTGATTAAGAGAAGAAGACTTTGAATTAACAAGCTACGAATATTCTTAGTTGCGCATTGGATTGAAAAACCTAAGAGTGAGGTGAATTAGGTTTTTGTCTAATTTTTAAAAACTTTTTCCTTAATAGAATCCCTTTTTCAAATTCACAACCTCCAAGATTTTATTTGTTTGAAAAAGAGTGGTTGAGAGAAGAAGAGTAATCAACAAGTCCACAACCCATATTAACAGCCGCTAAGAACAAATGAAGATAGCACAAATAAAAGTAAGTAATAAGTGTAGAGAAAGAAACACAGCGATTTACAGCGGTTTAATCTTTCCAAGATTTACATCCATTGCCTTGAGTCAAAACTCAATGATTTCAACCAATTAACTAAATGCTCAAGTTTAGCAAATACACAAGAGGCTTACCCTCAAAGGGTTTTAGACCAATAACCTCTTTTCCAATCCAACAAACAAGGTTCACCCTCGCCAAAAAGGGTTTATGTCACAAGACAACCTTGAACAATCAAATCAAGGCTCACCCTCACAAAAAAGGTTTTATGGTCTTTTTCTCAAAAATGGCCTTAAAAGAACTCTATTCATAACATAGTATGCGGTATTTATGGCTTCGGCCCAAAAATATTTTGGCAAAGAATTCTCACAAAGCATAGACCTAGCCATTTTTTGTAAAGTTCAATTTTTCCTTTCAACAACCCATTTTGTTGAGGTGTTTTGGCAGCCGAAAAGTTGTGAACAATACCATTTTCATCACAAAGTTTAGTAAAATCTTGGTTTAAAATTCTCTCTTATTGCCACTTCTAATGGAAATTAATTTGCAATCAAGGAAAGTTTGAACCTTTTTGAAAAGTTTTACAAATTTATGAAATGCTTCATCCTTGTGCAATAGAAAGAGTACCCAAGTGAATCTTGAAAAATCATCAACAATTACATATGCATATCTCTTACCCCCATGACTAGTGGTCCTCATTGGTCCAAATAAATCCATATGAACAAGTTCAAGGGGTTTTGATGTTGAAACCATGTTCTTCGGTTTAAAGGATGTTTTTGCTTTTATTTCATATTGGCATGCATCGAAAAGGCGATTTTTCTCAAAACGCATTTTTGGCAATCCTCTCACCAAGTCCTGAGAGGAAAGTTTGTTCAACAAATCCATGCTCACATGACCTAGTCTTCCATGTTTAACACCACTCTCAACCTTTCTTTCACATAACACCTAGAGACCTTGTGACCATTTCTACCACAATAAGTACAATATGAATGAGGCATAGTGCTAGATGTAGTTTTGACAAAGTAATTTTTGTATTTTGAAGTATTGTTGACATAATTGTATCCAAGACCATTTTTAACAAAAGGGGATCTTCGATATCCAAGAAGTTCATTCAAGAATATCTTTACCATTTGTAACCTTTTCTACATATAAAGTAAGATCATCAACTTTCTTTTTCAACAAATCATAATCCACAATCATTTTCTCTAACGAAGATATTTTGGCACAAAGAGATTTGTTCTCAATAGATATATTTTGTAAAGAAACACTTAAGACTTCTTTCTCAATATTGAAACAATCAATGGGTTGAAGAAGATTTTTGTTATCACAAAATAATTTTGAATTCTCCTTCAATAAATTTTAATTTTGAATCTCATCTCTTTGTTTCTTTTTGAAACCTTCTTCAATTCACTATACATGTCTACAAGCAATTCACTAGGATCATCAATGTCTTCACCACAATGTGTGGAAGTTGAAATAATAGATTGTACCTCTTCATTCATAGCCATGAAGCACAAATTTGCTCTTTCGTCATTTTCATCTCCACTATCTTCATTGGCTTTTTTATCCCCAAGTGCCTACCAATCCTTTGGCTTTCTTAATAGACTTCTTCCTCTTCAATTTAGCATGTCTTTCTTTCTCCATTACTTTAGGACAATCGGCTATAAGGTGTTCAGTACTCTTGCACTCATAGCATTGAGATTTGAACAATGAAGATGATTATCCTCCTTTCTTGAGAAATCCCTTTTTGTAGAATTTCTTGAACTTTTTCATCACCATGGCCATTTCATCATCTTCTCCATCTTCTTTTTCATCACTAGATGAGTCTTCTAGTTCTCTTTAATTCTCCGAGGTTTTGAGTACTACTCCTTTTCTCCCTTTCTCCTTATCTTCAAGATCATTTAATCTTTTTATCTTCATCTCATGAGTGAGCAATGATCCATTAAGTTCCTCAAGAGGAAGAACCTTCAAGTCTTTTGATTCTTCAATTGCAAGAGTTTTTGGTTGCCAAGACTTGGGTAGAGCATCCAAGATCTTTCTATTTTGTTCACCAAGTGAGTAATTATTCCCATATGACTTCAATTCATTTGAGATGTTTGTGAATCTTGTGAACATGTCACTAATGTTCTCTCCTTGCTTCGCAGTGAATAATTCATAATCCCTCACTAGCATAGCAAGCTGTGATTCCTTCACTTGATTTATGTCTTCTTGAGTAACTTGAAGAAGTCTCCACATGTCATGAGCGGTGTCACATCCACTTACTCGGTTATATTCATTGACATCCAAAGCACAAATTAGGATGTTCATAGCTTGATAGTTCAAGGTCATCTTCCTTGAGTCACTTTCATTGTATTCGTCCATAGGCTTGGGTTCCCTTGTTACTCCATCGGCTCGCATCCTCATTGGTATATAGGGATCTTTTTCAATGATATTTCACAAATCAAAGTTAATAGAACAAATATATAGCTTAATTCAAGATTTGCAAAACATATAATTTGTTCTACCAAATAAACGAGGTCTATTCGTGGAAGATCCTTCCAAATAAGGTAAGTTTGAAACATTAGCCATAGGATCTTATCTTCTAGGTGGTAAAACCTTTGCAAAAGGAGTCCAAGCTCTGATATCAACTCAAAGACCTAAGAGGGAGGGTTGAATTATGTTTTTGGCTAATTTTTTTAAAACTTTGCCCTTTTTAACAAAATTAACATGGAGGATGATTTGAATCAAATGCTTCACAAAATATGCAAGTAAACAAAATAACATTCAAATTTAAATAAAGTAGAGAGTAAGAGACAACACAAGTAATTTATACTGGTTCGATCACACAAGATCTACATTTACAACCTTGAGCACCCACTCAAGGATTTCAATCAATATTAACTATAATTTCAAGTTGATCAATTTCTACAATAGAGGCTCACCCTTCAAGGGTTTTACACCACAACCTCTTCCGAAATGCAAATAATCAAGGTTCACCTTAACACAAGGGTTTTATATCAACACAATAACCTTCAAAACAACAAGTATATAAAGTTTGAGATAAGAAAGTTACCAACAACTTGGTAGATGATGACAAATTAACACACCTTTTATTGAAGGAATCTTGACTTTGAACTTTTGAGCACAAGACAAAAGAGCACTTTTTTGATAGATAATGATTGGGAAGAGTTAAGAATCTTTAAGGCTCATAAACTACTTCAAAATCAAAAGTTTATGTCTTTTATAAGGTTTGAAAATTGGTTGCAATGTTTAATTAACGGCTAGTAACGACCAGAAATAGTAAAATTTGGTCAACCAAATTTGTACTCTTGTGTCTGAAATTGTCGTCTGACTCTTTGGAATTTCCACTGTAGCATAAATTCGGTCGACCGAATTTGGACACCCTCGTCCGAATTTCTCTGGAATTTCAACTTTGATGATGATTTTTCAAACTTAGTTTAGAATGACTTGAAATCAACCTCAGTAAGTTTGAAAATACTTTTGAACTATGAGATGGATCATTTAAAAGTCTTTTAGTCCAAAGGCCATTATTAAAAACTTGGTAAAAACATTTGTAAGATAGAACACTTGAGATTTAAAACAATTTTGAAGCTCTTTTGAAAAAACTCTCGTATTCCAAAGATAAAAGTGCGTAAGGTTTACAACGATACACCTATAATGCATAATAAACCTACACTAAGGTCTTCAAAGCCTTCATTCACCTTGAAAGATAAAAATGTGTAAGGTTTACAAAGATATACCTATAATGCATAGTAAACATACACTAAGGTCTTCAAAGCCTTCATTCACCTTTGAACTTTTGAGCACAAGACAAAAGAGCACTTTTTTGATAGATAATGATTGGGAAGAGTTAAGAATCTTTAAGGCTCATAAAATACTTCAAAATCAAAAGTTTATGTCTTTTATAAGGTTTAAAAATTGGTTGCAACATTTAATTAACGGCTAGTAACGACTAGAAATAGTAAAATTTGGTCAACCAAATTTGTACTCTTGTGTCTGAAATTGTCGTCTGACTCTTTGGAATTTCCACTGTAGCATAAATTCAGTTGACCGAATTTGAACACCCTCGTCCGAATTTCTCTGGAATTTCAACTTTGATGATGATTTTTCAAACTTAGTTTAGAATGACTTGAAATCAACCTCAGTAAATTTGAAAATACTTTTGAACTATGAGATGGATCATTTAAAAGTCTTTTAGTCCAAAGGCCATTATTAAGAACTTGGTAAAAACATTTGTAAGATAGAACACTTGAGATTTAAAAAAATTTTGAAGCTCTTTTGAAAAAACTCTCGTATTCCAAAGATAAAAGTGTGTAAGGTTTACAACGATACACCTATAATGCATAGTAAACCTACACTAAGGTCTTCAAAGCCTTCATTCACCTTGAAAGATGAAAGTGTATAAGGTTTACAAAGATATACCTATAATGCATAGTAAACCTACACTAAAGTCTTCAAAGCCTTCATTCACCTTTGAACTTTTGAGCACAGGACAAAAGAGCACTCTTTTGATAGATAATGATTGGGAAGAGTTAAGAATCTTTAAGGCTCATAAACTACTTCAAAATCAAAATTTTATGTCTTTTATAAGGTTTGAAAATTGGTTGCAACGTTTAATTAACGGTTAGTAACGACTAGAAATAGTAAAATTTGGTCAACCAAATTTGTACTCGTGTGTCTGAAATTGTCGTCTGACTCTTTGGAATTTCTACTGTAGCATAAATTCGGTCGATCGAATTTGGACACCCTCGTCCAAATTTCTCTGGATTTTCAACTTTGATGATGATTTTTCAAACTTAGTTTAGAATGACTTGAAATCAACCTCAGTAAGTTTGAAAAAACTTTTGAACTATGAGATGGATCATTTAAAAGTCTTTTAGTCTAAAGGCCATTATTAATCCATTGAGGGATTTTTTATTTTACTTAAATTATAAACCTCACATTTTGTTGAGGTAAATCTTTCTCTTGTTTATGTGGAAGGGATTCATTGTGAGTGTAGTGGTTGAAAGGTTGCCTAGAATATGTGTGAAATCTTGTTGTGAGTTAGTAGAAGCTAGAATGAGGTGATGAACCCTTTGGAAGAAGGGTTGCAAGGTGCGTAAAACCTACTCCTAGCTCGAACACTTGAAGAAGGTGATCCTGTTCGTAACAAGGGTTGCTAGGAGCATAAAAGCACAAGGTCGGGTTCCCTTGGTATATTTGCACACAATTGGAAGCTAGTGAAAGGCTGAAAATACTAAACAGCCTTCTCCAGATAGTGGATGTAGGCTTCAAGAGTCAAACTACTATAAATCCATTGTGTTTACTCTCTCTTTCCATTATCTCTTTACTTTCAAGTTCTTGCTTAAGGTTCAGTATATCATTTATATTTGAGAACTTGAATGAGTACTAAATGTGTTGAATTTTGAATATATTGCATAGGTTAGTTATACTAATTTTGTGAATTAAGCTTTCCACCATGTGAATTGTTCTTAATATTTATTTGTGTTTGATTTCACTACTGATCTACGCAATAGCTTAGACAATTATATTGCTTACTTGATAATGAAAGCCTAAATTGTTGTTCCACTTATTTCGTTGTAGTAATTCTAATTTGTTACTATTAGAAAATCTTCTTGGATAGTTATTCGTACTTGTTGGGAACTTGAATTATTACTCTTTTAGTTGTTATATTATTTGAATTGATATATCATTGTTGTTTAGACACTCGAGTATCTTTGTCACCTTTGTGGTGCTTATTTGACATACTTGATCACATAGGGGTTATAGAGCATTTAGAAGAATGAAATTCTGATGTATCTAGTTCCATATAGTCTCTGAAATACCTAAGAGGGGGGGTGAATTAGGTATTTGGCTAATTTTCGCAAACTTAAACCTTTTATGCGTTTAGACCAAGAACAAGTTATATAAGCTAATTACAGATAATTGATAGCAAGGCAGTAATGAAAGCAATAGCAAAGACCTCAAATAATTTATAGTGGTTCGATCCTCAAGATCTACATCCACTACCTTAAGCTCACACTAAAGGATTTCAACAAATCTACTAATTGCTCAGGTTTACAAATTACAAGAGAGGTTCACCAAACTATGGTTTTACACTCACAAACTCTTCTAGTAATGTTTACAATACAAGGCTCACCACAAACAATGGTTTTATATCTTAAACAACCTTAAATCACACTTTCAAGGATCACCCTTAACTAAAGGATTTTATGTTATCAAGATAACCTTGCTAGAGCTAGTAGAAATACACAATTTGATAAATAAATGAGAATGTGTAGAAGTTACCACTTGATGGTAGATATTACACAATTTTGCACCTTCACACTTTGATGTCTTTTGGGTTGATCAATTGAATGCACAAGACATAAGAGAGCTTAAGAAATGTTTGCTAAATGCTTTTGAATGCATTTTCAGAAAATTTGGACGATCGAATTTCTTGGCTGCGTCCGAATCTTCGTCCGAATTTCTCTGGATGAATAGTAACCATGCTGAGAACAAAAATTCGGACGACCGAATTTTTTGCTGCGTCCGAATCTTCTTCCGTATTTCTCTGGAAGAACAGTGACCATGCTGAAGGCCAAAAATTCGGACGACCGAATTTTTTGGCTGCGTCCGAATCTTCTTCCGAATTTCTCTGGAAGAATGGTAGCAAACTTTTGCTACAAAATTCGGGCGACCGAATTTTTTGGAAGCATTTTCAAACTTTGTAAAATCATTTGAGATATAACTTCAATGAGTTTGAAAAACATTTGATATGTATAGAAAACTTATTTAACCATATATAAGCTTGAAAAACAAGAACATATGAAGTTTACTAACATATCTTATAAAAAGATTCATTCAAAGCCTTTTAAGATCATAAGATTATTTTTATGCTCTCTTATGCATTCAATGATAACCAAGACATGCAAGTGTAGAGTTTACATAGAAATTTACCTAAAAGTTAAATGTACTCTGCACTTCAAGTCTTCAATGCTTTTTGATCATCTTTAGAACAACATTCTTCAAACTTCAAATACTTGCTTAACTGAAGTTGTTCTTGAACTTTTGCTTCAAAGCAATGAGACTTCATAGTTCTCAGTTTACGAAACCTATCACACAATAATCAAACATTTTAGTCCTCATCAATATTTGTCATTAATCAAAATTACATAATTTGCCCTTAGGGCTAACAATCTCCCCCTTTTTGATGATGACAAACTTTGATGCAAAATGTGATGGATTTAAACAATGTAGTACAAAGAAGTATTAATGTCAATGATAGAAAATAATCAATTTAGCACATTGACATGCAAAAGGCTCAATATGAGCCTATGACCCAACCAACCTCCATTAACCTCCTTCCTTCCAACATCTAGGATAGAAGATATAGCATTTAAGCATTAAGACAACTTATAAGAAAGGTATTAAAGGTAAGAAAAGATTAACATTGCTCCCCCTTAGATTGTGCTCATTTTTCAACAAGTTTGGACTTGAGATGCTATGCATCCGAATTTTGACATATCAAGTCCGAATTTTAAAATAGGTTAAATGAAAGATTCAATTTTTGAAAATAAGCTTTCCTAAGGTTGTTCAAACTTAGTGGAAGAGATTAAAACAAGTTTGAATCAATTTGAACAACAATAGAGCACTTTTTGACAGCAAAATATGCATGCATCCGAATTTCAGAACATGCATCCGAATTTTTTGATCATGCATCCGAATTTTTAAATCTTAAGTCAAAAACTATAATAAATTCAATATAATGAATGCCTAAGGTTGTTCAAACATAATAGAGAGATTAAAACAGATTTAGATCAATTTGAACAAACAATAGAATACTTTTTGGCAACAAGTTATAGCTCGTGCATTCAAATGTTTTCATATAGTTTTCATAGAGTAACAATTCAAGAGCAAGTTATTCATTTACAGAAAACACATAGAAAACATATATAGGATTGAGACATAAGACTCAGAAAACATGCATACAGAAAATTCATATACAGAAAATTCATTATCAATTCATATAGAGAAAATTCAAAAATTCATTATCTCATCCCATACAGCAGTTTTTCACACATTTTGTCATCCTCATTTCTTCTCCCCCTTTTGTCATCAGTCAAAGATGGGGTCAATGAAAATGAGATTAACAATTTAACACATAAAGGAAGCTCTCATCACTGAGATTTCATCATTGAGCTTCACTATTACATAAGATGCAAGAAAAATACTGAAGAAGATTATAACATTAGATGCATAACTAAAAATTTAAATAACTTAAAGCAGTAAATAGAATGGAAGATATGCTTAGTCTTGTGATGTTGATGAAGAGGCTCTGCTAATCCCTTTCTTGATAGCCAAGTGCTTCACTCTTCCTTGGCTGAATGAAATGTGTGATGGTGAGACAATTTCAGCTTGAGCTACTTGGCTTCCTGCCTCTTGTGGTTCTTCATGTACATGTTCTTCTTCTTCTTGTTCTGCCACTGTCTCATCATTTCCTCCTTGATCATCCCCGTCATCACTGTCATCATCTTTGTCCTTATCTTCCTCTTTATCATCATCTTCCTCATTTCTATCTTGAGGCCTAGAGGGTCCTTCACCACTTTGAGTATTTCTCATTAGGATTTCCTCAATGTGTTTCACTCTACTCTCTAGTCCATCTAATTTTCCTAGAACCATTGGAGCAAATGATTCAAAGAACTTATACATCTTCTCCATTTCCTTGACTTGATTGTTCAAGGCTTCTTGGAATGCTTTGGCTATTATGGTGTCACCTCTAGTTATTCTTTCACCACTTGACTCAACTTCAGTTTCTTCTTCAACTACTCTTCTTTTTGTTGGTGGTTGCTCCCCCTCACTTGAAGTGTCATGCTTTCTTTTTGTCTTCATTTATCTTGCAAGGGTCTCTTCCTCATCTTCCTCATCTTCATCCTCCTCCTTTTCCTCTTCTACACTTTCTGTCCTTTCTTTTCTTCCTAATCTTTTTGGAGAGAATCCTCTTTTTGTTTTCCATACTCCATCATCATCAAGGATAAGCTGCATTCTCTTAAGGGATTCATCAGTGTATATTTCTCCACTTTTAAAGGCTTGTCCTCTTCTCGGAAGTTTAATCTTAAAATGCTTAAAGATCTTTGTTATGACCTTCCAAAAGGGAATGCCTTGGTTCTTGTTTTTCTAGCAGATAATCATGTGTCTTAAGGCTATATATCCAAAGTTCAATTTCCTCTGTTCATGCAAGGCCAACATTAATACCATATGCATATTACCTCACTGATGATTTATGTCCAAAGTTAGGAACAATCATAGTAGTTACCATATGATGCAATACTCTACCTCTAGCATCCAAATTCTTGATTTTCCTCTCTTTTATAGATCTAAACTCTCTTCCATTTGTAAATGCTTGTTCAAATCTATCATATGTAAAGAGTTGACGATCATAGCAATGCATTGAGGGTGCATAATATTTAGCCCCACTGTCACTTACCCCCACAAATTCATTAATCGTGGGCTTCACTTAATTCAATATCAACTTGGGATACTCTAGTTGAATACCATTGTATCCTATCATCCCCAACAATCTCAGTTCTTTCTTCCTTTAGGTTTGCATAGAATTCATATACCAAAGTAGGATAAAAATCTTTATTAATAAACAACAAACTACTCCATCCAACATCATTGAAACAGAGATGGAACCATATCCATACTAGATAGTTTATCAAAGCATCCACCTTATATCCAGGGAATAATCTTTCTACTATTCTTATTCCATTCATCAAATTCATGAGTAGATTTGATAGAGATAAACCCTGTCAACTCGCAGTTGTGTTTGAGGAATGCGAATCCTTCTTGGTTGATTGAGGATTGGGTCTCCATCTCCTTCCTTAGCCTTTCCTTTTCCTTTCTCAACATTGGGCTTCTTTGTTCTCACCATGATGTTTTCTCTTGAGAAGGATTTGTTTTCTGTATGAAATTAGGGGCTTAGAAGTTTAAAAATGAAAGAAAATCGGGATGAGAGTGTGTGGATTTGAAGAGATTTTGATTCGAGACGTGAATGGGTATGAGAGGTTTTGAAAGGATGTAAAATTCGGAAGTTGTAATGTTTGGAAGAAACCGTTCGATTTTCATTTAAAGGGATGCATCCGCAAAATTCGGACGATCAGATTTTTAGGTCTACGTCCGAATTTTCGGTCGAAAGTTTTCGTCTCTTTGGTTCGGAAAATTCGATCGATCGAATTTTTCATCATCTGCGTCCCAAATTTTTTTATCAATAAATCTCTGTTTTCATCACAACATTAATACACACATTAGTCATTGAATTTTGAAATTCCTAAGAGTCTTCTTAGGTGATTAAACCTTTCCTCAACCCAAAGGCTTTGTAAATATGTCAGCAATTTGATCATTTGTATTTACATGTTCTAAGCATATATCTTTCTTAATCACATGATCACGAATGAAATGATGTTTTATCTCTATATGCTTGGTCCTAGAGTGTTGAATGAGATTAATGCTCAAATTGATAGCACTAGTATTATCACATAGTATAGGCACACACTTAAATTTAAGACCATAATCAAGTAAAGTATGCTTTGCATCCATAATAATTGTGCACAACAACTTCCCTGCGACTATGTATTCAAACCTGCTGTGGATAAAGATACACAAGCCTGCTTTTTACTAAACCAAGACACTAGACAACTACCAAGAAATTGACAATGACCACTTGTACTTTTACGCTCAACTTTGCATCCAGCATAGTCAGCATCAGAATATCCAATAAGTTCAAAAGATGAAGTTTAAGAAAACCAAAGACCATAGTCATGTGTATCAATCAAATAACGAAATATTCGTTTGATGTAAATTAGATGAGATTCTTTAGGACATGATTGGAATCTAGCACACAAGCAAACAGACAAACATAATATCCGGTCTACTAGCAAGTGAGATAGAGTAAACTTCCTATCATTCCTCTATATAATTTCTCATCAATACTTTTACCTTTCTCATCTTTGTCAAGTTTAGTTGATGAACTCATAGGAGTACTTATTCCTTTTGCTTGATCCATTCCAAACCTTTTCAATAGCTCCTTAGTATATTTTTTCTTGATTGATGAAGACTCCATCCTTGGTTTGCTTAATTTGTAGTCCAAGGAAGAAACTTAGTTCTCCCATCATGCTCATCTCGAAATTCATTTTTGCATAGTTTTAGCAAACTCTTCACAAAGAGAAATATTAGTAGAACCAAAAATGATATCATCAACATAGATTTGTACAAGCAAAATATCATTTTTTAGAAGATGTTTTAATAAAAAGAGTTGTGTCTACTTTTCCTTTAGTAAAACCTTTTGAGAGAAGAAAACCACTTAATCTTTCATACCAAGATCTTGGAGCTTGTTTCGAGTCCATATAGAGCTTTAGTTAATTTGAAAACATGATTGGGAAATTTTTCATGAATAAATCCAGGAGGTTGTTCTACATAAACTTCTTCTTCAATAAAACCATTTAGAAAAGCACTTTTGACATCCATTTGAAAAAGTTTAAAACCTTTAAAAGCAAGCAAATGCCAAAAGTATTCTTATAGATTCTAATCAAGCTCACTGGAGCAAAGGTCTCATCATAGTCAATGCCTTCTTCTTGGTTTGAAACCTTGAGCAACAAGTCTAGCTTTATTTCTAACTACTTCTCCTAGTTCATTTAACTTATTTCTAAAAACCCATTTTGTACCAATAACAGAATGATCATGAGGTCTAGGAACAAGAGACCAAACTTTATTTCTTTCATATTGATTTAGCTCTTCTTACATAGCAATAATCCAGAAATTATCACACAATGCATCATCAATATTTTTTGGTTCAATATGAGATAAAAGAGCAAAGTTATCAATAAAGTACCGCCTTGTTTTTTACCCCCTTGGGAGACATCACCAATGATTTGCTCCTTAGGATGACCTTTTGCATATGTGATATCCTTTGGAAGTTCTTGATCATTGCTTGATTGACCATCTTCTTCTTGCTCCATTATTTCTTCTTCTTTGGCATGATCTTCCATTGTGGGTGCTTGGTGTTGAGTATGATTTTCAACCATTGATGTGCCTGTATCATCTTCATTTCCTCTTTGAAAATAAATGTTAGATTCATCAAAGGTTACATGAATAGTTTCTTCAACACACAATGTTCTTTTTATTATAGACTCTATATACCTTTTTTATTTGATGAATAACCAAGAAAAAATTCCTTCATCCGATTTTCTATCAAACTTACCAAGATAGTTGCTAGTGTTTAAAATGAAGCATTTACAACCAAAAAACTTTGAAATAGACAATTGATGGAGTTTTGTCAAATAAAAGTTCAAAAGGTGTTTTTTCTTATAAAAGGTCTTAGTAAAACTCTGTTCATGATATAACAAGTTGTATTAATGACTTTCACTTTCAAAAATACTTTGGTAATGAGTTTTCACAAAGCATTGATCTAGCCATTTCTTGTAAGGTTCTGTTTTTCCTTTCAACAACACCATTTTGTTGAGGTGTTTTGGTAGTTTGAAAAATTGTGAGGAATACCATATTCATCACAAAAATTTTTGTAAAGTCTTTGTTACAAAATTCTCTTCCATTATCACTTCTAATAGAAATCGGTTTGCAATCAAGAGAGGTTTGAACCTTTTTGAAGAGTTTTGAAAATTCATAAAATGTTTCATCTTTTTTGTGCTAAGAAGATTACCCATGTAAATCTTGAAAAATCATCAACAATCACATAAGCATAGCTTTTTACCACCAAGACTAGTAGTCCTCATAGGTCCAAATAAATCCATATGAATTAGTTCAAGAGGTTTTGAGGTAGAAACCATTTTCTTTGGTTTAAAAGATGTTTTTGATTATTTTCCATATTGACAAGCATCACAAAGACGAGTTTTATCAAAATGCAGTTTTGGTAATCCTCTTACTAGCTCTTGTGTAGAAAGTTTGTTTAATAAATCCATGCTCACATGTCCTAATCTTCTATGCCATAAAAATCCATCATTGTCATGAATGGCAAAACATTTAATATCATTAGTAATAAGCTCATCAAGATATAGCACATATACATTACCAACTCTTTTAGCAACAAAGATAGTTTTGTTACTTGCATTGTCAAGAATAGTACAAGTATTACATTTAAACTCTACTTTGCATCCATTGTCACATAATTGACTAATACTCAGTAAATTATACTTTAAACCTTCAATAAGTAATACTTTCTTGATAAGAGGGAAAGAACCTTTACCAATGTTACCTATTCCAAGTATTTTCCCTTTCTTCTTATCTCCAAATGTGACAAAACCTTCACTTGTTGTTTGAAGCTCACTAACAAGTGATGCATTTCCAGTCATGTGCCTTGAGCATCCACTGTCAAGGAACCATTTTGTGGCACTTGATCTTGAGGCAAATTGTACCTACACCAAATTTGAAAGGGTGATTTTTGGTACCCATATTTTATTGGGTCCAAGTGGGTTAGTAAAAGTTTCTTTGACTTTCCAAATGGTTTTAACACCACTTTCTACTTTTCTTTTGACAAAACATCTAGAAACCTTGTGTCCATGTTTACCACAATAAGTGCAGCAAATATGTGATCTAGAATGATAAGATTCTTTAACAAAAGATTTTCTCTGTTTTGGAGCAGAATAATCATGAGTAAAACCAAGACCATGTTTTACAAATGAAGGTCTTTGATAGCCAAGTAATTTATTCAAATTTTCCCTTCCATTTGTAAATCTCTCAATGCATAAAGTTAGATCATTAACTTTCCTTTTAGAAGCTCATGATCTTTTATCATTGATTCAAGAGAAATAATTCTAGTGCAAAGCTTTTTGTTTTCAAAAGATATGTTTTGTATAGTTGTATTCAAAACTTCTTTTTCAATAGCAATGCAACTAATGGTTTCAAGAAGTTTTCCATTTTCAACACATAATTTTGAATTCTTACTAGATAAATCATTTATTTTGAGTTTCATTTCTTTATTTCTTTTTGAAGCCTTTTTTAATTCTTCATATAACTCAACAATAAGATCACTGGAATCAATATCATCATCATATACATTTGAAATAGAGAGTGAAGATTGTACCTCATCATCAATGGCCATAAAGCATATGTTTGCCTTTCCTTCACATTCATCCCCACTTTCTTGTTGATCCCATGTTCCAGCTAATCCTTTTCCTTTCTTGACAGATTTCTTTTTGTTTTTGCTTTCTCTTTCTTTTTCCAAAGCTTTAGGACAGTCAGCAACAAGATGCTCTGTGCTTTTACATTCAAAACATTGAGGTTTATAGGATGAGGATTGTCTACTCTTCTTGATTGGTTTTCTTCCTTTCTTGAGAAACTCCTTTTTGTAGAATCTTTTAAACTTCCTTACTGCCATCGCAATCTCTTCTTCTCCACTGTTTCCTTCTTCTTCTTCACTTGGAGACTGTTCTTGTTCACTCAAGTGATTTGAATACTTGAGTACAACTCCTTTTCTTCCCTTTTCTTCATCCTCCTTGTCATTTAGCCTTTTCATCTTCATTTCATGAGTCAGTAGAGATCCAATGAGCTCTTCAAGTGGAAGAGTCTTCAAATCCTTGGATTCCTCAATGGCAAGTGTTTTAGGCTGCCAGGATTTTGGTATAGCATCTAAAATCTTTCTGTTTTGCACTCCCATAGTATAGCTTTTACCATAAGCTTTTAAGCCATTGAAAATGTTAGTAAATCTTGTAAACATATCACTAATATTTTCACCTTGTTTCATGGTAAACAGTTCATAATCTCTAACTAGCATGGCAAGTTTAGATTCTTTAACTTGATTAGTTCCTTCATGTGTAATTTGAAGTAATCTCCACATGTCATGAGCAGAATCACATCCACTAACTCTATTGTATTCAGTAACATCTAAAGCACAACTTAATATATTCATGGCTTGATAATTTAAAGTCATTTTCTTAGAATCATGCTCATCAAATTCATCAGTGGACTTGGGTACTGAGGTTATTCCATCAGCACTCATTTTCATTGGGACATAAGGACCTTTCTCAATTATGTTCTACAAATCAAAATTAATAGAACAAATATAAATTTTAACTCTAGATTTTCAGAAAGTGTAATTTGTTCCATTAAACAAAGGTGGTCTATTTGTGGAAGATCCTTCTAGGTAAGGTAGGTTTGACATATTAGCCATAGGATCTTTGTCTTCTAGGTTGTTAAACCACACACAGAAGTTGTAGCTCTGATACCAATTGAAATACCTAAGAGGGGGGGTGAATTAGGTATTTGGCTAATTTTCGCAAATTTAAACCTTTTACGCGTTTAGACCAAGAACAAGTTATATAAGCTAATTATAGATAATTGATAGCAAGACAGTAATGAAAGCAATAGCAAAGAACTCAAACAATTTATAGTTGTTCGATCCTCAAGATCTACATCCACTACCTTAAGCTCACACTTAAAGATTTCAACAAATCTACTAATTGTTCAGGTTTACAAATTACAAGAGAGGTTCACCAAACTATGGTTTTACACTCACAACATCTTCTAGTAATGTTTACAATACAAGGCTCACCACAAACAATGGTTTTATATCTTAAACAACCTTGAATCACACTTTCAAGGATCACCCTTATCTAAAGGATTTTATGTTATCAAGATAACCTTGCTAGAGCTAGTAGAAATACACAATTTGATAAATAAATGAGAATGTGTAGAAGTTACCACTTGATGGTAGATATTACACAATTTTGCACCTTCACACTTTGATGTCTTTTGGGTTGATCAATTGAATGCACAAGACATAAGAGAGCTTAAGAAATATTTGCTAAATGCTTTTGAATGCTTGGAGTTTTCAAGATTTCAAGAGTTACAAAAATTTTCATGTTTATAGCTTTTATAGAATTTGAAAATATGTTAAAACGTTCATAAAACGGCTAGAAACGACTAGTTTCAGAAAATTCGGACGACCAAATTTCTTGGTTGCGTCCGAATCTTCGTCTGAATTTCTCTGGATGAATAGTAACCATGCTGAGAACAAAAATTCGGACGACCGAATTTTTTGCTGCGTCCGAATCTTCTTCCGAATTTCTCTGGAAGAACAGTGACCATGCTTGAAGGCCAAAAAATTCGGACGACCGAATTTTTTGTACTGCGTCGAATCTTCTTCCGAATTTCTCTGGAAGAATGGTAGCAAACTTTTGCTACAAAATTCGGACGACCGAATTTTTTGGAAGCATTTTCAAACTTTGTAAAATCATTTGAGATATAACCTCAATGAGTTTGAAAAACATTTGATATGTATAGAAAACTTATTTAGCCATATATAAGCTTGAAAAACAAGAACATATGAAGTTTACTAACATATCTTATAAAAAGATTCATTCAAAGCCTTTTAAGATCATAAGATTATTTTATGCTCTCTTATGCATTCAATGATAACCAAGACATGCAAGTGTAGAGTTTACATAGAAATTTACCTAAAAGTTAAATGTACTCTACACTTCAAGTCTTCAATGCTTTTTGATCATCTTTAGAACAACAGTCTTCAAACTTCAAATACTTGCTTAACTGAAGTTGTTCTTGAACTTTTGCTTCAAAGCAATGAGACTTCATACTTCTCAGTTTACAGAACCTATCGCACAATAATCAAACATTTTAGTCCTCATCAATATTTGTCATTAATCAAAACTACATAATTTGCCCTTATGGCTAACAGTCTCTTTCAAGCATTGCAATCCTAACCCATTATTGTGTGATTATCCTTAGTATCTTAGATGGTACACCACTTAATGGAAACAAAGGAGATTCTTGAGGAGAACTTCATAAGAGGTAATGAACATAGATAGCTACTTGTAGAAATAAACATTATTACTTCCCTTTTTTTTCTTTTCATTATTTTTTTGCTTCTGGTGAGCATCTATAAATTGAGAATTTAATGAGTCATTCTTACAACATTAGAACAAAGTGTATTTCTACTAATTGCAACCAAAATATCTTTCATAAATACATTATAAGTTCTAATGACACTCACTTCAAGGAATGACATAAAATCAGTTGATCTGGCGTTAAAATATTTTATCAATGACTCATTTAGTTTTAGAAAATATAAATTCAATATATTTTTGAAAAATATTATTCTCGATATTGCTACTATATGAGCATGTTTGTGGTGTGAGAAAGGGAAAATATTTTCTATATCATATCGCTAATATATTTTTTCTTATAATTTTGATGGAGAAGAAATTATAAACATGATAAAAATTTGTATATTAATAAATATAAATTTTTTTAGGCACACTTATAACAAATCATAAATAATATTTATAACAATCATCTTCTAGCGATTGTATATTTCTTTCAAAATTTACTAGTAATCAAGTGGCTTTGATGCTTTAATATTTCTTAAATGGTATCTTCAAGACCACTATATCTAGATAGATATTAGCATAATGTATATATAAAAAAATATCTCTTTTCAAAAATATAAAAAATCAAAGATTCAAGTTTTAAGGTTTGCTATGAAAATTCGAAAGTAAGTAGGAGTACTATTCTTGTTTAATTATAAAGCTCAAAAATTTGGAGGCAAAGTCTCATATTTCTTACCTTTATATAAACTTGAAAGATTCAGTGGCAGAATCTCATGCTAATAACATGTTATGAATTTATTAGTGCGCAATAGTTGTCGCTACAATAAATCATAATAGTAATATAGAGAACTAAATACGAAAACATGAAGAGAATAGAAAGAAAATAGAGACAGAACACAAGAACTTTATTGATCTTCTTTGAGAGTGTATCAGAATAAATCAATTCAACAATTCAATCTAAAGCCCTATTTATAGGGTGAAGACCACATATCAATAAGAAGAGATATGGAGGAATTAGAAAATAAATCATATCAATAATTAATAATATGATTGAACTCTATTATCTATCTTCTTCTGGTAGGATAGAGTGTATTTATCTCTGATATTGAATTATCTATTTGATATCAGATAATGGACGTCCACAATTATATTAATTTCATAATATTTTTTCTTTTTAAAATTAATTTTGAAAACTGACCTTTAAGGTTATTTTGAAAGATATCACTAAATAAAAAACTAACAACGAAATAGTCTTGAAGAATTTAAAACTCACAACAATCACAATAAGTGAGATAATGATAGCAATAAGTGATCAAAGCAATAAATAAAAGCAATAAATGTATTAGAATATAAAAATATATAATGGTTTGACTGACTTTTGGTCTCATTCACTACCTTAAGTCCCACGATAGGTTTTTGCATTCCAAGTCCATTTTTCAACTTTATAATAATAAAAAATACCATAAAACATAATAATCTCACACTAGATGTTCAATTTTTATGAGTTTTATAACACAATTTATTTCAAAGCATAAATAAGGTTCACCCATAACCTAAGTGAGTTTTATATCAGAAGACAATCTTTTATCAACCACACAAAAAAGGTAAAAGAGAAGAAAAATAGGTTATAATACACTATTGTGATATATAATACTACCTTTGAAACACATTTATATCTTATCCTCTTTTGATGAATTCGAACTTTAAGGCTCAAAAATTGATTGGGAATGAGTTTACAGAAGTACAGAGCTTGTAAGCACCTAGAGAGTCAAAAAAATTCAAAAAATGAATGAACAGCCCTATGTTGGAGAGTTGAAAGGTTTAAAAATGGCTATATAAAGATTATATTTTATACTAAAAAAGAGCCTTCGTCAATCGAGACATGGCCATATCGACTGACACATCATCCAAAGGCTTTCTATTTTCAGTTTTCACGATCTAGTTTATCAATCCTTCAAGGAAAAGACTTTACACAGTAAATTATAACATCCAAATTTAGGCGTCAAAACACCATCCCCATGTCGACTAATCTTAAAGCTTTGGTTGACCAACCATTCACCTTTGGCCAGCAAAACTTTAAGCTCTTTAGGTAAGTATTCTAACCCTAATTAAGATTGTTTTGCTTAACTTCTTAGCATTGAAAACTATTTTTATTGAACTAAAACCTTTGAAAAGCATGTCAAACTCAATCATAAAAGTAGGTTTCCAAATCATGCATTCCTATTTTCAAAAAATCATTTTGTGCTTTAAGGTAAGATTTCAAATAAGAGCCAAAGAATTATAGTTTACAAGAATGAATACCTTAATGACCTAAAAATTCTAACCACTATTTCTTCAACCATCTTTAATGTACCGCACTATCTTCAATGAATCTTCAATCCCAAGCATGCATTGATCAATTCATCTTATACTTGAAATACTTAAAGCTTCTAATCTAAAAATCACACCACACTTTAGATAATTACATATTAGTCCTTATTAATATTTGTCATAGTCAAACCTAGGAAGAGCGCGTAGGGCTAATAATATGTGTGCAGGATAGATCAACATAAGAGAAAGGAGGAAGATTTATTGGCAACTCATTTGAAATTTGAAAAAGTTGAAGAGCATTGGCCTAAGGCATATAAGCACATGTTGATTTAGACTCTCACAAGATGTGTAATCTAACTTGAATTTTAATTTAAATATTTGTTATGATTTGAAGTTCATTTGCATTACGTATTGAAAATAAAAGTATTTTAGGTAGTAACAATTCAGTTCATTCTTAAACTTTACACCGATTTTGATTTTGACCCTTAAATTTCAAAAAAAAAAAAAATCTTGACCATGAATCATGAAAACGTAGTGGCTATCATCCTTCCATTTGTTTTTGGCTTTAAGGTCTAACTAAAGATCCTCTGAACAAATGACCACGTGCGAGGGGAAAATTGGAAAGTACATAACATATAATGATTTTTCAGGGAAAAAAATCTAATAATAACAAAAAATTGAAAAAAATTAAATTTCTTCTTTGCAAGGAAAAAAGGAAAAAGAAAAAGAATTAAAAAAGTACCCAGAAACTTCTGGTGGCAATTGTGCTGGAAAAAGAGAACAAAAGGAACAAAAAACAAACTTTATTTTTTTTAAAAAAAGAAGAAAGTTGAACGTATATTGGGGAAGCGTTTATTTGTCCACCCACACAAAATATATGTAGTTAGAAGGTAGTGATCTTTTTGATTTGCGGAGGTTTAACCTAATTTAAGCATTTTGAATTTGGAGTTCGAATAGTAATTAAGGTTTCTGTTAGTTCTCTTTTTGCTGCCCAGA
The DNA here is from genome assembly GCA_030512225.1 of Rauvolfia tetraphylla. Classification (NCBI taxonomy): domain Eukaryota; kingdom Viridiplantae; phylum Streptophyta; class Magnoliopsida; order Gentianales; family Apocynaceae; genus Rauvolfia; species Rauvolfia tetraphylla. The sequence goes on along the minus strand of JAJQKT010000024.1, from coordinate 4,900,712 downwards.
GGCAGGTATGCATCGTACGTAGTGCGGAAGTAACCTAGGATTAGCTATGTTGCGTCACATGAGAATTGAAGGAAACATGGATGTTCATACATTTTTACAGAAGCTCAGAGAAGGGACCAGATTTCCTCCCCAGCTAAAGTGGGTTTCAGCATACGGTCTTCAAATATCAGTTGCTGCTACTGTTCTAGGTGCTGCGGGATTGATTTTGGCTGTAAAAGATGGCAAAGTGGGAAACTTTTTGACCATCGGCCAACCATGGTCTTCAGATGGACTTGCTAGTTCTGAAAAATTATGGCTTGTTCCGGGGTTGCGAAATCTCGGTAGCAATTGTTTCTTGAATGTAATTTTGCAGGTACAATAAATTTCATTACTTCAGTCTTCCCCCCCCCCCTTTTGTTCCTATCTTTAATTTTACCTGATTGGCTATTTTTGTCTTAGCTATATACTCTTAGCCATATAATTTTGAAACTTGAATTTAGTTTTGCTAGTTCATAATTTGATCGGGGTGTTTCATTTGATTAATTGAACATCGTGTTTTACTCTTGATTTTGTTGTTGTGCTTTTTGTACCCTTAAGTGGACATGCTAATGGTTGACGTTTTGTCTGCTTTTCTGAATTTATTTATTGCATTTGTCACATGGATTAGGCTTTGGCTAGCTGTTCAAGTTTTAGGAGATATCTTCAGATGAATTTTGAGGAATATGGGCTTTTGTCTATTGAAGAAAGGGCTGAGACTTTGCCCCTTACTTCCTCATTGGCATTGGTATTGGAGAGTAAGTTTATTGGAATTTCTAATATCTAAGTTTCTATGAGATTAAAGTGAATGTATATTTGCAGCAGAGAGTATAATTCCAAATTTATATACTCTAAGAACTGTCATTTTTACTTTAGCTTGATTTAAAATCAAATGATTTTTTGAGTATATAATGTCTTGTAAAATGGCTAGTCAATTGGAGTTGAATGCTGTCTATTGGTGCCAATCTTTATTTGTGCATATTTGTTGGTTTGTAACTTAACTTCAGAAAACTTCATATCCTATTAGCATTCAAGTTTTATAGTATTTGGTTTGCAGTCAATTTGCAAATGAATGGTTACGTTTCAAAAAACTTCATATCCTATGGAGGCATTTGATTTGATTTCTGTTAAGCACCTCTTAGTGAATCCTTCATGAATGTGAACTTCTATAATGGAATTATATTCTTGTTTGTATTTTGTAGCTATTCCTCTGATAAGAAACTAAATGAATCAAAGGATAGGAGGACACTGATCGGACCATCTAAACATATTCTGTATCACCAGACAATCATTTCATACTTGTGTGATCAATAGCTATCTAATTTTGGTTTTGATTTTTTTTGGTACGTTGGTGGTTGGAAATAAGTACTAATTAATAATCATATCTTGCAGAGTTATGTATGGTTCAGTGTGAGGGATCAGTAGTAAGTCCGCGACAGGTGATGGTTGCAATGGAACGTTATATGCCAAGTTTTAGTTTAACTAGTCAACAGGTAAAAATTTTAATCATCAAGGATGAACAAATTTCGTAGTGAATGACTAGGAAATATTATAGTGTCATCTAATTTGAATTGTTGTTCATGCAGGATGCTGAGGAAGCATTATTTCTTCTTTTATCTTCTCTAAGAGAAGAATTATGGGGTTGTTACATCCCCAATCGTAGCTCGTTGGCAGATGTGACTGCAGAATTTAATTTTAGAATGCTTACACCAAAACGGGGAGCAAAAGAATCTGAACACCAAAGGTGGAGGCGTAGTTTTCTTGGTCCATTTGATGGGGTGCTGGGCAGCAGTTTATCCTGTCAAAGTTGCTCGTTTCAGGTTGAATGGTACTTGTAAGAATATTGGTGATTATGATATTTTATATTAGATTTGATCTTATCTTCTAATTTGTTTGCAGAATGGCCCTTGTGCAATTGGTTTGACTTTACCATAGTTGGGTAGAAGTGAGCTATGTGTGTGGCAATTAAAGGAATTTTATGGTTACGGGATATGGTTTTTTCATAGATACATTGTTGTTTCCTCTGTATTAGCTTTCATGTCATGAATATTTTTCCAAGTATATTGCCTCTGATTGTTGATGCTTGACTTGGCTGATGAGCTGTGCCATTGAATTCTTTCTGTTTTCATAGTCCTCTCTCTCTCTCCCTCTCACTCTCTGTCTTATATGTGTAAAAATTTACTTTACAGATATCTCTGGAGTTTCAATTATTTCATAGCTTGCACCTTGCACCTTGCACCTCCAGTACCCAGTGGCAGAAGAATTGTATGTATTTAAAGTAGTGTAATTTACCTTTTCGTAACCTCTACTATAATAAAACTATCCTTTAGTACCTCAAGTTGTCAAAACCACATTTTTCTCACCTATGCTCTGCACTGAAGGGTACATCCATTAATTTATTCCATTTTTGATGTATTTGTTACATCCAATACACTGTATGAACCTTTTACAACTTTTTAGGGATTTTGGTGATAAAAGCTCATAAACAAAAATACTGTTCATCTCCAATAAGGATCGTAGTTCAATCTCTGAATTAAGGGTTTTCTTGCCATTATGCTTTTTCTTGTTTTCTTTTTATGTTTCTCGGTTTTCTGTATGCCTCGCCTCCATCCCCCTCTTCTCTCTCAAGTCCAAATAGGAGAACTATAAAGGATGGAGGAATCAATAACTCTGCAAAAAGCTAAACAAAAATCATCTTCTCCTTTTTGGCCTCCCCAGCCCCCGCCGGCCCCCACGCACCCCCCACACCCCCCAAAAGAAAGAAGTGGAGAAAAGGAAAAAGCTCATAGAAACAGAGAATATTTTGTAAGAGAAACAGAAAAACATAAGCATAAATTCGAGCAATTTAAAGATTATGCAATCTCTATACAGATGCTACTAAAATCTTGCACTAAATTTATTAATAGGTTTGAACTTTCTTTGTTATTTATAACATTTGTACCTAAAATTCCTTAAACGCTAGTAAAAGATCTGCGCTAGGGTATTGGAAATAGCAAGCAAATTACCAATAAGGCAAACTAATGGCCTTTTGCTTTAGTCTAGAGTTAACGTTAGGTGGGTTTTGAAAAATTGAGGTACTAAAGTTAAGTTTCTTATAGCAGAGGGTATTAAAAGGTAACTTTATTTTTTAAAATTTATTCATTTCAAAAATAAATTTCTGCCAATATACATATCCACATCTTTGTTCTTCTTTCTCCTTTTGTTCCACAACTTATAGATGCCTGGATGCTCAGTGGAGGATTGCCTGAAGCTCTATTTTATTTCAGAAAGACTTGAGAATTATTCCTGCAACCATTGCTGGCATGTTGGGGCAATAAATTACTTATCTTTGTTTGGTGAAAATGAGGTAATATTGTCATAGCGAATTTTCATTAGTTAAGGTGGCAAGTAATCAATATTTATACTTGGCTTTGAAATGATCAATTCAAGGACAGTTATGTCCGGCTTATATTTCTTCAACCTGTCATTGTACTGTCCCATTAGATGCCACTTTTATGGTCCGTTTGTCTAAGATTTTTATGCCTCAACTTATTCATTATATTTTCTTCTCAGTCAGATGTTCAAATGCTTCAGCAGTGCAATGAGGACGAATCATGTCAGTGCAAGAACCTCTCTTCCTTAAAAGCATTACCATGGTCTACTACATTCTCAAGAAGTTTTAAGCAATTGAGTTTGATACGTTGTCCACAGGTAATTTCTCTGTTTCTTTTGTCTTCCTTAAGACCCTAAGGTGTAAAAGTTCAGCTTAATATTAGAGCAAACGAACTTCTTGGCTTCAGTTTTTTCTCCATTAGTTGGCAAAATGCTCAGGTGTTGGTCCTATGGAAAGAGTCCTAACAACAGTTGGAGGACCCAAGTGAGAGATTATGCTCATCTCTACAAGCTTGAACTTTTAGATTTGGTGGTGTCAATGCTCGTCTCCCTGATGGTAACTGTAGATAACTAGATAGTGTATTTTAAATTAAAGTTACACTTGTTCTATGCTTGAGTGAGCAACATCAGTCGACAATTTTGGGTGGAACGTGGCTCTTTTTTCATTCAATACTGTAATCTCAACAGGGGGATGGTGGAGGGAGAGATCATTTACCTTACTATGTTAATTGCGGGGTGGAGAGATTAACAAATGGATGTTGCAAGTAGCATAGCGTTTTCATTGTTTAGATGTTCTATCCATATTCCTATTCCTCTTGTCAGCTTGTTGTCCTTGAATATCAATGTTGGTGCAGCTTCTTCTTGCCCTTATCAGTTTGATCTTTTACGCACAGATTCTTTGTATTCACCTCCAGCGTGCTTCAGTTACTGTCTTTGGAGAACTAATCAAACTTCAGGTACTTTAGCCATTTAGTTAAATCTACTCGGTTACTTAATCTTTATGCTATAAAACTTTTGCAATTGCATTATGATATTTGTTTATTTGACAAGGTCCCTTACTTCTTTTTGCCAAGAATATGGCATTAAGTTTGGATTTTCTGGAAAATAAACTAGAGAGAGAAAGAGAATGTTTGAGAATGCTTGAGTGAGAGCAATGTACCTCAACCCTTGTATCTTTATAACTTAAAAAATTCCTTATTTACAATGAATCTTAATAAGTATGGGGATCCCACTCACTGATTCCTAAATTTAACTAATTAAGTCATACAAGCAGTGTATGATACAATCAATCTTATCATAATCAATCACGCTCAGTAACACCGTTTTGTGGAGGTGTGTCGGGGCCATGTGGACTCATGGAGAATACCCGACAAAGCTAGAAAAGAAGATAGGAGGTTTGGAAATAGTCGTGTGCTTTGTCACTTTGCAAGATCTGAATAGATAACACAAATCAAATTTTCATCTCCACGCAAATTTTGAGGTATTGAGAGCAATTGTGACTGACTTTTCATTAGTTAGAATCCAGTGCATCTGGAAAGTCATATACAAAGATAACAAAGTATTAAAATCCTGAATACAATTAACTAGACTAGGATCCCAAGCATCACAACGGACCAATAGAAGGGGGATGCGACACTTTTATTCAGTCCAGATGGATATGATGCTCAAGGATGTTTCCTGACCTAACAAGACTCTTATTCCAAGGAATTTAATTTTGTCAAACTAGGTTCTAGTTGACATAATTTGGGGAGATTGGGGTGACAATATCTACTTTGTATTAGAGGTTGGAGAATCAGTGACAGAAGAACAAGCTAATTGAGAAGTTGGGAGGGACAAGATCGTAGAGATAGACTGGAATGAAGTTTGTTGTTACTTCACAATAAAATCCTAACATGGACAGACAGGAATGAACTTCGGTTTGCTGGAGTAACTCGAAAAGAATTAAGGTTCTCTCTCCCCTTCCTTCGATACCACATTGAAACTAAACTAAGGCGAAAGGGAACATTTGAGAATGTTTGAGTGAGAGCAATGTCCTACAAACATTGTATAGTTGTAGTAAATAATATTACTTATTCACAATGAACCCCAGCAATTATGGGAACTGTACTATGCTTCTGTTCTCCATTTTTGAATCTTATGTTAATCTGCTTGAGAAAGGAGGGGGGGGAGGAGGGAGTGCTTCAGAGAAACGTTGTTTTAAACACTTGCCTGACATTCTTGTTTTGGGTAGCACTAGTTACCAAAAGCAGATTGGGAAAGCACCTTCAGAATATCTTCTCAGGAATAACTTTTCTTTTTGAACTCTTTTAAGCTAAAATCAGAAGTAACAAAGCAATCTACAATTGCTCAAAACGGCTTTTAGCTTAAAAATGCTGAAAGCAGCTTAGTTTAGAAAGCTGAAAGCATGCCCTTACTAAATCCTACTAATTAAGTTACCATACGATCAACCTACAATACAATCAATCTAATCATAATCAATCAATTAATTATATATAATTAATAGATTTGAACTTTGTCAAGTTATAGATTTTTTCGGTTCAAATTTCTTCTCCTTTAGGTCTTGATATTTTTATGGAAATATTTCTGAATTTTTTAACCAGTGAATGTATCTGTTTGCAATAAAAATATCCCGGAACTTTTAGTTCTTTTTTTAACCATCCAATGAATCTCTTTGTCTCTATTGATTAGTATTTTTACCACATTCTTAATAATTATAGGGGCACATCTCTTTTCCACTGATTTTGGATCTGTCACCGTTCATCAATAGTGGAGGCGGAGATAAAAACTTGGAAGAAAGTCCACAAAATGGGCGACAACGGCAGTGTCATCAACAATCTACATTTGCTTTTGCAAATAATGCTCACTGGATTAAATTATGGGCAAATTTTCCTGCGAATGGAAACTATGCTGATGACTCTATTAAAAGTTCTAGGACAGTAAATCCGAGAAGCAAGGTTAGCTTTGATCAGTAATTTTAATTTTGTCTGGTTTTATGGTTATTGTAATGATTAGTTGTGTTTGCAATCTCATTTAGCAGTATGTTAGTCATGTTAAAAAATTTATTTTTGAAAAAAATTATGATTTAAAAGAGCGGATGCGAATATTTAAGAGTTACTTTATTATCTGTCTGACAAAGTTACACCAGATTTGTTTTTTGTTGTTTGGCCCTTCTACTATTATTAGCTTGTTACTACAGATTTTGGAATATAGCTTTGTCGTTTGTGATCTTAAAATGACTTTTGGATTTAAGCTGCTCACAAGTCACCTGAAATAAATATAATACTGAATGGTGATAACGGAACCAGAATACGTGCCAAGTCTTCAGACAGGTAGAAATATATGCTTTCTCTTATAGTTATATTTCCTCCCCGGGTTAATTTCAATAATACACCCTCACATTTCCTGCCATTTTCTCTTTAGTAATTTAATTTTTTCTTTTGATTAGTTCAGTACCCTGTAGCAATAGTCAATGATAATGGTGTTAGTTTTGATGCAAAAAGACATTTTACCCCTAATAGTTGGTATGCTTTCACAAAAGTCTTGAAATAAAAGGTTAAATTCATTAAAGTATCATCACCTTTGCGGCCATTTTTAGTTTAGTACCTTCATGTTATTCTAACCTTAATTTAGTACCTTCTATTTGATGATGTTAGCAAAATTGCCTTTTGTGACCAAAATGCCTATTGGTATTGGAAATAATAATCACTTCCCTTCTTTTCATCCTTTTCTTCTCTTTCCTGGACCCTTCCCAGCTAACACCAATCACTGGAATCATTTGTATTCCCTCTTCTGTCTTCAACTTCACGCCTTGCTTAGTTGTTGGTTTTCAATTTCCTGTATCATTAATCCACCCACTTTTCCTGGTTTGGCAAAGTTTGCAATTGTTGAATTTCGTTCAATGATTATAATTGAATTAAACTTGTAGGCAAAATGGGATAATAGGTCATACTTGGTTGATTTTTCTTCAAATTTCGTTTCTCTTAATTCATGTTTGAGGGATGAGTTAATTTCACGATGAAGGGATGAGAACATGTGATGTTTTACCTTTAATGGGCAAAAGGAGGATGGTTGAAGAGACTGGAATAAGAATAGGGTGGCACCAATGAAGATGGAGGATATGTTGTGCTAGATGAAGAAAAAGTTAGTGGTGGTTTGGTTGTTGGAGGAGCTGACAAGCAAAGAGATAGAAACTTCATGTGGGACTTAAAATTTCAAGGTAGAGCCTGAGGGAATAGGGAGTTCAAACAGAAGGTAGTTCCGGTGGCTTATGTTGGTATTGGGGTTAAAACAACAGTTGTTTAGGAAGGCCCTTAGTGCAAAAATGAGGAGGCTGTAGTTTGTGGAGAAGATGGAAGAGACAACCTTGGCAAGATACCAACAATAGTTAGTGGTGGAGGTACACGGAAGGAAAGTGAAGGCAACAATGATGACTTGGGTGTGGATAGAAGATAATGGTAGTTTTAATGTGGAGGCAGTCATCAGGGAAGCGGGAGAGCTAACAGTGAGAAGGAGAAACATAAGTGACTACATCGTCTCTCCTTTACCTTATAGCATCTTCTAAATACTCTAATGAACATTTTATGGATTATTAAGGGTAAAAATGCCTCTTTTCATAAAAATTAATTCTATTACCTTTGATTGACAGTCAAGGTATTGGCTGATACAAATGTATATTGGGGGTTAAAGTGAAAAAGGTGTCAAAAGTCAGGTGTCTTGTTGAAATTAATCCTTAAAAACACAATGTGAATTTTCGTCATAAAAGGCAACTTCATTGACATCATCAAGCAAAAGCTACTAAAATGTGCAAAAATAATGTGAAGGTACAAAGGCTGCTAACATGACGATACTTTGGTGAAATTAACCCTTCATTTTATGGCTTCTCCTTGCTAACTCCATATCCTTCATCATGAGCATGATGTACCAAAAACAAATCAGGAAAATCTTAATCAATTGAAAACAATCCTAATATGTTATGATATATGATTATTTTTTGACATCAGTTGTATTCAAATAGCTGTTGATTCTATTCAGCTCACTCCTTTTACATTTAGCAATAACTAGTGCCTATCAACTCTTCAATTTTTCAAAGAAGAATTTACTGCATGTGAAGTTTACTCTTTTCACTTAAATTTATGCACTTAAATTTGAGCAAAATGTTTACACCATCTGAAATTAAGATGTTTGAATATTTTGGTACTTCTTTCCTATTATAGCTTTGTTGACTCTATTGTGCATTATGTGGCCTTCTTAATTAATTTCTTCTTCCTTTTTCATTCTTCACAATCCCCAAACTCATGATTTCATTTCTTTGATTGTTCTACTGCTATGAGTTTCATTGCTCTGCACATATTGGCTGAATATTATAGCTTCCCATTGCTTAATTGCATCTGGTTTTGGTGTAAATTAATGTTTATTTATTTTACTTACTGCAGGTGGGTAGACCTTTCCCATCTTCACCTCCCCGAGATTATCTCTACCGACTCGTTTCTGTTGTTCAGCACTTTGGAAAAGTTGGAAGCGGGCATTACATAATTTACAGAAGAGTCAGACCTGAGATCAGTGATGAAGATCCTATTCTGCTTTTAGAACCAACTCATGCGCAATGGTTCAGCATCTCAGATACTGAATTTTATAGTGTCTCTGAGAAAGATGTTCTAGATGCTGAGGCTAGTTTGCTGTTCTATGAGAAAATGTCTTAAGATGCGAAGTACTTCATAGTTTGTTCTTGTTCTTGTCTCAATGTTTTTGAAAGTTTTGTTTATTCTTGTTTTCTATTAATGGGATGATCACAAATATTAATCTCTTCGATAACTCCATTTTTACACACTAAAATTACTTGAGAACTGAAGTAGCCCCCACTGGAAGGATGAAGAAAAGATTCATAGAGCAAGAGAGAGAGAGTTTCAATAAATTAACATATTTTGCACAGCATTTTGTTGTGTATTAACTCTATCGTGCTGAAGTCATTGCAGATTCAAAAATTGTTAATCATACATTGATTTGCCGAATGAAATCTTATACAAACAAGCTTACATTTTTTTTCTTATTTTGGATTCTATTTATATGTCTTGTTTTTCTTGTTTGCTTGTTGCATCACTAGCTTCTATTTCATTCTTGTTGGACAATAGAAACTATGGAAAAAATGCTGCAAATTGAGAGACATGTTCTTTCCTTCGAAATTATGGTCTCAGGTGATTCCACACTTTCATCTTTTTGTCTACCGACTATTGTGCTGAATTATTATTGGCCTTGCAAGTTCCAAATCTGTGATGTTGCCCATATATGTACCATTGATTCTTAAGTTTAACCCTTTATTTTCTGGTTAAAAGTCACTGATTTTGTTTACTTATTTAAGTTGCTACCATCTGTGGCCTAAGGGTTTGCTTTTGTAAGAAACATCGGCAGAACTTGGTTTTATCAAACTGCTTCCTCTGGGATCTTTGGTGAGATTGATTTGCGCTCCCGAGAAAGGTCATTGTTGAATGTTGTTAAGGAACTATAGTTGCATCGATTCTCTTCTGTGCATGTCTCTGCAGCCCAAAGGCCGTCTAAATTGAAAATTTGAAAAATCCTTAGAACGTGTAAATTAGGATTTTGATAAATTTGTAAATTTTTCTTTTTTTAAAACTGAATTTGAGAAATGACGTCCAAGAGAGTTTGCTGAAGATTGATTGATGTAGAACGAGCTTTTTGAAATTCTATCGCAATCTCTAATGATCACAACAACTAACTATCATATGTATGAGAAAGAGAGAAATAAATGTTGGAAGCAACAGATGAAAGAAAGCAAGTAGAAGAGTAATAAATACACAAGATAACAATGATACATAATGGTTCCATCATTACTAGGTCTACATATGCTATCTTTAACCTCGCTCCGAGGATTTTCACGCGCCCATTGACTAAATTCCTTTCTCAACTTAATTATAGCTGGAAATACCAATTTCGCTGAAAAGTTCACCCTTAATGAGTTTTATATTCATTTTTAAAATTTATAAAAATCATAAACTTTAAATTTTTGATAAATTTTGAACACTTGAGATATCCTAGAGATATCCTATCATTCCAAAATCATTTGAAATTCTTAGAGCTCTCTTTTGTTTTGTGCTTTCAATTGATCATTCAAGATTCCAAAGACAACAAGATGAAGTGGTACTAGCTATTGTAATCATTTACCAAGAAGTGGTAATATCTCATCCAATCTCTATTTAATATTGTTATATACTAGCTCAATACAAGGTTATTTTGTAACATAAAATCCTTGTGGTAAGGGTGATCCTTGAGGTGTTGATTCAAGGTTGTTTATAGATATAAAATCCTAGTAGTAGGGTGATCCTTGTTAGTAGCATTACAAAAGAGGTTATTGGTGTAAAATTCTTGTACGGTGAGCCTCTTGTTTAATTAATTAAATTTGAGCATATAGTGGATTTGTTGAAATCCTTGAGTGTGGACTCAAGATAGTGGATGTAGATCTTGAAGAAGATCGAACTACTATAAATTGCTTGTGTTATTTACTCTTCATTGTGTATTGCTTTATTATTGTGTTCATCATATTCACATTGAAGCAATTAAATATAATCTTTCCAAATCAAGTTCATAAAACATAAAAAGGGTTCGAAAATTAGCCAAAGACCTAATTCACCCCCCTCTTAGGTCTTTCATGAACACTACTACTAACAAATATGGAATGAAGACCATGAAGAAGTATCTCTTAACCCTATCTTATTTTATCTTTCTCATTATGAATTTTCTTTCATGAATTTTTATTGATCGTACATGTACTTAGTATAGCTCATGTATCTTCACGTTTCTATGCTTTCATATTTCTATGTATATTTTGTAGTCTATGTAAGTTTGGTTGAAACTCAATGATGATACAATTTTGTTGAGAGCTTCCTTTTGACTTTACCTCATTTTGAACACCCCAAATTAGATTGATAACAAAAAGGGAAAAAAGTGTAAGGTTGATGACAAAATGAATGAAATATGGTTGTTTTCCACTTATGGTTGCTTTTATGATAATGATTGATTGCTTTTATGGTTGTGTTGCCAATGTTGATTATGGTTGATTGCAAAATGGTGTTCATTGTGGTTGTACTAAGATTAATATAGTGTCAATATAGTCATATATAATCTTTGCACCTATGTAGTTTATTTGAAGTTTAAAAGTTTACCCAAAATTCGAACATAGTCTCCAAATTCAAACGCATCAAAATTTTTTTACCAAAAAGGTTTTTAACTTTTTCTAAATTGTTAAAAAATTTTTGTAAACTTTTCTACCATGATTGGACAACATTAGGAAAGCTTATTAGTAAAAAATACAGCCATTACCTTATGGATTGTGCAATTTCGACTTGAAAATTCAAAATTCGGACTTACAACATCTCAAGTTCAATCTTGTTGAAAAATGATCACAATATAAGAGGGAGATTTATTAATCCTTTTCTATCTTTAAAACCTTTCTTAGAAGTATTCTTGATACTTAAATGCAATAGCTTCTATTATGATGGAAGAAAGGAGGAATATGGAGGTTGGTTGAGTCATAGAATCATCATGAGCAATTATATAGTCATTATGATTATTTTTTAATCAATTACTTATGACATCAATGCGTCTTTTCTTTACATTGTTAAATCCATCACATTTTGCATCAAAGTTTGTCATCATCAAAAAAGGGGAGATTATTAGCCCTAAGGGCAAATCTTGTAGTTTTGACTAATGACAAACATTGATAATGTCTAATTTGTATGTTAATCATGTGATAGGATTTTTGGTTAAGGAAGCTAAATGGTCTCATTGCCTTGGAGCTAAAGTACAAAGGACAACTCAAATGAGTTCAAATGCTTGAAGAATGAAAAGTATATCCAAGCAGTGGAAGGCTTTGAAAAAACTTTAGTATAGGTTAGCTTTTGCTTAATAGGTATATATTGTGAACCCTACACTCATTGCATTTGGAATCTATGCAACTTGTGGTAGGAAAATATTTTTCTTTAACTTGGTTATAAGCGTTAAAAGATTTTGGTCACTGTTGAATTACTAAGTTTTGTTAACAGCTTAGAACTCAAAAGCTTTTAAAAGACTTATCGTTTAGTCCAACATGATTTCAAACTATTGTGGATAAATTTCAAATGGTTAACAAAGTTTGAAAAAGTTCAAACTCTAATTCAAACGTCTGAACTGTGTCTTGGTTGCTAAGTTTCCAGAGAAATATAGACGATCAATTTGGAAACAAAGGTCAAAACTTGATTTACTGAATTTTTCTTGGCAGCCTAGTATACAGTAAGTTCAGAAGTAGAGGTTCAAATTTAGTCAACTGAATTGCACTGTTACTATCTATTATTTGAACGTTACAACTAAATTTCAAACCTTATAAAAGCCACAAAATTTATATTTTTTACTACTTTTGCATACTTCGAGAAGCTTTATACTACAATATCTTGCAAACATCGAAAAGTCTTCTTTAGTCTTATGCCACATGTGATTATCCAAGATTTTTAAAAGCAAAAGTGAAGTGGTTCTAGCATTTTTATCTAACCACCAAAGTTGTTGGTAAATTTTTTCCTTATCTTCTCATCTATTTATTTATTCAAGATTGTCTAGAAGACATAAAACCTTTTTGGAAAAGGGTGAACATTGATCATTGATTTGACAAAGAGGTTGTGCAGTAAAAACCTTGTGGGTGAACCTCTTGTGTATTTGTGTTGATTCAGATTATAGTAGATTTGGTTGAAATCCTTGAGGGTGGGTTCAAAGTAGTGCATGTAGATCTTGAGAAGATCGAACTACTATAAATTGGTTGTGTTCTTTGATATCTTTGCTTTAAGTTTCTATTTATTGATCTCACTCTATTCCCTTTGAAAGTTGTTGGCATTTATTATTGTCATTAAAGCGCTATTCCTCTTTCAACTACTTTTTATCAAGGTTTCATTAATTTCTGGAGGTTAAGTCTTTTTAAACAAAGTTTTCAAAAAGGAAAATATTTTAAAAATTAACCGAAGACCTAATTCACCCCCCATTTTGGTCTTTTAGTTAATTCTGCTATGAAATTGAAAGAACTGAAGAAGAAAATCCTAGGAAGTGGAGAGAAAGTTCAGAGAGAAGGTCTTGTGAGTAGAGGTAGAATATAAAGAGGGACTCATGTCATAAGGAAAAGTAGTCTAGATCAAAGTCATGAGTAAAAAATTTGAAATGTTATGCATGTGGAGAAAAGTGTCATCTTAGATAAGACTTTTCAGAGAAGTAACAGAAGAGAAAGCAAGTTGAGAATTCAACAAATGTTGTTGAGACTAAATATTCTAAGAAGAATAGCTCAGAGGGATCATGTGAAGTCTTATTTATATCTAATGCACAACGGCATAATCATTGCTTTCTTGATACTAGGCTATGTTCCACATTTGTCCTTATCGAGACTAATTTACCATATATCAAAAGGTGTGGCAGTGTCTACTTGGGTAATGATGTTACTCTAGAAGTTATTTGAATTGGTTTTGTGCAAATCAAGCTGTATGTGGAATCATCATATCCTTGGAGTGTTGGAATGTTCCAGAATTAAGAAAGAAATTGATTTCTCTTAGGACTTTGGACTTACATAGCTATTGGTATCATGTTGAGAATAGTATTCTAAACATGACTACTTTGGACTTACATAGCTATTGGTATCATGCTGAGAATAATATTCTAAACGTGACTAAGGTCTAAGGGACATGATACTCGTGAAAGAGAAGTTGACTAATGCCCTGTGCATTCTTTAAGCTAATATAGTTACAAGTGTAACAATTGTGACTTTCTAGAGTAGAGATATGGACACCATGCAGTTATGACACATGAGTATAGGCCACGCGAGTGAGAAAAAAATTGATATTGTTGAGCAAATATGATCTACTTTAGGGAATACTGCGCCATAGATGGCGAAAGTCCAGTAGCCAAAAGCATTGGTCCTTAGGGACATAGGAGGTAATGTTAACCAAAAGATGGTTATGGGTTCAAGAACGTAAGATGACCTATATTGAGTGATTTTCAAATCTCTCAAAATGTAATATGATATGTAGAATGAAAAGACATGGAATAAGATTCCATTGATACAAGAGATTTTAGCCTTGTAAGATGGTCCTCGCTGATTCACATGAGATTCCATGTGCCACTAGCATGATTTTTCAAGAAACTCTTTATTATAGTGTGGATAGAGACACAATGGTACAATGGTCAAGACAAAGGGTTATGATCTCGTGAGGGTGATTGACGAATTCATACATCCAATTCCAACTGAATGCACGCCAATGGGACCCTTTAATAAGTATCGACTCACATTTCATGTCATGGTTCATGTGTTAATGTTAAAAATTGGTGTAGTCTATTAAGTGCTAGGCATGATAAGTCTAAGGAAACTTTACTTCTATGAGCATTTTGTGTTTGGCAAGCAGAACAAGATAAAGTTCAACAAAATAGTGCACATGACTAGCGGAACATTAGATTATATCCATTCTGATCTTTGGGTTGCTAGTAGAAGTCCTTCAAAAAGAGGTGCTAGGTATTTCTTGAATTTCATTGAAGATTATTATTCTTGGATTGTTTGGATATATTTTCTAAAGTCGAAAGATTAGTTATTTCAAAAGCAATGTTAGATGCTGATTGAGAAGTAGACTGACAAAAATATAAAGTGTTAGAGGGCTAATAATGTTTTGGAATTTTGTAATAAAAAGTTTTATGAGTTATGCAAAGAAAATAGGATCATAAAACATTGCATCACATTGGGACACGACAACAAAATGGAGTTGCAAAATATGTGAACTGAACTATTTTGTAGATGGCCTGGTGTATGCTTTCTCGTTCTATTTTGTTTAGGAATTTTTGGTAGAGGCAGTTAGCATGGCTTGCTATTTGATGAATAGGTCTCTATTAAAAACTATGATTGTGAGAATACTTTTGAAACATGGTTCAAATCACCTGCTGATTGCTCTAATTTGAGAGCATATATGGCTGTCCTTCTTGTGCTCATATAAATGATGGTAAGCCTAAGTTAAAGGCAAAGAGGTGCATATACCTAGGTTGCGCTTATGCAGTAAACGGTTACAAATTATGGTGTATTGAACCAAAATCTCTGTGTTTTCTTATCAGTAGAGATGTAACTTTTCACGAGTCTAGTGCTGTTGATCATTGGAAGGAAGACTTGGTAGTTAAGACAGATCTCCATGATATTAGCAAGCAAGAAGAGCTTCAAGTAAATGCTACACTTTGTACTTCAACTCCGTTCACTGAAAATGAAAATTTTGAGAATCACGCGTTCAGAAAGATAACCTAAATATACAACAACAATACAGCATTTCCACTAAAAGGCAAAGAAGGCAGATTTAACCACCTCAGAGTTATGGTTTTGTAGACTTGGTTGCATATGCTTTGTTAGTTGTAGAGATAGTGGATATGCATGAGTTTGATACATATCATGAGGCTATTTTGCTGTACAAATGCCAAGTAGAGAATTGGTACAATGAGCAAGGAAATTGCTTCTCTTGATGAAGAATAGGAGCTTATTAGATTGCCAGAGGGAAAACAGGCTATTTGAAACAAATGGATCTATAGAAAGAAAGAAGTAGTCCAAGTGTTGAGTCTCCTCAGTATAAAGTATGATTGGTGGATAAAGGCTACACTTAGGAGGAGGGTATTGATTTTAGAGAATTTTATGGCAAAAATAATTATTCACAAAGTCCTTACAAATGTAGCAAATATGTTTACCATGGCTCTAAAACTGCAAGAACACTATAGTAAAAGATCCATTTACAAATTCCACAATTTATTTGTAAGGTTTCCAGAATCGTAAATAATCTATGGAAAATACTTTTACCCACAACCCCAATTCAATGGAAAACTCTTCCCATTGGACATAAAACCCATGCTATAGAAGTTGTGGTTAAACTATCGCAAATATAAATTCACCACAGATTAGATACTTTTACTACACTTTTGGTGGCATAGGAAAAATTATTTTTTAAAAATAAAACCAACAAGATATTTGCAACAATTTCAATTATATTGCAAAAAGAATAGTATAATAAAGATTTAATTTTTAGGACGAATGTAAATTGTTCACTATTTACCATAGAAATGCTTTGCTAAAATTGTAGTAAAAACTTCTACCACAATTCATGCGTTCGTAGAATTCTAAGGCAAAAAGCTTTATTTAAAACAACTTTACAAATGTAGCAAATATTTTTACCATGGTTGTACAACTACAAGAACATTGTTGCAAAAGCTCCATTTACAAATTTCACTATTTACTTGCAACGATGTACGGAATCGTGTCAAATTTGAGGCAATTAGCTTTACCCACGGCTCTAATGTTGTGGTAAACTATTATTCCTAAGAGCAGAAAAGCGGCTAAACAATGGCAAATATGTATTTCCCATAGGATTAGATACTTTTACCGTATTTCTAGTAGTTGGCAAAAGCTTTTTTATGAGAATAACACTAACCATGATATTTATAACAATTTCAGTTACATTGCATAAAGAACAATATTACAAAGATTTTCTTTTTAGGAAAAATATAAATCATTCACGATTTACCACTGAAATGTTTTGTTTAAATTGCAATACAAACTTCTACCACAGATTATGCATTCATTGAATTCGGTGGCAAAAAGCATTATTCACAAGATTTTACAAATGTAGCTAATACTTACCGTAGCTCTAGAATTGCATAAGCAAAGTAACAAAAGATCCATTTACAAGTTCCATGATTTATTGTACTAGTTCCCAAAATCATAACTAATCTGTGGCAAATACTTTTACCCACGGCTCCAATAGTGTGGCAAACTTTTCCCAATAGTTGCAAAGTCCTTGCTACTGAAGTCATGGTTAAACTGTTGCAAATATATAGGATTATATACTTTTATTACACTTTTTGTAGTGTTGGAAAAATCTAATCTATTAAAATAACACTAACCTAATATTTACATTAATTTTAGTTATATTGCAAAAAGAACAGTATAATAAAGATTTACTTTTTAGGAAAAAATAAATTGTTCACTATATACTACATAAATGATTTGTTGAAATTGTAGTAAAAACTTCTAACATAGTTCTTGAATCCACAAAATTCTATGACAAAAAGCTTTATTTAAATGCCTTTTCAAATGTAGCAAATATTTTGCCACAACTCTAGAACTGTAGGAACATTGTGGCGAAAGATTTATTTAGGAATTCCACAATTTATTTGTAATAGTTTCCAAAATCATGACTAATTTGTGGCAAATACTTTTAACAACGGCTCCAATAATGTGGCAAATTTTCCCAAAGACCGCAAAACCCATACTATCAAATCCTTGGTGAAACTATTGCAAATATGTATTTGCCACAATATTAGATCCTTTGGCCACACTTTTGGTTGCATTAGCTAATGCTATTTTGTTAAATAACACAAGCCATGAGATTTGCAAAAATATCAGTTACATCGCAGAAACAATGATACAATAAGATTTACTTTTCAAGACAAATATAAATCGTTCAGTATTTATCACAGAAATGCTTTGTTAAAATTGCAGTAAAAACTACCACCACAGATCTTGTATCCATATAATTATATCTCAAAATGATTTATTTACAATGCCTTCACAAATGTAGCTAATATTTTTGTTGGCTCCGAGGACAAATCTTGATGTTTTGATAAATGACAAACACTGATGTAGGCTAACTTGAGTAATTCTTCTGTGATAAGATTTTTGGATTGAACAAGCAATGTGATATCATTGCCTTGATGCTAAGGAGAAATAAAGACATCTGAAGTGAGGCTAAAAGTTTGAAGATTGAAGGGGATGTCAAGTTATTGAAGATTTTGAAGATCCAAGAGTATAAGGCATTTGTTACTTAATAGGTATGTCGTGTAAACCCTACACCTTTTGGCATTTAGAATCAATGAAATACACTTTGAAGATGTCAAGCTAAGGAGAAATAAGGACATCCAAAGTGACGCTAAAAGTTTGAAGATTGAAGTGGATTTCAAGTTATTAAAGGTTTTGAAGATCCAAGAGTGTAAGGCATTTGTTACTTAATAGGTATGTCGTGTAAACCCTACACCTTTTGGCATTTAGAATCTATGAAATACACTTTGAAGCACAAATCATATTGTTCTAACCTAAATTTTATTTTTAGCCTAAGTATGATTTTGAAGAACAAAGATTTTGGTAACACCCTTTTTGGTTAATAGCTCCTTAAACATTTTATCTCATGATTTAAAATGCTTTGAAACTTAATTTGATTTAGTTTGAGTAGGTTTTACAAAATCTTGATAGGTTTGGACTTTATGTCACCAATTCGGACGTCCGAACTTGGTTTACACAGTTGAATTTCTAGAAAACAGTGGACGACCAATTTGGACTTTGATGTCCAAAATTTGGTTGACCAAATTGGCTTGTACAACAAACTTAATAGAGAAATTCGGACGACCATTTCAGATGCAGGAAGCTCATTTTGGTCAACTGAATTGTGCTGCTCTGTTTGAAAATCTAGCCATTTTTTAACATTGAAACTCAAATTTTAAACCACATAAAAGACTAGAATATCATATTTTATTACAATGGATGAATTTTATATACCATATTTTTTAGAACATCAAATATTAAAGAAAAGCTCTCATTTGTTTATGTGCTTCAAGTGACAGATCCAATATTCCAAAGCAAAAGAGAAGTGGTTCTAGAATTGTTTATTATCTGCCATCTTGTCAGATAATCTCTTTCCATCTTCTCTACTCTATCTTGATTATTCAAGGTTGTCTTCATACATAAATCCCTTCTAGTGAGGAAGAATCTTGATTATTGAACCAAAGAGAAAGGTCCTTACGTACCAATGAAAATGAGAACTGATGGAGTTACTCAAGAGCCAAAGCCTATAGACGAATTTGATGAAGGTGACTCTAAGAAGATGACACTAAATTACCAAGCCATGAACATATTGAGCTGTGCATTAGATGTGAATGGGTATAATCGAGTTAGTAGATGCGACACCGCACATGATATGTGGAGACTTCTTCAAGTAACGCATGAAGGAACAAATCAAGTAAAGGAGTCAAAGCTTGCAATGCTAGTAAGAGATTACGAGCTATTCACTATGAAGCAAGGTGAGAATATCAGTGCTATGTTCACAAGATTTACCAACATTTCCAATGGTCTAAAAGCCTATGGGAAGAATTACACAATTGGAGAACAAAATAGAAAGATATTGGATGCTCTACCAAAGTCTTGGCAACTGAAGACTCTTGCTATTGAGGAATCAAAAGACTTGAAAACTCTTTCACTTGAAGATCTCATCAGATAACTACTCACAAATGAGATGAAGGTCAATAGATTGAATGATATTGAAGATAAAGAGAAGGGAAGAAAGTGAGTTGTACTTAAAACCTCCGGTCATCTTAGCGAACAAGAAAAATCATCAAGTGATGAAGATGGAAATAGTGAAGGTGAGGAGATGGCTATGGCAGTAAGAAAATTCAAGAGATTCTATAAAAATGAATTTCTCAAGAAAGAAAAAATGTCACTTAAGAAAAGTGGACAGTCATCATCATTCAAACCTCAATGTTTTGAATGCAAGAGCACCAAACATCTCATTGCTGATTATCCCAAAGTTTTGGAAAATGAAAGAGACAACAAACTCAAAAAGAAATTTCTCAAGAAGGAAAAGGGACTTGCTGGCAATAAGTGAAGAGGATAGTGAAGGAAAAGCCAACATATGCTTTATGGCAATAAATGATGAGGTACAATCTACTCCTTCAATTTCAACTTGTTGAGATGATGATATTAATCCTAGTGAATTACTTGTTGAGATGTATTTATAATTAAAAAAAGGCCTCAAAAAGGAATAAGGAAATGAAAATCAAAATTAATGACTTTTTGAATGAGAATTCAAAATTATGTTGTGAAAATGGAAAACTTCTTGAATCTATTAATTGCCTAAATATTGAAAAGGAAATTTTAAATGTAGCTTTACAAAATATATCTCTTGAAAATAAAGATCTTTGTACAAAAATATTTTCTCTAGAAACAATGCTTAGTGATCATGAAATTTTGAAAAAGAAAGTTGATGATCTTACATTATGCATTGAAAAATTTACAAATGGAAAAAACAATCTTAACAAGCTACTTGGATCTCAAAGATCCTCTTGCATGAAAAATGGTCTTGGCTACATGCATGAAAATAATGTTCCAAAATATAAAACCTTCTTTGCTAAAACCACCTCTATTTCAATGCCTCATACATCTTGCACATATTGTGGTAAACATGGACACAAAGTCTAGAAATGTTATGTGAAAAGAAAAATAGAAAATGGTGTTAAAACCATTGGGAGAGTTAAAGAAATTGTCACTAAACCCATTGGACCCAAGAAAATGTGGGTACCAAAAGTCACTTTCTCAACTTTGGTGTAGGTTCGATTTGCTCAAAGATCAAGCACCACTAAATGGTTTCTTGATAGTGGCTGCTCAAGACACATGACGGGAAATGCCTACTTATTAGTGAACTTCAAGCAACAAGTGAAGGTTTAGTCACACTTAGTGATAAGAAGAAGGGAAGAATACTTGGAATGGGTAATATTGGTAAAGCTTCTTTCCCTCTTATTAAGCAAGTACTACTTGTTAACGATTTGAATTATAATCTACTTAGTATTAGCCAATTATGTGATAATGGTTGTAAAGTTGAATTTAAATGCGACACTTGTACTATTCTTGATAGTGTAAGTAACAAAACTATTTTTATTGCAAATCTAGTTGGAAATGTGTATGTACTATATCTTGATGAACTTGTTGCAAATGATATTAAATGTCTTGCCATTCATGATAATGATGGATATCTATGGAATAGAATATTAGGTCATGTGAGCATGGACTTGTTGAACAAACTTTCCTCACAAGAATTGGTTAGAGAACTACCTAAAATGAACCTTGATAAAACTCGTATTTGTGATGTTTGTCAATATGGAAAACAATCAAAAACATCTTTCAAACCAAAGAAAATGGTATCTACATCAAAACCTCTTGAACTTGTTCATATGGACTTGTTTGGACCAATGAGAACTACTAGTCTTGGTGGTAAAAGGTATGTTTATGTGATTGTTGATGATTTCTCAAGATTTACATGGGTGATCTTTCTAGCTCAAAAGGATGAAGTTTTTCATGAATTTGTTAAACTCTTCAAAAAGGTCCAAATCTCCCTTGAGTGCAAATTGATATCTATTAGGAGTGACAATGGAAGAGAATTTTGTAATCAAGAGTTTATAAAATTTTGTGATGAATATGGTATTACACATATTTTTTCAGTTGCCAAAACACCCCAACAAAATGGTGTTGTGAAAGGAAAAATAGAACTTGACAAGAGATGGCTAGATCAATGCTTTGTGAAAACTCTTACCAAAATATTTTTGGGCTGAAGCTGTAAACACTACTTGCTGTGTAATGAATAGAGTTCTTTTAAGACCTTTCCTATGAAAAACACTTTTTCAACTTTTATTTGGAAGAACTCCTTCAATTGTCTATTTTAAGGTATTTGGTTATAGGTGCTTTATTTTGAACACTCATGACAACCTAGGAAAATTTGATAGAAAATCAGATGAAGGAATATTTCTTGGTTATTCATCAAATAAAAAGGCCTATAGAGTTTATAACAAAAGATCATTATGTGTTGAAGAAACCATTCATGTGACCTTTGATGAATCTAACATTTACCATAAAAGAAGAAATGAAGATGATGTAGGCACCTCAATGATTGATAATCAAAATAATCCTCATGTACCAACTTTGGAAGAACATGCCAATGAAGAAGAAATAATTGAGCAAGAACAAGATGACAAACCATGTAGTAACCAAGAGCTTCCAAAAGATCTAAGATATGCAAAAAAGGCCACCCTAAGGAGCAAATCATTGGTGATGTATCCCAAGTAGTTAAAACAAGGCGGTACTTTATTGATAACTTTGCTCTTTTATCTCATATTGAGCCTAAAAACATTGATGATGCCTTGTGTGATGATTTTTGGATTATTGCTATGCAAGAGGAGCTAAATCAATTTGAAAGAAACAAAGTTTGGACTCTTGTTCCAAGACCTCTTGATCATTCTGTAATTGGTACAAAATGGTTTTTCAGAAACAAATTAAATGAACTCGGAGAAGTTGTTAGAAAAAAGGCTAGACTTATTGCTCAAGGATTCAATCAAGAAGAAGGCATTGATTATGATGAAACTTTACTCCTGTAGATAGACTTGAATCCATAAGAATATTTTTAGCTTATGCATGTTTTAAAGGTTTTAAACTATTTCAAATGGATGTCAAAAGTGCATTTCTAAATGGTTTTATTGAGGAAGAAGTTTATGTGGAACAACCATCCTGTTTTACTCATGAAATGTTTCCTAATCATGTTTTCAAATTAAACAAATATGGATTGAAAAAAGCTCCTAGAGCTTGGTATGAAAGATTAAGTGGATTTCTTCTTTCAAAAGGATTTTTAAAAGGAAAAGTTGACACAACATTATTTATAAAAACTTCCTGCAATAATAATCTTTTAATTGTGCAAATTTATGTGGATGACATCATATTTGGTGCAACTAGTACATCTCTGTGTGATGAATTTTCCAAATTAATGCAAAATGAATTTGAAATGAGCATGATGGGAGAACTCAATTTCTTTCTTGGACTACAAATTAAGCAAACTAAGGATGTAGTCTTCATAAATCAAGCAAAGTACACCAAAGAGCTTTTGAAAAGGTATGGAATGGATCAAGCGAAAGGGATAAGCACTCCAATGAGCTCATCAACCAAACTTGATAAAGATGAGAAAGGTAAAAATGTTGATGAAAAGGTATATAGAGGAATGATTGGAAGTTTACTTTATCTTACCGCAAGTAGACCAGATATTATGTTTGTTGTATGCTTATGTACTAGATTTCAATCTTATCCTAAAGAGTCTCATTTATGTTCTGTAAAATGCATTTTTTGTTATTTAATTGAGACACATGATTATGGCCTTTGGTTTTCAAAATCTTCATCTTTTGATCATGTTGGATATTTGGATGCTGATTATGTTGGATGTAAAGTTGAGCGTAAAAGTACTAGTGGTCATTGTCAATTTCTTGGTGGTTGTCTTGTATCTTGGTACAGTAAAAAACAAGCATGTGTGTCTTGAGTGAAATTCGGACTTCCAAACTTTCTCCAGAAAATTATGGACAGAAAGATTCAGACGCATGTTCGGATGCATGACAGAAAATTCGATCATCTGAATTTTTTAAAACTGAAAAAACAAAGAAGTTCGGACTCAAGTTCGGACGCAGACCTAAAAATTTAGTCGTCCGAACTTTGCGGTTACAGTGGTTTTAAAGAAACCGTACAACTATTTTTCATGTTATATAACATCCAAACTCTCTCTCATCTCAAAACCCACCTTACCCACCTGCATCCAAACCCAAATTTCTCTGCAATTTCACCATTCTCATTTCAAATCACTAGCATTTTTGAGTTCCTAGCCCTAAATACTCCTCAAAATTCACTGCCTTTCAAAAAGAAAAACATCATGGTGAGAACTAAGAGAGCAAATGTTGAGAAGGGAAAAGGGAAAGAAAAGGAAGGAGATGGAGGACTGATCTGGAGTAGACAGATTCATCTCCATCAAGGCTGCCTCATAATTTGAAGAATGAAACAAGAAGAACAGAAAAATTATTCCTGGAAACAAAGTAGACAGGGACAAACTCTCTAATATGGGTAATGTTCTGTCTTTATTTGGTGATATTGGTTAGAGCAATTTAATAGTAATTGATGAAAAACTTTATCCTGCCCTTATATATGAGTTTTATACAAATCTTAAAGAAGAGAGTTGAACAAGAGGGTGATAATGTAATTCAATGGTATTCTTCTAGAGTGTCTCAAGTGGACTTTGAGTTTAATGATACCTTAGTGAACAGAATTTGTGGAGTAAATGATAATGGAGCAAGGTATTTCTCATTGGGACAACACTGTTATATCCATGAATTGTTTACAAATGAAAGATTTGAAGAGGCTTTCACAAATGGTAGACATTTTAGGTCCATTAGGGAAAGTGAAATCAAAGCTTTTGATGCTAGAGGAAGGGTTATGCATCATATGATTACAACCATGATTATTCCTAAGTTTGGACATAACTCATCTGTTGGAAATATGCATATGGTGATTATGCTTGCCTTGCATGAGCATAGAAGATTAAATTTTGGATATATGGCATTGAAGCATATGTATAGTGCTAGAAAAATAGCCAATGAAGCCTTACCATATAGGAGATTATTTACAAGAATTTTCAAACATTTCCAAGTCAATCTTCTTGCTAGAGGACAAGCTTTCAAGAGTGGACAAATATATACTAATGACTCTGTTACAAGGATGCAATTAGTTCTTGATGAAGATGGTGTATGGAGAACTAAATGAGAAACTCCTTCAAAAAGAGAAGAGGTTGAAGAAAGTGAGGAAACTGAGGAAGAAGAGGATGAAGAAGAAACATTGGCAAGGGAAATGAAAGCAAAGAAGAGGCATGACTCATCAAGTGAGGGGGTGCAACCTCCTCCAAGAGAAGACTCTTTGAAGAAGTGCCTACTCCTCAATCACATCCTCATGTTGGAGAAGCTCCAAGTGGTGAAGGGATTACTAGAGGAGACACCATTGTTGCTAAGGCATTCAAAGAAGCCTTGAACAACCATATCAAGGAAATGGAGAAAATGTATAAGTTCTTTGAAACTTTTGCTCCTATGGTTGTTGGAAAATTAGATGGTTTGGAAAATTAGATGGTTTAGAAAATAGAGTGAAGCACATAGAGGAAATATTGATGAAAAATACTCAAAGTGGTGAAGGAACCTCTAGAACTCAAGAAAAAAAAGAAACGGATGATGATAAGAGAGATGAAAAAGGCAAGAAAAAGGAAGAAGATAAAGATGATGACAGTGATGATGAAAATAATGATGATGATGATGACCAAGGGGATGACCGTGAGCAAGCAGTGGAGTCACAAAGGGGAGATCAAAGAGACCAGCAAGCTGGAATTAGCCAAGAAGGAAGCCTAATTGTAAGAACTGAAGTGACAACTCCGTCCAACCCAACATTCAGCCAAGGAAGAGTCAAGCATGTAGCAATCAAGAAGAGATCAAGAAAGGACTCTTCATCAACATTACAAGACTGAGCATCTCTTTAATCTTATCTCTCTTTACTGTTTCTATTTACTTTTGATATGACTTATGAACTATTAGCTTGGTTTCTGCAATTTCTGTTTTCTTCTATAAATTCTGAACTTAGTAGTAATCTTACTATTTTATTAATCTTTGTAATAGTTGTGTGAAGCTCAATGACGAAACCTTAGTGTTGAGAGCTTCTTTAGTTGGCATGCTACATATTATCTATTGTTATTATCTATTGTTGCATGTTGCTTCTTGTTTTTAAGCTGATAATCTTGGTCAATATATTGCTTATCTGTGATAATGTTGTCTCATTTTCATTAACCCCATATTTGAGTGATGACAAAAGGGGAGAAAGAATGATGACAAAATGTGCTACTGTGTGCTACTGTCTACTGTGATATGAACTGCAAATTGTTTTCTATTTTTCCTGCACTTGGAATTTAAATTGAAATTGGCTATGAACTGCAAATTGTTTTCTATTTTTCCTGCACTTGGAATTTAAATTGAAATTGGCTATGAACTGCAAATTGTTTTCTATTTTTCCTACACTTGGAATTTAAATTGAAATTGGTTGTTTTATGAGATTTTGAATATGGTTAAGTTAAGATTTTGAAATCTTGATACTAGTTCTTGACTTGACTTATGATTTTATTTACCTTATGAAAACAATTGAATGTGTGCGTTTTGTGGTTTTACAAAGCTAATTTGAACGTCATTGTGACTATACATATTGAGTACTTCTATAGATCATTTGAAAAATGCAAAATCACCTTTTCAAAGTTGCTACCAAAAGTTCGGACTTGAAGTTCGGTTGCAGACAAAAAATTCGGATGCATCCATATTTTGTTGCCAAAAAGTACTCTTTTGTTGTTCAAATTGATTCAAATATGTTTTTAATCTCTTCTACTATGTTTGAAAAACCTTAGAAAAGCTTATTTTAAAAAATTGCAGCTTTCATTTAATTATTTTACATTTCGGACTTGATATGTCAAAATTCGGATTCACAGCATCTCAAGTCCAAACTTGTTGAAAAATAAGCACAATCTAAGGGAGATTATTGTTAATCTTTTCTGACCTTTAATACCTCTGTTAGAATTTTTCTTAATGCTTAACTGCTATATCTTCTATCCTAGTTATTGGAAGGAAGGAGGTAAATAGAGGTTGGTTGGGTCATATGCTCATTTTGAGCCTTTTGAATGTCATTGTGCCAAATTGGTTATTATTTATCTATGACATCAATGCTTCTTTGTACTACATTGTTTAAATCCATCACATTTTGCATCAAAGTTTGTCATCATCAAAAAGGGAGAGATTGTTAGCCCTAAGAGCAAATCATGTAGTTTTGATTAGTTTTGATTAATAACAAACATTGATATGGACTAATTCATATGCTATTTGTGTGATAGGATTGATAGAATAAGAAGCAAAGAGTTATCATTGCCTTGGAGCTAAAAGTGCTAAGGATAACTCTAATATGCTCAAGGATCAAGAATATAGAGCATGTCCTATGGATTAAAGGCTTTGAAGACTCTAGTGTAGGTTTGCACGTACTAATTAGGTATATTCTTGTAAACCCTAAACTTCTTGTTTCTTGGAATCTATTGAATGTATAAGAGAGCACAAAACTTATTTTTGAATCTTAAATGGCTTTGAGTAAACTTTTAATGATCAAGTGCTTTGGTAACGGTTTTTGAGTTCAAAAGATTTTATATGACTTATCTTTCAGTATAAAATGATTTCAAACTTATTGAGGTTGATTTTCAAATGTTTTGACAAAGTTTGATTAGTTTGGAAGCAAGTTCGGACGTCCAAACTATGAACATGGTTACTGTTTTTCCAGAGAAATTCAGACGCAAGTTCGGATGCAGGAGGCAAAGTTTGGTCATCTGAACTTTCCCACACAACATGTCACAGTGATGTTCGGACGAAAGTTTGGACGCAGAGGATCAAGTTTGGACGTCCGAACCCCTTAGAAACTAGCCGTTACTAGCCGTTTTATGGCTGTTAGAACTAATTTTCAAAATCTAAAAAAGCCATAAACCTAAGATTTTTGATAACTTTTGAAAACTTGAAAAATCCTAACATTCCACAATCATTTGAAATCCTTAGAGCTCTCTTGTCTTGTGCTTTCAATTGATCATTCAAGATTCCAAAGACAGCAAGGTGAAGTGGTGCTAACTTGTGTAATCATCTACCAAGTAGTGGTAATATCTCATCCAATCTCTATTTAATATTGTTATCTATTTGCTCAATACAAGGTTATCTTGTAACATAAAATCCTTTTGGTAAGGGTGATCCTGGAGGTGTTGATTCAAGGTTGTTTTTAGATATAAAATCCTAGTGGTAGGGTGAACCTTGTTAGTAGCATTACAAAAGAGGTTGTAGGTGTAAAATCAGTGTAGAGTGAGCCTCTTGTGTAATTGATTGAATTTGAGCATATAGTGAATTGGTTGAAATCCTTGAGTGTAGACTCAAGGTAGTGGATGTAGATCTTGAAGAGATCAAACCACTATAAATTGTTTGTGTTCGTTACTTTTCATTTTTTATTGCTTTGTCATTGTTTTCATCATATTCTCATTGAAGCAATTGAATATAATCTTTCCAAACCAAGTTCATAAAACAGAAAAAGATTTTGAAAATTAGCCAAAGACCTAATTCACCCCTGCTCTTAGGTCTTTCAGAGGTTATTGGTGTAAACCGTTGATGGGTGAGCCTCTTATATATTTGTGTGATTTGATAATTTAGTCGATTGGCTGAAATCCTTGAGCGTGGCTTGTAACCTCACCTCCAATACTATACAGACTTTTCCCAATATGTATTTGCTTTAGTAGTAGATACTTTCACTACACTTTTGGTACCTTTGGCAAAAGTTGTTCTGTTAAAATAACACCAACATATTTGCAACAATTTCAGTTATATTGAAAAACAATAGCATTATAAAGATTTGCCACAAATTATGACAAATATTAATCATCTACTATTATGTTATGCTTTGTTGAAATTGTAGAAAAAATTTCTGCTACAATTCTTGCAGCCACAGAATTCTATGGCAAGAAGCTTTATTTACAATGCCTTTACAAATGTAGCAAATAGCTTAACCATGATTGTAAAACTGCAAGAACATTGTGGCAAAAGATTTGTTTATGAACTCCACGATTTATTTATAACGGTTCCCGAAATCGTGACTAATTTACGGTAACTACTTTTACTCACGGTTCTAATACTGTCGCAAACTTTTGTCAAAGACTGCAATACCCACACTATCAAATTTGTGGTTAAGCTGTTGCAAATATTTAATTACCACAAGATTAGATACTTTTACCACACTTTTGGCAGCGTTAACTATGGCTATTTCATTGAAACAAGACCAATCGTGATATTTGTAGCAATTTTAGTTACATTGCAAAAGAAATAGTATTATAAAGATTTACTTTTGAGTAAAAATAAAAAATGTTCACTATTTACCACAAAAATGCTTTGTTGAAATTGTAGTAAAAAATTCTGTCACAGAATTCTATGGTAAAAAGCTTTATTTACATCATCTTTACAAGTGTAGCAAATATTTTAACCATAGCTCTAGAATCGTATGAAAAATTTGGCAAAAGATTCATTTATAAATTCCACCAGTTTACTTGTAACGATTCTCAAAATTGTGAGTAATTTTTGGAAAATACTTTTAGTCATGGCTCCACAACTATGGCAAATTTTTTCAAACAGCTGAAAAACCCACACTACCTGAGCCATGGTTAAACAGTTGCTAATATGTACTAGCCACTAGATTTACAACACTTTTGGTATTGTTGGCAAATACTATTTTGTTAAAATAGCACCAACTATGATATTTGCAACAATTTTAATTACATTACAAAAGGAACAACATTATAAAGATTTACTTTTTAGGGCAAATATAGATCGTTCATTATTTGCTATAGAAATGTATTGTTGAAATTGCAGTCAGAAATTCAATGACAGTTCTTTCATCCACAGAATTCAGTGGCAAAAAACTTTATTTAGAACTCCGTTACAAATGTAGCATATATTTTTACCACAGCTCTGGAATTGCAGGAACATTGTGGCAAAAAATCTATCTACAAATTCCATAGTTTATTTGTAAATATTCAAGAAATTATGACTAATCTGTCGCAAATACTTTTACTTAGGGCTCAATAGTAAGGCAAAATATTCCCAACGTTCACAAAATCCATGCTATCAAAGTTATGGTTAAACTGTTGCAAAAATGTAATTACCACAGGATTAGATAATTTTACTACACTTCTAGCTTTGGTAATTTTTTTTTTGGTTTCAACATGTGTTCTCTTTAGCTGAGTTTTTCACTTCTAATTAATGTAAAAATACCAAACAACTGTTAAGATGCACACATGTACCCTACTCAACCGCAGTGATAACTAGCGAATGGGTTGGGGTTGCCACAAAGCTGCCTCATTCTTTTGAGGTTGTTGGTATCTTGTTTTGTTTTAGGGTTTCGCTCACTTAGATAATGTTTGGGTTGTGTTCTTTGATTCCCAGTTTGATCGTGATTCCAAATCATATCACTTTTACTCTGATCAAATAGCAGTAACTATTCTTCACCAACATAATAAATTTCTCACTATAATTTCTATCAATTTGCAAGAAAGTTTTACTCTTCTTGCACTAGCAAAAAATTTTCCAGCACATTCCAAATGGAAGTGTCGAAAACTTTACCTTTTATAAACATAGTAAATCTCAAATTAGTATTAATCAAGTAGGATTTACAATTTAAAGATCTAATATAATACCATCTATAGGTAGATTTTACAATTAAAAGTTCCAATCAATGTACTCTTAAGAAAAATATGATGAATAAGAAAATAAAGCTCTAGTGTGTTCTTTAAGAAAGATTGGGAAAAAGCTCAAGAATGTTAGAAATGTGTTCTGTAATTTTTGTCAACTCTTCTCTTATGATAGAGGTGAAAACTCTGGCTTTTATATTGAATAAATATGCTAAAAACACCTAAAATTGTTGCAAGTTCAAACTCTAGTGTTAGACACTAAATAAGACCAAGTAATGCTTGCATAGATGGAATAAGCATCCATGGATATCATCTTTGAGTGTCCAATAACTTCTAGACACGACAGTAGTCAACAAATCATGGCTTTAGTCTGAGCCCCTGACAATGCATAGGGCACTTGTACTTCCATGGTTTCAGAGCCACACATAAGCCATTATCAACACAAATTTTCAAGTCCACTTCAAATTGTCTAGTTAAGTTTCAAAAACATATTTTTGTAAGCATTTTAAGATTAAAATAAATTTACCTTGAAGGTTTTGAAATAGTTATGAGTAGTGTAAATTTAAACATATTCTCAAAAGAAATAAATCATAAAGAAATGCACCTATAAGCACACATGACTAGTCCAAGGATTTTAATCTTTTAATCATCTTCATTGATCTTCACTTAAAACCATCATCATCATCTTTATCATCTTCACAAAGTCTTCTTGAACTTCATAAGTTTTTACTTCATCTCTTCTCCAATTCTTGACTTCATCACCATCTGGAAAGAGTTTCATCTTGATTATTTTAAGTATAAAGCTTGAAACTCTTCATGGGTTTTCTTTATCATCAAACTTCTATTCAACTTCTTTAGCAACGTATATTCACCATCTTCATTTATCATCTCTATTACTAAACATGTAGTTTTGTCCGCATTTAATGACATACATCTTATATAAATATTAGGACTCGTCAATTGTTTAAATTTATCAAAATATAGATTAATTGTTTAAAGGTACACCCTAACAAAATATTTGTGATCTTCATTCTCATCTGTGATCTTCATCATTGTGACTTCATCATTGTGATCTTCATTCTCATCTGTGAAGTCTTTCTTTATCACCAAACTTCTATTCAACTTCTTTAGCAACGTATATTCACCATCTTCATTTATCATCTCTATTACTAAACATGTAGTTTTTTCCGCATTTAATGACATACATCTTATATAAATATTAGGACTCGTCAATTGTTTAAATTTATCAAAATATAGATTAATTGTTTAAAGGTACACCCTAACAAAATATTTGTACATAAAAACAGTCCACAATCTATTCTAATAAGAAATAAAATAATTACAAATTGAAAGGACGAATGCTGGAAAAGTAAATTTGGTAGAGAAAAATGATTATGATACTTTATGGATTTTTAGCCGTTTATCAAAACAAGTCAAGACCGTATCTAACTATATCTTTTCATCTACCTCTACTTATTATGATGATGATATTGATGATCTTAGTGAATTACTTGTTGAGATGTATGAAGAATTAAAGAAGGCTTCAAAAAGGAATAAGGAAATGAAAACCAAAATTAATGATTTATTGAATGAGAATTCAAAATTGTTTTGTGAAAATAAAAAGCTTCTTGATTCTATTGAATGCTTGAATATTGAAAAAGAAGTTTTAAATGTCTCTTTACAAAACATGTCCCTTGAAAATAAGATTCTTTGTGAAAAGATTTTGTCTCTTGAAAGAATGCTTGTTGATCATGAGACTTTGAAAAAGAAGGTTGATGAACTTACATCATGTATAGAAAAATTTACAAAATGAAGGGACAATCTTGATAAAATTCTTGGAACTCAAAGATCTTCTCTTGTTAAAAATGGTCTTGGCTATAATTATGTAACCAATGTGCCTAAATATAAAAACTTCTTTGTTAGAGCTGCTTCTACTTCCATGCATTATACTTGTTGTACTTATTGTGGAAAACATGGACATAAAGTCACCAAATGTTATGTTAAAAGAAAAGTATAGAATGGTGTAAAAACTATTTGGAGAGTTAAGGGAATTATTACTAACCCCCACGGACCCAAGAAAGTATGGTTACCAAAGGATACTTCCTCTCCTTTATTGCAGGTACACTTTAATTCAAACTCAAGCACCACCAAGCTGTACATTGATGATGTTGGATTAAAGAGTAAAGGAAAACACTTCATTCATAAGCAAGGTCAAAGCAACCAATGAAGGATTTGTTTTGAGACAAGAAGAAAGGAATAATTCTTGGAGTAACCAATGTTGGTAAATGTTCCTCTCTTCTTTTTAAACAAATGTCGCTTAGTGATAATTTGAAATATAACTTGCTTAACATTAGTTAATTATGTGACAGTGTGAAAAGTTGGATGTAAATACTTGCACTATACTTGATGGAGTCAATGGTAAAACTATTTTTGTTGAAAATTGTATTAGTACCTTTCCTTGATGAACTTGTTGCTTATAAAGTTAGATGATTTTCCACTCATGATAATGACGGTTATTTACGGCATAATAAACTTGAATGTCTTGTTACTTATGATAATAATGGATTTTCTTGGCAAAGAAGTTTTGGTCACGTGAGCATGGATTTGTTGAACAAACTTTCCTCTCAAGTTTTAGTTGGAGGATTGCTTTGAGAAAATTGTCATTGAAATACTTGTCAATATGGAAAACGAACTAGAGAATTTTTCAAACCCATGAAAATGCTTTTATACCTCAAAACATCTTGAACATGTTCATATGGATTGATTTGGACTCATAAGATACTCAAGTATTAACGACTTGAGTATGCCTTAGTAGTAGTTGATGATTTC
This sequence comes from Rauvolfia tetraphylla, assembly GCA_030512225.1. Taxonomy (NCBI): domain Eukaryota; kingdom Viridiplantae; phylum Streptophyta; class Magnoliopsida; order Gentianales; family Apocynaceae; genus Rauvolfia; species Rauvolfia tetraphylla. The sequence goes on along the minus strand of JAJQKT010000024.1, from coordinate 4,867,563 downwards.
TAAATATTCACTTTAGCATTATTCTTTGCTCAAAAAGATGAAGTGTTTCATAAGTTTGAAAAACTATTCAAAAAGGTTCAAACCTCCCTTGAGTGCAAATTGATTTCCATTAGAAGTGACAATGGGAGAATTTTACAAACAAAGTTTTTACAAAATTTGCTTTGAAAATTGAATTTCATATAATTGTTTCAACTGCAAAAACTCCACAATAAAATGGTGCTATTGAAAGAAAATTTTGAACTTTGCAAAAATTGGCTAGGTTTATGCTTAGTGAAAATTCTTCTTCAAAAATATTTTTGGGCCAAAGCCTTAAACACCACATGCTATGATAAATAGAATTCTTTTAAGATCATTTTGAAGAAAAACATCTTTTGAATTCTCTTTTATAAAACGTCTCAAATTGCATATTTTAAAATGCTTGGTTATAAATGTCTTATCTTAAATTCTTGTGATAACTTACTTAAATTTGATAGAAAACCGGATATTGGTATATCGGTTAGCTATTCTTCTAACGAAAAGGCATATAGAGTATATAATGAAAATAACCTTATATGATGAGGAAACCATTCATGTTTATTTTGATGAATCTTACATTTATTTGGAAAGAAGAGATTAAGATGATGTAGGTACATCGATGAATGACTATCAAACCCATCTTCAAGCACCAAATTTGGAGGATCACACCCACGAGGAAGAAATGATTGAGCAAAATCAAGATGACCAACCTAGTGGTGACCAAAAGCTCTCAAAGAACTTAAGATATCCAAGAGGCCACCCTAAGGAGCAAATCATTGATGATATCTCCCAAGGAGTTAAAAAAAAAAAGGTAGTACTTTATCAATAACTTTATTATTTTATTGCATATGAGCCTAAAAGTATTGATGATGCATTGTGTGATGATTTTGGATTATTGCTATGCAAGAGGAAATAAATATATTTGAAAAATAAAAAATTTTGGATATTCCTAAATCTCATGATCATTCCATTATTGGTACTAAATAGTTTTTAGAAATAAAATTATTGAATCCGGAGAAGTTGTTAGAAACAAGGTTAGACTTGTTGCCTAAGGATTCAATCAAGAAGAAGGAATTGATTATGATGAAACCTTTGTTCCGAATGTAGACTTGAGTTCATAAGAATACTTTTGACTTGTACTTGCTTTAAGTTATTTCAAATGAATGTCAAAAGTACTTTTCTAAATGGTTTTATTGAGGAAGTGATTTATGTGGAATAATCACCCGGTTTTGCTCATGAAAAGTTTCCTAACCATATTTTCAAACTATCCTAAGTTTTGAATGGTTTAAAACCAGCTCCTAGAATTTAGTGTAAAAGATTGAGTAGTTTCCTTCTTTCAAAATAACTTTCAAGAGGAAAACTGAAACTACCATTTTTTATAAAATCCTCATGCAACAATGATCTATAACTTGTCCAAATATATGATACAATTTTTGGTGCTTCTAATACTTCACTTTGTGATGTGTTTTCCAAGTTGATGCAAAGTAAATTTGAAATAAGCATGATAGGAAAACTCAATTTCTCTCTTGGCCTACAAATCAAGCAAACCAAGAATGGCACTTTCATGAATTATGTTAAGGTATAAGCACTACCATAAGTTTATCAACTATGCATGACAAGAATAAAATGGTTTCATAGGAGTAGACAACTCTATTTGATAGCAAGTAGAGCCAATATTATGTTTACCATGTGATTGTGTGCTAGATTTTATCTTGTCTTAAAGAGTTTCATTTGATTGCCACTAAACACATTCTCTATTACCTTATTGATGCTCTAAGTGATTGTGGTCTATATTTCAAATGTGTGGCTATGTTATGTGATAACTCTAATGTAATAAATTTGATCATCATACTATTCAACAAACTAGGACAAAGCATATAGAGATCAAAATTCATCTCATTAGAGATCAATCTACTAAGGGTAATACTTGTTTAAAGTATGTTTGCATTTATGAACAAATTAATAATATCATTACTAAGCCATTGGCTGAAGAAAGATTTGACCAATCTTAGAAGAAGATTAGGGATTTCAAAATTCAATAACTAATGAGTGTATTCAAGTGTTGTAGCTTGAGGTGAGGACAAAGATGCCTAGCATGGGAAAAGGAAAGGGAAAAGCCAAAGAAAGAGAAGGAGGATCAGTGATCAATGAACCAAGGAAGGTTCATGTTTTGCAAAGCATGTCATGACTGGATAGATTTGTCACAGTGGATTGGGCACAAAGGAACCATAAGATAAATCCAAGCCACAAGGTGGATGTCATCAAACTATTCGAAATGGGTAATATATTCTCATTTTTAAATGATGTGAGCTGGACTAGTTTGCCTATGTTTGATGAATGCTATTACCTTCCTTAGTTTATGAAGTTTATGCAAATATTAAGGAAGAAAGAGTTGAGAAAGTTGGTAATAAAGCTATTCAGTGGTGTTCTTCAAGAATATCACAAGTTGATTTTTGAGATTGATAATACATTGCTCAATAGAATTTGTGATGTTGAGGATGTTGGGTTTAGACATTATTCTTCCGGGGAACATTGTTTTATAAGTAAGTTATGCTCACATGAAAGGATTGAGAATGCCTGTACAAATGGTAGAAACCTCAAGACTATAAAGAAGAGAGAGTTGAACATGAGGGGAATAATGTAATTCAATGGTATTCCTCTAAAGTATCTCAAGTGGACTTTGAGTTCAATGATGCCTTGGTGAACAAAATTTGTGGAGTAGATGATAATGAGGCAAGATATTACTCATTGGGACAGCATTACTTTATTCATGAATTGTTCACAAATGAAAGATTTGAAAAGCCTTATCGTATGGTAGACTATTGACAAAAATGTGAGGATTTTGGGGAAGAAGAAAATGATGAAGAAGAAGAGGATGAAGAGGAAATCCTTGCTGAAAAAGGAAAACTAAAATGAGGCATGAAGTGAGGGGGAGCAACCTTCCACAAAAGAAGACTATTTGAAGAGGTACTCTCTATTGAAGGAAAAGAAGTTGAAGATGATAATCTCACTACAGGTGATACCATAGTTGCCAAGGTATTTCAAGAGACATTGAACAACCATGTAGAGAAAATGAAGAAGATGGACAAATTCTTCAAGTCTTTTACTCTGATGATTCTTGGCAAATTTGATGGTTTAGAAGCTAAAGTCAAGAATATGGAAGAAGACTTGAGAAAGATTTCTCAAGTGGTTTTAAATGGTGCAAGTTCCTTCAAAGCCAAAGAAGAAGAAAAGAGATGGCAGCAATAAGAATGATAGTAATGATAGTAAAAATTGAGATGACTATCAATTTATTGCCAAAGAAGAATACAAAAGATGAAGGAAAAGGCAGTGAAGCATCCCAAAAGAAGAAGATCATGAGAATGAAGAACAAAGGGGTAAAGCTCAAGAGAACAAGCAAGAAGAAGGATGTGAAGGGAGTTTAATAAAGTCAAATCACAAATCCATCACCAATTTCCTTCAGCCAAGGAAGGAAGAAAATGTGGTTCAAAGAAAGAAGATCCAAGATCCTCTCGATTGGTAGTTTCCCAAAACAGAACTACACAAGCAAGAAATCAACAAATGAAGGACCCTATCATATAGAGATCAAGGGAGACATGGCCATGATAACAAACAAATTTGGAAGTGAAGACCATAAAGCGCATCCAAAGACTAAGCCTTTCTATCCCTAAACTCTATTTTGTTGCTTATTTTAGATTATGACTTAATGCACATGTTATGCTTTAACATTGAAATTTACTTGTGCCTTTCTAGTCATTATAATGTTTTGAAGCTCAATATGTGAAATCTTTGTGATAAGAGCTTCTTTTGTTTCACTTTTGTTGTCCAAGTATTCTCACCCCAAGTTTAATTGCTGCTAAAAAAGGGGGAGAAGAATTTGATTTATCATTGTTGAAATGCTACATAATGATTATTGCTGTTAGGATGATAATTATTTGACTAGACATATACTATTTATGAGAGTTGGTCAATATATTGCTTAATTGCTAAATGAGAGTTGATCAACATACTGCTTATATGTGATATATGTTGTCGCATTTTCATTAAACCCTGTGTTTGATTGATGACAAAAGGGGGAGAAGAAATGTGATGACAAAATGTGTGAAAATGTGAAATAGTAGTGGCAAGGGGGAGAAAGAATGTTGACTGCAAAATATGATATGTGCTTGTTGTATTGTAATGTGCTTGCTGTAAATGTGCTATGTATGAGTGCTATAGGTTAAAATGTAAACTAAATGTGTATTGTGCAAATATATGGTTGCATTTGAAATTTAAATTGAAAATGATTGTTTTCTGAGATTTTGAAAATGGTTGAGCTGAGATTGTGAATTTTTTCATCATGGTTCTTTACTTGACCTATGACTTTATGTTACATCATGAAAATAATTAAATACATGAGTTTTGTGGTTTTGCAAAGCCAAATTGAGTGTTATTGTTGCTATACATATTTGAGTACTTCTATAGTTCATTTGAGAATGCAAAATCACCTTTTCAAACTTGCTACCAAAAATTTGGACTTGAAATTCGGATGCATCAAGATCTTCTTGTCAAAAATGTTTTTCCTGTTATTCAAATTGTTTGAAAATTGTCTTAATCCTTCTTATCATATTTGAACAATCTTAGAAAAGCTTATTTTCAAAAATAAAAGTTGTTATCTCACATATTTTACAGTTTGGAATTGAAAGCTCAAAATTCGGATGCATGTTTCAGAAATTCTGATGCATGCATATTTTGTTGCCAAAACATGCTCTTTTGTTGTTCAAATTGATCCAAATATGTTTTAATCTCTTACATTATGTTTGAACAACCTTAGGAACACTTTATTTCACTTCAAACATTCATTATATTGAATTTATTGCAGTTTGGACTTAAGATAAAAAAATTCGGATGCAAGGTTTAAAAATTCAGATGCATGTTCTGAAATACGGATGCATCCATATTTTGTTGCCTAAAGTGCTCTTTTGTTGTTCAAATTGATTCAAACATGTTTCAATATCTTCTACTATGTTTGAACAATCTTAGGAAAGCTTATTTTCAAAAATTGAAGCTTTCATTTCACTTATTTTATAGTTCGGACTTATTTTATAGTTCCAAACTTGTTAAAAAATGAGCACAATCTAATGGGGAGCATTGTTAAACTTTTACAACCTTAAAACCTCTCTTAGAAGTTTTCTTAATGCTTAAATGCTATATCTTCTATCCTAGTTATCGGAAGGAAGGAGGTTAATGGAGGTTGGTTGGGTCATAGGCTCATATTGAGCCTTTTGTATGTCATTGTGCTAAATTGGTTATTTTCTATCATTGACATTAATACTTCTATGTACTACATCGTTTTAATCTATCACATTTTGCATCAAAGTTTGTCATCATCAAAAAGGGGAAGATTGTTAGCCCTAAGGGCAAATCATGTAGTTTTGATTAATGACAAATATTGATGAGGACTAATATGCTTGTATGTTGTGTGATAGGTTATATGAACTAAGAAGTATGAAGTCTCATTGTCTTGGTGCTAGCAATGCAAGAACAACTCAAATATGCCAAAGTGATTAAAGATTGAACAGTTTGTTCAAGATTAATGAAGACTTTGAAGACATGAAGTGTAGGTTAAATGTGGTTAATAGGTAAACTTTGTAAACCCTACACTCTTAAGCCTTGGAATCTATGAGTTGCAATTGAGAGCACAAAACTTGATTTAAATGGTTTCAATGGTTTTGAAGTTACCTAAATTATCAAGTTTTCATAAATGGTTTTGGTACATAAAAGGTCTTTAATGACTTATCTTTGAGGCTAGAATGTTTTCCAACTTATTTGAATTGATTTGAATATGTTTTGACAAAGTTTAAAAAAATTCGAATGAAAATTCGGTCGTCCGAATTTTGTAGCAAAAGTTTGCTACTATTCTTCCAGAGAAATTTGGAAGAAGATTCGGACGCATGAAGAAAAATTCGGACGTCCGAATTTTGGCCTTCAGCATGGTCACTGTTTCTTCCAGAGAAATTCGGAAGAAGATTCGGACGCAGCAGGAAGAATTCGCTCGTCCGAAAAATTCGGATGCATAATTCGGTCGTCCCAATTTTCCTGAAACTAGCCGTTTTATAGCCGTTTGAACTGATTTTCAAATTCTATAAAAGCCATAAACTCCAGATTTTTTAGTAGAACTTTGATCTTAACAAACCCTACATGCTCTAACTTGTTTTACATCAATTTAAATTGAAAAGCTCTCAAATTGCCTTGTGCTCAAAGATTGAAATTCAAGATTCCAAAGGCAATAAAGTGTGAAGGAGAAACATTGTGTAATCATCTACCAACAAAGTGGTAACATCTTACACACTCTCTTTTCTTATCTCAATTGTGTTTTCTACTAGCTCATTGCAAGGTTATCTTGTGACATAAAACCCTGTTGTGTTAGGGTGAGCCATAGACTAAATTAATCAAGGTTGTTGTGTAAAACCCGTTTGTGGGTGAGCCTTTGATTAGATTGGTCTTTAGTTGTCTTTAGATATAAAACTCTTGTAGAATGGTGAACCTTGTTTGTATAATTACTAAAAGAGGTTGTGAGTGTAAAACCATTGTGTGGTGAGCCTCTTGTGTAATTGTCTAAATTGAGTATATAGTGAATTGGTTGAAATCCTTGAGTGTGGACTCAAGGTGGTGGATGTAGATCTTGGAGAGATCGAACCACTATAAATCGTGTGTTCATTTATTTATAGCTTTACTTGTTTACATACTTATGTTATTATTATTTGTTCTTAAGTGTTGATTGATTGGTTGTGATTTTATTGTTTGATCATCTTGTCTCAACCATTGAATCACATATAAACTTAGAGTTTGTGAATTTGAAGAAGAGTTTTTATTAAGGCAAAGGATTTACAAAATAGGAAAATATTTTGATAATTAGCCAATGATCTAATTCACCCCCCTCTTAGGTCTTACAGTTGTGTCACCACCAACGGGATTGATATTGCCCATTCATCTTTCAAGAACATTTTGATAACCTCAATTGGTAGTTTTGATACGTTGTGAAGCCCAATCCATTCATTAGTATGCCAGCAGATTGGTGGAATCGAACATGCATTAGTGTAGTCTTGCCTAGGAGCTCTTCATGTTTGCAAAAGTAATACATTGTTGTAGCATCGTTCAGGGAAGATTACTCATCATGTCATCAAGTCCTTAGATAAGGAGTTCTAGCAAGTTGGTGAAGTTAGGACCAATAGCACTTCTTGTTGCTGAACTCTAAGAAGAATTGCATGAGATGATTGATGAACTTGCCAGGCAACCTCGGGCGGTCTGGATAAGTTATATTGTATAGGTTGAGATGTGATGTTTTTCCTTTTTCTCCTTTTCATCAATTTTCAATTGTAAAGATTTGATCCTGATAGTGCCAAAGAGTATTATACTAACTATTATTTCATTTGTCAATGGGTGAAGAGAGTATTCAGACTAGATTGCAAGGATCTCAAAAAGCTTGCCATGAAGCAACCAAGGGAATGTCCTAGGGAAAATTCCACCTTTAGAGAGAAATCAGTATGGAAATATGCTGAGAAGATGTACTTGACGTGGTTGAGGGTAAGGTCATAGATGAAATCTTTATTCTTTTACTAGGAAAGAGCCGTCATACAGTTCTAGGACTCTGTTATTCATTTACCCATATATCACGGAGTTCATTGATGTTGTTGTTGATAGAAACTATAGATATAGGGTTGTGGCACATTATATGTATGGCTCTGAGTCAGCTTGGTATAGCATGAGGCAGGATATGTTGGAGGAATTGAAGGCCAGAAAGTATTTATATGAGCACCTAAATGGATTTGCCCTCTTCTAAAGGCTATTAAGCATTATGAATGTCACACTCAGGAAGATAAAGTGTATAGAAATGACGGACATGAGTCATATCATTGCCACATTGTACAATGGCATATGTTGTCTGATATCAATAAAAAGGAGCACGACTTATATGCCACTAGCAACAAGTCACGGAGCATGCCAACCTCAGAGCATTATTTATATTAGATTTCTAAGTCCTCCCCATCATTTCATTGTGTTGAAGATGCTTGGGTATAGTCCACAACCACCAATGCATTTGAGCTAGCATCATTATGCAAAGCCTTCTAACTATGGGTCTAAACTCTTGATAGAGAATCGACTTCAGTAATGGGAATTTTTCTAGTATTGTATATTATTTTTGGATATCACCATGTATATATCTTGTTCTTTAGATGACACTTGATTTTAACTTGATTTTGATGTTGTTACAAGAGTTTGTTGCAACTTGAAACATAATCAGCACTAAAGTAAAATATTATAAAATGAAAGACATAATTATTAACATAATAAATATAACTATCAAGAGTTTAACATAACAATATCTAACAGATGGAAAACATAACATATAATATCTAACATCGATAAGAAAATATCGAATATCTCAACCAACCTACATCTAGAACTAAGGATGGAATCTGAACATCATCACTCTGAACATCTCTTGAAGAAGTGCTTTTATATGCGGCAAAAGTCGTAACTGAGAGATCAAGTATTTGATAGCCTCAAAGGCAAATTAGAGCAACTTCTTGAAACCATACGCTCGCCTTGCTCAGGTAAGAGGTTCTGCAGATAATACGTCATTTGTACTACAATCTGCAACAATAATTAAAAAATTTATTACATATATCATGACTATCCTAGTACAATTTTAGATGACTTAAAAAATGATAACTTATACCACTCTATCCATCATTCTCTACCCAATAGACACCTGAAACTCAAGATGAATGCGTGCCAGATTCTACACCTATCACTGTCAAATGAGTCAAACTCTCGATTTTGTAGGTTAATTCTAGTTTGAATCATTACGTTTCTTTCTAATTGAATGATACTTAACTAAGAATTTGTAGGTTAATTCTAGTTTGATTATCCAAAAGTAACATATCTGAGTTATTCCATTTTTCTTTTCTTTTCCTTTCTTTCTATTGGAACTTTGGACAATATATAACAAATAAACTTAAGTTCCTGAAATGGGGAAGAATTTGATCAACTAAATGACATGGGATTGATTTCAAGATGAAACTAAAACATAATTATCTTACCAGCTGTCTCTTTCACCAAAATAGACTTAAAATATCTTCTAGTCTTCCATGGTAGTCAAACTCATGAGATGAGAAGTTGTTATGGTATTGGCATAATGTTTAACAATTTTCAAGGCTACTTTTATGTTATCCAACATTATAAGAAAAATAGATTGTTCTTTTGATATGACCAAAGGGAATAGCTAAGCTTTACAGTTTGGTGGAACTGTGAATTATGGCATAACCTTTTTCTTTTTCTTTTTGTTCATTCTCAATCCTAAAGATCTAAAAATTCAGAAAATAGTGGTAATTCTATTTGTAAAGTGACTCTGTACTTATTATTTTTCTTGAATTGTGGTAATATCTTTATCTCTAGTTATTTAAATTTCTAATGTTGAAGTACATTATTTGATTCAAAATGTAGTATGTATTGGACTATTAGTTGATTACCTCACATTTGAATATTGGATTTGAATGTTTTTCTTGTTCTTTTAATGTATAAATTTTGAAACTGAAAAAAAAATTAAAAAATCATTATGGCTTGCGAACTAATCCATTTGACCACGGACCACTTAGGTTGGATACGGGCTGGTATTGTTTGTAGTATTGTTTGTACCTAAATATGTGGCAGGAACCAGACTAGCCTGTTTTATAGTTTTTTTGTACCTAAATATGTGGCCTCGCTTGGACCCATGACATGCAATCTAACGAACATAGATGTGGTAGATCGTCATGCTCTTCCAAGTGTTTGGGCTATAAATTGTGATGCTTCATGTCAAACCATGTCCAAGTGTTTAGACGACTAAACTTTCTGGTCTGCATCAGAACTTTCGTCCTAATTTCTTTGTTTCTTTAGCTCAACAAATTCAGATGACCGAATTCAGATGACCGAACTTTCTATCTAAAATTTTCTGAGGTGAGTTGGATGTCCAAATTTCACTCTATGTATCTGAACCATGCACCCTGGATTTTCCCTATTTTTGTTACACTTTAATACACACATTAGTAATTGAATTTTGAAATTCCTAAGCTTCTCCTAAGGTAGCAAAACCTTTCCTCAGCCAAAGACTTGGTGAAGATGTCATCATTTTGTTCATTTGTGCACACATAATCCAAGCATATATCATCTTTAACTACATGATCAATAATGAATTGATGTTTAATCTCTATATGCTTAGTTCTAGAAAGTTGAATAGGATTAAATTAATGGCACTAGTATTGTCATATAAAATAGGCACACATTTGAAATCTAAGCCATAATCAATTAGAGTGTACTTTATCCATAGCACTTGAGCACAACAACTACCAGTGGTGACAATGACACACAAGCTTGTTTCTTGCTATAACAAAATATAAGACAACTATAAAGAAATTGTCAATGACCACTAATACTCTTATGCTCGACATTGCATCCAGCACTGTCGGCATCCGAATAGGCAATAAGGTCAAAAGAAGATGATTTTGTAAACCAAAGACCATAATCATGTGTAACAATTAAGTAATGAAGAATACGCTTAACAATAATTAAATGAGACTCTTCTAGACAAGATCGAAATCTAGCACATATGAATATGACAAAAATAATATCCGGCCTACTTGCGGTAAGATAAAGAAAAATACCAATCATACCTCTATATACATTTTCATCAACATTTTTACCTTTCTCATCTTTGTCAAGTTTGGTTGATGAGCTCATAGGTGAACCTTTTGCTTGGTCCATTCCAAATCTCTTCAATAACTCTTTCGTATACTTGGCTTGATTTATAAAAGTGTCATTGTTGGTTTGATTGATTTGTAGCCCAAGAAAGAAGTTAGGTTCTCTTATCATGCTCATTTCAAACTCACTTTACATTAACTTGGCAAACTCCTCACAAAGACGAACATTAGTAGCACCAAATATACTATCATCTACATAAATTTGTACAAGTAAGAGATCATTTTTGCAAGAGATTTTTATGAAAAGAGTTGTGTCAACATTTTCTCTTGAGAACCCTCTTGAAAGTAAAAATCCACTCAATCTTTCATACCAGCTCTAGGAGCTTGTTTTAAATCATATAAAGCTTTGGATAGTTTGAAGACATGGTTAGGAAATTTTTCATGAGCAAAATTGGGGGGTCGTTCTACATAAATTTTTTCATCAATAAAACCATTTAGAAATGCACTTTCGACATCCATTTGAAACAACTTAAACCTTTAAAGCAAGTAAATACCAAAAGCATTCTTATAAATTCAAGTCTAGCTACCGGAGCAAAAGTTTTCATCATAGTCAATGGTCTCTTCTTGATTTAATCATTGGGCAACAAGTCTAGACTGTTTCTAACGACTTCTCCGGATTCATTTAGTTTATTTCTAAAAACCCATTTTGTACCAATAACGGGATGATCACGGGGTCTTGGGACAAGAATCCAAACTTTGTTACTCTCAAATTGATTTAATTCCTCTTGCATTCCAACAATCCAACAATCATCGCACAAGGCATGATCAATGTTTTTAGGCTCAATGTGAGATAAAAGTGTAAAGTTGTCAATAAAGTACCGTCTTGTTTTAACACCTTGAGAGACATCACCAATGACTTACCTCTTAAGGTGGTCTCTTGCATATATTGGATCCTTTGGAAACTCTTGGTCACCACTAGGTTGGTTATCTTGTTCTTGCTCAATCATTTCTTCTTCATTGGCATGATCTTCCAAAGTTTGAGCATGAAGATGAGTTTGACTGTCATTCGTGGAAGTACCTACATCATCATCATCTCTTCTTTTCAAGTAAATGTTGGACTCATCAAAACTCACATGTATGGTCTCCTCAATACAATAAATTCTTTTATTGTAAACTCTATAAGCCTTTTTGTTAGAAGAATAACTAAAGAAGATGCCTTCACCCGATTTTCTATCAAATTTACCCAAGTTTTCATGTATATTCAATATAAAGCACTTGCAACCAAACACTTTGAAATAGAAGTTCTACCAAATAGAAGCTCAAAAGGTGTTTTTCTCAAAAATGGTCTCAAAAGAACTATATTCATTTCAATGCAAGCGGTGTTTATAGCCTAGCCATTTCTTGTAAAGTTTGATTTTTACTTTCAACAACCCCATTTTATTGAGGTGGTTTGGCAGTCAAAAAATTGTTAAAAATTCCATTCTCATCACAAAGTTTTGTAAAATCTTAATTGTAAAATCTCTCCCATTGTCACTTGTAACTGAGATCGAATTGTAATCAACGGAGGCTTGAACCTTTTTGAAAAGTTTCATGAATTTGTGAAATGCTTCATCTTTTTGTGATAAAAAGAGTATCCAAGTAAATATTAAAAAATCACCAACAATAACATATGCATAGCTCTTATCACCAAGACTAGTGGTCCTAATTGGCCCAAATACGTCCATCCATATTGAAGTTGAAACCATTTTCAAAAGGTTTTGAAGTTGAAACTATTTTCTTGGGTTTGAAAGATGTTTTTGTTTGTTTTTCATATTGGCATGCATCACAAGGACGGTTTTTCTCAAAATGTATTTTAGGCAATCCTCTAGCCAAATCTTGCGAGGAAAGTTTGTTTAACAAACCCATGCTCAGACGACCTAATCTTCTATGCCAAAGATATCCATCATTATCATGAATGGCTAGACACTTAACATCATCAGCAAAAAGTTCATGAAGATATAACACATATACATTTCCAACCCAATTGGCAACAAAAATGGTTTTGCCACTTACACTATCAAGAATGGTACAAGTATCACATTTAAACTCAACTTTGCATCCATTGTCACACAACTGACTAATGCTAAGCAAATTGTGTTTCAAGTCATCAATGAGCAAAACTTGTTTAATAAGAGGAGAAGATCCTTTGCCAATATAGATTGGGAAGAGATTTGAAATCAAATTCACAATAAGATATTCAAGTTAACTAAATGAATTTTCAAATAAAAAGGAGATGAGAGAAGATCACACAAGATCTGCATCCACTACCTTGAGCTCTAACTCAAGGATTTCAACCAAATTCAGCTTGAACAAAAGTTGTACAAGATACAAGAGACGCTCACCTAACAAGGATTTTACTCCACAACCTCTTTTCACTTACAACAATCAAGGTTCACCTCTCAAAAGGGTTTTATATCCTTATGATGACCCTGAAGAAGGCAAATAGATGACATAAGAGAGAAGGATATTACAAATAACTTGGTAGATGATGAAAAATTTTGCACCACTTCACATTTTTGTCAAGACCTGATTCACCTCTCTCTTAAGTCTTTCAATTGGTATCAGAGCTTGGACTACTTTTGCAAAGGTTTTACCATCTAGAAGTTAAGATCTTATGGCTAATGTTTCAAACTTACCTTATTTGGAGGGATCTTCCTTAAATAGACCTCCCTTATTTGATGGAACAAAATATATGTTTTGGAAATCTATAATTAAGATATATATTTATTCTATTAACTTTAATTTGTGGAATATCATTGAGAAAAGACCTTATATAATGATGAGAATAAGAGTTGATGGAGTCACTAGGGAACCAAAGCCTATGGATAATTATGATGAAAGTGACTCAAGAAAGATAACGTTGAACTTTCAAGTTATGAATGCTTTGAATTGTGCTTTGGATATCAATAAATACAACCAAGTAAGCGGATATGACACCGCTAATGATATGTGGAGACTTCTTCAAGTAACTCATGAAGGCACAAATCAAGTGAAGGAGTCAGCTTGTTATGCTTGTGAGGGATTTTGAATTATTCACCATGAAGCAAGGAGAGAGAATTAGTGAGATGTTCACAAGATTCACCAACATCTCAAATGGATTGAAGTCATATGGGAAGAAGTACTTTCTTGGTGAACCAAATCGAAAGATCTTGGATGCTCTACCCAAATCTTGGCAAACAAAACTCTTTCAATTGAAGAATCAAAAGATTTGAAGGTTCTTCCTCTTGAGGAGCTCATTGGATCATTGCTCACTCATGAGCTGAAGGTAAAAAGATTAAATGATCTTGAAGATGAAGAGAAAGGGATAAAAAAAAGTGGTGCTTAAAGCCTTTGACAACACAAGTGAACAAGAGGACTTATCTAGTGATGAAGACGAAGATAGAGAAGATGATGAAATGGCCATGGTGGTTAAGAAGTTCAAGAAGTTCTATAGAAAGGGATTTCTCAAGAAAGGAAACATGCCTTCTAAGAAAGGAGGACAATCATCTTCATTGTTCAGGCCTCAATGTTAATAGTGCAAGAGTACCAAACATCTTATAGCCGATTGCCCTAAAGCAATGGAGAAGGAAAAGAGATACTAAATTCAAGAAGAAGAGTTCTAGTAAGGAAGGCAAAGGATTAGTAGGCACTTGGGATCAATAAGCCAATGAAGATAGTGGAGATGACAATGATGAAAGAGCAAATGTGTGTTTCATGGCTATGGATGATGAGGTATAATCTATTCCTTCAACATCTACAATTTGAGATAATGATATTGATGATTCTAGTGAATTTCTTGTAGATATGTATAGTGAATTGAAAAAGGTTTCAAAAAGAAACAAAGAGATGAAGTTCAAAATTGAAAATTTATTGAAGGAGAATTCAAAATTATTTTACAATAACAAAAAATTGAATCCATTGATTGTTTAAATATTAAGAAGTTTTAAATGTTTCTTTGCAAAACATATCTCTTGAGAACAAATCACTTTGTGCCAAAATATCTTCACTAGAGAAAATGATTGCAAATCATGATAGTTTGAAAAAGAAAATTGATGATCTCACCTTATGTGTTGAAAAATTTACAAATGGTAGAGATAATCTTGGTAAAATTCTTGGATATCAAAGATCCCCTTTTGTCAAAAATGGTCTCGGGTACAATCATATGAATAATGTTTCAAAATACAAAAATTACTTTGTTAAAGCTACATCTTCCTATATGCTTCATTCATGTTGTACCTATTGTGGTAGAAATGGTCACAAGGACACTAGGTGTTTTGTGAAAAGAAAGGTTGAGAGCTGTGTTAAGACCATTTAGAGATCTAAGGAAATTATCACTCACCACCCTGGACCCAAGAAAATGTGGGTACCAAAAGTCACTTTCTCTCATTTGTTATAGGTACATGTTCCCTCAAGATCAAGTGCTACCAAATGGTTTCTTTATAGTGGATGCTCAAGACATATGTGGAGAATGATTCACTCATTAGTGAACTTCAAGCCACAATTGAATGATTTGTCATATTTGGTGACAAGAAGAAAGGAAGAATTCTTGGAGTAGGTAATATTGGTAAAGGATCTTCCCCTCTCATTAAAAAGTTTTACTCATTGATGACTTGAAATATAATTTGCTTAGCATTAGTCACTTATGTGACAATGGATTCAAGGTTGAGTTTAAATGTGATACATGTACCATTCTTGATAGTGTAAATGAAAAAATCATTTTTGTTGCAAATAGAGTTGGGAATGTATATGTGTTATATCTTGATGAACTTGTTGCCAATGATGTTAAATATCTTGTCGTTCATGGTAATGATGGTTTTCTTTGGCATAGATGATTAGGTTATGTGAGCATGGATTTGTTGAACAAACTTTCTTCTCAAGATTTGGTTAGAGGATTGCCAAAAATGCGTTTTGAGAAAAATCGTCTTTGTAATGCATGCCAATATGGAAAACAAACAAAAACATCTTTCAAACCCAAGAAAATGGTTTCAACATCAAGACCCCTTGAACTTGTTCATGTGAATTTATTTGGACCAATGAGGACCACTAGTCTTGGTGGTAAGAGGTATGCATATGTAATTGTTGATGATTTTTCAAGATTCACTTGGGTACTCTTTTATCACAAAAAGATGAAGCATTTCATGAATTTGTGAAACTTTTCAAAAAGGATCAAACCTCCCTTGATTGCAAATTGATTTCTATTAGAAGTGATAATGGGAGAGAATTCTTCAATTAAGATTTTACAAAACTTTGCGAAGAAAATGGGATAGTTCAAAACTTTTTGGCTGCCAAAAAACCTAAACAAAGTGTGGTTGTTGAAAGAAAAATTCGTACTTTACAAGAAATTGCTAGGTGTATGCTTTGTGAAAATTCTTTGCAATAATATTTTTTGGCTGAAGCTGTAATCACCGCATGCTATGTTATTAATAAAGTTCTTTGAGGCCATTTTTTAGAAAAACAGCTTTTGAACTTCTATTTGGTAGAATGCCCTCTATTTCCTATTTCAAAGTGTTTGGTTGCAAGTGCTTTATATTGAATATGCGTAACAACTTGAAAAAATTGATAGAAAAGCAAATGAAGGTATATTCCTTGGTTATTCCTCTAAAAAGAAAGATGATAAAGTTTACAATAAAAGAACTTTATATCTTGAGAAAACCATACACGTGAGTTTTGATGAGTCTAACATCTAAAAGGATAGAAAAGATGATGATGATGTAGGTACATTCGTGAATGATAATCAAACTCATCTCCAAGCTCCAACCTTGGAAGATCATGCCAATGAAGAAGAGATGATTGAGCAAGAATAAGACAATCAACCTAGTGGTGACCAAAATCTACCAAAGGATCTAAGATATGCAAAAGACCACCCTAAGGAGCAAATCATTGGTGATGTATCTCAAGGTGTTAGAACAATACGGTACTTCATTGACAACTTTGCACTTTTATCTCAAATTAAGCCTAAAAATATTGATGATGCATTATGTGATAATTTTTGGATTGCTGCTATGCAATACAAATTAAATCAATTTGAAAGAAACAATGTTTCTATTACTGTCCCAAGACCCCTTGATCATCCCGCTACTGGGACAAAATTTTAAGAAATAAACTTAATGAATCTTGAGAAGTTTTTAGGAATAAGGCTAGACTTGTTGCCTAATGATTCAATCAAGAAGAGGGCATTGATTATGATGAAAATTTTTCTTCGGTAGCGAGACTTGAATCTGTAAGAATGCTTTTGGAATTTACCTGCTTCAAAGGTTTTAAGTTATTTCAAATGGATGTCCAAAGTGCTTTTCTTAATGGTTTTATTGAAGAAGAGATTTATGTGGAACAACCTCCTAGTTTTTCTCATGAAAAATATCCTAACCATGTCTTCAAACTTTCCAAAGCTTTGTATGGTTTAAAACAAGCTCCTAGAGCTTGGTATGAAATATTGACTGGTTTTCTTCTTTAAAAAGGATTTTCAAGAGGTAGCGTTCACACTACTCTTTTCATAAAAACCTCTTGCAACGATGATATTTTATTTGCGCAAATATATAATGTTGATATCATGTTTAGAGCTACTAATGTTTCACTTTGTGAGGAATTTGCCAAGTTAATGCAAAGTGAATTCGAAATGAGCATGATGGGAGAACTCAACTTCTTTCTTCGGCTACAAATCAAGCAAACCAAGGATGGCACCATCATAAATCAATCCAAGTATACCAAGGAACTCTTGACGAGATTTGGAATGGACCAAGCAAAATGTAAAAGCACTCCAATGAGTTCATCAACCAAACTTGAAAAAGATGAGAATGGTAAAAATGTTGATGAAAAGGTATACAGAGGCATGATTGGTAGTTTACTTTATCTTACTACAAGTAGACCAGATATTATGTTTATTGTATGCTTATGTTCTAGATTACAATCTTGTTCTAAAGAGTCTCATTTAATTATTGTAAAATGCATTCTTTGATATTTGATTGATACACATGATTACAACCTTTGATTTTCAAAATCATCTTCCTTTGACATTGTTGCATATTCGGATGTCGACTATGTCGGATGCAAAGTTGAGCGTAAAAGTACTAGTGGTTATTGTCAATTTCTTGGTAGTTACCTTGTATCTTAGTATAGTAAGAACAAGCATTTGTGTCATTGTCTACCACCGAGGTCGAATATATCACTGCCAGTAGTTGTGCTCTAGTGCTATGGATAAGGCATACTCTACTTGATTATGGCTTAGATTTCAAATTTGTGCCCATCTTATGTGATAATACTAGTGCTATTAATTTGAGCATAAATCTCATTCAACATTCTGGAACTAAGCATATAGAGATCAAACATCATTTCATTAAAGATCATGTAGCTAAAGGTCATATTTGCTTAGACTATGTGAATACTAATGATCAAATTGTTGATATATTCACCAAGCCTTGGGCTGAAGAAATGTTTTGCTATCTTAGAAGATGTTTGGGTATTTCAAAACTCAATTACTAATGTGTGTATTGAAGTGTGGCAAAAATAGGAAAAATTCAGACGCATAATTCGGATGCATGGAGTGAAATTCGGTCGTCCAAACATCCTCCAGAAAACTCATAACAGAAAGACTCAAACTCATGACCAAAAATTTGATCGTTCGAATTTGCTAAAAACAAGAAACAGAGAAATTCGAATGCAAGTTTGGACGCAGAATTGAAAATTTGGTCGTCCAAACTTCGTGATTTCAGCAGTTATTAAACTGCTCAACTGTTCAAATCTCTTGTTTCAAGCCATCTGAATTCTCTTCCTTTTCAAAACTCACATGACACTCTCCCGTCCAAACTCAAATTCATCCAAAATTTCACTATTCTTCTTCAAAAATCACTTGATTTTCGTGTTCCCAATCCCTTATTATCTTTAAAAATCATCTTTCTCTATAGAAAATCAACATGGTTCGTTCAATCTCTTATTATCTTTAAAATTCATCCTTCTCTATAGGAGATGAAGGGCTCATTATCAACGAACCAAGGCAGGTTCACATTTCACAATCAAGTCTTGGAGTGGAACGATTCATCTCTACAAGAGTCATAGTTGAATTTGAAGAATGGAGCAAGAAAAGTATAAAGATAATCCCTAGGCATAGAGTGGATGTTGATAAACTCACCAACATGGGTAATGTGCTTTCTCTATTTTGTGAAATTGGTTGGGGTAGTTTACTTGGGTTGATGAAGATTATTATCCCTGACCTGTATATAAATTCTATGCAAATCTTAAGGAAGAAAGAATTGAGCATGTTGAGGGTAGCATGATACAATGGTATTTATCTAGAGTTTTCCAAGTTGATTTTGAAATTAATGATGCTTTAATAAATTGTATATGTGGAGTTGATGATGTTGGTGTTAGATATTATTACTCCTTGGGGTAACATTGTTTTATCCATAAGTTGTTCACCAATGAAAGATTTCAAGGGACATTTACAAATGGAAGAAGTTTTAGGTCCTCTAGAGAAAGAGAGATTAAAGCTTTTGATGCTAGAGGGTGCCATGCATCACATGATTACCACCATGATCATCCATAATTTTGAACATAAATCTTCATTTGGTAATATGCATATGGAGATTATGCTTGCCTTCCATGAACATAGAAGACTAAATTTTGGGTTCATGGCATTAAAGCATATGTTTAGTGCAAAAAGAACAGTTAACAAAGGCTTGCCTTAAGGGAGAACGTTGACAAGAATCTTCAATTATTTCAATGTCCAACTCTCAAAAAAGAGAAAATCCAATGAAAAGTGCAGAAATCTATACAAACGAGTCTCTCAAGAGAATGCAGTTAAAACTTGATGAGGACGGTGTGTAGACGATGAGAATAGCAATCCCTCTAAGTGGTAAAATGGTAGACACAAGTGGTTATGAAAAAGAGGAAGAAGAAATGGAAGTGGAAGAAGAAGAAGATAAGGAGGAGACTTTGGCTAGAGAGAGGAAGAGCAAGAAAAGAGAAGATGTATCAAGTAAGGGGGAGCAACCTCACACAGAAAGAAGACTATTTGAAGAAGAGGTCACTCAATCACATGAAAACCTTGGAAACATGTCTAGTGAGGAAGGAGTCACTAGAGGTGACACTATAGTAACCAAGGCGTTCCAAGAGGCCTTGAACAATCATGTAAAATAGATGGAGAAAATGTATAAATTCTTTGAATCTTTTGCTCCCATGGTACTAGGAAAATTGGACGGCTTGGATGCTAGGGTGAGAAATATTGAAGAGCTATTGAGGAAAAACAATCAAAGTGGTGAAAGACCTTCTATGCGTCAAGCTATGGATGACAAGAATGATAAAGGAGATGAAAAAGTCAAGAAAAAGAAAGAGGATGCTGAGAATGATAATGATGATGACGATAGTGATAGAGGTGATGATCAAGGAGGAGACTTTGAGTTTGTGGGTAGAGAAAGTGGAAGAGATGAGGGTGTTCAAGAAAAGTCACAAGAGGGAGAAAGCCAAGAAGGAAGTCTAATTGAGAAAGCCGAGATCATTTCACCATCTACCACTTCATTTGGGCAAGGAAGATTCAAGCATGTGGTTAAGAAAAGGGAAACAAGAAGATCATCTAGGTTGGCTACTACTCGTAAGCCAAACTGTATCAGCAAGGAGAAAGCAAGTGAAAGGGCCACTTCATATCAAGCTTAGGGGAGATATGGCCAGCACTACCAACAAATATGGAGTGAAGACGATGACCAAAATCAAAGACTAAGCACTCCTAAATCTCTCTCTTATTTTAGTTGTGTACTTGGTTTAGTTTATGTACTTTTATTTCATGCTTAGTTAATGTATCTAGAATAGTCCACGTATTTTCAAGTTTTGACCTTCAATGTGCCTTTCTAGTTCATGTGATTTTTTTTAAGCTCAATGATGATATCATAGTATTGAGAGATTATGTTTTCATATTTGCTTCACTTTCACTACCCTACATTTGATTGATGACAAAAGGGGGATAAATAGAAAGTGTTATGCAAAATGTAGTTTGATATCTTTGACAAAGTTGGCTACGATGAATGTGAAATATTGTCTTATTGATGTGTGTGTTAGCCCTAAGGGCAAATCATGTAGTTTTGATCAGTTTTGGTTAATGAAAAATATTGATATTGACTACTTCATATGCTATTTGTGTGATAGGATTGTTGGATTAAGAAGCAAAGAGTTATCATTGCCTTGGAGCTAAAAGTGCTGAAGACAACTCTAATATTGTCAAGGATCAAGAATATAGAGTTTGTCCAATGGATAGAAGGCTTTGAAGACTCTAGTGTAGGTTTACACTTGCTAAATAGGTATATTCTTGTAAACCCTACACTTCTTGTTTCTTGGAATCTATTGAATGCATAAGAGAGCACAAAACTTGTTTTTGAATCTTAAATGGTTTTAAGTAAACTTTTAATGATCAAGTGCTTTGATAACGATTTTTGAGTTTAAAAGATTTTATATGACTTATATTTTGATACAAAATGATTTTAAACTTATTGAGGTTGATTTTCAAATGTTTTGACAAAATTTGATCAGTTCGGACGCAAGTTCGGACGTCCAAACTGTGAACATAGTTACTGTTTTTGCATAGAAATTCGGACGTAAGTTCGGACACAAGAGGCAAAGTTCGGTCGTCCGAACTTTCCAAACAACATGTCACAGTGATGTTCGGACGAAATTTCAAACGCAGAGGATCAAGTTCTGACGTCCGAACTCCTCAGAAACTAGCGATTACTAGCCATTTTATGACTGTTAGAACTAATTTTTAAAATCTATAAAATCCATAAACTCCAAATTTTTGATAACTTTTGAATACTTGAGAAATCTAAACATCCAAAACTCATTTGAAATCTTTATAGCTCTTTTTTGTCTTGTGCTTTTAATTGATCATTCAAGATTCCAAAGACAACAAGGTAAAGTGGTGCTAACTTGTGTAATCATCTACTAAGAAGTGGAAATATCTCATCCAATCTCTATTTAATGTTGTTATCTACTAGCTCAATACAAGGTTATCTGGTAACATAAAATCTTTTTGGTAAGGGTGATCCTTGAGGTGTTGATTCAAGGTTGTTTTTAGATATAAAATGCTAGTGATATGGTGATCCTTGTTAGTAGCATTACAAAAGAAGTTGTAGGTGTAAAATCTGTGTAGGGTGAGCCTCTTGTGTAATTGATTGAATTTGAGCATATAGTGGATTTGTTAAAATCCTTGAGTGTGGACTCAAGGTAGTGGATGCAGATCTTTAAGAAGATCGAACCATTATAAATTGCTTGTGTTCTTTGCTCTTCATTGTGTATTGCTTTGTCATTGTGTTTATCACATTTACATTGAAGCAACTAAATATAATCTTTCCAAATAAAGTACATAAAACATAAAAAGGTTTCGAAAATTAGCCAAAGACCTAATTCACTCCTCCCCCCTCTTAGGTCTTTCAGTGTGCACATATAGTTGGCTTATTAAATGGTTATTATGTGCTCGTTGGCATTTTGGTTTCATGAGGTTGATGAATTTGGAAAGCATTGAAATTCGGACGCATGTCCTGAAATTCGAATGCATCCATATTTTGTTGTCAAAAAGTATCCTTTTGTTGTTTAAATTGATTCAAATTTGTTTTAATCTCATCTACTATATTTGAACAACCTTAGGGAAGCTTTATTTCAGTTTGAAAAAATATTAAGTTGAATAAATTGCAGTTCAGTTTTCAAAAAATGTTTGATTTTGGACTCATGTTGGATTTTGGACTATGATAGTCCAAAATCAAACATTTTTGAAAACTGAGCATAATCTAAGGGGGAGCCTTGCTAACTATTTCTAACCTTTAAAACTTCTCTTAGAAGTATTTTTATGTTTGCTTAAATGCTATATCTTCTAGTTTGATGGAAGGAAGGTGGTTTATGGAGGTTGATTTACAAGAATTTTCAAACATTTTCAAGTCAAACTCCCTATTAGGGGACAAGCTTTCAAGAGTGGACAAATTTATACTAATGATACTCTTAGACGAATGCAATTGGTTCTTGATGAAAATAGTGTATGGAGGACTAAAAGAGAAACCCGTCCTAGAATAGCTGAAGCTGAAGAAAGTGAGAATACTGAGGAAGAAGAAGATGTGACAGAAGCATGGGTAAGGGAAATGAAAACAAAGAGAAGGCACGATTCATCAAGTGAGGGAAAGCAACCTCCCTCCCAGAGAAGAGTTTTTGAGGAAGTGCGTACTTCTCAGTCACATTCTAGTGTTGGAGAAGTTCCTACTGATGAAGGGATTACTAGAGGAGACACCATTGTTGCTAAGGCATTCCAAGAAGCTTTGAACAATCATATTAAGGAGATGGAGAAAATGTATAAATTCTTTGAAACTTTTGCTCCTATGGTTCTTGGAAAGTTGGGTGGTTTGGAAAATAGAGTGAAGCACATTGAGGAAATATTAATGAGAAATACTTAAAGTGGTGAGGGAGCCTCTAGAACTCAAGAAGAAAAAGATGATGATAAGAGAGATGAGGAAGACAAGAACAAGGAAGAAGAAAAAGCTGATGACAGTGATAATGATAATGATAAGTGGTGATGATGATCAAGGAAATGACCGTGAGCAAGTCAGTTGAGTCACAAAGAGGAGATCAAGAGGAAAGCAACGAAACCGGAACTAGCCAAGAAGATAGTCTGATTGCAAGAGTTGAAGTGACAACACCATCCAATCCAACATTCAGCCAAGGAAGAGTCAAGCATGTGGCAATCAAGAAATGATCAAGAAAGGAATCTCCATCAACATCACAAGACTGAGCATCTCTCTCATCTTATCTCTATTTATTGCTTTATTTACTTTTAATAAGCTTAGTATGACTTATGAATAATGGTTTATGCAATTCTCTGTTTTTCTATTTATGAACTTTATAACTGTTTAATGTGGCTTTTGCAATAGTTAAGTGAAGCTCAATGATAAAATCTTAGTGTTGAGAGCTTCTTTTGTTAATGATACTTTGATCACCCCAAGCTTAATTGCTACTATCACTGGGGAGAAGAAGTTGATTTACAAAATTATGCTAAAATTGGTAGTTACTATTTCGTTGCTTCTAGTTGAATATACTAAACTCGTTGGTCTCATTTTCATTACCCCATCTTTGAGTGATGACAAAAGGAGGAGAAAGAATGATGAATGATGACTGCAATGTGATGACAATGTGATGTGTGTTTGTACTATGTGCTTGCTGTAAATGTGCTATGTATGTGTGTTATAGATTGAAATGTAAAATGAATGTGTACTGTAAAAATAATTGGCTGCATTTGAAATTTAAATTGAATATGTTATACTATGTGAGGTTTTGGTTATTTTCTGAGATTTTGGAATATGGTTAAGTTGAGATTGAAATCTTGAACTTGGTTCTTGACTTGACCTATAATTTTGGATACTTCATAAAAACAATTGAATATACGAGCTTTGTTGTTTTGCAAAGCTAAATTGAGTTCCATTGTGGCTATACATATTTGAGTACTTCTATAGTTCATTTGAAAATGCAAAATCACCTTTTCAAACTTGCTACCAAAAGATTGGACTTGAAGTTCATATGCAGACCAAAAGTTCGGATGCATCCAAACTTTTTTGCCAAAAAGGCTTTTCTATTGTTCAAATTGTTTGAAAACTATCTCAATCTTTCCTATCATATTTGAACAACATTAGGAAAAACTTATTTTCAAAAAATTTCAGCCTTCATCTCATATGTTTTAAAAGTTCGGATGCATGATTCAAAAGTTTGGATGCATGCTTCAGAAATTCGAATACATCCATATTTTGTTACCTAAAAGTGCTCTTTTCTTTTTCAAATTGATTCAAATATATTTTTATCTCTTCTACTATGTTTGAACAATCTTAGGAAAGCTTATTTTCAAAAATTGAAGCTTTCATTTCATTTATTTTACAGTTCGGGCTTGATATATCAAAATTCAGATGTATAGTATTTCAAGTCCAAACTTGTTGAAAAATGAGCACAATCTAAGGGGGAGTATTGTTAAACTTTCACAACCTTTAAAACCTCTCTTAGAAGTTTTCTTAATGCTTAAATGCTATATCTTCTATCCTAGTTGTTGGAAGGAATGAGGCAAATGGAGATTGGTTGGGTCATAGGCTCATATTGAGCCATTTAAACGTCAAAGTGCTAAATTGGTTAGTATTCATCAATGACATCAATACTTCTTTGTATTACATTATTTCAATCCATCAGATTTTGCATCAAAGTTTGTCATCATCAAAAAGGGGGAGATTGTTACACCTAAGGGCAAATCATGTAGGTTTGATTAGTTTTGATTTATGACAAACATTGATAAGGACAAATATGCTTGTATGTTGTGTGATAAGACTTTTGGATTGAGAAGGAAGCAAGTCTCATTGCCTTGGAGCTAAAAATGCTAAGGACAACTCTATTATGCTTAAAAGATCATGGATATAGAGCATGTTCTATGAATAAGAAGGCTTTGAAGAATCTAGTGTAGGGTTGCACTTGCTTAAATAGGTATATTCTTGTAAACCCTACACTTGTGTGTCTTGGAATCTATTGAATACATAAGAGAGCATAAAACTTGTTTTTGAATAATAAATGGCATTGAGTAAATCTTAATGATCAAATACTTTGGTAATAGTTTTTGAGTTCAAAAGAGTTTATATGATATATCTTTTGATCCTAAACGATTCCAACCATTTTGAGATTGATTTTCAAATATTTTCACAAAATTTGGAAAGTTTGGACGCAAGTTCGGACGTCCAAACTGTAACATTGTTACTGTTTTTCCAGAGAAGTTCGGACTAATGAACCAAAGTTCCGACTCATGAACCAAAGTTTCGACGTCCGAACTTCATTTTGAGTCATATTTACATCATTATGCTATGTCATGATTAAAATTGATTCTCAAATTGGTAACATCTTCAATTAGTATATGACATAAATCCTTCTCTGTACTTAAATTGTCTAAATCTATCACATTTTGTATCAAAGTTTGTTATCATTAAAAATGGAGAGATTGTAAGCCCTAGGGGCAAATCATGTTGTTTTGATTAATGACAAACATTGATAAGTGCAATGTCCTATGAAAATGATATTGATTAACCTTGATATGGACTAATATGCTTATATGATGTGTGATAGGATTTTTGGATTGAGGAGAATGCAAGTCTCATTGATGAACAACTCAAGAACATCAAACTGGTTAGAGTTGATTTAAGATTATTGAAGGCTTTGAAGACCTTAGTGTAGGTTTACAATGCATTATAGGTATATCTTTGTAAACCTTGATCTTGTTTGTCTTTGGAATCTAAAACCTTTGTTAGCCCTAAGCACAAATCATGTAGGTTTGATTAGTTTTGATTAATGACAAACACTGATATGGACTAATTAATATGCTACTTGTGTGATAGGATTATTGGATTAAGAAGCAATGAATTATCATTGCCTTGAAGCTAAAAATGCTAAGGACAACACTAACATGCTTAAAAGATCATAGATATAGAGCATGTCCTATGAATATAAGGCTTTAAAGACTCTAGTGTAGGGTTACACTTGCTTAAATAGGTATATTCTTGTAAACCCTATACTTGTTTGTCTTGGAATCTATTGAATGCATAAGAGAGCACAAAACTTGTTTTTGAATCATAAATGGCTTTGAGTAAAATCTTAATGATCAAATGCTTTGGTAACGATTTTTGTGTTTAAAAGAGTTTATATGATATACCTTTTGATACTAAATGATTCCAAACATTTTTGAGATTGATTTTCAAATGTTTTCACAAAATATGGAAAGTTCGGACGCAAGTTCAGACGTAAAAAATATGACATATTTACTATTTTTCAGAGAAGTTCGGACGAAAGTTCGGACGCATGAGCCAAAGTTCGGACGTCCAAACTTTTCCAGACAACATGTCACAGTGATGTTCGGACAAAAGTTCGAACGCAGAGGAGCAAGTTCGGACGTCCGAACTTCTCTGAAACTAGCCGTTACTAGCTGTTTCATAGCTGTTGAAACTAATTTTTAAACTCTATAAAAGCCATAAACTCAAGAATTTTTGAAAGTTTTGAATCACTGAGAAATCTTAATATTCTAAATCATTTGCAAACATTATAGCTCTCTTTTGTCTTGTGCTTTCAATTGATCATTCAAGATTCCAAAGACAACAAAGTAAAGTGGTGCTATAGTGTGTAATCATCTACCAAGAAGTGGTAACATCTCATCCATTCTTCATTTTATTCTGTTTTTCTACTTGCTCAAAACAAGGTTATCTTGTAACGTAAAATCCTTTTGCAATAGAGGTTTTGAGAATAAAACCATTGTGTGGTGAGCCTCTTATGTAATTATTGAACTTGAAAATATAGTAGATTGTTTGAAATCCTTGAGTGTAGACTCAAGGTAATGGAGGTAGATCTTAAGAAGATTAAACCACTATAAATTGCTTGTGTTCATTGCACTTAATTTGTTTGTTGCTTTGTTATTGATTTTATCATTCTCTCATTGAGTTAAGTAATCATAATTTGCACCAACTAAGTTTATAAAGGAAATAGTTTTTGAAAATTAGCCAAAGACCTAATTTACCCCCCTCTTAGGTCTTTCAATTGGTATAAGAGCAAGGGCTTCTTGGTGTGGTTGTACTACCTAGAAGTTAAGATCTTATGGCTAATATTTCAAATTTACCTTATTTGGAAAGTTCCTCCACAAAAAGACCTTCTTTGTTTAATGGAACAAATTACGCATTTTGAAAATCTAGAATTAAGATATATATTTATTCTATTAACTTTGATTTGTGGAATATCATTGAGAAAGGTCCTTATGTGCCAATGAAAATGAGTGCTGATGGAACTACTCAAGAGCCAAAACACATAGATGAATTTGATGAGAATGATTCAAAGAAAATGGCTTTGAATTATCAAGCTATGAACATTTTAAGCTGTGCACTAGATGTAACTGAATATAATCAAGTTAGTGGATGTGACACTGCCCATGATATGAGGAGATTACTTCAAGTGACACATGAAGGTACGAATCAAGTAAAGTAGTCAAAGCTTGCTATGCTAGTTAGGACTATGAGCTATTTACCATGAAGCAAGGTGAGAATATTAGTGATATGTTTACAAGATTTACTAACATTTTTAATTGTCTGAAAGCTTATGGGAAGAACTATACAATTGGAGAGCAAAATAGAAAAATCTTGGATGCTTTACCTAAATCATGGCAACCAAAGATACTTTCTATTGAGGAATCAAAAGATTTAAAAACTCTTCAACTTGAAAAGCTTATTGGTTCACTGCTTACACATGAAATGAAGGTGAGAAGATTGAATGATATTGAAGATGATGAAAAGGGAAGAAAATGAGTTGTACTCAAGACATCAAATCATTCTAGTGAAAAAGAAGAATCATCAAGTGAAGAAGATGGAAACAGTGGAGAAGAAGAGATTATGGATGTAAGAAAATTCAAGAGATTCTATAAAAAGGAATTTTTCAAGAAAGGGAGAAAACCAATCAAGAAGAGTGGACAGTCATCATCTTTTAAACCTCACTGTTTTGAATGCAAAAGTACAGAACATCTTGTTGCTAATTGTCCTAAAGTTCTAGAAAGGGAAAGAGACAACAAACTCAAAAAAAAATCCACCAAGAAAGGAAAGGGACTAGCCGGTACTTGGATCAACAAGAAAGTGAAAATGACAGTGAAGGAAAAGCCAACATATGCTTTATGGCAATTGATGATGAGGTACAATCTACACCTTCTATTTCTACTTACTATGATAAAGATGTTGATCCTAGTGATTTGCTTGTTGAAATGTATGGAGAACTGAAAAAGGCTTCAAAAAGGAAAATAGAACTGAAGACCAAATTAATGAGTTATTAAATAAGAATTCAAAATTATGTTTTGAAAATGGAAAAATTCTTGAGACTATTAACTGTCTAAACATAGAAAAAAATTTTAAATGTAACCATTCAAAACATATCTCTCGAAAATAAAGATCTTTGTACAAAAATCATATCTTTAAAAGCAATGCTTAGTGATCATGAGATATTGAAAAAGAAAGTTAATGATCTTACATTATGCATTGAGAAATTTACATATGGAAGAGAAAATTTAAATAAATTACTTTGTTATCAAAGATCATCATATGCAAAAATTGGTCTTGGTTATACTCATGAAAGTTATGCTTCAAAATATAAAAACTTCTCAGCTAAAGAAACTTTTAATTCAATGTCTTATACTTGTTGTACATATTTTGGTAGGCATGGACACAAAGTGTCAAAATGTTATGTGAAAAGAAAAATAGAAATTGGTGTTAAAACTATTTGGAGAATCAAATGAACTTTCACTAACCCCCTTGGACCCAAGAAAATGTGGGTACCAAAAGTCACCTTTGCTAATATTGTGTAGGTTCGTTTTGCTCCAAGATCGAGTGCCACTAAGTGGTTTATTGATAGTGGCTGTTCAAGACACAAGACAGGAAATGCCTCACTTGTTAGTGAACTTCAAGCTACAAGTGAAGGTTTTGTGACATTTGGTGACAAGAAGAAGAGAAGAATACTTGGAATTGGTAATATTGGTAATGGTTCCTTACCTCTTATTAAGCAAGCACTACTTATTGATGGTTTAAAATATAACTTGCATAGTATTAGTCAATTATGTGACAATGCTTGCAAAGTTTAGTTTAAATGTGACACATGTACTATTCTTGATAGTATAAGTAACAAGACTATTTTTGTTGCCAATCGAGTTGGAAATGTATATGTACTATATCTTGATGAACTTATTGCACATGATATTAAATGTCTTGCTATTCATGATAACGATGGATATCCTTGACATAGAAGATTAGGTCATGTGAGTATGGGATTGTTGAACAAACTTTCATCACAAGAATTGGTTAGAGGACTGCCAAAAATGAATTTTGACAAAACTCGTATTTGTGATGCTTGTCAATATGGAAAACAATCAAAAACATCTTTTAAACCAAAGAAAATGGTTTCTACATCAAAACTTCTTGAACTTGTTCATATGGACTTGTTTGGACCAATGAGAACTACTAGTCTAGGTGGTAAAATATATGTATATGTGATTGTTGATGATTTTTCAAGATTTACATGGGTAATCTATCTAGCTCAAAAGGATGAAACCTTTCATGAATTTATTAAACTTTTGAAAAAGGTTCAAGTTTCTCTTGGATGCAAATTGATATCCATTAGGAGTGATAATGGAAGAGAATTTTGCAATCAAGATTTTTCAAAATTTTGTGATGAATATGGCATTACACATAATTTTTCAGCTGCCAAAACACCTCAACAAAATGGTGTTGTTGAAAGGAAAAATAGAACTTTAAAAGAGATGGCTAGATCAATGTTGTGTGAAAACTCTTTACCAAAATATTTTTGGGCTGAAGCTGTAAACACTGTTTGCTATGTAATGAATAGAGTTCTCTTAAGACCTTTCATACGAAAAACACATTTTGAACTCCTATTTGATAAAACTCCTTCAATTGTTTATTTTAAGGTATTTGGCTGTAAATTTTTTATCTTAATTACTCATGACATTTTAGGAAAATTTGATAGAAAATCAGATGAAGGTATATTTCTTGGTTATTCATCAAATAAAAAGGCATATAGAGTTTATAATAAAAGAACATTGTGTGTTGAAGAAACTATCCATGTGACATTTGATGAATCTAACATTTATCTTGAAAGAAGAAATGAAGATGATGTAGGTTCTTCAATAATGGATAATCAAACTCATTATCAAGCACTAACTTTGGAAGAACATGCCAAAGAAGAAGAAATAATAGAGCAAGAACAAGATGGTCAACCAAGCAATGATCAAGAACTTCCAAAGGATCTAAGATATGCAAGATGACATCCTAAGGAGCAAATCATTGGTGATGTCTCCCAAGGAGTTAAAACAAGGAGGTACTTTATTGACAACTTTGCTCTTTTATCACATATTGAACCTAAAAACATTGATGATGCATTGTGTGATGACTTTTGGATTATTGCCTTGCAAGATGAGCTAAATCAATTTGAAAGAAACAAATTTTGGACTCTTGTTCCAACACCTCTTAATCATTCTATAATTGGTAGAAAATGGGTATTTAGAAACAAATTAAATGAACAAGGAGAAGTTGTTTGAAATAAAGCTAGACTTGTTGCTCAAGGATTTAATCAAGAAGAGGGTATTGATTATGATGAAACTTTTGCTCCTGTAGCTAGACTTGAGTCTATAAGAATACTATTAGCTTATGTCAGTTTTAAAGGTTTTAAACTATTTCAAATGGATGTCAAAAGTGCATTCCTAAATGGTTTTATTGAAGAAGAAATGTATGTGGAACAACCACCTGGTTTTATTCATGAAAAGTTTCCTAATCATGTTTTCAAGTTAACCAAAGCTTTGTATGGATTAAAAAAAGCTCCTAGAGCTTGGTATGAAGGATTGAGTGGATTTCTTCTTTCAAAAGAATTTTCAAAAGGAAAAGTTGACACAACTCTATTTATAAAAAATTATTACACTAATGATCTCTTACTTGTGCAAATTTATGTTGGTGATGTTATTTTTGGTGCTACTAATACATCTCTTTGTGATGAGTTTGCTAAATTAATGCAAAATGAATTTGAAATGAGCATGATGGGAGAACTTAATTTCTTTCTTGTACTACAAATTAAGCAAACTAAGGATGGAGTCTTTATAAATCAAGCAAAGTACACCAAAGAGCTTTAGAAAAGATTTGGAATGGATCAAGCAAAAGGGATAAGCACTCCAATGAGCTCATCAACTAAACTTGATAGAGATGAGAAGGTAAAAATGATGATGAAAAGATATATAGAGGTATGGTTGGAAGTTTACTTTATTTCACAGCAAGTAGACCAGATATTATGTTTGTTGTATGCTTATGTGCTAGATTTCAATCTTGTCCTAAAGATTGATACACATTACTATGGTCGTTGGTTTTCAAAATCTTCATCGTTTGATCTTATTGGATATTCATATGATGATTTTGCTGGATGTAGAGTGGAACATAAAAGTACTAGTGGTCATTGTCAATTTCATGGTAGTTATATTGTGTCATGGTACAGTAAAAAACAAGCATGTGTGTCTTTGTCCACTGCAGAAGCTGAATATATTGCAGCTGGTAGTTGTTGTGCTCAACTATTATGAATGCAGCATACACTACTTGATTATGGTCTTAAATTCAATTGTGTACCTATACTATGTGATAATACTAGTGCTATCAATTTAAGCATAAATCCCATTCAGCATTCTAGGACTAAGCATATTGAGATTAAGCATCATTTTATTCGTGATCATGTTGCTAAAGGATATATAAGTTTGAACTATGTGAATACAATGATCAAATTGCTGATATTTTTATCAAGCCTTTGGCTGAAGAAAGGTTTAATCATCTAAGAATATTTTTAGGAATCTCAAAATTTAATCACTAATGAGTGCATTGAAGTTTATCAAAAAACAGGAAAAGTTCAGATGCACAATTCGGATGCATTGAGTGAAATTGCAATGTCCAAACTTTATCCAGAAAATTCTGGACAGAAAAGTTCGGACGCATGTTCAGACGCATGACAGAAAGTTCGGACATCCAAACTTTTCAGAAAGTTCAGCCAAAGGCTTGATAAAAATATCATTGTATGTTAAGAATGCAGCCAATAAAGCTTTACCATATGGGAGACTTTTAACAAGAATTTTCAAACATTTTCAAGTCAAACTCCCTATTAGGGGACAAGCTTTCAAGAGTGTACAAATTTATACTAATGATACTCTTAGACGAATGCAATTGGTTCTTGATGAAAATAGTGTATGGAGGACTAAAAGAGAAACCCGTCCTAGAATAGCTGAAGCTGAAGAAAGTGAGAATACTGAGGAAGAAGAAGATGAGACAGAAGCATGGGTAAGGGAAATGAAAACAAAGAGAAGGCACGATTCATCAAGTGAGGGAAAGCAACCTCCCTCCCAGAGAAGAGTTTTTGAGGAAGTGCGTACTTCTCAGTCACATTCTAGTGTTGGAGAAGTTCCTACTGATGAAGGGATTACTAGAGGAGACACCATTGTTGCTAAGGCATTCCAAGAAGCTTTGAACAATCATATTAAGGAGATGGAGAAAATGTATAAATTCTTTGAAACTTTTGCTCCTATGGTTCTTGGAAAGTTGGGTGGTTTGGAAAATAGAGTGAAGCACATTGAGGAATATTAATGAGAAATACTTAAAGTGGTGAGGGAGCCTCTAGAACTCAAGAAGAAAAAGATGATGATAAGAGAGATGAGGAAGACAAGAACAAGGAAGAAGAAAAAGCTGATGACAGTGATAATGATAATGATAGTGGTGATGATGATCAAGGAAATGACCGTGAGCAAGCTGTTGAGTCACAAAGAGGAGATCAAGAAGAGCACCAAACTGGAACTAGCCAAGAAGATAGTCTGATTGCAAGAGTTGAAGTGACAACACCATCCAATCCATCATTCAGCCAAGGAAGAGTCAAGCATGTGTCAATCAAGAAATGATCAAGAAAGGAATCTCCATCAACATCACAAGACTGAGCATCTCTCTCATCTTATCTCTATTTATTGCTTTATTTACTTTTAATAAGCTTAGTATGACTTATGAATAATGGTTTATGCAATTCTCTGTTTTTCTATTTATGAACTTTATAACTGTTTAATGTGGCTTTTGCAATAGTTAAGTGAAGCTCAATGATAAAATCTTAGTGTTGAGAGCTTCTTTTGTTAATGATACTTTGATCACCCCAAGCTTAATTGCTACTATCACTGGGGAGAAGAAGTTGATTTACAAAATTATGCTAAAATTGGTAGTTACTATTTCTGTTGCTTCTAG
Source organism: Rauvolfia tetraphylla (assembly GCA_030512225.1). NCBI lineage: Eukaryota > Viridiplantae > Streptophyta > Magnoliopsida > Gentianales > Apocynaceae > Rauvolfia > Rauvolfia tetraphylla. The sequence goes on along the minus strand of JAJQKT010000024.1, from coordinate 4,833,995 downwards.
TTGAATATACTAAACTGTTGGTCTCATTTTCATTACCCCATCTTTGAGTGATGACAAAAGGAGGAGAAAGAATGATGAATGATGACTGCAATGTGATGACAATGTGATGTGTGTTTGTACTATGTGCTTGCTGTAAATGTGCTATGTATGTGTGTTATAGATTGAAATGTAAAATGAATGTGTACTGTAAAAATAATTGGCTGCATTTGAAATTTAAATTGAATATGTTATACTATGTGAGGTTTTGGTTATTTTCTGAGATTTTGGAATATGGTTAAGTTGAGATTGAAATCTTGAACTTGGTTCTTGACTTGACCTATAATTTTGGATACTTCATAAAAACAATTGAATATACGAGCTTTGTTGTTTTGCAAAGCTAAATTGAGTTCCATTGTGGCTATACATATTTGAGTACTTCTATAGTTCATTTGAAAATGCAAAATCACCTTTTCAAACTTGCTACCAAAAGATTGGACTTGAAGTTCATATGCAGACCAAAAGTTCGGATGCATCCAAACTTTTTTGCCAAAAAGGCTTTTCTATTGTTCAAATTGTTTGAAAACTATCTCAATCTTTCCTATCATATTTGAACAACATTAGGAAAACTTATTTTCAAAAATTTCAGCCTTCATCTCATATGTTTTAAAAGTTCGGATGCATGATTCAAAAGTTTGGATGCATGCTTCAGAAATTCGAATACATCCATATTTTGTTACCTAAAAGTGCTCTTTTCTTTTTCAAATTGATTCAAATATATTTTTATCTCTTCTACTATGTTTGAACAATCTTAGGAAAGCTTATTTTCAAAAATTGAAGCTTTCATTTCATTTATTTTACAGTTCGGGCTTGATATATCAAAATTCAGATGTATAGTATTTCAAGTCCAAACTTGTTGAAAAATGAGCACAATCTAAGGGGGAGTATTGTTAAACTTTCACAACCTTTAAAACCTCTCTTAGAAGTTTTCTTAATGCTTAAATGCTATATCTTCTATCCTAGTTGTTGGAAGGAATGAGGCAAATGGAGATTGGTTGGGTCATAGGCTCATATTGAGCCATTTAAACGTCAAAGTGCTAAATTGGTTAGTATTCATCAATGACATCAATACTTCTTTGTATTACATTATTTCAATCCATCAGATTTTGCATCAAAGTTTGTCATCATCAAAAAGGGGGAGATTGTTACACCTAAGGGCAAATCATGTAGGTTTGATTAGTTTTGATTTATGACAAACATTGATAAGGACAAATATGCTTGTATGTTGTGTGATAAGACTTTTGGATTGAGAAGGAAGCAAGTCTCATTGCCTTGGAGCTAAAAATGCTAAGGACAACTCTATTATGCTTAAAAGATCATGGATATAGAGCATGTTCTATGAATAAGAAGGCTTTGAAGAATCTAGTGTAGGGTTGCACTTGCTTAAATAGGTATATTCTTGTAAACCCTACACTTGTGTGTCTTGGAATCTATTGAATACATAAGAGAGCATAAAACTTGTTTTTGAATAATAAATGGCATTGAGTAAATCTTAATGATCAAATACTTTGGTAATAGTTTTTGAGTTCAAAAGAGTTTATATGGTATATCTTTTGATCCTAAATGATTCCAACCATTTTGAGATTGATTTTCAAATATTTTCACAAAATTTGGAAAGTTTGGACGCAAGTTCGGACGTCCAAACTGTAACATGGTTACTGTTTTTCCAGAGAAGTTCGGACTCATGAACCAAAGTTCCGACTCATGAACCAAAGTTTCGACGTCCGAACGTTTCCAGACAACATGTCACAGTGAAGTTCGGGCGAAAGTTCGTATGCAGATGAGCAAGTTCAGACGTCCGAACTTCCCTGAAACTAGTCGTTACTAACCATTTTATAGTTGTTGAAACTAAATTTTAAACTCTATAAAAGCCATAAACTCTAGAATTTTTGTAAGTTTTGAAATTCTGAGAAATCTTAACATTCTAAATCATTTGCATACATCAAAGCTCTCTTTTGTCTTGTGCTTTCAATTGATCATTCAAGATTCCATAGACAACCAAGTGAAGTGGTGCTATATTGTGTAATCATCTACCAAGAAGTGGTAACACCTTATCCATTCTTCATATTATTCTGTTTTTATACTTGCTCAATACAAGGTTATCTTGTAACGTAAAATCCTTTTGGTAAGGGTGAGTTATAGACTAGATTAACCAAGGTTATAGTGTAAAATCCGTGTGTGGATGAACATTGATTAGATTGTTCTTTAGGTTGTTTTTAGATATAAAATCATTGTGGAAGGGTGAGCCTTGTTTGTAGAATTGCAATAGAGGTTGTGAGAGTAAAACCATTGTGTGGTGAGCCTCTTTTGTAATTGTTGAACTTGAGCATTTAGTAGATCGTTTGAAATCCTTGAGTGTAGACTTAAGGTAGTGGAGGTAGATCTTGAGAAGATCGAACCACTATAAATTGCTTGTGTTCATTGCACTTAATTTGTTTATTGCTTTGTTATTGATTTTATCATTCTCTCATTGAGTTAAGTAATCATAATTTGCACCAACTAAGTTTATAAAGGAAACATTTTTCAAAAATTAGCCAAAGACCTAATTCAACCCTCCCCTTAGGTCTTTCAAATACAATTATAGGAAATGTCGATGGAAATATATAAATATAGAGGTAGATTATGTATATTATATTATTTTAATTCAACCTTCATTTATAAATAGTTGTAAAGTAGACTTCTCTCTCCTTAACTAGCGAGAGGTAACAAAAGATACAAACTGATCAAACACATATATGAGCCCCTCCATGAGCTAACTCTGAAGTGAATTCTAGAATCATTGTTCTGATCCATGGTTTAAGTCATCTGAAAATAAACATTAAAAAACATGTGTCAGCTGGAAAGCTTAGTAAGTTCACGTGTGTGCCAGTGTGTTTCAAAAATAGGAGACTTTAAAAATATTAAGCTAGATGCGTATGCGTAATAGCTCAAAAGTATTTTTATATTCATATAAGTTTCCTTGTTCCAAAATAATGTACAAATCTCATGGTCAGGTTTTGGGCTTAGCTGGAAAGTCTAAGCTAATCAAGACACATCAGCATAGCTCCTCAAACTAAATTTCTCAAAAATGGCAAATATTAATATTCTGGCTCAACGGTAGAATTATCGGAGTCAATAACGGGGTCATCAGGACTCAAAGTCCAGCATCCTGTAGTCAATACCAGACACCAGGACAAATATTCAATTCCACAGACTACCTTATACCTCCCCAAACATAGACCAGGCTGAAGATTTTTGGGGTACCTACTAGTCTAACCCTAGTGATCAATCTCAACATTAAGCCCCTCTTGACTCATTGTCAAATGACAACAAATAGATAAACGCAGTACCAGTTGGGCCACGCCCTCCTTGACATACTACGTCCCCTTTCAAGTGGATCCACAATTTAGAGTCTGTGCATTCAACGCCAGCAGAAGAGGCCCTAGTATGGGAGATTAGCCATGTACAGTGTGTGACTCATGGGCCTGGCAGCATCCCTTGCCAACTACTTGACAACCGTCCCCGCTATGCCAAAATGGATATCTCAAGTTAACTATGAATATTTAGGCTCATGCTCATATATAGATCACAAGTTGTATAGCTATCCCATGTGGGATCTTAAAGGTATCACATTTACCCTTCTTAAGGCCCTAGCGTTCCTACTAGGCACCCCTAGAACTAAACCATGGTGTGAGACTCTAGAGGTGGCTCCCACCGTGCATGGCGTAGTATTTAGTTCTCACATGTCAGGTAATCGCTCTTATACCAACGGTGAAACCTCCAACCCCTCCGCTAGGTTAATGTAATACCCCCAAGATCCTAGATAGAATAGCTATAAAACTTGTGATCTGTATATGAGCATAGGCTTAAGTATCCATAGTTAACTTGGGATATCTATTTTGGTATAGCAAGATGAGGACGGTTGCTCAGTAGTTGATCGTGGGTTCTGTCAGGCCCATGAGTAGCGCATTCATGCCTGCGGGCATGGGGCGTGACATTATGGTATCAAGCGGTTACCAGATGTGTGAGAGCTAAATGATAAACCATGCACGGTGAGAGCCACCTCTGGAGTCTCATACCTAGTTTGGTCCTGGGGACACCTAATGGGGATGCTAGGGCCTTAAGTGGAGGTGAATGAGATATCTCCAAGATCCCACGTGAGATAGTTATAAAACTTGTGACCTGTATATAAACATGGGCCTAAGTATCAATAGTTAACTTAGGATATCTATTTTGGCATTGCGAGGACGATTGCCAAGCAGTTGGCCATAGGTGCTGCCAAGCCTATGAGTCTCGCACTCGAGCCCACGAGGGCGAGGCGTGACAAAGATGCTGCTATGGCTGCCACAATTTGATTAGTTTTACCATCAATGTTTCATAGTCTATGTACGTGGCACATAAAACAAAATGCACAGAAAAATCTATCCCGTCTGTATACCCCGTAATTTTTTGATAAATTTTACTATTTATTGTATGATATCGATGATGAAGAGGGGCTTGATGTCATTTGGGGTTAGATGATTGAGCAGTATTTCCCAACGAGCCTCATAAATAGTTGGAAAAGATTCATACAGTATGTAGTAATGCTTAGCGGCTTGAATTAAACAGCATTTCACGGTCATAATAGTCACTACACAGCTGAGCAAATCTGTAATTGGATTATCAGAGGTTATCTATAATCGGATCATAACCTAATACAGTTCTTCGGGCACTTCAACAGAATGGTTGAGAGTAGACATGAGGCAGAGAAGATACATAGTTTTCATGTCAATGACAGGTTACCGAACAATTGTTCTAGACACTCTGAATAATTGTGCTACAACTTCAAATAATTATTATTATCAGTGTCAGAAAAATTACTGTATTTATTGAAACATAAGTGTTCTTGTTGGCTTCGTGCCAAGTTGCCGAACAAATGTTCATGACACTATGAATAATTGTTCTGCTACTTCGAACAATTATTTTTATCACTGCTAGACTAATTATTGTATTTGTTGAGATATGACTGTTCCTATTGGTTTCGTGAAAGGTTGCCGAACAACCTTTTTACGAGTAGTCCAATGGCACGAAATGTTGCAGAATAGTATACCCCTAAGTGTTTGCTATGTTTAAAGAACTTTTTCGTGTGATGTTCGAGTACATGATGAAGGTGGTGGCAAAAAATAACGATATCCAAGGATGATGTTTGTTGTTTTCAAGCATCTCGGCTACGACGAAGAAAGATGGTTGGATGTACACATCATGCGGGTTGATCCAGCCATTCCAACTCTTGAGTGCACATGCAGCTTGTTCGAGATAGTTGGAATCTTTTGTAGACATATTCTTAAGGTGATGGACATGCTCAAATCTATGGCAATAGCAAAATAAAGACACTCCCTGAACAATACATTATGTGCAAGTGGACCAAGAGAGTCAAGCATGGTTTGGACCTCCCAATTACAAGAAATATTGGAGAAAACATTCTACTTATAGTGAGTGATACAGATATTTGACCGGGCAGATGGTTCTATTGGCAACGTGCGTTTGCATAAAGGATGACATGTATGGCGTTGTTGTGGATGAGTTGGATGCCATGATCTGCCGTGTGAAGCAGGCCCTTGCCTTCTCAGGCAGAAATATTGCTGGTCAAAAAGACTTGTCGTCTGGACTGGGTAAAACAATTGTTTTGTTGCAAGAACAATTATTCTATATACACAAGAATTGTGCACGCATGGGGGTCCGGGTTTTTAACAATTGTTCTCCCATGCAGCTGTTACTCAGTCAAGGGTTGCAGAAGACTCAGCGCCACTGGCCAAGATAATCAAATGCAGGGAGAATCTAAATCGATCATGGAAGAGGTTGAAGAGCTTGCTGGAACAGGCAAGACAAAGGAAAAATGCAGCCTTGAAAAGGCAGCATAGTAGGCAAAAAACTTTAGTTGAACCACACGAAGGCACTTCCAATGCAAGTGTGAACCGGCGTACATGTTGCTATATTAACTTGCAACTTTCTCTGTAAAGTGTAAAGTATTATAACTATTATTAAAGATATGTGTATCATTACAATTTTTAACATCTCTAATTGAACAATTTTTCAAGGTGTCGAAAAACAATTGTTCCATAAATCTGAACAATTGTTCTTCTTAGCTATTGCAAATAATACTAAGTGTTGACCTTTTCAATTAATCCCGTAAGGTGCAAACATGCATGAACAATTATTCAACAGATTACCTCAAATAAATATTCAAGGTGTCGAAAAAATCATTTTTCCATAAATCTAAACATTTGTTATTCTTAGCTATTGCAATTAATACGAAGTGTTGACCTTTTCAATTGATCTCGTTAGGAGCACAGTATTATAACAATTATGCAAGAGACTGCCTCAAACAATTATTACAGTGAAGCAGAACAATTGTTCTAGTAATGTAAAATAGTTAAGTTTAATGAACATCTAATCATCTTCCTCGCTCTCGCTTTGCCCCTTTCCTGCTACCCCTTGGCATGGAGGCAATCCCAAGATCGCCTTCCAGGCTTTTGCCTTGTTCATCACATCTTCTAAAATTGTGCTCTCCTTTTGCAACAGAAGACGTGCAACTATCTTTCGCCTACCACACTCGATGTGGTCCCCTTTTACCCATAGGGCAAAGCATTTTTGTACGATGTGCCAATCCAAGTTTCCATCATCTAGATAACAAAAATGCCTCAACTGCACGCATCCAGTTGAATGAGCAAGTTTGGGATGTCCCAGGTAAATTCCATTATATCCATCTACAAGTCACTACATTTATTGAACTAGGCTACAAAGTACTTCATCAACACCTCCCCGATAGGCTGATGCACATCGTCGAACACCTCATTACACTACATGCTATTAAGACACAAGAACTTTTTTGATGGAACATTGGCAATAAACAAGAAGAATGCTCCGCATGGCATATGGGGAAAAAGAATTGAAGCTAACAAAATCATCCAAAAATGAGGGCATCAACCTATACTTCATGAACAATTGTGATATTCTAAATTTTTCTTCCAACAATGATTAGAAGAACAATAAATGGCTTACAAGTTCATAGGAGGTAAGGTTGAACAAATTATCTTATTGGAGATAATCCCAGTCGCTCAATAAATTAAAGACCTTGCTTTCCATGTCTGTGACCGAATGATTGGTGCTTTTGTTCACATCGTTGAGTGTTCATCTCTGCAAAAATCAGAACAATTGTTCAAGAATAATTGTTCAATAGGAATATCTGAAGAAACAAAGACAGAACAACCAAGTAAAACACTTACAGCAAGGTGTGTCGTGAAACAAAACCCTTAACCACCCCACTTTTTAACTGCTTTCGATTCAACAAATGTCCAAAAGCATCTACAACGGAAGTATACAAATATCCACAGGGTCTATTTCCTTCCAAAGCCAAACACATAAGCAATTGGACCCCGTCATCAAACACATTCAAGCCACTGCATGTGTATAATACTTGTTCGGTCAACAATTATTTTTGGTCCAGAACAACATAATAATTGTTCAAAAAGATCCAGGTAGGAGATGTACAATTGCCTTGATCAACCTTCTAGTCTTGGTTGTCCCCTGGCCCTTGACAACCTTGCCAATTTGTAGACCAGGGAGAACAAGTTTCGTTCCTCCCACAACATTACCTTTTACTATTAGCTTGTTATCTGGTTCCATCTCCTCTATTCCAGTCACCACCTCGACAACGATCTTTTCATCAATCTTTTCTTCCTCTCCTTGACCAGATTTTACTACAGGGATGGAATGAAAATGACTAACAATTATTCAACAGAAACGATAATAATTATTCTCCGCACAAGGAACAATTATGCAGAAGTGTAGACTCACCATGTCTTTTTTCTTTGCCTTTCCTCCTGCAAGAGCAACGATGGGGTTTGTAACCTACATCCTTTTCTGATATCTGCAACAATTGATCATCAAAGAGCAGAAAGGCCTTAGCTTTTAAATAGTAGTGTGCGATGACAGCCTCTACAACATCCGTCATCATGTTTGTCAGACCATCAAAGTCTATCTTGACAAGAGCTTTCAAGATCTTCTTATGATCCAAATGATGTTGCAGTGATTCATTCACGGCAACGATGGAAGAAGTCTTGCACCAAAACTGAAACCTGCCCCTCAATATTTGCTTAGCCGGAAGTAAGAGGATGAAGGAGATGAGATCGTGCTGGACAAACTTGTGTCGAACAATTGTTTGAAAAGGCCAGACATAGAGAGACAGTGAGAGAGATAGAGAGAGACAGAGAGAGGGAAAGGAAAGGTCTTTGATGGAAAGTTGAACGAAGAAGGGAAGAGGAAGAAAGGGAAGCAAAAGATGGAAAGATGAAGAAATGAAGGGAAGAGGCAAAATGAAGTGACTTCTCTGAACAATTATTGATGGCTGTCACCTCCAGTCGTCTTTTGGGTAGTAGTTACCGATGCAAAAAACTTTTCATTCTCATCCATGGTGGGAGTTTTTAATATTTAACTCATTTTTAATTTTTTAATTTCAATATTCTCTAAATACCGTTCGTAAGCCCTAATCGTTGGATTAGATTTAGGCTGATCCAACGGCTGAGAGGCAGCCCCGCGTATCCTGCAAAAATGACGTGCAGGACTGGAACTTGGTCAAGCTCAGGCCAGCAAAGCTACAACAAGAGCTTCATGCAGATCAGCGAAGCTCTAATCGAAGCTTCACAAACATCAGAGAAGCTCCAACTAGAGCTTCACCTAGCCACTGGCAAAGCCCTTTGATGGCCGCAAAAGAAATCCTACCTAAAAATTCAATTTTAGGCTCTTTGCTTTAAAATTTCATGCAAAAAAAATCAAACTTTTAAATAGAAAAGATGATTTACTAACCTTGTGTTCACGATTTCTCAATCCGATGTTAATCGGGCTTAACTCGAACTTAGCAAAACTTGGCTCAGTGTGCCCAATTGACACTCCTATAAGCTAGTATGTGGAGATATGCACAAATTACATAATATGCAACAAAACAAACTTTCACATTATTTATTTATTTGTCAGTTTCTAATAAACAATAAAAAGGTTCACATTGAAACTGGGATATGTAGCATCCTCGGAGTACACAACCTCCCAGTCCACACAGCGCACACAGGGCCCCCTCCCCGATCCCGCTATTCCCCGGCCTCCGGCGCCCACGCGAGTCCTCGTCCCTCCTCTGTTATATCTACTGCAACAGATTCTCTTCCATTCAACGAGATCAAAAGAGAGATAGAGCAAAAATATGTCAAAATCAGGTGCAAAAAGAGTGGTTCTTGTGGCATGCCCTCTGGAGGGGCATATGACCCCCATCCTTCAGCTGGGGACTATGCTCTATTCCAAGGGCTTCTCCATCACGGTTGCACACACAGAATTCAACTCTCCAAATCCTCAAAAGCATCCTGATTTCACCTTTGTGAAGCTGGAGGACAATCTGGCCGGCATGGACACCTCTTTCTTCAACCTGCTGGCTGTGATATCTGCCATTAACAAGAACTGCAAAGACCCTCTGCAGAACCACATGGCTCAAATGATAGAGAACCAGCACGAGAAAGGTCCCGTTGCCTGTGTCATATACGATACTCTTATGTACTTTGCGGATGCTGTGGCGGATCAGCTCAAGATCCCCACCCTCATCTTTCGCAACACCAATGCTGCTTATCTCAGAGCTTTGCGAGTCAACATTCAGCTTTTCAAAGAGAAGACGGAACTCTTACCAGGTAAAAAAGAGATTTCAGGAGCTAATTGTTCTTTGGCCAGATTAACTATAAAGGGCGCTTGAATCGAACTAGATCTAGCCATGGCTTCGATAAGTTGGGCAGTTGGGTTGGAAGCAATTTGGAAAAAAAAATAAGTTTTATGGAAATCTTTGTTTTCCCTTAGATTATTGAAAGATTCATTCGATGATAGCAGTGAATCTTTGATAAAGTAAAGTTGAAAAAAGGGGCCAAGAGGTTTGTTTCTCTCTTTTGTACCTCAGCTCATGGGTATCACACTTGGGGTGCCATTTACTTTAATGTCCTAGGAAATATTCTAAGCACAGGATTAATATTCTTACAATTTAGAAAAAGTTATTAAGCATCGGATTGATATTCTTAACGTTTAGGAAATATTCTAAGCATAGGATAAATTTATAGAAAAAATTGAATAGAGTTTTTTGCTTTTTCCTTTGGCAAGTAATTGAATAGAGTTCTAAGCATTGGATTACTAATCTTAGCATTTATTTGGAAATATTAATGGCCCCTGTTTTCAGTTTCTTGATAATTGAATTTCAATAATGTTATTGCAGCATCCCGCCTTTTAGAGCCAGTACCAGGACTGGATCCACTCAGGTTCAGAGATCTACCTATTCCACTTAATGTTCCAATTCCAGAAATTATGGTGCATTTTCAGGTAAATTTGGTAGAAACTCGATCTTCATTGGCCTACATTTGGAACACAGCAGAGGAACTCGAGGATCCGGATCTTAAAGAGCTTAAACAACATTACCAAGTTGAGTTCTTCTCGGTTGGACCTTTCCACAAAATGGTCCCACCCTCATCAACCACTCTAATGGAGGAAGATAAGGATTGCATCGAGTGGCTCGATAAGCAAGCTCCTAACTCGGTTGTTTACGTAAGCTTAGGTAGCCTAGCAATGTTGGATGGTAAAGATCTGTTTGAAATGGCTTGGGGGCTTGCCAACAGTGAGCAACCTTTCTTGTGGGTGATTAGGCCTGGTTCGATCAAAGGCTCAAAGTGGATAGAGAACTTGCCTGAAGATTTTGAAGAGAAAGTGGGACAAAGAGGTAGAATTGTGAAGTGGGCACCCCAGAAGGAGGTTTTGTCACATTTTGCAGTGGGTGCATTTTGGAGCCATTGTGGATGGAATTCAACACTAGAGGGTATTTGCGAAGGGCTTCCGATAATATGTAGACCATTTTTTGCAGACCAGAAAGTGAATGCTAGGTACCTAAGCCATGTGTGGAAGATGGGCAGACTGTTGGAGAATTCTTCGGTCGATCGAGAAACTATTGAGAAGTCTATTAGACAGGTTATGGTGGATGAAGAAGGCAAAGAAATGAGGCAGAATGCCCGAAATATGAAGGAAAAACTTGATGCTTGTGTCCGTGAAGGTGGCAGGTCTTGCAAGTCTTTGGATAACTTGGCAGAGTTCATTTGCTCTTTCACAACAAACAAATGACTGGTCTAGTTGCTGTTTCGGGGGGTGTTAGGGAGTCAATATTCAGGATGGGGCGGAAAGAAGGTATGGATCTTGTGAGGCACCGAACAATAACACCCCCACGCACCAAGGCGAGGCATGATTTTAGGTTTACATCTCCGTGTGCTGTATTTTGTCATTTCAATTTGCATTGCCAATTTAAAAAAGCATCCTACCGCGATACTGCTGAATGCTAATAGCAATAATAGCTAATAAATACACTACAAAAATAATAATACTAATAACTAATAATATTTGTTTCTTTTTTCATACATCGAGACAAAGAATTTGGTTTAAATTTTAAACTCTATCCGTAAAGAATATTGTTACTATTTGAGTTATTACTTGTCACACGTATTTGCTTCTTAAAGTTACCAGTCACCACTGCAGTTTTCAACCAAAATAAAATGTCACCATACTTCACTCACGTGCCGTTGTTCGAAGAATAAATTCGCTATGCAAGATTGTTCCACTCCATGGCAACTCCACATGCCTTGCATGTTGATACAATTCGACCATACAAGAATTCGAATTCATCTTCTTCTCTTACCTTTGTCCATCAAAATGAAAAAAAAAAGGAAAAAGAAGAAAAAGAAGAAAAGAAAAGAGAAGAGAGAAGAGAATGAGTATGTCAGGAAGGAAAATGACCAAGAATTTAACAATCAAATGCTACTACTATGGAAGACCTTGTTTAGGACATCATGGTTGGATCTTAATCTAGCTAGGAGATTCTCAAGTTGCTAGTGGTATGAGATAAGTAGATTTGTGATATTAATTATGCTTCAACTCAATACATGTTTTACTTAGAAAAAAAAAAAAAACTCAACATGTTTCGATATTTCCTGACCAACGGTTGAATCCTTGTCATTTTTCGTCATCATGCACATATTCTCCTCTCTCTCTCTCTCTCTCTCATGGCAGGTGATCATCTAAGGACTAAATTTGCACCCACAAAATAGCACATGAACGGGTTGTGATATTTTAGTGTTGGAGACTGCCGCGGAAACAGCTACAAGAACTTTGTTAATGGCACGTAAATTCTTCAAGGAGTATAATTGAAGGAAAAATAACTTTGATGACTAAATAAGTAACTTTTCCTACCAATAGGGTTCGGGTCTTGATTGCCATGAGCTTGTTATCTCTAGGATGTATTTTGATAATTTCCAATTCCGAAATCCATAACAAGAGTTGGGGTTTATGACATGCATATTCTTTTCAAGTAATTCAACTTTTACAAAATTTAACACAACTTTTGAGCCCTAAATGTTTTTCATAATTTCGATTATGATAAATCTGGATGAGTGCTAATGTGTGTTAATATCAAGTGTGATAGGAGTATTAGATTGGAAGCTACAAGATCTTCAGAGTACAATATGAAGAGTTATGAGGGATGTATTTAAGACTTGCCCAATTCCAAGAAACATAAAGTCTTTTAGTGATTCTAGTTGTTAGATCCTTAAGGACAACCGAATTGTTTTCACTCCCTCTCTCTTCTAAAATATTGAGGTGGTTATTTTTTTATAATATATATGAGGATTTTTTTGTATAAAATTTTTAACAGTTAAAATAAAGAATAAATAACTACTTTAAACAATTTACACATAAATTTGTCTATTAAACTAGTGAATAGTTTTGTCGAAATTTGGAAAGATGAACCAATTGTCAAAATTAAAAAGTTACAATTTGGAAGGAGGAGGTCAGTTGACATAATGAAATGTTAAAATTACTTGATTTAATATTATGTTCCATTGAGGTAGCTTTGGCTTCCTTTTTATTTAACTAAAATTTAACTACCCTCCAAACCTTGTGTTGTTGTAGTAATAAACAAGGACCACCGAATTGTTTTCACATATTATTTTAAAGTTCAATTTCTATGCATCGCATGCCAAAGTCTTGATATCTCACTTTTGATGTGTTATTAGATATCGTTTTCAAAGGCGACTTTGGTCGAGCAACTGGCTTTTCAAAAGTTTGTCTTCATTGAAAGTGCCATATGGCCATGTCCGGATCTCTGATGTGTCAAAATCGAAATGAAACTTTTTAGATATTTAAAAGATAATGGAGAATATTCTTTTTTTTTTTTGGGCTAAGTGATAATGGTGACTATTCTCTTCCACCCAAAAAGGAAAAATGAAAAAAGGGCACTATCAATAGAAAAATTGCTGATTTTATATGGAAAATTCTGGTCCTTACCGAAAGGGGCCTAAATGTGAACCTGAATAATTAAAACAACATTTATAATGCGATATAAGATGCGAAACAATGAAAAAGGTTACTTTATGGAAAGAAGAATTACTGCTTTTCCTTTTATCCATCCACTTCACATTCTCTTCAATCTTCCACCTAAAAAGTTGATATTTTTGGCCAGTGAGACATTACTCGAGTAGGAGGTAAGGCAAAGTTCGATTCTTGCCAAATTTTCTCTTTGATAGGATATATAATACTATGTTATATTATATTTAGTATATATAATATTCACTAATAATGTGCAGTACCTTTTATAAAAAAAAGTTGATAGTTTTAAAATAATATAGCATTTTAAAAAAAGGAGCCCAATTATGTCTTCTCAGAAACGGTTGTATGTAATTGTCGTGATTGGCATATATTGATAATAAGACTGTAATTGGCAGTTCTAACCACATTAGGGACATTCATTGGCAAATGTTGAAATCTCTTTAAAAATTATTCGTATTAAGGTTTTGTCTATTGATTCGTATTAAGGTTTTGTCTTTGCATGTAATTATAACTACATAAATTAAATCAGAAATGCTTTTATCTGAACCTCTAGATGATATTTAGCATGTTTTGTATATCAAGACTAGCCAAAGTCTCTGGGCTAAGCGCGGGAATTGAGCAAGTGATTCTTGTTTCTTTTTTTTTGGTTTCCCGGCCGGTATTATGCCATCAGAGACTAATTCGGATCAGGATCTGGACAGGCTCCGCAAAAAATTCAGTGGGAACCCTTAAATGGCGCTGATAAATATCTCATAGGAATCTCAAAGCGGGAGTCAAACGTGCGACTGTTTTTAGCATTTGCAGTGCCCTTCAAAGTTGCCCCAGACTACGGGGTTAACGATTAAAAAGTAATGTAGCATCGATATCATATGTATTAATTATTTTAAAAATTTTATAATAAATGTATAATCAGTTGTTTCTAAATTTAGATAAAAATCAATATTCTAATTTTAAAATGTACCAATATTAAATATTATGTTGCTTAAAACACAATGTTAATTAGTATAATTTGTTAATAAATATTATATCATATAATCTAAATTAAATAGTAAAGAAACTAAATGTCAAATATTTTCAATAGCATATAATCAAAACAACATGAGTAGGGCACATTATAAGTAACAGAACGTACTCATTAGTAAAAGATGTTTCAAGTATCATATATGAGGCAAAATATTTGTACAAACATCGATTAACTGCAACTGGTAAGCCTAAAGTCAGCAAAAATCTAAAGACAATATCAATTGTTGATGTTACTTAGTTTAACAATCAAGATATGAACATTGATTTTAATTAAATACACTGGAGAAAAAATATAGAAAAGTGTAGTGCCGATCTTCCAAAGAAAAAAAACCACACAAGGACTGAGAGGGAAAAAACTTTTAAATTATTAATACAAAAAAGGGGGAGGAAATACTATGATCAGTTATACAAACCATTCAAGTTGCAAAAATTACACAATCTGATTTATACTTTTGATATCTAACATCGAAGAGACAAATAAATAAAAGAAAACAATATACAAAAATTCATTTTTTTACATGAAAAACATTTAGAAGAATTTAGCACAAAAGATCACCCCTAATGCAAACTAATCGAGATGCCTTTATAATATGAATTACTCTTTTCCTCTTTATCTTTTCACGCTCTACCAAGAATTTGTTCTTTAACAACCTATATGAAATTAAAATGTCACAAAAAGTTATTAGAAAAATCTCAAAGTATGATATGAAAGAAAAAAAAAATAGAAAGAAGATTCACATAATTTCTACTTCTATAAATAAACTTATCTACTAAATTAATAAATTATAACCTATCAATACACTTTATTAATAAATAATCAAATCATTCCATCGAGGTATCAACTTAAGTAAACATGGCAATTATAGACATAAAATCATAAATAAATATAAAATGTTTTGACAGTTTCAATATTTGTCTGTCGATGATTAAGAAAAAAATAATGAAATTTTACATAGAAAACCAAACTATTAACATTAAATTTAGTAACAATATCTTTGGCCTTTCTTCTTCAGTTAACCTCATGTTTGTTACAATCTACCAATCCTAGAAATCCGTAGCCATACATTTAGAAAAAAAGAAAAGATAATATATCAGAGAAATTTACCTAACCAAATAAGAAGAATTAAAGGGAAAAAATTCAAAAAAATTAATAAATGAGAAAGCAAGAAGAAGAAACATGCATCTGAACAGCGCATATGATAATGCACCAAGAAGTCAGGAAAACTGACTAAACACTTAATGGTATTGCAATCAATTATCCGAGGTTATGTCCAGGAACTAAACACATCATGATAATATGCTTATAATGGGAAACATGAATAGCAATTTATGGATACACTAGATAATGCATCAATTGGTAAAATTAGCTACATTGTGGTCCCCAAAATAAGGAAACATATCATGTGAATGTGCTTATAGGAGACATCAAGATTAGTATATGAATGCATTACAGTAATACATCAATATATGAACGTGTTACGGTAATGCATCTATATGAGGCAAAAGTTAAAAAAAAAAAAAAAAAAAAAAAAAAACAGACCACACAAGAGGGGAATGTGATGACGACAACCAAAACTGACACTTAGTATATCACTTAGATAACACGGAGTTTTGCACTGTAAAGCTACTATAATATACAAATAAATATGTCATATGATGTACTATGTATACTTATGACATCCTGAACTTTTGTATTTTCGACTTATGCTTTTAACCATACTCGTATATCCTTTATTTTACTAAAAAAGAAAAAGAAAGAAACAAGTAAGTTCATGAACATTGTTTTTTCTTTTTTGAAGTAAAGGTAAACTAAAGATTATAATTCATACTCCTTTTGTCTAGAACAAAAATTTTTATTTTAACTTAGTACAAAATTGAGAAGAAAACTCCTATTTCAAAGTATATGACATAATTTTCTTTTATATAAGAATTAATGTTTTGATAAATTTTATGAAAATTTTTTATAGATGTCTAAAACTTTATTTTAAAATGGCAATTAACATTGGGAATTGCTGTTTTAAATGGTTGATTAAAAAATAATTTTTTTAAAACCAAAGTATTTAAGTGGTTGGTTGGAGAGAATGATAAAGTTAGAAATAAAATAGTAAATAAAGCATTTATATGTAAAAAGGATATATATTTTGAAACAACCTAAAAAGAAATGTGGGATATCCATTTTGAAATGAAGTGAGCATCTGACTTTAAAATAACTATCTTATCCATATTAAATAATAGTGGGACTATAGGTTAGTGATGTTTAATTCTCTTAAATTAAGGTATTTAGGTAATTTTGTAGTAGTATTGTGCATTAATAAAAATTAATTTCATAAGTAAAAAGAGTTAATAATGAAAATTCAGATAAAAAACATGATTCTATTAGGAGAGGAAACATTTAATTTTAGGCATTTTAAACGAGAAATATGAACATTAAATTGTGCATGAATTGAGTAAGCTGTCAAATCGCAATGGGCCTGTAACCTACAAAAATCCAACAAAATGATATGGAATTCTCGTGTAGAAATCCATTGTGTTAGAAGACGAACCTTTCGAGGTGCTAACTCTCTTGAAAGCTTATGCTGCAAAACAAATCCTTAGTGACTAGAGGCAATTTAATCCCGAAAGCCTTTCGATGCTTTAAGTTAGTAATGAATTTGAATGAATAATAAAGGGAGGAAATATATGTGTTTATAAGAGATCATAATTGAGAACTTTAGGCAACTAAATCCTTTTAAAGAATTACTTAATTCTTTCTTTGAGTCTTACTAGGAAATGGTTCTTTTGTTGGCTTTCTAATGATGAGCCAGCTTATAATACGTAATATAGTCTCGCAATAATCATATCCAATACTTTTCTAGTCACATCTTTTGAGGTGGATTTCAAAATCTTTGCTTCCAATTAAACTTCTGCCTTTTCATTTTCTCCCCTCTTCTTAAAAGATGCTCATCGTCACCTATGACTGAGATATCCAAAAAGTGAGATACTTTTTACCGCAATAGCGCATCCCTTAAACGTTTTGCCTTTTCGCTTCTATTTTCAAAATATTTTGTTTGTATCTATGGTTTCTGGGTCAACATTCGATCTCCAACCCTCTAATGAGGGTAACACCACTCTAGCTCATCCTATAACCATTTCTTCTGCTAAAAATGGGGATTCCCTTTTTATTTTAGGAAGAACAATAGTTAATTCCCCTCCAGTTGCTACTGATTTTAGGCCCATTCATCTTTCCGTCATGGCTAGGTTTACTCATTATGAATCCTAGGAGAGAAGTTTACCAGTTACGCCTATTGCAACCCAAGTTTGGTCATAACGTATGAGAGGCAAGTGCCTTTATCATATTTTAAGTATCATATCCGTCAGAAAGAATATAAACTAATAAGACCTGTAGATTCTGATAGGGCTTGTGCCCCCCCTCCGGTTTATTTTTGTTTATATCTAAACTATTTTAAAGGAGATTTACGTCTTTTGTTTCTAGAATTTTTGACAGATATCTTGAGGTTTTGGTCATTCGCTCTTGCTTAGCTAGCGCCTAATGTTGTTCGTGTAGTAATAGGGTTGACTCTGATATGCCAATCGTTAGGGGTTCTGACTAGTCTGGATCTATTTAAAAAATTTTATACAATAAACCAGGTTCAAAAGGGTCTCAGGTATATTATGTTTAACCATAGGAGAAATTCCCCGAAGCTAATTTCTAAAACTCCTTCGTCTATCCATGAATGAAAAGAATTTTTTTATTTTTGTTTAGCCCATTGGTCCTTATCATCATATATCATGGAATTATTGAGAAAAGCTTCCTAATTTGGTGGTGAAAGATTCTCAAGTGGACTGGTCAGCTGCAGAGACTCTTAACCAATATTCATATGAGTTGAGAATTGGAGAAGGCTAGGTGGAGGGATCTTGAGAGCTGTTGGCTTACTTTCTCCTAGTGATTTTAACTTGGAAAGGCTAGGTTATTTCTATACTCTTTGACTTGTGATGCGTACCTATTTATAGTTGGCTGATAGCCCGGAAATTGGCTTGGAAATTCCCTTCGTGGGTGAGGTTCTTCTACTGATAGCTTGGAAATTCCTTCGGATGATGATGATCGACCCGTAGGTGAGTTTTAGGGCGCTTATTTCTCATCTTTTCTCTGCTCACTATTATGTTGATGTATGTTTCCCTGTGCTCGTGTGACAGGTGTTACTCTTGTAAATGCTAAGGGCAAATAATGTTATTTTGATTAATGATAAACATTGATATGTGCAATGTCCTATGGAAATCATATTGATTAACCTTGATATGGACTAATATGCTTATATGATGTGTGATAAGATTTTTGGATTGAGAAGAATGCAAGTCTCATTGCCTTGAAGCTAAAAATGCATGAACAACTCAAGTTTATCAAAGTAGTTAGAGTTGATTCAATATTATTCAAGTCTTTGAAGACCTTAGTGTAGATTTACTATAGATATATCTTTGTAAACCTTACACTCGTTTGTCTTTAGAATCTAAAACTTTTTCAAGAGAGCTTCAAACTTAGTTTTCAATCTCAAATGATCTATCTTACAATTGTTTTTACCAAGTTCTTGATAACGGCCTTTAGACTAAAAATCTCTTAAAAGATCTATCTCATAGTCCAAAATAATTTCAAACTTGTTGTGCTTGATTTCTAATCATTTTGACTAAGTTTGATCAATTCGGACGTTCGAACTCTATTTCAGACGTCCTAATTAGAACTCATGACTGTTGAATTTCCAAAGAAATTCGAATGACCATTCGAATGCTTGTGTCCAAATTCGATTGACCGAATTTACCCTGGCAGCCTCAAAGATAGAAAAATTCGGACGCAGAGGTCCAAGTTCGATCGACTAAAATTTATTATTACTAGACGTTACTAACCATTATTTGAACATTGCAACCTATTTTCAAACGTTATAGAAGACATAAAATTCAGATTTTTGAGTAGTTTTTGAGCTTTAAAGATTCTTAAATCTTCCCAATCATTCTCCATCAAAAAGTTCTCTTTTGTCTTGTGCTAAAAAGTTCATATTCAAGATTCCCTAGACAAAAATGTAAAGGTTTGCTAATTTGTCTACCAAGTTGTTGGTAACTTTCTTAAATCAAACCTCATTTACTTGTTGTTTTAAAGGTTATCTTGTTGATATAAAACCTTTGTGTTAGGGTGAGCCTTGATTATTTGTATTTGAGAAGAGGTTGTGGTGTAAAACCTTTGAAGGGTTAGCCACTATTGTATGATTTGATCAACTTGTGATTATAGTTGAGTTTGGTTGAAATCCTTGAGTGGGTGCTCAAGGTAGTGGATGTAGATCTTGTGTGTTCGAACCACAATAAATCACTTGTGTTGTCTCTTGCTCTCTACTTCCTTTAAATTTGAATCTTATTGCGTTTACTTGCATATTTTGTGAAGTATTTGATTCCAAACATCTTCCAAATTAATTTTTTCAAAAAGGATAAAGTTTTTGAAAATTACTCAAAGACCTAATGCACATATCTTAGGTCTTTCAACTCTTCCTTTGTCTATCGAGGGGCCTTGAAATGCAATGAGGATGAAGTTCCTCTGATTGCCCTCCAGTCCTAAAAGAGAAAGACTCCTTCTGCAAGCACATTGTCTGTTTCTCTGTTTCTCTAGGAAAATGTCCTAATTCTAGCGTTAGGTTGTTAGAGCAACAAGTTGTGGAAGGCTCAACTCCGGATGGATCACGCTATTCTGTATATAAGAAATATTTTGTGGACTAGTTGCCTTTGCATGAAGGGGAGGTTTCTGCAGAGTAGTTTCATCTCTCTTGGTACTTGTCATTGTCCAAACTCGTAATTTGTAATCCCTGAAATCCTAGAGCTCAGCCAAATAACATTCTTGAGCTTCGGTTTCTTCTCCCTTAAGCACATAATAAGGATAACATTCTTTTCCTTGCCCCATGGTAACTTCCAAAATCCGATTTACCATTAAAATTTAGGTGTTGAATTTGTTCAGCATGGGCCATCCCAACAACATGTTATAAGCAGAGATAGGGGGTATGACCAGGAACTTAATCATTCTGACCGTGTTCCCAATTCGAACTGGTCAATCGATCAACCAATGGATTTTATACTCTTCCTTGTGAACCCATACAAGGGTACTTCTTTGATGACTAATTTGTTCGCCAATAAATCCATTTTATCAAAGATGCCTTAAAATAAAATGTTAGCTGAATTTGTCGTATCTACTAAAATCCGTCGAACAGTCCACTCGGCCACTTCTAAAAAGACAAAAAAGGTCAGTCATCCAAAGTCATCTAATGTTTATTAGAGTGTTTATTTGCCACCATATAAATGATTGGAGCCTAGGGTTTTTGTTCCCTCATAGGTCCTATATCGACCCGTACCCTGTCTCACCTATTTGCACAATCAGTGATAAAATCTTTAAGTTGCTCCATTCTTATTGTCTTTTCAATTTTTTTTAAGGTCATTGCAAGCTTCGGTGTCATGGCTGTGATCTTTCTAAAATAAACAGTAATGTTTCTGGCTTCTTCCGTCTAGAGGGGTAAACATCTTTAGTTTGACGGCTCTAAGATGCCTAAAATTCAACCTGCTGCAAGATCTCTGTCCTAGTTATTTTTAGTGGAGTAGAATCCTACAGTCGCCGGTGGATATCTTGATGATTTTCTCTATGTGATTAGACAAAATAAGTGGGTACACTGTTATTTTCGGTCTCTCGAGCATCAAATTTTATCCATTTTTGATAGTCCTATTTTCTTTCCTGATCATTGTCTTCTAGCTTCTGATCGAGTTCTTTCTTCTTATATATAATCTCATTACCTCTAATAAAATGTTGGACTAGATCATGAAGTTTTGCATCAGTCTTAGGATTACTTAATGTGAGTTTGAGGACCAGCAATTGGGTTTGGAGCCCCTATGCTTTAACATACATCTTGTCTTGCAGATCTATGAGATTCAGTGCTTCCAGGCTAAAACGAGTAGTGTAATCGGTGACGGGTTCTACAGTCTTTTGATAGATATGTAACATGTTGTTTATTGTTTTTTGCAGTATGTTGTTGGTAGAAAAATACATTAAAAATCGTTCACCCACCTAGTGAAAGGTGGATATACTTTGTCGCTTAAGCAAGGAGAACTATCGCAAAGCTTGTGCCTTCAAAGAACTTGGGAACATTTGGAATAATGCTACGTTCGAAGTATCCCTCTACAATATAAGGGACATGAAACTTTTTGGGTACTCACTTGGATCTCTAGTACCATCATATTTATCAAACTTTAGGTTGTAAAATCATTTGTCTAAAGTTATGTGGTGGAATTCTTCACACAAAGAATTATATTGAATAAAATTCCAATCCACAAAATCTTCTCGTCGTGCTTTGTCTATAACTTCCATCATAGTCATCCGGGTCTCTTGCTATCGTACATCACAGTGATTTGGCTCGATATTTCATAATACGAGAGGTCGCCGTTATTCTCTTTTCCTATGACTGGACCCCTGCCTCCTGCTTCAGTGCTGTCAAGATGGCGTTGCATAAACGGTGTAGATGTAGAAGCCATGTGATGGGCCGTTTGGTCAAGCATATGAATCCTAGTCCTACTTTAGGCAACTAAATCCTTTTAAAGAATTCCTTAATTCTTCATCCAAGTCCTACTTAATTCTTCATCAGTTCTTTTACTAGGCTTTCTAATGATGGAACAATTTATAATACATGTAGTCTAAGTGATGAGACCCAACTCCACCATAGTTTATTTGGTCGATATCATAGAGGACTTACGTATTAATTAATGCTGCCACTATAAATTTATACTTTATCTACGTATTTCCTTTTTCCTGGAAGGTGGATCTTATTTATATTCAATAAACAAATATTTACAAAGAAAGGGTGAGAACACCCTTTGATATTTCAGGTGCTACTGAAATCTCCACAACTTGATTTCAAACTTCTCTAAATCGAACACCAAACGGGTTTATATCTTGTTGCTGGGAATGCATAAACTTGTTTCCCTAAAACCATGCACACACTAACAGTTTTAAATTTGACTATATATTGTTAAAAATGTTTAACTATATTCAATTAAAAAATATGGAATAAAGATAGAAAAAAGTTACAAAATATTTAATTTTTAAATTACATATAATAAAAAAAGTATATATAGTAGTGGTGTCGACAAAAATAACATGCCATTTTGGCCAACAAGCACCAGCCCAGTCTTGAAACAAATAGCTATCCTATCATTCTTGAATAGTGGAAACTTCAAACAATTCTTAACCATATCAGAGGACGAAAGTGGCACCTGTAATATGGGGTGAATCCTAATTTCGTGGAAGGTATCCTGGGTAGATACAATTTTTTACCTTATGCTTGTTTGGTTGAAGTGGGAAGAGAGAAAAAGGGGAGGGGACATAACTGATAAAGTAAGGAATAATTTATCTTGTTTTGTTATGAAGGAAATGGGTAAAAAGTAAATGAGAAAGGGAATCTCTCCCATCTACATTAACAAATTATTATTCTCTTAAAATAAAATTAAAAATTTACTTGTTTTTAACTCAAACTAAACATGATTAACATACCATAAATGTTAAATATACGACGATTTTACTAATACATATGATTGGCATATAATGTTAATATTTCTATCTTTTAAAAATTTCATAAAATTTTCAAATTCCATATATAATAAAGTATTTATTAAATAATTTTTTTATGAATTTAAGTGTTGGTAATACAAAATTAAAACAAAAGCGTCACTCAATATATTTGGAGAATAATAATATAAAACTAAGAAAAAAAAAAGATAGAATATAGAGAGAGAAAGTAGAACTCAAGAATCAATGCTAATCTTCCATCTTATTAATGTCATCATATGACCCTATATATAGACTCATAATACAAGAGTTTATGAAAACTCAAAATCTAATAGGGAAAAGAAATCAAATCTGATTAGGAGTCATATTTTGGGAGTTCGGCTCTCTTGAGGAAACTGATTAATATAAACATCTACATATTATTTAATAACACTGATGTTCATAACATAAAGAATATACCTCGTTAAAATCTTATTAGATAAAAACCCAATGGAAAAAAATACTAGTGAAGGAAAAAGAATACATTATTCTTTATGTCATTATTACTCCCCCTAATAAGAAAATCTTTTGAGATTTCTTAACCGATACTTTCTAATCAAATGTTGCTATCGGTAAGGTCTTAGTGAATATATTTGTCAACATGAGTTGAAGATGTGGCTGTAATAGTCAACACATGCCTATAAATGCATGGTTTATATGGATAATATAGGTAACTTATACTTTGCATATCCATCTCAACAGGAGTTGAATTTTCTCAATATTCGAGATAAACTATCTCAATGAGATATCAAAAGGCAAGCTTAATGCCGTCTCAAAATTTATTGGGTGGAGAAGAATTAGAATAGATATCTACTTGAACGTAGACAAGTATATTTATGCACTCAATTGCAAAATTGTGGTACTTCATGACCAAATAATTATTCACTATCCTTTAATAGATATAAAGGATCTCATGTATAATAACCCAATGACCATTGATGTGCTATATCCATGTGAAACATCTTCAGGATGTTCAATCAAAACAAAATGTTGACTTTTCAAAACGTTGATCACAATACTTGCTCCTCTAAATTCTTCAGGAAAAATATCTTGATCATCAAATCCTTTTCTCTTTTGAGGATTTTATTTCAAAATCAAGTGATCAATCACATTTCAGGCATGTATCAAAATCATATGACTATATAATTTATATATTTGTCTTGCTGGGATATCTACCCAAATAAGAATATCTATAAGTAGAATGTTATATTGACTAACTCTACTAACTCAACAGGAGTCAGACAAATAATCAATATGCAATTTTATGCAAATAAATAATATTTTAAACTTCCAGTTCATTAATGTTTGTGCATAGATCAAGTTAATGAAAGTAAATGATATTCTCTTTTAATTGATGATTTTCTCCTCCTAATGTGAAGAACACTATACTAATCAATAGATTGTACAATGAGCAAGTATAGCTACGTATGGACTTTCTTCATACATGGACATACTTGATCATTCTTTCAATAAAAATTCACTAAGAAAATCTCATTATGTTCTACAGGAACAATTATATGCTTCAAGCATATCGAGTCCATCAGGGGCTTTAAATATATGTATCATTATCTAATGATAACAAAGATAAACACATATTAAGTGTTATCATGCACTATTATATCCACCACTAGAAATATATTTCTTCGTTTTAGCACCAGGTCTTACGAAGAATCATACGCCATAACTCATGGCAAATATTCATTTTTGTAGTTCGTATTTTATAAGCAAATATTAATTGCTATTTCTTTGGGATTACGCTTCAGGTGTATAATTCCTACTGAGAATACATATACACTTCAAGTGTACTTGTAAATAATTTAAACTTTTCATATTTTTCATGCGAACTTTATTATTTCGAGTCTGCAGACCTCGATTTGGAAATTCTCATTCTGAGTACAATATATTATGCGCATTAATATTGTTGAAGTCATATACTTGTGCAGTTTCAATATTTCCTAATCATGTTGAGATCTTTATCATTGTCAAAGTTTTCAGGTACATGAACTTCTTTTGGAAATAATATATCAATCATGTTTGGGAGAAAAATTCTGCTGGAATTTAAATTTTCTTGACTTAATATATATGACCATCTTAAGTCTTTGCTCCAGTGAGGAGTTTGTATCTTTGGAACCGACTTATCTACACTATTTCAATTGTGCCTCAAATTTATTTATAGTGGTAGATTGTCCTTTAGGGACATAAAATATAATAGGAGCATTCTTTGCTGGATATTGGTCAGTTAATATACCTGACTATATAAATTATCCTTTGAACTTTTAGTTCAAGGTATCTTCTATGAGAATCAAAATAGAAGATCAAGATAAGACACTTACTAATATCTTTCTCCAGCCTCATACTTTCTCCTCTTTATGTTGGGGCAACATATTCAAAATTAACAAAATATGAATCTCTCCCTTGAGATTTGCTCCCAACATATTTAATAATCTCTTTGAGAACTCATCATATTACCTTTGTGGTGGAGCAACATATATAGTGAATCTCTATATTTAGAATGGGAAATATTTGGTTTCTGACCACAAACCAACTACTATGAGGAGAATCAAAATGTGTTGAAAAAATACAAAATAAGTGCTAATATATCACAGTTATGAACATTTTACAGAATGTTCAATATTTATCTCAATACAACCAGTATTATTATGACAAATCGTGTCATTGGGAGAATGTTAAAACATGAGCTCATTATCAATGAATTGTGCAAACTACAGGTTGCAAAAACAACAATATTCATACGACTATTTGTTAATGAATCAAGTAATAATTTTTCCATATTTATCCCAAAATAACAAATTTAACCCCAAGTAATACTAGTAACTTTTAAATAAAACAAGCAGCACTTATAAATTTGTCATATTAGAAAATTTCTAGTTCCATAAAAAATTCATAATCATTCTTCGTATTTTAATGATTCAGGATGATCCAACCGGTCATGCCAACTAATAAATTATTTATCAGTAAACTTCAAATTTACTCAATATTGCATCTCAATTTCATAATTTTGTGCAATATAAAGAAGGAAAGATGAATAGTAGTATGTATAATTGACATATATTTTATGTCATTGTGGTAATGCATATGCCTCAAAAGTTCATTCATCCAATGTCTCGATATACTGATAATATAATCAATGTTCAAAAGTTTTTTACGAGACTATATGGAGAATGATGCATTACAACAATTGACCATTAGGTGAAGATCAGACAGCTCTTCTGGAGCTTTTAATCAATTAACTCTTCTAAAGTTATTGATCAACTAGTTCTTCAGGAACTTTGTACTACCATTTATACTTTAGACATATATTTTAAATTTTGTCCAAATAAACAACAAATATTGTTTAAACAAATTGTATCTTCACAATTCTTGATCCAAAATAAACTAAAATAATATATAAATACTAAAATATAAGTGTATAGTATGAAAACTTTTCAATAATAATCACAAAATGATAAAATATAAAAGTAACAATTTGATAATTTAAATTTTGGTTAACATTCAAAATACTAAAAACTCTTTTTGGATATTCAAAAAAATTAGCTACATTCATATGTGCCATATCAATATTATCAACACAAGCATCATTACTATCAGTAGCATAATTTAGGAAAGTAATGTAATATCAATTATTAATAGAGATTTATAACATACTTGTCATACTGCAGGTACGTGACAAACTTCCATATTGCATCAATAATATGTTAGAATTCTTACTTTTCCTTTTTCCTTCTCATTATTTTCTCACTTCTGGTGAGTATCTATTCACTGGGAATTTAATGAGTCATTCTTATAGTATAAGAACAAAGTGTATTTCTACTATTCGCTACCAAAATATTGTACATAAATATATTATAATTTCTAATGTCATTTACTTCAGGGAATGTCATAAAAATATTTGATCGAGTATCAAAATATTTTATCTATGACTCATTTAGTCTCAGAAGATATAAATTCAAAATACTTCTGACAAATTTATTCTCGATATTGCTACTACAGGAGCATGTTAGAGATATAAGAAAGGAAAATTCTTTTATTCATCACATTACTAGTAATATTTCTCCTTATAACTTTAATTGAGGAGAAATTATAAATGTGATAAAATTTTACATACTGATAGACATAAAATATTTTAGGCACACTTATAACAAATCATCACTAGCATTTATATAACAATCATCTTCTGGTAATTGTATGTTTGATTCACAATTTGCTAGTAACCAAGTGGCCTTGATACTTTGTATTTTAAATGGTATCTTCACAACCCACAATATCTAGATGCATATATTCTGATTGCCATGATTATATAGATTATTCTTACAATATCCGCATCTATGTCCACGACTTCAACCATGACTACGATCTCTTTTGTGGCCATAACCATGGGTTATAATGTATTCACTTACAGATTTAAAGTAAATTATGAGTGCATTCAATCATATCGTGCTTTTAGTGGAATGACCATCTTCTGGTAGTCAAATCTTTCTTTTATATCCTTCCACAAAATAAGTGGATCTCTCATGGTAAGATATTCCACCTGTAGATCCTCATGGAAATAATGACGGAGAAAAATCATGGCTTTTATGTGATTTTGAGATGATGATGCATTATTTTCAATAATGGTATCTGTCAGACCCATTACATCTCCACAAATTTAAGCATCTAATGTCTATGACATATAGTTCTTTCTATAAATATTAAGGGTAAAAGAAACGAGTTTTGAAAGGTTTGACATGAGAATTCAAAGATAGAAAAAATATCTCTTTTTTCTCTTGATTAAGCTTTCAACTTCAGTGACAGAGACTCGTGCTTTCTTGACTTCATGTAAACTTCAAAGATGCAATGATAGAGTCTCGTACAGTAACGTGTTATGAATTTAAGTGTTGGTAATACAGAATTAAAGTAAAAGCGTCACTCAATATATTTGGAGAATAACAATATAAAACTAAAAAAAGAAAGAAGATAGAATATAGAGAGAAAGTAGAACTCAAGAATCAAAGCTAATCTTCCATCTTATTAATGTCATCATATGACCCTATATATAGGCTCATAATACAATAGTTTATGAAAACTCAAAATCTAATAGGGAAAGAAAATCAAATCTGATTAGGAGTCATATTTTGAGAATTTATTTATCTTCAAGACACTGATTAATATGAAGATACATATATTATTTTATAACAATTATAAATATTTTTAAAAATAAAACAAAAAAGAAAAAAATAATAGTTAGTGCCCTACTGGGCACCCCTCCTTTTGTGTCTGGTGCACAGCTTGGCACTATTTTTTTATATATATTTTTTGTTTTTATGTTTTCTATTAAAAATAATAATAAATTATTTAAAAATCATAAAAATTTTAAAATTATTAAATATTATTTTTTATCAATAAAATTACCTTCTAGTTCAGAATTTTCTTAATATAAATATATTTACTTTTATCGGAGGAAATAACTGTGCCGTTTTCCCTCATTTCCCTCCCCCAAGCAAACAAAGCCTTAGGCCATTAACATCTGCGCCACGTTCCGCAATTTGGATATAGTGCCGCTGCAAATTTGAATTAACTTTAATTTATGTGGTCAAATCGATGAGTCATCTGTTTCTTTTATTTCTCCTTTTTATTTTTTTTTGAATTCGAGTCAGCGATCAATGTTCTCCAGTAAAATTGTTTCAGAAGAAAAATAATTTTTTAATAGTATTTTATTTTAAAATATAAATTATTTTAATTAAAAGTTACAAAAATAAATGTAAGTCACTTTGGTTAAGTTGAGAGGAGGTAAATGAGCAAAAATACAAGTTTGTTTATAGTGTTAGAAGCAAGGGAAATAAATATGAATAAAGAAGTATTTTGTTACATGAGCAAATTTAATTTTTTTAAAAGTGAAAGAATTAAGAAATATTTGATAGTGTAAAGATTAAAAAATTTTAAAATAAATAAAAAATATGTGATAAATAAAATAATAAAATAATCATAATTCTTATTTTTCATTTAATTTATATTCTGATTAAATAAAAAATTATTTATAATTTATTTTTATTTTATTTATATTAAATTATATAAAAATACAAACATTTACTTTTCCAGCGTCAGTTTCCCCTCCCATCTCCCCGTCTTCTCCCGGAACTAAGCAAAGCCTTAAATGAATTTATATTTTAAAAAGGAGACAATGAATTATACAAAAAGGGCGGGGCACTGATCTCAATGATCCGCAATCACATACATCGACGACAATATTAACCATAGCGATACAGCAGTCGAATTTCGTACCTTGTCACTGGAAAAAAGAAATACTAATGCACGACTTCCAATATTATGGTTGTACAATAGTATTCACAATGTGGTTATTTTTCTTATTCTAAAATATTGGTTACATTCATCATTTTTAAATAAATTTTAATTTTTTTCTTCCAACTTTATCCTTTTAATTTTTTCTTTTCGCTTTACCCCTTCCTCAATTTGTAACAACTATATATTAAATAACTCCATTAAAAGAATTGTGGTTGCTTTTAACCCCCCATTAAAAGAATGCTAGAAAGCTTTTTTATAAAAAAATTCATTTATTTTGATGAAAAGCCGCATTGTGGTTATTATTTTAGAATAAAAGGAGTATTAAATAAAGTCAAAAAAATTAGATTAAATTCTTACACCCTTCATCATTGATAAGATATAATATTTTAAATTATTACGATATTTTCTTAGTAAAGAGCTCTATGACAAAATGTTATTGCCCAAGAAGAATTTTATGCTATTAAAGATCCAATGTAAAGTTATTAATTTGCGTGACTTTAGTGGTGTCCAAACTTCAAGGAAGCGCATTGTTTTTAGGCGAAAACTTGTCCTTGGGTTAATTGTTTACTATATAGCCCGTTACCTATATTAGTTGGCCCAATATATTTAATCCTATATTTTAATTTAGATTCGCCTCGTGATTGGTTCGGCACACCTTGATTGCATCAAATATTATTCAATAATATATTGAAGTTTATTTCAAATGAACTTGAACTTTTTTTTTTTCTGGGTACAAATGAACTTGAACTTGAACGAATATAAAAGGACTTTTTAATATAGCACTACTTACATGTCACAAGAGAAATTGGACTTGTTTGAGTTTAATTAATTAAGACCGAAATATTATATTTAGTCTCCAATATTTATCATTTTTTTCTTAAAATTTCACTGTACATCTTTTTAATTATACTAGATCTTGATTCATTTATGTGATTCATGAGATTATTTTTTAGGGTTAATTCCAAATACCTATGAAGGAGATTTGATCATTACAATTTGAATTTTTAGTTGTAATAATTGACTTTCTCTTTTCAAATTTTGACTTTTTAATTATGACAATTGACATCCTTCTTTCAAATTTTGCAGAAATTAATTGTCGATTTAATAAACCTGCCATGTCTTAATTATTTTAAAGTGGCTATTTGTCTCCAAAATTCTATCCCTAAAAACTCCTTAAGCATTATTAAAATATCGTTTTCAAAGGCACTTTGGTCGAGCAATTTAAACTGGCTTTTCATTAGAATTTTTTGTCTTCATTGAAAGTGCCAATGGCCATGTCCGGATCTCTGATGAGTCAAAATCGACATGAGACTTTTCAGTTATTTAAAAGATAATGGAGAGTGTTCTTGTTTTTTTGGCTAAGTGATAATGGTGACTATATATTCTGTTCCAAAAGGAAAAATGAAAAAAGGGCACTATCAAAGAATAATTGCTTATTTTATACGGAAAAGTCTGGTCCTTACCGAAACGGCCAAAGTTCTGAGTGCTGAGTTTTTGTAACACGTGCATCCAATCTGGATAGTTGAATTCTTCCGCCAATGGCGTAGTAATGATATTATTAATTTGTTTATTAATGCAAACATACTTTAAACAAGTATTACCCTTAGTAGAGTGATATCTAATGAGATGAAGTTTGATCTCTATATGCTCTGTCCTAGTTTTTTTTTTTTTGAATCATATGATGATCAAATTTATTACATTAGTGTTATCACATAATATAGCCACACATTTGAAATATGGACCACAATCACTTAGAGTATCAATAAGGTAATAGAGAATGTGTTTAGCAGCAATCAAATAAAGCTCTTTAGGACAAGATGAAATCTTGCACACAAGCACATGGAAGACATAATATTGGCTCCACTTGCTGTCAAATAGAGTTGACTACTCCTATGAAACCATTTTATTCTTGTCATGCATAGTTGATAAACTTATGGAAGTGCTTATACCTTAACATGATTCATGAAAGTGTCATTCTTGGTTTGCTTGATTTGTAGGCCAAGAAAGAAATTGAGTTTTCCTATCATGCTCATTTCAAATTTACTTTGCATCAACTTGGAAAACACATCACAAATTAAAGTATTAGAAGCACAAAAAATTGTATCATATATTTGGACAAGTTATAGATCATTGTTGCATGAGGATTTTATAAAAAGGGTAGTTTCAGTTTTTTTTCTTGAAAATCCTTTTGAAAGAAGGAAACTACTCAATCTTTCACACTAAATTCTAGAAGCTAGTTTTAAACCATACAAAACTTAGGATAGTTTGAAAATATGGTTAGGAAACTTTTCATGAGCAAAACTGGGTGATTGTTCCACATAAACCACTTCCTCAATAAAACCATTTAGAAAAGCACTTTTGACATTCATTTGAAATAACTTAAAACTTTTAAAGGAAGTACAAGTCAAAAGCATTCTTATGGACTCAAGTCTACATTCGGAACAAAGGTTACATCATAATCAATTCCCTCTTCTTGATTGAATCCTTAGGCAACAAGTCTAGCCTTGTTTCTAACAACTTCTTCGGATTCAATAAGTTTGTTTCTAAAACCATTTAGTTCCAATAATGGAATGATCATGAGATTTAGGAATATAAAAAATTATGTATCTTTCAAATTTATTTAATTCCTCTTGCATAGCAATAATCCAAAAATCATCACACATTGCATCATCAATACTTTTAGGCTCATATACAATAAAAGAATAAAGTTATTGACAAAGTACCGCCTTATTTGTACTCCTTGGGAGATATCACCAATGATTTGCTCCTTAGGGTGGCCTCTTGGATATCTTAAGTTCTTTGAGAGCTTTTGGTCACCACTAGGTTGGTTATCATGTTCTTGCTTAATCATCTCTTCCTTATTGGTATGATCCTCCAAAGTTGGTGCTTGAAGATGGATTTGATAGTTATTCATTGATGTACCTACATCATCTTCATCTCTTCTTTCCAAATAAATGTAAGATTCATCGAAACAAACATGAATGGTTTCCTCATCATATAAGGTTCTTTTCATTATAAACTCTATATGCCTTTTTGTTAGAAGAATAGCTAAGAGATATGTCAATATCCGGTTTTCTATCAAATTTAAGTAAGTTATCACAAGAATTTAAGATAAAACATTTATAACCAAACATTTTAAAATATGCAATTTGAGACGTCTTATAAAAGAGAATTCAAAAGATGTTTTTCTTTAAAATGATCTTAAAAGAATTCTATTTATCATAGCATGTGGTGTTTAAGGCTTTGGCCCAAAAATATTTTTGAAGAAGAATTTTTACAAAGCATAGACCTAGCCAATTTCTGCAAAGTTCAAAATTTTCTTTCAATAACACCATTTTATTGTGGTGTTTTTGCAGTTGAAACAATTTTATGAAATTCAATTTTCAAAGCAAATTTTGTAAAGGCTTTGTTGTAAAATTCTCCCATTGTCACTTGTAATGGAAATTAATTTGCACTCAAGGGAGGTTTGAACCTTTTTGAATAATCAAAATTATGAAACACTTCATCTTTTTGAGCAAAGAATAATGCTAAAGTGAATATTGAGAAATCCTCAACTACTACTAAGGCATACTTCAAGTTATCAATACTAGAGTTCCTCATAAGTCCAAAACAATCCATATGAACAAGCTCAAGATGTTTTGAGGTATAAAAGCATTTTCATGGGTTTGAAAAATTCTCTAGTTCGTTTTCTATATTGACAAGTATTTCAAAGACAATTTCCTCAAAGCAATCCTCCAACTAAATCTTGAGAGGAAAGTTTGTTCAACAAATCCATGCTCACGTGACCAAATCTTCTATGCCAAGAAAATCCATCATTATCATAAGTAACAAGACATTCAAGTTTATTATGCCGTAAATAACCGTCATTATCATGAGTGGAAAATCATCTAACTTTATAAGCAACAAGTTCATCAAGGCAAGGCACTAATACAATTTGCAACAAAAAAATAGTTCTACCATTGACACCATCAAGTATAGTGCAAGTATTACATTTACATTCAACTTTTCACACTGTCACATAATTGACTAATGTTAAGCAAGTTATATTTCAAATTATCACCAAGCAACATTTGTTTAAAAAGAAGAGAGGAACCTTTACCAACATTGGTTACTCCAAGAATTATTCCTTTCTTCTTGTCTCAAAACAAATCCTTCATCGGTTGCTTTGACCTTGCGTATGAATGAGGTGTTTTCCTTTACTCTTTAATCCAACATCATCAATGTACAGCTTGGTGGTGCTTGAGTTTGAATTAAAGTGTACCTGCAATAAAGGAGAGGAAGTATCCTTTGGTACCCATACTTTCTTGGGTCCGTGGGGGTTAGTAATAATTCCCTTAACTCTCCAAATGGTTTTTATACCATTCTCTACTTTTCTTTTAACATAACATTTGGTGACTTTATGTCCATGTTTTCCACAATAAGTACAACAAGTATAATGCATGGAAGTAGAAGCAGCTCTAACAAAGAAGTTTTTATATTTAGGCACATTGTTTACATAATTATAGCCAAGACCATTTTTAACAAGAGATGATCTTTGAGTTCCAAGAATTTTATCAAGATCGTCCCTTCCTTTTGTAAATTTTTCTATACATGATGTAAGTTCATCAACCTTCTTTTTCAAAGTCTCATGATCAACAAGCATTCTTTCAAGAGACAAAATCTTTTCACAAAGAATCTTATTTTCAAGGGACATGTTTTGTAAAGAGACATTTAAAACTTCTTTTATAATATTCAAGCATTCAATAGAATCAAGAAGCTTTTTATTTTCACAAAACAATTTTGAATTCTCATTCAATAAATCATTAATTTTGGTTTTCATTTCCTTATTCCTTTTTGAAGCCTTCTTTAATTCTCCATACATCTCAACAAGTAATTCACTAGGATCATCAATATCATCATCATAATACGTAGAGGTAGATGGAGTAGGTTGTACCTCATCTTCCATTGCCATGAAGCACACATTTGCTCTTTCTTCTTCATGAGTGACTTGAAGTAGCTTCCACATTTCATGAGCGGAATCACATTCCATCACTCTATTGTATTCATTGATGACCAAAGTACAACAAAGAATATTCATTGCTTGGTAGTTTAATGTCATCTTTCTTGAATCGCTCTCATCATACTCCTCAATAGGCTTTGGTTCCCTTGTAACTCCATCGGCTTTCAATCTCAATGGCACATAGGGACCTTTCTCAATAATACTCCACAATTCATAGTTAATAGAATAAATGTATATCTCAATCCTAGACTTCCAAAAAATATAATTAGAACCATCAAACAATGGAGGTCTATTAGTAGAGGATCCTTCCGTATAAGGCAAATTTGATAAACTAGCCATATGATCTTTACTTCTCGGTTGTTAGACCTTAAAAAGAAGACCTTGCTCTGATACCAATTGTAAGACCTAAGAGGGGGGTGAATTAGGTCTTTGGCTAATTATCAAAATATTTTTCTATTTTGTAAATCCTTTACCTTAATAAAAGCTCTTCTTCAAATTCAACAAACTCTAAGTTTATATGTGATTCAACGGTTGAGACAAGATGATCAAACAATAAAATCACAACCAATCAATCAACACTTAAGAACAAATAATAATAACATAAGTATGTAAGCAAGTAAAGCTATAAATAAATGAACACACGATTTATAGTGGTTCGATCTCTCCAAGATCTACATCCACTACCTTGAGTCCACACTCAAGGATTTCAACCAATTCACTATATGCTCAATTTAGACAATTACACAAGAGGCTCACCACACAATGGTTTTACACACACAACCTCTTTTAGTAATTATACAAACAAGGTTCACCCTTCCACAAGGGTTTTATATCTAATGACAACCTAAAGACCAATCTAATCAAAGGCTCACCCACAAACGGGTTTTACACGACAACCTTGATTATTCTAGTCTATGGCTCACCCTTACACAAAAAGATTTTATGTCACAAGATAATCTTGCAATGATCTAGTAGAAAACACAATTGAGAGAAGAAAAGAGAGTGTGTAAGATGTTACCACTTTGCTGGTAGATGATAACACAATGTTTCTCCTTCACACTTTGTTATCTTTGGAATCTTGAATTTCAATCTTTGAGCACAAGGCAATTTGAGAGCTTTTCAATTGAATTTGGTGTAAAACAAGTTAGAGTATATAGGATTTGATAAGTTCAAAGTTCTACTAAAAAATCTGGAGTTTATGGCTTTTATAGAATTTGAAAATAAGTTCAAACGGCTATAAAATGGCTAGTAACGGTTAGTTTCAGAAAAATTCGGACGACCGAATTCTGCGTCAGAATTTTTCGGACGACCGAATTTTTCCTGCTGCGTCCGAATCTTCTTCCGAATTTCTCTGGAAGAACAGTGACCATGCTGAAGGCCAAAATTCGGACGACCGAATTTTTTGGCTGCGTCCGAATCTTCTTCGAAATTTCTCTGGAAGAATAGTAGCAAACTTTTGCTACAAAATTCGGACGACCGAATTTTTTGGACTTTGTCAAAACATATTCAAATCAATTCAAACAAGTTGGAAAACATTCTAGTCTTAAAGATAAGTCATTAAAGACCTTTTATGTACCAAAACCATTTATGAAAACTTGATAATTTAGGTAACTTCAAAACCATTGAAACCATTTAAATCAAGTTTTGTGTTCTTAATTGCAACTCATAGATTC
The DNA here is from genome assembly GCA_030512225.1 of Rauvolfia tetraphylla. Classification (NCBI taxonomy): domain Eukaryota; kingdom Viridiplantae; phylum Streptophyta; class Magnoliopsida; order Gentianales; family Apocynaceae; genus Rauvolfia; species Rauvolfia tetraphylla. The sequence goes on along the minus strand of JAJQKT010000024.1, from coordinate 4,797,967 downwards.
CAAGGCTTAAGAGTGTAGGGTTTACAAAGTTTACCTATTAACCACATTTAACCTACACTTCATGTCTTCAAAGCCTTCATTAATTTTGAACAAACTCTTCAATCTTTAATCACTTTGGCATATTTGAGTTGTTCTTGCATTGCTAGCTCCAAGGCAATGAGACTTGCTTCCTTCTCAATCCAAAAATCCTATCACACAACATACAAGCATATTAGTCCTTATCAATGTTTGTCATTAATCAAAACTAATCAAACCTACATGATTTGCCCTTAGGGCTAACAATCTCCTTGTTTTTGTAGGGATTGTTATTTTAGAAAATATTTCAGCTTCCCTTCATGGATGGGGTACTTTTACTGATAGCTTGGAAATTCCTTCGGATGATGATGATTATCCTGTAGGTGAGTTTTAGGGCAGTTATTTCTCATCTTTTCTCCGCTCACTATTGTGTTGATGTATGTTTCCCTGTGCTTGTATGGTGGTGTTACTCTTCCTTTGTCTATTTTTCCTTATGCGTTTCATAGCTGAATTGTTACCTCTTTGGCCTTTTCGATTGTTGCATTTCTCCTCCTGATCGAGGGTCTCCTTTCTCTAGGTTGAGGATATATTCAGAATTGGGGTAATTCCAACCAGATAGTAATTATTTGTCTATCGTTGTATTCTCTTTAGCTTTAATATTTTTATTTAAAGGCAGATGGGCAGATAGTTTCTGCCATCTTTAGTTATTTTCCTACTTTAGTTCTCCTGTTGTTGCGATATTTACCATGGCTTCCCTTCCTACTTTTTCTTTCGATATGCTCTCCCAACTGGTTGAATTTCTATAGACAAAGGATCCCCTGATTCAATCAATCTTTAGTGGGATCAGGAGTGGCCGTGAGGTGTTAAAAATCAAGCTGGACTAGCTCTGCCATTCTTGTGGGTCTTCTAGAGTAAGCTTGTAAGACGCCTCTAAATGATCCAAGTATATGTATCCTTTTTAGACCATACCCTCATTCTCGAGTTCGATACTGGTTCATTATTTTATCTGACTACAGAGAATATGACAAGAATGGGCTTTATGATGCCTTTCTGCTAAGATTTTACCCTCATGCCTAGAAGGTTGTGAAAACATTGTTAACCATTTGCCTTTTTTCCTTATGCTGTCTTTTTTTACTTAACGATGATATATCAACATAGACTTCTATGTTTCTCCCAATCTGATGAGTGAAAACATTGTTAACCATTTCTTGGAAATCTTCTCCTGCATTCTTTAATCCAAAAGGCATTCGGATGTAACAGAAGATCCTGTCATTCGTCACGAAAGATGTCTTGTCCATATCTTCTTTTGCCATTGGTATTTAGTGATATCCTTCATAGGCATCGTGGAAGCATAACACGTCGTGCTCTACTGTTGCGTTAACTAATTGATCGATCCGGGGAAGAGGGAAAGGCTTCTTTGGCATGGCCCTATTTAGTTCAATGAAATCAATACACATACACTAGCCTCCATTAAAGCCACCGAGTTTGCTAACCAAGTTGGGAATTGGATGGGTTTGATTATCACTGCCTTTAAATTTCATTTACTTTCTAGAGTATGACTTCTTGCCTTTGTTTGGTTGTTTTGGAACACACGTTGAGATTCCAGCTTGATCCCTAATCGATGCTCTATAATTGTTCGAGAGACCATACCGAGATCACCGTTATCCCAAGCAAATACATCTTGACATTCGGCTAGGACTATTTTAACTTGCTAGCAAATAGTATCAAGTAACTTCTTTTCGAGTTTGATTTTTTGTTCAGGTATGGCAGAACCAATGCAATATTGTTCAAATTCTCCTTCTGGCTAAATTTTGTTTGAGTACTTGCATTGGTCTATGACCTATAATTCATAATCCCTGAATTCCTAGAGCTCAGCCAAACAACATTCTTGAGCTTCGCTTTCTTCTCCCTTAAGCATATAATAAGGATAACATTCTTATCCTTGCCTAACGGTAACTTCCAAAATCATATATGCCGTTAAAATTCAGCGTTGAATTTGTTTAGCACGGGCCATCCCAATAAAATGTTGTAAGCAGAGGCAGTGGGTATGACCAGGAACTTAGTCATCCTAACGGTGCTCCCAATTCATGTTGGTAAATCAATTGAGCCAATTGATTTTATACTCTTCCCTGCAAACCCATACAAGGGTACTCCTTCAATGACTCATTGTTTGCATATAAATCCATTTTATTGAGGATGCCCTTAAACAGAATATTAGCTGAATTTCCCTTGTCTACTAAAATCTGTCAGTCGATTGACTCAGCCAGTTCTAAAATGACAACTAAAAGATGGTCATCCAAAGTCTTTTGTCGTTTATTCAATTGTTCACTTGCCACCATATGAATAACTATAACCTTGGGTTTTCGTTTCCCCATGGGTCCTATATCGGTCCATGCCCTGTCTGCCTATCTACACAAGCGGGGATAAAATCTTTGAGTTGCCCTCTTCTTATTGTCTCTTTAATTTTTTTAAGATCATTGCAAGCCTCAATGTCATGGATGTGATATTTTGAAATAAACAATAATGTGTATGGTTTCTCCCTTCAGGAGGGGTAAACATTTTTGGTGTGACAGCCGTAAGATGCCTAAAATTCAACATGCTATTTGTTCTCTGTCCAAGTTGTTTTTAGTGGAATGGAATCCTATAGCTACGGGTGGATATCCTGACAATTTTCTCTATGTGATTCAACAAAACAAGCGGTTACACTGTTACTTCCGGTCTCTCAAGCATCAAATTTTACCTGTTTCTGACGGTCCTCTTTCCTTTCCGGATCCTTGTCTTCTAGCTCCCGATCGTGTTCTTTCTTTTTACAGATAATCTCATCACCTCTAATACAACGTTGGATTCGATCATGAAATTTTACAACAGTCTAAGGATCACTTAAGGTGAGTCTGCGGACCAGGGGTGTATGCTTTAGCATACATCTTATCTTGAAGATCTCTAACACTTAGTGCTTTTCGGCTAAATCGAGTAGTGTAATTGGTGATAGACTCTACAGTCTTTCGATAGATATGTAGCATGTCGTTTATTGTTTTTTGCCGTGTGTTGTTGGCAGAAAAATACATTAAAAATCATTCACCCAGCTAGTGAAAGGTGAAAATCATTTACCTAGCTAGCAAGAAGAACTATCACAAAGCTTGTGCCTTCAAAGAACTTGGGAACATTTGGCATAATGCAACATCCGATGCATATCTCTGCAACATAAGGGACATGAATTTTTTCAGGTATTCCCTTGGATCTCCTGTACCATCATATTTATCAAATTTGAGGTGTGAAATCGTATGTCTAAAGTTGTGTGCTAGAATTCTTCACACAAAGGATTATATTGGATAAAATTCCATTCTCTAAAATTTTCTCATTATGCTTTGTCTATAATTTCCATCATAGTCATCCGGGCCTCTTGCTATCGAACATCACAGCAATATGGCTTGATATTTCATAATATGAGGGGTCACCATTTTTCTCTTTTCCTATGACTGGAACCTTGCCCCCTTCTTCGATGCAGTCAAGATGGCATTGCATAACAGTGTAGGTGTGCAAGCCATGTGACGAGCCATTTGGTAAGCATATGAATCCTAGTCCTACTTTAGGCAACCAAATCCTTTTAAGGAATTACTTAATTCTTCATAAGAGTCCTACTTAATTCTTCATCAATTCTTTTACTGACTTTCTAATGATGGACCAATTTATAATACCTGATTTATTCATAGTGATGAAACCTAACTCCATCACTGTGTATGTATAATTGGTCGACATCATAGAGGACTTATGTATAATTAATGGTGCCATTATAAATTTTTGCTTTGGTACATATTCCCTTTTTCTTGGAGAGTGGATCTTATTTATATTCGATGAGCAAATATTTACAAAGAAAGGGTGAAAACACCCTTAGATATTTCAGGTGCTTCTGAAATCTCTACAACTTGATCTCAAACTTCTCTAAATTGAACACCAAACAGGATTATATCCTGTTGCTAGGAATGCATAAATTGTTTCTCCAAAACCATGCACACACCAATAGTTTGAAATTTGACTATATATAGTTGAAAAATATTTGACTTTAAACAATTAAAAAATATGGGATAAAGAGAGAAAAAGTTACAATATATTTAATTTTTAAACTGTATATAATAAAAAAAGTATATATAATAATGGTGTCAACAAAAATATCATGCCATTTTAGCCCACAAGCACGAGCCCAGTCCTGAAACAAATGGCTATCCTACCATTCCTAAATAGAGGAAACTTCAAAACATTCTTAACCATATAAGAGGAAGAAAGTGGCACCTGCAATAGGGAGTGGATCCGAATTTTGAGGAAGGTATCATGGGTAGAAAATAAGTTTTTTATCTTATACTTGTTTGATTGAAGTGGGAAGATAGAATAAAAGGGGACGGGACGTAACTGATAAAGTAAGGGATAATTTATCTTGTTTTGTTATGAGGGAAATGGGTAAAAAGTAAACGAGAAAAGGGGTACTATATGCGGTTTTTTTGGACTATATGTAGTACGAAAAATTATCATTATTTCATATTAATTTTGAAGAGTTTCTAAAATTCTCTAAAGCATCCGAGTAGAAAAACTCAGATCTAGGAACAACGACAAAGATTTTTTGCAAAAAAAAAATGTTAATTTATCAAACTACTCATAATTTTACATCGATTTTACATCGTGTTACAGATGTCCGGCAGATGATGTAGGCACAGAGAGAAGCGTCGTTGTAGGAGATGCTACAGATACTCACTGAACGTGAGCATTGTTTACCAGGGATGGAGGGCGCAAGCCCGTTCAATACCTAGGCAGTCCATTTTTTTCCCTGCTAGTTAAGTACATATTACTTTGTCTGTATGTGTGTCTCCTGCAATGAATTGTGTATGATACTATATTTCATATCAATCTTATCACCCAAGTTTGCAGCTCAAAAGAATTCGTTGCTTTACAATAAGTTTTTATGTGATATGTAACAAGCGGTCGTTTACTAAACTCAACGAATTTTATTTAATAACAAGATTCAACTACATTGCAGGAGGATTTGATGCCTCCGCATGGGTTTGCCAATGTGCAGTCCTCTCACGTAACAGGGTATCCCACCTATAAACTGCCTATCGTTTGTAGCGATGCCATGAGGGATGCATGTCCGGCACTGGAAATCCATCCTCTAGCCGGAGCTGCATAACCAACAAAAAATAAAAATACATTAGTCTTATAGCAATATATATATATATATATATCTGTGTGTGTGCGTGTGCGTGTGTGTGCAGTGATTCATGAAATTACTTACAGTGACAAAATGATAGGTATCTTCTAGCAGGCCAATAACCATAATTGCATTTGCCGTTTCAGCGTGAGAGTCAAGGGGTAGATACGTCCAGGACTGTGACCGGGACAAGCATCCGAATGCTACTTTGTAGGTTGTCGCGATAACCCAACCCATGTTTGGAAATGTGAGCCAGTGGTCAATAGGGGCAGGCTGGTCAGCGTCCCAGTGCACGAGCTAATGCAAAAGTGCCATAATTCCCTGTGAGCCACTGACAATTCCTTCGTACAGTGATGAATTACGATGAACCTCCCACCATAGCTCCTGCCGAACCTGGAACTAAGCATCTTCTCTCCCGTACCTCAAATGTGTGACAGCTCGGAATCCACAGTTCCTGTTTACTCTAATGTTAACCAAGTCATGTATATAGGGAACGATGAAGGCAGGAAACTGATTACCCCAAGGAAAAATGCATGTCTCTGTATCTTCGCATCCAGAAGTACCTGTAGAGGAACCAACACCACGTCCGCTAGATCTCGATCCCCGCCCTGTAGACCAGTTGTGGCCTCCCAACCCGTTCAAAGATCGGCCTAGGGATTCGCTTGTTGTTGACGAGTGCTTGAAGACACTTCTTGAAACTTGTATGTACTCCCAGTGGGACTTATCCCTTTTGGTCGAGTCTCTCTTTGGCCGGCCTTTTGTCACCCTAGTTGGGGGCTCCTGAAGACCGATGTATTCGAGATATAACATCTGACTTATCTGTACTGCAAAATGTCTTTGTTCAGCGGGACCCTTCTTTATCATCAATTTTGCAAAGTCCTGAATCGCTCGCAGATCATCAAAAGGGTGCGGTGTAAAGTGTTGCAGATACTGTGAAGTAGCCATGGAGAAGTCAAACGTATTCCAAAATAGATGCAGATCGCCAACAACAAAAGGTTGTGCTGTTGTAATACGCGTAACTATTTTGCAAGCACAAGAAAGTCCGTGAGAACTCCTTAGCCAGCATCGACAAAGACTGACATCGTGTCGAATCTTTTTCACATGATCCCACTCATTTAAAATGATCTACTGTGCTATATCAGTGACTCTGTAACATAAAGGACTCAAGATCGAATGCGTGCTGAGGTGGTACTTGTCGACATAACGGTACAGCTCTAGAGTACCCCTAATATCGGCGATCTGGGCCTCGATCATAGAATGAACCTTTGACCAAACCGTGTCGAATGCACCAGATGTCGTGCCCAAATACGACTTCGTAGCTGTATGGGAGCTCTCTGCACAATTTTTCATTTTCGTCCCAAAGTATATGATTCTGCCTATCCAAACCCGAATAAACTGTTCCTGGTGTGGTTCCAACCATGTCTTATCTAAGTACGTCATCAGCTTCCAGAACGTTGACCATGACGAGTGCGTATTTGAATAATTAAACTGAAACTCCTCATCTGTAAGAGAATCAACCAACCTTCTCCACGTACCTTTCGAAAACTATTCGGCTACCGCCTTATCATCGCAAGCCTTTTGACGACATAACATGTGCTTAGAATTAGGAAATGCATCATGCAGGACTTGTAGCAATCCGGGCTCCCGATCAGTCACAATAACGTTGGGGGACAATTTCTGTCGAATATCTCTTTAACGCACTCCAGCACCCACCGATAACTGTCTGCTTGCTTAGTGCTAATTCAAGCGCTGGCAATGAGAAAGTTTTGACTGGTCGGGGTCACGCCAACGATCTTCAGATATGGTATTTTGTACTTGTTTTAATTAATTTATTAAACACCCTTGAAGCAAACAACATTTAACATATATTTTTAGTTAAAGAACATTATGTATAAATGCAATGCAACACAAAATGAATAGAAATATAACGAATCTGTTAGTCTTGTATGTCGTATTCATTATCAACACAAATGGATACGCACAAGCAAGTAATGTCGACTCTGGATGAGCAAAAATATAGTCACTAAGAATTTCGACTCCTGGCTCTACTCTCTTCCAGTTGATGTATTCATGCTCAGACAACAACTTGAAAAGTTGTTGAACCACTGTCCAACCTTCCATACTCGCAACTCTTAATTTGTGTCAAGCATTATACATAGTCTTCGCCCTACGCCACCAAGCAACACAAACGTAGGTTATCCATACTTTTACAAAATTTAATAGCGGGTATATACACGTACAAGTAAGGAGCATTAAATACTTGTTATCAGCACAGATAACTAACAATAATTCTTGGGTTATCCCATTTCAAATGATCTAAAATATGTTTGGGTTGAATGTGACATTTGCTCATTTCCTCCATGATCTTCAACTCCTGCTCTGTCATCCGCGCAGCGAGTGAATGACCATGCCGGACTCCGAGCTCGTGATTGTGCTTGACGCATATTACCACAAGACTCCACGCTCCCTCGTAATGCTCTCTACCCATAAGTCTTAGAAGACAGTGACATTTTTTCGTTATCTTGGGCTTTCGTTCCTTAGTCCGCGCCTCTGGTGATGCACCATCCTTCGGAACAGAAATACATTTTCGGTATGCTCCGCCCCTCTCACACCTAAGCTGAACAAATTCGTTACCTGTTTCGTTGCCTTTTCTCGAACGAGTAATTATCAACAAGGTCTTCACCTGTAATGCTACCGCTTCGCCCACTTTGCTAACTCCTCTTTACTCAAAAATATATCTTGCATGCTCAAAAAACAACTTAGATCCTCGACTTTGTCAAGATCTAAAAATTCTTCAAATGAATCGGATGACGATAACAAACCTTGGTCATCCCTGTAAAACGGTCGATGGAATCTCGTCTTACTGCCTTTTCGGTGTACCTACAATGCATATATCATACTTGTCAATGTGAGTTACTGTGTTACGTATGATTCGACTATTTTTTTAAAAACGAATACCATAACAACAAAACTACTTACCACACATAATGTACCGTAAAATATAATTATAAATTATAAAAAATACAATAACACAATTAAATAAGTAATTATTACAAATTTTAAAAATTATAAAATTGGCAAAAATCTATGAAAGTTTCGCCAGAAGTTGGAGAAACTTGCACCATCATTTCACCAGATGGTGGCAAAAGTTTTGGTCAAATTTCGCCAGCTGGTGACGAAACTTGCTTTCAAATTTCGCCAGCATCTGGCAAACCTTGACCACAAATTTCGCCATCATCTGGGGAATTTTGATACTGCACTTGTCTAAAATTGTATCAAATTTTCGCTAGTGTTGGACGAAATTTGTGGTCAAGTTTTGCCACTTAGTGGCGCACCTTGTATGCTAGTTAAGTTGCGCTACTCAGTGGCGAAAATGACTCAGATTTTCTAAAAATTCATACAAATACCAATTCTTAGAATCTTTGCTCATTATCTTGCTACAACTAAATTTACCTATTTTTATTAAAAATGTGATTTTTCTGATGTATAGGTTGAGAGTTCTAAGAGGAGAGAGAGATAATGTTTAAAAAAAATGAACTTTTTTCACACTACATATATTTAAAAATTTGCATAAAGTAATGACAATGAGAAAAGGGATCTCTCCCATTTACATTAGCAAATTATTATTCTCTTAAAAAACATTAACATTTTATTTATTTTTCACTCAAATTAACCATGATTAATATAATATAAATACTAAATATATAATGATTTTACTAATACAGATAATTTTTATATAATATTAATATTTTTATCTTTTAAAAATTTTATAAAATTTTAAAATTCCTTACATAATATAATATTTATTAAATAATAAATCTTTTTAAAAATAAAACAGAAAAAGAAAAATGATGATTGGTGCCCAAACTGGCGCCACACCTTTTGTTACTAGTACCAAACTAGGGGGCCACTTTTTTATTTTTTTCTATTTTCTATTTTGTTTCTTTGTTGTGTTTTCTATTAAAAATACTAATAGGATTATGAAAAATTAAAATTATCTTGTGTTTAATAATTTTTTTAATATAAATATATTTACTTTCATTGGAGAAAATAACTGTGCCTTTTTCCCTCAATTCCCTCCCCGAAGCAAACAAAGCCTTAGGGCCATTAATATTTGGGGCACGTTGCGCGCTTTGGACATAGTGCCGCTGCAAATTTTAATTAATTTTAATTTATGCGGTCAGTTCGATGAGTCATCGGTTTCTTTCATTTCTCTTTTTTATTTGGTTTTTTGGAATTCGAGTCAGCGTTCAATGTTCTATTTTGCTTCAGAAGAAAATTAGTATTTTGGTTGTGCTTTATTTTAAAATATAAATTATTTTAATATTTATAAGAATTAAAAGTCAAAAAAAATATAAGTCACTTTGGCGGAGTTGGAAGAAGATAGTAAGTGAGGAAGAAAAATAAATGTAGGTATATTTAAACAAAAATATTTGTTTGGTTGAAGTGTTAGAAGTAAATGTGAATAAGAAAAGTATTAATTTTTTTAAAAGTGAAAGAATTAAATAGTATTAATAAAATAAAATTATTAATAATATATTTTTTATTTATATTAAATAAAATAAAAATAAAATTATTTACTTTTCTTGTACCACTTTCTCTTCCCAACTCCCTCTCTCTCCTCTCCAACTAAGCAAAGCCTTAAATGAATTTATATTTTAAAAAGTAGACAATAAGAGTGGGGCGCCGATCTCAGTGATCCCCAATCACTTACATCGACGACAAAGAAAAAAGAATCCCGACACTCTTCTTGATGCTTTACAGCTTCATCTTCTTTGATAGTTCCTAAATTTTGGCTAAACTAAATTGTACTGTTATGGTTATGAGTGTTGATTAGTAGTTCATGAGATTAAAAATATGAAATCAATTCTTCTTGTATCCAAATTTTTGTTTATGAACAGATATAGTATATATGATCACATTTTGCTATTGTGTTTTCACTTTTTTTTTATTTTCTTGGGTGCGGAGGATCAATGTGTACCATTCCTAAAGAAAAAATTCTATTTCTTGGCAGTAATTTTTTGTGCTTGAAAATGGTTGAGGGAGTGTGACTGACGAATATTAATTTCAAAGTCAAGATAGTTGCATTGTTTTAGAAGTTGTTAGGTTTAAATTTTAATTTCTTAATTTATAAATTTGATACTTACGATCACAATATTATCTGAACAATTATTTTTTTCTTTTTTATACTTATAATTATTTATTTAAAAATTATAAATAGAATTACTATTTTAAAAAGAATGGAGTATTAGTAACGCCTCCACAATATTAATAGACCTCTTGATTGATATGATATAATATTTTAAATTGTTACGACATTTTCTTAGTAAGAAGTTCTCTTATATGAGCCAAGAAGAACTTTATGCCATTAAAGATTCAATGTAATGTTGAACAAAAATTCATTATGATAAGTACAAGATATTGAGTGCCTTTAGTGGTGGCCAAATTTCAAGGAAGCGCATTGTTTATAGGTGAAAACTTGTCTTTTGGTTATTTGTTGAGTACATAACCGGTTACCTATATTAGATTGGCACAATCAATTTAATCCTAGATTTTAATTTAAGTTCGCTTCGAGCTTGGTTTGGACCACCTTGATTGCATCAAATATTATAATATTATTCAATAATGTATTGAATTTTATCTCAAATGAACTTGAACTTGAACGAACATAAAAGGACTTTTTAACATAGCAGTGCTAAAATGTAACAAGAGAAATTGGACTTGTTTTGAGTTTAATTAATTATGACTGAAATATTTTATTTAGTCTCCAATATTAATCATTTTTTTCTTAAAATTTCTTTGTATATCTTTTTAAATAAGCTAGATCTTGACTCATTTATGTGATTTACGAGATTATTTTTTAGGATCAATTCCAAATACCCACCGAAGGGGATTTGACAAATAAAGCTTGAACTTTTTGTTGTGAAAATTGGCCCTCCTTTCCAACTTTGACAAAATCAATTGTCGATTTAGTAGACAATGCCATGTCTTAATAGTTTTGAACTGAACTATTTGTCTCCAAAATTCTATCCCCAAAAAGTCCTTATGCATTATTAAAATAACAACCTTCTCTATAATTTCCTTCTCTCACCTACATCTTTCCTCTCTCTTTCTTTTCTAGACTTTCTCTCTCTCACATACAAAAAAGGCTTTGTCACCTATAAAAAAGGAATTCTCAAATATATTACTATTTAGCTAATTAAGAAAAAAGAATAGAAAAAAAAGAGGAAAGATGGCCAAGAAGAAGAAACGAAAAAGTCTGGAAAACAGAGAGGGAGAGAGGGGGGTGGGGGGTGGGGGGAGACAAAGAAGATGTAGGTGATAGAAGGGGAATGTAGGGGTGGTTACTGTTAAAATAAAAAGTAAATAATTACTTTAAAACAACTTACACGCGAGTCAGTCTATTAAGCTTGTGATTAGTTTTGTCAAAATTTGGAAAGATGAATCAATTGTCAAAATTAAAAAGTTAAAATTTAGAAGGAGAAGGCTAGTTATCATTATTAAAAATTCAAATGTTAATTTGATAAACTTCCTTAACTTTAAGGGTATTTGGAATTAATCCTATTTTTTATGATGTACTTGATTTAATCTTAAGTTCCAGTGGGGTAGCTTTGGCTTCCTATTTACTTAACTAAAATTTAAACCTGGGTTGTTGAAGTAGTAATAAGCCACCGAATTGTTTCCACATGTTATTTTAAAGTTCAATTTCTATACTAAAGTCTTGATTTCCCACTTTTGATGTGTTATTAAATATCGTTTTCAAAAGCAATTTGGTCGAGCAATTTAAACTAGCTTTTCAAAAGTTTGTTCATTAGAAACTTTTGTCTTCATTGAAAGTGCCATATGGCCATGTCCGGGAAAAATAGGTTACTTTGTGGAAAGAAGAATTATTCTGCTTTTCCTTTTAGCCATCCACTCCCATTCCGTGCAATCTTCCGCCTAAAAAAGTTGATAGTTTTGGCATTACTCAAGTGGTAAGAATTGAGACAAAGTTTGATTCTTGTCTAATAGAATTTTTCTCTATTAATAAAGTTTGTAATACTATGTTATATTCTATTTAGTGTAATATTCATCAAGACGAACCAACGTCTCTGCCCTATGTGTGGGAATTGCGTAAGTGATTCTATTAACCATTAAAAAGTAATGCAGCATCAATATCAATAAAGTATGTATTATTAATTTTTTAAAATTTTATAATAAATGTTTAATCAATTGTTTCTAAATTTAGATAAAAATCAATGTTCTAATGTTAAAATGTACCAATATTAAATATTGTGTTGCTTAAAATGCAATGTTAATTAGTATAAGTTGTTACTAAATATTATATCATATAATCTAAATTAAATAGTAGAGAAACTAAATGTTAAATGTTTAAAATAGCATATCATCGAAACAACATGAGTAGGGCATATTACAAGTAATAGAACATACTCATTTGCAAAAGATGTTTCAAGTATCATATATGAGGCAAAATATTTGTACTAAAATCAATCAGCTGCAACTAGTAAGCCTAAAGTCAGCAAAACCTAAAGACAACATTAGTTGTTAGTGTTAGTTTAACAATCAAGATACAAATATTGATTTTAATTAAATACAATGGAGATAAAAATATAGAAAAATGCAGAGTCGATCTTCCAAAGAAAAAAAAATACCACACAAAGATCGAGAGGGAAAAAACTTTTAAATTATGCATACAAGAAAAGGGGGAGGAAGTACTATGATCAGTTTATAAAAACCATTCAAATTTCAAAAATTACACAATCCGATTTATACCTTTGATATGTAACAGCAAAGAGACAAATAAAAAAAGAAACTAATATATAAAAATTAATTTTTTTACATGAAAAAAGATCACCCATAATGAAAACTAATCGAGATGCCTTTATAGTATGAATTACTACTTTACCTTTTTATCTTTTCACGCTATATCAAGAAAGTTTTCTTTAACAATCCATCTAAAATTAAAATGTCACAAAGATTTATTAGAAAAACTCAAAGTATGATATGAGAAAAACAAAATTAGAAAGAAGATTCACATAATTTACACATATATAAATAAACTTATCTACTAAATTAACAAATTAGAACCTATTAATACAATTTATTAATAAATAATTAGATCATTCCATTGAAGTATCAACTTAAGTAAACATGGCAATTATAGATGTTAAATTAAAAATAAATACAAAGTGTTTTGACAGTTTCAATGTTTGTCTGTCGATGATTAAGAAAAAAAATGAAAATTTACATAGAAAACCAAACTATTCATAATAAATCTAGTAACAATATCTTTGGCCTTTCTTCTTCAGTTAACCTCATGTTTTGTTACAATCTACCAATCTTGGAAATCTGACACCATACATTTTAAAAAAATAAAAGGTATATATCAGAGAAATTTATCTACCCAAATAAGAAGAATTAAAGGGAAAATTTTTAAAAATGAATAAATGAGAAAGCATGAAAGAGAAACAAAAAATTTCCCAATCATGCAACATAGAAAAAACATGCATCTGAACAACACATAAAGATAATGCACCAATATGTCAGGAAAACTGACAGAATGCTTCATGGTATTGTGTTCATTTATCCAAGGTTATGTCAACAAAAAAGAACTAAACACATCAACATCAGTATATGGATGCATTACGATAATTTATCAATTGGGAAAATCAATTACATTGTGGTCCCCAAAACGCAGAAACATATCACGATAATGTGCTTATAGGAGACATCAAGAACAATATATAAATGCATTACGGTAATGCATTAATATATGAACATGTTACGGTAATGCATCTATATCAAGTAAAAGCCCCAAAAAAAATCTTACCGCACAAGAGAGAAATGCGATGACGATGACCAAAATGACATTTAGTATATGACTTAGATAACACGTTTGAAATACCTAAGAGGGGGGGTGAATTAGGTATTTGGCTAATTTTCGCAAACTTAAACCTCTTATGCGTTTAGACCAAGAATAAGTTATGTAAGCTAATTATAGATAATTGATAGCAAGGCAGTAATGAAAGCAATAGCAAAGAACTCAAACAATTTATAGTGGTTCGATCCTCAAGATCTACGTCCACTACCTTAAGATCACACTTAAGGATTTCAACAAATCTACTAATTGCTCAGGTTTACAAATTATAAGAGAGGTTCACCAAACTATGGTTTTACACTCACAACCTCTTCTAGTAATGTCTACAATACAAGGCTCACCACAAACAATGGTTTTATATCTTAAACAACCTTGAATCACACTTTCAAGGATCACCCTTATCTAAAGGATTTTATGTTATCAAGATAACCTTGCTAGAGCTAGTAGATTAACACAATTGAATAAGTAAAGAAGAGTGTGTAGAAGTTACCACTTGATGGTAGATATTACACAAATTTGTACCTTCACACTTTGATGTCTTTGGATGGATCAATTGAATGCACAAGACATAAGAGAGCTTAAGAAATGTTTGCTAAATGCTTTTGAATGCTTGGAGTTTTCAAGATTTCAAGAGTTACAAAAATTTGCATGTTTATGGCTTTTATAGAATTTGAAAATCATTAAAACGTTCATAAAACGGCTAGTAATCGACTTAGTTTGTAAAATTCGGACGACCAATTTTCTTGGTTAGCGTCCGAATCTTCGTCCGAATTTCTCTGGATGAATAGTAACTATCGTTTGAGAACAAAAATTCGATCGACCAAATTTTTTTTTGTCACGTCCGAATCTTCTTCCGAATTTCTTTGGAAGAACAGATGACTATGCTTGAAGGCCAAAAATTCGGACGACCGAATTTTTTGGTCACGTCCAATCTTCTTCCGAATTTCTCCGGAAGAATAGTAGCAAACTTTTGCTACAAAATTCGAGACGATCGAATTTTTTTGAAAGCATTTTCAAACTTTGTAAAATCATTTGAGATATAACTTCAATGAGTTTGAAAAACATTTGATATATATAGAAAACTTATTTAACTATATTTAAGCTTGAAAAACATGAACATATGAAGTTTACAAACATATCTTATAAAAAGATTCATTCAAAGTCTTTTAAGATCATAAGACTATTTTTATGCTCTCTTATGCATTCAATGATAACCAAGACACGCAAGTGTAGAGTTTACATAGAAATTTACCTAAAAGTTAAATGCACTCTACACTTCAAGTCTTCAATGCCTTTTGATCATCTTTAGAACAACATTCTTCAAACTTCAAATACTTGCTTAAATGAAGTTGTTCTTGAACTTTTGCTTCAAAGCCATGAGACTTCATACTTCTCAAATTACAGAACCTATCACACAATAATCAAACATTTTAGTCCTCATCAATATTTGTCATTAATCAAAACTATATAATTTGCCCTTAGGGCTAACAACGTTGTTTTGCACTGTAGAGCTATTGAAAGACCTAAGAGGGGGGTGAATTAGGTCTTTGGCTAATTATCGAAATCTTTTTCTTATTTCCAATTCCTTTGCCTTAATAAAAGCTCTTCTTTAAATTCACAAACTTCAAGTTTGTATGTGTTTTGATAGTTAAGTCAAGATCATCAAACAATAAGACCACAACCAATCAATCAACAACTATGAATAAATAATAATAACACAAGCATGTAAACAAGTAAAGCTATAAGGAAATAAACACACGATTTATAGTGGTTCGATCTTTCCAAGATATACATCCACTACCTTGAGTTCCCACTCAAGGATTTCAACCAATCCACTATATGCTTAATTTCAACAATTACATAAGAGGCTCACCACACAATGGTTTTACACTCGCAACCTCTTTTAGTAATTATACAAACAAGGCTCACCCTTCCACAAGGGTTTTATATCTAAAGACAACCTAAAGACCAATATAATTCAAGGCTCACCCACAAATGGATTTTACACCACAACCTTGATTAATCTAGTCTATGGCTCACCCAAACACAAAAGGGTTTTATGTCACAAGATAACCTTGCAATGAGCTAGTAGAAAACACAATTGAGAAAAGAAAAGAGAGTGTGTAAGATGTTACCACTTTGTTGGTAGATGATTACACAATGTTTCTCCTTCACACTTTGTTGCCTTTAGAATCTTGAATTTCAATCTTTGAGCACAAGGCAATTTGAGAGCTTTTCAAGTAATTTTGATGTAAAACAAGTTAGAGCTTGTAGGATTTCTTAAGTTCAAAGTTCTATTAAAAAATCTGGAGTTTATGGCTTTTATAAAATTTGAAAATCAGCTCAAATGGCTATAAAACGACTAGTTAACGGCTATTTTCAAGAAACTCGGACGACCTAATTAAGCCTGCTACGTCCGAATCTTCGTCCGAATTTCTCTAGAAAAACAGTGACCATGCTGAAGGACAAAATTCGAACGACCGAATTTTTCTTCATGCGTCCGAATCTTTTTTCGAATTTCTCTGGAAAAAACAGTAGCAAACTTTTGCTACAAAATTCGGACGATCGAATTTTCATCCTGCGTCCGAAGTTGCATCCGAGTTTTTCAAACTTTGTCAAAACTTATACAAATCAATTCAAACAAGTTGAAAAACATTCTAGCCTCAAAGATAAATCATTAAAGATCTTTTATGTGCAAAAACCATTTATGAAAACATGATAATTTAGGTAAGTTCAAAACTATTGAAACCATTTAAATCAAGTTTTGTGCTCTCAATTGCAACTCATAGATTCCAAAACTTAAGAGTGTAGGGTTTACAAAGTTTACCTATTAACGACATGTAACCTACACTTCATGTCTTCAAAGCCTTCATTCATCATGAACAAACTCTTCAATCTTCAATCACTTTGACATATTTGAGTTGTTCTTCAACTGCTAGCTCTAAGGCAATGAGACTTCATACTTCTTAATCCAACAATTCTATCACACAAATGACATGCATATTAGTCCTCATTAATATTTGTCATTAATCAAAACTACATGATTTGCCCTTAGGGCTAACAATCTTTAAAGACCTAAGAGGGGGAGTGAATTAGGTCTTTGGCTAATTATCGAAATATTTTTCTTATTTGCAAATCCTTTGCCTTAATAAAAGCTCTTCTTTAAAATCACAAACTTCAAGTTTGTATGTGTTTTGATGGTTAAGACAAGATCATCAAACAATAAGACCACAACCAATCAATCAACAACTATGAATAAATAATAATAACACAAGCATGTAAACAAGTAAAGCTATAAGGAAATAAACACACGATTTATAGTGGTTCGATCTCTCCAAGATCTACATCCACTACCTTGAGTTCTCACTCAAGGATTTCAACCAATCCACTATATGCTCAATTTCAACAATTACATAAGAGGCTCACCACACAATGGTTTTACACTCGCAACCTCTTTTAGTAATTATACAAACAAGGCTCACCCTTCCACAAGGGTTTTATATCTAAAGACAACCTAAAGACCAATATAATTCAAGGCTCACCCACAAATGGATTTTACACCACAACCTTGATTAATCTAGTCTATGGCTCACCCAAACACAAAAGGGTTTTATGTCACAAGATAACCTTGCAATGAGCTAGTAGAAAACACAATTGAGAAAAGAAAAGAGAGTGTGTAAGATGTTACCACTTTGTTGGTAGATG
The DNA here is from genome assembly GCA_030512225.1 of Rauvolfia tetraphylla. NCBI lineage: Eukaryota > Viridiplantae > Streptophyta > Magnoliopsida > Gentianales > Apocynaceae > Rauvolfia > Rauvolfia tetraphylla. Next base: position 4,780,172 of record JAJQKT010000024.1, on the reverse strand, counting down.
ATTACACAACGTTTCACCTTCACACTTTGTTGCCTTTGGAAACTTGAATTTCAATCTTTGAGCACAAGGCAATTTGAGAGCTTTTCAAGTAATTTTGATGTAAAACAAGTTAGTGCTTGTGGGATTTCTTAAGTTCAAAGTTCTTGTAAAAAATCTAGAGTTTATTGCTTTTATAGAATTCAAAAATGAGTTCAAACGGCCATAAAACGGCTAGTAACGGCTAGTAACAGTAAAGTTCGGACGTCCAAACTTTCTGTTATGCGTCCGAACTTGAGTTCGAATTTTACTATACCAAGCTGTCTGGAAAAGTTCGGACGTCCGAACTTTTCCTCATGCGTTCGAACTTGCATCCGAACTTCTCTGGAAAAACAGTGACCATGCTATTAGAGAAAGTTTGGACCTTCGAACTTTACTCCATGCGTCCGAACTTCTCTGGAAACACAGTAACCATTTTCAGAGTTTGGACGTCCAAACTTGCATCCAAACCTTTCAAATTCAATCAAATCATCTGAAAATCATTGTTGTTATCATTGAAAACCATTTGCAAGAATGGACACATCATTTTGGTACTTTTAAGTACAAAAACACTTTGATCATACAAGATCTTTTCAAGTTCATTTGAGATTTCAAAAACATACTTGTTATCACAAAGTTTATTAAAAACCATTTCAAAATAAGTTTGTGCTCTCTCAATTGCAACTCATAGATTCCAAGGCTTAAGAGTGTAGGGTTTACAATGTTTACCTATTAAGCTCATGTAACCTACACTTCATGTCTTCAAAGCCTTCATTCATCTTGAACAAACTCTTCAATCTTCAATCACTTTGGCATATTTGAGTTGTTCTTGCATTGCTAGCTCCAAGGCAATGAGACTTGCTTCCTTCTCAATCCAAAAATCCTATCACACATCATACAAGCATTTTAGTCCTTATCAATGTTTGTCATTATTCAAAACTAATATGATTTGCCCTTTAGGGCTAACAAATCTCTCCCTTTTTGATGATGACAAACTTTGATGCAAAATGTGATAGATTAAAACGATGTAGTACATAGAAGTATTAATGTCAATGATAGATAATAACCAATTTAGCACATTGACATACAAAAGGCTCAATATGAGCCTATGACCCAACCAACCTCCATTTACCTCATTCCTTCCAACAACTAGGATAGAATATATAGCATTTAAGCATTAAGAAAACTTCTAAGAGAGGTATTAATGGTCATAAAAGATTAACAAAGCTCCCCTTAGATTTTGTTTATTTTTCAACAAGTTTGGACTTGAGATACTGTGCATCCAAATTTTGACATATCAAGTCCAAACTGTAAATTACGTAAAATGAGAGATGTAATTTTTGAAAATAAGCTTTCCTAAGGTTGTTCAAACATAGTAGAAGAGATTAAAACATATGTGAATCAATTTGAACAATAAAAGAGCACTTTTTTGGTAACAAAATATGCATGCATCCGAATTTCTGAAACATGCATCCGAATTTTTAAATCATGCATCCGAATTTTAAGCTTTAAAGTCCAAACTGTAAAATGTGTGAGATAACAAATTTAGTTTTTGAAAACAGGCTCTTATAAGATTGTTCAAATATGATAAAAAGGATTAGAACAGGTTTCAATCAATTTGAACAACAAAACAAAATTTTTGGCAAAAAGAACTTGACGCATCCGAATTTCAAATCCAAAATTTTTTACAACAGACATAACTTATGCATTCAATTGTTTTCATAAAGTAACAAGTCAAGAACAACTTAGACATTTGCAAAAACTCTGAAAACATCCATATAATACACAGTTTCATCACACACAACATTTAATTAGCAGTCATAGCTTGTCATCACACACAGAATTCAACATATAGCACAATGCAACATATAAAGCACATTTTGTCTCACATTATTATTTCTCCCCTTGACATATGCATGGATTTTCAGAAAATTCACACAATTTCTATTCATACATGAGGAATTCCACTGCTATTTTACATTTTCATGCATTTTGTCATCACATTTCTTCTCCCCCTTTTGTCATCAATCAAAGATGGGGTTAATAAAAATGAGACAACATGTTTCACATATAAGCAGTATGTTGATCAACTCTCATTTAGTAATTTAGCAATATATTGACCAACTCTCATAAACAGTATATCTCTAGTCAAATAATTATCATCCTAACAGCAATAATCATTATGTAGCATTTCAACAATAATAAATCAACTTCTTCTCCCCCCTTTTTTTAGCAGCAATTAAACTTGGGGTGAGAATACTTGGACAACAAAAGTGAAACAAAAGAAGCTCTTATCACAAAGATTTCACATATTGAACTTCAAAATATTATAATGACTAGAAAAGCACAAGTAAATTTCAATGTTAAAGCATAACATGTGCATTAAGACATAAATTAAAATAAGCAATAGAATAGAGTCTAGGGATAGAAAGGCTTAGTCTTGGATGCGCTTCATGGTCTTCACTTCCAAATTTGTTTGTTATGATGGCCATGTCTCCCTTGATCTCTATATGATGGGGTCCTTCATTTGTTGATTCCTTGCTAGTGTAGTTCTGCTTTGGATAGTTAACAATCAAGAGAATCTTTGGATCTTCTTTCTTGGAACCACATTTTCCTCCTCCCTTGGCTAAAGGAAATTGGTGATGGATTTGTGATTTGACTTTGTTAAACTCCCTTCACCTCCTTCTTTTTGCTTGTTCTCTTGAGCTTTACCTCTTTTTTCTTCATTCTCATGCTCTTCTTTTTCTTGGGATGCTTCACTGCCTTTTCCTTCATCTTTTGTATTCTTATTGTTGCCATCTCCACTCATATTATCTTCTTGATCTTCTTCATTTTCCTCTTTACTGTCCTTTTTCTCATCTTCTTTCTTTTCTTCTTCTTTTGATTTATAGGAACTTGCACCATTTAAAACTACTTGAGAAATCTTTCTCAAGTCTTCTTCCATATTCTGGACTCTAGCTTCTAAACCATCAAATTTGCCAAGAATCATCAGAGCAAAAGACTTGAAGAATTTATCCATCTTCTTCATTTCCTCTACATGGTTGTTCAATGTCTCTTGAAACACCTTGGCAACTATGGTATCACCTCTAGTGAGATTATCATCTTCAACTTCTTTTCCTTCAATAGAGAGTACCTCTTCAAATAGTCTTCTTTTGTGGAAGGTTGTTCCCCCTCACTAGATGACTCATGCCTCATTTTAGTTTTCCTTTTTCCAGCAATGATTTCCTTTTCATCCTCTTCTTCTTCTTCATTTTCTTCTTCACTACTAGCACCGCTTTTATCACCTCTTAGAGGTGTTTCTCTTCTGGCCCTTCATACATTATCATCATCAAGTATTCAAGGAATTCTCTTTAGTGAGTTGTTGGTGTAGACTTCTTCACTCTTTATTGGTAAACCATTGGAAGACAATTGCTCTTGGAGATACTTGAAAATTCCTATTAATAACCTTCCATATGACAATGTCTTATGCTCGGTTCTTCTAGCTGCCATTATATTCTTTAGCACTATATATCTATATCCAAAATTAATTTTTCTTTTCTTATGCATGGCTAGCATAATTACAACATACACATTATCAACAGAAGATTTGTGCTCAAAGTATGCTATAATCAAGGTAGTAAGTATGTGATGCAAAATTCTTTTACTAGCATCAAAAAGCTTTTATCTCTCTCTCCTTTCTAGTCTTGAGGCTTCTACCATTTATATAGGCATTCTCAATTCTTTCATGTGAGTATAACTCACTTATAAAACAATGTCCTCAGAAGAATAATGCCTAAACCCAACATCCTCAACATCACAAATTCTATTGAGTAATGCATTATCAATCTCAAAAATCAATTTGTGATATTCTTGAAGAATACCACTGAATATCTTTATTACCAATTTGCTCAACTTTTTCTTCCTTAATATTTGCATAAACTTCATAAACTAAGGAAAGTAATAGCATTCATCAAACACAAGCAAACTAGTTCAGCTCACATCATTGAAAAATGAGAGTATATTACCCATTTCGAATAGTTTGATGGCATCCACCTTGTAACTTAGATTTATCATATGGTTCCTTTTTGTCCAATTATCAAGTTTAGTAGCAGCCTCCACTGTGACAAATCTATCCAGCCATGACATGCTTTGCAAAACATGAACCTTCCTTGGTTCATTGATCACTGATCCTCATTCTCTTTCTTTGGCTTTTCCCTTTCCTTTTCCCATGCTAGGCATCTTTGTCCTCACCTAAAGCTACAACACTTGAATACACTCATTAGTTATTGAATTTTGAAACCCTAAGCTTCTTCTAAGATTGGTCAAACCTTTCTTCAGCCAATGGCTTAGTAATGATATTATTAATTTGTTCATTAAAGCAAACATGCTTTAAACAAGTATTACCCTTAGCAGAGTGATCTCTATATGCTTTGTCCTAGTTTGTTGAATAGTAAGATGATCAAATTTATTGCATTAGTGTTAACACATAACATAGCCACAATTTTTAAACATAGACCATAATCACTTAAAGTATCAATAAGGTAATAGAGAATGTGTTTAATAGCAATCTGTTAGCCCTAAGGGCAAATCATGTAGTTTTGATTAAATGACAAATATTGATGAGGACTAATATGCATGTCATTTGTGTGATAGGATTGTTGGATTAAGAAGTATAAAGTCTCATTGCCTTGGAGCTAGCAATGCATGAACAACTCAAATATGTCAAAGTGATTAAAGATTGAAGAGTTTGTTCAAGATTAATGAAGGCTTTGAAGACATGAAGTGTAGGTGACATGTGGTTAATAGGTAAATATTGTAAACCCTACACTCTTAAGTCTTGGAATCTATGAGTTGCAATTGATTTAAATGGTTTCAATGGTTTTGAACTTACCTAAATTATCAAGTTTTCATAAATGGTTTTTGCACATAAAAGGTCTTTAATGACTTATCTTTAAGGCTAGAATATTTTCCAACTTGTTTGAAATGATTTGGATATGTTTTGACAAAGTTTTAAAAATTCGGGAAGAAGATTCGGACGCAGCAGAAGAAATTCGATCGTCCGAATTTTGTGAAGAATTTTTTTCTGCACTGTGAACAGTGAACAACGCATGAATAGTAACACTGTGAACAGTGAACAACGCATGAATAGTAATACTATGAACAGTGAACAACGCATGAATAGTACACGATGAACAGTGAACAACGCATGAATAGTACACGATGAACAGTGAACAACGCATAAATAGTAATACTATGAACGTGAACAGTATACTATTCATTTGAACCGTTTACTATTCTTCCAGAGAAATTCGGACGAAGTTGGAAAATTCGGTCGTCCGAATTTGTGAATAGTGCATGAACAGTGACTACTGTTCACATGAACAGTGCCGACTGTTTTTCAGAGAAATTCGGACGAAGCTGGAAAATTCGGTCGTCCGAATTTTTGTGACCGGTGCATGAATAGTGCATGAACAGTATTTTCTGAAACTAGCCGTTACTAGCCATTTTATAACTGTTTAAACTGATTTTTAAATTCTATAAAAGCCATAAACTCCAAATTTTTTAGTAGAACTTTGAACTTAAAAAATCTTACATGCTCTAACTTATTTTACATCAAATAAAACTGAAAAGCTCTCAAATTGCCTTGTGCTCAAAGGTGTACATTCAAGATTCCAAAGGAAAAGGTGAAGTGGTGCTAGCAATTGTATTTATCTACCAAGAAGTGTTGGTAACATCTAAACTCTATCTTTATATTATTGTTGTGATTGATACAAGGTTGTCAAGAGACATAAAACCCTTGTGGAGGGTGAGCCATAGACTAGATTGATCAAGGTTGTTTGTGTAAAACCCATTGGTGAGGGTGAGCCTTGGATTAGATTGGTCTAGGTTGTCTAGTGACATAAAACTCTTAGTGATAAGAGTGAACCTTGTTTATTATATTGAAAAGAGGTTGTTGTGGTAAAACCCATTGAAGGGTGAGCCTCTTGTGTAATTGCTTGGATTAAGCATATAGTGAATTGGTTGAAATCCTTGAGTGTGGACTTAAGGTAGTGGATGTAGATCTTGGAGAGATCGAACCACTGTAAATCGTGTGTTCACTTGTTTATAGCTTTGCTTGTTTACATACTTGTGTTAATATTGTTTGTTCATAATTGTTGATTGATTGGTTGTGGTGTTATTATTTGATCATATTGTCTCAACCATTAAATCACATATAAACTTAGAGCTTGTGAATTGAAGAAAAGCTTTTATTACGGCAAAGGATTTGCAAAAAGGGAAAAGATTTTTGATAATTAGCCAAAGACCTAATTCACCCCCCCTCTTAGGTCTTTCAATTGGTATCAGAGCCAGGTCTTCTTTTTAAGGTCTAACAACCTAGAAGTAAAGATTATATGGCTAGTTTATCAAATTTGCCTTATATGGAAGGTTCATCCACTAATAGACCTCCATTGTTTGATGGTTCTAATTATATTTTTTGGAAGTCTAGAATTGAGATTTACATTTGTTCTATTAACTATGAATTGTGGAATATTATTGAGAAAGGTCCCTATGTGCCATTGAGATTGAAAGCCGATGGAGTTACAAGGGAACCGAAGTCCATGGAGGAGTATGATGAGAGCGATTCAAGGAAGATGACATTAAACTACCAAGCAATGAACATTCTTTGTTGTGCGTTGGATGTCAATGAATACAATAGAGTGATGGAATGTGATTCCGCTCATGAAATGTGGAAGCTACTTCAAGTCACTCATGAAGAAAAAAGAACAAATGTGTGCTTCATGGCAATGGAAGATGAGGTACAACCTACTCCATCTACCTCTACTTCTTATGATGATGATATTGATGATCCTAGTGAATTACTTGTTGAGATGTATGGAGAATTAAAAAAAGCTTCGAAAAAGAATAAGGAAATGAAACTCAAAATTAATGAGTTATTGAATGAAAATTCAAAATTATTTTGTGAGAACAAAAAACTTCTTGAATCTATTGATTGTTTAAATATTGAAAAAGAAGTTTTAAATGTTTCTTTACAAAACATATCTCTTGAAAATAAATCTCTTTGTACAAAAGTTTCTTCTCTTGAAAAAATGCTTAGTGATCATGAAATTTTGAAAAAGAAAATTAATGATCTTACATCATGTGTTGAAAAATTTACAAATGGAAGAGACAATTTTGGCAAACTACTTGGATCTCAAATATCTTCTAATGCTAAAAATGGTCTTGGTTACAATTATGTCAATAATGTGCCTAAACATAACAACTTCTTTGTTAGAGCTACTTCTACTTCTTTCCATCATACTTGTTGTACTTATTGTGGAAAACATGGACATAAAGTCACCAAATGTTATGTTAAAAGAAAAGTAGAGAATGGTGTAAAAACCATTTGGAGAGTTAAGGGAACTATTACTAATCCCCACGGACCCAAGAAAGTATGGGTACCAAAGGATACTTCCTCTCCTTTATTGCAGGTACATTACAATTCAAAATCAAGCACCACTAAGAGGTATATTGATGATGTTGGCTTAAAGAATAACAGAAAACACCTCATTTATAATCAAGGTCAAAGCAACCAAAGAAGGATTTGTTTTTGAGGCAAGAAGAAAGGAGGAATTCTTGGAGTAATCAATGTTGGTAAAGGTTTCTCTTTTCTTTTTAAACAAATGTTACTTAGTGCTGATTTGAACTATAACTTGCTTAGCATTAGTCAATTGTGTGACAATGAATAAGAAGTTAAATGCCAACATACGAAGTTTCAATTGAGAATCCCTTTTGTTAAGATTTAAAAATTTGCCAACCATGACTTGTCAATTGCTTCTATGAAGTTGATTAGGTAAGATTGATGATATGAGATTGAATTCATGGTTGATATGTTTTTTTGAAATTGATTATATGTCATGATAAAATGATTAAAATAGCTATGATTGAATATCTATGCATATGCTTGGCCAAAAACATCTTTATGAAACTTTACAAAATGTTCGGACTTGAAGTTTGAATGTAGACTATAAGTTTGGTCGCCCGAACATGTATAAAAAAATGATATTTTGTGATTTTGATCAATTACTTACAAAATTTTTCAATGTGTGTTTTATCTTGATAAGCTTGAATGTCTTGTTGCTTATAATAATGATTGATTTTCTTGGCCTAGAAGATTTGGTCACGTGAACATGGACTTGTTGAACAAACTTTCCTCTCAAGATTTAGTTGGAGGATTGCTAAAAATGTGTTTTGAGAAAATTGTCTTTCACATACTTGTCAATATGGAAAACAAACAAAAGAATCTTCCAAACCTAAGAAAATGACTTTCACTTAACCTCTTAAAAATTGTTTATATGGATTGTTTGGACCAATGAGGATCACTAGTCTTGATGGTAAGAGGAATTCATATATGATTGTTGATGATTTCTCTAGATTTACATGGGTGATCTTTCTAGGTCAAAAAGATGAAGTTCTTTCATGAATTTGTAAGACTTTTCAAAAGGGTCCAAATCTCTCTTGTGTGCAAATTGATTACTATTGGAAGTAACAATGGGAGAGAATTTTACAATCAAGATTTTACAAAACATTGTGATGAGAATGGGATTGCTCACAATATTTTGAACTTATATTTGATAGAATACTCTAGAATTTAAACATACATGACTGGTTGTATCAAATATACATTAATACGTGTAACAAAGTACTTTATATTGAATACTACTTGCATGTATTGCCTATTTCAAAGTTTTGGTTACAAGTGCCTTATATTGAATATGTGCGATAACTTGGAAAATTTGATAGAAAATTGAATGATGGGATATTCCTTGGTTTTTCCTCTAACAACAAGGCTTACAGAGTTTCTAAGAAAAAAGAACCTTACATGATGAGGAAACTATTCATGTTAGTTTTGATGAATCTTACATTTACTTGGAAAGAAAAGATGAAGATGATGTAGGTACATCTATGAATGACTATCAAACCCTTCTTCAAGCACCAACTTTGGAGTATCACACCAATGAGGAAGAAATGATTGAACAAAATCAAGATGACCAACCTAGTAGTGACCAAGAGCTCTCAAAGAACCTAAGATATTCAAGAGGGCACCCTAAGGAGCAAATCATTGGTGATATCTCCCAAGGAGTAAACATAAGACGGTATTTTATCGATTACTTTATTCTTTATCTCATATGAGCCTAAAAGTATTGATGATGCATTGTGTGATGATTTTTGGATTATTACTATGCAAGAGGAATTAAATAAATTTGAAAGATACAAAACTTCAAAATTCCTAAATCTCATGATCATTCCATTATTGGAACTAAATGGTTTTTATAAATAAACTCAATGAATCCGAGGAAGGTGTAAGAAATAAATCAAGATTTGTCACCCAAGGATTCAATCAAAGAGAGTGAATTGTTTATGATGAAACCTTTGTTCCGAATGCTAGACTTAAGTCCATAAGAATGCTTTTGACTTTTACTTTCTTTAAAGGTTTTAAATTATTTCAAATGAATGTCAAAAGAGCTTTTCTAATTTATGTGGAACACTCACCCGGTTTTGATCATGAAAAGTTTCCTAACCATGTTTTCAAATTATCCAAAGCTTTGTATGATTTAAAACAAGCTCCTAGAGCTTTGTATAAAAAAATTGAGTGTTTTTCTTCTTTCAAAAGGATTTTCAAGAGGAAAGGTTGACACTACTATTTTCATAAAAAAAAAAAACCTCTTGTAACAATGATCTATAAGTTGTCCAAATATATGATACAATTCTTTTTTGGTGCTTTTAATACTTCACTTTGTGATGTGTTTTCCAAGTTAATGTAAAGTAAATTTGAAATGAGCATGATAGGAAAACTCTATTTCTTTCTTGGCCTACAAATCAAGAAAACCAAGGATGTCACTTTCATGAATCAAGTTAAGGTATAGGCACTTCCATAAGTTTATCAACTATGCTTGACAAGAATAAAACGGTGTCATAGGAGTAGTCAACTATATTTGACAACAAGTAGAGCCAATATTATGTTTGTCATGTGCTTGTGTGCTAGATTTTATCTTGTCCTATAGAATCTCATTTGATTGTTGTTAAAAACATTCTCTATTACCTTATTAATACTCTAAGTGATTATGGTCTATATTTCAAATGTGTGGCTATATTATGTGATAACACTAATGCAATAGATTTGACCATCATACTATTCAACAAACTAGGACAAAGCATATAGAGATCAAACTTCATCTCATTAGATATAATTCTACTAAGAATAATACTTATTTAAAGCATGTTTGCATTCATTGATATCGTTACTAAGTCATTGGCCGAAGAAAGGTTTGACCAATCTTAGAAGAAGCTTAGGGATTTCAAAATTCAATAACTAACGAGTATATTCAAGTGTGTAGCTCCAGGTGAGGACAAAGAAGCCTAGCATGAGAAAAGGAAAGGGAAAAGCCAAAGATAGAGAAGGAGGACTAGTAACCAACGAACCAAGGAAGGTTTATGTTTCTCAAATCATGTCATGGCTGGATAGATTTGTCACAGTGGAGGCTACTACTGAATTTGATGATTGGACAAAAAGGAACCATAAGACAAATCCAAGCCATAAGGTGGATGTCATCAAACTATCCGAAATGGGTAATATACTCTCATTTTTTAAATTATATGAGCTGGGCTAGTTTGCTTGTATTTGATGAATGCTATTACCTTATTTAGTTTATGGAGTTTAAGCAAATAATAAGGAAGAAAGAGTTGAGTGAGTTGGTAATAAAGCTATTTAGTGGTATTTTTCAAGAATGTCACAAGTTGATTTTTGAGATTGATAATGCATTGATCAATAGAATTTGTGATGTTGAGGATGTTGGGTTTAGGCATTATTCTTCCGAGGGACATTGTTTTATAAGTGAGTTATACTCACATGAAAGAATTGAGAATGCCTATATAAATGATAGAAGCCTCAAGACTAGAAAGGAGAGAGAGATAAAAGCTTTTTTATGCTAGTGAAAGAGTTTTACATCACATTCTTACTACATTGATTATAGCATACGTTGGACACAAATCTTCTATTGATAATATGTATGCGATAATTATGCTAGCCATGCATTAAAAAAATGAATTTTGGATATATATTGCTAAAGAATATAATGGAGCAAGAAGAACAAAAAAATAAAATAAAATTATTCCTGAAAACAAAGTAAACTTGGATAAACTCTCCAATATTGATAATGTTCTATCTCTATTTGATGATATTGATTGGAGCAATTTACTAGTAATTGATGAAGAATTTTATATTGCCCTTACATATGAGCTTTATGCAAATCTTAAAGAAGAAAGAATTAAACATTAGGGGGATAATGTAGTTTAATGGTATTCCTCTAGAGTGTATCAAGTGGATTTTGAGTTCAATAATGCCTTAGTGAACAGAATTTTGAGGGGTAGATGATAATGAGGCAAGGTATTACTCATTGGGATAACATTGCTTTATTCTTGGATTGATCACAAATGAAAGATTTGAAGAAGCTTTCACAAATGGTAGACAATTTAGGTCAATTAGGGAAAAGAAAATCAAAGCCTTTGATGCTAGAGGAAGGGTTATGCATCACATGACTACTACTATGCATTTGATGATTATGCTTGCCTTGCATGAGCATAGAAGACTAAACTTTGGATTCATGGCGTTGAAGCATATGATTAATGCAAAAAAACCAGCCAACGAAGCCTTACCGTATGGGAGACTATTAACAAGAAAGTGAGGATGTTGAGGAAGAAGAAAATGAAGAAGAAGAAGAGAAAAAAAAAAGAGGAAATTCTTGCTGAAGAAAGGAAGACCAAAATGAGGCATGAGTTATCTAGTAAGGAGGAGCAACCTTCCTCAAAAGAAGACTATTTGACGAGGTACCCTCTATTGAAGGAAAAGAATTTGAAGGTAATAATCCACTAGAAGTGATACCATAGTTGCCAAGGTGTTTCAAGAGACATTGAGCAACTATGTAAAGAAAATGAAGAAGATGGACAAATTCTTCGAGTCCTTTGCTCTAACAATTCTTGGCAAATTTGATGATTTAGAAATTAGAGTAAAAAAAAAAATTATGGAAGGAGATGGCAACAATAAGGATGATAGTAATGACAGTGAAAATTGAGATGGCTATCAATTTGTTGCTAAAGAAGAAGACTAAGATGAAGGAAAAGGCAGTGAAGCACTCCAAGCAAAAGAAGAGCATGAGAATGAAGAACAAAGAGGTAAAGCCCAAGAGAACAAGCAAGAAGAAGGAGGTGAAGGGAGTCAACAAATGAAGGACCCCATCATATAGAGATCAAGGAAACATTGCCATCACAACAAACAAATTTGGAAGTGAAGACCATGCAGCACATCCAAGACTAAGCCTTTCTATCCCTAAACTCTATTTTGTTGCTTATTTTAGTTTATGCCTTGATGCACTTGTTATGCTTTGACATTGAAATTTACTTGTGTCTTTCTAGTCATTATAATATTTTGAAGCTCAATATATGAAATCTTTATGATAAGAGCTTCTTTTGTTTCACTTTTTGTTGTCCAAGTACTCTTACCCCACCTTTGATTGATGACAAAAGGGGAGAAGAAAATGTGATGACAAAATGTGTGAAAATGTGAAATAGCAGTGGAATTCCTCATGCATGAAGAGAAAATGTGTGAATTTTCTGAAAATCCATGCATATATCAAGGGGGAGAAAGAATGACTACAAATTGTGCTATGTGCTTGCTGTAAATGTGTTGTGTGTTGTGTATATGTTGATGTGCAATATGTAATGAGTAATGTGAAAATATTTGGCTGCATTTCTGCATTTGAATTAAAATTGAAAGTGTTATAATATGTGAGGTTTTAGTTGTTTTCTTAGATTTTGGAATATGGTTAAGTTGAGATTGAAATCTTGAACTTGGTTCTTGACTTGACCTATGATTTTGAATTACTTCAAGAAAACAATTGAATGCATGAATTTTGTGATTTTGCAAAGCTAAACTGAATGCTATAGTGGACATACATATTTGAGTACATCAACATTTCATTTGAATGCAAAATCACATTTTCAAACTTGTTGTCTAAAATTTAGACCAGAAATTCATATGCATGCATATTTGTTGCCAAAAAGTGCTTCTTTGTTGTTCAAATTGATTAAAATATGTTTTATTCTCTTCCATTATGTTTGAACAACCTTAGGAAAGATTTATTTCACATTAAACTTTCATTATATTGAATTTATTGCAATTTGGACTTGGAATGTCAAAATTCGGATGCATGAGTTTAAAAATTCGGATGCATGTTCTGAAATTCGGATGCATGCATATTTTGTTGCCAAAATGTGCTCTATTGTTGTTCAAATTGATTCAAACTGGTTTTAATCTCTTCCTCTATGTTTGAACAACCTTAGGAAAGCTTATTCTCAAAATTTTAAGCTTTCATTTAATCTATTTTAAAATTCGGACTTGATATGTCAAAATTTGGATGCATAGTATCTCAAGTCCAAACTTGTTGAAAAATGAGCACAATCTAAGGGGGAGCAATATTAATCTTTTCTGACCTTTAATACCTCTCTTAGAAGTTGTTGTAATGATTAAATGTTATATCTTCTATCCTAGTTGTTGGAAGGAAGGAGGCAAATGGAGGTTGGTTGGGTCATAGGCTCATATTGAGCCTTTTGCATGTCAATGTGCTAAATTGGTTATTATCCATTATTGACATTAATGCTTCTTTGTACTACATTGTTTAAATCCATCACATTTTGCATCAAAGTTTGTCATCATCAAAAAGGGGGAGATTGTTAGCCCTAAGGGCAAATCATGTAGTTTTGATTAATGACAAATATTGATGAGGACTAATATGCTTGTATGTTGTGATAGGATTTTTGGATTGAGAAGGAAGCAAGTCTCATTGCCTTGGAGCTAGCAAAGCATGAACAACTCAAATATGTCAAAGTGATTAAAGATTGAAGAGTTTGTTCAAGATTAATGAAGGCTTTGAAGACATGAAGTGTAGGTGACATGTGGTTAATAGGTAAATATTGTAAACCTACACTCTTAAGTCTTGGAATCTATGAGATGCAATTGAGAGCACAAAACTTGATTTAAATGGTTTCAATGGTTTTGAACTTACCTAAATTATCAAGTTTTCATAAATGGTTTTTGCACATAAAAGGTCTTTAATGACTTATCTTTAAGGCTAGAATGTTTTCCAACTTGTTTGAAATGATTTGGATATGTTTTGATAAAGTTTTAAAAATTCGGAAGACGATTCGGACGCATGCAGAAGAAATTCGGTCGTCCGAATTTTGTGAAGAATGTTTTCTGCACTGTGAACAGTGAACAACGCATGAATAGTAACACTGTGAACGGTGAACAACGCATGAATAGTATTTTCTGAACCGAATTTTTTGGTTGCGTCCGAATCTTCGTCCGAATTTCTCTGAAAAAACAGTGACCATGCTGAAGGCCAAAATTCGGACGACCGAATTTTTTGGCTGCGTCCGAATCTTCTTCCGAATTTCTCTGGAAGAATAGTAGCAAACTTTTGCTACAAAATTCAGACGACCGAATTTTTTGGAAGCAGTTTCAAACTTTGTAAAATCATTTGAGGTATAACTTCAATGTGTTTGAGAAACATTTGATATGTATAGAAAACTTACTTAGCCATATGTAAGTTTGAAAACACAAATTAAATTTCTTTGATCATATAAAGTTTACTTAAACATCACATTCACTAAAAACCTTATTCAAATCATTTTAAGATTATAAGATTCATTTTATGCTCTCTTGTACATTCAATGATGACCAAGACATGCAAGTGTAGAGTTTACATAGAAACTTACTTACTAAATATACACACTATACACTTCAAGTCTTCAATGCCTTTAGATCTTCTAAGAACAACATTCTTCAAACTTCAATCACTTTGCTTAACTGAAGTTGTTCTTGAACTCTTGCTTCAAAGCAATGAGACTTCATACTTCTTATTTTACAGAACCTATCACACAATATACAAGCATATTAGTCCTCATCAATATTTGTCATTAATCAAAACTAATCAATCTTATATGATTTACCCTTAGGGCTAACAGCAAACATTTCTTAAGCTCTCTTATGTCTTGTGCATTCAATTGATCAATCCAAAGACATCAAAGTGTGAAGGTGCAACTTTGTGTAATATCTACCATCAAGTGGTAACATCTACACACTCTCATTTATTTATCATATTGTGTTGTTCTACTAGCTCTAGCAAGGTTATCTTGATAACATAAAATCCTTTAGATAAGGGTGATCCTTGAAAGTGTGATTCAAGGTTGTTTGAGATATAAAACCATTGTATTTGGTGAGCCTTGTATTGTAAGAGTTACTAGAAGAGGTTGTGAGTGTAAAACCATAATGTGGTGGGCCTCTCTTGTAATTTGTAAACCTGAGCAGATAGTAGATTGTTTGAAATCCTTAAGTGTGAGTTTAAGGTTGTGGACGTAGATCTTGAGGATCGAACCACTATAAATTATTTGAGTTCTTTGCTATTGCTTTCTTCATTGCTTTGCTATAAATTGTCTCTAATTAGCTTATACAATCTGTTCTTGATCTAAACGCGTAAAAGGATTAAGTTTGCAAAAATTAGCCAAATACCTAATTCACCCCCCCCCCTCTTAGGTATTTCAATTGGTATCAGAGATAGAACTTCTTTGTGTGGGTTTACAACCTAGAAGACAAAGATCCTATGGCTAATATGTCAAACTTACCTTACCTAGAAGGATCCTCCACAAATAGACCACCTTTGTTTGATGGAACAAATTACACCTTCTGGAAATCTAGAGTTAAAATTTATATTTGTTCTATCAATTTTGATTTGTGGAACATAATTGAGAAAGGTCCTTATGTCCCAATGAAAATGAGTGCTGATGGAATAACCTCAGTACCTAAGTCCACTGATGATTTTGATGAATATGATTCTAAGAAAATGACTTTAAATTATCAAGCCATGAATATATTAGGTTGTGCTTTAGATGTTACTAAATACAATAGAGTTAGTAGATGTGATTCTGCTCATGACATGTGGAGATTACTCCAAGTTACACATGAAGGTACTAATCAAGTTAAAGAATCCAAACTTGCTATGCTTGTTAGAGATTATGAACTGTTCACCATGAAACAATGTGAAAATATTAGTGATATGTTTACAAGATTTACTAACATTTTTAATGGCTTGAAAGCTTATGGTAAACGCTATACTATGGGAGAGCAAAATAGGAAGATTTTAGATGCTCTACCAAAATCTTGGCAGCCTAAGACACTTGCTATTGAGGAATCCAAGGATTTGAAGACTCTTCCACTTGAAGAGCTCATTGGATCTCTACTGACCCATGAAATGAAGATGAAACGGCTAAATGACAAGGAGGATGAAGAAAAGGGAAGAAAAGGAGTAGTACTCAAGTCTTCAAATCACTTGAGTGAACAAGAACAATCTTCAAGTGAAGAAGAAGGAGAGAACAGTGGAGAAGAAGAGATTGCAATGGCAGTGAGGAAGTTCAAAAGATTCTACAAAAATGAGTTTCTCAAGAAAGGGAGAAAACCAGTCAAGAAGAGTGGTCAATCCTCATCCTACAAACCTCAATGCTTTGAATGCAAGAGCACAGAGCATCTTGTTGCTGACTGTCCTAAAGTGTTGGAAAGGGAAAGAGACAGCAAAAACAGAAAGAAATCTGTCAAGAAAGGTAAAGGATTAGCTGGAAAGTGGGATTAACAAGAGAGTGAGAATGACAGTGAAGAAAAGGCCAACATATGCTTTATGGCCATTGATGATGAGGTACAATCTTCACCTTCCATTTCAAATGTATGTGATGATGATATTGATTCCAGTGATTTGATTGTAGAACTATATGAAGAACTAAAAAAAGCTTCAAAAAGAAATAAAGAAATGAAATTCAAAATCAATGACTTATCCAATGAAAATTCAAAATTACGTGTTAAAAATGGTAAAATTTTTGAAACCATTAGTTGTCTTACCATTGAAAAAGAAGTTTTGAATACAACCATACAAAACATATCTTTTGAAAACAAGAAGCTTTGTACAAGAATTATTTCTCTTGAATTAATGATAAAAGATCATGAGCTTTTAAAAAGGAAGGTTAATGATCTAACTTTATGCATTGAGAGATTTACAAATGGAAGAGAAAATTTAAATAAATTACTTGGTTATCAAAGATCTTCATTTGTAAAACATGGTCTTGGTTTTACACATGATTGTTTTGCTCCAAAACAGAAAAAGTCTTTTGTTAAAGAATTTTCTCATTCTAGGTCACATATTTGTTGCACATATTGTGGTAAGCATGGACACAAGGTTTCAAAATGTTTTATAAAAAGAAAGATAGAAAATGGTGTTAAGACCATTTGAAAAATCAAAGGAACTTTTACTAACCCCCTTGGACCCAAGAAGATATGGGTACCAAAAATCACTCTTTCTAATTTGGTGTAGGTACAATTTGCCTCAAGATCAAGTGCCACAAAATGGTTCCTTGATAGTGGCTGCTCAAGGCATATGACTGGAAATGCATTACTTGTTAGTGAGTTTCAAACTACAAGTGAAGGTTTTGTCACATTTGGAGATAAGAAGAAAGGGAAAATACTTGGAATAGGTAACATTGGTAAAGGTTCTTTCCCTCTTATCAAGCAAGTTTTACTTATTGAAGGTTTAAAGTATAATTTACTTAGTATTAGTCAATTATGTGACAATGGATGCAAAGTATAGTTTAAATGTGATACTTGCACTATTCTTGACAGTGCAAGTAACAAAACTATTTTTGTTGCTAAAAGAGTTGGTAATGTATATGTGCTGTATCTTGATGAGCTTATTACTAATGATATTAAATGTCTTGCCATTCATGACAATGATGGATTTTTATGGTATAGAAGATTAGGACATGTAAGCATGGATTTATTGAACAAAATTTCTACACAAGAGCTAGTTAGGGGATTACCAAAATTGCATTTTGACAAAACTCATCTTTGTGATGCTTGTCAATATGGAAAACAATCAAAACATCTTTTAAACCAAAGAAAATGGTTTCTACCTCAAAACCTCTTGAACTAGTTCACATGGATTTATTTGGACCTATGAGGACTACTAGTCTTTGTGGTAAAAGCTATGCTTATATGATTGTTGATGATTTTTCAAGATTTACATGGGTAATTTTCTTAGCACAAAAAGATGAAACGTTTTATGAATTTTCAAAACTTTTCAAAAAGGTTCAAACTTCTCTTGATTGCAAACTGATTTCTATTAGAAGTGATAATGGAAGAGAATTCTGTAATCAAGATTTTACAAAATTTTGTGATGAGTATGGAATTACTCACAATTTTTCAGCTGCCAAAACACCTCAACAAAATGGTGTTGTTGAAAGGAAAAACAGAACCTTACAAGAAATGACTAGATCAATGCTTTGTGAAAATTCACTACCTAAATATTTTTGGGCTGAAGCTGTAAATACAGCTTGTTATGTTATGAATAGAGTTTTGCTAAGACCTTTTATAAGAAAAATACCTTTTGAACTTCTATATGATAAAACTCCATCAATTGTCTACTTTAAAGTTTTTGGTTGTAAGTGCTTCATCTTAAACACTAGTAACTATCTTGGTAAGTTTGATAGAAAATCAGATGAAGGAATATTTCTTGGTTATTCATCAAATAAAAAGGCATATAGAGTCTATAATAAAAGGACATTGTGTGTTGAAGAATCTATTCATGTAACCTTTGATGAATCTAACATTTATCTTCAAAGAAGAAATGAAGATGATGCAGGCTCCTCAATGGTTGAAAATCAAACTCAACACCAAGTACCCACAATGGAAGATCATGCCAAAGAAGAAGAAATAATGGAGCAAGAACAAGATGGTCAATCAAGCAGTAATCAAGAACTTCCAAAGGATATCACATATGCAAGAGGTTATCCTAAGGAGCAAATCATTGGTGATGTCTCCCAAGGAGTTAAAACAAGGCGGTAATTTATTGATAATTTTGCCCTTTTATCTCATATTGAACCAAAAAATATTGATGATGCATTGTGTGATAATTTCTGGATTATTTCTATGGAAGAAGAGTTAAATCAATTTGAGAGAAATAAAGTTTGGACTCTTGTTCCTAGACCTCATGATCATTATGTTATTGGTACAAAGTGGGTTTTTATAAATAAGTTAAATGAACTAGGAGAAGTTGTTAGAAATAAAGCTAGACTTGTTGCTCAAGGTTTCAACCAAAAAGAAGGCATTGATTATGATGAGACTTTTGCTCCAGTAGCCAGATTAGAATCTATAAGGATACTTTTGGCATTTGTGCGTTTTAAAGGTTTTAAACTGTTTCAAATGGATGTCAAAAGTGCTTTTCTAAATGGTTTCATTGAAGAAGAGGTTTATGTAGAACAACCTCCTGGTTTTATTCATGAAAAATTTCCAAATTATGTGTTCAAGTTAACCAAAGCTCTATATGGATTGAAACAAGCCCCAAGAGCTTGGTATGAAAGGTTGAGTGGATTTCTACTTTCAAAAGGCTTTACAAAAGGAAAAGTGGACACAACTCTTTTTATAAAAACATCTTCTAAAAATGATATTTTACTTGTACAAATTTATGTTGATGATATTATATTTGGTGCTACTGATACATCTCTCTGTAAAGATTTTTCCAAATCAATGCAAAATGAATTTGAAATGAGCATGATGGGAGAACTAAATTTTTTCCTTGGGCTGCAAATTAAACAAGTCAAGGATGGAGTCTTCATCAATCAAGCAAATTATACCAAGGAGTTACTGAAAAGATTTGGAATGGATCAAGCAAAAGGAATAGGTACTCCAATGAGTTCATCAACTAAACTTGACAAAGATGAGAAAGGTAAAAACATTGATGAAAAGTTGTATAGAGGTATGATTGGAAGTTTACTCTATCTCATAGCTAGTAGACCAGATATTATGTTTGATGTATGCTTGTGTGCTAGATTCCAATCATGTCCTAAAGAATCTCATATAATTTCTGTCAAACGTATTTTTCATTATTTGATTGATACACATGACTATGGGCTTTGGTTTTCAAAAACTTCATCTTTTGAACTTATTGGATACTCTGATACTGACTATGCTGGATGCAAAGTTGAACGTAAAAGTACGAGTGGTCATTGTCAATTTATTGGTAGTTGTCTAGTATCTTGGTTTAGTAAAAAGCAGGCTTGTGTATCTTTATCCACTGCAGAAGCTGAATACATAGCTGTAGGAAGTTGTTATGCACAATTATTATGGATGCAGCACACCTTACTTGATTATGGTCTTAAATTTAAGTGTGTGCCTATACTATGAGATAATACTAGTGCTATCAATTTGAGCATAAATCTCATTCAACATTCTAGGACTAAGCATATAGAGATAAAACATCATTTCATTCGTGATCATATGATTAAGAAAGATATATGCTTAGAATATGTAAATACAAATGATCAAATTGCTGACATATTTACAAAGCCTTTGGCTGAGAAAAGGTTCAATCACCTAAGAAGACTCTTAGGAATTTCAAAATTCAATGACTAATGTGTGTATTGAAGTTTTGATAAAAACAAAATTTTTTCTGATTCAAAATTCAGATGCACTATAGAAAATTCGGTCAACCGAATTTTCTGAGTGAAAGAAAAACAGAGAATTTTGATCAAAAATTCGGACGCAGGTCAGAAAATTCAGTCGACCGAATTTTTTGAACTAAAGAAACAGAAACTTTAGATCGAAAATTCGGACGCAGACCTGAGAATTCGGTCGTCCGAATTTTATGGATGCATCCCTTTAAATGAAAATCGAACGGTTTCTTCCAAACATTACAACTTCCGAATTTCACATCCTTTCAAAACCTCTCATACCCATTCACGTCCAAATCAAAATCCCTTCAAAACCACACATTATCATTCCGATTTGCCTTCATTTTTGAACTTCTAACCCTAAATTCTTACCAAAAAATCCAGAACTTCTTAACAAAAATATATCAATGGTGAGAACAAAGAAGCCAAATGTTGAGAAAGGCAAGGGAAAGGCTAAGGAAGGAGATGAAGATCCAATCCTCAACCAACCAAGAAGAATTTGAATCCCCAAACATTATCTGGGGTTGACAAGTTTGTCTCTATTAAGGCTGCTCATGAGTTTGATGAATGGAGCAAAAGTAGTAGAAAAATTATCCCTGGGTATAAGGTGGATATTGATAAACTGTCAAGCATGAATATTGTTCTATCTTGTTTTAGTGATATTGGTTGGAGTAGTTTGTTATTCATTGATGAAGAATTCTATCCTGCATTAATATATGAATTCTATGCCAACCTAAAGGAGGAAAGAATTGAGACTGTAGGGGATAATGTGATACAATGGTATTCATCTAGAGTATCCCAAGTTGACATTGAATTTAGTGAAGCATTGATAAACAGAATTTGTGGAGTAGGTGACAATGGAGCTAGATATTATGCACCTTCCATGCATTGCTATGATCGTGAACTCTTTACATATGTTAGGTTTGAAGAAGCATTTACCAATGGAAGAGAGTTTAGATCTATAAAAGAAAGAGAAATCAAGAACTTGGATGCTAGAGGTAGAGTGTTACATCATATGGTGACTACTATGATTGTTCCTAACTTTGGGCATAAATCATCAGTAGGTAATATGCATATGGTATTTATGTTAGCATTGCATGAACAGAGGAGATTAAACTTTGGTTCTATTGCTTTGAAACACATGATTACTGCCAGAAAAACAGTAACCAAGGCATTCCCATTTGGAAGATTGTTGACTAGAATCTTTAAGCACTTTAATATTAGACTTCCGGGAAGAGGACAAGCCTTTAAGAGTGGGGAGATTTACACTAATGAAACTCTTAAGAGAATGCTGTTGATTCTTGATGAGGATAATGTATGGAGAACAAAAAGAGAATCCCCTTCAAAAAGAATAGGAAGAGAAGAAAAGACTGAAAGTGAGGAAGAGGAAGAAGAAGAGGATGAAGAAGAGACCCTTGCAAGAGAAATGAAGACAAAGAGAAAGCATGATACCTCAAGTGAAGGAGAGCAACCACCAACAAAGAGGAGACTGTTTGAAGAAGAAACTGGAGTTAAGTCAAGTGGTGAAGGAATAACTAGAGGTGACACCGTAGTAGCCAAAGCATTCCAAGAAGCCTTGAACAATCATGTCAAGGAAATGGAGAAGATGTATAACTTCTTTGAATCATTTGCTCCAATGGTTTTTTTGTACAGCCCATTGGTCCTTACCACCATATATCATGGAATTATCTTGAGAGGCTTCCTAATTCGGTGGTGAAAGATTCTCAAGTGGACTGGTCAGCTATAAAGACTCTTACCCAATATGCATATGGGTTGAGAATTTGTGAAGGCTTGGTAGGAGGGATCTTGAGAGCTGGTGGTTTAATTTCTCCAAATGATTTTAACCTGGAAAGGATATATTAGTTTTATACTCCTTGACCTGCGATGCATATCTGTTTATATATGGCAGCAGTTCATCTGATTGTATATCTCCCTGTTTTTGTAGGGATTTCTATTTTAGAAAATATTTCAACTTCCTTTCGTAGATGGGGTACTTTTACTGATAGCTTGGAAATTCCTTTCGATGATGATGATCATCCCAACAAAGGGTGCAACATCTTGATTTCAAGCTTCCTAAAACCCTTTGGGGACTTTATGAGCCCAAGGCAGCTGTACAAAAGTTTTCTTGATCTATTTTGCCTTCTTCGGGTGTTTTTGTCGTGTCTACTTTGACTTCCCTTTCTACTATAGCAGATTGCTCCTAGTAGTTCTAGCTATACTTTATTTTGGCTAGAGTTTTCCTTTTGTGCTAGCAGTTTTTTATGGCTAGCCTTGTTTATGTTGGGCTATGCTTTTTGGCCCAATCTTTTTTGGTTGAGCGATGTGTTTGAGCCCAAAATTTTTGATGAACCATATAAGCAGTTAGACTTTGTTTGGATGATTTTTTGCGCAATTTTTTTGATTGCTTACTGATCGAATGAATCGTTGTTATTTTTGCCTGTGAGCAATTTTATGTGATCTGTTTGTGGGCAGGTTCTCTCCCCTTTTTTCCCTCTCCATTTAATAGCTGAATCGTTGCCTCTTTGGCTTTTTCGATTGCTGCATTTCTCCTCCTGATCGAGGCTCTCCTTTCCCTAGGTTGAGGATATATTCATAATTTGGATAAGTCCAACTAGATAGTAACTATTCATCTATCGATATATTTTCTTCAGCTTTGATATTTTTATTTAAAGGTAGATGGGTGGATAACTTTCTACCATCTTCAGTTATTTTCCTACTATTGTTCTCCTGTTGTTGCGATATTTATCATAGATTCCCTTTCTATTTTTTCTTGTGATGTGCTCTCCCAACTAGTTGAATTTCTGCAGACAAATGATCCCCTGATTCAGTCGATCTTTATTGGGATCAAGAGTGGCCATGGGTGTTGAAAATCAAGTTGGACTAGCTCTGCCGTTCTTGTGGGTCTTCTAGAGTGAAGCTTGAAAGGTGCCTCTAAATGATCCAAGTATTTGTATCCTTTCTAGACCATACCCCATTCTCGAGTTCGATACTCATTCAGTATTTTATCTGACTATGGAGAATATGTCAAGAATAGGCTTTATGATGCCTTTTTGTAAAGTTTTTAGCCTCATGCCTTGATGGTTGTGAAACTCTTCTTTCCTTATGTTGTTGTGTTCAAGGGGAACCAGTGTATTTGTCCTATAGTGATTCTGATGATTCTTGTGACTTTAATAATTTTCTTGATTTGTAATTGTATTTATCATATATTAGCAATAAAATGCATTTTATTTGCACATTCGTAATATTTAATATTTCTGCTATGCTATATGTTGAGAGATAAAAAGAATGAATTTATAAAGGACATATTGTGAAATGTAGGACTTACGAATATAATTTTTTACAAATTGGTCACATTCCATGGTCTTGCTAGGTCTCTTTCTTCTACATTTTTTAGCTTGTAGCTTTGGTTCTCGAGCATTTTAACCACCACGTATGGCCATTCCCATATGGCATCTAGTTTTCTATCGGGGTCTACCCGACTGGCCTCATTCTTGCGCAATACCAGATCACCCTCCTGAATGAGTCAGGGGATTACCCGAGAGTTATAATATTTCACTACTAATAAATTGTATTGCTCTTCTATTCACAGTGCTCGAAGTTTGGTTTCTTTTGCTAGAACTAAATTTTCTACTAGCCCTTGGTTGTTACTTTCTTGATGAAATATTTATAGGCACTCAGAAAGGAGTCCCAGTTTCAGGAGATCACTACTTCTGTCTTGAAGCATAAATTAAATGGGGATTTGCCTATAGTTGTCTGAGGGATAATGTGATATGCCCATAACACATTATGTAATTCCTCATACCACTTAATTTTAGCATGATCTAAATGTTTCTTTAACCCTTGAAGGATAGTTCGATTGGTGACTTCAATTAGCATGTTTGTCTGTGGATACACAATTGAAGTGAACCACTATTCTATTTGTAGCTCACTGCAAAATTCTCGAAATTCTTTGGATTCGAACTGCTTCCCATTATCTATGACTAGGATTTGTGGTTGCCAAAATGGGTTATGATTTCTTCCCAAAAGAATTCTTTTACTTTTTTGGCAGTAATGGAAGCCAAAGTGCGGACTTCAATCCACTAGGTAAAATAGTCAATAGCTACTACTAGGTAACTGCGTCCCTCTAGGGCTTTTGGGAATGGCCTAGAGATCCATACCCTATTGTGCAAATGGAATGGAGTTTCCTAGAGATTGATACTTTGTTGCTTGCAAGCAGTGTATGTTTGAGTGTGATACTTTGTTGCTGGCAAGCAATGCATGTCTGAGTGTAGTTTGCATTTTTTGCAATCTCATATTCTGCCATATTCGGCCAAAAGTTTCCATATCTCACAAGCTTCGTTTGATTGGCAGGAAAGGAAAGTTGCACTGGGAATATGATTACTTAGAATCTAAATCCACAAAGATTCCTTTATCTTATTTGGAATATTAAGTAGGAAAATAACAAAATTCTTTTAAAATGTTTGGTTCAATAAAATCCAACATGGTAAGGAATTTATATTTTTATTAATATACCATAAGTACCCTAGGAACATATGACATAAAGTTTTAATTATTCGATTTGATTATAAACATTAATTATCATTTTCAATTTTAAAAAACTCTAGTATATTGGATTTTATAGCATATTTTACAAATGGTCAGTAACTTCATGAATTTGTTGTTGCTGAGGCTCTTACTCCAGCTCTTGGTGAGCCTGTGGATATAATGATAGCTTTGTAAAGGGTTTTAAGAATATCTTTGGCTCATGGTAGTCTTGGTCGAGGCCTTCACAGAGGTGCAACGGTCATTGAGACTCATGTTGCATAGCTAAACTATAATCCACATTAGTATAAATTACTATAGTTCCAAAAACTAGTTACTAACAATTAAATAAATTTTAATTTAAAACAATGTGACATGTGGTATGATCACATACTATAATCAATACTATCATTTCAATGTTTGAAATTGATATAGAGAAAATTTGTACTTGCTAGGAAAAAGTTAAAAATATAACTTCTACTTAAGAAGCTTTCTCAAAGATTGCTCTTTCTCAAAGTCTTCAATAGTAAAAAAAATAATCCAACAAATTTGCATCTTTGACAAGTATCATCACAACTTTGTGTCTTTATGAGAATGGTAAACCTTCAATCTTCCGATGATCATCATTGAGCTTGTGCATATTCTAAAGTTTTTATTGATCAAGAGCTACCAATAGTTTTGGTCATTTTAGATAACTGATCTACATTTTCTTTAAAGTGACTAGTAAACATGACTGTCATGCGCTCTAATCCCAAAATCAATCCATCAGTGCTTCTTCTTCTTTTTCTCTTTTTGGAATTTTCTTCATCTCTTCCTCGAGCATGAATAGCAGTTGATTCTTCATTATTTGTAAGTTTAATATTTTCTTCATCAGATGCCTCTAAATCATCTTCGTTTATATTTTCTTTCCTTTCTAAAATTTCAAATACATCTCCAAGTGCTTCGACTTCTTTCCCTGTAGCTCTATCAGTTCCCCAAATGATAGCCAACTGATCATATTAACAAAAAGGTTTGTTCCTCATAAAGGAACAATCTGGATGACTCTACAAGCTTATGAAACATAAAGTTTTATATAAGTTCTACATAAATCTCAAAAACTATATCCATGTAAAAGAAAAAGAGAAATTTAGAATAGTTTTTCTTCAAGTATTCATCCAATACATATGCAATTGCTGCTATACATTTTATTTTCATCATCCCAACCAAAAGCACTTCCTTCAATATTTCGCACATCATAAATAGCATGGTATTGCTTCTTGAGAAACTTACATCGAGATTCAATGTGTGGTTTTTATCTTAAATCATGTCTCTGTAACTTCTCTTGACACATTTTTTCTATTTCTTTTTAATAGCTTTTTTCAGATCCCTTACCATTTTCACCATTAAATGTTCCTTTTTCTTTTAGTTCAAGTAAAGCCTCGATAAGTTTTGAATCTTCATCGGTGGTCCACATATGATTACTTCCTCTACCTCGACGAGATCCAGTAGCCATATCTATAAAAAGTAAAATTATGAAAAATTAGGATAAATACAAGATTCAAAATAAAAATTATATGATGTACATTTATAACAATTGAAATAAACTATAAAAGTAATGAGAATAACATCTTCCAAAGTTTAAAAAATAGACATCATTTCAAAATGTGAAGTAATATCATTTGCATAACTTATTCAAGTAAAAATTCAACATTTATTATTTACTAGACATGCCTACTTTGCATCAATTCATTAAAAATTTCATTAGCTAAATTTTGTCTCCAAATAGTCCATTCTTGGGATGTTTCAATAGTAGTAATCCCTTCGCCTTCTAACTCAGCATCTTCATTATCCTCATCTTCTAATTCAGCTTCTAATTGATCTACAAGCATTTCTCTTCTTATGTGGTTGTGGAGAAGACAACAAGCCATAATAATTATGTTCTGAGCTTTGATTGGATACCAATGTGGACTTCTAAGAATAGCCCAACATATCTTTAGCAGCCCAAAATATCTTTTAATCATGTTTCTAGCTAAAGAATGCTTCATGTTAAAAAATTCAGTAGGAATAGTTGGTTGGTGTCCCATCTTCCATTCATTAAGATGGTATCTTTGACCTCTAAATGGTGCTAGAAATCCTTTTCCCTTTGTATATCCTACGTCCACTAGATAATAATATCCTAACATAATAAAAAAGGAAATAAGTTTTAAGAATATTTAGAAAGACATCTAGGTAAAAGTATTATTATTTTATTCTATTTCCAACATAAAGTTTACCATCATAAACTTTCAAACCATTTCATCTGCTTATGGCATCTTGAAGTACTCTCCCATCTGCTGTTAAACCTTCCCACCCTGGTAGCACATATATAAATTGCATAACTTGGGAACAAACTCCATAGCAATGTCACCCTTTCTATTTTGATATCTAGGTTTATCAGCTTCAGGTACAAATAGGTCAATGTAAGTACCATCCAATGCTCCCAATTCTACAATATTAGTTATAATAAATAAGTGATTATAAAGCGTAAATTAACTCTAAAAAGTTAATAGTCCATATTACCCTAAACCACTTCTATTTTTCATCGGAAGAATTCTCAGGAACAAGTTCAGGTGATTTAAGCAATATTCCTTCCTATTTAAGAACAACTTTCAGTACATTATTGAAATATCTACTAACTGTTTCTCCTGATCTCAAAAAAATTAGTTTTGATAGTACCATTTTTCAGATGGTGAGAAAGTATGTATAAGAACATCGCTACTAGTTCATCCATGCTTACATTTCTTGAATCTCTCAATTGACCAATTGTTCTAAGCATAATGCATAATTTCCTAAAAGTGTATCGATCCATACACAATTCCTCAAAACAAGTTATATCACTTGAATATATTAATCCATAAAGATAGCAGGATCAATCATAGTCTCTGAAATACCTAAGAGGGGGGTGAATTAGGTATTTAGATAATTTTCGCAAACTCAAACCTATTAAGTTTAGACCAAGAACAAGTTATGTGAGCTAATTATAGATATTTGATAGCAAGACAATAATGAAAGCAATAGCAAAGAACTCAAACAATTTATAGTGGTTCGATCCTCAAGATCTACGTCCACTACCTTAAGCTCACACTTAAGGATTTCAACAAATCTACTAATTGCTCAGGTTTACAAATTACAAGAGAGGTTCACCACACTTTGGTTTTACACTCACAACCTCTTCTAGTAATTTCTTACAATACAAGGCTCACCAACCTATGGTTTTATATCTCAAACAACCTTGAATCACAACTTCAAGGATCACCCTTATCTAAAGGGTTTTATGTTATCAAGATAACCTTGCTAGAGCCAGTAGATCAACACAATTGAATAAGTAAAGGAGAGTGTGTAGAAGTTACCACTTGATGGTAGATATTACACAAATTTGCACCTTCACACTTTGATGTCTTTGAATGGATCAATTGAATGCACAAGATGTAAGAGAGCTTGAGAAATGTTTGTAATAGACTTTTTGTAAGCTTAGAATATTCAAATTGTAAGTTCATGTAAAAGATTGCACGTTTATAGCTTTTATAGAATTTGAAAATCAGTTGAAACAGCTATAAAACGGCTAGTTAACGGCTACTTTCAGGAAATTCGGACGACCGAATTCTGCGTCCGAATTTTTCGGACGACCGAATTCTTCCTGCTGCGTCCGAATCTTCTTCCGAATTTCTCTGGAAGAACAGTAACCATGCTGAAGACCAAAATTCGGACGATCGAATTTTTTCTTCATGCGTCCGAATCTTCTTCCGAATTTCTCCGGAAGAACAATGAGCAAACTTTTGCTACCCAATTCGGACGACCGAATTTTATGGAATTGTGTTCAAACTTTGTAAAATCATTTGAAATCAATCTTCCAAGTATTTGAAATACATTTGATATATATGGATAACTTATTTAGACAAACATAAGTTTGAAAACCAAAATCAAACTCATTTGATCATATAAAGTTAACTTAAAAACTTTTAGGACACAAAACCACATTTACTAAGAATTCATTAAAAAAACTTTTAAACTTAAGAAACCAATTTTATGCTCTCTTATGCATTCAATTGACTCCAAGACATACAAGTGTAGAGTTTACATAGATATTACCTATCATCATACCTACTCTACACTTCAAGTCTTCAATGCCTTGAGTTCATCTTTGAATAAACCTCAAAAAGACTCATAGCTTACTGAGGTTGTTCTTGCTCTCGTGTCTTGAAGGCAATGAGACTTCAAACTTCTTTCTTCATAAATCCTATCACACAATATAAACATATTAGTTCTCATCAATATTTGTCATTAATCAAAACTACATGATTTGCCCTTAGGGCTAACAATCTCCCCCTTTTTTGATGATGACAAACTTTGATGCAAAATATGATGGATTTAAACAATGTAGTACAAAGAAGCATTAATGTCAATAATGGATAATAACCAATTTAGCACATTGACATGCAAAAGGCTCAATATGAGCCTATGACCCAACCAACCTCCATTTGCCTCCTTCCTTCCAACAATTAGGATAGAAGATATAGCATTTAAGTATTTAGAAAACTTCTAAGAGAGGTTTTAAGGTTGTTAAAAGCTTATCAATGCTCCCCCTTAGATTTTACTCATTTTTCAACACATTTGGACTAGAGATATCATGCATCCGAATTTTTGTGCATAGTAAGTCCAAACTTTAAAAATAGGATAAATGAAAGCTCCAAATTTTGTGAATAAGCTTTCCTAAGGTTGTTCAAACATATTAGAAGAGATTAAAACATATTTGAATCAATTTGAACAACAAATGAGCACTTTTTGGTAACACAATATGGATGCATCCGAATTTTATATCATGCATCCGAATTTTTGAATCACATGCGTCCGAATTTTTGAATCACATGCATCCGAATTTTTAAACTCATGTCCAAACTGCAATGCATTCAATATAATTGAAGGTTTGAAATGATATAAAGGTTTCATACTGTTGTTCAAACATAATGGAGTAGAGTAAGACAGATTTGAACCAATGTGGTTAAATAGGAAAAAAAATTTTTGACCATAAATATGAATGCATCCAATCTTAAAACCTTGCATCCGAATTTCATTAAGGATCGAGTTCATATTGCATCATATTTTTCTCCCCTTTTTGTCATCATAAAAAAAAATTTAAAGGGATCAATGAAAATGAGATGTTCAAGTTAGCATATAAAAGAAGCTCTCATCACTATGATTTCATCATTGAGCTTTAGAATAGAAAATATTTAACGAGTTCGAGAATAGAAAATGCAACAAAATGCTTAGAAAAGCTGAACAAAAATACAGTAAAGAGATTAGAAGAGAAGGCTTAGTCTTGTGATGATGAGGTTGATGGAGAGGCTCGGCTCACTCCTTTCTTGACTGCCAAGTGCTTGACTCTTCCTTGGCTGAAAGAGATTGTTGTTGGAGATACAATTGCAGCTTGATCTACTTGGCTCCCAGCCACCTGGGTGGATCTTCAAGAGCATGTTCTTGTTCTTCTTCTTCTGCTATAGTCTCTTCATTTCCACCCTTATTATCATCTTCATCACTGCTATCTTGATTATCTTCTTTTTTTGCTTCTCTTTTTCTTTCCTCCTCCTTTCCATCTTGAGGTTTAGAGGTTCCTTCACCACTTTGAGTATTTCTCATAAGGATATCTTCAATGTGTTTTACTCTGTTTTCCAATCCATCTAGTTTTCCAAGAACCATTGGAGCAAATGACTCAAAAGAATTTATACATTTTCTCCATTTCCTTGACATGATTGTTCAAGGCTTCTTGGAATGTTTTGGCTATAATGGTGTCCCCTCTAGATACTCCTTTACTTGCTAGACTTAACTCCAGCTTCTTCTTCAAATAATCTCCTTTTTGTTGGGGGTTGCTCCCTCACTTGAGGTGTCATGTTTTCTTTTTGTTTTCATTTCCCTAGCAAGGGTTTCCTCTTCATCCTCTTCTTCTTCTTCCTCTTCACTTTCTATAGCTTTCTCTCTTTCTATCCTTTTTGGAGGAGTTTCTCTTTTTGTCCTCCATACATTATCCTCATCATGAACTAATTGCATTCTCTTAAGAGTTTCATTTGTATAAATTTCACCACTCTTAAAAGTTTGCCCTCTTCCAGGGAAGTTTGATCTTAAAATGCTTGAATATTACGGTTAATAACCTTCCAAATGGGAATGCCTTGGTAACTGTTTTTCTGGCTGCAATCATATGTTTCAATGCTATATACCCAAAATTCATCCTTCTATTTTCATGCAGGGCTAACATGATTACCATATGCATATTTCCAACTGATGACTTATGTCCAAAATTAGGAACAATCATTGTGGTCACCATGTGATGTAAAAACTCTACCTCTAGCATCCAAATTCTTAATTTCCCTTTCCTTTATGGCCCTAAACTCTCTTCCATTTGTAAATGCATCTTCAAATCTAACATGTGTGAATAGTTCACGATCATAGCAATGCATGGATGTCTGAATAATATCTAGCTCCCTCATCTCCTACTCCACATATTCTATTTATCAATCCTTCATTGAATTCAATGTCCATTTGTGATACTCGGATGAATACCATTGTATCACATTATCCCCTATCATCTCAATTCTATCCTCTTTCAGATTTGCATAGAATTCATATATCAAAGTGGGATAAAATTCTTCATCAATGAAGAGCAAACTACTCAACCAATATCATTGAAATGAGATATGACAATATCCATATTTGACAACTTATCAATATCAACCTTGTATCCGGGGAATGATTTTTTCTATTATTCTTATTCCATTCTTCAAATTCATGAGTAGATTTGATAGAGATAAACCTGTCAACTCCTTGTGCTTGAGGAATGCGAATCTTTCTTGGTCGATTGAGGATTGGATCTCTATCTCCTTCCTTAGCCTTTCCTTTTCCTTTCTCAACATTGGGGATCTTTGTTCTCACCATGATGTTTTCTCTTGAGAAGGATTTGTTTTACGTATGAAATTAGGGGCTTAGACGTGTAAAAATGAAGGAAAATCGGGATGAGAGTGTGGGATTTTGAAGAGATTTTGATTTGGATGTGAATGGGTGTGAGATGTTTTAAAAAAGATGTGAAATTCGGAAGTAGTAATGTTGAAGAGATTGTTTCCGCTTTATTTAAAAAGTCTCGTCCAGTAAAATTCGGTCGACCGATTTTTTCAGGTCTGCGTCCGAATTTTCGAGCAAAAGTTTCTGTTTCTTCAGTTCAGAAAATTCGGTCGACCGAATTTTCTGACCTGCGTCCGAATTCTTGATCAAAAGTCTCTGTTTCTTGACACTCAGAAAATTCGGTTTTGAATCAAAAATTTCCTGCATTCATTATGACTTCAACAAACACATTAGTCATTGAATCTTGAAATTCCTAAGAGTCTTCTTAGGTGATTAAACCTTTCCTCGACCAAAGGCTTTGTAAATATGTCAGCAATTTGATCATTTGTATTTATATATTCTAAGCATATATCTTTCTTAATCACATGGTCACGAATAAAATGATGTTTTATCTCTATATGCTTAGTCCTAGAATGTTGAATAGGATTTATGCTCAAGTTAATGGCACTAGTATTATCACATAATATGGGAACACAATTGAATTTAAGACCATAATCAAGTAAAGTATCTCTGCATCCATAACAATTGTGCACAACAACTACTCTGCAGCTATGTATTCAGACCTGCAGGGTGGATAAAGACACACAAGCTTGCTTTTACTAAACCAAGATACAAGACAACTACCAAGAAATTGACAATGCCCACTTGTGCTTTTACGTTCAACTTTACATCCAGCATAATCCGCATCAGAATATCCAATAAGTTCAAAAGATGAATTTTTCGAAAACCAAAGGCCATAATCATGAGTATCAATCAAGTAACGAAAAATTCGTTTAACAGAAATTAGATGAGATTCTTTAGGACAAGATTGGAATCTAGCACACAAGCATACAACAAACATAATATCTGGTCTACTAGCAGTGAGATAGAGTAAACTTCCTATCATACCTCTATATAATTTTTCATCAATACTTTTACCTTTTTCATCTTTGTCAAGTTTAGTTGATGAACTCATAGGAGTACTTATTCCTTTTGCTTGATTCATTCCAAATCTTTTCAATAGCTCCTTAGTATATTTTTCTTGATTGATGAAGACTCCATCCTTGGTTTGCTTAATTTGTAGTCCAAGGAAGAAACTTAGTTCTCCCATCATGCTCATCTCAAATTCATTTTGCATAGTTTTAGCAAACTCTTCACAAAGATAAATATTAGTAGAACCAAAAATAATATCATCAACATAGATTTGTACAAGCAAAATATCATTTTTAGAAGATGTTTTAATAAAAAGAGTTGTGTCTACTTTTCCTTTAGTAAAACCTTTTGTGAGAAGAAAACCACTTAATCTTTCATACCAAGATCTTGGAGCTTGTTTCAGTCCATATAGAGCTTTGGTTAGCTTATACACATAATTTGGAAATTTTTCATGGATAAAACCAGGAGGTTGTTCTACATAAACCTCTTCTTCAATAAAACCATTTAGGAAAGCACTTTTAACATCCATTTGAAAAAGTTTAAAACCTTTAAAAGCAAGCAAATGCTAAAAGTATTCTTATAGATTCTAATCAAGCTCATTTGGAGCAAAGGTCTCATCATAGTCAATGCCTTCTTCTTGGTTGAAACCTTGAGCTACAAGTCTAGCTTTATTTCTAACTACTTCTCCTAGTTCATTTAACTTATTTCTAAAAACCCATTTTGTACCAATAACGAGAATGATCATGAGGTCTAGGAACAAGAGACCAAACTTTATTTCTTTCAAATTGATTTAGCTCTTCTTCCATAGCAATAATCCAGAAATTATCACACAATGCATCATCAATATTTTTTGGTTCAATATGAGATAAAAAGAGCGAAGTTATCAATAAAGTACCGCCTTGTTTTTACCCCTTGAGAGACATCACCAATGATTTGCTCCTTAGGATGACCTTTTTGCATATGTGATATCTTTTGGAAGTTCTTGATCATTTCTTGATTGACCATCTTGTTCTTGCTCCATTATTTCTTCTTCTTTGGCATGATCTTCCATTGTGGGTGCTTGGTGTTGAGTATGATTTTCAACCATTGATGTACCTGTGTCATCTTCATTTCCTCTTTGAAGATAAATGTTAGATTCATCAAAGGTTACATGAATAGTTTCTTCAACACACAATGTTCTTTTATTATAGACTCTATATGCCTTTTTTATTTGATGAATAACCAAGAAAAATTCCTTCATCCGATTTTCTATCAAACTTCCCAAGATAGTTGCTAGTGTTTAAAATGAAGCATTTACAACCAAAAACTTTGAAATAGACAATTGATGGAGTTTTGTCAAATAAGAGTTCAAAAGGTGTTTTTTCTTATAAAAGGTCTTAGTAAAACTCTGTTCATGATATAACAAGTCTGTATTAACAGCTTCAGCCAAAAAATACTTTGGTAATGAGTTTTCACAAAGCATTGATCTAGCCATTTCTTGTAAGGTTCTGTTTTTCCTTTCAACAACACCATTTTGTTGAGGTGTTTTGGCAGCTAAAAAATTGTGAGTAATACCATATTCATCACAAAATTTTTGTAAAGTCTTGATTACAAAATTCTCTTCCGTTATCACTTCTAATAGAAATCGGTTTGCAATCAAGAGAGGTTTGAACCTTTTTGAAGAGTTTTGAAAATTCATGAAATGTTTCATCTTTTTTGTGCTAAGAAGATTACCCATGTAAATCTTGAAAAATCATCAACAATCACATAAGCATAGCTTTTACCACCAAGACTAGTAGTCCTCATAGGTCCAAATAAATCCATATGAATTAGTTCAAGAGGTTTTGTGGTAGAAACCATTTTCTTTGGTTTAAAAGATGTTTTTGATTGTTTTCCATATTGACAAGCATCACAGAGGTGAGTTTTATCAAAATGCAATTTAGGTAATCCTCTCACCAACTCTTGTGTAGAAAGTTTGTTTAATAAATCCATGCTTACATGTCCTAATCTTCTATGCCATAAAAATCCATCATTGTCATGAATGGCAAGACATTTAATATCATTTGTAATAAGCTCATGAAGATACAACACATATACATTACCAACTCTTTTAGCAACAAAAATAGTTTTGTTACTTGCATTGTCAAGAATAGTACAAGTATCACATTTAAACTCTACTTTGAATCCATTATCACATAGTTGACTAATACTTAGTAAATTATACTTTAAATCTTCAATAAGTAATACTTTCTTGATAAGAGGAAAAGAACCTTTACCAATGTTACCTATTCCAAGTATTTTCCCTTTCTTCTTATCTCCAAATGTGACAAAACCTTCACTTGTAGTTTGAAGTTCAGCGACAAGTGATGCATTTCGAGTCATGTGTCTTGAGTATCCACTGTCAAGGAACCATTTAGTGGCACTTGATCTTGAGGCAAATTGTACCTATACCAAATTTGAAAGGGTGATTTTTGGTACCCATATTTTCTTGGGTCCAAGGGGGTTAGTAAAAGTTTCTTTGACCTTCCAAATGGTTTTAACACCACTTTCTACTTTTCTTTTGACAAAACATTTAGAAACCTTGTGTCCATGTTTACCACAATAAGTGCAGCAAATATGTGATCTAGAATGATAAGATTCTTTAACAAAAGATTTTCTCTGTTTTGGAGCGAGAATAATCATGAATAAAACCAAGACCATGTTTTACAAATGAAGGTCTTTGATAGCCAAGTAATTTATTCAAATTTTCCCTTCCATTTGTAAATCTCTCAATGCATAAAGTTAGATCATTAACTTTCCTTTTTTAGAAGCTCATGATCTTTTATCATTAACTCAAGAGAAATAATTCTAGTGCAAAGCTTTTTGTTTTCAAAAGATATATTTTGTATAGTTGTATTCAAAACTTCTTTTTCAATAGCAATGCAACTAATGGTTTCAAGAAGTTTTCCATTTTCAACACATAATTTTGAATTCTCATTAGATAAATCATTTATTTTGAGTTTCATATCCTTATTTCTTTTTTGAAGCCTTTTTTAATTCTTCATATAATTTAACAATAAGATCACTGGAATCAATATCATCATCATATATATTTGAGATAGAGGGTGAAGATTGTACCTCATCATCAATGGCCATGAAGCATATGTTGGCCTTTCCTTCACTTTCATCCTCACTTTCCCGTTGATCCCATGTTCCAGCTAGTCCTTTTCCTTTCTTGGCAGATTTCTTTTCTGTTTTTGCTTTCTCTTTCCCTTTCCAACACTCTGGGACGATCGGCAATAAGATGCTCGAGTACTCTTGCA
Source organism: Rauvolfia tetraphylla (assembly GCA_030512225.1). Taxonomy (NCBI): domain Eukaryota; kingdom Viridiplantae; phylum Streptophyta; class Magnoliopsida; order Gentianales; family Apocynaceae; genus Rauvolfia; species Rauvolfia tetraphylla. Next base: position 4,743,759 of record JAJQKT010000024.1, on the reverse strand, counting down.
TTCAAAGCATTGAGGTTTATATGATGAAGATTGTCCACTCTTCTTGACTGTCTTTCTTCCTTTCTTGAGAAATTCCTTTTTTGTAGAATCTCTTGAATTTCTTCACTGCCATTGCAATTTCTTCTTCTCCACTGTTTCCTCCTTCTTCTTCACTTGAAGATTGTTCTTGTTCACTCAAGTTGTTTGAGGCATTAAGCACTACTCCTTTTCTTCCCTTTTCTTCATCCTCCTTGTCATTTAGCCGTTTCATCTTCATTTCATGAGTCGAGTAGAGATCCAATGAGCTCTTCAAGTGGAAGAGTCTTCAAATCCTTGGATTCCTCAATGGCAAGTGTTTTTAGGCTGCCAGGGATTTTGGTAGAGCATCTAAAATCTTTCTGTTTTGCTCTCCCATAGTGTAGATTTTACCATAAGCTTTTAAGCCATTGAAAATGTTAGTAAATCTTGTAAACATATCACTAATATTTTCACCTTGTTTCATGGTAAAGCAGTTCATAATCTCTAACTAGCATGGCAAGTTTAGATTCTTTAACTTGATTAGTACCTTCATGTGTGATTTGAAGTAATCTCCACATTTCATGAGCAGAGTCACATCCACTAACTCTATTGTATTCGAGTTACATCTAAAGCACAACTTAATATATTCATGGCTTGATAATTTAAAGTCATTTTCTTAGAATCATGCTCATCAAATTCATCTGTGGACTTGGAGTACTGAGGTTATTCCATCGAGCACTCATTTTCATTGGGACATAAGGACCTTTCTCAATTATGTTCCACAAATCAAAATTAATAGAACAAATATAAATTTTAACTCTAGATTTCCAGAACGTGTAATTTGTTCCATTAAACAAAGGTGGTCTATTTGTGGAAGATCCTTCTAGGTAAGGTAGGTTTGACATATTAGCCATAGGATCTTTGTCTTCTAGGTTGTTAAACCACACACGGAAGTTCTAGCTACGATACCAATTGAAATACCTAAGAGGGGGGTGAATTAGGTATTTAGATAATTTTCATAAACTCAAACCTATTAAGTTTAGACCAAGAACAAGTTATGTGAGCTAATTATAGATATTTGATAGCAAGACAATAATGAAAGCAATAGCAAAGAACTCAAACAATTTATAGTGGTTCGATCCTCAAGATCTACGTCCACTTTACCTTAAGCTCACACTTAAGGATTTCAACAAATCTACTAATTGCTCAGGGTTTACAAATTACAAGAGAGGTTCACCACACTTTGGTTTTACACTCACAACCTCTTCTAGTAATTTCTTACAATACTAAGGCTCACCAACCTATGGTTTTATATCTCAAACAACCTTGAATCACAACTTCAAGGATCACCCTTATCTAAAGGGTTTTATGTTATCAAGATAACCTTGCTAGAGCCAGTAGATCAACACAATTGAATAAGTAAAGGAGAGTGTGTAGAAGTTACCACTTGATGGTAGATATTACACAAATTTGCACCTTCACACTTTGATGTCTTTGAATGGATCAATTGAATGCACAAGATGTAAGAGAGCTTGAGAAATGTTTGTAATAGACTTTTGTAAGCTTAGAATATTCAAATTGTAAGTTCATGTAAAAGATTGCACGTTTATAGCTTTTATAGAATTTGAAAATCGGTTGAAACAGACTATAAAAGCGGCTAGTTAACGGCTACTTTCAGGAAATTCGGACGACCGAATTCTGCGTCCGAATTTTTCGGACGACCGAATTCTTCCTGCTGCGTCCGAATCTTCTTCCGAATTTCTCTGGAAGAACAGTAACCATGCTAAAGACCAAAATTCGGACGACCGAATTTTTTCTTCATGCGTCCGAATCTTCTTCCGAATTTCTCCGGAAGAACGATAGCAAACTTTTGCTACCCAATTCGGACGACCGAATTTTATGGAATTGTGTTCAAACTTTGTAAAATCATTTGAAATCAATCTTCCAAGTATTTGAAATACATTTGATATATATGGATAACTTATTTAGACAAACATAAGTTTGAAAACCAAAATCAAACTCATTTGATCATATAAAGTTAACTTAAAAACTTTTAGGACACAAAACCACATTTACTAAGAATTCATTAAAAAAACTTTTAAACTTAAGAAACCAATTTTATGCTCTCTTATGCATTCAATTGACTCCAAGACATACAAGTGTAGAGTTTACATAGATATTACCTATCATCATACCTACTCTACACTTCAAGTCTTCAATGCCTTGAGTTCATCTTTGAATAAACCTCAAAAGACTCATAGCTTACTGAGGTTGTTCTTGCTCTGTGTCTTGAAGGCAATGAGACTTCAAACTTCTTTCTTCATAAATCCTATCACACAATATAAACATATTAGTTCTCATCAATATTTGTCATTAATCAAAACTACATGATTTGCCCTTAGGGCTAACAGTCTCTATTAGAATATGTAGATTTTAAACAAAATCATCGATGATGTTGTGTCATAATAATAGAAATTTTATAAAAAAAGATAACCATTAACATGTTTAATTGTTCTATTTGCATATTCACTAGTAAACAAAGTAACACCCTAATATTCATCATGATTCTTGAATATAACTTCCTATATAATAAAATAAACAATATATCAAAACTTGTATATTTTAATCTTAATTAACTAAACGTGAATAGGAAAAAAAGAGTAGTAGAAAATTTCTAAATGACATTCACAAAATGACTAAAACTACAATTAATATATCCAGAATTAATTCTGATCCAGAATTACGATAAATTAATATATCCAATGGAATTAATTCTATTCCAGAATCACAAGATCCACCAAAATCACGAGATCGGTCTATCAAAATATTGTTACAAAATTCAAGAAACAAAAGCATGGCCCATTGATACTGATCTATCAAATATTTGCAACCACCAAAATTGATGATCAATACCATCATGTATATTAATGTAACTGTAAACTATAACCAACTTATAGTAGAAGAATAACTCGCATAATCATATTATTGATTACTTTGGTAAATAGTGGTCATAATCATAAAGGATGATGCAAAATATATACAATTTTCAGCTCAGTCTTGCGACAAAGACCTAGATAGGTAGACAGATTCAATTACTAATAGTAACCATATGTCGAGTAACGAAAGCAAATACAGATGAATAAATTCAGTCACAGACAAAAAAAAGATTTCTAAATGGAATTGAGAAAAGCTTCTACCAGTAGTTTGCTTCTTTATCTAATCTAATCAGGACAATCTTTAAAGTAAGTCAAACAGGCAAAAATCCTAGTTAAAAACCAAAAGCAAAAGCCAACAAGAATGATAACCACAAATCTTTAGCATATCAACAACTTAAAACCCTTGATAATTGTATTAGTGTCAACAATTTAAAGAGGAAAAAAACAGAAAAAGCCAATGTTTTAAAACGAGAAAATTAGAACAAAGGATAGAACCAAAAATAGTAGAATCATCAAATAGAACAAAAAGTAGAACTACAAACACAAACAAAGAGTAGAACAAAGATGTCAAAAAGTTACATTTGAATAAAAATACAAATAATAGACTAAGACAGTTTTTCAAACCTCAAACATTAATGGAAGAATGACATTAGCAACTCAAAACCCTTATGCTTTCTTGGAAATTGTGGAGGTGGAGAGGATAAGAAGAGACATAGACAAGTTATAAAAGAGAAAGGAGGCGAGCCGTGAACAGATGGAGAAAAAAGAGAGGTGAGAGGAGGAAAAAAAGGGTTTAATGGAGTCATTTTTTATTTTATGCACATTTAAGTTTTAAAATTCTAAGGAAAGTAACTAGAGTACCACCTCCATCTAAGTATTATTTTTCCTAGTATTCTGCAACTACTTTCCTTGATTCAAGAAATCACAATCCTTTCTAAAAACAAAATTAAATTACCAACCACTAGAATTTAATAAATGAGAACCGGATTACTTTTCCAAGTACAAAACTCTTGACAAACAAATGAGGCCATAATGTTTCAGATTAGGCTCTAAATTCCTATATGGCCCATAGATTCCTTCATGAACTTCCCCAAGGTGCAGTTGCTATCTTTTGGACTGACACACTTTAGTATAGGTCGTGAATAAGACCTTCTGTATAATGTTCCCTTAACAATTTCATACCCAGAAACCGTGGATTTTATCTTTCTAGCCAGGTCTTTATCCTCGGGTAGAGTTTTGGAGGTAATTTAGTTCATGATAGGGGTCATCCATGTGTTTTCTTGAGTGAGGTTTATGACTTCTTCATCAGTGCATTTTTTCCTTAATGGTTCTATCCATGTTCTGGATATGGGTTCTCTCTCAGCTAATTTGGATAGTATATCTCTCTTCCATTGTGCTATCTTTTGATTTTTTTTTAATTTTATGAACTGGAAACTCTTAACTAATCCCCAAAAGACTTGTAAGTACTTCTTTATGTTTTCTTCCCGTGCTTTGTATAAGCCTATTACTTGTCCAAAAACGATTTGAGAGCCTCTTCAAACGACTAGGTATTGGACTATTAGTTGAATCACAAGCTTAATTCCTTTTATTATAGCCTAGTATTCTACTTCATTGTTGTTTACTTCGACATTGTATTTTATGGCATATACAAATTCCTTACCATCTGCATTTTTCAGGATTATCCCTGCCCTTCTAGAGGAAGCTAATCCATCTACATATAATATCTAGCAAAAGTCTCAATTGAGGCTTCATAAGCTGTTTCTTTTCTGCCAGGTCTTTTGTTTTGACTGTGCATTCGACTATGAAGTTAGCAAAGGCTTGTCCCTAAATGGTCTTTCTGGGAGCGTACTCAATATGATACTTGCTTAGCTCTAAGGTCCATCAAAGCATTTTTCCAAACATATCTCGTTTGTGCATAGCTTCTTTCATTGGAGCATTAGTTAATACCTGGATTGGATGGCTTTGGAAATAATGTCTTAAATTTTAGGTTGTCATAATGACTGTGAGAACGTATTTTCCAAGGGTGGAGTACTACTCTTCTACTCCATGTAAAACATGGCTCACATAATAGACTGGTATCATACCACGTTTCTTTCTGCACAGAGTACTGAGATAACAGCTTCATAAGATATAACCATATAAATGTATGGGGTTTCAATGTCTCGGGGAGCTACTAAAAAAGGTGGTTGGCCCAAATATTATTTCAATTGATTGAAAGCTTTCTGACAATTTTTGTTGAATTTAAATTTGCCTTTGTTTCTTAAGATGTGATAGAAGGGAGCTATTTTTCCTCCAGCCTTGGCTAGAAAATGACTTACTGCTACCATTCTTCCTATTAGATGTAGCACATCTTTTATTTTTCTCGGGGGTTCCATGCATGCATGTACCTCTATCTTTCTAGATTTGCCTCAATTCCTAGTTGAGACACCAAAAACCCTGGGAATTTACCCGAATGGACTCAAAAAGTGCATTTTTACTTATTTCGCTTTATCCCCATATGTTGTAAAGTCATTAATGTTTCCTTAATGTCTTCTACCAAAATTGGATGTCTTTTTTAGTTAATGATGATATATCAACATAGACTTCTGTGTTTCTCCCAATCTGATGAGTGAAAAACCTTATTAACCATTTCTTGGAAATCTGCTTCTATATTCTTTAACCTAAAAGGTATTTGGGTGTAATAGAAGATCCCGCCCTTTGTCACGAAAGATGTTTTGTCCATATCTTCTTATGCTATTGGTATTTGGTGATATCCTTCATAGGCATCACGAAAGCACAACACAGTGTGCTCTACTGTTGCGTTAACTAATTGATCGATCCAGGGAAGAGAGCAATGCTTCTTTGGGATGGCCCTATTTAGGTCTGTGAAATCAATACATATACACTAGCCTCCATTAGCCTTCGGAACTACCACTGCGTTTGCTAACCAAGTTGGGAATTGGATGGGTTTGATTATCACTGCCTTTAAAGTTCATTTACCTCCTGGAGTATGACTTCTTGCCTTTGTTTGGTTCTTCTAGAACACAAATTGAGATTCCAGCTTGATCCCTGACCGATGCTCTACTATCGTTCGGGAAACCATACCGAGATCACCGTTATCCCAAGCAAATACATCTACACATTTAGCTAGGACTGTTTTAACTTGCTAGCTAATAGTATCAAGTAACTTCTTTCGAGTTTGATTTTTGAAAGACCTAAGAGGGGGTGAATTAGGTCTGATTAATTTTTGAAAACTTTTTCCTTTTTGATAAAGTTGATTTGGAAGATGAGTGGAATTAAATACTTCACAAAATATGCAAGCAAATACAATAAGATTCAAGTTTAAATTAAATAAAGAGCAAGAGATAACACAACTAATTTATAGTGGTTTGATCACAGAAGATCTGCATCCACTACCTTGAGCACTCACTCAAGGATTTCAACCAAGCTCAACTATAATTTCAAGTTAATCAACTCTACAAGAGAGGCAGGCTCACCCTTCAATGATTTTACACCACAACCTCTTCTTAGATACAAGCAATCAAGGTTCACCCTAACACAAGGGTTTTATATCAATAAGACAACCTCGAAAAACAACAAGAAGATGAAGTTTGAGATAAGAAAATTACCAACACTTTTGGTAGATGATGATAATTTAGCACACCTTCACATTTCGTCTAAAGAATCATGACTTTGAACTTTTGAGCACAAGACAAAATAGCACTTTTTTTATAGATAATGATTGGGAAGAGTTAACAATCTTTAAAGCACATAAACTGCTTCAAAATCTGAAGTTTATGTCTTTTATAAAGTTTGAAAATCGGTTGCAACTTTTAAATAACGACTAGTAACAATAAAATTCGATTGACCAAATTTGGACTCCTGTGTCCGAAATTGTCCTCCAAATTTCTCTAGAATTTTCACTGTAGCACAAATTTGGTTGACCGAATTTGGAGACCCTCGTTTGAATTGGTCGTTCAAATTTCTCTGAAATTTCTACTGAAGCACAAGTTTGGATGACTGAATTTGGACACCTTCATTTGAATTGGTCGTTCGAATTTCTCTGGAAATTCATCTTTCATGATGATTTTTCAAACTTAGTTTAGAATGACTTGAATTCAACCTCATTAAGTTTGAAAATACTTTTGAACTATGAGATAGATCATTTAAAATTCTTTTAGTCCGAAGGCCGTTATTGAGAACTTGTTAAAAACAATTGCAAGATAGAACACTTGATATTTAAAAACAAGTTTGAAGCTCTTTTGAAAAACTTTTAGATTTCAAAGACAAAAGTGTGAAAGGTTTACAAATATATACCTATAATGCATAGTAAGCCTACACTATGGTTTTCAAAGCCTTCAATTACCTTGAACAAACTCTTCTACCTCCTTGACATATTTGAGTTGTTCTTGTATTGTAGCTTTAAGGCAATGAGACTTGTTTACTTCTCAATCCAAAAATCCTATCACATTAGTCCATATATCTTAGGACTATGCAATGATCAATGTTTGTCATAATTCAAAACAACATGATATGTCCTTAGGGTTAACAATCTCTCCCTTTTTGATAGTGACAAACATTAACGCAAAATGTGATGGATTTAAATAATTTAATGCTTAGAGAAGTGCTTATGTCATATACTAGTTAAATATGATACCAAATGAAAAAGATCTAACAAAATCAGTTTTAACATTTTATAGCATTATGACATAAACTTGGTTCAAAATAAGCCTATGGTCCCACCAACCTCCATAAACCTCCTTCCATCTATCAAACTAGAAGATATAGGAATCAAGCAATCATAAACATATTTCTAAGTGAGGTTTTAAAGGTTAGAAACAACTAGCAATGCTCCCCCTTAGATTGTGCATATTTTTCAAAAACCATTTACATTGTGGACTATGAGTTTGAACTACAATAAATCTAACATAATGATTATTTAAACTAAAATGAAGCTTTTCTAAGGTTATTCAAACATATTAGAAGAGATTAGAACAGATTTGAATCAATTTGAACAATAAAATAGTACTTTTTGACAACAAAATATGGATGCATCCGAATTTCAGAACCAAGCATCTGAATTTCAAGTCCAAGTTTTTGGTAAAGTCTTCAAAATGTAGATTTTTTAATTCCAATTAAATTCATCCAGTTATATACTCATAAAACATGATGAGCAATCATAGAAAATACCTAATGAATTTCAAGATTGGACTAGATCATCAAACAATCAGCCATATGCCAAATGTATATCAAACATATAACACAATACAACACATATTGCATACTATTTCTCCCCCTTTTTGTCATCATTAAGATGTAGAGTGATGAAAGTGATGCAAATTTAAAATCATAAGCTCTCAAAACTAGGATATTATCATTGAGCTTGTAATCTAGAAAGTCACATTACCAATTTAAAGCGTGAAAATACATTAGCTTTTCTAGGTAACTAGGCATAAACTAAACATGACATACAACTAAATGGACTAGACAAAATATATACGTAAATAGATTGAGTTGAGAAGACTTAGTCTTTTTGTTCAGTCTTCTTGCTCCTTGCTTGAAGTGATAGCCAATTGAGAGGATTTCTTTGATTGCCTCTTCTTGATCACGTGCTTCACTCGTCCATGCCCAAATGTAGTGGTGGATTGTGAGGTAATCTCAACTTGCTCAATTAGGCTTCCTTCTTGACTCCTTTCTTGGCTTCCTCTTTATGGTTCCTCTTGTACTTCTTCTCTAGCCATGGCCTCGAAGTTGCCTCCTTGATCATCACCTCCATTACTATCATTATCATCATCATCATCATCATCCTCTTTCTTTCTCTTGCCCTCATCATTTCTTTCATCATCCTTGTCATCCATATCTTGAGGCATAGAAGGTCCTTCACCACTTTGGTTAGTTTTCCTCAAGAGCTCTTCAATGCTTCTTACTCTAGCATCCAAGCCATCCAATTTTCCTAAAACCATGGGGGGAAAAAAGATTCAAAAAAATTATACATTTTCTCCATCTCTTTAACATGGTTGTTCAAGGCCTCTTGGAACACCTTGGCTACTATAGTGTCACCTCTAGTCACTTCTTCTTCACTAGGCATACTTCCAAGACCTTCTTGTGTTTGAGGGTTGGCCTCTTCTTCAAAAAGTCTTCTTTTAGTGAGAGGTTGCTCCCCTTCACTTGATAGATCATTTCTTTTCTTGTTCTTTCTTTCCCTTGCCAAAGTCTCCTCTTTATCTTCTTCTTCTCCTTCCACTTCTTCATTCTCCTCTTCATCTTCACTTGTTTCTACCCTCTCTTCCATTTGAGGGGTTTCTCTTCTAGTTCTCCAAACACCATCTTGATCAAGAGTCAATTTCATTCTCTTGAGAGTGTCATTGGTGTAGGTTTCTCTAATTTTTTAAGTGTTCCCTCTCCTGAGAAGTTGAACCTTAAGATGCTTGAACACTCTTGTCAAAAGTCTTCCATACCGAAAGGCTTTGTTAGCTATCTTTCTAGCACTGAACATGTACTTCAATGCCATAAACCCAAGATTAAGCCTTCTATGCTTATGCAATGCAAGCATAACTACCATATGCATGTTTCCAATAGAAGTTTTGTGTCCATAATTGGGAATTATCATGGTAGTAATCATATGATGTAAGACCCGACCCCTAGCATCAAGAACATTAATATCCCTTTCACTAGAGGATCTAAACCTCCTACCATTTGTAAAAACCCCTTCAAATCTTCCATTAGTGAACAACTCATGTATGTAACAATGTTGTCTTAAGGAATAATATCTAGCCCCATTGTCATCAACTCCACAAATACAATTCAACAAAGCATCATTCAGTTCAAAATCTACTTGTGAAACTCTTGAGGAGTGCCATTGTATGATAATACCACCAACCTCCTCTACCCTCTCTTCTTTAAGATTAGCATAAAATTTATACACAAGAGAAGGGTAATAATCCTCATTAACATTAAGTAATCTACTCCAACCTATATCACCAAAGAGAGAAATCATATTACCCATGTTGAAGAGTTTGTCCATATCTACTTTATATCCAGGTGTAATCTTCCTTGCTTTCTTGTTCCAATCTTCAAACTCCACAGTAGCTTTTGTGGAAATGAATCTATCCACTTCAAGGCTTGATCGAGGAACACAAACACTCCTTGGTTCATTGATGATGACTCCTTCACTTCCCGCCTTGGCTTTTCCCTTCCCTTTCTCCATGTTTGTCCTCTTTGTTTGAACCATAATGATTTTTTATAAACAGAGATTGAATTCGAAGGTAACAAGAGGTGTAGAACACGAAATTTAGGATATTTTCAAAGAAGAATGGTGAAATGAGGAATGAAATTGGGTTCTGATGAGAGGGAAGTGTTTGGCTTCTCAAATTGGAGAGAATTTTGGATGGTTTGAAATGAAGAATTTGAGCGGTTGAACAGTTTAATAGCTGCTGAAATTGAAAAATTCGGTCGATCGAATTTTCGGTCTACGTCCGAATTTCTCTATTTTTTGTTTTAGCAAATTCGGTAGACCAAAATTTCAGTCTGCGTCCAAATTTTTCTATCTAAATTTGAGAGAAGTTCGGTCTTTTGAATTTCACTCCATTCATCCGAATCATGGGTCCGGATTATTCTTGTTTTTGGCACACTTCAACACACACATTAGTTATTGAATTTCGCAATACCCAAGCTTCTTCTAAGATAGCAAAACCTTTCCTTGGCCAAAGGCTTGGTAAATATATCCTCAATTTGATCATTGGTGTTCACATAGTCCAAACAAATATCACCTTTAGCTACATGATCTCTAATGAAATGATGTTTGATCTCTATATTCTTAGTTCTAGAATGTTGAATGAGATTTATGCTTAAACTTAGGGAACTAGTATTATCACATAAAAAAGGCACACATTTGAAATCTAAACCATAATCAAAAAGAGTGTGCTTCATCCATAATACTTGAGCACAACAACTGCCAACGGCAATATATTCGGTCTCGGTGGTGGACAATTTAACACATGCTTGTTTCTTACTATACCACGATACAAGGCAACTATCAAGAAATTGACAATAACCACTTGTACTTTTATGCTCAACTTTGCATCCGGCATAGTCGGCATCCAAATATGCAACAAGGTCAAAAGATGAGGATTTTGAAAACCAAATACTATAATCATGTGTATCGATTAAATATTTAAGAATGTGTTTCATAGCAACAAAATGAGACACATTAGGACATGATTGAAATCTAGTACATAAGCATATGGCAAACATAATATCTGGTCTACTTGCAGTAAGATAAAGTAGACTACCAATCATGCATCTATATACCTTTTCATCGACATTTTTAACTTTCTCATCTTTATCGAGATTGGTTGATGAACTCATTGTAGTGCTTTTACTTTTTGCTTGGTCCATACCAAACCTTTTCAAGAGCTCCTTGGTATACTTGGATTGATTTATGAAGGTACCATCCTTGGCTTGCTTGATTTGTAGCCCAAGAAAGAAGTTGAATTCTCCCATCATGCTCATTTGGAACTCACTTTGCATTAACTTGTCAAATTCCTCACAAAGTGAAACATTAGTAGCTCCAAAAATGATGTCATCAACATATTTTTTCACAAGCAAAAGATCATTGTTACAAGAGGTTTTTATAAAAGAATTGTGTCAATTTTTCCTCTTAAAAATCCTTTGAAAGAAGAAAACCACGCAATCTTTCATACCAAGCTCTAGGAGCTTGTTTTAGACCATACAAGGCTTTGGAAAGTTTGAAGACATGGTTGGGAAACTTTTCATGAACAAAGCCGGGAGGTTGTTCCACATAAACCTCTTCTTCAATGAATCCGTTTAGGAAAGCACTTTTGGCATCCATTTGAAATATCTTAAAACCTTTGAAGCAAGCAAAAGCCAAAAGCATTCTTATAGACTCAAGTCTAGCTACCAGAGCAAAAGTTTCATCATAATCAATGCCCTCTTCTTGATTGAATCCTTGGGCAACAAGTCTAGCCTTGATTCTAACAACTTCTCCGAATTCATTAAGTTTATTTCTAAAAGCCCATTTTGTACCAATAACTGGATGATCATGGGGTCTTGGGACAAGAATCCAAAATTAGTTTCTTTTAAATTGATTTAGTTCCTCTTGCATAGCAACAATCCAAAAATCATCACATAATGCATCATCAATATTTTTAGGCTTAATGTGAGATAAAAGTGCAAAGTTGTCAATGAAATATTGTCTTGTTCTAACACCTTGAGATACATCACCAATGATTTGCTCCTTAAGATGGCCTTTTACATATCTTATATCCTTTGTAGCTCTAGATCACCACTAGGTTGATTATCTTGCTCTTACTCAATCATTTCTTCTTCATTGGCATGATCTTCCAAGGTTGGAGCTTGAAGATGAGTTTGATTATCATTCATTGATGTACCTTCATCATCATCATCTTTTCTATCAGAGTAGATGTTAGATTCATCAAAACTCACATGCATAGTTTCCTCAACACATAAGGTTCTTTTATTGTAAACTCTATAAGCTTTTTTGTTAGAGGAATAACCAAGGAATATGCCTTCATCCGATTTTCGATCAAATTTTCCCAAGTTGTCACACATATTCAATATGAAGCACTTGCAACCAAACACTTTGAAATAGGCAATAGATGGTATTCTACCAAATAGAAGTTCAATAGGTGTTTTTCTCAAAAATTGCCTCAAAAGAACTCTATTCATAACATAGCATACAGTGTTTACGGCTTTGGACCAAAAATATTTTGACAAAGAATTCTCACAAAGCATAGACCTAGCCATTTCTTATAAAGTACGATTTTTCCTTTTAACAACCCCATTTTCTTAAGGTGTTTTGGCAACTGAAAAGTTGTTAACAGTGCTATTTTCATCAAAAAGTTTAGTAAAATCTTGGTTGTAAAATTCTCTCCCATTGTCACTTCTAATAAAAAATTAATTTTCAATCAAGGGATGTTTGAACCTTTTTGAAAAGTTTCACAAATTCATGAAATGCCTCATCCTTGTGCAATAGAAAGAGTACCAAAGTGAATCTTGAAAAAACATCAACAATTACATATGCATACCTCGTACCACCAAGACTAGTGATCCTTATTGGTCCAAATAAATCCATATGAACAAGTTCAAGGGGTTTTGATGTTGAAACCAGTTTCTTGGGCTTAAAAGATGTTTTTTTTTTGTTTTCCATATTGGCATGTATCACTAAGGCAATTTTTCTCAAAACGTATATTTGGCAATCCTCTCACCAAATCTTGAGAAGGAACGCTTGTTCAACAAATCCATGCTCACATGACTTTAGTCTTCTATGCCAAAGAAAACCATCATTATCATGAACAGCAAGACACTTAACATTATTTGCAACAAGTTCATCAAAGTATAGCACATATACCAACTCGATTTGCAACAAAAATGATTTCCCCACTTACACTATCAAGAATGGTACATGTATCACATTTAAACTCAATCTTGCATCCATTATCACATAATTGACTAATGCTAAGCAAATTATACTTCAAGTCATCAATGATTAAAACTTGTTTAATGAGAAGGGAATGTCCTTTACCAATACTACCTACACCAAGAATTTTTTCTTTCTTCTTGTCACCAAATGTGACAAATCCATCACTTGTAGCTTGAAGTTCACTAATGAGAGAAGCATTCTCCGTCATATGCCTTGAGCATCCACTATCAAGAAACCATTTGGTAGCACTTGATCTTGAGAAAATATGTACCTATATTAAATGAGAGGAAGTGACTTTTGGTACCCACACTTTCTTGGGTCCAAGGGTTAGTAATAATTCCCTTAGCTCTCCAAATAGTCTTAGTACCACTCTCAACCTTTCTTTTCACAAAACACCTAGTGACCATGTGACCATTTCTACCACAATAAGTACAACATAAATGAGGCATAAAGGTGGATGTAACTTTGACAAAGTAATTTTTGTATTTTGAAGTATTTGTTGACATGATTGTATCCAATACCATTTTTAACAAAAGGGGATCTTTGATATCCAAGAAGTTTGTCAAGATTATCTCTACCATTTGTAAACTTTTATACACATAAAGTAAAATCATCAACTTTCTTTTTCAACATATCATAATCCACAATCATTTTCTTTAACGAAGATATTTTGGCACAAAGAGATTTGTTCTCAATAGATATATTTTGTAAAGAAACATTTAAAACTTCTTTCTCAATATTTAAACAATCAATGGATTCAAGAATTTTTTTGTTATCACAAAATAATTTTGAATTCTCCTTCAATAAATTTTCAATTGAATCTTGTTAGCCCTAAGGGCAAATCATGTAGTTTTGATTAATGACAAATATTGATGAGGACTAATATGCATGTCATTTGTGTGATAGGATTGTTGGATTAAGAAGTATGAAGTCTCATTGCCTTGGAGCTAGCAATGCATGAACAACTCAAATATGTCAAAGTGATTAAAGATTGAAGAGTTTGTTCAAGATTAATGAAGGCTTTGAAGAAATGAAGTGTAGGTGACATGTGGTTAATAGGTAAATATTGTAAACCCTACACTCTTAAGTCTTGGAATCTATGAGTTGCAATTGAGAGCACAAAACTTGATTTAAATGGTTTCAATGGTTTTGAACTTACCTAAATTATCAAGTTTTCATAAATGGTTTTTGCACATAAAAGATCTTTAATGACTTATCTTTGAGGCTAGAATGTTTTTCAACTTGTTTGAATTGATTTAAACATGTTTTGACAAAGTTTGAAAAATTCAGATGCAAATTTGGTCATCCGAAATTTTTCTGCACTGTGAACAGTAACACTATTTTACGTGAATAGTAACACTGTTCACATAAACAGTACCTACTATTCTTCCAGAGAAATTCGGAAGAAAATTCGGACGCATGGAGAAAAATTCGATCGTCCGAATTTTGTGAATAGTGCATGAACAGTGCCTACTGTTCACATGAACAGTGCCAACTATTTTTTCAGAGAAATTCGAAAAAAAATTCGGACGCAGCTGGAAGAATTCGATCGTTCAAATTTTTGTGAATAGTGCATGAACAGTGCATGAACAGTGCCACTAACGGTGTTTTCTGAAACTAGCCGTTACTAGCCGTTTTATGGCTGTTTAAACTGATTTTTGAATTCTATAAAAGTCATAAACTCCAGATTTTTTATAAGAACTTTGAACTTAACAAATCTTATATTATCTAACTTGTTTTACATCAAATTGAATTGAAAAGCTCTCAAATTGCCTTGTGCTCAAAGATTGAAATTCAAGATTCCAAAGGCAACAAAGTGTGAAGGTGAAACGTTGTGTAATCATCTACCAACAAAGTGGTAACATCTTACACACTCTCTTTTCTTATCTCAATTGTGTTTTCTACTAGCTCATTGCAAGGTTATCTTGTGACATAAAACCCTTTTGTGTTAGGGTGAGCCATAGACTAGATTAATCAAGGTTGTGGTGTAAAATTCGTTTGTGGGTGAGCCTTTGATTAGATTAGTCTTGAGGTTGTCTTTAGATATAAAATCCTTGTGGAAGGGTGAACCTTGTTTGTATAATTACTAGAAGAGGTTGTGAGTGTAAAACCATAGTGTGGTTAGCCTCTTATGTAATTGTTGAAATTGAGCATATAGTGGATTGATTGAAATCCTTGAGTGTGGACTCAAGGTAGTGGATGTAGATCTTGGAGAGATCGAACCACTATAAATCGTGTGTTCATTTGTTTATAGCTTTACTTGTTTACATACTTATGTTATTATTATTTGTTCTTAGTTGTTGATTGATTGGTTGTGAATTTATTGTTTGATCATCTTGTCTCAACCATTAAATCACATATAAACTTAGAGTTTGTAAATTTAAAGAAGAGCTTTTATTAAGGCAAATTATTTGCAAAACAGGAAAAGATTTTGATAATTAGCCTAAGACCTAATTCAACCCCCCCCTCTTAGGTCTTTCAAATCTCATCTCTTCGTTTCTTTTTGAAACCTTCTTCAATTCACTATACATATCTACAAGCAATTCACTAGGATCATCAATGTCTTCATCACAATATGTGGAAGTTGAAAGAATAGATTGTACCTCATCATTCATAGCCATGAAGCACACATTTGCTCTTTCATCATTGTCATCTCCACTATCTTTATTGGCTTGTTGATCCTAAGTGCCTACCAATCCTTTGCCTTTCTTAATAGACTTCTTATTCTTCAATTTAGCATCCCTTTCTTTCTCCATTGCTTTAGGGCAATCGGCTATAAGGTGTTCAGTACTCTTGCACTTATAGCATTGAGATGTGAACTATGAAGATGATTGCCCTCCTTTCTTGGATGGCCTCTTTTCTTTCTTGAGAAATCCCTTTTGTAGAATTTATTGAACTGTTTCACCACCATGGAGATTTCATCATCTTCTCCATCATCTTCTTCATCGCTAGATGAGTCTTCTTGTTCACTCTGATTCTTGGAGGCTTTGAGTACTACTCCTTTTTTCCCTTTCTCCTCAACTTCAAGATCATTTAATCTTTTTACCTTCATCTCATGAGCGAGCAATGATCCAATAAGTTCCTTAGGAAGAAGACCCTTCAAGTCTTTTGATTCTTCAATTGCAAGAGTTTTTGGTTGCCAAGACTTGGGTAGAGCATCTAAGATCTTTCTATTTTGTCCACCAAGTAATTCTTCCCATACGACTTCAAACCATTTGAGATGTTTGTGAATTTTGTGAACATGTCACTACTATTCTCTCATTGCTTCATAGTGAATAATTCATAATCCTTCACTATCATAGCAAGCTTTGACTCCTTTACTTAATTTGTGCCTTCATAAGTAACTTAAAGAAGTGCCCATATGTCATAAGCAGTGTCACATCCGCTTACTCTGTAATATTCATTGACATTTAAAGCACAACTCAAGATGTTCATAGCTTGATAGTTCAAGGTCATCTTCCTTGAGTCACTTTCATTGTATTCGTCCATAGACTTGGGTTCCTTTTTTACTCTTCAGCTCGTATCATCATTGGTATATAGGGATCTTTCTCAATGATATTTCATAAATCAAAGTTAATAGAACAAAGGTATATCTTAATTTTAGATTTTCAAAACGTATAATTTGTTTCATCAAATAATGGAGGTCTATTTGTGGAAGATCCTTTCAAATAAGGTAATTTTGAAATATTAGCCATAGGATCTTATCTTCTAGATGGCAAAACCTTTGCAAAAGAAGTCCAAGCTCTGATACCAATTGAAAGACCTAAGAGGGAGGTGAATTAGGTCTATGCCTAATTTTTGAAAACTTTTTCCTTTTTGACAAAGTTGATTTGGAAGATGAGTGGAATTAAATACTTCACAAAATATGCAAGCAAATACAATAAGATTCAAGTTTAAATGAAATAAAGAGCAAGAGATAACACAACTAATTTAAAGTGGTTTGATCACAGAAGATCAGCATCCACTACCTTGAGCACTCACTCAAGGATTTCAACCAAGTTCAACTATAATTTCAAGTTAATTAACTCTTACAAGAGAAGCTCACCCTTCAAGGGTTTTACACCACAACCTCTTCTCAGATACAAGCAATCAAGGTTCACCCTAACAAAAGGGTTTTATATCAATAAGATAACCTCGAAAAACAACAAGAAGATGAAGTTTGAAATAAGAAAATTACCAACACTTTTGGTAGATGATGATAATTTAGCACACCTTCACATTTCGTCTAAAGAATCTTGACTTTGAACTTTTAAGCACAAGACAAAAGAGCACTTTTTTGATAGATAATGATTGGGAAGAGTTAACAATCTTTAAAGCACAAAAACTACTTCAAATCTGAAGTTTATGTCTTTTATAAGGTTTGAAAATCGGTTGCAACGTTTAAATAACGGCTAGTAACAATAAAATTTGATTGACCAAATTTGGACTCCTATGTCTGAAATTATCGTCCAAATTTCTCTAGAATTTTTACTGTAGCACAAATTCGGTTGACCGAATTTGGACACCCTCGTTCAAATTGGTCGTTTGAAATTTCTCTGAAATTTCTACTGAAGCACAAGTTTGGTTGACCTAATTTGGACACCTTCATCAGAATTAGTCGTCCGAATTTCTCTGAAAATTCAATTTTCATGATGATTTTTCAAACTTAATTTATACTTTTGAACTATGAGATAGATCATTTAAAATTCTTTTAGTCTAAAGGTCGTTATTGAGAACTTGTTAAAAACATTTGTAAGATAGGATACTTGATGTTTAAAAACAAGTTTGAAGCTCTTTTGAAAAACTTTTAGATTTCAAAGACAAAAGTGTGCAAGGTTTACTAAGGTCTTTAATGCATAGTAAACATACACTAAGATCTTTAAAGCCTTCAATCACCTTGAACAAACTCTTCTACCTCCTTGACATATTTGAGTTGTTCTTGCATTGTAGCTTTTAAGGCAATGAGACTTGTTTACTTCTCAATCCAACATCCTATCACATAATAATCAACCACATTAGTCCATATCAAAGTAATCAACCATATTCTCTTAGGACTATGCAATGATCAATGTTTGTTATAACTCAAAACAACATGATTTTCCCCTAGGGCTAACAATTTTTTGTTCAGGTATGGCAGAATTGATGCAATATTGCTCAAATTCTCCTTATGGCTAACTTTTGTTAAAGTACTTGCATTGGTCTATGACTCGTAATTTGTACTCCCTGAATTCCTAGAGCCCAACCAAATAACATTCTTGAGTTTCACTTTCTTCTCCCTTAAGCATATAATAAGGATAACATTCTTAGCCTTGCCCCATGGTAACTTCCAAAATTAGATCTGCCATGAAAATTCAAGCGTTGAATTTGTTCAGCACGGGCCGTCCCAACAACATGTTGTAAGCAGAGGCGGTCAATACGACCAGGAACTTAATCATCTTGACGGTGCTTCCGATTTGTGCTGGTAAATTAGTTGAGTCAATAGATTCTATACTCTTCCTTGTGAACCCATACAAGGGTACTTCTTCAATGACTAATTTTTCTACCAATAAATCCATTTTATTGAGGTTGCCTTTAAACAACGTTAGTCGAATTTCCCATGTCTACTAGAATCTATCAGATGGTTCACTATGCCAGTTCTAAAACAACAACTAAAGGTTGGTCATCCAAAGTCTTTTGCCTTTTATTCAAGTGTTCATTTGCCACCATATGAATAATTAGAGCCTTGGGTTTTCGTTCCCCCATGGGTCCTATGTGATAAAATCTTTGAGTTGCCCCCTTCTTATTATCTCTTCAATTTTTTTAAGATCATTGCAAGCCTCGATGTCATAGCCGTGATCTTTCTGAAATAAACAGTAACATTTATTTCTTCTTCTATCAGGAGGGGTAAACATTTTTGGTGTGACAACCATAAGATGCCTAAAATTCAACCTGCTATGAGATCTCTGTCCAAGTTGTTTTTAGTGGAATGGAATCCTACAGCCGCGGGTGGATATCCAGACAATTCCTCTATGTGATTTGACAAAACAAGTGGTTACACTGTTACTTCCAGTCTCTCGAGCATCAAATTTTATCCATTTTCGACGGTCCTCTTTCCTTTCCCGATCCGGGTCTTCTAGCTCTTGATCGAGTTCTTTCTTCTTACAGATAATCTCATCACCTCTAATAAAACATTAGATTTGCTCATGGAGTTCTGCAATAGTCTAAGGATCACTTAAGGTGAGCCTGCGGACCAGGGCGGGGTTCGAAGCCCTTGGATGTATGCTTTAACATACATCTCATCTTGAAGATCTCTAACACTCGGTGCTTCCCAGCTGAATCAAGCAGTGTAATCGGTGATAGACTCTACAGTTTTTTGATAGATATGTAGCATGTCATTTATTATTTTTTTTGTGTGTGTTGTTGGTAGAAAAACACATTACAAATCATTCACCCAGCTTGTGAAAGATGGATATACTTCGTGGTTTAAGCAAGAAGAACCATCGCAAAGCTTGTGCCTTCAAAGAACTTGGGAACATCCGGCATAATGCTACGTCTGAAGCATCTCTTTGCAACATAAGGGGCATGAATTTTTTCATGTATTCCCTTGGATCTCCTATACCATCATATTTATAAAATTTGAGGTTGTAAAATCGTGTCTCTAAAGTTGCGCGCCGGAATTCTTCACACAAAGTATTGTATTGAATAAAATTCCAATCTCCAAAATTTTCTCGTCGTGATTTGTCTATAACTTCCATCATAGTCATCCGAGCATCTTGCTATCGAACATCACAGAGATCTGGCTCAATATTTCATAATACGAGGGGTCGCCATTTTTCTCTTTTCCTATGACTGGACCCTTGCCCCCTTCTTCGGTGCTGTCAAGACGGCATTGCTTAAATAGTGCAGATGTGGAAGCCATGTGACGAGCTATTTGGTAAGCATATGAATCCTAGTGTTACTTTAGCCAACTAAATCCTTTTAAGGAATTACTTAATTCTTCATCCTAGTCCTACTTAATTCTTCATCAGTTCTTTTACTAGGCTTTCTAATGATGGACCAGTTTATAATACACGATGTAGTCTTAGTGATGAAACCTAGCTCCATCAGTGTATAATTGGTCGAGATCATAGAGGACTGCGTATTAATTAATGGTGCCACTATAAATTTCTGCTTTTTCTACATATTCCTTTTTTTTCCTGGAAAGTGGATCTTATTTATATTCAGTAAACAAATATTTACAAAGAAAGGGTGAAAACACCCTTAGATATTTCAGTGCTGCTGAAATCTCTACAACTTGATTTCAAACTTCTCTAGATCGAACACCAAACAGGATTATATCCTGTTGCAAGGAATGCATAACTTGTTTCTCCAAAACCATGCACACACCAACGGTTTGAAATTTGATTATATACAGTTAAAAAATATTTGATTATATACAATTAAAAAATATAAGATAAAGAGAGAAAAATTACAAAATATTTAATTTTTAAATTATATATAATTAAAAAAGTATATATAATAATGGTGTCAACAAAAATATCATGCCATTTTAGCCCACAATCACGAGCCCAGTCCTGAAACAAATGGCTATCCTACCATTCCTGAATAGAGGAAACCTCAAAAAAATCTTAACCATATAAAAGGAAGAAAGTGGCACCTGCAATAGGGGGTGGATCCGAATTTCGGGGAAGGTATCATGAGTAGAAAATAATTTTTTGCCTTATACTTGTTTGGTTGAAGTGGGAAGACAGAATAAAAAGGGAGGGTACGCAACTGATAAAGTAAGGGATGATTTATCTTGTTTTGTTATGAGGGAAATGGGTAAAAAGTAAATGAGAAAAGGGATCTCTTCCCATCTACATTAGCAAATTATTATTCTCTTAAAAAAAGATAAATTAAAAATTTATTTGTTTTTCACTCAAATTAAACATCATTAATATAACATAAATGTTAAATATAAATGATTTTACTAATATAGATAATTTTCATATAATATTGATATTTTTATGAAGATTTCATAAGATTTTTCAATTTCTTATGTAATATAATATTTATTAAATAATAAATATTTTTCAAAATAAAAAAAGAAAAAGAAAAAATAATGATTGGTGCCCAAATTGGACGCCCCACCTTTTGTGATTGTTGCCAAACTTGGGCGCCACTTTTTTATTTTTTTCTATTTTCTATTTTTTGTTTCTTTTTATGTTTTCTATTAAAAATACTAATAACTTATTTAAAAAATTATAAAAATTATAATTATTAAAAACTGTCCTATATTAATAAAATTATCTTGTGCTTAATAATTTTCTTTCATCGGTGAAAATAACTGTGCCTTTTTCCCTCATTTCCCTCCGCGAAGCAAACAAAGCCTTGGGGCCATTAACACTGGGGGAACGTTGCGCACTTTGGACGTAGTGCTGCTCAAATTTCAATAATTTAATTTATGCGGTCAATTCGATGACTCATCGATTTCTTTCATTTCTCATTTTTATTTGCTTTTTTGGAATTCGAGTCACCGTTCAATGTTCTCCAGTAAAATTGTTTCAGAAGAAAATTAGTTTTTTGGCGGTGTTGTATTTTAAAATATATGTTATTTTAACATTGACAAGAATTAAAAGTTACAAAAAATAAATATAAGTTATTTGGCAGAGTTGGAGGAGGTAGTAAATGGGAAAGAAAAATAAATGTGGGTATATTTGAGTAAAAATACCTATTTGGCTGGAAATGTTAGAAGTAAGGGGATAAAATATAAATAAAAAAGGCACCTCCTCATATCAGTAAAATTAATTCCTCCAAAAATGAAAGAATTAAAAAATATTTAATGATATAAAGATCAAAAAATTTTAGAATAAATAACAAATTTCTTCAATATCCTTAATTAAAGAAATGTGTAATGTATAAAATAATAAAATTATCATAATAATTTTTTTATTTTTACTTTAATTAAATAAAAAATATTTATAATTTAATTTTCTTTTATTCATATTAAATAAAATAAAAATAAAAACATTTACTTTTCTTTTGTCACTTTCTCTTCCCAACTCCCTCTCTCTCTCGGCCAATCTTACGGTGCTGCACGTGAAGTTTTGCAGCACGTGCAGCACCGAATCTGGTCCGTTGGATCATATTTGAAATCTGATCCAACGGATCATATATTTTGACCCCCTGTATTTACTTTTTTTCGAAAAATCATAACTCCATTCAGCCGTCGGATCAAATCGAGATTTGATCTGACGGCTGCATGTACACTGATGCACGTGCTGCACAAAGCTAGGTGCAGCACTGTAGTATTTCCCCCCCTCTCTCTGCTCCCCAACTAAGCAAAGCCTTAAATGAATTTATATTTTAAAAAGGAGGCAATAAGAGTGGGGCTCAATGATCCCCAATCACTTACATCGACGACAAAGAAAAAAGAATCCCAACACTCTTCTTGATGCTTCACAGCTTCGTCTTCTTTGATAGTTCCTAAATTTTGGCTAAACTAAATTGTACTGTTCTCGTTGTGAGTGTTGATTAATAGTTCTAGAGATTAAGGATTTATTTATATTATATTTTTTTAATTAAATATTTAATTAAATTATATTTTTATTTTTATAAAAATTTATTTTTACGAAACTCAAGACAAAAATCTCTTCCAACTAAATATAATTCAAATACATCCGTCAATTTTGACAACTTTAAAAATAAATATGAAATCAATTCTTCTTGTATCCAAATTTTTGTTTATGAACAGATATAGTATATATGATCACATTTTGCTATTGTGTTTTCGCCTTTTTTCTTTTCTTTTCTTGTGTGCGGAGGACCAATGTGTATCATTCCAAAAGAAAAAATTCTATTTCTTGGTAGTAGTTTTTTATGCTTGAAAATGGTAAAGTGTGACTGACGAATATTAATTTTAAAGTCAGGATAGTTGCATTGTTTTAGAAGTTGTTAAATTTTAATTTTAATTTCTTAAATTATAAATTAGATACTTACCATTAAATTATTATCTGAACAATTATTTCTTTTTCTTTAAGATACTAGTTTTTTTTTATTGTACGTACCTCTCAAATGTTTAAGAATTTTCACCAACCTTCGGCTTCAGTTAAGTGAATGATGAATCCCTCGATCCCTCTATCTACCTACTTTCTCCCACCTCTCTCTATCCTTCTCTCAACTCAC
The DNA here is from genome assembly GCA_030512225.1 of Rauvolfia tetraphylla. NCBI lineage: Eukaryota > Viridiplantae > Streptophyta > Magnoliopsida > Gentianales > Apocynaceae > Rauvolfia > Rauvolfia tetraphylla. Next base: position 4,720,263 of record JAJQKT010000024.1, on the reverse strand, counting down.
GTCTTTTCCTCCTCTTCATCTCCAGCTAGATCTGGTTAAGGGCTCTGGTCGATCTTGGCCGGACCCCACCCCTCCTCTCCGGCCTGATTCGGCCATGGGTTATGGCCGGTGATCGGATCTTGGTCGGATTTTCTCCCTTTCCCTTTTGTTCTTTTCGTTCCTTTTCTTGCTGTTTTTTGGCCAGTCACCTCTTCTCTGACTAGATCTGGCCACCGGGATCAATATTTTTAACTTTGAATCGTGTAAGATAGAAATAAAAACAAGGAAAGTGCCCAAATCCAATTTGGGTAAGAACAAAACCCTAAAAGAAATAAGTATTAAACACAAATTTGAAAAGATTATTGATAAATCATGCTTTTAACTTTGAATCTTGAAAGAAAATACTTGAAGGAAAAATTATGATAATTTATAGGCAGAAGATAGAGTGAAAAACTAAGAACAAAAAAGAAAAAAAAAAGAATCTGGCCAAAATCTAAGCTCAGCGGGTGCTGGAACTTGAATCTAGCCAGAGTAGCTTTGGAGGAGAAAAAAGTGGAGAACCAGTCGCAGAAGAGCAAGGGCAGAGTGAGAAAGGGAAGAGTGCGGGTGACTTTAATGACAACACCAAAAAGTGAGTAATCGTGACTTCAATTATGTAATAACATTCATTATTTGTGCTGTCAAAAGCATTCATTATTTGTCTTCTCTTCTCTGTTTCTTATTTTGGTAAATAATAGGAAACATGGTAAAATGTAGTCGGAACACAAAATTAACTGTAAAATAATAATCAAAAACTTTAAACTATGATAAATGAGAAAAAAAGAACTTAAAATGTTAAAATTTTATTGAGAGTTTTTCGCCATATATCTTTTAACTAACTATTCCATATATTCTTATTTATAGAATTAGAAGTGATCATTCCCACTATATATCATTAATAGATTTATTTATAACTTATATAATTTACTTTCCATGATTTATCATATTAGGGTAAGAATAAAACTCCAAAAGAAATAAGTATTAAATACAAAATTGAAAAGATTACTGATAAATCATGTTTTTAACTTTAAATCTTGAAAAAAAAATACACGAGATTATGATTATTTATAGGCAAAAGATAAAGTGAAAAACTAAGAACAAGAAAGAAAAAAAAAAGAATCTAGCCAAAATCGAGAAGGGTAGAGGAGATAGGGAAGAGTGCGGCTGACTTTAATGACAACCCCAAAATGTTAGTAATCGTGACTTCAATTATGTAATAACATTCATTATTTATCTTCTCTCTCCTTTTTTATTTTGGTAAAATAATTGAAAATGTTGTAAAATTTAGTCGAACACAAAATTAATTATGAATTAACAATAAAGAAACTTTGAACTATAGCATAAGAAAAAAAATATAAAACTCAAAAAATTAGAATTTTATTTAGAGTTTTTCGCAGTACATCTTCTAATAAACTACTCCATATAGTCCTATTTATAATTCATTAATAGGTTAATAAATAACTTACGTAACTTACTTTCCTTGATCTATCATGTTTTCTAAGATAATAGAAATAATAAAGATAGTGTTCTATAAAGGATTAATGTTATAACTTTTGTTATAATCCCTAACATTTCATAATACATAATCTCAAATATTAATTAATATTGAGATAATAGATGTTCACATAATTGATATATTCATAATAGAAAATTTATTGTCTGTCACATATGCCAATATTCATCATTGGTGGGAAATCAATCATAGAGATGTATTGATTTTTAATCTGACATTTAATCACGCAAACATGACTAATGAATGTTTTAAATGTCAAAAACAAATGCTGAATATACTATTATCGAAAGGAAGAATCATCATGCTTTCAACTTGGCCACATATGTTATTTCTCAAAATTCAAAAGCAGCAACTTAAAAAACTTTGGATGTATCAACGATTTTAAATATCACTTAAGAATGGATAAAAATTGAGAAAAGATCCAGATCTAATCTAAATAAGAACAAAACTCTAAAAAAATATGTATTAAATACTAATTTGAAAATATTAGTGATAAATTATACTTTTAACTTTCAATCTTGAAAGAAAATACTTAGAGGAGAGATTATGGTAATTTATAAAGAAAATATTTGGAGAAGAGATTATAGTAATTTATTAAAAAAAGATAGAGTGAAAACTAAGAATAATAAAGAAAAAAAAGAATGTGGCCAAGATTCTAGCTGTGGCAGGCACTACAACTTTTAAGAATGAGATAAAAATTGAGAAAGGGTCCAAATCTAATCTAAATAAGAACAAAATTCTAAAAAAATATGTATTTAATGTTAATTTAAAAATATTAGTAATAAATTATATTTTTAACTTTGAATCTTGAAAGAAAATACTTGGAGGAGAGATTATGGTAATTTATAAAAAAAATATTTGAAGAAGAGATTATAGTAATTTATTAAAAAAAGATAGAGTGAAAACTAAGAATAATAAAGAAAAAAATGTGGCCAAGATTCTAGCTGTGGCAGGCACCACTACTTGAATCAAGCCAGAGATGCATTGGAAGAGAAGAAAGTGAAGAACCAATCGCATAAGAGAAAGGGTAGAGAGAGAGTGAAGAGACCGAGTGAGAGAGAGCGAAGAGACCGAGTGACTTTAATGACAAGACCAAAAACTGAGTAACCGTGACTTCAATTATGTAATCAACATTCATTATTTGTGCTGTCAAAAGCATTCATTATTTGTCTTCTCTTTTTTTTTTCTTTTAGTAAATAATAGAAAATTTATTGTTGGTCACATATGCCAATATTCATCATTGGCGGTCAATCAATCATAGAGGTAAGCATTGATTTTTAATCTGACATTTAATCACGCAAACATGGCTAATGAATGTTTTAAATGTCAAAGAGAAATGGTGAATATATTAGTATCGAAGGGAAGAAACATCGTGCTTTCAACTTGGCCATATATGCCATTTATCAAAACTCAAAAGTAATAATTTGAAAGGCGCTGAATATATTGACAGTCTAAAAAATAACTTTAGAAGCAATAAAACTTAGAGAAGGGCACAAATCTAATTTGGATAAAAATAAAATTTTAAAAGAAATAAATATTAAACACTAATTTTAAAAGAAACATCGTGCTTTCAACTTGGCCATATATGCCATTTATCAAAACTCAAAAGTAATAATTTGAAAGGCGCTAAATATATTGACAGTCTAAAAAATAACTTTAGAAGCAATAAAACTTAGAGAAGGGCACAAATCTAATTTGGATAAAAATAAAATTTTAAAAGAAATAAATATTAAACACTAATTTTAAAAAATTAGTGATAAACCATACTTTTAACTTTTAATCTTTAAAGAAAATACTTGAAGGAGAAATTATATTAATTTATAGGCAAAAAATAGAGTGAAAACTAAAAACAAAAAAGAAAAGAAAGAATCTGGCCAACATTTTGGCTCCGTCAGGTGCTGGAACTTGAATCTAGCCCGAGTTGCATTGGAGGTAGAATTGTCAAACGGTCATGGGTCATTTCTTAAGACTAATCTAGAATCTCTCTTTTTTAAAAAAAATTAAATTTTATATTTTGTATTTTTTTTCTCTATCATATATGAGAATATAAATTTATAATTAGAATAAAAAGAATATTTGATTAATTATTAATATTTTTAAAATAAAAAATGATCATTAATTATAAATATCATACATAATATGAATACATTTATATAAGAAAAATATTTAAAATTAAATTAAATTAATTAACTTTAATTGTAAATATAATCAAAATATGTAATATAGATAAATTTAGTATCAAAATTACGATATATTTTATTTTTATAATATTTTTAATATAAAAATAACAAAAATAAAATAAAAAAGAATCTGACCTGCTCTAATCCGTATTAATTCATAGACTAAACGAAATAAACTAATTCGACTCACATTTAAATATATTTGGAATATTAAATCTAAGTTCCTTCATATCACAGGTCAAACGGCCCGCCTGCGGGCTGAAGACTGTTTTGACACAACTAATTGGAGGAGAAGAAAGTGGAGAATCAATGGCATAAGAGAAAGGGTAAGGAGAGAAAGTGAAAAGAGCGAGTGACTTTTAATGACTATACCAAAAAGTGAGTAATCATGACTTCGATTATGCAAAAGCATTCATTATTTGTGCTGTCAAAAGCATTCATTATTTGTCTTCTCTTTTATTTCTTTTGGTAAATAATAGGAACTTTATTGTCGGTCACATATGCCAATATTAATCATTGGCGGGGAATCAATCATAGAGGTAAGCTTTCTCTCTTTATTCATCATTGCCAATATTCTCTCTCTAAGCACTTTCTCCCCCCTGCTTCTCTCTAAGCGGCGACAGATACGGCCTTTCTTCTCCTACTAGATTGGGATCTTGACCTTTCTCCGGCTAGATATAGCCACTGATCTTTTGATAGATAAGTAATATGGGGAAAGGGGGAAGGGAAGGGAACGGGGAAGGCGCAAGGAAGATGTAAAATTTATAAGTGTATAAATATTAAATAAGTAATAAAATAGTAAATACAAGTCGTTCTAACGAGAATTGTTATCTAATTGCAAAATTTTTTTACTTATAACTTAATTTAAATTAAAATAAATGTGATTTTATCTAAAATTTAATTACTAATAAAAATAACTAATAATAATAATAATAAACACAAAAATTAATAATTATATTAATTAAAAATCAATGGTAATGAATAGACTAAGACACTCCAAATCTAGCTTACTCTTCTTATGACAAATAATTAATTTCTTTAAATTAATTATCGACTTAGTTAATGGTAGAATTTTCAATTATAAACTATATTCAATCTCTTGGTGAAAAGCTCCTAACTTTAATTAATAAATCAATCGTATCTCTACGTGATTTTAATTATCAAAGCTGCAAACACCTCTATAGAATTTCCTAACTTTTGTTTCTTACTCACTTGAAACCACATAAAGAAACCGAATCTATCTCTAGTCAGTTTTATAATGTGTTGTAATTGCTATGATCCAATTTAAACTACTACTTCTCAGCCACTAGAACAAATTTAAAGGAATGCAAAAATTGACCAGAAAATTGCAAGCATTAAGAATAATAATAACAATTAACCAAAATCGAAATTAAAGAAACAATCTTTAATTGAAATCAATTAAATTCATAAGAGTTTTATCCTTCATCGAAGGTCTTAGTCACAAAAGATTTAACTATTCATGATCTGAATATTCAAAGCCATAAATTTAATTAACATAAATAATATAAAAGAATAAAGAAAACAAAACAAGAGAATAGAAGAAGACGAATCCCCTATTTCTCAAGCTTGCTGTCCAGATTTCTCCACCATTTGGGATTTTTGCTTCCTCTTGCTGCCCGAATTTCTCCCTTTTTGTTGCCCAAAATTCTCCTCTCTTTGGCTGCCCGAATTCTTTCTCCTTCTTTCTTTCTGGATTTTTTTTCTTCTTTTCGTCTCCTCCCCTTCTCTCTCCTCTCTTTGCCGCAAGACTTCTCCCCCCTATATATAGGTATGTATTAAGAATTTAAATCTAATTTGGATTCTCAATTCTATTCCAAATCAAATTCAATTTTGGACTTTTCCTTTTTCTTTTTTAAATTGAATCCTTATAAATCTTGGATTGATATGATGAATTTTTATTTCCTTTCCTAGCCAATTCTTCTTTCATCTTTCCTTCTCTTGACATTACCATTTCACCCCTGCATAAATAATTAGTAAAATTAGTGAATTAAAGTATACTTTATAAATACAATCATCTTAATTAATTCATTCTAAGTACATAAATATTTAATTCACCAAAACAAGTCAAAGTCATAAGATTTTTATCAATAACCCTTAAATAAGTGAGAAATTAATTCTAAATAATAATTAAAATATAATCTTATCAGCAACGGAACATAAAAGAGAGAGGGAGAACAAGTCAAAGAGGGATCCATACTCTGGTTTCACTTAGATCAGGTAGGACTTTAGCGCTTGTAATGTTAGGCTAGGGAATTGGCTAACAAATGAAAGATAGAAGGAGACAAAATAAAAAGAAGAGAGCTTGCAAAGAAAAGTTGACCCCAAATCATAAACATATACTCCAACTTCTTTCTTACTCCTTTAGTACAAAGAATCTCAATAACCAAATTCATTCCCGAGAAATTCAATCCTTTCTCAAGTATACATTAACTTTGGACATTTTATGACCATAACTTGCAATAAGCACTATTTCTTTCTTCTTTTTTTCCTTTTCTCTTTTCTTTTTTTATTTTTTTTTATTTTTTGATTTTTTTTATTTTTTCCCAATTTTTTTTCACTTTTTTTCAAAAACAATAATATAGAGCAAGTCATGTTTTCCCTTTTCCTTACCCTCTCAATCTTTCTTTCCCTCAAAACCTTAATATCACAATCTCAAGGAGCACAAAAGTGTTGAAGTATAAATCAAGCTCCCTACAAGGTTAAAGGTTAAAATATTAAGTATTTACGCAAAGAAATTGACTCATTAAGGCACAAAAGGGTACTAGGGATAACTCTAAAGGTAGGCTTGAAAGGCTCAAACGGTACAAAGAAGGCCTATGACCATCGTTTCTAAGGTAAACCAGAGAAACCTTCTATTTCGCCTCGAGCATGCAATAAAACAAGTTCTAGTGTGTTGTTGTGATAAACAAAAGTGTCATCAAATATATAATAAAGCCTAAATATCTCATCAATTCTCAAGATCATGGTCAATATGAATAATTTAAATTCTGCAGTTAAGAAGAATTAACAAAGGCATTATGCAAGGTTAAATTCCTTTCATTACTGCCCAATCGACACATATAAACAATCACAATAACTCCTAAGGAATAAGATTCAATTACTTAATATTCAAATGATTTTCAGAAAATTTCTTGAAATAAAGCTCTTACACCATAAAATTCTGAAAATTTTTCAAAAATTTTCAAAATGAAATAGCCAATTTCCTACCCCCCACTTAAGAATAAACATTGTCCTCAATGTTTAAATACAAGAAATCACAAAGAGGGTAAAGAGACTTAGTCGAAGCAACGAAGCATCCAAGAAAGTCCAATCTTTAACGTTTTATGGGAGCTCCGCTTAAGCACAAACACATCCTACAAAAAATTAAAGAAAGTAAATAAGTAAAAATCTTTTTTTAATTTTTTTTTGAAAAACTTGAAAAATTTTTAAAAAAACAAATCAAGTTAAATAGTAGTTCTCGTTTATAGTCTCGAGCTTGACTTTCTGTGTAAGGGCATGAATTAAGGAGGATCATGGAAAAGACAAGCTTCTCCGCCCATAAGCATTCTTCTTGTCAAACCATGTTTGAATTTGTACCGCTTTTGGAAAAACTTCATTTTTCTCACATTATCCTCAATAACCTCTTTTGGAAGCTCTCCTTCTTCCTTGAATGGTTTGCTCCATTTTGAATTCAATTTTTCTGCAAAAAGTTTAGAAGAAGAATCATCCACTTCAACATCAAGAATATTTATAGCACATACAGATTTGCCTTTTGAGGAATTACTCAAAGATTTAAAGACATTTAATTGCACACATTCTTCCCCAACCCTCAATGTTAGTTGACCTTTTTCCATATCAATTAAGGTTCTACTAGTATTCAAAAAGGGCCTTCCTAAAATCAACAGTAGATCACAATCATCCTCCACATCTAAAATCACAAAATCCACTGGAAAATATAATTTATCAACCTTAACAAGGACATTTTCTACTATTCTCCTAGGATACTTTATTGATCTATCAGCCATTTGGAGACAAATAGTAGTGTCCTTTATTTCTTTCAACCCCAATTTTTTACAAATGGATAAAGGCATAAGGTTGATACTAACACCTAAATCACACAACACATTTTTAAAATAAAAATCACCAATAAAGCAAGGAATGTGAAAACTCCCTGGGTCTTGAAGCTCAGGCGGTAATTTTCTTTGAAGTACTGCAGAGCATTATAAGCAAATCTGTTGAAAGTCTTTGAGTTTCTTTTTGCTAGCCAAAACATCTTTCAAATATTTTGCATATCGAGGCATCTGTGCTAGGGCATCCACAAAAGGAAGGTTAATTTCAAGTTTCTTGAATACTTCAAGAAACTTTTTGAATTGAGAATCAATGCAATGATGCTTAACAGCTTGGGGAAAAGGAAGAGAACTAAAGTCAACATTATCATTATTATATTCTTCCTCACCTTTCTTACTTCTCTTACCTCGAGGATTTTTGGGAGATTCAGAATTCTTGAAATCATCATCTTTTCTATGCTCCACCTCTTTTCCTTTGGCGAAATCCTCTTTATCGATTACCGTAATAGCCTTCAACTCCCTAGGATTTCGCTCTGTGTCACTTGGAAGTGCTCCTTGAGGTCTATGGAGTATTGCAGTTGCTAATTGACCCACTTGTACTTTGAAGTTCTTCATAGAAGCTTTTATATTTTGTTGGTCAACTTCTATGGCTTTGAAAGACTTCTTGAGTTGTTGATTATCATTCTCAATACTCACAAATTCGGTAGTGGCAACTTCAATGAACTTTGTAAGAGTATTCTCAAGGAGACTTACCTTATCTTTTTGAAGATCAGGTGGAGGTGGTGCTTGAACTTGACTATTTTGCCTCCATCCAAAATTTGGGTGGTTCCTCCATCCCTGATTATAAGTGGATGAATATGGATCATTATTCCTATTATTCTATCCAACAAAATTAACTTCATTAGTATTATAATAAGAATTCACCATATTACCTTGTAAACATTGGTTTGTGAGATGATTTCACCGGCAATGGTGTCAAAAACTTGATGTGAAATTTGCAAGTGCACAAATGTCAAACAAGTAATAAAGTAGTGAGTACAAGTCGTCCCAACGAGGATTGCTACCTAACTGCAAAATTCTTTTACTTATAACGCAACTTAAACCAAAATAAATGTGATTTTATCTAAAATTTAATTACCAATAAAAATAACTAACAATAATAATAAACACAAAAATTAATAATTATATTAATTAAAAATCAATGGCAATGAATAGACTAAGACACTCCAAATCTATCTTACTCTTCTTATGATAAATAATTAATTTCTTTAAATTAATTATCGACTTAGTTAATGGTAGAATTCTCAATTATAAGCTAGACACAATCTCTTGGTGAAAAGCTCCTAACTTTAATTAATAAATCAATCGTATCTCTACGTGATTTTAATTATCAAAGCCGCAAACACCTTTATGGAATTTCCTAGCTTTTGTTTCCTACTCACTAGAAACCACACAAAGGAACCGAATCTATCTCTAGTCAATTTTACGATGTGTTGTTATTACCATGATCCAATTTAAACTAGTACTCCCCAGCAACTAGAACAAATTTAAAGGCATGCAAAAATTGGCCAAAAAATTGTAAACATTAAGAACAATAATAACAATTAACCAAAATCGAGATTAAAGAAACAATTTTTAATTGAAATCAATTAAATTCATAAGAGTTTTAGCCTTCATCGAAGGTCTTAGTCACAAAAGATTTAGCTATTCATGATCTGAATATTCAAAGCCATAAATTTAATTAACATAAACAATATAAAAGAATAAAAAAAATAAAACAAGAGAATAGGAGAAGACGAATCTCCTGTTTCTCAAGCTTGCTGTCCAGATTTCTCCACCATTTGGGATTTTTGCTTCCTCTTGCTGCCCGAATTTCTCCTATTATTGCTGCCCAGATTTTTGCTTCCTCTTGCTGCCCGAATTTCTCCCTTTTTGTTGCCCAAAATTCTCCTCTCTTTGGCTGCCTGAATTCTTTCTCCTTCTTTCTTTCTGGATTTTTTTTCTTCTTTTCGTCTCCTCCCCTTCTCTCTCCTCTCTTTGCCGCAAGACTTCTCCCCCCTATATATAGGTATGTATTAAGAATTTAAATCTAATTTGGATTCCCAATTCTATTTCAAATCAAATTTAATTTTGGACTCTTCCTTTTTCTTTTTTAAATTGAATCTTTATAAATCTTGGATTGGCATGATGAATTTTATTTCCTTTCCTAGCCAATTCTTCTTTCATCTTTCCTTCTCTTGACATTACCATTTCACCCCTGCATAAATAATTAGTAAAATTAGTAAATTAAAGTGTACTTTATAAATACAATCATCTTAATTAATTCATTCTAAGTACATAAATATTTAATTCACCAAAACAAGTCAAAGTCATAAGTTTTTTATCAATATCCCTTAAATAAGTGAGAAATTAATTATAAATAATGATTAAAATATAATCTTATCAGCAACGAAACGTAAAAAAGAGAGGGGGAACAAGTCAAAGAGGGATCCATTCTCTCACACCATCCAGGCAATTACTAACTGGATGGGGAGGAGTGACCTTTTATATCTTTCTCACCAACCTCCTTTGAGTATGATGTGGGACTGTCTCATGGGCTTCTGGTCTGTTTCTTTTGATAGATAAGTAATAAGGGGAAGGGGGAAGAGACAACCCACGAGGACAGCCGGACGTAGCGGAACGCAGAGGAGAGGGGGAGAGCAAGTCAAAGAGGGATCCACTCTCTCACACCATACAGGCAATTGCTGACTAGATGGGGAGGAATGGCCTCTTATATCTTGCTCACCAACCTCCTCTGAGTCCAATGTGGGACTGTCTCAGGGGCTTCTGGCCTGTTTCTTTTGATAGATAAGTAACAAGGGAAAGGGGGAAGAGGGAAGAGACAACCCACAAGAACAGCCGGACGTAGCGGAACGCAGAGGAGAGGTGTAGAGCAAGTCGAAGAGGGATCCACTGATCTTGATCGGATCTTTTTGTATTTTTTCTTTTTTGTATGTTTTTACCCTCTATTTTAATTGCAAATTATGGTAGATATTGTTCTTCACAATTTTCATCAAGATAAAAGTCGTCCAGACGAGCTCTTTTGTAGATCTTTACAGATCATGTTGTTTTTCTCCTCTGTCTTAGAAGAATCTATCTACCCGGCCTCAATCTGGGCTTTCTTTTAGTGTTTTGCTCTTTTTAAGTAATTTTTAAAACCGTTGATTCGCCAATAGTTTTTTAAATTACTTTCCTTTAAAGAAGAGATAGATACTGAATTTTACTTGTCTCTTTGTTTCAAGGATGGCGATGCAGTTTCAGCAAAGAATATCGAATTGTATTTGCTTATTTCTTTACTAATATTACTAATATTGTACTTTACCTACTTTAAGTATCCAAGGTAGGATAGTTTATATTACTGTAATTTTCTAACCATTGTGTAATTTTTATTATTCTTCATCTTGGGTTATCTTAATCTCTCAATTCCTCTCTTTTGATATATCAGAGTAGAAATTTGATGACTGTTTTAGTTGTAATAAACTTGACAATTTTCACTATTAATAGATAATCTCTATTTAGAAAAAAATACCTATCAATGATGCTTTGCTTTTCTAGAAGTTTGAAATGATTCTATCAGATAGATATATTTATGATTTAATTCTCACTATAAGGCCTTAGTCAAATGGCCAAAGTTGAGGCCTTCACAAAAAGATTGATAATTCGACTCTTACTTATTGAAGGATATATGCTACTTTATAGTATTAATATACTTCTATGTACTATAATTTGTAATTTTGTGCTACCTTTGTTTAGTGTTTATGTAATCTTCACAAATATTATAATACTTCATGTGTTCAAAAAAGAAAAATGAAATTCTCCCTCCATGTATTTCTCTTTTTCTTTTTTGGAAAAAACGATTTGGAAATTAGGATCAAAGAAATTTGAATGTACTAGCTAGAATATATGTTTGGGTTGGAGCTTGAGTTTATTTTGTGGAGCACTGTACAGGACCCTTATAAACGGAGTATAGGTGCCCAAACTAGAAAATGGGTTTGATGAATATGGCTCTCAACTTCAAGGCTATGAACATCTTCTATTGTGCTTTCAATGAAGAAAAATATTATAGAGTATATGGATATGAAAGTATCCATGAGATGTATAAGATGCTTGAAGTGACCTATAAGAGGACAAATCAAGTAAAAGAAACAAAGATGGGAATACTTATTAGAAAATATGAAATCTTCTCAATAAAGTTTCAAGAATCCATCACCGAAAATACTCACAAGGTTCACAATAATCTCTAATGGTTTGAAGGCATATGGAAAATTTTATCCCATTGGGAAAAAATTGTAAAGATTCTTAGTGCTTTACCAAGGATACGGAAATTAAAGACGTTTGCTATTGAAGAATAAAAGAACTTGAAAGCATTACCTTTTGAAAAGTTTATGAGATTATTATTTACTCGTGAAATGAAAATGAAAATATTTGAAGAGAGTGGAGAAAAGGGAAAAGAAGAGTTTTAATCTCATGTTGAAAGTTACAAAGATATTAAAGAAAGCTCCTCTAATGAAAATGAAAGTTAAGAAAAAAGTGATTATGAGGATTCTACTGCCAAACAGCTAGATGATAAATAAAATTATGAAAATCATTCTAAACAATTTGATATGATTTGCATTTCTAAAAATTATTTGTCAACTTTCAAACTAAGTACGAATATATTGATCCTTACATTTGTAAAATAATATAGTAACTAGAAAGCAGTATTGACAGATACTTAGCAAAAGAAATAGAAAGTATCGACCGATGAGGTGTCTGTAAGAAAAATAACACAAAAATTAATATATTGAACTATGCACTACCTACCTTTGTTAGCAGTATATGTAAAAATTGAAAAAGTTTATTTTGCCATTCCAACTTTTAGTTAAATTTCAATTTATCATCTGAACTTCATTTTATTCTAAATTGATATCTAAACTTTTGAAATCAATTCAATTTACCATCTTCATTCAAATTCTAACTATTAGGGTAAAAGAAAGCAAACTGATAATTATACCTGGCATCTAAATGAGTGAGAATGACTTTTTTGCCATCCTCATCTCATGATTTTTAAATTTGCTAAGTTTGGTCTTATAATACTTGTTTGATTCCTATTCTATGTTCTATTATTGTTTATTTATTTTGTCTTTGTAAAAATTTATAGGTTTCAGAAATTGATTGGTTGACAGATTACTTATCGTTTCTGTCACAAACTCTGAATCTGCCTCCTCCTCCATCGCTTGGCGCTGGTGATGGTACCGATAATGAGAATAATGATAACTACACAGTAGATCCACCAGATTACTATCCTCTATCCCAAGGCCCCACTAATCCGTCGTCACTGCCTCCTCTGGCTCCAACTCCAGCTTCTACCTCAATAGCTAGTTGATATATTAGAACTTCATTGTGTAGATTTACAATTTTAATTTAATTTTTGATACATTACAGATATTTTATTCAGCTATTGTATTTTTATTCATATTTTATAGCTTGTTTATTCACACACAATATTTTCAAAGTTTTAATATTGATGTATCGAAGTTTAAATACTGATATTATACATGGCAGTTCAATGTATAAAAGCATTAAAATTTTAATTTTTTTAAAAATAATTTTGCGACTGATTAGCGATAAAAAATTAAAAAAATAAAATTAAATAATTGCTCGGATGGAAATGTATATAAATTATACTATTAATCTCTCGCTAATTAGTGATGAATTAGTAATAGAATTTAAAATCTGTTAAGTTAAAATATAAAACATCCGTCGCAAATCCACTGCAAATTAGTGGCGGATTAGTGATGACAATAAATATATATAAATTAAGAAAAGAAAAAACCCGTCCAAATTTGCCACTAATTTGGGATGAATTAGCGATGACACTCATATATATATATCGTCGTAAATCCTACCCAAATTAGCTACATATTTGAGATGAAAAATGAATTAACAAATACAGTGTCACTTATTTATTAACTATGGTTCGAATTTGCGACGAACTTCCTTTTTGAAATTTATATTTATTAACTTTGCAAATCTGTTGCTAAGAGACTCGCGTTCTAAGAGACCAAGTTTTAAGGCGATGCAAATCTATTGCTAAGAGACTCGCATTCTAAGAGACCGAGTTTTAAGGCAAAACAAATCCATTGCTGCTAGTGACGGATTCCATGTCCTGTCGCAATCCGTCTTAAATGTTCACAAGAGACAAATTAGCGATGGATGTGTTCGTCACTAAAGCTGCAATTTCTTGTAGTGTTTGCTTATATATTGCGTACTATATTTGGTAAAATTTTGGTTGGCATAAGTTGAGATTTTTTATTATTGCCATTTATTTAACTTTTTATTCTGTTGAGATAAATTTTTAGTATACATGATCAAAAAAAATTACAAAACACTCATTTAAAAAAAATCATATAAGAGACAAAAATTCCAAATAATAACTTTTAATTTAAAGGACTAAAACGTAACTTGAAACATGAATTGTGAACCATAAACCCTAATGCTCAATACCCTAAACCCTAATCTTAACCCTAACCCTAATCCTAAACCCCAAATTTTAATTCCTAAATCTCAAACTCTGAACTGTCTATTTTGAACCTAAATTTTAATAAAATTGTAATTTGTAACGCTAATCTCAATATGGAGAATCGTAAATGGATGCGAGTGAGCACTTGTAGAGGTTCATCTTGGGTAGATTCATCCTAAGTTGATAAACCTAAGCTTACTCACTAGATAGTCGGAGCATTGGTCTCCAATGATTTGGGAGGGTTATAGGGAGACTTCAGGGAAGTCTTTGAGAGTATGACACTTTGATCGCTTATTTTATGATGCATATAATAGGGCTCTGGTTAGAGTTCATGATTTGGGTTCAAATCTATTGACCACTCATTTATATTACGTTAGTCGAGCGATGGCATCTCAAGACTCACACCTTTCACTTGACATGTAGTAAGGCTACTATTATGCTACGAGATATTGCAATCTTGTGGGGATTTCCAGTTGATGGCCAGCCTGTTATTGGATCTCCATATACCTACTCTAAATCTAAGTAGATTGAGATCATATATAGACTTCTCAAATTTAGACCTACAACTTTTGATCTCGTAGGATGCAAGATGTAGAAGGAGCCATTAAAGGAGTTTATTATAAAACCACTTGGAGATCATCCATCGGAGCAGGATTGCGGGTGATTAGCACGTGGACTACTATTCATGCTTCTAGGTGGTCTATGGTTCTGCGACCACTTGAATAACAGGATATCACTACGTTATCTCTACTTCCTAGAAGATTTGGATACTACTAGGTCATATAGATAGGCATTGAAGTTCTAGGGTACCTATACTGGTGCCTCTGTGATGCCTCTTTAGGATATGTACGTGAGATTCACAATCCTATCACTATTGTCCAGTTGTAGGTCTGGGAACGGATCCCATTGTTATGGCCTTAAATATTAGAGCCTCATGTACCCATCCCTCCACATGCTATACATAGGTGTCGTTGGTCCATGCTGTTCGACCCTGAGCTTGTCGCCGGCGCACATGCTACTCAACTATCGAGATCAATTACATGTTCTATAAAGGAGGTTCATTTTTCATACCCACAACTTCTAAATCAATTTATTTGATTTTTTAATTAATTTTGTCTAACTATATTATGTGTATTGTATCTGCAATTTACCTAGTTGCCATACGCAGCCAGAGCCTTCCAAGTTGATGATGTTTGGCGAGTAGAGATTTCACTAATTTGTTTTGAGATAGCGGAGTAGCATTTACCAAGTCGAGTAATGAGTTAGTTCAGCGTGAATTTGTTTATGCCACCTGCGTATGACAGTGGCATAGATTTACATAGCAACAGGACACATATCACTATTAGGCGTGATTGGCATGCAACCACACATCTCTAATTATCTTTGGAATATTCTTAGAGACCACTTATGTAAAGGGGTGTTGATGATGCACGCATATTATATAGCTCGACCAGACTACTTGGAGTGGTATCGTGCTTGCATGTAGGTATTAATTGGGAATCCAATTCACTGGTAGAGGGTCATCGAGGGTTATCATAGTACTAGTTCTACTTCTAGAATACTGGTTAGCTTATATTCAATAATTAATTTTTATCCTAAATAATTTTTTCTAATTTTTTTTGTTCTTCTCTATGATTATTTTAATAATTTTTATCTAATGTTTCTATAAGGTTCAGCGTTGCAGCAATACATAGCTATTGCAACGGATACCATGTCCTTAGTCTCTCCTCAGTTCTAGAGAGCTTTGGTAATTTATGAAGACACATACGGTAGGGGTTTGGCAATTGTTGGAGACATTATTGGGTGTGAGACAATACACTACGAGACAGATGTTGCCATATTACCTTCTAGACAACAGCCTGAGATTGCATTCTCTCGCTCAAAGACAAGCATAAACGCCAGGAACAGTCGGCCGCTCTGGCAATAGACAACGCACCACCTGCCTGCACAACGAGAGGCGACATTCCTGACACCAACCTTACTCTCGAGACTTCTTCTCAGGACTATCATCCCCTGCCACCGGATCCAAGCTTGGTTATTATGAGGCCCTCTAGTACTGCCGGTGAGTCAAATGATGACATATTCCTATCACAATTACTTAGGGAGAATACTATGAAGAAAAACATATAACCCAAGGACAAATTCTCAACAAAATTTTGACCAAAGAAAAATAAATTGTATGAAGAAAAAAAATATTATGTACACAACAAAAAAATGCAAAGTAAAAAAAATCACACATTATACACAAATCCACAAAATTTTAAGTTTACTTAATCCAAAAATAAATAAATGAAGAACCAAGGCCAATCAACTAAAAAGGAAGATAAGAAAAAAATAAAAATGAAATCGTATATGGAGTTCATGGAACTCAAAGAAAAAAGCATTGTTTTGTAGGATTGATTGTGCAGTGACTTTAGATGGCAAATTGGGCTCTATAATGCCTTTTTTATGAAGTTATATACGTGTATAATGCTATATAAAAAGGCATTATAGAAACACACACAACAAATTATATAATACACATGACATATTTTAATTTGATATTATAGTAAAAAATAACACCAAATCAAAAAGTATCATGATCATTTATGAAACACCTTCACAAACAAAACTCGTTTTAGTCCCTTTTTTCAAAATTGAGGCCAAATATAGTAAAACCCATCTTTATTAGATAGATAAAGATGGGTTTTACTATATTTGGCCTCAATTTTGAAAAAAGGGACTAAAACGAGTTTTGTTTGTGAAGTAAATTTGCGTTGATTTACAAATCAATCCTCTAAAGATAGCACCCGGAGATATTGTAAAAGTATAACAAAACTTGGAGAAATTTCGAAAAGTAAATCATTAGAGAAAAGTCGAAATGATAATATTAACAAAAGGCCACAAAAGTGGAACAAATTTCCCAAAAATGGCTATGCCATATCGCATTTGAGTTTGACCTTGAACAAAAAACTATTTATGGATCCACCTTAATTTACGCAATTCGACACATTCTTGATGTAACATAGAGTTTATACCCGCTTCAGAACTGAACGTTTTAAACATGGAAAAAGCTTGAAAGGTTATTTCTTGTTTTGGATATTAATAATGAAAAGGCCAATAAGAAATAAAAGACCACCCAAGTACTTAACTACAACCAGACATGAGAGAAAAGACTCATGAAAGCCACCTCAAAGTAGTGAAAAAGAGTCCCTAAAAAAAACAGTGAAAAAGAGAATGCAACATTTTTTTTTTGGGGTGCAAAAGAGAAGGTTTTATTTATTATCTAGAAGGTTTATTACAAAGGACACGTGGGTACAAAATACCTACACAGTCCTCTTGCGAAATACATAAAACTACAGTGGTGGGTAAAATAAAAGCCTTCTCTGCCATCCACTCCCTGGGCAAACACGGCGTGCCACTCAGCCATCCTGTCGGTCTCCGTGTAGCAGTGAGTGAAGCAACATAATCAACTTGAAAAATGAATGAAATTCACGCTTTGTTTGCTGGCACAAGGCCCTCCAATAACTCAATAGTTTTCTGCGTGTAGGAATCATGGATTTTTCTGTCTCCAAATACTCCTTTCATTTCTTTCGCTTTCTCTCTAATTTTTTTCCCTTCATCTTCAACCATTATCAATTTCACTGACTCGGCCACTGAGTCCTTTGTGTATGTACCTTCCCACTCATTTCTTTTTACTTCTTTTCCCACTTGGTTTTCCTCCAAAACCCTAGCGTTCAGACCTTGATCTATTAGGAATGGCAGCATGACAAGTGGATGACCAAAAGTAAGCCCTTCGGTGATCGAGTTCCAACCGCAGTGAGTCAAGAACCCACCAACTGACTCGTGGCTGAGTATCTTCACCTGAGGCACCCAACTCTTTCGCACCACGCCTCTGCCCTTGACTTTGTCCTCGAAGCCTTCCGGTAGTTCGACTGGATCGGATCCGGCTGAGATGGTTAGAGCCCAGAAGAAGGGCAGCCCGGAGAGCTCCAGCCCCATAGCTAGCTCAGTGAGTTCGACCTGACTCAGTCGACGCTCGCTTCCTAAAGCCACGTACACGACGGAGCCCTTTTCTTGACTATCTAGCCATGTTTTGATTGAAGCCCATGTCTCGTTATCTTCATCATCGCCGCTGCTGACCTCCGTCAGCGGCGGTGGCGGCGGCATTAACCCTAGTGGCATCAGGGGCTTCTTGTAAAGCTCTTCCACAAGTTTCAACCAATTACCTTCGAACTCGCGACAATGTCTAATGATAATGGCGTCAGCACCAAGAATTGACTTTGCTGTGCGGTGAGAATCCGATACGCCCATGAACATTCTCTCCATGGCCGACTTGAAAATGGGTATTATTTCGTAGGGCTTATAGGCCACTTTTGTCTCAAACGGTACCCATGGCGGCGGCAATAGAAAATCGTCGATGCTAATTCTTGGGAGTGAAATGTTGAGCATAACATCTGTAGGTCCCAAAAAGCCCAGAAACCAAGCATTGAAAGCGCAGAAAAATACTCGAGGAATCCTAAGCTTTTTTGCTACCGGGGGAAGCCAGTAAGCAGCAAAATCATATATCAGCAAGTCTGGGGAAGAGTTCTCCAAGAAACGAGTCAACTCAGACTCCAGACCATCAAATGCAGTCTTGAGATGGGGAACGTCGTCAGTGTGCACATCCATGGTGGCCTCTGCATTTTCAGGGAGCCCTTGAACCTGAGGCAACGAGAACTTGACGAAAGTTATGGAGGAGGCTAAGTTTGGAGGGACTTTGGGGAGGAGATTGACGTTTTTTGGGGTGGAGATGAAGGAGACTTTGTGTCCCCTTTGAGCTAAGGATTTAGAGAGCTCTAGAAATGGAAGCATGTGGCCAAAGGCAAGCCATGGAACCAGAACTATGTGTAACTTGGCTTCAGCTTCTGCAGGAATTGGATTCGGAGATTCTGATGCCATGGTTGCTGTTTTCTTTCACTGTATGATTTCTGAGTCAGTGATGAGAACCTGAGTGTAGGATTTTGAATATAAATAGTCTAGAGAGAGGTTTTCATTTTCCTACTTCCAAAATGTTTGACTCCAAATGCCACTTAAAAAGAGGCCCAGTTGCGCATAATTTTTTACAAAACGTGCAGCACTGTTTTTCAATTATAGGATTGGCCTTCATCTGATCCAACGACTGGAGTTGATTGGCCTTCATTTGATCCAACGACTGGAGTTGATGAAGGATATTTTGGGGTGGAAAAAGTTATTGTTTCTTGCTTGAGATTACTTTTAACCCAAACTAATTTAAAATTTTCAACATTACAATTTCAAACTCAATCAATTATCTCTCTCTATATCAGATCCCATCGGCTCTCTCTCTCATTCTTCTTTCTCTTTTCTCTTTACTATAACATTATTTAAATAATTATTCAAAGATATTTGTCGTAAGAGCTATCCTCTATGAAGACGAAGAACGCTGTGTGAATAATCTCTTGACTAATCTTGAGAAATTTATTTGTTACAGTTATAAAGATTAGGGATGTGATTCATGATATTCTTGAAGGTTATAATGCCAAGAAATATCTATGTGGTTTGTCGAATTTAACCGATAAATATAAAAAATCTGATATTTTTGTTAGATATTGGTATATTAATTATTTTCTTCTATTGGTTTTCACTATCAAACGACAAAATGTGCATTCTTTTTGAAAAAAATAACATTTTCTTTAAGTGCAAAGAAAACTCAATCGATCAAGGAAGAGATTGAATAGATTAATGGAACAAGCCAGACTCAAAGTTTTATACATTGGCAATGTATATCATTTTGCCTCTCCCGTGTTTTTGCAGAGAGTTAAGTGTTATTACTTGGATTTATTTTTTTGTACACACTGCTTAGGTTTTTTTGCATCCTTTGCTAGTTTATATGCATGCAGACATTTTTTTGTCTTGGAAGCATGGAATAAACAATTAGTCATTACCTCCAAAACAATTGTTCAAACGAACTTTACTCATTGCCGCTAGAGTAATTATTCAATCAGTCGAGAACAAATATTCAGTACAACTAATAATTGTTCACAATTCACTGAATAATTATTCACGATAGTGAATGTATATTAGATAAAAAATAATTTTTTATGAATAAAATATTTGTTATATACACGCAGTGTACAATGTTTGAATCTTGAAAGTTTAAGGTATTGGCAATATATGTCATTTTTTACTGTCTAGTGTTTTTTTTTTTTTTTTGTGCACTCTGCTAGTTTTATATATAATTGTCTCTCTTGCTGGTTTATGTGCAAGTAGTCATTGTTTTATCTTGGAAGCGTTTACTCAACAATTATTCATTCCCTCCAAAACAATTGTTCATAAGAAGTTTAGTTCCTACTAGAAAGGCGGCTTCTTTTTGCTTGAAAAATAAGAAGAATGGTGAAAATAATTATTCATTTGAATATGAACAATTATTCGGTTGAGTGTGAATAATTATTTTATCTAGCTCGAATAATTATTCATAAATAAGAACAATTATTCACGCGGCAATGAACAATTATTTACAGAAATTCTTGTCTAAATTCTAACTAATCCTCGTTAATTCCCAATGCAGATGCAATATCTTGAAATAGTTAGTGAAAAGGTGAAGGGTGAGTTGCAGAAGTAGTTGGGGATATGTCTGATATTGATACCTAAAGGGCCTTTGATAGGGAAGTATTGGTCACAAAGAGGCAAAAGTATCAAAAGATGCTCGAGAAGATTGAAAAAAGGATGCAATTATGCATAATTATGAATAGTTATACAGTGTTGTTCTGAATAATGGTTCTATTTTTAATAATTGTTTTCGAATGACTGAATAATTATTCAACACTTCGCAAGTATAAACGGATACTAGAGTAAAATGTCAACACTTAGCATTAATGCAAAGTTGTGCTGAATAATTATACTCCCTCTGTCCCATTTCATTTGAATTGTATTATAAAATTAATATAGTATAATAAAAGCAAGAAATATATGGGCCAAAAAATATTTTATGTTAAATCTAAATATAAAAAAATATATAGTGGGGTTAGTAGTTGATTGATAGTATAAAATATATTAAAATATTTCCTTTTATAAAAAGTGTCAATTATTTTGGGACATCTCAATATAATAAGAATGTCAAATGAAATGAGATAAAGGGAGTACATATTTATAAATAGTAATGCAGTGTATTCTGCTCATCGCGGATAGAAACGAACACAATGGTAAAATGTGAATACTTAACTCTTAATTCAAAATTGTGCTGAATAATTATTCTTGAATGACCAAATAATTATTCTACTCATCGCAAATAGAAGTAGATACTATGGTGAAATGTCAACTCTTAATTCAAAATTGTGATGAATAATTGTTCCTGAGTGACCAAATAATTATTCTACACATCGCAAATCGAAATAGATACTATGGTGAAATTTCAACACTTAATGCTTAATTCAAAATTGTGCTAATCATTATTCTCGAATGACTAAATAATTATTCTATTCATCACAAATATAAGCGAATACTACGGTAAAATGTCAACACTTAACGCTTAATACAAAGTTGTGCTAAATAATTGTTCTCATTTGTTTTAATAATTGTCTTCAAATGACTGAATAATTATTCTGCTCATCGTATATAGAAAGAGGCACTATGGTGAAATGTCAACACTTAGCACTTGATTCAAAATTTTACTAAATAATTGTTCTCGAATGACCGAATAATTATTCCACTCATCTCAAATAGAAACGGATACTATGGTGAAATACCAACACTTCATTCAAGATTGTACTGAAAAATTATTCTATTCATCGTAAATAGAAGTAGATACTATAGTGAAATAAAATGTCAACACTTAACGTTTAATTCAAAGTTATGTTGAATAATTGTTCTCGTTTGTTTTAATAATTATTCTCGAATTGACTAAATAATTATTATGTTTATCGCAGGTAGATGCGGACACAATGGTGAAATGACAATATTGAGCACTTAATTCAAAACTAGATTTTATCCTTTGGTTTTAATAATTGTTCTCCAAAGTAAATTTTTATGAAGATTGAAAAACATTTAATGAATAGACATGGATACAAAAATGCACGAACTAAACTTGTTATGAACTATTGTTCTGGAGGTATTAAATAATTGTTCAGTCTACGCTTCCAAGACAAAACAATGACTACTTGTCATAAACCAACAAGAGAGACAAAACAAAAGTAGAGTGCGCAAAAAAAATCCACTAGGCAGTATAAAATGACATACATTGCCAATGTCTTAAACCTTCAAGATTCGCATTTTGTACGTTGCATGTATATAACAAATATTTTGTTCGTGAATAATTATTCTCCATTTAAAATACATTCGCTATTATGAACAATTATTCAGTGGATTGTCAACAATTATTCTTATCTAGACATTGGTCTAGCCCTGTTCTTCTCCTTACCTTTCTCTAAAGTTGTATCGAATAATTGTTGTCTTTAGTGTTAATAATTAGTCTCGAATGATTAAATAATTATTCTAGTGGCAATGAGTAAAGTTGGTATGAACAATTGTTCTAAAATGTAATGAATAATTCTTCATTTTGCACTTTTAGGACAAAAAAATGTTTGCATGCACATAAACCATCAAAAGAGGTAAAAACCCCAAGCAATATGCTCAAAAGAATAAACCCAAGCAATCATACTTGGCTCTCTGCAAAAACACTGGAGATGTAAAATGATATGCATTGCTAATGTACAAAACCTTTGAGTTTGGCTTGTTCCATCAAGCTCTTCAATCTCTTCTTTGATCGATTGTGTTCTCTCTACACTTAAAGAAATTTATATCTTTTTGTCAAAAAGAATGCATCATTTGAGGTTAGATAGTGAAAACCAAGAGAAGAAAATAACTAATATAACAATATCTAACAAAAATAGTAGATATTTTATCCTTACCAGTTAAATTCGACAAACATCTATTCACACATTTCTTGGCATCATAGCCTTCAAGAATGTCATGAACCTCATCCCCAATCTCTACAACTGTAACGAATGAATTTCTCAAGGTTGGCCAAGAGATTATTCGTACAACATTTTTCATCTTCATAGATGATGGCTCTTTTGACAAACATATCTGAACAATTATTGAAATAGTGTTATAATGAAGAAAAAAGAGAAAGAAGAGAGAGAGAGAGAGAGAGAGAGAGAGAGCCAATAAGATTTTCTAGAGAGAGAGAGAGAGAGAGTTGATTGGTTTGAAATTGTGATGTAAAAATTTTGAATTGGATTTGGGTTGAAAGCAATCTCAGGCTGAAACAAAATTTTGTTCCATCCAAGCCCTTCATCAAATGAAGGCCGATCCAATGGCTGGGGGATGATGCATCACGTTCTGCAGAAAGTTGTGTGCATGACTGGAATCGATTAAGTGAGAAGGGCCTAATTTTAATTTGTGTAAATATACATGGAGAGAAAGGTTTTTATTTTACCAAAGGAAATTGGGTCAGAAAGGTCTCCTATCTAGGGGTGTTCAAACGGTTCAATCGGTTCGATCCGATTTTCTTCTTTTTTTTTTAAAATCGAATTGAACCATTTTTATATTAAAACTGAATCGAACCGAACCAAAAAATTTCAGTTTGGTTTGGTTTAAATCAAATTTTATAAAAAACTCATTTCGATAATGAGTTATTATATTATTTTAAAAAAATAATATAAGAACACATTATAATAATGCATTCTTGTATTATTTTTAAAAAATTTCAATTTTCGGTTTCTATGAAACCAAAAATCGAACCAAATTTTTTACAAATTTTATAAATCGAATCGAATCGAATCAAAATATAAAAAAAAATTGAACCAAAATAAAAATTTCGGTTCAATTCAGTTATTGCATACCCCTACTCCTTTCGATTTATATTACTAAATTTTACTTTTATCTCTTCGTACATCACTAATTTTTTTTACCTTTGTATGCCACATCGTCATTTTCTACATAAAAATTTTTTAAACAATGCCATGCTCACTGCACCTAAACAAAAACATTGCTCTTGATAAGTCGCTCGCGTGGAGGAAGATGTGTCTCTTTTTACCAAATTCTACCATGAGAAATTTTGAAATGGTATGAAAATGACACAAAAATAGTATCGTAGAAAAAAGTTTTGTGGGATAGATTGAAAAGAAATCGGTCATATTTAATTTTTCTTTTTAATAAAAAATTTTATTTTATTTTTATGTGCATGAAAGTTTTTGAACATCTATATTTATTAAATTATAAATATTGAACAAAATCTAGTAAGAAGAGTCCCACTATATGCATGTGTCATAATTTTCAAAGATAATTTGTTCGTTCATGATTTAGAATGAAGCGAAACATATAAGAATGCTATTTTATTGTTGTAGTTTTATTTGTGAGTTAATTATTCCAATTATTTTTTTCATATACTTTGAATGACATTAAAGAATGTAAAGAATGTTATGAATGAACAAAATTATTATTAAAAATAATGACTCATGACTATAATATGACAATCTTTATTAAAATTCATCATGATATTTAAAAATTTAAAAAATATAATTATTTATAAAAAAATTATGTACATAAAAAAATAAAATAAAATATTTAGTTAAAAATAAAAATAATTCAAAGACAAAATCGAAATATGACCATAGCGCCAAATAGGGCTGTTAATTGGTCGGGCTTTTACTCGGCCCAGATTGACCTAATAATTTCAGGTACGATACAAAATCTATACCTGTTTATTCAGATTCGGACTCGATAATGCATCTTCTAAATAAGTATGAGTATGGTATTTAAAGTTTTGAACTCGATAGACCTGAGATCAGAATAAATTTTTAATAATAAATATTTTATATATTTATTTTCTTGAATTGAAGACATTAAGTTTGCTATTTTAGTTTGATTAATAAAAATATTTAAAGATTATGCTTGAAGACATTAACTTATTATTTTCTTGAATTTATGTCATGATATTTGAAATTATATTTTATATTTATTATTTTTAATTTTTTAATTATAATCATATTTGTCCGGACCCAAACTAAGACCGTATAGAATAAAGTTGAGTTTTATCTTATTCCTGTTTGGTAATAGGATCAAATTTGGGAATAATAAATGAGATTCGAATTTGAAACAGAGTATATTCCGAATCCGTTTACACTCCTAGAGCCAAAATCCCTTCTACCAAAGTTTAAAAAAAAAACACACACACACGCACAAAAAGTAGAAAGGACAAGCCTTGAGGCGCGTGACTTGGAAACCGCACAGCCATGCTTCCCCCTCCCGCCTGTCCTTCCCGTCAGCATGCTAACAGCGTACATTAATATATTACTTCAGCTTGGACCGTCTAGAGTATCTGGTATATTTTAACCTTCAGATCTGATATCCCTAACTTCTGCGGTCCCAAGATATTGTTTTATTCCTAAAAATAATGTTATGTAGCGGAAATTTTGTACAGCTGGTTCTACACTTTCGAGATGGACTAGACTTTGGGTCAAGACATGATTTTCTTTACCAAAAAAATAAAAATAAAAAGACATGATTTTCTTTATTTTTTTAAAGTACAAAACTGTCAAGTGTCAAGACAAGTTATGTAAGGGTGTATTTTGATCGGTTGTGTTGTGGAATAGTGAATTTTTTTTTATAAAATTAAAAATAAAAATTTTTAAATTTAAATTTAATTAAATCTCATCCAATGTATTTGGTATATTTTTAATCTATATGGTACAACAGTGAACTAAACATGTAATAAAGCAATATAAAAACATTGTATAATGTATCTAATACTTTTTTGATATGTATTAAGTAACAGAACTTGTAGAAAGACACTATAAGATACATTATATACACCAAGTTGTCGGTTTAAAATCTCAAATCAATCTCGTGTCCACAATTTCCAGCAGTTTCCAGGAGTGGTTGGGACAAGAAGATGGGTGTGATTGGATAGAGTTTGATTTGAAGATTTTTATTTTGAGTTTCGTAAAAAGTAAATTATTTGTGAGAGGAGATATGAGTCCCAATACTTAAAATTTTGGGTTTAATTTAAAAATCAAATCCTGTCAAATCTAAACCGAAGTAAAAGGAGAGATGAGTGAATTTAAAGGTAAATATGATTATGTGGTGAATGACTGTAGATGGCTCCTACTGTAGATTCAATGCTAAAGACTATTATATGTATTTGAATTTGGTTAAATTTAAAATTTGATATAATTGAGTCTCATTTTTTTTATAAAAAATTTACTTTTATGAAATTTAACATTAAAAATTTTTAACATAAACTCAATTCAAATATGAATTTTCTTACCCCTGAAACTCTTTGTATTTTGCATGAGGATCGGCTGGGTATTTTGTATACACGACCCTCTCGTGATGAACTCCCTTGAACTGAATAAAAAAAGGGTTAATTGCGATAAACTACCCTTAGATTCGTTGTATTTTGGTCTCAGTTGTTCTAAAACGTGTATTTATGGTCGTCCAACCGATAGCATCCGTTGAAATATGCTACCATTCGCGACATAAAATGACATTCTAACGGCAAATGACATTCTTACCCTCTATTCTAACCTTTGCATTTTAGTGCAATAACTTCGGACTTTTTTCACTTTAATCCTGATGAATAAATGAATTAAATACTTCTCTTTCATTTTATGGACCTGGTTTTTTGGAAAAACAAATAAAAATCAAGAAAATTCTTTAAAAATTCTTTTTCTTTTCTTTTTTACTCTCCTAAATCTTTTTCATCTCCTCCTTCATTAGAAACCTACCCTAACTACCATCAACCTAGTCGGTGCCACCACTAGCACCATCATCACTGATCTCCATCTCTATTATATGTTTAGCCCAATTTATCCAGTTGAATCTTAAGCATTGCCAATATTTAAAGTAGTCAAAGATGGAGGTTGAAGAAAATAATAAATGAGAGACATATTTCATAAAGATGAAGGAGGTCGATTGAGGGGGAGAAACATGAAGAAAGAATGGAAAATAAAATCTAGTATGGAGGAAAATTTTTCTTTTTTCAATTGAAGAAGTTAATTCATTCTTTAATTGATGGTTAATAATTATAATTGTATAATTTGGAAGAAATGGGACTGCAAAATGCCCCTAAGTTAATGAAATTAATATGCAATTAATGTATTTGGCAAAATTGTAATTACAAGAAAAAGATAGGGGAAAATTAACATTTGACCAATAATTAAACGATTGTTTGCTTAGTAATCAGTTCACTAAATGGTCAATGGACACCGTAGGCGTGCATTTTAGAACAAGTGGGCCCAAATTGCAACAGCCGTCTAACCTAAGGGTAGTTCATTGCAATAAACCATAAAAAAAAATCTTCTTTTTTTTTTAAAAAAAGGTAGATAGTCAATGAACCTTATGTTTTGTTAGAACTAATTCTCTTTCTATTTCAAAATAAAAACTTTTTAATACTTTTTACATAAATTAAAAAAATTAAGAGAATTTTTTATTATACCATTGACTAATTTAATTTATTATATGTTAATATGAAAGAGAACGTGAGATATGTAAATGTAAATTTAAAAAAGAAATCTTTAAAATTCATAAAGATTTAATTATTTTAAAAAGAAATAAAAGTCCTAAAAGCCCTATATTTTAAAAATGGAGTGAGTAGAAGATAAACTAGTGCACTTGGTCCCCGCAATTTGTGGACCAATATCCCGATTGCCCTGTTCCACAATTATTATTCCAACAAGAAAATACATAGAGTCTAGTGTTTATTTAGAAAAACAAAGATATTGATGACATAAGTGAAATACCTAAGAGGGGGGTGAATTAAGTATTTGGCTAATTTTCGCAAACTTAAACCTTTTATGCGTTTGTAGGCAAGAATGAGTTATGTAGTTTCAATTATAGATAATTGATAAAGAATGCAAAGAATGAAAGGAATAAGAAAGAACTCAAACAATTTATAGTGGTTTCGATCCTCAAGATCTACGTCCCATTACCTTAGCTCACACTTAGCGATTTCAACAAATCTACTAATTGCTCAGGGTTTACAAATTACAAGAGAGGTTCACCAAACTATGGTTTTACACTCACAACCTCTTCTAAGTAATGTCTACAATCATGCGCTCACCACAAACAAATGGCTTTTATATCTTAAACAACCTCGAATCACACTTTCGAGCGATCACCCTTATCTAAAGGGTTTTATGTTATCAAGATAACCTTGCTAGAGCTAGTAGATCAACACAATTGAATAAGTAAATAAGAGTGTGTAGAAGTTACCACTTGATGGTAGATATTACACAAATTTGCACCTTCACACTTTGATGTCTTTGGATTGATCAATTGAATGTACAAGACATAAGAGAGCTTAAGAAATGTTTGCTAAATGCTTTTGAATGCTTGGAGTTTTCAAGATTTCAAGAGTTACAAAAATTTGCATGTTTCTAGCTTTTATAGAATTTGAAAATCTGTTAAAACGTTCATAAAACCGCTAGAAACGGCTAGTTTCAGAAAATTCGGACGACCGAATTTCCTGGCTGCGTCCGAATCTTCGTCCGAATTTCGCTGGATGAATAGTAACCATGCTTTGAGAACAAAAATTCGGACGATCGAATTTTTTTGTCGCGTCCCGAATCTTCTTCCGAATTTTTCTCGGAAGAACAGTGACTATCGTTTGAAGGCCAAAAATTCGGACGATCGAATTTTTTGGTCTGCGTCCGAATCTTCTTCCGAATTTCTCCCGGATGAATAGTAACCATGCTGAGAACAAAAATTCGGACGACCGAATTTTTTTTGCTGCGTCCCGAATCTTCTTCCGAATTTTTCCCGGAAGAACGAGTGACCATGTTGAAGGCCAAAAAATTTGGACGATCGAATTTTTTTGGTCATGCGTCCCGAATCTTCTTCCGAATTTCTCCGGAAGAATAGTAGCAAACTTTTGCTACAAAATTCGGACTGATCGAATTTTTTTGAAAGCATTTTCAAACTTTGTAAAATCATTTGAGATATAACTTCAATGAGTTTGAAAAACATTTGATATATATAGAAAACTTATTTAACTATATTTAAGCTTGAAAAACATGAACATATGAAGTTTACAAACATATCTTATAAAAAGATTCATTCAAAGACTTTTAAGATCATAAGATTATTTTTATGCTCTCTTATGCATTCAATGATAACCAAGACATGCAAGTGTAGAGTTTACATAGAAATTTACCTAAAAGTTAAATGCACTCTACACTTCAAGTCTTCAATGCCTTTTGATCATCTTTAGAACAACATTCTTCAAACTTCAAATACTTGCTTAAATGAAGTTGTTCTTGAACTTTTGCTTCAAAGCAATGAGACTTCATACTTCTCAATTTATAGAACCTATCACACAATAATCAAACATTTTAGTCCTCATCAATATTTGTCATTAATCAAAACTACATAATTTGCCCTTAGGGCTAACAATCTCCCCCTTTTTGATGATGACAAACTTTGATGCAAAATGTGATAGATTAAAACAATGTAGTACATAGAAGTATTAATGTCAATGATAGAAAATAACCAATTTAACACATTGACATACAAATGGCTCAATATGAGCCTATGACCCAACCAACCTCCATTAACCTCCTTCCTTCCAACATCTAGGATAGAGGATATATCATTTAAGCATTAAGAAAACTTCTAAGAGAGGTTTTAAAGGTTGCAAAAGCTTAACAATGCTCCCCCTTAGAATGTGCTCATTTTTCAACAAGTTTGGACTTGAGATACTATGTATCCGAATTTTGACATATCAAGTCCGAATTTTAAAATAGGTTAAATGAAAGCTTAAAATTTTGAGAATAAGCTTTCCTAAGGTTGTTCAAACATAGAGGAAGAGATTAAAACCAGTTTGAATCAATTTGAACAACAATAGAGCACATTTTGGCAATAAAATATGCATGCATCCGAATTTCAGAACATGCATCCGAATTTTTTGATCTTGCATCCGAATTTTTAAATCTTAAGTCCAAAACTATAATAACTTCAATATAATGAATGCCTAAGGTTGTTCAAACATAATAGATGAGATTAAGACAGATTTAGATCAATTTGAACAACAATAGAATACTCTTTGGTAACAAGTTATAGCTCATGCATTCATGCATTCAAATGTTTTTATAGAGTTTTCATAGAGTAAAAATTCAAGAGCAAGTTATTCATTTACAGAAAACACACAGAAAACATCTATAGGATTGAGACATAAGACTCAGAAAACATGCATACAAGAAAAAATTCATATGCAGAAAAATTCATTATCTCATCCCATAGAGCAGTTTTTCACACATTTTGTTTATGTAGAAAAATTCATTATCTCATCCCATAGAGCAGTTTTTCACACATTTTGTTTATGCAGAAAAATTCATTATCTCATCCCATAGAGCAGTTTTTCACACATTTTGTTTATGCAGAAAAATTCATTATCTCATCCCATAGAGCAGTTTTTCACACATTTTGTCATCCTCATTTTTCTCCCCCTTTTGTCATCAGTCAAAGATGGGGTCAATGAAAATGAGATTAACAATTTAACACATAAAGGAAGCTCTCATCACTGAGATTTCATCATTGAGCTTCACTATTACATATGATGCAAGAAAAATACTGAAGAAGATTATAACATTAGATGCATAACTAAAAATTTAAATAACTTAAAGCAGTAAATAGAATGGAAGAGATGCTTAGTCTTGTGATGTTGATGAAGAGGCTCTGCTAATCCCTTTCTTGATGGCCAAGTGCCACTCTTCCTTGGGTCGAATGAAATGTGTGATGGTGAGACAATTTCAGCTTGAGCTACTTGGCTTCCCCGCCTTTTGTGGTTCTTCATGTACATGTTCTTCTTCTTCTTCTTGTTCTGCCACTGTCTCATCATCTCCTCCTTGGTCATCCCCATCATCACTGTCATTATCTTTGTCCTTCTTATCTTCCTCTTTATCATCATCTTCCTCATTTCTATCTTGAGGCCTAGAGGGTCCTTCACCACTTTGAGTATTTCTCATTAGGATTTCCTCAATGTGTTTCACTCTACTCTCTAGTCCATCTAATTTTCCTAGAACCATTGGAGCAAATGATTCAAAGAACTTATACATCTTCTCAATTTCCTTGACTTGATTGTTCAAGGCTTCTTGGAATGCTTTGGCTATTATGGTGTCACCTCTAGTTATTCCTTCACCACTTGACTCAACTTCAGTTTCTTCTTCAACTACTCTTCTTTTTTGTTGGTGGTTGCTCCCCTCACTTGAAGTGTCATGCTTTCTTTTGTCTTCATTTCTCTTGCAAGGGTCTCTTCCTCATCTTCCTCATCTTCATCCTCCTCCTTTTCCTCTTCTACACTTTCTGTTCTTTCCTTTCTTCCTAATCTTTTTGGAGAGGATCCTCTTTTTGTTTTCCATACTCCATCATCATCAAGGATAAGCTGCATTCCCTTAAGGGATTCATCAGTGTATATTTCTCCACTTTTAAAGGCTTGTCCTCTTCCTGGAAGTTTAATCTTAAAATGCTTAAAGATCTTGGTTAACAGTCTTCCAAAAGGGAATGCCTTGGTTACTGTTTTTCTAGCAGTAATCATGTGTCTTAAGGCTATATATCCAAAGTTGAATTTCCTTTGTTCATGCAGGGCCAACATTAATACCATATGCATATTACCTACTGATGATTTATGTCCAAAGTTAGGAACTATCATAGTAGTTACCATATGATGCAATACTCTACCTCTAGCATCCAAATTCTTGATTTCCCTCTCTTTTATAGATCTAAACTCTCTTCCATTTGTAAATGCTTGTTCAAATCTATCATATGTAAAGAGTTGACGATCATAGCAATGCATTGAGGGTGCATAATATTTAGCCCCACTGTCACTTACCCCACAAATTCTGTTAATCAGGTCTTCGCTTAATTCAATGTCAATTTGGGATACTCTAGTTGAATACTATTGTATCCTATCATCCCCAACAATCTCAGTTCTTTCTTCCTTTAGGTTTGCATAGAATTCATATACCAAAGTAGGATAAAAATCTTCATTAATAAACAACAAACTACTCCATCCAACATCATTGAAATAGGACAAAACCATATCCATACTAGATAGTTTATCAATATCTACCTTATATCCAGGAATAATCTTTCTACTATTCTTATTCCATTCATCAAATTCATGAGTAGATTTGATAGAGATAAACCTGTCAACCCCAGATTGTGTTTGAGGAATGCGAATCCTTCTTGGTTGATTGAGGATTGGATCTCCATTTCCTTCCTTAGCCTTTCCTTTTCCTTTCTCAACATTGGGCTTCTTTGTTCTCACCATGATGTTTTCTCTTGAGAAGGGTTTGTTTTCTGTATGAAATTAGGGCTTAGAAGTTTAAAAATGAACACAAATCGGGATGAGAGTGTGTGGATTTGAAGAGATTTTGATTCGGACGTGAATGGGTATGAGAGGTTTTGAAAGAATGTAAAATTCGGAAGTTGTAATGTTTGGAAGAAACCGTTCGATTTTCATTTAAAGGGTTGCATCCACAAAATTCGGACGACCGAATTTTTAGGTCTCACGTCCGAATTTTTCGGTCGAAAGTTTCGTCTCTTTGGTTCGTAAAATTTCGGTCGACCGAATTTTCTCGTCCCTGCGTCCGAATTTTTGATCAATAAATCTCGCTTTTCATCACAACATTAATACACACATTAGTCATTGAATTTTGAAATTCCTAAGAGTCTTCTTAGGTGATTAAACCTTTCCTCAACCAAAGGCTTTGTAAATATGTCAGCAATTTGATCATTTGTATTTACATGTTCTAAGCATATATCTTTCTTAATCACATGATCACGAATGAAATGATGTTTTATCTCTATATGCTTGGTCCTAGAATGTTGAATGAGATTAATGCTCAAATTGATAGCACTAGTATTATCACATAGTATAGACACACACTTAAATTTAAGACCATAATCAAGTAAAGTATGTTGCATCCATAATAATTGTGCACAACAACTTCCTGCATGCTATGTATTCAGCCTTCAGTGTAGATAAAGATACACAAGCCTCGCTTTTTTACTAAACCAAGACACTAGACAACTACCAAGAAATTGACAATGACCATTTGTACTTTTTACGCTCAACTTTGCATCCAAAGCATAGTCAGCGATCGGAATATCCAATAAGTTCAAAAGATGAAGTTTTAGAAAACCAAAGACCATAGTCATGTGTATCAATCAAATAACAAAATATTCGTTTGACAGAAATTAGATGAGATTCTTTAGGACATGATTGGAATCTAGCACACAAGCAAACAACAAACATAATATCTGGTCTACTAGCAGTGAGATAGAGTATACTTCCAATCATACATCTATACAATTTCTCATCAATACTTTTACCTTTCTCATCTTTGTCAAGTTTAGTTGATGAACTCATAGGAGTACTTATTCCTTTTGCTTGATCCATTCCAAACCTTTTCAATAGCTCCTTAGTATATTTTTCTTGATTGATGAAGACTCCATCCTTGGTTTGCTTAATTTGTAGTCCAAGGAAGAAACTTAGTTCTCCCATCATGCTCATCTCAAATTCATTTTGCATAGTTTTAGCAAACTCTTCACAAAGAGAAATATTAGTAGAACCAAAAATAATATCATCAACATAGATTTGTACAAGCAAAATATCATTTTTAGAAGATGTTTTAATAAAAAGAGTTGTGTCTACTTTTCCTTTAGTAAAACCTTTTGAGAGAAGAAAACTACTTAATCTTTCATACCAAGATCTTGGAGCTTGTTTCAGTCCATATAGAGCTTTGGTTAGCTTATACACATAATTTGGAAATTTTTCATGGATAAAACCAGGAGGTTGTTCTACATAAACCTCTTCTTCAATAAAACCATTTAGGAAAGCACTTTTAACATCCATTTGAAAAAGTTTAAAACCTTTAAAGCAAGCAAATGCCAAAAGTATTCTTATAGATTCTAATCTGGCTACTGGAGCAAAGGTCTCATCATAGTCAATGCCTTCTTCTTGGTTGAAACCTTGAGCAACAAGTCTAACTTTATTTCTAACTACTTCTCCTAGTTCATTAAACTTATTTCTAAAAACCCATTTTGTACCAATAACAGAATGATCATGAGGTCTAGGAGCAAGATACCAAACTTTATTTCTTTCAAATTGATTTAGCTCTTCTTCCATAGCAATAATCCAGAAATTATCACACAATGCATCATCAATATTTTTTGGTTCAATATGAGATAAAAGAGCGAAGTTATCAATAAAGTACCACATTGTTTTTACCCATTGGGAGACATCACCAATGATTTGCTCCTTAGGATGACCTTTTGCATATGTGATATCCTTTGAAAGTTCTTGATTATTGCTTGATTGACCATCTTGTTCTTGCTCCATTATTTCTTCTTCTTTGGCATGATCTTCCATTGTGGGTGCTTGGTGTTGAGTATGATTTTCAACCATTGATGTGCCTGTTTCATCTTCATTTCCTCTTTGAAGATAGATGTTAGATTCATCAAAGGTTACATGAATAGTTTCTTCAACACACAATGTTCTTTTATTATAGACTCTATATGCCTTTTTATTTGATGAATAACCAAGAAAAATTCCTTCATCTGATTTTCTATCAAACTTACCAAGATAGTTGCTAGTGTTTAAAATGAAGCATTTACAACCAAAAACTTTGAAATAGACAATTGATGGAGTTTTGTCAAATAAGAGTTCAAAAGGTGTTTTTCTTATAAAAGGTCTTAGTAAAACTCTGTTCATGATATAACAAGTTGTATTAACAGCTTCAGCCCAAAAGTACTTTGGTAATGAGTTTTCACAAAGCATTGACCTAGCCATTTCTTGTAAGGTTATGTTTTTCCTTTCAACAACACCATTTTGTTGAGGTGTTTTGGCAGCTGAAAAATTGTGAGTAATACCATACTCATCACAAAATTTTGTAAAGTCTTGGTTACAAAATTCTCTTCCATTATCACTTCTAATAGAAATTAGTTTGCAATCAAGAGAGGTTTGAACCTTTTTGAAGAGTTTTGAAAATTCATGAAATGTTTCATCTTTTTGTGCTAAGAAGATTACCCATGTAAATCTTGAAAAATCATCAACAATCACATAAGCATAGCTTTTACCACCAAGACTAGTAGTCCTCATAGGTCCAAATAAATCCATATGAATCAGTTCAAGAGGTTTTGAGGTAGAAACCATTTTCTTTGGTTTAAAAGATGTTTTTGATTGTTTTCCATATTGACAAGCATCACAGAGGCGAGTTTTATCAAAATGCAATTTAGGTAATCCTCTCACTAGCTCTTGTGTAGAAAGTTTGTTTAATAAATCCATGCTTACATGTCCTAATCTTCTATGCCATAAAAATCCATCATTGTCATGAATGACAAGACATTTAATATCATTTGTAATAAGCTCATGAAGATACAACACATATACATTACCAACTCTTTTAGCAACAAAGATAGTTTTGTTACTTGCATTGTCAAGAATAGTACAAGTATCACATTTAAACTCTACTTTGCATCCATTATCACATAATTGACTAATACTCAGTAAATTATACTTTAAATCTTCAATAAGTAATACTTTCTTGATAAGAGGGAAAGAACCTTTACCAATGTTACCTATTCCAAGTATTTTCCCTTTCTTCTTATCTCCAAATGTGACAAAACCTTCACTTGTAGTTTGAAGTTCACTAACAAGTGATGCATTTCCAGTCATGTGCCTTGAGCATCCACTGTCAAGGAACCATTTTGTGGCACTTGATCTTGAGGCAAATTGTACCTATATCAAATTTGAAAGGGTGATTTTTGGTACCCATATTTTCTTGGGTCCAAGGGGGTTAGTAAAAGTTTCTTTGACTTTCTAAATGGTTTTAACACCACTTTCTACTTTTCTTTTGACAAAACATCTAGAAACCTTGTGTCCATGTTTACCACAATAAGTGCAGCAAATATGTGATCTAGAATGATAAGATTCTTTAACAAAAAGATTTTCTCTGCTTTTGGAGCAGAATAATCATGAGTAAAACCAAGACCATGTTTTACAAATGAAGGTCTTTGATAGTCAAGTAATTTATTCAAATTTTCCCTTCCATTTGTAAATCTCTCAATGCATAAAGTTAGATCATTAACTCTCCTTTTTAGAAGCTCATGATCTTTTATCATTGACTCAAGATAAATAATTCTAGTGCAAAGCTTTTTGTTTTCAAAAGATATGTTTTGTATAGTTGTATTCAAAACTTCTTTTTCAATAGCAATGCAACTAATGGTTTCAAGAAGTTTTCCATTTTCAACACATAATTTTGAATTCTCATTAGATAAATCATTTATTTTGAGTTTCATTTCCTTATTTCTTTTTGAAGCCTTTTTTAATTCTTCATATAACTCAACAATAAGATCACTGGAATCAATATCATCATCATATACATTTGAGATAGAGGGTGAAGATTGTACCTCATCATCAATGGCCATGAAGCATATGTTGGCCTTTCCTTCACTTTCATCCTCACTTTCCTGTTGATCCCATGTTCCAGTTAGTCCTTTTCCTTTCTTGGCAGATTTCTTTCTGTTTTTGCTTTCTCTTTCCCTTTCCAACACTCTGGGACAGTCAGCAATAAGATGCTCAGTACTCTTGCATTCAAAGCATTGAGGTTTATATGATGAAGATTGTTTACTCTTCTTGACTGGCTTTCTTCCTTTCTTGAGAAATTTCTTTTTGTAGAATCTCTTGAATTTCTTCACTGCCATTGCAATTTCTTCTTCTCCACTGTTTCCTCCTTCTTCTTCACTTGAAGATTGTTCTTGTTCACTCAAGTTGTTTGAAGCATTAAGCACTACTCCTTTTCTTCCCTTTTCTTCATCCTCCTTGTCATTTAGCCATTTCATCTTCATTTCATGAGTCAGTAGAGATCCAATAAGCTCTTCAAGTGGAAGAGTCTTCAAATCCTTGGATTCCTCAATGGCAAGTGTTTTAGGCTGCCAGGATTTTGGTAGAGCATCTAAAATCTTTCTATTTTGCTCTCCCATAGTATAGCTTTTACCATAAGCTTTTAAGCCATTGAAAATGTTAGTAAATCTTGTAAACATATCACTAATATTTTCACCTTGTTTCATGATAAACAGTTCATAATCTCTAACTAGCATGGCAAGTTTAGATTCTTTAACTTGATTAGTACCTTCATGTGTAATTTGAAGTAATCTCCACATGTCATGAGCAGAATCACATCCACTAACTCTATTGTATTCAGTTACATCTAAAGCACAACTTAATATATTCATGGCTTGATAATTTAAAGTCATTTTCTTAGAATCATGCTCATCAAATTCATCAGTGGATTTGGATACTGAGGTTATTCCATCAGCACTCATTTTCATTGGGACATAAGGACCTTTCTCAATTATGTTCCACAAATCAAAATTAATAGAACAAATATAGATTTTAACTCTAGATTTCCAGAAAGTGTAATTTGTTCCATTAAACAAAGGTGGTCTATTTGTGGAAGATCCTTCTAGGTAAGGTAGGTTTGACATATTAGCCATAGGATCTTTGTCTTCTAGGTTGTTAAACCACATACAGAAGTTCTAGCTCTGATACCAATTGAAATACCTAAGAGGGGGGGTGAATTAGGTATTTGGCTAATTTTCGCAAACTTAAACCTTTTATGCGTTTAGACCAAGAACAAGTTATGTAAGCTAATTATAGATAATTGATAGCAATGCAGTAATGAAAGGAATAGCAAAGAACTCAAACAATTTATAGTGGTTCGATCCTCAAGATCTACGTCCATTACCTTAAGCTCACACTTAAGGATTTCAACAAATCTACTAATTGCTCAGGTTTACAAATTACAAGAGAGGTTCACCAAACTATGGTTTTACACTCACAACCTCTTCTAGTAATGTCTACAATACAAGGCTCACCACAAACAAT
Organism: Rauvolfia tetraphylla; assembly: GCA_030512225.1. Lineage (NCBI taxonomy): Eukaryota > Viridiplantae > Streptophyta > Magnoliopsida > Gentianales > Apocynaceae > Rauvolfia > Rauvolfia tetraphylla. Next base: position 4,682,078 of record JAJQKT010000024.1, on the reverse strand, counting down.
GGTTTTATATCTTAAACAACCTTGAATCACACTTTCAAGGATCACCCTTATCTAAAGGGTTTTATGTTATCAAGATAACCTTGCTAGAGCTAGTAGATCAACACAATTGAATAAGTAAATAAGAGTGTGTAGAAGTTACCACTTGATGGTAGATATTACACAAATTTGCACCTTCACACTTTGATGTCTTTGGATTGATCAATTGAATGCACAAGACATAAGAGAGCTTAAGAAATGTTTGCTAAATGCTTTTGAATGCTTGGAGTTTTCAAGATTTCAAGAGTTACAAAAATTTGCATGTTTCTAGCTTTTATAGAATTTGAAAATCTGTTAAAACGTTCATAAAACGGCTAGAAACGGCTAGTTTTAGAAAATTCGGACGACCGAATTTCTGGTCGCGTCCGAATCTTCGTCCGAATTTCACTTTGGATGAATAGTAACCATGCTGAGAACAAAAATTTCGGACGACCGAATTTTTTGTTGCGTCCGAATCTTCTTCCGAATTTTTTCCGGAAGAACAGTGACCATGTCTGAAGGCCAAAAAATTCGGACGATCGAATTTTTTTTTGGCTGCGTCCCGAATCTTCTTCCGAATTTCTTCGGAAGAATAGTAGCAAACTTTTGCTACAAAATTCGGACGACCGAATTTTTTTGAAAGCATTTTCAAACTTTGTAAAATCATTTGAGATATAACTTCAATGAGTTTGAAAAACATTTGATATATATAGAAAACTTATTTAACTATATTTAAGCTTGAAAAACATGAACATATGAAGTTTACAAACATATCTTATAAAAAGATTCATTCAAAGACTTTTAAGATCATAAGATTATTTTTATGCTCTCTTATGCATTCAATGATAACCAAGACATGCAAGTGTAGAGTTTACATAGAAATTTACCTAAAAGTTAAATGCACTCTACACTTCAAGTCTTCAATGCCTTTTGATCATCTTTAGAACAACATTCTTCAAACTTCAAATACTTGCTTAAATGAAGTTGTTCTTGAACTTTTGCTTCAAAGCAATGAGACTTCATACTTCTCAATTTATAGAACCTATCACACAATAATCAAACATTTTAGTCCTCATCAATATTTGTCATTAATCAAAACTACATAATTTGCCCTTAGGGCTAACAATAAGGAATAATAGACACTTAATAATTATAGGAATAATATATTATTTTTTGCACAGTAAATTATTTTTTCTGCCAATGTTTTTTGGCACAGTAAATTTTATGTCAATATTTTCTTGAGCTATTTGAGATCTTATCCTTTTGACAACTCCTTGATGTCATCTATATTCATCACGTCATCCATTTTACGTGTGCCGTTGTTGATTTATTTCATTTGCAAAGAATAAAAACAAAAGGATAAATTGTTGTAAAATTCGATTGCAATAGATAACAAAACTAACTATAAAATGATAATAAATAAGACTTTAAACTATAGCAAAAGAGAGAAAGAAATAATACAAAAAATGTAGAAATTATAATTTTATTGAGAACTTTTCACCATACATCTTAACTTTTACAAACTCCTATTTATAGAGTTAGAAGTGACCATTCTCATCATAGGTCATTAGGAGCCTTTTCTATAGCTTACACAACTTACATCTCATGATCTCCTATGTTCTCTATGATAACGGAGGTAATGAGGTTAGTGATGTATAAAAAATAGATGTTACAACTTTAGTTATAACCCCTAATATTTCATAATCTATAACCTCAAACATGAATTAATACTTTGGATAATAGACATCCACATAATTGATATATTTATAACACTCCCCCTTGAATGTCCATTACATAAAGAGTATGCTTTGTTAAAACTTTACTAGATAAAAACTCAAATGGAAAAAAATCTAGTAAAGGAAAAAGAGTACACCACTCTTTATATTATTGTTACTCCCCCTAATGAGGTAATCCTTTAAGATTCCTAAATTGATACATTCTAATTTTGTTCACCAATTTCTCAAATATTGTTGTCGGTAATGTCTTAATGAATAGATCTGTCAGATTATCACATGATCGAATTTGTTGCACATCAATTTCACCACTCTTCTGGAGTTCACGAATAAAGAAAAAATATTGGTGATATATAATTTGTCCTATATCTTTTAATATATCATCCTTTTAATTGAGTTATACAAACTGTATTATCCTCATAGAGAGGAGTTAGAATTTTATTTCTAGAGGATAATCCACAATTATCTTGAATATAATAGATTATAGATCTTAATCGTATACATTCTTGACTTGCTTCATGAAGGGCTATAATTTCAGAATGATTAGATAAAATAGCTACAATGGATTGTTTTGTAGAATACCAGAATGCCATGAAATAGCATTACCACCATAGGTAAATACATAACCAGTTTAAGAACATACTTTATGGATTGCATAAATATCCAGCATATGTAAAACCAATCAACTTCGGGTTGGTTTTATTCAAATAAAGTAATATGAGATTTATGGTATCTTGAAGATATCTAAGGACATGCTTAACACTATTCCAAAGTCGTCTTGTGGGAGAAAAACTATATCTTACTAATAAATTCACATAAAATAATATATCAGGTCTTGTATTATTAGCAAGATATATTAGTGCACCAATTGCACTAATATAAGGTACTTCAGGACCAAGTAGTTCTTCACCATCCTCTAGAGGTCCAAAAAGATCTTTATTCACATCTAGTGATCTAACAACCATTGGAGTACTCAATGGATGCATTTTATCCATATAGAATCTTTTCAGGACTTTCACTGTATATGTTGATTAGTGAATAAAACATCTATCTTCCAAATGCTCAATTTGTAGACCAAGACAGAATTTGGTCGTTTCAAAATCTTTTATCTCAAACTTTTGTTTCAAATAATTCACCGTATCTTGGAGCTCTTTTGGAGTTCCAGGAAGATTGATATCATCAATATATATTACGAGTATCACAAATCTTGAAATATACTTCTGAATGAAGACACATGGACATATTGGATCATTTTCGTAGCTTGCTTTCAATAAGCTTTCACTAAGACAATTGTACTACATCCTTCCAAACTGCTTTAATCCATATAATGACTTTAGTAACTTAATGGAATAATCTTCACAATAATCAGATTTACATGTTGTGGGCATGTTGAATCCTTTTAGGATTTTTATATAAATGTCGTTATCGAGATTCCCATATAGATAAGCAGTCACTATATCCACTAAGCGCATCTTAACCTTTTCATTTATTGTCAGATTCACAAGGTATCGAAATGTGATTGTATCCACTACAGGGGAATATGTCTCATTATAATCAATACTTGGTCTTTACGAAAAATCCTGTGCAACTAGTCGTGCCTTATAGCTCATGACTTCATTATTCTCATTTTGCTTTCTCACAAATACCAATTTATAGCCAATGGGCTTAACATCTTCAGGTGTTCAGACTACAGGTAAAAAAACTTCACGTTTAAAAAGCAAATTCAATTCCGATTGAATCACATCTTTATATTTTGACCAATCATCTCTATGTCGACATTCTTCAACCGATGTGGTTCAAGATCCTCATTATCTTTCTAAACATCAACTGCTACATTGTAAGCATATAAGTTATCAACAATCATTTCTGTTCAATTCTAACTTCTTCCAGAAGTTACATAATTGATGGAAATCTCTATATTATTTTCTCAAATTCTTCAACATGATCACCTTAATTATTTGATCATATTTTCTTTCAAGGGTTTCTATCTTTTGAACCAAGAGGTTGACCACGCTTCTAGTGTGGTTTCAATTCAACAGCTATAGATGTTGAAATTTGCTCATTTGGGACTTCAGCTCGAATAGGAGCATCTATAGCTGGTAGATACAATTTCGTTATCCTCGTAGAGTCAGCAAAAGTATCTGGCAATTGATTCGCTATCTTTTGTAAATGAATTATCTTTTGAACTTCAATTTCACTCATACTTGTGCACGGATCTAGATAATTCAAAGATGTTGTCCAAACAAACTCTTTTCCTTTTGGTTTACTTTCTCCCTGTAACTTGGAGAACATAGACTCATCAAAATGGAAATTAGCGATTCTTTCTATAAATACATCTCCCGTCATAGGTTCAAGATACCTTATTATAGAGAGAGAGTCATATCCAACATATATCATCAATCTCTTTTGGGTATCCATTTTAGTTCACTGATTGGTTATAGGAACATATACCGTACATCCAAAAAATTTTAAATGAAAGATATTTGGTTCAAAGACAAAGGCTAATAATTGCAAGGGAGAAAATTCATGATAACTCGATAGCCTAATACACGTAAGTATTGTAGCATGCAAAATTGCATGTCGCAAAGCATATATATGGAGATTTGTTCTCATTAAAAGTGATCTAGCAATTAATTACAGCCTCTTAATAAATGATTTGGCTAAACTATTTTGAGTGTGAAAATGTGTTACATGATGTTCAATAGTAATTTCAATTGACATACAGTAAGCATCAAAGGCATGAGAAGAATATTCAGTTGCATTATCTAGACAGATCCTCTTAATAGGGTGATTTGAAAATTGTGCTCTTAGACAAATTAATTGGGCAAGTAATCTCACAAACACTAGGTTACAAGTTGATAATAAACAAACATGCGACCATCAGGCCCATATATATCACCATGAATCCATTCTAAAAATGCAAGAGATTCAACTCCCACTTTGCTTAGAATGGCTAATAACCAATTTTCTTTGACAACATCCAGCACATGAAAATTTATTCAACACCCTTTGACCTTTCAATGGGTGGCATGTGTATTTTCAATTATTTTTTGCATCATAATTGATCTTGGGTAACCCAAACGGCCATTCCAAATACTAAATTTGCAGGATTAGTAAACTTCTAGTTTACTAAATGATGCGCTTCAACATTATTAATCTTTACATAATATAGGCCAAAAGAAAGAGATGGTAATTTCTCCAAGATTGTTTCTTTCATGAGATAGTTTAAGTAATGTAGAGATACTCAAATTTATTTTCATCTATTATTTTAACATGATATCCATTTCGGCGGATATCATTAAAACTCAATAAGTTTCTTTCAAATTTCAAGAAAAATAATGGTTATTGATGGGAATTATTGTGTCTCCAGGCAATGAAATACTAGCTTTTCCAGAACCTTCAATAAGTTTTACACTGCCATTTATAGTGAAAATATTTATTTCTCCAATATTCAAACGAGAGAAATATCTATCACTTTTAAGTATAGTGTGCGTAGTACCATTATTAATAGGGCAAATATCCTCAGTGGTATTTTTAGAGTCATAATAAGGAATAAGAGGCACCTGAACACATCAAAACATAAATTTAAATATTTATATAAAGATCTATTACAAAGAAAATTTGAAATAAATCACTAAGTATTATTACAAAGAAAATATAACTAAACATAAACTTAACTAAAAAATAGAAATAACATTGAACAGAATTCTCATTTCTTTTGGACACTTCCATCACTAATTAAATGGTCAACTCTTCCTTCTGGATGCTCAAAGATATTAGTCACATCTATGTACTTCATCGTACGATAGATACAAGACCAATGACCTTGCATGCCTCATCGATAGCATTTATCTTCACGATCTTCTGGATCCATTTCATTTCCTTTCCTTTCTCATTTTTTTGGCCCACTTCTGGTGGGTTTTTTTTTTCGCGACTGATGCTATATCCTGATCGTCTTGATTATGTGAATGATTTCTACCACAGCTGTGTCCATGTCCACAACTTCGACCATGACCATGACTGGTATTCCATATTTGTGCTTCATATAATGATTATTTTGAAATTAAATTTCTATTAATTTTGGTGTTTAAATCACCATTTACATTCCCTTTATCTCTTATTTTCTTTAGGTGAGTTTATTGAAGATTTGGAATAGAATGAAACAAACAAGGAGAGTTTTCACAATGAAGAAAACAGAGAAATGCAGAGTAAAATAGCCTGGTAGAGAATTTTCAAGTGAAATTTTGACCTCTATTGAGAATTCAAATGCAAAAGTGATTTTCTAGAAACTTATAGAGAACATTATGAAGTTTTCATAATGGTAAAATTTATGTCAATACAAGTTCATTTGGATACCCTACTTATGTTACAAATTCACCTGTCCTGGATTTTGTTCCAGTTCTAACACATTTTGGTAGAATGATCATATCTTGAGTTCTCGATATCCAATTGAGGTGATTAAAAAGCTCTATGGAAATATAAGAGCATGAGATACAACTTTCATGTAGACATCAAGACCTAGTTCAGCCAATTTCATGCTCTGAATTCACCTAGAATTCAAAACTACTGTCACAATCATACAGCAGAATATTGCACCAAAACTGGGACCAAACGACGCCACTTATAGTGGACCATGCAGAGCTATTTGTGTCGTACATAATCTTTTTTTTTTTGCTATTTTCTCTCTCTTTCGGGCTAGATATAAATACCCTTTAATGGCAAGAAGAGGCAGGCAGCTAGGGTTGGCTGGAGAGGCTGCAAAACTATAAGAAAAACTACAAAATCCTCTCCAAATCTTCATCTTTGCAAGAGAGATCGAGAGAGAAGATTGAATCTTTGAAAAAGGAGAACATCCACCTTGAAGATTCAAGACAAAAGCTACAATTTTCTTAACAAAACGTGAAGAACTTCAAGCCTTGAAGAAGAGAAGATTTCAACCATGAAAATGAGCAATTCTTCCTCTTTCTTTGTTGCTTTATGTTCTTTGAATTGTAATATGTTGATAAACTAAATTCTTGAATATTTGGATGGTTATGAACCCTAGTTTTTATCTATGTGAATGAATTGTTTCCTTGGTTGATTGAGTTCAAATTTCTTGTGGATTGTTTGTGGGTTTGATTGGTTGAATTGATTTGGTGGATAATTGATTCATAATCTGGAATTTTTCACTTGGAATTGAGAAAGAAAGGGTGAAATAGACCATACACAAACAATGTGGATGATTTAGGTGACTAGAGATAGAAACCTCACAATCTTCTTGGTAATTAGAGAAATCTAATTGGAAATTTACAAATCTTAATGCATTCTTGGGTTGAATTGGTTAGAAAGAGATTTTAACTAATTAATCTAAGAGTATAGGACTTTCATCTAGAGATAGAGTGAGTTTTAATTGAGGAATTCCATCAAACATAAGAAGGGCAATTCATCAACCAAGAGACTTTTCTATCACATAGGTAATTCTAGGGGGATTTCCATTCAAGTATTGTTTTCTCAATTGAATTCTCTCTTGCAAGCAAGATTGGTTAAATTGGTTTAATTAGTTAAGTTAGACTTCTATTCCTAGTAGTTATTTTAACTATTTTCACAAGCAAATTTCATAGGCTAAACAATGGAGTGAAAAGTGAGTAATGATATTTAACAATCCCCGTGGATACAACATTTAAATTTACTTACTATTATACTAATGATAACGATAGGTGCACTTGTCTAGTGTTTGTGTGCAAATTATTAGAGATTGTGATAAAATTAAGTATAAAGGCATAAAAACACACAATAATGACCTCTTCCAGGGCCATAACCATAGGTTTTAACTGCATTCACTTCAGCAAGGCAAGTATAGTAGAATCTGTTGGTCAAGTTTCATGATTTTCATTAACAGCTCGTTGTTTCGCTTAGCCACAAGAAGTCAAAAAAAAATCAGCATATTTCTTAAAGCTCTTTTCTCAATATTGTTGCTATATGACAATATTTGTGGTAAGACACTTGGAGAATGTTTCCTCTAACATATTAGTGTCGGTGATATTCTCTCCTCATAATTTCAATTGAGAGGTAACCTTAAACATTGTGAAGTTATATTCATTTACAAATTTAAAGTCTTGTAGCAGTAAGTTTATCCAATCATACTGTGCTTTTGATAGAATGACCATTTTCTAGTGGTCAAAATTTTTCTTTTAGATCATTACACAAAATAAATGGATCTCTCATAGATAGATATTCCACTTTTAAATCTTCATAGAGATGATGGAGGAGAAAGATCATGGCTTTCACGTGATTTTGTGATGATGACGCGTTATTTTCTACAATGGTGTCTATTATACCCATTGCATCTAGACGAATTTGAGCATCTAGTGTCCATGACAAATAGTTCTTTTCAAAAATATCAAGAGAAAAAAATTCAAGTTTTGTAAGATTTGCCATGAAAATTCAGAAATAGAAAAATACCTCATTTTTTGTCTTGATTAAACTCTAAACTTTAGTGGCAAAGACTCGTGCTGATGACGTGTTGTAAAATTCGATCGCAATAGACACAAAAAATAACTATAAAATGACAATAAAAAAACTTTGAACTATAGTAAAATAGAGAAAGAGAGAATACAAGAAATATAAAAATTAAAATTTTATTGAGATCTTTTCACCATACATCTTTACTTTTACAAGCTCCTATTTATAGAGTTAGAAGTTACATTTCCCATCATAGGTCTTTAGGAGTCTTCTCTATAACGTACATAATTTACATCCTATGATCTCCTATATTCTCTATGATAATAGAGGTAATGGAGTTAGTAGTGTATAAAGAATGAGTGTTACAACTTTGGTTATAACCTCTAACATTTTATATTCTATAACTTTAAATATAGATTAATACTTAGAATAATACACATTCACATAATTTATATATTCATAACACAAATAAAATAGTTGGGCTTTTAAAATCACTTAAATAATTATTAAAGAGCATTAACAGTCCAAATTAAATGTCAAACATAGCCCAAATAACAGATTCAACGCATCATTCGAAGTAGAAAAAGGCAAAAATGGTGTGGCGCATTTTACGCTTAGATAAGATATATGAGTAGATGAGGGTGTAAGCAAATGTAGAAGGTAAGAGCTCCTCTTATATTCTCTTTTTACTTGCCAACAAAATGAGAAAAGGTTGGAGTTCCCCTCCCTCTATATTTTTTATACTTACGAAGCTTCAAAGCTTCAATATGGAAATAAATCTCTCTTTTTCATAATATATTTATTGCATTTTCCCCTTGTTATCTCTTGTTATTATTTTAGTTGTTTTTACTTGAATTTACAAGAATTTTTCAAAAATTTTAATCCATATATTTTATTTAAAAATAACAATTATTTTAAAACATATAAAGTCACGTATACTAACTTTGTAAGGAAAGCCTCCCACTAGCAAAGGAGTTACTCCCTCCGCTCCACTATATTGACCATAATTTGACTATTATTCTTATATTAAAATATTAATCACCTTTGTCTTTTCTAAAAAATTGAATATTTATTCCAATCTAATCCCTACCCAATTAACACAACCCATTAAATAACTCTATTAAAAATACAATATACCTTATTGATGTTTTTAAAAAAGAATATAAAAATCTTTTTCAATTCAAATTTAATTTCAATTATTTCATTGGTGAAATATCACAATATGGCTAATATTGTGAAACGGATGGCAACAATTCTCCGTGTGAAATCCAACATAGAGAATGCATTTAAAATGTTGTGAGTGTTGCATTTTCCTCGATAAACAAAATGCATGATATAGGATTGCATAATTTTCTTTTCCCTTACCTACCGCAGGAGGAAATTTTAAAAAATTAATTAATTTAAAAAGAACCTTGAGCGATGCATGAGAGGACGAGGAAGGTATCCAAGTTTCTTATTCTAGCGTTAATTTTGCTCGTAGCTATTATTATTAGTTAGCTCACACGGGATAAATTTTGCTTTATGTACTCTCTTCTTTTTAATGGATGGGGGAAATCTCTAAGTCCCTGCATCCTTTTATAATACTCCCTCCATATTCAATGTAAAAATCATTTTATTTTAAAATTAAATTTTAAAATATATATATTTTTATAAATAATTTAATTTTTATAAAATTTTAGATAAAAATTTTAAAAATAAATTTTGTCTAATCACAAATTTTATTTATTATTTTTACACAAATTAAAAATTTATTAAAATTTACAACATTTAAAATAAAATATTTATGTGTCTTTTGACTGTATCATTAATTAAATTACTTAAAATTTAAGGTATGTAGTAGTTAAAAAAGTGTAAGAATAAAAAAAATTTATTAAATTTTTTATAGATATTATAAATAGAGTAAAACTATTATGAAACAAATAAAAAAATATATAAAACTAATATTTTAAAGGGAAAAGGGAAAGGAGTAAATCATATTTCTTGATCCAACTTTCCTTCCCATTATGATAACATTATACAACAAATTATAAAATATTAAAGTATATAATAAATGAGAAAACTTTTAAAAAAATAAAATTACGCAAACATACGTAACAATTCCAAAAAATTGGACAGTCTCACACAGAGGACGAGGCAGGGATCGGGGCCTCAAGGCCCACTAACCCGCTTATAAATTGCATCAAAACCCAGAGTCTCAAAGTGGAAGATCTTTTCCTATTGCGAATCTCTTCTCCCCTTATCAACTGCAAAACCATGTACGAACAACCTCCGCTGAAGCTATGCTTCGTCCCCTTCTATGGCGCCCGTAGCCACACAATCCCAATCCTCGGCATCGCCAGATACCTGGCATTCCATGGACAACATATCACCATCTTAGCCACTCCATCGAACGGCAAACTCATCGGAAAACTTCTAAACACTGATTCCGTCCCAACAGATCGGCAAATTTCACTTCGTATAATTCCGATGCCGTTCAAAGAAGTAGGCCTCCCCGAAGACTACGATGAGCTAAACGAGCCTCAAGATATTCCGACAACCTTGAAGCTCTACCGGACCAAAGATTTACTCCGGCATACTGTTCAAAAGTTTCTAGAAGCTGTAGACGATCGGTTCGATTGCCTCATTGCAGACTCCATGTACCCGTGGACGGCCGATGTCGCGGCTCATCTTCGGATTCCTTGCGTTTCTTTCAACGCGTTCAGTGTTTTCTCCTACTGTGGCAGGGAGGCCATAAGAAGCTCCGACTCTCCTCACCACCAGATCAAGTCCCGCGAAGAGCCCTTTCTCCTTTCCGGCCTTCCCGTCCCGGTTAGAATGACCAAATCGGAGCTTCCGTTTGACCAATACTTGCTGTTCCAGGAACCACTGAGGACAGGTGAGTTGAAGTGTGATCTTATGCTGATGAACACTTTTCTTGAGTTGGAGTCCGATTTCATTGAGCACTTCTACAAAGTTACTGGCTCAAGGATCATCCCCATCGGCCCTTCAACTGAGATTATCCGAAAGATAAGCGGCAGCGTTGAACGAGGTAAAGAAATGTTGAATAAGCATGAATGTATTCGTTGGCTTGATGACCAGAAAGCCAACTCTATCCTCTACGTTAATTTTGGTAGTATGCTGAAATTCCCTAATGCCCAACTCATGGAGATAGCCTGTGCACTTCAATCCTCTGGCGGCCATTTCTTATGGGTTGTTCTGGACAAGGAAGATGAAGAGGAGGACGAAGGAAAATGGTTACCAGTGGGATTCCACGAGGAGATCATAGACAGAGGCTTACTCGTGAAGGGCTGGGTTCCGCAGCCAGCTATCTTGGACCACCCGTCGGTGGGCGGATTCATGACTCACTGCGGCTGGAACTCCCTCCTCGAGGGCTTCACCGCCGGTTTACCGATGATTACGTGGCCTTTCACTTATGACCAGTTCTACAACGAGAAGTTGGCGACTCAGGTGCTGGGAGTCGGCGTGGAGTTGGGTGGGCTTGAATGGGATCTGTATTTCAATATCGGGAAGAGGATCGTCGAGAGAGGGAAAATTGAGGTTGCAGTAAGGAAATTGCTGGAGGGTGGCGAGAAGACTGAAGAGATGAGGAAGAAAGCTCAGGACTGTAAGAAATGGGCCAAGATGGCGGTGGAAGAAGGTGGTTCTACCCACAGGGCTATGTTGGATCTGATCGAAGAAGTTAGAAAGTCGAAAACCATTAAGTCTAATCTAAAAGATGCTAATGGGAACTAATGTTCTTGGACCGAAACTCGAAGTGATTTTGATATTTGCAATCTTTTTTTTACATTTGCAGGCGGAGAGCTGATGAACACTTTTCTTCAGTTGGAGTCCGATTTCATTATTGAAATCTACCTTTTATATCTTTGAGCTAACCTACTTAGTTAAGTGTTGTTAAGTGTATTTGAATTGTAACTCAACTATTATAGTGGTTACTATTTTTAATTTTTGTTTTGTGGAGAAAAAATTATACTTATATAATAAAAAAATTCACTGCGAGTTGTTTTAACGGGAATTGACTGAAAACTCGCCCAATAGGGGTATTATTTTTGGATGTCATCAATGGCATGTTGATGCTTCATATAATATTCTCTCTCTTCTTTCTCTTTCTAGACAAACCCTCTCACTCTTGGCATGTGCGTCTCAGTCTTCTGCAATCCCTACTGGCAAGCTCCAGGAGCTTGGAGCTTAGCCGGATCTTCACTTGTATGCTGCTTTTTGTCATCCCATTTATTTATGCCTAAAAATTTAAAATTACTATAATTTTTTTATTATGAAATATGATGAATATTTATTATATCAAGATATAATTTTTTAAGTTATGCAAAAAGAGATGTTAAAAGTTATAATTAAAGTGGTAACATTTATTTTTTATGGATACTAGCTCCACTATCTCAATTATCTTAGAGATCATGAAAGATCGGAGGTAAGTTATAAAGAAGACTATTAACGAACTATGATGGAAAGAGTCACTTCTAACTCTATAAATAAGAGCTTGTAAGAATATGGATGGATGTGTAGTGAAGCTCTCAATATATTAGTTTATTGAGTTCTCTTTTTCTCTCATTTGTTATAGTTTAAAGTCTTATTCATTCTTATTTTATAGTTAGTTTTATGTCTACTGTGAACTAAATTTTACAACATATTATCAGCATGATTGTTTGGAGCATTATTCTTTGAAGTTTCTTTGATGCAAGATTTTTTGCAGAACGATTCTTTGAAAGTTCAGGTAAAAATATTTTTTCTTTTCATTGCTATAATGTCAAATCTTATTAAACTCAAATTCGTGGCACTTGATATCACAAGAAAGAATTATCTATCTTGGATTCTTGATACTGAAATCTACATTGATGTAATGGGTCTTGGAGACATAACTAGAGAAAATAATACTAAGTCGAATCAAAATCGTGCCAAGGCAATGCTTTTCCTTCATCACCATCTTCATGAAGCCTTGAAGGCTGAATACCTTACTGTAAAAGATCCTCTTATTCTTTGGCAAAATTTGAAAGAAAGGTTCAACCACCTGAATATGGTTGTTTTACCAAAAACTCTTTATGAGTGGCTACATTTGAGGCTACAAGATTTTAAAACTATTAGTGAATATAATTCTACAATGTTTATAATTACTTCACAATTGAAATTATGTGGAGAAAAAATCACTGAAGAAGATACGTGAGAAGAAAACATTTGCTACATTTCATGTCTCAAATATGCTTTTGCAGCAGCAATATCAAGAAATATTCTAAGTTGATTTCATGTCTACTTATATCTGAGCAAAATAACGAATTATTCATGAAATATCATGAGTCTCGACCAACTGGTTCTACTCCACTCGTTGAAGTGAATGTGACTAAAACCAATAATTCTAGCCACGGGAGAGCCCGTGGTCGTTGCAATGGTTGTGGTCATCACAATGGTCGTGGTCGTGATAGATATATGCCTTATTAAAATCACCAAAAGAATGAAAGGACAAACCGTGAAGATAAATACTATCAATGTTGTATGAAAGGATATTGGTAGCGTACCTGTCGTACAGCCAAAGATCTTGTTGAACTTTGTCAAGATTCACTCAAAAGGAAAGATAAAAGTACTAAGGCCAATTTTACTTCCCCTCTTGATATTGGTGGTGATAATATTGCTGGCTCATGTTGATATAACACATTTAGATGTTTGGTGATGGGCATGTTAGAAACAATTAAAATTATTATGTTTTGTTTTAGTTTCATTGGAATAATTATTTGATTGTAATTTTATTTATTTTAGCTTGATGTAATCTTTATTTAGTTTTATTTCGATTATAAAAGTTATATTTTTATTCAGATATGGCTATCGTCCCAATCTATTAAGAACGATGGCGAGGATTTATATCTTATTGATAGTGGAACAACACACACTATATTGAAACATGAAAAATATTTTTCTCACTTGAATATGGAAGAAACAAAAGTGCATAGTATAAGTGGTAGTGCAAAATTAATTGGGGGTGCTATGTTTGTTATAAAAAATGCGTTATGCTCTAAAAAGTCTCAAAGAAATTTATTGGTAGTGAATTCTTATATGTTACTACTTTTGTATCAGGAAAGAAATATGTAGTAGAAAAATTACCATCCGTTTCTTCTGGCTTATATTATGCCAATATTAGTGCAATTGAAATGCATCATTTAGGAAACCAGAAGTTCACTAGTTCAAGTAATTTTATTATTTGGCATGAATGATTAAGTCATCCTGGATCTATAATGATGCAAAAAATTATTGAGAATACGCATGATCATTCATTAAAAAATGAAAAGATCTTGAATTTCAACGAATTCTTATGTGCTGCTTGTTCTCAATGGAAGTTAATCACTAAACCTTCAATAATGAAAGTGGGAGTTGAATCCCCAACATTTTTAGAAAGGATTCATGGCGATGTATGTCGACCTAATCATCCATCATGTGGGCATCGACCCGGTGGTCACATGTATGCTTATTATCATCTCGTAACTTGGTATTTGCGAGATTAGTTGTCCAAATAATTTCTGTAAGAGCACAATTTCCTGATTATCCAATTAAGAAAATTCGTCTAGATAATGCTGTTCAATATTCATCTCATGCTTTTGATGCCTATTGTATGTCCATTGGCATTACTATTGAACATCCTGTAGCTCATGTTCATACACAAAATGGACTAGCTGAATCATTTATTAAATGTTTACAATTGATTGCTAGACCATTGTTAATGAGAACAAAACTTCCTACATCAGTTTAGGGACATGCTATTTTGCATGTAGTAGTACTTGTACGTATTTGACCAACTAATTATCATAAGTACTCTCTTTTTCAATTAGTTTTTGGTTTTGAACCAAACATTTCCCATTTGAGAATTTTTGGTTGTGCTGCTATTTATGTTCCCATAGTGCCAAATTAATGCACTAAAATAGGCCCTCAAAGAAGATTGAGAATTTATGTTGGTTATGAATCTCCCTCTATAATAAGATATCTTGAACCATTAACGGGAGATATATTTACTGTAAGATTTGCTAATTGTCAATTTGATGAGACAGTTTTCCTTACATTAGGGGGAGAAAATAAGCAGCAAAAATAAGAAATTACATGGGCAACATCCTCTTTAAATCATCTTGATCTGCACATAAGCGATAGTGAACTAGAAGTTCAAAAGATCCTTCATTTGTAGAAAATTGCAAATCAACTGTCCGATACTTTTGCTGATTCTACAGGAGTAACTAAATAGCATATTTCTGCTATAGATGCTCCTATTCAAGTTGATGTGCCCGTAGGACAAAATATAAATACTACAGCTAATGATTCTAAAGCACACCTAAAGCGTGACCAACCTCTTGGATCTAATGATAAAAATTCTCGAAAGAAAAGAGAATGAAATGATCAAAGTGTTCATCCTAAAGAATTAGAACAAAAGGACCAAGATATTACTGATCTTAATGTTCAGGATTTTGGAAATAATAAAAATTTGGAGAATTCCATAAACTTTATAGCTATAGGTGAAAGCTGGAATCAAATAAATAAGATTCTTGATCATGCTTTTGTATATAATGTAGCACTTGATATTTTAAGTGATAAAAAATATCCTGAACCAAGATCATTAGAAGAATGTTGGTATAGACCTGATTGGATAGAACGGAAAGATGCGACTCAATTAGAATTAAATTCGCTTACCAAATATGAGGTTTTTGGACATGTAGTCAGAACACCATAATGTGTAAAACCAGTTAGTTATAAATGGGTATTTGTGCGAAAACGAAATGAACAAAATGAAGCCGTGGGATATAAAGCATGACTTGTAACACAAGGATTTTTGCAAATACCTGAAATTGATTATGAGGAGACATATTCTCCTGTGATTGATGCAATAACGTTCCGATATCTTGTAAGTTTGGCAGTACGTGAAAATCTTGACATGCGTCTTCTGGACGTAGTTACTGCATATTTATACGAGAATCTTGATAGTGAAATTTACATAAAAATCCCTGAAGGATTTCACATGCCTGAATCATGTACATCGAGCACTCGAGAAAATTATTCCAATAAATTGCAAAAATTCCTATATGGGTTCAAATAATCTAGAAGAATGTGGTATAATCGTCTTAATGAGAGTTTGATAAAAGTTGGATATAAAAATGATCTGATTTATCCATGTGTTTTCATTAAGAAATCTAAATCAGGCTTTGTGATAATCACAATATATGTTGATGATATTAATCCCATTGGGACTCTTGAAGAGCCCCTGAAAGCAAGAGATTATTTGAAAAAGGAATTTGAGATTAAGGATTTTGGAAGGACTAAGTTTTGTCTTGGTTTACAAATTGAACATCTAGAACATGGAATTCTTATTCATCAATCAACATATATTGAAAAAGTACTAAAAATGTTTACATAGACAAGGCACATCATATAAATACT
The DNA here is from genome assembly GCA_030512225.1 of Rauvolfia tetraphylla. Lineage (NCBI taxonomy): Eukaryota > Viridiplantae > Streptophyta > Magnoliopsida > Gentianales > Apocynaceae > Rauvolfia > Rauvolfia tetraphylla. The sequence goes on along the minus strand of JAJQKT010000024.1, from coordinate 4,665,474 downwards.
CCAATGGTCGTCAGGTCTCTGGATGTTTCTAAAGATCCATTCCGACTACGAGAAAAGGATGAAGAACTATTTGGTCCTCAAGTACCTTATCTTGGTGCAATTAGTGTACTGATATATCTTGTTAATAATACAAGACCTAATATATCATTTTCGTGAACTTATTAGCAAGCTATAGTTCTCCAATAAGATGACATTAGAATGGTATTAAGCATGTCTTTAGATATTTTCAAGGCACCATAGATCTTGGATTATTTTATTCAAATAAGACTAACCCAAAATTAATTGGTTATGTGGATGCTGCATATTTATCCGATCCAAATAAAGCATGTTCTCAAAATGGTTATGTTTTTACCTATGGTGGTACTACCATTTCATAGCGTTCTGTGAAACAGTCTATGGTAGCCGCCTCATCTAATCATTCTAAAATTATAGCCCTTCATGAGGTAAGTCGAGAATGTGGTTGGTTAAGATCTATGATCTATTATATCCAAGAGAATTGTGGATTATCCTTTGGGAATAAAATTCCAACTCCTTTACATGAGGATAATGCAACTTGTATAGCTCAATTAAAAGGAGTATATATTAAAGGAGATAGGACAAAGAATATATCATCAGAATTTTTCTTTACTCATAAACTCTAGAAGAGTGGTGAAATTGATGTACAACAAATTCGATCATGTGATAATCTGACAGATCCATTCATTAAGACATTACCGATAGCAACATTAGAGAAATTGGTGAACAAATTGAAATACGCCGGTTAAAGAATTTGAAATGATTATCTCATAAGGGGGAGTAACAATGACATAAAGAGTAGTTTACTCTTTTTCCTTCGCTAGAGTTTTTTCCACTTAATTTTTTATCTAGTAAGGTTTTAACGAGGCATATTTTTTATGTAATGGACATCCAAGGGCGAGTATTATGAAATATTATTAATGTCCATTATACCAAGAGATAATTCTTTTAAGTTATGGAATATGAAAGGTTAGAGGTTACAACCAAAGTTGTAACATTCATCCTTTATAGACCACTAACTCCACTACTTCCATTATCTTAGAGAACATGGGAGGTAAGTTATGTAAGTTATGGAGAAGACTACTAATGACCTATGATGGGAAGAGTCACTTCCAACTCTATAAATAAGAGCTTGTAAGAGTGTGGATGGATATGTAGCAAAAAACTCTCAATAAAATTCTAGTTTCTTGAGTTCTCTCTTTCTCTCTTTTGTTGTAGTTTAAAGTCTTATTCATTCTTATTTTATAGTTAGTTTTGTGTCCATTGTGACCAAAATTTTACAACACTTTTCTCGTGTTGTCATTAAAATTTTTAACTCTATCATTTGCATATCTATCGATCTATAGTTATGTATGCTTTATTTATTGAAGTTCTTTCCTTACTTGGTTTAGATCTGGGCTCTCTTTTACAATCAATTTTTACGTCCATAATCTTTCATAATATCGTTATTTAAGAGACGAGATGAAGTTGGATTTTGTAAGTGGTTGGTTCTTGAGAATGGAGATAAAGGCACTAAGAAAAAGACTATAGTGTTTTAAAATTCAATCGCATAGATGCAAAAACTAACTCTAAAATGACAATAAAGAAGACTTTGAACTAAAGCAAAGAGAGAAAGAGAGAACACAAGAAATGTAAAAATTAAAATTTTATTGAGAGCTTTTTACCATACATAATATTATAAGCTACTCCATATAGTTCTATTTATATAGTTGGAAGTGACATTTTCCATCATAACATACTTCTCTTGATCTCTGGTGGAAAAAAACTCTAGTGAAGGAAAAAAGTAAACTATTCTTTATGTCATTATTACTCCCCCTCATGAGATAATCTTTTGAGATTTCTTAACCGATACTTCCCAATCAAATGTTGCTATCGGTAAGGTCTTAGTGAATAGATTTGTCAAATCATCAAATGGTTGAATTTGTTACACATCAATATCAGATCTCTTATAGAGTCCATGAGTAAAAAGAATCTCACGAAAATATACATTATCGTACCTTATTTGATATATTCCAAACTTTATTATCATCTAACAATAAAGTTGAACTTTTTTTAGAGGATATATGTTTATTTCGAATATAATAAAACATTAATATGATCACACATATTCTCAACCAACATCATCAATCTCTATTTCTTCAACATAAGTTGAAGACGTGGCTGTTATAATCAACACATCTATAAATGACAAGATTTGTATGGATCATATGGGCAACTTATGATTGTTATAATCAACACGTCTATAAATGTCATGGTTTATATGGATCATATAGGTAACTTATACCTTGTATATCCATCTCAAGAGGAGTTGAATTTTCTCAATATTCGAGATAAATTATCTCAAGGAGATATCAAAGAGTAAGCTTAATGCCATCTCAAAATTCATTGGGTAGAGAAGAATTAGAATAGATATCTACTTGCACGTAGACAAGTGTATTTATGCACTAAATTACAGAGTTATGGTACTTTAGGACTAAAGAGTTCTTCAATATTCTTTGATAGATATAAAGGATCTTTATTACATATAATAACCCGATAACCATTGATGTGCTATGTACATATGAAGCATCTTTAAGATGTTCAATCAAAACAAAATGTTAATTTTTTGAAACTTTGATACTTGCTTTCTTGATCATCAAATCCTCTTCTCTTTCGATTATTTTATTTTTAAAATCAAGAGATCAACCACGCTTCAAGTATGCATCAAAATTATATGGCTATAGAATTCATATCTTTGTCTTATTGGGACATCTATCCAAATAGGAATATCTATAGTTAAAATCTTATATTGACTAACTCTATAGAAGTCAGTCAAATAATCGATTTGCAATTTTATGCACATAAACAATATTTAAACTTCCAGTTCATTAATGCTTGTGCATAAATTAAGATAATGAAAGTCATAAATAATATCCTTTTTTCGATTGATGATATTCTCCCCCTAATGTGGAGAACACTATTTCAATCAACAAATTATGTAATAAGGATATCTTCTGACAGAGAAACACCTATAGTAAGTATAGCTATGTATAGATTTACTCATACATGGACATACTTGATCATTCTTTCAATAAAAATTTATTAAGACAATCTCATTATGTTCTATATCAATAATCCACTTATATATTTCAAGCATATCAAGTTCATCAGAGACTTCATATATAAGTACCATTATCAAATGATAACAAAGATAAACACATATTAAGTATTATCATGCACTATTATATCCACCACTAGAAATATATTTTCTTCTAATCAGTGTTAGGTCTTAAGAAGAATCAAACGCCATAAGTCATGGCAAATATTCACTTTTATAGTTTGCATTTTATAAGCAAATATCCATTGTTATCTCCTTGGGATTACACTTTTGGTGTATAATTCTTGCCAGGAATACATGTACACTTCAAGTGTACTTGTGAATAGTTCAAACTTTTCATATTTATCATACGAACTTTATCATTTCGAGTCTACAAACTTCGATATGAAAATTCTCATTCTGAATCAATATATTATGTGCATTAATAACATTGATGTCATATACTTGTGCGGTTCTAATAGTTCCCAATCATGTTGAGATCTCATCATTGTCACAGTTTTTAGGTACTTGATTTTCTTTAGGAAATAATATATCAGTCATGTTTGAAAAAAAATTCTGCTGAAATTTAAATCTCATCGACTTAACATATATGACCATCTTCAGTCTCTACTCCTTTCATAATGTGAGGAGTTTGTATCATTGGAACAGACTTATCTACCATGTCCCAATTGTGTCTCAAATTTATTGGCAGTGGTAGATTTTTCTTCAGGGGCATCAAATGTAATAGGAGCATTCTTTGCCCTCTATTGGTTAGTTAATATACCTGGCTATATAAATTATCCTTTGAACTTCTAGTTCAAGATATCTTCTATGAGCATCAAAATAGAAGATTAAGATAAAACATAAACTAATATCTTTATCTGGCCTCATGTTTTCTCCTCTTTATGTTGGGTCAACATATTCAAAATTAACAAAATTTGAATCTCCCCCTTGAGATTCAATCCCAACATATTAGATAATCTCTTTGAGGACCCATCTTATTACCTTGTGGTGGAGCAATATACATAGCACATTCTCTAAATCTTAGATGAGAAATATTTGGTTTCTGACCACAATCCAACTACTATGAGAAAAATTATAATGCATTAGCAAAATACGAATTAAGTGCTAATACATTTCAGCCATGAACATTCTGCATGATGTTCAACATTTATCTCAATACAACCAGTATTATTTGGACAAATTGTGCCGTTGGGAGAATGTAAAAAAATATGAGCTAATTATCAATGAATTACAAACTACATGTTGCAAAAATCAACGATATACATATGACTATTTTGTTGATGCATCAACTAATAATTTCTCCATATTCATCCCAAAATAACACATTCAACCCAAGTAATACTAGTTACATTCAAATAATGTAAAACAAATAGCACATAGAAAATTTTCGTATTAGAAAACTTCTAGTTCTATAATATTTTTACAAATTCTAAATCATTCTTCGTATTTTAATGATCCGGAATGGTCCAACCGGTCATGCCAACTAATAAATTATTTAAAGTAATAAACTTCAGGTTTACTTAATATTGCATCTCAATTTCATAAATTCTATACAATGTAAACTAGAAGAGAGTAATGGTAGTATTTAGAATTGACATTTATTTTAGGTCATAATAGTAATGCATAGGTCTTAAAAGTTCATTCATCCAATGTCTTGATATAATGAGAATATCATCAAGGCTGAAAAGTTTTCATAAGACTATATGAAGAATGATGCATTACAAAAATTGATCATTATGATGAAGATTTGGTAGCTCTTCTAGAACTTTCAATTAATTAACTCTTCTAGAGTTCTTGATTAACTAGTCTTCAAGAATTTCGTACTACCATTATACTTTGGACATATATTTCAAATTGTCCAAATGAACTACCAATATTATTTAGACAAATTGTATCTTCACCGTTCTTGAATCAGAACAAACTAAATAATATAGAAGTACTAGAATATAGATATATAGCATGGAAAATTTCTAATAATAATCACAAAATGATAAAAATAGAAAAAAATAAATCAATAGTTCGAAAAAATTTTATAAACATTTGCAATGCAAAAAAATCTTTCTAGATATTCAAAAGAATTGGCTATACACACATCATTACAATCAGGAGCATAATTTAAGAAAGTAAATCAATATTTTGCTTTCCTTTTAAATTGATACTTAAGAGATTCACTACATATTTGGCGTATTATAGATATGAGACAAAAATCCTCTCATATCGCATCTATAACATGTTGGAATTATTGCTTCCCCTTTTTTCTTTTTTATTATTTTCTTACTTCTGGTGAGTATATATACATTGAGAATTGAATGAGTCATTCTTATCAACATAAGAATAAATTGCATTTCTGCTAGCTGCGACCAAAATTTCTTTCATAAATAAATTATAAGTTCTAATGGCATTCACTTTAGGGAATGGCATAAAATTGGTTAGCATCAAAATATTTTATCAATAACTCATTTAGTCTCAGAAGATATAAATTCAAAATATTTCTAAAAAATATTATTCTTGATATTACTACTACAAGAGCATATTCGAGGTATGAGTAAGGAAAAATATTTTCTATATCATATCACCAGTATATTTCTCCTTATAACTTTGAACAACTTTGATGGATGAGAAATTCTAAATGTAATAAACGTTGGTATACTAATAGACGTATTTATAGTCGCACTTATAACAAATCATAACTAACATTTATATAACAATCATCTTCTAGTGATTGTATATTTTCTTAAAAATTTGCTAGTAATCAAGTGACTTTGCTGCTTTAGTATTTCTCAAATAGCATCGTCAGGACCCACTATATCCAGATGGATCTTAGCATCATGTATATAAAAAAATGGTTTCTTTTCAAAAAGTCAAAGATCCAAGTTTTGAGGTTTGATGTAAAAATTTAAAGCTAAGTAAGATAAATACCTTTCTTACTTGATTATAAAGCTAAAAAATTTAGTGATCGAGTTTCGTGCTTCTTGCCTTCATATAAACCTCAAAGATTTAGTGGTAAAGTCTCATGCTGATAATGTATTGTAAAATTCGGTCGCATAGAAACAAAAGCTTACTATAAAATAACAACAAAGAAGATTTTGAATTAAAGCAAAGAGAGAAAGAGAGAATACAAGAAATGTAGAAATTAGAATTTTACTGAGAGCTTTTCACCATATATAATATTACAAGCTACTCCATATAGTTCTATTTATAGAGTTGGAAGTGACATTTCCTATCATAAGTCATTAGTAGGCTCCTCTATAACTTACATAACATCCTTCCCCTGATCTCCATATTCTATAAGAATGGAGATAATGAGGATGGTGGTTTATAAAGGATGGATGTTACAACTTTGGTTGTAACCCCTAACCTGTCATATTCTATAACCTCAAACATAGATTAATACTTTGGATAATGGACATCCACATAATTGATATATTCATAACATATAGTATGTTTTGTTTTATTTCTTTTTGTTATATCTTACTTATAATAATTGATGGGATGTAATATTTTCTTTATTGCTAAGACTTTTAACACATTTGTGTAACTTTTTCTGTTTATACTATAATGAAATATTTTAATTAGCAAAAAAAAGCATCATATAGTAAAGTGAGAAAAAAAATTCTAGATAGATTCTATTATGGACTTAATTTTTTACTCTCTCTATTTGAAAATATAAGGCCATTTGACACTTTTTGTATAGATTGAAAAAGAAGAAAGTAAAGAGTATAATATTCATAGAAAATTTAATTTATTCTCCATTATAATAAGAGACAATAGGAAATCATATTTATAGGCAAAGGTAATTTAAAAAAATAATTCTTAAAATTTATAAAAGACTAAATATTTTGAGAAGTGAGAAAGGACTCAAAAAGCCTTATATTTTGAAATGATCTACCATTTCAATATAAAAAAGTGTCCTTTAGTATTCAATACGGACATTAATTACCACTTGATAGGACTCATTTTGTGTAAGGATCAATAGTAGTGAAGTTTCTATGTTTTATGTAGTCTAAGAAAAAATATATTTTGATTATACTTCAGATTTTATATTGATATATTAGAGCTTATTTTTAGATTTTGTTTAGATAATATTTTGTTTAAGTCCCTTACTCCTCTATAAATAGGTGAATGTTATACTTTATTTGGGGGTAGAAGGTATTTTCAAGAACAAAGGTTTCAGTTCACTTATAGCATTTTGTAAAAATTGTAATTCGTTTCTCCTTAATCAAGAATTTACTTCTTCTTCTTCATTTTCTTTTGTGTTATTTGTCATTCTTTCTCATTTATAAAATTTGTTACGAATTTATACCGACTTTCTAGTTTCCTTTCACACGCTTGATTGTGAATAGGAACTAGTTTAAAAGTAAGGCAAATTAGTTTTGATAGTCTTTTACTATAGAGTTAATTTGTTAGGAAGAAGTCAGTCAACTTGTTGCTCAAACTTTTGTGTGATTACTTTAGTAATAGAGTAATACTCTTGTTTAGATCCTTATCAAGTTAATAACAATTGGCTTTCAATCGTGAGTTACTTAGTAAAAAAAATTTATTTTGATCTTCTCTTAAATAATTCCTTTTAAATGATTCGATTCCTTCAACATTGAAAGTTGTCAACTGCATTTGCTGAAGTTATATCAAGGAAAAGCCATTATAATTCTTAACGACGAAAAGTGAAATTTTGATATTTGAGATTGAGATACTTCGACCCAATTTCACACTCCCAAAAAACATCTTTATAATATTTGTTTATTTCAGTTACTACAAAGGTTATTAAGTATTAACAACTTTATTAGATTCGGTCGGGAATTATCACTTTACTATAAATTTAGAATATAGTAAATGTGAGATTGGATTAGAACTCAAGTACAAAAAACTTACTTTTTTTTTTTTACTTTGAGTTCTACTTCTTCTCTCATAAATAATTCATTTTTATAATTCTCAATATAACTTAATTAAAAAAACTCAATCCAAGTAAGCCCAATTTTGTTGGTTTCACACTTGTTATCACTGGACTTTCATGTTTCGGGCAAATGCCATTTTCCCTTGACGTTGAGTTTTGTTCTTTTTTGTTCTAATAAAAAATTAAGTACCCTCCAAAAGTAGTGTTGTCGATGAAGTAGAAAAACCTGAATTTTCCTACATGTTCAAAAGTTCAAAATTTTGCATTGCATATTGTGATCTTGATTTCTTCAATTTCACACTTCTGATCTTTTTATTAAACCAGCTTTTCAAATATTTATTTGTCATAATAGTGAACGTAAGAATATTTTTCTTAATCCTGAAATTACCATACGACCAATGCGATCCAGTTACGATGTTGAGGGGTACTTTTTTCAGTGCATACAGACTCCACTATAACTATTAGATTGATTTTTTTAATCTAATGGCTCATATTTATCAAGGATATTTATAAGATATAAGAATTTTATTTCCTGCCCAAATAATATTTCAATCTAAAAGCAATTCAAAATCATAATTTTTTTGCCTTATTTGAAACAAAAATTCGAGATAAAAGATTTTGGAAGGACCAAGTTTTGCCTTGGTTAACAAATTGAGCATTTGGAAGATGGACGTTTTTTCACCAATCGACATATACAACAAAAGTCCTAAAAAGATTTTACAAGGACAAAACACATCCTTTGAGCATTCCAATGGTCGTTCGATCACTAGGTGTGAATAAAGATGTCTTTTGACCTCAGGAAGATGATGAAGAACTTATTGGTCTTAAAGTATCTTATCTTAGTGGAATTGGTGCATTGATGTATCTTATAAGTAATACAAGACTTGATATATTATTTTTCATGAACTTATTTGTGAGATATAGTTCTTCTCCCACAAGACGACATCGGAATGGTGTAAAACATCTCCTTAGATATCTTCAAGGTACCATAGATCTCAGGTTTCTTTTTTCTACTAAAACCAACCCAAAGTTAATTGTTTATGCAGATTATCCGATCCACATAAATAATGTTCTCAAACTGGTTATGTATTTACCTGTAGTGGTACTGTTATTTCATAGCAGTCTGTAAAACAATCCATGGTAGCCACTTCATTTAATCATTCTGAAATTATAGCCCTTCATGAGGCAAGTCGAGGATGTGTGTAGTTGAAATCTATGATCTATTATATTCAAGAGAATTGTGGACTATTCTCTACGAATAGAATTTTAACTCCCTTATATGAGGATAATGCAGCTTGTATAGCTCAATTAAAATGATATATTAAAGGAGATAGGACAAAGCATATCTCACCAAAATTTTTCTTTACTCATGAACTTCATAAGAGTTGAGATATTGATGTGTAACAAATTCGATCATGTGATAATTTAGCAGATCTATTCACTAAGACATTATTGAGAATAATATTTGAAAATTGGTGAACAAAATTGGAATGCCATAAATAGTAACAATGACATAAAGAGTAGTGTACTATTTTTCCTTCACTTGAGTTTTTCTCACAAGATTTTTTATCTAGTAAGGTTTTAACGAGACATACTCTTTATGTAATGGGCATCCAATGGGAAGTATTATGAAATATTATGAATATCCATTATTCCAAGAGATAATTCATCTAAATTATAGAATATGAAAGGTTAGGGGTTACAATCAAAGTTGTAACTTTCATCTTTTATAAATCACTATTCCCATTATCTCCATCTTAGAGAACATAGAAGATTATAAGAGGTAAGTTATATAAATTATAGAATAGGCTACTAATGACCTATGATGGGAATGATCACTTCCAACTTTATAAATAGAAATTTGTAAGAATGTGAATGTATGGTGAAAAGCTCTCGATAAAATTCTCGTTCCTATATTTCTTGAGTTCTCTTTTTTCTCTTACTATAGTTTAAAGTCTTCTTCATTATTATTTTGTCGTTATTTTTGTATCTATCGCGACTAAATTTTATAACAGGTGATTGTTTTTATCCCACTAAAATAAATGCAATTACTGTATGTATTTTTTGGACTATATGTAGTGTGAAAAACGTTTATTTTTCAAAACTCTCTCTCTCCTCTTAGAACTCTCTCAACCTATACACAGAAAAAAATCATATTTTTTAATAGAAACAGGTGAATTTAGTCGTAGCAAGGATTGTGTCAATTTTGAGGTAAAATGTCATTAAATTCTAATTAAATTGCTATTTGTATGAATTTTTGGAAAATTTGAGAGCAAGTTTCGCCACCAGCTGGCAAAATTTGACCACAAATTTTGCCACAATCTAGCGAAATTACGGTGAAAGTTTCACTAGCTTATGGCAAAACTTTCACAAATTTTTGCAAATATTATAATTTTACAGTACATTACGTGTGGTAAGTAGTTTTCTTGTTATGGTATTCGTTTTTTTAAAAATAGTCAAAACATACGTAACACAGTAACTCACGTTGAACAAGTATGATATATGCATTGTAGGAACACCGAAAGGGCTGCAAGGCGAGATTCCGTCGAGCATTTACAGGGATGGCTTCGTCATTCGATTCATTTGAAGAATTTTTAGATCTTGGAAAAGTTCAGGATCTAAATCATTTTTTGAGCACGCAAGATATATTTTTGAGTAAAGAGGAGTTAATAAAGTGGGCGAAGGCGGTAGCATTACAGGTGAGGACCTTATTGATAATTGCTCGTTCGAGAAAAAGTGACGAAACAGGTAACAAATTTGTTGACCTTTGGTGTGAGAGGGGCAGAGCATACCGAAAATGTATTTCTATTCTAAAGGATGGAACAGCACCAGAGGCGTAGACTAAGGAACAAAAGCCCAAGGGAATGAAAAAATGTCACTGTCCTCTAAGCACAATTACGAGCTCAGAGTCTGGTACATTATTCACTCCCTGTGCGGATGACAAAGCAGGAGTTGAAGATCATGGAGGAAATGAGCAAATGTCACGTTTAGCCCAACCATATTTTAGATCATTTAAAATGGGAGAATTCTAGAACTGTTGTTAGGTATGTGTGCTAATAATAAGTATTTAATGCTCACTATTAAATTTTGTAACAATATGAATAACACATGTTTGTGCTGCTTGGTGGCGCATGGTAAAGACTGTGTATAATATTCGACACAAATTAAGATTTACTAGTATGGAAGGTCGGACTGTGGTTCAACAACTTTTTAAGTTGTTCACTGAACATGGATACATCCACTGGCATAGAGTAGAGCCAGGAGCCGAAATTTTTAGTGACTGTAATTTTGCTCATCTAGAGTCGACATTACTTGCTCGTACGTATCCATTTGTGTTGATAATAGATACGACATACAAGACTAACAGATTCGTTATATTTCTATTCATTTTGTGTTGCATTACAGTTACACATAATATTCTTTAGTTAAAAATATATGTAAAATATTGTTTGCTTCAACGGTGTTTAATAAATTAATTAAAATAGGTACAATATGCCGTATTTGGAGATCGTTGGCATGACCCCGACAGGTCCAAACTTTCTCATTGCTGGCGCTTGGATTAGCACTGAGTAAGCAGACAGTTACCGTTGGGTGCTGGAATGCGTTAAGGAGATATTCGACAGAAATTATCCCCCTAACGTTATCATGATTGATCGGGAGCCCGGATTGATACAGGTCCTGCATTATGCATTTCCAATTCCAACCACATGTTATCCCTTCAACACATTTCGAAGAACGTTGAATATCGGTGCTATAAGGCTTGTGGTGATAAGGCGGAAGAACAGTTTTTGAAAGGTATGTGGAGACGGTTGGTTGATTCCTTTACGGATGAAGAGTTTCAACTTAATTATTCAAATATACGCTCATCATGGTCAACATTCGAGAAGCTAATGACGTACCTAGATGAGACATTGTTGGACCCACATCGGGAACAATTTGTTTGTGTTTGGACAGGCTGGATCGTACACTTTGGGACGGAAACAACAAATCGTGTAGAGAGCTGACGAAGTCATACTTGGGGACGGTATCTGGTGCATTTGACACAGTTTGGTCAAAGGTTCATTCTATTATCGAGGCCCAGATCGTCGAGATTAGGGGCACTCTAGAGCAATGTCGTTATATCAACAAGTATCACCTCAGCACGCATTCGATCATGAGTCACTTATGTTACAGAGTCACTCACAAAGTGCTACAGATCATTTTAAATGAGTCAAATCACTTGAAAAAGATTCGACACGATGTCAGACTTTGCCGATGTTGGCTGAGGAGTTCTCATGGACTTTCTTGTGCATTCAAAATAGTTACGCGTATTACCACAGGACAATCTTTTGTTTTTGACGATCTGCATCTATTTTGGAGTGCGCTTGACTTCTCCACGGTTGCTTCGCAGTATCTGTAATACTCTACATTGTACCCTTTTGATGATATGTGAGCGATGGCGGACTTTGCAAAATTGATGATGAAGATGGGTCCCGCTAAACAGTGACATTTTGTGGTGCAGATGAGTTAGAAGTTACATCCCGAATACAACGGTCTTCAGGAGCCCTTAACACGGGTAACAAAAGGCCGCAGAAGAGAGACTCGACCAAAAGAGATAAGTCCCACTAGGAATACATACAAGTTTCAAGAAGTGACTTCAAGCGATTGTTGGGAAGTAGCGGATCCCGATGCCAATCTTAAAGCAGGTCGCGCGGACGTAATGGGTCTAGAGACCGGGGATTGAGGTCTAGCGGCCGCAGTGTTGGTTCTTCTACAGATGCTTCTGGATGCAGAGATACAAAGACATGCATTTTTCTTTAGGGTAAACAGTTTCCTGCATTCATCGTTCCCTATATACATTATTGGGTTAATGTTAGAGCAGGTGGGAACTGCGGATTTCGAGTTGTCGCACATTTGAGGTTTGGGGGAGAAGATGCTTGGTTCCAGGTTTGACAGGAGCTATGGCGGGAGGTTCATCGTAATTCATCACTGTACAAAGGAATTGTATGTGGCTCACCAGGAATTATAACACTTTTGTACCAACTTGAGCACCGGGACGCTGACCAGCCTATCTCTATTGACCATTGACTCACATTGCCAGACATGGGTTAGGTTATCGCGACAACCTATAATGTAGCATTTTGTTGCTTGTCTTGATCGCAGTCTTGGACGTATCTACCCCTTGACTTGCAAGCTGAAATGGTGAATGTAATTATGGTTATTGGACTGCTAGAAGATGCCAATCATTTTGTCTTCGCAAGTAATTTCATGAATCACTACAGGCAATTTTTTTCTTTTTTTTTTGCTAGAAGACTAATGTATTTTTATTTTTTGTCGATTATGCAGCTCTGGCTAGAGGATGGATTTCCAGTGCCGAACATGCATCCCTCATGGCATCGCTACAAATGATAGGTAGTTTATGGGTGGGACATTCCGTTACATGAGAGAATTGCACATTGGCAAACCCTGGCAAAGGCATCAAATCTTCCTGCAATGTAGTTGACTTGTAATTAAATAAAAGTCGTTGGATTTTGTAAACGACTGCTTCTTACATATCTCGTAAAAGCTTATTGTAAAGCAACGAAATCTTTTGAGCTGCAAACTTGGGCAATATGATAGATATGAAATATAATATCATACACAATACATAGCAGTGGACATACGTACATACAAAGTAATATGTACTTAACTAAAAGGAAAAAATTTGACTGCCTAGGTACCGGGCAAGCTTGCACCCTCAGCCCCTGGTAAACAACTCTACCGTTCGGCCAGTATATGTAGCATCTCCTGCAACGTGGCTTCTCTCTGTGCCTGCGTCATCTGCCGAACATTTGTAACACCTGCGGCCATGCGATGAAACATATCCCATCTCTGTAACGTATAAGAAGACATTTAAAGAAATTATGCTACATCATGGAGTGTGATGGTGATCTCATCGAATGGCATATGGAATGTATTAGTAACGGGCTGCCACCTCTCAACGAAAGCCAGCTGATATCAGTGGACTGTTTGGTCATGTGAAAATACACTCACACAATCGTTCGAGACCGCTGCACATAACAATCGCCTCGTCCACTTATCAACCTAGCCATGTCGGGAGTGGACTGTGAGTACCGGACGCTCCTGTCAGACAACATGCAAATATTCATCGACCTATTTGTGTTGCATGTTTAACGAATATTTGAGGTTCTCATAATTGAAAACAAGTATGCGTATCTCACCGCGCCATATACAGTTGGCAACATGACTGGAAAATGATGGGATTAGAGATGGATCATGCGAACCTCCAAGTGTAGGTCCCGTGATCTGCCACTTCTCACTGGGTTCAGTGCAGCAAGTGCACCTCCGATTGGCAGCCTGCGTATGCCGTCCCCCAGTGACTCCCTGTCCCCCCCAGTGTGGGTCCGGGTCATTCTTCATCATCGACTGAAACCCTACTCAATGTGAGGGGCACGCGTACTGCTTCAGCGGCTGTCCTACTGACTTGGGAGAGTGCCGACACACTCACATCTAGCGGAACTGGATCAGGTGATCTAACCCGCCGAGCCGATACCCCTGCTCCAATAACCGAACGAGCTAGGCTGTATATCCCTACTACAACACGACGTAAAAATCCTCTTTGCGATCTTGCTGAAAAATGAGTCGGGGCTGTGTGTGGAATACTCTGATCAAATATCTCTTCCTCCTCCATTATTGAGTCACCAACGGGCTCCTACATATCCGCACCCTTATCCATATCATAATCCGATCGGTAGCAGGATCATCCACATTCTGCACATCCTCCATTACATCGCCAGCCCCCTTGTCATAATCCTCAAGATGTTTATATTGTGTAGCAGAGACCGGTGTAGTATGATGGCCCTGCATCCTCTGCAGGTCGGCGGTACGTACAGAAGAGCCATCATATAATAACATGGTGCGGTCGGAGCCATTGATGTCATCGGGGACCGAGGATATGATGCGTATCTTGGCATGGGCGTGTACATTCTCGGCACCCATGGCATATGTTGTTCGAATTGTGATGAATCAACGCCCCGTGTGACGTCTGTAGTGCTGCGCTTCACCACACCAGCTCGTTGCGTCGTAAATGCCATAATAGGCTGCCGACCGTGCAATTGACCGCTATGGTCAGCAATTGGTCCCAAATCCAGCGATGCATCACTCCCAAATCGAGAGGGATCAGCCATCTACAACACACATTCAACAAATGCCGTTATTTTGTAGCTCGAACAAAAAATTTATATAGAATGTTTATAAAACCTTATGTAATAAAGAAATTGCTATTAACATATACACCAATCTAAAAGTGGATGTTCAATACATAATAATTTAATAAATCTTTTATCTTACAAAATTCATCGCAATTTCTTTAAACAATTTAATAATAAAAATAATTAAAATATGTTACTGTCAAATAAATAAATAATACTTAAATTAAAATATAAATAAATAGGAGAAATAAATGAATAGATAGAATCAATCGAATAAACTAAGTAAATCAAATAATAAAAATATTAAAATGTAATTAATTTAATTAGCAAAAATATATATGAAATTTGTTAATGAATTAAAAGTTGATTTGCAATAATAATATATACATAAGTAATATACCTCACCTCATGTTGAATTTCAAATTTAATTAATTTTTTACAAAAATAAATATTAATGAAATATTCATAAACATAAATATAAATTAACGATACTTATTTAGGATATCATAATATAACACATAATCAAAAAATTCACCGATTATTCTAAGCGTCCTGCAGAGTAAAATATAATCAACTGTAACTAAATTTGTCAATATATAACAACTAAAAGAATATGTACATTTTATCAGTTATTGTGAAATGATAATGGTATTCGACAGTTAATTTTATATTAATTATGCAAATTATGTAATATATGTGCTGTATAAATTAAATAAACACGTAATGGTGAATTTTTATAAAAATTAATTTTTTACTGCAATTTTTGCCAGGGTTGTGATGAAATTGCATATAAATTCCGTCACATGGTGGCGAAATTTGATGCCAAATTCTGCCATTCAATTTGGTAGAATTGGCCAACTAATTGGGTGACTTCAAAATCGACCGTTTTAAAGTTGATTTTAAAATTTTTTATGTGTAAATCGATATAAAATATGAGTTATTTGATAAACTAAAATTTTTAACAAAAATTCTTTATCGTTATTTCTAGATTTGAGTTTTTCTACTTGAATACTTTATAGAATTTTAAAAATTTTTTAAAATTAATATGAAATAATAAAAATTTATTGTACAATATATAATAAAAAATACATATAATACTATCCAAAATAAATATATATTTTTATAATTTTAAAAGACACTTTCTTGATCTTGATGAAAAGTCATTCTGTGAATATTATTCTAAACGAAGGGAGCAAAAAGTTATTGGCGTGAGGTAAAAAATTATTTTCTTCGTATACAAGGCCTAGGATCCGGGACACCTTCCTTGAAATTCGGGTCCCTCACTTTGCCCTTTTTTTGAGGAACTGTCCTCCGCTGTTGCAAGTGGCTTTTACTAGGGTGCTGTGAATTTTTGTAACACGTGTAATATCTTATTTTTATTTATTGAATTTATATAAAATTTAATTTAAAAAATTATATTTTTTAATTATATATATATATTTAAAAATTTAATAAATTTTTATAGTAATCGAATCAGATTCAAAATTTAATTCAATAATTATAAATCAGTGATGCATAGTACAAATCTAAGTGTTACGATCCGGTGCAAGTTGCCACGCTCTTTCTCTTACATATCATAAATTTAAAGTGGCACCATTTTCCCAAAAAAAATAATAAATAAAAAAAGAAAGGAAGATTTTATGATGTCCTTGCTCCTTAAGATCTTTATTTATTTATTTGATGAAAATGCTCCTGAAGATTTCACGCCAACAACAATTGCTTACCTGTCTTCCATTAACATTTTTTTCTTATATATAAGGTAAATTTGAACACAATTTAATTTCAAAATTAAATCTAAAGTTTTAAATATTAAACATATATCTTCTCTCATAAATAATTTAATTTTTATAAAATTTAAAATAAAAATTTTAAAATTAAATCAAATCTAATCACACTTATACTATAATTTTGATATTATTTTAAATCTGGTGTACTTTCATGCATTTCAAGTCATAATCTATGCCCTAGTACTTGACTTTTGGCTCAGGAAATTAATATTTCTGTCCTAAGCACTAACAAGTATCTTAAGTCATAAGTAAAGTAAATTAGATAATCCTATAAAGAATAAAATAATCATATGTTAAGCATCCTCTTCCCGTCCATGCTTATCTTTTTAATGATAAGCAAGGAATAAGATTTGTGTATATTTTCTCAAAATAATGGCTCATTTATATAATTTTTCAAAATAATAGCTCAGTTAAATCTCAAACACTAGAGATTTAAAGTAAAACTAGTTTAAATGCCCGCGCGATGCAAGGATATTTTCTTGAGTGAAAATGTTAAAATAAATAATTTTTAGTTTTTATATTTAGTGTATTTTTTATAATTAGATATTATTAAATATTTTATTCAATTTAGTGTAGAACATATTTGGAACGAAAACAAACAATACATATCATATATTTAATTACCAAGTTATATATTTAATTTTACAGTTGATAAAGAATATTGAATGAAATAAAGAAGTATTAAAAATTTTTTATACATAAGTCAATATTTTACTATATATTTTTTAAAATTTTCATAATCTATAATATTAATATTAAATAATCATCATAATATACAAGTCATCATAATAAAATAATAAACACATCACAAATATTCATGAATAATCTAGAATCATCAATAGAAAAAATGTGCACAATCTATCATATTATAAATTATAATAATAACCCTTCATGAATAATGTAGAAAAAAATTTAAAAATTAACAAAAAAAAAGCTCATGGAGCTAAAGAGCATGATAATGATGTAGTTGGAGTATAACGGATTCAAACAAAAAAATAACGCCTGAAGATAAGGACAAAACGAAATCAATTGGATATTGCACAATATAGTGCCATCCCAATTATAAAATCTCAGCCATTCATTTGACCATCTAACGGCTGAATTTCACTTCAAGATTAAGACAAAACAAAATGATTACAAATCCTCAACAAGCCACTCCAAAATGAAGACAAAACAAAATAATTATAAATCCTCAACAAGCCATTTAATATATAGGTAGCTAATAGGTAAATTATTATACTTTAATTTTATCATCTTAGAGTAATTATTATTGAAACGATTTTATTTTTAAAAATTTATCAATTTTTAAAAAACATTAGCAAAATAAATATTTAATATTAAATTTAAATTTGATACAGTAACCTGTTATTTTTACAAAAAATACATAAATAAAAATTTTCATAAAATTTTATAAAATCATAATACGTATAGTCATATCAATTAATTTTATATATAAAATAATTTCATAATTACATGTAAATTAAATTATTTGTAATACATAGAGTAAAATTTTGACATGCGTATAAAAATATAAATTATATATTGTAAAGTGAAACACATGAAAAGTCAAAATAATTATCACATAAAAATTCGTGTACTACGTTGTATACTTAATATAGGCTAGACAACAGTTAAGTGTATCATTATAATAATATTTATTTCTAGGCATGTATTATAATTTTTATTTTTAATTTATTTGTACATATACATATTTTTCAAAATAAAATATTTATTTATTAATTATATTATGGCCTCAAAACAATTATTATTGAAACAATATTATTTTAAAAAATTCATCAAAATTTTAATTAACAAACTATTTGTAACACAAATATTTAATAATTAATATTAAATTAAAATTTGTGACAATTAAATCACAACCCTTCATTCCACAATGCAAGGGTCTAATTTTATCCAGGAAAAGATAAATATTACTTTTAATTTTATCATGGTCTTAAAATAATTATTATTGAAATGATTTTATTTTTAAAAATTCATCAATTTTTTAAAAATATTTGCAACACAAATATTAAATTAAAATTTGATACAGTAACCTGCTATTTTTACAAAAAATACATAAATAAAAATTTTCATAAAATTTTATAAAATCATAACACGTATAGTGCATATCAATTAATTTTATATATAAAATAATTGCATAATTACATATAAATTAAATTATTTGTAATACATATAGTAAAATTTTGACGTGCGTATAAAAATATACATTGTATATTGTGAAGTGAAACGCACAAAAAGTCAAAATAATTATCATATAAAAATTTATGTACTACATTATATACTTAACATAGGCTAGACAACAGTTAAATTTATGATTATAATAATATTTATTTCTAGGCATATACTATAATTTTTATTTTTAATTTATTTGTACATATACATATTTTTTAAAATAAAATATTTATGTATTAATTATATTATGGTCTCAAAGAAATTATTATTAAAACAATATTATTTTTAAAAAATTCATCAAAATTTTAATTAATACATTATATAATTAACATAGGTTAGACAATAGTTAAATGTATTATTATAATAATATTTATTTCTAGGCATGTATTATAATTTTTATTTTTAATTTATTTGTACATATACATATTTTCAAGATAAAATATTAATTAATTAATTATATTATGTTCTCAAAGGAATTATTATTGAAACAATATTATTTTAAAACATTCATCGAAATTTTAAGTTATTTTTAATTTATTTGTAGATATACATATTTTTCAAAATAAAATATTAATTAATTAATTATATTATGGTCTCAAAGTAATTATTATTGAAACATATTATTTTAAAAAAATCATCAAAATTTTAATTAACAAACTATTTGTAACAGAAATATTTAATAATTAATATTAAATTAAAATTTGCGACAGTCAAATCACAACCCTTCATTCCACAATCTAAGGGTCCAATTTTATCCAAGAAAAGATAAACATTACTTTTAATTTTATCATGGTCTTAAAGTAATTATTATTGAAATGATTTTATTTTTAAAAATTCATCAATTTTTAACAAATATTAGCAACACAAATATTTAATATTAAATTTAAATTTGATACAGTAACCTGTTATTTTTACAAAAAATACATAAATAAAAATTTTATAAATTTTTATAAAATCATAACATGTATAGTGCATATCAATTAATTTTATATATAAAACAATTGAATAATTATATATAAATTAAATTATTTGTAATACATAGAGTAAAATTTTAACATGCGTATAAAAATATAAATTGTATATTGTGAAGTGAAACGAATGAAAAATCAAAATAATTATCACATAAAAATTCATGTACTACATTGTGTACTTAATATAGGCTAGACAACAATTAAATGTATCATTATAATAATATTTATTTCTAGACACGTATTATAATTTTGATTTTTAATTTATTTGTACATATACATATTTATCAAAATAAAATATTTATTTATTAATTATATTATGGTCTCAAAGAAATTATTATTGACATAAAATTATTTTTAAAAAATTATCAAAATTTTAATTAACAAACTATTTGTAACACAAATATTTAATAATTAAAGCAAAAAAAGACAAAGCCAAATTGAAATTCTCCAATCAAATCTCAACCCTTCATCAACAATCCAATGGCCCAATTTTCACCCAAGAAAAAGACAAGGCAAAATCAATCCAAATCCAATTAAATCACAACCCTTCATCAACAATCCAATGGTCCAATTTTCAGCCAAGAAAAAGACAAAGTAAAATCAAGCCAAATCCAATCAAATCTCAACCCTTCATCAACAATCCAATGGCCCAATTTTTACCCAAGAAAAAGACAAAGCAAAATCAATCCAAATCCAATCAAATCTCAACCCTTCATCAACAATCAAATGGCTCAATTTTTACCCAAGAAAAAGACAAAGCAAAATCAATTCAAATCCTGCACAAGCCATTTAATAATAAGTAGATTATGTTTTTTACACCGTTTAATTCATATTTTCCTTTTCTAATGACTTATCGAGTGGATCCTGGGGAATATTGGAGATGATTCCTACCCAGTTTGGTGGAAATCAAGGATGAGTCCGGGCCATCGCTAACGGGGTCTTTTGAAAGAGGCCCCGCAGTGCTGGGAAAGTGCCTGACAAAGGGATGCTCGCCGAGACTGGCGGGCATCCTTTTTGTTTTTTATTTTTATTTTTTAACGTTTTGTTGGCCACTTTTTCCCCTCTTTTTTAAACCTTTCGCTGCTCCATTCTTCTTATTTATAGTTTTTCTTTTTTAAAAAATAGTGATACCGATTATTAGCTGTATCATTTTAAATTAAATTGTAATAACTACGTTTTGCATTAAATTAGTTTTACATTTGTTTAAAATAAATTTAATTTGTAGTAAGTAAGTAAGTAAGTAGTAGTAGTTTCCATTTGTTTTTGTTTGTTAAGTTAATGTTAGTCATGCATTTTGGGTTATTAATTTTTTCCTTTAATAAGTATTTAATTCGTAATATTAGTGTTACATTTGTGTGAAATAAATTTAATTTGTAGTAGGTGAGTAAGTAGTAGTAATTTTCATTTGTTTTGCTTATTATGTTAATGTTAGGACATAATTATTTACGGGTACTAGTTTTTGCCTTTAAAACAGTGTTTTTAATCTATATTTAATTCACAAAATATTATTTATAGATTATATCATTAGTATTAAAAGTAAATAATTGTTGTATTGTTTGTATTTATTGGTCCTATATATGTTTAGGATTATATCATTATTAGTTATTACTAATTAGGTAAGTAATTACTTTAGTTTGGTTATTATCACTCTTACGAAATTAGTTGTAGTAAATAGGTTAGCATCTATTAAAAATAAGTTCAAATTATATTATTAATAACTACATTTTTCAATCGCACTATTATTATTGCAGTAGACTAATATATTGTTCTTAAATGTGTAAGAGGAAATGTAAGTATTAGAAGGTTTCCCGACGTCTTGATGAATTGTAGCCATATCTTTGTAACTGATGAATTACTTAGTTCCAAAGATGAAATAATATTGTGGGCAAAGAATAAAGCAATTAAGTCGTATATGTTCTTAATAATCACCCGAACCAAGATGAAAGATGATGATTCATGTCCATACACTTGACTATCTCGCGAATGAGGGGGAAAAAGAGTGTATGTTAGGATTTCACAAATGAGGTGCAAAGCATCTCTAGGAAGCCTTAAGGATAAAAACAAGCGTGGTTGCCCTTTTAGATTAAAGGTGCTGAATTGGGCTCAGGGCATGGACATTGACTATTAAGGATGGCAGGTACAATCACAAATTGCGTGAATATCTCTCGGGCACCATCAGCGTTGAGCATGTGCGAGACTGAGTTGCGCATGACAAAACAACTGGTGAGACGTCTCGTTCAAGTACGTATCCCAACACTAATGTCAAGTACGTATTCTTTGGGTTAGGTTACTGTGCTGCACGTGAAGTCGTGCAGCACGTGCTGGACTGATCAACTGTCGTCGGATCACCTCTCAAATTTGATCCGACGATTGCAAAAATTTATTAATTTTTAAAAAAAACACATACATGAAACTAAAAAATATGAATCGTTGGATTAAATTTTTATGCAGATCCAACGGTTCACATGTCGTTCATGACGTGCTGCACGATAGCGCGTGCAGCACTGGAACTTTACGCGTTTTCTTTAATTGCAATTTCTCCCACTCCATTGTAATAAAATAGTTCTCTTTTTGATTATGCACCTGAACTTATCATCCATGTAGGGTGCAAAACATTTTCAATCTAAGACACAAGCTGAAGGTGAAAAAGATGGACGGTCGAATAGCACTCCAACACCTGTTCAAGTTATTGATAGATCAAGGCTACATTCATTGGTAGAATACAAAGAGGGCGCCAACATGTTTAGTGATTGTGCCTTTATGAATATAGTATCTTACTAGCTAGCCTACACGTGGTTGTATAATATTGTCATGGATAACACATATAAGACTAACTAGTACGGAGTGACATTCATTTTAATGTATGCTCATTTTTCAGTTGTACCTTGTAGAAAATATCTTTAATGATCTAAAATATTCATTTGCTAGGTGTAATATACCCTAAACCTATCGGGATTCTGGCAGTATGTGCCATCACAAGTGTAAGCGTAAGTATCTGTGAAATCGTGATCGAAACTGGTAGGGTCAATGAATGAGGAGGTAGCCCATGATTAAATTCAGGAGCATTGGGGCACAAATGGTGCCTTGAAATCTTATGGCTAGGCTCACCTTGCACTCCAACTCGGGCTCTGGACGAGGTTTTAATAGAATGTTAACCATGTAACCGAATATTATGATTTATCAGAGGTTCTAAATCTTTATTCGGGTCTTTGCTATCTTTGGTTTGCCATTTACGATACATTTGTAAACTTAAGTGATTATTATAACTAAATCTCAAAAGGATAAAGTAACTTGTTAATTATTAATGGACTTAATAAACGTAATTTCCACTATTATTTTCTGACATATACAACCCCTTCCTATAGGGCTAAAATTTAAAACTCTAATAAAACATAGATACATATTAATAATAATAATAGTATGGAAATACATAAGCAACACAAATGAAAAGAGGAACCATCATAATATAAATACATACTAATTACAAGAAAAATACATCAATAATACATAAATAATAGCAAGTAATACATATGTATATAAATACAAGTAAGACATAACCATAAATTATACAAAAAAATGCAAAAACAAACAAATCATATGTAAGTACAAATAAGACATACTCAGCCAAAACAAAAAATATACATACATAATACAAAAATAAAAAACTACAAAAATGCACTTGAATATACAAAATAAAATATAGAAATGCTAATAATAATAAACGTAATAATCATAAATATTATATAGAAATGTGAATAATAATAAAAATAATAATCATAAATATTTACGTTTCCTAAAAATTTAACACATAATAAATAAATGCATACATAAATACTAAAAAATAATAATTATAGTAAAAATAATAACTATATTTTCAAGAATGTAATGTAACATACGTAAATAATGTTACTAATATTAATAATCACTAAAACAAGAATTCATAATGACATATAAATAATACTAACAAAGTTAATAATGAAAATTACTCGAAACCTAGATTAATACATACACAAATAAAATAGAACAATAATGCAAAAGTAATAAAGTGTAATACATACAAAAAATTAAATTGTTTACATAATTCAAAAATATGCCTACAAATACAACAAAGTACAAAAATAGCTAGTAATAATTACAACCTACTAAATTTACCACTTATTATTCCAAAATGTGAAAAAAATTATAATTCAAAATAAAATAGTAAAAAAAATTAATACAATGGAAATTTTTGGTTCCACAAGAAAAAAAAAAAACAGGGAACATTGCTCCTGCTAGCATCATGGGGGCCTACTCTCAGCTGCCCCGCCACCTGTGGTATGGGCTACAGGGATGGCATTTACGGGGGGGTGGGGGGTGGGTGGGGGGCAGGGCAGCGACTATTATCCCTTTACTTTTTTTTTTTTTTTGAGAATCTACCTTGAGTTGAAAGTTGTCCTTTACAAGGTCGATTCTCTCTCTCTCTCTCTCTTTTTTTGCATAAATATAACAAAATAGATAGTTAGGAATATAGTATTAACTTTTTCTTCACTTTGATTTTATGTCGATTTAAGTAGATCTAAAGATAAGGCTTTCAAAGCTACAAAAGAATTTTAGAGAGAGGAAAACTTAATAGAAAGGTAATCATATTACAATTAGTAATTTAAGGTGTTGTAATTAATAATTATGTATTTATTATACTTTTAAATAGTTTACTAGCGTGAAAAAAGAATTGAGAAATTATATTTATAGGTAAGTTATATTTATAAATAAGGTAACTTTAGAAAAAATAATTCTTGAATTTATCAAATATTTAAACATTTAGAGAAAATAAAAAAGTGTTAAAATATCCTATATTTTGAAACATATAAAGTAATAATTAATTATGATAGTTACATGTTTCACTTGAAGTCACATAAATAAAACCGAATTTTGTGAATAAATATACAATATCTTGTACCATTGTAGTATCTAATATTTGATAGATAAGATTTTAAGACTATCTTTTACTTCCATCTTCCTCTAAAAGGGAAAAGTCATTAACTTATATCATTGGTGATGTATTTACTGTTTTCTTTAAACTATAGAAAACCTTTTATAATTTTTTTAGGAAATTATTTTTTACTAAGTTATAATTTCTTGCAATTCACATGGGATTTAAATTTTTTTGTCTTCCTTTTTTGTTAGATTATTTAGGAAAGAAATCGCAATACCATATCTATCTTGGGATTTACCTTTTTCAGCATTCTTCATTTATTTTTCTGAATTTGAGGAATCTCATTCCTTTTCCAAAACATAAATAATGAACCAAATAGGAATTTAAAAATTAATTCGTCTATTTTAATTTAAATGTCATTTTAGAAACCTTCACATATATTAAGACATTAATTAAATTAACTAATTTACTGTTAATTAAATATTCTCTCTTCTTTAGAGAAACTACAACATAGGAAATTAATTACCATTATTGATTACACAAAATGTCATTACTTTGTTATGAGGATAAATAAGGAAAGAAAAATTAAAATTTTGTTCAATGACACTTATTTTGCAACAAAATAAAATTTCTATAATGATAGTTATATTGAAACGGAGAGAGTAGGAATATGATTACTTTATTTATCTACTTTCCTTGGATAATCAAACGATAAAATTTTCTATATCAAATTCTAATATGATTTATTAAGTTATAACATAATTATAATTTTGAAGGGTAAAGTTCAAAGAGAATATACTAAACAATATAAAAAATCACAATTTACCAAAATCGTTTAAATGGGAGGATGACTTAAAATTGTTTTTGAGTTTTGCTGCTCCTATAATACTTATAATGTAGCAAAGTGGCTTGAGGGGAGGAAGAGTTGAAATGTTGTTTAATAATAATAATACAAAGAAATGTTTTCTAAAAATGCCAACCCTGCAAAAGTAATCCTATATTGATTTCCAAGTAGCACGAGAACCCAAAGATTGATGTTGGTGAACTACTTTAAATTAAATAAACTAAACTAATAAAATGCAATTACTTATAGAGATCGATATTAGGAAAACATAAGGCACGTGGCTCCACTAAATTAATTGTTATGTTACTCAATTAACTTATTATTTTAGAGTGTACTTTATTAATCGATCGATATTCAAACATGTCTAATATCATTTTTCAAGATTTCCCAACTATATTTCTATGTTAAACTCAATTTAAAGGAATGAAAAAAAAAACGCATGATATCATAAAGATCATGCAAACTATAGGAATGTATTTTTCTTTCACATGTAATTTATGGTTAGATTATTTAACCTAATTAACTAAGTCATCCTTCGAATTTTCTTAATTAATTTCTATTCAAATTGAATAGTGATTAGTCGTTCAACGCATTAAGCACAATAATCAAACGTTAATTCGTAACACTCATTGAATAACAAAAATAAAAGAACAATATAATATATTAAAGTAGTCACATTGTGGCCTTACAAAGTAAATTTAGCACATATTGAGAAAGAAAATTAAACAAAATTAAAAGAGAAAACATCACTCTACTCAAATAAAGTTTCCAAATTTGAGATTTAAATATTCTTTAAAAAAGTGCAGCATAATGGAACGCTCCAATCTTTTGTCCAAAAGAAATTTTATCTAGGAAAATTTTGTCTAAGGAGGTTAGTATTTAAGCGGTCTACTTGTAACCCTCCAATCTTTCTTGAAAATTTTCTTGGAATAATTTTTGGTACAATACTTAGGGTTTTAAAATATTGAATACTATATTAGTTCTGTAATGGCATCTACTACAAATGTAGTATCAGAGACATCAGTTTCCCCTTCATCATGGTCGAGGATTTTGATGTCCAGTTTGAAATTAGCAATATAAATATTTGATGGTACTGGCCATTTCGGCATATGGCAAAGGGAAGTCTTGGACTCTATTTTTCCAGCAGGGTCTTGATATTGCCATTGCAGAAGAGAAACCGGAAGATGTTGTAGATAAGGATCGAAATATTATGAATCGCTTAGCATGCAGAACAATTCGGTCGTGCCTATCTAGGGAGCAGATGTATGCTTTCAAGAACAAGACTTATGCGCACAAATTGTGGAAGGCATTTGAGGATAAATTTATGAAGAAAAGTGGTCATAATAACCTCCTTATGAAGAAAAGACTATTCCGATTTGATTATCGACAAGGTACAACTATGAATGAACACATCACTATGTTAAATCAATTAGTAGCAGACTTATTGAATTTAGATGTGAAATTTGAGGATGAAGATTTGGCTTTGATGTTATTATCTCTTCCTGATGAATTTGAACATCTGGAAACTACATTATTTCATGGGAAGGAGAATGTGTCATTAGATGATGTGCGTTATGCTTTGTATAGTCATGAATTGAGAAAGCAGGATAAAATGAAAACTAAATCAACGACATCAGAAGAAGCATTGGTGGCAAGAGGTCGCCAGGAAAGCCAGTCAAAGGGGAGGAGAGGGAGGTCCAAGTCAAAAGGTCGCGTCATTGCCAAAGATGAGTGTGCTTTTTGTCATGAGAAAGGGCACTGGAAGAAGGACTGTCCAAAGTTGAAGAAGAAAGGAAGACTTCGTAAGATGCAAATGTTGCATAATGCAATAGTGATGCGTAATCAGAAATTTCTCTTGTGGTTTCACCTTCAACATCACATCCAGATGAATGGATATTGGATTCAGGTTGCACCTATCATATGTGTCCCATTTGGGAATGATTATTTGAATTTCAAGAACTCGATGGCGTGGTTGTCTATATGAGTAATGATAATCCATGTAAAACAGCCGGGATAGGTTCAATCAAGATGCAAAATCATGATGGATCCACCAGAATTTTGAGGATGTGCGGTACTTGCCAAAGTTGAAAAAGAATCTCATCTCATTAGGGGCTTTAGAATTAAAAGGCCTAGTTGTGGCGATGCGAGATGGAGTTCTTAAAGTAACTTCAGGGGGTACTGGTGATGTTGAAAGACATGAGGAAGAACAATCTATATTACTACCAAGGTAGTATAGTGGTGGGGACAGTAGTAGTAGTAACTTCAAGTAGCAAGAAGTATTCCGAAGCAACGAAGCTGTGGCATATGCATTTGAAACATGCTGGTGAAAAATCTTTGCAAATTCTTGCCAAGAAGGGATTGTTGGAAGGTATGAAAACTTGCAAATTAGAATTTTGTGAGCATTGTGTTTTGAGAAAACAACGAAGAGTGAAATTTGGCACTGCAATTCACAATACCAAGGGCATTCTGGATTATGTACACTCAGATGTGTGGGGACCTGCCAAGACTCTATCAATCAGTGGTAGGCATTATTTTGTCACTTTTGTTGACGATTTTTCCAGAAGAGTTTGAGCGTTTACTATGAAAAACAAGAATGATGTGCTTGGAGTTTTTCTTAAATGAAAAGCTGAAGTTGAAAACCATACAAGGAGGAGGATCAAGGTTCTCTGAATAGACAATGCTGGAGAATACAAGAGCGATCAATTCCTGAAGGTATACCAAGATTTTGGCATAAAGCGACACTTCACAGCCAGAAAAACACTGCAGCAGAATGGGGTGTCGGAGAGTATGAACAGGACACTAGTGGAGAAAGTTCGTTGTATGTTGTCTAATGTTGGGTTAGACAGAAAATTTTGGGCTGAGGCAATAACATATGTTAAACATCCATCAATCATTTTTCATCATCTGCTACAGATGGATAAACTCCTTTAGAGGTATAGTTTGAAAAACCTGTAACTGATTATGATACTTTGCGTGTTTTTGGTTCTACTGCATATTATCATGTGAATGAATCAAAGTTGGATCCACGGGCAAAGAAGGCTCTATTTATGGGCTTTAATACTAGAGTTAAAGGATACCGTTTGTGGTGTCTAGAGGAAAAGAAGACGATAATCAGAAAGGATGTTACCTTTAATGAATATGCCACGTTGTATAAGGTAAACTCAGAAGGGGTTGATAGCATTCCGCAACAAGTGGAGTGTATTCTGAAACAGGTGGTGTTTGAACAGACAGTGGTGATCCCAGCAAATATCATCACTAGTGACTCTCTGAGGGCAGAAGAAGAGTTAGATGAGCAAGAGGTTTCGACCCAAGAACCTCTACAACAATCGGAGCCAATTGCCATTAGAAGAACAAGACGAGAGATTCAAAACCTGCTCGTTTTACTGTCATGGTAGCTTAAGCACTTTCAGTTGTTGATGATGTTCCATCCGCCTACCCAAAAGCCATCCGAAGTTCAGAAAGTGGTAGATGGGCAAGTGCAAGGGAAGAAGAAATGCAATCTCTCGCGAAGAACAAGACGTGGAAGCTGACACAACTACCGAAGGGCAAGAAGACTATTGGATGCAAATGGGTATTTGCAAAAAAAGAAGGATTTCCTGTTAAAGAAGATGTTTGTTACATGGTAAGGTTGGTGGTTAAAGGCTACGCTCAGAAGGAGGGAATTGATTATAATGAAGTATTTTCTCCAGTTGTTAAACATTTCTCCATTAGAATTTTGTTGGCCTTGGTAGCGCAATTGAATTTGGAGCTATCTCAACTTGATGTGAAGACCGCGTTCCTGCGCGGTGATTTGAAGGAGGAAATCTATATGACTCAGCCAGATGGATACTAGGTTGCTGGTAAGGAGAATTGGGTTTGTAAACTAAATAAATCATTGTACGGACTTAAACAATCTCCGAGGTAATGGTACAAGCGATTTGATAGGTTTATGAAGGGTCAGAAGTACACAAGGAGCTAATACGATCATTGTATGTATTTACGCAGGCTTCAAGATGGTTCCTACATCTAGTTACTCTTATATGTTGATGATATGCTGATAGCAGCAAAGAGCCAGGTTGAGATTGACAGATTGAAGACTATGTTGAGTAAGGAGTTCGAGATGAAAGATTTGAGAGAAGCCAAGAAGATTTTCGATATGGAGATAAATAGGGACAGAGAGAAAGAGAGAGGCAAGCTTTGGCTGACACAGAAGTAATATTTGAAGAAGGTATTACAATGTTTTGGTATGCATGAAGATACAAAATTTGTAAGTACCCCACTTGCTCCTCATTTGAAACTTAGTAGTCGGTTATCTCCAACAACAGATGAAGAGCGAGAATACATGGCAAGAGTCCTGCATGTAAATGCAGTTGGAAGTTTGATGTATGCAATGGTGTATACGAGACCAGATATTTCACAAGCTGTTAGTATTGTGAGCAGGTACATGCATGATTCGGCCAAGGGTCATTGGTTAGTTGTGAAATAGATTTTACAGTATCTTCAAAATACCGCAGATGTTGGATTAGAATTTGAGTAGGATGAATCACTTGGTGATTGTGTAGTTGGATATTGTGATTTTGATTATGCAGGTGATTTGGATAGGCGACGGTCTACAACTGGCTATTTGCTCACATTAGCAAAAGCACCAGTTAGTTGGAAGTTTACCTTGCAATCAACGGTGGCTTTGTCTACAACAGAGGCAGAGTATATGACGATTACAGAGGATGTGAATGAAGCAATTTGGCTTCATGGGTTGCTTAAAGACTTGGGAGTTGGTAAAAACAACTTGATATTTATTCTGATATTCAGAGTTCTATTCACTTAACAAAGAATCAAGTCTTTCATGCATGTACGAAACACATTGATGTTTACTATCACTTTGTACGGGAAATTCTCGAAGAAGAGGAGATTAATCTCCAAAAGATTCATATGGCGGAGAATTCTTCAGATATGTTGACCAAGGTGGTTACAAGGGCCAAGTTTGAACACTCTTTAGACTTGTTTAGTATCCTGCACCTCGAAGATCGTTTTTATTTTTTGTTTTATTTGAGAAGATTTGTATTTGGTAGGATTTGAAATTAAAGCCAAGGTGGAGATTTGTTGACTTTTTGGCTTTAAATTTGAATCCCACATCGGTAGGTTTGTTTTTGGGAGAGGTTTTGGAGGGTCATAAATTAAACCCTCCTCCTCCTATTAGTTCTATCCTAAGTTGTATACTCTTCTTTCACTATAAATAAAAGCGGGTTACTTGAGTGATACTCGGAGACTAGGCAAAATTTTTACCGAACTCCACTATCAAATTATTTTCGGGCATGTTCTTTCCTCATATCTTTTATTTCATATTTATTTATTGTTATTATTTTTCGTTTATAATATTCAATATTATTTGTCTTGTATATTAGTAGTGTTTTGTCTTTTTCAATTCATTAGAAGTTTATTTTACAAGGAATTATTACCTAGAATTCCCAACATATTACCGGAGCAATTTGGAGCGGTCAGGTCAGTCATACTCTATTCGGGCACTGCCTCATCAAGCTATGGCTTATCGGGCTCAGACTCAATTGGATCTACATTGTCTGCAACTGCATCCCTAAAGAACGCCCTCTATAAATACAACGAATATGAATAATATTATTAATCTTATATTTATTTATCACAATACACTACACCATTTCTCATGTTATAACATTTCTAAAATAAGAATAATATACATTACTAACAACATATTACGTTATACCAAGAGATCAGACTTACTAATTACAACTATACATGTTAATCCACAATTAATATATATTATATTAAATGAAACGTAATACATATTTCTCCCACATATTGCAAATAATAATGTATAATATAGTTACGAATTACTAGAACTAATACAAATGAATTTATTGATTCACAATAAACTAATATGTACAGCTAATTAATAGTTAGTATGTGCAATTATATTAGAAATTCTTAATATAATAAATCATTCTAATAATCACTATAAATAAGTAATTAGTATCTATTAATAATTACTAATTTGTAATAATTAAATTGTTACGAGTAAATATACATAATTTAATAACAACTCCAAAACAAATCAACTACTAAATTATATATGTGATACCCCTATATGGATCCCACATGGGATAACTACAAAAATTATGTTCTGTATATGAGCATGAGTCTAAATATCCATAGTCAATTTAAGATATTCATTTTGACATAGTGAAGATGGTTGTCAAGTAGTTGGTTGTGAGTGCTACCTGGCTTATGAGTATTGCGCTCGGGCCTGCGGGTACGGGGCATGACAATATATGTTTTCCTAATTCAACGTAACCATTACTACTAATATTTTATATAATTTAATTATATATTAAGAATATGACCAATTATCTACTAACTGCTTAGTAATTAACACTGAATTATATAAATTTACTGATAATGTATAGAATTTAATTAGAAATTTTGAACATAATTAATTTTATATTAACTACTCGATAACAAAGCTTATAAAATATATAATATAATAATTCAACCTACTAATTAAAACTCAACAATGAATACTACAATACTTCATGTACTAATTACTCTACATTATTTCATATGCTATTATTTAACTTTTTTACTTTATTACCAATTATCTTTAATTCAAATGATTTTCACTAATGTATTGTCATTTTACCACTTACTTATAATAATGTAATATTAATGTAATAATTATAATAAAAATACTATAATACCTTCATAATTCAAGTCAAATGATGCAAAAACTAATAACACCAATGTTATGTTACCCTAATAATAAATGCTAATATCAACTTCTATGCCTCATGCTTGTTGTACTTATTATGGAAAACGTGAACATAAAGCCAGTAGATGCTATCTCAAAAGAAATGTGCAAAATGGTGTTAAAAATATTTGGAGAGTAAAGGAAATCATCGTTAACCCCCCATGGACCCAAGAAAGTGTGGATACTAAAAGTCACCTCTTCTCATTTGGTGTAAATATACTTCCCTCCAAGATCAAGTGCCATTAAGTGGTTTCTTGATAGTGGTTGTTCAAGGAACATGGCGGAAAATGCCTCAATTATAAGTGAGTTTCAAGCCACAAATGAAGGCTTTGTTACCTTTTGGAGATAAGAAGAAAGAAAGAATCCTTGGAGTAGGTAATGTTGTTGAAGGTTCTTCCCCTCTTATCAAACAAGTACAACTTATTGATGGTTTGAAATATAATTTGCTTAGTATTAGTCAATTAGATGACAATGGTTATAAGGTTGAATATAAAAGTGACACTTGTACTATTCTTGATGGTGTTAGTGGTAGAACTATTTTTGTTGCAAACCGTGTTGGTAATGTATACGTGTTCTATCTCGATGAACTTGTTGTCAATGATGTTAAATGTCTTGCTGTTTATGATAATGATGGTTATTTATTGCATAGGAGACTTGGTCATGTTAACATGGATTTTTTGAACAAACTTGCTTCTTAAGAACTTGTTAGAGGTTTAGTAAAATTGTTTTGAGAAAAATCATCTCTGTGATACTTGCCAATATGAAAAAAATAAAAATCTTTCAAACCTAAGAAATTGATTTCTACTTAAAAAACCCTTGAACTTATTCACATGAATTTAGTTGGATCTATAAGGACTAGTAGTTTTGTTGTTAAGAACTATGCTTATGTGATAGTTGGTGATTTTTAAGATTCACTTGGGTATTCTTTCTTGCTCAATAAGATGATACTTTTCAAGAGTTTGTAAAGCTTTTCAAAAAGGTTCAAACCTCCCTTTAATGCAAATTGTTTTCTATTAGAAGTGATAATGGGATATAATTTTACAATCAAGATATTACAAAGCTTTGTTATTAAAATGGGATTTCTCATAATTTCTTGACTGCCAAAACCACCTCAACAAAATGGTATTGTTGAAAGGAAAAATCACACTTTACAAGAAATAGCTAGGTCTATGCTTTGTAAAAATTTTCTACCAAAATATTTTTGAGACGAAGCTGTAAACATCGGTTGCTATGTGATGAACTGAGTTCTTTTGAGATCACTTTTGAGAAAAACTCCTTTTAAAATTCTTTTTGGTAGAACTCCCTCTATAGCTTGCTTACTTTAAAGTATTTGGTCGTAAGTGTTTTATCTCGAATACTCATGATAATCTAGAGAAATTTGTAGAAAATCAGATAAAGGTATTTTCCTCAATTACTCTTTTAATAAAAAGACATATAGAGTTTATAATAAAAGAACCTTATTTGTTGAAGAATCTATTCATGTGAACTTTGATGAATCTACCTTTTATCTGGAAAGAAGAGATAAAGATGATGCACGTACTTCATTGAATGGTGATTGAGCTCATCTTCAAGTACCAACTATGGAAGATCATGCTTATGAAGAAGAAATGATGGAAGAAGAAATGATGGAAGAAGAACAAGAAAGTCAATCTGGTGGTAACGGAGAGCTTTCGAAAGACTTAAGATACGCTAAAGGCCATCGTAAGGCACAAATCATTGGTGATGTCTCCCAAGGAATTAAAACAACGCGGTATTTTAACGATTATTTTATTCTTTTATTTCATATTGAGCCCAAAAAAATTGATGATGCCTTGTGTGCTAATTTTTGGATTGTTGCTATGCAAGAGGAATTAAATCAATTTGAAAGAAATAAAATTTTGAACCTTGTCCCTAGACCTCATGATCACTCAGTTATTGGTACAAAATGGTTTTTTGGAAACAAATTGAATCAATCATGAAAAGAGAATTGATTATGGTAAGACTTTTGCTCTGGTGGCTAGGTTTGAGTCCATAAGAATGCTTTTGGCATTTGCTTACTTTAAAGGTTTTAAATTCTTTCATTTTGAAAGTGCTTTTGTAAATGGTTTTATTGAATAAGAAGTTTATGTGGAACAACCTCCTGATTTTTCTCTTGAAAAGTTTCTAAATGATGTTTATAAACTTTTAAATCTTTATATGGTTTGAAGCTAACCCCGTACTTGGTATGAAAGGCTTAGTGGAATTCTACATTCAAAAGGATTTTCAAGAGGGATGGTTGACTCAATTCTTTTTATCAAAACTTCTTGCAACAATGATATCTTGATTGTGCAAATTTATGTTGATGACATTATCTTTGCTGCACCTAGCATCTCTGAAATACCTAAGAGGGGATGAATTAGGTTTTGGCCAATTTTCAAAAAAATTTCTTTAGAAAAATCCCCTTTAAAAGTTTGCAACCTCCATATATTTATGAGCTTGAAATAGATCGTTCTAGAGAGAAAGAGAACCACAAGGCAATTAAAGATAGCACAAATAAGTGAAAGCAATAAATAACAAGAGAAGTACACAATAATTTATAATGATTTGTTCTCACTAAGATCTACAACCACTATCTTGAGTCCACACTCAAGGATTTCAACTAATTCACTGAATACTTAAGTCAAACAATTACATAAGAGATCATCCTCAAAGGATTTTACACCAATAACTTTCTTTTCAATCGAACAAACAAAGTTCACCTCACCAAGGGGTTTTTTGTCCTTAAGAAAAACTTGAATAACAAAATAAGAGAAAAGAGATAGAAAAATGTTACCTAAGAAGTTGGTAAATAATAAACAATTCTAGTACCACTTTACTTTTTCTTTGGAATTTCAAAATAATCACATGAAGCACATGAACATGAAAATATTTGTTTAAATTTTGAATATCTCTAGAGTGTAGTATGTAAAAGTTAATCAAAGTTCAAAAAGGTTATAAAAAATCTAAAGTTTAAGCCTTTTATATGACTCAAATTTTCAAAATACAATGTTAAAAAATAACTAGTAACAGTGTCATTAAGTTGATCAAGTGCTTGCTGTGTTTAAATCGGTCATATGAACTTCTCTGTTCAGTATGCTAAACAAGTCAATTCAATTGAGACCTCTGCATCTGAAATAATCATTCAAATTTCTCTGATTATAACTCACTATAATCTTACTTTCTAGTGTTTTTCAGCAAAATCTTCATCTTTGGCATTTGCATCTCTATTGATCTTCATAGATCGGTATCTTATACTCCATTTCTTTAAGTTTTTTCTTTACTTAGTTTAGATCTAAGCCCTCACTTGGCTCTTTATTTTCTTTATAAACGATTTCTAAGGCCATTGATATACCTAAAGTTTTGTAAAACAACATTGTTGAACGGATGAGACGAAGTTAAATTTTTGAAGAGATTAGTTCTCAAGGATGGAAATGAAGGTACTAGGAGGAAGATTGTAGTGTATTTTATTCTGTTTCTTTTTGTTGTATCTTGCTCTCACCTAAGTTGATGAAGTGTATTGTTTTCTCTATTACTATAGATTTTTAACATATTTTTGCAATATTTTCTATTTCTATAATAATAAAATATTTTAATTAGCAAGAAAAACCCTTCATATAGTAAAGTGAGAAAAGAAACTTAAGATAGATTATATTATATGGACTTAATTTTCATTTCAATACGAAAAAGATAAAAAAATGCTTTATTCAAGACTGACATTAGTTGCCACTCGATGCAAAAATAAAAAAAATGCTTTATTCAAGACTGAATTAGATGCCACTTGAATTTCATGTTTCGGGCAAATGTCATTTCCCCTTGAAGTTGACTTCTATTGTTTTTTGTTTTAATAAAAAATTAACTACCCTCCAAAAGTAGGGTCGTTGATGAAGTAGAAAAGATATGTACAACTGAATTGTTTTTACATATTCAAAAGTTCAATTTGTCCAATGGAAGTTGGGTTCTTGATTTCTCGCTTCTAAACAATCCTTTTAAAAAACAATTTGGTAGAACAAGTCCACTCCAGTGTGTTTGGGTTGTCACTCAATCCTTTTTAAAATTTTCAGATATTTATTCGTTATAATATTGGACGTAAATTTGTTTTCTTATTCTTGAAATTACTATACATGATACGGCCAAAGCTATGCCCTATTCGCTGATGAATGAAAATCGAAATGAGACTCTTAGTGATTTAAAGGGTAATGGAGGCAATTCTATTTCCTAAAGAAGAAAATCAATAGAGGAATTGCTGATTTTAATATGGGGAAAGTTTGGTCCTTATTGAAATGGACTTAAGCGTGGAACCTCGATGATTAGTTGGGAAAAGTCTGGTCCTTAGTGACCTCAATTTGTTTAATACAACGTGAATGTAGCCTAATTATTTCTTGTGACCTCACTTTTCGAGACATTTTTTTTTTAAAAAAACTGAAGACATTGGTAACACCTTCATTTGCGTGGAAACTCGTTCAATGATACTGGCAAAATATGCCGCACAAACGCCAGAGAATACGAAAATACTAGTTTAGTCTCTTGTATTACGTGCGAAAATATTTATTAGTGATCTCGTTTATTTTTTAATTTTTTGTTATTTTAAAATTTAGATAGTAATATAAAATAAATTTAAACAAATAATATATAAGATAATTTATAGAAATAGAAAAATATAACTGAAACTTCAAATTAATACGTGCTTTGTCATCACACAAATGAAAGTTTCTGAATAAGAAATAAAAGTGAATTGTACAAAAGTTTTTCTTCCTGAATATTATATTTGATCTAGGTTAAATCAGAGTAAAACACTATAAATATGACATCTTGACCAGTAGAGTAACAAACAATGTTCTAAGTATCGAAGTGGTCATTTAGGTCCTTAACAAGAAATGTGCATACCATAAGAATGAATAAAAAATATTAGTTTGACTATGATCTATCTTGATGTAGCTTTCCAGAGCAATTACTTTAATTAAAATAGATGAGTAATTAAACATTGAACATTGTGCAAGTAGAAATATTAGAGGAAAGAATAGTAAAACATTGAGTCTCTCTTAAACTCTGCCTCTGATGACTTCAGTTTTTAATTGTGTTGAAAGTTAAATTTATAAAACAAAACTCAATTTGCCAACTCTCTATCTTTGTTCGCATGCTGCTAATGTCCTCAACAAGAGTTGTTCCACAAACATCAACTATAAGGAGGAACATCGAATTAATATACTACAATAAAGGATTAATATAACTCAAAGAACAGACTCATAAATTCTGTATTGAGTTTAGAAGTGATGCATACAAACCTATAACAAACCGATAATCATAACCTTGCATTAAATGATAAAATTCTAAATAAAATTTTATCATGTATTTGCTATTATATAATTAAAATTAAAAGAAAGAATATCCAACATGAATGTAGTTTCAAGGTTTTCAATTCAGCAAACCAGCTCAAAGCAATGCAGAAAAGATATGTCAGTCAAAATGATATTTCAATTACAGCTATAGTATGAGACAGACACTATAAGAATAGGGAAGAAAAGGGATTGAGCAGCAAGAAAGGGAAAAGAGAAGGCTTTTTGGAATGCTCTAGTTGACAAGGAAGAAAATGTGGAATTTGCTCTGGATAAACAACGAATCTAGACAATCAGTTTTCTTTTAAAGAAAAAAGGAAAAATGGGATAGTCAAGATTGATGCTAACAAAAAAAAAAAAAAATCTTCCTTGAATGCATAATGACGTGCATTACCAATGTTGTATGAATTTACATAATGCATTTTCTTGTAAAATTAAATCTCAACCATCAAATGCAGTGAAAAATAAAAAAGGAAGAGTATTGCTATAAGCGATATGAAGGTAGGTCTATAAAAGCATTATACGCAACATGATAAGAAGTCCATATGAACACGATACTATAATGCATCGATTTAATAATGTTAGTCCTAAGAGAAAATTATGTTGTTTTGAGTTATGACTAAAAGACCTAAGAGCGGGGGATGAATTAGGTCTTTGGCTAATTATCAAAATCTTTTCCCTATTTGCAAATCCTTTGCCTTAATAAAAGCTCTTCTTTAAATCTACAAACTTCAAGTTTATATATGATTTGATGGTTAAGAGAAGATCATCAAACAATTAGACCACAACCAATCAATCAACAACTATGAACAAATAATAATAACACAACCATGTAAACAAGTAAAGCTATAAGGAAATGAACACACGATTTATAGTGGTTCAATCTCTCCAAGATCTACATCCACTACCTTGAGTCCACACTCAAGGATTTCAACCAATCCAATATATGCTCAATTTAGGCAATTACACAAGAGGCTCACCCAACAAGGGTTTTACACCAACAACCTCTTTTGCAATCCTACAAACAAGGCTCACCATTCCACAAGGGTTTTATATCTAAAGACAACCTAAAGACCAATCTAATCCAAGGCTCACCCACTCACGAGTTTTACACTACAACCTTGATTAATCTGGTCTATGGCTCACCCTTACCAAAAGAATTTTACGTCACAAGATAACCTTTTATTGAGCAAGTAGAAAACAAAATAAAATGAAGAATGGATGTTACCAACACTTCTTGGTGGATGAATATAATTGCTAGCACCACTTCACTTCTTGCCTTTGGAATCTTGAATTTTAACCTTTGAACACAAGGCAATTTGAGAGCATTTCAAATAATTTTGATGTAAAACAAGTTAGAGCTTCAAGGATTTCATAAGTTCAAAAGTTCTTTCAAAAATTTGGAGTTTGTGGCTTTTATAGATTTTGAAAAACAGTTAAACCGGTCATAAAACAGCTAGTAATGGCTAGTTTCAAAAAATTCGGACGACCGAAATTTTTCTTGTGCACCCAAACTTTTTTCTGGAAAGTATTGTTTACGTGACCAGTGTTACTGTTCACTGGTACTATTTAAAATTTGGACTATCGAATTTTTCAAGGTGCGCGTCTGAACGTACGTCCAAATTTCTCTGAAAAAATAGTTGGTACTGTTCACTTGAACAATAGTTACTGTTCACGTGAACAATGTTATTGTTCACAGTGCAGGGAAAATTCGGACGACCGAATTTTCATCCTGCGTCCAAACTTACTTCCTAACTTGCATCCGAATTTTCAAACTTTGTCAAAACATATTCAAATCAATTCAAACAAGTTGGAAAACATTCTAGCCTCAAAGATAAGTCATTAAAGATCTTTTATCTGCAAAAAACCATTTATGAAAACTTGATAATTTAGGTAAGTTCAAAACCATTGCAACCATTTAAATCAAGTTTTGTGCTCTCAATTGCAACTCATAGATTCCAAGGCTTAAGAGTGTAGGGTTTACAAAGTTTACCTATTAAGCACATGTAACATACACTTCATGTCTTCAAAGCCTTCAATCATCTTGAACAAACTCTTCAATCTTCAATCACTTTTGACATATTGGAGTTGTTCTTGCATTTTAGCTTCAAGGCAATGAGACTTCATACTTCTTAATCCAACAATCCTATCACACAAATGACATAAATATTAGTCCTTATCAATGTTTGTCATTAATCAAAACTTAATCATAACCTCATGATTTGCCCTTAGGGCTAACAATGACAAACATTGATCATTGCATAGTCCTAAGAGAATATGGTTGATTACTTTGATATGGACTAATGTGGTTGATTATTATGTGATAGGATTGTTGGATTGAGAAGTAAACAAGTCTCATTGCCTTAAAGCTACAATGCAAGAACAACTCAAATATGTCCAAGAGGTAGAAGAGTTTGTTCAAGGTGATTGAAGGCTTTGAAGACCTTAGTGTAGGTTTACTATACATTATAGCTATATCTTTGTAAACCTTGCACACTTTTGTCTTTGGAATCTAAAAGTTTTTCAAAAGAGCTTCAAACTTGTTTTTAAATCCCAAGTGTTCTACCTTACAAATGTTTTAACCAAGTTCTCAATAACGGCCTTTAGATTAAAAGACTTTTAAATGATCTATCTCATAGTTCAAAAGTGTTTTCGAACTTACTGAGGTTGATTTCAAGTCATTTTAAACTAAGTTTGAAAAATCATCATGAAAGGTGAATTTTCAGAGAAATTTGGACAACCAATTCGGACGAGGGTGTCCAAATTTGGCAGACCGAATTTGTGCTATAGTGAAAATTCCAGAGAAATTCGGATGACAAATTCAGATGCAGGAGTCCAAATTCGGTAGATCAAATTTTATTGTTACTATCAATTATTTGAATGTTGCAATTGATTTTCAAATCTTATAAAAGACATAAAATTTAGATTTTGAATTAGTTTTTGAACTTTAAAGATTCTTAACTCTTCCCAATCATTATCTATCAACAAAAACTCTCTTTTGTCTTGTGCTCAAAAGTTCAAAGTCAAGATTCCTTAGACAAAAGGTGAAGGTGTACTAATTTGTCATCATCTACCAAATTGATGGTAGCCTTCTTATCTCAAACTTCATCTACTTGTTGTTTTCAAGGTTATCTTGTTGATATAAAATCCTTGTATTAGGGTGAACCTTGATCATTTGCATTTGAGAAGTGGTTGTGGTGTAAAATCCTTGAAGGGTGAGCCTCTATTGTAGAACTTGATCAACTTGAAATTATAGTTGAGATTGATTGAAATCTTGTGTGATTGAACCACTATAAATCACTTGTGTCGTCTCTTACTCCCTAATTTCTTTAAATTTGAATGTTATTGTGTTTACTTGCATATTTTGTGAAGTATTTGAAAGACATATGAGGGGGCTGAATTAGGTCTTTAGCTAATTTTTTGAAATTTTTTTCTGTTTTATGAACTTGGTTTGGAAAAATTATATTCAATTGCTTCAATGAGAATGTGATAAACACAATAACAAAGTAATAAACAATGAAGAGTAAAGAACGCAAGCAATTTATAGTGGTTCGATTTCTTCAAGATCTACATTCACTACCTTGAGTCGACCAATCCACTATATGCTCAAATTCAATCAATTATACAAGAGGCTCACCCTACAAGGATTTTACACCAACAATCTCTTTTATAATGCTACAAACAAGGTTCACCCTACCACAAGGATTTTATATCTAAAAATAATCTTGAATCAACGCCTCAAGGATCACCCTTACCAAAAGGATTTTATGTTACAAGATAACCTTGTATTGAGCAAGTAGATAACAATATTAAATAGAGATTGGATAAGATATTACCACTTCTTGGTAGATGATTACACAAGTTAGCACCACTTCACCTTGTTATCTTTGGAATCTTGAATGATCACATGAAAGCACAAGACAAAAGAGAGCTCTAAAGATTTCAAATGATTTTGGATTATTAGGAATTTTCAAGTATTCAAAAGTTATAAAAAATCTGGAGTTTATGGCTTTTATAGATTTTGAAAATTAGATACAATAATCATAAAACGGCTAGTAATGGCTAGTTTCTGAGGAGTTCGGACAACCGAACTTGATCCTCTGCGTCTGAACTGTCGTCCAAACATTACTGTGACATGCTGTCTATTAAAGTTCGGACGACTGAACTTTGCCCCTTGCATCTGAACTTGCGTCTGAATTTCTCTGAAAAATAGTAATCATGTCAAAACATTTGAAAATCAACCTCAATAATTTTGAAATCATTTTGTACTAAAAGATAAGTCATATAAAATCTTTTGAACTCAAAGATCGTTACCAAAGCACTTGATCATTCAAAGTTTACTCAAAGCCATTTAAGATTCAAAAAACAAGTTTTGTGCTCTCTTAGGCATTCAATAGATTCCAAGAACAAGAAGTGTAGGGTTTTTAAGAATATGCCTATTAAGCAAGTGTAAATCTACACTAGAGTCTTCAAAGGCTTCAATCCATAGGACATGCTCTATATTCTTGATCCTTGAGGACGCTAGAGTTGTCCTTAGCACTTTTAGCTCCAAGGCAATGAGAACTCTTTGCTTCTTAATCCAAAAATCCTTTCACACAAATAGCATATGAATTAGTTATTATCAGTGTTTGTCACTAATCAAAACTAATAAAAAAACTACATGATTTGTCCTTAGGGCTAATAATCTCCCCATTTTTGATGATGACAAACTTTGATGCAAAATGTGATGGATTTAAACAATAATAAATAATAACCAATTTAGCACTTTGACATTTGAATGGCTCAATATGAGCCTATGGCCCAGCCAACCTCCATTTACCTCCTTCCTTCCAACAACTAGGATAGAAGATATAGCATTTAAGCATTAAGAAAGCTTCTAAGAGAGGTTTTAAAGGTCAAAAAAGATTAAAATTCTCCCACTTAGATTGTGCTCATTTTTCAACTAGTTTGGACTTGAGATGTTGTGGATC
The DNA here is from genome assembly GCA_030512225.1 of Rauvolfia tetraphylla. Taxonomy (NCBI): domain Eukaryota; kingdom Viridiplantae; phylum Streptophyta; class Magnoliopsida; order Gentianales; family Apocynaceae; genus Rauvolfia; species Rauvolfia tetraphylla. Next base: position 4,622,514 of record JAJQKT010000024.1, on the reverse strand, counting down.
CAAATATTGAATATTCAAGTCCGAACTACAAAATATGTGAGATGAAGGCTGCAATTTTTGAAAATAAGCTTTCCTAAGGTTGTTCAAATTGATAGGAAAGATTGAGATAGTTTTCAAACAATTTGAACAATAGAAAAATAGTTTTTGGCAAGAAAGTTTGGATGAATCCGAATTTTTGTTCTGCATCCGAACTTTTGGTAGCAAGTTTGAAAAGGTGATTTTTCATTTTCAAATGAACTATAGAAGTACTCAAATATGTATAGTCACAATGGCACTCAATTTAGCTTTGAAAAAAAATACAAAACTCATACATTCAATTGTTTTCATGAAGTAACCTAAAGTCATAGGTTAAGTCAAGAACCAAGATCAATACTTCACACATTCATATTTTACACAAAACCCATATCACAGTCTGATCAAACACATATCACATTTTGATCTTCTTTCTCCCCCTTTTGTCATCACTCAAAGATTGGGTTAATGAAAATGAGACAATATATATCACATGCTCAAGTCAAATAATTAACATCTCAACAACAATAAGCATCATGTAACAGTTTAACAACAATAAGCAACATGTAGTATCTCAATAACAATAAATCAACTTCTTCTCCCCCCTTTTTTTGCAGCAATTAAACTTGGGGTGATTAAAATATCATTAACTAAAGAAGCACTCAACACTAATGTTTCATCATTGAGTTTCACAAAAATATTACAGAGATTAAAGAAAATTAGTAAAATTATATAAGCCATACTAAAACAATTATGAAGTACAAAAATTAAAAAAATAGAGAAATTGCATAAACCAAGCTAGAAATAGTTCATAAGTTATATGAAGCACATCAAAGTAAATAAAATTAAAGGAACCTCAATATTCTCATCCATGTCAAGTATCATAAAGTCAATAGGAAATATGAATTTTCACTTTAACAAGCACATCTTCAACAATACCCCTAGGATGTCTAACTGAACCATCTGCATATTGAATATTCATCCTAGTAGGTTTTGGTTCACCTAGGCCTAATTGTTTGAAAACATTAAATGGCAACAAGTTAATGCTAGCACCTAGGTTAGCCATTGATTTATCAAAAGAAAGACTACCAATAGTACTAGGAATAGTAAAACTCTCTGGATCTTTTAGCTTTTGAGGTAGCCTTCCCACACTCAATGTTACCGTTGAAAGCTCTCGAAGCCTCTTCTTTTCAAAAGGACATCTTTGAGGAACTTAGCATATCTCGACATCTACGAAAGAATTTCAAAAAAGGGTAAATTAATGTGAAATTATTTGAATAGTTCAAGAAATTTACCGAGTTACTCATCTGTTCTATCCTTTAGAAGTGCAGCAGGGTATGGAATTCTAGGCTTATACTCCGAAACTGCCTTCTTCTTATGCTCTTTCTTTTTCTCAAGAATTGTTTCTTCAACTAGATTTCCACCTCCCATGCCTTGGAACTTCACTTTGCATTCCAAAATGTTCAATTTATTTTCACTCCCCAAAGTTGCCATATTCACATGCTCTGTCAGATTGGTCTCTATATTGCTAGGTAGACTTCTCATTTGTCTTTCCAAGATGAGTTTTCCCAATTGGCCTATTGGATTCTCCAAGTTATGAATGGAGGCCTTTTGGTTCCTTAGAGCTGCTTCAATACCTTGAAAGTGTGTCCCTTGAGTTTGAAACTGATTTTTGGTAGCCTCTACGAACTTTATCATTTAATCTTCGAGGCTAGACTTCACCGGTAGTTGAGGAGGCTGAGGAGATTGATGTTGGTAAGGAAGAGATGCTTGGGGTAGGGACCTTGCTGAAGCTTGGAAGCCACGATGAAGTATCGGTCTTTGTTGCCCTTGAATATTCCATGAGAAATTTGGATGATTTTGCCACCCCATATTATAAGTATTTCTATACGGACTATTGGGTTGCCTTCCTCCTCCAAGATAATCCACATGCTCCAATGATGATGTATTAGAAGCTCTAATGATTTGGCATTCATGATTTGGATGACCACCTCTACAAAAGTCACAAGCCATCATCACTTGGGAGGTTGGAGATAACAGACCCAAGCTCTTGATCTTCTTGTTTAAAGCATCAAACTTAGCCTCCAAAGTCATCATCATGTCTACACTGTGTACTCTACTAGTCTTGGCTTTCAGTCTAGGATTCCCTCATTAGTAGTTGTTCATGGCAATATTTTCAATGAGGTCTTATAACTCTTCCAGTGTCTTCAAACTTGCAGTCAATCCTAAAGAAGCATCAATGAGTTGCTTGGAAGGGGAGTTTACTCCACTATGGAATGTCAGCATTTGAAGCCCCAAATCTAGATCATGATGTGGGCATTTTCTCCAAAGCTCCTTCCATCTCTCCCAAGAATCATATAAGCTGTCACTCTCCATTTGTTGAAATGAAAAGATGACATTTCTTAGCTTCACCGTCGTTGCTGGAGGGAAGTATTTAGCAAGAAAATTCTCTCCAAGATCATTCTATGTAGTAATGGAGCCCAGTGGAAGTGATTTCAACCATGACTTGGCTCGATTCCTTAACGAAAATGGAAATAGCTGAAGGCTGATGGCATCTTCGGAAGCCCCATTAATCTTGAAAGTGTCACATATCTCCAAAAAGTTAGTAATATGAGCATTCGAGTCTTCGTCTGATAAACCATCAAATTGCACCAATTGTTGAACCATTTGGATAATATTCGACTTGATCTCAAAATTGTTGGCTTCAACTCTTGGTCGGGCAATTCTTGACTCTGTTCCTAACAAAGAAGGTCGTGCATAGTCTCTCATTGTCCTTTGCCTTGCATTTCCGTATACATTTCCGTTACCATCATTTACATTATGCGTCATATTGTTCACTTGTTAAAGATTTCCACCTTCAATTTCAACTCCTTCGAGTATTACTTCAAGATTTATACCTCATGGATCCTAATGGAAAATTTGCTCAACCTCAAAATTAAGTTGAACCAATTCCTCTGGTTTACTCAGGGTCATAAACCAAAAAGGTCACACATTCACCACAAACATAAATAAAAGTTCAACCCAAAGAATTCTCACCGAAACATAACAAACTCACAAAAACACAAGCTAAACACTACAATTCACCAATGACTAATGAAATCAAAAATAACAAACTAAATGCTTACACAAGTAACAAGTAAAATGACTAAATCAGTAGAGTTTAAGTTTACCTAATATTGACCAATTTATTCCCCAGCAACGGCACCAAAAACTTCTTGCTTGTTTTCTTTTCCCTTATACTCTATTCTATCACAATCTTCAACTATTTGCACACAAACACAAGGCAAGTGCACCTATCTTTATGATTCGTATAATGACAACTACTTCAAATGTCGTATCCTCAGGGATGGTCAAACATCATTACTCACTTTTCGCTCTATTGTTTAGCCTATCAAATTTGCTTGTGGAGATGATAGAAATAAACTACTAAGAATAATACTGCTTGATAGAGAAAATTCAATTGAGAAAAAATAATACTTAAATGAAAAATCCCCCTATCATTACCTATGTGATAGAAAAATATCTTGCTTGATTATCTACTCCTTATGTTTGGTGAAATTCCTATATTATGGCTCAATCTATCTCTAGATGAGAGTCCTCTACCTATACATTAATTAGTTGAAATCTCTTTCTAACTAATTTAACTTAAAAATGCGCTCTAATTACCAAGAAGATATTGAGGCCCCCATCTCTAGTCACCTAAATCATCCCCATTGTTGAAAAAGCCAATTCATGAATCAACCAACAATCAAGTTCATTCAAGCAATCAAATCCACAAACAATACATAAGAAATTGGAGCTCAATCAACCAAGAAAATGAACTCATTCACATAGATAACAACTAGGATTCATAGCCATCCAATTATTCAAATGTTTAGCTCATCATCATATTACAAATCAAAGAATATTAAACAACAAAGAAAGAGAAAGAATTGTTCATTCTCATGTCTTCAAATCTTCTCTTCTTCAAAGCTTGAAGTTCTTCAACTTGGTTGTGAAATTTTGTGTTCTTGAGCTTGAATATCCAAGATTGATCTTTCTTCTTCAATGATTCTACCTCCTCTCTTGATTTTTCTTGCAAAGAATGAGGATTTGGGATGGGATTCTTCTCACAAAACTCTCCCCTTTTCAGCCTCCTTCAAGCCCTACCTGCCTCCCCCCTTTTCAAATGCATATATATACTTCCCAAAAAGACAAAAAATGCATAAAATGTTGTTTCAGTCCAAACGGTGCCACTTGGACTGGACCAAGCGGTGCCGCTTCAGACCAGTTTTGCTATAGTAATCTGTTCTGGGACTTTGACATTTGTTTGAATTCTAGGTAAATTCATAGCATAAAATCGGACGATATAGGTCTTTGTAATAATTTTTAGTGATTTATTTCAAATTTCCTTTGTAATAGAGCTTTATTTATTTAAGTATTTAAATTTGTATTTTAATGTGTTAGATGGCTCTTATTCCTTATTATGACTCTAAAAGTACCATCGAGCATATTTATCCCATTGATAGTTGAACTATACACACTATACTTAAAAGTGAGAGATATTTCTCTTATTTGAACATAGGAGAAACAAATATTTGTACTATAAATGGTAGTACAAAACTGATTTAAGGCTCCCGAAGAGCTAGTATTTTACTGCTTAGAGGCACAATAATTGCCATCAATAAGGTATTATTTTCCTCAAAATCTCAAAGAAATTCATTGAGTTCTAATGATATCCACCAAAATGGATATCACACCGAAACAATGAAGGAAAATAATTTTTACTATCTCTGTATTACTCAAATTGTCTCCAGAGAGAATCGATCTTAGAGAAGTTACCATTTTTTTCTTCCAGCCTATATTACACAAAAAATTATTACTGTTGCTGTGCATACTAATATTGTTACATTTGGTATTTGGCATGACCGCTTAGGTCATCTAGAATCAATTATGATGCAAAAAATAGTTAAGAATACACATGGTCACCCATTGAAAGTCAAAGGGTGTTGAATAAATATTCATGTTTTGTTTGTTCTCAAGAGAAATTGGTTATTAGACCATCACAAGTAAAGGTGGGAGTTGAATCTCCCATATTTCTATAACGAATTCATGTTTATATATGTGGACCTATTCACCTACCATGTGGGCAGTTTAGGTATTTTATAGTTGTTAGCCCTAAGGGAAAATCATGTAATTTTGATTAATGACAAATATTGATGATGACTAATATGCTTGTATGTTGTGTGATAGATTTTGTGAACTAAAAAGTATGAAGTCTCATTGCTTTGAAGCCAAAGTGCAAGAACAACTTCAGTAAAGCAAAGTGATTGAAGCTTGAAGAAGGTTGTTCTTAGATGATCTAAAGTCATTGAAGACTTGAAGTGTAGAGTGTATATACTTAGTAGGTAAATCTCTATGTAAACTCTACACTTATATGTCTTAGTTATCATTGAATGCATAAGAGAGCATAAAATGAGTCTTATGATCTTAAAAGGCTTTGAATGAACTTTTTGATGAATGTGGTGTTGTGTCCTAAAAATATTTTTTAAAGTAAACTTTATATGATCAAAGGAATTTGATTTTTGGTTTTCAAACTTATATGTCTAAATAAGTTTTCTATACATGTCAAATGTTTTTCAAACTTATTGAAGTTAAATCTCAAATGATTTTACAAAGTTTGAATATGCTTCCAAAAAAAATGGTCGTCCGAATTTTGTAGCAAAAGTTTGCTACTGTTCTTCTAGAGAAATTCGGAAGAAGATTCGGACGCATGAAGAAAAATTTGGTCATCCGAATTTTGGCCTTCATCATGGTCACTGTTTTTCTAGAGAAATTCAGAAGAAGATTCGGACGCAGCAGGCAGAATTCGGTCGTCCGAATTTCCTAAAAATAGTCGTTAACTAGCCGTTTTATAGCCGGTAAAACTGATTTTCAAATTCTATAAAAGCTATAAACGTGTAATCTTTTGTAAGTTTTGAACTCTTGAAAACTCTAAGCATTCAAAAGCCTTTAGCAAACATTTCTTAAGCTCTCTTATGTCTTGTGCATTCAATTGATCAATCCAAAGACATCAAAGTGTGAAGGTGCAACTTTGTGTAATATCTACCAACAAGTGGTAACATCTACACACTCTCCTTTATTTATCAAATTGTGTTGTTCTACTAGCTCTTGCAAGGTTATCTTGATAATATAAAACCCTTTACATAAGGGTGATCCTTGAAGTTATGATTCAAGGTTGTTTGAGATACAAAACCATTGTGTTTGGTGAGCCTTGTATTGTAAAAGTTATTAGAAGAAGTTGTGAGTGTAAAACCATAGTGTGGTGAGCCTCTCTTGAAATTTGTAAACCTGGCAAATAGTAAATTGTTTAAAATCCTTAAGTGTGAGCTTAAGGTAGTGGACGTAGATCTTGAGGATCGAACCACTATAAATCGCATGTTCATTTATTTATAGCTTTACTTGTTTACATACTTATGTTATTATTATTTGTTCTTAGTTGTTGATTGATTGGCTGTGATTTTATTGTTTGATCATCTTGTCTCAACCATTGAATCACATATAAACTTAGAGTTTGTGAATTTGAAGAAGAGCTTTTATTAAGATAAAGGATTTGCAAAATAGGAAAATATTTTGATAATTAGCCAAAGACCTAATTCACCCCCCTCTCTTAGGTCTTTCAATAGTATTAGTTGATGCATCAACCCGATGGTCACATGTTTGTTTGTCATCAAATCACAACCTGGAGTTTGCTAGATTATTTACTCAAATAATTCGCTTAAGAGCGCAATTTTCAAAACACCAGGTTAAAAAGATCCATCTGGATAATGCGGCCGAATATTGTTCTAATGTCATTGATGCTTACTACATGTCAATTGGCATTACTATTGAACATCCTATAGCATATATTCATACTCAAAATGGTCTAGTTGAGTCATTTATTAAGAGATTATAATTAACTGCTAGACAGCTCTTAATGAGAACAAATCTCCATATATCGATTTGGGGACATACAATTTTGCATGCTACTGCACTTGTGTGTATTAGGTTATCGAGTTATCATAAATTTTCTCCTTTGCAATTAGTCATTGGCTTTGAACCAAATATCTCTCATTTGAGAATTTTTAGATGTGCGGTGTATGTTTTCATAACACCAAATCAGCGAACCAAAATGGGTCGCCAAAGGAGATCAGGGATATATTTTGGATATGACTATCTCTCTATAATAAGGTATCTTGAACCTATGACGAGAGATGTATTCACAGCAAGATTCACTGATTGCCATTTTGATGAGTATATGCACCCTAAATTAGGGGGAGAAAAAATGACAAAGATAGAAGATCAAAAGATTATTCATTTACAAACAATAGCAAATCAACTGCCAGATGCTTTTGCCAACTTTGCAAGGGTAACGAAATCATATCTACTAGCAATGGATACTCCTATTCGGGTTGAAGTCCCAAAAGAGCAAAATCCAACACCTATAGCTATTGAATCTAAATTATGCCAAAAGTGTTGCCGACTTCATTATTTAAAATATAGATGTCATTGAAAGAAAATAGGATCAAATATGAGAAAAATGACCAAGAGATAACTAATGAAAAGATCAAAAATTCTGAAAATAATACTGAGATTTTCATTAATTATATAACTTTTGGTAGAAGTTGGAATTGAATGGAAATAATTATTGATAACTCATTTGCTTACAACGTAGCCCTTGATGTTTGAAAGACAATGAGGATCTTGAACCAACATCAGTTGAAGAATGTCGATATACATATGATTGCTCAAAATGGAAGGATGTTATTCAATTAGAATTGAACTTACTTTCGATACGTGAAGTTTTTGGGCATGCAGTCCAAACACCTAAAGGTGTTAAGCCCATTGGTTATAAATGGGCATTTGTGCGAAAACGGTACGAGAATAATGAAATCTTGAGATATAAGGCACTACTTGTTGCATAAGATTTTTCACAAAGAACAGCCATCGATTATGATGAGACATATTGACCTGTAGTTGATGCAATTACATTTCGATACCTTGTGAGTCTAGCTATAAGTAAAAAGGTTAACATGTTTCAATGGATGTAGTGACTGCTTATCTAGATGAAAATCTTGATAATGACATTTATATGAAAGTCCCAGAAGGATTCAACATTTGCATAGCATGTAAATCTAGTTGTCATGGAGATTATTCTATTAAGTTACAAAAGTCATTGTATGGCTTAAATAGATGGGACACATGTGGTATCTTAATGAAATTTTATTGAAAGCAAGATACAAAAATGATCCAATATGTTCATGTGTCTTTATTAAGAAATATATTTCAGGATTTGTGATACTCGCAATATATGTTGATAATATCAATCTTATTGGAACTCCAAGATGCGGTGAATATTTGAAACAAGAATTTGAGATAAAAGATTTTGGAAGGACCAAGTTCTATCTTGGTCTACAAATTGAGCATCCGAAAGATGAAAGTTTTATTCACCAATCGACATATGCAGTGAAAGTCCAAAAAATATTTTACATGGATAAATTACATCTTTTGAGTACTCCAATGGTCGTTTGATTACTGGATGTGAATAAAGATTTCTTTAGACCTCGGGAAGATGATAAAGAACTCCTTGGTCTTGAAGTATATTATCTAAGTGCAATTGGTGCACATGATGTATCTTGATAATAATACAGGACTTGATATATTAATTTACGTGAACTTATTAGCAAGATATTGTTCATCTCCCACAAGATGACATTGAAATGGTGTTATGCATGTACTTAGATATCTTCAAGGTACTATAGATCTCGGATTATATTATTCAAATAAACCAACCCGAAGTTAATTGTTATGCGGAAGCTGGATACTTATCTGGTCCACATAAAGCAAGCTCTCAAACTAGTTATTTATTTACTTATGGTGTTTCTACTATTTCATAGCCATGGTAGCCACATCATCTAATTATTCTAAAATTATAGCCCTTTATAAGGCAAGTTGAAAATGTGTGTGGTTGAGGCTTGTGATCTATTATATTCAAGAGAATTTTTGATTATTATATAGGAATAGAATTCCAACAAGCTCAATTAAAAGGAGGATATATTAAAGGAGATATGACAAAGCATATCTCACCAAATTTTTTCTTACTCATGAACTCCATAAGAGCGATGATATTGATGTGCAACAAATTTGATCATATGATAATCTGAAAAATCTATTCACTAAGACATTACAGACCGCAACATTTGAGAAATTAGTGAATAAAATTGGAATGCATCAGTTAAGAACTCTTAAAAGATTACCTCATAAAGGGGAGTAACAAAACATAAAAAGTAGTATATTTTTTTCCTTCACGCAGAGTTTTTTCACTAGGTTTTTTATTTAGTAAGGTTTTGAGGAGACATACTCTTTATATAATGGACATCTAAGGGGGAGTAAGTTATGAAATATGAAAGGTTAGGAGCTACAATCAAAGTTGTAACATTCATACTTTATAGACTATTATCCTCATTATCTCCATTACCTTAGAGAACATGGGAGATCATGGGAGGTAAGTTATATAAGTTATAGCGGAGGTAACTAATTACCTATAATAGGAATGGTCACTTCCAACTCTATAAATAGAAGCTTGTAAAAATGTGAATGTATTGTGAAAAACTCTCAATAAAATTAAAAATTTTATATTTCTTGTGTTCTCTCTTTTTCTTTTTTACTATAGTTCAAAGTTTTATTCATTATTATTTTATCGTTACTTTTGTATCTATCACGACAAAGTTTTACAACATCAAATGTAAATAGTGATAACACTTAATATTTAACATTATACGTAATACCACTAATGTGACGATAGTGCCAATAACATTTTCGCTGATAATATTTGCAATAATAATACTAAGAACAATTATTTTTAAATTCAAAACATAATAATAGTAACTAAATGCATTTTTAATTGTACTTACAACAATAACAATAGTTAAAGGATTAATAATACTTCAGCAATAATAGAACAAACAGCAACTATACTTATATTATATCCATAATAATAATAATAAAACAAATCTGGTAACTACCTTTAGAACACACAAAAGAAAAGTTGAGCCGAGTGCCTGGAGTTTTCTGCCCAGAATGGTGGAAGATGTGTTACATGTTTCTGCCCTACCTGGTAATGGGCTCCAAATTTTCTAGTGCACCTTATAGTGCATTGTGTAATATACTAATTAAAATATATTATATGTAATAACATTATTGAATTAAGACCAATTAATGTGTTTGAACTAAGCATATGATTTAATGTGTTATAATTTAATTAGTGTATTTAATAATTTAATAATAATGGAACAGGTGTTGTATGTATGCATATGATAGGATTTTGTTGCATAAGTTTTTATGGTCCAATCTTTTTTTCTCTTTTTCTTCTTTGAGCATTTGATTATCCAATCTTAGTGATAAGAAATCCAAAAGCCACCAATGGTAGCCAGCTTAACTGGTCAAAGCTTCGTCTCTCAACCTTTAGGTTGAGGGTTCGAATCCTACCATAGGTATCACTAGTACCGACGCTCTCAAAAAATCCCAACCCAAGTTGGGTATGGCTATACGCGTAGGGGCAAGCGGTGTATACTAATTCGTAGGTCCAAGCCGAAGGCTGGGGTTTCTTGTGTTGGGGCCGTAGTGCGGTGGGCCGGCTAGTATAAAAAGTTTACCCTCCAAAGTTTGCCCGCACGGGCGTAGCTCAGTTGGCAAGCAGTGACAGATTGGGTACCCGGGGCTCAGGGTCGAGACTTGGCAGCCGCAGTGTGGGATTTTCTGCCTCCAATGTGGGGTGGGGGTCCTTGTGGGCACCAGACACTGGCCCTCCCACTGGCTGGATGGCTGAGTCACCGTGATTAACTCCCTCACAACTGGTCGGGCCTGGGTGTGGGGGCCCTGTGGGCGAGAGTCTTCGCCTTTTGGGTACCAAGAAATCCAAAAACCTGCAGAGAAAAATCGTATATTAAGCCATTAAAGCTTGGAGTAATACCCCACAAACTCTGTTTTATTATTATTTTTTGGTTTAAATTTAGAAGACAAGGATAAATTTTTTAAAAATAATTAAAGAACTAATGAGATCTACCTTAACTTTACAAAAGAAAAAAATATTTTTTAAAAAATTTTGAAACCAACGGGAAAGACATTTTCTTGAAACTGCTCAATCTTACGTCCTCATTCTTGAGAATGAAAAGGAATATGAGACATTAGTGGAGACCATCAATAAATGGATTCTTATCTATTGATAGTGGAAACCGTTTTCAATAAATATGTTCAGACCTTAATTTAGCTAAAACAAAATTACGAAAAATCAGACATCGAAAGTGGTCCTTTTTCTTGCATTTTTTTGGTAGGACAAAAAGTAGTTTTTAGTGACTTGTCTCGTTTGAGGATATTGGTAAAGAAAATTCATAGAGCAAAAAGACAACAGCATAAATTTCAAAGATAGAATATGAAAAGAAAAGGCAAAGATCATGCTTTCCACTTGGCCGCGTTAGCCATCAAAAGTTCGAAAAATCCTTCAGAAATTAACTTTGCACGATGCTTCGCCTTTTTCGCAACTTTGAAAAGTGATTTTATTCGGGAGATATATTTATGACCTAGTCGACCATGGATTTCAGGTTTCCATGATCTTTTTCACGTGGGCCGAAGTGACTTCATACGCGAAATATATTTTAAGTTTTAGACCTATACTTTCCATAAATTAATATTAATTACGTACTATCTTACCTCGGAAGGAGGAACATAATCAAGACGTTCAATGCTTTTCAATAATGTGGCTCGGAAGTTTTTCAAGTCCTGGAATTGGTACACATACTTACCTCAACTGACAGAAGAGTTGTATTCTAATACCAACCAACCGGATATCGAGTTTTTGAACTCGATTTGTGCAGTAATTGAATTTGTTTTATTAGCATTTTAAATTTTAAATTTTAATCAAATTTATTGATTTATTTATTCATAAAGTTCAAGATATGATTTATTTAATTTTTATAAATTATTCAAATAACTTTAATAGTTGTGGCGTTTGAGTTATTTCAAATAAAATAAAAATATTAAATAATAAATTAAAATATTTTAATACAATATTATATAAAATATATAATTTGATATAAATTTAAATTATATATATATATATATATATATATTCATAAATGTTTGAATTTGTTTGTGAACAAGTTTGTATTTGTAATACTAGTAAACGGACTATTTGAATATTTAAATTCAATTCAAATATTAAATAAACAAATAAAATTTAAATATGATTAAAATGCGAACGAGCTTTATTCATATATATTCAGTTGGAATAACAGCTCTATATGGCTAGTTCTAGACTCGATATTGTTTTGATTCTACAATTATACAATTATTGGTACGAGTATAATATTATATCATGGACTCATTTACCAAATTTGTTTATTATATATAGTTAAAATTTTATTTTTTAAAGTTGTTTCTCTCTCTAGTTCACCTCTTCTCGCTCTCTCTAACCCTAAACCCTAAAATTAACAAAAAATCGTACCAAATCAGCACCATAATGAGTGGAGATTATACACATTTTGAGGTAAAAATTTAAAAAATCATTAACATATATCTTTTTTTATTTAACACAAAACAAAAAATAGTTTAGATAAATGCATATTACGCCAAAAAAAAATTCTACAAGATCCACTTGGAACTGGATAATGATAAACCTCTATAGTAAACAGCAAATTTTAACCAACCACCAAAATCATGGAACCTTTGATAAATAGCAATTTACAAATATATATATATATATATATATATATATATTTTCCCCCTTCCGCAACTATAGTCATAGATAGTTGGATTTTCAAAAAAAAAAAGAATAGTTCTATATGCAGAACAATTATCAATTACCAAAAATAAAAATAAAAAATAAGAGAAAGAGAAAAACATGCAATCAAAATATCTACTTTTACAAGTGATGAATACTATAATGCAGAAAATCAATAACCGTATGTCCTAATTCTACCTTAGCTTTCCTACATTTGTATATTAAAAATGAGACAGAAGTACGCTCTAATGCTTCAACAACCGTATGTCCTAATTCTACCTTACCTTTCCTACATTTGTATATTAAAAATGAGACAGAAGTACGCTCTAATGCTTTGTCAAATTTCAGCAATCGGAGAAAAATGATTTAGCAGAAAAACTGCCCTGTTTTCCATGGAGCACTGTCTCTCTCTATATACACGTTCAAGCCCCAAAACCCTAAAGGAGTCTCCCAGTCCTAAACTACCTAAACTTCCCAAATAAGAGCCTATCAAAATATCACATAAAGATTACATGAGATAACAAAATATCACAGAAAGATTGCATAAGATTACAATAAATCTCTAACACTCCCCCTCAAGTTGGAGCATGCAAATTTTGGATGCCCAATTTGCCCAAGAGAAGAGAAAACAGATGATGACCCAAGGCCTTGGTAAAAATGTCAGCGAGCTGGGATGTTGTAGGAACATAATGGAGAAGGATAGAACCAACTTGAAATTCATCCCGAACAAAATGACAATCAACTTCAATATGTTTAGTACGCTCATGGATACCAGATTTGCTGCGATATCATTGCAGCTTGACTATCAGTATATAATGGGGTGGGAACTGTCTGGAATACGCCGAGATCACGAAGCAAGCGGCGGAGCCATTTAAGCTCACAACAAGAAACTGCCAGGGTACGATACTCGGCTTCAGCAAATGACCTAGAGACAGTAGGTTGCTTCTTGGTTTTCCATGAAATAGGAGAATTACCTAGGCGAATAAAATAACCAGTGAGAGAGCGACGGGTAAGAGGACAGATAGCCCAATCCGAATCACTATAAGCTGAAAGCTGCAAATTGCTATAAACCACAAGAGCAAGCCTTGGCCGAGACTGGACTTCAAATACCGCACAACTCGTAGCGCGGCTTCCTAATGGTCAACTTTCGGTTGTTGCAGGAACTGTGCCAAGACATGAACAGAATATGCAAGTTCTGCCCGTGTGATAGTCAAGTAGATGAGGCGGCCAACTAAGCGGCGATAGCGGTCAGGGGAAGGAAAAAAACTGCCAGAGGCAGTGGCAAGATGATGATTCTGTTCTATTGGTGTCAAAGCCGGTTTTACTCCCAACAGGCCTGTTTCAGTGATTATATCAAGCGCATACTTACGTTGATTCAAGTAGAGACCAGCAGAACTCCGAGCAACTTCGATACCGAGAAAATATTTCAAGTTACCGAGGTCCTTCATGTTGAAGCAATGACTCAAATACAGTTTGAATTTGGTGATAGAGGCTGAAGTATTTCCAGTAACAATGAGATCATCCACATAAATGAGAACACACAAGAAAACACCATGCTTATCATATGTGAAAAGTGAATAGTCCGCATAAGATTGAGTGAAACCAAAGTTGATCAAGGCGGTGGTAAGCTTAGAGAACCAACATCTGGGGGCTTGCCTCAAACCATATAACGATTTCTGTAACAAACAGACTTGATTCAGTTTGGAAGAACGAAAACCAGGAGGCAATTTCATGTACACTTCCTCTGCAAGGTCACCATGCAAGAATGCATTTTGTACGTCCATTTGATGAAGTTCCCAATGTCGAGCCTTGGCAACTGCCAAAAGAGTCTGAACTGTCACCATTTTGGCCACCGGGGCAAATGTCTCTGTATAATCTACACCTTCCACTTGAGTATTTCCCAAAATGACTAACCGAGCTTTGTACCGCTCCACCGAACCATCAGCTTTCAGCTTAATCTTGTAGACCCATTTACAACCTAAAGCCTTCTTGCCATGTGGCAAAGAGGTAAGTTTCCAGGTGCCATTTTTCTCAAGGGCGTCAATCTCCTTGCGCATTGCTGCTTTCCATTGTGGTTGTTGAACAGCTTCAAGGAAGCGAGTAGGTTCTACTTCTGTAGTAACGGCAGCCAAAAAGTGTTTGTGGTTTACAGAAAACCGATCACAATTATCATAGTGTGCCAAAGGATAAAGACACGTACCTGGGACCTCTGATTGCAAGGGCAGAGTAGCAGAAGAATGGGTTATAGTAGAACGCATAGTATGACATACATAGTCAGTAAATTTGTTTGGCAGTTGCCTCTCGCGAGTACTGCGCCTCAGTGGAAGTGGTTCATCAGTCTGTACAGGTGGGGAATGTGGAAGCTGCTGGACAGCTTCAGGTGGTGCGGTTTATGTATTGTGCAAATTCTGGGCATCTGCAGGTGTTGTAGTTTCGGTATGCTGTGAATTATGGTCATCACTACCAAGGTCAGCAGGAGAGATTGGCTGCCCGGCACTACCCCTGACATCAACAAACAATGGCGGAGCAACGGAAGTACTAGTCTGGTGGAGATCAATGTCAGCAGGTGGAGTGATAGGCACAAAAGAAACATAGGGAAATATATTCTCATAGAAGACCACATCACGGGAAACCAGGAATTGTTGATGATCGAGGTCAAATAAACACCAACCCTTTTTTCCAGTTAGATAACCCAGAAAAACACATTTTCTGCTGCGAACCTGAAATTTATCTTGATGAGGATGAGCATCATGCATGTAACACAAACAACCAAAGGTCCGAATGTTGGTATAAATTAGCGATCTACCATGTAATAGTTCATATGGTGTCTTGCCATTAAGCAAAACAGAAGGAGTTCTATTTATCAAGTATCCAGCTGCTAAAATACATTCTCCCCAAAACTTGATTGGTAAATTCGCCTGAAAACGAAGAACACGAGTCACATTGAGGATATGGCGGTGTTTTCGTTCTACATGACCATTCTGTTGTGGAGTACCAGCAATAGTGGTGTGATGGAGAATTCTGTGTGTAGCAAAAAATGATTTTAAACAAACAAATTCAGTGCCATTATCTGTCCGAATAATTTGTATGGATTTATTGAATTGAGTTTGTATCATCAGACAAAAATTCTGCAATACTTGACGCACTTCACTTTTGTCAACAATCAGATAAATCCAAACAGCCCGTGAGAAATCATCAAGAATAGTAAGAAAGTACTTTGCTCCACAAAACGCATTCGTTCGATAAGGTCCCCAAAGATCACAATGTACTAATGAAAAAATATCACTAGCTTTATTCTGACTATGAAGAAAAATTGCTCGGGTTTGTTTAGCACGAAAACATACATCACAAGGAGTGTCTAATGCTGATTTTGCTACTGTATCAAATTTGATTCCAGGTAAAAATTCAAGCACACGATCTGAAGGATGTCCCAACCTTTGGTGCCATAGAGCGCGCAAATTCTGACCAACCACATTGTTCGCTTGTGTGAAATCCATGGCGCGATAAACATATACCCCATTCTTTTGCTCACCCGCTCCAATCAGGGTCCTCGAGAAACGGTCCTGTATAGCACACAAGCAATCAGTGAATGATATTGTGCAAGAAACATGAGTCAATAACTGTGATATAGAAATCAGATTGCAGCTCAAATTTGGCACATAAAAAACATTCAGTAATTGTAAATGTGGTCCCAAAACCACACGACCAGCCTTCACGGCTATAGTTTGTTTGCCAATAGGCAATCCAATCGGCCAAGGAGTGATATCCACAATGTCATGAAGATAATTGAGACGCCCAGTCATATGATGTGAGACGCCTGTATCAATCAACCAAAAATTATCCACCAACTTACCAGAGAGAGTCTCAGAAGAACCACCAATTTTTTGAGTATTTAGTAAGTGAAGCAATGTCTGCCATTGCTCCGTGGATAGTCCAGGTATACCCGGTTTAGCAGCATCTTGCAGTTCAGTGTGAGACCCAACAACTTGTGCAGCGTTTGCTCGTCCACGGCCAGCCCCTCTTCCATGTCCCGCAGAACCTCCTCTTCCACGATTTGCTCCTCTTCCAGCACCCCACCAATCTGGATATCCAATGACTTGGAAACAATCTTTGGATTCATGTCCAGTTTTGTTGCAAATTGTGCATGTCAACAAACTTTAATCTTGAGTAGCAGTAAGCACCCGATTACTTCGAATATTCATCTGGTTACTCCGGACAGCAAAGCTCATAGTTCTGCCCGTTCCTCCTTCCCTTTCATGACAGTTTGATGTCGCTCTTCACGGATGATCATGGAATATGTGTGATTTACGTTGGGCAGAGGATCCATATTCAAAATATTAGAACGTACAGTGCCAAAGATCGCTCCGTCCAATCCCATAAGGAACTGGTGAACTCTTTCTTCCTCTTGGCGTCTCACCAGTTCCGCAGTAATGCTACACTTGCAGCCGGTGCAACTACAAATTGGAATTTGCTCATAATTGATCAACTCATCCCAAAGCTTCTTGAGACGTGCATAATAGACAACGATAGTTTGTCCTTGTTGTCTACAGTTTGCAATTGCCAGTTTGAGTTCTTGAATTCGCGGTCCATTGCCTAACGAAAACCTTTGCTTCAATTCATCCCAAAGTTCTTTGGCATGATCTGTCGATGAGATGGTTGATCGCAAAGTCGGTTCTATGGTATTGTTAATCCAAGAAACCACCATAGAGCTCATAGTCCACCAATCCTCTGAATCTGCATCTCCATCGTCTGGTGGCAATACAGTACCATCAATGAATCCTAACTTTTTCTTGGCACGAAGAGCAGTTCGTATTGCCTTCGCCCATTCGTCATAGTTTTCCTCCTTCAATTGGACTTGAGTAATAAGAAGTCCTGGATTATCGCCAGACATGAGAGTGTATGGTCTCGATCCTTTACTTGATTGTGCCATACTGGCTCTGATACCATGTCAAATTTCAGCAATCGGAGAAAAATGATTTAGCAGAAAAACTGCCCTGTTTTCCATGGAGCACTGTCTCTCTATATATACACGTTCAAGCCCCAAAACCCTAAAGGAGTCTCCCAGTCCTAAACTACCTAAACTTCCCAAATAAGAGCCTATCAAAGATACATATGCAGAGATCACATAAAGATTACATGAGATCACAAAAAATCACAGAAAGATTGCATAAGATTACAATAAATCTCTAACATGCTTCAACAGGTTTCCTGTCTTATCAGAAATTGCAAACATGCGCCACTCTATTTGCTACAGGAATTAGTGTAGACTAAAAGAAATATAACCTTATGGTAAAATTAGTATGGTAGAGATTGAAATACTGTAAATTTTTATATCTCTTTTTATTTATTTATTGTATTTATATATGCATTTTGAAATACCTAAGAGGGGGGGTGAATTAGGTATTTAGCTAATTTTCGCAAACTTAAACCTTTTAAGCGTTTAGACCAAGAACAAGTTATGTAAGCTAATTATAGATAATTGATAGCAAGACAATAATGAAAGCAATAGTAAAGAACTCAAACAATTTATAGTGGTTCGATCCTCAAGATCTACGTCCACTACCTTAAGCTCACACTTAAGGATTTCAACAAATCTACTAATTGCTCAGGTTTACAAATTACAAGAGAGGTTCACCACACTTTGGTTTTACACTCACAACCTCTTCTAGTAATTTCTTACACTACAAGGCTCACCAACCTATGGTTTTATATCTCAAACAACCTTGAATCACAACTTCAAGGATCACCCTTATCTAAAGGATTTTATGTTATCAAGATAACCTTGCTAGAGCTAGTAGATCAACACAATTGAATAAGTAAAGGAGAGTGTGTAGAAGTTACCACTTGATGGTAGATATTACACAAATTTGCACCTTCACACTTTGATGTCTTTGGATGGATCAATTGAATGCACAAGACATAAGAGAGCTTAAGAAATGTTTGCTAAATGCTTTTGAATGCTTGGAGTTTTCAAGATTTCAAGAGTTACAAAAATTTGCATGTTTATGGCTTTTATAGAATTTGAAAATCTGTTAAAACGTTCATAAAACGGCTAGTAACGGCTAGTTTCAGAAAATTCGGACGACCGAATTTCTTGGCTGCGTCCGAATCTTCGTCCGAATTTCTCTGGATGAATAGTACCCATGCTGAGAACAAAAATTCGGACGACTGAATTTTTTTGTTGCGTCCGAATCTTCTTCCGAATTTCTCTGGAAGAACAGTGACCATGCTGAAGGCCACAAATTCGGACGACCGAATTTTTTGGCTGCGTCTGAATCTTCTTCCGAATTTCTCTGGAAGAACAGTGACCATGCTGAAGGCCACAAATTCGGACGACCGAATTTTTTTGGCTGCGTCCGAATCTTCTTCCGAATTTCTCTGGAAGAACAGTAGCAAACTTTTGCTACAAAATTCGGACGACCGAATTTTTTGAAAGTATTTTCAAACTTTGTAAAATCATTTGAAATATAACTTCAATGAGTTTGAAAAACATTTGATATATATAGAAAACTTATTTAACTATATTTAAGCTTGAAAAACATGAACATATGAGGTTTACAAACATATCTTATAAAAAAGATTCATTCAAAGCCTTTTAAGATCATAAGATTATTTTTATGCTCTCTTATGCATTCAATGATAACCAAGACATGCAAGTGTAGAGTTTACATAGAAATTTACCTAAACATTACATGCACTCTACACTTCAAGTCTTCAATGCCTTTTGATCATCTTTAGAACAACATTCTTCAAACTTCAAATACTTGCTTAAATGAAGTTGTTCTTTGAACTTTTGCTTCAAAGCAATGAGACTTCATACTTCTCAAATTACAGAACCTATCACACAATAATCAAACATTTTAGTCCTCATCAATATTTGTCATTAATCAAAACTATATAATTTGCCCTTAGGGCTAACAATCTCCCCCTTTTTGATGATGACAAACTTTGATGCAAAATGTGATAGATTAAAACAATGTAGTACATAGAAGTATTGATGTCAATAATGGATAATAACCAATTTAGCACATTGACATGCAAAAGGCTCAATATGAGCCTATGACCCAACCAACCTCTATTTACCTCCTTCCTTCCAACTATTAGGATAGAAGATATAGCATTTAAGCATTTAGAAAACTTCTAAGAGAGGTTTTAAAGGTTGTAAAAGTTTGACAATGCTACCCCTTAGATTGTGCTCATTTTTCAACACATTTGGACTAGAGATATCATGCGTCCGAATTGCATAGCAAGTCCAAACTTTAAAATAAGTAAAATGAAAGCTGCAAATTTTGTAAATAAGCTTTCCTAAGGTTGTTCAAACATAGAGGAAGAGATTAAAACCAGTTTGAATCAATTTGAACAACAATAGAGCACATTTTGGCAACAAAATATGCATGCATCCGAATTTCGAACATGCATCCGAATTTTTCCGATCTTGCATCCGAATTTTTAAATCTTCAGTCCAAAAAATTATAATAACTTCAATATAATGAATGCCTAAGGTTGTTCAAACATACTAGAAGAGATTAAAACAGATTTAGATCAATTTGAACAATAATAGAATACTTTTTGGTAACAAGTTATAGCTCATGCATTCAAATGTTTTCATAGAGTTTTCATAGAGTAACAATTCAAGAACAAGTTATTCATGTACAGAAAACACACAGAAAACATCTATAGGATGCATATAAAAAAAAATTTCATATGCGGAAAAAATTCATTATCTCATCACATAGCAGTTTTTTACACATTTTGTCATCCTCCCATTTTTTTCTCCCCTTTTGTCAATCAGCAAAGATGGGGTCAATGAAAAATGAGATTAACAATTTAACACATAAAGGAAGCTCTCATCACTGAGATTTCATCATTGAGCTTCACTATTACAGAAGATGCAAGAAAAATTCTGAAGAAGATTATAACATTAGATGCATAATTAAAAATTTAAGTAACTTAAAGCAGTAAATAGAATAGAAGAGATGCTTAGTCTTGTGATGTTGATGAAGAGCCTCTGCTAATCCCTTTCTTGATGGCCAAGTGCTTCACTCTTCCTTGGCTGAATGAAATGTATGACGGTGAGACAATTTCAGCTTGAGCTACTTGGCTTCCTGCCTTTTGTGGATCTTCATGTACATGTTCTTCTTCTTCTTCTTGTTCTGCCACTGTCTTATCATCTCCTCCTTGGTCATCCCCATCATCACTGTATTATCTTTGTCCTTCTTATCTTTTTCTTCATCATCTTCCTCATTTCTATCTTGAGGGCTAGAGGGTCCTTCACCACTTTGAGTATTTCTCATTAGGATTTTCTCAATGTGTTTCACTCTACTCTCTAGTCCATCTAATTTTCCTAGAACCATTGGAGCAAATGATTCAAAGAACTTATACATCTTCTCCATTTCCTTGACTTGATTGTTCAAGGCTTCTTGGAATGCTTTGGCTATTATGGTGTCACCTCTAGTTATTCCTTCACCACTTGACTCATCTTTGGTTTCTTCTTCAACTACCCTTCTTTTTGTTGGTGGTTGCTCCCCCTCACTTGAAGTGTCATGCTTTCTTTTTGTTTTCATTTCTCTTGCAAGGGTCTCTTCCTCATCTTCCTCATCTTCCTCATCTTCATCCTCCTCCTTTTCCTCCTCTACACTTTCTGTCCTTTCCTTTCTTCCTAATCTTTTTGGAGAGGATCCTCTTTTTGTCTTCCATAATCCATCATCATCAAGGATAAGCTGCATTCTCTTAAGAGATTCATCAGTGTATATTTCTCCACTTTTAAAAGCTTGTCCTCTTCCTGGAAGTTTAATCTTAAAATGCTTAAAGATCTTGGTTAACAGTCTTCCATAGGGGAATGCCTTGGTTACTGTTTTTCTAGCAGTAATCATGTGTCTTAAGGCTATATATCCAAAGTTGAATTTCCTCTGTTCATGCAGGGCCAACATTAATACCATATGCATATTCCCTACTGATGATTTATGTCCAAAGTTAGGAACTATCATAGTAGTTACCATGTGATGCAATACCCTACCTCTAGCATCCAAATTCTTGATTTCCCTCTCTTTTATAGATCTAAACTCTCTTCCATTTGTAAATGCTTGTTCAAATCTATCATATGTAAAGAGTTGACGATCATAGCAATGCATTGAGGGTGCATAATATTTAGCTCCACTGTCACTTACCCCACAAATTCTGTTAATCAGATCTTCACTTAATTCAATATCAACTTGGGATACTCTAGTTGAATACCATTGTATCCTATCATCCCCAACAATCTCAGTTCTTTCTTCCTTTTGGTTTGCATAGAATTCATATACTAATGTGAGATAAAAATCTTCATTAATAAACAGCAAACTACTCCATCCAACATCATGGAAACAAGACAAAACCATATCCATACTAGATAGTTTATCAACATCCACCTTATATCCAGGAATGATCTTTCTACTATTCTTATTCCATTCATCAAATTCATGAGTAGATTTGATAGAGATAAACCTGTCAACTCCAGATTGTGTTTGAGGAATTCGAATCCTTCTTGGTTGATTGAGGATTGGGTCTCCATTTCCTTCCTTAGCCTTTCCTTTTCCTTTCTCAACATTGGGCTTCTTTGTTCTCACCATGATGTTTTCTCTTGAGAAGGGTTTGTTTTCTGTATGAAATTAGGGCTTAGAAGTTTAAAAATGAACGTAAATCGGGATGAGACTGTGTGAATTTGGAGAGATTTTTGATTCGGACGTGAATGGGTATGAGAGGTTTTGAAAGGATTTAAAATTCGGAAGTTATAATGTTTGGAAGAAACCGTCCGATTTTCATTTAAATAGATGCATCCAGCAAAAATTCGGACTGACCGAATTTTAGGTCTAGCGTCCCGAATTTTTGGTCGAAAGTTTCGTCTCTTTGATTCAGAAAATTGATCGACCAAATTTTCCGTCTCGCGATCCGAATTTTTGATCAATAAATCTCGTTTTCATCACAATATTAATACACACATTAGTCATTGAATTTTGAAATTCCTAAGAGTCTTCTTAGGTGATTAAACCTTTCCTCACCAAAGGCTTTGTAAATATGTCGACAATTTGATCATTTGTGTTTACATGTTCTAAGCATATATCTTTCTTAATCACATGATCACGAATGAAATGATGTTTTATTTCTATATGCTTTGTCCTAGAATGTTGAATGGGATTAATGCTCAAATTGATGGCACTAGTGTTATCACATAGTATAGGCACACACGTAAATTTAAGACCATAATCAAGTAAAGTATGTTGCATCCATAATAATTGTGCACAACAACTTCCTGCAGCTATGTATTCAGCTTCAGCTGTGGATAAAGATACACAAGCCCTGCTTTTACTAAACCAAGACACTAGACAACTGCCAAGAAATTGACAATGACCACTTGTACTTTTACGCTCAACTTTACATCCGAAAGCATAGTCGAGCATCGGAATATCCAATAAGTTCAAAAGATGAAGTTTTAGAAAACCAAAGACCATAGTCATATGTGTCAATCAAATAACGAAATATTCGTTTGACAGAAATTAGATGAGATTCTTTAGGACATGATTGGAATCTAGCACACAAGCAAACAGACAAACATAATATCCGGTCTACTAGCGAGTAAGATAGAGTAAACTTCCAATCATACCTCTATACAATTTCTCATCAATACTTTTTACCTTTCTCATCTTTGTCAAGTTTAGTTGATGAACTCATAGGAGTACTTATTCCTTTTGCTTGATTCATTCCAAATCTTTTCAATAGCTCCTTAGTATATTTTTTCTTGATTGATGAAGACTCCATCCTTGGTTTGCTTAATTTGTAGTCCAAGGAAGAAACTTAGTTCTCCCATCATGCTCATCTCAAATTCATTTTGCATAGTTTTTAGCAAACTCCTCACAAAGAGAAATATTAGTAGAACCAAAAATAATATCATCAACATAGATTTGTACAAGCAAAATATCATTTTTAGAGGATGTTTTAATAAAAAGAGTTGTGTCTACTTTTCCTTTAGTAAAACCTTTTGTGAGAAGAAAACCACTTAATCTTTCATACCAAGATCTTGGAGCTTGTTTCAGTCCATATAGAGCTTTGGTTAGCTTATACACATAATTTGGAAATTTTTTCATGGATAAAACCAGGGAGGTTGTTCTACATAAACCTCTTCTTCAATAAAACCATTTAGGAAAGCACTTTTAACATCCATTTGAAAAAGTTTAAAACCTTTAAAAGCAAGCAAATGCTAAAAGTATTCTTATAGATTCTAATCAGCTACTTTGGAGCAAAGGTCTCATCATAGTCAATGCCTTCTTCTTGGTTGAAACCTTGAGCAACAAGTCTAGCTTTATTTCTAACTACTTCTCCTAGTTCATTTAACTTATTTCTAAAAACCCATTTTGTACCAATAACGAGAATGATCATGAGGTCTAGGAACAAGAGACCAAACTTTATTTCTTTCAAATTGATTTAGCTCTTCTTCCATAGCAATAATCCAGAAATTATCACACAATGCATCATCAATATTTTTTTGGTTCAATATGAGATAAAAAGAGCGAAGTTATCAATAAAGTACCGCCTTGTTTTTTACCCCTTGAGAGACATCACTAATGATTTGCTCCTTAGGATGACCTTTTGCATATGTGATATCTTTTGGGAAGTTCTTGATCATTTCTTGATTGACCATCTTGTTCTTGCTCCATTATTTCTTCTTCTTTGGCATGATCTTCCATTGTGGGTGCTTGGTGTTGAGTATGATTTTCAACCATTGATGTACTGTGTCATCTTCATTTCCTCTTTGAAGATAAATGTTAGATTCATCAAAGGGTTACATGAATAGTTTCTTCAACACACAATGTTCTTTTATTATAGACTCTATATGCCTTTTTTATTTGATGAATAACCAAGAAAAATTCCTTCATCCGATTTTCTATCAAACTTCCCAAGATAGTTGCTAGTGTTTAAAATGAAGCATTTACAACCAAAAACTTTGAAATAGACAATTGATGGAGTTTTATCAAATAAGAGTTCAAAAGGTGTTTTTCTTATAAAAGGTCTTAGTAAAACTCTGTTCATGATATAACAAGTCTGTATTAACGACTTTCACCCAAAAAATACTTTGGTAATGAGTTTTCACAAAGCATTGATCTAGCCATTTCTTGTAAGGTTCTGTTTTTTCCTTTCAACAACACCATTTTGTTGAGGTGTTTTGGCAGCTGAAAAATTGTGAGTAATACCATATTCATCACAAAATTTTGTAAAGTCTTGATTACAAAATTCTCTTCCGTTATCACTTCTAATAGAAATCAGTTTGCAATCAAGAGAGGTTTGAACCTTTTTGAAGAGTTTTGAAAATTCATGAAATGTTTCATCTTTTTGTGCTAAGAAGATTACCCATGTAAATCTTGAAAAATCATCAACAATCACATAAGCATAGCTTTTACCACCAAGACTAGTAGTCCTCATAGGTCCAAATAAATCCATATGAATTAGTTCAAGAGGTTTTGTGGTTGAAACCATTTTCTTTGGTTTAAAAGATGTTTTTGATTGTTTTCCATATTGACAAGCATCACAGAGGTGAGTTTTATCAAAATGAAATTTAGGTAATCCTCTCACCAACTCTTGTGTAGAAAGTTTGTTTAATAAATCCATGCTTACATGTCCTAATCTTCTATGCCATAAAAATCCATCATTGTCATGAATGGCAAGACATTTAATATCATTTGTAATAAGCTCATCAAGATACAACACATATACATTACCAACTCTTTTAGCAACAAAGATAGTTTTGTTACTTGCATTGTCAAGAATTGTACAAGTATCACATTTAAACTCTACTTTGCATCCATTATCACATAGTTGACTAATACTTAGTAAATTATACTTTAAATCTTCAATAAGTAATACTTTCTTGATAAGAGGAAAAGAACCTTTACCAATGTTACCTATTCCAAGTATTTTCCCTTTCTTCTTATCTCCAAATGTGACAAAACCTTCACTTGTAGTTTGAAGTTCACTGACAAGTGATGCATTTCCAGTCATGTGTCTTGAGCATCCACTGTCAAGAAACCATTTAGTGGCACTTGATCTTGAGGCAAATTGTACCTATACCAAATTTGAAAGGGTGATTTTTGGTACCCATATTTTCTTGGGTCCAAGGGGGTTAGTAAAAGTTTCTTTGACCTTCCAAATGGTTTTAACACCACTTTCTACTTTTCTTTTGACAAAACATTTAGAAACCTTGTGTCCATGTTTACCACAATAAGTGCAGCAAATATGTGATCTAGAATGATAAGATTCTTTAACAAAAGATTTTCTCTGTTTTGGAGCAGAATAATCATGAATAAAACCAAGACCATGTTTTACAAATGAAGGTCTTTGATAGCCAAGTAATTTATTCAAATTTTCCCTTCCATTTGTAAATCTCTCAATGCATAAAGTTAAATCATTAACTTTCTTTTTTAGAAGCTCATGATCTTTTATCATTAACTCAAGAGAAATAATTCTAGTGCAAAGCTTTTTGTTTTCAAAAGATATATTTTGTATAGTTGTATTCAAAACTTCTTTTTCAATAGCAATGCAACTAATGGTTTCAAGAAGTTTTCCATTTTCAACACATAATTTTGAATTCTCATTAGATAAATCATTTATTTTGAGTTTCATATCCTTATTTCTTTTTGAAGCCTTTTTTTAATTCTTCATATAATTCAACAATAAGATCACTGGAATCAATATCATCATCATATATATTTGAGATAGAGGGTGAAGATTGTACCTCATCATCAATGGCCATGAAGCATATGTTGGCCTTTCCTTCACTTTCATCCTCACTTTCCCTGTTGATCCCATGTTCCCAGCTAGTCCTTTTCCTTTCTTGGCAGATTTCTTTTCTGTTTTTGCTTTCTCTTTCCCTTTCCAACACTCGGGGACAGATCAGCAATAAGATGCTCAGTACTCTTGCATTCAAAGCATTGAGGTTTATATGATGAAGATTGTCCACTCTTCTTGACTGGCTTTCTTCCTTTCTTGAGAAATTCCTTTTTGTAGAATCTCTTGAATTTCTTCATTGCCATTGCAATTTCTTCTTCTCCACTTTGTTTCCTCCTTCTTCTTCACTTGAAGATTGTTCTTGTTCACTCAAGTTGTTTGAGGCATTAAAGCACTACTCCTTTTCTTCCCTTTTTCTTCATCCTCCTTGTCATTTAGCCGTTTCATCTTCATTTCATGAGTCGAGTAGAGATCCAATGAGCTCTTCAAGTGGAAGAGTCTTCAAATCCTTGGATTCCTCAATGGCAAGTGTTTTTAGGCTGCCGGGGATTTTGGTAGAGCATCTAAAATCTTTCTGTTTTGCTCTCCCATAGTGTAGATTTTACCATAAGCTTTTTAAACCATTGAAAATGTTAGTAAATCTTGTAAACATATCACTAATATTTTCACCTTGTTTCATGGTAAACAGTTCATAATCTCTAACTAGCATGGCAAGTTTAGATTCTTTAACTTGATTAGTACCTTCATGTGTGATTTGAAGTAATCTCCACATTTCATGAGCGAGTCACATCCACTAACTCTATTGTATTCGAGTTACATCTAAAACACAACTTAATATATTCATGGCTTGATAATTTAAAGTCATTTTCTTAGAATCATGCTCATCAAATTCATCTGTGGACTTGGGTACTGAGGTTATTCCATCAGCACTCATTTTCATTGGGACATAAGGACCTTTCTCAATTATGTTCCACAAATCAAAATTAATAGAACAAATATAAATTTTAACTCTAGATTTCCAGAAAAGTGTAATTTGTTCCATTAAACAAAGGTGGTCTATTTGTGGAAGATCCTTCTAGGTAAGGTAGGTTTGACATATTAGCCATAGGATCTTTGTCTTCTAGGTTGTTAAACCACACACGAAGTTCTAGCTCCGATACCAATTGAAATACCTAAGAGGGGGGTGAATTAGGTATTTAGCTAATTTTCATAAACTTAAACCTTTTAAGCGTTTAGACCAAGAACAAGTTATGTAAGCTAATTATAGATAATTGATAGCAAGACAATAATGAAAGCAATAGTAAAGAACTCAAACAATTTATAGTGGTTCGAT
The DNA here is from genome assembly GCA_030512225.1 of Rauvolfia tetraphylla. Lineage (NCBI taxonomy): Eukaryota > Viridiplantae > Streptophyta > Magnoliopsida > Gentianales > Apocynaceae > Rauvolfia > Rauvolfia tetraphylla. The sequence goes on along the minus strand of JAJQKT010000024.1, from coordinate 4,594,618 downwards.
CCTCAAGATCTACGTCCACTACCTTAAGCTCACACTTAAGGATTTCAACAAATCTACTAATTGCTCAGGGTTTACAAATTACAAGAGAGGTTCACCACACTTTGGTTTTACACTCACAACCTCTTCTAGTAATTTCTTACACTACAAGGCTCACCAACCTATGGTTTTATATCTCAAACAACCTTGAATCACAACTTCAAGGATCACCCTTATCTAAAAGGATTTTATGTTATCAAGATAACCTTGCTAGAGCTAGTAGATCAACACAATTGAATAAGTAAAGGAGAGTGTGTAGAAGTTACCACTTGATGGTAGATATTACACAAATTTGCACCTTCACACTTTGATGTCTTTGGATGGATCAATTGAATGCACAAGACATAAGAGAGCTTAAGAAATGTTTGCTAAATGCTTTTGAATGCTTGGAGTTTTCAAGATTTCAAGAGTTACAAAAAATTTGCATGTTTATGGCTTTTATAGAATTTGAAAATCTGTTAAAACGTTCATAAAACGGCTAGTAATGCGCTAGTTTTAGAAAAATTCGGACGATCGAATTTCTTGGGCTGCGTCCCGAATCTTCGTCCGAATTTCTCTGGATGAATAGTACCCATCGTTTGAGAACAAAAAATTCGGACGACCAGAATTTTTTTGTTGCGTCCCGAATCTTCTTCCGAATTTCTCTGGAAGAAGCAGTGACCATCTTGAAGGCCACAAATTCGGACGACCGAATTTTTTTGGTCGCGTCTCGAATCTTCTTCCGAATTTCTCCCGGAAGAACAGTGACCATCTTGAAGGCCACAAATTCGGGACGACGAATTTTTTTGGCTGCATCCGAATCTTCTTCCGAATTTCTCCGGAAGAACAGTAGCAAACTTTTGCTACAAAATTCGGACAATCGAATTTTTTTGAAAGTATTTTCAAACTTTGTAAAATCATTTGAAATATAACTTCAATGAGTTTGAAAAACATTTGATATATATAGAAAACTTATTTAACTATATTTAAGCTTGAAAAACATGAACATATGAGGTTTACAAACATATCTTATAAAAAAGATTCATTCAAAGCCTTTTAAGATCATAAGATTATTTTTATGCTCTCTTATGCATTCAATGATAACCAAGACATGCAAGTGTAGAGTTTACATAGAAATTTACCTAAACATTACATGCACTCTACACTTCAAGTCTTCAATGCCTTTTGATCATCTTTAGAACAACATTCTTCAAACTTCAAATACTTGCTTAAATGAAGTTGTTCTTTGAACTTTTGCTTCAAAGCAATGAGACTTCATACTTCTCAAATTACAGAACCTATCACACAATAATCAAACATTTTAGTCCTCATCAATATTTGTCATTAATCAAAACTATATAATTTGCCCTTAGGGCTAACACATTTTTATTAGACTTTGTGGGTATTGTTATGTATTGTGGTATTATTAATTATTTATCTTCTCTCAACCGCTTTCTTTAAAGCACAAAAGCACTTAGAGGTTTTGATAATCAAAAAGTTGGTTTTAAAATAAAAAAAAATTAAAAATTAGCTAAAACCTAATTTACTCCCCTTAGGTTTTTCACATTGTATTAGTCTAGATTCGCAAATTTCAACAAACCAAATTGTGGCAGACTTGAATAAAGGTTGTTCATGATTCCAAAATAAATTCTCATATAACTATGAATATCAGTAACTACATCAAACTCCAAAAATAATCCTAAATTAGAAAGGAAAAAAACTCTAATCATGAATTTCAGTAAAAGAATTACCAATAAAGTGAAATTCTTGAGAAGCGACTCACCTCTCAAGTGAAGCAGAAGAGAATTCAGAACTCACAATTCGTGAACAGATCACCACTGCTAATGCTGTAGAGAATGGAGAGTAAGGGTCACTATTTTGTCTAACAAGAAAAAGTGTGATGGCAAAAGTAACATATAGAGTCTCTGTGTAGAACTGTCAAATGGGCCAACGGTTAGCAAACTAGGTAGATTTGGACCTAACTCGTTCAGGCTCATTTAAACAGGGGCCTAGCCAGCCCGTTTCTTTTGGCTCCTGGATTACAGCAAGTAGGAGTGAGTTAGGTGTGCTAGCCTGTCAATTTTTTTTATAATCAGAACATGAAACATTGTCGTTTCATATTAAGTAAGTAAAAAAATAAAAATTATAATTTATATTTTATTTTGAATATATATATATATATATATATATATATATATATATATATATATATATATATATATATATATATATATATATATATATATATATATATATATATATATATATATATATATATATATATAAAGGCCTAGCCCATTTGGCCGTAGGCTTCCTATAGGTGGATATGGACTAACTATATTTTAGCCCCCGACAAACAAGCCCAACCCGCTCTGCTCCGCTTAAGGCTAGCCAGTAGCGGGTCGCCTATTTGATAGTGCTAGTCCTGTGTTGAGCAAAGGGATGCCAGCTATTCAGAGAACAAAGGAAGCAACACCACAAAATTATAGAGTGATAGATAAAAGGTTATAGCAATAGAAGCAAGAAATTGGTTCCTTTTCTTTCCCTTTTTCTTCCCTCTAAAATTTTAGTAAAAGAATAAGGAAAAGAGTGTATTTGAGGGAAAATTACTATTTTTAAATTTCTAATTAAAATCACCAACTAAAATATAGTGAATTTAAATGAGGTCCTAATTCTATGTAATTATTGTTTATTATTTATCTATTATTACAATATAATATATATATATATATATATATATATATATATATATAAATTATAATTTTAAATTTATTATAAACACATAATGCAATCAGTATTACATCCAACATATATTAAAATTTTCTTAGTTATTAAATAATTCAAAATCACAAATTAACCTTAGGTTTTATATCATAAATATTATATCCAAATGAATTATTTTCCTCAAGCATATAATTCACTCATAAAAAAAATTAAAACTCATCAATGGATTATATGCTATCTAGTGTTATTAAGATCTTTAGAAAAAGGAAAGAAATACAAAAAACTTGTTTCTCAAATACATTAATTAATACATTTAATAATAAATAATACTCCCTCCGTCCTATTTTATTTGACCTTCTTATTATATTGAAACGTCTCAAAATAATTGACAATTTTCATAAAATGAAGTATTTTAATATATTTTATACTAACAATCAATTACTGATCCAACTATATATTATTTTTATATATTTATATTTGACATAAAGTATCCGCTGGCCCATATATTTCTTACTTTTTATTATACTATATTTCTTTTATAATATAATTCAAACTTTTACATAAAACTCCATATATGGTCAAACACTATCAAATAAAATGGGATGGGAGGAGTACCAACTAAATTATCAATAGTTAGCGAGTGTACCTTAACAATGGTTGAATATTTTGGTAATCGATAGGTATATTTTTCTCTAAATTTCTAACAAATTACATAATGCTTTTTCTCTAAATTACATAATTACATAATGCATTTTCTAACAAATTTCTTACTGTTTCGATTGGTAAATTCAAGTAAAATTTTGTCCTGTTGAAATTACCAAGTGGTTATCAAGAGAACACTTTACCAATAAACACGCTCGGTGGTAAGCAGTTGCTAATTTTGAAAGAAATTTCACCCGCCGGAATTACCAATTGATTGTCAATAGAACGATCACCAACTGCCCTTTTCGACTGGTAAATGATTGGTAATTAAAAGAGGAAATTCTTCCTGCCAGAATCACTAACCGAATACATACTAAAATTGTTACCAACTGCCATTGCCCAATTGGGAATCAGTCGATGCTAGTTTTCACGCTAAATTATCAACTGATTACACAACTAATTACCCACGAAAATGTTACCACCTGAGACATGTCAGTTGATAATGACGAAGTAAATATCAAAATTTAGTTCATCTCTAATTCACTTGATAACTAGTTGATAATCTCTTGGCACTTGCCAATTGAAGTCAATCAGTCAGAAATAATTGGTTGGTAATAACCATATTTCTTGTAGTGTTAGTGGTTGGCACATTGTATTAGTTGAGTTTAATTTCTTTAAATTAATGGATTTAGTATTAGAAACTTAAATAAAATATGTAATCATTTTAAGAAAAATGAGATTTAAATCTTAACATCTTAATAAGGAATTAAATAGAGACATTCAATGTTGAATGGTGGGAGTAACTATTATGTAATTTGTAATAATGAAATGTATAGTCTATTCTCTTTCTACAGTTTTATAAATATTTGGTTTGCCTTTTATTTGTGATATTGAGATTTTGTATTTAGAATGAATAAAAATTAGGAATTAGTAATAATTTGTTTGGAAAGAGTTCAATCGAAATTGAATAGCTCAAAAATTTTAGATTGGGCTGGACTAAGGCTTTGTTTGCTTTGTGTGGGGGATGGAAAGTAGCATAATTTACTTCGCCCAAAGAAAGTATATGCATTTACTTCTATTTTATTTGGTATAGATAGAAGATAAGTAAATTATAAATACTTTCTCTTATTTGGTTAGAGTAAAAAGTGAAAGGGAAAGAAAACTATATTTTGATAATTTTAATATTTTATCTATTACATATATTTATTATTATTTTAATTTAAATTCATATTATTCAATTATTTTGTTCATATCATTACATTCTTCTATTAATATAGTCATATGCAGTATATTTCTAATTATATGATGGCAGAAACTTTATTCCCCAAAAAACATTATTGCCACAAACAAGAGGACTGTCCTTATATTTATAATAATCAAGAATAAAAAAATTGAAGGTAAACCCCCTCACAAACTACTAGTTATTTTGTTTGAAAAGGAATAGCTTGATCGAGGGTAACGCCAATGTTTGATAAAAATTTTAGGAAGTATTTGGCCTTTAACCCACAAATACATATCAACCCCTTTACTTTTGGAGGGATTGGTTTTGCTTTATGGAGAGAGAGTCTTTCTCCTTCCATATTTACTTTACCTCCTAATTTTCATCCAACTGAACAAGTGAAATATCTCATTTACTTCTTCTTCCCTTTTACTCCCTCTTCTCACCCCAACCAAACATAGTGTAAGAAAAGATGAACATTCATGATGGTGAAAGCTATCTGTACAATGACTCCTAATCCGACCGCAATCTGTGTGATATTAAAATAAAATAGAGGAAAATTGGACTACTTAGTCGCTGTCGTTTTTATGTTTAGACACTGAAGGACTTTTCAATTTTTTTTAATTTATTAAGTCCTTATAGATTTTTACATTTGCACACTTCAGGAATTCTTAATTTTTTTTAACTTATTAAGTCCTTGTAATTTTATGAGTTGCTTATTGAATCCTTCGTGTGAGACCTATGCTAATTTCTAAATGTCAAAGACAAGCAACACATATGCATAACTTTTTAAGGGTAAAATGGTTATCACAACTAATTTTCCTACGGAATAAACCACCCATGGATAGTCCAATTAAGTTCAGGAACATCCAAACGTAAAATATATGAAGAATATAAGTTAAAAAATTGAAAGATCCTAGAATGTCCAAATATAAAAACAAGAGGGATTGAATTGTCCAATTTTTCTCTATTTTTATTTTGATATCATGGATTACGATTGGATTAGGTGTCATGTATATATAACTTTCACCATCATGAATGTTCATCTATTCTCACACTATGGTTGGTTGGGGTGGAAGAAGGGAGTAAATGGGGAGGGAAAGTAAATGAGAAACTTCACTTGTTTAGTTGGATAACAATATGGAGGAAAGTAATGAAGACTTGCTTGGCTGTATAAGTAGTCATCCAACCATCTCTATATAGAAGATCACAACAAGAAAACATAGAATTAGCGACAAACCCATTGCAAATCCCAATTATCGATGGATTAGCGACGGAAAGTTCTGTTGCTAAAAACATGATTGCTAATTACGATGGAATCTTTTTTTCGAAGCAATTAGCAACAGATTTGAGATGCAAAAAAAAAAGGGCAAACAGATATATTTTGGATAACTTAGAGACAAATTTGCAATGGACGATAATATATTTAAAATATTTTTTAAAAGGTCGTCGCCAATTCAATGCAAATTTATGTTAGATTTGAGACGAATTTAGTTTAAGAAATTATTTTCCATGAAATATCTACCTCTAATTAGTGATGGCTTTATGACACAAAAATTATAATTTTAAAATAAAAAATAAAAGAAATTATATAAATTATTAATTTTAAAACTAATGTGGGGTAGGACTAACCCGATCTGAAATTATTATTTAAAAATTTTAATTAAAGCTCAAAAATTATTTGTGGGTATGATTGACTAAACCATTTTTTTGCCCTGATCAAGTCATTCACAATCGAGTGGATCAAGTCAACCTGGCCCCATGCCCCGGCTTTATTGGGAACCAATAATGCTTATAAATCCTTCATTTTGATGGAGGTGGGATTTGAACTCACATTGTTGCAAAGTTGGAGGATGTCTTCCTCTAGTTGGTTAAGTCACTTTTTGTGTTTTGCTTTACCATATAATATATTTATATTATATGTTAGTTGTCATATATTAATATATTAATAATTTATTTATATTATAGCATAATTATATTATTATTACATCTAAATTTTAAATTAATATTTATTTTTAAATTTTAATATAGGCAGTGGTCACTAATCCATTGTAAATTTATGGTAGATTAGCAACGGCTACATGTAAAAAAATTAAAATTAAGATGTCATAACTAATCCGACGCTAATTTATGATGAATTAGCAACAATCGAATGGATAAAAGTAAACATAACACATACTAATTTAAAAATTAAGCAGTTGTAGCTAATCTCTCTCAAATTTATGAGGAATTAGTGATGGTATCGTGCAAAAAAATAAAAAATACATAGTAATTTAAAAATTAAGTGGCACTCACTTATCTTAAATTTTAATTTGTGACAGGGTAATTTAAAAAATACATAGTAATTGAAGTTCATAAAGATTAAAGAGTTACAAAAATTCTGAAGTTTATAACTTTTATAGATGTGAAAAACCAAATGCAATAGCTATAAAACGGCTAGTAACGGCTAGTAACAGTAAAGTTCGGACGTCCAAACTTTCTGTTATGCGTCCGAACTTGCGTCCGAATTTTACTGTGCCAAGCTGTCTGGAAAAGTTCGGACGTCCGAACTTTTCCTTATGCGTCCGAACTTGCGTCCGAATTCTCTGGAAAAACAGTGACCATGCTTATCAGAGAAAGTTTGGACGTCCGAACTTTTCTCCATGCGTCCGAACTTTCGTCCGAAATTCTCTGGAAGCACAGTACCATTTCCAAAGTTTGGACGACCAAACTTGCATCCAAACTTTTTAAACTTTGTCAAAACTTGTTCAAAACAATGTTAATAACATTGAAAACGTTTTGCATGAATGGACACATCATTTAAACACATTTAGATACAAAAACCTTTACCAAAAATATTTTGATTACACAAAATCTTTTTAAGATCATTTTAGATTCCAAAAACATACTTGTTAACACAAAGTTCATTTAAGATCATTTCAAAAACAAGTTTTATGCTCTCTCATGCATTCAAATTAAACCAAGGCATACAAGTGTAGAGTTTACAGAAAAATATACCTGTTTAACATAAAAACTCTACACTCTAAGTCTTCAATGCCTTCACTCTTTTTGAACATACTCTTCAATCTTCAATCACTATTGGCATGGTAGAGTTGTTCTTGCATTGTGACTCCAAGGCAATAAGACTTCATGCTTCTCAAATAATCAATCCTATCACTCAACATACAAGCATTTTAGTCCTTATCAATGTTTGTCATTATTCAAAACTAATATGATTTGCCCTTAGGGCTAACAATCTCCCCCTTTTTGATGATGACAAACTTTGATGCAAAATGTGATGAATTTAAATAATGTAGTACAAAGAAGCATTTATGTCAATGATGGATAATATCCAATTTAGCACATTGACATGCAAAAGGCTCAATATGAGCCTATGACCCAACCAACCTCCATTTGCCTCCTTCCTTCCAACTTCATATAGAAGATATAGCATTTAAGTATTTAGAAAATTTCTAAAAGAGGTTTTAAAGGTTGTAAAAGTTTAACAATGCTCCCCCTTAGATTGAGCTCATTTTTCAACAACTTTGGACTTGAGATGCTAGGCATCCAAATTGTGACATTTCAAGTCCAAACTTTAAAATAAGTAAAATGAAAGCTTCAATTTTTGAAAATAAGCTTTCCAAAGGTTGTTCAAATATAGTAAAAGAGATTAAAACAGATTTGAATCAATTTGAACAATAAAAGAGCACTTTCGGCAACCAAATATGGATGCATCCGAATTTCAGAATATGTATCCGAATTTTTAAGTTTCAAGTCTAAACTGGAAAATATCTGAGATGAAGGCTTTGATTTTTGAAAATAAGTTTTCCTAAGGTTGTTCAAATATGATAGAAAAGATTAAGACAATTTTCAAACAATTTGAACAACATAAAAATCAGTTTTGGCAAAACAGTTTGGATGCATCCGAACTTTTGGTTTGCATCCAAACTTCAAGTCCAAACTTTAAAATTCTATCTTCACATATTATAAATCTTTCAGTTTATAGTTTAAGTACACCAATACAGTTAAATATGCCATAAAACAAATTTTTAGTGTATCACATACTCATATTAGCACACACATTTCAGCATATTTAACACAAAATTTAGCACAAAACAGCCATTATGCATAACACACATCATGCACATCATGCAGATTTCAGCACATTCATTGCAGCCATCATTTCCATCATTCTTCTCCCCCTTTTGTCATCAATCAAAGATGGGGTAAATGAAAATGAGACTGACAATTACCAAAGGAAGCTCTCAACTCTAAGGTTTCATCATTGAGCTTCATAAAAAAAAACTATTACATGGCAATAAAAATGATAAATTGCAGAAATTTAAAGTGAAAAAATAGAAAGAGAATAGAAAACAACTAGTAAATGTTCATAAACAGCAAAAACAGTAAATGAAGAGAAGAGTGAATGTATGCTTAGTCTTTGGATGTTGATGGAGAGTCCCTTTCTCGGTTTCTTCTTGACAGCAACATGTTTGACTCTTCCATGGCCAAATGCTGGATCAGATTGAGTCACTATTTCAGTTCTTGTTATTTGACTTCCCTCTTGACTGACTCCAATTTGCTGCAATCATTGATCTCTTCTTTGAGATTCCATGACTTGCTCATTGCCATTCCCTTGATCACCATCATCATCTTCATCATTACTGTCACTTCCTTCTTCATCATCACTGTCACTGTCTTCTTCACCTTTCTTGCTATCTTCATCATACTCATTATCCTTTTTCTCTTGCGTTCTAGAAGGCCCTTCATCACTTTGAGGATTTCTTGTCAATATTTTCTCAATGTGCTTGACTCTATTCTCCAAACTATCCAGCTTTCCAAGCACCATAGGAGCAAATGTTTCAAAAAATTTATACATTTTCTCCATTTCTTTCATGTGGTTGTTTAGTGCTTCTTGAATCAGCACTAGTTCCTTCTCTAGCAGTAGGATGTGATTGTGAAGTTGGCTCTTCTTCAAAGAGTCTTCTTTTGGAGGGAGGCTGCTCCCCCTCACTTGTTGAATCATGTCTTTTCTTGGTCTTCATTTCCCTTGCCCATGTTTCTGCCTCATCTTCTTCTTCTTCTTCTTCAGTTTTCTCACTTTCCTCTACTTCAACTCTCCTTGGAGGGGTCTCTCTTTTAGTTCTCCATACTCCCTCATCATCCAGAGTCAATTGCATCCTTTTGAGAGAATCATTTGTATAAATTTGGCATCTTTTAAAATTCTGCCCTCTAGCAGGAATTCTAACTTGAAAATGCTTGAAGATTCTAGTCAAAAGTCTTCCATATGGTAGAGCCTTGTTTTCAGTCTTTCTAGCTCCAAACATGTGCTTCAATGCCATATATCCAAAGTTCAATCTTCTATGCTCATGCAAAGCTAGCATAATCACCATATGAATATTTCCCACAAATGTTTTGTGTTCAAAATTAGGGATTATCATGGTTGTAATCATATGATGCATAACTCTTGCACTTGCATCTAAAACCTTAACTTCCCTTTCCTTAATGGTGCTAAACTTTCTACCATTTGTGAAAGCTTCTTCAAATCTAGCATTTGTAAACAGTTCTCGTTCATAGCAATGTTGCCCCATAGAATAATATTTAGCACCAACATCACTTACATCACAGATTCTATTCAATAATGCATCATTGAATTCAAAATCTATTTGAGATACTCTAGATGAATACCACTTATTAACATTTTCTCCTTCATATTCTATTCTTTCTTCTTTCAGATTTGCATAGAATTCATACACAAGAGAAGGATAATATTCTTCATCAACATTCAACAGATTACTCCACCCAATATCACCAAATAAAGATAGGACATTACCCATATTTGTGACCTTTTCAAAATCAACTCTGTTTCCAGGGATGATTTTCCTTGATTTCTTGTTCCAATCTTCAAATTCTGATACAGCTTTAATTGAGATGAACTTGTCTGCACCAGAGGATGATTGAGGAACCCTAATTCTTCTTGGTTCATGATGAGTTCGTCCTCCTTCACTGGCCTTTGCCTTCCCTTTTCTTTTTTTAACATTGGCTCCTTTTGTTCTCGCCATTTTGATTTTCAAACAGAAAAGCAGTGAGTTTTGAGAAGTATCTAGGGTTAGGAATTCAAAAATTCAAGTGTTTTTATGTGAAAATGGTGAAATCACGGAGGTATTTATGTTTGGACGCGAGTGGGTAGAGAGAAATTTTGAAAAGGAGAGTGTTAAATTATGTGAATAACGGCTAGTCGGTTTCTTAAAAACTGTTGTAACTGCAAAGTTCGGACGACCAAACTTTTTGGTATGCGTCCTAACATGCGTCCGAACTTCTCTGTTTCTCCAGTTACAGAAAGTTCAAAGTTCGGACGTCCGAACTTTCTGTCAAGCGTCCGAACATGCGTCCGAACTTTCTGTCCAAATTTTTCCTGATTTTTTTCACACTTAAACAAACAGATTAGTAATTGAATTTTGCAATTCCTAAAAGCCTTCTTAAATTACTAAACATTTCCTCAGCTAAAGGCTTTGTGAATATATCAGCAATTTGATCATTTGTATTTATATATTCTAAACATATATCCTTTTTAGCAACGTGATCAAGAATGAAATGATGTTTTATTTCTCTATGCTTAGTCCTAGAATGTTGAATGAGATTTATGCTCAGATTGATAGCACTAGTATTATCACACAATATAGGTACACAATCAAATTTAAGACCATAATCAAGTAAGGTGTGCTGCATCCATAACAATTGTGCACAACAACTACCTGCAGCTATGTATTCACCTTCTGCAGTGAATAAAGACACACAAGCTTGCTTTTTACTAAACCAAGATACAAGACAACTACCAAGAAATTGACAATGACCACTTGTACTTTTACGTTCAACTTTGCATCCAGCATAATCAACATCAGAGTATCCAATAAGTTCAAAAGATGACGTTTTTGAAAACCAAAGGCCATAGTCATGTGTATCAATCAAATACCGAAAAATATATTTGACAGAAATTAGATGATATTCTTTAGGACATGATTGGAATCTAGCACACAAGCATACAACAAACATAATATTTGGTCTACTAGCTGTGAGATAGAGTAAACTTCCAATCATACCTCTATATAATTTTTCATCAATATTTTTACCTTTTTCATCTTTGTCAAGTTTAGTTGATGAACTCATCGGAGTACCTATTCCTTTTGCTTGATCCATTCCAAATCTTTTCAGTAGCTCCTTGGTATACTTAGCTTGATTGATGAAGACTCCATCCTTGGTTTGTTTAATTTGCAGCCCAAGGAAGAAGTTTAGTTCTCCCATCATGCTCATCTCAAATTTATTTTGCATTGATTTGGCAAAATCTTCATAGAGAGATGTATTAGTAGCACCAAATATAATATCATCAACATAAATTTGCACAATTAAAATATCATTTTTAAATGATTTTTTTATGAAAAGAGTTGTGTCAACTTTTCCTTTTGTAAAGCCTTTTGAAAGAAGAAAACCACTTAATCTTTCATACCAAGCTCTTGGGGCTTGTTTCAATCCATATAGAGCTTTGGTTAATTTGTAAACATGATTTGAAAATTTTTCATGAATAAAACTAAGAGGTTGTTCTATATAAACCTCTTCTTCAATAACACCATTTAGAAAAGAACTTTTGACATCCATTTGAAATAGTTTAAAACCTTTAAAACAAGCAAAAGCCAAAAGCATTCTTATAGACTATAATCTGGCCACTGGAGCAAAAGTCTCATCATAGTCAATGCCTTCTTCTTGATTGAAGCCTTGAGCAACAAGTCTAGCTTTATTTCTAACAACTTCTCCTAGTTCATTTAACTTATTTCTAAAAACCCACTTTGTACTAATAACATAATGATTATGAGGTCTAGGAACAAGAGTCCAAACATTATTTCTCTCAAATTAATTTAACTCTTCTTCCATAGCAATAATCCAGAAATTATCACACAATGCATCATCAATATTTTTTGGTTCAATATGAGATAAAAGGGCAAAATTATCAATAAAGTACCACCTTGTTTTAACTCCTTGGGAGGCATCACCAATGATTTGCTCTTTAGGATGACCTCTAGCATATGTGATATCCTTTGGAAGTTCTTGATTACTGCTTGATTGACCATCTTGTTCTTGCTCCATTATTTCTTCTTCTTTGGCAAGATCTTCTATTATGGGTACTTGGTGTTGAGTTTGATTTTCAACCATTAAGGAGCCTGCATCATCTTCATTTTTTCTTTGAAGATAAATGTTGGATTCATCAAAGGTTACATGAATAGATTTTTTCAACACACAATGTCCTTTTATTATAGACTCTATATGCCTTTTTATTTGATGAATAACCAAGAAATATTCCTTCATCTGATTTTCTATCAAACTTACCAAGATAGTTACTAGAGTTTAAGATGAAGCACTTACAACCAAAAACTTTAAAGTAGACAATTGATGGAGTTTTATCAAATAGAAGTTCAAAAGGTGTTTTTCTTATAAAAGATCTTAGCAAAACTCTATTCATGACATAACAGGCTGTATTTACAGCTTCAGCCCAAAAATATTTAGGTAGTGAATTTTCACAAAGCATTGATCTAGCCATTTCTCGTAAGGTTCTGTTTTTTCTCTCAACAACACTATTTTGTTGAGGTGTTTTGACAGCTGAAAAATTGTGAGTAATTCCATACTCATCACAAAATTTTGTAAAATCTTGATTACAGAATTCTCTTCCATTATCACTTCTAATAGAAATTAGTTTGCAATCAAGAGAAGTTTGAACCTTTTTGAAAAGTTTTGAAAATTCATAAAACGTTTCATCTTTTTGTGCTAAGAAAATTACCCATGTAAATCTTGAAAAATCATCAACAATCACATAAGCATAGCTTTTACCACCAAGACTAGTAGTCCTCATAGGTCCAAATAAATCCATGTGAACTAGTTCAAGAGGTTTTGAGGTAGAAACCATTTTCTTTGGTTTAAAAGATGTTTTTGATTGTTTTCCATATTGACAAGCATCACAAAGATGAGTTTTGTCAAAATGCAATTTTGGTAATCCTCTAACTAGCTCTTGTGTAGAAAGTTTGTTCAATAAATCCATGCTTACATGTCCTAATCTTCTATGCCATAAAAATCCATCATTGTCATGAATGGCAAGACATTTAATATCATTAGTAATAAGCTCATCAAGATACAGCACATATACATTACCAACTCTTTTAGCAACAAAAATAGTTTTGTTACTTGCACTATCAAGAATAGTACAAGTATCACATTTAAACTCTACTTTGCATCCATTGTCACATAATTGACTAATACTAAGTAAATTATACTTTAAACCTTCAATAAGTAAAACTTACTTGATAAGAGGGAAAGAACATTTACCAATGTTACCTATTCCAAGTATTTTCCCTTTCTTCTTATCTCCAAATGTGACAAAACCTTCACTTGTAGTTTGAAGCTCACTAACAAGTGATGCATTTCCAGTCATATGCCTTGAGCAGCCACTGTCAAGGAACCATTTTGTGGCACTTGATCTTAAGGCAAATTGTACATACACAAAATTGGAAATAGTGATTTTTGGTACCCATATCTTCTTGGGTCCAAGGGGGTTAGTAATAGTTCCTTTGACTTTCCAAATGGTCTTAGCACCATTTTCTATCTTTCTTTTTATAAAACATCTAGAAACCTTGTGTCCATGCTTACCACAATATGTGCAACAAATATGTGACCTAGAATGAGAAAATTCTATAACAACAGACTTTTTCTGTTTTGGAGCAAAGCAATCATGTGTAAAACCAAGACATTGTTTTACAAATGAAGATCTTTGATAACCAAGTAATTTATTTAAATTTTCTCTTCCATTTGTAAATCTCTAAATGCATAAAGTTAGATCATTAACCTTCCTTTTTAAAAGCTCATGATCTTTTATCATTAATTCAAGAGAAATAATTCTTGTACAAAGCTCCTTGTTTTCAAAAGATATATTTTGTATGGTTGAATTCAAAACTTCTTTTTCAATGGTAAGACAAATAATGGTTTCAAGAAGTTTACCATTTTCAACACGGAATTTTGAATTTTCATTGGATAAGTCATTGATTTTAAATTTCATTTCTTTATTTCTTTTTGAAGCCTTTTTCAGTTCTTCATATAGTTCTACAATCAAATCACTGGAATCAATATAATCATTACATACATTTGAAATGAAAGGTGAAGATTGTACCTCATCATCAATGGCCATAAAACATATGTTGGCCTTTTCTTCACTGTCATTCTCACTCTCTTGTTGATACCTTCCAGCTAATCCTTTACCTTTCTTGATAGATTTCTTTCTGTTTTTGCTGTCTCTTTCCCTTTCCAACACTTTAGGACAGTCAGCAACAAGATGCTCTGTGCTTTTGCATTCAAAGTATTGTGGTTTGTAGGATGAGGATTGTCCACCCTTTTTGACTGGTTTTCTTCCTTTCTTGAGGAATTCCTTTTTGTAGAATCTTTTGAACTTCCTCACTGCCATTGCAATCTCTTCTTCTCCACTGTTTCCTCCTTCTTCTTCACTTGAAGACTATTCTTGTTCACTCAAGTGATTTGAGGACTTGAGTACCACTCCTTTTCTTCCTTTTTCTTCATCCTCCTTGTCATTTAGCCGTTTCATCTTCATTTCATGAGTTAGTAGAGATCCAATGAGCTCTTCGAGTGGAAGAGTCTTCAAGTCCTTGGATTCCTCAATAGCAAGTGTCTTAGGCTGCCAAGATTTTGGTAGAGCATCTAAAATCTTTCTGTTTTGCTCTCCCATTGTATAACTTTTACCATAAGCTTTCAAGCCATTAAAAATGTTAGTAAATCTTGTAAACATATCACTAACATTTTCACCTTTTTTCATGGTAAACAGTTCATAATCTCTAATAATAATGGCAAGTTTAGATTCTTTAACTTGATTAGTACCTTCATGTGTAATTTGGAGTAATCTCCACATGTCATGGGCAGAATCACATCCACTAACTCTATTGTATTCAGTAACATCTAAAGCACAACTTAATATATTCATGGCCTAATAATTTAAAGTCATTTTCTTATAATCATGCTCATCAAATTCATCAGTGGACTTGGGTTCTGAGGTTATTCCATCAGCTCTCATTTTCATTGGGACATAAGGACCTTTCTCTATTATATTCCACAAATCAAAATTGATAGAACAAATATAAATTTTAACTCTAGATTTCCATAATGTGTAATTTGTTCCATCAAACAAAGGTGGTCTATTTGTGGAGGATCCTTCTTGGTAAGGTAGGTTTGACATATTAGCCATAGGATCTTTGTCTTCTAGGTTGCAAAACCACACAAAGAAGTTCTAGCTCTGATACCAATTGAAATACCTAAGAGGGGGGTGAATTAGGTATTTGGCTAATTTTTGCAAACTTAAGCCTTTTACGCATTTAGATCAAGAACGGATTATGTAAGCTAATTAGAGACAATTTAAAGTAAAGCAATGAAGAAAGCAATAGCAAAGAACTCAAGCAATTTATAGTGGTTCGATCCTCAAGATCTACGTCCACTACCTTAAGCTCACACTTAAGGATTTCAAACACTCTACTATTAGCTCAGGTTTACAGATTACAAGAGAGGCTCACCACACTATGGTTTTACACTCACAACCTCTTCTAGTAACTTTTTACAATGCAAGGCTCACCAAACTCAATGGTTTTATATCTCAAACAACCTTGAATCACAACTTCAAGGATCACCCTTATCTAAAGGATTTTATGTTATCAAGATAACCTTGCTAGAGCTAGTAGAACAACACAAATTGATAGATAAAGAAGAGTGTGTAGATGTTCCACTTGTTGGTAGATATTTACACAATATTGTACCTTCACACTTTGATGCCTTTTGAATAATCAATTGAATGCACAAGATAAGAGAGCTTTGAAGTTTGCTAAAAGCTTTTGGAATGCTTGGAGTTCATAAAGATTCAAGAGTTACAAAAATTCTGAAGTTTATAGCTTTTATAGATATGAAAAACCAAATGCAACAGCTATAAAACGGCTAGTAACGACTAGTAATAGTAAAGTTCGGACGTCCAAACTTTCTGTTATACGTCCGAACTTGCGTCCGAATTTTACTGTGCCAAGCTGTCTGGAAAAGTTCGGACGTCCAAACTTTTCCTTATGCGTCCGAACTTGCGTCTAAATTCTCTGGAAAAACAGTGACCATGCTTATCAGAGAAAGTTTGGACGTCCGAACTTTTCTCCATGCGTCCGAACTTTCGTCCGAAATTCTCTGGAAGCACAGTACCATTTCCAAAGTTTGGACGACCAAACTTGCATCCAAACTTTTTAAACTTTGTCAAAACTTGTTCAAAACAATGTTAATAACATTGAAAACGTTTTGCATGAATGGACACATCATTTAAACACATTTAGATACAAAAACCTTTACCAAAAATATTTTGATTACACAAAATCTTTTTAAGATCATTTTAGATTCCAAAAACATACTTGTTAACACAAAGTTCATTTAAGATCATTTCAAAAACAAGTTTTATTCTCTCTCATGCATTCAAATGAAACCAAGGCATACAAGTGTAGAGTTTACAGAAAAATATACCTGTTTAACATAAAAACTCTACACTCTAAGTCTTCAATGCCTTCACTCTTTTTGAACATACTCTTCAATCTTCAATCACTATTGGCATGGTAGAGTTTTTCTTGCATTGTGACTCCAAGGCAATAAGACTTCATGCTTCTCAAATAATCAATCCTATCACTCAATATACAAGCATTTTAGTCCTTATCAATGTTTGTCATTATTCAAAACTAATATGATTTGCCCTTAGGGCTAACACACACCCTAGATACCATATATACCTAAAGTAGGTACAATACAATATTTCTAATAATATAAATAAAATAAAAAAATACACTTCAATCTTCTTCGCTACAACTGCATCGGCATCCTCAAAACACAGAGACAAATAAAATTCAGCATTTACCTCCTCCATAAAAGTCAACAATTTACAAAACTATGGGCGAATCAACGATTTTGAAAATTACCTAGGAAAGAGATAAAATACTGAAAGAGGGCCCAGATTTAATCCGGGTAAATAAATTCCTCTAAAGAGGAAGAGAGACACAGCAGGCTCAAGCTGCAATAGAGTTCGTATGTGTCACTTAGATTATGATAAAAGTTGTATTAAACAAGATTTTACCGTGATTTGCAGTCTAAATAGGGGTGGGAACGTACAAAAACATATAAAGATTCGGCCAACTTCTAATCTCCGACCAAGGCCAGTGGCTAGATCTGGCCGGAGAAGAAATGATCGGCCAAAACCAACAGAAATAAGAAAAGGAACAGACGAAAAATGGAGGGAATAGAAAGAGTCTGGCCAAGATCCGATCACCGGACAAAGCCCATGGCCGGATCTGGCAGGAGGAAAGAGAAGATGACCAGCCAAGATCTGGTCTCTGGCCGGAGAAGAAGAACAAGACCAGTCGACCTTGATAGTGAGTAGAGAGAGGTGGGAGAAAGTGGGTAGAGAGAGGAAGCCAATCTTGATGTGATGTTGATGCTAGCCTATGACCGGATCTGGCCTGGGGGAAGAGAAAATGTATGGCCAGAATCTGGTCTATGGCCGGAGCCAGTGACGAGACCAGTGACTAGATCTGGCCGGAGAAGAAAAACGAGAATAGTCAGCCTTGATAGTGGGTAGAGAGGTGGGAGAAAGGTAGTAGAGAGAGGAAAAAGGACAAGTTACACCGCTAATTACTTATAGTAATATGATACTAACGTAATGATAGTAATACTAATGTTATAACACTTGTTATAATTCTAATGTAACAGTGCACTAATAATACTAAGATTATGTTACACTAATGAATATTAACATCTATTTAAATAATTATAAATTATAATGTAATAAAAAACATATATAAAATATAAATAATAAAAAATACAAAGCATAATTATTAAAAAAAACTCACGGCCAAGTATACTCGAAAGAATTCCAATTACACCAGGAGTTCCCTGAGGGCTTTCAGGGGTACCTCAACAATGACTTGAGATTTCTCTCGGGTCACCATGTCGTGACCCACGAGTGCCACCTTAGGGTCTATGTATACGCCTCCGGGGACCACCCACAAAAACCGAATCGGGCTCTCGGGTGTCTGTAGTAGTCTCTCGAATGTGCTTTTGGTGATAGCTTTAGAGACAAAAAAAAAAAGGACTTTGATCCATTTTTTACTGAAAAACGTAAAAGGTTAAGAGTTTGGTGTGCTTGGATTGAGTTACACTCTAATATAATTTATCATCTCACATTTCACTTTTTCTTTCAAAAAAAATTTTTTTCTCAAAACTCAAGATAGAAAATTTTAAAATCAAACTCTATCCGATCACATCGTAATACATCACCCCTTTTTTAATCTTGGCACCAGTAAGGTTAAATATTTATAAAAGTTTGTTTTGAGAGAGATATTGTGCTTGTAGAAAGAGAAAGTAAAAATTGAAAATAAAAAATTAATGGGCTTCAAATATAAATAATGAGGTAAGCACAACCACTAACCATAAAAAATAATAATAATAACAAAAGAGGTATCCGCAATCGCAACCGGACATAGTTAACAACACGGACTGGCCTAAGGCAAGAGACGCCCCTGCCGGAGATGGTTTCCGGTAGTTCTTATTTGTTCCCCTTAGCAGCTTTCAACCTTTTTACTTCTTCAATCAGATCCACCATACTCTTGTACGTAGAACCGCCTTCTTCCACCGCTCTCTTCCCCTATTCTCGCATATTCTTGAGCATTCTTTCTCATTTCTTCAGCCCCATCGCCGCCGTCCATCAACTTTCTCACCGCTGCCTCTAGTTTCTCCCTTCCTATAATCTTCTTCCCAACATCGTACCAATACGCCCATTCCTTTGCTCCGACCTCCACCCCGGCGCCGAGCACCTTAGTCACCAACTTCTCATTATAAAACTGCTCGTAAGTCAATGGCCAAGTTATCATAGGTACCCCAGCAGCAAACCCTTCGAGGAGTGAATTCCAGCCGCAGTGCGTCATGAATCCACCCACTGATGGGTGGTCTAAGATGGACAGCTGCGGCCCCCAACTCTTAATTACTAAACCTTTATCTTTGATCTTCTTGTAGTACCCAATTGGCAGCCATGTCCCTTCATCTACCTCATTAGATTCGTCTTTACCAAGAGCAACCCATATGAAATTATGGCCGGTGGATTCTAGAGCAGATGCTATCTCTATGAGTTGGTCGTTTGGCAGCTTAACAATACTACCGAAGTTGACGTAAATAACTGAGTTGGGCTTCTTTGTGTCAAGCCAGCTTAAATATTCATGATTGTTATCGATTATTTTCTGGCCTCGTTCCGCCCCACTGCTGATCTTTCGATGAATTTCAGATGCAGGGCCAACAGCCAAGACTCTGATACTAGTGACCTTCTCGAAATATTCCATGCTATCGGACTCCAGCTCACGAAAACTGTTGGTTAGAATAAGATCGCACTTCAATTCGCCGACTCTAACAGGTTCCTGGAACCAGTGGAACTCCTCCGGAGGAAGCTCAGACTTTGTCAAGGTAATGGGAACATGTAGATTAGAGACGACGAAGGACTCTTCCCGGCACTTGATCTGCCGATGAGGAGAGTCGGGGAGTCTCAAGGCTTCTCTGACGCAGTGAGAGAAAACACTGAAGGGATTGAAAGAAATAGAGGGAATCTTGAAATGAGCAGCAACCTCAGAACTCCATGGATACATGGAGTCTGCAACGAGGCAGTCAAAGGGTTCGGATTCAAGAAACTTTTGGACGGTGTGGCGGAGCAGATCTTTGGTACGGTGGAGTTTAAAGGATGTCATGAGATCTTGAGGTTGGTGAAGCTCGTCGAAATCTTCCGGTAGGCCTACTTCTTTGAAAGGCATTGGTATGATATGAAGAGCGATTTTCTGATCCGATGGGATGCTATCATTGTTCAGCAGTTTCTCGATAAGCTTGCCGTTGGTCGGAGTAGCTAAAACCGTGATTTGTTGGCCATGGAAGGAGAGGTATCTTGCAATATCAAGGAACGGAATTGTGTGGCTTGGAGCCCCATAAAATGGGACGAAGCACATCTTCAATGGTGGCTCAAGAGACATGGTTTGGAAGACAAGGAAAAGAATGAGATACTGTTGCTGCTTTGTGAAAGAGAGAAGAAGATGCAGAAAATCTGGCGGGAGGAAGCCGAGGGCTCTTCACCACAGAATCACCAGACTGGAGAAGAAACTATTAGCAGCCCCACTAGAATATAATAACCGACTGATGACACTTGGATGAGGAAAATGTAAAATAAAAGTAGACGAGACATTCGGTTTGTAAATTCATTGAAAATTATTTCTCCCACTGCAAATTACTTGTCAATTTGTCACAAAGGCACAAGGATTACGAACGGATTAAATATATGTCATTTGAAAGGTAGAGTTATAAGTTAAAATGATAATATTATCTTATTAGAATTTTAAAAATTAATTAATATAGTTTAGTAAAATAATAAAGAAAAATTTTGAATAGCTCGATTTTGAAATTCAAATGTAAAATTTTATGTGCGAAACTCATATCTTTTCTTATAAATAATTTATGAAATTCAGAATAAAAATTTTAAAATCAAATCTTATACAACCCACTCTTAATATTTTAGAGTAATAGGTGTTAGAAAATGATAACTTGTGTTGTTCTCTCTGAATCACACATGGGTTATTCAAGATTTCTTTTAAGAGTATTTATGTGGGTTTGTCATTAGCTTTGAATGGCTTTGGTGTGTTATATGGATTGAACCATGTACCACACACCACTTGCCCCGCCTTCTCGGGTTGGGTTAGGGCATCTCGTTTTATTTTACCATTTATTTTTTGGGCATCTTAAACGTGTCAAACCTAGATTTGGTCTAATCCACTCTCCGTTTTTTCTTCAATTTTTTATCACTTCCTTTCCAATTTTCTCTCCACTAACTCCTTGATCTTCTTTAATGTGCAGAAACTTCCTCTAGATTTTCTCTTCACTTAGCCACCTATTTTTCACTATAAATACGTTGTTCTTGGCTGTAGGGAGGGACTTCGAAAAAGTTGACCTCTCTAAACTCTGTTTCTTCTCTTAGTCTGTATTCTGGGTAATGAAAGTTGGTAAGTTCCATTCCACTTGCACAAGTGCACGTCTTGGAAGAAGCTATATTAACCTTGAGAAGTAAAACAACATTACAACTGCAACCAAGTCGCACCGGAATATTACTTTTACAGTATTAAAATATTACGATACAATAATCAATAAATAATTATTTATTGTAATTTTATTTACAGTTTATAAATTGTCTCCCAATATTACCGCCAATCCTCTTTATCTTTGTAGTTGTTTTACAACTAGGCTTACAACGATAGATATTTGTGAATAAAACTAAATAAAGTCAGAACCGATTAAAAAATAGAGAAAATAAAAAAACAAGGTTGTTGATTCTCTGTTATGTGAAAATTTATGCGAATGCAGCTATTTAATAAAGACTATCACGTGCTAATTCGTAGTAGTGTAATATAAGGTTTATTTAGATTACAATCTCAAAAGTTTTTATAACTTATTTTGAGTTTTAGTAAATATTACAGAAAATTTAGTGTGAGAAAGTGTACATAATAGAAAAATTAGAAAAAAATGAAAAAAGTAAGTATGGTTTGAATTAAATTACACTCTAAATACAGCGATAATCTCTCTTTTCAAATGGTCAATAACACATCACTCTCGGTTGGGAATATATACAATCATTCCAGAAACATTATTTTGTATTTTTAATCCCGGAAATCGCGGGACCAATAGAAGTGACTTTAGCATCTGCTATAGACTAAAGACTCCCGTCTTGGGTAGGTTATAAGGACTCAGCTGACGGATATCTAAGACCCAGCTATATGTCTGCTGGCCCAGTACTGCTGCATGGTGAAAGATCCAATCTAAAAGAAAGGTAAGCCCAGAAGGTAATTAGCTTTCATTTCCCATACCTGTTCACGATCCGCTTCCGTACAGTTTAGTGTATATTATAGCATGTGAATTATATATAATTTTTTTAATTATATAAAGTAAAAAAATTAATTTTTTTTAAAATTCTCTCTTCCCTCTCTCCCCCCTTTGTTCCACGTGGACTTTTGTAATGTGGACTATATATAATTTTTTAAAATTTATAAGTAAGAAAAATAATTATTTTTTTAAGAATTTTATCTTTCCCCTATCACTCCTATGTGGACTTCCTCCAACACCTTGTGGTTCAATTAGGTGTTGGAGGAACTCACCCAAAAAAATTATTTTTTAAATATTATTTATTAAATATTATTAATAAAATAACTTATATAATTAGATAATTTTAGCTCATGATAATTAAAAGTATGTGAGTTCTGCCAACACCTGGTGTAACTTGACATGAAATTCTGCTAGATGTTGGTGAAACTCCACGAGGATAGCTTGTGGACTTATGCCACTAGCTAGTGGTAGTGCTCGTGGACTTATGTCACAAGCTAGGGGAAGTCCACATGGAGGGGGGCGGGGAGATGAGGGAGGAAGATAATTTTAAAAAAATAATTAGTTTTTAAGTGTATATAGTTTTAAAAATTTGTATATAGTCATACCCTATTATTGTTCAAATGGTATCGAATCAGTACCATAAAGTTGCGAATTGAAATTCAAAAGCAAAACTGTATTAGAATGGAAAATTTTTGAAAATTTTGAATTGAAAAATCGCAGAATTAGAACCTAATTGAATACAAAATTGTGTAATCATATACAAAATAAATTTAAAAGTTAAAGGCACAAATATTAAAATTAAAAATTAAAATTAACATTATAACTAATTTAAAAAAGGATGAGCTAAAAGCAACTCCAGAAATTTCTAATATAAAAAAATTATACTTCATTTTTAACATTCTCATTCTCTCTCTATTCTCTACTTCTCTCTCTTTCTCTGTAGATTCATGTGGATTGCAAGGGCGACATTCAATTTGCCCTTATGACTTTCATAGGTGAAAACAACCTAACCCATGCCTATGAAAAATTATGAAAAAAATAAAGTGTCCCGTAATATTTCGCAACAGCAATTTTTTCTTTTTTTGAAAGAAATATAAAGAAAGGGGTCAGTAGTGCAAATTGCCTAAGCAACCCCAGAAAAATTCGTGCAAATGGGTCAACATGGGCTCCTTGTGGCACCAATAGATTCAACACAGGTGCCCAAATTTTTTTAACGGGCTCCTACATAGAAGCCATTTTTTTCAAAGCAAATGGCACGTTTACTCGTCGTTTTTTATATACAATTTTTTAGCTATATACAACAAGAAAAATGCTCATTTTTCATAACTCTCTCTCTTCTATATCTTCTCTCTACTCAAGTTTCTCAACAAATTAACTAATTCAATGAAAAATGCATCAATTTAGTCGCAATAACACAATGAGTAAGGATTCTACGAAAGATTCTCTTTATTTTTAGGTAAAAACTTCCAAAAATCCTCAAGCTATATGCAAATTTACAAATTTTCGCCAATTATGTGTCACTTGTGCTACTTTTTGGCGCAACATGGTGCTCAATTGTGCTAGTAAGTGGCACAACTTGAATACAAGTTACCCCAAATGGTGGCGCAACTTGTATGCTAGTTGCACCAACAAGTGACGCAACTTGTAGCACAGTTTCGCCACCTTCTGTCGCAACTTGCGCCACTTCCTTGCACAATCCCTAGAATTTTTTAAAATATTACAATTTTACTAGTGCAATTATAACTTTTTATTAGCTATTGTCATATTTAAGGCGTAGTAATTGTCCTAATTATTTGTATTATTAATATATTCAATTTGATAATATTGCAAACATAAGTAACACATATTCAACAAAACGCGATATATATTGCATGAAATACAAAAAAGCCGCAAAATAAAATTTCATCTAGTGCTTTACAAGGATGGTCAAGATACATCATCTTCGGAAGATTTATTTGAAGAATTCCTAGATCTTGGCAAAGTTGAGCATTTGAATTCCTTTTTGGAGACAAGCGATATATTTTCGAGTAAAGAAGAGTTGATAAAGTAGGCGAAGGCTGCAAAATTGCAAGTGAGGATCTTATTGATAACTGCTAGCTTGAAAAAAAATGATAGAAACGATAATGGATTCGTTGAGCTTAGATCTAAGAGGGATAGAGGCGGTGAACACAGATCGAAAGCTCAATGGTATGAAAAAGTGTAATTATCTGCTGAAATTAATGGGTAAAAAGCATTACGAGGGAACGTGAAGTCTTGCAGTGAGATACAGCAAACACAATCACGAGCTTGGAACCCGGAGATGACGGAGCAAGAGTTTAAAATCACTGAACAAATGAGTAAATCATACATTCAACCGAAACATATATAGATAATTTATAGCGGGAGAACCCGAAAATTGTCGTTAGGTATATGTTTCGATAACATCTAATTCATGCTTCTTACTAGTACATTTATATATCTGTATTAATATTTGTTGACATTATAAATAACATATGTTGTGTTGCTTGTTGGCATAGGCTAACGATTATGTACAATGCTAGACACAAGTTAAGGGTGGTGAGCGTGGAAGGTCTAATAGTGGTTCAATAATATGTCAAATTGTTTCTGACAATGGATACATTCATTGGTACAAAGTTGAGCCAAGCGATAAAATTTTGAGTGACTGTGTGTTCACTTACCCATATTTATGTACACTTGCTCATGCGTATCCATTTGTGTTGACAGTGGATACGACATACAAGAGTAATAGGTACATTATAATATTAGTGTAGAATTATCTTATTTTAATTATAGACAATGTTCCTTAATAAAAAATATATGTATAAATTGATAAGTATTCATGCACCTAATAATTCATTTAAAATAGGTATAATATGCCATACTTGAAGATCGTCGGTGTCACACCGACCAGTTGAAACTTTCTGATTGTAGGTGCTTGGATGAGCACTAAGTAGGCAGACAGTTACCAGTGGGTGTTGAAGTATGTTCAGGATATATTTGATAGAAGTTGCCCCCACATGTTATCATGATTGATCGTGAGCTCAGGTTGATACAAGTCTTGGCTGACGCATTTTCTAATTCTGAACACATGTTGTGCCAGTGACATTTTGAAACACGTTTAGCATCACTGCTATAAAGCTTGTGGTGATAAGGTGCTCGCTGAACAATTCTAAAAAGGTATGTGGAGAAGGTTAGTTGATTTTCTTATAGAGAAGGAGAATCAGGTTAATTATTCAAGCATGCGGTCATCATGGTCGAGATTCAGGAAGATGTTGACGTATCTAGATGACATAATTGGATTCACATCGGAAACAGTTTGTACGAGTTTGGACCAGCCGGATCC
This sequence comes from Rauvolfia tetraphylla, assembly GCA_030512225.1. NCBI lineage: Eukaryota > Viridiplantae > Streptophyta > Magnoliopsida > Gentianales > Apocynaceae > Rauvolfia > Rauvolfia tetraphylla. The sequence continues at coordinate 4,568,684 of JAJQKT010000024.1, read as the reverse complement.
TACGCTTCGGTATAGAAACGACAAATCATGCAGAGAGCTCTTATACAGCTACGAAGTCGTATATGGGGATGGGATTTGGTGCCTTTGACACTGTTTGATCGCAGGTTCATTCTATGATCGAGACTCAAATTGCAGAGATTAGGGGTACTCTTGAGCAATGTCGATATGTCGACAAGTACCACATCAGTATGCACCTGATCTTGAGTCTTTTATACTACAGAGTCACTCACAAGGCATTGCAAATCATATTAAATGAGTGGGATAGTGTTAATAAGATATGGCACGACGTTAGTCTTTGCCAATGATGGTTGAGGAGTAGTCTTGGGTTTCTTGTGCTTGCGAAATACTTACTCATATGACCACCAGACAGTCTTTTATGGTGGTTAGTTTGCATCCATTTTAAAGTATGCTTGAATTCTCCACGCCTGCCTCATAATATCTCAATCATTCTTCACTGCACCCTTATGATGATCTATGGGCAATTCGGGACTTTGCAAAATTGATGATGAAGATGGTCCCGTTGAACGACAACATTTGGTGGGTAGATGAGTTAGATATTGTTTTTCGAATATAGCAGTCTTCAAGAACAGTCTGTTCAGGTGACAAAAGACCGACCAAAGAGGGACTCGACTATAATGGATAAGTCATATTAGGAATACATATAGGTAGGACTATCAACAGGCTTGGGCGGGCCCAAGCCCAAGTCGGCCCAATTAAATAAGGGCTTGAGACTAAGTTTTGAAACCCGAATTATGTTCGTGCCGAGTTCAGGCTTAAATAGGCTCGGCCCACATAACATATAATACTATATGTTCTATAGAATGATATTATTATATGTCATTAAAAAGATATTATTATCATTTTTATATGTAATAATAGTATAATAAATTAATTTTTAATTTTAATTAATAAATATTTAAGATTCAAATACAAGTTTAAAAAGTTTTAAAAGTATAACATTAATTATCCTAAAAAATTAAACAAAATTTTGTAGAATGAAAACAAAAATATAAAATAAGTTAATGCAAAAAAAATCAAGTTAGGTTCGACTTGAGCCTGAGTAAGCTGAGCTCGGGCACATAAAAATGAGCTCAAAAAATCAGGCTGATCTCAGGCTTAGCAAAGCCGGGCTCACTAAGCCCGATTGACAGTCCTACATGCATGTTTCTAGAAGTTCCTTCAAGAACTTGTCTAGAAGTAGTAGCTATTGAGGTCGTTCTTCAAGCGGGTCTAGAGGACACAGTGGCTCTAGAGATTGGGGCTCACGGTTGAGCGGACGCAATGTTAGTTTCTCCACGGGTGCTTCTGGATGTGAAGATACAGAAATGTACATATTTCCTTGGGAGAATTGGTTTCCTTCCTTAATTGTACCCTTTATATATGACTAGGTTAACATCAGAGCGGATGAAAATTGCAGATTCCGAGTTGTCAACCATTTGTGGTACGGAGGAGAAGATGCATGGTTCTAGGTCTGGCAGGAGCTATGGCAGGAGGTTCACAATTGTTCCTTATTGTACGAGAGTATCGTAAGAGGGCTATCCGGTATTATGGGACTATTACACTAGTTGGAGCTCTGGGACGTTCACCGGCCCACCCCTAATGACTAATGGCTCACATTATCGAACATGTGTTGGGTTATCACAACAACCTACAATGTAACCTTCGTTTGCTTATTCCGGTTACAATGTTCGACGTGTCTACCTCTCGACTCACAAGCTGAACGTTCAAATGCGATTATGGTGATTAGATTGCTAGAAGACACTGACTATTTTGTCGTCGTAAGTAATTTGAGGAGTTATTGCATGCATTTATTATTTTTATGAAATTAATAATTTTTTTTGCCTACTTTATAGTTTCGAATGGATGATAGTTTTCCAATTCTGGATGTGCATCCCTCATGAGATCGCTACAAATAGTGCGTAGTTACATGATGGGACACCCCGCTGTGTGCCAGGATTGTACGTTGGCGATTGTTGGCAGAAACATGAAATCCTCATTCGTAGGCGTTGAATGATGTCATCAGTTATTACTTGTTGTATATTCTTAACAACCATTCTTATGTAATTCTTAAATTGCATTGTAATGTATTTGTAAAGTGTACAAAATAGTAGGAGAAAATCATATAAGAAATTCCAAAGCCGCCAAAGTTATACAACGTATACAGAAAAGGTTTGTAGTAAAAAAAAGAAAAAAAAAGAACTTCAGATTAGGTACCTAACACGCTACCCTCATCGACCCTTGCTAGAGTACGCTCACGTTTGTGTAAGATTTGGTCTAACTCAAGTAGAGCAGTGTCCTGCTCCAGCGTCATCTGGGCTGGGTCTATTACACCCGCTAGGAGACGATGTAACAAATCTTATTTCTATAACAAAAGGCACAAATTATTATACCCAAGTCAAAAAAGTTTTTTATAAAAAAATCACTACAACCTAAAATCCCATTCGAGCAGTACTTACCACAGTGTCAGTAATTGGTGTAGGCCTGGGACAGGACATTCCCCAGGCAGAATCTCGAGATTTTGGATTATCGAATAGGTGCGTGGCAAGTACCAGTCCACGTAATCCGCAATGCAGGCTGAAAGAGACACTGCAACTAAACCAACTAGCCTTCTATCGAGTATGTAGAAGTCATGTTGGTCTTAGTACTCATCAAGACTCTCGTACCGAGCGACATACTTCTTGTTGTTACTTGACCTGTAATCCTCATGTAGTAGAATGGGGGTCTTCGGAATGCCCTGCATGCGTCCAAACTACTGCAGTATTTGATCTTGCATATAAGACTCCAGAATATCAAAGAATCACAGACAACTATTAAATGTTGATATCCAGTGCGGTTCTAGTGGATTTGGATCATAAGGGTCCAACAAACCTGACGATGTAATTATTAAAAAATATTAATGACTAACAGGAAAAATGCACACGTTAGTGATGTATGCTATAATAAATACTTACCTCAAGGGCCGACGTGTCATCCAAGTGCAAGCGCACACTACGGAGATCCTAATCTTCTTGGGGACATTTTCACACCGTTGGAATAGTAAAATGTGAGGTTGGGGTTCACGGCAATCGGGAGACTGCTGCGGAGCAAATACGGGAACATATAAATATATCAACACTTTGAGAAGTGCCATGGCTCCACTAAGCTACCTACAATCAGATTTGGAAACGGTCCCTAGCTAATGGTATAAGTAGGCAAGATATATGTCTTCCCATGTATACTCCTTAATGCTATCTACGTCTTCCTGGAATGGCAAACATTGGTACGACATATCCGATCCTTACCCTTGTCTAGAAACAAAGTATACCTGAGCAATTACTTGTGGTATCCTTATGCGTAATTTTGGGAAACAGTGATTCGTAGGCGACATAGTCATGCAGAATGGGGAATTTCATTCCACCATTATCTAATAGACTACAGACATGTACGAGAGGCATACGTAGAGTTCTAGAAAAATTTGCAATAATATCCTCCCTCCTTAGACTATGTCGAATGATCGTACCTGTCACAGGGACACCAAGTATGTATGCCATATCGTGAAGGGTGATTGTCATCTCTCCAAAGGGCATGCGGAACGTGTTGCCACATCTCCATGAACGCCAATATAAGCAAACTATTCAACCGTATGAAGAAGCACTCACGCAAATGTTTCAGACTGGTGGCGGTCACAATCACTTCAGCCACATAATTTATCACCGTCCACCTATCAAGATATCCAGATTAGGCATGCACTACAAGCACCGGCCGCACCTGTACGATAACACATGATATAAGGAATTGATAATTAATAAGTGAGGGTGTGAAACTGAGGCTAGAAAAGGGACAATCAATGATTCCAATGGTTGGTGTTAAGCAGAAAAGAATACGAAAGAAGAAAGAGATGAAAATGATGAAAAAAAGGGAAGAAATCATTATTTTTTTTTGTAAAAATAGACATTTTGGTCATAAAAGATAATTTTGTTGGCATTATCAAATAGGAGTCATTACATTGATAGCAAAAAATCATGAAGGTACTAAAACAAAAGTAGTCATAAACGTGAGGGTACTTTAGCAAATTTTATTTTTAAATTTAATAATTTTTAGGGGTAAAAATGTCATTTTGTATAAAAGAATGAGCAAGAAAATCACCCTACTTTAGACACAATTGCAATTTTGAAAACATTAAATTTACCTACAAGTTGGCTTATTTTATTAGGAAATGATACCACATGTTATTATTAAGCTTCCACATAAATTTGGCCAGATGCACATAAAAATCCAAAATCCTAGGGAGTAGCTAGCTGAGAAAGGCAGTAATCCACCTCCAAGGAGGCAAAGATAATTCAACTTGAACTAACAGTTCTTTAGCACGCGAGAAATTAATCAGCCTTGTGATGAAGATTCGGTAGAGTTTTGCATTTTCAGTGCAGTGCAATTCCTACTTATTTTATTTAGACTTTCAATTTCGGTGCTATTGACAAATAGTCTTTTTTTAAAGAACTTGTTATGTCATACCCCCAACCCTTTTTGTAGGTCTCATTGCGATTGAGTAAGATACTAGCGTGTCTCTCGGCACTAACATATGCAAGTACAAAATGTGTTTGGAGAAAAAAAATTGAGAAGGGAAGTATTCATATATTACAGTACAATAAAAAAGAACAACTGCGAAGGTTATGTAACTAAATACATAGGTAGATCCTGTAGCTTATCACAAATTCAACCTTTGTTTATATGTAGTTGTAAAATAAACTTATCTCTCTAACTAGCGAGAGGTAAAAAAAGGTATAAACTGTTTTGTAAGCCCTAAGGGCAAATCCTATATTTTTTATTATGACAAACATTGATATAGGCTAACTTGAATAATTGTTGTATGATAAGATTTTTGGATTGAGGAAGCTAAGAAGTCTCATTGAATTGAAGATAAAGTGGTAAGGGCAACTCAAGTACGCTCAAAGAACTAAAATAATAGAAAGCATGTCCTAAGGATTGAAGTCTTTGAAGACTTTAGTGTAGGTTTATACTTGCTTAATAGTTATATTCTTATAAACACTACACTTGTTGTCTTTGAAACCTAAAAAATTTACAAGAGTGCACAAAACTTGGTTTTCAATCTTACAAGGTTTTCATTATACATGTTTTACCAAGTTCTTGATTATAGCTTGTGGTTTAACAACTCCTAAAAAGATCTATCTTATGCTCTAAAATGATTTCAAACTCGTTGTATTTAATTTGTAAATATTTTGACAAAGTTTGAATAGTTTGGACGTCCGAACTGAAAACCTTGGCTGCTGAATTTTTAGAGAAATTCAGGTGACCATTTAGATGCTCATGTCCAAATTCGGTCGACTGAGTTTATCCTAATAGCCTAGTAAATAGAGAAGTTTGAATGATCATTCGGACGCAGGAGTCCATATTTGGTCGACTAAACTTTACTGTTAATAGCGTTATTTGAATGTTGAAATTAAATTTCAAATCCTATAAAAGCCATAAACTTCAGATTCTTGAGTAGTTTTTAGCCTTTAAGAATCTTTACACTTCCCAATCATTTGAATATCAAAAAACTCTCTTTTGTCTTGTGGTTCAAAGTTGTTTTTCAAGATTCCATAGACAAAAATGTGAAGTGGTGCTAGATTTGTCATCATCTATCAAGTTGTTGGTAATATCCTACTCTCTTACTTCATCTAATTACTTTCTTCAATGTTGTCTTAAGGATATGAAACCCTTTTGAGAGGGGGAACCTTGATTGTTATAATTAAAAAGAGGTTATGAAGTAAAACCCTTGTTGGGTGAGCCTTTATTGTACCCTGCTTAAATATTTTGATAGTTGTAATTGTTTGAAATCCTTGAGTGAGAGCTCAAGCTAGTAGCTGTAGATCTTGTGTGATCGAACTACTATAAATTGCTTGTGTAATCTTTTCTCTTCTCTCTTTATTTGGAAATTCATTGTGTTAACTTGAATATCTTCTTGTGAACTTGATTTCTAATCTCTTCCAAACTATATTTACAAAATAGAAAAAGTTTTTGAAAATTATCCAAAGACCTAATTCATCCCCCTCTTAGGTTTTTCCTCTTAGGTTTGTCAATTGGAATGGACCAAGCAAAAGGAATTAGCACACTTATGAGTTCATCAACTAAACTTGACAAATATGAGAAAAGTAAAAATGTTGATGAAAATGTATATAGAGGTATGATTGGTAAGTTGATTTATCTTACCGCAAGTAGGCTGGACATTATGTTTGCCGTGTGCTTATGTGCTAGATTTCATTTTTTTCCAAAAGAGTCTCATTTAGGTGTCTTTAAGCGTATTCTTCATTATCTCATTGATACACATGATTATGGTTTTTGATTTACAAAATCATCTTCTTTTGACCTTATTGCCAATTCAGATGCCGACTATGCTGGATGCAAAGTTGAGTGTAAGAGTAAAAGTGGTCATTGTCAATTTCTTAGTAGTTGTCTTGTATATTGGTATAACAAGAAACAAGCTTGTGTCTCATTGTTTACCATCAATGCTTAATATATTACCGCCGGGAGTTGTTGTGCTCAAGTGCTATGGATGAAGCATACTCTACTTGATTTTGACTTAGATTTCAAATGTGTACCTATCTTATGTGACAATATTAGTGCCATTAATTTGAGCATAAATCTGATTAAACGTTCTAGGACTAAGCAAATAGAGATTAAGCATCATTTCATTTGTGATCATGTAGCTAAAGGTGATATAAGCTTGGATTATGTGTGCACAAATGAACAAATTGTTGACATTTTCACCAAGCCTTTGGTCAAGGAAATGTTTTACTACTTAGGAGAAGTTTAGGAATATCAAAATTCAATTACTAATGAGTGTATTCAACTGTGACAAAAATAGGAAAAATTCAAAAGCATAGTTTGAATGCAATTATCAAATTCCAAACTGCTTTTCAAAAAATTTTAAATAGAAAGATTCGGACGCATGACAAAAAATTTGGTCATCCAAATTTGCCGGAGTTGAAGAAATAGAGAAATTCGGACGCTAGTTCAGACATAGACCAGAAAGTTCTATTGTCCGAACTTTGCAATTACAATGGTTTTAAAACCGCCCGAACGACTATTTCTCTCATTTCTACCGTCTGAATTCCCTCTTCTCTCAAAACCACTCAATCCACTCTCATCCAAACCTAAATTTCTTCCATATTTTACCATTTTCACTTGAAATATTTCCCATTTTCATGTTCTAAGCCCTAGATTAACCTTGAAACTCACCATCTTTCAAAGAAAATCACCATGGTACGTTCAAAGAGAGCCAATATTGCTAAGTGAAAAGGAAAAGTGAAGATGGTTGATGAAGGGCTGATAATCAACAAACCAAGAAGGGTTCGTGTTCCTAAACCAACCTAGGAGTGGATAGATTCATTTCAACAAGGGTTGCAGTGGAATTTGAAGAATGGAGCAAGAGAAATAGGAAGATCATCCCCGGACATAAAGTTGATTTGGACAAGCTCTCCAATATGGGTAACGTTCTATCTGTATTCGGTGACATTGGATGGAGTAGCTTGCTTGTGATTAATGAAGAATATTACCCTACTCTTGTCTATGAATTTTATGCAAACCTTAAGGAATAAAGGGTTGAGCATGTTGGGGATAATGTAGTTCAATGGTATTCTTCTAGAGTATCTCAAGTAGATTTTGAATTTAATGATGAAAGTCAATAGAATTTGTGGAGTGGATGATAAGGGTGCAAGATATTATTCCTTGGGGGAACATTGCTACATTCATGAATTATTCTCAAATGAAAGATTTGAAGTCACTAACGGTAGGAAATTTAGATCCATAAGAAAAAGAGAAATCAAAGCATTTGATGCTAGAGGACGAGTGTTGCATCAGATGATTAACACTATGATTATTCCCAATTTTGGACATAAGTCTTCCGTTGGTAACATGCATGTTGTGATAATGCTCACTTTACATGAACATAGAAGGTTGAATTTTGGGTATACGGATTTGAATCACATGATTGGTGCAAGAAGGATGGCAAACAAAGCTTTACCCTATGGAAGATTGCTAACCAAAATCTTAAACACTTTCAAGTTCAACTTCTCGAAAGGGGAAATACCATAAAAAGTAGAGAAATCTACACCAATAAGTCTCTCAAAAGATGCAATTATATCTTGATAAGGATGGTGTATGGAGGACAAGGAGAGAAACTCCTCAAAGGAATGAAAAGATGGAGGATAGTGAAGATAATAAAGAGGAAGAGGAGATTGAAGAAGAAAGAAAAGATGAAGAAGAGGCTTTGGCAGGAGAAAGAAAAACAAAGAAAAGACACGATATATCAAGTGAGGAAGAGCAACCCCACTCAAAAAGGAGATTATTTGAAGAAGGGACCATTCCTCAATCTCATCAAAATGTTGGAGAAGTGTCAAGTGAGGAAGGAGTTACCAAAGGAGACACCATAGTTGCCAAGGTATTCCAAGAAACCTTGAACAACCACATCAAAGAAATGGAGAAGATGTATAAATTCTTTGAATAATTAGCCCCCATGGTTCTTGGAAAATTGGATGGATTCGACACAAGAATAAAGAACATGGAGGTGCTACTATTAAAGAATGCTGAAAGTGATGAAGGATCCTCTAAACATCAAGCAAGAGATGAAAAGGATGATCAAGAAGATTTGGAAGAAAAGAAAGAAGAAAGGATAAGGATGATGACACTGATGACGATGGTGATGACAATGATAATGATGATCATGGAGATGACTTTGAGTTTGTGGCAAGAGAGAGTGAGAAGAATAAAGAAAGGGTTGAACACTCACAACAATATGAAGGAAATAAAGAGGAGCCACAAGAAGGTGGTAATCAAGAGGGAAGCTTAATTGAAAAGGTCGAGATTACCTCACCATCCACCATGACCTTTAGCCAAGGGAGAGTCAAGCATGTGGCTAAAAAGAAAGGATCAAGGAAATCATCTTGGTTGGCCATATGGAGGTGTATTCTCATGCTTCATATTTCCATGTGCCTTTCTAGCTTATGTGATGCTTTAAAGCTCAATAATGATACACTAGTGTTGAGAGCCGGTGTTTCTTTAGTTTATGTCTTTGCTTCACTTTCATCATCCCACATTTGATTGATGAGAAAAGGGAGAGAAAAAGTGATTGCAAAATATACATTGACATTGATGAATATAATGAATATGATGTGTTAATTGGTCTACTGCGTTAATTGGCATTGATGTTATGAGGATGATGGTTTTGAGTTGGTATGTTTGGTTTATATGGCTTTGAGTTCATCTTAATTGTATGTGATTTTAAGTGGAGCATTGGTTGATCAAGATGATTATATATGATTGTTATAGTTTGTATGGTCAGGTTTATAAAAATTTTTTGCTTTTGTCAAATTCTGTGTGTTGAACTTGATTCTGCACAGTTTAACACAACACATATATACAGAAAAATAAAGTTTGATACAATGAAATTAGTAACGCAGTTTAGCTGAACAACCTACTTCTGTGGGTCCATGCCAAGTAAAGCAATCTACTAAACTTTATGTTTCAAAAGTACTGAAACATTCTCTCAATCTCCTCTAGTGATTCCCCTAGTGGACTTAGCACCTTTTTCCAAAGCTTCCTCAACAGCTAGAAATCCAACAACCACAGTGTTGCCTTCACGATTGGAAATACACCAACCAGAAATCCTGCCTCCGCGATTGTTGGACTGTCCTCTAGCCACAGCTCACTTTGGTGGAACTCTTCTTAACAGGATGTGTTGAACTGTCCTCTATTCATAGCTCTCTTTGGTGGAACTCTTCTTAACAGGATGTGTTGAACTGTCCTCTAGTCATAGCTCTCTTTGGTGGAACTCTTCTTAACAGGATGTGTTGAACTCTTTTCGACACAATGCGGCAAGATCCCACTTGCACTTACTGTTTTCGACTAACCTTGATTTGGTCACAGCACCTTTTTACTCCGTGAGGTGGTTTGAACAGAATCTTGTCAAGTGCACGCCAGCATCTGTTGAACTTCAGTTTTTAGCACTTGAACAAAAACAGCACAATTTAATGCATGAACAACATAATGAGATGATAAATTGTGCTGTTGAACTCTCTCAAAGTATAGTCTCTAAAACATGAGTTTAAAGAATGACTCTTGTAGGAATATTGCATGAAAAATATAGAAGCCTCTCATTTGAATAATGACATGAGTAATGCCAAGAGCTCCTTGAGAGTTTTCTCCAAGAGTTGCCTTCTTAAGAGATTTTCCGTGAGAGTTATCAAGAGAGTTAATTTGCTTTGCCTTGAAGCTCATATATATAATATGCAAGAGTCTTGAGCTTCCTTCTTCTCCAAGATTGTTATCCCAAGAATATAGGATGTCAATCTTTTATGTTTGGTGTAGATAGATTTTCATGTGATTTTCTAAATCCTAGAAGCTTTAGAATTCCCTAAATATCTTATTTTTGCCATAATGGAGTTTTGCTCAAAGAATGACAACTTCCAAAGTGGACTTCTATATGCCATAAAATTCTTCTTGGCAAATAATTCTTATCAAATCCTAATACTAAGAGACTTTTCATATATGTTCAATCTCCCTTTTGGCAAATATGTCGTAACAATCTCCCCTTTTGGCATTGTTTGTTGCAAAACCTCCATAAGCCTTCATAATTACTTGCTCAGTTAAGTGTATGTCATGAGAAATCAACAGAAGAACCTTGACATTACACATTCAACAACTACAGAGTATGATGTTAAACTAGAGCATAATTATTGCATGCATTTCCACAATAGTTCAACAGAAATGATAAACCAAGAATTCTGGTAAAACAACAGGGCATATTACATTCATCCCAAATGTAGCCAAAATAAAACTGTTAGGCAAAGCAATAAAATTGTTTAGGAATTTAAAAATTGCAAGTAAATCTCCATTATTTAGTTTGACAAAAATCCACAAGCTTGTTGAAGTCGAGACTCCCCTATCTCCTTGATCTCCCCCTTTCTGCATATTTTCTCCCCCTTTCTCCTGCATTTCCTTCATTGCATATTCTCCCCCTTTTTTTCAAGAAACAAAGACAATGTGTCCCTTCTCCTTTAAAAGCTAATCAAGAGTTTCTTGGAGACGAAGTTGGGAGGTAGTGACGGTCAGTAGCTGCTGTGAAAGATCATTGACTTGAGTTGTCAAAATTTGGCATTGGTTAAGACATTCCGCCAATTGCTCTTGAAGAGTGTGAGTATCATCATGGCAGATGTTGTCAAAATTTGGCATTGGTTAAGACATTCCGCCACTTGCTCTTGAAGAGTGTGAGTATCATCATGGCAGATGTTGAAGTGACTTTGACATGAGAAGAGCTTGCAGCAACTCTTGTTGACCTCCTTCTGGCACTTGTTATATTGGGAGAGTCTTGCATAGAGAGCTCATATTCGAGCCTTGTCAAGGGTAGCTTGATGCTCTTAATATCATTGACAACAGTATCCTTACTGAAAGCTTGAATACCTCGACATGAAGAAAGATAGTCAATAAGGAAACAAGGAAAAGAAAGACTTGTTGTACTTACTATGCTTATCCGAGGAAGTTTAACAATAGACTTAAACATAATAGAACCAATGTTAAACTACCTTTCTATTCCAATCAAGTATAATAATTCTGCTCTGTCCCTTGATATGAAATTTGCAAGTGCACAAATGTCAAACAAGTAATAAAGTAGTGAGTACAAGTCGTCCCAACAAGGATTGCTACCTAACTGCAGAGTTTTTTTACTTATAACCCAACTTAAACCAAAATAAATTTCATTTTATTTAAAATCTAATTACTAATAAAAATAACTAACACTATCAAACACAAAAATCAATAATTATATTCATTAAGAATCAATGACAATGAATAGACTAAGACACTCCAAATCCAGCTTACTTCTTTTATGAAAAATAATTAATTTCTTTAAATTAATTATCAAGTTGGTTAATGGTATAAATTTCAATTATAAGGCGACCCAATCCCTTGGTGAAAAGCTCCTAACTTTAATTAATAAATCAATCATATCACTACGTGATTTTAATTATCAAAACCACAAAAACCTCTATGGAATTCCCTACTTTTGTTTCATACTCGTTAGAAACCACATAAAGAAACCGAATCTATTTCTAGTCAGTTTTATGATGTGTTATTATTACCATGATCCAATTTAATCTAGTACTTCTCAGCCACTAGAATAAATTTAAAGGCATGCAAAAATTGACCAAAAAATTTGCAAGCATTAAGAACAATAATAACAATTAACCAAAATCGAGATAAAATAAATAATCTTTAATTAAAATTAATTAAATCTATAAGAGTTTCGGCCTTCATCGAAGGTCTTAGTCACAAAATATTTAGCTACTCATGATCCAAATATTCAAAGTCATGAATTTAACCAACATTAAAAAAAAGAATAAAGAAGGAAAAGATAGAAGAGCTTGATTGGATCTTCAAACTTGCTGCCGTGTTCTTCTCCAAATTGGTCAACCCTTTTCCTTTTGTCTTCTTCTTGCTGCCCTCTCTGTTTCTTCAGTCAACTCTCTCTTTTTCCCTCAAATTTCCTTCTCTCGGTCCACCCGCAAAACTCCTCTACTATAGAAAACATGGTATATATATATATATATATATATATATATATATATATATACACACACACACACACACATATAGGAGTCTAACCAATTCTTCTTTCATCTTTTCTTCTCTTGAAATTTCCATTTTACCTCTGCATCAATAATTAGTAAAATTAGTGAAATTAAATTGTACTCTACTAATAAAATCATCTTAATTAATTCATACTAAGTACATAAATATTTAATTCACCAAAACTAGTCAAAGTCATAAAATTCTATCAATTAGCCCTTAAATAAGTGAGAAATTAGTTCTAAATAATGTTTAAAATATAATCTCATCATCCCTCAACACAACTGATATATTGGCAGATAGCATCTAATTTGTGCAGGACAGTTTGTACATAGAAAAGTACTTCATTGTCAAAGAGGAAGACTTCAACTAATTTTCTACAGGGCACTGCTGAAGTGTTTATCCTGTTAATTCTCTACAGATTGCTATCATGTCAAAGTCACCATCAATTCCACTTCCATCAATCTCTGGATGGTGATTTGCTCCAAGTACACCAACTAGCAGTTCAGGAGAAAAAGAGATCATAACATCCCTAACATATACTGCATGATAAAATGAACTTCCTAGATTATCTACACCCTTGTCAAGATTGGTATAAAATTAATGCACCATGTTGAGGTTATAGGATTCAGCAAAGGTAGCAGAGTCGTACAATTTAACCTTCTTCAACGATCTATCAATCCAAGCTACTCAAATTTAGCTTCATCAATCAATCTTTTAGCCAACACTGATCTTACAAACACATTTCTATGTTGCAATCGGCTGTCATAATTGAAAAATAGCACCTCAAAAGCATCCTTTACTTGAATTTTTTCACAGTCTAGCTTCTCCCTTTTTACCCCACTTCTTAGACCTTTCCTAATGGGTTCCTTTGCTTTTCTTTTCCTTTTCTGTTTTGCTGACATCTTAACTACCCTGACCTTAACATCAAAATTTATTCCTTCACTATCAATTTCTACCTTTTTAACAGGATCTGGTTGAACAGGGGGAGTAGAATGTTCCTCTTATGGTTTAGCAGATTGAGTTACTCCAACATTAGTAAAAATAGCAACAGTCTTAGTAACAGACAGATTATCAGAAAATACCTCTGATTTAGCATGAGCATCATTAGTAGTTCTAGGTCCAGCATGAGAACTAGGTGCATCATCAAAGACATTATATTTAACAGTTTGAAAAGAAAGATTAACATTCAATTGAACTTTTTCAGTCAACCCCCTAATATACACATATTCAACAGACATCACATTATCCGGATTAATAGCCCTAGGTTCAACAGATTCTATTTGTATAGTCTCCATAATAGACTCAACAAAAAACACACTAACAGGCATTACATTCTCAGACTCGGCAGTAGAACAATTATTATCAGTTCCAAAGAAATAATTTGGCACAAAAATTGCATTCTGGCAGTTCTCCATAAATCTCAAGAATATGCATAATAGAGTTCATGTAATTCAGATAACATAAGATAATAAAAGCAACAATGCCTCCATCAAATGATATAATCTGCCTCTTTAAACTTTCTTCAACAATCGATAGAGATAAAGTAGTAGTAACATTACCAGATGTGTCAGTCTCTGTTGTTGACTCCTCTGTGAGCTAGATTTTGCTGAAGCCTGTCTATTTTTTTTATTTTTCAAATTTTTTGAAAAACAAATGCAGAAAATTGAAACAAATATTTACAACAAAATATGTAGAACACCTCCTACATAGTGCATTGCATAATCTCAGTGCACTTTTTCATTTCTCAAATATTGAAGCATCAAGAGGTTTTGTTAAGATATCTGCCAACTACTTTTGTGTTGCAATATATTCAATGATAACAGTCTTTTATTCAACAAGTTTCTTGATGAAGTGATGACATATGACAATATGTGTTGAATTGGATTCCTTGATATATCTATTGCACTTGTATTGTCACAATACATCACTAGCTCCTTTTGTGTCAATCCGTAGTCATTTAGTATCTATTTCATCCACAACAACTGAGTACAACAACTACCTACTGCAATATATTCTGCTTCTGCTGTTGATAGAGAAATAGAATTTTGCTTTATGCTGTACCAAGACACAAGATTATTACTAAGAAAAAACATCCTCTAGAAGTACTTTTTCGATCATCACAATTTCCAGCTCAATCAGCATTACTGTAGCCAATGAGATAGGTATTTGAGACCTTGTTGAAGTAGATTCCAAATTCCTTTGTGTGATTAACATACTTTAGAATTCATTTTACAGCTCAAATTTGACTCTTTTGGGGCTGATTGATATCTTGCACATACTCCAACACTGTATGATATATCTGATCTACTTGCTGTTAAGTATAACAAGCCTCCAATAATACTCCTGTCCATGTGTTGATTGATAGATTGACCTTTGTCATCCTTTGTCAGCTTCTTATTAACACCAATGGGAGTTCTGATAAGTTTAGAGTCTTCTATATTGAACTTCTTAACCAAGTAAAAGCATACTTGATTTGTGAGATAAAAATGTCATCCTTTGATTGCTTAACCTACAAACCAAGAAAGAAGGTAAGTTCACCTACCTTACTCATCTCAAATTCAGTTTGAATCAGTTCAACAAACTCCTTTGTGAATTGTGTTGAGGTTGAGCCAAACACAATATCATCAACATAGATTTGTGCCACCATAACATTTGTGTTTAACTGCTTGATTAACATAGTTTTATCAACTCCCCCTCTATTGTAGCCTCTTGTCAACAGAAAATTTGTCAATCTCTCATACCAAGCCCTTGGTGCTTGTTTGAGTCCATAAAGTATTTGTTTTCAACTTGTACACATGATTTGGATGATCTAGATCAATAAATCCATTTGGTTGTTCAACATACACCTCTTCTTGTAGAAATCCATTTAAGAACGCACTGCTGATATCCATCTATTGAAGTGTGATTCTTCTTGCACAAGCAACATTTAATAATAATCTGATAGATTCCATTTGTGCTACAGGGGCAAATGTTTTGTCAAAGTCAACTTATTCTACTTGTGTGTAGCATTGTGCAATAAGTCTTCCTTTATTACTTGTTATGTTTCCATATTCATCAATTTTGTTGCGGAACACCCACTTTGTGCCAATCACATTAACTTCATCTGGGCGTGAAAAAATTTCTCAAACATCATTGTGCTCAAACTGTTGAAGTTCCTCCTGCAATGCAGCTATCCAGAATTTATCTGTCAAGGCCTCTTTGACATTCTTTGGTTCCAGTGTTGAAGTGTAGCATGCGAACATCACCATCTCCTTATAATTGATCTTTGTCATTCTTATAGTTTTTCTGGATTCATCCAAGCTTCCAATGATCAAATCTGTAGGATGATTCTTTTTAATTCTTGAAGATGACTTTTTGTGTTGAACTAATTATTTTGTTGTTTCTGAATTTGTTGTAGAATCAATTGACTCCTCGGGATTTGTGTTGTTCTTCATATATGGAGCAATTGTCAACACACACTAATACATATCTTTTGCCTCCAACATTTTCAGTTTGAGTAGGACCAAAAAGATCAATATGCATGAGCTCCAACGTTGCAAAAGTATTGATCTCCATTTTTTCTTTGTGAGAAGACCTTTTTTGCTTTTCAATTTGACATGGACCACATATTCTTCTTGTGGTTTTGGGAAGCTTTAGCATACCTCGTATTGCTTCTCTTGAGCTCAACTTTTTCAACAGCCTGAGGTTTATGTGCCCCAATTTTTTATGCCAAAGATCAAGTTTATCATCCTTAGCTACCATACACAATTGATCATTTGATTTTAGTAACTTGTAACAATTGTCCAATATCCTAGCTCCAGTTTGGTTCATTCTTGCTTGTTGAAGCAGTGTTGCTATTGTTGTAGCCCACTCCTATCAAATCTCCTTATGGCTTGCCAATGGATAGTATTTCATCAAGTTTCATCTTCCCTGAATTCAAGCTTTTGATGTACTGTTCTACTTTCTCCAGTTTGTCATTGGTGAGTTGAAGTGATTTGACATTCTGTTGTGCCTACTATTGAAGTTGCTCACGTTCCTGTTGCAGTGAACTATTCTGCTGTTGCAGTTTTTGATTTTCTTCTTTTAACCTCTTGTTGATCTCTATAATTTCCAGCCATTTTGTATACATCAACTCATTTTAACTTTTTAATTTTTCACAGGCAATTTCATCATCATCAATTTCTGAATCCTCATCATCAATTTCACTTCTGTCAAACTGCAATTCTACACTTGAATGGAATGTGATTTGTCTCATCTCCATCATCGCTGCTGTTGCTATCAAATTCCTTTTCATCATCACTCCATGTCGTGTTGTATGATTTTTTTTCTTCAGGTTATTTGCACACTCATTTTGAGTATGACCAATTCCTTCACATTCCCAACATCTAATGTTGTTGTTGTTGTCACCTTTTCTGTCAAAGTCCTTCGCATCACCCTTCTTCGTTTGTTCATCTCCTTTTTTGGTACCCTTGTTAACTTCCACTCATTAAACTTTCTGCTTTCTTTCTTTAGCATCTTGCCAAACTTCTTTGTTAACAAGGCAATGTTGTCAATGTCAAAATTCAAATGGGCTGCTTCCAAGCTTCCTTCAGCTTTTAGTGCAACACCTTTGTTTTTATGTTGAGTGTTAAGATACGTTTCAAAAGTTTGTAAGGATCTCATTAATTCATCTAGCTTCATCTTTGACAGATTTCTAACTTCTTCAATGGCAGCAACTTTGGCAACAAATCTTGGCGGCAAGGATCTCAAGGTTTTGTGAACCAATTTTTCTTCAGAATATTTTTTGCCAAGTTGAAATGCTTGATTTGCAATATCTTTCAATTTGCTGCTGAAGATGTGAATTGTCTCGTCTTCTGTCATTCTCAATTCCTAAAATTTAAAGGTCAACATCTGCAACTTTGACATTCTGACATGGGTTGTTCCTTTGTAGACAGTTTGTAGCACCTTCCATGCCTCTTTTGTAAATTGACAAGTTGAGATTAATTTGAATTTTTTTGTATCAAGAGATATGCAGATGGCGTTGAGAGCCCTAGCATTTGTTGCATTCGTCATGCGTTCAACATTTGTCCATTCCTCCATGGGTTCTTCAACTGCAATCCCTTCATGATTCATAATGGTTGGTGGAGTTCATCTTTTTTGAACCTCAATCCATGCATTCTCGTCCACAGTATGAATGAAGATTCTCATTCGTGCTTTCCAATATGCATAATCTATTCCATCCAATAGTGGTGGCCTTGTTATAGATCCTGCTTCTTTTGCAATAATTGCACAACCTAGCTTCCTACTATCTCAACTGCTAATTAAATAGCAAAACAGCAACATTTGATGACCTGCTCTAATACCACTTGTATGGTAAGGTTTGTGCAAATTTTTCACTTTTGTCAAACTCCATGTGTTGAAGTCGATTTTGAATAGTTTAACACACACACAAACAAAAAAATAAAGTTTGACACATCGAAATTGGTAACATAATTGGACTCAACAGCCTACGTCTGTGAGGCCATGCTCAGTAAAGCAATCTACTAACCCTATGTTTAAAAAATACAAGAACATGCTCTCAATCTCCTCTAGTGGATTCGACAAAACACCTTTTGCCAAAGCTGCCTCAATAGCCAGAAATCCAACAACCACATTGTTGCCTTCACGATTGGAAACACACCAATCACAACTCCTGCCTCCACGATTTTTGAACTGTCATCCTGCCACAGCTCACTTTCATTGAACTCTCCTCAACAGGATGTGTCGAACTCCTTTTGACAGGATACAACAAATCTCACTTGTGCTTACTGTTTTCAACTGACCTCGATTAGTCACAGCATCATTCTACTCCATGAGGTGGTTTGAATGGAATCTTGTCAAGTGCACGCTAGCGTCTGTTGAACTTCAATTTTTAAAACTTGAACTAAAAATAAAACAATTTAATACATAAACAACATAATGAGATGATAACTTGTCCTCCTGAACTCTCTCAAAGTATAGCCTCTAAAACACGAGTTTAAAGAATGACTCTCTTAAGAATATTGCAAGAAAAACATAGAAGTCTCTCATTTGAATAATGACATGAGTAATGCCGAGAGCTCCTTGAGAGTTTTCCCCAATGGTTGCCTTCTTAAGAGATTTTCCGTGAGAGTTATTAAGAGAGTTAAGAGAGTTAATTTGCTTTGCCTTGAAGCCCATATATATAATATGCAAGAGTCTTGAGCTTCCTTCTTCTCCAAGATTGCCATCCCAAGAATATAGCAAGAAATCCCAAGAATATAGGAAGTCAATCTTTGATATTTGGTGTAGATAGATTTTCTTGTGATTCTCCAAATCCTAGAAGCTTTAGAATTTTCCAAATATCTTCTTCTTGCCATAATAGAGTTTTGGTCAAATAATGACAACTTTCAAAGTGGACTTCTATATGCCATAAAATTCTTCTTGGCAAATAATATCTCATCAAATCCTAATGGCAAGAAACTTTCCATATATGTTCAATCTCCCCTTTGGCAAATATGTCGTAACATAGTTGATCACCTTGCCTTGATGATTGAGTGATTGGTTTTAAGCACTTATGTTGCAAAATTTACCTTTTGAAGCTTTTACCAAAAGTTCGGACGTTCGAACTTTCCTATAAAAAATAATGATTTGTTATTTTTTCTTAAACCTTCCCTAAATTGGTTGAACAACCTTGGGAAGGCTTATTCTTAGAAAATGAAATCATGATCTTGAATATTGTGCTATTCAGACTTGATTTTTCAAAACTTGATTTATAACACCACAAGTCCAAATTTGTTGAAAAATAAGCACAATCTAAAGGAGATATTAAAAAATTGTTTCTAACCTCTAAAACCTCTTTTAGAAGATATTTTAAATGCTTTCAAGCTATATCTTTTACAAAAGAGTCAATATAATGAAAAATTAAAGAGACACGTAACTTATAAAGTACTCCAAACATATTATATTTTAGAGACTTCTAGAATATGTCTTCAAACGCTAACGTAAGTTCATAATGGTTAATAAAGAACATCCAACTTTCGTTGAAAATATTTGAATGGCTGCTTGAGGAAGCCTACAACATGGACAAGTCAATTGGATTTAGATATATGATATTTTCCTGCATGTGTGTGTTTGACATGCATGTGTTCGTACTTCTTTAATGTGCATCTATAATTTGAGTTTGTTCATACAATCATAACTTTAAAACAGTTAAGAGATATTTCTACATGGCATCCATTTCATTTTTATTCACCTAATTTGGAAGAAAAGGAGACTAACCCAGAAAAAATGATCCCCATTTTCAAAACAATTAAATAGATATTCAAATTAGGTAATACACAAAGATACTTCAATCCTGAAAAGGACATCGCAAAGAAAAGGGATGAATGCAAAAGTCAATTGCATATAAATCCAGACGATGCATAAGTATAAAGCAGAAACCTTCTATGCAACACAAGCGAAGTCAACCAAAGCTAAGAGACAAATAGGATACAAGGAAAACATGTCCTGAAATTAGATATAATTATATGCCGTGCTTTAAAATGCATAACATAGTAGAAAAATTATAAATTTAGTAGTTTAAGTTGCAAACACAATAGTAAGAAATTATGCCATCCTCAAAACAACATCTTCAATGAGCACCAAGTTCATTAATTGCCAAGTACTGAACCAGTTCTCATATTCCAATTTCTGATCATTATCCAAAATTATATAATATTTTTCTCAATATCTTGTAACTAACAAGTACTTGAGTATTATATCATCTAACATACAGGAAGAAGTAAAATTCCTTCTCTGAATCTTCATAAAAAAAACTTTTCAAGATACTAAAACCAAAATTAAGATATATTATTTTCGTACAAGATATATTACGGTGCTTTTGAGCTTGAATTGTGTTAATTCTAGTGCATAATGAGGTTATTTTGGACATTTTACTTCCCTTTTACTTTAGCTTGCTTTGCCAAACAAAATACACAACTTAAGAGAAATTAAAGAAAAGATCGAGGAGAAAAATGTACTTGAAGAAAGTTGGAAATATGAATCAGGCCGTATTTTGAGTTGGAAAATTGGCTAAATCGAGACAATGAGGTTTCGAAGCTGATTTCATAAGCATTCGACCATGGATTTGAGCTCTAACGAATCAGGAGTCGGTTTTGTATTGTTGTGTTGTTGTTTTTGAACTATTTTTCTTGGGATTCTAAAGTATATTTGAGAGGGATTAGAGCTTTTATTCACTAAAGTATATTTGTGGAGTATTTGCAATTCACATTTGGAGATGACACTGAACTCAATGAAGTTTCTATTATTTTCTCTGCTAATTTGATTTTGAATTTATTTTCTAATAGGTTCTAATTCTTTATTCTAAAACCATGATATAGGTAGATTAATGGATTATATTATTTCTTTTGATGTCGTTATTTGATGAGTGTTACTAAATTAATATCAAATTATTGTGCTTAATGCTTTTGAGTGATGGCCACCATTCAAATTGATTAAGCATTAATTAGGAAAATTCAAAATATAACTTAGTTAATTAGGTTAAATAATTTGGCCATAAATTGCATGCAACATAGAAATATACTTGTATGGTTTTGTGATCTTTGTGATATCGGTGTTCATTGCATTCCTTTAAATTGAATTCAACATAGAAATTTAATGGGGGTTTTTAACAAAAAAGGAGATTCTTTAATCTCTCCTCTGTCTGTTCGAGTTGTCTCACTCCGTTAACTAGATCTCGCCTTTGTTCTCTTCTCATTTCTAGATGTAAAACCTTTGTTAAATCTTCCTAAAAGCTCTACCACACGGATTCTAGGTCTGTTGAAATTCAATCAAAGAGGATTTTTGTCAAAACTTAAAAAAAAACGACTCGAGATTGATATGAAGAAAATAGAGTATGTGATTGAGGAGAAAACTTGGATAGGCATTTATACACAAATGAGAGGTATAAAGCAAAAAGAATATAACTGAGACCTAACTATGGTACAAAGGATACACTTTACAACAAATATGATATTCACATATATATCATGTAATCTCGACCATGAGTTTGCTATCAGTAGGCTTCTTGGTGTCATTCTAAGAGCCCCCTTCCCCAGCAAGCCGGACGATTGGAAAATATGTTTCAGACACAGACTATCCCCAAGGAAATGAAAACGAGCAATAGGTAAAGCCTTTGTAAAGAAATCAGCAAGCTGAGAATGAGTCGATACTGGCAAAGGCTTGACTAGGCCGGCTTGAGTCTTTTCGCAGTCCAAGTGACAATCAAACTCCAAGTGTTTCGTACGCTCATAGAAGACGGGGTTTTTAGTAATGTGAAAGCACTATCATTGTCACAGAATAAGGGAACTACATTTGGACAAATAACACACAAATCTTTAAGCATATAAAGTAGCCATAAAATTTCACAGGTCGTGCAAGCCACGGCACGATCTTCAGCTTCAGAAGAAATTCTAGAAACTATTGGTTGTTTCTTTGAGTGCCAAGAAATGAGACAGTTTCCAAGAAATAGACAATAAGCAATAACGGAACGATGATTATTAGGATAGCCCATCCAATCAGAATCAGAGAATGCAAACAACTATACTGAAGATGTTGAAGAAAAATATAGACCAAGACCAAGACTACATTTTAAATATCACTTAATGCGATGAGCAGCCCAAAGGTGCAGAATGGTGGGCTTGTCAAGGAATTGACTTAAGAGTTCAACTGAAAAACTAAAGTTTGGTCTTGTATTTGGGAGAGAAAGCAATTTCCCAATGAGTCGGCGATAAGCTGTAAAATCAAAAAGGTGCGCTGAATCATTATATGCAGGAGTGTAAGCTGCATCATTTGGAGTTGGTGGGGCTTGCAACCGAGGAAACCATGTTATTGGAGTAACTCAAGTGTGTATTTCTATTGACACAGATGAATTCCACTGGAGGGCCTTGCAACTTCAAGGCCTAAAAAATATTTCAGATGTCCCAACTCCTTTATCTGAAAAGTACAGTGTAGAAATTGCTTTAGAGAAGAAATAGCCACAAGATCATTGCCAGCAACAGCAATATCATCAACATATACGAGGACAACCAAGAAAGATGATCGTTGCCAAATGAATAGACTAGGATCACTTGGAACAGAAGAAAATCCTTGAGAAAACAAAGCACTCGTTAGTCTAGAATGCCACTGGGAAGTCCATATAGGGATTTTTGAAGTTTGAACACAAGATAGGGAGCACAAGATAAACCAAGAAGAGGAAGCATATAAACTTCCTCGTGCAAACCACCATGAAAAAAGTCATTATTTATATCCAATTGCTCTAGCCAACTATGAATCGCAGCAATAGCCAAGAGTGTGCGGATTGTGGTTATACGACCTACTAGAGAAAAAGTTTCCAAGAAATCCACGCCCTCTTGCTGTGTATAACATTTTGCTATAAGGCGAGCTTTATAGCATTCAATGCTGCCATCTGCCTTATATTTTATGCAGTATACCCATTTGCAGCCCATAAGTTTCTTACTAGTTGGTAGGGGAACAACATTCCAAGTCTGGTTAACATGCAAGGCATAAAGTTCAGGTTTCATGGCCTCTTTCCAATGCTCCTGCTGATAAGCATCATAAAAAGAACTGGATTCACCATTGGTTAGCACATTCAACACAAAATATCGATGCTGAGGGGATAAAAGTCATAACTGTGAGTAAGAGAAATATCATGAAGCGTGCATGGAGGCTCTGAGATAGGTGTATTAGAAATCAGACTCTAGGCATAATCTGTTGTGTTAAAAATACTCAAGATCGAATAAGTTTTAGAAACACTCAAATATGAGAGAAAATTTCCTTTCTATATCAACGAATAGAATTTACAAAAATTCTCAAAACTATCCACTCTCTATAGATTAATTTCTCTACTAGGAATTCAGATGCACAACTCATCTGGGAAAGCCTTCTATTTATAGCCAAAATGAGGTATGTGGTTGGTGGCCAAATTTCAAAGTCAGTGGTGATGGCCAGTGCAATCTTCAAAATTTACGGTGGTGGCTTCAAGCTTCAACAATGGTGGCTTTCAATAATGGTGGCTGGATATTCAACAATTCTCCCCCTCAAGCCACATCTGAATCAAGTTTCATCTAACAGCAATTCCAGCTATGTCTCTGCATAGCTCTAGCTTATCTCGTGTAACCACTTTTGTAAATATGTCTGCTGCATTCTCCTTCATGTGGATCTTCACTAGTCTCAATAGTTGTTTCTCAATCACTTCACGTATCCATTGATAAGGAATATCAATATGTTTTGTGCGTGAATGGTACATGGAGTTCTTACTCAAATTCAGAGCACTCTGACTATCACAATATACTTTGTAATAAGCTTGCTTAATCCCAAGTTTTTGAAGAAAATGCTTTAACCATAACATCTCTTTGCCAGCTTCTGAGGCTACAAATACTTAGCTTCATTTGTGGATAAAGCAACACACTTCTGCAATCTTGACTTCCATGAGATAGCTTTCCCTACAAAAGTATAGAGAAAACCTGACATGTATTTTCTCTCATCAAGATCACCGGCCATATCTGCATATGTATAGCCCTCCAAGATTGGATCAGCTCCCTCAAAACAAAGATTTATTTTGGTAGTACCCTTGAGGTACTTGAGAATCCACTTCACTGCCTCCCAATCCTCCTTCCTAGGTTTGGAGAGAAAGCGGCTTACCACATCCATTGCGTGTGAACAATATCGGGCCTTGTACACACCATTACATACATTAAACTTCCAACGGCTGAAGAATATGGTACTGATGACATCTCTCCAATCTTTTCCTTGGATGAGGGACATGAACTTTTATTCAACTTGAAATGATTTGCAAGTGGAATACTAATTGGTTTGGCATTGTTCATATTGAATCTTTCTAGCACTCGTTCAACATACTTCTCTTCTGATAGCCATAATCTTCGATTATTTTTGTCTCGAACAATGTGCATTCCTAAAATATGTTGGGCCGGTCCTAAGTCTTTCATGTCAAATGACTTAGACAACTCTTTCTTCACCTAATTGATCTTCATTGTGTCTTGTCCCACAATCAACATGTCATCTACATATAGTAAAAGAGCAATGAAATTCCCGTCTGGAAATCTTTGGATATACACACACTCGTCTGCAGCAGTCTTCTTATACCCTTGTCTCACATTCAAGTGTCAAACTTCTTATACCACTGTCTTGGTGCCTGCTTAATCCGTACAAGCTTTTCTTAAGCTTACAAATGAGGTTATCACCTAAATTCTCAAATCCTTCTGTCTGCTCTATGTAGATTTCTTCTTTTAGATCTCCGTGAAGAAAAGCTATCTTCACGTCCATCTGTTCAAGCTCCAGTTTCATACTTGCAACCAAGCCAAGTATAACTCTAATAGATGTCATTTTGACAACTAGTGAAAAAATTTCATCAAAGTCAATTCTTTTCTTCTGCTAGAATCCTTTGACTACTAATCGAACTTTGTACTTGCCATCTTTCTTCAACTTGAACACCCATTTATTTAGCAATGCCTTCTTCCCTTTTGTAGAGATTCCATCTCTTCCTGCATTGCAAGCAGCCACTTTTCTTTGTCCTTATGAGATATTGCTTCTTGGAAACTCTCCAGTTCTCCATATTCAGTGAGCAAAATATATTCAGAATCTGAATATCTCGTAGAAGGAATCTATCCTTGTTCAGATCTTCGAACATTTGGAATGGTTTGAGAAGATTCACCATCGTCTTGGCCTTATGATGGTTCTGAAACTTCTATCATCCCCCTACTCAACATCCTCTTCTTCCTCCTCTTCATCTGCTTATGGCATATCTTCTAGCATTGCATCATTATTGACCACAGATGGTACTAGTCCTTCATCTGAGAATTGAGTGTCAACTTGACTCCTGAGACATTGCAGGCTTTCCAATATCTTCTCTTGTTTGATTTTCATGAAATACGACATCCCTACTTCTGATCATCTTCCTCTCCTTTGGATCCCATAATCTATATTCAAACTCTTCATCTTCATAGCCAATGAAAGTACATGGAGTAGTCCTCGCATTGAGCTTCTGTCTAAGCTCACTGGATATATCTGCATACCCCAAACATCCAAATACTCTCAAGTGTGAGTATGTTGGATCCTTTCCAGACCACAGTTTCTCCGAAACTTCAAAATTTAGTGGTACTGATGGCGATTTATTGATCAAGTAGCATGCAGCCCTTACTGTTTCTCCCCAGAATGGCTTTGGCAGCTTTGCCTTGATCATTATGCCTCTAACTCTGTCCATAATGGTATGATTCATCCGCTCAGCTACACTATTATGTTGCGGGGTGCGGGGAACTATCTTCTCATGTCTAATGCCATAACTCCTGTAGTAGGCTTTAAACATCCTAGAAGTATACTCGCCCTCATTATCTGTTCGAAGACACTTCAATTGCTTTCATGTTCCACGCTCCACCATAGTATGAAACTGCTTGAAGTAGTCAAGAATCTGGTCCTTCGATTTAAGCAAATACACTCATACTTTCCAAGAAGTATCGTAAATAAAAGATAGGAAATATCTATTACCTTCTAATGAATCAACCTCCATGGGACCACAAATATCAAAGTGCACCAGATCAAGTAACTCTGATTTTCTTGTTGAGGAAATATTAAAGGAGATTCGATGTTGCTTACCAAACAAGCAATGACTACAAGGATTAACAGTAGTATCCTTGTCAATGTTGATAAGTTTTTTTTTTCATTTAGAGAAGATAACCCTTTTTGACTGATGTGGCCTGGTCTCACATGCCACAAATTCTGAGAATTCTCCTTCTCTACAACATTGAGGATTCATGTACATATCTTCACATGAGTCTTGTATAATGTACTCCAAATGTGTCCTCGAGCGATTGTCAAAGTGCCATTTGACAACTTCCACTTGCCTTTGCTGAAATGGTTATCATAACCCTATTTGTCAAGAGCTATACTTGAAAGAAGATTAAGTCGAAGATCAGGTGCATGCCGAACATCCTTCAGTGTAATGGTGCTCCCAATGTTTGTCTTGATTTGGACATCACCAATTCCTATAATTCGTGAGGAAGTGGAATTTCTTATCTTCACAATTCCAAAGTCTCCAGCTTGGTATATTGTGAAGTAGTCCTTGTAGGGAGTCACGTGATAGGATACTGCAGTATCTACCACCCATTCCAAATCTTCTCTTGAGACATGAAGGCTACATCATCAAGAGTAGAACAAAATGCTACGTCTCCAGGAATGATGACTAGCGTTTCTCCACCCTTGTTCTTCGACTCATAACTGCTTTTGCCTTTCTCCTCGAGCCATTTGTAGTAAATCTTTTTCATGTGACCCTCAATGCCACAATGATGGGATGTGTTGGTCGGTTTCTTGCCATCAGCGGATCTGCCTCTACTTTTGCCTCTACCTCTGCCTCTGCCTCTGCCTCTACCTCCTCGTTGTTGCTTCCCATGTTGTCTTTCTCAATTCTCTGATACAAGAGCATGGGTCTGATCCGTGCCCATATCCATTCTTCTAGCCTCCTCATTGAATAGGGCATCTTCTACCGTAGGCATGGTAACTTTGTCATATGGGGCCGAGTTGCTAAGGGACACCACAAGTGTTTCCTAACTATCATATAGAGAACTGAGTAAAAGGAGTGCCCGAATCTCATCTGCAAGTGGCATCTCAACAAAAGACAATTGAATTATCAGGTTTTTAAACTTACTGCTGTGCTCGGCAACTAAAGTTTCATCATTGAATTTGAAGTTTATTAATTGCCTCATCAACAGGGCCTTATTCCGAGCAGTTTTGGTCTAATACATATCTTCGAGCTTCTTCCAAAGAGCATATGCTTCTGTCTCTTGTGCAACATGGTGGAGGACACTATTGTCAATCTATTGCCGAATTTGACCAATAGATTTTTGGTTCATTTTCTTCCAATCCATCTCCTTATATTCATCAAGCTTGACACCCTTCAATTCAATGGGATCATACAGGTCTTTACAGCTGAGGAGATCTTTACAACGTGTAATTGTTGGCCGTAAGTTTAATTATTGCTCTAGATGATTTCTCCATTTTAATTCAAAAACAGAGTTGAATTACAAAAAATAGACCTCACCGATGAGTCCGGAACAGTAAAAAAAGGTAGATTTGACTCTTCGTTGATAAAAAACAAATTTATGGATAATTTTATAATTTTAGAACACTTTGAGGGCCAAAGTGTAATTTCAAAAAATACCATAATTTTCTAAATGTCCGCCACGTGGCGCTGATTGGGTGATGACAAAGCGATGACTTGGCACTGAGATGTGCTAACTTTGCGCTGATGTGGGTGCTAAAGTGTTGCTGATGTGGCAATGACGTGGCAGTTGACTGGGCAATGATGTGGAATGACTGGACTTCTTCTTCGTTGAGAAATTTGCAAGAAAAAAATAAAAACGGAGCAATTTTATTTTTACTCTTATAAACTCTCTAGACCTCCGTTTTAGCCTTCGAAAATTGTGTTATGTTCCTCTCGACAAAAAGAATCGAATGGTATACTAAAAATACAATTTGAGCAAGTTGAAAATTCCAAAAAAATTTCGGTAACTTTCTGGCGAGCTTAAAACCTAAAGCTCTTATACCACTTGTTGAGTTAAAAATACTTAGGATCCAATAAGCTTTAGAAACACACAAATATGAGAGAAAATTTTCTTTCTATATCAACATAATAGAATTTACAAAAAACTCTCAAAACTATCCACTCTCTAAGGATTAATTCCTCTATTGGGAATTCAGATGCACAACTCATTAGGGAAAGCCTTCTATTTATAGCCAAAATGAGGTAAGTGGTTGGTGGCCAAATTTCAAAGTCAGTGCTAATGGCCAGTGCAATCTTCAAAATTTACGGTGGTGACTTCAAGCTTCAACAATGGTGGCTTTCAACAATGGTGACTTCAACTATGGTGACTTCAACTATGGTGGCTTTCAATAATGGTGACTAGATATTCAACATAATCTTGAAGATACGAGGGAGAATGCATATGCTGCGTAGAATGTCTATGTATTTGAGGGAAATGAACTGCATTTTATGCGGGAAGAGAGGATTCAACAGATGAAGTGGAATTAGGCTGATCAGAAAAAGATTCTTAGAGAGAGGAAGAAGAACTTTGCCTGGATGCTTCTTGAGCGATGGGAGCTTCAAAGGATTCTGGGTCAAAAAAGTTAGGAGAAATAAAGTGATCATAATTACTTGATAAAGGTAAAGGAGGTGTTAATAACATCAAATTGGAGGAGGTTGGTAAATTGGAAGAATATGGAAATATCCTTTAATAGAAAAGGACATCACGAGAGACATACATGGCTCTTGAATAGATATCAAGGAGAATATATCCTTCGGTGGTAGAATGGTATCCCAAAAATATACTTCGGTGACTCTGGGGATGAATAGGCATAAAATATACTTCGGTTACTCTGATCATGCAAAAGCCAAGCAACCAAATACTTTCAAGGTATGAATAGGCGACGGCTTGGAATAAAGAATTTCATAAGGAGTTTTGTGGCATAAAAATGGCGTGGGAGTGACTCCTTTACTTGATTAGTTCCTTCATGCGTCACTTGAAGAAGTTTCCACATGTCATGAGCGGTGTCATATCCACTCACTCGGTTGTATTCATTTACATCCAATGCACAATTCAAGATGTTCATTGCTTGGTTGTTCAAACTCATTTTCCTTGAATCACTTTCATCGTACTCATCCAATGGCTTTGGTTCCCTAGTGATTCCATCGTCTCTCATCCTCATTGGTATGTATGGACCTTTTTCAATAATATTTTACAAATCAAAGTTAATTGAGCAAATATATATCTTAATTCTACATTTTCAAAAAGTATAATTTGTTCCATAAAACAAAGGAGGTATATTTTTGGATGACCCTTCCAAATAAAGCAAATTAGAAATATTAGCCATAAGATCTTAACTTCTAGGTTGTAATAATCAAAACTATAAGATTTGCCCTTAGGACTTACAATATGCAACAGATTATCCGTCACAAATGTCCATCGCAAAATATGTGCTTTCTTGTGGTGGTGAGATTGATATTTCAAAAGCTAATAGAGACGCTAGGGGGAAAAATAGAAGAGAGTGACAAAATACACTGTGAAAAAAAATTGTCACTAAATATATGATTTAATTCATAAATAAAAATGTATTACTAAAATATCAAGTGAATTGAATTTTAGTAATCAAAATTAAATTTGTCACTAAAACCTTCCTACCACCTTATTTTTGAGAGGCAAGTGTTCCAACAGTAACAATATTCAAAATATAGTCATCAATTACCTTAGTAAAGTGACAATTTTGTTTTTGTCGCTAGACTAATTTTAGTGAAAAATTAGCTCTTAACATTATTACAATAAGATATTATATTAGTGACAACTTATTATCGTCACCGAATATATCACTATAATTATTTTTACTAAAAGAAATATTTTATAATTTTGGTTTAATATATAGATTTTATAAGATTGTATCATAAATTGAATTAGGTTTAAGGTTATTTAATGTATGAATTATTGAGTCTTCAGTTTTTGAATACACACACTGGAGGTGCATGCGCGCGTGTGTTTCTGTTTTTATTCTGTTTATTAATTAGTTGAGCATCGTTATTTGCTTCCTTGAAGTTGTGTTTTACCTCTCATAACATGAAAATTGTTGCTAGATTGAGTTCATCTTTGTGTGCCTTCCAAGTGTTCAATAGCTATTTCTCAAGGAAACCCTGATCCTTTTGCATTCCTAAGTTGGGTGAATACTTCAGGTGGACTAATCTCTTGGACATAGGAAAGTAAGAGACAACGAGTTTATGGAGAGAATTTAGAAAAGAAAAAGGCAAGAGGGCTAGACTGATATTTCTAAAGCTAATAGAGATGCTACGGGAAAAGAATAGAAATTAGTAACAAAATAACTTGTGACAAAAAAATTATCACTAAATATATGATTTAATGTCCGAAATAAAAGTTATTACTAAAATACCAAGTGATTTCAATTTTAGTAATGGCCATTAAAGTTATCACTAAAACCTTTCTGCTACTTTATTTTTAACAGGCAGGTGTAGTAATAGTGACAATATTGAATATATTGTCATTAATTACCTTACTAATGGTGACAATTCTTTTTTAGAGAAATTGACTACTCATGCCAGTAATGTAAGGCGCTCTTTCGGTTCATGCCACTAATGTCAATTTAAATTTTCTCTGCCACTAAACAAAATTCAAGCCATGATTAATGCCACTTGCACCTCGCACGGTACAATCTAGCCAAAAGAAAAGGCACGAGCTCCTCACGTGTTTAATATTAAAAGGCACAAGTGTCCGTACAACTCTATCTTTAAGCAACCTGACCCAAACCTGCCAAATCCATTCCAAACCCATCTGCATAAGTCAAATCCTCGAACCATCAAACAATCCACATACTCTGTGTTCAAGAAAGGCATGAGGTCCAGACATTTTTGCCCTTGAATGTCAAGCATGTGAGGAGCTTGTGCTTCTTTTTTGCCAAATTCTATCGTGGGAGGTATCGGAATGGCATCAACCACTGCTTGAATTTTATTTAATGGTAGAAAAATTAAAAATTGACATTAGTAGTATAAATTGAAAAAGTGCCTTACTTTAGTGGCATGAGTAGCCAATTTCAAACAATCCACATACTCCTTGTTCAAGAAAGGCAAGACAGACATTTTTTGCCCGTGAATATCAAGCATGTGAGGAGCTTGTGCCTTGTTTTGCCAAATTCTATCATGGGAGGCACCAAAATGGCATCAACCACTGCTTAAATTCTATTTAGTGGTAGAAAATTTTAAAATTGACATTAGTAGCATAAATTAAAAAAGTGTCTTACTTTAGTAGCATGCGTAGCCAATTTTCTTTTTTTTTTTTTGTTACTGGACTACTTTTAGTGACTAATTAGCTCCAGTCACTATTACGATAAATATTTGGTTATATATTAATAAAAACTTATTATTGTTACTGAATACATCACTATAATTATTGTTACTAAAAGAAGTATTTTATAATTTTGGTTTATGATGTAGATTTTATAGGATTGTATCATAAATTAAATTAGTTATAAGGTAATTTAAGGTATGAATTATGTATTCTTCATTATTTTTGAATTTTTTGTGTATATATACACATACACGCAGAGGGTGCACGTGCGTCTATTTTTATTCTATTTATTAATTAGTTAACTTATCAGTAATAAATAAATAATTATTTATTTATTTATTCTATTTTGTTATGTATTACTTATTCTATTAGTTAGATAGGTGGCTACATATTACTTAATTCATTAATTAAGTGATTTGTGGGTGAAAAGACTAATTTGCTAATTTTTATGCAACTAAGATCGCCAAGGCCTAAAACATTATTGTTATTATTTTTTACGCTGGAGGTCCAACATGGAGCAATGGTCATTATATTTTCTTCTTGGGCCTAAGGTACAACGTGGAGGAAAGGCCCAAGTTTTTCTGTTTTTTTTTTTTTTTAGAATTTAGATTATATGGTTTTTGGCTTTTTTAGTTTTGGGGGGACTGATGCGCATGTGTACACATGAACACATGTATGTGTGTTTCATATGACTACATAAACTAATTTAATAAGTGCAATAAATATTTTATAAGTGTAATGAATAGATTTTACTTTTGTCCTTACCATAAATTTATATATTTTTAGGGCCAGGTGAAACTCCATTTGATCTACTTTTCTTATCAATTTTAGTTTTTTAATTGTATCTTTTTAATTTTTTATTTATAATTTTTAATATTTGAATTAAGAATGTAAATACTTTCTATCTAATTGTATTTAAGAATTTATTTTAAAATTTTGACAGGATGAAAAGTTAAAAAATAATGCAACCAAGGGGCCGATACAGATGGAAGATATTCCAATTGAGCAGTGTAATGTTAGAAGAATTTTAAGCAAAATGCCATTTGCAAGCGGTGAAGAGTTGAAAAAATGGTTGTTGTCACTAGGAACCACTAATGATCATTCCCGCTACTAAAAGTTTCGAAATTGGAGATGGTAATTCAGCTGGTAGATTTTGACTTCAATGCGAGAAATTTTTGGCAAAATTGAAAGAAGATAACTGTGGGAAAAAAAATTCGTCGCTAAATCATGATAAGAATGTGCAGGTGCCCATTTATTTTTAGAGGAAAGGAGTTTTCGAGTGGGATTTGGTTTCATTTATCAGTTTCTAAATTGACCTTGGAATAGTTTGAGAAGATAGCTTTGGTAATTACTTGTCACGCTAAACCAAGAATGATTTATACGCAATTTCACATCCAAGATTTAGATACTCCAGCTTCGCTGGATAAAATTAAGCTTCTAGTAGGGAAGAAAGTAGACAAATCTATTATTCTGTAGCTTATGAAATCACTAGTAGATAAAAACTAGTACATTGGAATAGAGAGATTTCGGAGACCAATGTTTTCAGAGATGTTTTATCACATTGGAAATTTGCTGATGTGCTTTAAATATTTTCTTATGTCTTGGTCATGGATTGCACGTACAATACAAATATGTACAAGATGCCATTCTTTGACATTGCTGGAGTATCACCGAGGGGGCAAATTTTAACTGTTGCATTCGGCTTCTTAAAGAACAAGAAGGAGAATAGTAATACTTGGCCCATTCATTGTGTGATACAACTGTTTGAAACACATCAACTACCATCTCTATTGTCTCAGATTGGGAGTTAGCCCTTCTAAAAGCTCTAGATTTTTGTTTCTTAGATGTATCTCATTTGCTGTACATATGGCATATTGCAAAGAATATAGAGACAGGAGCCACACATGGATATAGAAAATAATAAGAAGATTGGCTCTTCTTTTTCTGCGGGAATGTGGAAGAATTTGGTGCCACATTTGCGCTGCTTTGTATTTTAAATTTCAAATTCTCCATTTTAGGTTTTTTTGAACTACCTTTGATGATGGGGGGTTTGGTGTTTACCCTTGCCTATTTACTCTCTCTCTCTCTCTCTCTCTCTCTCTATATATATATATATATATATATATATATATATAACACTTTTACTTTCTCTCCTCATATAAAGGTTTTGTGCCCATTCTCATTTTCTAAAATTATAAATTTTTTAATTAGTTAGAAAAATTTTGATTGGCCAAAAGATTTTAGACTTTTAAATTCATATAAATTCATATTATAACTTCTAAATTTTAAAACTTTTAAACTTCTTATCACCTCTCTATATCTCTTGCCACTTACTCATTATTAGAATTAGTTAAAATTAAATTTAACTTTTCTCCAAACGCACATAGAATAAGAACTCATCATCACAGAAGTTATTCCCAGCATAGATCTTCTTCATTCATCTACATATAGAGATTGAAGGATATTCTACTATTTCACTTGGGAATTTGCATCCCATTTGTAACAGCAAAAGACTTTTTTCTCTGACAAGGAATCGAAAGTTTGCAGTTGGATTTGATTCTTTTTTTTTTTTTCTTCTGCTTTAAACCGTGTAAATTTGTAACTGGGTTTCATTCTATTATTTTTTTCCTTCTTCCGTTTTTAACTTCGTAAGTTTGCAACTGGATTTCATTATTTTTTTTTTCTTTCGTTTTTTTAATTTTTTCTTAATGAGTTTTAACACTTTCATAAACTATAATGTTTTGATTAGCTGATTACGGAGTTGATGTGAGAGCTTTTCCTACGATATTGAGGTGAGCGCTTTTCCTCCTTCTTATACTCTCTCTCTCTCACATATAAAAATGTGATTTATTTGGATCATATTATCTCCCTTCTCTATAATTATTTCGAAGGAAGTTAATTTTTTGAAAATTGTTAGGTGCTTAATTGTTTAATAATCTGATAGTATACTTGAGAGGAGTATTTGTAATTGTGAGTTTAAGAGCTTGAAGTTATCATTGATTCTTTTTTTTTTTTACCTTTTCTTTTGGGCTACTTTTTTAATTTTTGCTCTTTTTTTTTTTTTTTGAGGAAAGAAACCAACTACATGAGCAAATATTTTATATCTTTTTTAAGCGAAACTTTTAGTTTCGTCTTGAGCAAGAGGCCAAAAAACAATTGGAATAATTTCTGGACCTCTTTCTTTATTTTTTTGTAGCCAAAATACATTTTCTGGATTTTTTTCCCGAGCTTCGCTCTAATCATAAGTTTTTTCTAGCCAAGAAATGTATGGGTATTTTGAGTCTAGCAATGTCTGTGATTCCTGGTTTTATATGCGCCCCGGTATGCCGTAGTGGAGATAACATCCACTTTCTTAATGATCAATTAGGATACTTTCTAATAATCATGTGGAACTGCGTAAGCTATTGTTTTTGGGAGCTTTAGTTGGCAACCTATACAAGTATTTCAGCCTCATCCTTTCGTTATTTTTATGCTTTCGCTTTTGACATTTGCCTACTGCCGGTTTGGAGCCTCTCTCTCTCTCTCTCTCTAATTTTTGGCATCGTCTACAACCTCTTTGCCCTTTGCCTACAACCTCAACACTGGCCTCCCCAACCAAAAAAAAAGTGTTATTTGTTGGATCTTTAAAATAAGTCCTTCAAAATTAGTGAATATCTAGCATATTGCTAACTTATTTTACTTATTTTTGTAAATAACTTGACGAATTAAAGCATAAAGTTTTGAAATATAAATTTTTAAGCTAGAAAAATTGAATATAGTTTTTGGTTTTAAAAAGATAAATAATATGGTTTAGCTATTTTCTAGAAAAGGATTTTATCCCACTTAAAACTAAAAAATTTCTTTTTTTGCACAGAGCTCATAGTTGTTTAAGTATTTAATTTTTTTTTAATTTTTATTAGTAACTTTATAAATTAGTATTTAAAGTTTTAATCATTTCACCATTCGTGTAGTTTGAGGCGTTTCTTACTCAATTCTTTATTTATTTAGAATGACAAATAAATAAGGCTGGAATTTATTGTTGTTTCAAATACACATAATAAAAAAATAGTTATAGATTTGAAAATAATTAAAGGGGATGTATAATTATTTTTACAACTTCTTCCAACTATTACTTTTAAGTGGATAAATTTCTTTTACTAAACCCAAACTCGGTCGGTAGGTATAAGATGAGCTGGTAGACTGAAAATCTTACCCTATTTGAATTGAAGATTTGTTTGTTAAACTGTTGAGGGAAGGTCTGATGCAACGAGTGAACCAGATCGACCTGAGAGGGAGTCCCAGGAAAGGGTAGACGAAAGAAGGTCTCCTATTCATGAACATGGTAACTATAAGCTATAGATTATGCATAATATTTGCGCTATTGTTTAACGAGTTGGTTGATTCTTCTAGCATTGATAAGTTCAATCAGTGGCTTGAAGAGATGGAGAAAAAATGGCACCGATTGCTGTGAGCCTTCTTAATTTGATGGAGACTTCTACTTCTTCCCAAGGCCTCTTCAAAATTCACCATCTAAACTTCACTTCACAATCCTAGAAGAACAAGCCCCATGAACCTCTATATGAAAATCTAAGTGTTCCTAATTGAGATGAACAATCCTAGATTTGATTTAGTCCTTTCACCCATAACTAAGGACCTACTTTCTAACAACTAATGAGGAATAAAGCTTCAAATACCTTTACAAAACTAGGAATTGAAAGAAGTTTGTCATCTTTAAGATCCCTTGAATATGATTGATTCTAGTACCCTAATGATTCATAAAAAATTATTGATAAACCCAAAGAAATTAGAAAATTAGAAGACATTAGGTTGACCCAAGAGGATTTTCCTTATAAAATTCTCATTCATCAATTGTCACCAAAATATTCAATGTTCAATGTCTCCTAGTTCAATAGTTGGCCTGCTTTCTTAAGAAAGTGGGATATATATAGGTTCCTAAAACTCTAATAGGATTACTTGAACTTACTTATAACTCGTGGGGGCCAAAAACCTACTTAACTACATGTCAAGAAGTCTTAGAAACAAGTCAAAATTGTCCATGCCTCAAAAGAGTGAAAAGCAAAGTGGAAAACGGAGAAATACTATGAAGAAATGGCCTGTTTAGCCCTATAACCGATACTGATTCTCTATGACTCTTCTAACTATATGATTGTGTTGAACCATTAGTTTATTGGTCAAATTTTAAGCTTCAAAAAGTCCGATTTAGATCATGGTATCCTATTGAAAATTATAGAACTATCCGTAAGATTTCTAGAACATTTCGAATCATCTTATTTAGATGTCTAGAACTTAATTTATGGACCATTTACTAAACACTATCTAGGCTAGACCAAAATCTAGAAAGACTAATTTCATTCCACAATCATAAGGACCAGATGAACTTGAATTAAACAAGTTATACTGTTCTATAATCCTAGATATGTCTTCTATACATATCATATAGACTTTGTATTTTTTTTTTTAAATTTCTAAGGATGTGTAAATTATTGTCGAACAAAGACTATCACCTTGTCCTTTAGAAGCTTGAATACATTTGTAACTTGATTGTGTAACTAATTTCTTACAAGGAAACATGACTGACACCATATGCTAATAAATTTGTACGTGCTTGAATTGATAACATTCTATATATGGGTTGTCTCACAACCAATAGGATTGAAAGTGCCACTCATCTTTGAAGAATATTCTAATGAACTTGACTGATAGTTCTGATACGATGTGGAGCTGAATCCGTTCATTGATGTGCTAGCAGATCGATGAACCAAGCATGCATTTGAGCAGTCTCGCCTAAGATATCTTCATATTTGCAAAAATAATACATTGCTTCAATAGCTTAATTAGAATGACCTAAGAGGATTTTCATTATAAAATTCTCACTCATCAATTGTCATCTAAATATCCAATATTTAATGTCTCATGGTTCAATAGTTGGCCTTTAACTCTTAGGAAAGTGAGATATATATAGGTTCCCAAAACTCTAAAAGGATTACCTGAACTTACTTGTAAGTCTTAAGGGCGAAAAACCCACTTTCAAGAAGTCTTAAAAAATTTCAATGCCTAAAGGAGTACAAAACAACATAGAAAATAGTGAAATACTAGGGAAAAAACGGTGCCTGTTTAGCCATATAATCTGTACTGTTTCTCTCTGTCTCTTCTAGCTATAAGATTGTGTTGAACCATTAGTTTGTTGATCAAAGTTTGAGCTTCAAAATGGCCGACGTAGATCATAATATCCTGTTGAAAATTGTAGAATATTCTGTAAGATTTCTAGAACATTTTGAATCATCTTATTTGGATGTCTAGAACTTAATTTATGGTACATTTACTAAATACTATCTAGGCTAGACCAAAATCCAGAAAGACTAATTTCATTCCACAATCAAAAGGACCCAATGAACTCAGATTTGAACAAGTTATACTATTCTATAACCCTAGATAGTCTTTTATAAATGTCAAGAAGGCTTTGTATTTGTTTGGAATTACTAAAGATGTGTAAATTACTGATGAATAAAGACTGTCTACCTTGTCCTTTAGAAGCTGGAATACATTTGTAACTTGATTATCATAACTAATTTCTTACATTGAAACATGACTAACATCATATGCTAATAAATTTTTATGTGCTTGGACTGATGACATTCTATATATGGATTGTCTCGTAACCAATAAGGTTGAAAGTACCCACTCATCTTTGAAGAATATTCTAATAACCTTGATTGACTGTTTTGATACGATGTGGAGCCGAATCCATTCATTGATTTGATAAGGTTGAAAGTACCCACTCATCTTTGAAGAATATTCTAATAACCTTGATTGACTGTTTTGATACGATGTGGAGCCGAATCCATTCATCGATTTGCTAGCAAATCGATGCAATCAACTATGCATTTGAGTAGTCTCGCCTAAGATCTCTTTATGTTTGCAAAAATAATGCATTGCTTCAATAGCTTTAAGGGAAGATCACATATCATGCCATCAAGTTATTGAATAAGGAGTTCCAGTGGGTTGAAAAAGTTGGGACAGATAGCACTGCTTGTCGTTATGCTAGGAGAAGGGCTCATGGGCTTCCTTGTGCGCTCAAGTTCACGAAAGCCAGTTTAGCAAAACAGTAGATTCTATTGTCACAAATCCATCCCTTCAAGAGGAAAATGGATACAAAGGTTAATGATGAGCTCGCAGCCAATTATGCAGATATACCAGAGGACGAGATAGCTGCATTGCATGAGATGATAGATGATCTAGTAAAGTAACCTCAGAAGGTCTGGATGACGAATATCGCAAAGTTTGAGATATAATGTTTTTTGTTTTCCTTTTCATTATTGGGCAACTATAGAGATTTGATCGTGATAACTGCTAAAGAGTGTTATACTAACTAGTATCACCATTGGTCAACAGGTGAAGAAAGTACTCAGACCAAACTCGCAGATCTCGAGAAGCCTACCGTAATTTGGTGAGTGTCAATTCTCAAATTGTGGATTCTTAACCAAATTATCTTTCTCAAAAATTATCTTATAAAAGACGAGTAATTAGTAGGAATTTATCTTCAAATTTACTCCGATGCTTAAGTTAGTAATATTGAAGAAATAATAATAATGAATATGAAAGGCTTGATAATAATGAGTATTTATAGTGATCAAATCTATGAGAATAAAAAGGGAGTTTTATTTGAAAAGTACCTTTTTCATTCCTCCTATTAGTAGAAATGGATTGTCTTACTAGCTTTATTCCTGAATGCATTACTGGGAAACTGGGCTTTGTCTGTAGCCCAACTCCATCAGTGGCAATAGAAGTTGATACACTTCTACCAACTAGGCAGAAATTTGAATCAGATTCTGCCTTGGTGGGCGGAACTGTCTGGCAACTTCCGCCATATTGGGTAGAAGTTTGCTTCAAGTTCTACCCCAAACGGCAAAACATGGGGCAGTTCGATTCTTTTGCAATTTCTGGCCATTTTAAGAGTGTTTTCTTCAACATTTCATGCACATTAATGAAAAATTAGATGTGGTTTGATGCACTAACTTTCTTACGTGCAAATTCAACGGAATTTTCTCTAAATATTAGTTCCGGTGTTTAAAAAGTTTGAAAGAAGTTGAAAAAAATTCAATAATGAATAGTAAAAAATAAAATTTTTTTATAATATATAATTAAAATAAAAATTATATTTATATATTACACCCACCTTTTAGGAAACATTTTTCCATGTCTAATCATCCCAAATCTTGTCCCCGAGTCATAAAACCTCACTAATCCTTTTCAAGCTGAACTTCATTAGTAATAACTTTGACCATTGCCTCCTCGACAAAA
The DNA here is from genome assembly GCA_030512225.1 of Rauvolfia tetraphylla. NCBI lineage: Eukaryota > Viridiplantae > Streptophyta > Magnoliopsida > Gentianales > Apocynaceae > Rauvolfia > Rauvolfia tetraphylla. The sequence goes on along the minus strand of JAJQKT010000024.1, from coordinate 4,528,932 downwards.
TTTGTCCGCATATGAAGTTTATTTTATATTTCATCCACTTCTTTTCACCTCAACAACATTAGTATTTGATATTTTTATCTCATTATTTATATCACCTACGATTTGGATTCTTGGGTTCATGTATGTCTGAAACTATAGGCGCCGATGGTTTTGGGTTGTTGAAATTCAAGGGATTCTGACATTTCTAAACCAAGTAGATTGAGAAGGAAAGTACAATTCAGCAAAAAAAAAAAAACGCAAAAACAAAGAAGGAACGTACACACGTAACGAGAAACGAGAAAATTACAAAAGGACAAATGACGGCAGAGTGTTGCAAAATTTATAATATAAATACCATAAAGTAATTATCTTTTATGCGTATGAATTATTTTAAAATTTAAATTTTAAATATCGTGACAAAATTTAATAAAAATTATTTTGTATGTATGAGTTGTTATTTTTAAAAATAATTTTATTTATTAATACTATTATTTTCATTATTTTAAAGTAACTAAATTATATGGTTCAAAATTCAATTTGATCTATAAGACACTCAATTCAATTAATTGTGCAATTTCAATGTTATAAAATTCTTCAAAATTAACTCCAAATCCAAAATAATTATCCTTCCGAATAGAGGTATGTGTCTGCAACATGGTTTTTTTTGTCAAATTTTATTGTGATATTAAATTTTTGACAAATGTAATATTTAAAAATAGTTTATATACATTAAAAGATAAAATAATTTTTTTACAAAAAAAGTATAAATAGTTATTGAGCATATTGAGTTGACTTCTCTAGAACTAAGGTGATGGATTTTTACGGGAAAAAAAAGGTTGTTCAAAGAAAAAAAGAAAGATAGACAAAGATTATTTCAGACAACAAACAGAAATCTATATTCCATGACTTCAAATATATTCTCTTTATTTCCATATAAATGTCATTGTAAAAATTTTATTTTTGTTATGAATATATTAATTATATAGATGTTCATTATCCCAAGTATTAATTCATATTCAAGGTTATAAAATATGAAAAGTTATGGGTTATAACCAAAGTTGTAACATCTATCTTTTATAAACCACTATCTCTATTAATTATATTATCTTAGAAAACATGGAAAATCATGGGAGGTAAGTTATGTAAGTTATAAAGGAGCTTGCTAATGACATATGATGGGAATGGTCACTTTCAACTTTACAAATAGAGCCATATGGAATAGCTTTGTAAGTTTGATGTATGATAAAAACTCTCAATAAAATTTTAATTTTCACATTTTCTTGAGTTCTCTCTTTCTCTCTTTTGCTATAGTTCAAAGTCTTCTTCATTATTATTTTATAGTTGGTTTTGTGTCTATTGCGACTGAATTTTACAACATGTTATCAGTATGAGACTCTTGCGCTAAATTTTTGAAGTTTATATGAAGGAAAGAAACATGACACTCTACTGCCAAATATTTGAGATTTATAATCAAGCAAGAATGATACTTCTCTTACTTTTGATATTTCTAAAAAGAGACCATTTTTTTATATTCCTGATGTTAAGATCCATCTGGATAGAGTGGATCCTAAAGATACCATTAAAAAAATACTAAAGTATCAAAGTTACTTGATTACTAGCGAATTTTGAAAGTAAATATTTGCTATAACTTGTAACATAAAATATTTTTCGTAAGAGTCTGATATTGATTACGAAGAAATATATTTCTAGTGGTGCAATAATTAATAGTGCACGATATATTTAATATATGTTTATTGTTGCTATTATTTGATATACTTGAGGTATATAAGTGGTTTGTTCCTGTAGAACATAATGGGATTCCCTCTGTGAATTCTTATTAAAAGATGATCAAGTATTTATATGTATAAGAAAGCTTATACATAACTACACTTGCTATATATTATTCATTGTCAAAAGATATCCTTATTGCACAATTTATTGATTGGCATAGTGTTCTCCATATTAAGGGGAGAAAATCATCAATCAAAGAGAGATATTATTTATGAACTTCATTATCTTGATTTATATGCAAACATTAATGAACTAGAAGTTCAAAAGATCATTCATTTGTATAGAATTGCAAGTTGATTGTTTAAACAATTTTTCTATAGTTCAATCTAATATTTTAGTTATAGATGTTTCTATTTAATAGATGTCCCGACAGGGCAAATATATGAATTCTATAGCTATATAATTTTAAAATCTCTTGATTTTGAAAATAAAATCCTCAAAAAAGAAAAGGATTTAATGATAAAGATATTTTTCTTGAAAATTTAATAAAAGCAAGTATTGTTTTGTGACCAAGAATTTTTGAAAATTTAATATTTTGTTTTGATTGAATATATTGAAGATATTTCACATGGACATGGTACATTAATGGTCAATGGATTATTACGCAATATTTTATAAAGGGATGTTGAAGAACTCTTTGGTGCTAAATTACCATAGCTATGTATCGCTAATGCATATACTTGCATGCATGCAAGTGTATTTCTATTCTAGTTCTTCTCTAACTAATGAATTTTTAGACGACATAAACTTATCATTTGATATTTCCATGAGATAGTTTATCTCAAATATTGAGAAAATTCAACTCTATTGATATGGATATACAAGTATAAAATATCAATAGAATCCACATAAAGCATGTCATTTATATACATGTGTTGATTATAACAGTCACTTCTTCAACTCATGTAGAAATTCATAAAGTTGGTTGAGAATACGTGTGATCATGATTAATGTATTATTATGCTTGAGATAATCATGTATCATCTTGATGCGAGCAGGATCATGGACTGCCATGATGGGTTGGACATGTCAAATAGAGAGCTAGTTATGCCAGTTGGGCCCATTACTAGAGCTAGGGCCAAGGGGCATCAAGAGGTCTTATTTGTGTATGTAAGCCAACGCATAGAGAAGATGGAGCTAGCCAAGCCTATTGGAGGAAAGCTAATTGGGTCACAGCCCAAATTGATCCACTTGTCTGAAATCCTTGGACCGGATAATCTTCACACTTGAAGACTATGGAGTTAGGCATAAGTTTAAGCCCAAGAAGAAGTGATGTTTCAGACTTGGGCCACATGTTAATTATCTTTGACTTGTTATTCATGTTGGGTTTGCATGTATTATTAGTCCAATTCTTTCATGTTTACTGCTATTTATAAGTCTCTTTAAGACAAATTAAGGCAAAATTTTCGAGTTCATTTTTTAGCATGCTGCCACCACCATTGAGAGGTTAGTATTCCTCTAATTCTTGTTACTCAAAGAACCATTCTTCACTTATCAATTGAAATTATGATTGTGGCGTGAGTGTTCTTCTTGTTTAATTAAATTATGATCATCAGGATTACGTAGAACAAGTTTCTAAGAGGTGTCGTAGGGATTTAATTTTGTGTTTCTTCACAACCTTGTTTAGAAAAAAATTCAGTCTTTTCTTTGAGTACAAAAAATAATGCAAAAAAATATTTTATTTTTCTAACATATTCATACTTGCTTGTTGGATAATTTTGAATCATCTGTGACAAGCAGTTTCAAAATTTTTATTTGTTTCAATTTGCTAGCTTGTTGTATTCTTGTTTGTTTTCTCCAAGATTGTGAGCTATTATTATTGGATTAGGTTGTTTGTTACTTGGACTACAATTAATTTATTTGCTAAATTTGGTTTTGAGTTGTAACTTGATTTTCAGAGGAATTTGATTGGTAAAAGGTAAGAGTATGTGAGATTATTCGAGGGTGTCATTGACGTGACATAAATACAACAGGAGTGACAACATTTGAGTGAAACACGTGAAGGAGTGTGTGAGGTTGTTTATCTCTAACTCTGTCTTACTACTACATGGAGATGCACCAAAAACTTCAGAGACTCACTCAGGGGTCTAAATCAGTAGAGGACTACCACAAGAAGATAGAGGTGGCTATGATCCGAGCCAATATACAGGAGGACACGGAGGCTACAATGGCCAGATTTTTGAGTGGCCTCAACAGGGAGATAACTACTGTTGTGGTGCTGCAACACTACTTAAATATTGAGGACATGGTGAACATAGCCATGAAGGTGGAGAAACAGCTCAAAGCCAGGTTGACAGCGAAGAGTGGAGCAAATACTATCTATTCATGGAACTCTAGATGACCTAGAAAGGAGGAGAAGTCCAAGGATAAGAAAGTGGACTTCAAGGAAGCACTTAAGAAACCAATTGGGGGATCTGAACAGAAAGGTACTTCCAATACCCAAGCTACATCATATTGCATCTATCAAATATTTTAAATGCTTAGGTACTTGCCATATTGCATCTCAATGTCCTAATAAAAAAGTTATGTTTATGAAGGACAATGGAGTGATTGATTCTGAGGATAGCGGTAGTGAATCTGAACTTGTTGTTACTAATAAACTTGATGATGATACTTGCTTTGAGAGAGCTATCACAGGGGAAGTAGTAGTAGTTAGGAGGGTGTTGAGTGCTAAAACTACAAATGAAATTGTAAATCAGAGAGAGAATCTTTTTCATTCAAGGTGTTTAGTTCATGGACAAGTGTGCAATTTGATCATTGATGGGGTAGTTGTACAAATGTAGCTAGCATAACCTTGGTAGAGAAATTGGGGCTAGTTGTAGGAGACATCCAGAGCCTTATAACCTACAGTGGTTTAATGATAGTGCAGGTGTCACGGTAACTAAACAGGTTTTGGTATCTTTCTCAGTTGGTAGATATGAAGATAAGGTGTTGTGTGATGTAGTACTCATGGAAGCTGGTCATATGTTGCTTGGGATACCTTGACAATTTGATAGAAGAGTAGTACATGATGGGTATACCAATAGGTATTCCTTTAAGTTTAAGGGTAGGAATTTTATTTTTGTACCTCTATCACCTCATGAACTGTACTTGGACCAGTTAAAAATACGTAAAAATCAGGAGGGGTTCGAGTAGTGAGCTTAAAAAAATTAAAGAGGGAAAAGAGTCCCCAAAAAATTGAGATTAGCCCAATGGAATGTGCAGGAGAAGAAAAGAACATGGGATATGCAGGAGAGAATAGCTCAATGAGTGAAAAAATAGTGAAAACAAAGAGAGAAAAGTGAGCTTGTATGCAAGGGGAAAGACATGAGAAAAGCAACTAGAGAGAAGAGAGCACTAGTAATAGTTAGATATAAAGAGTGATTAGTTTCTGACACTAACCCTCTTGATTCTTTGTCAATGTGTTTTCATCTCTTCTGCAGGATTATGTAGATGTCTTTTCTAAGGAGGTTCCTAAGGGACTGCCACCCTTGAGAGACATATTTAGTTTTGAAAGTAGTTTTCCATTCATCCCCTGGTTTCATTCTAATTTGATGGTATCTACCTTTCAAATCAATTTTTGTAAAGATACATGCACCATGCAATTCATCAAGCATACCATATAACCTAGGAATATGATGACAAACTTTACAATGATTTTATTCATAGCTCTGTAGTCCACACACATCCTCCATGTGTCTGGAGCTCAGATTCCTAATCGCCCAACTTACTAGAGTAATCTTAAGGAAACAAATGAACTTCAAAAGCAAGTGGATGAAATATTGGAGAAGGGGCACGTGAGAGAAAACTTGAGTCCTTGTGATGTGACTGTGTTGCTAGTGCCAAAGAAGGATGGAACATGGAGGATGTGTGTGGACTACAGAGCTATGAATAAAATCACTGTAAAATTTGTCATCATATTCCTAGGTTATATGGTATGCTTGATGAATTGCATGGTGCATGTATCTTTACAAAAATTGATTTGAAAAGTAGATACCATCAAATTAGAATGAAACCAGGGGATGAATGGAAAACTACTTTCAAAACTAAATATGGGTTGTATGAGTGGTTAGTCATGTCATTTGGTTTAACTAATGCACTCTGCACTTTTATGAGGTTGATGAATCATGTCTTGCGCGTATTTCTTGAAAATGTTGTGGTTGTTTACTTTAAAGACATCCTAGTATATAGCATTAATCTTGATGCGCATGTCATGCATGTGAGATGTGTCTTGGATGTATCGAGACAGGAAAAATGTATGCAAATCTTAAGAAGTGTACATTTTACATTGATAGGCTAGCATTTTTAGAGTTTGTGATCAATTCTCAAGGAGTTGAAGTTGATAGTGAGAAGGTGAAAGTTATCCAGGATTGGCCAACTCCTAAGAGTGTGAGTGAGGTGAGGAATTTTCATGGACTTATTAGTTTCTACATGAAGTTTGTAAAGGACTTTTCTACTATTATTGCTCCTTTAACTGAGATAGTTAAGAAGGAGAAAGGGTTTACTTAGGTCCGGAACAAGAACATGCATTTATATTGTTGAAAGAAAAATTATGTTATGCTCCTATTCTATGTTTACCTAATTTTGAGAAAGCTTTTGAGGTTGAATGTGATGCTTCTGGGATTGGTATAGGTACTGTGCTTTTACATGCAAACAGACAAGTTGCATACTTTAGTGAGAAGCTTAACGGTGCACAACTCAATTATCTCACATATGATAAGGAGTTGTATGATGTTGTCAGAGCATTGGATGTGTGGCAACATTACCTTCAACCCAAAGAGTTTGTCATCTGGACGGATCATGAGTCTTTGAAGCACTTGAAGGGACATGGCAAGCTGAGCAAAATACATGCCACGTGGGTGAAGTTCCTGGAGACATTTCCATATGTACTGCAATTCAAGCAAGGGAAGGAGAGTGTGTTAGATGATACTTTATTTAGGTTGTATTCCTTGATTACTACTCTACGTTTTAAGTTATTAGGATTTGAGCAGTTTAAGAATTTATATGCTTCCGATATTGATTTTACTACTGTATATTCTGCTTGTCAATATACTGCATTCTAGAAATTCTATAGGCATGATGGCTATCTATTTAGGGGTAGTCAATTGTGTGTGCATAATTGTTCTATGCGTACTTTATTTGTGCATGAGGCTCATAGTGGTGGTTTGATGGGTCATTTTGGGGTTGCTAAAACTTTGGATATTTACAAGAAAATTCTTACTGGCCTGGTATACATTGGGATGTTGAACGTGTGTGTGCCAAGTGTATTGTATGTATACAGGCAAAATCCACTGTCAAATTTCATGGATTGTATACCCTTTACCTGTGCCTACTAAACCATGGGTTGACATCTGTACGGAATTTGTTTTGAGTTTGCCTAGGACAAAAATGGGTTTTGATAGCATCTTCGTTGTTGTTGATAGATTTAGTAAGATGGCGCATTTCATTGCATGCTATAAGACTAATGATGTTGTGCAAGTGGTTGATTTATTTTCAGAGCTGTTATTAGATTGCATTGCCTTCCTAGATCTATTGTTTCAGATAGAGATTCTAAATTTCTAAGCCATTTTTGGCGTGTGTTGTAAGGCAAGTTGTGTACCAAACTACTTTATTCTACTACTTGTCACCCACAGACTGATAGTTAGACAGAGGTGGTCAATAGCACCTCAGGTACCTTGTTACCTGTTGTAGTTGGTAAGAACCTGAAAACTTGGGGTGAATGTTTACCATTTATTGAGTTTGCATATAACAGGAGTGTGCACTCTACCACAGATTATTCACCATTTGAGCTTGTGTATGGTTTTAATCCCTTAACTGTTTTGGATTTGGTACTTTTACCCTTGCATGAGTTGTCTAGTATAGATGATAAGAGGAAAGCTGAGATGGTTCTGGCTATGCACAAGAAGGCAAGACAGCACATTGAGCAGAAGAACAATGTCTATGCCAAACAAGCCAACATAGGGCGAAAATTGGTGACTTTTGAACTTGGTGATTGGGTTTGGGCGCACCTGAGGAAGGAACGGTTTCTTGCCCAAATGAAGTCCAAATTAGCTCCTAGGGGTGATGGTCCATTTCAGGTGTTGGAGCAGATCAATAACAATACATACATGTTTGATCTGCCAGGTGAGTATGGTGTTTCTACCACCTTTAATATTGCTGACCTTTCTCCTTTTGATATGGATTCAGATTCAAGAACGAATCTTCTTAAGGAGGGAGGGACTAATGCGAGCAGGAACATGGACTGCCATGATGGGTTGGACATATCAAATAGAGAGCTAGCTATGCCAGTTGGGCCCATTACCGAAGCTAGGGTCAAGGGGCTTCAAGAAGTCTTATTTACGTATGTAGGCCAACACATAGAGAAGATAGAGCTCGCCAAGCCTATTAGAGGAGAGCTAATTGAGTCACAACCCAATTTGATCCACTTGCCTGAAATCCTTGGATCGAATGATCTTCACACTTAAAAACTATGGAGTTGGCTTAATTTTAAGCCCAAGAGGAAGTGATGTTTTATACTTGGGCCGCATATTAATTATCTTGGACTTGTTATTCATGTTGGGCTTGCATGTATTATTAGCCCAATTCTTTCATGTTTGCTCTAGCTATATATAAGTCTCTTTAAGACAAATTAGGGCAAAACTTTGGAGTTCATTTTTGAGTGTGTTGCTGCTACCATTGAGAAGTTAGTATTCCTCTAGTTCTTGTTACTCAAAGAACAATTCTTCACTTATCAATTAAAATTTTGATTGTGGCGTGTGAGTATTCTTCTTGTTTAATTAAATTTTAATCATTGGAATTGCTTAAAACAAGTTTCTAAGAGATATCGTAGGGATTTAATTTTGTGTTTCTTCACAACCTTGTTTAGAAAAAAAATTAGTATTTTCTTTCTCCAAAGTCGAAGTCAATCCTTTTCATCTTTTCTTCCACAGTGAGAACATCACATCTAAGAAAAATTTCCAACTATATTATTGGATGATTATAAAGTTTGAAAATATATCAAAGAAGATACACTAAAATATATTTTCATCGAGGTTCTTTTTATTTATAAGCTTCAGAAGAGATGTGATATTGATGTATAATAAATTTGATCACGTGATAACTTGGCATATCTATTGACTAAGGCTTTACCGGCAGTAATATTTGATTGGAATACATCGGATAAGAAATTTCAGAAATTATCTCATCAAGGGGAGTAATAATGACATAAAGAATATTGTTCTCTTTTTCTTTCACTAGATATTTTTTCCACTGGATTTTTTTATCTAGTAAAGTTTTAATGAGACATATTCTTTATGTAATAGACATTTAAGGGGGAGTGTTATAAATTTATCAATTATATGGATGTTCATTACCCCAAGTATTAATTCATATTCGATGTTATGAAATATGAAAGGTTATGAGGTTACAACAAAAGTTGTAACATCCATCATTTATAAACCTCTATCTCCATTACCTCTATTATCTTAAAGAACCTAGCAGATCATGGGAGATAAGATATGTAAGTTATAGAGGAGCATACTAATGATTTATTATGGGAATGATCCCTCCCAACTCCATAAATATGACCATATGGAGTAGTTTGTTAGTTTGATGTATGATTAAAACTATCAATAAAATTATAATTTTCACACTTCTTAAGTTCTCTCTTTCTCTCTTTTGTTATAGTCCAAAGCCTTTTTTATTATTATGTTATACTTAATTTTGTATCTATTGTGACCGAATTTAATAACAATTTTGTCATAAAATAAGTTTTATTGAACAAAAATTTAATTTGTTTTATTTACTACTATAATAAAGTAATGATATTCTATATAATAAAAAATGATTGTTTTTTATATTGTAATTTCATATAAGGATAGAGAATATTTAATTATGCGTAAAATAATTAATGTAATTATTGTCTTATATCGAAGAGCATATCTAAAGTAATACTTAATTTGCTACCGCAATAGACCAATGCCCCCCCTGGAGTGAGAGAATTGACTTTTGCAATCGTTATGTGTTTTGTCACTTGAAGCCCAACTCCTTGAGTCTTCTTTTAACGCTTCTCGTCGGAGGGTTTGCTTTAATATTTGAAGTAGATAGCGAAGAATCATTCACAAGAAATCATGAAAGTAATAAGTTCTATTTAAGTGGGATTTCTATTGTATTTTCACAACTTTTCTTTCAATAACAAGAAATAAGAAAGTTGAAACGGTGCCTTTCGTCCTTAATTTTTTTTATTTTATTGTTATCTCGTAACAAAAGGAGTATTCATATCATTTAGGCCTGCTCTCCCTTTGAGAGATTAGTGGAAACGAAAGAATGCAAAAAAACAAAAAATGCAATAATCTGTGATTCCGAGAAGAGAAGACTTCAATATTGGCACACTGCGTGGTAGGGGCCACAATCCTATGTTCCATACCTGCCAACTCCAGGCGACTGGCGACCATCGCATGCGCCAGAGATGGATAATGCAAGTCACAATTTTCAAGGATAGGAGCCCAGCAAAACAGCAAAAATCGAATGGAAAGTGACTTTTCTTGACATGAATCTCTTTTTCTTGTTAATATGTTTTTCTTTTGTTTTCGTAATTTCTATTATTGGGTTATTAACAAGTATTAGATGAAATTTACTCCGGCGAGAAGGGGACGGAGGCCTGGTAGGACAGATTTAGAATACGTAGTCATTATTGAACACAAATTTCGGATTCTCTCCCCTATATTTCTCTTCCATCCTTTCCTTACATTACTGTATTTTGAATTAAATGATTCCTAAGTTCCTAAATCAAATAGACTCCTTATACACACATAACCAGAAACTTACGGAACGAACCAGTGAAGGTGATGGAATTTTATTGCACCAAAAGCTGGGCCGGGGCGGGGGGGGGGGGGGGGGGGGACAAGGGATAGGAAAAAGTAGACACAGAGTAGTTATCCTTATTCCACGACTCGAAAAAAAAACGTGCAACTTAATTTCCTGCAACGGAGATGCTGGGGATCAGACACAATGGATTTTCCCTTACGCAACCAGCACCAAATAACTCATTCATATCTAACTCCTCTGGTTTCATTCCTCCGGGAAGTTTCCAATCAAAATGATAGAGAAAGGAAGCAAGCAAAAGCTCAACATTAGTTGTCCCAAATAGTATGCCAGGGCAAATCCTCCTTCCGGCACCGAATGGTATCAACTCAAAATGGCTTCCGTAGAAATCTACGGAGCTGTTGCTGAATCTCTCCGGCTCATACTTTAAGGCGTCGTGCCAAGTCTTGGGATCTGTTCCCACTGCCCAGTAATTTATGATCACCCAAGATTTCTTTGGTATGATCATTCCATCCATCTCAAAATCTTCTCTGACTTCTCTTGGGAACAACAGGGGAGCAGGAGGGTGTAATCTCACGGATTCCTTCACCACCATTTTGACGTACTCCAGTTTTGCAAGATCACTTCCGCTGACTGATTTCTTATCCTTGAGAACTTGCCTCACTTCATCTTGTGCTTTCTTCATAACTCGGGGGTTTTTGATCATTTCAGACATGCACCACTCTACTATGGCTGCAGAACTTAGAGTTCCAGCCAAGATCAGTTCCTGCAGACCAAAAAAAGAATTATTAAATATACCAAAGAACAGCTAACAGAAGACTAACCGCATCTTCTTTTGAATGATTTTCTACTTTGGGCCATAATTAAATTCTTAAATAGAAGAACTTCAGTTCCATCACTTACAAAAATGATAGCCTTGATGTCGTTGTTGGTGATCCGGAATTTAGCGTCTTTTCCCTTTCCGTTCTTGTACATGAGGAGAACGCCCAGCATATCTTCTTCTTCTGTCAATGGCTGGTTGTTGGATGAGAACATTTTTTTCTCACGCTCACCGATTATATCCTCAAGCACGGTGTCAAGTTGCTTCAACAGATTGGTTAATCTAGTCTTTAGCCCACTGATAACGGGAAGTATTTTCACTGAAGGAAAGAGATCCTCAATTCTAATGGCAGCAGAAAGTGCAGAAGTTTCTCTGGCTGCCATTATCAACGTCTCCCGTCCATTGCAAACGCTACCAACAGTGGCTCTGCAAAGTGTATCGTACAAATAAGTCAGCATTTTATCGTGCAAAACTATCGGTTGCCCAGCTTCAGCCTTGACAGATGTAACCATCGTCGAAAGCTCATCTTCCATGATAGTCCAAAAGGATCGAACAGTTTTGGGGCTAAGAAGTTCCAGCGCATAAATCTGGCGCAACTGCTTCAAGTAATCGCCGTAGGGAGCGAAAGTGGCTCCCAAACTATTGTACAACATGATCTTAGCGACGGTGGTTTGGGGCCTGTCGGCAACAAGGACACCATGAGTGTTCAAGACTTCTTTTGCTTTATCAGCTGATGATATGACGATTGCTGAGAGTTCACCGATCTGCAGGTGCATGACAGGTCCGTATTGATCTGCTAAATTCTTGAGAACCCGATGAGGCAGTGAGCCTACCATCTGGTGGAGATTTCCGATGATGGGAAGTTTCCTCGGACCAGGCGGCAACTTTTTGCCCTTGTAACTTCTGCTTCCTGTTAGTTGCATAAGTAACATGAGAAGAAAAAAGAAGGAAAGAAGAAGGAAAACTGGAGAGGTGAGGGAGAAATTCATCATCTCCATTGCTGTGAAGATAGAATGGAAAAGATGCTTTGAAGACTTTCAGACTGCACTGTGATGTTTTTATAAACCAGTTTTTCACTCCCTTCTTGACTATTTCCCTCTGCCTTAGCACACCATCATCACCATAAACAACTGGTTTTTTTTTTTTTTTCTGTAATGATTGTGATGCTAAGCAATCAATCTTAAACACGTGCTGCCTCAATTATTCAGGAAACAGAGTGGTCCCGCAACTCTTGGATCCGTGCATGAAACTTTTGTTGAAGTTTCCTTTTCAATTATTAATTTGTAATTTTTGCAACTCATGTTTCCCACATTTTAATACAATAAATCCCTTGCATCACGACCACTCGTCCTCATCCTAGTAGGTGTGAGTTTTTAAATATTAGTGGACCACATATTACGATTTTTAATTTTAAATTTTATAAAATTAAATTATTTATATAAAATATTAAAAATTTTATATTAATTTAATAAAATCCAATCTAAATATAATACATAAAATTTCCTACTCAGTGCTTTATATATTAGTAGCTTTCTTCTAAAATGTGATTAGTTTATAAAAAATTATTTTTTATAATGCTTAGATAATTTTTTTCACTTAAAATATTTTTTAAAAGTATAATTAAATTGAAATCTAATTTTTCAGGTATTGGAATAATATTGAACTGTCTACAAATATCCAATCTTGGGCAAGGTAGCTTTTGAGCGTCGTCGGGCCCATGCTGAATGTTTCTACATGATACATTGCCCACGTCATCAGGAGCTTTACCCAACTATCGACCGTGGGGATGATTTATATGGACAGTACATTTCTGGTGATCTGGTTATAATGGTGACTTACACTTTTTTTTAAGGTGGTAGTCTAAGTAAAACGGGCTTTGTCTCCCATATAAAAGGTTAAGGGATCGAATTCGGTTAAACGAAAACATTTGCGTGAATAGGCCCTTGACTTTTCTCATATGGGAGCTGTTCTGGTCCACATATGCACCTTGGTGGGGTCATGATAACGGGGCTGTCTATACCAAGACAGTAAGCATTACCCTTCGGTCTCACTCGGACATTCTATGGCGGCTGTGGAGCTCCTCTGATCTCCCTAGAGGGGGTTGCTACGCTGGTCTCCCCCTCCCAGCCTTTTTACTCATCAAAAAAAAAACTTACACTTTCTTTAAAAGGAAAAAATTTCGTAGAGTGCTTAGTGTAAAAGAAAAAGGAAAGAGAAACATATTTCCTAGGATTTATTGAAAAAAATGAAACTTTCATTTACGGGTTATTAAATATTTATTCCGTATTTATTAAATATTATAATATTTTTATTTTAAATAATATTTAAATTTAATTTTTTTATTTTTAATTTTATAAAAATTAATTATTTATTAAAAATATAAATTTTAAAGTAAAAATAGTTAGCAATGAAAAGAAAAAATTTATTATTCCAATAGATTGATTCATGCCTCGGTGCCATTTGGATTAACGTCTGTGCGCTTAAGAATGTTTATTATATTATTCCTTTCATCAAATTTTCATCAAACCTATCAAGTAAAGCTACTAAATTCCATCCCAAAGAAACACAAAGATATAAGATTGGAATTACACATAATCCATAGCAGAGTACAATTTTTTGTGCATTTTAGAAGCCAGAGCGATCATCTAAATGAGTAATCATTACCACATCTCATGCTCAGATTTTTTTTTTTTTTTTTTTTGCAATCTCACCCTTAGCTGTTGGGTACTTGACCGTAAAAGTTAGTCAAAGAGGTGTAGTTGATTTTGATTTTGACCATTCAATCTGAAGAGCAATCCGGATCGAGAACTAGGCTACAAATTTTGAAAATTGCAACGAGGATGGACCAAAACTCTATATTTATTAGGGCTAAGAGAGCATGTAACATCCGATTGGCTGGCTTGTCCATTTTGCAGCTATTATTGGGATTTGGACATAATAGTTGCAGTTGATTGGGGTAGAAATTGCGCTAATGGCTGCTTGTGCACGGGAGAGATATTTCATTTTTAAAATCAATTGTTTTGGAGTTAATTTTAAAATTTTTTATATATAAAAAATATAAAATTAGATATCGTTTGATAAATTAAATTTTATTTTTGAATAAACGTAGTCATTGTTAATTGAGTTTTAATATTTTAAAAGCTTTAAAAAAATTTAAGAATTCTTAAAACTGAATAATAAATAAAGAAAATTTTTTGCACTACATATAATTAAAAAATACATATAGAAATAGCGATGTAAACATGAGGCTTATCGTATATTTTATTGAAATTTTTTACTTTTGAATAAAATAGAATCTTATTTTTATACTTCATTCACGAAATAACATATTTTTATCAATGGACTACAACAAAATATTAAAATCATTACTTATCCTAGTAAAGAAAAATGGGATGGTTAACTGGATCTGCGGGTTTCCGATTTAGAATATAGATTGGTTCTCCATCTTAATATAATCTTTTATTTTTGTTTCACTAATTTCTTAACAAATGTAAAAAATTCTTCAAAATGAACACTTACTCTTTAATAGATTGTCTTCTCCACCACGGCATAACTATAATTATATTTTCATTATATAATTGAATATATATATATATAATATTCATAACTAAATATTTATATATTTTATTAAAATTTTATAATTAATCTCTTTAATTTAAAAAAAAATATTAACACATAAATTTATTACTAACTTTTTAACTTTTAGATTTAAAAGATTTAAAATTTACTAATATGTGAATCATATTATTAATTTTTTAACTAATAAAAATATCATGGTGTTAATGAAGATAAAATTAGTAAATTAAATAAATTTAAAATGAAATATTTAATTGTAATTAGATAAAATATTCAATTGTGATTGAATAGATTATAAATATGCATGTTGCAAGTGTTGAGTAAGCAGGGGCCCGTTAAGCTTGACCCGGAAGAGACGAAATGTTAGACTAAGTAGGTTGGAGTAAAGAGTTTTTGATTAAGTAAATATCGAGGATTAAAAAATAATAAAATCAAGTAAAGTATGTTTATTAGCATAATAAATTAATTGTTAAGTTCATAAATAACATTATAATAGGCATAATAATAGAACTTCAAGGAAGGATGGCCCTGCATAAGAGGGTATGACCCAGAGAAGATTAAACACGTGTGTGTGTCCGTGAGACTCTGTATTCATTGCACACTCCTTGAAACTTGTAAAAGAGTACGGGTATCCACATTACCTCTAATGAACAAGAATCAAAGTCCAACATGGTCTGCTGGATTTTTACTAGGATGCTACACGTGGAATTTTACAGTATGTGCACGAAGATTCATTCAATCACATTTTAAATTTAATTTAATAAATTAATTTATATATATATATTTTAAAAAATAATAAATTTTTATAGTTATCGAATTATATTCGAAATCTGATTCAACAATTACAATAAGAGTGACTTGTAGTACAGTAGAAAAGCCCATCTACTGGAGCAGAAATAGAAATTTTACTTGTTTGGATTGTATTTTTAATTAAATATATAATTAAATTTTTTTAAATAAAATTTAAAATAAAATTTTTTATAATTAAATATAATTTAAATATATTTTAAATAAAAAAATTCTTCATATTAAGAAGTTGCTTTTCTGCTCATGTGAGTGCAATACGGATGAGAAGTTTTTCTAATACAAAATGAACAGTTTCTAAATTATTAAATAACTAATTTAATAATTAAGAATTTATATATTATAAAAATTATTTTATAATATAAATAATTATTTATAATATATAATAATGATTTTATGTTATAATTAATTAATTTATATATAATAAATAATTATTTTTTATGTAAAAAAAGAAAAGACTCACAACATTGAATCGCTTTTCTATTATTGTTGGCTTTTTTTTTTTTTCTGGGTTTGTATTGTTGGCTCACTAGTTGCGACTTGTCATGACTTGGCAGGTACGGTCAAAGATCTACTGCGAACTTTATCGGTTGCAAATTGGAGACCACGTACTGTGTTCTCTTTTTTTGTTTTTGTTTTTGTTTTTTTTTGAATAACGTGCCATGCGTTCACGAGAGCTGTGGCAGTTTATTTTTGACTGTCGCCGCAGACTTGAATTGACCGTGGCCTTTTTCTTTTGTTTTTCCAAGGTAAGAATTGACCGTAACCTGGGAAGATAATACAGGCGTACAGGCTACAGCAGGTGGCGGGGGTAGGCGCTGAAGGTAGGTCCTGCACGTCTATGTGAGACAAAAATATCGTGGACCGTACCCAGATGGAAGGCAGGTAGGGGGCTAAAGTCATTGCCCTGCTGCAGTCTTTTTTGTAAGGATCTAATTTGTTCAGATCATGTTTAAAATTTAATTTAATAAATTATATATATTTTTAAATATATTTTGTTTTTATAAAAATTTATAAATTTTTTAATTATTAAATTAAATTCGAAATGTGATAACAAGATTCAGTATTGTACGTAAAGATAAATCATACGTGTATCAAATAATCGAACCTTCGGTGGGAGACATTTTGGATCCGGTGCTGGCCGTCATTCTTCTTTCCAATTTTTTATGTTGTGCATTAATTTTTTTAAAAAAAAATTTGAAACTTTCTGTGCTTCAAATTAGTGACCCAAATTGATAAGTGAAACTCAACGCTACTATTCTGGAACAACTTGGAGCCGGGCCTTCTTTTCGCACTAGTACGAATATGAAAATAATGGTCAAAATCAGATTTTACTGCCCCTATCGGAAATAGGATTGACTAACGATTCCGAAGGAACTGGAGTTACATCTCTTTTTCATTTCCATTCAAGAGTTCTTATGTATTTCCACGCTCGATATTATGATGCTAATGCAGTGACATATCTGTCTTCATTTAGAACCAGATCGACTTGGTGGGATTGCGCTCCTCACTCCAGTCCGGCTTCCGCGCAGGACGTTTTTTTTTTTGATATTTTGTACTGAATTCTAGTCGTTAGATTAAATAAAAGATCTAATCCTATGATTATTCTTAAAATGTATTTTAAAAATATTTAAAAATTAATCTAATTATTAAATTAGATCGGTCGTTTAATTCAACATTTGAGATTCGATTCTAATTGAAGATAGATATGTCACTGCATCCGCATCATACTATCACTTATTAACGCACAAAAAGTTTTAAAAATAAAAAAATTAATGCACAACATAAAAAATTGGAAAGAAGAATGACTAACAATACATGCGGGAAACAACATTTTCCTTTTTTTCCTTTTTTGAATTTTGGCCTTCTTTTGATACATTTTTAAAAAACCAAAGAAAATAAAAAATAAAATTTCGATTAAATTTTGGCCTTTTTTTTCTTTTGTTCAATGTAAAAATTTATAAATATTAACTTAAGTAGAATATTATTTATATATTTACTGTGTATATATATGATCTAATATCTCATTTTTAAGTGCATTAAATTGGTGATAAAATATATAAAAAGTAAAAACTTTAATGTACTGGAGTGATTGCTACTTCAATCACGGCAAAATGACATTATGCTTATTCAAGATGTAGTTTTGAATAATTATTCTCACAGTTTTAAATAATTATTCATAGAGGTTCGAATAATTATTTACCACATAATTTTTCTCTTAAATAATTAAGTATTCAAACATTTGTGAATAAGTATTTAAAATAGATTTTTAAAAAATTACAAGATTATTATTATTATTATATGAAAAATATTAATATTTACATAAATTTTGTAATATTTTAGAGGTTTGAATAATTATTCACAGAAGTCTAAATAATTATTCATTACACGATTTTCTCTCTTGAATATTGCACAAATAATTGTAGTGTTTGAAAAAATTATAGAGTTATTAGTCGAACGTTTTTGAATAAGTATTCGATGTAGAGTTCAAAAAAATCACAAAGTTATTATTATGCGTGAAAATGTTAATATTTACATCAACTCTATATTGTTATAGTGATGAATAATTATTTGTAGGTGTTTAATAATTACACAATAAATTTTCTCTCCCAAATAATTAATCTTTAAACCAGTAAAAATGTGCTTCAAAACAATGAGAATTATTATAGAAGATATGAGTGTTTCTAAAATAATAAAAAAAGATCTATTGCTAAAATTTTTCATCATTAAAATCGTTCTTCAAGTATGAGAATCAACATGAAGCAATTCGCAATTGCTTCTTTCAATTCACATTGTCTTAAATAATTATTCATTACTCGAATTTGAACATTATTTTATTTAGTTTTGAAATCTATCCAAACAACTACTCCATATATCATTAAAATCCAACTAGGAGAATATGTTGTGTTTAGCTTGAAAATTTCTCAAATTTTCAAGATCAATTATTTGTTTCCAAATATGCAAATAATATTCACAAAAGGATTTTTACTCAATCAAACTGGTCAAAACTAAATTAACTCAGATTTCAAGCTCATTGTTCTCCATCTTTATTTAACATTTTTTTAGCATTTTTGTAACATTGATTTAGAATAATAGTAAAGAGAAGAGCAAAAGAAGATAGAGAATTGTATTTAATAAAAAGAAAGATAGTTAAATTTGATATAAGAATATGAATTTAATTTCAGATTTTGAGTCTCATTTGAGTTTGAGTAGGAATGAAAAATCTTTTTATATGTTAAAATTACTCTTAATTAATCTCAATTATTAAATCAAAATGAGGCAATCGAATAGTTACAATTTAATTATGTATGTGCTGATTACAGTAACGTCTAGATTATAAATATATATGTTTACTTCCCCTAGCAAAAGTGATACGATTTAGTTATAGTGCTGATGTTTCTTTTTTTTTTTTTTTGTTAAATTATTGTTGAACACTTGGCAGTTTTTGGATCGGCATATTACTGGCTGGATAAATAATTATTCCAACACCCCAACTGTTGTACGAATAAAATACCGACTCAAAAGCTGTTAAAGCCATTTAGTAGTTAGTACACACCTCAACACATTGACTTTGGCAGAAGTTATGTCATTCCTTCTCCTCCTTCTTCTTCCCTGCCCTTTCTGCATCTCAAAAATTGATCTTTGTGCTACCTAGGCAAAAAGAAAAATAGTTGCTTTTTGTCTCTTTCTGATCATCATTTCAAACACGATAAGATATGGTATACCAAGAATGGGTCTCAATATATTTTTCTTTTCAATATTCTTGTTCAAATATGTTATAAGGCGCTCAACTATGATTTTCTTTCATATATTAAGTCAATCGCCTTGGTTAATCTATTCATTTGATACATAAATAAAAATCACTCTTTATATAATTTTAACTGCTATTTTAATAGATATGAAATGAAAATTCTCTTTCCTTTCAAAAATATTAAATATCTATATTTTTTTAGTCAAAATAAAATCAACTTGTATTCCACTATCAACCAAACCCGATCCATTTCTTTAACTCTATCTAAAATACTAAAATATGTTACTCTTTTCATCCTATTTAAATTGACAGTGTTTGATTAGATATGCAATTTTATATAAAAAATTTAAATTATATTATAAAAGTAATACAATATAATAAAAAGTAAAAAATATACGAATTAAGGTATTTTATATCAAATTTAAATATATAATAGAGTTAAAATTTAATATGATTACTGAAAAAAGTTTAAATTAAAAATATATTTAGTTTAAGAAAGTAAATATTCGACTTTTAACAATTTAAAATAAAAATATAAATATTTAATTACTTAAAATTCAAGAAGTACTAAAACAACAGAAGGCAGAGAAAAATTCATCATTTAAGTGGGTATGATAATATACATGGGTGCAATCTAGCTGCCCCCCTTGTCTTTCTTTAGTTAGCACCATTGTAAAATACAATCCGCCAATGAGGCACTATTTTGAGTGGCAAGAGTCGTTGAGATCTGCTAACTAACACGATAAGAGTTAAATAGCCGCCTATTTTTAACTTTTACGGTACATTTGGTAGTATAGAATATAATAAAATGAAAAATCTTTCCAGTCAAAATAACTTTCAATCATAATGAGTTTGTGATCAAGGAAAATTTAGACAGTGATTGCTTTTTCGTGTTTGAAAAATTAATTATTTAATATAAAAATAGAATAAAGTTATAAAAAATATGACTTAAATACCCTATTAGTATATTATGTCAATAAAATAAAATTACACAAAAAATAAAACTAAATTAAATATGCCATCTACAAAATTTTATTTAGAAAAAATTCACAATAAAAGTTTAAAAACATCAAATATTTCAAATATTAAAGCATAATTTAGTCAAAAAAATAACTCTTACTTTTAGATGAAAGTAAAAGAAAGACTACCAAGATAAATAAAACAAAAATTTAAGATTAAGTTGTGCTTTTTCCTTATTGAATATCATGAGGATATAATAGTCATAGTAATTGTTATAAGATTCTAACTTCTCTTAGAAAGGCTTTTTCTTAGATTTTAATATAGAAAGGTCTTTCCAACTTCTAGCTTTTTGAAATTGGCTTTCCTGTGGAAAAACTTTTTTTTATGTGAAATTTGCATTCCAAAAAATGTAATGAAATGAAAAATTCGAAAAGATATTCTATTTCATTTCGTTCTATCATACCAAACATACCGTTAGTATTTTATAATAGAGGGAATACTTCTAGTACCTGTAATATATGCTTGTTTATTATACTTGCAGAATTAATCGAGCACTACCAAATCCAACCTCGATCCGACTTGTTTGGACTTACGAACAATGAATCTGAGCTCAACTCGTAGAGGCTCAGACTGGGCCAGGCTTGACTCCTTTTTGGGTCAAAATAATTTTACATTCTACATTTTGTCAGGACTTTACTTTTAATTAACTGCAAAAGCATTTTCTTAATATTTTTATTTGATGAATAATTGATGTTACACTCTTAATATTTGTTATATATATATATATATATATATATATATATATATATATACCTAATTATCTGCAAGTTGAGCTCAGATAAGCTTGAGTAACTTAATTTGAATTTCAAAATGAAGCTGAACTCTATTTAACTTCTGATTGAACGGACCTGATTCGTGTCGGCCAAGCCAATTAAGAATCTCATTTATACTTAGTTTATTAGGTTAAATGGGTACACTTATTGATTTATTGTGACTTTGGATTTTATTGCTGTATAATAGAGGAAATAATTATGGTACTTTTTATGAATATATTAATTATGTGGATGTTCATTATCTCAAGTATTAATTTATATTTGAGATTATGAAATATGAAAGGTTAGAAGTTACAATCAAGTTGTAATATTCATCCTTTATAAATCACTATTCTTATTACCTCAATTATCTTAAAGAATATAAAAATTATGAAAAATATGTTATAAATATTATAGAAAAGCCTACTAATTATCTATTGTTGGCTTTTGTTTATTTTTCTGGTAGTATTGTTGGCTCTCTAGTGGCCTGGGCCGAACAAGTACGAATAATGTTTGTCATGACTTGGCAGGTGCCGTCAAAGATGTACTGCGAACTTTATCGGTTGCACTTTGGAGGATTGGAGAACACGTACTGTGTTCTCTTTTTTGTTTTTTTTAATGTTGAATAACGTGCCATGCGTTCACGAGAGCTGTGGCCGTTTATTTTTTACTCTCGCCGCAGACTTGAATTGACCGTTGCCTTTTTCTTTTGTTTTTCCAAGGAAAGAATTGACCGTAACCTGGGGAAGATAACACAGGCTTACAGCAGGTAGTGGGCGCAGGCGCTAAGGATAGAGTCTGCTTGTCGTTTTATATAGGTGGATAGTGTTTAATTTTAAAATTTTATTTTTTATTTTATAAAAATTAAATTATTTATAAAAATATAATTTTTATATTTAAAATTTAATTTTAAAAATAAATTTTGTTTAATTAAAATTTTAATTTAAATTATAAAATTAAATAAAAATTTAATTCAATAATTTATATTTTTTGTTTTTATTAATATTTTATTTTAAAAATTTTAAATTTTTTTATTTATTAAATAAAATCTGAGATCTAATTTAATGAAATAAATTTAATCTTACATGTAAAGTAAAAAGAAGACAGGTAGGGAGGCATTTTGGATCAGGTGCGGGACGTCATTCTTCTTTCCAATTTTTTTTTTAAAACTTTTTGTGCGTCAAATTAGTGACCCAAACTTTTTGTGCACCAGAGCCAGACTGGAAGGACGAGCTGCAAGTCAATCCCACCTACTCGATCTGGTTCTAAATGAAGACAGATATGTCGCTGCATCAGCACCATAGGATCACTTATCAATTTGGATCACTAATTTGACGCACAAAAAGTTTCACCAAAAAAAATGAAATTAATGCACAACATAAAAAATTGTAAAGAAGAATGAGTAGGGTGTTCATTCGGTTATTCGTTTCGATTTCAGTAGGATAATTTAGTTTTCGATTTAATTTTTTTAAAAAATTTAAAAAATCGAATCGAACTGAATTTTTTAAAAAATCGAACCGAATCGAACTGAATTATTTCGGTTTGATTCGGTTAAAACCGAAATTAAAAAAAAGAAAAAAGAACGCATTTCGATAATGTGTTCTTAAGATAATTTTATTTTAAAAAATTAATTTTTATTAAAGAATGCATTATCAAAATATGTTTATATATAATTTTTTTAAAAAATTTAATTTTTCGGTTCTGTTTTTGGTTTGAAAATAAAAATCGAAAACCGAGTCGAATTTAATTCCAATTCAAAAAACCAAACCGAATCGAACCGAACTAAAAAAATTAAAAAATCAAACCCAAATGTATATTTCGGTTTGATTTTTCAGATTATACCAAATAATGAATGACTAACAATACATGCGGGAAACAACATTTTCCATTTTCCCTTTTTTGAATTTTGGCCTTCTTTTTCTTTTGTTCAATGCAAAATTTTATAAATATTAACTTTAATAAAATATCATTTATATATTTACTGTGTATATATATGATCTAATATCTTATTCTTAAGTGTAATAAATTGGTGATAAATTATATAAAAAGTAAAAACTTTACTGTAATGGAGTGATTTTTACTTCAATAACGGCAGAATGACATTATGCTTATTCAAGATATAGTTTTGAATAATTATTCTCACAGTTTTAAATAATTATTTATAGAGGTTCAAATAATTATTTACCACATAGTTTTCTCTTTTGAATAATTAAGTATTCAAACGTTTGTGAATAAGTATTTAAAGTAGATTTTTAAAAAATCACAAGATTATTATTATATGAAAAAATATTAATATTCACATCAACTTTGTAATATTTTAGAGGTTTGAATAATTATTCACAGAAGTCTAACTAATTATTCATTACACAGTTTTCTCTCTTGAATATTGCACAAATAATTGTAGTATTTGAACAAATTATAGAGTTATTATTCGAACATTTCTAAATAAGTATTCGATGTAGAGTTCAAAAAAATCATAAAGTTATTATTATGCATCAAAATATTAATATTTACATCAACTATATATTGTCATAGTGATGAATAATTATTCATAGGTGTTTAATAATTATTCAAAATATAATTTTCTCTCTCAAATAATTAATCTTTAAACTAATATAAATATACTTCAAAACAGTGAGAATTATTATAGGAGGTATGAGTGTTTCTGAAAAAAAAAAGATCTATTGCTGAAATTTTCTATCATTAAAATCGTGATTCAGGTCATGAGAATTAAATGAAGCAATTGACAATTGATTCTTTCAATTTATATTGTCTTAAATAATTATTCATTATTTGAATTTGAACATTGTTTCATTCAGTTTTGAAATCTATCCAAACATCTGCTCCATATACTCAATTATAGACTGAATGAGTAGTATACATTATTCGTTTTATTTTAAGCCAACTTGCTTGTGTAACGGGAAACGAAAATGAAAATATAATTATAGTTATGCCGTGGTGGAGAAGAAAATCATATTAAAGAGTAAGTGTTCATTTTGAAGAATTTTCTACACTTGGTAAGAGATTAGTGAAATAAAAATAAAAGATAATTTTAAGATGGAAAACCAATCTAAATTCTAAATCGGAAACCCCCATATCCAGTTAACCATCCCATTTTTCTTTACCAGGATAAGTAATGATTTTAATATTTTGTTGTCGTCCATTGATAAAAATATGTTATTTCGTGAATGAAGTATAAAAATATGTTATTCACTATTCGAATTTGAACGTTGCTCCATATAAGAGAATGTGTTGTGTTTAGCTTTAAAAATTTCAATGTTTCAAGATCAATTATTTGTTTCCAAACCTGCAAATAATATTCACAAAAGAATTTTTATTCAATCAAAATAGTCAAAAATTAAATTTGCTAAAAAAAGAAATATTAAGAACAAATGAAATCACAAATATATCTTATTGGGCTCTAAATCTTTATCAAATTTTGAAACTATTCTTAAACTCTGATTTCGAGCTTGATGTTGTCCATCATTATTTATCATTTTTTAATATTTTTGTAACATTAATTTAGAACAATAGCAAAGAAAAGAGCAAAATAAGAGAGAGAGAATCATATTTGATAAAAATAAAGAAAGAGTTAAATTTGATATAAGAATATGAATTTAAATTAAGATTTTGAGCCTAATTTGAATTTGAGTAGAAATAAAAAATCTTTTTGTATGTTATAATTATTTTTGATCAGTCTCAATGATTAAATCAAAATAAGGTCAATCCAATAACTACGATTTAGTTCTGCAAATATTGATTAAGGTAACGTCTACGTTATAACTGGATTGGACATAAATATATATTTACTTCTCCTAGCAAAAGTGATACGATTTGGTTATGGTGCTGATGTTTCTTTTTTTTTTTTAAAAAAAACTATTGTTGAACACTTGGCAGTTTTTGGATCGGCATATTACTGGCTGGATAAATAATTATTCCAACACCCCAACTGTTGTACGAATAAAATACCGACTCAAAAGCTGTTAAAGCCATTTAGTAGTTAGTACACACCTCAACACATTGACTTTGGCAGAAGTTATGTCATTCCTTCTCCTCCTTCTTCTTCCCTGCCCTTTCTGCATCTCAAAAATTGATCTTTGTGCTACCTAGGCAAAAAGAAAAATAGTTGCTTTTTGTCTCTTTCTGATCATCATTTCAAACACGATAAGATATGGTATACCAAGAATGGGTCCCAATATATTTTTCTTTTCAATATTCTTGTTCAAATATGTTATAAGGCGCTCAACTATGATTTTCTTTCATATATTAAGTCAATCGCCTTGGTTAATCTATTCATTTGATACATAAATAAAAATCACTCTTTATATAATTTTAACTGCTATTTTAATAGATATGAAATGAAAATTCTCTTTCCTTTCAAAAATATTAAATATCTATATTTTTTTAGTCAAAATAAAATCAACTTGTATTCCACTATCAACCAAACCCGATCCATTTCTTTAACTCTATCTAAAATACTAAAATATGTTACTCTTTTCATCCTATTTAAATTGACAGTGTTTGATTAGATATGCAATTTTATATAAAAAATTTAAATTATATTATAAAAGTAATATAATATAATAAAAAATAAAAAATATGTGAATTAAGGTATTTTATATCAAATTTAAATATATAATATAGTTAAAATTTAATGTGATTACTGAAAAAAGTTTAAATTAAAAATATACTTAGTTTAAGAAAGTAAATATTCGACTTTTAACAATTTAAAATAAAAATATAAATATTTAATTACTTAAAATTCAAGAAGTACTAAAACAACAGAAGGCAGAGAAAAATTCATCATTTAAGTGGGTATGATAATATACATGGGTGCAATCTAGCTGCCCCCCTTGTCTTTCTTTAGTTAGCACCATTGTAAAATACAATCCGCCAATGAGGCACTATTTTGAGTGGCAAGAGTCGTTGAGATCTGCTAACTAACACGATAAGAGTTAAATAGCCGCCTATTTTTAACTTTTACGGTACATTTGGTAGTATAGAATATAATA
Source organism: Rauvolfia tetraphylla (assembly GCA_030512225.1). Classification (NCBI taxonomy): domain Eukaryota; kingdom Viridiplantae; phylum Streptophyta; class Magnoliopsida; order Gentianales; family Apocynaceae; genus Rauvolfia; species Rauvolfia tetraphylla. Next base: position 4,502,646 of record JAJQKT010000024.1, on the reverse strand, counting down.
AAATGAAAAATCTTTCCAGTCAAAATAACTTTCAATCATAATGAGTTTGTGATCAAGGAAAATTTAGACAGTGATTGCTTTTTCGTGTTTGAAAAATTAATTATTTAATATAAAAATAGAATAAAGTTATAAAAAATATGACTTAAATACTCTATTAGTATATTATGTCAATAAAATTAAATTACACAAAAAATAATAAAACTAAATTAAATATGCCATCTACAAAATTTTATTTAGATAAAATTCACAATAAAAATTCAAAACATTAAATATTTTAAATATTAAAGCATAATTTAGATAGAAAAATAACTCTTACTTTTAGATGAAAGTAAAAGAAGTACTACCAAGAGAAATAAAACAAAATTTTAAGGTTAAGTTGTGCTTTTTCCTCATCGTTATGAGAATATAATAATCATAATAATTGTTATAAGGTTACAATTTCTCTTAGAAAGGTTTTTCCTTAGATTTTAATATAGAAAGGACTTTACGACTTCTAGCTTCCTGAAATGGGCTTTCTTGTAATAAAAGATTTTTTTTCTTTTTACGTAAAATTTGCATTCCAAAAAATGTATTGAAATAAAAAATTCGAAAAGACATTCTATTTCATTTCGTTCTACTTAGGGCAGTCAATCGGGCTCATTGAGTAGGGCTTTGCTAAGCCCGAGCTCTGCCCGATTGATAGTGGGCTGAAATATCATGAGCTCGAGCTCGGCCCTTTCGGGCTCGGACCGGTCATAACCCGATTTTTTAAATTTTTATATAATAAATAATATTTTTTAATAATAATATAATAATATTATTATATAAAAAATATATATACATATAAAAAATATAAATATATATATTTTAAAGGTCGGGCTGAAATCGGACTGAAAAAATCAATCCGAGCTCTCAATTAAAGCATGCCGAGCCCAATCCAATTGACAGTCCTAGTTCTACTACCAAACATACCGTTACTGTTTTATAATAGAGGTAATACTTCTAGTACCTATAATATATGCTTGTTTATTATACTTATGGAATTAATCGAGCACTACCAAGTCCAATCTCGATCCGACTTGTTTGGACTCATGAACAATGAATTTGAGCCGGGCTTGACTCCTTTTATGGGTCAAAAAAATTTTACATTCTACATTTTGTCAGGACTTTACTTTTAATAAACTGCAAACGCATTTTCTTCATATTTTTATTTGATGAATAGTTGATGTTACACTCTTAATATTTGTTTAATTAGTATTTGAATATTTGATATTTCTTAATAAAAATAAAAAATTAGTTAATTATAATATTATTTAAAAATATAATAATTATATATATATATATATATATATATATGCCTAATTATCTGCAAGTTGAGCTCAGCTAAGCTTGAGTTGAACCCGAACTTAATTTGAATTTCAAAATGAAGCTTGAACTCTATTTAACTTCTGGTTGAACGGACCTGATCCGAGCCAATTAAGAATCTCATTTACACTTAGTTTATTTGGTTAAATGGGGTACACTTATTGATTTATTGTGACTTTGGATTTTATCGTTGTATAATAGAGGAAATAATTATGGTACTGTTATAAATATATCAATTATGTGGATGTTCATTATATTAGTATTAATCAATGTTTGAGGTTATGTAATATGAAAGGTTAGGAGTTATAAACAAATTGTAACAATCATCCTTTATAAACCACTATCCCCATTATCTCAATTATCTTAAAAAATATAGAGATCATGGAAAATATATTATGAAAGTTATAGAGGAGCCTACTAATGACCTATGATAGGAAATGTCACCTCTAACTCTATAAATAGGGTCATATGAAGTAGTTTGGAAGAAGAATATGGTGAAAAGTTCTTAATAAAATTCTAGTTTCTATATTTCTTGTGTTCTTTTTTTTCTCTCTTTGCTATAGTTCAAAGTTCTATTTGTTGTTATTTTTTATTAGTTTTTGTGTCTATTGTGATCAAATTTCACAACATGTTACCAGTATGAGATTTTACCATTGAATCTTTGAGGTTTACATGAAGGTAAGAAAGAACGAGACTCTACCACCAAATTTTTGAGATTTATAACCAAGCAACAAAGGCACTTCTTGTACTTAACTTTGAATTTTCATAGCAAACCTCAAAACTTGAATCTTTAATTTTTGATATTTCTGAAAGGAGGCAATTTTTTAATATATATACATGGTGCAAAGATTCATCTAGATATAGTAGGTTCTGAAGACACCATTTAAGAAGTATAAAGCACTAAAGTCACTTGATTGCTAGCAAATTTTGAAGAAAATATACAACCACTAGAAGATGGTTGTTATATAAAAACTAGTTATAATTTTTTATAAGTGTGGTTATAAGATTTTTTTTATTTATCATTATGCAAAATTTTATCGCATTTAAAATTTCTCTTCAATTAAAGTTGTAACGAGAAATATACTGGTGATATGATATAGAAAATATTTTTTCTTTCTTATACCTCGAACATGCTCCTGTAGAAATAATATCAAGAAAAAATTTTTCAAAAGTATTTTGAAATTTTTATTTTTGAGTCTAAATGAGTCATTGATAAAATATTTGATACCCGACTAACTGATTTTATGTAATTCCTTGAAGTGAATGTCATTAGAATATATAATTTCTTTATGAAAGAGATTTTGGTTGCAACCATAATTATAGTAGAAATGCACTTTGTTCTTATATTGTAAGAATGACTCATTAAATTCTCAATATATAGATACTCACTATAAGTGAGAAAATAATGAGAAGGAAAAAAGAAAAAGTAATAATTTCAACATGTTATAAATGCGATATAAAAGGATTTTTGTCATGTACCTGTAGTACGTCAAACATATTGTGAATCTCTATTAAGTATTGATTAAAAAGGAAAGAAAAATATTACTTTACTTCTCTAAATTATGCTATTGATAGTAATGATGCTTGTATCGATGCTATTGATATGGTACATGTGTGTATAACCAATTCTTTTGAATATCTAGAGAGCTTTTTGGTGTTCTGAATGTTGATAAAAATTTTTCGAACTATTGAATTATTTCTTTTCTATTTTCTATCATTTTGTGATTATTATTGGAAAGTTTTCATGCTATGTATTTATATTATAATACTTCTATATTATTTAGTTTGTTTTGGTTCAAGAATGGTGAAGATACAATTTATCTAAACAATATTGGTAGTTCAGTTGGATAAATTTGAAATATATGTAAAAAGTATAATAATAGTACGAAGTTCTTAAAGAACTAGTTAATCAAGAATATTAGAATTTATGAAATTGAGAAGCAATATTAAGTAAACCTGAAGTTTACTAATTTAAATAATATATTAGTTGGAATAACCAGTTGGACCATCCCGAATCATTAAAATACGAAGAATGATTGTGAATTTGTAAAAATATTATGGAACTAGAAGTTTTTTGATATGAAAAATTTCTATGTGCTATTTGTTTTGCATTATTTGAATGCTACTAGTATTATTTAGGATTGAATGTGTTATTTTAGAATGAATATGGAGAAATTATTAGTTGATGCATCAACATAATAGTCATATGTATATCATTGATTTTTGCAACATGTAGTTTCATAATGAGCTCATATTTTACATTCTCTCAATGACACAATTTGTCCTAATAATACTAGTTGTATTGAGATAAATATTGAACATTCTATAGAATGTTCATGACTGTGATGTATTAGAACTTATTTAGTATTTTACCGACGCATTAAGTTCTTTTCATAGTAGTTGATTTGTGGTCAGAAACAAAAAGTTTTCCCATCTAAGATTTAAAAATGTGCTATGTATATTGCTCCACCACAAGGTAATAAGATGAGTCCTCAAAGAGATTATCTAATATGTTGAGATTGAATCTCAATGATGAGATTCGTATTTTGTTAATTTTGAATATGTTGTCCCAATATAAAGAGGAGAAAACATGAGGCCGAAAAAAGATATTAATTTGTGTCTCATCTTGATCTTCTATTTTGATCTTCATAGAAGATGCCTTGAACCAGAAGTTCAAAGGCTAAATTTTATTGCTAGGTATATCAACTAACCAACATCCAGCAAAGAATACTCCTATTATATTTGATATCCTTGAAGAAAAATCTACCACTGCCAATAAATTTGAGACATAATTGAAACATGGTATATAAGTTGGTTCCAATGATACAAACTTCTCACATTATGAAAGGAGCAGAGACTTAGTCATATATGTTAAGTCGAGGAGATGTAAATTCCAGCAGAAATTTTTTCAAACATGACTGATACATTATTTCCTGAAGAAATTCAGGTAGCTGAAAACTATGACAATAATAAGACCTCAACATGATTGGGAACTACTAGAACCGTACAAGTATATGACGTCAATGTTATTAACCTTCATAATATATTGATTCAGAATAATAGTTTTCGAATCAAAGTCTACAGACTTGAAATAATAGAGTTTGCATGAAAATATGAAAAGTTCAAACTATTCACAAGTACACTTGAAGTGTAGACTTGAGTCTAGGTCAGGAAAATAGAACCCAAAGGCAATAATAGCTTTAACAATTTAATTTCCCAAACAATTTTGGTTTAGCAGAAAATTGTCATTTGGTTCAATTTGGGGAAAATTATTATTTGAAGAGTGCAAGGATGATTGTTTGGATGGATTTTGTTCAATTGAGTGCTGTTTAGTCTGAAGAGATGAGTTTGTGATACTCCCTACGTAGCCAAGAGGCTTCTAAAGAGCACTAGTAAGATGGCTTGGATTACGGTCATGACTTTCTTGGTTCTTAGTCTTCCTCTCATTATAGCCATGGACCATGAGTAGTGGCTTTGTGAGCTTGATCTTTAGTTAGGGGTGTTCATCGGTTTGGATTGGAGAAATTTCAGTTTGATAATTTGGAGAAATTTTGATTTTTTAAATTTTTTTTCAGAAACCAAACCAAACCTAATTAGTACTAAAACCGAATTTCTCCAAACCGAATTTAATTCGGTTTGGAGAAATTCGGTTTAGAGAAAACTGAATTTCTAAAAAAATTTAATCTACAATTCTGCAAAATAAACGTCCAGTTCCAAAGGCCAGGATTTTCAACCGCTGCAAATTGCTTGTTCCCGCAAAAGCACAATAGAAAAGTTTAAACTGGAGAGAAATATGACTTAAGACAATTCACAGAAAGAGGAGGAATGTTTCAGTAACATGTTTCAGTTTCATAAAGCCTACTATTAGTTTTACCTATATTTCCTATGGATAGGTCCACTCTAGAAATCATCTTTTGAACCATTTGGATCTTCTAAATGCACTTTACAATTCCAGATAACTCAACAAAAAAAAAAAAAAAGAAAGAAGAACTATTGCAACCACGTGCTGTGATGTTTACAGAGAAATAACAACTAACTATAGAGTAAGAGCTTCTCATATCAAAAAATTAATCTGCAAAATAAGAGCAAAATGCAAAGGCCAAATTTGCAAGACAGTAATTAACTTCCATAAATTACTTTTGCAAGAATAGAATCACAGGTTCATTAGAAACTCACCCCAAGTACAAATCATAGATTCTAGTGATAGTGAAGATGAGCCTATGAACCTTCCAGCAATAAACAGAGTGGGGGTTATGGATCTGATTTCAGTTTTTTCTTGATGGAGATATATTGAGTGATAAGTTTGTCCCTATTATGGAGAACGATGGTGAGGTGAACTCTAATGCAATAGAGTTCCTAAAGCTTCTAGGGACTTAAATTCTGAAATTATGGCAGAAATTGAAAGGGAGTATAGAAGGTATTAACAGTCTAAGGATAAAGGAGTGATGTAGGAAAGAGAGGTTCTCAGTGATGATGACGTGTTGGAAGCACAATTCGATTCATATAATAAAGAAGGGAATGAGCGGCCAGAGACCAGAGTTAGAAACTGGAATAACAGTCACAAGTGTGGAAATATATAGAGAAGCTTTGAGGGAGTATCTCATTAATTAGAGAGGATATTCAACCTCAATACATTAATTACAGAGGATAGTTGTTTGTAAGAATGGATGTAGATGGAGGATTCATGCTGGCTGGCTACGTGGCACTTCTTCATTTCAGATAAAAAGTATTTGGGCCTTGCCACATAGATGCCCAAGAGTATACAGCAACACTGCTGCTTCAGCCAAGTGGTTATGCCAAAAAGTTATCTCCGGCAATTAACTGATGATTCTAATTGGAGTTGAAAGGAATGTAAAGTGTGAAAAGGCAATAAAAAATACATAACAGAAAAGTTTATAGGGCCAAGAGAATTGCAGTGAGGATGATTCTTGGGGGACACTGGTCTACAGTATGAAAGATTACAAGACTATGCTGCTATAATTATGAGGCAGAACCCGAGAGCTTGTGCAGTTATTGAGGTTAACAGGTAGGAGGTATCCAAGGGACCACTGATTAAAAGGATTTTTGTGATGTACACTGCTCATAATATGGGTTTATTAGATGGCTGCAGGGTATAATCAGCTTAGATATGCAATTGGCAAAGATGCCAATAATCAGATGTACCCCATCGTCCTGGCTGTTGGAGAGTAAGTGTAGAAATAACTAGAATTGGTTTTTAGAAATCTTGTTGAGTTGGACTGGAAGTTCAGTGGAAGGGAATGGATTTTCATTTCTGACAGGCAAAACGTAAATCTAATATTATGTCATTTCTCCTGTGGTTATTGTTCTGCTATTCTGGTTTATTGCACAGCACCTAATATTTTCATTTTTCTGTTTGGAAAAATGATTTCCTTGGGAGGTGGGTTCCAGCTATAGAGCTCACATGTAGTACACATGAGTCTTTTTACAATGCTAAAACATTCACTTAATAATTTCTTTTCCTCCAAATTTCATGTTAAAGAAAAAGAAAAAAACTCGGGATTTTTTCACAAAAAACAAAAACTGGTTTCTCTCAACAAAAAGTACAATCTCTTAAATCCAAGAACACTCTTTCAGAAGAATCATAATAGATAAACTCATAACAAAAGGTACAATTCTACAGAGTCTCATAAAATCGTAGAAATCACTTTGCAAGAGCGACCATATAAGCTAGTGGTGGGGGAGTTCCAAAAATGATCTACTACTAAAGATATGTGTGTTCATAATTTGGAGAAACCCGAATAATCGAACCAAATTGAATTTTAATTCAGTTTTCGATTCAGATTTCTCAAAAAAAATTTTGATTTAGTTCAGATTATAGTAGTCAAATAAAATTTTGGTTTGAAGACCGGGTTTGTATTTCCCAACTCGAAGCAAACCGAGCATTGAATTGTCACTTGACTTCAGAGTTCAGACAATAGAAATGCCGAATGCGTAGTAGCTGTATCCCACTATCCTGTAGGGTTTCTTTTCTCTTCAAAGTCATATTTTCTTTTCTCCCTCTTCGGTTCTTCCTGTCGGCTGTCGTCTGCCGCTGCTAGAAACAACTCAGGTTTCTGCACCAAATTGCTCACCCCAAGAATCATCCTCACTGCAATTCTCTTGGCCCTATAAACTTTTCTGTTATGTATTTTTTATTGCCTTTTCACACTTTACATTCCTTTCAACTCCAATTAGAATCATCAGTTAATTGCCGGAGATAACTTTTTGGCATAACCACTTGGCTGAAGCAGCAGTGTTGCTGTATACTCTTGGGCATCTATGTGGCAAGGCCCAAATACTTTTTATCTGAAATGAAGAAGTGCCACGTAGCCAGCCAGCATGAATCCTCCATCTACATCCATTCTTACAAACAACTATCCTCTGTAATTAATGTATTGAGGTTGAATATCCTCTCTAATTAATGAGATACTCCCTCAAAGCTTCTCTATATATTTCCACACTTGTGACTGTTATTCCAGTTTCTAACTCTGGTCTCTGGCCGCTCATTCCCTTCTTTATTATATGAATCGAATTGTGCTTCCAACACGTCATCATCACTGAGAACCTCTCTTTCCTACATCATTCCTTTATCCTTAGACTGTTAATACCTTCTATACTCCCTTTCAATTTCTGCTATAATTTCAGAATTTAAGTCCCTAGAAGCTTTAGGAACTCTATTGCATTAGAGTTCACCTCACCATCGTTCTCCATAATAGGGACAAACTTATCACTCAATCTATCTCCATCAAGAAAAAACTGAAATCAGATCCATAACCCCCACTCTGTTTATTTCTGGAAGGTTCATAGGCTCATCTTCACTATCACTAGTTAAACCAAGGTCTGTTTTATTCTCAACAACACTTTCATCCTCAAAAGCTTCAACCTCCTCACTCATAGCATCATAAGTCTCGTCCAAAGAATCATTTGCCCTAATGATTCCCATCCCCATCAACAATCAAGGTTCTACATGTATAACATTTGACCTTAAACCTGCACCCTTTTCACCCAGAATATGAATATCTACCTCCTCTTTGAATTGGGGGAATATGATTAATGGAAAAATGATTTACAAATAATTTTCAGCCAAGCTTGTTAATACAAATAGAAAATTTCTACAATTTTTTCGCTGAAAAAATCGATGCAACTTTGACTCAAGTAAACATCAGAAATAAACCATAGTAAAATACACTTTTGTACACCAAGCACACAGATACGACAATGAAAAAAACAAAGAAGGGACCACTTGCGTAAAGAATCTCAGAAAAAAGGAACATGCTTCCATTTTCAGAGAAAGTAATTAAATGTCAGGGAGGGTTCATCATCATGAAATATCTCATGCAATATCGTGCAAAACAAGTAACTCTTTCATTTGTTCGTAAAGTATGTTGCAGATTCCTAAACAAAAACACAAATAAGAAATCCCTAGTGGACTCTAGTCCTTCATATCCCATTTACCAACTACACACCGATCAAGCAATAGATAACAAAATACAGGCAAAATAACATTTTTGACACATTTTAATGGACAAAATATGACCAAAATATTAGAAAGTATCAAACTTTTTGCTTCTTATATCTGATCTTCTTTTGGAAGAGTTAGACATCGCCTTTGCTACTCCAGCAAACCACGATCAGTCTTCGCTTGCACCAGATCACTCAAAACTTTCAAGAATTTTAAAGAGTATTTTACTTTTCTTATTGATCGTTTGGTAGAGGGAGTTTGATAGACGTCTTCTTTGTTAGATGTGGGTTTGAAGGTAGGAAGGGTTTTCTGTTGAGTTTTGTGTTCGACACATGTGGATATCTGGGTACTAGTAGAATTCAAAGTGTGAATGGTCATTCGTATTCCTTAAGAACAGTTGATGACTATAGTCATTATACTTGGACCTATTTAATGAAAACAAAGGTACGGGCACGTCCATTACTTCAATCATTTTGTACCATGATTTCTACTCGATTCCACAAAACCATAAAAGTTATTAGATCAAATAATGGAGTGGAGTTTCAAATGCCTTCTTTTTACACCTCAAGAAGAGTAATTCATCAAACTATTTATGACGTAATACCTCAACAAAATGAGATAATTAAACACAACACAATACTTTTTAAATATCGTCCGTACTTTAAAATTTCATTCTTCTATTCTTTTAAGTCTTTGGAGCTATTGCATTTGTCATGCGACATTTCTAATCAATTTAACTCCTCCCTTCCTTTCAAATAAAACTTCTTATGAGGTCTTGCATAATAAGATACCTCCTTATCAATATCTTAAGGTGTCCGGATGTCTTGCTCATGCCTGTACTTCTTTTCAGTATTGATCCAAGTATGTCGGGCTAAAAAATCGAAGTTACTGGGATTTCCTAAAGAGTCTAAAAGATATCTTCTTTTGGACCTTAAGACACGAGAGATAATTATTTCTAGTAATGTTCTCTTTTATAAACATATATTACCACACTCCTCTTTTGATTCAATCTCCATTTCAGCAGCTTACGACTCTTCTCATATCAATATAGCAGATTCTTCCATCCTTGAATAACTTCCGTCCACTGTGAACAATAATCCTGACATGCATGTCCAGTACTCCTTCTCCAACTCTTGAAATGCCATCAAATATGTTCAGAAAATCCTTCCCCACTTCCACCTTTAAGGCGCTCCACCAGAACTACAAACACTTCCTCTTATCTCAAAGATTATGCTTGTCATCTTATCTCGCACCACCTACTTCTTCCACTCCTCACCAGTTGCGTGCCACACACACTAATGCTTCATTGTCACAAGGACACTGTCTTTTTGCTTTAAATGTGCTAACCATGGTTGAACCTAGTTCTTAAAGTGACGTCCTCACACATGCAAAATAGCGGGCAACAATGTTGGCTAAACTTCAGGCTTTACATGCCAACAATACTTTGTAGTTAGTTCCTCTTCCTCATGGTAAAGAAGGTAATCGGGTGTAAATGATTTATCGCCCTAAGTTTAAGGCTGACGGAACTCTTGAACGCTACAAAGCCTGCTTAGTAGAGAAGGGGTATATCCAACAAGAAGGTGTGGATTTTCTTGAAACTTTTTCTCCTGTTGCTAAGATAACTATTCGTACTTTTCTTGTAACTTTTGCAGTTTGAAAATGGCATCTGGAGCTTACATGGTGACTTACATGAAGAGGTGTATATGCAGCCGTCTCTAGGGTTATCTTGTCTTTTCCTTGTTGTCTGTAAGTTCACTAAATCTCTCTACGGGTTAAGCAAGCTAGCTGCCAATGGCATTATAAGATTACAATAGCCTTTTTCTCCCAAGGTTTTACATCCGCTGCTAGTGATCCTTCTCTATTTATTCGAAAAAGGGAGAATTCTATTGTGGTTCTTGTTGTTTATGTTGATGATGTGCTCTTAGATGGAGATGATCTTTCCTCCATCTCAGAATTGAAGTCCTTTCTTCATACTACTTTCTGAATAAAGGATTTGGAAAGGGTGAACTATTTCCTTTGTTTGGAAGTGGCTCACTCTAAACATAGCATTAATATTTGTCAGCAGAGATATATTTTACAGCTTTTAGAAGAAACTGGATTTCCTGGCTGTAAAACCGTCGCCACTCCTTATTCTGAAGATTCAACTCCTGTCTGGGATATTAACTCCTTTCTTCAAGTCATTGGCAAGCTCATTTATTTGACAAATATCGGACCAGATATTTGTCATGCAGCGCAACACCCAAGTCAATTTTTGGATGCACCTACAATTTTACATCTTCAAGCTGCTCATAGAATTTCGCGGTATCTCAAGAGTACTCCGGCTCTCGGCCTATTTCTCTCTTCCACCACTACCTTGGAGCTTTTTGTTTTTTCAGATTCTAATTGGGCAGGTTGTTGTCTAGATACTAGGCGTTCCGTAATTGGTTACTGCAGTTTCTCGCTTATTCTTTTCTTTCTTGGATGTCCAAGAAGCAACCTAGTCTCACGAAGCTCTGCAGAAGCTGAACACAATACTATAGCTACAACTGCTCGCAAAATTCAATGGCTTTTATATCTTCTATAAGACTTGGAAACTCCTCAATATCAACCGGTACCACTATTTTGTGACAATGATAGTGCCTTGAATATCACTGCCAATCTTGTATTTCATGAATACACTAAGCACCTGCAGATTGACTGTCACTTCGTTAGAGAGAAAGCTCAAGCCGGACTTCTCAAGCCTCTTCCTGTTCCGTTTCATTCTCAGCTTGCTGAAATTCTCGTTAAAGCTTTTTGCCTCATTGTCGGTTTTCGTTTCTTAAGAAGAGCCTTGGTTTGCAAACTAATTTTCCACCATCCGGGAGGATGTTAGAACTATCAAGAAGATTACGAATCATCAAGAGGAAGAGAAGAGTTGACTTATTTTGTTGTATTTAGCTGTAGCCATATTCATCTTTTTTGTCTTGATTACTTTCTTTCCTTTTCTTGATTTATCAGTTTGGTGACCCCATGTATACAGTGTAGGATACGTAGTCTTAGTCCTTCATATAAATATGTTGTTACACTTTTATTGTATAGAAGATACAATATGGAAGAAAATTTCTTCTGTCATTCTTTTCCTAATTTTTTTCAATGTGTTAGCATTTACACGGACAACATTGATAGAGTTAATCAAACACATTAAACTATTAAATCGAAGAAAAAAATTAAGGAACATGCCAATTACTTCTATGAAAAAATCCAGTGGTGGTAATGCCCTACTTGATCATGCCTACCACAAATTATTTGATTTAAGCAGGCAATTTATCAAAAACAACGGATATTATCCAAGGCATTAATGTTCAATCATGAGCTGTCCCAGAATGTGATACACATTTTATGTCCCTTTCCAACCATTTACTTCTCCCAGAAGCTGTATGGCATAATAATCTCTCTAGTTCTAGCTATTCCTTGCTTTAGTACCCATTTCCACTATAAAATTTTATTATGGAGCATGCTCTCTAATATATATAACCACCTTTCCAATGGTACTACTAAAATCTTTATTTATAAAAACTTGTTTACTAGAAAAGCCTCATTTAAGGATGATTTTGCTCATATTAGACCCCCCCAACGAAACACGTTAAATTAGATATATAACTCTAAACGCAATCACATCTAAATTTTTAGCTAACATTATGCTCATGCGAAACAGAGTAGCAACCCCTATTAAAAATGGTACATGTTGTGGCTTAAGTACTCTGTTTTGCATGAGAATAATGGTAGTTAAAAATTTAGAGGTGGTTGCGTTTAGAGTTATATACCTAATTTAAAGTATTTCTGGTTCTTTTTTAGTCTAATATGAACAAAATCATCCTTAATGGGGCTTTTTATGGCTTTAATAACACGTGCAATGAGATTCTAGTGAACAAGTAAAGTTTTTGTAAAGGGTAAACAATTCAATTTGCCCTTAAACTTTACTCAAAATTTAAAATTTTCCATTCAACTTTAAAAAGAAACATTTTAACCTTAAACTATCACAAAGTAGTGTTTTGTCATATTCCGCTTGTTTCTAATATTAATTCATAACGGAATGACTGTCACATGATCGCCACATGACTACTTGAGGGGCAAATCTGAAATATCAAATAAAAATTATTTGAATTATTTTAAAAAAGAAAAAAGACAAAATTAGAAGCTAAAAAAGAGAAGCGCAAAAAAAAAAAAAAAATCTTGCAATGGTTTAACCGTATCTATATATATTGGCGGAATATCACAAGTTCCAAATTTTTTCTCTAAAGTGAGAATGTAAGAGGAAAAAAACCTAGTTAATATTTTGGATAAATAGGAAGATAATGACAGAAGGGAGATAAGACATTTATTTTCTCTCTTACTATAGCTTTTTGTTTTTCATATTAATTTTGTTTTTTCTTTTTTTAAAGAATTCAAATAATTTTTATTTGATATTCCAAATTTGCCCCTCAAGTAGTCATGTGGCTGTCATGTGACGGTCATTCCGTTATGAATTAATATTAGAAACAAGAGGAATAGGACAAAACACTACTTTATGATAGTTTAATGGAAAAATTTTTTCTTTTTAAAGTAGAATGGCATAATCTAAATTTTGAGTAAAGTTTAAGGGCAAATTGAATTGGTTACGCTTTTGTAAATAAAGATTAGGAGATACTAATTGCAGTGCCATAAATTACTAAATGCAGTGTAGCTACCTTCATTTACTCAAACTCTTCCACTCTCTAATTTTCAAAATTCTCTTAAACTTTTCTCTAAAATTTAAACCCATGTTGAAGATTCAGGTTCTTGAAGACAAACCAAGCTAATGTGTTATGATATAGCATCAAACACTGAGGATTTGGAGGTAACATTATGCAAAAACACTGTTTAAATAAATTATTTTTGTTTCTAATAACACCCCAAGTAGATTCCTGCTCAGCAGATCCATTTAGAGATCAAGCCCCTACAGTTTTTTAGTAATGGAATGGGCAAGAACAAGACAAAGTATGCTGGTTATCCGATCGGGCAAGCTTGAAAGCGGACGTGGACATCGCCCAGATCTGAGCTTTCGTAATAGGTGAAAGAACCTTTTCCGTAGGGAGCCCCGTCAGTCCCGACGGATCCACTAAATACATCAATCAATTCGAAAGGGGGTCGGGGGCAGAATTTCATTCCGAAAACAAAAAGGGTCTTTTTTCTTTTCTTTGTGGTAGGGGAAATTTCTTTGTGGTAGGGGAAAAAGGGGTTAGTACAAGTATTGGTGCCATTTTAGTAAAGTAAACATTCCAAGAAATACTGGATCCGTTTTTTCGACTGTTCCCGATCCGCGGAATAGAATACTATATGTTTTTGGGGGCACGCATACACAAATAGAATTCACAATAAAAAATGAATTTAACAAAATTCCCCTAAGAGAAAGAGAATTTTCTAGATTAAACAATTTCTCTTTCTGGCTCCGATTTTGTATAACCTTAATTACTAATTTCAAAATGGATTGCATTCAAATTGCACACTGAGCTTTTGATATAGATTAAGAATCTATGGAAGGGGGGTAAAAGACAGATCAATCAAAGATCCCAGCCCTCTTAGCAAGGGAACGAATAATTTGTTTCTTTCTTGCCTCTCTGTCTGTCTCTCCGAGTTTCTACTACTAAGTAGCACTTCTGCTATTCAATCATATAATCGTCTTGCCCTATCAAAATCGTATCGTACCAAAGCTCCTATCTAAGAGCATCTTCGCAATTTGAACCGTTCACATCACATTAGTAGTAGCGTAAAGGCCGTAAGTCGGGGGCATCCTTCAGAGACTACGAGTGTAATAAGAGCATCCGTCGACAAAAGGATCACCCGTAGCCCTTGCTTTCTTTGCTCCATCCGAAATTGGTCAAGTCTCAGCTTCATAGCTCTTGGAGTTGGGCGGTTACCATGAGATGAATCCCCATTGTTGCTGGTGGGGACATTTGAAAAAGGTCCCCACTAGTGATGGCGGCGACCTGTATTATGGTCCCCGTCCACTACAAGAAAACAACAGATTTGAAACTGCCTAAAATTGGTTTCAAATTAGTTTTTAATTAGAAAGTATTTTTTTCGGTTTTAAAATTGAATTTCAAATCCATTTCAAATGAAATCGATTTCTACATGAATCTTTTTTATGTTTCAAGTGGTTGTTAAATTCGGTTTCAAATCGATCTCTAAACTATTCGATTTCAAAGCGGTTTCTAATTAGAAAATAATTTTTCAGTTTCAAAATTTGTCTCAAATAGGTTTGAAAATGAATTTTACATTTTTCAAGCGGTATTGAAAATCAATTTCTAATTAGAAATTGCTTTTTTTTGTTTCAAAATACTGTCTCAAATCAATTTCATTTCAGTTTCAAATTTAATCAGTTTCAAATCAGTTTGAAAATATTTTTTTTTATTTTTCAATAATTTTTGAAATTCTTTTCAAATGGGTTTCTAATTAGAAACTAATTTTTTTTTTCATTTTCAAAATTTGGTTTATAATGAAATCAGTTTCTACACCTTATACCTAAGAGCAGTTCTAAATCGCTTTATAATTCGTTGCAAAACCTTAATGCTGTTTCAAATCGATTTCAATATTATTCCTAGTTTCAAATCGATTTCTAATTGATTTCAAACACAATATTTAATATTAGGATTTGTAGATTATAATTGAGGTTTATGACGTGTCATCCTACACCTTTGATGGATTTAGAAGAATTATTGTGATCAACAATAAGTAGTGTATGTGTATAATTTGATTATACATATATATATATATATATATATATATATATATATATATATATATATATATATATATATATATTATCTATAGTGAGTAAACAATTATATAAGGTATTTGTTTTTTTACTTGTTGTGTTTAAGATCTATGTTGATCTATATATACTTATTTCAATTATTAAATAAGTATTATCTAAAAGACCTAAGAAGGGGGAGAATTAGGTCTTTGGCTAATTTTTGAAATTTTTTTCCTTTTTAGCAAAGTTGATTTGGAAGATAATTGGAATTAACTACTTCACAAAATATGCAAGCAAATACAATAAGATTCAAATGTAAAGGAAATAAAGAGTAAGGGATAACACAAGTGAATTATAGTGGTTCGATCACACTAGATCTATATCCACTACCTAGAGCATTCACTCAAGAATTTCAAACAATCTTAACTATAGTTTCAAGTTGATCAATTCTTACAGAAGAGGCTCACCCTTCAAGGGTTTTATACAATAACCTCTACTCCATTACAAACAATAAAGGTTCACCCTAACCCAAGGGTTTTGTATCAACAGGATAACCTTGAAAACAGTAAGGAGATGAAATTTGAGATGAGAAAGTTACCAACACTTTGGTAGATGATGATAAATTAGTACATTCTCACCTTTTGTCTATGAAATCTTGACTTTTGAACTTTATGGCATAAGACAAATGATGAATTTTTGATAGAGAGCAATTGGAAGAGTAGGGAATCTTTTAAAACTCAAGAACTATCAAAAAATTTGAAGTTTATGTCTTTTATAAGGTTTGAAATTCGGTTGAAATGTTCAAATAACGGCTAGTAACAGTAAAATTCGGTCAACCGAATATGGACAGGATCATCCAAAATTTTCTGTTTTAATAGTGCCAGTGTAAATTTGGTCGACCGAATTGGACATAAGCGTCCGAATGGTCGTCCGAATTTCTCTAAAAATTTAGCAGTCATGAGATCAAATTCGAATGTCCGAATTTGAGTCTGAATTGATCAAATTTAGTTAAAATGAGTAGAAATGAAGCACAACAAGTTTGAAATCATTTTGGACTATGAGATAGATCATTTTAAAAGCTTTTAGTCTAAAGGTCGTTATTGAAAACTTGGTGAAAACTCGTGTAAGATGAATCATTTGTAATTTAAAACAAGTTTGAAGTTCTCTTGAAAAAATTTTTAGATTCCAAAAATAAATACTGCAAGGTTTACAAAGATATACCTAAGAAGCATAGTAAACCTACACTAGAGTCTTCAAAGCCTTCAACAATCTATCAACTCTAACCATTTTGATAAACTTGAGTTGTTCGTGAGCTTTTGGCTTCAAGGAATTGAGACTTGTTTTCTTCTCAATCCAAAAATTCTATTACACAATATGCAAGCATATTAGTCCTTATCAAGATTGATCAATATGATTTCCATAGAACATTGCACTTATCAATGTTTGTCACTAATCAAAACAACATGATTTGCTCTTAGGGCTTACAATCTCCCCTTTTTAGATGATGACAAACTTTGATGCAAAATGTGATGGATTTAGACAATTTAAGCATTGAGAAGAATTTATGTCATATGCTAGTTGATGAAGATACCAATTGAGGAAAATTATTTGAAAATCAAATTTTCACATATTATAGCAAAATGACATAATCATGGCTCAAAATGAGCCTATGACCCAACCAACCTCCATAAAACCTCCATCCTTCCATCAAACAAGATGATTTAGCATTTAAGCCATCATCAAATACTTCTAAGAGAGGTTTTAAAGATTAGAAAGTGTTTTTAAAGCCCCCCTCAGATTGTACTCAATTTTCAAAAAGCATGTAAACTGTGGACTATAAGTCCAAATTGCAAGAAATCCCACATAATGAATGTTTAAAGTGAAATGAAGCTTTCCTAAGATTGGTCAAACACAATAGAAGAGATTAAAGCATATTTGAATCAATTTGAACAACAAAAGAGCACTTTTTGATAACAAAATATCGATGCATCCAAATTTCAGGACTTGCGTCTGAATTTCAGTCCTGCATCTAAATTTTATTTATTTAAAGTTGTCAAAAGATAGATTTTTCAATATAAATGATTATAACTAATCACACTATCATCAAAGTATGGGGATCAACTATAAAAACACTCATAATCTTAAACATTCAATTCATAAATCAAGGCACCAATAAAACAAACTCATTATCGAAATGCCAATAACAATTTTAAATGAACACACATTAGTTAAGCTAAGACAATATGCCACATTTTGCATAAAATACTTCTTCTCACCCTTTTGTCATCAATCAAAGGTATGGTGAGGTAAGTGAAGCAAATTTGAAAGTATAAGTTCTCAATGCTTTGATATCATCATTGAGCTTCAAAATATCACAAGAGCTAGAAAGGCACATTGAAGGTCAAAGCTTGAAAATACATGAGCTAGCTAAATACATTATTCAAGTATGAAATAAAAGTACATAAACTAGCTAAATACATAAGTAAAATGAGAGAGAAGGATAGAGAGTGCTTAGTCTTGAATTTTTGTCATCGTCTTTACTCCATATTTGTAGGTAGTGATCGCCATGTCTTCCTTGAGCTCGATATGTAGTGGCCCCTCACTTGCTTTCTCCTTGCCGGTGTAGTTTGGCTTTGGAGCGGTAGCCAACCTGGAAGATCTCCTTGTGCCATTCTTCTTGGCCAAATGCTTGACCCTTCCTTGGCCAAAGGATGTGGTGGATGGTGTAGTGATCTTGGCTTTTTCAACGAGGCTTCCTTCTTGGATTCCTCATTCTTGTGGCTCTTCTTGAGCACCCTCATCTCTTTCACTTTTTCTAGCTACAAATTCAAAGTTACCTCCTTGATCATCAATTCCATAAATATCATCATTACTATCATTATTCTCATCATCATCCTCTTTCTTTCCCTTGCCCTTATCATCTCCTTCATCATCCTTGTCATCCGTGTCTTGAGACACCGATGATTCCTCACCACTTTGGTTAGTTTTCCTCAAGATTTCTTAATGCTTTTCACTCTAGCATCCAAGCCATCCAATTTTCCTCTAGTCACTTCTTCTTCATTAGGCATGCTACCAAGGTCTTCTTGTGTTTGAGGATTGGCCTCTTCTTCAAAGCGTCTTCTTTTAGTGTGAGGTTGCTCCCTCCCACCTGATGGATCATTTCTCTTTTTGCCTTTTCTTTCCCTAGCCAAAGTCTTCTCTACACCCTCTTCTTCTTCTTCCACTTCTTCATTCTCATCTTCATCTTTGCTTGCTTCTACCCTCTCTTCCCTTTGAGGGGTTTCTCTTCTAGTTCTCCAAACGCCATCCTCATCAAGTATCAATTGCATTTTTTTTGAGGGTATCATTTATGTAGATCTCTCCACTTTTCATTAAGCTTCCCCTTTCTAGAAGTTGAACAATGAAATGCTTAAAAACCTTTGTTAGTAATATTCCATATGGAAAACCTTTATTAGCCATTTTCCTTGCACTAAACATATGCTTCAATACCATAAATCCAAAGTTTAATCTTCTATGCTCATGCAAGGCAAGCATAACTACCATATGCATATTCCCAACCAATGATTTATGTCCATAATTTGGAATGATCATGGTAGTAATCATGTGATGCAAGACACAACTCTAGCATTGAAAGTGAAAGACCTAAGAGGGGGGGGGGGGGGGTGAATTAGGTCTTTGGCTAATTATCGAAATCTTTTCCCTTTTTACAAATCCTTTGCCTTAATAAAAGCTCTTCTTTAATTTCACAAGCTTCAAGTTTATATGTGATGTGATGGTTAAGATAATATCATCAAACTACAACCAATCAATCAACAACAATCAATAAGTAATAATAACATGAGCATGTAAATAAATAAAGCTATAAGAAAATGAACACACGATTTATAGTGGTTCGATCTCTCCAAGATCTACATCCACTACCTTGAGTCCACACTCAAGGATTTCAACCAATCCACTATAAGCTCAAGTTCAACAATTACATAAGAGGCTAACCACACTGTGGTTTTACACTCACAACCTCTTCTAGTAATTATACAAACAAGGTTCACCCTTCCACAAGGGTTTTATATCTAAAGACAACCTCAAGACTAATCTAATCCAAGGCTTACCCTCACACGGGTTTTACACTACAACCTTGATTAATTTAGTCTATGGCTCACCCTAACACAAAAGGGTTTTATGTCACAAGATAACCTTGCAAATGAGCTAGTAGAAAATAACACAATTTAATAAGGAGATAAGAATGTGTAGATGTTACCACTTGTAGGTAGATTTTTACACAATGTTGCACCTTTACACTTTGCCTTTGGAATCTTGAATGTACACCTTTGAGCACAAGGCAATTTGAGAGCTTTTCAATTCAATTTGATGTAAAACAAGTTAGAGAATGTGGGATTTGTTTAGTTCAAAGTTCTTCTAAAAAATTTGAAGTTTATGGCTTTTATAGAATTTGAAAATCAGTTCAAACGGCTACAAAACGGCTAGTTTCAGGAAATTCGGACGACCGAATTCTGCGTCCGAATTTTTCGGAAGACCGAATTTTTCCTGCTGCTTCCGAATCTTCTTCCGAATTTCTCTGGAAGAACAGTGACCATGCTGAAGGCCAAAATTCGGACGACCGAATTTTTTGGCTGCGTCTGAATCTTCTTCCGAATTTCTCTGGAAGAATAGTAGCAAACTTTTGCTACAAATTCGGACGACCGAATTTTTTGCCCTGCGTCCGAATCTTGCATCCGAATTTTTCAAACTTTGTCAAAACATATTCAAATCAATTCAAACAAGTTGGAAAACATTCTAGCCTCAAAGATAAGTCATTAAATACCTTTTAAGTGCAAAAACCATTTATGAAAACTTGATAATTTAGATAAGTTCAAAACCATTGAAACCATTTAAATCAAGTTTTGTGCTCTCAATTGAAACTCATAGAATCCAAGGCTTAAGAGTGTAGGGTTTACAAAGTTTACCTATTAAGCACATGCAACCTACACTTCATGTCTTCAAAGCCTTCTAACATCTTGAACAAACTCTTCAATCTTCAATCACTTTGACATATTGGAGTTGTTCTTGCATTTTAGCTTCAAGGCAATGAGACTTCAAAATTCTTAATCCACAAATCCTATCACACAACATACAAGCATATTAGTCCTCATCAATGTTTGTCGTTAATCAAAACTAATCATAACTACATGATTTGCCCTTAGGGCTAACAATCTCTCCCTTTTTGATGATGACAAACTTTGATGCAAAATGTGATGGATTTAAACAATGTAGTACAAAGAAGTATTAATGTCAATGATAGAATATAACCAATTTAGCACATTGACATATAAAAGGCTCAATATGAGCCTATGACCCAACCAATCCTCCATTTGCCTCCTTCCTTCCAACAGCTAGGATAGAAGATATAGCATTTAAGCATTAAGAAAACTTCTAAGAGAGGTTTTAAAGGTTGTAAAAGTTTAACAATGCTCCCCCTTAGATTGTGCTCATTTTTCAACAAGTTTGGACTTGAGATACTATGCATCCGAATTTTGACATATCAAGTCCGAACTATAAAATAAGTGAAATGAAAGCTTCAATTTTTGAAAATAAGCTTTCCTAAGATTGTTCAAACATAGTAGAAGAGATTGAAACATGTTTGAATCAATTTGAACAACAAAAGAGCACATTTTGGCAACAAAATATGGATGCATCCGAATTTCAGAACATGCATCCGAATTTTTAAACCTTGCATCCGAATTTTTTGATCTTAAGTCCAAACTGCAATAAATTCAATATAATGAATGTTTGAAGTGAAATAAAGTGTTCCTAAGGTTGTTCAAACATAATAGAAGAGATTAAAACATATTTGGATCAATTTGAACAACAATAGAGCACATTTTGGCAACAAAAGATGCATGCATCCGAATTTCTGAAACATGCATCCGAATTTTTAAATCATGCATCCGAATTTTGAGCTTTCAATTCCAAACTATAAAATATGTGAGATAACAACTTCTATTTTTGAAAATAAGCTTTTCTAAGATTGTTCAAATATGATAGGAAGGATTAAGATAGTTTTCAAACAATTTGAACAATAGAAAAACATTTTTGGCAAGAAAGTTTGGATGCATCCGAACTTCAAGTCCAAACTTTTGATAGAAAGTTTGAAAAGGTGATTTTGCATTCTTAAATGAACTATAGAAGTACTCAAATATGTATAGCCACAATAGCACTCTTTAGCTTTGCAAAACCACAAAACTCAAGCATTCAATTGTTTTTATGAGGTAAACTAAAATCATAAGTTAAGTCAAGAACTAGTATCAAGATTTCAAAATCTTAACTTAACTATATTCAAAATCTCAAAACCTCACATAGTATAACATATTCAATTTAAATTTCAAATGCAGCCAAATATTTTCACAGTACACATTCATTTTACATTTCAACTTATAGCACACATACATAGCACATTTACAACAAGCACATAGCACATCTTGCAGTCAATATTCTTTCTCCCCCTTTTACATATGCATGGATTTTTCAAAAATTCACACATTTGCTATTCATGCTTGAGGAATTCCACTGCTATTTCTCATTTTCACACATTTTGTCATAACATTTCTTCTCCCCCTTTTGTCATCAATCAAAGATGGGGTTAATGAAAGTGAGACAGCATGTATCACATATAAGCAGTATATTGACTAAACCTCATTTGACAATTTAGTAATATATTAGCCAATTCTTATAAACTGTATATTGGCAATATTCAGCAATTCTCTAGTCAAATAATTGTTATCCTAATAGCAATAAGCATTATGTAGTATCTTCAATAATAATACAATAAGCAATATATTATCAACTTCTTCTCCCCCTTTTTAGTAGCAATTAAACTTGGGGTGAGAGTATTTGGACAACAAAAGTGAAACAAAAGAAGCTCTTATCACAAAGATTTCACATATTGAGCTTCAAAACATTATAATGACTAAAAAGGCACAAGTAAATTTCAATGTTAAAGCATAACGTGTGCATCAAGGAATAAACTAAAATAAGCATCAAAATAGAGTTTAGGGATAGAAAGGCTTAGTCTTGGATGCGCTTCATGGTCTTCACTTCCAAATTTGTTTGTTATGATGGCCATGTCTCCCTTGAGCTCTATATGATGGGGTCCTTCATTTGTTGACTCCTTGCTCGTGTAGTTGTGCTTTGGAAAGTTACCAATTGAGAGGATCTTTGGATCTTCTTCCTTTGAACCACATTTTCCTCCTCCATTGGCTGAAGGAAATTGGTGATGGATTTGTGATTTTACTTTGTTAAACTTCCTTCACCTCCTTCTTCTTGCTTGTTCTATTGAGCTTTACCCCTTTGTTCTTCATTCTCATGCTCTTCTTTTTCTTGGGATGCTTCACTGCCTTTTCCTTAATCTTTTGTATTCTTATTGCTGCCATCTCCACTCATATTATCTTCTTGATCTTCTTCATTTTCCTCTTTACTGTCCTCTTTCTCATCTTCTTTCTTTTCTTCTTCTTTGGATTTATAGGAACTTGCACCATTTAAAACTACTTGAGAAATATTTCTCAAGTCTTCTTCCAAATTCTTAAGTCTAGCTTCTAAACCATCAAATTTGCCAAGAAGCATTAGAGCAAAGGACTCGAAGAATTTGTCCATCTTCTTCATTTCCTTCTTCCTCAACCTCCTCACTTTCTTGTTGATAGTCTCCCACACAGTAAGGCTTTGTTGGCTGGTTTTCTTGTACTAATCATATGCTTCAATGCCATGAATCCAACGTTTAGTCTTCTATGCTCATGCAAGACAATTATAATCACCATATGCATAGTGGTAATCATGTGATGCATAACCCTTCTTCTAGCATCAAAGGCTTTGATTTCCTTTTCCCTAAATGACCTAAATTGTCTACCATTTGTGAAAGCCTCTTCAAATCTTTCATTTGTGAACAATTTATTAATAAAGCAATGCTGTCCCAATGAATAATACCTCGTCTCATTATCATCTACCCCACAAATTATGTTCACCAAGGCATCATTGAACTCAAAGTCCACTTGAGATACTTTAGAGGAATACCATTGAACTACATTATCCTCCTTTTGTTCAATTCTCTCTTCTTTATAGTCTTGAGACTTCTACCATTTGTACAGGCATTCTCAATCCTCTCATATGGGTATAACTCACTTATAAAACAATGTCCTCAGAAAAATGATCTCTAAGCCCAAACATCCTCAACATCACAAATTCTATTGAGCAATGCATTATCAATCGCAAAAATCAACCTGTGATATTCTTGAAGAACACCACTGAATAGCTTTATTACCAACTTGCTTTGCTCAACTATTTCTTCCTTAATATTTGCATAAACTTCATAAACTAAGGAAGGTAATAGCATTCATCAAACATAGGCAAACCAGTCCAGCTCACATCATTTAAAAATGAGAGTATATTACCCATTTTGAATAGTTTGATGACATCCACCTTGTGACTTGGATATATCTTATGATTCCTTTTTGTCCAGTCATCAAGTTTAGTAGCAGCCTCCACTATGACAAATCTATTCAGCCATGACATGCTTTGCAAAATATGAACCTTCCTTGGTTCATTGATCACTGATCCTCCTTCTCTTTCTTTGGCTTTTCCCTTTCCTTTTCCCATGCTAGGCATCTTTGTCCTCACCTGAAGCTACAACACTTGAATACACTCATTAGTCATTGATTTTTTTTTTTTAATTTCTAAGCTTCTTCTAAGATTGGTTAAACCTTTCTTCGGCTAATGGCATAGTAAGAATATCATTAATTTGTTCATTAGTGCAAATATGCTTTAAACAAATATTACCCTTAGTAGAATGATCTCTAATGAGATGAAGTTTGATCTCTATATGCTTTGTCCTAGTTTGTTGAATAATATGATTGTCAAATTTGTTGCATTAGTATTATCACATAACATAGCCACATATTTGAAACATAGATCATAATCACTTAGAGTATCAATAAGGTAATAGTGAATGTGTTTAATAGCAATCAAATGAAACTCTTTATGACAAGATGAAATCTAGCATACAAACACATTGCAAACATAATATTGGCTATACTTGCAGTCAAATAGAGTTGACTACTCCTATGAAACCATTTTATTCTTGTCATGCATAGTTGATAAACTTATAGAAGTGCTTATACCTTAACATGATTCATGAAAGTGCCATTCTTGGTTTGCTTGATTTGTAGGCCAAGAAAGAAATTGAGTTTTCCTATCATGCTCATTTCTAATTTACTTTGCATCAACTTGGAAAACACATCACAAAGTGAAGTATTGGAAGCACCAAAAGTTGTATCATATATTTGGACAAGTTATAGATCATTGTTGCATGAGGAATTTATAAAGAGGGTAGTTTCAGTTTTCTTCTTGAAAATCCTTTTGAAAGATGGAAACTACTCAATCTTTCACACTAAATTCTAGGAGCTTGTTTTAAACCATTCAAAACTTAGGATAGTTTGAAAATATGGTTAGGAAACTTTTCATGAGCAAAACCGGGTGATTGTTCCATATAAACCACTTCCTCAATAGAACCATTTAGAAAAGCACTTTTGACATTCATTTGAAATAACTTAAAGCAAGTACAAGTCAAAAACATTCTTGTGGACTCAAGTCTAGCATTCGGAACAAAGGTTTCATATCATAATCAATTTCCTCTTCTTGATTGACTCCATAGGCAACAAGTCTAACCTTGTTTCTAACAATTTCTCCGGATTCAATAAGTTTATTTCTAAAAATCATTTAGTTCCAATAATAGAATGATCATGAGATTTAGGAATATCCAAAATATTGTATCTTTCAAGTTTACTTAATTCCTCTTGCATAGCAATAATCCAAAAATCATCACACAAGGCATCATCAATACTTTTAGGCTCATATGAAATAAAAGAATAAAGTTATTGATAAAATACCGCCTTATTTTTACTCCTTGGGAGATATCACCAATGATTTGCTCCTTAGGGTGGCCTTTGTGGATATCATAAGTTCTTTGAAAGCTCTTGGTTACCACTAGGTTGGTCATCTTGATTTTGTTCTATCATTTCTTCCTCATTGGTATGATTCTCCAAAGTTGGTGCTTGAAGATGACTTTGATATTCATTCATAGATGTACCTACATCATCTTCATCTTTTCTTTCCCAAGTGAACGTAAGATTCATCAAAAATAAACATGAATGGTTTCCTCATCATATAAGATTCTTTTCATTATAAACTCTATAGGCCTTTTTTGTTAGAAGAATAGTTAAGAGATATATCCACATCCAATTTTCTATCAAATTTAAGTAAGTTTTCACAAGTATTCAGAATAAGACATTTATAACCAAACACTTTAAAATATGCAATTTTAGGCATTTTATAAAAGAGAATTCAAAAGATGTTTTCCTTCAAAATGATCTTAAAAGAATTCTATTTTTCATTGCATGTGATGTTTACAACTTTGAACCAAAAATATTTTTGAAGAAGAATTTTCACAAAGCATGGACCTAGCCAATTTTTTACTAAGTTCAAATTTTCCTTTTAATAACACCATTTTATTGTGGGGTTTTTGCAGTTGAAACAATTTTATGAAATTCAATTTTCAAAACAAAATTTGTAAAGACTTGTTTGTAAAATCTCTCATTATCACTTCTAATGAAAATCAATTTTCACTCAAAGGAGGTTTAGACTTTTTGAATAGTTTTTTTTTTAAAACTTATGAAACACTTCATCCTTTTGAGCAAAGAAGAATGCTAAAGCGAATATTGAAAAATCATCAACTACTACTAAGGCATACTTCAAGTTATCAATACTAGAGTTTCTCATAAGTCCAAATCAATCCATATGAATCAAGCTCAAGATGTTTTGAGGTCTAAATGAATTTTCATGTGTTTGAAAAATTCTCTAGTTCGTTTTCCATATTGACAAGTGTCTTGAAGACAATTTTCTCAAAACACATTTTTAGCAATCCTCCAACTAAATATTGAGAGGAAAGTTTGTTCAACAAATCCATATTCACTGACCAAATCTTCTATGCCAAGAATGTCCATCATTATTGTAAGCCACAAGACATTCAAGTTTATCAAGATAAAACACATAATGAAACATTTTGCAAGTAATTGATCAAAATCACAAAATGTCATATTGTCATATAAATTCGGACAACCGAATTTATGGTCTACATCCAAACCCTTTTTGTAGAGTTTTAAGAAGATGATTTGGTAAACCAAATGCATAGATAGTCAATCATGGATATTTTATTCATCTTATCATGACATATAGTCAACTTCAAGAACATATCAACAATGAATTTAATTCCACATTATCAATGTTATCTAATCAATTTCATAGAAGCAATTGGTAAGTCATGGTTGGCAAATCTTTAAATCTTAACAACAAAGAATGCTCAACTAAAACTTCATATGTTGGCATTTAACTTCTTATCCATTGTCACACAATTGGCTAATACTAAGCAAGTTAAAGTTCAAATCAGCAATAAGCCACATTTGTTTAAAAAGAAGAGAGGAACCTTTACCAACATTGGTTACTCCAATAATTCTTCCTTTCTTCTTGTCTCAAAAACAAATTCTTCATCGGTTGCTTTGACCTTGATTATGAATGAGATGTTTTCTGTTATTCTTTAAGCTAACCTCATCAATGTACAGCTTAGTGGTGCTTGAGTTTGAATTAAAGTGCACCTGCAATAAAGGAGAGGAAGTATCCTTTGGTACCCATACTTTCTTGGGTCCGTGAGGGTTAGTAATAATTCTCTTAACTCTCCAAATGGTTTTTACACTATTCTCTACTTTTATTTTAACATAACATTTGGTGACTTTATGTCCATGTTTTCCACAATAAGTACAACAAGTATGATGCATGGAAGTAGAAGTAGCTCTAACAAAGAAGTTGTTGTATTTAGGCACATTATTTACATAATTATAACCAAGACCATTTTTGAAAAGAAGAGATCTTTGAGCTCCAAGAATTTTATCAAGATTGTCCCTTCCTTTTGTAAATTTTTCTATACATAATGTAAGCTCATCAACCTTCTTTTTCAAAGTCTCATGATCGACAAGCATTCTTTCAAGAGACAAAATCTTTTCACAAAGAATCTTATTTTCAAGGGACATGTTTTGTAAAGAGACATTTAAAACTTCTTTTTCAATATTCAAACAATCAATAGATTCAAGAAGCTTTTTGTTTTCACAATATAATTTTGAATTTTCATTCAATAAATCATTAATTTTGAATTTCATTTCCTTATTTCTTTTTGAAGCATTTTTTAATTCTTTATACATTTCAACAAGTAGTTCACTAGGATCATCTACATCATCAACATCATCATCACAACAAGTAGAGGTAGAAGGAGTGGATTGTACCTCATCATTTATTGCCATGAAACACATATTGGCTCTTTCCTCATGTGTTGCTTGTAGAAGTCTCCACATATCGTGAGCGGTGTCACATTCACTCACTCTATTGTATTCATTCACGTCCAATGCACAACTCAAGATGTTCATTGCTTGGTAGTTTAAGGTTATCTTTCTTGAGTCGTTCTCATCAAGTTCCTAGACTTTTGTTCCCTTGTAATTGCATCAGCTTTTATTCTCATAGGAACATAGGGACCTTTCTCAATGATACTCCACAAATCAAAGTTAATAGAACAAATAAAAATTCTAATTCTAGATTTCCAAAATGTAAAATTAGAACCATCAAATAAAGGAGGTCTATTTGTAGAGGAACCTTCCATATAAGGCAAATTTGATAAACTAGCCATAGAATCTTTACTTCTAGGTTGTTAGACCTTAAAAAGAAGACCTTGCTCTGATACCAATTGAAAGACCTAAGAGGGGGGAGGTGAATTAGGTCTTTGGCTAATTATCGAAATCTTTTCCCTTTTTACAAATCCTTTGCGTTAATAAAAGCTCTTCTTTAATTTCACAAGCTTCAAGTTTATATGTGATGTGATGGTTAAGATAATATGATCAAACTACAACCAATCAATCAACAACAATCAATAAGTAATAATAACATGAGCATGTAAATAAATAAAGCTATAAGAAAATGAACACACGATTTATAGTGGTTCGATCTCTCCAAGATCTACATCCACTACCTTGAGTCCACACTCAAGGATTTCAACCAATCCACTATAAGCTCAAGTTCAACAATTACATAAGAGGCTAACCACACTGTGGTTTTACACTCACAACCTCTTCTAGTAATTATACAAACAAGGTTCACCCTTCCACAAGGGTTTTATATCTAAAGACAACCTCAAGACTAATCTAATCCAAGGCTTACCCTCACACGGGTTTTACACTACAACCTTGATTAATTTAGTCTATGGCTCACCCTAACACAAAAGGGTTTTATGTCACAAGATAACCTTGCAAATGAGCTAGTAGAAAATAACACAATTTAATAAGGAGATAAGAATGTGTAGATGTTACCACTTGTAGGTAGATTTTTACACAATGTTGCACCTTTTCACTTTGCCTTTGGAATCTTGAATGTACAGCTTTGAGCACAAGACAATTAGAGAGCTTTTCAATTCAATTTGATGTAAAACAAGTTAGAGAATGTGGGATTTGTTTAGTTCAAAGTTCTTCTAAAAAATTTGAAGTTTATGGCTTTTATAGAATTTGAAAATCAGTTCAAACGTCTACAAAACGGCTAGTAACGGCTAGTTTCAGGAAATTCGGACGACCGAATTCTGCGTCTGAATTTTTCGGACAACCGAATTTTTCCTGCTGCGTCCGAATCTTTTTTTGAATTTCTTTGGAAGAACAGTGACCATGCTGAAGGCCAAAATTTGGACAACCAAATTTTTTGGCTTCATCCGAATCTTCTTCCGAATTTCTCTGGAAGAATAGTAGCAAACTTTTGCTACAAAATTCGGACGACCGAATTTTTTGCCCTGCGTCCGAATCTTGCATCTGAATTTTTCAAACTTTGTCAAAACATATTCAAATCAATTCAAACAAGTTGGAAAACATTCTAGCCTCAAAGATAAGTCATTAAAGACCTTTTAAGTGCAAAAACCATTTATGAAAACTTGATAATTTAGATATGTTCAAAACCATTGAAACCATTTAAATCAAGTTTTGTACTCTCAATTTCAACTCATAGATTCCAAGGCTTAAGAGTGTAGGGTTTACAAAGTTTACCTATTAAGCACATGCAACCTACACTTCATGTCTTCAAAGCCTTCTAACATCTTGAACAAACTCTTCAATCTTCAATCACTTTGACATATTGGAGTTGTTCTTGCATTTTAGCTTCAAGGCAATGAGACTTCAAACTTCCTAATCCACAAATCCTATCACACAACATACAAGCATATTAGTCCTCATCAATGTTTGTCATTAATCAAAACTAATCATAACTACATGATTTGCCCTTAGGGCTAACAGAAAGCCTTAATCTCCCTTGCCCTTAATGATCTAAATCTAACACCATTCGTAAAGCCCCCTTCAAATCTTGCATTTGTAAATAACTCATGAATGTAACAATGTTGGCCAGAGGAATAATATTTTTCATCACTATCATCAACTCCACATATATGATTCATCAAAGCATCATTAATCTCAAAATCAATATGTGACACTCTAGACGAATACCATTGAATCATACTATTTGCAACATGCTCAATCCTTTCCTCTTTCAAATTTGTATAGAATTCATAGACTAGAGAAGGATAATAATCTTCATTCACTCCAAGTGGACTACCCCAACTGATTTCGTCGAAAAGAGAGAGTACATTACCCATATTATTGAGTTTGTACGTCCACTCTATAGCTCGGGATGATCTTTCGACTTCTCTTACTTCAATCTTCGAATTCCACGGCTGCTCTTGTAGAGATGAATTGATCCACTCCAAGACTTGCATATGGAATACGAACCTGCCTTGGCTCATTGATAATGAGCCCTTCATCTCCCCCTTTGGCTTTTCCGTTGCCTTTTGCTGCATTACCCTTCTTTGATCGAACCATGATGTTTTTTTTCTTTGATCAAACAATGAAGGATGAGGAACATGAAAATCAAAAGATTTTTGAAGAACAATGGTGAAATCTTGGATGATTTTGTGTTTGGACGAGAGAGGGTTGTGTGGGTTTTGAAAAGAGAGAGGAATTTGGATAGTTTAAAATGTGAGGTTTGGGTGGTTGAATAGTTTAATAATCATTGAAATTACAAAATTCAGTCGACCAAATTTTCAGGTCCACGTTTGAATTTGCGTTTGAATTTTTCTATCTCTCCATTTTAGCAAATTGGGATGATCGAATTTTGGGTCTTGCATTCAAAGTTTCCTTGTTTTTGACACACTTCAACACACACATTAGTTATTGAATTTTGCAATACCCAAGCTTCTTCTTAGATAGCAAAACCTTTCCTCGGCCAAGGGATTGGTAAATATATCCGCAATTTGATCATTTGTATTCACATAGTCCAAACAAATATCTCCTTTAGCTACATGGTCTCTAATGAAATGATGTTTGATCTCTATATGCTTAGTTCTAGAATGTTGAATGGGATTTATTCTTAAATATATGGCAATAGTATTATCACATAGAATAGGCATACATTTGAAATCTAAACCATAGTCAAGAAAAGTATGCTTCATCCATAGCACTTGAGTACAACAACTACAGGCGACAATACATTTAGCTTCGGTGGTAGATAATGATACACATGCTTATTTCTTACTATACCATGATACAAGTAACTGCCAAGAAATTGACAATGACCACTTATACTTTTACGCTAAACTTCGCATCCGTCATAGTCGGCATCCGAATAAGCAACAAGGTCAAAAGAGGAGGATTTTGAAAACTAAAGACCATAATCATGTGTATCAATCAAATATCTAAGAATGAGTTTCATGGCAACAAAATGCGACTCTTTGGGACATGATTGAAATCTAGCACATAAGCATACGACAAACATAATATCCGATCTACTTGCGGTAAGATAAAGTAAATTGCCAATCATACCTCTATATACCTTTTCATCGACACTTCTACATTTCTCATCTTTGTCAAGTTTGGTGGATGAACTAATTGGTGTGCTTATACTTTTTGCTTGTTCCATACCAAACCTTTTCAAGAACTCATTGGTGTACTTGGATTGATTTATGAAGGTACCATCATTGGTTTGCTTTATTTGTAGCCTAAGAAAGAAATTAAGCTCTCCCATAATGCTCATTTCAAACTCATTTTGCATTAACTTGAAAAATTCATCACAAAGTAAAACATTAGTGGCTCCAAATATGATATCATCAACATATATTTGCACAAGTAAAAGATCATTGTTGCAAGAGGTTTTTATGAAAAGACTTGTGTCAACCTTTCTTCTTAAAAATCCTTTGGAAAGAAGAAAACCACTCAATCTTTCATACCAAGCTCTAGCATATTTTTTTAGACCATACAAAGCTTTTTAAAGTTTGAAGACATGGTTGGGAAACTTTTCATGAACAAAATCGGGAGGTTGTTCTACATAAACCTCTTCTTCAATGAAATCATTTAGAAAGGCACTTTTGACATCCATTTGAAATAATTTAAAACCTTTGAAGCAAGCAAATGCCAAGAGCATTCTAATAGACTCAAGTCTAGCTACCGGAGCAAAAGTTTCATCATAATCAATATCCTTTTCTTTATTAAATCCTTGGGCAAAAAGTCAAACTTTGTTTCTAACAACTTCTCCGGATTCATTAAGTTTGTTTCTAAAAACTCATATTGTAGCAATAACGGGATGTCATAGGGTCTAGGAACAAGAATCCAAACTTTGTTTCTTTCAAATTGGTTGAATTCCTCTTGCATGAAAACAATCCAAAAAACATCACATAATGCATCATCAATATTTTTTGGCTCAATGTGAGATAAAAGTGAAAAATGATCAATGAAATACCTTCTTGTTCTAAAACCTTGAGAAACATCACCAATGATTTGCTCCTTAGGGTGACCTTTTGCATATCTTAGATCCTTAGGTAGCTCTTGATCACCACAAGGTTGATTGTCTTGTTCACGTTCAATTATTTCTTCTTCATTGGCATGACCTTCTAAGGTTGGAGCTTGAAGAGGAGCTTGATTTTCATTCATGGATGTATCTATATCATCATCATCTTTTCTATCAAACTAGATATTAGATTCATCAAAACTCACATGTATGGTTTCCTCAACATATAAGGTTCTTTTATTGTAAAGTCTATAAGCTTTCTTGTTTGAGGAATAACCAAGAAATATGCCTTCATCTAGTTTTCTATCAAATTTTCCCAAGTTGTCATGCATATTCAATATAAAGCACTTACACCCAAATACTTTGAAATAAGCAATAGATGGTATTCTACCAAATAAGGGTTCCAAAGGTGTTTTTCTCAAAAATGGTCTCAAAAGGATTCTATTCATAACTCATAACATAACGTGCAGTGTTTATAGCTTCGGCCCAAAAATATTTTGGCTAAGAATTCTCACAAAGCATAGACCTAGCCATTTCTTGTAAAGTATGGTTTTTTCTTTCAACTGCCCCCTTTTGTTGAGGTGTTTTGGCAGCCGAAAAGTTGTGAACAATACCATTTTCATCACAAAGTTTGGTAAAATCTTGGTTGTAAAATTCTCTCCCATTATCACTTCTAATGGAAATCAATTTGCAATCTAGGGAGGTTTGAACCTTTTTGAAAAGTTTTACAAATTCATGAAAAGCTTCATCTTGTTGCGATAGAATGAGTACCCAAGTGAGTCTTGAAAAATCATCAACAATTACATATGCATATTTCTTACCACCAAGACTAGTGGACCTCATTGGTCCAAATAGATCCATATGCACAAGCTCAAGAGGTTTTGATGTTGAAACCATTTTCTTGGGTTTGAAAGATGTTTTTGTTTGTTTTCCATATTGGCATGCATCACAAAGACGATTTTTCTCAAAATGCATTTTTGGCAATCCTCTCATCAAATCTTGAGAGGAAAGATTGTTTAACAAATCCATGCTCACACATGACCTAGTCTTCTATGCCAAAGAAAACCATCGATATCCTGAATGGCTAGACATTTAACATCATTTGCAACAAGTTTATCAAGATATAGAACATATACATTCCCAACTCTATTTGTAACAAAGATAGTTTTCCCACTCACACTATCAAAAATGGTACACGTTTCACATTTAAACTCAACTTTGCAACCATTATCACATAATTGACTAATGCTAAGCAAATTATATTTCAAGTCATCAATGAGTAAGACTTGTTTGATTAGAGGAGAAGATCCTTTACCAATGTTACCTACAACAAGAATTATTCCTTTCTTCTTGTCACCAAATGTGACGAATCCCTCACTTGTAGCTTGAAGTTCACTAATGAGAGAGGCATTCCCCGTCATATGCCTTGAGCATCCACTATCAAGAAACCACTTTGTGGCACTTGATCTTGAGGGAATATGTACCTACATCAAATGAGAGGAAGTGACTTTTGGTACTAACATCTTTTTGGGTCCAAGGGGGTTAGTGATGATACCCTTCGCTCTCCAAACGGTCTTAATACTACTCTCAACCTTTCTCTTTATAAAACACCTTGTCACCTTGTGACCATTTCTACCATAATATGTGCAACGTGAATGCGGCAAAGACATAGATGTAGCTTTGACAAAATAATTTTTGTATTTTGAAGCATTGTTGACATGATTGTATCCAAGATCATTTTTAACAAAATGAGATCTTTGAAATTCAAGAAGTTTGTCAAGATTATCTCTACTATTTGTAAATTTTTCTACACATAGAGTGAGATCATTAACTTTCCTTTTTAACACATCATAATCCATAATCATTTTTTCTAAAGAGGGTATTTTGGAACAAAGAGATTTGTTCTCAATAGAAATATTTTGTAAAGTAACATTTAAAACTTCTTTCTCAATATTAAAAAAATCAAAGGATTCAAGAAGTTTCTTGTTATAACAAAACAATTTTGAGTTCTCTCTCAATAAATTTTATGAGGGAGTCTATTCTCTTTCTCTTCGCCCCCTTTCATCGTCTTGACCTAAAACTGCAAACATCAAGGTTTTTGTAACGCAATAGGAAGAGCTTAACTCCTTCATAGGGCTAAGCAATAGAGATGCATATCTTGAAGATGAGGAGAAAGGGAGAAAACAAGTGGTACTTAAAGCCTCCGACGATCCTAGTAACCAAGAGGAATCATCTAGTGATGAAGATGAAGATGGAGATGATGATGAGGTGGATATGGAAGTGTAAACGTTCAAGAAATTCTATAAAAAGGGATTTATCAGAAAGGGAAAAAGGCTTTCCAAGAAAGGAAGACAATCATCTTCATTATTCAAGCCTCAATGCTAAGAGTGCAAGAGAACCAAACACCTAGTAGCCGATTGCCCTAAAGCAATGGAGAAGGAAAGAGAAACCGAACTTAAAAAGAAGAAATCTCTCAAGAAAGGAAAGGGATTTGTTGGCACTTGGGATTAACATGCCAATGAAGATAGTGGAGATGACAATGAGAAAAGAGCAAATGTGTGCTTCATGGCTATTGATTATGAGGTACAATCTATTCCTTCAACTCTACATATTGTGATGATGGTGTTGATGATCCTAGTGAATTGCTTTTGGATATGTATAATGAATTGAAAAAGTCTTAAAAAAGAAACAAAGAGATGAGACTCAAAATTGATGAATTATTGAATGAAAATTAAAAGTTATTTTGTAAAAACAAAAAACTCATTGAATCCATCGATTGCTTGAACATCGAGAAAGAAGTTTTAAATGTTTTCTTGCAAAACATGTCTCTTGAGAACAAATCTCTTTATGCTAAAATTTCTTCTCTTGAGAAAATGATTATTGATTATGATCTTTTGAAAAAGAAAGTTGATGATCTTACCTTATTTGTTGAAAGGTTTATAAATGGTAGAGACAATCTTGACAAACTACTTGGATCTCAAAGGTTTATAAATAATTATTTATAATTTTGGTCATAAGTCTTCAATTGGAAACTTGCATATGATGATCATGCTTGCACTCCATGAACAAAGGAAAATTAATTTTGGGTATATGGCATTAAGACATATGATGGGAAGGAAGACAGAGAACAAAGCTTTTCCCCATAGAAGATTGGTCACAAGAATATTCAAGCACTTCCAAGTTCAACTCCCTGAAAGAGGGCTAGCCATCACGAGTGTAAGCATATATACAAATGAATCTCTCTAGAGAATGCAACTAACTCTTGATGATGATGGCATATGGAAATCCAAAAGAGAAACTCCCTTAAAGAATGAGAAGCTTGAAGAAATTGAGGATGTTGAAAAGGAAGAGGGGGAAGAAGAAGAGGAAGAAGAAAAGGAGGATAAAGAAGAGATTCAAGCAAGAGAAATGAAGAAGAGAAGACATGACAAAGTGAGAGGGAGAAACCTCCCTCAAAAAGAAGACTGTTTGAATCCTCAATCACACACTAATGAAAAAGGAGATCTTGTTGGAGAAAAAATTACTAGAGGAGACACTGTTGTTGCCAAGGTTTTTCAAGAGACTCTAAACAATCACACCAAGAAAATGAAGAAAATGTATAAATTCTTTGAGACTTTTGCTCCCATGGTCCTTGGAAAGCTAGGTCGACGGATTAGAGGCAAGAGTGAGAAACATGGAGGAGCTCTTAAGGAGAAATGCTCAAAGAAGTGAAGGAACTTCCAAACCTAAGAGAGTGAAGAAAAGAAATATGATGAAGATGAGGAGAAAAAGAATGAGAATGAAGATGAAAAAAAGGTGATTGTTAGCCCTAAGGGCAAATCATGTAGTTTTGATTAATGACAAATATTGATAAGAACTAATATGTTTATATTGTGTGATAGGATTTGTGGATTAATAAGTTTGAAGTCTCATTGCCTTGAAGCTAAAATGCAAGAACAACTCAAATATATCAAAGTGATTGAAGATTGAAGAGTTTGTTCAAGATATTAGAAGGCTTTGAAGACATGAAGTGTAGGTTGCATGTGCTTAATAGGTAAACTTTGTAAACCCTACACTCTTAAGTCTTGGAATCTATGAATTGCAATTGAGAGCACAAAACTTGATTTAAATGGTTTCAATGGTTTTGAACTTACCTAAATTATCAAGTTTTCATAAATGGTTTTTGCACATAAAAGATCTTTAATGACTTATCTTTAAGGCTAGAATGTTTTCCAACTTGTTTGAATTGATTTGAACATGTTTTGACAAAGTTTGAAAAATTCGGATGCAAGATTCGGGACGCGAGTCCAAAAAATTCGATCGTCCGAATTTTTGTAGCAAAAAGTTTGCTACTATTCTTCCGAGAAATTCGGAAGAAGATTCGGACGCAACCAAAAAAATTGGTCGTCCGAATTTTTTGGCCTTCAAGCATAGTCACTGTTCTTCCGGAGAAATTCGGAAGAAGATTCGGACGCAGCGAGAAAAAATTCGGTCATCCGAAAAATTGGGACGCGAAGTCGGTCATCCGAATTTTTCGAAAACTAGCTAGTTACTAGCCGTTTTATGAACGTTTGAACTGATTTTTGAATTCTATAAAAGCCATAAACTCCAGATTTTTTAGTAGAACTTTGAACAAAAGAAATCCTTGAAGCTCTAACTTGTTTTACATCAAAATTATATCAAAAGCTCTCAAATTGCCTTGTGCTCATAGATTGAAATTCAAGATTCCAAAGGCAAGAAGTGAAGTGGTGCTAGCAATTGTATTCATCCACCAAGAAGTGTTGGTAACATTCAAATTCTCTCTTTATAATTGTTGTGATTGATACAAGGTTGTCAAGAGACATAAAACCCTTGTGGAGGGTGAGCCGTAGACTAGATTAATCAAGGTTGTTTGTGTAAAACCCATTGGTGA
This sequence comes from Rauvolfia tetraphylla, assembly GCA_030512225.1. Taxonomy (NCBI): domain Eukaryota; kingdom Viridiplantae; phylum Streptophyta; class Magnoliopsida; order Gentianales; family Apocynaceae; genus Rauvolfia; species Rauvolfia tetraphylla. The sequence goes on along the minus strand of JAJQKT010000024.1, from coordinate 4,465,269 downwards.
GGGTGAGCCTTGGATTAGATTGGTCTAGGTTGTCTAGTGACATAAAACTCTTAGTGATAAGAGTGAACCTTGTTTATTATATTGAAAAGAGGTTGTTGTGGTAAAACCCATTGAAGGGTGAGCCTCTTGTGTAATTGCTTGGATTAAGCTCATAGTGAATTGGTTGAAATCCTTGAGTGTGGACTCAAGGTAGTGGATGTAGATCTTAGAGAGATCGAACCACTATAAATCGTGTGTTCAATTCTTTATAGCTTTGCTTGTTTACATACTTGTGTTATTATTATTTGTTCATAGTTGGTGATTGATTGGTTGTGAGATTATAATTTTATAATCTTGTCTTAACCATCAAATCACATATAAACTTGAAGTTTGTGATTTTAAATAAGAGCTTTTATTAAGGCAAAGGATTTGCAAAAAGAGAAAAGATTTTCGATAATTAGCCAAAGACCTAATTCACCCCCCCTCTTAGGTCTTTCAATTGGTATCAGAGCAAGGTCTTCTTTTTAAGGTCTAACAACCTAGAAGTAAAGATTATATGGCTAGTTTATCAAATTTTCCTTATATGGAAGGTTCATCCACTAATAGACCTCTATTGTTTGATGGTTCTAATTATATTTTCTGGAAGTCTAGAATTGAGATTTACATTTGTTCTATTAACTATGAATTGTGGAATATTATTGAGAAAGGTCCCTATATGCCATTGAGATTGAAAGCCGATGGAGTTACAAGGGAACCAAAGCCTATGGAGGAGTATGATGAGAGTGATTCAAGAATAATGACATTAAACTACCAAGCAATGAACATTCTTTGTTGTGCATTGGTCGTAAATGAATACAATAGAGTGATGGAATGTGATTCCGCTCACGATATGTGGAGACTTCTACAAACAACACACGAGGAAAGAGCCAATATGTGTTTCATGGCAATAAATGATGAGGTACAATCCACTCCTTCTACCTCTACTTGTTGTGATGATGATGTAGATGATCCTAGTGAACTACTTGTTGAAATGTATGAAGAATTAAAAAATGCTTCAAAAAGAAATAAGGAAATGAAATTCAAAATTAATGATTTATTGAATGAAAATTCAAAATTATATTGTGAAAACAAAAAGTTTCTTGAATCTATTGATTGTTTGAATATTGAAAAAGAAGTTTTAAATGTCTCTTTACAAAACATGTCCCTTGAAAATAAGATTCTTTGTGAAAAGATTTTGTCTCTTGAAAGAATGCTTATTGATCATGAGACTTTGAAAAAGAAGGTTGATGAGCTTACATTATGTATAGAAAAATTTACAAAAGGAAGGAACAATCTTGATAAAATTCTTGGAGCTCAAAGATCTCCTCTTTTTAAAAATGGTCTTGGCTATAATTATGTAAACAATGTGCCTAAATATAAAAACTTCTTTGTTAGAGCTACTTCTACTTCCATGCATCATACTTGTTGTACTTATTGTGGAAAACATGGACATAAAGTCACCAAATGCTATGTTAAAAGAAAAGTAGAAAATGGTGTTAAAACTATTTGGAGAGTTAAAGGAATTATTACTAACCCCCATGGACCCAAGAAAGTATGGGTACCAAAGGATACTTCTTCTCCTTATTGCAGGTACGCTTCAATTCAAACTCAAGCACTACTAAAGGGGTATATTGATGATGTTAGCTTAAAGAATAACAGAAAACATCATATTCATAATCAAAGTCAAGACAAACAATGAAGGATTTGTTTTTGAGACAAGAAGAAAGGAAGAATTCTTGAAGTAACCAATGTTGGTAAAGGTTTCTTTCTTCTTTTTAAACAAATGTGGCTTATTGCTGATTTGAACTTTAACTTGCTTATCATTATCCAATTGTGTGACAATGAATAAGAAGTTAAATGCCAACATGCAAAGTTTCATTTGAGATCCCTTTTGTTAAGATTTGAAAATTTTCCAACCATGACTTGTAAATTGTTTCTCTAAAGTTGATTAGGTAACATTGATGATATGAGATTGAATTCATAGTTTATATGTTCTTGAAATTGATTATATGTCATCATGAAATGATTAAAATATCTATGAGTGAATATCTATGCATTTTCTTGGTTAAAAACATCTTTATGAAACTTTACAAAATATTCGGACTTGAAGACCATAAGTTCGGTCGTCCGAATTTGAATGACAAAATGATATTTTGTGATTTTGGTCAATTACTCACAAAATGTTTCAATGTGTGTTTTATCTTGATAATCATGAATGTATTGTGGCTTATGATAATGGATTTTCTTGGCATAGAAGATTTGGTCACGTAAACATGGATTTGTTGAACAAACCTTCCTATCAAGGTTTAGTTAGAGAATTGCTAAAAATGTGTTTTGAGAAAATTGTTTTTGAGATACTTGTCCATATGGAAAACAAACAAAAGAATCTTTCAAACACATGAAAATTCATTTAAACCTCAAAACATCTTGAGCACGTTCATATGGATTAATTTGGACTTATAAGGAACTCTAGTATTGATGACTTGAAGTATGCTTTACTAGTAGTTGATGATTTCTCAATATTCACTTTAGCATTCTTCTTTGCTCAAAAAGATGAAGTGTTTCATAAGTTTGAAAAACTACTGAAAAAGGTTCAAACCTCCCTTGAGTGCAATTGATTTCTATTACAAGTGTCAATGGGAGAATTTTACAACAAAGTCTTTACAAAATTTGCTTTGAAAATTGAATTTCATATAATTGTTTCAACTGCAAAAACTTCACAATAAAATGGTGTTATTGAAAAGAAAATTTGAACTTTGTAAAAATTGGCTAGGTCCATGCTTTGTGAAAAATTCTTCTTCAAAAATATTTCCGGTCCAAAGTCATAAACATCACATGCTATGATAAATAGAATTCTCTCAAGATCATTTTGAAGAAAACGTCTTTTGAATTCTCTTTTATAGAACGACTCAAATTGCATAGTTTAAAATGATTGGTAAATGTCTTATCTTAAAGACTTGTGACAACTTACTTAAATTTGGTAGAAAAATGGATATTGATATATCTCTTAGCTATTCTTCTTACAAAAAGGCCTATAGAGTTTATAATGAAAAGAACCTTATATGATGAGGAAACCATTCATGTTTATTTTGATGAATCTTACATTCACTTGGGAAAGAAAAGATGAAGATGATGTAGAGTACATCTATGAATGACAATCAAACCCATCTTCAAGCACCAACTTTGGAGAATCATACCAATGAGGAAGAAATGATTCAAGATGACCAACCTAGTGGTGACCAAGAGCTCCCAAAGAACTTAAGATATCCAAGAGGCCACCCCTAAGGAGCAAATCTTTGGTGATATCTCCCAATGAGTAAAAAATAAGGCGGTATTTTATCAATAACTTTATTCTTTTTATTTCATATGAGCCTAAAAGTATTGATGATGCCTTGTGTGATGATTTTTGGATTATTGCTATGCAAGAGGAATTAAATAAATTTGAAAGATACAATATTTTGGATATTCCTAAATCTCATGATCATTCTATTATTGGAACTAAATGGTTTTTAGAAATAAACTTATTGAATCCGGAGAAGTTGTTAGAAACAAGATTAGACTTGTTGCCTAAGGATTCAATCAAGAAGAGGAAATTGATCATGATATGAAACCTTTGTTCCGAATGCTAGACTTGAGTCCATAAGAATGCTTTTGACTTGTACTTGCTTTAAGTTATTTCAAATGAATGTCAAAAGTGCTTTTCTAAATGGTTCTATTGAGGAAGTGGTTTATATGGAACAATCACCCGGGTTTTGCACATGAAAAGTTTCCTAACCATATTTTCAAACTATCCTAAGTTTTGAATGGTTTAAAACCAGCCCCTAGTTTCCTTGAGTAGTTTCCTTCTTTCAAAAGATTTTCAAGAGGAAAACTGAAACTACCCTTTTATAAAATCCTCATGCAACAATGATCTATAACTTGTCCAAATACATGATACAATTTTTTGTGCTTCTAATACTTCACTTTGTGATGTGTTTTCCAAGTTGATGCAAAGTAAATTTGAAATAAACATGATAGGAAAAGTCAATTTCTTTCTTGGCCTACAAATCAAGCAAACCAAGGATGGCACTTTTATGAATCAAGTTAAGGTATAAGCATCCATAAGTTTATCAACTATGCTTGACAAGAATAAAATGGTTTCATAGGAGTAGTCAACTCTATTTGACAGCAAGTAGAGCCAATATTATATTTGCCATGTGCTTGTGTGCTAGATTTCATCTTGTCCTAAAGAGTTTCATTTGATTGTTGTTAAATACATTCTCTATTAACTTATTGATACTCCAAGTCATTATGGTCTATTTCAAATGTGTGGCTATGTTATGTGATAACATTAATGCAATAAATTTGATCATCATACTATTCAACAAACTATGTTTGCATTAATAAACAAATTAATGATATTGTTACCTAAGCCATTGGTCGAAGAAAGGTTTGACCAATCTTAGAAGAAAGCTTAGGAATTTCAAAATCCAATAACTAAAGTGTATTCAAGTGTTGTAGCATCCAAGTGAGGACACTAAAAGCCAAGCATGGGAAAAGGAATGGGAAAAGCCAAAGAAAATGATAGATGACCAGTGATCAATGAACCAAGGAAGGTTCATTTTCCTCAAAAGCATGTCAAGGCTTGATAGATTTGTCACGATGGAGGCTGCTACTGAATTTGCTGATTGGACAAAAAGGAATCATAAGAAAAAATCCCAGCTACAAGGTGGATGTCATCAAACTATCCGAAATGGGTAATATACTCTCATTTTTAAATGATATGAGTTGGACTAGTTTGCTTATGTTTGATGAATACTATTGCCTTCCTTAGTTTATGAAGTTTATGCAAATATTAAGAAAGAAAGAGTTAAGCAAGTTGGTAATAAAAGCTATTTAGTAGTATTCTTCAAAAATATCACAAGTTAATTTTTGAGATTGATAATGCATTGCTCATTAGAATTTGTGATGTTGAGGATGTTGGGTTTAGGCATTATTCTTACAGGGGACATTGTTTTATAATTGAGTTATACTCACATGAAAGAATTGAGAATGCCTATATATATAAATGATAAGAAGCCTCAAGACTAGAAAGGAGAGAAAGATAAAAGCCTTTTTATGCTAGTGAAAGAATTTTGCATCACATGCTTACTACCTTGATTATAGCATACTTTGAGCACAAATCTTACGTTGATAATATGTATCTTTAGTAACTATACTAGTCATGCATAAGAAAAGAAATATGAATTTTGGATATATATATATAGTGCTAAAGAATATAATGGCAGCTATAAGAACCGAGCATAAGGCATTGCCTTATGGGAGATTATTAACAAGAATCTTTAAATACTTCCAAGTCAAACTTCCCGTAAGAGGACAAACTTTCAAGAGTGGAGAAATCTACACTAATGATTCTCTTAATAGTATGCAGTTAGTTCTTGATGAGAATGGAATATAGAGAACAAAAGTAGAAACTCCTTTAAGAAGAGAAGAGGTTGAAGAAAGTGAAGAGGTTGAGGAAGAAGAAGATGAAGAAGAAATATTGGCAAGGGAAATGAAGAAAAAGAAGAGGCATGACTCATCTAGCGAGGGGGAGCAACCTTCCACAAAAGAAGATCATTTGAAGAGGTATCCTACATTGAAGGAAAATAAGTTGAAGGTGATAATCTCACTAGAGTTAACACCATAGTTGCCAAGGTATTTCAAGAGGCATTGAACAACCATGTAAAGGAAATGAAAACGATGGACAAATTCTTCACGTCTTTTGCTCTGATAATTCTTGGCAAATTTGATGGTTTAGAAGCTAGAGTCAAGAATATGGAAGAAGACTTGAGAAAGATTTCTCAAGTGGTTTAAATGGTGAAAGTTCCTATAAAGCCAAATGAAGAAGATCAAGAAGATAATATGGGTGAAGATGGCAGCAACAAGGATGATAGTAATGACAGTGAAAATTGAGATGGCTATCAATTTGTTGCCAAAGAAGAAGACAAGATGAAGGAAAAGGCAGTGAAGCACCCCAAGAAGGAGAAGAACATGAGAATGAAGAGCAACGAACAAGCAAGAAGAAGGAGGTGAAGGAAGTTCAACAAAGTCAAATCACAAATCCATCACCAATTTCCTTTAGCCAAGAGATCAAGGGAACCATGGCCATCATAACAAACAGATTTGGAAGTGAAGACCATGAAGAGCATCCAAGACTAAGCCTTTCTATCCCTAAACTCTATTTTGATGCTTATTTTAGTTTATTCCTTGATGCACATGTTATGCTTTAATATTGAAATTTACTTGTGCCTTTCTAGTCATTATAATGATTTGAAGCTCAATATGTGAAATCTCTGTGATAAGAGCTTCTTTTGTTTCACTTTTGTTGTCCAAGTACTCTCACCCCAAGTTTAAATTGCTGATAAAAAGGGAGAGAAGAAGTCAATTTATTATTGTTGAGATACTACATAATGCTTATTGCTATTAGGATAATAATTATTTGACTAGAGAACTGCTGAATATTGCCAATATACAGTTTATGAGAATTGGCTAATATATTACTAAATTGCCAAATGAGGTCTAGTCCATATACTGCTTATATGTGATACATGGTGTCTCACTTTCATTAACCCCATCTTTGATTGATGACAAAAAGGGGGAGAAGAAATGTGATGACAAAATGTGTGAAAATGAGAAATAGCAGTGGAATTCCTCAAGCATGAATAGCAAATGTGTGAAAATGTGTGAAAATGAGAAATAGCAGTGGAATTCCTCAAGCATGAATAGCAAATGTGTGAATTTTTGAAAAATCCATGCATATGTAAAAGGGGGAGAAAGAATATTGACTGCAAGATGTGCTATGTGCTATGTGCTTGTTGTAAATGTGCTATGCATGTGTGCTATAAGTTGAAATGTGCTATGAATGTATACTGTGAAACTAATTGGTTGCATTTGAAATTTAAAATGATTGTTTTCTGAGATTTTGAAAATGGTTAAGTTGGGATTGTGAAGTTTTTATCATGGTTCTTGACTTGACCTATGACTTTACATTACATCATGAAAACAATTAAATACATGAGCTTTGTGGTTTTGCAAAGATAAACTGAGTGCTATTGTAGCTATACATATTTGAGTACTTCTATAGTTCTTTTGAAAATGCAAAATCACATTTTCAACTTGTTTCCAAAAATTTGGACTTGAAATTCGGATGCAGACCAAAAATTCGGACGCATCAAGATCTTCTTGTAAAAAATGTCTTTTCTATTGTTCAAATTGTTTGAAAACTGTTTTAATCCTTCCTATCATATTTGAACAATCTTAGAAAAGCTTATTTTCAAAAATAGAAGTTGTTATCTCAAATATTTTATAGTTTGGAATTGAAAGCTCAAAATTCGGATGCATGTTTCAGAAATTCGGATGCATGCATATTTTGTTGCCAAAACATGCTCTTTTGTTGTTTAAATTGATTCAAATATGTTTTATTCTCTTCCATTATGTTTGAACAACCTTAGGAAAGATTTATTTCACATTAAACAATCATTATATTGAATTTATTACAATTTGGACTTGGAATGTCAAAATTCGGATGCATGAGTTTAAAAATTCGGATGCATGTTTTAAAATTCGGATGCATCCATATTTTGTTGCCAAAATGTGCTCTATTGTTGTTCAAATTGATTCAAACTTGTTTTAATCTCTTCCACTATGTTTGAACAACCTTAGGAAAGCTTATTTTCAAAAATTGAAGCTTTCATTTCACTTATTTTACAATTCGGACTTGATATGTCAAAATTCGGATGCATAGCATCTCAAGTCCAAACTTGTTGAAAAATGAGCACAATCTAAGGGGGAGCATTGTTAATCTTTTCTGACCTTTAATACCTCTCTTAGAAGTTGTCTTAATGCTTAAATGCTATATCTTCTATCCTAGTTGTTGGAAGGAAGGAGGCAAATGGAGGTTGGTTGGGTCATAGGCTCATATTGAGCCATTTGAATGTCAATGTGCTAAATTGGTTATCTTCTATCATTGACATCAATACTTCTTTGTGCTACATTGTTTAAATCCATCACATTTTGCATCAAAGTTTGTCATCATCAAAAAGGGGGAGATTGTTAGCCCTAAGGGCAAATCATGTAGTTTTGATTAATGACAAATATTGATAAGAACTAATATGTTTATATTGTGTGATAGGATTTGTGGATTAATAAGTTTGAAGTCTCATTGCCTTGAAGCTAAAATGCAAGAACAACTCAAATATATCAAAGTGATTGAAGATTGAAGAGTTTGTTCAAGATATTAGAAGGCTTTGAAGACATGAAGTGTAGGTTGCATGTGCTTAATAGGTAAACTTTGTAAACCCTACACTCTTAAGTCTTGGAATCTATGAATTGCAATTGAGAGCACAAAACTTGATTTAAATGGTTTCAATGGTTTTGAACTTACCTAAATTATCAAGTTTTCATAAATGGTTTTTGCACATAAAAGATCTTTAATGACTTATCTTTAAGGCTAGAATGTTTTCCAACTTGTTTGAATTGATTTGAACATGTTTTGACAAAGTTTGAAAAATTCGGATGCAAGATTCGGACGCAGTCCAAAAATTCGGTCGTCCGAATTTTGTAGCAAAAGTTTGCTACTATTCTTCCAGAGAAATTCGGAAGAAGATTCGGACGCAGCCAAAAAATTCAGTCGTCCGAATTTTTGGCCTTCAGCATGGTCACTGTTCTTCCAGAGAAATTCGGAAGAAGATTCGGACGCAGCAGAAAAAATTCGGTCATCCGAAAAATTCCGATGCAGAATTCGGTCATCCGAATTTTCTGAAACTAGCCGTTACTAGCCGTTTTATGAACGTTTGAACTGATTTTTGAATTCTATAAAAGCCATAAACTCCAGATTTTTTAGTAGAACTTTGAACAAAAGAAATCCTTGAAGCTCTAACTTGTTTTACATCAAAATTATATCAAAAGCTCTCAAATTGCCTTGTGCTCATAGATTGAAATTCAAGATTCCAAAGGCAAGAAGTGAAGTGGTGCTAGCAATTGTATTCATCCACCAAGAAGTGTTGGTAACATTCAAATTCTCTCTTTATAATTGTTGTGATTGATACAAGGTTGTCAAGAGACATAAAACCCTTGTGGAGGGTGAGCCGTAGACTAGATTAATCAAGGTTGTTTGTGTAAAACCCATTGGTGAGGGTGAGCCTTGGATTAGATTGGTCTAGGTTGTCTAGTGACATAAAACTCTTAGTGATAAGAGTGAACCTTGTTTATTATATTGAAAAGAGGTTGTTGTGGTAAAACCCATTGAAGGGTGAGCCTCTTGTGTAATTGCTTGGATTAAGCTCATAGTGAATTGGTTGAAATCCTTGAGTGTGGACTCAAGGTAGTGGATGTAGATCTTAGAGAGATCGAACCACTATAAATCGTGTGTTCAATTCTTTATAGCTTTGCTTGTTTACATACTTGTGTTATTATTATTTGTTCATAGTTGGTGATTGATTGGTTGTGAGATTATAATTTTATAATCTTGTCTTAACCATCAAATCACATATAAACTTGAAGTTTGTGATTTTAAATAAGAGCTTTTATTAAGGCAAAGGATTTGCAAAAAGAGAAAAGATTTTCGATAATTAGCCAAAGACCTAATTCACCCCCCCTCTTAGGTCTTTCAGTGATGATGGTAATGAAGAGAAAGAAAGAGATAGTGATGAGAAAGCTAATGATAATAATACTGATGAGTTTTAGTTGGTAGCTAGAGATGATGAAAAGAATAAAGAAGGACAAGATGATGAAGAGATCCAAGAATAAAAAGAAGATGGTAATAAGAAAAAACAAGCAAGTGGAGATGAAGAAGGCAAGCAAGGGGAAGCTGCCAAGGAAGGAAGCTTAATCAAGCAAGCAAAGATTGCCACTCCATCCACCATTCCTTTGGAAAAGGAAGAGAGAAACATGTTATTATGAGGAAGGGCACAAGGAGATCCTCTTGGTTTTCCAAACCCCCAAGCCAAACTATAACGGGAAGAAGCTAGCAAGTGAGGGTCCCCCCATATCAAACTCAAAGGAAACATGGACATCACCATCAACAAATATGGAGTGAAGACCATGAAGAAGATCCAAGACTAAGCCCTTCTTAACCCTATTTCTCATTTTGTTGCTTTTCTAACTTATATTCGTATACTTAGTATAGCTTATGCACTATTTGACTCTTTTTTGCAATCTCTAGTTTATGTATCTAGCATAGTCCATGTATCTTCACATTTCATATTTCTATGTGCCTTTCTAGTCTATTAATGGTTGCTGAAGCTCTATGATGATACACTTGTGTTGAGAGCTTCTTTTCTTGGTGATACTTCACTTTGATTAACCCCATCTTTGATTGATGATAAAAGGGAGAGAAGTGATGTAGTGGTTGCAAAATTTGTATGAAATGAAATGAAATGTGGTTGATATGTTTTGATGCTATGATGAGACAATTATGGTTGATATGTTGACTTGATGCTATATGGTGATGCAATGATATGAATTGGTTGAGTTGTGTAAAGCTTACTTGGCCATATATAGTTTATGAATGTTTAAGTACTTGTGTAGTTCATTTGAAAATGCTAAAATCACCTTTAGAAACTTCTACCAAATGTTTCGACTTGAAATTCTGACACAGACCAAAAGTTCGTACGCATCCAAATTTTCTTACCAAAATGTGCTTCGTTGTTGTTTAAATTGCACAAAAACTATCTCAATCTTTTCCACCATAGTTGAACAACTTTAAGAAAGCTTATTTTAAAAAATCACAGCCATTATCATGTATATTTTGCAATTTGGACATGGAATTTCAAAATTCAGACTTGCAACACTTCAAGTCCAAACTTGTTGAAAAATGGGCATAATTTAAGGGGGGAACTCTGACAATCTTTTCTAACCTTTAAAACATCTCTTAGTGATATCTTTAATGCTTAAATGCTATATTCTTATTTTGATGGAAGAAGGAGGAATATGGAGGTTGGTTGGGCCATAAGCTCATTATGAGCCATTCTAATGTCACTATGCCAAAATTGTTTATCATTCATCCATGGCATAAAGGCTTCCTTGTGACACATTGTTTAAATCCATCACATTTTACATCAAAGTTTATCATCATCAATAAGGGGGAGATTGTAAGCGCTAAGGTCAATTCTAGTAATTTTGATAAATGACAAACATTGATAAGGAAGAATCCATATGCTAATTGTGTGATAGTATTTTTGGATTGAGAAGCCAAGTTTCCTCATTGCCTTGGAGCTATATAATAGTAAGGACAACTCAAATGGGCTCAAGTGATTGAAGATTGTAGAGTATGTCCCAGAAGATTGCAGGCTTTGAAGACACTAGTGCAGGTTTGACTTTGTTCTTAATAGGTATCTTCTTGTAAACCCTACACTTCTTACTTTTGGAATCTATAGAATACAGAGGGAAGAACAAAACTTTTTATTTAACTTGGTTTTGAACCTTAGAAGGCTTTGATTACTCTTGATTTACCAAGTATTTGTTAATGACTTAGTACTCAAAAGGTCTTTAATGACATATCCTTAAGTCTAAAATGATTTCAAACTTGTTGTAGTTGATTTTCAAATGTTTTGACAAAGTTTGAAAAGTTTAGACCTCAGTTCAGACGTTCGAACTATGACATTAGCTGCTGAATTTTTGGAGAAATTCAAATGACCATTCCGATGCAGAGGTCCAAGTTTAGTTGATCGAATTTATTATAGCAGCCTGGTACACAATAAGGTCGGACGACGAATTCAAACACAGTGGTCCAGGTTTGGTCAATCGAATTATACAATTACTAGCCGTTACTAGCTCTTATTTGAACATTGGAAGTGAATTTCAAACCCTATAAAAGCTATATATTTTAGATTTTTGAGTAGTTTTGAACTCTTTAATAATCATTGTACTCCAAAATCATTTGAATATCAAAAGGTTGTCTTTTTTCTTCTGCTTCATGTAACTATTCAAGATTTCAAAGACAAAAAAGTGATGTGGTGCTAGCATTTGTGATCATCCACCACGTTGTTGTAATATCTTTCTTTATTCCTTTGTCTACTTTCTTTATTCAAGATTGTCTTGAAGAAATAAAACCATTTTTGATAGGGTGAATCTTGTTTCTTGTGTGAGAAAAGGTTGTGGTATAAAACCCTAGTTGGTTAAACTCTAGTGTACTTGTATTAACTATTTTTATAGTTGAGTTGGTTAAAATCCTTGACTGTGGGCTCAAGGTAGTGGATGTAGATCTTGAAGAGATCAAACCACTATAAATTGTTTATGCTTTTGGTCTTTCTTGCTTTACTTGATTATCTATTGTGTTCATTAAATCTTTTTTGATAAGCTTTTTAAGCATTCATTACAAGTCTCAAAATACTTACATCTTGTTGCATCAGCTTCTCAAGACCCTATTAATACTTGAAGCTTCACTCTTTCCAAACCATGTTTCAAAAAGAAAAAGGTTTTTAAAATTATCCAAAAGACCTAATTCACCCCCCTCTTAGGTCTTTCACTTTTCTTGAAGGATTTGTTCTTCTTTTGTTTAACTTCCCTTTCCTCTTTCAAGGCTTTTGGGCAATCGCCAATGAGATATTTGGTGCTCTTGCATTCATAACATTGTAGTCTAAATGGGGTTGAGGATTGACCATCTTTCTTGAAAGGTCTTTTGTTCTTTTTGGGGAATCCTTTTTTGTAGAATTTTTTGAACTTCTTGACCACCATTGCCATTTCATCATCTTCACCATCTTTTTCTTCATGACTTGATGATTCTTCTTGTTCACTAGGATAATCGTTGGCCTTGAGAACAACTCCTTTTCTTCTCTTTTCTTCATCTTCTGGATCATATAATCTCTTGATCTTCATTTCATGTGTGAGGAGTGATCCTATGAGCTCTACAGGGGGAAAAATCTTCAAGTTCTTTGATTCTTCAAATGCAAGTGTCTTTGGTTGCCATGATTTGGGAAGAGCATCCAATATCTTCCTATTTTGTTCAACAAGGAAATAGTTTTTCCCGTAGGACTTCAACCCATTTGAGATGTTGGTAAATCTTGTGAACGTATCACTAATGTTCTCTCCTTGCTTCGTTGTGAATAGTTCATAGTCACCAATGAGCATCGCAAGCTTCGATTCCATGACTTGATTTATTCCTTCATGTGTCACTTGAAGAAGTTTTCACATATCATGACTGGCATCACATCCACTCACCTGGTCGTATTCATTAATGTCCAAGGCACAACTAAGGATGTTCATTTCTTGATAATTTAATGCCATCCATTTTGAATCACTTTCATCAAATTCTTCACTTCTCTATGGTTCCATTGTAATTCCATAGATTCTCAATTTTATTGGGACATAGGGAACTTTCTTAATGATATTCCACAAATCAAAGTTAAAAGAACAAATATAAATCTTAATTCTAGATTTTCAGAAGGTGTAGTTTGATCCATTAAAAAAAGGTCAATTTGTGAAAGATCCTTTCAAGTAAGGCAGGTTTGAAATATTAGCATAAGATCTTGACTTCTAGGTTGTTAAACCACAAAAAGAAGCCATTGCTCTAGTACCAATTGAAAGACCAAAGAGGAGGGTGAATTAGGTCTTTGGCTAATTTTTGAAAACTTTTCGTCTTTCAAGAAACCCAACCTCCTAGTATTTGTAATACTTTAATAGAAAATATTTGAAAAGAGGATAGCAATTAAATGTGAGACTAATAAATGTCAACAACTATCAGGAGAAAATGAGTGGGGTCAATAAAAGGGAAATTAATGTAGGAAGCACAAAGAACACAATAGTTTATAGTAGTTTGATCTTTTCAAGATCTATATTCACTACCTTAACCCCACACTCAAGGATTTCATCAAATCTACTAAGATCAATATCCACACAAGTACATATGAGGTTCACTCTACAAGGGTTTTACACCATAACCTCTTTTACAATTCAAGAATCAAGGTTCACCCTCACCAAAGGGGTTTTATGTCCTCAAAACAACCTTGAATAAATAAAGGATGATAAGATGAAGAAAGAGTTTACCAACAATTTTGGTAGATGATTTCAAATGCTAGCACATTTCACTTTTGCTTTTGGAATCTTGAATAATCACATGTAGCACAAGATGAATGAGCACTTTTTGAATAATGGAGTGAAAATCTTTTCAATGTATGCAAAAGTACACAAAAATATGAAGTTTTATCCTTTTATATGGTTTTAAAATCAAGTGTAATGTTCAAATAACGGCTACCAATCATAACTCTATATACCTTTCCATCGATATTTTTACCTCTTTCATCTTTACAAGCGTAGTTGATGAACTCATAGGAGTACCGATTCCTTTTCTTCAATAGCTCCTTTGTGTATTTTGCTTGATAAATGAATGTACCATTCTTGGTTTGCTTGATTTAAAGGCCAAGAAAGAAGTTAACCTCTCCCATCATGCTTATCTCAAGTTCCATTTGCATCATCTTTGCTAACTTATCACAAAGAGATATGTTAGTAACACCAAAGATAAGCATTGTTGAAAGAGGTTTTGATAAATAGTGTTGTGTCAACCTTCCATCTTGAAAATACTGTTGAAAGTAGAAAGTCGCTAATTCTTTCATACCAAGCCCGAGGGACTTGTTTCAAACCGAATAGAGCTTTTGAAAGTTTATAAACATAATTTGAAAAATTTTCATGAGCAAAACCGGGATGTTATTCCATACATACATCTTCTTCAATAAAACCATTTAGAAAGGCACTTTTGACATCATTTGAAAATGTTGGAAACCTTTAAAAGCGCAAATCCAAAAAGCATTCTTATGAACTCAAGCCTAGCAACCGGAACAAAGGTCTCATCATAATCAATGTCGTCTTCTTGATTGAATCCTTAGGCAACAAGTCTAAATTTATTTCTAACAACTTCTTTGGATTCATTTAATTTGTTTCTAAAAGCCCATTGTGCACCAATAACAGGGTGATCATGGGTTCTTGGGACAAGGTTCAACCTTTATTTCCTTCAAATTGATTTAATTCTGATTGCGTAGCAACGATCCAAAAATCATCACATGAGGAGGCATCAATGCTTTTATGCTTAATATGAGATAAAAGAGAAAAATAGTGAAGTACCCCATTGTTTTAACTCCTTGGGAGACATGACTAGTGATTTCTTAGGGTGGCCTCTTGCATATATCAAGTCCTTTGGAAGCTCTAGATCACCACTAGGTTGACTTTCTTGTTCTTGTTCTATCAATTCCTCTTCATTAGCATGATCTTCCATAGTTGGTACTTGAAGATGAGTTTGATAATTATTCATTGAGGTACTTACACCATCTTCATCTCTTCTTCCAAGATAGATGTTAAATTCATCAAAACTCACATGAATGGCTTCTTCAACACATAAGGTTATTTTATTGTAAATTGTATAGGTCTTTTTATTTAAAGAATAGCCAAGGAAAGTACCTTCATCCAATTTTCTATCATATTTTTCTAGTTTATCACGAATATTCAAAATAAATCATTTACAATCAAACACTTTTAAGTAGGCTGTAGAAGGAGTTCTACCAAAGAGAAGTTCAAAAGGATATTTTCTTAAAAATGGTCTTAAAAGAGCTCTATAAGCAGTTTTTACAGCTTGCCTAAAAAATATTTTGGTAAAGAATTGTCACAAAGTATAGACCTACCCATTTCTTGCAAAGTGTAATTTTTCCTTTCAACAACACCATTTTGTTGAGGAGTTTTGACAGCTGAAAAATTATGAGAAATTTCATTTTCGTCACAAAGTTTTGTAAAGTCTTGATTGTAAAATTCTCCCCCATTGTCACTTCTAATGAAAATCAATTTGCATTCAAGGAAGGTTAGAACCTTTTTGAAAGCCTTCACAAACTCATAAAAAGCTTCATATTTTTAATCAAGGACAAGTGCCCAAGTGAATCTAGAAAAATTATCAACTATCACATAAGCAACCTCTTACCACCAAGACCAGTGGTCCTCATAAGCCCAAATAAATCCATATGAACAAGTTCAAGAGGTTTTGAGGTAGAAACAAATTTCTTGCTTTTGAAAGTTGTTTTTATTTTTTTTATTGATAAGCATCACAAAGATGATTTTCTCAAAATGCATTTTTGACGAACTTCTAACAAGTTCTTGAGAAGAAAGTTTGTTTAACAAATCCATGCTAACATGACCTAATTGTCTATGCCACAAATAACCATCATTATCGCAAACAAAAATACATTTAACATCTGAAATACCTAAGAGGGGGGGTGAATTAGGTATTTAGATAATTTTCGCAAACTCAAACCTATTAAGTTTAGACCAAGAACAAGTTATGTGAGCTAATTATAGATATTTGATAGCAAGACAATAATGAAAGCAATAGCAAAGAACTCAAACAATTTATAGTGGTTCGATCCTCAAGATCTACGTCCACTACCTTAAGCTCACACTTAAGGATTTCAACAAATCTACTAATTGCTCAGGTTTACAAATTACAAGAGAGGTTCACCACACTTTGGTTTTACACTCACAACCTCTTCTAGTAATTCCTTACAATACAAGGCTCACCAACCTATGGTTTTATATCTCAAACAACCTTGAATCACAACTTCAAGGATCACCCTTATCTAAAGGGTTTTATGTTATCAAGATAACCTTGCTAGAGCCAGTAGATCAACACAATTGAATAAGTAAAGGAGAGTGTGTAGAAGTTACCACTTGATGGTAGATATTACACAAATTTGCACCTTCACACTTTGATGTCTTTGGATGGATCAATTGAATGCACAAGATGTAAGAGAGCTTGAGAAATGTTTGTAATAGACTTTTGTAAGCTTAGAATATTCAAATTGTAAGTTCATGTAAAAGATTGCACGTTTATAGCTTTTATAGAATTTGAAAATCAGTTGAAACAATTTATAAAAGCGGCTAGTTAACGGCTACTTTTCGAGAAATTGGACGACCGAGTTCTGCGTCCGAATTTTTTCGGACGACCGAATTCTTCCCTGCTGCGTCGAATCTTCTTCCGAATTTCTCTGGAAGAAGCAGTAACCATGCTGAAGACCAAAATTCGGACGACCGAATTTTTTCTTCATGCGTCCGAATCTTCTTCGAATTTCTCCGGAAGAACAGTGAGCAAACTTTTGCTACCCAATTCGGACGACCGAATTTTATGGAATTGTGTTCAAACTTTGTAAAATCATTTGAAATCAATCTTCCAAGTATTTGAAATACATTTGATATATATGGATAACTTATTTAGACAAACATAAGTTTGAAAACCAAAAATCAAACTCATTTGATCATATAAAGTTAACTTAAAAACTTTTAGGACACAAAACCACATTTACTAAGAATTCATTAAAAAAACTTTTAAACTTAAGAAACCAATTTTATGCTCTCTTATGCATTCAATTGACTCCAAGACATACAAGTGTAGAGTTTACATAGATATTACCTATCATCATACCTACTCTACACTTCAAGTCTTCAATGCCTTGAGTTCATCTTTGAATAAACCTCAAAAGACTCATAGCTTACTGAGGTTGTTCTTGCTCTCGTGTCTTGAAGGCAATGAGACTTCAAACTTCTTTCTTCATAAATCCTATCACACAATATAAACATATTAGTTCTCATCAATATTTGTCATTAATCAAAACTACATGATTTGCCCTTAGGGCTAACAATCTCCCCCTTTTTGATGATGACAAACTTTGATGCAAAATGTGATGGATTTAAACAATGTAGTACAAAGAAGCATTAATGTCAATAATGGATAATAACCAATTTAGCACATTGACATGCAAAAGGCTCAATATGAGCCTATGACCCAACCAACCTCCATTTGCCTCCTTCCTTCCAACAATTAGGATAGAAGATATAGCATTTAAGTATTTAGAAAACTTCTAAGAGAGGTTTTAAGGTTGTTAAAAGCTTATCAATGCTCCCCCTTAGATTGTACTCATTTTTCAACACATTTGGACTAGAGATATCATGCATCCGAATTTTGTGCATAGTAAGTCCAAACTTTAAAATAGGATAAATGAAAACTCCAAATTTTGTGAATAAGCTTTCCTAAGGTTGTTCAAACATATTAGAAGAGATTAAAACATATTTGAATCAATTTGAACAACAAATGAGCACTTTTTGGTAACACAATATGGATGCATCCGAATTTTATATCATGCATCCGAATTTTGAATCACATGCGTCCGAATTTTGAATCACATGCATCCGAATTTTTAAACTCATGTCCAAACTGCAACAGATTCAATATAATTGAAGGTTTGAAATGATATAAAGGTTTCATACTGTTGTTCAAACATAATGGAGTAGAGTAAGACAGATTTGAACCAATGTGGATAAACAGGAAAAAAAATTTTTTGACCATAAATATGAATGCATCCAATCTTAAAACCTTGCATCCAAATTTCATTAAGGACTGAGTTCATATTGCATCATATTTTTCTCCCCCTTTTGTCATCATAAAAAAATTTAAAGGGATCAATGAAAATGAGATGTTCAAGTTAGTATATAAAAGAAGCTCTCATCACTATGATTTCATCATTGAGCTTCAGAATAGAAAATATTTAACAGGTTCAGAATAGAAAATGCAACAAAATGCTTAGAAAACTGAACAAAATACAGTAAAGAGATTAGAAGAGAAGGCTTAGTCTTGTGATGATGAGGTTGATGGAGAGGCTCGGCTCACTCCTTTCTTGACTGCCAAGTGCTTGACTCTTCCTTGACTGAAAGAGATTGTTGTTGGAGATACAATTGCAGCTTGATCTACTTGGCTCCCAGCCACTGGTGGATCTTCAAGAGCATGTTCTTGTTCTTCTTCTTCTGCTATAGTCTCTTCATTTCCACCCTTATTATCATCTTCATCACTGCTATCTTGATTATCTTCTTTTTTCGCTTCTCTTTTTCTTTCCTCCTCCTTTCCATCTTGAGGTTTAGAGGTTCCTTCACCACTTTGAGTATTTCTCATAAGGATATCTTCAATGTGTTTTACTCTGTTTTCCAATCCATCTAGTTTTCCAAGAACCATTGGAGCAAATGACTCAAAGAATTTATACATTTTCTCCATTTCCTTGACATGATTGTTCAAGGCTTCTTGGAATGTTTTGGCTATAATGGTGTCCTCTCTAGATACTCCTTTACTTGCTAGACTTAACTCCAGCTTCTTCTTCAAATAATCTCCTTTTTGTTGGGGGTTGCTCCCCTCACTTGAGGTGTCATGTTTTCTTTTTTGTTTTCATTTCCCTAGCAAGGGTTTCCTCTTCATCCTCTTCTTCTTCTTCCTCTTCACTTTCTATAGCTTTCTCTCTTTCTATCCTTTTTGGAGGAGTTTCTCTTTTGTCCTCCATACATTATCCTCATCATGAACTAATTGCATTCTCTTAAGAGTTTCATTTGTATAAATTTCACCACTCTTAAAAGTTTGCCCTCTTCCAGGAAGTTTGATCTTAAAATGCTTGAATATTCGGTTAATAACCTTCCAAATGGGAATGCCTTGGTAATCTGTTTTTTCAGCTGCAATCATATGTTTCAATGCTATATACCCAAAATTCATCCTTCTATTTTCATGCGGGGCTAACATGATTACCATATGCATATTTCCAATCGATGACTTATGTCCAAAATTAGGAACAATCATTGTGGTCACCATGTGATGTAAAACTCTACCTCTAGCATCCAAATTCTTAATTTCCCTTTCCTTTATGGCCCTAAACTCTCTTCCATTTGTAAATGCATCTTCAAATCTAACATGTGTGAATAGTTCACGATCATAGCAATGCATGGATGCTTGAATAATATCTAGCTCCCTCATCTCCTACTCCACATATTCTATTTATCAATCCTTCATTGAATTCAATGTCCATTTGTGATACTACGGATGAATACCATTGTATCACATTATCCCCTATCATCTCAATTCTATCCTCTTTCAGATTTGCATAGAATTCATATATCAAAGTGGGATAAAATTCTTCATCAATGAAGAGCAAACTACTCCAACCAATATCATTGAAATGAGATATGACAATATCCATATTTGACGACTTATCAATATCAACCTTGTATCCGGGGAATGATTTTTCTATTATTCTTATTCCATTCTTCAAATTCATGAGTAGATTTGATAGAAATAAACTCGTCAACTCCTTGTGCTTGAGGAATGCGAATCTTTCTTGGTCGATTGAGGATTGGATCTCTATCTCCTTCCTTAGCCTTTCCTTTTCCTTTCTCAACATTGGGGATCTTTGTTCTCACCATGATGTTTTCTCTTGAGAAGGATTTGTTTTCTGTATGAAATTAGGGCTTAGACGTGTAAAAATGAAGGAAAATCGGGATGAGAGTGTGGGATTTTGAAGAGATTTTGATTTGGATGTGAATGGGTGTGAGATGTTTTTAAAAAAGATGTGAAATTCGGAAGTAGTAATGTTGAAGAGATTGTTTCAGCTTTATTTAAAAAGTCTCAGTCAGTAAAATTCGGTCGACCCTATTTTTTCGAGTCTGCGTCCCGAATTTTCGAGCGAAAGTTTCGTTTCTTCGATTCGAAAAATTCGATCGATCGAATTTTCCGACTGCGTCCCGAAATTCTTGATCAAAAGTCTCTGTTTCTTGACACTCAGAAAATTCGGTCGACCGAATCTTCTGCAGTGCATCCGAATTTTGAATCAAAAATTTCCTGCATTCATTATGACTTCAACAAACACATTAGTCATTGAATCTTGAAATTCCTAAGAGTCTTCTTAGGTGATTAAACCTTTCCTCAGCCAAAGGCTTTGTAAATATGTCAGCAATTTGATCATTTGTATTTATATATTCTAAGCATATATCTTTCTTAATCACATGGCCACGAATAAAATGATGTTTTATCTCTATATGCTTAGTCCTAGAATGTTGAATAGGATTTATGCTCAAGTTAATGGCACTAGTATTATCACATAATATGGGAACACAATTGAATTTAAGACCATAATCAAGTAAAGTATGCTGCATCCATAACAATTGTGCACAACAACTACCTGCAGCTATGTATTCAGCTTCTGCAGTGGATAAAGACACACAAGCTTGCTTTTTACTAAACCAAGATACAAGACAACTACCAAGAAATTGACAATGCCCACTTGTGCTTTTACGTTCAACTTTACATCCAGCATAATCCGCATCAGAATATCCAATAAGTTCAAAAGATGAATTTTTCGAAAACCAAAGGCCATAATCATGAGTATCAATCAAGTAACGAAAAATTCGTTTAATAGAAATTAGATGAGATTCTTTAGGACAAGATTGGAATCTAGCACACAAGCATACAGACAAACATAATATCCGGTCTACTAGCAGGTGAGATAGAGTAAACTTCCTATCATACCTCTATATAATTTTTCATCAATACTTTTACCTTTTTCATCTTTGTCAAGTTTAGTTGATGAACTCATAGGAGTACTTATTCCTTTTGCTTGATTCATTCCAAATCTTTTCAATAGCTCCTTAGTATATTTTTTCTTGATTGATGAAGACTCCATCCTTGGTTTTCTTAATTTGTAGTCCAAGGAAGAAACTTAGTTCTCCCATCATGCTCATCTCAAATTCATTTTGCATAGTTTTAGCAAACTCTTCACAAAGATAAATATTAGTAGAACCAAAAATAATATCATCAACATAGATTTGTACAAGCAAAATATCATTTTTAGAAGATGTTTTAATAAAAAGAGTTGTGTCTACTTTTCCTTTAGTAAAACCTTTTGTGAGAAGAAAACCACTTAATCTTTCATACCAAGATCTTGGAGCTTGTTTCAGTCCATATAGAGCTTTGGTTAGCTTATACACATAATTTGGAAATTTTTCATGGATAAAACCAGGGAGGTTGTTCTACATAAACCTCTTCTTCAATAAAACCATTTAGGAAAGCACTTTTAACATCCATTTGAAAAAAGTTTAAAACCTTTAAAGCAAGCAAATGCTAAAAGTATTCTTATAGATTCTAATCAGCTCTTGGAGCAAAGGTCTCATCATAGTCAATGCCTTCTTCTTGGTTGAAACCTTGAGCTACAAGTCTAGCTTTATTTCTAACTACTTCTCCTAGTTCATTTAACTTATTTCTAAAAACCCATTTTGTACCAATAACGGAATGATCATGAGGTCTAGGAACAAGAGACCAAACTTTATTTCTTTCAAATTGATTTAGCTCTTCTTCCATAGCAATAATCCAGAAATTATCACACAATGCATCATCAATATTTTTTGGTTCAATATGAGATAAAAGAGCGAAGTTATCAATAAAGTACCGCCTTGTTTTTTACCCCCTTGAGAGACATCACCAATGATTTGCTCCTTAGGATGACCTTTTGCATATGTGATATCTTTTGGAAGTTCTTGATCATTTCTTGATTGACCATCTTGTTCTTGCTCCATTATTTCTTCTTCTTTGGCATGATCTTCCATTGTGGGTGCTTGGTGTTGAGTATGATTTTCAACCATTGATGTACTCGTGTCATCTTCATTTCCTCTTTGAAGATAAATGTTAGATTCATCAAAGGTTACATGAATAGTTTCTTCAACACACAATGTTCTTTTTATTATAGACTCTATATGCCTTTTTTATTTGATGAATAACCAAGAAAAATTCCTTCATCCGATTTTCTATCAAACTTCCCAAGATAGTTGCTAGTGTTTAAAAATGAAGCATTTACAACCAAAAACTTTGAAATAGACAATTGATGGAGTTTTGTCAAATAAGAGTTCAAAAGGTGTTTTTTCTTATAAAAGGTCTTAGTAAAACTCTGTTCATGATATAACAAAGTTTGTATTAATGACTTTCACTCAAAAATACTTTGGTAATGAGTTTTCACAAAGCATTGATCTAGCCATTTCTTGTAAGGTTCTGTTTTTCCTTTCAACAACACCATTTTGTTGAGGTGTTTTGGCAGCTGAAAAATTGTGAAGTAATACCATATTCATCACAAAAATTTTGTAAAGTCTTGATTACAAAATTCTCTTCCGTTATCACTTCTAATAGAAATCAGTTTGCAATCAAGAGAGGTTTGAACCTTTTTGAAGAGTTTTGAAAATTCATGAAATGTTTCATCTTTTTTGTGCTAAGAAGATTACCCATGTAAATCTTGAAAAATCATCAACAATCACATAAGCATAGCTTTTACCACCAAGACTAGTAGTCCTCATAGGTCCAAATAAATCCATATGAATTAGTTCAAGAGGTTTTGTGGTAGAAACCATTTTCTTTGGTTTAAAAGATGTTTTTGATTGTTTTCCATATTGACAAGCATCACGGAGGTGAGTTTTATCAAAATGCAATTTAGGTAATCCTCTCACCAACTCTTGTGTAGAAAGTTTGTTTAATAAATCCATGCTTACATGTCCTAATCTTCTATGCCATAAAAATCCATCATTGTCATGAATGGCAAGACATTTAATATCATTTGTAATAAGCTCATCAAGATACAACACATATACATTACCAACTCTTTTAGCAACAAAAATAGTTTTGTTACTTGCATTGTCAAGAATAGTACAAGTATCACATTTAAACTCTACTTTGCATCCATTATCACATAGTTGACTAATACTTAGTAAATTATACTTTAAATCTTCAATAAGTAATACTTTCTTGATAAGAGGAAAAAGAACCTTTACCAATGTTACCTATTCCAAGTATTTTCCCTTTCTTCTTATCTCCAAATGTGACAAAACCTTCACTTGTAGTTTGAAGTTCACTCGACAAGTGATGCATTTCCAGTCATGTGTCTTGAGCATCCACTGTCAAGGAACCATTTAGTGGCACTTGATCTTGAGGCAAATTGTACCTATACCAAATTTGAAAGGGTGATTTTTGGTACCCATATTTTCTTGGGTCCAAGGGGGTTAGTAAAAGTTTCTTTGACCTTCCAAATGGTTTTAACACCACTTTCTACTTTTCTTTTGACAAAACATCTAGAAACCTTGTGTCCATGTTTACCACAATAAGTGCAGACAAATATGTGATCTAGAATGATAAGATTCTTTAACAAAAGATTTTCTCTGTTTTGGAGCAGAATAATCATGAATAAAACCAAGACCATGTTTTACAAATGAAGGTCTTTGATAGCCAAGTAATTTATTCAAATTTTCCCTTCCATTTGTAAATCTCTCAATGCATAAAGTTAGATCATTAACTTTCCTTTTTAGAAGCTCATGATCTTTTATCATTAACTCAAGAGAAATAATTCTAGTGCAAAGCTTTTTGTTTTCAAAAAGATATATTTTGTATAGTTGTATTCAAAACTTCTTTTTCAATAGCAATGCAACTAATGGTTTCAAGAAGTTTTCCATTTTCAACACATAATTTTGAATTCTCATTAGATAAATCATTTATTTTGAGTTTCATATCCTTATTTCTTTTTGAAGCCTTTTTTTAATTCTTCATATAATTCAACAATAAGATCACTGGAATCAATATCATCATCATATATATTTGAGATAGAGGGTGAAGATTGTACCTCATCATCAATGGCCATGAAGCATATGTTGGCCTTTCCTTCACTTTCATCCTCACTTTCCCTGTTGATCCCATGTTCCAGCTAGTCCTTTTCCTTTCTTGGCAGATTTCTTTTCTGTTTTTGCTTTCTCTTTCCCTTTCCAACACTCGGGGACGAGTCAACAATAAGATGCTCGGTACTCTTGCATTCAAAGCATTGAGGTTTATATGATGAAGATTGTCCACTCTTCTTGACTGGCTTTCTTCCTTTCTTGAGAAATTCCTTTTTGTAGAATCTCTTGAATTTCTTCACTGCCATTGCAATTTCTTCTTCTCCATCTGTTTCCTCCTTCTTCTTCACTTGAAGATTGTTCTTGTTCACTCAAGTTGTTTGAGGCATTAAGCACTACTCCTTTTCTTCCCTTTTCTTCATCCTCCTTGTCATTTAGCCGTTTCATCTTCATTTCATGAGTCGAGTAGAGATCCAATGAGCTCTTCAAGTGGAAGAGTCTTCAAATCCTTGGATTCCTCAATGGCAAGTGTTTTTAGGTGCCAGGATTTTGGTAGAGCATCTAAAATCTTTCTGTTTTGCTCTCCCATAGTGTAGATTTTACCATAAGCTTTTTAAGCCATTGAAAATGTTAGTAAATCTTGTAAACATATCACTAATATTTTCACCTTGTTTCATGGTAAACAGATTCATAATCTCTAACTAGCATGGCAAGTTTAGATTCTTTAACTTGATTAGTACCTTCATGTGTGATTTGAAGTAATCTCCACATTTCATGAGCAGAGTCACATCCACTAACTCTATTGTATTCGATTACATCTAAAGCACAACTTAATATATTCATGGCTTGATAATTTAAAGTCATTTTCTTAGAATCATGCTCATCAAATTCATCTCGTGGACTTGGAGTCGAGGTTATTCCATCAAGCACTCATTTTCATTGGGACATAAGGACCTTTCTCAATTATGTTCCACAAATCAAAAATTAATAGAACAAATATAAATTTTAACTCTAGATTTCCCGAACGTGTAATTTGTTCCATTAAACAAAGGTGGTCTATTTGTGGAAGATCCTTCTAGGTAAGGTAGGTTTGACATATTAGCCATAGGATCTTTGTCTTCTAGGTTGTTAAACCACACACGAAGTTCTAGCTACGATACCAATTGAAATACCTAAGAGGGGGGGTGAATTAGGTATTTAGATAATTTTCGTAAACTCAAACCTATTAAGTTTAGACCAAGAACAAGTTATGTGAGCTAATTATAGATATTTGATAGCAAGACAATAATGAAAGCAATAGCAAAGAACTCAAACAATTTATAGTGGTTCGATCCTCAAGATCTACGTCCCACTACCTTAAGCTCACACTTAAGGATTTCAACAAATCTACTAATTGCTCAGGTTTACAAATTACAAGAGAGGTTCACCACACTTTGGTTTTACACTCACAACCTCTTCTAGTAATTCCTTACAATACAAGGCTCACCAACCTATGGTTTTATATCTCAAACAACCTTGAATCACAACTTCAAGGATCACCCTTATCTAAAGGGTTTTATGTTATCAAGATAACCTTGCTAGAGCCAGTAGATCAACACAATTGAATAAGTAAAGGAGAGTGTGTAGAAGTTACCACTTGATGGTAGATATTACACAAATTTGCACCTTCACACTTTGATGTCTTTGGATGGATCAATTGAATGCACAAGATGTAAGAGAGCTTGAGAAATGTTTGTAATAGACTTTTTGTAAGCTTAGAATATTCAAATTGTAAGTTCATGTAAAAGATTGCACGTTTATAGCTTTTATAGAATTTGAAAATCAGTTGAAAACAACTATAAAAGCGGCTAGTTAACGCTACTTTTCGGGAAATTGGACGACCGAGTCTGCAAGTCCGAATTTTTTCGGACGACCGAATTCTTCCCTGCTGCGTCCGAATCTTCTTCCGAATTTCTCTGGAAGAACAGTAACCATGCTTTGAAGACCAAAATTCGGACGACCAAATTTTTTCTTCATGCGTCCGAATCTTCTTCCGAATTTCTTCGGAAGAACAATGAGCAAACTTTTGCTACCCAATTCGGGACGACCGAATTTTATGGAATTGTGTTCAAACTTTGTAAAATCATTTGAAATCAATCTTCCAAGTATTTGAAATACATTTGATATATATGGATAACTTATTTAGACAAACATAAGTTTGAAAACCAAAATCAAACTCATTTGATCATATAAAGTTAACTTAAAAACTTTTAGGACACAAAACCACATTTACTAAGAATTCATTAAAAAAACTTTTAAACTTAAGAAACCAATTTTATGCTCTCTTATGCATTCAATTGACTCCAAGACATACAAGTGTAGAGTTTACATAGATATTACCTATCATCATACCTACTCTACATTTCAAGTCTTCAATGCCTTGAGTTCATCTTTGAATAAACCTCAAAAGACTCATAGCTTACTGAGGTTGTTCTTGCTCTGTGTCTTGAAGGCAATGAGACTTCAAACTTCTTTCTTCATAAATCCTATCACACAATATAAACATATTAGTTCTCATCAATATTTGTCATTAATCAAAACTACATGATTTGCCCTTAGGGCTAACAACATCATTAGCAACAAGTTCATCAAGATAAAGCACATACATATTTCCAACACAATTCGCAACAAAAATGTTTTTACCACTAGAATTATCAAGAATAGTACGAGTATCACATTTAAATTCAACTTTGCAACCATTGTCACACAATTGACTAATACTAAGTAAGTTATATTTCAAGTCATCAAGTAATACTTGTTTGATGAGAGGGGAAGAACTTTTACCAATATTACCTACACCAAAGGTAACACAGTCTTCATTTGTAGCTTGAAGCCCACTTATGAGTGAGGCATTTCCTGTCATGTTTCTTGAGCATCCATTATCAATGAACCACTTAGTGGCACTTGATCTTGGAGGAAAATGTACCTACACCAAATAAGAGGAAGTGACTTTTGCTACCCACACTTTCTTAGATCGAAGGGGGTTAGTGATGATTCCTTTGACTCTCCAAATAGTTTTTACACCATTTTCTACCTTTATTTTAACATAGTATTTAGTGGCTTTATTCCCATGTTTTCTAGCATAAGTACAAAAAGTATAAGGCATTGAACTAGAAGTGGCTCTAAAAAAGAAATTATTATATTTAGGCACATTCTTCACAAAATTACAACCAAGACTATTTTTAACAATAAGAGATCTTTGAGATCCAAGAAGTTTGTCAATATTGTCCCTACCTTTGGTGAATTTTTCAACACATAAAGTAAGATCATCAACTTTCTTTTGCAAGATTTCATGATCAACAATCATTTTCTCAAGAGGAGAAATCTTCTCACAAAGAATTTTGTTTTCAAGGAACATATTTTGCAAAGAGACATTTAAAACTTCTTTTTCAATATTCAAGCATTCAATAGAGTCAGAGAACCTTTTGTTTTCACAAACTAATTTTGAATTGTCATTCAACAATTCATCAATTTTGATCTCATTTCTTTGTTTCTTTTAAAAGATTTTTTAATTCACCATAATATATGTCAACAAGGAGATCACTAGGATCATCAGTATCATCATCACAAGAAGTAGAGGCAACCAAATCTTTCATTGCCATGAAGCATACCCTTGCTCTCTCATCATTTTGTTCTTCACTCTCTTCATTTACATGTTGATCCCAAGTACCAACAAGTCCCTTTCCTTTCTTCAATGACTTCTTCGTTTATTGCTTGGCTTCCCTTTCCCTTTCCCTTTCCAAGGCTTTAGGACAGTTGGCAACAAGGTGCTTTGTGCTTTTGCATTCATAGCATTGTAGTCTAAATAGGGATGAGAATTGACCACCTTTCTTGAAAAGTCTCTTGCCCTTCTTGGGAAATACCTTTTTGTAGATCTTTTTAAATTTCTTGACCACCACTGCCATTTCATCATCTTTACCATCTTCTTCTTCATCACTGGAGGAATCCTCTTTTTCACTGGCATTGTCATTTGCTTCGAGAACAACTCCTTTTCTTCCTTTTTATTTATCTTCAAAATCATTTAATCTTTTGATCTTCATTTCATGAGTAAGGAGTGATCCTATGAGCTCTTCAAGAGGAAGAGTTTTCAAGTCCTTTGATTCTTCAATGGCTAGTGCCTTTGGTTGCCATGACTTTAGAAGTGCATCCAAGATGTTCCTATTTTGTTCTCCAGGGAATAGTTTTTCCCATATGACTTGAAGACATTTGAGATATTAGTGAATCTTGTGAACATATCACTAATATTCTCTCCTTACTTCATTATGAATAGTTCATAATCTCTAACAAGCATAGCAACTTTCGATTCCTTCAATTGATTCATGACTTCATATGTCACTTAAAAAAACTTCCACACATCAAGGGCGGTGTCGCATCCACTCACCTGGTTATATTCACTGATATCCAAAGCATAAGTAAGGATACTCATAGCTTGATAATTCAAGATCATCCTTTTCAAATTACTTTCATCAAATTCTTCAATAGTCTTTGCACTACAAGAAAAATGCAATTTTGAAACCGATAAATCAATTTCAAATCAATTTCAAAATAAGGATTTGAAACCAATTTGAAACCGCAGAAAATCAGTTTCAAAAATGGTGGTCATGGCGCGATTTTAAAACCAAAAAAAGTCAGTTTCCATTTTGAAACCGATTTTGAAACCAAATAGAGTCAGTTTCAAAATTGACTCAAGAACCAACCTTTTTAATCAAATACAACAACCGGTTTTGAAACTGCATTGAAACCAATTTGAAATCAAAATTAGAGACCAATTTGAAACTGAAATTAGAAACCGAATTGAAACCATATTTAGAAATTTATTTTTAAAAATAAATAATAAATAAAAAATTATCAGGTCGATCCTATCTGACCCGGCCAACCAACCCAGATTAGCTGGTCCAATTTTGCATGTGTTTGTGTGTGCCCAATGCGTGGCCGCAAGCCCAAGTGTAAGCATGTATGCACGCGTCAATAATTTGGGAGAAATTTGCCCCTTGCAAGACTCGAACCTTGGTTGCTGGTGTGGGAAGCATGTACTCTTCCACTAGGCTAAGCTTCCTGTTGTTATATTCTTTTCCAATTATTTTATTTATACTATATATGTATATATTATAATTTTAAACTAATAATATATATTATAATTATTTAATAGGTTTTAAACTCATGTTATTAACTTATTAAGTGTGTTTAACAATTAATAAAAATTTTGTAATTGTATTTATATAGACAAAACATATTAGTATTATATATAATTATTATTTTACATACTTGTATACTTACAAGATTATAATTATTTAATAGGTTATAAACTTATGTTATTAACTCATTAAGTTTTTTAATAATTAATAAAAAAATTTTAATTGTATTTATGTAGACAAAACATATTTAGCATTATATATGATTATTGTGTTACATACTTGTATACTTATATGATTATAATTATTTAATAGGTTATAAACTCATATTATTCACTTATTAAGAGTGTTTAATAATTAATAAAAATTTCATAAATTTATTTATGTAGACAAAACATATTAGCATTATATATAATTACTGTTTTACATACTTCTATACTTATACAATTATAATTATTTAATAAGTTATAAACTCTTGTTATTAATTTATTAAGTGTATTTAATAATTAATAAAAAATTATAATTCTATTTATATAGACAAAACATATTAGTATTATACATAAACAGTACATAACAACATATATCTTAAACAGAAATAGTACATAAGAAATATCTTATGCAACTGTTTGCTCGACTATAGATAATTATATATACGCATAATCAAAATACATACACATACTAATTACATGTTGGTCACAATAATTCGTTTAAATTCATCAAAGGTGTTGGATGTCAAATTATAAACCTTAATTATAATCTAAGATTTTAATATTAAATATTAATTTTGAAACCGATTATAAACCGATTTGAGACCTACAATCATATTAGAAACCGATTTGAAATTGCTATAGGGTTTTGCAACAAATTTAGAATTGCTCTAGGGTATAGGGTTTAGAAACTGATTAGATTTTAAACCGATTTTAATTGATTTCTAATTAGAAATCAGTTATAAAATTTATCAAAAAATAAAAAATTTTGATTTAGAAACCGATATTAAAAACTAAAAAATTTTAATTTAGAAACTGATTAGATTTGAAATCAAAATTAGAAACCGATTAAATTTTTCATCAAAAATTTTAAAAAACTAATTAAAAACCCGATTTGAAACTGATTTCTTAATATATTAAAAATTAAAAATTTTTAATTTATAAACCAAAATTTTGAAACCGATTTCAATCGGTTTCTAATTAGAAACCTATTCGAAACAAATTATAAAATTCATCTAAAAATAAAAATATTTGAAACTGATTAGGCACTTGTTAGCCCTAAGGGCAAATCATATAGTTTTGATTGGTTTTGATTAATGACAAACATTGATAAAGACTAATTCATATACTATTTGTGTGATAGGATTTTTTGATTGAGAAGCAAAGAGTTCTCATTGCCTTGGAGCTAAAAGTGCTAAGGACAACTCTAGTATGCTTAAGGATCAAGAATATAGAGCATGTCCTATTGGTTGAAGGCTTTGAAGACATGAAGTGTAGGTTACATGTGCTTAATAGGTAAAGTTTGTAAACCATACACTCTTAAGTCTTGGAATCTATGAGTTGCAATTGAGAGCATAAAATATGATTTGAATGGTTTCAATAGTTTTGAACTTACTTGAATTATCAAGTTTTCATCAATCGTTTTTGCACTTAAAAGGTCTTTAATGACTTATCTTTTAGGCTAGAATGTTTTTTAACTTGTTTGAATATGTTTTGACAAAGTTTTAAAAATTCAGATGAAAGTTCGGATGCAGAATGAAAATTCGGTCAAATTTTCCCTGCATAGTGAATAGTAACTATTGTTCACTAAACAATACCGACTATTTTTTTCAGAGAAGTTTGGACGCAAGTTCAGACACAGATGGTCAAGTTCGGTCGTCCGAATGTGAACAGTAACAGTGAACAGTACTGACTATTTTTCCAGAAAAATTCAGACGTAGATGGTCAAGTTCAGTTGTCCAAATATGAATAGTACAAATGAACAATAACACTGTTGTTCGCGAACAGTACATTCAGAAAAAATTAGGATGCAAGTTTGGATGTGGAGGAACAAGTTCGAACGTCCAAACCCCTCAGAAACAGCCGTTACTAGCTATTTTATGAAAATTGAATTTGAATCTTAAAGTCTATAAAAGCCATAAACTCCAGATTTTTAGTCAAACTTTTGAACTTTAAAAATCCTTCAAGCTCTAACTTGTTTTACTCAAAATTATTTGAAAAGCTCTCAAATTGCCTTGTGCTCAAAGGTTAAAATTCAAAATTCCAAAGGCAATAAGTGAAGTGGTGCTAGCTATTGTATTCATCCACCAAGAAGTATTGGTAACATCCAAAATCTATCTTTACATTATTGTTGTGATTGATACAAGTTTGTCAAGAGACTTAAAACCCTTGTGGAGGGTGAGCCGTTGACTAGATTAATCAAGGTTGTTGAGTAAAACCCATTGGTGAGGGTAAGCCTTGGATTAGATTTGTCTAGGTTGTCTAGTGACATAAAACTCTTTGTGATAAGGGTGAACCTTGTTTATTAGATTGAATAGAGGTTATTGTGGTAAAATCCATTGAAAGGTGAGCCTCTTGTGTAATTGCCTAAATTGAGTATATAGTAGATTGGTTGAAATCCTTGAGTGTAGACTCAAGGTAGTGGATGTAGATTTTAAAGAGATCGAACCACTATAAATTGCTTGTGCTCTTTGCTCTTAATTGTGTATTGCTTTGTCATCGTGTTCATTACATTCTCAATGAAGCAATTGAATATAATCTTTCCAAACCAAGTTCAAAAAACAGAAAAAGTTTTTGAAAGTTAGCCAAAGACCTAATTTACCCCCTCTTAGGTCTTTCAGAACTGATTTGAAACCGTTTTCCTAGCATTTTCAAACCGGTTTCTAATTAGAAATCGATTTTTACGATTTCTAATTTCGGTTTCAAATCTATTGTTTTCTTGTAGCGTTGGTTCCCTATTGATTCCATCGGCTCTCAACTTAATTGGAACATTAGGATCTTTCTCAATAATATTTCACAATTCAAAGTTAATAGAACAAATATAAATCTTAATTCTAGATTTTCAAAAAGTGTAATTTGTTCCATCAAATAGTAAAGATCAATTTGAGGAAGATCCTTGCAAATAAAGGAGGATTGAAATATTAAACCACAAAAGAAATTCTACGTTGATAGCAATTCAAAAACCTAAGAGGGGGTGAATTAGGTTTTAGGTTTCTGGGTAATTTTTAAAATATTTCTGAAAGACCTAAGAGGGGGTGAATTAGGTTTTTGGATAATTTTTTAAAACTTTTCCTTTTGAGAATATAGCTTGGAAGAGTTTTGAAAACAAATTCACAATAAGATATATAAGATAGCACCATGAGTTCTCAGAAAAAAAGAGAGTGGAGAGAAGATCACAGAAGCAATTTATAGTAGTTCAATCACACAAGATCTACATCCACTACCTTGAGCCATAACTCAAGGATTTTAACCAAATACCACTATAACAAAAGTTATACAAGATACAAGAGAAGCTCACCCAATAAGGTTTTACTCCACAACCTCTTTTACTTGCAACAATCAAGGTTCATCCTTTCAAAAGGGTTTTATATCCTTAAGATAACCTTGAATAAATTAAATAAATGAAGTAAGAGAGAAGGATGTTACCAACAACTTGGTAGATAATGACAAATTTAGCACCACTTAACCTTTTTGTTTATGGAATCTTCTAATTCAATTTTTTAGCACAAGACAAAAGAGAGCTTTCTAATAAAGAATGATTAGGAAGAGTAAAGATTCTTAAAGGCCCAAGAACTACCAAAAAATCTGAAGTTTATGTCATTTATAGGGTTTAAAAATCAGTTACAAAGTTCAAATAATAGCTAGTAATAGTAAAATATGGTCGATCGACTTTGGACACAAGCGTCCGAATGGTCATCCGAATTTCTCTAGAAATTTAGCAGCCAAGGTTTCAGTTTGGACATCCGAATTGGAATCCGAACTATTCAAACTTTGTCAAAATGATTGGAAATCAAGTACAACAAAATTGAAATAATTTTGGACTATAAAATAGATCTTTTTAGGAGCTTTATTCCAAAAGCCATTGTCAAGAACTTGGTAAAACATGTGTAATGAAAACCATTTAAGATTGAAAACCAAGTTTTGAGCTCTCTATCAAGGCTCACCCAACAAAGGTTTTACTCCACAACCTCGTTTCAATTTCAAATAATCAAGGCTCACCCTACAAGGGTTTTATATCCTCAAGATAACCTTGAAAATAACAAGTAGATGAATTATGAGATAAGAAAGTTACCAACAACTTGGTAGATGATGACAAATTAACACACTTTCACCTTTTTTGTTAAGGAATCTTGAATTTGAACTTTTTAGCACAAGACAAAAGAGAGCTTTTTGATCAAGAATGATTAGGAAGAGTAAGATTCTTAAAGGATCAAAAACTATTCAAAAATTCGAAGTTTATGTCTTTCATAGGGTTTAAATAATGGATAGTAACAGTAAAATTTGGTTGACTGAACTTGGACCTCTGCGTTCAAATGATCGTCTGAATTTTTCTATTTTCAGGCTACCAAGATAAATTCGATTAACCAAATTTGGACACAAGCATCCTAATGGTTGTCCTAATTTCTTTTGAAATTCAGCAGGCATGAATCCGAGCATTTCAAACTCAGTCAAAAATGATTAGAAATCAAGCACAACAAGTTTGAAATCATTTTGGACTATAAAAAGGATCTTTTCAAAAGCTTTTAGCCCAAAGGCTATTGTCAAGAACTTGGTAAAAATATTTGTAGTGTGAATCATTTGAGTTTGAAATTTTTAAGCTTCCTTGAAAATGCTTTAGATTCGAAAGACAAACAAGTGCAAAGTTTACAAAGACAAACCTATAATGCACTTGTAAACCTATACTAAGGTCTTCAAAGCCTTCAATAATCTTGAATCAACTCTTTTATCTTCAACCATTTTGGTAACATTGAGTTGTTCTTGCACTTTTAGCTTCAAGGCGATGAGACTTGTATTCTTCACAATCCAAAAATCATATCACACAACAATTAAGCACATTAGTCCATATCAAGGTTTATCAACATTAATTCCTTAGGACTGCATTTATCAATGTTTGTCATTAATCAAAACAACATAATTTGCTCTTAGGGCTTACAATCTCCCCCTTTTTGATGATGTCAAACTTTGATGCAAAAAGTGATGGATTTAGACAATTTAAGCACAGAGAAGTATTTATGTAATGTACAAATAAAAGATTATACCAATTGAAAATCAATTTTAAACATAATATAGCATAATGACATAAACATGGCTCAACAATTGAGCCTATGACTTAACCAACCACCACAAACCTCCTTCCATCCATCTAAATAGAAAATACAACATGAAAGCATTTAATCACCTTGTAATAAGGGTTTTAGAAGTTATAGTCAATATGCAAGGCTCCCTTTTAGATAATGCTCATATTTTGACTTGAGTTATAAGAAAAACATTTTGAAAGATCAAGTCCTTTGAAAAATTCATTTTTAAACAAGAAAGGATTGCTTTAAGCAAGAATTATCAAATTTTCATTTTTAACAGAGAATTCAGACAGCCAAATTTTTGGTTTTCGTCTGAATTTCAAGTCTGAACTCTCGGCAAAGTTGTCAAACGATAGATTTTGTAATAAAAGTGCTTATAACCAATCATACAATCATCAAAGCAAGGTGATCAACCATAAAACACCTTCATAATCATCTTAATCAATCAATGCATAAATCACATCAAAGCTTCTCGAAAAAATCAAGGTGCTAATGAGCATAAACTATAAGCCATTCATTCATCACAATATTTAAGTACTTCTTCTCACATATTAAGGAAGAGTAAAGATTCTTAAAATTTCAATAACTACTCACAAATTTCAAGTTTATGTCTTTTATAGCGTTTAAAAATTCGTTGCAACTTTCAAATAACAACTAGTAACAATAAAATTTGGTCGACCGAACTTGGACCTTTGCGTCCGAATAATTGGCTAAATTTTTTGGTCTTGAGGCTACCAGGGTAAATTTGGTCGACTGAATTTGGATACAAGTGTCGAAATGGTTGTATGAATTT
This sequence comes from Rauvolfia tetraphylla, assembly GCA_030512225.1. Taxonomy (NCBI): domain Eukaryota; kingdom Viridiplantae; phylum Streptophyta; class Magnoliopsida; order Gentianales; family Apocynaceae; genus Rauvolfia; species Rauvolfia tetraphylla. The sequence continues at coordinate 4,429,565 of JAJQKT010000024.1, read as the reverse complement.
CTCTGAAAATTCAGCAGCCATGAAGTATAGTTCAGACACCGAATTGGAGTCTGAATTTTTCAAACTTAGTCAAAATTATTAGAAATCAAGCACAACAAGTTTGAAATCATTTTGGACTATAAAATTGATCTTTTTAAAAGCTTTTAGTCCAAAAGGCTGCTATCAAGAACTTGGTAAAAATATTTGTAAGATAAATAATTTGAGATTGAAAACCAAGTTTGAAGCTCCCTTGAAAAAGTTTTAGATTCCAAAGAGAAACAAATGCAAGGTTTACATAGATATACATATAATGCATTTGTAAACCTACACTAAGGTCTTCAAAGCCTTCAATAATCTTGAAATCTTCAACTACTTTGATATCCTTGAGTTGTTCTTGCTCTTTTTAGCTTCAAGGCAATGAGACTTGTATTCTTCTCAATCTAAAAATCCTATCATACATCATGTAAGCACATTAGTCCATATCAAGGTTAATCAACATTATTTTTATAGGACATTACACTTATCAATATTTGTCATTAATCAAAACAACATGATTTGCCCTTAGGGCTTACATTGCTAAAAAAAGTTGAATATTCTCGGCCATAGGCTTGATAAATATATCAATACTAATTTAAGAAGATACCAATTGAAAATCAATTTTAAGCATGATATAGCATAGTGACATAAACATGGCTCAACAATTGAGCCGATGACCCAACCAACCTCCATAAACCTCCTTCCTTCTATCAAAGTAGAAAATATAGTACAAAAGCAATTGGATCACATTCTAAGAAGGGTTTTAGAGGTCATAGTCAATATGCAAACTTGCCCCTTAGATAATGCACATATTTGGACTTGAGTTTTGAAAATTTGAAAGTTTTGAAAGATCAAGTCACAAGAATTCAACACTATGAGTTTTGAAAGTTCAAGTCCACTGAAATCTTCATTCTTTAACCAATAAATTACAGTTTTAGGCAAAAATTATCAAATTTTCATTTTTGACAAAAAATTTGGATGACCAAATTTTAGGTATGTGTCTGAATTTCAAGTTCGAACTTTAGGAAAAGTTGCCAAAAGATAGATTTTGCTTGTAACCAATCACACAATTATCAAAGTAAGGTGATCAAATATAAAACACATTTATAATAATCTCAAAAAACCAATGCATAAATCAACTCAAGGCTTTTTCAAGATCATCATCCTCAAAATACCAAAATGCCAATGAGCCAATCATTGGCATATAATAACCATTCCATTAGCCAATAAACCATAAGCCAACCATTCATCACAAATATCTAAGTACTTCTTCTCCCCTAAAATGAGCACAAATTAATAAGCCAATATGCCACATTCATCATAGCAAATGTCAAAATATATCAAAGATATCAAAGTACCTTTTCCATAACACTTCCTATTTCTCCCCCTTTTGTCATCAATCAAATGTGGGGTGAGATAAGTGAAGCAAATATGAAAACAAAGGTAACATAAGCTCTCAAAACTATGATATCATCATTGAGCTTCAAAATATCACAAGAACTAGAAAGGCACATTGAAGGTCAAAGCTTGAAAATACAACTAAGCATGAAATAAAAGTACATAAACTAGACTAAGTAGATAAGTAAAATGAGAGAGAGGGTTAGGTAGTGCTTAGTCTTTGATTTTGATCATCATCTTCACACCATATTTGTTGGTAGTGATGGCCATGTCTCCCTTAAGCTCGATATGAAGTGGTCCTTCACTTGCTTGCTCCTTGCAGTTGTAGTTTGGCCTTGGTGTTGTAGCCAAACGGGAGGATCTCCTTGCCCCTTCTTCTTTACCACGTGCTTGACTCTTCCTTGGACAAATGATTCGATGGATGGCTAAGTGATCTCGATTTTTTCTATTAGACTTCATTTTTGGCTTCCTTCCCCTTCTGGTTCTTCTTGTACAACCTCATCTCTTTCACTTTCTCTTGCCACAAACTCAAAATTGCCTCCTTGTTCATCATCTCCATCATTATCCTCATCATCATCATCATTTCCATCCTTTTTTCCTTTCTTACCTTCCTCATATCCTTCATCTTCCTTGTTATCTTTAGCTTGAGACCTAGAGGGCCCTTCACCACTTTGTGTGTTCCTCATCAACAATTCTTCAATAATTTTCACCCTAGTGTCTAAGACATCCAACTTGCTTAGCACCATAGGAGCAAAGGATTCGAAGAACTCGTACATCTTTTCCATCTCATTTACATTGTTGTTCAAGGCCTCTAGGAACACCTTGGTTATAATAGTGTCACCTATAGTAACTCCCTCATCACTAGGCATATTTACAAGGTTTTCATGAGAATTAAGAGTGGACTCTTCTTCAAATAGTCTTCTCTTGGTGTGAGGTTGCTCCCTTTCACTTGATAGATCATGTCTTTTCTTGTTCTTCCTTTCTCTAGCCAAAGTCTCCTCCTCATCCTCCTCTTCTTCTTCAACTTCTTCTTCTTCAACTTCTTCTTCTTCTTCTTCATCACCACTTATTTCTATTTTCTCACCCCTTAGAGGGATTTCTCTTCTCATCCTCCATACACCATTCTCTTCTAGTGTTAATTTCATTCTCTTGAGAGATTTGTTGGTGTAGATTTCCCAACTTTTCATAGGATTACCTCTTCCGGGAGTTGGACATTGAAATGCTTGAATATTCTTGTCAACAATCTCCTATAAGGCAAGGCTTTGTTGGTTGTTTTTCTTGCACTAATCATATGCTTTAATGCCATCAATCCAAAATTTAATCTTCTATGCTTATGTAAGGCAAGCATAATAACCATATGCATATTACCAACCGATGATTTATGTCCAAAGTTAGGGATGAATGCATAACCCTTCCTCTAGCATCAAAGGCTTTGATTTCTCTTTTCCTAGTAGACCTAAATCTTCTACCATTAGTGAATGCTTCTTCAAACCTTTCGTTGGTTAACAATTCTTGGATATAGCAATGTTGTCCCAAAGAATAATATCTAGCATCAATGTCATCAACACCACAAATGCGATTCACTAAAGCATCATTAAATTCAAACTCTACTTGGAATACTCTAGATGAATACCATTGAATAATGATCCCCTCAACATGCTTAATCCTCTCTTCTTTAAGATTAGCATAAAATTCATAGACAAGAGATGGGTAATAATCCTCATTCACCCCAAGTAAACTACTCCAACCAATTTCACCAAATAGGTAAAGCACATTATCCATATTGGTGAGTTTATCAACATCCACTCTATGCACGAGGATAATCTTTCTACTCTTCTTGCTCAATTATTCAAATTCAATTGTGACTTGTGTGAAAACCAATGGTCTACTCCAAGGTTGGATTGTGGAATGTGAACCCGCCTTGCTTCATTGATAATGAGCCCTTCATCTCCAACTTTGGCTTTTCATTTTCCCTTAGCCATATTAACCTTCTTTGAGCGAACCATGATGAGGTTTTCTTGATAAAAATGGATTTCAAGTAAATAAAGGGTGGAGAATGAGAAAATCAAGAGATTTTCAAGAAATAAAGGTGAAATATGGGATGGATTTGAGTTTCGATGAGAGTGGGTTTTGGGAGAAGAGAGAATTCGAATGGTTGCAAATGAAGAAAGGTTGAGCGGTTTAAAAACTGCTAAAATAGCAAAGTTCAAACGACCTAATATTTAGGTCTGCATTTGAATTTCTCTATTTCTTCATTTTAGCAAATTTGGACGACCAAATTTTTGGCCATGCATCCGAATCTTTGTGTCATAAATTTTCTAAAGGAAGTTTGGACATTCAAATTTCACTTCATACATCCAAATTATGCATGCAAATTTTTCCTATTTTTGTCACACCTTAAAACACATATTAGTAATTGAATTTTGAGATTCCCAAGCTTCTTCTAAGGCAAAAAAATCTTTCCTTGAACAACGACGTGGTAAATATATCAGCAATTTGATCATAGTATTCAAATAGTCCAAGAATATATCACCTATAGCTACATGATCACGAATGAAATGATGATTGGTCTCTATATGCTAAGTCCTAGAATGTTGAATGGGATTTATGCTCAAATTGATAGCACTAGTGTTATCACATAAAATAGGCACACATTTGAAATCTAAGCCATAATCAAGTAGAGTGTGCTTCATCCATAGCATTTAAGCACAACAACTACCGATGAAGATATATTCAGCCTCGGCATCAGATAATGACACACATGCTTGTTTCTTACTACACCAAGACACAAGGTAGCTACCAAGATATTGACAATCATCACTAGTGCTGTTACGCTCGACTTTGCATATGGCATAGTCGGAATACGAATATGCAACAAGATCAAAAGAAGAGGATTTTAAAAACCAAAAGCCATAGTCATGTGTATCAATCAAATAATGGAGAATATATTTCAAGGTAACAAAATGAGACACTTTAGGACAAGATTGAAATCTAGCACACAAGCAAACAACAAATATCTACTTGTGGCAAGATAAAGTAGACTGCCAATCATACCTCTGTATATATTTTCAGCAACATTTTTACCTTTCTCTTCTCTGCAAATTTTGGTTGATGAACTCATTGGAGTGCTTGTACATTTTTCCTGGTCCCAAATCTCTTTAAGAGCTCCTTGGTACACTTGGATTGATTTATGAAAGTGTCATCCTTGGTTTGCTTGATTTGTAGCCCAAGAAAGAAATTGAGTTCTCCTATCATACTCATTTCAAACTCACTTTGCATTAACTTGGAAAAGTTCTCACAAAGTGAAACATTAGTAGCCCCAAATATGATAGCATCAACATATATTTGCACAAGTAAAATATCATTATTGCAAGAGGTTTTTATGAAAAGAGTAGTGTCAACCTTTCCTCTTGAAAATCCTTTTGAAAGAAGAAAACCACTTAATCTTCCATACCAAGCTCTAGGAGCTTGTTTCAAACCATACAAACCTTTGGAAATTTTGAAGACATGGTTAGGAAACCTTTCATGAGTAAAACCGGGAGGTTGTTCCACATAAACCTTCTCTTCAACAAAACCATTTAAAAAAGTGCTCTTGACATCCATTTGAAACAACTTAAAACCATTAAAAAAAGAAATGCCAAAAGCATTCTTATAGATTCAAGTCTAGCTACCGAAGCAAATATTTCACCATAATCAATGCCCTCTTCTTAATTGAATCCTTGGGTAACATGTCTAGCCTTGTTTCTAACAACTTCTCCAGATTCATTAAGTTTGTTTCTGAAATCATATTTTGTACCAATAAAGGGTGATCAAAGGGTCTTGGCACAAGACTACAGACTTTATTTCTTTCAAATTGATTTAATTCCTCTTACATTGCAACAATCCAAACATCATCACATAATGCATCATCAATATTTTTAGGCTCAATGTTGAGATAAAAATGCAAAGTTACCAATAAAATACCATCTTGTTATAACACCATGAGATACATCACCAACGATTTGCTCTTTCAGGTGGCTTCTTGCGTATCTTAGTTTGGGAGCTCTTGGTCACCACTAGATTGATTGTCTTGTTCTTGCTCAATCATCTCTTCTTCATTGGCATGATTTTGCAAGGTATGGTTTCCTCAACACATAAAGTTCTTTTATTGTAAACTCTATATGCTTTCTTGTTAGAAGAATAACCAAGGAATATACCTTCATGTGATTTTATATCAAATTTTCTCAAGTTGTCAAGCATATTCAATATAAAGCACTTGCAACCGAACACTTTGAAATAGGCAATAAAAGGTATTCTACCAAATAGATTTTTCTCACAAATGGCCTCAAAAGAAATCTATTCATAACATAGCGAGCGGTGTTTATGACTTCAACCCAAAAATAATTTGGTAAAGAATTTTCACAAAGCATAGACCTAGCCATTTCTTGTAAAGTATGATTTTTCCTTTCAACAACCCCATTTTGTTGAGATGTTTTGGCAGCTGAAAAGTTGTGAGCAATCCCATTCTCTGTACAAAGTTTTGTAAAATCTTGATTGGAGAATTCTCTCCCACTGTTACTTTTGATAGAAATCAATTTGTAATCAAGAGAGGTTTGAATCTGCTTGAAAAGTTTCACAAATTCATGAAATGCTTCATCCTTTTGTGATAAAAAGAGTACCCAAGTGAATATTGAAAAATCATCTACTATGACATATGCATATCTCTTACCACCAAGATTAGTGGTCCTCACTGGTCCAAATAAATCCATATGAACAAGTTCAACAGGTTTTGAAAACCATTTTCATGTGTTTGAAGAATGTTTTTTATTGTTTTCCATATTGACATGTATCAGACAAATGTTTTTTTTTTTCAAAATGCATTTTTAGTGATCCTCCAACCAAATCTTGAGTGGAAAGTTTATTCATCAAATCTATGCTCAAATGACCTAATCTTTTATGCCAAAGGAAATCATCATTACCCTAAATGGAAAAACATTTAGCATCATTGGCATCAAGTTCATCAAGATATAGCACATATATATTCCCAACTCTATTTGCAACAAAAATGGTGTTCCCAAGAATGGTACAAGTATGACATTTAAACTCAACTTTGCATCCATTGTCATATAATTGACTAATGCTAAGCAAATTATATTTCAAGTGATCAATGAGTAAAACTTGTTTAATGAGAGGGGAAGATCATTTACCAATATTACCTACTCCAAGAATTATTCCTTTATTCTTGTCACCAAATGTGACAAATCCATCACTTGTGGCTTGAAGTATACTAATAAGTGAAGCATTCCCTGTCATGTCTCTTGATCTTGAAGGAGTATGTACCTCATCATCCATAGCCATGAAGCACACATTTGCTCTTTCTTCATTGTCATCTCCACTATCTTCATTGGCATGTTGATCCCAAGTGCCTACTAATCCTTTGCCCTTCTTAATGGATTTCTTCTTGAATTTAGCTTCTGTTTCTTTCTCCATTGCTTTGGGGCAATAAGCTAGAAGGTGTTCGGTACTTTTGCACTCACAACATTGAGGCTTGAACAATGAAGTTAATTGTCATCCTTTCTTAGAAGGCCTCTTTCCTTTCTTGATAAATCCCTTTTTATAGAACTTCTTGAACTTCTTAATCCCTATGGCCATTTCATCATCTTCTCCATCATCATTTTGATCACTAGATGAGTCCTCTTGTTCACTTGGATTGTCGGAGGATTTAAGTACCACTCCTTTTCTACCTTTCCTCTCATCTTCAAGATCATTTAATCTCTTTACCTTCATCTCATGAGTGAGCAATGATCTAATGAGTTCCTTAAGAGGAAGAACCTTCAAATCTTTTGATTCTTCAATTGCAAGAATTTTTGGTTTCCAAGACTTGGGCAGAGCATCCAAGATCTTTCTATTTTGTTCACCAAGAGAGTATTTCTTCCCATATGACTTCCATCAATTTGAGATGTTTGTGAATCTTGTGAACATGTCACCAATGCTCTCTCCTTGCTTCATGGTAAATAACTCATAATCCCTTACTACTACAGCAAGCTTCGACTCTTTCACTTGATTGGTGCCTTCATGAGTTACTTGAAGAAGTCTCCACATGTCATGAATGGTGTCGCATCTGCTTACTCAGTTGTATTCATTGACGTCCAAAGCACAACTCAAAATGTTCATTTCTTGGTAGTTCAAGGTCATCTTTCTTGAGTCACTTTCATCATATTCATCCAAAGGCTTTGGTTCCCAAGTGACTTTATTGACTCTTATCCTCATTGGTGTATAAGGTTCTTTCTCAATGATATTCCACAAATCAAAGTTTATGTCCTTTATAGGGTTTAAAAATTTGTTACAACAAGTTTGAAATCATTTTGGACTATAAAATGGATCTTTCGAAAAGCTTTTAGTCCAAAGACTGTTATCAAGAACATGGTAAAAATATTTGTAAGATAAATCATTTCAGATTGAAAACCAAGTTTGAAGCTCTCTTGAAAATGTTTTAGATTCCAAAGGCAAACAAGTGTCAGGTTTAAAAAGATATACCTATAATGCATTTGTAAACCTATACTAAGGTCATCAAAGCCTTCAATAATCTTGAATCAACTCTTTTATCTTCAACTACTTTGATATTTGAGTTGTTCTTGATCTTTTTAGCTTCAAGGCAATGAGACTTGTATTCTTCTCAATCCAAAAATCCTATAATACATCATGTAAATACATTAGTTTATATCAAGGTTAAAAAACATTATTTCGATAGGACATTGTACTTGTCAATATTTTTCATTAATCAAAACAACTTAATTTGCCCTTAGGGCTTACACAGTTTAAATCGTAAAGTTGAATTTCCTAGACCAAAAGCTTGTTAAATACACCAGAAATTTGATCATTAGTATTCACATGGTCCAAGAACATATCACCATTAGCTACATAATCACGAATGAAATGATGTTTGATCTCTATATGCTTAGTCCTAGAATGTTGAATGGGATTTATGCTCAAATTGACAGCATTCGTATTATCACATAAAATAGCCACACATTTGAAATCTAAGCCATAATCAAGTTGAGTGCGCTTCATCCATAGCACTTGAGCACAACAACTACTGGCAGATAATGACATACATGCTTGTTCCTTACTACACCAAGACATAAGAAGCTACCAAGAAATTGACAATCACCACTAGTGCTTTTATGCTCGACTTTGCATTCGGCATAGTCGGTATCCAAATATGTAACAAGATCAAAAGAAGAGGATTTTGAAAACCAAAGGCCATAGTCATGTGTATGAATCAAATAAAGGAGAATACATGGATTGAAAAGAGACACTTTAGGACAATATTGAAATCTAGCACACAAGCAAATAATAAACATAATATCTTGTCTACTTGCGGTAAGATAAAGTAGACCACTAATCATACCTTTATATACCTTTTCATCAACATTCTTTCCTTTCTCCTCTTTGTCAAGTTTGGTTGATAAACTCATTGAAGTGCTTATATCTTTTGCTTGGTCCATTCCAAATCTCTTTCAGAGCTCCTTGATATACTTGGATTGATTTATGAAAGTGTCATCCTTGGTTTGCTTGATTTGTAGCCCAAGAAAGAAATTGAGTTCTCCCATCATGCTCATTTCGAACTCACTTTGCATTAACTTGGAAAATTCCTCACAAAGTGAAACATTAGTAGCCCCAAATATGATAGCATCAACATATATTTGCACAAGTAAAATATCATTGTTGCAAGAGGTTTTTTATGAAAAGAGTAATGTCAACCTTTCCTCTTGAAAATCCTTTTGAAAGAAGAAAACCACTCAATCTTTCATACCAAGCTCTAGGAGCTTGTTTTAAACCATACTTAGCTTTGGAAAGTTTGAAGACACGGTTAGGAAACTTTTCATAAGCAAAATTGGGAGGTTATTCCACATAAACCTCCTGTTCAATAAAACCATTTTAAAAAGCACTCTTGATGTCCATTTGAAACAACTTAAAACCATTAAAACAATCAAATGCCAAAATCATTCTTATAGATTCAAGTCTAGCTACCGAAGCAAATGTTTCATCATAATCGATGCCCTCTTCTTGATTGAATCATTGGGTAACAAGTCTTGCCTTGTCTCTAACTTCTCCAGATTAATTTAGTTTGTTTCTAAAAACCCATTTTGTGGCAATAACGAGATGATCAAGGCATCTTGGGACAATAATACAAACTTTCTTTCTTTCAAATTGATTTAATTTCTCTTGCATTGCAACAATCCAAACATCATCACATAATGCATCATCAATATTTTTAGGCTCAATGTGAGATAAAAGTGCAAAGTTGCCAATAAAATACCATCTTGTTCTAACACCTTGAGATACATCACAAATGATTTGCTCCTTAGGGTGGCCTCTTGCATATATTATATCTTTGGGAGCTCTTGGTCACCGCTAGGTTGATTGTCTTGTTCTTGCTCAATTATCTCTTCTCCATTGGCATTATCTTGCAAGGCTAGGTTTGAAGATGAGTTTGATTGTCATTCATGGAGGAACATACATCTTCATTATCTTTCCTATCCAAGTAGATGTTAGACTCATCAAAACTCACAGGTATGGTTTCCTCAACACATAAAGTTCTTTTATTGTAAACTCTATAAGCTTTCTTGTTAGAAGAATAACCAAGGAATATACCTTCATGTGATTTTTTATCAAAATTTTCCAAGTTGTCAAGCATATTCAATATAGAGCACTTGCAACCAAACACTTTGAAATAGGCAATAGTTTTTTCTCAAAATTGGCCTCAAAAGAACTCTATTCATAACATAGCAAGTGGTGTTTACAGCTTCAGCCCAAAAATATTTTGGCAAAGAATTTTCACAAAGCATGGACCTAACAATTTCTTGTAAAGTATGATTTTTTCTTTCAACAACCCCATTTTGTTGAGGTGTTTTGGCAGCCAAAAAGATGTGAGCAATTCCATTCTCAGCACAAAGTTTTGTAAAATCTTTATTGTAGAATTCTCACCCTTTGTCACTTCTGATAGAAATCAATTTGTAATCAAGAGAGTTTTAAACCTTTTTGAAATATTTCACAAATTCTTGAAATGTTTCATACTTTTGTGATAAAAAGAGTACCCAAGTGAATCTTGAAAAATTATCATCTATAACATATGCATACCTCTTACCACCAAGACTATGGTCCTCATTGGCCCAAATAAATCCATGTGAACAAGGTCAAGAGGTTTTAAAGTTGAAACCATTTTTTTTGGGATTGAAAGATGTTTTTGTTTGTTTTCCATATTGGCATGCATCACAAAGACAATTTTTCTCAAAACACATCTTTGGCAATCCTCTAACAAAATATTGAGAGGAAAGTTTTTTCAACATATCCATGCTCACATGAACTAATATTCTATGGCAAAGAAAAACATCGTTATCATGAACGACAAGAAATTTAACATCATTGGCAACAAGTTCATCAAGATATAGCACATATACATAGACATTTAGTCCCTTGAACTTGTTCATATGTATTTATTTGGACCAATGAGGACCACTAGTCTTGGTGGTAAGCAGTATGCTTATGTAATTATTGATGATTTTTCAAGATTCACTTGGGTACTGTTTGTTAGCCCTAAGGACAAATCATGTTGTTTTGGTAAATAACAAAAATTGATCATTGCAAAGTCCTAAGTGAATAGTGTTGATTACTTTGATATGGACTAATATGCTTGATTTTTGTGTGATAGGATTTTTGGAGTGAGAAGAATACAAGTCTCATTGCCTTGAAGCTAAAATGCAAGAACAACTCAAATATGCCAAAGTGATTGAAGATTGAAGAGTTTGTTCAAGATGATTGAAAGCTTTGAAGATATGAATTGTAGGTTACATGTGCTTAATAGGTAAATTTTATAAACCCTACACTCTTAAGTCTTAGAATCTCTGAGTTGCATTTGAGAGCACAAAACTTGATTTAAAAATTTTCAATGGTTTTGAACTTACCTGAATTATCAAGTTTTCATCAAAGGTCTTTAATGACTTATCTTTGAGGCTAGAATGTTTTCGAACTTGTTTGAATTGATTTGAATATGTTTTGACAAAGTTTGGAAAATTTTAATGCAAGTTCAGATGTAGGATAAAAATTCGGTTGTCCAAATTTTTTATGCAAGTGAACAGTAACACTGTTTCAGTGAACATTAACTACTATTTCTTTAGAAAAATTCGGATGCAAGTTCAGATTCAAAGGGCCAAATTTGGCCGTCTGAATTTGCATGCTAAACGGTGAACATCGAATTTGCATAGCGAACAGTACTACTATTTTGCTAAACAGTAACTTCCAAAAAAATTCAGACGCAAGTTCGAACACACAGGGTCAAATTCGGTCATCTGAAATTTTACTGTTGCTAGATAATTTTGAACGTTTGAGCTGATTTTTAAACCCTATGAAAATCAAAAACTTCAAATTTTTGTGTAGATGTTTAATCTTTTGAAGTCTAAGAAGCTCTGAGTTAGTGAATGTGATTCTGCCCATGACATGTGGAGATTACTCCAAATTACACATGAAGGTACTAATCAAGTTAAAGAATCTAAACTTGCCATGCTTGTTAGAGATTATGAACTGTTTACCATGAAACAAGGTGAAAATGTTAGTGATATGTTTACAAGATTTACTAACATTTTTAATGGCTTGAAAGCTTATGGTAAAAGTTATACAATGGGAGAGCAAAACAGAAAGATTTTACATGCTCTACCAAAATCTTGGCAGCCTAAGACACTTGCTACTGAGGAATCCAAGGACTTGAAGACTCTTCCACTCGAAGAGCTCATTGGATCTCTACTGACTCATGAAATGAAGATGAAACTGCTAAATGATAAGGAGGATGAAGAAAAACGAAGAAAAGGAGTTGTACTCAAGTCCTCAAATCACTTGAGTGAACAAGAACAGTCTTCAAGTGAAGAAGAAGGAGGAAACAGTGGAGAAGAAGAGATTGCAATGGCAGTGAGGAACTTCAAAAGATTCTACAAAAAGGAATTCCTCAAGAAAGGAAGAAAACCAGTCAAAAAGGGTGGACAATCCTCATGCTACAAACCACAATGCTTTGAATGCAAAAGCACAGAGCATCTTGTTGCTGACTGTCCTAAAGTGTTGGAAAGGGAAAAAGACAGCAAAAACAGAAAGAAATCTGTCAAGAAAGGTAAAGGATTAGCTGGAACGTGGGATCAACAAGAGAGTGAGAATGACAGTGAAGAAAAGGCCAACATATGCTTTATGGCCATTGATGATGAGGTACAATCTTCACCTTTCATTTCAAATGTATGTGATGATGATATTGATTCCAGTGATTTGATTCTAGAACTATATTGTTAGCCCTAAGGGCAAATTATATAGTTTTGATTAATGACAAATATTGATGAGGACTAAAATGTTTGATTATTGTGTGATAGGTTCTGTAATTTGAGAAGTATGAAGTCTCATTGCTTTGAAGCAAAAGTTCAAGAACAACTTCATTTAAGCAAGTATTTGAAGTTTGAAGAATGTTGTTCTAAAGATGATCAAAAGGCATTGAAGACTTGAAGTGTAGAGTGCAATTAATGTTTAGGTAAATTTCTATGTAAACTCTACACTTGCATGTCTTGGTTATCATTGAATGCATAAGAGAGCATAAAAATAGTCTTATAATCTTAAAAGGCTTTGAATGAATCTTTCTATAAGATATGTTTATAAACTTCATATGTTCATGTGTTTCAAGCTTAAATATAGTTATATAAGTTTTCTAAATATATCAAACGTTTTTCAAACTCATTGAAGTTATATCTCAAATGATTTTACAAAGTTTGAAAATGCTTTCAAAAAATTCTGTCGTCCGAATTTTGTAGCAAAAGTTTGCTACTATTCTTCCAGAGAAATTCGGAAGAAGATTCGGACGCAGCCAAAAAATTCGGTCGTCCGAATTTTTGGCCTTCAGCATGGTCACTGTTCTTCCAGAAAAATTCGGAAGAAGATTCGGACGCAGCAAAAAGTTCGGTCGTCCGAATTTTTGTTCTCAGCATGGTTACTATTCATCCAGAGAAATTCGGACGAAGATTCGGACGCAGCCAAGAAATTCGGTCGTCCGAATTTTCTGAAACTAGCCGTTACTAGCCGTTTTATGAACGTTTTAACAGATTTTCAAATTCTATAAAAGCCATAAACATGCAAATTTTTGTAACTCTTGAAATCTTGAAAACTCCAAGCATTCAAAAGCATTTAGCAAACATTTCTTAAGCTCTCTTATGTCTTGTGCATTCAATTGATCCATCCAAAGACATCAAAGTGTGAAGGTGCAAATTTGTGTAATATCTACCATCAAGTGGTAACTTCTACACACTCTTCTTTACTTATTCAATTGTGTTGATCTACTAGCTCTGCAAGGTTATCTTGATAACATAAAACCCTTTAGATAAGGGTGATCCTTGAAGTTGTGATTCAAGGTTGTTTGAGATATAAAACCATAGGTTGGTGAGCCTTGTATTGTAAGAAATTACTAGAAGAGGTTGTGAGTGTAAAACCAAAGTGTGGTGAACCTCTCTTGTAATTTGTAAACCCTGAGCAATTAGTAGATTTGTTGAAATCCTTAAGTGTGAGCTTAAGGTAGTGGGACGTAGATCTTGAGGATCGAACCACTATAAATTGTTTGAGTTCTTTGCTATTGCTTTCATTATTGTCTTGCTATCAATTATCTATAATTAGCTTACATAACTTGTTCTTGGTCTAAACGCTTAAAAGGTTTAAGTTTGCGAAAATTAGCTAAATACCTAATTCACCCCCCTCTTAGGTATTTCAATTGGTATCGAGCTAGAACTTACGTGTGTGGTTTAACAACCTAGAAGACAAAGATCCTATGGCTAATATGTCAAACCTACCTTACCTAGAAGGATCTTCCACAAATAGACCACCTTTGTTTAATGGAACAAATTACACTTTCTGGAAATCTAGAGTTAAAATTTATATTTGCTCTATTAATTTTGATTTGTGGAACATAATTGAGAAAGGTCCTTATGTCCCAATGAAAATGAGTGCTTGATGGAATAACCTCAGTACCCAAGTCCATGAGATGAATTTGATGAGCATGATTCTAAGAAAATGACTTTAAATTATCAAGCCATGAATATATTAAGTTGTGCTTTAGATGTTACTGAATATAATAGAGTTAGTGGATGTGATTACTGCTCATGACATGTGGAGATTACTTCAAATTACACATGAAGGAACTAATCAAGTTAAAGAATCTAAACTTGCCATGCTAGTTAGAGATTATGAATTGTTTACCATGAAACAAGGTGAAAATATTAGTGATATGTTTACAAGATTTACTAACATTTTCAATGGCTTAAAAGCTTATGGTAAAAGCTACACTATGGGAGAGCAAAACAGAAAGATTTTAGATGCTCTGCCAAAATCCTCGGCAACCTAAAAACACTTGCCATTGAGGAATCCAAGGATTTGAAGACTCTTCCACTTGAAGAGCTCATTGGATCTCTCACTGACTCATGAAATGAAGATGAAACGGCTAAATGACAAGGAGGATGAAGAAAAGGGAAGAAAAGGAGTAGTGCTTAATGCCTCAAACAACTTGAGTGAACAAGAACAATCTTCAAGTGAAGAAGGAGGAGGAAAGCAGTGGAGAAGAAGAAATTGCAATGGCTGTGAAGAAATTCAAGAGATTCTACAAAAAGGAATTTCTCAAGAAAGGAAGAAAGCCAATCAAGAAGAGTGGACAATCTTCATCATATAAACCTCAATGCTTTGAATGCAAGAGTACTGAGCATCTTATTGCTGATCTGTCCCCGAGTGTTGGAAAGGGAAAGAGAAAGCAAAAACAGAAAGAAATCGCCAAGAAAGGAAAAGGACTAGCTGGAACATGGGATCAACAGGGAAAGTGAGGATGAAAGTGAAGGAAAGGCCAACATATGCTTCATGGCCATTGATGATGAGGTACAATCTTCACCCTCTATCTCAAATATATATGATGATGATATTGATTCCAGTGATCTTATTGTTGAGTTATATGAAGAATTAAAAAAGGCTTCAAAAAGAAATAAGGATATGAAACTCAAAATAAATGATTTATCTAATGAGAATTCAAAATTATGTGTTGAAAATGGAAAACTTCTTGAAACCATTAGTTGCATTGCTATTGAAAAAGAAGTTTTGAATACAACTATACAAAATATATCTTTTGAAAACAAAAAGCTTTGCACTAGAATTATTTCTCTTGAGTTAATGATAAAAGATCATGAGCTTCTAAAAAGGAAAGTTAATGATCTAACTTTATGCATTGAGAGATTTACAAATGGAAGGGAAAATTTGAATAAATTACTTGGCTATCAAAGACCTTCATTTGTAAAACATGGTCTTGGTTTTATTCATGATTATTCTGCTCCAAAAGCAGAGAAAATCTTTTGTTAAAGAATCTTATCATTCTAGATCACATATTTGCTGCACTTATTGTGGTAAACATGGACACAAGGTTTCTAGATGTTTTGTCAAAAGAAAAGTAGAAAGTGGTGTTAAAACCATTTGGAAGGTCAAAGAAACTTTTACTAACCCCCTTGGACCCAAGAAAATATGGGTACCAAAAATCACCCTTTCAAATTTGGTATAGGTACAATTTGCCTCAAGATCAAGTGCCACTAAATGGTTCCTTGACAGTGGATGCTCAAGGCACATGACTGGAAATGCATCACTTGTTAGTGAACTTCAAACTACAAGTGAAGGTTTTGTCACATTTGGAGATAAGAAGAAAGGGAAAAATACTTGGAATAGGTAACATTGGTAAAGGTTCTTTTCCTCTTATCAAGAAAGTATTACTTATTGAAGATTTAAAGTATAATTTACTAAGTATTAGTCAATTATGTGATAATGGATGCAAAGTAGAGTTTAAATGTGATACTTGTACTATTCTTGACAATGCAAGTAACAAAACTATCTTTGTTGCTAAAAGAGTTGGTAATGTATATGTGTTGTATCTTGATGAGCTTATTACAAATGATATTAAATGTCTTGCCATTCATGACAATGATGGATTTTTATGGCATAGAAGATTAGGACATGTAAGCATGGATTTATTAAACAAACTTTCTACACAAGAGTTGGTGAGAGGATTACCTAAATTGCATTTTGATAAAACTCACCTGCTGTGATGCTTATCAATATGGAAAACAATCAAAAACATCTTTTAAACCAAAGAAAATGGTTTCTACCACAAAACCTCTTGAACTAATTCATATGAATTTATTTGGACCTATGAGGACTACTAGTCTTGGTGGTAAAAGCTATGCTTATGTGATTGTTGATGATTTTTCAAGATTTACATGGGTAATCTTCTTAGCACAAAAAGATGAAACATTTCATGAATTTTCAAAACTCTTCAAAAAAGGTTCAAACCTCTCTTGATTGCAAAGCCGATTTCTATTAGAAGTGATAATGGAAGAGAATTTTTGTAATCAAGACTTTACAAAATTTTGCGATGAATATGGTATTACTCACAATTTCTCAGTTTGCCAAAACACCTCAACAAAATGGTGTTGTTGAAAGGAAAAACAGAACCTTACAAGAAATGGCTAGATCAATGCTTTGTGAAAACTCATTACCAAAGTATTTTTGGGCTGAAGCTCATATCTGACTTGTTATATCATGAACAGAGTTTTACTAAGATCTTTTATAAGAAAAACACCTTTTGAACTCTTATTTGACAAAACTCCATCAATTGTCTATTTCAAAGTTTTTGGTTGTAAATGCTTCATTTTAAACACTAGCAACTATCTTGGAAAGTTTGATAGAAAATCAGATGAAGGAATTTTTCTTGGTTATTCATCAAATAAAAAGGCATATAGAGTTTATAATAAAAGAACATTGTGTGTTGAAGAAACTATTCATGTAACCTTTGATGAATCTAACATTTATCTTCAAAGAGGAAATGAAGATGACACAGGTACATCAATGGTTGAAAATCATACTCAACACCAAGCACCCACGATGGAAGATCATGCAAAAAGAAGAAGAAATAATGGAGCAAGAACAAGATGGTCAATCAAGAAATGATCAAGAACTTCCAAAAGATATCACATATGCAAAAGGTCATCCTAAGGAGCAAATCATTGGTGATGTCTCTCAAGGGGAGTAAAAACAAGGCGGTACTTTATTGATAACTTCGCTCTTTTTATCTCATATTGAACCAAAAAATATTGATGATGCATTGTGTGATAATTTCTGGATTATTGCTATGGAAGAAGAGCTAAATCAATTTGAAAGAAATAAAGTTTGGTCTCTTGTTCCTAGACCTCATGATCATTCTGTTATTGGTACAAAATGGGTTTTTAGAAATAAGTTAAATGAACTAGGAGAAGTAGTTAGAAATAAAGCTAGACTTGTTGCTCAAGGTTTCAACCAAGAAGAAGGCATTGACTATGATGAGACCTTTGCTCCAGTAGCTGATTAGAATCTATAAGAATACTTTTAGCATTTGCTTGCTTTAAAGGTTTTAAACTTTTTCAAATGGATGTTAAAAGTGCTTTCCTAAATGGTTTTATTGAAGAAGAGGTTTATGTAGAACAACCTCCTGGTTTTATCCATGAAAATTTTCCAAATTATGTGTATAAGCTAACCAAAGCTCTATATGGACTGAAACAAGCTCCAAGATCTTGGTATGAAAGATTAAGTGGTTTTCTTCTCACAAAAGGTTTTACTAAAGGAAAAGTAGACACAACTCTTTTTATTAAAACATCTTCTAAAAAATGATATTTTGCTTGTACAAATCTATGTTGATGATATTATTTTTGGTTCTACTAATATTTCTCTTTGTGAAGAGTTTGCTAAAAACTATGCAAAATGAATTTGAGATGAGCATGATGGGAGAACTAAGTTTCTTCCTTGGACTACAAATTAAGCAAACCAAGGATGGAGTCTTCATCAATCAAGAAAAATATACTAAGGAGCTATTGAAAAGATTTGGAATGAATCAAGCAAAGGGAATAAGTACTCCTATGAGTTCATCAACTAAACTTGACAAAGATGAGAAAGGTAAAAGTATTGATGAGAAATTGTATAGAGGTATGATTGGAAGTTTACTCTATCTCACTGCTAGTAGACCGGATATTATGTTTGTCTGTTTGCTTGTGTGCTAGATTCCAATCATGTCCCTAAAGAATCTCATCTAATTTCGTCAAACGAATATTTTGTTATTTGATTGACACATATGACTATGGTCTTTGGTTTTCTAAAACTTCATCTTTTGAACTTATTGGATATTCGATCGCTGACTATGCTTTGGGATGTAAAGTTGAGCGTAAAAGTACAAGTGGTCATTGTCAATTTCTTGGTAGTTGTCTAGTGTCTTGGTTTAGTAAAAAGCGAGATTGTGTATCTTTATCCACAGTTGAAAGCTGAATACATAGCCATGCGGAAGTTGTTGTGCACAATTATTATGGATGCAACATACTTTACTTGATTATGGTCTTAAATTTAAGTGTGTGCCTATACTATGTGATAACACTAGTGCCATCAATTTGAGCATTAATCCCATTCAACATTCTAGGACAAAGCATATAGAAATAAAACATCATTTCATTCAGTGATCATGTGATTAAGAAAGATATATGCTTAGAACATGTAAACACAAATGATCAAATTGCTGACATATTTACAAAGCCTTTGGGTCGAGGAAAGGTTTAATCACCTAAGAAGACTCTTAGGAATTTCAAAATTCAATGACTAATGTGTGTATTAATGTTGTGATGAAAACGAGATTTATTGATCAAAGATTCGGACGCGAGGGACGAAAATTGGTCGACCCGAATTTTTACGAATCAAAGAGACGAAACTTTCGACCGAAAATTGGGACGTGAGCCCTAAAATTCGGTCGTCCGAATTTTGCGGATGCATCTATTTAAATGAAAAATCGAACGGTTTCTTCCAAACATTATAACTTCCAAATTTTAAATCCTTTCAAAACCTCTCATACCCATTCACGTCCGAATCAAAATCTCTTCAAATTCACACAGTCTCATCCCAATTTGCGTTCATTTTTAAACTTCTAAGCCCTAATTTCATACAGAAAAACAAACCGCTTCTCAAGAGAAAAACATCATGGTGAGAACAAAGAAGCCCAATGTTGAGAAAGGAAAAGGAAAGGCTAAGGAAGGAAATGGAGACCCAATCCTCAATCAACCAAGAAGGATTCGCATTCCTCAAACACAATCCGGAGTTGACAGGGTTTATCTCTATCAAATCTACTCATGAATTTGATGAATGGAATAAGAATAGTAGAAAGATTATTCCCTGGATATAAGGTGGATGTTGATAAACTATCTAGTATGGATATGGTTTTGTCTTGTTTCCATGATGTTGGATGGAGTAGTTTGTTGTTTATTAATGAAGATTTTTATCCCACCTTGGTATATGAATTCTATGCAAACCTAAAGGAAGAAAGAACTGAGATTGTTGGGGATGATAGGATACAATGGTATTCAACTAGAGTATCCCAAGTTGATATTGAATTAAGTGAAGATCCGATTAACGAATTTGTGGGGTAAGTGACGGTGGGGGCTAAATATTATGCACCCTCAATGCATTGCTATGATCGTCAACTCTTTACATATGATAGATTTGAACAAGCATTTACAAATGGAAGAGAGTTTAGATCTATAAAAGAGAGGGAAATCAAGAATTTGGATGCTAGAGGTAGGGTATTGCATCACATGGTAACTACTATGATTGTTCCTAACTTTGGACATAAATCATCAGTAGGGAATATGCATATGGTATTAATGTTGGCCCTGCATGAACAGAGGAAATTCAACTTTGGATATATAGCCTTAAGACACATGATTACTGCTAGAAAAACAGTAACCAAGGCATTCCCCTTTGGAAGGCTGATTAACCAAGATCTTTAAGCATTTTAAGATTAAACTTCGAGGGAAGAGGACAAGCTTTTAAAAGTGGAGAAATATACAGCGATGAATCTCTTAAGAGAATGCAGCTTATCCTTGATGATAATGGATTATGGAAGACAAAAAGAGGATCCTCTCCAAAAAAGATTAGGAAGAAAGGAAAGGACAGAAAGTGTAGAGGAGGAAAAGGAGGAGGATGAAGATGAGGAAGATGAGGAAGAGACCCTTGCAAGAGAAATGAAGACAAAAAAGAAAGCATGACACTTCAAGTGAGGGGGAGCAACCACCAACAAAAAGAAGGGTAGTTGAAGAAGAAACTAAAAATGAGTCAAGTGGTGAAGGAATAACTAGAGGTGACACCATAATAGCCAAAGCATTCCAAGAAGCCTTGAACAATCAAGTCAAGGAAATGGAGAAGATGTATAAGTTCTTTGAATCATTTGCTCCAATGGTTCTAGGAAAATTAGACGGACTAGAGAGTAGAGTGAAACACATTGAGGAAATCTTAATGAGAAATACTCAAAGTGGTGAAGGACCCTCTAGGCCTCAAGATAGAAATGAGGAAGATGATGAAGAGAAAGATAAGAAAGACAAATATAATGACAGTGATGATGGGGATGACCAAGGAGGAGATGATGAGACAGTGGCAGAACAAGAAGAAGAAGAAGAACATGTACATGAAGAACCACAAAAGGTAGGAAGCCAAGTAGCTCAAGCTGAAATTGTCTCACCATCACACATTTCATTCATCCAAGGAAGAGTGAAGCACTTGGCCATCAAGAAAGGGATTAGCAGAGCCTCTTCATCAACATCACAAGACTAAGCATCTCTTCCATTCTATTTACTGCTTTAAGTTACTTGAATTTTTAATTATGCATCTAATGTTATAATCTTCTTCAGAATTTTTCTTGCATCTTCTGTAATAGTGAAGCTCAATGATGAAATCTCAGTGATGAGAACTTCCTTTATGTGTTAAATTGTTAATCTCATTTTCATTGACCCCATCTTTGACTGATGACAAAAGGGGAGAAAAAAAATGAGGATGACAAAATGTGTGAAAAAACTGCTATGTGATGAGATAATGAATTTTTCTCGCATATGAATTTTTTTTTCTTATATGCATCCTATAGATGTTTTTACGTGTGTTTTACGTAAATGAATAACTTGCTCTTGAATTGTTACTCTATGAAAACTCTATGAAAACATTTGAATGCATGAGCTATAACTTGTTACCAAAAAGTATTCTATTGTTGTTCAAATTGATCTAAATCTGTTTTAATCTCTTCTAGTATGTTTGAACAACCTTAGGCATTCATTATATTGAAGTTATTATAATTTTTGACTTAAGATTTAAAAATTCGGATGCAAGATCAAAAAATTCGGATGCATGCATATTTTGTTGCCAAAATGTGCTCTACTGTTGTTCAAATTGATTCAAACTGGTTTTATTCTCAAAATTTTAAGCTTTCATTTAATCTATTTTAAAATTCGGACTTGATATGTCAAAATTCGGATGCATAGTATCTCAAGTCCAAACTTGTTGAAAAATGAGCACAATCTAAGGGGGAGCAATATTAATCTTTTCCGACCTTTAATACCTCTCTTAGAAGTTGTTGTAATGATTAAATGCTATATCTTCTATCCTAGTTGTTGGAAGGAAGGAGGCAAATGGAGGTTGGTTGGGTCATAGGCTCTTATTGAGCCATTTGTATGTCAATGTGCTAAATTGGTTATTTTCTATCATTGACATCTATACTTCTATGTACTACATTGTTTTAATCTATCACATTTTGCATCAAAGTTTGTCATCATCAAAAAGGGGGAGATTGTTAGCCCTAAGGGAAAATTATATAGTTTTGATTAATGACAAATATTGATGAGGACTAAAATGTTTGATTATTGTGTGATAGGTTCCGTAATTTGAGAAGTATGAAGTCTCATTGCTTTGAAGCAAAAGTTCAAGAACAACTTCATTTAAGCAAGTATTTGAAGTTTGAAGAATGTTGTTCTAAAGATGATCAAAAGGCATTGAAGACTTGAAGTGTAGAGTGCAATTAATGTTTAGGTAAATTTCTATGTAAACTCTACACTTGCATGTCTTGGTTATCATTGAATGCATAAGAGAGCATAAAAATAGTCTTATAATCTTAAAAGGCTTTGAATGAATCTTTCTATAAGATATGTTTATAAACTTCATATGTTCATGTGTTTCAAGCTTAAATATAGTTATATAAGTTTTCTAAATATATCAAACGTTTTTCAAACTCATTGAAGTTATATCTCAAATGATTTTACAAAGTTTGAAAATGCTTTCAAAAAAATTTCATGTCATCAAATTTTGTAGCAAAAGTTTGCTACTATTCTTCCGGAGAAATTCGGAAGAAGATTCGGGACGCTGACCAAAAAATTGGTCGTCCGAATTTTTGGCCTTCAAACGATAGTCACTGTTCTTCCGGAAAAATTCGGAAGAAGATTCGGACGCAACAAAAAAGTTCGGTCGTCCGAATTTTTGTTCTCAAAGCATGGTTACTATTCATCCGGGAGAAATTCGGACGAAGATTCGGGACGCAGCCAAGAAATCTGGGTCGTCCGAATTTTTTCGAAACTAGCAGTTACTAGCCGTTTTATGAACGTTTTAACAGATTTTCAAATTCTATAAAAGCCATAAACATGCAAATTTTTGTAACTCTTGAAATCTTGAAAACTCCAAGCATTCAAAAGCATTTAGCAAACATTTCTTAAGCTCTCTTATGTCTTGTGCATTCAATTGATCCATCCAAAGACATCAAAGTGTGAAGGTGCAAATTTGTGTAATATCTACCATCAAGTGGTAACTTCTACACACTCTTCTTTACTTATTCAATTGTGTTGATCTACTAGCTCTGCAAGGTTATCTTGATAACATAAAACCCTTTAGATAAGGGTGATCCTTGAAGTTGTGATTCAAGGTTGTTTGAGATATAAAACCATAGGTTGGTGAGCCTTGTATTGTAAGAAATTACTAGAAGAGGTTGTGAGTGTAAAACCAAAGTGTGGTGAACCTCTCTTGTAATTTGTAAACCTGAGCAATTAGTAGATTTGTTGAAATCCTTAAGTGTGAGCTTAAGGTAGTGGACGTAGATCTTGAGGATCGAACCACTATAAATTATTTGAGTTCTTTGCTATTGCTTTCATTATTGTCTTGCTATCAATTATCTATAATTAGCTTACATAACTTGTTCTTGGTCTAAACGCTTAAAAGGTTTAAGTTTGCGAAAATTAGCTAAATACCTAATTCACCCCCCCTCTTAGGTATTTCATATATGAAGAACTGAAAAAGGCTTCAAAAAGAAATAAAGAAATAAAATTCAAAATCAATGATTTATCAAATGAAAATTCAAAATTACGTGTTGAAAATGGTAAACTTCTTGAAACCATTAGTTGTCTTACCATTGAAAAAGAAGTTTTGAATACAACCATACAAAGCATATCTTTTGAAAACAAAAAGCTTTGTACAAGAATTATTTCTCTTGAATTAATGATAAAAGATCATGAGCTTTTAAAAAGGAAGATAAATGATCTAACTTTATGCATTGAGAAATTTACAAATGGAAGAGAAAACTTAAATAAATTACTAGGTTATCAAAGATCTTCAATTGTAAAATACGGTCTTGGTTTTACATATGATTGTTTTGCTCCAAAACAGAAAATGTCTTTTGTTAAAGAATTTTCTCATTCTAGGTCACATATTTGTTGCACATATTGTGGTAAGCATGGACACAAGGTTTCTAGATGTTTTATAAAAAGAAAGATAGAAAATGGTGTTAAGACCATTTGGAAAATCAAAGGAACTTTTACTAACCCCCTTGGACCCAAAAAGATATGGGTACCAAAAATCACTCTTTCTAATTTGGTGTAGGTAAAATTTGCCACAATATCAAGTGCCACAAAATGGTTCCTTGACAGTGGCTGCTCAAGGCATATGACTGGAAATGCATCACTTGTTAGTGAGCTCCAAACTACAAGTGAAGGTTTTGCCACATTTGGAGATAAGAAGAAAGGGAAAATACTTGGAATAGGTAACATTGGTAAAGGTTCTTTCCCTCTTATCAAGCAAGTTTTACTTATTGAAGGTTTAAAGTATAATTTACTTAGTATTAGTCAATTATGTGACAATGGATGCAAAGTAGAGTTTAAATGTGACACTTGTACTATTCTTGACAGTGCAAGTAACAAAACTATTTTTGTTGCTAAAAGAGTTGGTAATGTATATTACTAATGATATTAAATGTCTTTCCATTCATGACAATGATGGATTTTTATGGCATAGAAGATTAGGACATATAAGTATGGATTTATTGAACAAACTTTCTACACAATAGCTAGTTAGAGGATTACCAAAATTGCATTTTGACAAAACTCATCTTTGTGATGCTTGTCAATATGGAAAACAATCAAAAACATCTTTTAAACCAAAGAAAATGGTTTCTACCTCAAAACCTCTTGAACTAGTTCACGTGGATTTATTTGGACCTATGAGGACTACTAGTCTTGGTGGTAAAAGCTATGCTTATGTGATTGTTGATGATTTTTCAAGATTTACATGGGTAATTTTCTTAGCACAAAAAGATGAAACGTTTTATGAATTTTCAAAACTTTTCAAAAAGGTTCAAACTTCTCTTGATTGCAAACTAATTTCTATTAGAAGTGATAATGGAAGAGAATTCTGTAATCAAGATTTTACAAAATTTTGTGATGAGTATGGAATCACTCACAATTTTTCAGCTGCCAAAACACCTCAACAAAATGGTGTTGTTGAGAGGAAAAACAGAACCTTGCAAGAAATGGCTAGATCAATGCTTTGTGAAAATTCACTACCTAAATATTTTTGGGCTGAAGCTGTAAATACAGCTTGTTATGTCATGAATAGAGTTTTGCTAAGACCTTTTATAAGAAAAACACCTTTTGAACTTCTATTTGATAAAACTCCATCAATTGTCTACTTTAAAGTTTTTGGTTGTAAGTGCTTCATCTTAAACACTAGTAACTATCTTGGTAAGTTTGATAGAAAATCAGATGAAGGAATATTTCTTGGTTATTCATCAAATAAAAAGGCATATAGAGTCTATAATAAAAGGACATTGTGTGTTGAAGAATCTATTCATGTAACCTTTGATGAATCCAACATTTATCTTCAAAGAAGAAATGAAGATGATGCAGGCTCCTCAATGGTTGAAAATCAAACTCAACACCAAGTACCCACAATGGAAGATCATGCCAAAGAAGAAGAAATAATGGAGCAAAAACAAGATGGTCAATCAAGCAGTAATCAAGAACTTTTAAAGGATATCATATATGCAAGAGGTCATCCTAAAGAGCAAAACATTGGTGATGTCTCCCAAGGAGTTAAAACAAGGCGGTACTTTATTGATAATTTTGCCCTTTTATCTCATATTGAACCAAAAAATATTGATGATGCACTGTGTGATAATTTCTGGATTATTGCTATGGAAGAAGAGTTAAATCAATTTGAGAGAAATAATATTTGGACTCTTGTTCCTAGACCTCATAATCATTCTGTTATTGGTACAAAGTGGGTTTTTATAAATAAGTTAAATGAACTAGGAGAAGTTGTTAGAAATAAAGCTAGACTTGTTGCTCAAGGCTTTAATCAAGAAGAAGGCATTGACTATGATGAGACTTTTGCTCCAGTGGCCAGATTAGAGTCTATAAGAATGCTTTTGGCTTTTGCTTGTTTTAAAGGTTTTAAACTATTTCAAATGGATGTCAAAAGTGCTTTTCTAAATAGTGTTATTGAAGAAGAAGTTTATGTAGAACAACCTCCTGGTTTTATTGATGAAAAATTTCCAAATCATGTTTACAAATTAACCAAAGCTTTATATGGATTGAAACAAGCCCCAAGAGCTTGGTATGAAAGATTGAGTGGTTTTCTTCTTTCAAAAGGCTTTACAAAAGGAAAAGTTGACACAACTCTTTTCATAAAAACATCGTCTAAAAATGATATCTTACTTGTGCAAATTTATGTTGATGATATTATATTTGGTGCTACTAATACATCTCTTTGTGAAGATTTTGCCGAATCTATGCAAAATGAATTTGAGATGAGTATGATGGGAGAATTAAATTTCTTCCTTGGGCTACAAATTAAACAAGTCAAGGATGGAGTCTTCATCAATCAAGCAAAGTATACCAAGGAGCTACTAAAAAGATTTGGAATGGATCAAGCAAAAGGAATAGAGTACCCCCAATGAGTTCATCAACTAAACTTGACAAAGATGAGAAAGGTAAAAACATTGATGAAAACTCTGTATAGAGGTATGATTGGAAGTTTACTCTATCTCATTGCTAGTAGACCAGATATTATGTTTGTTGTATGCTTGTGTGCTAGATTCCAATCATGTCCTAAAGAATCTCATCTAATTTATGTCAAACGTATTTTTTTCGAGTATTTGATTGATACACATGACTATGGTCTTTGGTTTTCAAAAAACTTCATCTTTTGAACTTATTGGATACTCGATGCTTTGATTATCTTTGGGATGCAAAATTTAACGTAAAAAGTACAAGTGGTCATTGTCAATTTCTTGGTAGTTGTCTTGTATCTTGGTTTAGTAAAAAGCAAGCCTGTGTGTCTTTATCCACTGCAGAAGCTGAATACATAGCTGCAGGTAGTTGTTGTGCACAATTGTTATGGATACAATACACCTTACTTGATTATGGTCTTAAATTTGATTGTGTACCTATATTGTGTGATAATACTAGTGCTATCAATCTAAGCATAAATCCCATTCAACATTCTAGGACTAAGCATATAGAAATAAAACATCATTTCATTCGTGATCATGTTGCTAAAAAGGATATATGTTTAGAATATATAAATACAAATGATCAAATTGCTTATATATTCACAAAGCCTTTGACTGAGGAAAGGTTTAGTTATTTAAGAAGGCTTTTAGGAATTTCAAAATTCCATTACTAATATGTTTGTTTAAGTGTGACAAAAGCAGGAGAAATTTGGATGCATTGAGTGAAAATGGAAATCCAAACTTTGACAGAATTTTCTGGACAGAAAAGTTCGAACGCTTGACAGAAAGTTCGGACGTCCGAACTTTCTGAAACTGGAGAAACAGAGAAGTTCGGACGCATTTTCGGATGAATACCAAAAAGTTTGGTTGTCCGAACTTTGCGGTTACAGCGGTTTTTAAGAAACCGACTAGCCATTATTCACACATTTTAACATCCGAACTCTCTCCTTTTTCGAAATTTCTCTCTACCCACAAGCGTCCAAACATAAATACCTCTGTGATTTCACCATTTTCACATCAAAACACTTAGATTTTTGAATTCCTAACCCTAGATACCTCTCAAAACTCACTGCTTCTCTGTTAAAATATCAAAATGGCGAGAACAAAAGGAGCCAATATTGTAAAAGGAAAAGGGAAGGCAAAGGCCAGTGAAGGAGGACAAACTCATCATGAACCACGAAGAATTAGGGTTCCTCAATCATCCTCTGGTGTGGATAAGTTCGTTTCAATTAAGGCTACATCAGAATTTGAAGATTGGAACAAGAATTCAAGGAAAATCATTCCTGGAAACAAAGTTGATTTTGAGAAGCTCACCAATATGGGTAATGTCCTATCTTTATTTGGTGATATTGGCTGGAGCAATCTATTGACCGTTGATGAAGAATATTATCCTTCTCTTGTGTATGAATTCTATGCAAATCTGGAAGAAGAAAGAATAGAATATGAAGGAGAAAATGTTAATCAGTGGTATTCATCTAGAGTATCTCAAATAGATTTTGAATTTAATGATGCATTGTTGAATAGAATCTGTGATGTAAGTGATGTTGGTGCTAAATATTATTCCTTGGGGCAACATTGCTATGAACGAGAACTGTTTACAAATGCTAGATTTGAAGAAGCTTTCACAAATGGTAGAAAGTTTAGGACCATTAAGGAAAGGGAAGTTAAGGTTTTAGATGCAAGTGCAAGAGTTATGCATCATATGATTACAACCATGATAATCCCTAATTTTGGACACAAAACATTTGTGGGAAATATTCATATGGTGATTATGCTAGCTTTGCATGAGCATAGAAGATTGAACTTTGGATATATGGCATTGAAGCACATGTTTGGAGCTAGAAAGACTAAAAACAAGGCTCTACCATATGGAAGACTTTTGACTAGAATCTTCAAGCATTTTCATGTTAGAATTCCCTGCCAGAGGGCGAATTTTAAAAGAGGCCAAATTTATACAAATGATTCTCTCAAGAGAATGCAACTGATCTTGGATGATGAGGGAATATGGAGAACTAAAAGAGAAACCCCTCCAAAGAGAATTGAAGCAGAAGAAAGTGAAGAAAATGAAGAAGAAGAAGAAGATGAGGCAGAAACATGGGCAAGAGAAATGAATAGTAAAAGAAGGCATGAGTCAACAAGTGAGGGGGAGCAACTTCCCTCCAAAAGAAGACTCTTTGAAAAAGAGCCTACTTCTCAATCACATCCAGTTGATGGGGAAGGTATTGGTGCTGAAGAGGTCTCAAGAGAGAATAATATTCAAGCAGCACTGAACAACCACATGAAAGAAATGGAGAAAAGGTATAAATTTTTTTGTAACATTTGCTCCTATGTACTTGGAAAACTGGACAGTTTGGAAAATAGAGTCAAGCACATTGAGGAAATATTGACAAAAAATCCTCAAAGTGGTGAAGGACCTTCTAGAACACAAGAAGATAAGGATGATCAGCATGATAAAGATAGCAAGAAGAGTGAAGAAGGCAGTGACAGTGATGAAGAAAATGATGATGATAAAAGGAATGGCAATGAGCAGGTCATGGAATCTCAAGAGGGAAGTCAAATTGCGAGAGCTGAAATAGTGACTCCATCTAATCCAGTATTTGGCCATGGAAGAATCAAGCATGTTGCTGTCAAAAAGAAGCCAGGAAAGGACTCTGCATCAAAATCAGCATCACAAGACTAAGCTTTCTTTTCTTCTATTCTATTTATTTATTTTAAGTTGCTTATCTGTACTGAATTTTTATCTGCTATGTATTCTGAACTTGTTAAGTACTTTGCTGCATTTCATGTAATAGTTTTTTTTCTTTTCATGAAGCTCAATGATGAAACCTTAGAGTTGAGAGCTTCCTTTGGTAATTGTCAGTCTCATTTTCATTTACCCCATCTTTGATTGATGACAAAAGGGGAAGAAGAATGATGGAAATGATGGCTGCAATGAATGATGGGCATGATGTGTGTTATGCATAATGGCTGTTTTATGCTAAATTTTAAATATGCTGAAATGTGTGTGATAATATGAGTATGTGATATACTAAATGGCATATTTAACTGTATTTGTGTATTTAAACTTTAAACTGGAAGATTTATAATTTGTGAAGATAGAATTTTAAAGTTTGGACTAGAAGTTCGGATGCATACAAACTGTTTTTGCCAAAACTGATTTATCTGTTGTTCAAATTGATTCAAATCTGTTTTAATCTCTTTTTATCATATTTGAACAACCTTTGGAAAACTTATTTTCAAAAATCAAAGTCTTCATCTCACATATTTTCCAGTTTGGACTTGAAACTTAAAAATTCGAATGCATGTTCTGAAATTCGGATGCATCCATATTTTGTTGCCAAAATGTGCTCTTTTGTTGTTCAAATTGATTCAAACATGTTTCAATCTCTTCTACTATGTTTGAACAATCTTAGGAAAGCTTATTTTCAAAAATTGAAGCTTTCATTTCACTTATTTTATATTTTGGACTTGATATGTCAGATTTTGGATGCTTAGTATTTCAAGTCCAAAGTTGTTGAAAAATGAGCACAATCTAAGGGGGAACATTGTTAAACATTTACAACCTTTAAAACCTCTCTTAGAATCTTTTCTAAATACTTAAATGCAATATCTTCTATATGTAGTTGGAAGGAAGGAGGTTAAATGGAGGTTGGTTGGGTCATAGGCTCATATTGAGCCTTTTGCATGTCAATATGATAAATTGACTATTATCCATCATTGACATAAATGCTTCTTTGTACTACATTGTTTAAATCCATCACATTTTGCATCAAAGTTTGTCATCATCAAAAAGGGGGAGATTGTTAGCCCTAAGGGCAAATCATGTAATTATGATTAGTTTTGAATAATGACAAATATTGATGAGGACTAATGTGTTTGTATGATTGAGTGATAGGAATGATGAATTGAGAAGCATGAAGTCTTATTGCCTTGAAGCTAAAATGCAAGAACAACTCAATATCCCAAATGTGAATGAAGATTTGAAGAGTATGTTCAAAATGATTGAAGGCATTGAAGACTTAGAGTGTAGAATTATTAAAATAGGTACATTCTTATGTAAACTCTACACTTGTATGTCTTGGTTTCATTTGAATGCATGAGAGAGCACAAAACTTATTTTGAAATGGTTTTTAATAAACTTTATGATAACAAGTATGTTTTTGAAATCTCAAATGAACTTGAAAAGATCTTGTATGATCAAAGTGTTTTTGTAACGGTTTTTGTGTTTAAAAGTGCCAAAATGATGTGTCCATTCTTGCAAATGGGTTTTAATGATAACAATGATTTTCAGATGATTTGATTGAATTTGAAAAGTTTGGATGCAAGTTTGGACGTCCAAACTCTGGAAATGGTTACTGTGTTTCCAGAGAAGTTCGGACGCATGTTCGGACGCATGGAGTAAAGTTCGGACGTCCAAACTTTCTCTAATAGCATGATCACTATTTTTCCAGAGAAGTTCGGACACAAGTTCGGATGAATGAGGAAAAGTTCGGACGTCCAAACTTTTCCGAACTGACTTAGCATGATGAAAATTGGACGCAAGTTCGGACGCATAACAGAAAGTTTGGACGTCCGAACTTCACTGTTACTAACCGTTACTAGCCGTTTTATAGTTGTTGCATTTGATTTTTCACATCTATAAAAGCTATAAACTTCAGAAGTTGTGTATCTCTTCGAATTTTTATGAACTCCAAGCATTCCAAAAGCTTTTAGCAAACTTCAAAGCTCTCTTATCTTGTGCATTCAATTGATTATTCAAAAGGCATCAAAGTGTGAAAGTACAACTTTGTGTAAACATCTACCAACAAGTGGTAACATCTACACACTCTTCTTTATCTATCAATTTGTGTTGTTCTATTAGCTCTAGCAAGGTTATCTTGATAACATAAAATCCTTTAGATAAGGGTGATCCTTGAAGTTGTGATTCAAGGTTGTTAGAGATATAAAACCATTGAGTTTGGTGAGCCTTGCATTGTAAAAGTTACTAGTAGAGGTTGTGAGTGTAAAACCATAGTGTGGTGAGACTCTCTTGTAATCTGTAAACCTGAGCTAATAGTAGAGTGTTTGAAATCCTTAAGTGTAAGCTTAAGGTAGTGGACGTAGATATTGAGGATCGAACCACTATAAATTGCTTGAGTTCTTTGCTATTGCCTTCTTCATCGCTTTACTTTAAACTGTCTCTATTTTGCCTATATAATTTGTTCTTGGTTTAAAAGCATAAAAGGTTTAATTTTGCGATAATTAGCCAAATACCTAATTCACCCCCCTCTTAGGTATTTCAAAGACCATAATCAAGTAAGGTATGCTGCATCCATAATAATTGAGTATAACAACTACCGGCAGCTATGTATTCAGCTTCAACAGTGGACAATGACACACAAGCTTGCTTTTTACTGTACCAAGACACAAGACAACTACCAAGAAATTGACAATGACCACTTGTACTTTTACGTTCAACTTTGCACCCAGCATAGTCAGCATCTGAATATCTAATAAGTTCAAAAGATGAAGATTTTGAAAACCAAAGACCATAGTCATACGTATCAATCAAATAACGAAAAATACGTTTGACAGAAATT
Source organism: Rauvolfia tetraphylla (assembly GCA_030512225.1). Taxonomy (NCBI): domain Eukaryota; kingdom Viridiplantae; phylum Streptophyta; class Magnoliopsida; order Gentianales; family Apocynaceae; genus Rauvolfia; species Rauvolfia tetraphylla. The sequence continues at coordinate 4,397,393 of JAJQKT010000024.1, read as the reverse complement.
AGATGAAATTCTTTAGGACAAGACTAAAATCTAGCACATAACCACACAGCAAACATAATATCTGGTCTAGTTGCTGTGATATAGATAAGCTTCCAATCATACCTCTATAGGATTTCTCATCAACATTTTTACCTTTTTTATCTTTGTCAAGTTTAGTTGATGAACTCATTGGAGTGCCTATTCCTTTTGCTTGATCCATTCCAAATCCTTTTAAAAGCTCTTTTGTATACTTTGCTTGATTGATGAAGACTCCATCCTTGGTTTGCTTAATTTGCAGCCCAAGAAAGAAATTCAATTCTCCCATCATGCTCATTTGCTTAATTTGCAGCCCAAGAAAGAAATTCAATTCTCCCATCATGCTCATTTCAAACTCATTTTGCATAGATTTAGCAAATTCTTCACAAAGAAATGTGTTAGTAGCACCAAAGATAATATCATCAACATAAATTTGCACAAGTAAAATATCATTATTAGTAGATGTTTTTATATAAAGAGTTGTGTCTACTTTTCCTTTTGCAAATCCTTTTGAAAGAAGAAATCCACTTAATCTTTCATGACAAGCTCTTGGGGCTTGTTTCAACCCGTATAGGGACAAGAGTCCAAACTTTATTTCTTTCATACTGATTTAACTCCTCTTGCATTACAACAATTCAAAAATCATCACTCAATGCATCATCAATATTTTTAGGTTCAATATGAGATAAAAGGGCAAAATTATTGATAAAGTACAGCCTTGTTTTAACTCCTTGGGAGACATCACCAATGATTTGCTCCTTAGGATGGCCTCTTGCATATGTTAGATCCTTTGGAAACTCTTGACCATTTCTTAGTTGACCATCTTGTTCTTGTTCCATTAATTCTTCTTCCTTGGCATGTTCTTCCAATGTGGGTACTTGATGATGAGTTTGATTTTCAATCATTGAGGGACCTGCATCATCTTCATTTCTTCTTTGAAGGTAAATGTTAGATTCATCAAAAGTTACATGTATGGTTTCTTCAACACATAATATTCTTTTGTTATATACTCTATATGCCTTTTTATTTGATGAATACCCAAGAAATACTCCTTCATCTGATTTTCTATCAAATTTTCCCAGATTATCACTAGTATTTAAAATAAAACATTTACAACCAAACACTTTAAAATAAATAATTGAAGGAGTTTTATCAAATAGAAGTTAAAAAGGTGTTTTTCTTATAAAAGGTCTTAATAAAACTCTATTAATTACATAGCAAGCAGTATTTACAGCTTCAGCCCAAAAATATTTTGGCAAGGAATTTTCACAAAGCATTGATCTAGCCATCTCTTGTAAAGTTCTATTTTTTCTTTCAACAACACCATTTTGTTGAGGTGTTTTTGCAGCTGAGAAATTGTGTAATACCATTTTCATCACAAAATTTTGTAAAATCTTGATTTCAAAATTCTCTTCCATTGTCACTTCTAATAGAAATCAGTTTATATTCAAGAGATGTTTGAACCTTTTTAAAAAGTTTTGCAAATTCATGAAATGTTTCATCCTTTTGAGCTAAGAAGATCACCCAAGTAAATCTTTAAAAATCATCTACAATCACATAAGCATATCTTTTACCACCAAGACTAGTGGTCCTCATTGGTCCAAATAAATTCATATGAACTAGTTCAAGAGGTTTTGAAGTGGAGACCATTTTCTTTGGTTTAAAAGATGTTTTTCATTGTTTTCCATATTGACAAGCATCACAAAGGTGAGTTTTATCAAAATGCATTTTGGGTAATCCTCTAACTAGCTCTTATGTAGAAAGTTTATTCAATAAATCCATGCTTACATGTCCTAATCTTCTTTGCCCCAAAACTCCATCATTATCATGAATAGCAAGACATTTTATATCATTAGTGATAAGTTCATCAAGATATAACACATATACATTACCAACTTTTTTAGCAACAAAAATAGTTTTGCTACTTTCACTATAAAAAATAGTACAAGTATCATACTTAAATTCTACTTTACATCCATTGTCACATAATTGACTAATGCTAAGTAGATTATACTTCAAACCATCAATAAGTAATACTTGCTTAATAAGAGGGAAGGAACCTTTACCAATGTTACCTATTCCAAGTATTTTTCCTTTCTTTTTATCACAAAAAGTGACAAAGCCTTCACTTGTTACTTGAAGCTCACTAACAAGTGAGGCATTTCCAGTCATATGTCTCGAACACCCACTGTCAAGAAACTATTTTGTGGCACTTGATCTAGAAGCAAATTGAACCTACACCAAATTGGAAACAGTGATTTTTATTACCCATATTTTCTTGGGTCCAAGGGGGTCAGTGAAAGTTCCTTTGACTTTCCAAACAGTCTTAATACCATTTTCTATCTTTCTTTTTACAAAACATTTAAAAACCTTGTGTCCAAGCTTGCCACAATATGTGCAACAAATATGAGGCTTAAAATTAAAATTTTCTTTAGCAAAAGTGTTTTTATATTTTGAAACATAGCTATCATGATTATAATCAAGACCATGTTTTGCAAATGAAGATCTTTGATAGCCAAGTAATTTATTTAAATTTTTTCTTCCATTTGTAAATTTTTCAATGCATGAAGTAAGATCATTAACTTTTCTTTTTAAAATCTCATGATCACTAAGCATTTTCTCAAGAGAAATAACTTTTATGCAAAGCTCTTTATTTTCAGAAGATATTTTTTGTATAATTGCATTTAAAACTTCTTTTTCATTTTAAGACAATTTATAGTCTCAAGAAGTTTATCATTTTCAACACATAATTTTGAATTCTCATTTCATAAATCATTGATTTCACATTTCATTTCTTTATTTTTTTTTTTGAAGCCTTTTTCAATTCTTCATACATCTCTATAAGTAATTCACTAGGATCAACATCATCATCATAAAGATTAGAAATGGAGGGAGAAGATTGTACCTCATCATCAATTGCCATAAAGCATATGTTGGCATTTCCTTCACTGTCACCTTCACTTTCTTGTTGATCCCAAGTTCTAGCCAGTCCTTTTCCTTTCTTGGCAGATTTCTTTTTGTTCTTGCTGTCTCTTTCCCTTTCCAAAACTCTGGGACAATCTGCAACAAGATGTTATGTACTCTTGCATTCAAAACATTGAGGTTTGAAGGAGGAAGTATGTCCACTCTTCTTGGTTGGCTTTCTTCCCTTTTTGAGAAACTCCTTTTTGTAGAATTTCTTGAACTTCCTAATTGCCATGGCAATTTCCTCTTCTCCACTGTTACCATCTTCTTCTTCACTTGAAGATTCTTCTTGTTCACTCAAGTGATTTGAAGTCTTGAGTACAACTCCTTTTCTTCCGTTTTCTTCATCTTCTTTGTCATTTAATCTTTTCATCTTCATTTCATGTGTGAACAGAGATCCAATAAGCTCTTCAAGCAGAAGAGTTTTTAAGTCCTTGGACTCCTCAATAGCAAGTGTCTTTGGCTGCCAAGATTTTGGTAGAGCACCCAAAATCTTCCTTTTTTGTTCTCCAATAGTATAGCTCTTTCCATAAGCTTTTAATCCATTGAAAATGTTAGTAAACCTTGTAAACATATCACTAACATTCTCACCTTGTTTCATGGTAAAAAGTTCATAGTCTCTAATAAGCATGGCAAGTTTAGATTCTTTAACTTGGTTTGTACCCTCATGAGTTATTTGGAGTAATCTCCACATACCATGAACAGTGTCACAACCACTAACTCTATTATATTCACTTACATCTAAAGCACAACTTAATATGTTCATGGCCTGATAATTTAATGTCATTTTCTTTGAGTCATGTTCATCAAATTTGTCCGTAGACTTTGGTTCTGAGGTTACTCCATCAGCTCTCATTTTCATAGGAATATAAGGACCTTTTTCAACAATATTCCACAAATCAAAATTGATAGAACAAATATATATCTTAACTCTAGATTTCCAAAAGGTATAGTTTGTTCCATCAAACAAAGGTGGTCTATTTGTGGAAGACCCTTCTAGGTAAGTTAAGTTTGAAATATTAGCCATAAGATCTTTGACTTCTAGGTTGTAAAACCACACAAGAAGTCCTTGCTCTGATACCAATTGAATACCTAAGAGGGGGGTGAATTAGGTATTTGGCTAATTTTTGCAAATACAGTCCATTTATAATTCTAAGCAAAGAAACAGATTGTATGTGCTTGATTCAATAAAAGAGTAAGACAAATAATAGCCAAGTAGTAGAACAATATAAGAACAAAGAACACAAGCAATTTATAGTGGTTCGATCTCTTCAAGATCTACGTCCACTACCTTAAGCCTACACTTAAGGATTTCAAACAATCTACTATATGCTCAAGTTCACAAATTACATAAGAGGCTCACCATACAATGGTTTTACACTCAAAACCTCTTTTAGTAATTATACAAACAAGGCTCACCCTTCCACAAGGGTTTCATATCTAAAGACAACCTAAAGACCAATCTAATCCAAGGCTCACCCACACATGGGTTTTACACCACAACCTTGATTAATCTAGTCTATGGCTTACCCTTATCAAAAGGGTTTTACGTCTCAAGATAACCTTGCAATGAGGTAGTAGAAAACACAATTTGATAAAGAGAGAAGAGTGTGTAGATGTTACCACTTGTTGGTAGATGTTTACACAATGTTACACCTTCACACTTTGATGTCTTTGGAATGATCAATTGAATGCACAAGATGAAAGAGAGCTTTAAAGTTTGCTAAAAGCTTTTGGAATGCTTAGAGTTCATAAAGATTCAAAACTTACAAAAAATCTGACATTTATAACTTTTATAGATGTGAAAATTCAAATGCAACAGTTATAGAATGGCTAGTAACTGCTAGTTTCAGAGAAGTTCGGACGTCCGAACTTTCTGCTATGCGTCCGAACTTACGTCCGAACTTTACTATGCCAAGCTGTTCGGAAAAGTTCGGACGTCCGAACTTTTCCTCTTGCACCATAACTTGCTTCCGAAATTCTCTGGAAGCACAGTAACAATTTCCAAAGTTTGGACGACCAAACTTGCATCCAAACTTATCAAATTTTGTCAAATCTTTTGACAATCATTGTTAATAACATTGAAAATATTTTGCATGAATGGGCACATCATTTAAGCACATTTAAACACAAAAAATGTTACCAAAACATTTTGATCATACAAAATCTTCTTAAGATCATTTAAGATTTCAAAAACATACTTGTTATCACAAAATTTATTTAAAATCATTTCAAAAACAAGTTTTGTGCTCTCTCATGCATTCAATTGAATACAAGACATACAAATGTAGAGTTTACAGAAAAATATACCTATTTAGCATAATATCTCTACATTCTAAATCTTCAATGCCTTCAATCATTTTGAACATACTCTTCAATCTTCAATCACCTTTGGCATAGTAGAGTTGTTCTTGCATTGTGACTCCAAGGCAATAAAACTTCATGCTTCTCAATCCATCAATCCTATCACTCAACATACAAACACATTAGTCCTCATCAATATTTGTCATTATTCAAAACTAATATGATTTGCCCTTTAGGGCTAACAACTTATCTTTGAGGCTAGAATGTTTTTCAACTTGTTTGAATTGATTTGAATATGTTTTGACAAAGTTTGAGAAATTCAGCTACAAGTTCGGATGCAAGTTCGGTCGTCCGAATATTCCTTGCACTATGAACAGTAACTATTGTTCAGTGAACAGTGAACAGTAAACCATGAACAATATCAACTATTTTTCTAGAGAAATTCAGATGCAAGTTCGGACGCGAATGGTCAAGTTCGTTCGTCCAAATATGAATAGTACATTGTTCATCGTGAACAGTTTTTTAAGAAAAAATTAGGACGCAAGTGTGGATGCGGAGGATTAAGTTCGGACATTCGAACTCCTCAGGAACTAGCCGTTTTATGACCTTTTGGACTAATTTTTAAAATCTATAAAAGTCATAAACTCCAGATTTTTGAAAGAAAGTTTGAACTTTAGAAATCCTTCAAGCTCTAACTTGTTTTACATCAAAATTATTTGAAAAGATCTCAAATTGTCTTGTGCTCAAAGGTTAAAATTCAAGATTCCAAAGGCAAGAAGTGAAGTGGTGCTAGCTATTGTATTCATCCACCAAGAAGTGTTGATAACATTCAAACTCTATCTTTACATTATTGTTGTGATTGATACATGTAAGACCTAAGAGGGGGAGTGAATTAGGTCTTTGACTAATTATCGAAATCTTTTTCTTATTTGAAAACCCTTTGCCTTAATAAAAGCTCTTCTTTAAATTCACAAACTTCAAGTTATATGTGATTTGATGATTAATACAAGATTATCAAACTATAAGACCACAACCAATTAATGAACAACTAAACATAAATAATAATCACAAGTATGTAAACAAGTAAAGCAATAAGAAAATGAACACACGATTTATAGTGGTTCGATCTCTCCAAGATCTACATCCACTACCTTGAGTCCACACTCAAGGATTTCAACCAATCCACTATATGCTCAAATTCAACAATTACATAAGAGGCTTACCACACAATGGTTTTACAATCACAACCTCTTTTAGTAATTATACAAACAAGGTTCACCATTCCACAAGGGCTTTATATCTAAAGACAACCTAAAGACCAATCTAATCAAAGGCTAACCCACAAATGGGTTTTACATCACAACCTTGATTAATCTAGTCTATGGCTCACCCTAACACAAAAGGGTTTTATGTCACAAGATAACCTTGCAATGAGCTAATATAAAAACAGAATTAAAATGAAGAATAGAGTTTGGATATTACCAACACTTCTTGGTGGATAATTACAATTGCTAGCACCACTTCACCTTTGCCTTTGGAATCTTGAATGTACGCCTTTGAGCACAAGGCAATTTGAGAGCTTTTCAATTTAATTTGATGTAAAACAAGTTAGAGCATGTAAGATTTGTTAAGTTCAAAGTTTTACTAAAAAATCTGGAGTTTATTTCTTTTATATAATTCAAAAATGAGTTCAAACGGCCATAAAACGGCTAGTAACAGTAAAGTTCGGACGTCCAAACTTTCTCCTCTGCGTCTGAACTTACGTACAAACTTTTCTGGGAAATTTACTATTCATATGAACCGTTGCAGTGTTCATGTAAACAGTGTTACTGTTCACAATTTGGTTCAAAAGTTCGGACGACCAAAACTTGGCATTGTGCGTCCGAGCATCCGAATTTCTCTGGAAAAATAGTCGGCACTGTTCATGCGAACAGTAGTCACTGTTTATGTACTATTCACAAAAGTTCGGACGTCCAAACTTGGTCTCATGTGTCCGAACGTGCGTCCGAAATTCTTTGGAAAAATAGTGGCACTGTTCATTGAACAGTGTTACTGTTCACAATACAGAATTTGCTCTTCACAGCGTAGGGAAAGTTCGGACGTCCGAACTTTGCCCTATGCATCCGAACTTTGCATCTGAACTTTTGAAACTTTGTCGAAACATATCCGAATTATTTCAAACAAGTTGGAAAACATTCTAGCCTTAAAGATAAGTTATTAAAGACATTTTAAGTGCAAAAATCATTTATGAAAACTTGATAATTTTGGTAAGTTCAAAAATATTGAAACCATTTAAATCAAGTTTTGTGCACTCAATTGCAACTCATAGATTCCAAGGCTTAAGAGTGTAGGGTTTACAATGTTTACCTATTAAGCTCATGTAACCTACACTTCATGTCTTCAAAGCCTTCATTCATCTTGAACAAACCCTTCAACCTTTAATCACTTTGACATATTTGAGTTGTTCTTGCATTGCTAGCTCCAAGGCAATGAGACTTGCTTCCTTCTCAATCCAAAAATCTTATCACACATCATACAAGAATTTTAGTCCTTATCAATGTTTGTCATTATTCAAAACTAATATGATTTGTCCTTTAGGGCTAACAATACAGGTTGTCAAGACACTTAAAACCCTTGTGGAGGGTGAGCCATTGACTAGATTAATTAAGGTTTTTGAGTAAAACCCATTGGTGAGGGTGAGCCTTGGATTAGATTGGTCTAGGTTGTCTAGTGACATAAATCTCTTTGTGATAAGGGTGAACCTTGTTTATTAGATTGAATAGAGGTTGTTGTGGTAAAACCCGTTGAAGGGTGAGCCTCTTGTGTAATTGCTTGGATTGAGCATTTAGTGAATTGGTTGAAATCCTTGAGTGTGGACTCAAGGTAGTAGATGTAGATCTTAGAAAGATCGAACCACTATAAATCGTGTGTTCATTTATTTATAGCTTTACTTGTTTACATACTTGTGTTATTATTATTTTTTCTTAGTTGTTGATTGATTGGTTGTGGTTTTATTGTTTGATCATCTTGTCTTAACCATTAAATCACATATAAACTTAGAGTTTGTGAATTTGAAGAAGAGCTTTTATTACGGCAAAGGATTTGCAAAACGGAAAAAGATTTTGATAATTAGCCAAAGACCTAAAGTGTGCTAAAGAACTCCTCAAGATCAAACTTCTATATCATGAGTTCTTTGAATAACTTATTTCTGGCAAAACTTTGGCTCTCAATGATGTTTTATACGTTCTTCTCTCTTCAAGATCTACATCCACTACCTTGAGTCCACACTCAAGGATTTCAACCAATTCACTATATGCTCAATTTAGGCAGTTACACAAGAGGCTCACCCTTCAATGGGTTTTACCACAACAACCTCTATTCAATCTAATAAACAAGGTTCACCCTTATCACAAAGAGATTTATGTCACTAGACAACCTAGACCAATCTAATCCAAGGCTCACCCTCACCAATGGGTTTTACTCAACAACCTTGATTACTCAACAACTTTCATCTAAATTTTCTAAACTTTGTCAAAACATATTCAAATCAATTCAAACAAGTTAGAAAATATTCTAGCCTAAAAGATAAGTTATTAAAGACCTTTTAAGTGCAAAAACCATTGATATAAACTTGATAATTCAGGTAAGTTCAAAACCATTGAAACCATTTAAATCAAGTTGTGTGCTCTCAATTAAAACTCATAGATTCCAAGACTTAAGAGTGTAGGGTTTATAAAGTTACCTATTAAGCACATGTAACCTATAATTCATGTCTTCAAAGCCTTCAATCATCTTGAACAAACTCTTCAATCTTTAATCACTTTGACATAATTCAGTTGTTCTTGCATTGTTAGCTCCAAGGCAATGAGAGCTCTTTGCTTCGTAATAAAAAAATAATATCACACAAATAGCATATCAATTAGTCCATATCAATGTTTGTCATTAATCAAAACTATATGATTTACCCTTAGGGCAAACAATAACTTTTCTAGATACAACAAAGTTTGTCTTCTAAAGTCTGAAGATGAAACTAAGGAAATGTTCTTAAAATTTATAGATAATGTTGGAAATCAACTACATAATAAAAAGACTTAGGTATGACAGTGGTGGGGAATATGTACAAACTCTCTGAAGTATTTTTGTGAAGAAAATTGTATTTCTCATGAGACTACTGCACCTTGCACTCATCAAAAAAATGGCATAGCTAAAAGGAAAAAGGGCATCTATATGTAGTATTTTTTCGGACTATGTATAGTAAAAAATCATTATTTACTATTCAACCTTTATATTTATGAAGTTTCTCTCAAGCATTCAAAACACCGAAACTCAGATCTATAAAAAAAACCACTTCTTTTTGTGTGACCAAATGTTAGGTTTTCAAACTATATCTATTTTTATGTATTTTTATATATAAACATACTAAAAACTGGCCTTTAAACGACAAATTTTTGGTTAAAATTACTACTGTTGTGCAATTGCACTAGGTTCTAGCGCAACTTGCCAGGTTCTAGCGTAACTTGTTGTTTATTCTTTTCTCCTGGTATATTTACATTTAAAAATAAATATATTTAATAATTATATTTATTAATTAGCTAAGTCATACTTTTCCATGCAATATAATTTCGAAGATAAACAGTATGGTCTATGAGAATTAGTTTAATGTTTGTTTGCTTAATAATGTCAAATATTATTTATAATACTAGATGAACATGTAAATGGCTTTGTGGTGCGATGTTTACTGAACTAAATGGATATGTAGTTAAGAATTTATTAATAATTTTTTTCTCGCATTTAATTTATGTGTTCAACTTTATTTTGTAGATATGCATTAGAGTTTACAGCACTTTGTTTAATGCATTTTTGTACAATTACACTTTTTAATTAGTCACGTCGTAATTTTACATGCACTTAATTTCTTAGATAAACATGTAGTTTATGGCAATTATTTTAACGCTTGTATACATAATAATGTCAAACATTGTTTGTAATACTAAATGAATATGTAAATGTATCTGTTATTTGATGTTTAATACGCTAAATGAACATTTTATTAATGTATGTTTTCACCTTGTACTTAATTTATGTGTTCAATTTTATTTCGTAGATATACATTAGAGTTTTTGACAATTATTATAATTTTACACGTACTTTAATTTGTACTATTGCATTTTTAAAAGATATAGAACTTACGGCACTTGTTTGTATACAACAAATGGATGCATCACTTCATTTGAGACCGGTGGTTGACTATAGTGGTCTCTTGCTTGAACGGCACCCAATTACAGTTGCAGCAAGACACTATACGAGTGACATTCTGTTTCAGCACCGAGAGTATCAATGGCGATTTATTCACCGCCAATCATACTACCCATGCAATGGGTACCGAGTATGCACCCTCCATTTCCACCATATTCTATATATTCTTGGCTCCTAACGACATTTATTATACTAGTTGCACCATATTATTTCCTGTATCTCAGGCCGCATATACCAGGTGGCCCCACAGGACATGCAAACAAGGCATGTCCGTCTTAATTCTATGTGTCGCCTATCCCTATGACCCTGGTTCAATATCTGAAAGACTACGACAGTAGACTGATGCTCTTGTTGAAGATGTAGAGCATTTGGTTCAAAAGCTTGAATAGCTTGTAGAAGAGATACATATGGTTGAAGATATTGAGGAGCCCCTAAATGAGTCAGGACTTAAGGGTGAGCAGACAGTCCCGGATACAACACCAACGCATTCTACTAGTAGACCTCAATGAGGATTATTAAGGAATGTTGCATGAAGGATTAGCAAGCCTGGCATGTTTAGTATCGGAACTAGCAATTCATCTTGGAGGGAGAGATCACTAGGTCCTCTCCCTTAATGAGTTAGTGAGTTTGCTCGTCCCTGGGTACCCACCATATTCATAGAGGCAGCGACACGGGAAATACCTGCACATCGACGAGGGACATTCCATCTACTTCTAGCATTCGTCTGGGTCCTAATATTGGGAGACATCCGATGGTGGGTAGGTAGTGTTCTGAGGCTTTTGGTCCTAAGTGGAGTGGTTGAGGAGGCACACATGATGATTGGAGGACCCCGGGATCCGTCGTTGATCCATCATTTTTCAAGCAAGTAGCTAGCCACATATGGAATGGTGAGGTACGTCCATGAGTTATTCTTTATACTTCACTTTCGATTAATGTGTGGAATGTTATTTATTTTATGAATAATGTGCACTATCCTATAGGAGCGGCAGGTCCTTAATGTGCACCAGAGATCCTATTATCTAGATAGGTGGAGCGTGGCAGACTGCTGTCGAGGCTATAGTTACAGCTTTAGTTCTGGGCTACTTGCACGAGTGCATATTCACTCACCCGAACAACCCCCTGATATCGGAGTTCATTGAGTGGTGGAAGCTGGACATGAACACATTCCACATACCATTCAATCAGCATTCGTTGAGAGGTGGCAGCTTGACATGAACACATTTCACATACCATTTAGCAAGATGACCATCATCTTTCATGATGTGCCATAAATTCTCGAGATCCCTATGACAGGGATATTTTTCATCATGCCGTTGGAGAGAGGGTATCATTATTGATATTTGTAGCAGTCTACGTTTACCGTTGACATTTGTTCATAGTTAGCTAGACAATGGGGGCATGAAATTCAATATTCTTCACGAGGCTACCTCCGTATGATCATTGTTCCCAGAAGATTGTGTACATGCATATTTGATATACTTTTTTTCCTGCACCTTGTTCCTAGACAAGGGTAGGAATCAAGTACCGTGCCACTACTAGACGTTTCTAGCCGATTTACAAGCTATTAAGTAAAACACATGGGGAGCTGGATGCTTGGCATACTTATATCGTCAGTTCAGTTCGACTTGTAGAGCTAATTGTAAGCAGAAAGGAGTAGCCACCATGCTGTTAGAGGCATAAATTTATTTATACCTTCAAATTTTTGCTCCCTAGTAGTCTCGTGCCCAACGTGAAGCCCATCCTTATGCACTCTGATTCATGCACCGCAAAATTGTTTCGAAGAAATTTGATGACCTCCATAATGTGTGTTTGCACTTGGACAATATGTCCACCAAAGAGGTGTGTAAATATTATAGAATAATGTTAATATTAGATTTTTTAATATTTATCATAATGTTAGGTTTTTTAATATTTATCATTAGATTTTTTGTTATATTATATCGGCAAATTTGCTGGACTCCATATGGTCCGAGCCCCCTTGCTACATATTGGATCTCAGCTTTTCACTTTTGCCTGCACTTTTGCAATATTCTGGAGCTGTACATGCCAGATCGAGTCTTATAGTAGTTTGGCAAGGTGCAACGCATTCTGAAGAACCCTATCCTATTGCGTGAGGATTACATGTCTAGTAAAAAAAAAGAACTATGATGTGTGGTATGATAGTCCAAACAAGTACTGGGAGCAATCGGACTCCCATATACTTGGCGTGCTCTAGCTTGGATATGTTGCTATGCCTCCATTATCATGCGCCCTGAATTTCATGGACTGGCACTTGCCATGCACACATTCTAGGATCCAGAATCCAGACCTTTTCCCACAGGAAGTGTTTGTCCCAGGACTGCATCTATCATGGACACAGTGGTAAGTACTTCATCACTGTGTTTTTTTTTATTTTAGTCAACTTAAGGGAAATCATTTTTGTGTAATACTTGGTGAGTTGTATTCCAGAGATGGGATATGATAAATCGGCTCCAACCAGTTCTTGATGACCACTCAAAGACAACGTTGGAACAGAAGGATACATTTATCATGTAGATGCGTGAAATAGCACGTTAGAGAGACTGTTGTGTAGCAGTAGTCGGCAAGGAATTTGATGCATATAGCAGTGCTCATATTTTTCATAATTAAAGTTTTTGTTTATAAACACTACAATGATTCGTTTATTAAGCTTTGTAAGTTGACACGTTTTATAATCGTTATCGTGTGTACCACGAGATATAAAATATACTAATAATTACATCAATAGAATTTAAAAAATAAAAATTAAATTACACATGATTAGTTCCGCCAAAACCTAGTGAACCTCAACATTGAGTTTCGCCAAGTTACAGCGAGAATCGATGTCTACTTACGCGAGCCGGGATCGTGGGTCGAAGTAGACTAGCTCAGTGAAGTAGACAGTGAGTTTTACCAAAACTCAGGCGGAACTCGCTGCCCCCCCAACTACTAAAATCTAAAAAAATGTTAGCATAATTAGTTTTCACACTGTATATAGTTTGTGAGAACGGAAAAATCAACCCTTTATGTTTCTGAGTTCTGGTTTACCTAATAATATGTGGGGGAAGTTGTTTTGTCTGCATGCTACATTCTTAATAGAGTTCATCATGAAAAAGTTAAACAAAACTCCCTATGAATATATGGACATGGTTTGCACCTAACTTGAATTACTTAAGAGTGTGGGGATGCCTTGCTAATTTTAGCATACCTAGTCTTGAAAGAAAAAATATTGGACTTAAGACTTTCAATTGTATATTTATTGGTTATACTGAAAATATTAATGCATATAGATTCTTGTCACCATTTAAATATTCTATTTGTGAATTTAGTGAGCAGAAATTTTTTGAGCACGTTTTTCCTTTAAAGAACAAGTATTACTAGTTCTTCCACTTTTGTGCCTATTTCTTCTTCAATTTCTCTTGAACGTGGAAATGAACTTAGGACAAACAAAAGGCATAGAGTAGGAAATAAATTTGGGTAAGATTTTATTGTTATTTTCTTAACTGAAAATCCTTATCCAAATAGATTAAATGAAGATGTAGCTTCTATCTTTCATATTGAAAATGACCCAAAAAGATATAATGATATTATAACTTTAGGAGATGCAAATTTTTGGAAGGAAGTAATTATAAGTAAGCTTGATTCTATAATGACAAATCATACTTGGGATTTGGATGAGCGCTTAAGGTTGGCAAGCCTATCAAATGTAAATGGATTTTTGGAAGGAAAATGAACCTTGATGGAACTATAGAAAAGTTCAAAGCTAGACTGGTTACAGTAGGATTCACTCAAAAAAATGATACTACCTAAGAGCTGTTCCGCCCAAAATGGGAATGGGCTAGGGTTATGAACTTATAATCTGAAATACTCTCCTGTAATTAAAATAGCAACAATTAGAACTTTGGTTGCTCGTAGTTCTCAGTCTAGTCATACATCAAATAGATGTAAAAATGGCTTTTCTAAATGCTAATCTAAAAAAAGAAATTTATATAGAACACCTAAGAGTTTTATAGTTTCTGGTCAAGAGAGCAAAGTGTGTAAAATCAAAAAATCACTTTATGGTCTCAAGTAGGCTCCAAAACAATTGTATGAGAAGTTTGATCAAACTTTCATAAGTAATAGTTAGAACTCATTTGATCCTTGTATTTATTCTAAAATGTTTTATTCAAACTGTATAATTATTTGTCTATACATAGATGATATGCTCTTTTTTTGTACAAAGCGAGTACTGTAAATGAAACTAAGGCATTAATCCTCTCAATTTGATATGAAAGGCTTAGGAGAAGCTAATGTGATTCTTGGCATTAAAGTAAACAAAACTGAAAATGGCTTCTCACTGAGTCAATCTCATTGCATAGACAAAATGTTGAGAAAGTTTAATTATTTTGATGTCATACTATAACAACTTTGCATGATTCTAGCATATCTCTAGATAAAAATAAAGGGCCCAGTGTTTCACAAATTGAATACGCCAAAATCATAAGAAGTGTTATGTTTCTCATGAATTGTACTAGGCGTGACATACCTTATGTTGTTAGTAGATTAAGTCATTAACACTCATAACCCTTGTAATGACACCAAAACACACTTTATCATTTTCTGAGCTATCTACTAGTCGTTATACTCATAATACTCTCTACTTGTAATGTTTTTATTATAAAAATTTTATTTATAAATATTAAATAATTAAAGACAAGTTCTAAATTTTATAAGAAAAATCTTGAGAGGAATTAATTAGAATTAGAATATAAGTTTTCTATTTTAAGCTTTCTCAAAATGAATTGTTTACCCAAAATATTAAAAAATGCAGCCCAATCCAAATACATTATAAAAAATTTTATAAAAAAATATTAGAGGACATGTTGAACGAACTGCTTTCTATTTTGAATACGAAGTCAAATTTTGAGTGTGAATTTCTCTTACAAAAAAATATTTTTTTTAGATTCAAGTAAATTTTTTTCCAAAGAGAACCTCATCCAAATACAACCTTAAAATAGAACTCACCTAACTACCTAAGGACCAACTTGAACTATTAGGCAAAATTTAGGGATGAGAAATGTGATTTCTTCCCTGGACGAATAAGACGACACCATAAGTTGGTCTGCTAAACCAAAACGCCTCCATTCATCTTCTCTTTTTCCTTCTGCCCTGTCTCTCTCTATCAATTCTATACTTTAAACTGCCATAACTGAAAGCCAAGGCATTTTACCTCAAAATCCTCTAAATTGGGTTGTTAGAAATTTCATTCTCTTTTTTTTTAGTTTGTTCTGCAATAATTTTGTTGGTCTTGTACAATTCTTCATTTTTTTCCCCATATACTTTGTGCTCGCAAATCTTGGAGTTTTGAAGTGCAACGAAGAGGGATATATTCTTTATATTCAATTTGAAATCTTATTCAGAACTATGTCGTCAAGAAATAATTGGAATACAACCCCAAAACCGTGCAACCACCTTGCAGATTACAAGCTTAAATATGGGGTTAATTGCTACAGTATGATCCAAGAGTGTGTCAGAACCAACCCATATGGTGGAGCTATGATCTTTAAGTCCAAAACAGAGATGCCCAGATGCAGTTTTTGCTGCGGCCACAAAGGTAGACTCTACCTATGTTTGATCTGTTCATCAGTGTCTTGTTGTTTGGTGCCTGAATCAAACCATGCCCTTTTGCATAGCCAATCTTCCCGTGGACATGTGATTGCTGTTGACATGGAACGGGCTGAACTTTATTGCTGTCTTTGTAGTGACCAGGTGTATGATCCTGATTTTGACAAGATTGTCATGTGGAAGCACATGATGGGATTGCAAATGACTGAAAATGGGGAGTTGAGGATGAGCAAGAGGAAAAGATTGACTTTTGGGTTAGATTTGGACTTAAAGAATGCAAAAAGTTTGTTTTCTTTTAGGGATCAGAAGTCAAAATCATATCTACCTTTGGGTTTGAGGGGTTTGAATAATTTGGGAAATACCTGTTTTATGAATTCTGTGTTGCAAGCATTATTTCATGCCCCCCCATTGAGGAATTACTTCCTTAGTGATAGGCATAACCGTGAGATGTGCCAGAAAAGATCATCAGATGGGTTGTGCTTGTCTTGCGACATTGATGCTGTGTTCTCTGCTATTTTTTCTGGTGACCGAACACCATATAGTCCAGCTCAATTTCTTTACAGGTTTGTAGATTTTAGCTAGTTAATGGAAATTCTTCATCTGATAAGTTTGTAAATGCATTTCCGATTGCTTGGCCCAAAGTGCTTGATGCCATTGGTTTCCTTGCTTTGATTAAGAATCTGCTGCTTACAGTCTTTGATCTTCAAAGCTTCAATCAGTGCTTATATATCCTCTTGAACGGATCACTATGAAATGGGGCTGAAGAAATTTGATTTGATAAGATGGTTCCCTCTTTTTTGTACGTACTTCTGAAAATCTAGGAGGTGTTTTTGTATCTCTGTTTATGCTGTGGTGTATTGTGCTGGAACTAAAATAATCTGGTTGGCTGAATATATCGCATTGCTAATTTAAACTTGTTAGTTATTGTTTGGTTGCTTGCTTGCTCTCCAGTGTTTATCAGCACTAATGCTATTTTAGCTGACTGATTGATCCAAATGGTCTTTGTTTTCTACAGTTGGTGGCAGCATTCTGAAAATCTTGCTAGCTATGAGCAGCAGGACGCGCATGAGTTTTTCATTTCAATGTTGGATCGTATCCATGAGAAAGAGGGGAAAGCAAATCATGTTATCAGAGGTAACCGAAAAATTAGATTTGTTTTTCGGTTCTCTTAGGTTGTTGAAACTTCTGTATCTGGTTTTGGTTTGCATGCATGTTCAAGTCAATATAGGATGACTATGAATTTGCTGAAGTCTTAGTGACAATCTGAAGCTAGTGTAATTGTTTGGCATGCAAACTTTGGATTGGAGTAAATATTAACTTAATAATGATCTGATTGAAATTCCAAATATAAATAGATAACAACGCAAAGATCAAGGAATTTTGTCCCATGCTCTTTCTCCACTTCAGTGATGAGATTGCATTTATTTTGCTCAGGTAATGAAGATTGCCATTGTATAGCTCATAGATCTTTCTCTGGGCTATTGAGATCAGATGTAACCTGTACGTCTTGTGGATATATTTCCTCAACTTATGATCCCTGTATCGACATATGTCTTGATTTGGGTGCAAGGACATCCTATCCAGCAGATGTTGGTAAACCAAGCAAGTCAACTGAGTGCGCTGGCACTTCTACTCTCTTGGGCTGCTTAGACCTCTTTACAGAACCAGAGAAACTAGGTCCAGATCAGAAATTGTATTGCGATAACTGTAAAGAAAAACAGGACGCATTGAAGCAAATGTCCATCAAAAAGCTCCCTTTGGTGCTGTGTCTGCATATCAAAAGATTTGAGCATTCAGCAGTTAAAAGATTGTCCAGAAAAATTGACCGCCATTTGCAATTCCCTTTCTCCTTAGACATGAGACCGTACTTATCATCATCAGTTCTTAAAAAGAGATTTGGGAACAGAATCTTTTCTTTTGAGGGTGATGAATCAGATGCTACCACAGAATTTGAGGTTTTTGCTGTGGTCACTCATTCGGGAATGTTAGAATCTGGACATTATGTGACTTACTTATGCTTGAAAAACAGGTGGTTTAAATGTGATGATGCCTGGATTTCAGAAGTTGATGAAGAGGTAGTCAGAGCCTCACAGTGCTATCTAATATACTATGTGCAGAAAGCACTATGCCACAAAGGAAGCGAGGACGTGAGCTGCCAGCCAATGTCACCCCGAGCAGACTCATTTGTGCCTATAGCTGGTTGTTGCTAACTTGACTTTGAAGTTGTATTGCTAAGTCAATTTGGAATGTCTAATTCTTTTAAAATTATTGAGGCATTACGAGTTTTATGGTGGAAAGATGATTCTCTATGGGGGGCATTCTCCTGACTGAATATGCTGATGAAGGAAGGCTATACAAATGCAACAACAAACTATGGCCACTGAATTATGCTTGTTTCAAACTGAATAGTTGGCAATGCTTGGTAATGACAGATATGAACAAAAATATTCAAAGTTCTTGTTGCCTGGATGGTAGAAAGTGGGGAGAGACTTCTGTCGTTTCCCATTTTTTCCCTACTACTGCACTGGCTACCATGCTTCTTATGTACAGATGTTGATCCTTATTCAACAGATTAGTCTTTTGCATCTATCAGTAACTTCTTCTGGGTACATTAGGTTATCCTTTGCCATTAGGTTCTGCGTTGCTGATTTGGTTGGAGATGTAGTTTTCGTTTGCATTGTTTTCCTTTCTATTGCAGAAACAGTCACAAGGGTTTTTTATGCGAATTGTGCATCTGCTGCATATTTCAAATTTGCTATATGATATCACTGGACAGTGATTAGCTCTTATACGAATAAATTTTACTGGATGTTTAGCACTGCATGTACTTGAAATCTGTAATACTAATCCGTTTTATGACACAAGCTCTGAGAATTCAGTAGTAAATTGGCATTTGCAGACATCGTACGGTATATGGTGTATTTAGGCAGTAGAAATGGAAGATACAAAGAATCAAGCTGAGTTATCACTGGTAAATTGGCACTCGAAGACACCATATTGCGGTAGATGGTATATTTAGCAAACAGAAATAGAAGGGATCAAATGAAGTACCGAAAGTGAAAGCTGCAATTCCAACTCTCGGACTTCCCCATCCCATCTGGCCCCTTCGCCGTAGTCTCCCAAGGCTCCCTACAGAGGTCTGAAGCCAGGAACAGGATTCTCGGAGCACCAAAAAGAAGACAAGAAAGAAAACAGAGCGCCGAATGGGACACCTAGTGCCAAAAGTTCAGAATATAAGCGGAGTCACAGAAATCCCCAGCAGCTGTAAAAGAAGAGAAGCTAAGGCTAACAGAGTAAAGCGAGTTTGGAATCATTTGGCTGAGGACAAGCAGGTGACTGGAATAGATTAGAGAAATGCAGGCACTACTCACTAAGTTTCAAAATGCTAGATGTTCCTAAAAAGCAGATTCTGTTAGCCGCCAACAGTAAAAGAATTTTGTGAATCTAGAAAATCATAATTTAAAAATGAAGCATGAAAAAATAAAATATAGAAAGTAATATTCTCTCTCTTTTTAACTTCTTTTACATCTATTTTTCTTTTTTATAAGCCAAAAATCTTTAATATCCAAAAGGAAATCTAAAAAAACCAAATCAAGTCTTATTTGAATAGATTAGCTCTAAGCATTAGAAAAAATGAGAAGTGAAGTGTAAGACACTAAAGAAGTGTGTGAATAACACTACCAAAAATATAAAAGGCTAAGGATGTGTTTAGATTGCAACTCAAAGTGGAAAAAATTCACTTTTTTCAATTTGGATCTCACAACTTTTCAAGACCAAAAAAAATTAAACTAAAACCTAACCAAAACAATGTTTGAATTGTAGGCGTGCAGACTGTAATCATAAACAATTTGATCAGTAGGAGGAACTTTGAGGGTACGCCTCCATATCTATTCCCTAGTTTAACTTTTTTTTTGGGTGAATTATTCCCTAGTTTAACTTGGCTCACAAATCAGCAATCCAGAAGTACGATATCGGTAACAGACTTTATTCACCTCAAAATGCTCTATTTTATCAAAGAGCTGCAACCAAGTGTCTCTTCGCTATTAGATAATGGAGAGAAACATCCGATCCGCTCAACTTTTCAGCTGAAGCCTCTATATTTGTAACTCTATGCTAGTATTCTTTGCAATAGATTATACAGCACAAGGACTCTGCCATGTTGATATGTCACCAATTAGTTCCCAAAGCTGATCAATGAGAACCTTGAGATGCTTGTTTCTGTTTGCAAGCTCCTAAAAAAAGTTGAAAAAAGAAAATCTATCATTAGATAATTGATATTAGTTGCTGAAAGTTTGGTAAGTCCAGCAGAATATCCCCTCTCAACCTCCCCCTCCCCCTCCCCTCTCAAGAAGAAGAAAAAGAAAATATGCAGGGCCAAGGAAAACTTTGTAGAAGAGCAAAAGGAAGAGATTGCCAAGAGAGAGATATAATTTCAAGTGAAGCAAAATAATGTACACATGCTACAAGTAAAATTGATCTCTATCTTATTCGGTGGCCCTTTATGTTGGTACACTAGATCAGGTTGTAAGAGCAAAAATACTCGACTGAGAAAAGAATGGACTCCAATTTTAACAATTTCACCCCTCTAAGACAGCTCTATGATAGAATCCTTTCTACTAGCACAAATACTATGGTTAGCTGTAGCAGAAAGGTAAAATAATCACCAATCTGAAATTGCAACATTAAAGTACCTTTCTCAGCACCGATGCTTGCTCTTCCAGCTTCTCAATTTCAGCATGATCAGCAGGAGAAGCTGAATCACCCATTGAACCCCTTTCAGTAGCTTTTACCTATTTGTCATGTAAGTACATGGCATAAATACCAAGGGTACAGAGAATCATCAAGAATAAGAATTTGAGAATGAGGACCCTCTAGGGACAAAAGAAATTTTGGAGAGAGAGAGAGAGAGAGAGAATTAGACATCTTCTAAGAGTGATGAAGTCTCTCTCAGTATCTCAATGAAATATGACTAAAATTTCCCACACAAATATAAATGTGTTGAAATCACCAGATTTCACAAAGAAATAGTCACTCAAGCTTCGTAAAAAATTTTCACTGTACCAGTAGCCGTCTATTTTCCAATACAATTTTCTTAAATTTAAATTTTAAGTTCTTAGGACAAAATTGTATGATAAACAAAATAAATAACAACAAAGTAGGAGAAACCTACTTTATAAAGAGGAATTGTAATTCTTAGACACATAAAAAGCATAATAATAGGACCTTGTCCAGCAATATCTGAGTTCACAGGCAAGATGAATTATGCCAACGGCAGCTTTGAACATACAAAGAAACAAGCTAATCTAGGAAAATGCAATCTCCGTTGACATTTTTTCATTTAAGCACTTGACTTGATGAATATTGACACTTCTAGTCCTGCAACTATTTCCTCTTAGATGTATACAGTAATGTGTTACCAAGGGATTAATAATTATTGGCACGAAGACTTGAAGCTCTAAAGAGGTGCTAACAATTTGTGGTTCTCAAGAGAATCAAATTTAAAAACAGTGGTTCCGATATGTCATAGGATGTTAGTTCAGAGAAAGCTACTGAAGACTCCTACTATAACCGGGAAATAGACAACATTGTCCAATTCCAGATCTCATTCCATAAGAATCATCAGAGACTTAGAAGTTCCTCCTCTTGGAAATTATAACAAAAACAAGAAATACCTTGATCAGTTCATTATAGTCAATCAGAAATTGCTTATAAAAGCAAAACAGAGCACATTCCAACGTCCAAGAAGGAAAGAGAAATTTGCTAACTGTATCATCATTCCTTAAATGTGCCAAACGGGAAATATTCTGGAAAACGTGGGGTCAATGCACCTATAGAGAAAACAGAAGTTTCTGAGACCTCTCTTCTCAAGTAAAATTGTATCCTTTATCAGGATTCTCATATTCGTCTCACGCAGCGCAATCTTCGTTTTTTACTCATAACTGCCAGGATCTTGCAACATATGACTACCTAAAGCTAAGACACAATACATAAATCTCATTTTTCATCAGTCTCTTAACATTAGGCTCTAGCTGGAATTTGTCATTGTCCTCTAAGAAGCTAGCATCTTGTTAAGCATTAGGCTTCACCTTATCAAAAAACTTCCCAGCCTACTTAGTAACCACCAAGTGCAAAGTCTGTAGCCCTGCCGAAGATAATCTCAATCTCCATGGCCTTAAGCACCCAATTGAAGTGCAACTACATGGTACACATTACAGTAAATCGCCCTCCACTCTTATCTTGAACCTTTTTGCTATCTATACTTTTCTACCACTGAAGAGAATTCCGTGAAAAAGCATTTCAAAATAGAAAATCATTTCCCCCAAAAAACTTCAAAACATGTTGATTGCATTAAGACAAGAATAAGCATAGATGTTACCTTTTGGGAATTGGAAATAGCCACAACAACTGAGCGAAGAGAAGCCACAGAAGACTTATATCTGAGGCGAGACTCGTCGAGTGCCCCACCTCCAATATCAAAGTGATTCGAAGCAGCAGCCGTAGCAGAGGAAGAAGAATCAGACAACAAGTCGCCATTTGCAGAATGATGCCCATTACTACCCAAATTATTAGCATGATGATTCGTACTCACTGTAGCTGAACTCGGATTCGGCGGCTCCCAAAGAGAAGGATTACAAAGCTCATCATTCATCGAGGAGAGAATCTGGAAAGCGGCTTCTATCGTGTCTTCTAAATGCTTCTGGCCGTCCATAGCTAGCTCTTGAAAAGATTTTGTATGAGCCATTACTCCTCCGCCGACACCGGCGCTACCTTTCCCGCTCTTGTCTTCCATAGACTCTTCTTCGCCCGAGAACTAATGAGATTTTTCAGCGTCAGAATATTGGGAAATTGTTGAGCAGAAAGATTAATTAGGGTTCTTGCCTAAATTTTGAAATATTAATTCGGATTTGGAAGCCTGCTTTCTAGGGCTTGGCAGGAAAACGGGGACATTTCCCAGAAAAGTCTTTTTTTCATTTTTTTATGGTTACTGCCAAATACACCGAAGTCGATGAATTGTCAAATAAATACTTAAATTTTTAATTATGATAATTAGTTCAAATTTTTTAAATTTTTAATTTTTTAATTATGATAATTGAACATCAAATTAATCGCTAATTAGATATATAAGCCCATGTGCCATTTATTTTAGAGTAATTATTTACTTTTTTTTAACCGCATTTTATACCTAAAAGTCTTCATTCATTATGAAAAAAAATATATATATATATTCAATCACTAAAATAAGTAGTAAATGATTATTTTAAAATAATTAACACATGGGCTTATTTGAAAAATTAGTAATTGATTTCATCGAAATTTAAGAGGAGGGGATAAACTATCACAATTAGAAATTTAAAATTTAAAAGAAGATTAATTGTCACAATTAAAAGTTCAAGCATATATATTTAACAAATGATAGGATTACGGTTGGAAAGTTTGAGGTTATGTAAGCCTCCTTAATGGTATAAACAAATAAATCATTTCCTTACCTCTTTAAATGAACAACTCAAATTCCACTAACAGCCCTTGAAAAACTGAGCAACAATGACCCCTTTATCAGAATCTAAGCTTTCCTAATTGAGAACTAAGGATCTAGAACCTTTCAACTACAACTAGAGACCTAATCCTAACAATCCTTAAAGTGCAAGCATCAAGAACAAGGAATTATATGATCATCAATGAGTCCCTTGAATATATAAATTCAAGAACTCTAGAATTCCCACATAAAGGTTGACCAAACCTCTGGAGATTAAAAACAAACTATGAAGAACCAAGAACAGAAAACTCACAACACAACAATTTCATATATTCATCAAAATATCATATGCTCAAAGCTATCCTCATCTCTTGAGAAAAAGAGGTATATTTAGGTTTACAACGCCCTGAAACTACTACCTAAAACTTCTGAATTATATACCAAAATAACTTAAAATATTAATTAAAACCATTAAAAACTAAGCAAACCCGAGAGAACATCAAAATAGGGCATCGAAATTGTCAAAATATTGGGAAGAACCGGCCCAGTTATTCAAATAACTGGTGCTAGCTTAAGATAATTTTCTTAACTTTCCAAAACTTCTTGAATCACCTTATTTAGAGCCTAGAATTCTTAACTTTGCGAAATCTTGAATCACCTCATTCAGAGTCTAGAGCTCACGTTATGGTCATTTTTAAAGTGTGTTCAAACTGTACCGAAATCCTGAAATGCTAATTTCAAGCCACTTTGAAGGATCAAATGATCTCTATGTAGGACAAGCTATAGATCTTTAGAATCCTCGAGACATCCTCTACAATTTTTATAAAGGCTTCTTTTTTATGTGTGTGGGTTCCAAATACAACCTAACAGAGGAGAGGCTTGAATTGGCTTTTATAAAACTTTTACAGTTTGAATTTCTCGAGCTAATTTTGCAAAAACTCTTTTATCAAGCAAATTAAGTGCAATGTGCTTTAGCAGGCAAGGATGTACTTCCAATAGAGTTATCCAGTTAGATTCAAATAGTAAATAGATTACAGACGAACTTTTTCTTTGACACTCGTTTAAACAGATTTTCTAGAGTCTGGGTACACGATTCCATTTTCTTGGAAGACATACTTTATGACCTTACTAATCATTACACAAAACATTTGCTTTTCAAAAGATTCAAATCCATAAAGTCATTTCAAACCACAAATGAAAGTAAAGTAAAGCAAATGAAATAGAATGAATGACACACAGACTTTTGTAGTGGTCCGGTAATCTACCTATGCCCACTCTGCAAGGATCCCACTTTCAATATTTCACTAAGCATAGTCTCTTTAACCAGAAAGAGATTAAATACTCATTTCACAACTGAAAGATTGCACCCCGAACAATAATATTGTACAAATATAGCTACTTTGATCCGGATAGACAAACAAACTATCCCACACATATATTGCCTCAAATATATCAACTGAAATCAAATTATCCCAACTCTGATTCTGTAAGGCTAATACGGTGCCTTACACTAAGTGCAAAGTATGAAGAAAGATTACAAGATATAGGAGAAGCTTGAACACTCTAAAAGCACATATGAAAGTTCTTATCTTGTTTTTCTCTCCCTAACTTCTATCTCTGTTCTTAAGTACATTTGAGAAAATGAAGTGCTGAAGGAAAAACTTGATGCCTAAGGATTACATATACACCTATGGATATGCGAGAGAAAATGCAAAGAAAAAAAAAGTAGCTTTGGTCATCCAAGAAGCCAAGAAAATAAGGTTTTGTCTTTTGATACAAATAAAATTTTAACAAAGCTAAGACTTCCATTCTGTTAAGCTTCATTAGAAAATTTAGATTTCTTTTTGATAAATCATCTTTTTATAAGACCAAGATAGGCATGCGACTTGTTAGACTTTGGCCAAAATGAGTTTCAATGAAAAGAATAAAAGTTCTTTTTGCTTCAAATAACGGTTCAAATAACATTTTAACGCAATGAAGCCAAGGAAATATCAATCTATCATCTTGGAAAGTTTTGTTGATCTGCATAGTCACCAATCACTATCATTCTAACTTGCCTCAAGATCCTACAAATTCGTTGGCTTTAGTTTGAAAAGAAATTATAGGTTGAAAACCTTTGTAACAGAAGTTAGCTGTAAAACAGTTACCTAGATGCATTTTTTAGAGAGAAAAACATTTTTGAGAAGAGCATTTTAAAATTACCTAAGGCACATCCTAGAAAACTTTGTCTTGAACTTGCACGATCTTGATATTTCCGATGTACATAAAGTGAAAAAATGCTTTTTGAGATTTTTTTAATGCGCTCTCCCTGAAACAATGCACACCTTTAAAGATAAAAATACTTTTGAACTTAACATTTGTTAACACAGATAAATAGTATGTCATGAGAATCAAAGATTGGATCAAAGAACATGATTGGTTTATTCTTTTAATCTGTAATGCTTTGTTAGGTTGAGAATATGAAGATAGCATGTGAAGCTCTTGTTTAGATTATCGGATCAAGAAAGTATTAGAATAATTTGAGATATCACAATTAGCTGAACAAAAATTGCTAACACATCTAAAAGTTCAGAATATCAAAGCAACAAGAATTAGAACACAATCCTTAGTAGAATAATACCAAAGCATTAGAGCAACAATGAGAGATAAAGGTAAAACAAAGATCCAAAGATTAAAATATCTAGAATAAGAACTGAAACATCCAAAGGAAGTATCATCACCACTTCCTCTTTTTGTCATGACACAAAGAAGGATGTAGGCCAAAAGAAAACAAAAATATCCAAAATAAAATGAAATCTCCATAAAATAAAATAAAACATAGTTAAGAAACTTGCACTCCAACTCGGATAAACATTCATAAAAAAATTAAGGTCATGGGGCTTTGGGTTGCTCCTGGGATCTAGTAGCCTCTCCGGCTTTAGTAACAGCAACAACTCATTTTATCATTGCAGCTTCCTTGGCTGCTGCCCATCCTTCCTCGAATTGATAGATGAGGCATTAACGAAAATGCCAAATTGAAAGACTTTTTGGTTTGCTTATGACCCTCAACTCCGAGGGGAAAAACATAAGTCCAAGATTTTCATAAAAAAATGTAATATGATATTATGTGCAAGCAAATCATTCACGTAGGGGTTTTCTTCCTATTATTAATTCAGTTCTAGAGGAGCGATCGGTTAATGTGTGTAGGCTCGGGAGGCAACACGGTGAATTTTGCTTTGATTTAAAAGGGCTATCTTAATCTTGAATTGTGTATAGAAGGAAGACGGTAACATGAACTTTACTTCGGTTCGTTCTTTTCTCTTCAATCAATAAGACTAAGTTGAATCCATGGTCCTAAACTCCCTTAAAGAGTATTGAGCACTTCCTCGATTGCTATTTTTTGTCAAGGAAATCAAGGCCCTACCTTTCCTCCTTTAAAGTAAGTACCACTTGTTATGGGTATGGAGCCAGCATCTTCTATTGAATAGCTAGTGTAGTCCCAAACAATGTCCAAGAGAGAGTGAACTGGACTTTATCAAAATATTGAACTATTTAAAGCGGAATTTAAAATATAAAGATTGAAGTACTACAAGCTGGCTGGTAAGATTGAGCTAACTCATAATATCATTAGTTTGAGTATTTTAAGAGAGCTTTGCTGGACTCAATATACACCTTTCCATTATATTGGAGGATGCATAGATGTAAATAGCCATACTGATCATTACAGTACAAAAATAGTTTCAAAAACTCATTAAGCTAATTGTTCTCAACATACATTTTGAAAGACGATTTTTGTGATTTTGTCTGAACAAAAATTTCAACATGTCTTTTCATTGTATGGAGAATATGTTTCGAACTTAATTATTTTCCAGAACATATGTTTGTCAAATAGAAAACAAAAAATGGTTAAAACAAGATGTATGGTTAAGTTTATGCAACTTTTTCACATTCTGTCAAGCTCCTTATATTGAAGTCTACTTTGCACAGTTTAATGCAACATACACAAATTGTAAAGTAAAGTTTGAAACGAAAATATAAGGCAAAGGACAATGAAAGACTATGCATGGCCTTCTTTGCAGGGGTGGAGTCAAGCATTACCTGACCAAGAGTTGAAGCCAACAATTTTGAGATCAAGCCGAATATTATACAAATGGTTCAACAATTGGTGCAATTTGATGCTTTGTCAGACGAAGACCCAAATTCTCATATTGCCAATTTCTTGGATATATGTGATACTTTCAAGATCAACAGGGCTTCCGAAGATGCCATCCTCCTTCTGCTATTTCCATTCTCATTGAGGACTCGAGCTAAGTCATAGTTGAAATCACTTCCACCGGGCTCCATTACTACATGGAGCGATCTTGCCGAGAAGTTTCTTGCTAAATACTTTCTTCTGGCAAGGACAACAAAGCTAAGAAATGACATTTTCTCATTTAAACAAACGGAGAGTGAAAGTTTATATGATTCTTGAGAGAGAGGAAAGGAGCTCATGAGGAAATGTCCACATCATGGTTTAGATTCGGGGTTTCAAACATTCCATAGTGAGTTAAATTTCCCCTCCAAGCAACTCATTGATGCTTCTTTGGGAGGGACTACAAGTTTGAAGACACCAAAAGAATTACAAGACCTCATTGAAAGAATTGCCATGAACAACTATCAATGGGGGAATCCTAGACCAAAAGCCAAGGCTAGTAGAATACACAATGTAGACATGATGACTACATTGGAGGCTAAATGTGATGCCCTGAACAAGAAGATCGAGAGCTTGACTTTGTCACCTCAAACATCCCAAGTGATGATGGCTTGTGACTTTTGCGGATGTGGTCATCCAAATCATGAGTGCCAAGCTATGGGAACTTCCAATGCATCGTCAACAGATCATGTGGATTATCTTGGAGAAAGAAACAGCCCAACAATCGCTATAGTAATACTTATAACCCGGGGTAGCGCAATCATCCAAACTTCTCATGGAGCAATCAAGGGCAACCAAGATCGATACATCCTCCAGGTGTCCATGATCATCATGTTCCTAACCCCAAGCATCCATTCTTTACCAACATCAACCTCATCTACCTCCTCAACAACCAGTAAAGTATAACCTTAAAGATTTATGATAAAGTTCGTGGCAGCTACTGAAACCAGATTTCAAACTCAGGAGACATGCTTTCAAGGTATTGAAGTTGGCTCTAAGGAACCAAGTGGCCTCAATATATAACTTGGAGAATCAAATAGGCTAATTGGCAAAGCTCATGTTGAAAAGATAAATGGGAAGTTCACTAGCAATATATAGCTCAATTCGAGAGAGCATGTGAATACGGTGACTTTGGGAAGTGGAAATAAATTGAATGTTTCATAGCGCATGGTGAAGTCCCAAGGCATGGGAGGAGGAGGAAATCAAGTTGAAGAAACAATTCTTGAGAAGAAGGAAGAGCATAAGAAGAAGGCGGTTTCGGAGTACAGGCCTAGAATTCCATACCCCACCACACTTCTAAGGGATAGAAAAGATAAGCAACTTGGTAATTTATTGAACTATTCAAACAATTGCACATTAACTTACCTTTTATTGAAATTCTTTTGTAGATGTTGAGATATGCTAGGTTTCTCAAGGATGGTCTTTTGAAAAAGAGGAGGCTTCGTGAGCTTTCAATGGTAAAGTTGAGTGAGAAGTGTTTTGCCATCCTTCAAAATAAGGGAAAGCTACCTCAAAAGCTAAAAGATCTAGAGAGTTTTACTATTCTTTGCACTATTGGTAGTCTTTCTTTTGATAAATCATTGGCTGACCTAAATACTAGCATTAAATTGTTGCCATTTGATGCTTTCAAACAATTAGGCCTAGGTGAACCAAAACCTACTAGGATGAGTTTTCAATTTGCGAATGGTTCGGTCAGATATCCTAGGGTTATTATTGAAGATGTGCTTATAAAAGTTGATAAATTCATATTTTCTGTAGACTTTGTGATACTTGACATGGATGAGAATATTAAGGTTCTTTTGATTTTAGGAAGATATTTTCTAGCTACTACTAAGGCCAATATAAATGTGAGTGAAGGAAAGCTTACCCTTAGGTAGAAGATGAGGAGGTCGTATTTAAAGCTTTGAAACGTTTGAATCATTCTTTAGATCCTAATCTCTCTTGCTGCAAGATTGATGATGTAGATGCTCATGTTCCTAATTCTTTGCAGGAAACGTTTGTGAAAGACTCTTTGAATCCAGCTTTAATCCAAGATGATGATGCAAAGAAGGAGAAGAATGAATTAGTAGAGGAGATTGTAGCTTATGTGGATGTCTCCAAGGAAAATGAAGGAAACTATTCTACAAGAGATTCTTCATCAAAGGTGAAAAGGAAGCATGACCAAAACATTGACCAAAATCAAGATTTCAAACTAGGAGAGCAAGTGATATTGAATGACTCTCAATGGAGGCTAATCACGAGTAAATTTAAGTCTAAATGCACAGGCAAAATTTTTGTAAGTAAGGCACTCCCATATGAAGTGGTGGAAATCTATCATCTGGAAAAAGGAACATTAATGATAAGCAAACAAAGACTTAAACTTCATCATGATGAAGTGAAAAAGAAGTTAGAAAAATTGTCTCCATGCTCTCCTGA
This sequence comes from Rauvolfia tetraphylla, assembly GCA_030512225.1. Taxonomy (NCBI): domain Eukaryota; kingdom Viridiplantae; phylum Streptophyta; class Magnoliopsida; order Gentianales; family Apocynaceae; genus Rauvolfia; species Rauvolfia tetraphylla. The sequence goes on along the minus strand of JAJQKT010000024.1, from coordinate 4,367,193 downwards.
CCGGGGGGATGCGTAGGCTTAACAAAATAATGTCTCTACTTTGTACATAGTTTTCTTTTATTTTGATTTATCTTTTATGTGGTTATTTTTGTTTGTGTGATGGGATTTGTTATGTGATGTTCTTATGTGTGTTTTCATATGTTTTGGTGTCTATGTTGGGTGAATTGTTGGTATCATAGTGTCATTTGGTTGTTTCTCTGAAAAGATTTTTGTACTTCATTCTATGCTTTCATGGTTGAATGGAGTTCGTTTAAAAAAAACCCAAAAGGAATAGTTTGGATCAGACCAAGCGGCGCCACTTGGCTGCTGCAAACCAGTTGCTGCAGAACTAGTTTGAAGCGGCACTGCTTGGAGTGGACTAGACGGTGCCGCTTCACTGTTCATGCCTTCCAATTTTTTAGAATTGGTTTGAGGCAGCGCTTCCTGGACCACTCTAGGTGGTGCCACCTTATTGTTCAAAAAAATTGAAAAAAAAGAGCAGCTGCAATAACAACTTCTCCCTTTCTTTTCTCTACACATTTTACTCTCTTTCTTTTCTCTCTCTCGGTTATTTCTTTCCCTCTTCATTCCCAAACAATTTTTCTCCCAAACTCCCTCAAATCCCCACCAAAATCCATCCCTCAACTTCCGTTTTTGAAGATTCTCCTTCTTTGGTCAACCTTGGAGTCTCAAAGTTCAAGAGTTTTCAAGAATTTCAACTAGGACTTGTTTGTTCTCTCACTCTCTCTCTTGAATTCTTGATTTCTCTTGTTTTATTTGTTATAATATTGATTATTAGTGTCTTAAATTCTATTTGTTGAGTCTGTTTGTGTTGTTGGTGACTAGAATCTCTATCAAATTTCACGTTTCTTTCCTACTTTATTTTATGCCTACTATGTGTTTGGTTAAATGCCACAATGAACTTTACTTGTTAAATTTATGAATTTTTTTACTGTTTTTGCATTCCATTAGCTTATTTTAGTTTTCTTTTCTTTAATATAGTAGTTAGTTTACTAAATTTCTTTACTTAGTGTGCTTAATATTATAGTTAGTTTATTAACTTTGGTTTTTAATTTTAGTAGTAACTTGTATTACTTGCTTAGTGAACTTGCAATTTTCATTTTCTTTGTGTTACTTGTGACATTATTTGTGGCATTTGTGTTTAACCTTTGGTAGAGTGTTTGTTCTTAAGATTAATTGTGGGAATTGAAACATGCCTAAGAAATTTATCAAGCCCAACAACAAATCATACAACAACAACAATTTTTGGGTCAATAATGTGCCGACCTCGCCTACTCTCAAGTGATGCTTTTGTGAAATCAAGAACAACTTATGCAAGTGATGGTGAGATAAGAAGTGTATTTCACAGGCCTTTGGCTAATTTTCGAAAACTATTTCTTTTTATAGATTGAGTTAGACCAGATTATGATTACTTGTTTCAATGAGATGATAATTAAATCAATGACAAAGCAATAGATAATCTAAGCACAATGAACACTAGTAATTTATAGTGGTTCGATCGCTTCAAGATCTACGTCCACCACCTTGAGTTTACACTCAAGGATTTCAATCAATCTACTATATTGCTCAAGTGCAATAATTACATAAGAGGCTCACCACACAATGATTTTACACCAACAACCTCTTTAGTAATTCTACACACAAGGTGTTAGCCCTAAGGGCAAATCATATTAGTTTTGAATAATGACAAATATTGATGAGAACTAATGTGATTGTATGTTGAGTGATAGGATTGATTATTTCAGAAGCATGAAGTCTTATTGCCTTGGAGTCACAATGCAAGAACAACTCTACCATGCCAAAGGTGATTGAAGATTGAAGAGTATGTTCAAAAAGAGTGAAGCCATTGAAGACTTAGAGTGTAGAGTTTTTATGTTAAATAGGTATATTTTTCTGTAAACTCTACACTTGTATGCCTTGGTTTCATTTGAATGCATGAGAGAGCATAAAACTTGTTTTTGAAATGATCTTAAATGAACTTTGTGTTAACAAGTATGTTTTTTGGAATCTACAATGATCTTAAAAAGATTTTGTGTAATCAAAATGTTTTTGGTAAAGGTTTTTGTATCTAAATGTGTTTAAATGATGTGTCCAATCATGCAAAACGTTTTCAATGTTATTAACATTGATTTGAACAAGTTTTGACAAAGTTTAAAAAGTTTGGATGCAAGTTTAGTCGTCCAAACTTTGGAAATGGTACTGTGCTTCTAGAGAATTTCGGACGCAAGTTCGGACACATGGAGAAAAGTTCGGACTTCCAAACTTTCTCTGATAAGCATGGTCACTGTTTTTCCAGAGAATTTCGGACGCAAGTTCGGATGCATAAGGAAAAGTTCGGACGTCCGAACTTTTTTAGACAGCTTGGCACAGTAAAATTCGGACGCAAGTTCGGACGCATAACAAAAAGTTTGGACGTCCGAACTTTACCGTTACTAGCCGTTTTATAGCTGTTGCATTTGATTTTTCACATCTATAAAAGCTATAAACTTCAGAATTTTTGTAACTCTTGAATCTTTATGAACTCCAAGCATTTCAAAAGCTTTTAGCAAACTTCAAAGCTCTCTTATCTTGTGCATTCAATTGATTATTCAAAAGGCATCAAAGTGTGAAGGTACAACATTGTGTAAACATCTACCAACAAGTGGTAACATCTACACACTCTTCTTTATCTATCAATTTGTGTTGTTCTACTAGCTCTAGCAAGGTTATCTTGATAACATAAAATCCTTTAGATAAGGGTGATCCTTGAAGTTGTGATTCAAGGTTGTTTGAGATATAAAACCATTGAGTTTGGTGAGCCTTGCATTGTAAAAGTTACTAGAAGAGGTTGTGAGTGTAAAACCATAGTGTGGTGAGCCTCTCTTGTAATCTGTAAACCTGAGCTAATAGTAGAGTGTTTGAAATCCTTAAGTGTGAGCTTAAGGTAGTGGACGTAGATCTTGAGGATCGACCACTATAAATTGCTTGAGTTCTTTGCTATTGCTTTACTTTAAACTGTCTCTATTTTGCCTATATAATTTGTTCTTGGTCTAAAAGCATAAAATGTTTAATTTTGCAATAATTAGCCAAATACCTAATTCACCCCCCTCTTAGGTATTTCACAAGGCTCACTCTAACAAATGGATTTTATATCTACAAACAACCTTGAATCAAAATTTCAACGATCACCCTTACCTAAAGGATTTTATGTTTACAAGACAACCTTTAATGAGCTAGTAGAGAACAGAATTAAATGAAGAATGGATGAGATGTTACCACTTCTTGGTAGATGGTTACACAATATAGCAACACTTCACTTTGTTGTCATTGGAATCTTGAATGATCACCTGTAAGCAAGAGACAAAAGAGAGCTTTGATGTTTGCCAAAGATATTTGAATGTTTAGATTTCTCAGAGATTCCAAACTTACAAAAATTCTTGAGTTTATGGCTGTTATAGAATTTAAAATTCAGTTTTAACAGTCATAAAATGACTAGTTTCAAAAAATTTAGATGACCGAATTTTTCTTGTGCATCCGAACTTGCGTCTGAATTTCTCTGGAAAAACAGTAACCATGCTGGCAAGGAAAATTCGGACGACCAAATTTTTTTCTTGCATCTGAACTTGCGTCCGAATTTCTCTGGAAGCACAGTAGCCATTTTAAAGTTTGATTTTCAAACTTTGTAAAATCATTTGCAATTCAACTTCAATAATTTTGAAAATATTTTGTATGAATAGATAAGTTATTTAGACACTTTTAAATTTAAGAACCATTATCAAACCTCTTTGATCATACAAAGTTTACTCAAAATCTTTTAAGACTCAAAAACACACTTATTAATCAAAAGTTCATTCAAAGCCATTTAAGATTCAAAAACACATTTTGTGCTCTCTTATGCATTCAATAGATTCCAAGACAAACAAGTGTAGAGTTTACAAAAGATACATGTGACCTACACTTCATGTCTTCAAAGCCTTTAATCATCTTAAACAAACTCTTCAATCTTCAATCACTTTGACATATTGGAGTTGTTCTTGCATTTTAGCTTCAAGGCAATGAGACTTCATACTTCTTAATCCAGCAATCCTATCACACAAATGACATAAAGATTAATCCTCATTAATGTTTGTCATTAATCAAAACTTAATCATAACCTCATGATTTGCCCTTAGGGCTAACAATCTCCCCCTTTTTGATGATGACAAACTTTGATGCAAAACGTGATGGATTTAAATAATGTAGAACAAAGAAGTATTGATGTCAATGATAGATAATAACCAATTTAGTATATTGACATTCAAATGGCTCAATATGAGCCTATGACCCAACCAACCTCCATTAACCTCCTTCCTTCCAACTAATAGGATAGAAGATATAGCATTTAAGCATTAGGGAAACTTCTAAGAGAGGTATTAAAGGCCAGAAAAGATTAACAATGCTCTCCCTTAGATTGTGCTCATTTTTTAACAAGTTTGGACTTGAGATGCTGTGAATCCGAATTTTGACATATCAAGTCCGAACTGTAAATAAGTGAAATGAAAGCTACAATTTTTGAAAACAAGCTTTCCTATGGTTGTTCAAACATAGTAGAAGAGATTAAAACATATTTGAATCAATTTGAACAAAAAAAGAGCACTTTTTGGCAACAAAATATGGATGCATCCGAATTTCCGAAACGTGTATCCGAATTTTTAAATCATGCATCCGAATTTTAAGATATCAAATCCAAACTGTAAAATTTGTGAGATAACATCTTTAAGTTTTTGAAAATAAGATTTTCTAAGATTTTTCAAATATGATAAGAAGGATTAAGACATTTTTCAAACAATTTGAACAACGGAAAAATATTTTTGACAAGAAGATCTTGATGCGTCCGAATTTTTGTCAACAAGTTTGAAAAAGTGATTTTGCATTTTCAAATGAACTGTAGAAGTACTCAATTATGTATAGTCACAATAGCACTCAAATTAGCTTTGCAAAACCAAAAAACTCATACATTCAATTGTTTTCATGAAGTAACTTAAAGTCATAAGTCAAGTCAAGAACCATGATAAAAAAATTTCAAAATCTCAACTCAACCATTTTCAAATTCTTAGAAAAAAATTTAAATTTCAATTGCAACAATGCAACCACATAATACTCAGTTTTCCACAGCTTGTCATCATTCACACAACATATACACAACATATAGCACATTGCATATACACATTGTCATCATTCTTTCTCCACCTTTTGTCATCACTCAAAGATGGGGTTAATGAAAATGAGACTAACAGTTTAGCACATATATCTCGGGCCAAAGCATCATTATTAAAAGAAGCACTCAACACTAAGGTTTCATCATTGAGCTTCATATGACACACTATTACAGAAACTGCTGAAATTTAAAGAAAAGCATAATAGATTCATAGGTCAATTTGGAAATTTAAAACACATAAATTAGACTAAGTACAAATACGTAAATAAAAGTAGTAAAAAATAGGGTTGAAGAGATGCTCAGTCTTGTGATGGAGAGGCTTTGCTGAATCCTTTATAGATTGCCAAATGCTTCACTCTTCCTTGGCTGAAAGAGATGGTTGATGGTGAGATGATTTATGCTCCTTCAATTTGGCTTCTTCCTTCTTGTGGCTCTTCAAGTATAGGTTCATTTTCTTCTCCTTGTCTTGCCACAAATTCACTTTTGCCTCCTTGATTATTATCCCCATCATCACTGTCATTATCATTGTCATCATCTTCATTTTCTTTCTTACCTTATTCATTCTTATCATCTTTATCATCTCTACCTTGATGCCTAGAGGGTCCTTCACCACTTTGTGTATTCTTCATCAAGATTTCTCCAATGTGCTTCACTTTATTATCTAATCCATCCAGTTTTCCAAGAACCATTGGAGCAAATAATTTGAAGAACTTAAACATTTTCTCCATTTTCTTGATACGACTATTCAAGGCTTCTTGGACTGCCTTAGCTACTATGGTGTCACCTCTAGTAATCCCTTCACCACTAGGGCATTCTTCAACACTGGGATGTGAATGAGGAGTTGGTATTTCTTCAAAGAGCCTTTTATTGGAGGAAGGTTGCTCCCCCTCACTTGATGATTCATGTCTTCTCTTTGTTTTTCTTTCTCTTGCCATTCTTTCTTCTTCATCTTCCTCCTCCTCACTTTCTTCAATCTCTTCTCTTCTTGGAGGAGTTTCTCTTTTAGTTCTCCATATGCCATCTTCATCAAGAACTAATTGCATTCTTTTAAGAGTACCATTAGTATAAATCACTCCACTCTTAAATGCTTGTCCTCTCGCTGGAAGTTTAACTTGAAAATGTTTAAAGATTCTTGTTGACAACCTCCCATATGGAAAAGCCTTGGTTACTGTTTTCCTTGCAGTAATCATGTGCTTTAAAGCCATATATCCAAAATTCAATCTTCTATGCTCAGCAAGGCTAACATAATTACCATGTGCATATTACCAATAGAGGACTTATGTCCAAATTAGGGACAATCATAGTAGTAATCATGTGATATAGTACTCTTCCTCTAGCATCTAATCCCTTAATTTCTCTCTCCCTAATGGACCTAAATTCTCTACCATTAGTGAATGCCTCTTCAAATTTTTCTTTTGTGAAGAGTTCACAATTATAACAATGCATTCTAGGTGAGTAATACTTTGTCCCACTATCACCTACTCCACAAATTCTATTAACCAAAGCATCATTGAATTCAAAATCAACTTTGGATACTCTAGGCGAATACCATTGAACTACATCATCTCCTACTTGTTCAGTTCTTTCTTCTTTGAGATTTGCATAGAATTCATATATGAGAGTAGGATAGAATTCTTCATCAATGACTAACAGACTACTCCATCCAATATCACTAAAAAGAGATAAAACATTATCCATACTTGATAGTTTTTCAAAATTCACCTTGTTTCCAGGAATAATCTTTCTATTTTTCTTGTTCCATTCATCAAATTCAGAAGCTTTCTTGATTGATACAAACCTATCCACTCCAGACAAGCCTTGAGGAATTCCTCTTCTTTGTTTGTTGATGATTAAGCCTCCATCTCCTTCCTTGGCTTTTCCTTTCCCCTTTTCAACATTTGGTCTCTTTGTCCTCACCATGATGTTTTTGTTTGAAAAGTAGTGATTTTTAGGATATATCTAGGGCTTGGAATTCAAAAATGAAAGAAAATCAAAGTGAAAATGGTGAAGTTTCAGAGAAATTGTGATTTGGACCCAGGTGGGTAAGAATGATTTTGAAATAAGAGAGAATTCGGAAGTTGAAGTGTTTAAAAAACTGTTCAGCTTTTATTTAAAATGTTGCAACGGCAAGTTTGGATGACCGAATTTTCAGGTCTGCATCCGAACGTGCGTCCAAAAATCTCTGTTTCTTCAGTTCAGAAAATTCGGTCGACTGAATTTACTGTCATGCGTCCGAATTCTATGTCTGAAAATTTCCTATTTTTACCAAACTCCAACACACACATTAGTAATTGAATTTTGAGATTCCTAAGAGCCTTCTTAGGTGATTAAACCTTTCCTCAGCCAAAGGCTTTGTAAATATATCAGCAATTTGATCATTTCTATTTATATATTCCAAGCAAATATCTCTTTCACATGATCACGAATAAAATGATGTTTAAGTTCTATATGCTTAGTCCTAGAATGTTGAATGGGATTGATGCTTAAATTGATAGCACTTGTATTATCACATAATATAGGCACACAATTGAATTCTAGACCATAATCAAGTAGAGTGTGCTTCATCCATAGCACTTGAGCACAACAACTACCAGTGGTGATATATTCAGCCTCCGTGGTAGATAAAGATACACATGCTTGTTTTTTACTATACCAAAATACAAGAAAACTACCAAGAAATTGAAAATATCTACTGGTACTTTTACACTCAATCTTACATCCAGCAAAATCAGCATCCGAATATCCAATAAGATCAAAAGATGACGATTTTGAAAACCAAAGGCCATAGTCATGTGTATCAATTAAATAACGAAAAAATTCGTTTGATAGAGATTAAATGAGACTCTTTAGGACAAGATTGGAATCTAGCAGAAAAGTACACATCAAACATAATATCTGGTCTACTTGCTATGAGATAGAGTAAACTTTCAATCATACCTCTATATGATTTTTCATCAGCATTTTTACCTTTTTCATCTTTATCAAGTTTAGTTGATGAACTCATTAGAGTGCCTATCCCTTTTGCTTGATCCATTCCAAATATTTTCAATAGCTCCTTGGTATATTTTGCTTGATTTATGAAGACTCCATCCTTAGTTTGCTTGATTTGCAGCCCAAAAAAGAAATTTAGTTCTCCCATCATGCTCATTTCAAATTCACTTTGCATTGATTTGGCAAACTCTTCACAAAGTGACGTATTAGTGGCACAAAAATAATGACATCAACATAAATTTGCAAATGTAAAATATCATTTTTACTAGAGATTTTTATAAATAGTGTTGTATCCACTTTTCCTTTTGAAAAACCTTTTGATATAAGAAATCCACTTAATCTTTCATACCAAGCTCTTAGAGCTTGTTTTAACGCATATAGAGCCTTGGTTAATTTGAAAACATAATTAGGAAACTTTTCATGAATAAAACCAGGTGGTTGTTCTACATAAACTTCTTTTTCAATAAAACCATTTAAAAATGCACTTTTAACATCCATTTGAAATAGTTTAAAACCTTTAAAATAAGCAAAATACAAAAGTATTCTTATGGATTCAAGTCTAGCTGCTAGAGCAAATGTTTCATCATAATCAATGCTTTCTTCTTGTTTGAAACCTTGAGCAACAAGCCTAGCTTTATTTCTAACAACTTCTCCTAGTTCATTTAATTTATTTCTAAATACCCACTTTGTACCAATAACAGAGTGATCATGAGGTCTTGGAATAAGAGTCCAAACTTTGTTTCTTTCAAATTGATTTAGCTCTTCTTGCATAGCAATAATCCAAAAATCATCACTCAAGGCATCATCAATGTTTTTAGGCTCCATATGAGATAAAAGATCAAAGTTGTCAATAAAGTACGCCTTGTTTTAACCCTGTTAGCCCTAAAGGGCAAATCATATTAGTTTTGAATAATGACAAATATTGATGAGGACTAATGTGTTTGTATGTTGAGTGATAGGATTGATGGATTGAGAAGCATGAAGTTTTATTGCCTTGGAGTCACAATGCAAGAACAACTCTACTATGCCAAAGGTGATTGAAGATTGAAGAGTATGTTCAAAATGATTGAAGGCATGGAAGACTTAGAGTGTAGAGTTATTATGCTAATTTGATATATTTTTCTGTAAACTCTGCACTTGTATGTCTTTGATTCATTTGAATGCATGAGCACAAAACTTGTTTTTGAAATGATTTTAAATAAACTTTGTGATAACAAGTATGTTTTTTGAAATCTTAAATGATCTTAAGAAGATTTTGTATGATCAAAATGTTTTGGTAACGATTTTTGGGTTTAAATGTGCTTAAATGATGTGTCCATTCATGCAAAACATTTTCAATATTATTAACAATGATTTTCAAAAGATTTGACAAAGTTTGATAAGTTTGGATGCAAGTTTGGTCGTCCAAACTTTGGAAATGGTTATTGTGCTTCCAGAGAAATTCGGACACAAGTTCGGATGCATGGAGAAAAGTTTGGACGTCCAAACTTTCTCTGATAAGCATGGTTACTATTTTTCTAGAGAAATTCGGACGAATATTCGGACGCATAAGGAAAAGTTCGAACGTCCGAATTTTTCCAGACAGCTTGGCACAGTAAAGTTTGAACGCAAGTTCGGACGCATAGCAGAAAGTTCGGACGTCCGAACTTCTCTGAAACTAGCCGTTACTAGCCGTTTTATGGTTGTTGCATTTGAATTTTTACATCTATAAAAGCTATAATCCGAACTTCTTTGAAACTAGCCATTACTAGCCGTTTTATAGCTGTTGCATTTGAATTTCCACATCTATAAAAGCTATAAACTTCAAATTTTTTGTAAGTTTTGAATCTTTATGAACTCTAAGCATTCCAATAGCTTTTAGCAAACTTTAAAGCTCTATTTCATCTTGTGCATTCAAGTGATCATTCCAACGACATCAAAGTGTAAAGGTGCAACATTATGTAAACATCTACCAACAAGTACTATCATCTACACACTCTTCTCACTCTATTAAACTGTGTTTTCTACTAGCTCATTCCAATGTTATCTTGTGAAGTAAAACCCTTTTGATAAGGGTGAGCCGTACACTAGATTAATCAAGGTTGTGGTGTAAAACCCGTGTGTGGGTGAGCCTTGGATTATATTGGTCTTTAGGTTGTCTTTAGATGTAAAACTCTTGTTGAAGGGTGAGCCTTGTTTATATAATTACTAAAAGAGGTTGTGAGTGTAAAACCATTGTGTGGTGAGCCTCTTATGTAATTTGTGAACTTGAGCATATAGTAGATTGTTTGAAATCCTTAAGTGTAGGCTTAAGGTAGTGGATGTAGATCTTGAAGAGATCGAACCACTATAAATTGCTTGTGTTCTTTGTTCTTATATTGTTTTACTACTTGGCTATTATTTGTCTTACTTTTCTATTGAATCAATCACATACAATCTATTTTTCTGGTTAGAATTATAGAAGGACTGTATTCAGAAAAATTAGCCAAATACCTAATTCACCACCCCTCTTAGGTATTTTAATTGGTATCAGAGCAAGGACTTCTTGTGTGGTTTTACAACCTCGAAGTTAAAGATCTTATGGCTAATATTTCAAACTTATCTTACCTAGAAGGGTCTTCCACAAATATACCACATTTGTTTGATGGAACAAACTATACCTTTTGAAAATCTAGAGTTAAGTTATATATTTGTTCTATCAATTTTGATTTGTGGAATATTGTTGAAAAAGGTCCTTATATTCCTATGAAAATGAGAGCTGATGGAATAACCTCAGAATCAAAGTCTACGGATGAATTTGATGAACATGATTCAAAGAAAATAACATTAAATTATCAGGCCATGAACATATTAAGTTGTGCTTTAGATGCAACTGAATATAATAGAGTTAGTGGTTGTGACACTGCTCATGATATGTGGAGATTACTCCAAATAACTCATGAGGGTACAAACCAAGTTAAAGAATCTAAACTTGTCATGCTTGTTAGAGACTATGAACTTTTTACCATGAAACAATGTGAGAATGTTAGTGATATGTTTACAAGGTTTACTAACATTTTCAATGGATTAAAAGCTTATGGAAAGAGCTATACTATTGGAGAACAAAACAGGAAGATTTTGGATGCTCTACCAAAATCTTGGCAGCCAAAGACACTTGCTATTGAGGAGTCCAAGGACTTAAAAACTCTTCGCTTGAAGAGCTTATTAGATCTCTGCTCACACATGAAATGAGGATGAAAAGATTAAATGACAAAGAAGATGAAGAAAAGGAAAGAAAAGGAGTTGTACTCAAGACTTCAAATCACTTGAGTGAACAAGAAGAATCTTCAAGTGAAGAAGAAGATGGTAACAGTGGAGAAGAGGAAATTGCCATGGCAGTTAGGAAGTTCAAGAAATTCTACAAAAAGGAGTTTCTCAAAAAGGGAAGAAAGCCAACCAAGAAGAGTGGACATACTTCCTCCTTCAAACCTCAATGTTTTGAATGCACGAGTACAGAACATCTTGTTGCAGATTGTCCTAGAGTTTTGGAAAGGGAAAGAGACAGCAAGAACAAAAAGAAATCTGCCAAGAAAGGAAAAGGACTGGCTGGAACGTGGGATCAACAAGAAATCTGCCAACATATGATTTATGGCAATTGATGATGAGGTACAATCTTCTCCCTCCATTTCTAATCTTTATGATGATGATGTTGATCCTAGTGAATTACTTATAGAGATATATGAAGAATTGAAAAATGCTTCAAAAAGAAATAAAGAAATGAAATGAAAAATCAATGATTTATCAAATGAGAATTAAAAATTATGTGTTGAAAATGATAAACTTCTTGAGACCATAAATTGCCTTAAAAATGAAAAAGAAGTTTTAAATGCAACCATACAAAACATATCTTCTGAAAATAAAGAGCTTTACGTAAAAGTCATTTCTCTTGAGAAAATGCTTAGTGATCATGAGATTTTAAAAAGAAAAGTTAATGATCTTACTTCATGCATTGAAAAATTTACAAATGAAAGAGAAAATTTAAATAAATTACTTGGCCATCAAAGATCTTCATTTGCAAAACATGATCTTGGTTTTACTTATGATAGCTATGTTTCAAAATATAAAAACACTTTTGCTAAAGAAACTTTTAATTTTAAGCCTCATATTTGTTGCACATATTGTGGCAAACTTGGACACAAGGTTTCTAAATGTTTTATAAAAAGAAAGATAGAAAATGGTGTTAAGACTGTATAGAAAGTCAAAAGAACTTTTCACTAACCTCCTTGGACCCAAGAAAATATGGGTACCAAAAAATCACTCTTTCCAATTTTGTGTAGGTTCAATTTGCATCTAGATCAAGTACCACAAAGTGGTTTCTTGACAGTGGGTGCTCGAGACATATGACTGGAAATGCCTCACTTGTTAGTGAGCTTCAAGCAACAAGTGAAGGTTTTGTCACATTTGGTGATAAGAAGAAAGGAAAAATACTTGGAATAGGCAACATTGGTAAAGGTTCCTTTCCTCTCATTAAGCAAGTATTACTTATTGATGGTTTGAAGTATAATCTACTTAGCATTAGTCAATTATGTGACAATGGATGTAAAGTAGAATTTAAATATGATACTTGTACTATTTTTGATAGTGAAAGTAGCAAAACCATTTTTGTTGCTAAAAGAGTTGATAATGTCTATGTGTTATACCTTGATGAACTTATCACTAATGATATAAAATGTCTTGCTATTAATGATAATGATGAATTTTTGAGGCGTAGAAGATTAGGACATGTAAGCATGGATTTATTGAATAAACTTTCTACACAAGAGCTAGTTAGAGGATTACCCAAAATGCATTTTGATAAAACTCGTCTTTGTGATGCTTGCAAATATGGAAAACAATAAAAAAACATCTTTTAAATCAAAGAAAATGATCTCTACTTCAAAACCTCTTGAACTAGTTCATATAAATTTATTTGGACCAATGAGGACCACTAGTCTTGTTGGTAAAAGATATGCTTATGTGATTGTAGATGACTTTTCAAGATTTACTTGGGTGCTTTTCTTAGCTCAAAAGGATGAAACATTTCATGAATTTGCAAAAATTTTCAAAAAGGTTCAAACATCTCTTAAATATAAACTGATTTCTATTAGAAGTGACAATGGAAGAGAATTTTGCAATCAAGATTTTACAAAATTTTGTGATGAAAATGGTATTACTCACAATTTCTCAGCTGCTAAAACACCTCAACAAAATGGTGTTGTTGAAAGGAAAAAATAGAACTTTACAAGAGATGGCTAGATCAATGCTTTGTGAAAATTCCTTGCCAAAATACTTTTGGGCTGAAGCTGTAAATACTGCTTGCTATGTAATGAATAGAGTTTTATTAAGACCTTTTATAAGAAAAACACCTTTTTAACTTCTATTTGATAAAACTCCTTCAATTGTTTATTTTAAAGTGTTTGGTTGTAAATGTTTTATTTTAAATACTAGTGATAATCTGGAAAAATTTGATAGAAAATCAGATGAAGGAGTATTTCTTGGTTATTCAACAAATAAAAAGGCATATAGAGTTTATAACAAAAGAGCATTATGTGTTGAAGAAACCATACATGTAACTTTTGATAAATCTAACATTTACCTTCAAAGAAGAAATGAAGATGATGCAGGTCCCTCAATGATTGAAAATCAAACTCATCATCAAGTATCCACATTGGAAGAACATGCTAAGGAAGAAGAATTAATGGAACAAGAACAAGATGGTCAACTAAGAAATGATCAAGAGTTTCCAAAGGATCTAACATATGCAAGAGGCCATCCTAAGGAGCAAATCATTGGTGATGTCTCCCAAGGAGTTAAAACAAGGCGGTACTTTATCAATAATTTTGCCCTTTTATCTCATATTGAACCTAAAAATATTGATGATACATTGAGTGATAATTTTTGGATTGTTGCAATGCAAGAGGAATTGAATCAGTTTGAAAGAAATAAAGTTTGGACTCTTGTTCCTAGACCTAATAATCATTCATTTATTGGTACAAAATGGGTATTTAGGAATAAGTTAAATGAATTAGGAGAAGTTGTTAGAAATAAAGCTAGACTTGTTGCTCAAGGCTTCAACCAAGAAGAAGGCATTGACTATGATGAAACATTTGCTCCAGTAGCTAGATTGGAATCCATAAGAATACTTTTGGCATTTTCCTATTTTAAAGGATTTAAGCTATTTCAAATGGATGTCAAAAGTGCATTTCTAAATGGTTTTATTGAAGAAGAGGTTTATGTAGAACAACCTCCATTTGCTCCAGTAGCTAGATTGGAATCCAGTAGCTTGATTGAAGAAGAGGTTTATGATGAAACATTTGCTCCAGTAGCTAGATTGGAATCCATAAGAATACTTTTGGCATTTTCCTATTTTAAAGGATTTAAGCTATTTCAAATGGATGTCAAAAGTGCATTTCTAAATGGTTTTATTGAAGAAGAGGTTTATGTAGAACAACCTCCAGGTTTTATTCATGAAAAATTTTCAAATCATATTTTTAAGTTAACCAAAGCTCTACATGGGTTCAAACAAGCCCCAAGAGCTTGGTATGATAGATTAAGTGGATTTCTTATTGTTAGCCCTAAGGGCAAATTATATAGTTTTGATTAATGACAAATATTGATGAGGACTAAAATGTTTGATTATTGTGTGATAGGTTCTGTAATTTGAGAAGTATGAAGTCTCATTGCTTTGAAGCAAAAGTTCAAGAACAACTTCATTTAAGCAAGTATTTGAAGTTTGAAGAATGTTGTTCAAAAGATGATCAAAAGGCATTGAAGACTTGAAGTGTAGAGTGCATTTAACTTTTAGGTAAATTTCTATGTAAACTCTACACTTGCATGTCTTGGTTATCATTGAATGCATAAGAGAGCATAAAAATAATCTTATGATCTTAAAAGTCTTTGAATAAATCTTTTTATAAGATATGTTTGTAAACTTCATATGTTCATGTTTTTAAAGCTTAAATATGGTTAAATAAGTTTTCTATACATATCAAATGTTTTTCAAACTCATTGAAGTTATATCTCAAATGATTTTACAAAGTTTGAAAATGCTTTCAAAAAATTCGATCGTCCGAATTTTTGTAGCAAAAAGTTTGCTACTATTCTTCGAGAGAAATTCGGAAGAAGATTCGGGACTGTGATCAAAAAATTCGATCGTCGAATTTTTTGGCCTTCAAACATAGTCACTGTTCTTCGAGAGAAATTCGGAAGAAGATTCGGGACGCATGACAAAAAATACGGTCGTCCCAATTTTTTGTTCTCGAGCATGGTTACTATTCATCCGAGAGAAATTCGGACGAAGATTCGGACGCAGACCAAGAAATTCGGTCGTCCGAATTTTTACTGAAAACTAGCCAGATTACTAGCCGTTTTATGAACGTTTTAACAGATTTTCAAATTCTATAAAAGCCATAAACATGCAAATTTTTGTAACTCTTGAAATCTTGAAAACTCCAAGCATTCAAAAGCATTTAGCAAACATTTCTTAAGCTCTCTTATGTCTTGTGCATTCAATTGATCCATCCAAAGACATCAAAGTGTGAAGGTGCAAATTTGTGTAATATCTACCATCAAGTGGTAACTTCTACACACTCTTCTTTACTTATTCAATTGTGTTGATCTACTAGCTCTAGCAAGGTTATCTTGATAACATAAAACCCTTTAGATAAGGGTGATCCTTGAAGTTGTGATTCAAGGTTGTTTGAGATATAAAACCATAGGTTGGTGAGCCTTGTTTGTAAAAATTACTAGAAGAGGTTGTATGTGTAAAACCAAAGTGTGGTGAGCCTCTCTTGTAATTTGTAAACCTGAGCAATTAGTAGATTTGTTGAAATCCTTAATTGTGAGCTTAAGGTAGTGGATGTAGATCTTGAGGATCGAACCACTATAAATTGTTTGAGTTCTTTGCTATTGCTTTCATTATTATCTTGCTATCAATTATCTCTAATTAGCTCATATAACTTGTTCTTGGTCTAAACGCTTAAAAGGTTTAAGTTTGCGAAAATTAGCTAAATACCTAATTCACCCCCCCTCTTAGGTATTTCAATTGGTATCAGAGCTAGAACTTCTGTGTGTGGTTTAACAACCTAGAAGACAAAGATCCTATGGCTAATATGTCAAACCTACCTTACCTAGAAGGATCTTCCACAAATAGACCACCTTTGTTTAATGGAACAAATTACACTTTCTGGAAACCTAGAGTTAAAATTTATATTTGTTCTATTAATTTTGATTTGTGGAACATAATTGAGAAAGGTCCTTATGTCCCAATGAAAATGAGTGCTGATGGAATAACCTCAGTACCCAAGTCCACAGATGAATTTGATGAGCATGATTCTAAGAAAATGGCTTTAAATTATCAAGCCATGAATATATTAAGTTGTGCTTTAGATGTTACTGAAAACAATAGAGTTAGTGGATGTGATTCTGCTCATGACATGTGGAGATTACTTCAAATTACACATGAAGAAACTAATCAAGTTAAAGAATCTAAACTTGCCATGCTAGTTAGAGATTATGAATTGTTTACCATGAAACAAGGTGAAAATATTAGTGATATGTTTACAAGATTTACTAACATTTTCAATGGCTTAAAAGCTTATGGTAAAAGCTACACTATGGGAGAGCAAAACAGAAAGATTTTAGATGCTCTACCAAAATCCTGGCAACCTAAAACACTTGCCATTGAGGAATCCAAGGATTTGAAGACTCTTCCACTTGAAGAGCTCATTGGATCTCTACTGACTCATGAAATGAAGATGAAACGGCTAAATGACAAGGAGGATGAAGAAAAGGGAAGAAAAGGAGTAGTGCTTAATGCCTCAAACAACTTGAGTGAACAAGAACAATCTTCAAGTGAAGAAGAAGGAGGAAACAGTGGAGAAGAAGAAATTGCAATGGCAGTGAAGAAGTTCAAGAGATTCTACAAAAAGGAATTTCTCAAGAAAGGAAGAAAGCCAGTCAAGAAGAGTGGACAATCTTCATCATATAAACCTCAATGCTTTGAATGCAAGAGTACTGAGCATCTTATTGCTGACTGTCCTAGAGTGTTGGAAAGGGAAAGTGAAAGTAAAAACAGGAAGAAATCTGCCAAGAAAGGAAAAGGACTAGCTGGAACATGGGATCAACAGGAAAGTGAGGATGAAAGTGAAGGAAAGGCCAACATATGCTTCATGGCCATTGATGATGAGGTACAATCTTCACCCTCTATTTCAAATGTATATGATGATGATATTGATTCCACTGATCTTATTGTTGAGTTATATGAAGAATTAAAAAAGGCTTCAAAAAGAAATAAAGAAATGAAACTCAAAATAAATGATTTATCTAATGAGAATTCAAAATTATGTGTTGAAAATGGAAAACTTCTTGAAACCATTAGTTGCATTGCTATTGAAAAAGAAGTTTTGAATACAACTATACAAAACATATCTTTTGAAAACAAAAAGCTTTGCACTAGAATTATTTCTCTTGAATCAATGATCAAAGATCATGAGCTTCTAAAAAGGAAAGTTAATGATCTAACTTTATGCATTGAGAGATTTACAAATGGAAGGGAAAATTTGAATAAATTACTTGGCTATCAAAGACCTTCATTTGTAAAACATGGTCTTGGTTTTACTCATGATTATTCTGCTCCAAAACAGAGAAAATCTTTTGTTAAAGAATCTTATCATTTTAGATCACATATTTGCTGCACTTATTGTGGTAAACATGGACACAAGGTTTCTAGATGTTTTGTCAAAAGAAAAGTAGAAAGTGGTGTTAAAACCATTTGGAAAGTCAAAGAAACTTTTACTAACCCCCTTGGACCCAAGAAAATATGGGTACCAAAAATCACCCTTTCAAATTTGGTATAGGTACAATTTGCCTCAAGATCAAGTGCCACAAAATGGTTCCTTGACAGTGAATGCTCAATGCACATGACTGGAAATGCATCACTTGTTAGTGAACTTCAAACTACAAGTGAAGGTTTTGTCACATTTGGAGATAAGAAGAAAGGGAAAATACTTGGAATAGGTAACATTGGTAAAGGTTCTTTCCCTCTTATCAAGAAAGTATTACTTATTGAAGATTCAAAGTATAATTTACTGAGTATTAGTCAATTATGTGATAATGGATGCAAAGTAGAGTTTAAATGTGATACTTGTACTATTCTTGACAATGCAAGTAACAAAACTATCTTTGTTGCTAAAAGAGTTGGTAATGTATATGTGTTGTATCTTGATGAGCTTATTACAAATGATATTAAATGTCTTGCCATTCATGACAATGATGGATTTTTATGGCATAGAAGATTAGGACATGTAAGCATGGATTTATTAAACAAACTTTCTACACAAGAGTTGGTGAGAGGATTACCTAAATTGCATTTTGATAAAAATCACCTCTGTGATGCTTGTCAATATGGAAAACAATCAAAAACATCTTTTAAACCAAAGAAAATGGTTTCTACCACAAAACCTCTTGAACTAATTCATATGGATTTATTTGGACCTATGAGGACTACTAGTCTTGGTGGTAAAAGCTATGCTTATGTGATTGTTGATGATCTTTCAAGATTTACATGGGTAATCTTCTTAGCACAAAAAGATGAAACATTTCATGAATTTTCAAAACTCTTCAAAAAGGTTCAAACCTCTCTTGATTGCAAAGCTGATTTCTATTAGAAGTGATAATGGAAGAGAATTTTTGTAATCAAGACTTTACAAAATTTTGTGATGAATATGGTATTACTCACAATTTCTCAGTGCCAAAAACACCTCAACAAAATGGTGTTGTTGAAAGGAAAAACAGAACCTTACAAGAAATGGCTAGATCAATGCTTTGTGAAAACTCATTACCAAAGTATTTTTGAGATGAAAGTCATTAATACTGACTTGTTATATCATGAAACGAGTTTTACTAAGACCTTTTATAAGAAAAAACACCTTTTGAACTCTTATTTGACAAAACTCCATCAATTGTCTATTTCAAAGTTTTTGGTTGTAAATGCTTCATTTTAAACACTAGCAACTATCTTGGTAAGTTTGATAGAAAATCGAGATGAAGGAATTTTTCTTGGTTATTCATCAAATAAAAAGGCATATAGAGTCTATAATAAAAAGAACATTGTGTGTTGAAGAAACTATTCATGTAACCTTTGATGAATCTAACATTTATCTTCAAAGAGGAAATGAAGATGACACGAGCACATCAATGGTTGAAAATCATACTCAACACCAAGCACCCATGATGGAAGATCATGCCAAAGAAGAAGAAGTAATGGAGCAAGAACAAGATGGTCAATCAAGCAATAATCAAGAACTTCCAAAGGATATCACATATGCAAAAGGTCATCCTAAGGAGCAAATCATTGGTGATGTCTCCCAAAGGGGGTAAAAACAAGGCGGTACTTTATTGATAACTTCGCTCTTTTTATCTCATATTGAACCAAAAAATATTGATGATGCATTGTGTGATAATTTCTGGATTATTGCTATGGAAGAAGAGCTAAATCAATTTGAAAGAAATAAAGTTTGGTCTCTTGTTCCTAGACCTCATGATCATTCTCTTATTGGTACAAAATGGGTTTTTAGAAATAAGTTAAATGAACTAGGAGAAGTAGTTAGAAATAAAGCTGGACTTGTTGCTCAAGGTTTCAACCAAGAAGAAGGCATTGACTATGATGAGACCTTTGCTCCAGTAGCCAGATTAGAATCTATAAGAATACTTTTGGCATTTGCTTTCTTTAAAGGCTTTAAACTTTTTCAAATGGATGTTAAAAGTGCTTTCCTAAATGGTTTTATTGAAGAAGAGGTTTATGTAGAACAACCTCCTGGTTTTATCCATGAAAAATTTTCAAATTATGTGTATAAGCTAACCAAAGCTCTATATGGACTGAAACAAGCTCCAAGATCTTGGTATGAAAGATTAAGTGGTTTTCTTCTCTCAAAAGGTTTTACTAAAGGAAAAGTAGACACAACTCTTTTTATTAAAACATCTTCTAAAAATGATATTTTGCTTGTACAAATCTATGTTGATGATATCATTTTTGGTTCTACTAATATTTCTCTTTGTGAAGAGTTAGCTAAAACTATGCAAAATGAATTTGAGATGAGCATGATGGGAGAACTAAGTTTCTTCCTTGGACTACAAATTAAGCAAACCAAGGATGGAGTCTTCATCAATCAAGAAAAATATACTAAGGAGCTATTGAAAAGGTTTGGAATGGATCAAGCAAAAGGAATAAGTACTCCTATGAGTTCATCAACTAAACTTGATAAAGATGAGAATGGTAAAAGTATTGATGAGAAATTATATAGAGGAATAATAGGAAGTTTACTCTATCTCACAGCTAGTAGACCAGATATTATGTTTGTTGTTTGCTTGTGTGCTAGATTCCAATCATATCCTAAAGAATCTCATCTAATTTCTGTCGAACGAATATTTCGTCATTTGATTGATACACATGACTATGGTCTTTGGTTTTCTAAAACTTCATCTTTTGAACTTATTGGATATTCGGATGCTGACTATACTGGATGCAAAGTTGAGCGTAAAAGTACAAGTGGTCATTGTCAATTTCTTGGTAGTTGTCTAGTGTCTTGTGTTAGCCCTAAGGGCAAATTATATAGTTTTGATTAATGACAAATATTGATGAGGACTAAAATGTTTGATTATTGTGTGATAGGTTCTGTAATTTGAGAAGTATGAAGTCTCATTGCTTTGAAGCAAAAGTTCAATAACAACTTCATTTAAGCAAGTATTTGAAGTTTGAAGAATGTTGTTCTAAAGATGATCAAAAGGCATTGAAGACTTGTAGAGTGCATTTAACTTTTAGGTAAATTTCTATGTAAACTCTACACTTGCATGTCTTGGTTATCATTGAATGCATAAGAGAGCATAAAAATAGTCTTATAATCTTAAAAGGCTTTGAATGAATCTTTCTATTAGATATGTTTATAAACTTCATATGTTCATGTGTTTCAAGCTTAAATATAGTTATATAAGTTTTCTAAATATATCAAACGTTTTTCAAACTCATTGAAGTTATATCTCAAATGATTTTACAAAGTTTGAAAATGCTTTCAAAAAATTCGGTCGTCCGAATTTTGTAGCAAAAGTTTGCTACTATTCTTCCAGAGAAATTCGGAAGAAGATTCGGACGCGACCAAAAAAAATTCGGTCGATCCGAATTTTTTGGCCTTCAAGCATAGTCACTGTTCTTCCGGAGAAATTCGGAAGAAGATTCGGACGCAGCAAAAAAAATTCGATCGTCCGAATTTTTGTTCTCAGACATGGTTACTATTCATCCCGAGAGAAATTCGGACGAAGATTCGGACGCGACCAAGAAATTCGGTCGTCCGAATTTTTACAAAACTAGCCAGTTACTAGCCGTTTTATGAACGTTTTAACAGATTTTCAAATTCTATAAAAGCCATAAACATGCAAATTTTTGTAACTCTTGAAATCTTGAAAACTCCAAGCATTCAAAAGCATTTAGCAAACATTTCTTAAGCTCTCTTATGTCTTGTGCATTCAATTGATCCATCCAAAGACATCAAAGTGTGAAGGTGCAAATTTGTGTAATATCTACCATCAAGTGGTAACTTCTACACACTCTTCTTTACTTATTCAATTGTGTTGATCTACTAGCTCTAGCAAGGTTATCTTGATAACATAAAATCCTTTAGATAAGGGTGATCCTTGAAGTTGTGATTCAAGGTTGTTTGAGATATAAAACCATAGGTTGGTGAGCCTTGTATAGTAAGAAATTACTAGAAGAGGTTGTGAGTGTAAAACCAAAGTGTGGTGAACCTCTCTTGTAATTTGTAAACCTGAGCAATTAGTAGATTTGTTGAAATCCTTAAGTGTGAGCTTAAGGCAATGGACGTAGATCTTGAGGATCGAACCACTATAAATTGTTTGAGTTCTTTGCTATTGCTTTCATTATTGTCTTGCTATCAATTAGCTATAATTAGCTTACATAACTTGTTCTTGGTCTAAACGCTTAAAAGGTTTAAGTTTGCGAAAATTAGCTAAATACCTAATTCACCCCCCTCTTAGGTATTTCAATTGGTATCGAGCTAGAACTTACGTGTGTGGTTTAACAACCTAGAAGACAAAGATCCTATGGCTAATATGTCAAACCTACCTTACCTAGAAGGATCTTCCACAAATAGACCACCTTTGTTTAATGGAACAAATTACACTTTCTGGAAACCTAGAGTTAAAATTTATATTTGTTCTATTAATTTTGATTTGTGGAACATAATTGAGAAAGGTCCTTATGTCCCAATGAAAATGAGTGCTGATGGAATAACCTCAGTACCCAAGTCCACAGATGAATTTGATGAGCATGATTCTAAGAAAATGGCTTTAAATTATCAAGCCATGAATATATTAAGTTGTGCTTTAGATGTTACTGAAAACAATAGAGTTAGTGGATGTGATTCTGCTCATGACATGTGGAGATTACTTCAAATTACACATGAAGGAACTAATCAAGTTAAAGAATCTAAACTTGCCATGCTAGTTAGAGATTATGAATTGTTTACCATGAAACAAGGTGAAAATATTAGTGATATGTTTACAAGATTTACTAACATTTTCAATGGCTTAAAAGCTTATGGTAAAAGCTACACTATGGGAGAGCAAAAAGCAGAAAGATTTTAGATGCTCTACCAAAATCACGGCAACCTAAAACACTTGCCATTGAGGAATCCAAGGATTTGAAGACTCTTCCACTTGAAGAGCTCATTGGATCTCTACTGACTCATGAAATGAAGATGAAACGGCTAAATGACAAGGAGGATGAAGAAAAGGGAAGAAAAGGAGTAGTGCTTAATGCCTCAAACAACTTGAGTGAACAAGAACAATCTTCAAGTGAAGAAGAAGGAGGAAAGCAGTGGAGAAGAAGAAATTGCAATGGCTGTGAAGAAATTCAAGAGATTCTACAAAAAGGAATTTCTCAAGAAAGGAAGAAAGCCAATCAAGAAGAGTGGACAATCTTCATCATATAAACCTCAATGCTTTGAATGCAAGAGTACTGAGCATCTTATTGCTTTGATTGTCCCGGAGTGTTGGAAAGGGAAAGAGAAAGCAAAAACGAGAAAGAAATCTGCCAAGAAAGGAAAAGGACTAGCTGGAACATGGGATCAACGGGAAAGTGAGGATGAAAGTGAAGGAAAGGCCAACATATGCTTCATGGCCATTGATGATGAGGTACAATCTTCACCCTCTATCTCAAATATATATGATGATGATATTGATTCCGGTGATCTTATTGTTGAGTTATATGAAGAATTAAAAAAAGGCTTCAAAAAGAAATAAGGATATGAAACTCAAAATAAATGATTTATCTAATGAGAATTCAAAATTATGTGTTGAAAATGGAAAACTTCTTGAAACCATTAGTTGCATTGCTATTGAAAAAGAAGTTTTGAATACAACTATACAAAATATATCTTTTGAAAACAAAAAGCTTTGCACTAGAATTATTTCTCTTGAGTTAATGATAAAAGATCATGAGCTTCTAAAAAGGAAAGTTAATGATCTAACTTTAAGCATTGAGAGATTTACAAATGGAAGGGAAAATTTGAATAAATTACTTGGCTATCAAAGACCTTCATTTGTAAAACATGGTCTTGGTTTTACTCATGATTATTCTGCTCCAAAACAGAGAAAATCTTTTGTTAAAGAATCTTATCATTTTAGATCACATATTTGCTGCACTTATTGTGGTAAACATGGACACAAGGTTTCTAGATGTTTTGTCAAAAGAAAAGTAGAAAGTGGTGTTAAAACCATTTAGAAGGTCAAAGAAACTTTTACTAACCCCCTTGGACCCAAGAAAATATGGGTACCAAAAATCACCCTTTCAAATTTGGTATAGGTACAATTTTCCTCAAGATCAAGTGCCACTAAATGGTTCCTTGACAGTGGATGCTCAAGGCACATGACTGGAAATGCATCACTTGTTAGTGAACTTCAAACTACAAGTGAAGGTTTTGTCACATTTGGAGATAAGAAGAAAGGGAAAATACTTGGAATAGGTAACATTGGTAAAGGTTCTTTTCCTCTTATCAAGAAAGTATTACTTATTGAAGATTTAAAGTATAATTTACTAAGTATTAGTCAATTATGTGATAATGGATGCAAAGTAGAGTTTAAATGTGATACTTGTACTATTCTTGACAATGCAAGTAACAAAACTATCTTTGTTGCTAAAAAGAGTTGGTAATGTATATGTGTTGTATCTTGATGAGCTTATTACAAATGATATTAAATGTCTTGCCATTCATGACAATGATGGATTTTTTATGGCATAGAAGATTAGGACATGTAAGCATGGATTTATTAAACAAACTTTCTACACAAGAGTTGGTGAGAGGATTACCTAAATTG
Source organism: Rauvolfia tetraphylla (assembly GCA_030512225.1). Classification (NCBI taxonomy): domain Eukaryota; kingdom Viridiplantae; phylum Streptophyta; class Magnoliopsida; order Gentianales; family Apocynaceae; genus Rauvolfia; species Rauvolfia tetraphylla. The sequence continues at coordinate 4,342,643 of JAJQKT010000024.1, read as the reverse complement.
CATTTTGATAAAAATCACCTCTCGTGATGCTTGTCAATATGGAAAACAATCAAAAACATCTTTTAAACCAAAGAAAATGGTTTCTACCACAAAACCTCTTGAACTAATTCATATGGATTTATTTGGACCTATGAGGACTACTAGTCTTGGTGGTAAAAGCTATGCTTATGTGATTGTTGATGATCTTTCAAGATTTACATGGGTAATCTTCTTAGCACAAAAAGATGAAACATTTCATGAATTTTCAAAACTCTTCAAAAAGGTTCAAACCTCTCTTGATTGCAAACTGATTTCTATTAGAAGTGATAATGGAAGAGAATTTTTGTAATCAAGACTTTACAAAATTTTTGTGATGAATATGGTATTACTCACAATTTCTCAGCTGCTAAAACACCTCAACAAAATGGTGTTGTTGAAAGGAAAAAACAGAACCTTACAAGAAATGGCTAGATCAATGCTTTGTGAAAACTCATTACCAAAGTATTTTTTGAGCTGAAGTCATTAATACTGACTTGTTATATCATGAACAGAGTTTTACTAAGACCTTTTTATAAGAAAAAACACCTTTTGAACTCTTATTTGACAAAAACTCCATCAATTGTCTATTTCAAAGTTTTTGGTTGTAAATGCTTCATTTTTAAACACTAGCAACTATCTTGGGAAGTTTGATAGAAAATCAGATGAAGGAATTTTTCTTGGTTATTCATCAAATAAAAAAGGCATATAGAGTTTATAATAAAAAGAACATTGTGTGTTGAAGAAACTATTCATGTAACCTTTGATGAATCTAACATTTATCTTCAAAGAGGAAATGAAGATGACACGAGTACATCAATGGTTGAAAATCATACTCAACACCAAGCACCCTACAATGGAAGATCATGCCAAAGAAGAAGAAGTAATGGAGCAAGAACAAGATGGTCAATCAAGCAATAATCAAGAACTTCCAAAGGATATCACATATGCAAAAGGTCATCCTAAGGAGCAAATCATTGGTGATGTCTCTCAAGGGGTAAAAACAAGGCGGTACTTTATTGATAACTTCGCTCTTTTATCTCATATTGAACCAAAAAATATTGATGATGCATTGTGTGATAATTTCTGGATTATTGCTATGGAAGAAGAGCTAAATCAATTTGAAAGAAATAAAGTTTGGTCTCTTGTTCCTAGACCTCATGATCATTCTGTTATTGGTACAAAATGGGTTTTTAGAAATAAGTTAAATGAACTAGGAGAAGTAGTTAGAAATAAAGCTAGACTTGTTGCTCAAGGTTTCAACCAAGAAGAAGGCATTGACTATGATGAGATCTTTGCTCCAGTAGCCAGATTAGAATCTATAAGAATACTTTTAGCATTTGCTTGCTTTAAAGGTTTTAAACTTTTTCAAATGGATGTTAAAAGTGCTTTCCTAAATTGTTTTATTGAAGAAGAGGTTTATGTAGAACGACCTCCTGGTTTTATCCATGAAAAATTTCCAAATTATGTGTATAAGCTAACCAAAACTCTATATGGACTGAAACAAGCTCCAAGATCTTGGTATGAAAGATTAAGTGGTTTTCTTCTCTCAAAAGGTTTTACTAAAGGAAAAGTAGACACAACTCTTTTTATTAAAACATCTTCTATAAATGATATTTTGCTTGTACAAATCTATGTTGATGATATTATTTTTGGTTCAACTAATATTTCTCTTTGTGAAGAGTTTGCTAAAACTATGCAAAATGAATTTGAGATGAGCATGATGGGAGAACTAAGTTTCTTCCTTGGACTACAAATTAAGCAAACCAAGGATGGAGTCTTCATCAATCAAGAAAAATATACTAAGGAGCTATTGAAAAGATTTGGAATGAATCAAGCAAAAGGAATAAGTACTCCTATGAGTTCATCAACTAAACTTGACAAAGATGAGAAAGGTAAAAGTATTGATGAGAAATTGTATAGAGGTATGATTGGAAGTTTACTCTATCTCACTGCTAGTAGACCAGATATTATGTTTGCTGTTTGCTTGTGTGCTAGATTCCAATCATGTCCTAAAGAATCTCATCTAATTTCTGTCAAACGAATATTTCGTTATTTGATTGACACATATGACTATGGTCTTTGGTTTTCTAAAACTTCATCTTTTGAACTTATTGGATATTCTGATGCTGACTATGCTGGATGTAATGTTGAGCGTAAAAGTACAAGTGGTCATTGTCAATTTCTTGGTAGTTGTCTAGTGTCTTGGTTTAGTAAAAAGCAGGCTTGTGTATCTTTATCCACAGCAGAAGCTGAATACATAGCTGCAGGAAGTTGTTGTGCACAATTATTATGGATGCAACATACTTTACTTGATTATGGTCTTAAATTTAAGTGTGTGCCTATACTATGTGATAACACTAGTGCCATCAATTTGAGCATTAATCCCATTCAACACTCTAAGACCAAGCATATAGAGATAAAACATCATTTCATTCGTGATCATGTGATTAAGAAAGATATATGCTTAGAACATGTAATTACAAATGATCAAATTGCTGACATATTTACAAAGCCTTTGGCTGAGGAAAGGTTTAATCACCTAAGAAGACTCTTAGGAATTTCAAAATTCAATGACTAATGTGTGTATTAATGTTGTGATGAAAACAGAGATTTATTGATCAAAAATTCGGACGCAGGACAGAAAATTCGGTCGACCGAATTTTCTGAACCTAAGAGACAGAAACTTTCGACCGAAAATTCGGACGCAGACCTAAAATTCGGTCGTCCGAATTTTGCGGATGCATCCCTTTAAATGAAAATCGAACGGTTTCTTTCAAACATTACAACTTCCGAATTTTACACTCTTTCAAAACCTCTCATACCCATTCACGTCCGAATCAAAATCTCTTCAAATCCACACACTCTCATCCCGATTTTCCTTCATTTTTAAACTTCTAAGCCCTAATTTCATACAGAAAACAATTCCTTCTCAAGAGAAAACATCATGGTAAGAGCAAAGAAGCCCAATGTTGAGAAAGGAAAAGGAAAGGCTAAGGAAGGAGATGGAGACCCAATTCTTAATCAACCAAGAAGGATTTGCATCCCTCAAACACAATCTGGAGTTGACAGGTTTATTTCTATCAAATCTACTCATGAATTTGATGAATGGAATAAGAATAGTAGAAAGATTATTCTCGGATATAAGGTGGATCTTTGATAAACTATCTAGTATGGATATGGTTACGTCTCTGTTTCAATGATGTTGGATGGAGTAGTTTGTTGTTTATTAATGAAGATTTTTATCCTACTTTGGTATATGAATTCTATGCAAACCTAAAGGAAGAAAGAACTGAGATTGTTGGGGATGATAGGATACAATGGTATTCAACTAGAGTATCCCAAGTTGATATTGAATTAAGTGAAGCCACGATTAACGGGAATTTGTAGGGTAAGTGACACTTTGGGGGCTAGATATTATGCACCCTCAATGCATTGCTATGATCGTCAACTCTTCACATATGATAGATTTGAACAAGCATTTACAAATGGAAGAGAGTTTAGATCTATAAAAGAGAGGGAAATCAAGAATTTGGATGCTAGAGGTAGAGTATTGCATCATATGGTAACTACTATGATTGTTCCTAACTTTGGACATAAATCATCAGTAGGTAATATGCATATGGTATTAATGTTGGCCTTGCATGAACAGAGGAAATTGAACTTTGGATATATAGCCTTAAGACACAAGATTACTGCTAGAAAAACAGTAACCAAGGAATTCCCTTTTGGAAGGCTGTTAACAAAGATCTTTAAGCATTTTAAGATTAAACTTCCAGGAAGAGGACAAGCCTTTAAAAGTGGAGAAATATACACTGATGAATCTCTTAAGAGAATGCAGCTTATCCTTGATGATGATGGAGTATGGAAAACAAAAAGAGGAACCTCTCCAAAAAGATTAGGAAGAAAATAAAGGACAGAAAGTGTAGAAGAGGAAAAGGAGGAGGATGAAGATGAGGAAGATGAGGAAGAGACCCTTGCAAGAGAAATGAAGACAAAAAGAAAGCATGACACTTCAATTGAGGGGGAGCAACCACCAACAAAAAGAAGAGTAGTTGAAGAAGAAACTGAAGTTGAGTCAAGTGGTGAAGGAATAAATAGAGGTGACACCATTATAGCCAAAGCATTCCAAGAAGCCTTGAACAATCAAGTCAAGGAAATGGAGAAGATGTATAAGTTCTTTGATCATTTGCTCCAATGGTTCTAGGAAAATTAGATGGACTAGAGAGTAGAGTGAAACACATTGAGGAAATCCTAATGAGAAATACTCAAAGTGGTGAAGGACCCTCTAGGCCTCAAGATAGAAATGAAGAAGATATTGATAAAGAGGAAGATAAGAAGGACAAAGATGATGACAGTGATGATGGGGATGATCAAGGAGGAAATGATGAGACAGTGGCAGAACAAGAAGAAGAAGAAGAACATGTACATGAAGAACCGCAAGAGGCAGGAAGCCATGTAGCTCAAGCTGAAATTGTCTCACCATCACACATTTCATTCAGCCAAGGAAGAGTGAAGCACTTGGCCATCAAGAAAGGGTTTAGCAGAGCCTCTTCATCAACATCACAAGACTAAGCATCTCTTTCATACTATTTACTACTTTAAGTTATTTGAATTCTGAGTTATGCATCTAATGTTATAATCTTCTTCAATATTTTTCTTGCACTTTTTGTAATAGTGAAGCTCAATGATGAAATCTCAGTGATGAGAGCTTCCTTTATGTGTTAAATTGTTAATCTCATTTTCATTGACCCCCATCTTTGACTGATGACAAAAGGGGGAGAAGAAATGAGGATGAAAAAATGTGTGAAAAACTAGAGGGCTGAGATAATGAATTTTCTGTATATGAATTTTCTGTATGCATTTTTTTATTTGAGTCTTATGTCTCAATTCTATAGATTTTTTCTATGTGTTTTCTGTAAATGAATAACTTGCTCTTGAATTGTTACTCTATGAAAACTCTATGAAAACATTTGAATGCATGAGCTATAACTTGTTGCCAAAAAGTATTCTATTGTTGTTCAAATTGATCTAAATCTGTCTTAATCTCTTCTATTATGTTTGAACAACCTTAGGCATTCATTATATTGAAGTTATTATAGTTTTTGACTTAAGATTTAAAAATTCGGATGCATGTCAAAAAGTGTTCTATTGTTGTTCAAATTGATTCAAAATTGTTTTTAATCTCTTCCACTAAGTTTAAACAACCTTAGGAAAGCTTATTTTCAAAAATTGAAGCTTTCATTTAACCTATTTTAAAATTCGGACTTGATATGTCAAAATTCGGATGCATAGCATCTCAAGTCCAAACTTGTTGAAAAATGAGCACAATCTAAGGGGGAGCATTGTTAAACTTTTACAACCTTTAAAACCTCTCTTAGAAGTTTTCTTAATGCTTAAATGCTATATCTTCTATCCTAGTTGTTGGAAGGAAGGAGGTTAATGGAGGTTGGTTGGGTCATAGGCTCATATTGAGCCTTTTGTATGTCAATGTGCTAAATTGGTTATTTTCTATCATTGGCATTAATACTTCTATGTACTACATTGTTTTAATCTATCACATTTTGCATCAAAGTTTGTCATCATCAAAAAGGGGGAGATTGTTAGCCCTAAGGGCAAATTATGTAGTTTTGATTAATGACAAATATTGATGAGGACTAAAATGTTTGATTATTGTGTGATAGGTTCTGTAAACTGAGAAGTATGAAGTCTCATTGCTTTGAAGCAAAAGTTCAAGAACAACTTCAGTTAAGCAAGTATTTGAAGATTGAAGAATGTTGTTCTAAAGATGATCAAAAGGCATTGAAGACTTGAAGTGTAGAGTGCATTTAACTTTTAGGTAAATTTCTATGTAAACTCTACACTTGCATGTCTTGGTTATCATTGAATGCATAAGAGAGCATAAAAATAATCTTATGATCTTAAAAGTCTTTGAATAAATCTTTTTATAAGATATGTTTGTAAACTTCATATGTTCATGTTTTTCAAGCTTAAATATGGTTAAATAAGTTTTCTATACATATCAAATGTTTTTCAAACTCATTGAAGTTATATCTCAAATGATTTTACAAAGTTTGAAAATGCTTTCAAAAAATTCGGTCGTCCGAATTTTGTAGCAAAAGTTTGCTACTATTCTTCCAGAGAAATTCGGAAGAAGATTCGGACGCAGCCAAAAAATTCGGTCGTCCGAATTTTTGGCCTTCAGCATGGTCACTGTTCTTCCAGAGAAATTCGGAAGAAGATTCGGACGCAGCCAGGAAATTCGGTCGTCCGAATTTTCTGAAACTAGCCGTTTCTAGCCGTTTTATGAACGTTTTAACAGATTTTCAAATTCTATAAAAGCTAGAAACATGCAAATTTTTGTAACTCTTGAAATCTTGAAAACTCCAAGCATTCAAAAGCATTTAGCAAACATTTCTTAAGCTCTCTTATGTCCTGTGCATTCAATTGATCCATCCAAAGACATCAAAGTGTGAAGGTGCTATTTGTGTAATATCTACCATCAAGTGGTAACTTCTACACACTCTTCTTTACTTATTCAATTGTGTTGATCTACTAGCTCTAGCAAGGTTATCTTGATAACATAAAACCCTTTAGATAAGGGTGATCCTTGAAGTAGTGATTCAAGGTTGTTTGAGATATAAAACCATAGGTTGGTGAGCCTTGTTTGTAAAAATTACTAGAAGAGGTTGTATGTGTAAAACCAAAGTGTGGTGAGCCTCTCTTGTAATTTGTAAACCTGAGCAATTAGTAGATTTGTTGAAATCCTTAATTGTGAGCTTAAGGTAGTGGATGCAAATTCGGTCATCCGAAATTTTTCTGCACTGTGAACAGTAATACTATTCACACGAACAGTGCCCACTGTTCACATGAACAGTGCCTACTATTCTTCCAGAGAAATTCGGAAGAAAATTTGGACGCATGAAGAAAAATTCGGTCGTCCGAATTTTGTGAATAGTGGATGAACAGTGCCGACTGTTTTTCCAGAGAAATTCGTACTAGAAAATTCGGTCGTCCAAATTTTTGTGAACGGTGCACGAACAGTGCCATGAACAGTATCACTATTCACATGAACAGTGTTTTCCGAAACTAGCCGTTACTAGCCGTTTTATTGCTGTTTAAACTGATTTTTGAATTCTATTAAAGTCAAAAACTCCAGATTTTTTAGTAGAACTTTGAACTAAACAAATCCCACATTCTCTAACTTGTTTTACATCAAATTGAATTGAAAAGCTCTCAAATTGCCTTGTGCTCAAAGGTGTACATTCAAGATTCCAAAGGCAAAGGTGAAGTAGTGCTAGCAATTGTAATTATCCACCAAGAAGTGTTGGTAATATCCAAACTCCATTCTTCATTTTAATTCTGTTTTTCTACTAGCTCATTGCAAGGTTATCTTGTGACATAAAACACTTTTGTGGAAGGGTGAGCCATAGACTAGATTAATCAAGGTTGTAGTGTAAAACCCGTGTGAGGGTGAGCCTTGGATTAGATTAGTCTTGAGGTTGTCTTTAGATATAAAATCCTTGTGGAAGGGTGAACCTTGTTTGTATAATTACTAGAAGAGGTTGTGAGTGTAAAACCATAGTGTGGTTAGCCTCTTATGTAATTGTTGAATTTGAGCATATAGTGGATTGATTGAAATCCTTGAGTGTGGACTCAAGGTAGTGGATGTAGATCTTGGAGAGATCGAACCACTATAAATCGTGTGTTCATTTGTTTATAGCTTTACTTGTTTACATACTTATGTTATTATTATTTGTTCTTAGTTGTTGATTGATTGGTTGTGAATTTATTATTTGATCATCTTGTCTCAACCATTAAATCACATATAAACTTAGAGTTTGTAAATTTGAAGAAGAGCTTTTATTAAGGCAAAGGATTTGCAAAACAGGAAAAGATTTTTGATAATTAGCCTAAGACCTAATTCACCCCCCCCCTCTTAGATCTTTCAGGCTGCTGCAAATCAAGCAAACTAAGGATGGAGTCTTCATCAATCAAGCAAAATATACCAAGGAGCTATTGAAAATATTTGGAATGGATTAAGCAAAAGGAATAGGTACTCCAATGAGTTCATCAACTAAACACAAAGATGAAAAAGGTAAAAATGTTGATGAGAAATTCTATAGAGCTATGATTAGAAGCTTACACTATCTCACAGCAAGTAGACCAGATATTATGTTTGCTATGTGCTTATGTGCTAGATTTCAATCTTGTCCTAAAGAATCTCATCTAATTTCTGTCAAACGTATTTTTCGTTATTTGATTGATACATATGACTATGGTTTTTGGTTCTCAAAATCTTCATCTTTTGAACTTATTGGATATTCAGATGCTGACTATGCTGGGTGCAAAGTTGAACGTAAAAGTACAAGTGGTCATTGTCAATTTCTTGGTAGTTGTCTTGTGTCTTGGTATAGCAAAAAGCAAGCTTGTGTGTCATTGTCCACTGCTGAAGATAAATACATAGCTGTCGGTAGTTGTTGTGCTCAATTATTATGGATGCAGCATACCTTACTTGATTATGGTCTTAAATTCAATTGTGTGCCTATACTATGTGATAATACTAGTGCTATCAATTTGAGCATAAATCCCATTCAACATTCTAGGACAAAATATATAGAAATTAAGCACCATTTTATTCGTGATCATGTTGCTAAAAAGGACATATGCTTAGAGTATATAAATACAAATGATCAGATTGCTGATATATTAACAAAGCCTTTGGCTGAGGAAAGGTTTAATTATTTAAGAAGGATTGTAGGAATTGCAAAATTCAGTTACTAGTATGTTTGTTTAAGTTTGACAAAAACAGGAAAAATTTGGATGCATTGAGTGAAAATGGAACATCCAAACTTTGACAGAAAATTCTGGACAGAAAAGTTCGGACGCATGTTCGGACGCAAGATAGAAAGTTCAGACGTCCGAACTTTCTAAAACTGGAGAAATAGAGAAGTTCAGAACTCTGCGGTTACAGTGGGTTTGGTCATCTGAACTCTGCGGTTACAGTGGTTTTTAAGAAACCAAACTAGCCGTTACTCACATAATTTATCATCCGAACTCTCTACTTTTCAAAATTTCTCTCTACCCACTCGTATCCTAACATAGATCCCTCTGTAATTTCACCATTTTCACATCAAAATACTTGGATTTTTGAATTCCTAACCCTATATACCTCTCAAAACCCACTGCTTTTCTGTTAGAGAATCAAAATGGAGAGAACTAAAGGAGCAAATGTTGAAAAAGGAAAAGGGAAAGCAAAGGTCAGTGAAGGAGGACGAACTCTCAATGAACCAAGAAAAATTAGGGTTCCTCAATCATCATCTGGAGCAGACAAGTTTATCTCAATCAAAGCTGCATCAGAATTTGAAGACTGGAACAAGAAATCAAGGAAAATCATCCCTGGAAATAGAGTTGATTTTGAAAAGCTCACCAATATGGGTAATGTTCTATCTTTATTTGGTGATATTGGTTGGAGTAATTTGTTGGATATTGATGAAGAATATTATCCTTCTCTTGTATGTGAATTCTATGCTAATCTAAGATAAGAAAGAATAGAATATGAAGGAGAAGATGTTAATCAATAGTATTCATCTAGAGTATCTCAAATAGATTTTGAATTTAATGATGCATTGGTGAATAGAATTTGTGGAGTGAGTGATGTTGGTGCAAAATACTATGCTATGAAAGAGAATTGTTCACAAATGCTAGATTTGAAGAGGCATTCACAAATGGCAGAGAGTTTAGGACAGTTATGGAAAGAGAAATTAAAGCTTTGGATGCAAGGGGAAGATTTATGCATTATATGATAACTACCATGATTATTCCTAACTTTGGACACAAAACGTTTGTGGGAAACATTCATATGGTGATTATGTTGGCTTTGCATGAGCATAGAAGATTAAACTTTGGATATATGGCATTGAAGCATATGTTTGGGGCTAGAAAGACTGATAACAAGGCTTTACCATATGGAAGATTTTTTACTAGAATCTTCAAACATTTTCGAGTCAAACTTCCTGCTAGATGACAGAATTTTAAAAGAGGTCAGATTTATACAAATGACTCTCTCAAAAGAATGCAATTGACCTTGGATGATGAGGGAATATGGAGAACTACAAGAGAGACCCCTCAAAAGAGAGTTGAAGCAGAGGAAAGTGAGGAAACTGAAGAAGATGAGGCAGAAACATGGGCAAGAGAGATGAAGACTAAAAGAAGGCATGAATCAACAAATGAGAGGGAGCAACCTCCCTCCAAAAGAAGACTCTTTGAAGAAGAGCCAACTTCACAATCATATCCTATTGCTGGAGAAGGTACCAGCAAGAGAAAATAAAATTCAAGAAGCACTAAACAACCACATGAAAGAAATGGAGAAAATGTATAAATTCTTTGAAACATTTGCTCCTATGGTGCTTGGAAAATTGGATAGTTTGGAGAATAGAGTCAAGCACATTGAGGAAATATTGATAAGAAATCCTCAAAGTGGTGAAGGGCCTTCTAGAACTCAAGAGGAAAAGGATGATGAGCATGATGAAGATAACAAGAAAAATGAAGAAGGCAGTGACAGTGATGATGAAGATGATGATGGTGATCAAGGGAATAGCAATAAGCAGGTCATGGAGTCTCAAAGAGGAGATCAAGGAATGCAGCAAACAGGAGTCAGTCAAGAAGGAAGTCAAATTGCAAGAGCTGAAATAGTAACTCCATCTGATCCAGCATGTGGCCATGGAATAGTCAAACATGTTGCTGTCAAGAAGAAACCAAGAAAGGACTCTCTATCAACATCCAAAGACGAAGCACATTTACCAGTTGTTTTATGTTCTTTCTCTATTTTTGCACTTTAACATTTTGCACTTTATCACTAGTTTTTAATATGGCCCATGTAATAGTTTCTTTTTATGAAGCTCAATGATGAAACCTTAGAGTTGAGAGCTTCCTTTAGTAATTGTCAGTCTCATTTTCATTTTCCCATCCTTGAGTGATGACAAAAAGGGAAGAAGAAATGTTGATGACAAAACGTGTGAAAAATTTTCAGCTTTCATTTTACTTATTTTAAAGTTTGGACTTGATATGTCAGAATTCGGATGCTTAGCATCTCAAGTCCAAAGTTGTTGAAAAATGAGCACAATTTAAGGGGGAGCATTGTTAAACTTTTATAACCTTTAAAACCTCTCTTAGAAGTTTTCTAAATGCTTAAATGCTATATCTTCTATCTTTATTGGAAGGAAGGAGGTTAATGGAGGTTAATTGGGTCATAGGCTCATATTGAGCCTTTTGCATGTCAATGTGCTAAATTGGTTATTATCCATCATTGACATAAAAGCTTCTTTGTACTACATTGTTTAAATCCATCACATTTGTATCAAAGTTTGTCATCATCAAAAAGGGGGAGATTGTTAGCCCTAAAGGGCAAATCATATTAGTTTTGAATAATGACAAATATTGATGAGGACTAATGTGTTTGTATGTTGAGTGATATGATTGATGGATTGAGAAGCATGGAGTTTTATTGCCTTGGAGTCACAATGCAAGAACAACTCTACTATGCCAAAGGTGATTGAAGATTGAAGAGTATGTTCAAAATGATTGAAGGCATTGAAGACTTAGAGTGTAGAGTTATTATGCTAAATAGGTATATTTTTCTATAAACTATACACTTGTATGTCTTTGATTCATTTGAATGCATGAGAGAGCACAAAACTTGTTTTTGAAATGATTTTAAGTAAACTTTGTGATAACAAGTATATTTTATGAAATCTTAAATGATCTTAAGAAGATTTTGTATGATCAAAATGTTTTGGTAACGTTTTTTGTGTTTAAATGTGCTTAAATAATGTGGCCATTCATGCAAAACATTTTCAATATTATTAACAATGATTTTCAAAAGATTTGACAAAGTTTGATAAGTTTGGAAGCAAGTTTGGTCGTCCAAACTTTGGAAATGGTTACTGTGCTTCCAGAGAAATTCGGACTCAAGTTCGGACGCATGGAAAAAAGTTCGGACGTCCAAACTTTCTCTGATAAGCATGGTTACTGTTTTTCCAGAGAAATTAGGAGGAATGTTCAGACGCATAAGGAAAAGTTTGAATGTCTGAATTTTTCTAGACAGCTTGGCACAGTAAAGTTCGGATGCAAGTTCGGACGCATAGCAGAAAGTTAGGACGTCCGAACTTCCCTGAAACTAGCCGTTACTAGTCGTTTTATAGCTGTTACATTTGAATTTTCACATCTATAAAAGCTATAAACGTCAGATTTTTTGTAAGTTTTGAATCTTTATGAACTCTAAGCATTCCAAAAGCTTTTAGCAAACTTTAAAGCTCTCTTTCATCTCGTGCATTCAAGTGATCATTCCAAAGACATCAAAGTGTGAAGGTGCGACATTGTGTAAACATCTACCAACAAGTGGTAACATCTACACACTCTTCTCTCTCTATTAAATTATTTTTTCTACTAGCTCATTGCAAGGTTATCTTGTGACATAAAACCTTTTGATAAGGGTGAGCCGTAGACTAGATTAATCAAGGTTTGTGGTGTAAAACCCGTGTGTGGGTGAGCCTTGGATTAGATTGGTCTTTAGGTTGTCTTTAGATATAAAACTCTTGTTGAAGGGTGAGCCTTGTTTGTATAATTACTAACAGAGGTTGTGAGTGTAAAACCATTGTGTGGTGAGCCTCTTATGTAATTTGTGAACTTGAGCATATAGTAGATTGTTTAAAATCCTTAAGTGTAGGCTTAAGGTAGTGGATGTAGATTTTGAAGAGATCGAACTACTATAAATTGCTTGTGTTCTTTGTTCTTATATTGCTTTACTACTTGGCTATTATTTGTCTTACTCTTCTATTGAATCAAGCACATACAATCTGTTTTTCTGCTTAGAATTATAAAAGGACTGTATTCAGAAAAATTAGCCAAATACCTAATTTACCCCCTCTTAGGTATTTCAAACTCCTTGGGTGACACATCACCAATGATTTGCTCTTTAGGATGACCTCTTGCATATCTTAGATCCTTTGGAAGATTTTGATCATTGCTAGGTTGGCCATCTTGTTCTTGCTCTATTTTTTCTTCTTCTTTGGCAGGTTCTTCCAAAGTTGGTGCTTGATGATGAGTTTGATTATCCATTATTGAGGAACCTACATCATCTTCATTTCTTCTTTCAAGATAAATGTTAGATTCATCAAAGGTCACATGAATAGTTTCTTCAACACACAATGTTCTTTTATTATAAACTCTATATGCCTTTTTATTTGATAAATAACCAAGAAATATACATTCATACGATTTTCTATCAAACTTTCCTAGATTGTCATGAGTATTTAAGATAAAACACTTACAGCCAAATACCTTAAAATAAACGATTGAAGGAATTTTATCAAGTAGGAGTTCAAAAGGTGTTTTTCGTATGAAATTTCTTAAGAGAACTCTATTCATTACATAGCAAGCACTAATTACAGCTTCAGCCCAAAAGTATTTTGGCAAAGAGTTTTCACAAAGCATTGATCTAGCCATCTCTTATAAGGTTCTATTTTTCCTTTCAAAAACACCATTTCGTTGAGGTGTTTTAGCAGCTGAGAAGTTATGAGTTATTCCATATTCATCACAAAATTTTGTAAAATCTTGATTACAAAATTCTCTTCCATTGTCACTTCTAATAGAGATTAGTTTATACTCAATCAAGGTTTGAACCTTTTTGAAAAGTTTTACAAATTCATGAAACGTTTCATCCTTTTGAGCTAAAAACATCACCCATGTAAATCTAGAGAAATCATCAACAATCACATAAGCATATCTTTAACCACCAAGTCTAGTAATCCTCATTGGTCCAAACAAGTCCATATGAACAAGTTCAAGAGGTTTTGAAGTAGAAACCATTTTTTTGGTTTAAAAGATATTTTTGATTGTTTTCGATATTGACAAGCATCACAAAGACGAGTTTTATCAAAATGCATTTTAGGTAATCCTCTAACTAACTCTTGTGTGGAAAGTTTATTTAATAAATCTATGCTTACATGACCTAATCTTCTATGCCATAAATATCCATCATTGTCATTAATGGCAAGACACTTGATATCATTTTTAATTAGTTCATCAAGATATAATAAGTATACATTTCCAACTCTATTAGCAACAAAGATAGTTTTGCTACTTGCATTATCTAAAATAGTACAAGTGTCACATTTAAATTCTACTTTACATCCATTATCACATAATTGACTAATACTAAGTATATTATATTTCAAACCATCAATAAGTAATACTTGCTTAATGAGAGGAAAAGAACCTTTACCAATGTTACCGATTCCAAGTATTCTTCCCTTCTTCTTATCACCAAATATGACAAAACCTTCACTTGTTGCTTGAAGTTCACTAACAAGTGAGGCATTTCCTGTCATGTGTCTTGAACAGCCACTGTCAAGAAACCACTTAGTGGCAGTTGATCTTGGAGCAAAATGAACCTACACCAAATTAGCAAAAGTGACTTTTGGTACCCACATTTTCTTGGGTCCAAGAGGGTTAGTAAAAATTCTTTTGACTCTCCAAATAGTTTTAACACAATTTTCTATTTTTCTTTTCACATAACATTTTGAAACATTATGTCCATGCCTACCACAATACGTACAACAATTATGAGACATTGAAGTAGGAGTTGCTTTAGTTAAGAAGTTCTTATATTTTGGAGCATTATTTTCATGGATGTACCCAAGACCATTTTTTACATAAGAAGATCTTTGGTAACCAAGTAGTTTGTTTAAATTTTCTCTTCCATTTGTAAATGTTTCAATGCATAATGTAAGATCATTAACTTTCTTTTTTAATATCTCATGATCACTAAGCATTGTTTCTAGAGAAATTATTTTTGTGCAAAGATCTTTATTTTCAAGAGATATGTTTTGTATAGTTACATTTAAAATTTCTTTTTCAATGTTTAAGCAATTAATAGACTCAAGAAGTTTTCCATTTTCAAAACATAACTTTGAATTCTCATTTAATAGCTCATTAATTTTGGTTTTCATTTTCTTATTCCTTTTTGAAGACTTTTTCAATTCACCATACATTTCCACAAGTAAATCACTAGGATCAATATCATCATCATAGTAAGTAGAAATAGAAGGAGTAGGTTGTACCTCATCATCAATTGCCATAAAGCATATGTTGGCTTTTCCTTCATTGTCACCTTCACTTTCTTGTTGATCCCAAGTGCTAGCCAATCCCTTTCCCTTCTTGGTAGATTTCTTTTTGAGTTTGTTGTCTCTTTCCCTTTCCAAAAATTTAGGACAATTAGCAACAAGATGTTCTGTGCTTTTGCACTCAAAGCATTGAGCTTTGAAGGATGATGACTGTCCACTCTTCTTGGTTGGCTTTCTCCCTTTCTTGAGAAATTCCTTTTTATAGAATCTCTTGAATTTTCTTACTGCCATTGCTATCTCTTCTTCTCCACTATTTCCATCTTCTCCACTTGATGATTTTTCTTGTTCACTAAAATGTTTGGAGGTTTTGAGTACAACTCCTTTTCTTCCCTTTACTTCATCTTCAAGATCATTCAACCTTTCACCTTCATCTCATGTGTAAGCAGTGATCCAATAAGCTCTTCAAGTGGGAGAGTTTTTAAATCTTTTGATTCCTCAATAACAAGTGTTTTCGGTTGCTAGGATTTTGGTAAGGCATCTAGTATCTTTCTGTTTTGCGCTCCAATTGTATAGTTCTTCCCGTAAGCTTTCAAACCATTGAAAATGTTAGTAAATCTTGTAAACATATCACTAATATTCTCACCTTGCTTCATGGTGAATAACTCATAATCCCTTACTAACATAGCAAGCTTTGACTCCTTTACTTGATTTGTACCATCATGTGTTACTTGAAGTAATCTCCACATATCATGGGCAGTGTCAAATCCACTAACTCGATTATATTCAGTTACATCTAGTGCACAGCTTAAAATGTTCATGGCCTAATAATTCAAAGTCATTTTCTTTGAATCATTCTCATCAAATTCGTCTATATGCTTTGGCTCTTGAGTAACTCCATCAGCTCTCATTTTCATTGGTACATAAGGACCTTTCTCAATAATATTCCACAAATCAAAGTTAATAGAACAAATATATATCTTAATTCCAGATTTCTAAAATGTATAATTTGTTCAATCAAACAAGGGAGGTCTATTTGTGGAAGAACCTTCCAAATAAGGGGAGTTTGAAATATTAGCCATAAGATCTTAACTTCTAGGTTGTAAAACCACACAAAGAAACCCTTGTTCTGATACCAATTGAAAGACCTAAGAGGGGGTGAATTAGCCCTTTGGCTAATCTTCGAAAACTTTTTTTTTTATAGATTGAGATAGACCAGATTATGATCACTTGTTTCAATGAGATGATAATTAAATCAATGACAAAGAAATAGATAATCTAAGCACATGAACACTAGGAATTTATAGTATTTCGATCTCTTCAAGATCTATGTCCACTACCTTGAGTTTACACTCAAGGATTTCAATCAATCTACTATATTGCTTAAGTTCAATAATTACATAAGAGGCTTATCACACAATGGTTTTACACCAGCAACCTCTTTAGTAATTCTACACACAAGGCTCACCCTAACAAATAGATTTTGTATCGACAAACAACCTTGAATCAAAATTTCAAGGATCACCCTTACCTAAAGGATTTTATGTTTACAAGACAACCTTGTAATGAGCTAGTAGAAAATGGAATTAAATGAAGAATGGATGAGATGTTACCACTTCTTGGTAGATGGTTACTCAATATAGCACCACTTCACTTTGTTGTGTTTGGAATCTTGAATGATCACTTGTAAGCATGAGACAAAAGAGAGCTTTGATGTTTGCCAAAGATATTTGAATGTTTAGATTTCTCAGAGATTCAAAACATACAAAAATTCTTGAGTTTATGGCTTTTATAGAATTCAAAAATCAGTTTTAACAGTCATAAAACGGTTAGTTTTAGAACATTTAGACGATCGAATTTCTCTTGTGCGTCCGAAATTCTCTGGAAAAATAGTAACCATGCTGGCAAGGAAAATTCGGAGGACCGAATTTTTTCTTGCAGCCGAACTTGCGTCCAAATTTCTTTGGAAGCACCGTAGCCATTATAAAGTTTGATTTTCAAACTTTGTAAAATCATTTGAAATTCAACTTCAATAAGTTTGAAAACATTTTGTATGAATAGATAAGTTATTTAGAAACTTTTAAATTTAAGAACCATTATCAAACCTCTTTGATCATACAAAATTTACTCAAAATCTTTTAAGACTCAAAAGCACACTTATTAATCAAAAGTTCATTCAAAGCCATTTAAGATTCAAAAACAAGTTTTGTTCTCTCTTATGCATTCAATAGATTCCAAGACAAACAAGTGTAGAGTTTACGAAAGACCTATTAAGCACATGTGACCTACACTTCATGTATTCAAAGCCTTCAATCATCTTAAACAAACTCTTCAATCTTCAATCACTTTGACATATTGGAGTTGTTCTTGCATTTTGGCTTCAAGGCAATGAGACTTCATACTTCTTAATCCAACAATCCTATCACACAAATGACATAAAGATTAATCCTCATAAATGTTTGTCATTAATCAAAACTTAATCATAACCTCATGATTTGCCCTTAGGGCTAACATATTATGAGTTAAATCTTGTGTTATTGTCCTTAGAATTCAACAAATTTTTTGTCCTAGAACCCGTATTCACTTACCTTGAGACAAAATAAGTAAGTGACCTTAATTTGATCTTGAAATAATGGTAATAGGTCTTCTATATCCTGATTGAGCTTTTCTATCCGTCGCTTTTTATTTTATCTGTTGTACCCACTAATTCAATCCTTAGTGCATGAATTTTTAAATTTCTATTTTTCATTTTCTTTCTTTCAAATTTTTAAATCTAATTTTTTATATGTAACTGTTAGCCCTAAGGGCAAATCATGTAGTTTTGATTAGTTTTGATTAATGACAAACATTGATGAGGACTAATTCATATGCTATATGTGTGATATGATTTTTTGGATTGAGAAGCAAAGAGTTCTTATTTCCTTGGAGCTAAAAGTGCTAAGGACAACTCTAGTATGCTCAAGGATCAAGAATATAGAGCATGTCCTATGGATAAAAGGCTTTGAAGACTCTAGTGTATGTTTACACTTGCTAAATAGGTATATTCTTGTAAACCTAACACTTCTTGTTTCTTGGAATCTATTAAATGCATAAGAGAGAACAAAACTTGTTTTTGAATCTTAAATGGCTATGGTAAACTTTTAATGATCAAGTGCTTTAGTAACGGTTTTTGAGTTTAAAAGATTTTATATGACTTATCTATTGATACAAAATGATTTCAAACTTATTGAGGTTGATTTTCAAATGTTTTGACAAAGTTTGATCAGTTCGGACACAAGTTCGAACATCCAAACTATGAACATTGTTACTGTTTTTCTAGAGAAATTTGGACGCAAGTTTGGACGCAGGAGGCAAAGTTCGGACCTTCGAACTTTCCCAGACAACATGTCATAGTGATGTTCGGACGAAGTTCAAACACTGAGGATCAAGTTAGGACGTTTGAACTAGTCAGAAACTAGCCGTTACTAACCGTTTTATGGCTGATAGAACTAATTTTTAAAATCTATAAAAGCCATAAACTCCAGATTTTTTATAACTTTTGAACACTTGAGAAATCCTAACATTCCAAAATCATTTGAAATCCTTAGACCTCTCTTTTGTCTTGTGCTTTCAATTGATCATTCAAGATTCCAAAGACAACAAGGTGATGTGGTGCTAACTTGGGTAATCGTCTACCAAGAAATGGTAATATATCATCCAATCTCTATTTAATTTTGTTATCTACTAACTCAATACAAGGTTATCTTGTAACATAAAATCCTTTTGGTAAGGGTGATCCTTGAGGTGTTGATTCATGGTTGTTTTTAGATATAAAATCCTAGTGGTAGGGTGAACCTTATTTGTAGTATTACAAAAGAGGTTGTAGGTGTAAAATCCGTGTAGGGTGAGCCTATTGTGTAATTTTTTTTGAATTTGAGCATATAGTGGATTTGTTAAAGTCCTTGAGTGTGGAGTCAAGGTAGTGGATATAGAGGTTGAAGAAGATCGAACCACTATAAATTTCTTGTGTTCTTTGCTCTTCATTGTGTATTGCTTTGTCATTGTGTTTATCACATTTACATTGAAGCAATTAAATAGAAAAAGGTTTCAAAAATTAGCCAAAGACCTAATTCACCTCCCCTCTTAGGTTTTTCAGTAACATTTCTTTGTGAGAACTAAATATATTTTTACCCTTAAGTCGGCAAAAGAATAATGTGGAGGTTGGCATAAAGGGTGGAAAGGAAGATGATGGAAAATTAGCTTAATGGGTATAAAAAAATGGGGTGAGATGAAACTTCTTTATATGATCGGAAATTGTAATATACCTCAATCGAAAAAAATAAGAGAAAGAAAAGAAGAAAAGAAAAGAAAAGAAGTTATATACATGTATTGCTTTAAAGGCTTACCTGATTTCTTGATGCCTTCACTGTTTTCATTGTTATTATTGTGAATTTTGTCATGATTAAGGTATAAACTTGTGGGTTGACAAATATGGGTGATGATGGAAAAATTGAGGGTGGAACCATGACTTGTGTGAGCTTGTTGAATTTAAAGTGAGGGGGATTTTAAAGAGGATGAGAGTTTGTGGTTGGGTGCATGGGAATGGTGACATTCCTTTGTGGCTAAAAGGATTATTACTTTTGTTTTATGTCCTATTCGTTTCTCTTTAGCTCTCATTTATTTAACTTCGAATTCTTTAACTATCGTTTGGCACCCTTAACTTTCCCTTAGCCTAAAGTTACAAGCTTAAAAGTCATACCTAATCTAGGTTGAACTTTGGTTACCGTATTAGTGGAAAGGTTTTGTGGATACCGGATTTATGGGGCTCTATGCTTTCTTGATGTGAATTCCTTGGCCAATAATTTGAAATTCACCCCTATAATTGTTGAGCATTTGCATTGGTTGGGAACACATGCCCACACATGAATTTTTACCTGCATTATGAGACGGGAGTGATTGTTTAAACTTTGTGATGGGTATTTGGGGTGACTTTTAGATTGATTGTGTAGACATGCCCCAAAATTTCTCAAGAAGTAATAATGCTATCTCTATTTTGCCCTCTTTCACAATGCTTCAAAATACTCTTTATTTCTTGTGGTTATTATTCAAATCTCTTAGTTTTTTGTAGCCATTTTGCTTGGAGATAAGCAATGTCTAAGTGTGGGAGAGTTTGATATATTATATTTGTACTTTATTTAACGATCATTTTGACCTTGAATTTTTGTTGAATTTTGGTGTTTCAATCACCATTTATGCTCTCTTCATTTCTTCACTTGATTTAGGTAAAAAATCCTCCCTAAGCAAAACAGAGCATTTTCAAGTGGGATTTTAACCTCCTTAAAGGTTTCAAATTCAGAAATGACCTTCTTGAAAATGTAGAGGATATTCTTAATTTTTCAAAATGGTAAAATTCATATCAATCCAAGCTCATTTGGCCTCCATAAATATGGTTCAAAATCAGCGTCTCTGGACGAGGTTTAAGTTTTGATAGTGTCTAGTAAAATGACCATATATTGAGTTCTAGACATCCAATTGTGGGGATTCAAAGTTATGTAGAAATCTAAATATCATTATTTACAACTTTTATGAAGACACCAAGACATAAATCATCTGATTTCATGCTTCAAATTTACCAAGAATTCAAACAATTGTTGCAGTTATGATTTTGCTTCAGAACAAGGTTTTATTGTAGGAAAATTGGGTTGTGGCGGTGCCGGTTGGAAGAGGCCAGGCGGCACCTCTTGGACCACCCTGGGCAGTGCCACGACAGATTTTTCTGTTTTTTCTCTCTCTATTTTGGGGGAGATATAAATACCTCCTAAGGCATTTTGAAGGGAGACGACTAGGGT
The DNA here is from genome assembly GCA_030512225.1 of Rauvolfia tetraphylla. Taxonomy (NCBI): domain Eukaryota; kingdom Viridiplantae; phylum Streptophyta; class Magnoliopsida; order Gentianales; family Apocynaceae; genus Rauvolfia; species Rauvolfia tetraphylla. The sequence goes on along the minus strand of JAJQKT010000024.1, from coordinate 4,321,678 downwards.
TTGAAGAGGCTGAAAAAAGGGAGAATTTTGAGAGAAAAATCCCATGCCAAATCTTCATTCTTAGAAGAGAAATCAAGAGAGGAGGTGGAATCTTTGAAAAAGTGGAGATTAATCTTAAAGATCCAAGCTCAAGAACTCAACTTTCAACAACCAAGTTGAAGAACTCCAAGCATTGAAGGAGAGAAGATTTTGAAGACATGAGAATGAGAAATTCTTCCTCTTTCTTTGTGCTTTATGTTCTTTGATTTGTAATATGATGAGCTAAACAATTGAATACTTGGAAGTTGGATGGTTATAAACCCTAATTATTATCTACGTGAATGAATGTATTTCCTTGGTCGATTGAGCTCTAATTTCTTATGTATTGTTTATGGATTTGATTGGTTGAATGAACTTGATTGTCAGTGATTCATGAGTTTGTTTTTCACTTGGAATTGAGAAAGGAATGGTGGAATGTACCATACACAAACAATGGGGGTGATTTATGTAACTAGAGATAGGTGCCTCAATATCTTCTTGGTAATTAGAGAAATCTAATTGAAAATTCACTAATCTAAATGTATTCTTAGGTTAAATTAGTTAGAAAGAGATTTCAACTAATTAATCTAAGGGTAGAGGACTCTCAACTAGAGATAGAGTGAACCCTAATACAAGAATTTCACCAAACATAAGAAGGGAAAGATAATCAATCAAGAGACATTTTTATCACATAGCTAATTGTAGGGGGATTTTCCATTTAAATAATATTTTCTCAATTGAATTCCCTCTTCCAAGTAAGATTATTTAAGCTTGTTTTAATTAGTGAAGTTAGATTACTATTCCCAGTATTTTATTTTAATCATTTTCATAATTGAATTGGTAGACTAAATAATAGAGCAAAAGTGAGTAATGGTATTTGATATACTTTCTATTATATTAATCATAACGATAAGTATGATTGCCTTGTGTTTGTGTGCAAATTGTTGGAGATTGTAATTGAATTGTGTATAAGGGCACGAAATCACATCAACAATGCAACAAATCCGTGTGAGCTTTTGAGTTGTTCAAGCTGAGAGTTACTTTTGCTTTGCATTGAAGCATTGTTTATAATTGCTAAAGAGTTTGAGTTTCTTCTTCTCCAAGATTGATATCCCAAGAATATAGCAAGAAATCCCTAGAAATTAGGATACCAATCTCCTTGATATTTGGTGTAGATAGATTTCCATGCGATTCACAAAATTCTATAATCGTTAGGAGATACCAAATATCTCCTACTTGCCATAATGGAGTTTTGCTAAAACAATGACAACTTCTTAAATAGACTTCTTGATCCTATAAATGTCTTCCTAGAAAATAATATCTCATCAAATCCTAGTGCCAAAGAACTTTCCATAATTGCTTGCTCCATATCGTAACAATCTCTCTCTCTAGCATTGTTTGTAGAAAAATCTCCATAACTTCTTGCATAGACATGTGTGCATAAAATTCAACGGAAGCATTTTGACATTACACATTTAGCAGCTTCAGAGCACTACGCTGAACTAGAGCATAATATTGCATATATTCAAGCAATAGTTCAACAGGAATAATAATGTAAGAACTTCATTGAACAGTAACTACTGTTTTTTCAAAATCAGATGCAAGTTCGGACGCAGAGGGCCAAATTCGGTTGTCCAAATTTGCACAATGAATAGTGAACAGTACTACTGTTTCGGTGAACAATAGCTTCCCTGAAAATTCTTATGCAAGTTCAGAAACAGAGGGTCAAATTCGATTATCCGAATTTTACTTTTTACTAGCCATTACTATTCATTTTTTGAACATTTGAGATGATTTTATACCCTATAAAAACCACAAACTTCATATTTTGGTGTTGATCTTTAATCTTTTAAAATCTAAGAAGCTCTAACTTGTTTTACATCAAAATTATTTGAAAAGCTCTCAAATTGCCTTGTGCTCAAAGGTTGAAATTCAAGATTGCAATGGCAAGAAGTGAAGTGGTGCTAGCATTGTAATCATCCACCAAGTTTTTGTTTGTAACATCTAAATCTATACTTCATCAATTTACTTTGTTGATACAAGGTTTTCAAGAGACATAAAACCCTTGTGAAAAGGGAGACATTGACTAGATTGGTGACATAAAACCCTCTGGTGAGGGTAAGTCTTTGATTAGATTGGTTTAGGTTGTCTAGTGACATAAAACCCTTCGTGATAAGGGTGAACCTTGTTTATTGGATTGAAAAGAGGTTGTTGTGGTAAAACCCATTGAAGGGTGAGCCTCTTGTATAATTTCTTGATTTGAGCATTTAGTGAATTGATTGAAATCCTTGACTGTGGACTCAAAGGTAGTGGATGTAGATCTTGGTCTTTACTATAAATCGTGTGTTCATTTCCTTATGGCTTTACTTTATGTGCTTACAGAGTGGTGGTACTATCACTTGTTCCTAGTTATTGATTGATTAGTTGTGGTTCTATTTTTTGATCATCTTGTCTCAACCATTCTTTTTAAATCACAAATAAACTTGGAGTTTATGAATTTGAAGAAGAGCTTTTATTAAGGCAAACGTTTTGCTAAACAGGGAAAAATTTGAAAATTAGCAAAAGGCCTAATTTCACCCCTCCCCTCTTAGGTCTTTCAACTTTAGTAGATGTCTTTGTACTCGTTTTCAAGCTAATCCTAAAGAATCACACTTAATTGGTAAAAGACCTAAGAGGGGGGTGAATTAGGTCTGGCTAATTTTTGAAAACTTTTTCTGTTTTATGAACTTGATTTGGAAAGATTATATTCAATTACTTCAATGAGAATGTGATGAACACAATGACAAAGTAATAAACAATGAAGAGCAAAGAATACAAGTAAATTATAGTGGTTTGATCTCTTCAAGATCTACATCCACTACCTTGAGTCTACACTCAAGGATTTCAACCAATCCATTATATGCTCAAATTCAATCAATTACACAAGAGGCTCACCCTACAAGGATTTTACACCAACAACCTCTTTTGCAATACTACAAAAAAGGTTCACCCTACCATAACGATTTTATATCTAAAAACAACCTTGAATCAACACCTCAAGGATCACCCTTACCAAAAGGATTTTAAGTTACAAGATAACATTGTATTGAGCAAGTAGATAACAAGATTAAACAGAGATTGGATGAGATATTACCACTACTTGGTAAATGATTACCCAAGTTAGCACCATTTCACCTTGTTGTCTTTGGAATCTTGAATAATCACATGAAAGCACAAGAAAAAAAAGAGCTCAAAAGATTTCAAATGATTTTGGAATGTTAGAAATTTTCAAGTGTTCAAAAAACTTATCAAAAATCTGGAGTTTATGGCTCTTATAGATTTTGAAAATTAGTTCCAACAGTCATAAAACGGCTAGTTTCTGAGGAGTTTGGACGACCGAACTTGGTCCTCTGCGTCCGAACTATCATTTGAACATTACTGTGACATGCTGTCTGGGAAAGTTCGAACGACCGAACTTTTGCCCCTTGCATTCGAACCTGTGTCCGAATTTCTCTGGAAATACAGTAGTCATGTTCACAGTTTGGACGTCTGAACTGTTCAAAATTTTCAAAACATTTGAAAATCAACCTCAATAAGTTTGAAATCATTTTGTACTAAAAGATAAGTCATTTAAAATATTTTGAACTCGAAGACCGTTACCAAGGCACTTAGTCATTCAAATTTTATTCAAAGCTATTTAAGATTCAAAAACAATTATTGTGCTCTCTTATGCATTCAATAGATTCCAAGAAGAAGAAGTGCAGGGTTTACAAGAATATACCTATTAAGCAAGTGTAAACCTACACTAGAGTCTTCAAATCCTTCAATCCATAGGACATGCTCTAAATTCTTGATCCTTGAGCATACTAAAGTTGTCCTTAGCACTTTTAGCTCCAAGGAAATAAGAACTCTTTGCTTCTCAATCCAAAAATCATATCACATATATAGCATATGAATTAGTCCTCATCAATGTTTGTCATTAATCAAAACTAATAAAAAACTACATGATTTGTCCTTAGGGCTAACAATCTTCCTCTTTTGATGATGACAAACTTTGATGCAAAATGTGAAGGATTTAAACAATTTAGTACAAAGAAGCATTGATGTCAATGATAAATAATAACCAATTTAGCACTTTGACATTCAAATGGCTCAATATGAGCCTATGGCCCAACCAACCTCCATTTACTCTTTCCTTCCAACAACTAGGATAGAAGATATAGCATTTAAGCATTAACAAAGCTTCTAGGAGAGGTTTTAAAAGTCAGAAAAGATTAACAATGCTTCCCCTTAGATTGTGCTCATTTTTCAACAAGTTTGGACTTAAGATGTTGTGGATTTGAATTTTGAAATTCCAAGTCTGAACTTTAAACTATGTGAGATGAAGGCTGAAATTTTTGAAAATAAGTTTTCCTAAGGTTGTTCAAATATGATAGGAAAGATTGAGACAATTTTCAAACAATTTGAACAACATAAAAATATTTTTGGCAAGAAAGTTTGGATGCATCTGAACTTCAAGTCCAAACTTTTGGTAGCAAGTTTGAAAAAGGTGATTTTGCATTTTCAAATGAACTATAGAAGTATTCGAATATGTGTAATCACAATGGCACTAAATTTAGCTTTGCAAAACCACAAAACTCATACATTCAATTGTTTTCATGAAGTAACCCAAAATCACAAGTCAAGTCAAGAATCAAGATCAAGCTTTCAAAATCTCAACTCAACCATATTTCAAATAATACAATTTGAATTCCAAATGCAGCCAATTTAAACTTCAAAATACAGCTAAATGTGAAATATAATACAATTTACACATAACACATAGCACATTTTAGTCATCATTCGTTCTCCCCCTTTTGTCATCACTCAAAGATGGAGTTAATAAAAATGAGACAACATTATCACTTATAAGCAGTATACTGACCAACTCTCATATGACAATTTTCAAGTAGGGCCAACATTTATCAAATCTCAAGTCAAATAATTAACATCTCAACTGATCAACAATAAGCAATATGTAATTTAAATTCTTCTCCCCCTTTCTAGCATCAATTAAACTTGGGTGATCAAATTATCATTAATTAAAGAAGCTCTCAACACTAATGTTTCAACATTGAGCTTCACAAAGACATTACATAAAATAAAAAGACAGGAAAATTACATAAGCCATGCTAAAATAGTTACGAAGTACATAAATTAAAGAAAAGCAGAGAAATTACATAAAGCAAGCTAGAAATAGTTCATAAGTTATACTAAGCACATCTAAGTAAATAAAATAGTAAAGAGAGATAGGATCAAAGAGATGCTCAGTCTTGTGATGTCGATGGAGAGGCCTTGCTAGGTCCCTTATTAATTGCCACATGTTTGACTATTCCTTGGTTGAATGTTAGGTTGGAGGGAGTGGTTATTTCAGCTTTAGCAATCAAGCTTCCTTCTTTACTAATTCTAACTTGCTGCTTCCCTCGATCATCCCTTTGTGACTCGGCATCCTTTTCTTTTCTTGTTCTAGTCACTAGCTCAAAGTCATCTCCTTGGTCATCATCTTCATTATCACTGTCATCATCTTCATCCTCTTTCTTTTTCTTGCCTTTCTCATCTCCTTTATCATCATCAGTTTCTTCTCTTTCTTGAGGTCTAGAGGTTCCTTCACCACTTTGAACATTTCTCATTAATATCTCCTCTATGTGCTTCACTCTATTTTCCAAACCATCTAGTTTCATAGAACCATTGGAGCAAAGGATTCAAAGAACTTGTACATTTTCTCCATTTCCATGATGTGGTTGTTCAAAGCTTCTCAAAATGCCTTAGCAACGATGGTGTCTTCTCTAGTAATACCTTCACCACTAGGAGCTTCTTCAACATTTGGATGTGATTGAGGAGTAGGCACTTCTTCAAAGAGTCTTTTCTTAGAGAGAGGTTGCTCCCTCTCACTTGATGAGTCATGCCTCCTCTTTGTCTTCATTTCCCTTGCCAATGTTTCTTCTTCATCTTCTTTTTCCTCAACCTCTTCACTTTCTTCAACCTCTTCTCTTCTTAAAGGAGTTTCTCTTTTTGTTCTCCATATTCCATTCTCATCAAGAACTAACTGCATCCTTTTAAGAGAATCATTTGCGTAGATTTCTCCACTCTTGAAAGCTTGTCCACTTACTGGAAGTTTGACTTGGAGGTGTTTGAAGATCCTTGTTAATAATCTCCCATAAGGTAATGCTTTGTTGGCTGTTTTTCTTGCACTAATCATATGCATTAATGCCATGAATCCAAAGTTTAGTCTTCTATGCTCATGCAAGGCAAGCATAATCACCATATGCATATTAACAAAAGATGATTTATGTCCAAAATTAGGGATGATCATGGCGGTAATCATGTGATGGATAACTCTTCCTCTAGCATCAAAGGCTTTGATTTCTCTTTCCCTAATGGACCTATATCTTCTACCATTTGTGAAAGCCTCTTCAAATCTTTCATTCGTGAACAATTCATGAATAAAACAATGCTGCCCCAATGAGTAATACCTTGTCCCATTATCAGCTACTCCATAAATTTTGTTAACTAAAGCACCATTGAACTCAAAATCCACTTGAGACACTCTAGATGAATACCATTGAACTACATTATCTCCCATATGTTCAATTCTCTTTTCTTTAAGATTTGCATAAAACTCATATATAAGGGCAGGATAAAATTCTTCATCAATTGCTAGTAAACTGCTCTATCCACTATCACCAAAGAGAGATAGGACATTACCCATATTGGAGAGTTTATCCAAGTTTACTTTGTTTCTAGGAATGATTTTTCTGTTCTTCTTGCTCCATTCTTCAAATTCATATGCATCCTTGATGGAGATGAATTTGTCCACTCCATATGAGGTTTGAGGAATTCGGATTCTTCTTGGTTCGTTGATGACCAATCCACCATCGCCTTTCTTTGCTTTCCCCTTTCCCTTTTCAACATTTTCTTTCTTAGTCCTCATCATGATGTTTTTCTTTGAGAGGATGTGAATTATAAATGTATTTAAGGCTTAGAACTAAAAAATGCAAGTGATTTGAAGTGAATATGGCAAAATTACAAAGAGATTTGGGTTTGGACACAAGTGGGTAAGGTGGTTTTTGAGAGAAGAGAGAGTTCGGAAGTTAAAAAGTGTGAAAAATGACTGTTCGGTTTCTTTAAAACTGCTACAATTACACATTTTGGACGATCGAATATTCAGGTCTGCGTCTGAACTTCTCTGTTTCTTCGATTTAAGAAAAATTGGACGACCGAATTTTTTATCATGCTTCCAAACATGCGTCCGAATCTTTCTGTCCAGAATTTTCTGGAGAAAGTTTGGACGTTCGAATTTCACTCAATGCATCCGAATTATGCGTCTGAATATTCCCTACCTTTACCATACTTCAATACACACATTAGTAATTGAATTTTAAAATTTCCAAAACCCTTCTTAGGTAACTGAACCTTTCCTCGGCCAAAGGCTTGGTAAATATATCAGCAATTTGATCATTTGTATTCACATAGTCCAAGCATATATCTCCTTTAGCTACATGATCACGAATAAAATGATGTTTAATCTCTATATGCTTAGTCCTAGAATGTTGAATGAGATTTATGCTTAAATTGATAGCACTAGTATTATCATATAGTATAGGCACACAATTGAACTCTAGACCATAATCAAGTAGAGTGTGCTTCATCCATAGTACTTGAGCACAACAATTACCGGCGGCGATATATTTAGCCTCAGCGGTAGATAAGGACACACATTCTTGTTTTTTACTATACCAAGATACAAGACAACTACCAAGAAATTGACAGTGACCACTAGTGCTTTTACGCTCAACTTTACATCCGACATAATCAGCTCTGAATATCCAACAAGTTCAAAAGATGAACATTTTAAAACCAAAGGCCATAGTCATGTGTATCAATCAAATAACGAAAAATGCGTTTTACAAAACTTAAATGAGACTCTTTAGGACAAGATTGAAATCTAGCACATAAGTAGACAACAAACATAAAATCTGGTCTACTTACGGTAAGATAAAGTAAACACCTAATCATACAACTATATGCCTTTTCATCAACATTTTTACCTTTCTCGTCTTTATCAAGTTTAGTTGATGAACTCATTGGAGTGCTTATCCCTTTTGCTTGATCCATTCCAAATCTTTTCAGTAGCTCTTTGGAATACTTTGCTTGATTTATGAAGACTCCATCCTTAGTTTGCTTAATTTGTAGCCCAAGAAAGAAATTGAGTTCTCCCATCATGCTCATTTCGAATTCATTTTGCATTAATTTGACAAACTCATCACACAGAGATGTATTAGTAGCACCAAATATGATGTCATCCACATAAATTTACACAAGTAAGATATCATTATTGCAAGAGATTTTTATAAACAGTGTTGTGTCAACTTTTATCCTTGAAAATCCTTTTGAGAGAAGAAAGCCACTTAATCTTTCATACCAAGCTCTAGGAGCTTGTTTCAATCCATATAAAGCCTTGGTTAGCTTGAAAACATGGTAAGGAAACTTTTCATGAGTAAATTCGGGTGGTTGTTTCACATAAACCTCTTCCTCAATAAAATCATTTAGGAATGCACTTTTGACATCCATTTGAAATAGTTTAAAACCTTAAAAACAAGCAAAAGAAAAAAAGTATTCTTATGGATTCAAGTCTAGCTATCGGAGCAAAATTTTCATCATAATCATACCTTCTTCTAGATTGAATCATTGGGCAACAAGTCTAGCCTTATTTCTAACAACTTCTCCTAGTTCATTTAATTTGTTTCTAAAACCCCATTTTGCACCAATAACGGAATGATCATGAGGTCTTGGAACAAGAGTCCAAACTTTATTTCTTTCAAATTGATTTAGCTCCTCTGGCATGGCAATAATCCAAAAATTATCACATAAAGCATCATCAATGTTTTTAGGCTCAATATGAGATAGAAGAGCAAAGTTGTCAATAAAGTACCTGAAAGACCTAAGAGGGGGGGGGGTCAATTAGGTCTTTGGCTAATTATCAAAATCTTTTTCCTTTTTGCAAATCCTTTCCCTTAATAAAAACTCTTCTTTAAATTCACAAACTTCAAGTTATATATGATTTGATGGTTAATACAAGATTATCAAACTATAAGATCATAACCAATCAATCAACAACTAAGCAAAATTAATAATAACACAAGTATGTAAACAAGTAAAGCAATATGAAAATAAACACACGATTTATAGTGGTTCGATCTATCCAAGATCTACATCCACTACCTTGAGTCCACACTCAAGGATTTCAACCAATCCACTATATGCTCAATTTAGGCAATTACACAAGAGGCTCACCCCACAAGCGTTTTACACTCACAACCTCCTTTGCAATCCTACAAACAAGGCTCACCCTTCCACAAGGATTTTATATCTAAAGACAACCTCAAGACCAATCTAATCCAAGGCTCACCCTCACACGAGTTTTACACTACAACCTTGATTAATCTAGTCTATGGCTCCCCTTACCAAAAGGATTTTATGTTACAAGATAACCTTGTATTGAGCAAGTAGAAAATAGAGTAAAATGAAGAATGAATGAGATTGAATGTTACCAACACTTCTTGGTGGATGAATACAATTGCTAGCACCACTTCACCTTTGCTTTTGGAATCTTGAATGTACACCTTTGAGTATAAGGCAATTTGAGAGCTTTTCAAATAATTTTGATGTAAAACAAGTTAGAGCATCAAGGATTTCTTAAGTTCAAAGTTCTACTAAAAGATATGGAGTTTATGGCTTTTATAGAATTTAAAAATCAGCTCAAACGGCTAGTTTCAGGAAAGTTCGGACGTCCGAACTTTACTAGAAAAATACTGTTCATGTGAACAGTTATACTGTTCATGATAACAGTTGTACTGTTCACGGTTTGGTTCAAAAGTTTTGACGACCAAACCTGACCTTGTGCGTCCGAAATTCTCTGGAAAAATATGGATACTGTTCATGCGAACAATATTACTGTTTATATACTGTTCACAAAAATTCGGACGATTGAACTTGGCATTCTGCATCCAAACGTGCGTCCGAAATTCTCTAGAAAATTAGTATACTGTTCACGACTGTTCATTGAATAATGTCCTGTTTATGCACTGTCCACTGAATAATATTACTGTTCACACTGCAGGAAAAGTTCGGACTGCGTTCAAACTTTGCGTCTGAACTTTTAAAACTTTGTCAAAACATGTTTAAATCAATCCAAACAAGTTGAAAAACCTTCTAGCCTATAAGATAAGTCTTTAAAGACTTTTTAAGTGCAAAACCCATTGATGAAAACTTGATAGTTAAGGTAAGTTCAAAATCATTGAAACTTTTCAAATCAAGTTTTGTGCTCTCAAATGCAACTCATAGATTCCAAGACTTAAGAGTGTAGGGTTTACAAAGTTTACCTATTAAGCACATGTAACCTACACTTCATGTCTTCAAAAGCCTTCAATCATCTTGGACAAACTCTTCAATCTTCAATCACTTTGACATATTGGAGTTGTTCTTGCATTGTGGCTGCAAGTCAATGAGACTTCATACTTCTTAATCCATAAATCCTATCACACAACATACAAGCATATTATTTCTTACCAATGTTTGTCATTAACCAAAACTAGTCATAACTACATGATTTCCCTTAAGGCTAACAGTACCGCATTATTTTAACTACTTGGGAGACATCACCAATGATTTGCTCCTTAGGATGGCCTCTTGCATATCTTAGATCTTTTGGAAGCTCTTGGTCACTGCTAGGTTTGCTATCTTGTACTTGCTCTATTATTTCTTCTTCATTGGCATGTTCTTACAAAGTTGGTATTTGAGGATGAGTTTGATTATCAATCATTGAGGTACCTACATCTTCTTCATTTCTTCTTTTAAGGAAAATGTTAGATTCATCAAAGGTCACATGGATGGTTTCCTCAACACATGATGATTGTTTGTTATAAACTCTATAGGCCCTTTTATTTGATGAATAAATAAGAAATATGCCTTCATCCGATTTTCTATCAAATTTTCTCAGGTTATCATGAGTGTTCAAGATAAAGCACTTACAACCAAATACCTTAAAATAAACAATTGAAGGAGTTCTACCAAATAGAAGTTCGAAAGGTGTTTTTAGTAGAAAAAGTCTTAAAAGAACTCTATTCATTACATAGCAAGCAGTTTACAGCTTTGGCCCAAAAATATTTTGGTAAAGAGTTTTCACAAAGCATTGATCTAGCCATCTCTTGTAAAGTTCTATTTTTCCTTTCAACAACACTATTTTGTTGAGGTGTATTGGCAACTGAAAATTTGTGTGTAATACCATTTTCATTACAAAATTTTGTAAAGTCTCTTCCATTATCACTCCTAATAGAAATCAATTTGCACTCAAGGGAGATTTGGACCTTTTTGAAAAGTTTTACAAATTCATGAAAAACTTCACCCTTTTGAGCTAGAAAAATCACCCATGTAAAGCTTGAGAAATCAACAACAATCACATATGCATACCTCTTACCACCAAGACTAGTGGTCCTCATTGGTCCAAACAAGTCTATATGAACAAGTTCAAGAGGTTTTGATGTAGAGACCATTTTCTTTAGTTTGAAAGATGTTTTTGATTGTTTTCCATATTGACAAGCATCACAAAGACGAGTTTTATTGAAATGCATTTTAGGTAGTCCTCTAACCAATTCTTGTGAGGAAAGTTTGTTCAACAAGTCCATGCTCACATGACCTAATCTCCTATTCCATAGATATCCATCATTGTCATGAGTGGCAAGACATTTAATATAATTTGCAACAAGTTCATCAAGATATAGTACATATACATTTCCAACTCTATTTGCAACAAAAATAGATTTGCTACTTACACTATCAAGAATAGTACAAGTGTCACATTTAAATTCAACTTTACAACCATTATCACATAATTGGCTAATACTAAGTAGATTATACTTCAAACCATCAATAAGTAATACTTGCTTAATGATAGGAAAAGAACCTTTACAATATTACTGATTCTAAGTATTCTTCCCTTCTTCTTATCACCAAATGTGACAAAACCTTCACTTGTTGCTTGAAGTTCACTAATAAGTGAGGCATTTCCCATCATGTGTCTTGAGCACCCAGTGTCAAGAAACCACTTTGTGGTGCTCGATCTTGAAGCAAAATGAACCTACACCAAATTTGAGAAAATGACTTTTGGTACCAACATTTTCTTGGGTCCAAGTAGGTTAGTGATGATTCCTTTAACTCTCTAAATGGTTTTAACACCATTTTCTATTTTTCTTTTCACATAACATTTTGAGACTTTGTGTTCATGTCTACCACAATACGTGCAACATGTATGAGGCATTGAAATAGAAGTGGCTTTAGAAAAGAAGGTTTTATATTTTGGAACATTGTTTTCATGAATGTAACCCAGACCATTTTTCATACAAGAAGATCTTTGAGATCCAAGTAGCTTGTTTAGATTGTCTTTTCCATTTGTAAATTTTTCAATGCATAATGTAATGTCATTAACTTTCTTTCTCAATATTTCATGATCACTAAACATTGTTTCTAGAGAAAAGATTTTTGTGCATAGATCTTTATTTTCAAGAGATATGTTTTGTAAAGCTACATTTAAAATTTCCTTTTCAATGTTTAAGCAATTAATAGATTCAAGAAGTTTTCCATTTTCACACTCTCATTCAATAACTCATTAATTTTAGTTTTCATTTTCTTATTCCTTTTTGAGGCCTTTTTTAATTCTCCATACATCTCAACAAGTAATTCACTATGATCAATATCATCATCACAACAAGTGGAAATTAAAGAAGTAGATTGTACCTCATCATCTATTGCCATAAAGCATATGTTGGCTCTTCCTTCACTTTAATATTCACTTTCTTGTTGGTCCCGAGTTCCAGCAAGTCCCTTTCCCTTCTTGAGAGATTTCTTTTTGAGTTTGATGTCTCTTTCCTTTTCCAAAACTTTAGGACAATCGGCAATGAGATGTTCGGTGCTCTTGCATTCAAAACATTGAGGTTTGAATGATGATGACTGTCCACTTTTTTTGAGTGGCCTTTTTCCTTTCTTGAGAAATTCATTTTTATAGAATCTCTAGAATTTTCTTACTGCCATAGCAATCTCTTCACCTTCACTATTTCCAACTTCATCACTTGATGATTTCTCTTGTTCACTAAGATGATTGGAGGTTTTAAGTACGACTCCCTTTCTTCCCTTCTCTTCATCTTCAATATCATTCAATCTCTTTACTTTCATTTCATGTGTAGGTAGTGATCCGATGAGCTCTTCAAGTGGAAGAATTTTCAAGTCTTTTGATTCCTCAATAGCAAGAGTCTTTGGTTGCCAAGACTTTGGTAGAGCATCCAATATCTTTCTATTTTGTTCTCCAATTGTGTAATTCTTCCCATAAGCTTTTAGACCATTGGAGATGTTATTAAATCTTGTGAACATATCACTAATATTCTCACCTTGCTTCATGGTGAATAGATCATAATCTCTTCCTAGCATTGCAAGCTTTGACTCCTTTACTTGATTTGTTCCTTGATGTGTTACTTGAAGTAGTCTCCACATATCATGAGTGGTGTCGTATCCACTTACTCGATTGTACTCATTTTAATCTAGTGCACATCTCAAAATATTCATGGCTTGGTAATTTAATGTCATCTTCTTCGAGTCACCCTCATCAAATTCGTCTATAGGCTTTGGCTCTTTAGTAACTCTATCAGCTCTCATTTTCATTGGTATGTAAGGATCTTTCTCAACAATATTCCACAAATCAAAGTTAATAGAACAAATATATATCTTAAGTCTAGATTTTCAAAATGTGTAATTTGTTCCATCAAACAAAGGTGGTTTATTTGTGGAAGATCCTTCCAAATAAGGTAAGTTTGAAACATTAGCCATAAGATCTTAACTTCTATGTTGTAAAACCACATAAAGAAGCCCTTGCTCTGATACCAATTGAAAGACCAAAGAGGGGAGGGGTGAATTAGGTCTTTGCCTAATTTTTGAAAACTTTTTCTATTTTATAAACTTGGTTTGGAAAGATTATATTCAATTACTTCAATGAGAATGTGATGAACACAATGACAAAGCAATAAACAATGAAGAGCAAATATCAATAAGCCAATATGCCACATTCATCATAGGCAACTATGTCAAAGATATCAAGGTACATTTTGCTTAACACTTCCTATTTCTCATATGCATGGATTTTCAAAAAATTATTTACACATTTTCTATTCATGCATGAGCAATTCCACTGCACATTTCACATTTTCACACATTTTCACATATTTTGTCATCACATTTCTGCTCCCCCTTTTGTCATCAATCAAAGATGGGGTAAGAGTACTTGGACAATAAAAGTGAAACAAAAGAAGCTCTTATTACAAGGATTTCACATATTGAGCTTCAAAATATTATAATGACTAGAAAGGAACAAGTAAATTTCAATGTTAAAGCATAACATGTGCATCAAGGCATAAACTAAAATAAGCAACAAAATAGAGTTTAGGGATAGAAAGGCTTTGTCTTGGATGCTCTTCATGGTCTTCACTTCCAAATCTGTTTGTTATGATGGCCATGTTTCCCTTGATCTCTATATGATGGAGACCTTCATTTGTTAACTCCTTACCCGTGTAGTTCGGCTTTGGAAAGTTATCTATCAAGAGGATCTTTGGATCTTCTTCCTTTGAACCATATTTTCCTCCTCCCTTGGCTGAAGGAAATTGGTGATGGATTTTTTATTTGACTTTGTTAAACTCCCTTCACCTCCTTCTTCTTGCTTGTTCTCTTGAGCTTTACCTCTTTGTTCTTCATTCTCATGCTCTTTTTCTTACTTGGGGTGCTTCATTGGCGTTTCCTTCATCTTTGTCTTCTTCTTTAGTAACAAATTGATAGCCATCTCAATTGTCACTGTCATTACTATCATCCTTATTGCTGCCATCTCCACCCATATTATCTTCTTGATCTTCTTTATTTTCCTCTTCACTGTCCTCTTTCTCATCTTCTTTCTTTTCTTCTACTTTGGCTTTATAGGAGATTGCACCATTTAAAACCACTTGAGAAATCTTTCTCAAGTCTTCTTCCATATTCTTGACTCTAGCTTCTAAACCACCAAATTTTTCAAGAATCATTGGAGCAAAGGACTCGAAGAATTTCTCCATCTTCTTCATTTCCTTTACATGGTTGTTCAATGTCTCTTGAAACACTTTGGCAACTATGGTATTACCTCTAGTGAGATTATCACCTTCAACTTCTTTTCCTTCAATAGAGGGCACCTATTCAAATAGTTATTTTTTTTTTTTTTTTGTGGAAGGTTGCTCTCCCTCACTAGATAACTCATGCCTCATTTTAGTTTTCCTTTCTCCAGTAAGGATTTCCTCTTCATCCTCTTCTTCTGCTTCATTTTCTTCTTCACCACTAGTACCTCTTCTATCACCCCTTATAGGAGTTTCTCTTCTAGCCCTTCATATATTATCATCATCAAGTATCCAAAGCATTCTCTTTAGTGAGTTGTTGGTGTAGACTTATTTAGTCTTTACTGGTAAACCACTAGAAGACAATTGAACTTGGAAATACTTGAAAACTCTGGTTAACAATCTGTCATGTGGTAAAGCCTTACGTTTGGTTCTTCCAGTTGCCATTATATTCTTTAGCACTATATATCCAAAATTCATTTTTCTTTTCTTATGCATGGCTAGCATAATTGTAACATACATATTATCAACAGAAGATTTGTGCCCAAAGTATGCTATAATCAAGGTAGTAAGCATGTGATGCAAAATCCTTCCACTAGCATCAAAAGCTTTTATCTCTCTCTCTCTCTTTTATAGTCTTGAGGCTTCTACCATTTGTACAGGCATTCTCAATCCTTTCATGTGAGTATAACTTACTTATAAAACAATATCCCCCGGAAGAATAATGCCTAAACCCAACATTCTCAACATCACAAATTCTATTGAGCAATGCATTATCAATCTCAAAAATCAACTTGTGATATTCTTGAAGAATACCACTGAATAGCTTTATTACCAATTTGCTCAACTTTTTCTTCCTTAATATTTGGATAAACTTCATAAACTAAGGAAGGTAATAGCATTCATCAAACACAAGCAAACTAGTCCAACTCACATCATTTAAAAATGAGAGTATATTACCTATTTCGGATAGTTTGATGACATCCACCTTGTGGCTTGGATTTATCTTATGGTTCATTTTTTGTCCAATCATCAAATTCAGTAGCAGCCTCCACTATGACAAATCTATCCAGCCATGACCTGCTTTGAGGAACATGAACCTTCCTTGGTTCATTGATCACTGGTCCTCCTCTTCTTTCTTTGGCTTTTCCCTTTCCTTTTCTCATGCTAGGCTTCTTTGTTCTCACCATTGTGAATTTCAGAGAAAGGATGTGATTTTCAAAGAGTATTTAGTGCTTAGAATACGGGATTCAAGTAGGATTGGTGATTTAATATTGAAGTTTGGACATCGGAATGTTTTGTATGCGTCCAAACCTTGCATTTGAAATTTACCTGGAGCTACAACACTTGATACACTCATTAGTTATTAAATTTTTATATCCCTAAGCTTCTTCTAAGATTGGTCAAACCTTTTTTCGGCTAATGGCTTAGTAAAAATATCATTAATTTTTTATTAGTGCAAACATGCTTTAAACAAACATTGCCCTTAGTAGAATGATCTCTATTGAGATGAAGTTTGATCTCTATATGCTTTGTCCTAGTTTGTTGAATAGTATGATGGTCAAATTTATTGCATTAGTGTTATCACATAACATAGCCACACATTTGAAATACAGACCATAATCACTTAGAGTATCAATAAGGTAATAGAGAATGTGTTTAACAACAATCAAATGAGACTCTTTAGGACAAGATGAAATCTAGTACACAAGCACATGACAAACATAATATTGGCTCTACTTGCTATCAAATAGAGTTGACTACTCCTATAAAACCTTTTTATTATTGTCAAGCATAGTTGATAAACTTATGAAAGTGCTTATACCTTAACTTGATTCATGAAAGTGCCATCCTTGGTTTGCTTCATCAATAAAGCCATTTGAGGAAGCACTTTTGACATCATTTGAAAGAGTTTGAAACCTTTAAAACATGCAAATGCCAAAAGCATTCTAATTTATTTAAATCTACTAACCGAAGCTAAAGTCCCATTATAATCACTGCCATTTTCTTGATTGAATCCTTGGGCGACAAGTCTAACTTTATTTCTAACAACTTCTCCGGATCCATTGAGTTTATTTCTAAAAAAACCATTTAGTTCCAATAATGGAATGATCATGAAATTTAGTAATATCCAAATTTTGTATCTTTCAAATTGATTTAATTCCTCTTGCATAGTAATAATCAAAAAATCATCACACAATGCATCATCAATATTTTTCGCCCATATGAGATAAAAGAATAAAGCTATCGATAAAATACCACCTTATTTTTACTCCTTGGGAGATATCATCAATGATTTGATCCTTAGGGTGGCCTCTTGGATATCTTAAGTTCTTTGGGAGCTCTTGGTCACCACTAGGTTGGTCATCTTGATTTTGTTCAATCATTTCTTCCTCATTGGTATGGTCCTCCAAAGTTGGTGCTTGAAGATAGGTTTGACAGTCATTCATAGATGTACCAACATCATCTTTTTCTTTTCTTTCCAAGAAAATGTAAGATTCATCGAAACTAACATGAATGGTTTCCTCAACATATAAGGTTCTTTTCATTATAAACACTATAGGACTTTTGTTAAAAGAATGGTTAAGAGATATACCTATATCTAGCTTTCTATCAAATTTAAGTAAGTTATCACAAGTATTCAAGATAAGACATTTATAACCCAACATTTTTAAAATATGCAATTTGAGGAGTTCTATAAGAGAGAACTTCAAAAGATGTTTTTCTTCAAAATTATCTTAAAAGAATTCTATTCATCATAGCATGTGTTGTTTATAGCTTCAGCTCGAAACATATTTTTGAAGAATTTTCACAAAGCATAGATCTAACCAATTTTTGTAAAGTACAATTTTTTTTAATAACACCATTGTGTTGTGGGGTTTTTACAGCTGAAAAAATTATATGAAATTCAACTTTCATCACAAATTTTGTGAAGACTTGTTTGTAAAATTCTCTCATTGTCACTTCTAATGGAAATCAATTTGCACTCAAGGGAGCTTTGAACCTTTTTGAATAGTTTTTAAAACTTATGAAACACTTCATCTTTTTGAGCAAAGAATAAAGCTAAAGTGCTAATCATCAACCACTACTAAGGCACACTTCAAGTCATCAATACCCGAGTTCCTTATAAGTCCAAATCAATCTATATGAACATGCTCAAGATGTTTTGAGGTCTAAAAGCATTTTCATGGGTTTGAAAGATTCTTTTGTTTGTTTTCCATATTGACAAGTATCTCAAAGACAATTTTCTCAAAACACATTTTTAGCAATCCTCCAACTAAATCTTGAGAGGAAAGTTTGTTCAACAAATCCATGCTCACGTGACCAAATCTTCTATGCCAAGAAAATCCATCATTATCATAAGCAACAAGACATTCAAGCTTATCAAGATAAAACACACATTCAAATGTTTTGTAAGTGATTGATCAAAATCACAAAATATCATTTTGTCATACAAGTTCGGGCTACCGAACTTATGGTCTACATCCAAACTTCAAGTCCGAACATTTTGTAAAGTTTCATAAAGATGTTTTTGGCCAAGCAAATGCATAGATATTCAATCATAGCTATTTTAATCATTTTATCATGACATATAATCAATTTCAAGAACATATCAACCATGAATTCAATCTCATATAATCAATGTTACCTAATCAACTTCATAGAAGCAATTGACAAGTCATGGTTGGCAAATTTTCAAATCTTAACAAAAGGGATCCTCAACTGAGATTTCGCATGCTGGCATTTAACTTCTTATTCATTGTTACACGATTAACTAATGCTATGCAAGTTATAGTTCAAATCAGTACTAAGCAACATTTGTTTAAAAAGAAGAGAGGAACCTTTACCAACATTGGTTACTCCAAGAATTATTCCTTTCTTCTTGTCTCAAAAACAAATCCTTCATTGGTTGGTTTGACCTTGATTATGAATGAAGTGTTTTTCGTTATTCTTTAAGCCAACATCATCAATATACCACTTAGTGGTGCTTGAGTTTTGAATTGAAGAGTACCTGCAATAAAGGAAAGAAAGTATCCTTTGGTATCCATACTTTCTTGGGTCCATGGGGATTAGTAATAATTCCCTTAACTCTCCAAATAGTTTTTACACCATTCTCTACTTTTCTTTTAACTTAACATTTGGTGACTTTATGTCCATGTTTTTCACAATAAGTACAACAAGTACAATGCATGGAAGTAGAAGTAGCTCTAACAAAAAAGTTGTTATATTTAGGCACATTGTTTACATAATTATATCCAAGACCATTTTTAACAAGAGGAGATCTTTGAGCTCCAAGAATTTTATCAAGATTGTCCATTCCTTTTGTAAATTTTTCTATACATGATGTAAGATCGTCAACCTTCTTTTTCAGTCTCATGATCAACAAGCATTCTTTCAAGAGACAAAATCTTTTCTCAAAGAATCTTATTTTCAAGGGACATGTTTTGTAAAGAGACATTTAAAACTTCTTTTTCAATATTCAAACAATCAATAGATTCAAGAAGTCTTTTGTTTTCACAATATAATTTTAAATTTTCATTCAATAATAACTCATTAATTTTGAATTTCATTTCCTTATTTCATTTTGAAGCCTTTTTTAATTCTTCATACATTTCAACAAATAATTCACTAGGATCATAAATATCATCATCACAACAAGTAGAAGTAGAAGAAGTGGATTGTACCTCATCATTTATTGCCATAAAGCCCATATTGGCTCTTTCCTCATGTGTTACTTGAAGATGTCTCCACATATCGTGAGCGGTGTAGCATTCATTCACTCGATTGTATTCATTCACGTCCAATGCACAACTCAAGATGTTCATTGCTTGGTAGTTTATCAAGTTCCTCCATAGACTTTAGTTCCTTTGTAATTCCATAAGCTTTTATTCTCATAGGCACATAGGGACCTTTCTCAATGATGCTCCACAAATCAAAGTTAATAGAACAAATAAAAATTCTAATTCTAGATTTTCAAAATGTATAATTCGAACCATCAAACAAAGGAGGTCTATTTGTAGAGGAACCTTCCATATAAGGCAAATTTGATAAACTAGCCATACAATCTTTACTTCTAGGTTGTTAGACCTTAAAAAGAAGACCTTGTTCTGATATCAAATGAAAGACCTAAGAGGGGGGTGAATTAGGACTTCGGCTAATTATCAAAAATCGTTTTCCTTTTTGCAAATCCTGCCTTAATAAAAGCTCTTCTTTAAATTCACAAACTTCAAGTTTATATGTGATTTGATGGTTGAGACAAGATGATCAAACAATAAGACCACAACCAATCAATCAACAACTAAGAACAAATAATAATAACACAAGTATGTAAACAAGTAAAGCTATAAGGAAATGAACACACGATTTATAGTGGTTCGATCTCTCTAAGATCTACATCCACTACCTTGAGTCCACACTCAAGGATTTTATCCAATTCACTAATGCTCAATCCCAAAAATTACACAAGAGGCTCACCCTTCAATGGTTACCACAACAACCTCTATCCAATCTAATAAACAAGTTTCACCCTTATCACAAAGAGTTTTATGTCACTAGACAACCTAGACCATTCTAATCCAAGGATCATCCTTACCAATGGGTTTTACTCGACAACCTTGATTAATCTAGTCAATGACTCATCCTCCACAAGGGTTTTAAGTCTCTTGACAACCTTGTATCAATCACAACAATAATGTAAAGATAGAGTTTGGATTTTACCAACACTTCTTGGTGGATGAATACAATAGCTAGCCCACTTCACTTCTTGCCTTTGGAAATTTGAATTTAACCTTTGAGCACAAGGCAATTTGAGAACTTTTCAAATAATTTTGATGTAAAACAAGTTAGAGCTTGAAGGATTTCTAAAGTTCAAAAGTTCTACTAAAAATCTAGAGTTTATGGCTTTTATAGACTTTGAGATTCAAATTCAACGTTCATAAAACAGCTAGTAACGGCTAGTTTCTGAGGAGTTCAGATGTCCGAACTTGATCTTCAGTGTCCGAACTTGCATCCAAAATTTTTCTGAAAGTATTGTTCATGGAAAACATCGTATTGTTCACCATTACTATTTCACATTCGGACGACTGAACTTGACCATTTGTGTCCGAATTTCTCTGAAAAAATAGTAGGAACTGCTCACTGAACAATTGTTACTGTTTACAGTGCAGGAAAAATTCAGACGACCGCATTTTCATTATGCATCCAAACTTTCATCCAAATTTTCAAAACTTTGTCAAAATATATACAAATCAATTCAAACAGATTGGAAAACATTCTAGTCTAAAAGATAAGTCATTAAAGACCTTTTAAGTACAAAAACCATCGATGATAACTTGATAATTCAAGTAAGTTCAAAACCATTGAAACCATTCAAATCAAGTTTTGTGCTCTCAATTGCAACTCATAGATTCCAAGACTTAAGAGTGTAGGGTTTACAAAGTTTACCTATTAAGCACATGTCACCTACACTTCGTGTCTTCAAAGCCTTCAATCATCTTGAACAAACTCTTCAATCTTCAATCACTTTGACATATTTGAGTTGTTCTTACATTGTGGCTTCAAGGCAATGAGAACTCTTTGCTTCTCAATCCAAAAATCCTATCACACATATAGCATATGAATTAGTCCTTATCAATGTTTGTCATTAATCAAAATTACATGATCTGCCCTTAGGGCTAACAAAGAGAGTATGCATGAATTCAAGGGGAGCAAACACATTTGTCCTTACCTTCAGAAAATCAAAAAAAAAAATATTTCGCACACATACTTTTAGAAATTCAAAAATTGTTTTCTTATTCAAGCAAGCACAATCAAGCTACTTACTATGTTACTGTTCTTACTTCATTTGATTTTTGCTTAATTTGACAAGTTTTTTCATTCATCAAAAATGGGTAGAATGTTGACTCAAGGATACAGCCTTCTTGTTTTGGTGACTAACAAAACATGTTTTAAGTAATCTAATGATTTTTTGTTGAGATGATTTTAGAACATTCTTTGAATGATCATGATCAAGCCAGACAAACTTGAGAATCAAGTAGTGTATTTTCATGGGTATAATTTTTAGATTCTTGTTAAGAATTGATTTGAGATAAAATGTCCCAATGTTAGCTTCAGTCAAAATTAAATTTTCAATCTTTAGAAGTGTGCCTCAAAATGTTTTTACTTCGAAACTACATTTAGAGAATGTTCAAGAAAAAAGGCAAAGTGTTTCTGCTATGATCGTTGTGTCAAGCTACTCTTAAAACCATCAAGCTAGATGCATTTATGTCAAGCTACTTTTACCAGAGTGTAAAATCAAAAGGAAAAGATTTCAATAAGTAACCAAAGACCTAATTCACTCTCCCCTTCGATCTTTCAAAATATAACCTTTATTCACTCTATTTGCATCTTGAATATGCAGATACTCATCATCGTGCTTTCCTTGCTGCTTAACGACATCCTAAAGTTCTTCTACTTCAACTAATTTGTCAATTCCAAGACTGTCAAAACTAATAATCCAGTCAAAAACTTCAATTCCTGTAGGATCTTAAATAAACACATCAACAATAGGACTCAAAAAATATTGAACTATCACAACAAACAAGATCTATAAAGGTAATTTTCTAGTATTATTCAAATCATTTTCTCTTCCAATCAAGTGAAAAACTATCAATCAAATCAAAATTCTCTAATTCTACTGAATCTACTTCTTCATCTGGAGAAGCTAAAGTATTTTCTACTCCTTGTCAATTACAATGCTCTTCAAATCCATGAAGTTTTTCTTTTTGATGGATCCTTTTGTATACAAAATCAACTCCATACTTGTAGGTGTTCTGACTCTGATACCAAGTTGAAGGATTTTAAAAAAATTATATTGAGTAAAAATTGATATTGAGAGGAGCAAACTACAGTCACATCCACAAAGATCTATAATCGTATCTATGACCCTAA
The DNA here is from genome assembly GCA_030512225.1 of Rauvolfia tetraphylla. NCBI lineage: Eukaryota > Viridiplantae > Streptophyta > Magnoliopsida > Gentianales > Apocynaceae > Rauvolfia > Rauvolfia tetraphylla. The sequence continues at coordinate 4,298,540 of JAJQKT010000024.1, read as the reverse complement.
AACCACAATAACTATAGACACAACCGAGTATAAATAGAGCTCACAAGACTGAAATGCTAAACCTACCTAAACTAGGAATTCCATTCCGAATAAGAATAGGAAAGTTACTAAACTAAAACTAGTTAACACAAAAAATATTAATTCTTCTAAGTGAGCTTGGTTTAATAATATCATCAACATCACCTAGAATGTAGAAGGAAATTTTGTAAGTCTTGGCCATGAAAGTAAAGAATACTATTTAGAGAAGAAATTAGTGATTCAAAATTTTCTATAATTGTTGATGAACCTTGCGATGAAGTTTAGGCAAATGTCTTTTGTTTTAAGATTTCTTAACAAAAATAGCTATGTTCTTGAATGTTTTTTTGGACGTGTGCAAGTAAAAGACGCTACTGCTGCATTAACATTGAAAGAAGGGATCTTCTCTGTTCTCTCTCCTCACAATCTTGATGTTTAGAATTTCGAGGTCAATGTTACCATGTTGCAAGTAATATGCGAGAAGAATTGAATGAGTTAAAAGTTTTGGTGTCAAAGGAATATTTTTATGCTTATTTTGTTCATTGTATGGCACATTATTCACAATTACATTAGTTGCTGCAGCTAAGGAAGTTATCCTTGTCCATCACTTCTTTACCAAATTAAGTTTTATACTTAACATCATTGGTGCTTCATGTAAGCAGATGATCAACTAAAAGCTACTCAAGCTAAAAATATAGCTTATTTACTTGCTAATGATGAGCTTTCATGGGAAAAGATTTAATAAAATTTGTAATTTACAAAGGGTAGGATGTACTCGTTGAAACTCTCATTTAAAATCAGTTTCTAGCTTGATAAAAATATTTACTGCAACTTGTAAAGTGTTATTGAATAAAGTGTTATTGAATATCATTGAGGATATAGCTACACCAACTCGATGTAGCTTCTGAGTTATTAACTTCATTCCAATTTCTTCAAGTCATAAATCTCAAGAAAACAACTTTGGGGATCTCCAATCCACTTGTCAGGTTTTATAACATCAACATGTAGATATTTTACATGCCATGCATCTTTTTTCATCTACTAAGTAGCTCATTCAAAAATTGAGAGATGAAGGACGGGATGAATTAATTTCAAAGGTAAAATCATTGTGTGGAAGAGTCACTATACATGCGTCGGACTTAAATGCTCATTCTATTGCAAGAAGTAGAGGAGCTCGTGAATAAGAGAAGATATTATAGTTGAGCATCATTATAGTGCTGAAATTTTTTAATGTTGTTATAGATTGTCAAATGCAAGAGCAAAATAATAAGGTCAATGATCATATAGAGTAGTCGCTTATTTGTTGTTTAGCTTTGGATTCAAGAGAGATACGTGTATCGTTCAGGATTGATGATATTTGCAAGTTGGTACAAAAGTTTTATCGTCAATATTTTACTGATAGTGAGATGATATAATTAAGAGTGCAATTGGAGTATTTTCGTCATATGACAAAACTTCTGGAGTTTGAAAAGTCATCAATTATATCTTATTTGAGTCAATGTTTGGTGAAGAAAAGAAAATTCATAATTTATCCGCTTGTGTAAAGGGGTGAAGACTTTTATTCTTACTCTTCCAGTTTTTATAACTACCATAGAGCAATCATTCTGTATGACGAAGATAATCAAGACTAGACCCTGTATATTGGCAGCTGATTCTCTCTCTGATTGTTTTCGGGTATAAATTGAAAATGTAATCGCTGAAAAGTTTAATGTAAATTCACTTATAGATGATTTTTGTGATTTCAGAAAGTAATGATGTGTATTTTCATTAATTACACTAGTATTTGTTTACTTTTGAATGATATGACGTATCATCTTGGCCTCCTAAGTGTTTGATTTTTAGTCCGCGCATGTAAAAATGATTGGAGACTACGAGTTAGATGATCACACTTCCTTTATCTCGAGAGAAGTCATTTTTTTATGAAAATATATATCCTTATGTTGAAAGTTCTGTCGGTCATCCTACTCCAGATTTGCCTTCTTTCTATAACACTACTCCTTTGGACACTACCGGTTCAAAGTATGATATCCAAGCACCCTTTTCCTCTAATATACCAGACAAGGGAAGCTCTAAATCATTTCCTTTTATAATAGACGAGAAATGAAGAGGCAATAGCCCCAGCCGAAAGACTGAAGTTCGATTTGTTGAAGCTTCAACACTTGTTGAAAACGTTGAACAACTCACTCAATCTGATTTTAATGTGTTAGAAGCTGAGCATCAATCTCATGGGAAGTGCAACAGAACAGAAAATGGCGAGATTGGCCCCTCAGCTTCGATGAAGCCAATGAAACCGACAAGCCTCAGCAAAACTTCAAGATTATGTATATCATACTATGAGATGCCAGCCTTCTTGTTCCATACATAATCCCCTTTTCTCTTCTACTTCTCATGCCGCTCAATATTCCTCAACTAAGTGTTTACAAAGCATAGGATCTTCTTGGCAGCAGTAAATTTTTAAGTTAAACCTACTCATTACTCTGAAGCAGTAGCTAATCCGAAATCGTGTGATGCCACGAAACAAGAAATTGAAGCTCTTGAAAGGAATGAAATGGAGACTTTAATCAAGCTACTGCCTAGAAATCGAGCTCTTGAATGAGTGGGTGTTCAGAGTTTAAGTATAATTCTGATGGAACCGTTGAACAATATAAGGCGAGGTTGGTGCTATTGGACAACACGCAAAAAAGAGTTGATTACACTGAGACCTTTGCATCTGTGGAATAGACGATGAAAGTTCGAACTAGTTGTTGCAGAAGCTAAACATTAGCTGATACACCAAATGGAAATTTACAAAGCCTTCTTGCACGGTGACTTACAAGGAGAGGTATACATGAAATTTCCGCCTGGTCTTCATTCTAAATATCCTGGCCAATTTTGTGGCTTGAAAAAATCTTTGTATGGACTGCAATAAGCACCAAGATGTTGGTTTTGTAAATTAAGTACTACATTGTAGACGATTGATTTTAAACAATTCCATGATGACTACTCCTTTACCTATGCTGGCGATAACATCTTTGTAAGTTTATGTATATGGTGTTGACCTGATTATCACCAGAAATGGTCCTATTGTCATTGATTAATTCAAGAACCATTTGAGTTTATAGTTTCATATGGACCTTGAATCCCTTATGTACATTCTTGGAATTGAAGTTGCTTGTAGCAGGAAGGTCTTTGCTTGAGCCAAAGAAAGTATGCTTTGGACAGAATCGCTAAGACTAGCTTGTTAGGAGGTGCCAAACTTGCAAGTTCACCTATCGAGTATAATCATATCGATATGAATCCTCTCCCCTGTTCTCTCCCCCACTAATATAATATTATTACGTATTTATAAGAAAAAATTTTAAAAAATATAAACCCTAAAAATGAAAGAACCCTAAGAGAAATGAAGTAAATATGAGAACATTTGGCAACTTAAGACTGGTGAAAGAAAGGACAAGAGAAGGATTGGGAAAGAGTATCTTGACTGGAGTTATACTTTGCAAAGGCAGCCGGTCTATTCTTGTAAAATCCTAAATCTTAGAGACGTTTTGTTTGCTGGTTAATTTATCTCACCATAACTCAGACAGGACTGGGCATATGTTATCCATATACTCTGACTAGGCAAGTTGCCCGTTAACTAGGCGATCGTGTGCAGGTTATTTCATTCGTTTGGGTCACTCTCCTGTCTCTTGGAAAACGAAGAAACAACACACATGATTTCTCACTCTTGAGCTGAAGCTGAGTACTGGTTGCTGCTAGAAGTTCAATTAGCTTCTCTCTTCTGCGACAGTCACGTAGCTATTCATATAGCTGCCAACCCCGTATATCATGAAGGCCCCAAACAAATTGACGAAGATTGTCACTTTGTGCAGGATGAAATTCAAGTAGGAAGCCTCCAGCCCCATGTTTCTACTCACGCTCAGAATTGCAGACACTTTTACTAAAGTGTTGCCTTCAAAGAATTTCATTTCGTTCTTGACAAGTTGGGCATTAGTGATATTCATGTTCCAACTCGAGGGAGAGTGAAGAAGATCCACTCATACCCTGTCATATTATTTTGATATATATTATATAATTTGTATGCTTTTGAATAGATAATTGTGAATATATAACTTGAGAGAAAGTTTAGAAAAATATGGAAGCTTGGGGATAAGGGTTTGCTAGGTTAAGGGCTTTCATCTTTGTAGACGTGTATATTTTGTAGTAAACCGTCTGAATTAATAGAATTATTCATTCCTCTCAAACCAAATTTACAAAGTGTTTACATCAACTAAAATTTTTGTGAGATGCATGCAATCACTAGTACAATGATTGAACAGCTGGCGGGATCATCCAGCCAATTTCATAGAAGTAGATGAATCTCCCTTAAGACTTTAAACCTCCCCCTTGTACTTCAAATGTATAAATTGGAAAACATCTGCTTTGTGTATTCGAAGCTAACTACTATTTTCTGTTCTTATAAGGCTAACTAGCTCAACATTTTCAGTAGATGGAATCTCAGTTTCCTCTTCTGAACTCATGATGTCGTCTGGCAGAAAGGAAGAGCTGGGATCACCTTTCGGCACCAGGAATAGCAGAGAAAGTGGAGTGATTCTGAGGATGCTACGAATCAAAATTGCCAGCCAGAGGTTGTTGAATTGTGTTCTATTGACTTTCAGAAAATGAAGTAACATGCTTCCACCCCAAGATGAGGAGAGAAGTCCAGCATTATCAATTGACATGAGCAAGGCAAAAAATGTTCCTTCGATGCCAGGGGGACAAAGCTTGGAACTTAGGACGAGAAGTGGCATCCATTTCAGTCGACCAATCATTTGAGAAACACTAGTATCAATTACCACAAAGAAAATATCAGGAATGCCAAATTTCAAGTTCCAACGTAGCACAAGTACCAAATCCAGCATTCCAGAGAGACCAAATAGCAACTGAGTCCAGAAGAGCAGGTCGCGAAAGGGGTGATCTTTTAGGCCATACTGATATAGCACAGCTCCTAATAGAGAGCCGATTGAACCAACTGCCATTATGAAACCCATATTTTCCTGGATTTGCAACATCTTGAACTTAGAAAAGTTTTCACTTTGTAGAAACTGTTTAACAGAATTGGAAATGCATGTGACTGCGCTATAAGCATTAACAAATATATCAAAAAGAGGGAAGAGAAGGAAAAAAATGGGATTCTTCTAGCAGCAATTCAGGCATGGAAAAATATGATGGATGCAGTAACCTACAAAGTAAGATTCACAAAAGTTTCCCTTAAGGTCTCAGGCAATTTACTGAGTATCAATATGATAAAGATTTGTCCTTCCTGCAGGTTGGTTTTGTTTCTCCAAAATGATAGGATGACTGAGGTAGATTACCTTCTACCCCTACGAAAATTAATGCCCTCAAACAACTGCAACTGTGAGTTCACCTGAGTGATGCTCATCTTAACAACTAGGTAAGCAAGCAAGAGATTCCAGCCAGACAATGCTACAACAGTACATATTGCTGATATATCCCATTTTTTCTGGGAAAATAATTACAGTAGAAATTCACTTGTCTCTATTTGCCATCAACCTGTCTTTGAGATGGATCAATTCGTGCCATTTAATATCTTTTATTTGACAAATAGCTTCCACATTATAGAGATGCATTTATTCAGTAATCCTTTTTTTGTTTTTAATAATTTCACTATAATTGCCTGTTTGTTGGCTTGTTTCACTGGTTAAGGTCATTAATCAAAGAAATAGGATTAGGGTATACCTTAGAGAAACCTGGACCAGCCTTAGAATCTGTAACCCAGTAGAACATCCCTTCATAGATATCCAAACTCAGTGCAAGGGACAAATACATATATAAACATGGTCGCCACACATTTGGGAATCTAAGTGTATTCCACATAGACTTAGCCGCATCAAGAAAGTTCTGGTTTACCTGATGATGGAGCACAATGAGAGTCTGAGCCTAAACAAAACCCAATACTGAGAAGGGGAGCTTGTGAATACCTGTTGATAACTAAAGTTTGATACTGTCCTATTTTCCTTGAGCAAAGCCCCAACTAATACCACTAGCATGGATGGAATAGCCCACAAGCCAAAGACCCCCTATGTTCAGCAGAAATTGGAATACGCATAATCAAAGAGACAGAAATTTTGAGAAGATGGTGAATTTTCTGCAAAATAATTGTGAAAGGAATGTTTACCGTAGGTCCTATTAAATGCACAAAGATACCGCTCAAAGGGAATCCCACTAATGACCCAATCGAAGAACTCAAAGCACACAAGCTTTGCATGTCAGCTGCAAGGGAGGGATGGATACCACTGTTCTGTGCCACACATGCATCAACGGTCACATCTGCTATTGCAACTCCAGCACTTCCTGCTGTCAAGAAGAGCAAAGCAAACAGAATGTGCAGATTTTTGTGCAATGACAAGAAGAGCATGGATATAACTCCAAGAGAACCTGGGAAAGAAAACACCAATGGCACAATATTTCTTAGCAAGTATTTCAGTCAAACTTCGACTCTCATTTGAACAAAAAGTATAAATATGATGAATTTCTGATAATTGCCCACACGAAACATAAGAAGGGAACCAGAAAAGTGCCACAGAAAATCCTGCTCTAGGATTATACAACAGACTTGTAATCGTGTTCAAATGGAAACTAAGGATACTGATGTATCGATTTTGACTTCTGATGGTAGAGTTTTAGATCACAACCAAAATACAGAAACCATGCATCCAAAAGAAGAACTACTCAGGGCTATGGACACTCAAGCACAACAAGAGATTGCAATTCATCATGTTAAGGACAGAGTCCCAGATCAATTTTACAAGGATTCTTAAGTAAGCTTACCACTAGAACAAGTGAACACGAGAGTTTCTTGGACATCTCTTTCCTTGTCTTTCACTACATGTTTGCAAACTAGAGTTTACCTTCAATCAATCTACAGCTTTCTTTGCTGTACCAAGCAAAATGGTTATTCTTTCTATTCCTCTGCAATGCATTTTAAGCAATTAGTTTCTTGACAGACATTCTCAGCTAAAGATGCTACAAGACCCCCCATTTTGTTGACTTTATTTATTTCTACCTCCTCTCTGACTCATATGTACTACATATCAGTATGTCCCATGTCACCAGGAATGAACAAGGCAACAGAATCCAACAAGTCAAAGATGTTACACCTAGTGCAGAACAATGTGTAAAGAGAGGAGTTAACTCCAGTTTAGAATGTGTCCACTAATTTGTGGTAAGACCATTTGGATTTTATTACCAATTCAATTTATTCAAGGATTTAGCTTTTTCTTTTTCCCCTGGAAGGAATGTAGAATGAAAGTTGGTCTCAGTTCTCATATGGATTCCGAAAGTGAAATTTAAGCATTTTGTACCATCTGGTCAAAAGGCTGCCAAAAGCACATCACATAATTCTAGCCATTCCTGAGTACAACTATTGACTCTCATGAAATGAAATAATCGGTCGAAAGACTGATCATCAAGATCTGAGATGCTTTTCCCTTATGGAGCATAACTGACTAAACAATTCTAAAGATTCAGAATACCAAGATCAGGAAGTCCTCCTAGACAGAATCCTCCATTTTTTGTGGTCAAATTCTCTAGTTCTGTGGCAGTGAAGTTTATTATATACCATTATATAAGAAGAGAATGATGTCCAGAATTGGCAAGTTAAAAAACTTTTGCTGAACTGAAACAAATTTTAAAAAAGGAAAACGGTGATCCTCAAAATATATTAAGACAGTCTAGATGAGAGAGGAAGGAGAAAAATTGTGCAGCAAAGATGCCCCATCACACGGTATCTACTTTAGTAGTTGATATATTAGCTCATATTCCAGGCACATAATCTACATTATGATTTCTTACTCACTAGAGTATTTATGGAATTTCAACTGGAACATCTTACCCTCAAATGATTAATAATATCATACTCTAGAATATATAAAAGATCATAATTTATTTCTATTTCTGCCCTGATAGCTGAAAATATCTTATTTGAGTTTGACGGGTATTGGTGATGATTTTAGGATATTTAATCTATAGGCAGCTTAGTATCATAAACATCATACCATCCTCCAATTCTCCTTCTCTTATTCACATAAGGGGGAAAAGAAGGTGCAGGATCTGGAGGTGGAGAGATGAGAAGCTAGTTGACTCGAAAATCATTGCTGATATTACATTATTATATTCTTATAACAAAGAAACTGATATTTAGTAAAGTTTTCAGAGACAAGAATAGTTTGGCACTACTGTATAGCAACCAAAAGAGGGGTATAGGTTCTGCTTTCTGTTGCCTTCGTGCCTCATCAACATTTTTTTGAGAAGTTCATAGTGCTTTGCCACTGCATTCTAAGCCAAAGTGAAAAAATGGAAATCCAATTATGAAATGCAAATGTGTTGGCTACATGAAATTAAACATGCAGGTAATCAGGTTATAACACAGAGATATAGGCAGAAACCTTCATGCGATGGGCAAGTTTAGAAAAGCAACTTAAGTCAGAAAATAAATTTGCAAAAAACATGTTTGACTAATTCCTTTTGTCAATTCCCATTCGACATTTTCCACTAAAATGTTCAAATCCCTAGACAATCTGTCCTTAAGCCCTGGCGCTGTGAAAAATCTCCAAATACAGAATGAGAGTCTCTAAATCAACTGGACATTTTTGTGCTATTATGTTATATGACTCTCCAGGCATTCACCGGATGAACTTCTGGCTTGCTCGAGAATATTTGAATCCCCATTTCATCAAAGTAGTTGCCCTAACATATTATATTAGATGCTACTAGATGGTAAAATTTCAGACAGTAATGATACTGGAAGTTCCTGTACAAACTGATTCTATTTGTCACGTGCTAGCAATGCAATCTCATAATTGGATTGGCCTCTTCATCCATCAGAAAAGGTAAATGTTGATCCAAATATAATCATAAAATACCTGAAAGATCATCATATTTCATGAATTCTGGGAACCATATAATTTTTTTCCCCTTATCAATACCCAATCAAGTGCCAATACAACCATCAAACACTCAGCAAAACTATAATGAAGAACTACAATTTTAAATGACATGCAAAAGAGCATTCTATTTCAATACTTATGACTACGCTTAAAAATTAGTAATACAAAAAGCTAAAGAACAAAAGTATGACCAGATAAAAGTAATTAATAAAGCTATAAACTTCTGCAAAAGTAGCATAGTTTAAGTTTTCGAACATTGTTACCTGCAAAAATGAAATAGGGCCTTCGATGGTATCCAAAAATGGGAACGACATCAGTAAGCAGACCCCAAAGAGGTTTCACAATCCAAGGAACATTTATTATCCCCGAGTAAAACTGAGATTCAGAAGGCTGAACCTTCTGCACATCCTTCATATAGTACTCTGTGGCAAGACGGCCAAGAGCTCCACCAAGTCCTTGGCTTATTCCATACACAACAACCACTCCAAACACAAAACTCCAGTGCATTTGTTTTGCTAGCATTCTGAGCCAAAGAACTGGTTGACATAAGCAGCTATTAGAGATCCCATTATTATGCTCTTTTTTCTGCACTTCTCCAACACTAATTGGAAGTTCCGCTTCCTCTCCCATTACGCCCATATATTCCTACAAGAAGAAGCAGTATCCCGTCTCAGAACTGCAGTCCTCTTGCAGATTGCATTCCTGAAAAGTCAACTTCTTGAAAAATGGAGATCTTGGCTTTGCCTTGGATTTTCATCAAAGAAATGCCATTTCTTCAACTGGGTTTTGCATCCTTTGGCTAAAGTAGTCTGAGATCATTGCTTCAGAATCATTAGAAGTATAAATGCCTGCAATGGTAGGATGAGATAAACTTGACGGCAAAGTTTGAGAGTGGTTTTGATCTGATGACTTCTTTGATGTTTCTTTGCAATATGGTTGACTAGAACAGGATTTATAGGAAGCCTTGCCACTGGTAATCAAGATTTCTTTCTCTCTCCCTCTTCGTCTTTTAACAAGAAAATATTAGTACAATAATTGGCCAGTACGGAGCGGAGACAGGAGAATTTCCAAAGGTTGCAGGACGTCCAGCACCGGTCACCACAATATGCCTCGACTATTTTACCCCAAAAAAAAAAATCTCGACCAAGCCAACCTACTCCATTGTTTCAGAAAACAAAAAAAAAAAAAAAAAAGCTACATACTCCATATATTTTGTTAGTTTGCTGCTCATAAGACTGCCTTCTGAAATATAATTCAAATATAATTCCATTTTTAAATTTTTATTTTGCAGTAAATCTGTTATAAAAATCAATTTTAAATTTCACTAAAACTAAAAAAGTGATAGATATTTTACTTTGATCTATAATTCAAATAGACGGTTAAAATCTTCATGGAAAAAGTATGAGTAGAAAAGGTTACCCAAATGAAAAACTTTTCCTAGTTAAAAAAAGAATGTTACTAAGAAAAGACCAACTACTTGTCTTGCTATTGAACTTTTTTTAATCTTATCATGCCATTAAATAATTAATTTATAGTTAATTATATCATTTTATTACTAAACACGACGGAACCAGACGAAAATAATAAAATGTGTAAACTATTATAGTTATCATACATAGACCTTGTGATATAAATATGCCATTTTTTCACCAAATTTTGTAGTGTTTAGTGACGAAATGCATAATTAATTGCAAATTAAATGTTTAATGGCATGAAAAGATTAAAAAAAGTTCAATAGCAAGATAAGCAGTTGATCCTTTCTTTAGTGACATTCACACCTAATTTTCTTAAATAAAATAATTCTACTAATGATTCTTATAATTAGATAACTTTTCAAATTTGTCAAAATGACTTGAAAATTAACAATGCCTTGGCGATTATATCAATTTTTAGGTATATTATAAGATGTTTAAATGAATTATAATTTCAAAATTTCATTATATAAAATAATAAAGAAGCTATTTTGGTTACTCATGGACAAATTTCACATTCTACAAGCAAATCTGTTTTATAACTTTTCAAGACATTACAGTGTGCCTTTATGGAAATAGGTAGGTAGTAACCTTTACAAAAATGGACATTGGAATCCGCAACTTACTACTACATGAGTTGCAATTTTACCTGTATATTAAGTTTCCCTAATGTTGCCAGAAAAAAATTATCCAATCATCTAATCAGCCAAGTAGTAATTGGCAAGCTAACTGATTGATAAGTGTCGAATGACAAGTAAAGATTAAACAGTAAACAATGCTTGAATGGTAAGTACGAAAAACTTTCTTCAAATTTCAAAAATAGTTTTCACTAAGAATATGATGATTAAAATACGAGAAAACGAGTTGAAAGCGATTAGGAGCTATATTTTGGAGGAAAAGGACTTCGACATTGTATTAATTTGATCCAAATGCACACAAATGCACAAGCAAACATTAAAAACTAAGGAAGTCATCAAAGTTTGTCATCATAAAAAAGAAAGAGATTGTAAGTTCTAAAGATAAATTTTATAATTTTGATTATGATAAACATTGATACAGGCTAACTTGAGTAATTGTTGTGCGATAGAATTGTTGGATTGAAGAAGCAATGGAATCACATTGCCTTAGAGCTAATGTTAAAAGGACATCTCAAATGTACTCAGATGGTTAAAGAATGAATAGTATTTCTAAAAAGCTGAAGTCTTTGAGGACACTCTAGTATAGGTTTGCTTTTGCTTGATAGGTATATATTGCATACCCTACACTCCTTACATTTGGAATCTATGTATTGCATGTTGAAGCACAAACTATTTTGATCTAACTTACACTTTGTTGATTAGTTTAAAAGTTTTTCATGATTCTTTGAAAAACAAAGTATTTGATAACGGCTTATAGTAAATGGCTTTTAAACGACTTATCTTTTAGTCTAAAATGATTTCAAACTTGTTGTGGTTAAATTTTAAATGCTTTGATAAAGTTTGAAAAGTTCGAACTTAAGTTCGGACAACTGAACTATTCAGATGCAAAATTTGGATGACCAAACTTCTCCTACAGCACTAGTAAATAGAAAATTTCGGACACAAAGGTCCAAGTTCAGATGATTGATTTTTTATTGTTACTAGCCCTTTTTTGAACGTTGTATTTGAATTTTTTAACTATATAAAAGGCTAGAAACTTATATTTGCAGTAAGGTTGTTGAACTTACATGCCATTATCTTGAGAACATCACAGATCAAAGAAAAGTTGTCATTGTTCATGGGCTTCATGTGATTATCCAATGATTCCAAAGGCAAAAGTGAAGTTGTACTAGAATTGTTGAATATCTACTATCTTGTTTGGTAATTTCTATCCTTATCGCATATGTAATGTGTTTAATCAAGGTTTTCTTGAGGATATAAACCTTTTGAGAGGATGAGCCTTGATTTGATTGTTTAGGGTTGTTTTGTGACATAAAACCCTTTGTGGTGACGGTGAGCCTTGTTTGTTGAATTGAAAAAGAGGTTATTAGTGTAAAACCCTTTGAGGTTGAGCCTCTTGTGTAATTATTTGGCATAAGCATTTACTGAATTGGTTGAAATCCTTGAGTGTGGACTCAAGATAGTGGATGTCACTATTAGAAAAAATAGTTTTTGCGACAGAAATCTGCGACAAAAAATCCATCGCAAATTTACGACGGCATTTCGACAGAACTGCAACTACTTAATAAGTTGACTAAAATAGCGACGGATAAACAATTTGTCGCAAATCCTCGTATAGCTACGGAATTACGACGGTAGATGAAAATAAAATATTAGAAAAAAATTTCTCTTCCGTCGCAATACGACTACGAAATTGCGACGGAAGCTAAAAAGAAAATATTATAAAAAAATGTTATATTCCGTTGTAGATTTGTCACAATACGACTATGGAATTGCGACAAAAGAGAAAAAGAAAATATTTAAAAAAATTTATTTTCTGTCACAAATTCATCGCAATAAGGCTACAGAATTGCGACAGAAGTGAAAAGGAAAATATTATGAAAAAATTTTATATTCCATCACAAATCCATCTCAAACTAGTTACAGATTTACGACAAAAGGGAAAAAAATCAAAAAAATATGTCTGTCGCAATGGGGCTACTGAATTGCGACAAAATAGTAAAAGAATTTTCTATTCCGTCGTAAATTCGTCGTAATAAGGCTATGGAATTGCGATGGAAGGGGAAAATAAAAAATTAGGAAAACTTTTTATATTCCGTCGCAAATCCATCTCAAACTAGCTACGAATTTGCGACAAAAGGGAAAAACAAAAATTTTTAAAAATATATCCGTCTCAAATCTGTCACAATGGGGCTACGAATTTGCGACGGAATATAAAAAGAAAATAGTATTCCGTCGCAATACGGCTATGTAATTGCGAGAGAAGGGAAAAAAGAAAATTAAAGAAAGAAGCTATCGCAAATCCGTCGCAAAAAGGCTGCGAAATTGCGACGGTGGCGGAGTTGCGACGCATTAGTGACGGATTTGCAACGGAATTTTCTTTCCCTTTTTCCTGCCTTTTTATTTGTTTTTGTTACCTATATTAGATTTGTGAGTCATACATCACAGTGTTAAAAAATGTACTATTTCATTAAACATTTGTAACATGCAGTGCACTTTTAATATGTATTGTCAAATATTGTTAATGTATAGCTAGTATTATTTGTATAAGGATACAAATACGCAATCCATAATTTGTTTTGATATAACATATTTATTGACTATAATAAATCACGATACGACAATGTAAAAGTGTACTACATATGCATACAATCTAATAGCTGTAATTATAACCAATTTATAGTATGTAATATTATACAACATATAGTGTTGATAGTTTAATACATGTATTAGCTCACAAATATATGATAAGTATATATGCATATTCAGAAAATATGAAAGATTAACAAAAATCTTAACCATAAACTTATTGGAGGAGTAGGGGAAAAAGAAAAATACATGAAAAAATGAATAGAAATTAAAAATCATCGCAAATCCATTTTGCGACGAAATTTGAATTTTTCAACTGCAAAAAATAGCCACTATATTGAAATGAAAATCTATCGCAAGTCCGTCGAACATGAAATAGTGTCGCAAATCTGTTGCTGATTTGCAACGAATTTGAGACAAAAATTTTTTTTCATTGTTTTAAAAAATAAAGGAAAAGTCTGTCGCAAATCTGTAGCCGGATAGCGATGAATTTGTATCGGATTTTTTACCATTAAATTAAAAAAAATATCCGTCGCAAATCCGTTGCTATACTACTACGGATTTGTGCGACGGACCTTTCCGTCACAAGCTCCTTCTTAAATGAAAATTGAATTTCCTTTCCCCTCCACGCTCTCGCTCTCTACCTCTTTCTCTCTCTCTCTCTCTCTCTCTCTCTCTCTCTTTTCCCCTCAGCCTCTCTCTCTCTCCACGCGTTGTCTACCTCGCTGCCGGCGCTTGCCCTCTTCTGGCACCCTCTACCGCTCGCTGCTGCTAATGCCGTAGCCCTCTACCGCCGTCAGTCATCTTCTTAGAAAAAAGGTGGAAACTTTATTAGCATATTGACGAAATTAATTTACATTGTTTGTTTATTTGGGATTAGATTGAATAGGAAAAAAGAAAACAAATTCAAAGTAGGAGTTTAGTCATAGTAACGGGTGGCGGCTGCTTATGTTCTATTATTTAGCTTAATGTGTGATAAAGAAGATATCTCTAAAACTCCAACTACAGTATTCAGAAGTGCCCCCTAGGAAAAAATTTCAAAAGAACCTTCACTAAATCATACTACTAATTTCAATTCACATAAATATTCTCACAAGGATTAAAAATAAAAGGAAAAAAAGACCATATCCAAATTTGTCCCTTAGCACCACAGCAAGGAGTTGAAATTTAGTAAAAAAATTGGAAACAAGGGACTACTGAGTAGTGTTATACTTGTGGAATAAGTAATTCATTGTCATCAGTTAGCAAAAAAAATGGAAACGGGGGACTGCTGAGTAGTGTTATACTTGTAGAATAAGTAATTCATTATCATCAGTTAGCAAAAAAAATTGGAAACAGTTTCTTAAATTTAGATATTAAATTGGATGAACAGTGTTTGTTAATTTACTGTTTTTAATGATTTTAGTTTTGTGAAAATGTGTATAATACTTTTGTCCAACTTATGAATTTTGGGTAAATTTATGTTAAATAATTTTTTGTGTTAATTAATTTGACGTGTGGAGGATATTTTATTATACAAATTAAATTTGATTGAAGAGTTCTTTGCATAATTGATTGTGGTGGCCTTGTACTTGGAAAATATCCATTTTATAGGGGAGATGCTGCCAAATTGTTTTCTTTTTAGTTTAATGTGCAATTCACTTCAAAATGTTTGTGTAATATTTGTTGAGTTTTTTTTAAAAAAAATTTAATAGCAACTGTTTTTAATGTTCTTTAGTTTTGTGAAAATGTTTATAGTTCTTTTGTTCAACTTCTGAATTTTGGGTAAATCTATGTTAAATAATTTTTTGTGTTAATTAAATTGACGTGTGGAGGAAATTTTATTATACAAATTAAATTGACGTGTACTTTGCATAATTGATTTTTGTGGCCTTGTGGCTAGAAAATATTCATTTTATAGGGGAGGTGCTTCCAATTTTTTTTCTTTTTAGTTTAATGTGCAATTCACTTAGAAAAGTTTTGTATAATATTTGTTCAGTTTTTTAAATTTTTTTAATAGCAACTATTTTTAATGTTCTTTAGTTTTGTGAAAATGTTTATATTACTTTTGTTCAACTTATGAATTTTGGGTAAATTTGGCCTTGTGCCTGGACAAGGTCCATTTTTTTAGGATTTCTTAATGCTTCCCTAATCTTTTGACGCTATTTCAACAAGAGATGCCTAACCCCTAAAATTTGTGTGTAAAAAACCCTAAAACTTAAAAATGTAATATTTGTTAATGTAGATGGATAATCGTAGTTGGATGTATAGGTGACATGCGCAAGGGATTAAGGGAATCACAAATGAATATAATATAGCATACTGTCTGTGGAAGGGACACAATACATGGTGACAAGAAGAAGGCTTTGAGTTTCAAGCTACAAATGAAGGCTTTGATACATTTGGTGACAAGAAGAAAGGAAGAATCCTAGGTGTAGGTAATATTGGTAAAGGTTCTTCTCTTTCATCAAACATGTATCACTCATTGATGAC
Organism: Rauvolfia tetraphylla; assembly: GCA_030512225.1. NCBI lineage: Eukaryota > Viridiplantae > Streptophyta > Magnoliopsida > Gentianales > Apocynaceae > Rauvolfia > Rauvolfia tetraphylla. Next base: position 4,282,430 of record JAJQKT010000024.1, on the reverse strand, counting down.
TTGAAATATAACTTGCTTACTATTAGTAAATTGTGTGATAATGGATTAAAAGTTAAATTTAAATATGATACATGTACCATTCTTGGTACTATGAGTGGTAAAACTATTTTTGTTGCGTAAGATTGGAAATGTATATGTTCTATATCTTGATGAGCTTGTTGCTTGTGATATTAAATGTCTTGCCGTTTATGATAATGATGGTTATTTGTGGCATAAAAGATTAGGTCATGTTAGCATGGATTTGTTAAACAAACTTTCTTCTCAAGAACTTGTTAGAGGTTTGCCAAAAATGCATTTTGAGAAAAATTATCTTTGTAATGCTTGTCAATATGGAAAACAAACAAAAGCATCTTTCAAACCCAAGAAAAAGGTTTCTACCTCAAAACCTCTTGAGTTTGTTCACGTGGATTCTTATAAGGATCACTAGTCTTGGTAGAAAGAGGTATGCTTATGTAATAGTTGATGATTTCTCAAGATTCAATTGGGTACTATTCCTTACTAAAAAAGATGAAGCTTTTCAAAAAATTTTTATTTTTTTAGAAAGAGGGTTCAAACCTCCCTTGATTGCAAATTGATTTCTATTTAGAAGTGACAATGTAGATAATTTTACAATCAAGACTTTACAAAACTTTGTGATGAAAATGGTATTTCACATAACTTTTCGGCTGCCAAAACACCACAACAAAATGGTGTTTTTGTAAGGAAAAATTGAACCTTGTAAGAAATGGCTAGGTCTATGCTTTGAGAGAACTCTGAACCAAAATACTTTCAGGCTGAAGTTGTAAACACTGCTTGCTATGTGATATATAGAATTCTTTTAAGACCTTTTCTAAGGAAAACACCTTTTGAACTTCTCTTTGATAAACTCCTTCAATTGCATATGTTAAAGTGTTTGGTTGTAAATGCTTTATCTTGAATACTCGTAATAACTTTGGTAAATTTGATAGAAAATTAGATGAAGGCATTTTCCTTGGTTGTTCCTCAAACAAAAAGGCATATGGAGTTATAACAAAAGAAATTTAAGTGTTGAAGAAACCCGTTCATGTGAGTTTTGATGAATCTGACATCTATTTTGATAAAAGAGATGCAGATAATATAGGTACTGAATTAAAATGAAGATCAAACTCATTTTCAAGCACCAACTTTGGAAGATCATGCGAATAAGGAAGAAATGAATGATCAAGGACAAGGAAGCCAACCTAGTGGTGAACAAGAGCTCTCAGAGGATTTAAGATATGCAAGAGGCCACCCGAAGGAGCAAATTATTAGTGATGTTTCCCAATGAGTTAAAACAAGACAGTACTTTATTGATAACTTAGTTCTTTTATCTCATATTGAGCCTAAAAACATTGACGATGCTTGTTTAATGATTTTTGGATTGTTATTATGCAAGAGGAACTAAACCAATTTGGAAGAACAAAGTTTATAACCTTGTCCCTAGACTCCATGATCACCCTGTTATTGGTACAAAATGAGTTTTTACAAACAAAATAAATGAATTCATCTAAGTTGTGAGAAATAAAGCTAGACATGTTGCCCAAGGATTCAATCAAGAAGAGGCCATTGATTGTGATGAAACTTTTGCTTTGGAAGCTAGACTTGAATTTATAAGAATGTTTTTGGCATTTGCTTCTGTAAAAGGTTTTAAAATATTTCAAATGGATGTCAAAAGTGACCTTTCAAAATGGTTTTATTGATGAAGAAGTTTATTTGGAACAACCTCCTGATTTTACTCATGAAAATTTTCCCAATTATATCTTCAAACTCCCCAAAGTTCTATATGGATTGAAACAAGCTCCTAGAGTTTGGTATGAAAGATTAAGTGGCTTTCTACTTTCAAAAGGATTTTCAAGAATTTGCAATAATGATCTATTACTTTTGTAAATCTATGTAGATGATATCATATTTGGTGCTACTAATATATCTCATTGTGATGAGTTTGCCAAGATGATGCAAAGTGACTTCAAAATAAGCATGATGGGAGAGCTCAACTTCTTTCTTGGCCTTCAAATCAAGCAAACCAAGGATGGCACCTTCATAAGTCAAGCAAAATATACCAAAGAACTATTGAAGAGATTTGGAAAGGATAAAGATAAAGGTATTAGTACACCTATGAGTTCATAAACCAAGCTTGACAAAGATGAAAATGTAAGACGAAAAAGTTAAGATGAAAAGGTGTATAGAGGTATGATTGGAATCTTACTTTATCTTACTACTAGTAGACATGATATTACATTTGTTTTGTGTTTATGTGCTATATTTCAATCTTGTCTAAAATCTCACTTAATTTCTATTAAACTTATTCTTCATTACCTTATTGATATGTATTACTACGGACTTTGGTTACTAAATCTTCTAGCTTTGAACTTATTGCTTATACTGATGTCGACTGTGTAGGTATGCAAAGTCGATGGTAAAAGTACTAGTGGTCATTATCAATTTCTTGGTAGTTGTTTTGTCTCATGGTATAGGAAGAAACAAGATATGTGTCATTATCTACCGTCGAGGCCAAATATATCACCACTAGTAGTTGTTGTGCTCAAGTGTTATAGATGAAGCCCACTCTACTTGACTTTGGTTTAGATTTCAAATGTGTGACAATTATATGTGATAACACTAGCGCTATAAACTTAAAAATCAATCCTGTTCAACATTCTATAACTAAACATATAGAAATCAAACTTTACTTTATTTGTGATCATGTTTCTAAAGGTGAGTTGTGATTAGATTATGTTTGCACTAATGAATAAATCGCTGACATTTTCACTAAGTCATTAGCCGAGGATAGGTTTTTCTACCTTAGAAGAAATTTAGAAACATCAAAATTCCATTACTAATGTATATATTCAAGTGTAGGTAAAATTCCGACGAGGTGTTCAAACTCATAACCTAAATTCGAACGTCCAAACTAGTTCTTAGAGGATTCCAAATAGAGAAATTTGAACACAAGTTTGGACGCACAACCAAAAATTTGATCGTCTGAATAGGGCAGTTTCAACTGATTATAAGAAATCCAAAGGGAGTTTTCCTTCATTCTTTTCAAATTCTCTCATCTGTATTTCCTCTCCTCTAAAGACCCATAAAACTCTCACTCATCCAAACCTATATCTTGTTTTATTTTCATCAATTTCTCTAGACATCATCTATATTTTCGTGCTCTACACACGTGATTTCTACCCAAACACACTTTACTTCACCCAATCTCATCATGATGAGATCAAAAAGGGCTAGCATGAGCAACGGAAAGGGAAAGAGCAAGTAAGTGGATACCGGGCTGATCATCAATGAATCAAGGAGTATTAGAATGCCTCAAGAATCCACCGGGCTTGATATATTCATCTCAACCAAAGCCAAGGTTGAGTTTTGAAGATTGGAGCAAGAAGAATTGAAAGATCATCCCCAGGCAGAAAGTAAACTTGGAGAAATTGACTGGTATGCATAATGTAGTATCTCTATTTGGTGAAATTGGATGGTATGCATAATGTAGTATTTTACTTGTTGTAAATGATGATTATTTTCCTTCTGTGAAATATAAGTTTTATGCTAATATTAAGGAGGAAAGAGTTGATAGTATTGGTAATGAACTTGTGCAATGGTACTTTTCTAGAGTGTCTCAAATTGATTTTGAGTTTGATGATGGATTTATGAATACAATTTGGGGGGTAGATGATGGAGGAAATAGATACTATTCTTCAGGGAAACATTGTTATAATCATGAGCTTTTTACTTATGAAAGATTTGAAATTACATTTACAAATGGAAAGAGATTTGGATCTATGAATGATAGGGAAATAAAGGAGCTTGATGCTAGAGGACGTGTTCTACACCATATGCTCACCACTTTAGTTAATCCCAACTTTGGTCACAAGTCCTTCGTTGGTAACTTGCATATGGTTTTGATGCTTGCACTACATGAACATAAAAAAGATGAATTTTGGTTAATTTCACTGAAACACATGATGAGTGCAAGAAAAATGGAGAACAAGGCATTTCCATATGGGAGGCTAGTCACATTGCTCTTCAAGCACAATCAAGTTCAACTTCCCGGAAGAGGCTTGAGTATCAAAGATTGAAGCATCTACACCGATGACTCTCTCAAAAGATTGCAACTTATCCAAGGTGAAGATGGAGCTCGGAGAACAAAGAGGAAGACTCAATAAAGGAATGAAAGATAAGAAGAGCATGAAGACATTGAGAGCAAAGAAGAAGAAGAGGATAAAGAAGAGATGCAAGCAAGAGAAATAAAAACCAAGAAAAGACATGAGTCACATAGTGAGGGGGAGCATCCACCTCCAAAAGAAGACTATTTGAAGATTAACAAACCTCTCAAACACACTCCAATAAGGTGGTTGACTTTATTGGTGAAAAGATCACTCATGGAGATACTATCATTGCCAAAGTATTCCAAGAGATCCTCAACAATCATGCCAAGGAAATGGAGAAGATGTACAAGTTTTTCGAGATCTTTGCTCCCATTGTTCTTGGGAAGCTTGATTGTTTGGAGGTAAGGGTAAGAAACATTAAGGAACTCTTGAAGGGGAATCCTCAAATAATGAAGGGACCTCCAAAGGGCTAGAAAATGATGAGAAAATTGATAAAAAAGAGGAGGAAAAGAATGACGAAGAGGATGAAGAGAAAAATTATGAAAACCACGATAATGATAAGAGCAAGGATAAAGGAAGTGATGATGATGATGAGGATAATGATGGAAATGATTTTGAATTAGTAGATAGAGGAAGTGGAAGAGATGGAGAAGGTGATGAAGGTGTGCAAGAAGAAAAAAAAGATGTTTATAGCAAGAACAAGCAAGTGGAGATAGAGAAGGCATCCAAAAAGAGACTTGTGAGGAAGGGGATTCAATTGAAAAAGCCGAGATTACCTCCCCATCCATTGCTCCATTTGGAAGAGGAGGAGAGAAGCATGTTACAAGAAAGAAGGGAACAAGAAGATCCTCTTGTTGGTCACAACTCGAAATCCAAACTACACTAGGAAAGAACAAGCATGTGAGGGTCCACTTCATAAGAGCTTGAAGGCAACATGGCCATTACCACCAAACATTTGGGCTGAAGACTATGAGAAGAATTCTGGATGATGATGGTAGCAAGGAAAATAACTAAGCCCTCTATCTGTTACCTCTTTAACACATTTATGAATTTTTATGATATCTTTTGTTATCTGATGTTTAATTAGTTTAAGTTTATGAATTGATGTTTACCTTAGCTTATTTTGATTGATTAGTTTATGTTGACTAGTGTTCATATGAACTCACTTGATCTTTATATATATAAGGAGATTTATGAAATGAATTTTTGGTAGTTGAAGCTTGATGATGATATCAATTATGTTGAGAGCTTCACTTTTGTCTTAACTTACTATGCCTACCTTATTTGATTGATGACAAAAGGGAGAGTAAGCATGAAATTCCTGATCATCTTAAGGTAGAGGTGGTTGAAATGTATGTTAAGGGAAAAGCTTATATATGGTTGCAGAGTTATAGATGGGATATGGTCTGGTGAGATGGGAGGAATTTGCAGAGGTAGTGTGTAGGAGGTTTGGAGAAGAAAATTCAATAGCAGTAGTAGGTCAATTTTGTAAAATCAGACAAATGGGGAGGGTGTCTGATTATATGAAACAGTTTGAGCAGTTGAAGGTTGTGTTTATGAGGTCCATTAAAGGCATGCCTGAGGAGTATTATGTATAAGAGTTTTTGAGTGGACTTAAAGAGAAGATCAGGGTACCAGTTCAAATGTTCCAGCCTGATACAATGGAGAAGGCATTTGAGCTATCCTTATCACAGGAAGAAAACATTGAAAGCTCTAGCAAGGGTTCTAAATTCTTCACTAAAATAGTTTCAGCTGCTAGTTCAGTGTTGACTACTGCCAAAACAAAATTTTCCCATTCAGAGAAGAGCTCCAGCTTCCATAATCACAAGCCTGAGTTGAGAGAACCTATTAAGTTTAAGAAAATTTCTTTGGAGGAAACGCAGAGAAGAAGGGATAAAGGGTTATGTTTCAAATGTGGGAAAAAATATCATCCTAATCACAAGTGTTCACTGAGTGAGATCAATGTTATGGTGGTCAATGAAGGACTAATTGAGTATGATGGAAATGGGGAGTTACAGTTACTACAAGAAGTGATTGATGAAGGAGAAATTATTCCCATTGTGGGGAAGGAAGTAGATGATTCAGTACATATCTCTGTGAATGCTATGAAGGGCAATGCTGCTTTCAATACCATGGAATTTCTCTAGTCAGTGGGGCTCAACCTTTTAGGCAGAGACCCTATAGATTTCTACACTGTCAGAAGGCTGAAGTAGAGAGGGCTTGTGCAGGAGATGTTGCAGAGGGCATTATTCAACCTAGTTCCAGTCCTTTTTTCTCACCAGTCATTTTGGTCAAGAAGAAGGATGGTTTTTGGAGGTACTGTGTGGACTTTAGACAGTTAAATTCTATCATTGTTAAGGATAAGTTTCCCATACCTATAGTGGATGATCTATTGGATGAGTTGAAGGGAGCTGAAGTTTTCATAAAGATTGACCTGAGGGTTGGCTATTTCCAGATCAGGATGAAAGAGGTTGACATACCAAAAACAGCTTTTACTACTCTCTAGTCCATCTAATTTTCCTAGAACCATTGGAGCAAATGATTCAAAGAACTTATACATCTTCTCCATTTCCTTGACTTGATTGTTCAAGGCTTCTTGGAATGCTTTGGCTATTATGGTGTCACCTCTAGTTATTCCTTCACCACTTGACTCAACTTTAGTTTCTTCTTCAACTACTCTTCTTTTTGTTGGTGGTTGCTCCCCCTCACTTGAGGTATCATGCTTCCTCTTTGTTTTCATTTCTCTTGCAAGGGTCTCTTCCTCATCTTCCTCATCTTCATTCTCCTCTACTTCCTCTTCTACACTTTCTGTCTTTTCTTCTTTTCCTAACCTTTTTGGAGAGGATTCTCTTTTTGTTTTCCATACCCCATCATCATCAAGAATAAGCCGCATTCTCTTAAGGGATTCATCAGTGTATATTTCTCCACTTTTAAAGGCTTGCCCTCTTCCTGGGAGTTTAATCTTAAAATGCTTAAAGATCTTTGTCAATAGCCTTCCAAAAGGGAATGCCTTGGTTACTGTTTTTCTAGCAGTAATCATGTGTCTTAAGGCTATATATCCAAAGTTCAATCTTCTCTGTTCATGCAGTGCCAACATTAATACCATATGCATATTTCCTACTGATGATTTATGTCCAAAGTTAGGAACAATCATAGTAGTTACCATATGATGCAATACTCTACCTCTAGCATCCAAATTCTTGATTTCCGTTTCTTTTATAGATCTAAACTCTCTTCCATTGGTAAAATCTTGTTCAAATCTATCATATGTAAAGAGTTCACGATCATAGCAATGCATTGAGGGTGCATAATATCTAGCCCCATTGTCACCTACCCCACAAATTCTGTTAATCAGGGCTTCACTAAATTCAATATCAACTTGGGATACTCTAGTTGAATACTATTGTATCCTATTATCCCCAACAGTCTCAATTCTTTCTTCCTTTAGGTTTGCATAGAATTCATATATCAAAGTAGGATAAAAATCTTCATTAATAAATAGCAAACTACTCCAGCCAATATCATTGAAATAAGATAGAACCATATCCATGCTTGATAGTTTATCAGCATCCACCTTATATCCAGGAATAATCTTTCTGCTATTCTTATTCCATTCATTAAATTCATGAGTGGCTTTTATGGAGACAAACCTGTCAACCCCAGATAAGGTTTGAGGAATTCGAATTCTTCTGGGTTGGTTGAGGATTGGATCTTCATTTCCTTCTTTAGCCTTTCCCTTGCCTTTCTCAACGTTAGGCTTCTTTGTTCTCACCATTGATATGTTTCTGTTTAGAGGTTCTGAATTTTTGGTAAGAATTTAGGGTTAGGAGTTCAAAAATGAAGGCAAATCGGAATGAGAATGTGTGGATTTGAAGGGATTTTGATTCGGACGTGAATGAGTATGAGAGGTTTTGAAAGGATATAAAATTCGGAAGTTGTAATGTTTGGAAGAAACCGTTCGATTTTCATTTAAAGATGCGTCCGAATTTTCGGTCGAAAGTTTCTGTCTCTTCAGTTCAGAAAATTCGGTCGACCGAATATTCTGTCCTGCGTCCGAATTTTTGATCAAAAAATCTCTGTTTTCATCACATCATTAATACACACATCATTCATTGAATTTTGAAATTCCTAAGAGTCTTCTTAGGTGATTAAACCTCTCCTCAGTCAAAGGCTTTGTAAATATGTCAGCAATTTGATCATTTGTATTTACATGTTCTAAGCATATATCTTTCTTAATCACATGATCACGAATGAAATGATGTTTTATCTCTATATGCTTGGTCCTAGAGTGTTGAATGGGATTAATGCTCAAATTGATAGCACTGGTATTATCACATAGTATAGGCACACACTTAAAGTTAAGACCATAATCAAGTAATGTATGTTGCATCCATAATAATTGTGCACAACAACTTCCTGCAGCTATGTATTCAGCTTCTGCTGTGGATAAAGATACACAAGCCTACTTTTTACTAAACCAAGATACTAGACAACTATCAAGAAATTGACAATGACCACTTGTACTTTTACGCTCAACTTTGCATCCAGCATAATCAGCATCAGAGTATCCAATAAGTTCAAAAGATGAAGTTTTAGAAAACCAAAGACCAAAGTCATGTGTATCAATCAAATAACGAAATATTCGTTTGACAGAAATTAGATGAGATTCTTTAGGACATGATTGGAATCTAGCACACAAGCAAACAACAAACATAATATCTGGTCTACTAGCAGTGAGATAGAGTAAACTCCCAATCATACCTCTATACAATTTTTCATCAATGTTTTTACCTTTCTCATCTTTGTCAAGTTTAGTTGATGAACTCATTGGAGTACCAATTCCTTTTGCTTGATCCATTCCAAATATTTTTAGTAGCTCTTTGGTATACTTTGCTTGATTGATGAAGACTCCATCCTTGACTTGTTTAATTTGTAGTCCAAGGAAAAAATTTAGTTCTCCCATCATACTCATTTCAAATTCATTTTGCATTGATTTGACAAAATCTTCACAAAGAGATGCATTAGTAGCACCAAATATAATATCATCAACATAAATTTGCACAAGTAAAATATCATTTTTAGGAGATATTTTTATGAAAAGAGTTGTGTCCACTTTTCCTTTTGTAAAACCTTTTGAAAGAAGAAAGCCACTCAATCTTTCATACCAAGCTCTTGGAGCTTGTTTCAACCCATATAGAGCTTTGGTTAGCTTATACACATAATTTGGAAATTTTTCATGGATAAAACCAGGAGGTTGTTCTACATAAACCTCTTCTTCAATAAAACCATTTAGAAAAGCACTTTTGACATCCATTTGAAAAAGTTTAAAACCTTTAAAGCAAGCAAATGCCAAAAGTATTCTTATAGATTCTAATCTGGCTACTGGAGCAAAGGTCTCATCATAGTCAATGCCTTCTTCTTGATTGAAACCTTGAGCAACAAGTCTAGCTTTATTTCTAACTACTTCTCCTAGTTCATTTAACTTATTTCTAAAAACCCATTTTGTACCAATAACAAAATGATCATGAGGTCTAGGAACAAGAGACCAAACTTTATTTCTTTCAAATTGATTTAGCTCTTCTTCCATAGCAATAATCCAGAAATTATCACACAATGCATCATCAATATTTTTTGGTTCAATATGAGATAAAAGAGCAAAGTTATCAATAAAGTACCGCCTTGTTTTTACCCCTTGGGAGACATCACCAATGATTTGCTCCTTAGGATGACCTTTTGCATATGTGATATCCTTTGGAAGTTCTTGATCATTGCTTGATTGACCATCTTGTTCTTGCTCCATTATTTCTTCTTCTTTGGCATGATCTTCCATTGTGGGTGCTTGGTGTTGAGTATGATTTTCAACCATTGATGTGCCTGTATCATCTTCATTTCCTCTTTGAAGATAAATGTTAGATTCATCAAAGGTTACATGAATAGTTTCTTCAACACACAATGTTCTTTTATTATAGACTCTATATGCCTTTTTATTTGATGAATAACCAAGAAAAATTCCTTCATCTGATTTTCTATTAAACTTACCAAGATAGTTGCTAGTGTTTAAAATGAAGCATTTACAACCAAAAACTTTGAAATAGACAATTGATGGAGTTTTGTCAAATAAAAGTTCAAAAGGTGTTTTTCTTATAAAAGGTCTTAGTAAAACTCTATTCATGATATAACAAGTTGTATTAACAGCTTTAGCCCAAAAATACTTTGGTAATGAGTTTTCACAAAGCATTGATCTAGCCATTTCTTGTAGGTTCTGTTTTTCCTTTCAACAACACCATTTTGTTGAGGTGTTTTGGCAGCTGAAAAATTGTGAGTAATACCATATTCATCACAAAATTTTGTAAAGTCTTGGTTACAAAATTCTCTTCCATTATCACTTCTAATAGAAATCAGTTTGCAATCAAGAGAGGTTTGAACCTTTTTGAAGAGTTTTGAAAATTCATAAAATGTTTCATCTTTTTGTGCTAAGAAGATTACCCATGTAAATCTTGAAAAATCATCAACAATCACATAAGCATAGCTTTTACCACCAAGACTAGTAGTCCTCATATGTCCAAATAAATCCATATGAATTAGTTCAAGAGGTTTTGAGGTAGAAACCATTTTCTTTGGTTTAAAAGATGTTTTTGATTGTTTTCCATATTGACAAGCATCACAGAGACGAGTTTTATCAAAATGCAATTTAGGTAATCCTCTCACCAGCTCTTGTGTAGAAAGTTTGTTTAATAAATCCATGCTTACATGTCCTAATCTTCTATGCCATAAAAATCCATCATTGTCATGAATGGCAAGACATTTAATATCATTTGTAATAAGCTCATCAAGATACAACACATATACATTACCAACTCTTTTTAGCAAACAAAGATAGTTTTGTTACTTGCATTGTCAAGAATAGTACAAGTATCACATTTAAACTCTACTTTGCATCCATTATCACATAATTGACTAATACTGAGTAAATTATACTTTAAATCTTCAATAAGTAATACTTTCTTGATAAGAGGGAAAGAACCTTTACCAATGTTACCTATTCCAAGTATTTTCCCTTTCTTCTTATCTCCAAATGTGGCAAAACCTTCACTTGTAGTTTGAAGTTCACTAACAAGTGATGCATTTCCAGTCATATGCCTTGAGCATCCACTGTCAAAGAACCATTTTGTGGCACTTGATCTTGAGGCAAATTGTACCTACACCAAATTTGAAAGGGTGATTTTTGGTACCCATATTTTCTTGGGTCCAAGGGGGTTAGTAAAAGTTTCTTTGACTTTCCAAATGGTTTTAACACCACTTTCTATTTTTCTTTTGATAAAACATCTACACACCTTGTGTCCATGTTTACCACAATAAGTGCAGCAAATATGTGATCTAGAATGATAAGATTCTTTAGCAAAAGATTTTTTTTTCTTTTGGAGCAGAATAATCATGAGTAAAACCAAGACCAAGTTTTATAAATGAAGATCTTTGATAGCCAAGTAATTTATTCAAATTTTCCCTTCCATTTGTAAATCTCTCAATGCATAATGTTAGATCATTAACTTTCCTTTTTAGAAGCTCATGATCTTTTATCATTGATTCAAGAGAAATAATTCTAGTGCAAAGCTTTTTGTTTTCAAAAGATATGTTTTGTATAGTTGTATTCAAAACTTCTTTTTCAATAGTAATGCAACTAATGGTTTCAAGAAGTTTTCCATTTTCAACACATAATTTTGAATTTTCATTAGATAAATCATTTATTTTGAGTTTCATTTCTTTATTTCTTTTTGAAGCCTTTTTTAATTCTTCATATAACTCAATAATTAGATCACTGGAATCAATATCATCATCATACACATTTGAAATAGAGGGTGAAGATTGTACCTCATCATCAATGGCCATAAAGCATATGTTGGCCTTTCCTTCACTTTCATCCGCACTTTCTTGTTGATCCCATGTTCCAGCTAATCCTTTTCCTTTCTTGACAGATTTCTTTTTGTTTTTGCTTTCTCTTTCTTTTTCCAAAGCTTTAGGACAGTCAGCAACAAGATGCTCTGTGCTTTTACATTCAAAACATTGAGGTTTGTAGGATGAGGATTGTCCACTCTTCTTGACTGGTTTCTTCCTTTCTTGAGAAACTCCTTTTTGTAGAATCGTTTAAACTTCCTTACTGCCATTGCAATCTCTTCTTCTCCACTGTTTCCTCCTTCTTCTTCACTTGAAGACTGTTCTTGTTCACTCAAGTGATTTGAAGACTTGAGTACAACTCCTTTTCTTCCCTTTTCTTCATCCTCCTTGTCATTTAGCCGTTTCATCTTCATTTCATGAGTCAGTAGAGATCCAATGAGCTCTTCAAGTGGAAGAGTCTTCAAATCCTTGGATTCCTCAATGGCAAGTGTTTTAGGCTGCCAGGATTTTGGTAGAGCATCTAAAATCTTTCTGTTTTGCTCTCCCATAGTATAGCTTTTACCATAAGCTTTTAAGCCATTGAAAATGTTAGTAAATCTTGTAAACATATCACTAATATTTTCACCTTGTTTCATGGTAAAGCAGTTCATAATCTCTAACTAGCATGGCAAGTTTAGATTCTTTAACTTGATTAGTACCTTCATGTGTAATTTGAAGTAATCTCCACATGTCATGAGCAGAATCACATCCACTAACTCTATTGTATTCAGTAACATCTAAAGCACAAGTTAATATATTCATGGCTTGATAATTTAAAGTCATTTTCTTAGAATCATGCTCATCAAATTCATCAGTGGACTTGGGTACTGAGGTTATTCCATCAGCACTCATTTTCATTGGGACATAAGTACCTTTCTCAATTATGTTCCACAAATCAAAATTAATAGAACAAATATAAATTTTAACTCTAGATTTCCAGAAAGTGTAATTTGTTCCATTAAACAAAGGTGGTCTATTTGTGGAAGATCCTTCTAGGTAAGGTAGGTTTGACATATTAGCCATAGGATCTTTGTCTTCTAGGTTGTTAAACCACACACAGAAGTTCTAGCTCTGATACCAATTGAAATACCTAAGAGGGGGGGTGAATTAGGTATTTGGCTAATTTTCGCAAACTTAAACCTTTTATGCGTTTATACCAAGAACAAGTTAAATGAGCTAATTAGAGATAATTGATAGCAAGGCAGTAATGAAAGCAATAGCAAAGAACTCAAACAATTTATAGTGGTTCGATCCTCAAGATCTACATCCACTACCTTAAGCTCACACTTAAGGATTTCAACAAATCTACTAATTGCTCAGGTTTACAAATTACAAGAAAGGTTCACCAAACTATGGTTTTACACTCACAACCTCTTCTAGTAATGTTTACAATACAAGGTTCACCAAAAACAATGGTTTTATATCTTAAACAACCTTGAATCACACTTTCAAGGATCACCCTTATCTAAAGGATTTTATGTTATCAAGATAATCTTGCTAGAGCTAGTAGAACTACAGAATATGATAAATAAATGAGAGTGTGTAGAAGTTACCACTTGATGGTAGATATTACACAAATTTGCACCTTCACACTTTGATATCTTTGGATTAATCAATTGAATGCACAAGACATAAGAGAGCTTAAGAAATGTTTGCTAAATGCTTTTGAATGCTTGGAGTTTTCAAGATTTCAAGAGTTACAAAAATTTGCACGTTTATAGCTTTTATAGAATTTGAAAATCTGTTAAAACGTTCATAAAACGGCTAGAAACGGCTAGTTTCAGAAAATTCGGACGACCGAATTTTTTGGCTGCGTCCGAATCTTCGTCCGAATTTCTCTGGATGAATAGTAACCATGCTGAGAACAAAAATTCGGACGACCGAATTTTTTGCTGCGTCCAAAAACTTTGTCCGAATTTTTTTGGAAGAACAGTGACCATGCTGAAGACCAAAAATTCGGACGACCGAATTTTTTGGTTGCGTCCTAATCTTCTTTCGAATTTCTCTGGAAGAATGGTAGCAAACTTTTGCTATACAATTCGGACGACCGAATTTTTTGAAAGATTTTTCAAACTTTGTAAAATCATTTGAGATATAACTTCAATGAGTTTGAAAAACATTTGATATGTATAGAAAACTTATTTAACCATATATAAGCTTGAAAAACAAGAACATATGAAGTTTACTAACATATTTCATAAACAGATTCATTCAAAGCCTTTTATGATCATAAGATTCTTTTTATGCTCTCTTATGCATTCAATGATAACCAAAACATACAAGTGTAGAGTTTACATAGAAATTTACCTACAAGTTAAATGCACTCTACACTTCAAGTCTTCAATACCTTTTGATCATCTTTAGAGCAACATTCTTCAAATTCCAAATACTTTGCTTAACTGAAGTTGTTCTTGAACTTTTGCTTCAAGGCAATGAGACTTCATACTTTTTTGTTTACAAATCCTATCACACAATATTCAAACATATTAGTCTTCATCAATATTTGTCATTTATCAAAACTACATGATTTGCCCTTAGGGCTAACATGGATGCATCCGAATTTTGGAAACATGCATTCGAATTTTTTGAAAATAAGTGTAAAATGTAAAATATGTGAGATAACAACTTTTATTTTTGAAAATAAGCTTTTCTAAGATTGTTCAAATATGATAAGAAGGATTAAGACAATTTTCAAACAATTTGAACAACAGGAAAACATTTTTGACAAGAAGATCTTGATGCATCCGAATTTTTTGTCTGCATCCGAATTTCAAGTCCAAATTTTTGCCAACAAGTTTGAAAAGGTAATTTTTCATTTTCAAATGAACTATAGAAGTACTCAAATATGTATAGTCACAATAGCACTCAATTTAGATTTGCAAAACCACAAAACTCATGTATTTAATTGTTTTCATGATGTATCTTACAGTCATAGGTCAAGTCAAGAACCATGATGAAAAATTTTACAATCTCAACTCAACCATTTTCAAAATCTAAGAAAACATTCATTTTCAATTTAAATTTCAAATGCAACCACATAATACACAGTTTCCAAATGCATTCACACAAATGCAGTTTTCCAAATACAAATGCAGCCACAACTTGTCTCATTCACACAACATATACACAACATATATCACATTTTGTCATCATTCTTTCTCCCCCTTGACATATGTATGGATTTTCAGAAAATTCACACAATTTCTATTCATGCATGAGGAATTCAACTGCTATTTCGTATTTTCACACATTTTGTCATCACATTTCTTCTCCCCCTTTTGTCATCAATCAAAGGTGGGTTTAATGAAAATGAGACAACATGTATCACATATAAGCAGTATGTTGATCAACTCTCATTTAGCAATTAAGCAATATATTGACCAACTTTCATAAACAGTATATGTCTAGTCAAATAATTATCATCCTAACAGCAATAATCATTATGTAGTATTTCAACAATGATAAATCAAATTCTTCTCCCCCTTTTTTAGCAGCAATTAAACTTGGGGTGAGAATACTTGGACAACAAAAGTGAAACAAAAGAAGCTCTTATCACAAAGATTTCACATATTGAGCTTCAAAACATTATACTGACTAGAAAGGCACAAGTAAATTTCAATATTAAAGCGTAACATGTGCATTAAGTCATAATCTAAAATAAGCAATAAAATAGAGTTTAGGGATAGAAAGGCTTAGTCTTTGGATGCGCTCCATGGTCTTCACTTCCAAATTTGTTTGTTATGATGGCCATGTCTCCCTTGATCTCTATATGATAGGGTCCTTCATTTGCTGACTCCTTGTCCGTGTAGTTGTGCTTTGAAAAGTTACCAATCGAGAGGGTCTTTGGATCTTCTTTCTTTGAACCACATTTTCCTCCTCCCTTGGCTGAAGGAAATTGGTGATGGATTTGTGATTTGATTTTGTTAAACTCCCTTCACCTCCTTCTTCTTGCTTGTTCTCTTGAGATTTACCTCTTTGTTCTTCATTCTTATGCTCTTCTTCTTCTTGGGATGCTTCACTGCTTTTTCCTTCATCTTTTGTCTTCTTCTTTGGCATTATAGGAACTTGCACTATTTAAAATAACTTGAGAAATCTTTCTCAAGTCTTCTTCCATATTCTTGACTCTAGCTTCTAAATCATCAAATTTGCCAAGAATCATTGGAGCAAAGGACTTGAAGAATTTGTACATCTTCTCCATTTTTCTTTGCATGGCTATTCAATATCTCTTGAAACATCTTGACAACTTATTTTCCTTCAATAGCGGGTACTTCTTCAAATAGTCTTCTTTTTTTTTGTGGGGAGTTGCTCCCCCTCACTTGGTGACTTATGCTTCATTTTAATTTTCCTTTCTCTAGCAAGGATTTCCTCTCCATCCTCTTATTCTTCATCATTTTCTTCTTCCTTCTCTTCATTACTTTCTTCCTCATTTTCTTCATTATCTCTAGCATCTCTTCTATCACCCCTTAGAGGAGTTTCTCTTCTAATTGCTCTTGCAGATACTTGAAAATTCCTGTTAATAACCTTTCATACGGCAATGTCTTATGCTCAGTTCTTCTAGCTGCCATCATATTCTTTAGCACTATATATCCAAAATTCATTTTTCTTTTCTTACGCATGGCTAGCATAATTACAACATACATATTATCAACAGAAGATTTGTGCTCAAAGTATGCTATAATCAGGGTAGTAAGCATGTGATGCAAAATTCTTTTATTAACATCAAAAAACTTTTATCTCTCTCTCCTTTCTAGTCTTGAGGCTTCTACCATTTATATAGGCATTCTGAATTCTTTCATGTGAGTATAACTCACTTATAAAACAATGTCCTCAGAAGAATAATGTCTAAACCCAACATCCTCAACATCACAAATTCTATTGAGCAATGCATTATCAATCTCAAAAATCAACTTGTGATATTCTTGAAGAACACCACTGAATAGCTTTATTACCAACTTGCTCAACTCTTTCTTCCTTAATATTTGCATAAACTTCATAAACTAAGGAAGGTAGTAGCATTCATCAAACATAGGCAAACTAGTCCAGCTCACATCATTTAAAAATGAGAGTATATTACCCATTTCGAATAGTTTGATGACATCCACCTTGTGGCTTGGATTTATCTTATGGTTCCTTTGTGCCCAATCATCAAGTTCAGTAGCAGCCTTCACTGTGACAAATATATCCAGTCATGACATGCTTTGCAAAACATGAACCTTCCTTGGTTCATTGATCACTGATCCTCCTTCTCTTTCTTTGGCTTTTCCCTTTCCTTTTCCCATGCTAGGTATCTTTGTCCTCACTTGAAGCTACAACACTTGAATACACTCATTAGTTATTGAATTTTGAAATCCCTAATCTTCTTCTAAGATTGGTCAAACCTTTCTTCAGCCAATGGCTTAGTAATGATATTATTAATTTGTTCATCAATGCAAACATACTTTAAACAAGTATTACCCTTAGTAGAGTGATCTCTAATGAGATGAAGTTTGATCTCTATATGCTTTGTCCTAGTTTGTTGAATAGTATGATGATTAAATTTATTGCATTAGTGTTATCACATAACATAGCCACACATTTGAAATATAGACCACAATCACTTAGAACATCAATAAGGTAAATGAGAATGTGTTTAGTAGCAATCAAATGAAACTCTTTAGGACAAGATAAAATCTAGCACACAATCACATGGAAGACATAATATTGGCTCTACTTGCTGTCAAACAGAGTTGACTATTCCTGTGAAACCTTTTTATTCTTGTCAAGCATAGTTGATAAACTTATGGAAGTGCTTATACCTTAACATGATTCATGAAAGTGCCATCCTTGGTTTGCTTGATTTGTAGGCCAAGAAAGAAATTGAGTTTTCCTATCATGCTCATTTCAAATTTACTTTGCATCAACTTGGAAAACACATCACAAAGTGAAGTATTAGAAGCACCAAAAGTTGTATCATATATTTGGACAAGTTATAGATCATTGTTGCATGAGGAATTTATAAAGAGGGTAGTTTCAATTTTTCTCTTGAAAATCCTTTTGAAAGAAGGAAACTACTCAATCTTTCACACTAAATTCTAGAAGCTGGTTTTAAACCATACAAAACTTAGGATAGTTTCAAAATATGGTTAGGAAACTTTTCATGAGCAAAACTGGATGATTGTTCCACATAAACCACTTCCTCAATAAAACCAATTAGAAAAGTACTTTTGACATTCATTTGAAATAACTTAAAACTTTTAAAGCAAGTACAAGTTAAAAGCATTCTTATGGACTCAAGTCTACATTCGGAACAAAGATTTCATCATAATCAATTCCTTCTTCTTGATTGAATCCTTAGGCAACAAGTCTAACCTTGTTTCTAACAACTTCTCCGGATTCAATAAGTTTATTTCTAAAAACCATTTAGTTCCAATAATGGAATGATCATGAGATTTAGGAATATCCAAAATTTTGTATCTTTCAAATTTATTTAATTCCTCTTGCATAGTAATAATCCAAAAATCATCACATAATGCATCATCAATACTTTTAGGCTCATATGCAATAAAAGAATAAAGTTCTTGATAAAATACCGCCTTATTTTTACTCCTTGGAAGATATCACCAATGATTTGCTCCTTAGGGTTGCCTTTTTGGATACCCTAAGTTCTTTGGGAGCTCTTGGTCACCACTAGGTTGGTCATCTTGATTTTGTTCAATCATTTCTTCCTCATTGGTATGATCCTCCAAAGTTGGTGCTTGAAGATGGGTTTGGTAGTCATTAATAGATGTACCTACATCATCTTCATCTTTTCTTTCCAAGTAAATGTAAGATACATCAAAACAAACCTGAATGTTTTCCTTATCATATAAGGTTCTTTTCATTATAAACTGTATAGGCCTTTTGTTAGAAGAGTAGCTAAGAGATTTACCAATATCCGATTTTCTATCAAATTTAAGTAAGTTATCACAAGAATTTAAGATAAGACATTTATAACCAAACATTTAAAAATTTGCAATTTGAGACATTCTATAAAAGAGAAATCAAAAGATGTTTTTCTTCAAAATGATCTTAAAAGAATTCTATTTATCATAGCATGTGGTGTTTAAGGCTTTGACCCAAAAATATTTTTGAAGAAGAATTTTCACAAAGCATAGACCTAGCCAATTTCTGCAAAGTTCAAATTTTTTTTTCAATAACACCATTTTATTGTGGAGTTTTTGCAGTTGAAAAGAATAAAATGAAATTCAATTTTCAAAGCAAATTTTGTAAAGACTTTGTTGTAAAATTCTCCCATTGTCACTGAAAGACCTAAGAGGGGGGTGAATTAGGTCTTTGGCTAATTATCGAAATCTTTTTCCCTTTTTGCAAATCCTTTGTCTTAATAAAAGCTCTTCTTTAAATTCACAAACTTCAAGTTATATGTGATTTGATGATTAATACAAGATTATCAAACTATAAGACCATAACCAATCAATCAACAACTAAGCATAAATAATAATCACAAGTATGTAAACAAGTAAAGCAATAAGAAAATGAACACACGATTTATAGTGGTTCGATCTCTCCAAGATCTACATCCACTACCTTGAGTCCATGAAAGACCTAAGAGGGGGGGTGAATTAGGTCTTTGGATAATTATCAAAAATCTTTTCCTTTTTTGCAAATCATTTGCCGTAATAAAAGCTTTTCTTCAGTTCACAAGCTCTAAGTTTATATGTGATTTAATGGTTGAGACAATATGATCAAATAATAACACCACAACCAATCAATCAACAATTAAGAACAAACAATATTAACACAAGTATGTAAACAAGTAAAGCTATAAACAAGTGAACACACGATTTATAGTGGTTCGATCTTTCCAATATCTACATCCACTACCTTGAGTCCACACTCAAGGATTTCAACCAATTCACTATATGCTTAATCCAAGCAATTACACAAGAGGCACACCCTTCAATGGGTTTTACCACAACAACCTCTTTTCAATATAATAAACAAGGTTCACTCTTATCACTAAGAGTTTTATGTCACTAGACAACCTAGACCAATCTAATCCAAGGCTCACCCTCACCAATGGGTTTTACACAAACAACCTTGATCAATCTAGTCTATGGCTCACCCTCTACAAGGGTTTTATGTCACTTGACAACCTTGTATCAATCACAACAATAATATAAAGATAGAGTTTAGATGTTACCAACACTTCTTGGTAGATAAATACAATTGCTAGCACCACTTCACCTTTTCCTTTGGAATCTTGAATGTACACCTTTGAGCACAAGGCAATTTGAGAGCTTTTCAATTTTATTTGATGTAAAATAAGTTAGAGCATGTAAGATTTGTTAAGTTCAAAGTTCTTATAAAAAATCTGGAGTTTATGACTTTTATAGAATTCAAAAATCAGTTTAAACAGCCATAAAACAGCTAGTAACGGCTAGTTTCAGAAAAGACTGTTCATGTGAATAGTGGTACTGTTCATGCACTATTCATGCACCGTCACAAAAATTCGGACGACCGAATTCTTCCAGCTGCGTCTGAATTTTTCTGAGAAATAGTCGGTACTGGTCATGTGAACAGTAGGCAATGTTCATTCACTATTCACAAAATTCGGACGACCGAATTTTTCTCCATGCGTCCGAATTTTCTTTCGAATTTCTCTGGAAGAATAGTAGGTACTGTTTATGTGAACAGTGTATTGTTCACGTAAAAAGTGTTACTGTTCACAGTGCAGAAAAAATTCGGATGACCGAATTTGCATCCGAATTTTTCAAACTTTGTTAAAACATGTTTAAATTAATTCAAACAAGTTGAAAAACATTCTAGCCTCAAAGATAAGTCATTAAAGATCTTTTATGTGCAAAAATCATTTATGAAAACTTGATAATTTAGGTAAGTTCAAAACCATTGAAACCATTTAAATCAAGTTTTGTGCTCTCAATTGCAATTCATAGATTCCAAGGCTTAAGAGTGTAGGGTTTACAAAGTTTTCCAATTAAGCACATGCAACCTACACTTCATGTCTTCAAAGCCTTCTAATATCTTGAACAAACTCTTCAATCTTCAATCACTTTGATATATTTGAGTTGTTCTTGCATTTTAGCTTCAAGGCAATGAGACTTCAAACTTCTTAATCCACAAATCCTATCACACAACATACAAGCACATTAGTCCTCATCAATATTTGTCATTAATCAAAACTACATGATTTGCCCTTAGGACTAACAGTCCACACTCAAGGATTTCAACCAATCCACTATATGCTCAAATTCAACAATTACATAAGAGGCTCACCACACAATGGTTTTACACTCACAACCTCTTTTAGTAATTATACAAACAAGGTTCACCCTTGCACAAGGGTTTTATATCTAAAGACAATCTAAAGACCAATATAATCAAAGGCTCACCCACAAAAGGGTTTTTCACCACAACCTTGATTAATCTCGTCTATGGCTCACCCTAACACAAAAGGGTTTTATGTCACAAGATAACCTTGCAATGAGCTAGTAGAAAAACAGAATTAAAATGAATAATAGAGTATGGATATTACCAACACTTCTTAGTGGATAATTACAATTGCTAGCACCACTTCACCTTTGCCTTTGGAATCTTGAATGTACACCTTTGAGCACAAGGCAATTTGAGAGATTTTCAATTTAATTTGATGTAAAACAAGTTAGAGCATGTAAGATTTGTTAAGTTCAAAGTTCTAATAAAAAATCTGGAGTTTATGACTTATATAGAATTCAAAAATGAGTTCAAACGGCCATAAAAAGGCTAGTAACGGCTAGTAACAGTAAAGTTCGGACGTCCAAACTTTCTCCTCTGCGTCCGAACATGCATCCGAACTTTTCTGAGAAATTTACTGTTCATGTGATGTTCACAAAAGTTCGGACGTCCAAACTTGGTCTCATGCCTCCGAACGTGCGTCCGAAATTCTCTGGAAAATAGTGGTACTGTTCATTGAACAGTGTTACTGTTCACGTGACAGAATTTGCTCTTCACAGCGTAGGGAAAGTTCGGACGTCCGAACTTTGCCCTATGCGTCCGAACTTTGCATCCGAACTTTTGAAACTTTGTCAAAACATATCCAAATCATTTCAAACAAGTTGGAAAATATTCTAGCCTTAAAGAGAAGTTATTAAAGACATTTTAAGTGCAAAAATTATTTATGAAAACTTGATAATTTTGTTAAGTTCAAAAACATTGAAACCATTTAAATCAAGTTTTGTTCTCTCAATTGCAACTCATAGATTCCAAGGCTTAAGAGTGTAGGGTTTACAATGTTTACCTATTAAGCTCATGTAACCTACACTTCATGTCTTCAAAGCCTTCATTCATGTTGAACAAACTCTTCAATCTACAATCACTTTGGCATATTTGAGTTGTTCTTGCATTGCTAGCTCCAAGGCAATGAGACTTGCTTCCTTCTCAATCCAAAAATCCTATCACACATCATACGAGTATTTTAGTCCTTATCAATGTTTGTCATTATTCAAAACTAATATGATTTGCCCTTTAGGGCTAACAATTTTCCCCTTTTTGATGATGAAAAACTTTTATGCAAAATGTGATGGATTTAAACAATGTAGTACAAAGAAGCATTTATGTCAATGATGGATAATAGCCAATTTAGCACATTGACATGCAAAAGGCTCAATATGAGCCTATGACCCAACCAACCTTCATTTGCCTTCTTCCTTCCAACTACATATAGAAGATATAACATTTAAGTATTTAGAAAACTTCTAAGAGAGGTTTTAAAGGTTGTAAAAGTTTAACAATGCTCCCCCTTAGATTGTGCTCATTTTTCAACAAGTTTGGACTTGAGATACTATGCATCCGAATTTTGACATATCAAGTCCGAACTATAAAATAAGTGAAATGAAAGCTTCAATTTTTGAAAATAAGCTTTCCTAAGATTGTTCAAACATAGTAGAAGAGATTGAAACATGTTTGAATCAATTTGAACAACAAAAGAGCACATTTTGGCAACAAAATATGGATGCATCCGAATTTCAGAACATGCATTCGAATTTTTAAACCTTTCATCCGAATTTTTTGATCTTAAGTCCAAACTGCAATAAATTTAATATAATGAATGTTTGAAGTGAAATAAAGTGTTCCTAAGGTTGTTCAAACATAATGGAAGAGATTAAAACATATTTGGATCAATTTGAACAACAAAAGAGCATGTTTTGGCAACAAAATATGCATGCACCCGAATTTCTGAAACATGCATCCGAATTTCAAGTCCAAACTTTTGATAGCAAGTTTGAAAAGGTGATTTTGCATTCTTAAATGAACTATAGAAGTACTTAAATATGTATAGCCACAATAGCACTCAATTTAGCTATGCAAAACCACAAAACTCATGTATTTAATTGTGTTCATGATGTAAACTAAAATCATAAGTTAAGTCAAGAACTAGTATCAAGATTTCAAAATCTTAACTTAACCATATTTAAAATCTCAAAACCTCACATAGTATAACATATTCAATTTAAATTTCAAATGCATCCAAATATTTTCACAGTACACATTCATTTTACATTTCAACTTATAGCACACATACATAGCACATTTACAACAAGCACATAGCACATAGCACATCTTGCAGTCAATATTCTTTCTCCCCCTTTTACATATGCATGGATTTTCCAAAAATTCACACATTTGCTATTCATGCTTGAGGAATTCCACTACTATTTCTCATTTTCACACATTTTGTCATCACATTTCTTCTCCCCCTTTTGTCATCAATCAAAGATGGGGTTAATGAAAGTGATACATCATGTATCACATATAAGCAGTATATGGACTAAACCTCATTTGGCAATTTAGTAATATATTAGCCAATTCTCATAAACTGTATATTGGCAATATTCAGCAATTCTCTAGTCAAATAATTATTATCCTAATAGCAATAAGCATTATGTAGTATCTTCAATAATAATACAATAAGCAATATATTATCAACTTCTTCTCCCCCTTTTTAGTAGCAATTAAACTTGGGGTAAGAGTATTTGGACAACAAAAGTGAAACAAAAGAAGCTCTTATCACAAAGATTTCACATATTGAGTTTCAAAACATTATAATTACTAAAAAGGCACAAGTAAATTTCAATGTTAAAGCATAATGTGTGCATCAAGGAATAAACTAAAATAAGCATCAAAATAGAGTTTAGGGATAGAAAGGCTTAGTCTTGGATGCGCTTCATGGTCTTCACTTCCAAATTTGTTTGTTATGATGGCCATGTTTCCCTTGATCTCTATATGATAGGGTCCTTCATTTGTTGATTTCTTGCTTGTGTAGTTCTGCTATGGAAAGCTACCAATCGAGAGGATCTTGGATCTTCTTTCTTTGAACCACATTTTCTTCCTCCCATTTTCTTCCTCCCTTGGCTGAAGGAAATTTGGTGATGGATTTGTGATTTGACTTTGTTAAACTCCCTTCACCTCCTTCTTCTTGCTTGTTCTCTTGAGCTTTACCCCTTTGTTCTTTATTCTCATGCTCTTCTTCTTTTGGGATGCTTCACTGCCTTTTCCTTCATCTTTTGTATTCTTCTTTCGCAATAAATTGATAGTCATCTCAATTTTTACTATCATTACTATCATTCTTATTGCTGCCATCTCTTTTCTTCTTCTTTGACTTTATAGGAACTTGCACCATTTAAAACCACTTGAGAAATCTTTCTCAAGTCTTCTTCCATATTCTTGACTTTAGCTTCTAAACCATCAAATCTGCCAAGAATCATCAGAGCAAAAGACTTGAAGAATTTGTCCATCTTCTTCATTTTCGCTACATGGTTGTTCAATGTCTCTTGAAACACCTTGGCAACTATGGTATCACATGTAGTGAGATTATCATTTTCAACTTCTTTTCATTCAATAGAGAGTACCTCTTCAAATAGTCTTCTTTTGTGGAAGGTTGCTCCCCCTCACTAGATGAGTCATGCCTCCTCTTTGTCTTCATTTCCCTTGCCAATATTTCTTCTTCATCTTCTTTATTTTCCTTTTCTTTATAGTCTTGACGCTTCTACCATGTGTATAGGCATCCTCAATCCTTTCATGTGAGTATAACTTACTTATAAAACAATGTTTCCCAGAAGAATAATGCCTAAAGCCAACATCCTCAACATCACAAATTCTATTGAACAGTGCATTATCAATCTAAAAAATGAACTTGTGATATTCTTGAAGAATATTACTGAATAGCTTAATTACCAATTTGCTCAACTTTGTCTTCCTTAATATTTGCATAAACTTCATAAACTAAGGAAGGTAATAGCATTCATCAAACACAAGCAAACTAGTCCAGCTCACATCATTTAAAAATGAGTATACTACCCATTTCGAATAGTTTGATGACATCCACCTTGTGACTTGGATATATCTTATGGTTCCTTTTTGTCCAGTCATCAAGTTCAGTAGCAGCCTCCACTGTGACAAATCTATCCAACCATGACATGCTTTGCAAAACATGAACCTTCCTTGGTTCATTAATCACTGATCCTCCTTCTCTTTCTTTGGCTTTTCTCTTTCCTTTTCCCATGCTAGGCATCTTTGTCCTCACCTGAAGCTATAACAATTGAATACACTCATTAGTTATTGAATTTTGAATTCCCTAAGCTACTTCCAATATTGGTCAAACCTTTCTTCGGCTAATGGCATAGTAAGAATATCATTAATTTGTTCATTAGTGCAATCATGCTTTAAACAAATATTACCCTTAGTAGAATGATCTCTAATGAGATGAAGTATGATCTCTATATGCTTTGTCCTAGTTTGTTGAATAGTATGATGATCAAATTTATTGCATTAGTGTTATCACATAACATAGCCACACATTTGAAATATAGACCATAATCACTTAGAGTATCAATAAGGTAATAGAGAATGTGTTTAACAACAATCAAATGAGACTCTTTAGGACAAGGTGAAATCTAGCACACAAGCACATGGCAAACATAATATTGGCTCTACTTGCTGTCAAATAGAGTTGACTACTCTGATGAAACCATTTTATTCTTGTCAAGCATAGTTGATAAACTTATGGAAGTGCTTATACATTAACATGATTCATGAAAGTGCCATCCTTGGTTTGCATGATTTGTAGGCCAAGAAAGAAATTGAGTTTTCCTATCATGCTCATTTCTAATTTACTTTGCATCAACTTGGATAACACATCACAAAGTGAAGTATTAGAAGCACCAAAAGTTGTATCATATATTTGGACAAGTTATAGATCATTTTTGCATGAGGAATTTATAAAGAGGGTAGTTTCAGTTTTCTTCTTGAAAATCCTTTTTGTTAGCCCTAAGGGCAAATCATGTAGTTATGATTAGTTTTGATTAATGACAAACATTGATGAGGACTAATATGCTTGTATGTTGTGTGATAGGATTTGTGGATTAAGAAGTTTGAAGTCTCATTGCCTTGAAGCTAAAATGCAAGAACAACTCCAATATATCAAAGTGATTGAAGATTGAAGAGTTTGTTCAAGATATTAGAAGGCTTTGAAGACATGAAGTGTAGGTTGCATGTGCTTAATAGGTAAACTTTGTAAACCCTACACTCTTAAGCCTTGGAATCTATGAGTTGCAATTGAGAGCACAAAACTTGATTTAAATGGTTTCAATGGTTTTGAAGTTACCTAAATTATCAAGTTTTCATAAATGGTTTTGGTACATAAAAGGTCTTTAATGACTTATCTTTAAGGCTAGAATGTTTTCCAACTTGTTTGAATTGATTTGAACATGTTTTGACAAAGTTTGAAAAATTCGGATGCAGTCCAAAAATTCGGTCGTCCGAATTTTGTAGCAAAAGTTTGCTACTATTCTTCCAGAGAAATTCGGAAGAAGATTCGGACGCAGCCAAAAAATTCGGTCGTCCGAATTTTGGCCTTCAGCATGGTCACTGTTCTTCCAGAGAAATTCGGAAGAAGATTCGGACGCAGCAAAAAAATTCGGTCGTCCGAAAAATTCGGACGCAGAATTCGGTCATCCGAATTTTCTGAAACTAGCCGTTTGAACTGATTTTTGAATTCTATAAAAGCTATAAACTTCAGATTTTTTAGAACAACTTTGAACTTAAAAAATCCTACATGCTCTAACTTGTTTTACATCAAATCAAATTGAAAAGCTCTCAAATTGCCTTGTGCTCAAAGATTGAAATTCAAAATTCCAAAGGCAACAAAGTGTGAAGGTGAAACATTGTGTAATCATCTACCAACAAAGTGGTAACATCTTACACTCTCTCTTTTCTTATTTTAATTGTGTTTTCTACTAGCTCATTTGCAAGGTTATCTTGTGACATAAAACCCTTTTGTGGAAGGGTGAGCCATAGACTAGACTAATCAAGGTTGTAGTGTAAAACTCGTGTGTGGGTGAGCCTTGGATTAGATTAGTCTTGAGGTTGTCTTTAGATATAAAACCCTTGTGGAAGGGTGAACCTTGTTTGTATAATTACTAGAAGAGGTTGTGAGTGTAAAACCATAGTGTGGTAAGCCTCTTATGTAATTGTTGAAATTGAGCATATAGTGGATTGATTGAAATCCTTGAGTGTGGACTCAAGGTAGTGGATGTAGATCTTGGAGAGATCGAACCACTATAAATCGTGTGTTCATTTGTTTATAACTTTACTTGTTTACATACTTATGTTATTATTATTTGTTCTTAGTTGTTGATTGATTGGTTGTGAATTTATTGTTTGATCATCTTGTCTCAACCATTAAATCACATATAAACTTAGAGTTTGTAAATTTGAAGAATAGCTTTTATTAAGGCAAAGGATTTGCAAAACAGGAAAAGATTTTGATAATTAGCCTAAGACCTAATTCACCCCCCCTCTTAGGTCTTTCAATTGGTATCAGAGCAAGGTCTTCTTGTTAAGGTCTAACAACCTAGAAGTAAAGATCATATGGCTAGTTTATCAAATTTGCCTTATACGGAAGGTTCCTCCACTACTAGACCTCCATTGTTTGATGGTTCTAATTATATTTTTTGGAAGTCTAGGATTGAGATATACATTTGTTCTATTAACTATGAATTGTGGAATATTATTGAGAAAGGTCCCTATGTGCCATTGAGATTGAAAGCCGATGGAGTTACAAGGGAACCAAAGCCTATGGAGGACTATGATGAGAGCGATTCAAGAAAGATGACATTAAACTACCAAGCAATGAACATTCTTTGTTGTGCGTTGGTCATCAATGAATACAATAGAGTGATGGAATGTGATTCCGCTCATGAAATGTGGAAACTACTTCAAATCACTCATGAAGAAGAAAGAGCAAATGTGTGCTTCATGGCAATAAATGATGAGGTACAATCCACTCCTTCTACCTCTACTTGTTGTGATGATGATGTTGATATTGTAGATGATCCTAGTGAACTACTTGTTGAATTGTATGAAGAATTAAAAAGGGTTTCAAAAAGGAATAAGGAAATGAAAACCTAAATTAATGATTTATTGAATGAAAATTCAAAATTATTTTGTGAAAATAAAAGGCTTCTTGATTCTATTGAATGCTTGAATATTGAAAAAGAAGTTTTGAATGTTTCTCTACATAACATATCTCTTGAAAATAAATCTCTTTGTACAAAAGTTTCTTCTCTTGAAAAAATGCTTAGTGATCATGAAATCTTGAAAAGAAAGTTGATGATCTTACATTATGTGTTGAAGAATTTACAAATGGAAGAGACAATCTTGACAAACTAATTGAACATCAAAGATCTTCTCTTGTTAAAAATGGTCTTGGTTACAATTATGTCAATAATGTGCCTAAATATAACAACTTCTTTGTTAGAGCTACTTCTACTTCCATGCATCATACTTGTTGTACTTATTGTGGAAAACATGGACATAAAGTCACCAAATGCTATGTTAAAAGAAAAGTAGAGAATGGTGTAAAAACTATTTGGAGAGTTAAGGGAATTATTACTAACCCTCACGGACCCAAGAAAGTATGGGTACCAAAGGAAACTTCCTCTCCTTTATCACAGGTACGCTTCAATTCAAACTCAAGCACCACTAAATGGCGTATTGATGATGTTGGCTTAAAGAATAACAGAAAACACCTCATGCATAATCAAGGTCAAAGCAATCGATGAAGGATTTGTTTTTGAAAAGAAAGGAAGAATTCTTGAAGTAACCAATGTTGGTAAAGGTTCCTCTTTTCTTTTTAAACAAATGTTGCTAATTGCTGATTTGAACTATAACTTGCTTAGCATTTGCCAATTGTGTGACAATGAATAAGAAGTTAAATGCCAACAAGCAAAATTTCAGTTGAGAATTTTTTTTTTTTTGTGGATTTGAAGATTTGCCAACCATGACTTGTCAATTGCTTCAATTAAGTTGATTAGGTAACATTAATGATATGAGATTGAATTAATGCTTTATATGTTTTTGAAATTGATTATATGTCATTATAAAATGATTAAAATAGATATGATTGAATATCTATGCATTTACTTGGCCAAAAACATCTTTATGAAACTTTACAAAATGTTTGGACATGAAGTTTGGATGTAGACCATAAGTTCGGTCACCCGAACTTGTATGACAAAATGATATTTTGTGATTTTGATCAATCACTTGCAAATTTTTGAATATGTGTTTTATCTTGATAAGCTTGAATTTCTTGTTGCTTATGATAATGATTTTCTTGGCATAAAAGATTTGATCACGTGTACATGGATTTGTTGAACAAACTTTTCTATCAAGATTTAGTTAGAGGATTGCTAAAAATATGTTTTGAGAAAATTGTCTTTGAGATACTTGTCCGTATGAAAACAAACAAAAGAATCTTTCAAACCCATGAAAATGATTTTAGACCTCAAAACATCTTGAGCTTTTTCATATGGATTGTTTTGGACTTATATGGAACTCTAGTATTGATGACTTGAAGTATGCCTTACTAGAGTTGATGATTTCTAAATATTCATTTTAGCATTATTCATTGTTCAAAAAGATTAAGTGTTTCATAAGTTTGTAAAATTATTCAAAAAGGTTCAAACCTCCCATGAAAATTGGAGAAGTATTTCACAAGTGACAATGGGAGAATTTTACAACAAAGTCTTTACAAAATTTGCTTTGAGAATTGAATTTCATATAATTGTTTCAACTGCAAAAACCCCACAACAAAATGGTGTTATTTGAAAAGAAAATTTAAACTTTGTAAAAATTGGCTAGGTCCATGCTTTGTGAAAATTCTTCCTCAAAAATATTTTTAGTCCAAAGTCGTAAACATCACATGTTATGATAAATAGAATTCTTTTAAGATCATTTTGAAGAAAAACATCTTTTGAATTCTCTTTTATAGAATGCCTCAAATTGCATATTTTAAAATGTTTGGTTATAAATGTCTTATCTTAAATTCTTGTGTTAACTTACTTAAAATTTGATAGAAATCTTGATATTGGTATATCTCTTACCTATTCTTCTAACAAAAAGGCCTATAGAGTTTATAATGAAAAGAACCTTATATGATGAGGAAATCATTCATGTTTATTTTGATGAATCTTACATTTACTTGGGAAAGAAAAGATGAAGATGATGTAGGTACATCTATGAATGACTATCAAATCCATCTTCAAGCACCAACTTTGGAGGATCATACCAATGAGGAAAAGATGATTAAGTAAGAACAAGATGACCAACCTAGTGGTGACCAAAAGCTCTCAAAGAACGTAAGATATCCAAGAGGCCACCCTAAGGAGCAAATCATTGGTGATATCTCCCAAGGAGTAAAAATAAGGCGGTACTTTATCAATAACTTTATTCTTTTATCGCATATGAGCCTAAAAGTATTGATGATGCATTGTGTGATGATTTTTAGATTATTGATATGCAAGAGGAATTAAATAGATTTGAAAGGTACAAAATTTTGGATATTCCTAAATCTCATGATCATTCCATTATTGGAACTAAATGGTTTTTTAGAAATAAACTTATTGAATCCGGAGAAGTTGTTAGAAACAAGGTTAGACTTGTTGCCTAAGGATTCAATCAAGAAGAGGAAATTGATTATGATATGAAACCTTTGTTCCGAATGCTAGACTTGAGTCCATAAGAATGCTTTTGACTTGTACTTGCTTTAAGTTATTTCAAATGAATGTCAAAAGTGCTTTTCTAAATGGTTTTATTGAGGAAGTGATTTATGTGGAATAATCACCCGGTTTTGCTCATGAAAAGTTTCCTACCATATTTTCAAACTATCCAAAGTCTTTTATGGTTTAAAACCAGCTCCTAGAATTTAGTGTGAAAGATTGAGTAGTTTCCTTCTTTCAAAAGGATTTTCAAGAGGAAAACTGAAACTACTCTTTTTATAAAATCCTCATGCAACAATGATCTATAACTTGTCCAAATATATGATACAACTTTTGGTGCTTCTAATACTTCACTTTGTGATGTGTTTTCCAAGTTGATGCAAAGTAAATTAGAAATGAGCATGATAGGAAAACTCAATTTCTTTCTTGGCCTACAAATCAAGCAAACCAAGAATGGCACTTTCATGAATCATGTTAAGGTATAAGCATTTTCATAAGTTTATCAACTATGCATGACAAGAATAAAATGGTTTCATAGGAGTAGTCAACTCTATTTGACTGCAAGTAGAACTAATATTATGTTTGCAATGTGTTTGTGTGCTAAATTTCATCTTGTCATAAAGAGTTTCATTTGATTGCTATTAAAAATATTCACTATTACCTTATTGATACTCTAAGTGATTATGATCTATGTTTCAAATATGTGGCTATGTTATGTGATAATACTAATGCAACAAATTTGACAATCATATTATTCAACAAACTAGGACAAAGCATATAGAGATCAAACTTCATCTCATTAGAGATCATTCTACTAAGGGTAATATTTGTTTAAAGCATATTTGCACTAATGAACAAATTAATGATATTCTTACTATGCCATTAGCCGAAGAAAGGTTAACCAATCTTAGAAGAAGCTTACAGATTTCAAAATTCAATAACTAATAAGTGTATTCAAGTGTTGTAGCTTCAGGTGAGGACAAAGATGCCTAGCATGGGAAAAGGAAAGAGAAAAGCCAAAGAAAAAGAAGGAGGATCAGTGATTAATGAACCAAGGAAGGTTCATGTTTTGCAAAGCATGTCATGGCTGGATAGATTTGTCACAGTGGAGGCTACTACTGAACTTGATGATTGGGCACAAAGGAACCATAAGATAAATCCAAGCCACAAGGTGGATGTCATCAAACTATTCGAAATGGGTAATATACTCTCATTTTTAAATGATGTGAGCTGGACTAGTTTGCCTATGTTTGATGAATGCTATTACCTTCCTTAGTTTATGAAGTTTATGCAAATATTAAGGAAGAAAGAGTTGAGCTAGTTTGTAATAAATCTATTCAATGGTATTCTTCAAGAATATCACAAGTTAATTTTTTAGATTGATAATGCATTGCTCAATAGAATTTGTGATGTTGAGGATATTGGGTTTAGGCATTATTCTTCCGGAGAACATTGTTTTATAAGTAAGTTATACTCACATGAAAGAATTGAGAATGCCTATATAAATGGTAGAAGCCTCAAGACTAGAAAGGAGTGAGAGATAAAAGCTTTTTGATGCTAGTAAAAGAATTTTGCATCACATGCTTACTACCTTGATTATAGCATACTTTAAACACAAATATTCTGTTGATAATATGTATGTTGTAATTATGCTAGCCATGCATAAGAAAAGAAAATTGAATTTTGGATATATATATATAGTGCTAAAGAATATAATGGCAGCTAGAAGAACCGAGCATAAGCCATTGTCGTATGGAAAGTCATTGACAGGAATTTTCAAGTATTTCCAAGTGATAATTGCTTTCTAGTGGTTTACCAATAAAGAGTGAAGAAGTCTACACCAACAATTCACTAAACAAAGTTCCTTGAATACTTGATGATGATAATGTATGAATGGCTAGAAGAGAAAATCCTCTAAGGGTGATAGAAGAGATGCTAACGATGATGAAGAAAAGAAGGAAGAAGAAAATGAAGAAGAAAAAGAGGATAAAAAGGAAATCCTTGCTGGAGAAAGGAAACCTAAAATGAGGCATGAGTCATCTAGTGAGGGGGAGCAACCCCACAAAAAGAAGTCTATTTGAAGAGTACTCTCTATTGAAGAAAAAGAAGTTGAAGATGAAAATCTCACTAGAGGTGATACCATAGTTGCCAAGGTGTTTCAAGAAATATTGGACAACCATATAGAGGAAATGAAGAAGATGGACAAATTCTTCAAGTCTTTTTGCTCTGATAATTCTTGGCAAATTTGATGGTTTAGAAGCTAGAGTCAAGAATATGGAAGAAGACTTGAGAAAGATTTCTCAAGTGGTTTTAAATGGTGCAAGTCCCTATAATGCCCAAGAGAACAAGCAAGAAGAAGGAGGTGAAGGAAGTTTAACAAAGTCAAAGCACAAATCCATCACCAATATCCTTCAGCCAAGGGAGGAAAATGTGGTTCAAAGAAAGAAGATCCAAAGACCCACTCAAATGGGTAGCTTTCCAAAGTAGAACTACACGAGTGAGGAGTCAACAAATGAAGGACCCCATCATATAGAGCTCAAGGGAGACATGGTCATCATAACAAACAAATTTGGAAGTGAAGACCATGAAGCGCATCCAAGACTAAGCCTTTCTATCCCTAAACTCTATTTTGATGCTTATTTTAGTTTATTCCTTGATGCACATGTTATGCTTTAATATTGAAATTTACTTGTGCCTTTCTAGTCATTATAATGATTTGAAGCTCAATATGTGAAATCTCTATGATAAGAGCTTCTTTTGTTTCACTTTTGTTGTCCAAGTACTCTCACCCCAAGTTTAAATTGCTGATAAAAAGGGAGAGAAGAAGTCAATTTATTATTGTTGAGATGCTACATAATGATTATTGCCGTTAGGATGATAATTATTTGACTAGAACTATACTGTTTATAAGAGTTGGTCAATACATTGCTAAATTGCCAAATGAGAGTTGATCAATATACTGCTTATATGTGATACATGTTGTCTCATTTTCATTAACCCCATCTTTGAGTGATGACAAAAGGGGGAGAAGAAATGTGATGACAAAATGTGTAAAAATATGAAATAGCAGTGGAATTCCTCATGCATGAATAGAAAATGTGTGAATTTTCTGAAAATCCATGCATATGTCAAGGGGGAGAAAGAACAAAATATGCTATGTGTTTGTTGTACTGCAATTGCTTGATGTAATTGTGATGTTTAATGTGAATGCGCTATGAATGTGTACTGTGAAACTAATTGGTTGCATTTGAAATTTAAAATGATTGTTTTCCGAGATTTTGAAAATGGTTAAGTTGGGATTGTGAAGTTTTTATCATGGTTCTTGACTTGACCTATGACTTTACATTACATCATGAAAACAATTAAATACATGAGTTTTGTGGTTTTGCAAAGCTAAAATGAGTGCTATTGTAGCTATACATATTTGAGTACTTCTATAGTTCATTTGAGAATGCAAAATCACCTTTTCAAACTTTCTACCAAAAATTTGGACTTGAAATTCGGATGCAAACCAAAAATTCGGATGCATCCAAGCTTTCTTGCCAAAAATATTTTTCTGTTGTTCAAATTGTTTAAAAACTGTCTTAATCCTTCCTATCATATTTGAACAATCTTAGAAAAGCTTATTTTCAAAAATTAAAGTTGTTATCTCACATATTTTACATTTTGGATTTGATATCTTAAAATTCGGATGCATGTTTCAGAAATTCGGATGCATGCATATTTTGTTGCCAAAATGTGCTCTTTTGTTGTTCAAATTGATTCAAACATGTTTTAATCACTTCCATTATGTTTGAAAAACCTTAGGAACACTTTATTTCACTTTAAACATTCATTATATTGGATTTATTGCAGTTTGGACTTCAGATTTAAAAATTCGGATGCATGTTCTGAAATTCGGATGCATCCATATTTTGTTGTCAAAAAGTGCTCTATTGTTGTTCAAATTGATTCAAACTTGTTTTAATCTCTTCCACTATGTTTGAACAACCTTAGGAAAGCTTGTTTTAAAAAATTGAAGCTGTCACTTCACTGATTTTACAATTTGGACTTGATATGTTAAAATTCGGATGCATAGCATCTCAAGTCTAAACTTGTTGAAAAATGAGCACAATCTAAGGGGGAGCAATATTAATCTTTTATGACCTTTAATACCTCTCTTAGAAGTTTTCTAAATACTTAAATGCTATATCTTCTATATGTTGTTGGAAGGAAGGAGGTTAATGGAGGTTGGTTGGGTCATAGGCTCATATTGAGCCTTTTGTATGTCAATGTGCTAAATTGGTTATATTCTATCATTGACATTAATACTTCTTTGTACTACATTGTTTAAATCCATCACATTTTGCATCAAAGTTTGTCATCATCAAAAAGGGGGAGATTGTTAGCCCTAAGGGCAAATCATGTAGTTATGATTAGTTTTGATTAATGACAAACATTGATGAGGACTAATATGCTTGTATGTTGTGTGATAGGATTTGTGGATTAAGAAGTTTGAAGTCTCATTGCCTTGAAGCTAAAATGCAAGAACAACTCCAATATATCAAAGTGATTGAAGATTGAAGAGTTTGTTCAAGATATTAGAAGGCTTTGAAGACATGAAGTGTAGGTTGCATGTGCTTAATATGTAAACTTTGTAAACCCTACACTCTTAAGCCTTGGAATCTATGAGTTGCAATTGAGAGCACAAAACTTGATTTAAATGGTTTCAATGGTTTTGAAGTTACCTAAATTATCAAGTTTTCATAAATGGTTTTGGTACATAAAAGGTCTTTAATGACTTATCTTTAAGGCTAGAATGTTTTCCAACTTGTTTGAATTGATTTGAACATGTTTTGACAAAGTTTGAAAAATTCGGATGCAGTCCAAAAATTCGGTCGTCCGAATTTTGTAGCAAAAGTTTGCTACTATTCTTCCAGAGAAATTCGGAAGAAGATTCGGACGCAGCCAAAAAAATTCGGTCGTCCGAATTTTGGCCTTCAAAGCATGGTCACTTTGTTCTTCCAGAGAAATTCGGAAGAAGATTCGGGACGCAGACAAAAAAAATTCGGTCGTCCGAAAAAAATTTCGGGACGCTGAATTCGGTCATCCGAATTTTTCCGAAACTAGCCGTTTGAACTGATTTTTGAATTCTATAAAAGCTATAAACTTCAGATTTTTTAGAACAACTTTGAACTTAAAAAATCCTACATGCTCTAACTTGTTTTACATCAAATCAAATTGAAAAGCTCTCAAATTGCCTTGTGCTCAAAGATTGAAATTCAAAATTCCAAAGGCAACAAAGTGTGAAGGTGAAACATTGTGTAATCATCTACCAACAAAGTGGTAACATCTTACACTCTCTCTTTTCTTATTTTAATTGTGTTTTCTACTAGCTCATTTGCAAGGTTATCTTGTGACATAAAACCCTTTTGTGGAAGGGTGAGCCATAGACTAGACTAATCAAGGTTGTAGTGTAAAACCCGTGTGTGGGTGAGCCTTGGATTAGATTAGTCTTGAGGTTGTCTTTAGATATAAAACCCTTGTGGAAGGGTGAACCTTGTTTGTATAATTACTAGAAGAGGTTGTGAGTGTAAAACCATAGTGTGGTAAGCCTCTTATGTAATTGTTGAAATTGAGCATATAGTGGATTGATTGAAATCCTTGAGTGTGGACTCAAGGTAGTGGATGTATATCTTGGAGAGATCGAACCACTATAAATCGTGTGTTCATTTGTTTATAACTTTACTTGTTTACATACTTATGTTATTATTATTTGTTCTTAGTTGTTGATTGATTGGTTGTGAATTTATTGTTTGATCATCTTGTCTCAACCATTAAATCACATATAAACTTAGAGTTTGTAAATTTGAAGAAGAGCTTTTATTAAGGCAAAGGATTTGCAAAACAGGAAAAGATTTTGATAATTAGCCTAAGACCTAATTCACCCCCCCTCTTAGGTCTTTCACTTTTGAAAGATGGAAACTACTCAATCTTTCACACTAAATTCTAGGAGCTGGTTTTAAACCATTCAAAACTTAGGAAGGTTTGAAAATATGGTTAGGAAACTTTTCATGAGCAAAACTGGGTGATTGTTCCATATAAACCACTTCCTCAATAAAACCATTTAGAAAAGCACTTTTGACATTCATTTGAAATAACTTAAAGCAAGTACATGTCAAAAGCATTCTTATGGACTCAAGTCTAGCATTTGGAACAAAGGTTTCATCATAATCAATTCCCTCTTCTTTATTGAATCCATAGGCAAGAAGTCTAACCTTGTTTCAAACAACTTCTCCGGATTCAATAAGTTTATTTCTAAAAAAAATTTAGTTCCAATAATGGAATGATCATGAGATTTAGGAATATCCAAAATTTTGTATCTTTCAAATTTATTTATTTCCTCTTGCATAGCAATAATCCAAAAATCATCACACAATGCATCATCAATACTTTTAGACTCATGCAATAAAAGAATAAAATTATTGATAAAGTACCGCCTTATGTTTACTCCTTGGGAGATATCACCAATGATTTGCTCCTTAGGGTGGCCTTTTTTGGATATTCTAAGTTCTTTGGGAGCTCTTGGTCACCACTAGCTTGGTCATTTTGATTTTGTTCAATCATTTCTTCCTCATTGGTATGATCCTCCAAAGTTGGTGCTTGAAGATGGATTTGATAGTCATTCATAGATGTACCTACATCATCTTCATCTTTTCTTTCCAAGTAAATGTAAGATTCATCAAAACAAACATGAATGGTTTCCTCATCATGTAATGTTCTTTTTGTTATAAGATTCTATATGCCTTTTCGTTAGAAGAATAGCTAAGAGATATACTTATATCCGGCTTTCTATCAAATTTAAGTAGGTTATTACAAATATTCAAAATAAGACATTTATAACCAAACACTTTAAAATATGCAATTTGAGGCATTCTATAACATAGAATTCAAAAGATATTTTTCTTCAAAATGATCTTAAGAAATTCTATTTATCATAGCATGTGGTGTTTACGGCTTTGGCCCAAAAATATTTTTGAAGAAGAATTTTCACAAAGCATAGACCTAGCCAATTTCTGCAAAGTTTAAAATTTTTCTTTCAATAACACCATTTTATTGTGGAGCTTTTGCTGTTGAAACAATTATATGAAATTCAATTTTCAAAGCAAATTTTGTAAAGACTTTGTTGTAAAATTCTCCCATTGTCACTTGTGAAACACTTTGTTAGCCCTAAGGGCAAATTATATAGTTTTGATTAATGACAAATATTGATGAGGACTAAAATGTTTGATTATTGTGTGATAGGTTCTGTAATTTGAGAAGTATGAAGTCTCATTGCTTTGAAGCAAAAGTTCAAGAACAACTTCATTTAAGCAAGTATTTGAAGTTTGAAGAATGTTGTTCTAAAGATGATCAAAAAGCATTGAAGACTTGAAGTGTCGAGTGCATTTAACTTTTAGGTAAATTTTTATGTAAACTCTACACTTGCATGTCTTGGTTATCATTGAATGCATAAGAGAGCATAAAAATAGTCTTATGATCTTAAAAGGCTTTGAATGAATCTTTCTATAAGATATGTTTATAAACTTCATATGTTCATGTTTTTCAAGCTTAAATATAGTTAAATGAGTTTTCTATATATATCAAATGTTTTTCAAACTCATTGAAGTTATATTTCAAATGATTTTACAAAGTTTGAAAATGCTTTCAAAAAATTCGGTCGTCCGAATTTTGTAGCAAAAGTTTGCTACTATTCTTCCAGAGAAATTCGGAAGAAGATTCGGACGCAGCCAAAAAAATTCGGTCGTCCGAATTTTTGGCCTTCAGCATGGTCACTGTTCTTCCAGAGAAATTCGGAAGAAGATTCGGACGCAGCAAAAAAATTCGGTCGTCCGAATTTTTGTTCTCAGCATGGTTACTATTCATCCAGAGAAATTCGGACGAAGATTCGGACGCAGCCAAGAAATTCGGTCGTCCGAATTTTCTGAAACTAGCCGTTACTAGCCGTTTTATGAACGTTTTAACAGATTTTCAAATTCTATAAAAGCCATAAACATGCAAATTTTTGTATCTCTCGAAATCTTGAAAACTCTAAGCATTCAAAAGCATTTAGCAAACATTTCTTAAGCTCTCTTATGTCTTGTGCATTCAATTGATCCATCCAAAGACATCAAAGTGTGAAGGTGCAAATTTGTGTAATATCTACCATCAAGTGGTAACTTCTACACACTCTCATTTATTTATCATATTCTGTAGTTCTACTAGCTCTAGCAAGATTATCTTGATAACATAAAACCCTTTAGATAAGGGTGATCCTTGAAGTTGTGATTCAAGGTTGTTTGAGATATAAAACCATAGGTTGGTGAGCCTTGTATTGTAAGAAATTACTAGAAGAGGTTGTGAGTGTAAAACCAAAGTGTGGTGAACCTCTCTTGTAATTTGTAAACCTGAGCAATTAGTAGATTTGTTGAAATCCTTAAGTGTGAGCTTAAGGTAGTGGACGTAGATCTTGAGGATCGAACCACTATAAATTATTTGAGTTCTTTACTATTGCTTTCATTATTGTCTTGCTATTAATTATCTATAATTAGCTTACATAACTTGTTCTTGGTCTAAACGCTTAAAAGGTTTAAGTTTGCGAAAATTAGCTAAATACCTAATTCACCCCCCCCTCTTAGGTATTTCAATTGGTATCAGAGCTAGAACTTCTGTGTGGTTTAACAACCTAGAAGACAAAGATCCTATGGCTAATATGTCAAACCTACCTTACCTAGAAGGATCTTCCACAAATAGACCACCTTTGTTTAATGGAACAAATTACACTTTCTGAAAATCTAGAGTTAAAATTTATATTTGTTCTATTAATTTTGATTTGTGGAACATAATTGAGAAAGGTCCTTATGTCCCAATGAAAATGAGTGCTCGATGGAATAACCTCGGTACCCAAGTCCACGAATGAATTTGATGAGCATGATTCTAAGAAAATGACTTTAAATAATCAAGCCATGAATATATTAAGTTGTGCTTTAGATGTTACTGAATATAATAGAGTTAGTGGATGTGATTCTGCTCATGACATGTGGAGATTACTTCAAATTACACATGAAGGAACTAATCAAGTTAAAGAATCTAAACTTGCCATGCTAGTTAGAGATTATGAATTGTTTACCATGAAACAAGGTGAAAATATTAGTGATATGTTTACAAGATTTACTAACATTTTCAATGGCTTAAAAGCTTATGGTAAAAGCTACACTATGGGAGAGCAAAACAGAAAGATTTTAGATGCTCTACCAAAATCCTGGCAACCTAAAACACTTGCCATTGAGGAATCCAAGGATTTGAAGACT
The DNA here is from genome assembly GCA_030512225.1 of Rauvolfia tetraphylla. Taxonomy (NCBI): domain Eukaryota; kingdom Viridiplantae; phylum Streptophyta; class Magnoliopsida; order Gentianales; family Apocynaceae; genus Rauvolfia; species Rauvolfia tetraphylla. The sequence continues at coordinate 4,242,032 of JAJQKT010000024.1, read as the reverse complement.
CTTCCACTTGAAGAGCTCATTGGATCTCTACTGACTCATGAAATGAAGATGAAACGGCTAAATGACAAGGAGGATGAAGAAAAGGGAAGAAAAGGAGTAGTGCTTAATGCCTCAAACAACTTGAGTGAACAAGAACAATCTTCAAGTGAAGAAGAAGAAGGAAACAGTGGAGAAGAAGAAATTGCAATGGCAGTGAAGAAATTCAAGAGATTCTACAAAAAGGAATTTCTCAAGAAAGGAAGAAAGCCAATCAAGAAGAGTGTACAATCTTCATCATATAAACCTCAATGCTTTGAATGCAAGAGTACTGAGCATCTTATTGCTGACTGTCCCAGAGTCTTGGAAAGGGAAAGAGAAAGCAAAAACAGAAAGAAATCGCCAAGAAAGGAAAAGGACTAGGCTGGAACATGGGATCAACAGGGAAAGTGAGGATGAAAGTGAAGGAAAGGCCAACATATGCTTCATGGCCATTGATGATGAGGTACAATCTTCACCCTCTATCTCAAATATATATGATGATGATATTGATTCCAGTGATCTTATTGTTGAATTATATGAAGAATTAAAAAAGGCTTCAAAAAAGAAATAAGGATATGAAACTCAAAATAAATGATTTATCTAATGAGAATTCAAAATTATGTGTTGAAAATGGAAAACTTCTTGAAACCATTAGTTGCATTGCTATTGAAAAAGAAGTTTTGAATACAACTATACAAAATATATCTTTTGAAAACAAAAAGCTTTGCACTAGAATTATTTCTCATGAGTTAATGATAAAAGATCATGAGCTTCTAAAAAGGAAAGTTAATGATCTAACTTTATGCATTGAGAGATTTACAAATGGAAGGGAAAATTTGAATAAATTACTTGGCTATCAAAGACCTTCATTTGTAAAACATGGTCTTGGTTTTATTCATGATTATTCTGCTCCAAAACAGAGAAAATCTTTTTGTTAAAGAATCTTATCATTCTAGATCACATATTTGCTGCACTTATTGTGGTAAACATGGACACAAGGTTTCTAGATGTTTTGTCAAAAGAAAAGTAGAAAGTGGTGTTAAAACCATTTGGAAGGTCAAAGAAACTTTTACTAACCCCCTTGGACCCAAGAAAATATGGGTACCAAAAAATCACCCTTTCAAATTTGGTATAGGTACAATTTGCCTCAAGATCAAGTGCCACTAAATGGTTCCTTGACAGTGGATGCTCAAGGCACATGACTGGAAATGCATCACTTGTTAGTAAACTTCAAACTACAAGTGAAGGTTTTGTCACATTTGGAGATAAGAAGAAAGGGAAAATACTTGGAATAGGTAACATTGGTAAAGGTTCTTTTCCTCTTATCAAGAAAGTATTACTTATTGAAGATTTAAAGTATAATTTACTCAGTATTAGTCAACTATGTGATAATGGATGCAAAGTAGAGTTTAAATGTGATACTTGTACTATTCTTGACAATGCAAGTAACAAAACTATCTTTGCTGCTAAAAGAGTTGGTAATGTATATGTGTTGTATCTTGATGAGCTTATTACAAATGATATTAAATGTCTTGCCATTCATGACAATGATGGATTTTTATGGCATAGAAGATTAGGACATGTAAGCATGGATTTATTAAACAAACTTTCTACACAAGAGCTGGTGAGAGGATTACCTAAATTGCATTTTGATAAAACTCGTCTCTGTGATGCTTGTCAATATGGAAAACAATCAAAAACATCTTTTAAACCAAAGAAAATGGTTTCTACCTCAAAACCTCTTGAACTAATTCATATGGATTTATTTGGACCTATGAGGACTACTAGTCTTGGTGGTAAAAGCTATGCTTATGTGATTGTTGATGATTTTTCAAGATTTACATGGGTAATCTTCTTAGCACAAAAAGATGAAACATTTCATGAATTTTCAAAACTCTTGAAAAAGGTTCAAACCTCTCTTGATTGCAAACTGATTTCTATTAGAAGTGATAATGGAAGAGAATTTTGTAATCAAGACTTTACAAAATTTTGTGATGAATATGGTATTACTCACAATTTTTTCAGTTGCCAAAACACCTCAACAAAATGGTGTTGTTGAAAGGAAAAACAGAACCTTACAAGAAATGGCTAGATCAATGCTTTGTGAAAACTCATTACCAAAGTATTTTTTGAGTGAAAGTCATTAATACAGACTTGTTATATCATGAACAGAATTTTACTAAGACCTTTTATAAGAAAAACACCTTTTGAACTCTTATTTGACAAAACTCCATCAATTGTCTATTTCAAAGTTTTTGGTTGTAAATGCTTCATTTTAATCACTAGCAACTATCTTGGGAAGTTTGATAGAAAATCGGATGAAGGAATTTTTTCTTGGCTATTCATCAAATAAAAAAGGCATATAGAGTTTATAATAAAAAGAACATTGTGTGTTGAAGAAACTATTCATGTAACCTTTGATGAATCTAACATTTATCTTCAAAGAGGAAATGAAGATGACACAGGTACATCAATGGTTGAAAATCATACTCAACACCAAGCACCCACAATGGAAGATCATGCCAAAGAAGAAGAAATAATGGAGCAAGAACAAGATGGTCAATCAAGAAATGATCAAGAACTTCCAAAAGATATCACATATGCAAAAGGTCATCCTAAGGAGCAAATCATTGGTGATGTCTCTCAAGGGGGTAAAAAACAAGGCGGTACTTTATTGATAACTTCGCTCTTTTTATCTCATATTGAACCAAAAAAATATTGATGATGCATTGTGTGATAATTTCTGGATTATTGCTATGGAAGAAGAGCTAAATCAATTTGAAAGAAATAAAGTTTGGTCTCTTGTTCCTAGACCTCATGATCATTCCGTTATTGGTACAAAATGGGTTTTTTAGAAATAAGTTAAATGAACTAGGAGAAGTAGTTAGAAATAAAGCTAGACTTGTTGCTCAAGGTTTCAACCAAGAAGAAGGCATTGACTATGATGAGACCTTTGCTCCAGTGAGCTAGATTAGAATCTATAAGAATACTTTTAGCATTTGCTTGCTTTAAAGGTTTTAAACTTTTTTCAAATGGATGTTAAAAGTGCTTTCCTAAATGGTTTTATTGAAGAAGAGGTTTATGTAGAACAACCTCCTGGTTTTATCCATGAAAAATTTCCAAATTATGTGTATAAGCTAACCAAAGCTCTATATGGACTGAAACAAGCTCCAAGATCTTGGTATGAAAGATTAAGTGGTTTTCTTCTCACAAAAGGTTTTACTAAAGGAAAAGTAGACACAACTCTTTTTATTAAAACATCTTCTAAAAATGATATTTTGCTTGTACAAATCTACGTTGATGATATTATTTTTTGGTTCTACTAATATTTCTCTTTGTGAAGAGTTTGCTAAAACTATGCAAAATGAATTTGAGATGAGCATGATGGGAGAACTAAGTTTCTTCCTTGGACTACAAATTAAGCAAACCAAGGATGGAGTCTTCATCAATCAAGAAAAAATATACTAAGGAGCTATTGAAAAGATTTGGAATGAATCAAGCAAAAGGAATAAGTACTCCTATGAGTTCATCAACTAAACTTGACAAAGATGAGAAAGGTAAAAGTATTGATGAGAAATTGTATAGAGGTATGATTGGAAATTTACTCTATCTCACTGCTAGTAGACCGAGATATTATGTTTGCTTTGTGTGCTTGTGTGCTAGATTCCAATCATGTCCTAAAGAATCTCATCTAATTTCTCGTCAAACGAATATTTCGTTATTTGATTGACACATATGACTATGGTCTTTGGTTTTCTAAAACTTCATCTTTTGAACTTATTGGATATTCCGATGCTGACTATGCTTTGGGATGTAAAGTTGAGCGTAAAAGTACAAGTGGTCATTGTCAATTTCTTGGTAGTTGTCTAGTGTCTTGGTTTAGTAAAAAGCGAGGCTTGTGTATCTTTATCCACAGCTGAAGTCGAATACATAGTCATGCAGGAAGTTGTTGTGCACAATTATTATGGATGCAACATACTTTACTTGATTATGATCTTAAATTTACGTGTGTGCCTATACTATGTGATAACACTAGTGCCATCAATTTGAGCATTAATCCCATTCAACATTCTAGGACAAAGCATATAGAAATAAAACATCATTTCATTCGTGATCATGTGATTAAAAAAGATATATGCTTAGAACATGTAAACACAAATGATCAAATTGTCGACATATTTACAAAGCCTTTGGTCGAGGAAAGGTTTAATCACCTAAGAAGACTCTTAGGAATTTCAAAATTCAATGACTAATGTGTGTATTAATGTTGTGATGAAAACAGAGATTTATTGATCAAAAATTCGGACGCGAGACGAGAAAAATTCGATCGACCGAATTTTTCGAATCAAAGAGACGAAACTTTCGATCGAAAATTGGGACGTAGACCTAAAATTCGGTCGTCCGAATTTTACGGATGCATCTATTTAAATGAAAATCGAACGGTTTCTTCCAAACATTATAACTTCGAATTTTAAATCCTTTCAAAACCTCTCATACCCATTCACGTCCGAATCAAAATCTCTTCAAATTCACACAGTCTCATCCCAATTTGCGTTCATTTTTAAACTTCTAAGCCCTAATTTCATACAGAAAACAAACCCTTCTCAAGAGAAAACATCATGGTGAGAACAAAGAAGCCCAATGTTGAGAAAGGAAAAGGAAAGGCTAAGGAAGGAAATGGAGACCCAATCCTCAATCAACCAAGAAGGATTCGCATTCCTCAAACACAACTGGAGTTGACGAGTTTATCTCTATCAAATCTACTCATGAATTTGATGAATGGAATAAGAATAGTAGAAAGATTATTCCCTGGATATAAAGTGGATGTTGATAAACTATCTAGTATGGATATGGTTTTGTCTTGTTTCCATGATGTTGGATGGAGTAGTTTGTTGTTTATTAATGAAGATTTTTATCCCACCTTGGTATATGAATTCTATGCAAACCTAAAGGAAGAAAGAACTGAGATTGTTGGGGATGATAGGATACAATGATATTCAACTAGAGTATCCCAAGTTGATATTGAATTAAGTGAAGATCCGATTAATCGAATTTGTGGGGTAAGTGACAGATGGAGCTAAATATTATGCACCCTCAATGCATTGCTATGATCGTCAACTCTTTACATATGATAGATTTGAACAAGCATTTACAAATGGAAGAGAGTTTAGATCAATAAAAGAGAGGGAAATCAAGAATTTGGATGCTAGAGGTAGGGTATTGCATCACATGGTAACTACTATGATAGTTCCTAACTTTGGACATAAATCATCAGTAGGGAATATGCATATGGTATTAATGTTGGCCCTGCATGAACAGAGGAAATTCAACTTTGGATATATAGCCTTAAGACACATGATTACTGCTAGAAAAACAGTAACCAAGGCATTCCCCTATGGAAGACTGTTAACCAAGATCTTTAAGCATTTTAAGATTAAACTTCCAGGAAGAGGACAAGCTTTTAAAAGTGGAGAAATATACACTGATGAATCTCTTAAGAGAATGCAGCTTATCCTTGATGATGATGGATTATGGAAGACAAAAAGAGGATCCTCTCCAAAAAGATTAGGAAGAAAGGAAAGGACTGAAAGTGTAGAAGAGGAAAAGGAGGAGGATGAAGATGAGGAAGATGAGGAAGAGACCCTTGCAAGAGAAATGAAGACAAAAAGAAAGCATGACACTTCAAGTGAGGGGGAGCAACCACCAACAAAAAGAAGGGTAGTTGAAGAAGAAACTAAAGATGAGTCAAGTGGTGAAGGAATAACTAGAGGTGACACCATAATAGCCAAAGCATTCCAAGAAGCCTTGAACAATCAAGTCAAGGAAATGGAGAAGATGTATAAGTTCTTTGAATCATTTGCTCCAATGGTTCTAGGAAAATTAGATGGACTTGAGAGTAGAGTGAAACACATTGAGGAAATCCTAATGAGAAATACTCAAAGTGGTGAAGGACCCTCTAGGCCTCAAGATAGAAATGAGGAAGATGATGAAGAAAAAGATAAGAAGGACAAAGATAATGACAGTGATGATGGGGATGACCAAGGAGGAGATGATGAGACAGTGGCAGAACAAGAAGAAGAAGAAGAACATGTACATGAAGAACCACAAAAGGCAGGAAGCCAAGTAGCTCAAGCTGAAATTGTCTCACCGTCACACATTTCATTCAGCCAAGGAAGAGTGAAGCACTTGGCCATCAAGAAAGGGATTAGCAGAGCCTCTTCATCAACATCACAAGACTAAGCATCTCTTTCATTCTATTTACTGCTTTAAGTTATTTGAATTTTTAATTATACATCTAAAGTTATAATCTTCTTCAGTATTTTTCTTGCATCTTCTGTAATAGTGAAGCTCAATGATGAAATCTCAGTGATGAGAGCTTCCTTTATGTGTTAAATTGTTAATCTCATTTTCATTGACCCCATCTTTGACTGATGACAAAAGGGGGAGAAGAAATGAGGATGACTGAGGATGACAAAATGTGTGAAAAATTGTTCTATGGGATGAGATAATGAATTTTTCTGCTTATGAATTTTTTTTATGCATGTTTTCTGAGTCTTATGTCTCAATCCTATAGATGTTTTCTGTGTGTTTTCTGTAAATAAATAACTTGCTCTTAAATTTTTTACTCTATGAAAACATTTGAATGCATGAGCTATACCTTGCTGCCAAAAAGTATTCTATTGTTGTTCAAATTGATCTAAATCTGTTTTAATCTCTTCTATTATGTTTGAACAACCTTAGGCATTCATTATATTGAATTTATTATAGTTTGGACTGAAGATTTAAAAATTCGGATGCAAGATCAAAAAATTCGGATGCATGTTCTGAAATTCGGATGCATGCATATTTTGTTGCCAAAATGTGCTCTATTGTTGTTCAAATTGATTCAAACTAGTTTTAATCTCTTCCTCTATGTTTGAACAACCTTAGGAAAGCTTATTTACAAAATTTGCAGCTTTCATTTTACTTATTTTAAAGTTTGGACTTGCTATGCAAAAAATTCGGACGCATGATATCTCTAGTCCAAATGTGTTGAAAAATGAGCACAATCTAAGGGGGAGTATTGTTAAACTTTTACAACCTTAAAACCTCTCTTAGAACTTTTTCTAAATGCTTAAATGCTATATCTTCTATCCTAATAGTTGGAAGGAAGGAGGCAAATGGAGGTTGGTTGGGTCATAGGCTCATATTGAGCCTTTTGTAATGTCAATGTGCTAAATTGGTTATTTTCTATCATTGACATCAATACTTCTATGTACTACATTGTTTTAATCTATCACATTTTGCATCAAAGTTTGTCATCATCAAAAAGGGGGAGATTGTTAGCCCTAAGGGCAAATTATATAGTTTTGATTAATGACAAATATTGATGAGGACTAAAATGTTTGATTATTGTGTGATAGGTTCTGTAATTTGAGAAGTATGAAGTCTCATTGCTTTGAAGCAAAAGTTCAAGAACAACTTCATTTAAGCAAGTATTTGAAGTTTGAAGAATGTTGTTCTAAAGATGATCAAAAAGCATTGAAGACTTGAAGTGTAGAGTGCATTTAACTTTTAGGTAAATTTTTATGTAAACTCTACACTTGCATGTCTTGGTTATCATTGAATGCATAAGAGAGCATAAAAATAGTCTTATGATCTTAAAAGGCTTTGAATGAATCTTTCTATAAGATATGTTTATAAACTTCATATGTTCATGTTTTTCAAGCTTAAATATAGTTAAATGAGTTTTCTATATATATCAAATGTTTTTCAAACTCATTGAAGTTATATTTCAAATGATTTTACAAAGTTTGAAAATGCTTTCAAAAAATTCGGTCGTCCGAATTTTGTAGCAAAAGTTTGCTACTATTCTTCCAGAGAAATTCGGACGAAGATTCGGACGCAGCCAAGAAATTCGGTCGTCCGAATTTTCTGAAACTAGCCGTTACTAGCCGTTTTATGAACGTTTTAACAGATTTTCAAATTCTATAAAAGCCATAAACATGCAAATTTTTGTATCTCTCGAAATCTTGAAAACTCTAAGCATTCAAAAGCATTTAGCAAACATTTCTTAAGCTCTCTTATGTCTTGTGCATTCAATTGATCCATCCAAAGACATCAAAGTGTGAAGGTGCAAATTTGTGTAATATCTACCATCAAGTGCTAACTTCTACACACTCTCCTTTACTTATTCAATTGTGTTGATCTACTATCTCTAGCAAGGTTATCTTGATAACATAAAACCCTTTAGATAAGGGTGATCCTTGAAGTTGTGATTCAAGGTTGTTTGAGATATAAAACCATAGGTTGGTGAGCCTTGTATTGTAAGAAATTACTAGAAGAGGTTGTGAGTGTAAAACCAAAGTGTGGTGAACCTCTCTTGTAATTTGTAAACCTGAGCAATTAGTAGATTTGTTGAAATCCTTAAGTGTGAGCTTAAGGTAGTGGACGTAGATCTTGAGGATCGAACCACTATAAATTGTTTGAGTTCTTTACTATTGCTTTCATTATTGTCTTGCTATTAATTATCTATAATTAGCTTACATAACTTGTTCTTGGTCTAAACGCTTAAAAGGTTTAAGTTTGCGAAAATTAGCTAAATACCTAATTCACCCCCCCCCCCTCTTAGGTATTTCACACTTCTCCAATTTTCAAGGGAGGTTTGAACCTTTTTGAATAATTTTACAAACTTATGAAACACTTAATCTTTTCAAACAATGAATAATGCTAAAATGAATATTTAGAAATCATCAACTACTAGTAAGGCATACTTCAAGTCATCAATACTAGAGTTCCATATAAGTCCCAAACAATCCATTTGAAGAAGCTCAAGATGTTTTGAGGTCTAAAATCATTTTCATGGGTTTGAAAGATTCTTTTGTTTGTTTTCCATATGGACAAGTATCTCAAAGACAATTTTTTCAAAACACATTTTTAGCAATCCTCTAACTAAATCTTGATAGAAAAGTTTGTTCAACAAATCCATGTTCACGTGACCAAATCTTTTATGCCAAGAAAATCATTATCATAAGCAACAAGACATTCAAGCTTATCAAGATAAAATAGATATTCAAAAATTTGTAAGTGATTGATCAAAATCACAAAATATCATTTTGTCATATAAGTTCGGGCGACCGAACTTATGGTTTACATCCAAACTTCATGTCCAAACATTTTGTAAAGTTTCATAAATATGTTTTTGGCCAAGCAAATGCATAGATATTCAATCATAGCTATATTAATCATTTTATCATGACATATAATCAATTTCAAGAACATATCTACCATGAATTCAATCTCATATCATCATTGTTACCTAATCAACTTCATAAAAGCAATTGACAAGTTATGGTTGGCAAATTTTCAAAGCTAAACAAAATGGATTCTCAACTGAAACTTTGCATGTTAGAATTTTAACTTATTATTCATTGTCACATAATTGACTAATGCTAATCAAGTTATAGTTCAAATCAGCACTAAGCAACATTTGTTTTAAAAAAAGAGAGGAACCTTTACCAACATTGGATACTCCACGAATTCTTCCTTTCTTCTTGTCTCAAAAATAAATCCTTCATCGGTTGCTTTGACCTTGATTATGCATGAGGCGTTTTCTGTTATTCTTTAAGCCAACATCATCAATATGCCATTTAGTGGTGCTTGAGTTTGAATTGGAGAGTACCTGCAATAAAGAAGAGGAAGTATCCTTTGGTACCCATACTTTCTTGGGTCCATGGGGGTTAGTAATAATTCCCTTAACTCTCCAAATGGTTTTTACTCCATTCTCTACTTTTCTTTTAACATAACATTTGGTGACTTTATGTCCATGTTTTCCACAATAAGGACAACAAGTATGATGCATGGAAGTAGAAGTAGCTCTAACAAAGAAGTTTTTACATAATTATAGCCAAGACCATTTTTAAAAAGAGGAGATCTTTGAGCTCCAAGAATTTTATCAAGATTGTCCCTTCCTTTTGTAAATTTTTCTATACATAATGTAAGCTTATCAACCTTCTTTTTCAAAGTCTCATGATCAACAAGCATTCTTTCAAGAGACAAAATCTTTTCACAAAGAATCTTATTTTCAAGGGACATGTTTTGTAAAGAGACATTTAAAACTTCTTTTTCAATATTCAAAAAATCAATAGATTCAAGAAGCTTTTTGTTTTCACAATACAATTTTGAATTTTCATTCAATAAATCATTAATTTTGAATTTCATTTCCTTATTTCTTTTTGAAGCATTTTTTAATTCTTCATACATCTCAACAAGTAATTCACTAGGATTTTCAATATCATTATCATAATAAGTAGAGGTAGATGGAGTAGGTTGTACCTCATCTTCCATTGCCATGAAGCACACATTTGCTCTTTCTTCTTCATGAGTGGCTTGAAGTAACTTCCACATTTCATGAGTGGAATCACATTCCATCACTCTATTGTATTCATTGATGACCAATGCACAACAAAGAATGTTCATTGCTTGGTAGTTTAATGTCATCATTCTTGAATCACTCTCATCATACTCCTCCATAGGCTTTGGTTCCCATGTAACTCCATCGGCTTTCAATTTCAATGGCACATAGGGACATTTCTCAATAATATTCCATAATTCATAGTTAATAGAACAAATGTATATCTCAATCCTAGACTTCCAAAAAATATAATTAGAACCATCAAACAATGGAGGTCTATTAGTGGAGGAACCTTCCATATAAGGCAAATTTGATAAACTAGCCATATGATCTTTACTTCTAGGTTGTTAGACCCTAAAAAGAAGACCTTGCTCTGATACCAATTGAAAGACCTAAGAGGGGGGTGAATTAGGTCTTTGGCTAATTATCGAAATATTTTTCTTATTTGCAAATCCTTTGCCTTAATAAAAGCTCTTCTTTAAAATCACAAACTTCAAGTTTGCATGTGTTTTGATGGTTAAGACAAGATCATCAAACAATAAGACCAAAACCAATCAATCAACAACTATGAACAAGTAATAATAACACATGCATGTAAACAAGTAAAGCTATAAGGAAATAAACACACGATTTATAGTGGTTCGATCTCTCTAAGATCTACATCCACTACCTTGAGTTCTCACTCAAGGATTTTAACCAATCCACTACATGCTCAATTTCAACAATTACATAAGAGGCTCACCACACAATGGTTTTACACTCACAAACTCTTTTAGTAATTATACAAACAAGTTTCACCCTTCCACAAGGGTTTTATATCTAAAGACAACCTAAAGACCAATCTAATCAAAGGCTCACCCACAAACGAGTTTTACACCACAACCTTGATTAATCTAGTCTATGGCTCACCCTAGCACAAAAGGGTTTTATATCACAAGATAACCTTGCAATGAGCTAGTAGAAAACACAATTGAGATAAGAAAAGAGAGTGTGTAAGATGTTACCACTTTGTTAGTAGATGATTACACAACGTTTCACCTTCACACTTTGTTGCCTTTGGAATCTTGAATTTCAATCTTTGAGCACAAGGCAATTTGAGAGCTTTTCAATTTAATTTGATGTAAAACAAGTTAGAGCATGTAGGATTTGTTAAGTTCAAAGTTCTTCTAAAAGATCTGCAGTTTATGGCTTTTATAGAATTTAAAAATTAGTTCAAACGGCTATAAAACGGCTAGTTTCAGGAAAATTCGGATGACCGAATTCTGCGTCCGAAATTTTCGGACGACCGAATTCTTCTTGCTGCGTCCGAATCTTGTTCCGAATTTCTCTGGAAGAAACAGTGACCATGCTGAAGGCCAAAATTCGGACGACCAAATTTTTCTTCATGCGTCCGAATCTTCTTCTGAATTTCTCTGGAAGAACAGTAGCAAACTTTTGTTACAAAATTCGGTCAAATTTTTTAAACTTTGTCAAAACATATTCAAATCAATCCAAACAAGTTGGAAAACATTCTAGCCTCAAAGATAAGCCATTAAAGACCTTTTATGTACCAAAACCATTTATGAAAACTTGATAAATTAGGTAACTTCAAAACTATTTAAATCAAGTTTTGTGCTCTCAATTGCAACTCATAGATTCCAAGGCTTAAGAGTGTAGGGTTTACAAAGTTTACCTATTAACCGCATTTAACCTACACTTCATGTCATCAAAGCCTTCATTAATTTTGAACAAACTCTTCAACCTTTAATCACTTTGGCATATTTGAGTTGTTCTTGCATTGCTAGCTCCAAGGCAATGAGATTTGCTTCCTTCTCAATCCAAAAATCCTATCACACAACATACAAGCATTTTAGTCCTTATCAATGTTTGTCATTAATCAAAACTTAATCAAACCTACATGATTTGCCCTTAGGGCTAACAGAAGCAAACAACATTTGGGGAAAACGTGGTGTTAAAGGAAGTCAGGCATGCTCAGGTAGTTGAAATGCTACAGGAAAGGGTTAAACTAGATACAATATTCATAGAGAATTTGGCTAAAACATCTAATATGATGAAGCGGTTTACTGATAAAAACAGAACTGAAATGCAATTTGAGGTGGGAGATTGGGTTTATTTGAAGTTGCAGCCTTATAGACAAAGTTTAGTATCCCAAAGGTGTAACTGGAAACTTACCCATAGGTTTTATGGACCATATATGGTGGTTGCAAGGGTGGGAAAGTTGCTTACAGACTTCAGTTACCACTGGAGTCCAAACTGCATCCAGTATTCCATGTAAGTTTGCTAAAGAAGAGAATTGGAGAAAAAGTTGTGGCTCAAGTTCATATTCTCTTGATCAGCAGCCAAGGTAAACTTTTGTTGGAACCTTATACTGTGTTTCAGAGAAGGTTAATTAAGAAACAAAACAGGGTTGCAGTGCTTGGGTATGAGGATGCTACGTGGGAGGATGCAAAAGAATTTTTGCAGAAATGGCATGGATTCAGTCTTGAGGACAAGGCTTCATAAGGGGGAGCATTGTCAGCTGAATTTCAGAATTAAACTGAGGCGGGAATAAAATTAGTGGAACGACGTCGTTTAGTTGAGAAGTAGATTATGCACTGCCATTTAAAGAACAAACATGGAGTGTTGGATTTGTGGCAGTTAATCATGGATGGCTTAGATTGTTTCTTCATTCATTTAAATTCTAGTTAGCAGAAGGCAGAAATGGTGTGAATTTTGCCGGTTGTTTTGAATTGTTCTTCTTCTTCCTTGAGTTTCCTGCATTTCTCTCTTTCCCAGGGTCTGTATCTCTCCATTATTTCAATAAAATGCTCTGTTTCTTTTATTTTCTTGCATTAAATTTAGTTGGATCATAACAGTCTTCAACTCAGTGGTTTGGATACACGGTGATTGATGTTCTTGAGGACAAAGAGTTTGTGAATCTCAGCGCAGAAGGTATTTTTTAGGAAACCCATATTCAGTGTATAAATTTTATGAAACCCAGATGAATTCTTACAGCAAATTTCTCTAGGATTTAGAGTTTTTTTTACTTGAGGGTGGAAGGCGTAATCAAGCTAATGTAGAAGAAGCCCTAAATTTTAAGCTGTGAAAATCCTTTCTTTTTTTTCTCTCTAATTTTTCTGCACATAATTGATAATGATTCATCTAGTTTTTTCTTTTCCTTTGAATTTTGTGTGTGTTCTTGTGAGCACGTGGGTTCAATTTTTGTCTGCTAAAATTGTTGTTTGGCACAAAGATGGAAAAAAGTAGTAGATGATTTATGAAAGCCCCTATTCAGCTAAATTTAACTTGTTTGGTTTTAATTTCCAAGCTTTTTGAAGTATGAAAGCTCTTTTATAGCTAAATTTGATCTAAAATAGTGAAATCTTGTCTTTTGACATATAAGAAAAAAGGAAATCTTTTGACATATATCTTGCTCAGTGTGTTCATTCATTGTTTATTTTCAATTAATTTGGTCAATCCTTTTATTTCTTATGAGTCAAAGTTTGTTAATAATAGGTTGTTATTATCAATATAACATAGACTACTGGAAATTTTGATTGAATAAAGATAAGTTAATTCTTCATCCTTATCAATATGTTGCAATTTGATCCATTTCATTGAATCTATCTTAAGTGCAGTACCCGGAGTTGCATTAGCTGTTAAAGAAGTATAAATTTCTCCTAATTGAGAGCAATCAGAGAGAGAGATGCTTTAGTGAATGGTTAGCAATAAAATTAAAAAGACGAAGTACTTTAACAACTACTAGAGGTATATTTTGTCAAATCTAAACATGTAGAGTGACAAGTGTAACAAGTGCTTGTCTTTTTCTGGGTTGCTCCAAACCTAGATCAAACTTTGTGAGACATATCAAATTCATTCAATTTTGTCCCAAATGCTCTTGCTCTTATTTTTCAATGATATAAAGAGAGAGAAGTGAATCACTTAAGTACTTTAATAGAAGAGTACTCATTCACAGTCATTTTTCATTTACTTTCTTCTTAGTTTTCATTGTTTTACTTGTAAAGTCTAAAATAAAAGCAGATGTTTAGAGATCATTCCAATTAGTGAAAGTTTCTTGTTTCGAAGACCACTCTTTTGCTACGGAAATATGGGTGATCTTTAAAATTTCTAAATCCCTATTCTTTTTTCTGTTAATACCTTTCATATATTAGCTCGAATAAGTCAATGCTCTTTCGATATCTAATTAGATATTTACTTTTTCTATTTGTTCCAACTGTTTTGCTTATATATTACACTATCTACAATGAAAATATTGTCGAAACTTTTGGAGCTATCTTTCTAGCTCGAAATATTTAGTGTCCTTGCAAGTTATAAATCTAACTATTTACCTCCATGCTTGTTATGCTTCATTGTTCTTGAAATTGTAACTATTGTAAATTAAGTGCTGCTTCTCTTTGTATATGTGTCATGTACTAGAATTAAGCTTATTGTAACCATTGCATTGTTAATATCTGTCATCTAGCAACAATTAAGTTTCAATACATGCCTTATGGGACTTTTTATTTGGTGATTCTTCTACATTGCTGAACTAAAACTATAATATTTCTGGTTTGAATGCTTTTTTGAGACTACATATTTGATGTACAAGATGGACTTCTTATTTTTTAAAATTTGTTTAACGTCATACTTTGGGCATTGTGTATATTAATTTCTAGTTTGGACATTAATCTTTTTAATTTTTTGATTTACTCGTTGTAAATGGCATCTTCATTAGTTTAGTGTAGCAATGTTCAGGATTGATTTTAACTATTACTACGCATTCTAATTTCATGACAAGTACATCATAGTTATGATTGTTTTAGATTTTAATGTCAACTTCTTCTTGAAGCAAGTGAGATAATATTGGAAGCAAGTGAAAAGCTTCTATCTTTCCATCTTCATCTCTTCACAGTTCACAATTGCAAACTAATGCCACCAAGGCTAAAGAAGTTCTTGGATAGAAAATAATTACTAGATCTATTGAAAATCTAGGGATAGTTGCTTGATCTATTGAAACACTAGTGGTGATAATCGTTAGATCTATTTGTAAAACTAGTGAGTACAACTTGAGAGTTTCTTTGATGTAAGATACTTAGAGTTGTATGATTTGATCTCTACCATTAAAGAGATTAGGTTAGTGAAAATACTTGAGACGGGATTCTCAAGGAGTAGATGTAGGCATGTTTCTAAACCACTATAAAATCCTCATGTCTCTCCTCATTCCTGCTTCATTTCACTTTGATTGTTTGCTTGGTTTACTGTTATTTGTTTTTGTTTGGCAAATATATTTTCTAGAAACATGATCAAGTTTGAAGCTTACTATCCACACAATGAAAAGACATGCTAAAACTGTTATTCATACAAAATCCCAAAAACCGTCTTTCAAACTGCATGTTAGAAACAATTAGCTTGATAACTTTTTGAAGCTATTTTCGTACTACAATGATTAGCCTAGCTACCTGTGCCTATGCATCCTCCAAAATAATTGAAAGTTTCATTTTGAGTTCAACAACACTTTTGTAAGATACTCAAGCTAATATTACTTTGAGTTAGCTCAATCTAAAAAAATTAACTTGATACTCAGTCTGCACTTTTAATATTTATTTTATCAGCTAACTAAAATCACATCAACTTTTATATTTTAAATTTCACTTTAAATAGTTCAACACTTTTGAAAAAGTTCAATTCACCCCTTTTGGATATTGTTGGGACCTACATAGTTCAACTAGCTGCAATTCTAATTTCAGACTTCTAAAATTTTAAACCTAACTAACAATCCCCCACTAGATTTAAAATATTAGGATAACTTGTTTCATGCATAAATAAAAGTATATTTTGACTTAAACTTTTATCTTAGTATAGATATATAAAATTTTAACAAAATGAAAAGTACATTACACATAACTTAAACCTTGATTATTTTATATTAGAATTGGATATATCATACATTAGAACTATCAAAATGGGTCGTAGCTTGTAGGCCAGTACGTTTATCAACATAAATGGATAGACATGGGCATAACTTGTTCAACTCATTTAAATACGGGCTTATTTTCTAGAGTGGGTTGAAAGGAACTAGCCCATAGTTTTTTTTCTTTTTTTTTTTTTGCCTTATGTATTAGAAACATAAGGAAAGTATGGAAATATTGGCACCAAATTTGCCTCCATTACACATTCTAATCATGCCCACAATCAAGGTTGATTAACTTCATTCCAGGAAATCACTCCCTCCATCCTTGTTGTATTTATCTTATTTTAAATATCATCCTTATATAAATTTAACCAAATTTAGAGTGATATATATATAGCCGTAACGGAAAATCTTGTAATTTTGATTAATGAAAAACATTGGTGAGATCTAACTTGTATGTTAACTGTGTGATAGGATTTTTGGTTAAGGAAGCTAAGTGGTCTCATTGCCTTAAAGGTATTGCACCAAGGACAACTCAATTGAATTCACGTGGATGAAGAATGAAGAGTATGTGTAAGAAGTTGAAGGCTTTGAAGATGCCTTTAGTGTAGGTTTGCTTTTACTTAATAGGTATATCTTGTAAACCCTACAATTTTAGCAGTTGGAATCTATGCATTGCATGTTGAAGCACAAACTATTTTGATCTAACCTAAACTTTGTTAATGAGCTTAAAATTTTTTCCTGATTCGTTGGAAAACAAAGTGTTTGGAAATAG
The DNA here is from genome assembly GCA_030512225.1 of Rauvolfia tetraphylla. Classification (NCBI taxonomy): domain Eukaryota; kingdom Viridiplantae; phylum Streptophyta; class Magnoliopsida; order Gentianales; family Apocynaceae; genus Rauvolfia; species Rauvolfia tetraphylla. Next base: position 4,224,956 of record JAJQKT010000024.1, on the reverse strand, counting down.
CTTATAGTTCAAAATATTTTTAATGATTTATCTTTTAATCCAAAATGATTTCAAACTTGTTGTGGTTAAGTTTCAAATAATTTTACGAAGTTTGAAAAATTTTGGACTTCAATTTAGACATCCAAATTCCAATCCGAATGTACCTCTTTCTAGTTGTTATATTTCAAGAGAAATTCTGATGCAGTGGTCAAAATTCGGACGACTAAATATTTTTCGCCAACCTAGTAAACAAAAAACTTCGGACCACCAACTCAGAAGTAGTAAGCCCGATTCGTTTGACCAAATTGCACTGTTACTAGCATCACTAGCCATTTTTTGAACATTATATTTGAACTTTTGAGTTACATAAAAGGCTAAAAATGCATATTTTGCAAGAGATTGATGAACTTACATACTATTATCTTGAGAACATCGAAGATCAAAGAAAAGCTTTCATTGTTCATGTGCTTCATGTGATTATCCAAGGATTCCAAATGCGAAAGTGGACTGGTGCTAGAATTGTTGAATATCTACCATTTTGTTTGGTAATTTCTATCCTTATTTCATCTATAATTTATTTAATCATGGTTGTCTGCTGACACAAATTACATAGCATACTACATTTATTATGGAACAGAATCTAATGAAAGCAATGCAACAGAAAATAGCCTTGCCTTTTGTAACAAAAAGTTATATGCTGAATTTTTAAAAATAGAGTTAAGCTTATTTCTAAAGATTAAAACTTGAGATTTAGAGCTAAGCTTATTTGGATATTGAACTACTCTCATAGAAGTAATTGTTTACAATTGAGCTGAACTAATTTCGCTGTTGATGTTTTGCTTTGCTTTAGGGAGCTCAATTACCTTTCCAGAACTTGAAACTTGCACGAACACTTGGAAACTTCTTTGCTGAACTTGTCTTTCATTCATCAATTTAGTTGAATTCATAGGTTAAAGAAATAAAAATGGTCAGTGATTGGATGTTTTAAACTGTCTAATAGCAAAAGCCACTAATTCCTTGTAGGTAGGTAGGTAGGGCCATGGTAATCAATTGAGACCTACTTTGGGTTGAAGAATTTAGATTCTCTTTCCAGCTAGAATAAGTATTCTGATTGGGAAAGCGGGTAGCAGATAAGAGCGGCATCTGGCTAACCAAACATGTGCCTTAAGCATCTCTAGAAGGGTATTTATTTGAATAGTTTTGTTACAGATTTTGTTCACCCAAAAAAAAGTTTTGTTACATAAAGACAAAAAATGCCAAGATACTTTGATTTCTTAACCAAAAGCACGATTGAAAATTTCAAAGTTCAACATGAAATGCATTAAGTAGGAGTAGAGAATGCATAACTACTCACATCTGAGGTAGAAAAGCCTATTCTCCTTGGAAAGGATTGTATCAGAATTCTTGCAAACAATGCATACAAGATACTCATCTGGTAAGATAAAGAAAACAACAAAATGATGAGCACAGTTCAATTTTTGTTGATTGGAAAGAGGGAGATAGTAAGTGGTGAATCTATAAATTTTGAAATTTATTTATATATTTTTTGTTTCCCTTTATTTATCTAATTTTATATGAATTCATTAGGATTTCACTAGATTCAGCAAATAGAAAAAGGAAGCAAAATAAAGAAGACATGCAACAAATATAAGAACTCACTAATATAACACCGCAAAATCCCCTCAAAATTTTTGGGTACAAAGCTTCCTTTTGACAGCTAGCCTTTTCTGTCCATCTAGAGACCCATTATTTCCAATTTCCACAAGTAAGAAAGCCATTACATGCTCTGGCAGCCTATGCATCTTGCGGATCAGAATGAAGTATAAAAAGAATTATATCACTCAAAACATTCCAAATTCCAAATTAATGACCCCCCCAAAAAAGAGAAGGGAAGACTTGAGTTTAAAATGATCTAAATTTTATGAGGTTCTAAAGTATAAAAAGATTTAAGACAAGTATAAAAATTTAATTGTGATTCCAATTTAAAGATTACAACTTGAGAAGCAAGGATTTTTGGCATAAAAAATTCAAGTAAGCAATAATATAAGGTTAAGAGCAATTTTACCAAACTCAGTCCCCCTTCAATAAGACAGGCTTCCAAATAATACAAAGAGAACAAATTTGGATCATGGTTTATCTGTTAAGAATAGTCTTAATGCCTGCTCCAGTGAGTGGGTGTATGTGAAAGGGAGAAAACATCAAGAAGTCAAGGAAGTGATATCAAAAAAGAAAAGTCCACTCTTCAAAGTTCCTTAAATAATTCTCTTTTACTTTAGAAAAATGGTTTCTATGAACCAACTCTTAATGCCTGCTCCAGTGAGTAGGTGCATGGGAAAGGGAGAAAGCAACAAAAAGTCAAAGAAGTGATATCAAAAAGGAAAAGTACACTCTTCAAAGTTCCTTAAATAATTCTCTTTTACTTTATATACATGAAAAGTTCTCTAGCATGTAGGTTGTGGAATATTCACTCTCCTCTATATTTTGCCCTAGTCAATTATAATTATACTTTTTTTTCTATAGATATATCTATTCTACTTTTTCAAATCAAGAATGGACAACATATTACGACGAAATAGCAACTCTGGTAAAATGTTATTATAATTTAAATTAGCATATTGATTACATTTTATTGCAAATAGTAGATGCATATTTTTCATAGTTTTCTCAATATGCTATGATTTTTATTAGTCAATGGCAGAAGCTTAAGAAAATTACTTTACATGATTCACAATACAAGGAAAAAAATTTATTTGATGGATTCTATATTACTTTAAAATAATAAAAAGAAAAAATTTTGAAATAATAATTTTTCCTAATGGTTCTTTTTGAGAAATTTATCTACATAAGCTTGCCTTTGCTGCATTTAAATTTTCATTAGTTTTAATGTATGCAAGCAGGACAACTTCTATTATTTATTCATCATATTACAGATGATATGAAGAAACACAAGTTGAAATGCATGAGAACAAGATATGCAAATTTGACAGCTTCAGAGCGAGAAGAATACATTTAGAAAGTTTCAGAAACAAGAAAGAGAAGGGAAATTCAAAATTCTACTACTTTTGAACATAACAAGGTACAATTGCCTTATAAATATTGAAATATGTTCTGGAGTTCAAGCAATTAAGTACCTTTACACATACATTTACAAAGGCCATGATAAAGTTGCTGCCTATAGTGCACATCAAGATGGTGACAATATCATAGATGAAATCTAGCATTTTTAGGATGCACGATGGGTATCCTCCCAAGAAGCTGTTTGGAGGGTTTTTGAATTTAATTTGAATGAAATATCTCCCGTAGTAATTAATTTGCAGCTTCATTTACCTAACAAGAAATGCGTGACATATTGGAAGAATCAAATTTTGAAGAATATTTTAAACTGGGATCATTTGTCTATGATAATGATGACTAAGTTTTTCAGTATGTGTAGGAAAAGTGAAGAAGCAAAGATATATCTTTACAATGAATTCTTGGAACATTATGTTTGGAATAGAAAAAGTAGAATTAGGACAGAAAGACAAAAAGGAGAAGTCATCGGCCGACTAAATGGAGCTAATCCAGTTGGAGGAGAAAGATATTATCTACGGTTACTATTAAATCATGTTCGTGGCCCTAATTCATTTGAAGATTTGTTAACTGTGAACGGATTTCAACACCCAAGTTTCAAAGAAGCAGCAGAAAAAAGAGGAATTCTTGAGTCTGATAAAAGTATTTTTGAGTGTTTGGATGAGGTAGCTACCTTTCATATGCCACATGCAATGAGATGACTATTTGCTACTCTATTGGTGTATTGTGAACCAACTGATGTCAGAAAGTTGTGGAACACTTATTTTGAATGAATGTCTAATGATTTTAGTAGAACTAAAAGTGTCATAGAAGTAGAAGTTTCAAAGACTTTAAAAAGTCTTAGTTTATTTCTAGAAAGCATGGGAAAGGATATAACATCATATAATCTACCTAGATCATATATTACCTCATATGAAGAATCATATGTGAATCCAATAGAAATTCGTGAAGAGCTTTCTATTGACATTTCAGACATTGATAACAATGCCTAGAAAAGTTAAAATGATGGCCAACGTAAAGTTTTCACATGAATACTTTCACAAATAAATTCAAGAAAAGCTGGATTTTTTTTTGTTGATGGTCCTAGAGGAACTGGAAAAACCTTCTTGTATCGTGCTTTACTGGCACATTTAAGATCAAAAGGGTATGAAACATTTAGCAATGGCTACATCAGGTGTTGCAGCATTAGTATTGCCTGCAGGATGAACATCTCATTCAAGGTTTAAGATACCTATAAATGCAAATGAAACATGTATACAATATCCAAGCAAAGTGGGAATGCAGAGCTACTACGATGGGCTAGGTTGATCGTTTGGGATGAGGCACCAATGGCAAAGCACTGGGCTATTGAAACTCTGGATCAAACTTTAATGGACATCATGAATAAAAAAGAACCTTTTGGTGGTAAAGTAATGGTATTTGGTGGTGATTTCAGGCAAGTACTTCCTATTGTGCCGAAAGCTGCAATACAACAAACTATTGGTGCAAGTTTGATAAAGTCATACTTAGTTCCAAAAATGGAAAATTTGATTTTGACCCAAAAAAATGAGAGCAAGGGCAAAGGCTTATTGACTTTGTGTTTCCATTACTAACACAAAATTCAAACTTAGCAACATACATGACAAGTAGAGCAATTCTTGCTGCAAGAAATGAATGTGTTGATATGCTCAATGAGAAAGTAATCAATTTGTTTCCAGGGGAAGCAAATATTTATAATAGTTTCAACAAAGCAGTCAATGATACCAACAATTATAACCAAGAAGAATTCCTCAATTCATTGACACCAAATGGCTTGCCACCCTACAAATTAGTTCTCAAGAATAATTCCCCAATAATGCTACTATGGAATTTGGATCCATCAGATGGAATGTGTAATGGAACTAGATTAGTGTGCAAGAAGTTGAAAAAGAAAGTCATACATGCTGAGATTGTAGTTGGACAGCATGCTGGTAAGCAAGTGCTAATACCTCGTATACCAATTGTCTCTAGCAGAGAATAAGGTTATCCCTTCCAATTTAGGAGGGAACAATTTCCAGTACGTCTATGTTTTGAAATGACAATCAACAAGGTACAAGGACAAACAATACCACATGTTGGAGTATATTTGCCACAATCTGTATTTTCTCAAGGTCAATTATATGTAGCATTGTCGAGAGGAATATTAGTGTCAACAGCAAAGATCGTAATCAAGCCAGATTTGGTTGAAAAAAGAGGAGACATGTCAACACAGAATGTCGTCTACAAGGAAGTTCTTAAATTAGGTAATATTAATATATTACTATGAAATTTTGTATTCTCATAATTTTCCAAACAAATAGTACTTATAATTTATAGTTTCTTTGAATCTAATGACAGGAACAAGCCAAATAGAAACAAGCAAGCAATTGGAATCAGAAGACAAATGACAGTAATTAAAAAGGTGAGCAAATATAATAGAATAATTTAAAGAAACAGAAAGACACAAGAAAATAAAAATAAAAACCAAAAACTAAGCAGGACACACTTAGATCTCAGTAACACCTACCAGTTAGATAGTAGAAGTTCACAAGCAGAAAATAACAATTAGAAGTTCACTTATCTTCTTCATGCTACATTTTTAAATTCTTTCATTAACACCATCAAGTTGGTAAAACTATGTCCACTTGGTACTTACAACTATTGTATCAAAGAAGTTAATCATGATAATAGGTTTAATTAGCCAACACTAAAAACATGTATTCAAAAAAATCAGATTCAGAGAAAGCATGGTTTTTCTAAGCTAAGAAGAGAACAGGGAACCTTATTTCATCCACCACTCTTGATTTTTAGTATAATCCAAAGACATTATTTGTGCTAAGAAATTTGTAGGCTGTGAAATGAGAGCTCCACGGTGGGATTAGCTTTAATATGAAGCTAAAAATCAACATTAGCCAAACAAAGGTGGTCTATTTTTGGAAGATCCTTCCAAATAAGGTAAGTTTGAAACATTAGCTATAAGATATTAACTTCTAGGTTGTAAAACCACACAGAAGCCCTTGCTCTGATACCAATTGAAAGACCTAAGCGGGGGGTGAATTAGGTCTTTGGCTACTTTTCAAAAACTTTTTCCTTTTATGAACTTGGTTTGAAAATATTATATTCAATTGATTCAATGAGAAAGTAATGAACTCAATGACAAAATAATTCACAATGAAGAACAAAGAACACAAGCAATTTATAGTGGTTCGATCTATTCAAGATCTACATCCACTACCTTGAGTCCACACTCAAGGATTTCAACAAATCCATTATATGCTCGATTTAGACGATTACAAAAGAGGCTTACCCTTCAATGAGTTTTACCACAACAACCTCTATTCAATCTAATAAACAAGGTTCACCCTTATCAAAAAGAGTTTTATGTCACTAGACAACCTAGACCAATCTAATCCAATGCTCACCTTCACCAAAGGGTTTTACTCAACAACCTTGATTAATCTAGTCAATGGCTCACCGTCCACATGGGTTTTAAGTCTCTTGACAATCTTGTATCAATCACAACAATAATGTAAAGATAGAGTTTGGATGTTACCAACACTTCTTGGTGCTTATTCAAAGTTTATTCAAAGCCATTTAAGATTCAAAAACAAGTTTTGTGCTCTCTTATGCATTCAATAGATTCTAAGAATAAGAAGTGTAGGGTTTACAAGAGTATACCTATTAAGCAAGTGTAAACCTACACTAGAGTTTTCAAAGCCTTCAATCCATAGGACATGCTCTATATTCTTGATCCTTGAGCATATTAGAGTTGTCCTTAGCACTTTTAGCTCCAAGGCAATGATAAGTCTTTGCTTCTTAATCCAAAAATCCTATCACACAAATAGCATATGAATTAGTCCATATCAATGTTTCTCATTAATCAAAACTAATCAAAACTACATGATTTGCCCTTAGGTCTAACAATCTTCCCCTTTTTGATGATGACAAACTTTGATGCAAAATGTGATGGATACAAACAATGTAGTACAAAGAAGCATTGATGTCAATGATAAATAATAACCAGTGTAGCACTTTGACATTCAAATGGCTCAATATGAGCCTATGGCCCAACCAACCTCTATTTACCTCCTTCCTTCCAACAACTAGGTTAGAAGATATAGCATTTAAGCATTAAGAAAACTTCTAAGAGAGGTTTTAATAGTCAGAAAACATTTTCAAAGCTCTCCCTTAGATTGTACTTATTTTTCAAAAAATATTTGAACTGAGGACTATTCGTCCAAACAACAATAAATCCAACATAATGAATGTTTAGAGTGAAATAAAGCTTTCCTAAGGTTGTTCAAACATAATAGAAGAGATTAAAACATATTTGAATCAATATAAACAATAAAAGAGCACTTGTTGCAACAAAATATGGTTGCATCCGAATTTTATAACATGCATCTGAATTTCAGAACATGCATCCAAATTTCAAGTCCGAACTTTTGGTCATAAGTTTGAAATGATGATTTTGCATTTTTAGAAGAACTATACAAGTACTTCAAATATGTATAGTCACAATGGCATTTAATTTAGCTTTGCAAAATCACAAAATTCATACATTCAATTGTTTTCATGAAGTTATCTAAAATCATAGGTCAAGTCAAGAACCAAGATCAAGATTTCAAAATCTCAACTCAACCATATTCAAAATCTTAGAAAACAACCAATTTCAATTGAAATTCCAAGGGTAGCCAAAATAAACAACTAAATGTGAAATATAAAACAGTTTACACAAAATATAGCACATTTTGTCATCATTCTTTCTCCCCCTTTCGTCATCACTCAAAGATGGGATTAATGAAAATGAGACAGCATATATCACACATAAGCAGTATATTGACCAACTCTCATAAGCAGTATATTGGTAACATTTAGCAATTCTTAAGTCAAATAATTAACATCCTAACAATAATAAGCATCATGTAACAGTTTAACAACAGTAAGCAATATGTAGCATCTCAATAATAATAAATCAACTTCTTCCCCCCTTTTTAGCAATGATTAAACTTGGGGTGATCAAAGTATCATTAAACAAAGAAACTCTCAACACTAATGTTTCATCATTGAGCTTCAAAAAACTATTACAGAGATTAAAACAGTAAGATTACATAAGTCACACTAAAACAGTTATGAAGTTCAGAAATTAAAGAAGAAAACAGAGAAATTGCATAAATCAGGCTGAAAATAGTTCATAAGTTATACTAAGCACATCAAAAATAAATAAAAGAAGTAAAGGGAGATAAGATTAAAGAGATTCTCAGTCTTGTGATAGAGATGGAGAGGCCTTTCTTGATCCCTTCTTGATTGCTACATGTTTGACTCTTCCTTGCCTGAATGTTAGGTTGGAGGGAGTGGTTACTTCAGCTCTTGCAATTAGGCTTCCTTCTTGACTAATACCAGCTTGCTGCTTCCCTTGATCTTCCCTTTATGACTCAACAGTTTGCTCAAAGTCATCTCCTTGGTCATCATCATCATTATCATCTTCATTATCACTGTCATCATCTTTATCTTCTTCCTTTTTCTTGCCTTTCTCATCTCCCTTATCATCATCCTTTTCTTCTCTTTCTTGAGTTCTAGAGGGTCCTTCACCACTTTGAACATTTCTCATTAATATCTCCTCTATGCGCTTCACTCTATTTTCCAAACCATCTAGTTTTCCAAGAACCATAGGAGTAAAGGATTCAAATAACTTATACATTTTCTCCATTTCCTTGATGTGGTTGTTCAAGGCTTCTTGGAATGCCTTAGCAACAATGGTGTCTCCTCTAGTAATACCTTCAGCACTAGGAGCTTCTTCATCATTTGGATGTGATTGAGGAATAGGCACTTCTTCAAAGAGTCTTTTCTTGGAGGGAGGTTGCTCCCCCTCATTTGATGAGTCATGCCTCCTCTTTGTCTTCATTTCCCTTGCCAATGTTTCTTTTCATCTTCTTCTTCCTCAGCCTCTTCACTTTCTTCAACCTCTTCTCTTTTTGATGGAGTTTCTCTTTTTGTTCTCCATATACCATCTTCATCAAGAACTAATTGCATCCTTCTAACAGATTCATTAGTATATATTTCTCCACTCTTGAAAGCTTGTCCTATAACAGGAAGTTTGACTTGGAAGTGTTTGAAAATTCTTGTTAATAATCTCCCATATGGTAAGGATTTGTTTGCTATTTTTCTTGCACTAAACATATGTTTTAATGCCATGTATCCAAAGTTTAGTCTTCTATGCTCATGTAAGGCTAGCATAATCACCATATGCATATTTCCAACAGATGATTTATGTCCAAAATTAGGAATGAACATGGTTGTAATCATATTATGCATAACCCTTCCTCTAGCATCAAAAGTCTTTGATTTCCCTTTTCTTAATGGACCTAAATTGTCTACTATTTGTGAAAGCCTCTTCAAATCTTTCATTTGTAAACAATTTATAAATATAACAATGTTGCCCCCAATGAGTAATATTTTTCCCCATTATCATCTACTCCACAAATTATGTTCACTAAGGCATCATTAAACTCAAAATCCACTTGAGACACTCTAGAGGAATACCATTAAACTACATTATCCCCCTCTTGTTCAATTCTCTCTTCTTTAAGATTTGCATAGAATTCATATATAAGGGCAGGATAAAATTCTTCATCAACTACTAGTAAATTGCTCCAACCAATATCACCGAATAGAGACAGAACATTACCCATATTGGAGATTTTATCCATGTTTACTTTGTTTCCAGGGATAATTTTTCTGTTCTTCTTGCTCCAATCTTCAAATTTAGAGGCAGCCTTGATGGAGATGAATCTATCCACTCCATATGAGGTTTGAGGGATTCTGATTCTTCTTGGTTCATTGATGATTAATCCTCCATCACCTTCCTTTGCCTTCCCTTTACCATTTTCAACATTTGCTCTCTGACTCCTCACCATACTGTTTTTCTTTGAGAGAAAGTGAATTACAAGATGTATTTAGGGCTTAGAACTCAAAAATCCAAGTAATTGAAGTGAGGATGGCGAAATTGCAGAGAAATTTGGGTTTGGACACATGTGGGTAAGGTGGGTTTTGAGAGAAGAGAGAGTTCGAATGTTATAAAGTGTGAAAAACAACTGTTCGGTTTCTTTAAAACTGTTGTAATCGCATAGTTCAGACGATCACATTTTCAGGTATGCGTCTGAACTTGCGTCCAAACTTCTCTATTTCTTCTGTTTCAGAAAATTCGGACGATCGAATTTTTTGTCATGCGTCCGAACATGCATCAGAATCTTTCTGTCCAGAATTTTCTGGAGAAAGTTTGGACGTCCGAATTTCACTCAATGCATCCGAATATTGTTATTTCCATACTTCAATACACATATTAGTAATTGAAGTTGAAATTCCTAAAAGCCTTCTTAGGTGATTGAACATTTCCTCATCCAAAGGCTTGGTAAATATATAAGCAATTTGATCATTTGTATTCACATAGTCTAAGCATATATCTCCTTTAGCTACATGATGATTAATAAAATGATGCTTAGTCCTAGAATGTTGAATGGGATTTGTGCTTAAATTGATAGCACTGGTATTGCCACATAGAATGGGAGAAAAATTAAAATTTAGACCATAATCAAGTAGGGTATGCTTCATCCATATCATTTGAGCAAAACAACTACTGGCGGTGATCTATTCAGCCTCAGTGGTAGATAAGGACACATATGCTTGTTTTTTACTATACCAAGATACAAGACAACTACCAAGAAATTGACAGTGACCACTAGTACTTTTACGTTTAACTTTACATCCGACATAATCAGCATCTAAATATCCAACAAGGTCAAAAGATGAAAATTTTGAAAACCAAAGGCCATAATCGTGTGTATCAATTAAATAACAAAAAATACTTTTTACAGAACTTAAATGTGACTCTTCAAGACAAGATTGAAGTCTAGTGCATAAGCACACAACAAACATAATATCTGGTCTACTTGCGGTAAGATAAAGTAAACTCCCAATTATACCTCTATATACCTTTTCATCAAAATTTTTAACTTTCTCATCTTTATCAAGTTTGGTTGATGAGCTCATTGGAGTGCTTATCCCTTTTGCTTGATCCATTCCAAATCTTTTCAATAGCTCTTTGGTGTACTTTGTTGGATGTATGAAGACTCCATCCTTAGTTTGCTTAATGTGTAGCCCAAGAAAGAAATTGAGTTCTCCCATCATGCTCATTCCAAATTCATTTTGCATTAACTTGGCAAACTCATCACAAAGAGATGTATTAGTAGCACCAAATATGATGTCATCTACATAAATTTGCACAAGTAATAGATCATTTTTGCAAAAGGTTTTTATAAATAGTGTTGTGTCAACTTTTCCTTTTGAAAATCCTTTTGAAAGAAGAAAGTCACTTAATCTTTCATACCAAGCTCTAGGAGCTTGTTTCAATCCATATAAAGCCTTGGTTAGCTTGAAAACATGGGTGGTTGTTCCACATAAACCTCTTCCTCAATAAAATTATTTAAAAATGCACTTTTGACATACATTTGAAATAGTTTAGAACTTTTAAAACAGGCAAAGACTAAAAGTATTCTTATGGATTCAAGTCTAGCTACCGGAGCAAAGGTTTCATCATTATCAATACCTTCTTCTTGATTGTATCCTTGAGCAACAAGTCTAGCCTTATTTCTAACAACTTCTCCTAGTTTATTTAATTTGTTTCTAAAAACCCATTTTGTACTAATAACAGAATGATCATGAGATCTTGGAACAGGAGTCCAAACTTTGTTTCTTTCAAATTGTTTTAGCTCCTCTTGCATAGCAATAATCCAAAATCATCACGTAAAATATCATCAATGTTTGTAGGCTCAATATGAGATAAAAGAGCAAAGTTTTCAATAAAATACAGCCTTGTTTTAACTCCTTGGGATACATCACCAATGATTTGCTCCTTAGGGTGGCCTCTTGCATATCTTAGATCTTTTGGAAGCTCTTGGTCACTACCAGGTTGGCCATCTTGTTCTTGCTCTATTATTTCTTCTTCATTGGCATGTTCTTCCAAAGTTGATACTTGAGGATGAGTTTGATTATCAAGCATTAAGGTACCTACATCATCTTCATTTCTTCTTTCAAGGTAAATGTTAGATTCATCAAAGGTCACATGAATGGATTCCTCAACACATAATGATCTTTTATTATAAATTCTATAGGCCTTTTTATTTGATGAATAACCAAGAAATATTCCTTCATCCGATTTTCTATCAAATTTTCCCAGATTATCATGAGTGTTCAAAATAAAGCACTTACAACCAAATACCTTAAAATAGACAATTGAAGGAGTTCTACCAAATAAAAGTTAGAAAGATGTTTTTTGTAGAAAATGTCTTAAAATAACTCTATTCATTACATAGCAAGCAGTGTTTACAGCTTCCCTCCAAAAATATTTTGGTAATGAGTTTTCATAAAGCATTGATCTAGTCATCTCTTGTAAAGTTCTATTTTTCCTTGCAACAACACCATTTTGTTGGGGTGTTTTGGCAACTGAAAAATTGTGTAATACCATTTTCATCACAAAATTTTGTAAAGTCTTAATTACAAAATTCTCTTCCATTGTCACTCCTAATAGAGATCAATTTGCGCTCAAGAGAGATTTGGACCTTTTTGAAGAGTTTAACAAATTCATGAAAAAATTCATCCTTTTGAGCTAGAAAGATTACCCATGTAAATCTTGAGAAATCATCAACAATCACATATGCATACCTCTTACCACCAAGACTAGTGGTCCTCATTGGTCCAAACAAGTCCATATGACCAAGTTCAAGAGGTTTTGATGTAGAGACCATTTTCTTTAGTTTGAAAGATGTTTTTGATTGTTTTCCATATTGACAAGCATCACAAAAAATTCATTTTATGTAGTCCTCTAACCAATTCTTGTGAGGAAAGTTTGTTCAACAAATCTATACTCACATGACCTAAATCTTCTATGCCATAAATATCCATCATTATCATGAATGGCAAGACATTTAATATCATTTGCAACAAGTTCATCAAGATATAGTACATACACATTGCCAACTCGATTTGCAACAAAAATATTTTTGCTACTTACATTATCAACAATAGTACAAGTGTCACATTTAAATTCAACTTTACAGCCATTATCACATAATTGGCTAATACTAAGTAGATTATACTTCAAACCATCAATAATTAGTACTTGTTTAATGAGAGAGAAAGAACCTTTACCAATATTACCTATTCCAAGTATTCTTCCCTTCTTTTTATCATCAAATGTGACAAAACCTTCACTTGTTGCTTGAAGTTCACTAATAAGTGAGGCATTTCCTATCATGTGTCTTGAGCAACCACTGTCAAGAAACCACTTAGTGGTGCTTGATCTTGGAGTAAAACGAACCTACACCAAATTTGAGAAAGTGACTTTTGGTGCCCACAGCTTCTTGGGTCCAAGAGGGTTAGTGATGATTCCTTTAACTCTCCAAATGGTTTTAACACCATTTTCTAAATTTCTTTCCACATAACATTTCGAGACTTTGTGTCCATGTCTACCACAATAAGTGCAACATGTATGAGGCATTGATAGAAGTTGCTTTAGCAAAGAAGGTTTTATATTTTGGAACATTGTTTTCATGAATGTAGCCAAGACCATTTTTCATACAAGAAGATCTTTGAGATCCAAGTAGCTTGTTAAGATTGTCTTTTCTATTTGTAAATTTTTCAATGCATAATGTATGGTCATCAACTTTCTTTCTCAACATTTCATGATCACTAAGCATTGTTTCTAGAGAAAAGATTTTTGTGCAAAGACCTTTATTTTCAAGAGATATATTTTGCAAAGCTACATTTAAAATTTCCTTTTCAATGTTCAAGCAATTAATAGTTTCAAGAAGTTTTCCATTTTCACAACATAATTTTGACTTCGCATTCAATAACTCATTAATTTTAGTTTTCGTTTCCTTATTCCTTTTTGAGGTCTTTTTTAATTCTCCATACATCTCAACAAGTAATTCACTAGGATCAATATCATCATCACAAACAAGTTGAAATTGAAGAAGTAGATTGTACCTCATCATCTATTGCCAAAAAGCATATGTTGGCTTTTCCTTTACTGTCATCTTCACTTTCTTGTTGGTCCCAAGTGCCAGCAAGTCTCTTTCCCTTCTTGAGAGATTTCTTTTTGAGTTTGATGTCTCTTTCCTTTTCCAATTGGGACAATCGGCAATGAGATGTTCGGTGCTCTTGCATTCAAAGCATTGAGGTTTGACAGATGGATGACTATCCACTTCTCTTGAGTGGCCTTTTTCCTTTCTTGAGAAATTCTTTTTTGTAGAATCTCTTGAATTTTCTTACCGCCATAGCCATCTCCTCATCTTCACTATTTCCATCTTCATCACTTGATGAATTTTACTATTCACTAAGATGATTTGAGGTTTTAAGTACAACTTCCTTTCTTCCCTTCTCTTCATCTTCAATATAATCAATCTCTTGACCTTCATCTCATGTGTAAGTAGTGATCCGATGAGTTCTTCAAGTGGAAGAATTTTCAAGTCTTTAGATTCCTCAATAGCAAGAGTCTTCGGTTGCCAAGACTTTGGTAGAGCATCCAATATCTTTCTATTTTGTTCTCCAATTGTGTAATTCTTCTCATAGGCTTTTAGACCATTGGAGATGTTAGTAAATCTTGTGAACATATCACTAATATTCACACCTTGCTTCATGGTGAATAGCTCATAATCTCTTACTAGCATTGCAAGCTTTGACTCCTTTACTTGATTTGTTCCTTCATGTGTTAATTGAAGTAGTCTCCACATATCATGAGCGGTACTGCGTCCACTAACTCGATTGTACTCATTCACATCTAGTGCACAGCTCAAAATGTTCATAGCTTGGTAATTTAATGTCATCATTTTAGAGTCACCTTCATCATATTCGTCCATTGGAGTGATTCCATCAGCTCTCATTCTCATCGGTATGTAAGGACCTTTCTCAATAATACTCCACAAATCAAAGTTAATAGAACAAATATATATCTTAACTCTAGATTTCCAAAATATGTAATTTGTTCCATCAAACAAAGGTGGTCTATTTTTGGAAGATCCTTCCAAATAAGGTAAGTTTGAAATATTAGCCATAAGATCTTAACTTCTAGGTTGTAAAACCACACAGAAGCCCTTGCTCTGATACCAATTGAAAGACCTAAGTGGGGGTGAATTAGGTCTTTGGCTACTTTTCGAAAACTTTTTCCTTTTATGAACTTGGTTTGAAAATATTATATTCAATTGATTCAATGAGAAATTAATGAACTCAATGACAAAATAATTCACAATGAAGAACAAAGAACACAAGCAATTTATAGTGGTTCGATCTCTTTAAGATCTACATCCACTACCTTGAGTCCACACTCAAGGATTTCAACAAATCCACTATATGCTCGATTTAGACGATTACAAAAGAGGCTTACCCTTCAATGAGTTTTACCACAACAACCTCTATTCAATCTAATAAACAAGGTTCACCCTTATCAAAAAGAGTTTTATGTCACTAGACAACCTAGACCAATCTAATCCAAGGCTCACCCTCACCAATAGGTTTTACTCAACAACCTTGACTAATCTAGTCAATGGCTCACCGTCCACAAGGGTTTTAAGTCTCTTGACAGCCTTGTATCAATCACAACAATAATGTAAAGATAGAGTTTGGATGTTACCAACACTTCTTGGTAGATGAATTCAATAGCTAGCACCACTTCACTTTGTTGTCTTTGGAATCTTGAATAATCTCATGAAAGCACAAGACAAAAGAGAGCTCTAAAGATTTCAAATGATTTTGTAATGTTAGGATTTTTCAAGTGTTCAAAAGTTATCAAAATTCTAGAGTTTATGGCTTTCCAAGATTTCAAAAATTAGTTCTAACAATCATAAAACGGCTAGTAACGACTAGTTTCTGAGGAGTTCGGACGACAAATTTGATCTTCTGCGTCCAAACTGCCGTCCGAACATTACTGTGACATGTTGTCTGGGAAAGTTCAGGGGACCAAACTTTGCCCCTTACATCCGAACTTGCGTCCAAATTTCTCTGAAAAATAGTAACCATGTTCACAGTTTGGACTTCTGAACTTGCGTCCCAACTGTTTAAACTTTGTCAAAACATTTGAAAATCAACCTCAATAAATTTAAAATCATTTTGTACTAAAAGATAAGTCATATAAAATCTTTTAAACTCAAAGACTGTTACCAAAGAACTTGATCATTCAAAGTTTATTCAAATCCATTTAAGATTCAAAAACAAGTTTTGTGCTCTATTATGCATTCAATAGATTCTAAGAACAAGAAGTGTAGGGTTTACAAGAGTATACCTATTAAGCAAATGTAAACCTACACTAGAGTCTTCAAAGCCTTCAACCATAGGACATGCTCTACATTCTTGATCCTTGAGCATAATAGAATTGTCCTTAGCACTTTTAGCTCCAAGGCAATGATAACTCTTTGCTTCTTAATCTAAAAATCCTATCACACAAATAGCATATGAATTAGTCCATATCAATGTTTGTCATTAATCAAAACTACATGATTTGCCCTTAGGGCTAACAAACTTTTTCCATAAAAATATCATAATCCTGAGGTCACGACTCTTTTGCGATATCCCTGATTATGCCATCAAGGTAATCTATAGCTGCTATTGCTTTAGCCGTAGAAGGGCAATTATTCTTGATTGCATGAGACCAATTCTCAGAGAAGCAGAAGAATATTTTGAGGAACAATAGTTCCTATTGAATGGTTCGAATTTGATGCTTGATAGGAGAAGGCAAGAAATAAGGAGCGAATTTATGAAGAACCCAGTCTTGAAATTCATCAACCCCAAATATAAGCCATTTTTCTTTTTTTCACTCTAATACAACTGCAATAAGAGATTAAAGATGAGAGGAACAAAGATTAAAGATCTGGAGAAAGAAAGAGGATTGTTATGTACTTTTCTTGAAGCAAAATAGTTTCTTATGTTTTTACTGAGTGGAGAACAGATGTAAATAGTTACTCATAGTTTAAAAGCATTTGTTTATCCAAATGTAGAGGAATATTTTTCATCATCACATGTTTGTCGACATTTCTAAGGAAGCCACTGCAGTGGCGAAGGCAAGATTTCCCTGACTCACTGAAATTTTTTTGATTTGGTCTAATTCTTAATGTTTGCCCATGGACTAATTTAATTTCAAAATATAAAGCTTTTTAGCAATTTCTTCCTTTCTCAAAATATTTAGTCTTTTACAAATTTTAAAAATTATTTTTTATAGTTACTTATTATAAATATAATTCTCTCATTCTCTATTACATTAGTAGAATTAGTTAAGAATATGACAAAAAAATACCGCTCAAGAGAATATATCATAATAGAATAGCAATGGTACTAGCTGATAGTAGGCTAAATATTTTAAGAAGGAAAGAAATAGCAAATAAAAAAAATCTTACAAAAAAATTAAGAAAATAGGGCCATGGTAATCACTTGAGACCTACTTTGGGTGGAAGAATTTAGATTCTCCTTCTAGCAAAGTGGATAACAAATAAGAGTGGCATCTAACTAACCAACATGTGCCTCAAGCATCTCTAGAAGGGTATTTA
The DNA here is from genome assembly GCA_030512225.1 of Rauvolfia tetraphylla. Lineage (NCBI taxonomy): Eukaryota > Viridiplantae > Streptophyta > Magnoliopsida > Gentianales > Apocynaceae > Rauvolfia > Rauvolfia tetraphylla. The sequence continues at coordinate 4,207,320 of JAJQKT010000024.1, read as the reverse complement.
TTTGATTGAGAATTTCAAAGTTCAACATGAAATGTTTGGCTTAATAATATTTAATATTAAGTTAAAATTTTAATATTAAATATTAACTTAATATGAATATTATATATATATATAATACTTAATATTAATATATAATATAGATTAATATACAATATATACAATATATACAATATTAATAATATTATAAACAATATTATATATATGTGTATGTGCATACATAGAATTGTATAAAATTATTAAAATACTACAAAGCTTCAAAAAATTAAATTCATGTACAACACAAGTGTCACTTTCTAGTATCTAATAAAATATTACTCAACCATTCTGGCTCTTTGCTGCTATTGCAAGAGCTCAAACTCTGCTTCCATTATTGAATGAGTAACACGAGTTTTTTATTTGGTTGACCAAGAGATAGCTCCACCAGACATTATCTTTTACATTAGATATCCAACTTGCATCACTATACCCTCCTAAAACTGAAGGAAACTTATTTATCCATGAGTTTTAGTTCTTTCAAGATATCCAAAAACTCTACTTATCGCTTTCTTGTGATCCCTACCAGGATTACGTGTATATCTTGATAATTTATCAATTGTCTAGTACAATGCATCTTATACGTCAGACTGCCAATTGCACTTGTGTATTCAAGCTGACTATTTGATCTTCCATTTTGATCTTCCATTACTTTCAGCTAACTCAACTGAAACATCAAATGGGGTATTAACCTCTTTCACATTCGGATGACTAAATTTAGAAAGAATTTTATCGATATAATGTGATTGGTACGATACATAATGGCCCACTATGTTTTAATACCTACAATAGTATCAACTTCACGTAAATCTTTCATTTTAAATTGTGAAGTCAAATACTCTTTAGTTTGTTTTATTCCTTGCACATTAGTACTAATTATCAACATATCATCAACATACAAGCACACAATCACAGCAAAATCCACAGTAAATTTTTAATATATGCATCTATTTTATCCATTATGCTTAAAGTCATTATAATATTGTCTTATCAAATTTCTCAAGCCATTATTTTAGGGTTTGTTTTAAACCATACAAAGATTTGAATAATTTACATATTTTATGCTCATTTCCTAGAAGTACAAATCCTTGGGATTGTTCCATATAAACTTCATCATCAAGATCAACATTTTAAAAATTTTGTTTGAACATCTATTTGATGAATATGCAAGTCATATAATGAAGCTAAAGCAAATAACAATCTTATAGAAGTAATGCTAGCTACAAGACTGTATGTATCAAATAATCAATTCCTTTCTTTGTTTGAAACCTTTTGCTACTACTCTTTCTTTAAATGTTTGAAGTAATCCATCTTTATAGTATTTTTTCTTGAACACCCATTTACAACCAACGGGTTTTATATTAGGAGGTAAATCAATTAATACCCAAGTACCATTAGCAAGATGTGAATCCATTTCATCATTAATTGCTTCTTTCCAAAAAGCTGAATCTCTAGAAGCCATTGCTTCTCTAAATGCTTTAGGTTCCTCTTCCGTACTAATACTATTGTTATCACATTTAAAATACTATTTCTTATTCCTTCAACCAGGAAGACTACAGCTTGGTAACAAATAAAATTCTAACTCTTTTATTTCTTCTAGGTTCACTAGAAGGATCAACCATTTTTCTTTTATTCGTAGAACTAGAATCAATATCATTATCTATTGTGTATTTTTGTTTATCGCTCACTACAAGAAAAAGATAAATTTTAAACTGAAAAATCAATTCCAATTTTGGTGATCGTGCCCCTATATTAAAAGTTGAAAAGTTGAAACTAAATTTAAAAACGACTCTATTCTAGTCGTTTTCAAATTGACCTGAAAACTAATCTATTTAACCAAATATAGAAACTGGTTTTGAAACCAATTAGAAACCAACGCATGGCGGCACGTGCATTTAGAAAGTGACTAGAGTGGGCTTCAAATTTGACTTGAAAACTAATCTATTTAACCAAATATAAAAACCTGTTTGGGGGTTTTTAACCAAATATAGAAATTGATTTTGAAACCAAATTAAAACCAATTTGAAACCCAATGCATGGCGGCGTGCCCAAACGAGCATGTGTGTGACACACCAATAATCTTGAGAAAATTGCCTCTGTCATGGTTCGAACTGGCGTTGTTGGTGTAGGGAGCATGTGCTCCTCCACGAGTTTAAACTTGCGGTTATGTTATTCTTCTGCAATTAATATATTTATAATATATATTTATATATTATATTTTAAAATTAATAATATGTATTATAATTATTTCTTAAATAGTAGATGATATATTTTATTTAAATAATTTTATTTATAATAGAACTTGGAGAAATAAAATATTATAAGATGCAACTTTTTATTTATTAGGTCATAAACTCATGTTATTAACTTATTAAGTGTGTTTACAATTAATAAAAAATTCATAATAATATTTATATAGACAAAAAAATATTACTATTATATATAATTACTATTTTACATACTTGTATACTTATACTAGTGTTAATTATAGATCGTTTATAAGATATTAGATAATAATTGTATAATAATTAAAATAAGTATAGATTAACATATATCTTAAATATAAGCAGTACAAAACAAATATGTTTCATAAATGTTTGCTCGAATACAAATAATAATATATATACACAATCTATATATACTAATTATATATCGATCATAATAATTTGTCTAAATCCATCGAAGGTGTAGCATGTCATGTCATAAACCTTAATTATAATCTATAAATCTTCATATTAAATATTCGTTTTGAAACCGACTAGAAACTAATTTTGTATTGGCAACCATGTTAAAACCGACGTAAAATTGCGTTAGGATTTTGAAATCAATTTAGAACCGCTCAAGAGTATAGAGTTTAGAAACTTACTTGGAACTGATTTAGAAATGCTCTAGAGTATAAGGTTTAGAAACCGATTTGAAACTTATTTTATTTGACATAGATTTGAAACCAATTTGAAACCAAATTTTGAAACAAAAAAAAATTAGTTTCTAATAAGAAATTGATTTGGAATTAATTTTGAAAACATCTTGAAAAATAAAAAGAATTTATTTTGCAAACAATTTCTTTTGAAACCAAAATGCATCAATTTCTAATAGGAAATCGATTTGAAATAAAAATTATTAATTTCTAATTAGAAACCGATATGAAACAAAATTTTAGAAATCAAAATGCATCGACTTCTAATTAGAAACTGATTTGAAACCAAAAGAACCAATTTCTAATTAGAAATTGATTTTCAAAATCTCTTGAAAAATAAAATGAGTTATTTTGAAACTGATTTGAAAGCGATTGTATTTGAAACCGATTTGAGAACGAATTGTGAAACCCAAAAATATATATCTTTCTAATTAGAATCAGAAATTGATTTGAAACCAAATGATTTAGAAATAGATTTTAATAACCTCTTGAAACGTAAAAAATATTTCATTTAAAAACTGATTTGAAACCGATTATATTTGAAAATGATTTGAGACTGAATTTTGAAACCGAAGAAATTGGTTTCTGACTAAAAACTAAATTTTGGCGCTATCGGTTTCAAATCTGTAACAATTAGAAACTGATTTTTTAATTTCAAATTTTAGTTTCTAATATGCTATTTTTTTTAGAGACTAGAGTCATTTAGAAATTTTTTTTCAATAAACTCTACATCTCTTGACTCTATTATGATATTTGGCTCTAAGTTAATAATCTATATGCCTTAGAATTTTCTGCATATCCAAAAAATACACTTTTTAAAGCTCTTGGTCCTAGTTTCAAATTTTAATGTATAATCTACTTTTTTTTTTTTTTTGTATTGACTAGAGTCATTTAGAAATTTTGTTTCATTAAGTTCTACATCTCTTGACTCTATAATGATATTTGACTCTAAGTCTAACAACCTATAGGCCTTAGAATTTTTTGCATATCCAACAAATACATTTTTCATGTGCAATATTAGCATGTACAAAAGAAAAAAGTATTGCTTTCTAGTTGGAAGAATTTTCATTTGCAATATTAGGATGTTTCCTGTTCTTATTAGTTTTGGTCTCAAAAAGATTTACTTTAGAACCAACTTCAACTTCCGAAGCAAATTTCTTCTCACTTAAGCGAGTTTCATCTTCAATTCTAATATGCTTCACAAGTTAATCAAGAGTGAGATCTTCAGTTGCATGTAACAACTTCTTTCTATAATCATTCCAAGTGATGGGAAGTTAGCAATGATAGCAGCCACTTTAAGAGATTCAAATATTTTAACTTTCAACTCTTTCATTCTTGAAACCAAAATTAACAAATCATCAACTTGCACTCATAATGGACTTATTATCATTCATTTGATATTAAAAAAGTATCATACTTAAGTAGCGATCCATGCCATATTTCTCCGAAGTATACTTGTCCTCTATAGCTTTCCATAATTTTTTGGGTGATTTCTTCCCACGAAACGAGTCATATAGACAGTCTGCTAGAGAATTAAGAATGAAACTTTGGTAGTGAATTTCATCTTCTTCTCATTCTTTCTTGTAGCCTCGAACATTTCACTTGATTTTGGAAGCGATTGTAGATTTTCTTCAAGCAAATAAGACTCATCAACTTCACTTTATATGAACAAAACGTTGTCTTTCTACTGAGTGTAATTGGTTCTGTCAAATCAATCCAAATTGAACATTTACGGACTGTCCCCACTTAATTGTTGTTGATTTGTGACAAAATCCTCTAGGATTAACAAAGCCAAAAAAGAATTCTGCTCCAACAAAAGAATTGAATTCCCCTACAAACAGAGAAGAACTCAAGAAATTCGCAGCAATAAAACAAGAAAGAAGATATCAATGTTAAACAATGAAAAAGCATAAGAATTTCTCTTCAATCTCATTAGTATATATAGATTGTCCATGCTGGTAATAGATATGCCTATCAGAAAATAAAAGACGCAATCATTCATGAAAGAACATGAGACATAACTGTATCCGAAGTGACACATTTCTTAAGTAACCAGTGTCCTTCCATTGGAACCAATTAATTTAACTAGCTGCAATTCTAATTTCAGACTTCTAATATTTTAAACCTAACTAACAACAGCCACCAAGGGATGTATACTAATTGAATGTTGATGGTGCTTTGAAGGATCAAAAGGCGGCTATGGTGCATTAATCAGAGACCATGCTAGTGTTGTCATTACAAAGGCTGCTGAATGTCGAGCTGTGGATGGAGAGTACAGTGAGGTTTTGGCATTTTTCTTCAGTATTTTGGTAGCTAAGGAGCATTGCTTCTTCCCTTTGGTCTCTGAGCCATATGCCAGGAATGTCATTTTTAAACTATTTTCTTTCAAGCAAGACTTTTCTATGGTGGGGCATGTTGTTAAATCCATTAAAACTTTTATTACTTGGACTACCCATGGTTTCCTTTTCTTTTGTCCTAGATCTTGTAATGTGCATTATCATTTGCTTGCAATGGGGGCATTAGATCTAATTCAGAGCTTGTTTCATTGGGTGATACTCCTAATGATGTAATGACTTGTGTTTTAGCTGATATTTAACTTAATAAAGTCTATGTACTTACATCAAAGAAGAAAAACTACAAAGAATAAGGAAGATGACAAGGATTTCTAGAAAATTACTTTCCTGAAACAACTCTATGCCACTTGTGGAAGTAGCAACTTCTAGACCAAGGAAAATTTTTAATTTTCCATGGTCTTTAATAGAAATGTTTGATAAGAAATATCTTTTGAAGATTTGATTGATTAATATCATCACTAGTCAAAATTACATCATCAATATAAACAAGCGCTATCAAAAAAGAGGAGTTGTGGGCTTGAATCATTGTGAGTAGGATTTAAACCTTGAGAAAGAAATATCAGGTGAGTTTACTATGTCACCATTTAGTAGCTTGTTTAGATCCACTTATTAAGCTTGAAAACAAGGTTGGGAGGACATGAGTAACCAGGGAGAGGTTGTATATAAACTTCTTCCTTAAGGTGATCGTTGAGGAACTTAAGGGGGTCAAAAAAGAAAAAGGTGACCATGGAAAAATGCATTATTGATATCGAGCTAATTCTAAGTGTCATCTTTGATGCATACGAAGGAACACTTGTAAGCATCGTAAAAATTCTTGATGCATACGAAGGAAATGAACAAAAATGGTAAATTTAGATAGTGAATCTGAAAACAATAATTTAGATAATTTAATAGCAAAGATAGGTGATTTAAATCTCATAGATGATAATTTTATAAATATCAAACTAGATAGTAAGGAAGAAATGAATTGGAATCTAAACATAACTGATATACCAAGTAGTAATTATAATCCACCATAGGCAAGATCAGTAGGATTCAATAAACCTGTTAAAGGATACACTAGACTAAGTAGTGTATTAAAATAAGATAATTATACTCCATTAAGATCCATAAAAAATAAACAAATTAATATATTTGGAATATATTTAGAATTAGATTGTGTAAGTAATACAGAAGAAGCTATTAATAAATGTAAACCGCTACAAGGATAGCAGTAAACACAAATAAAATAGATTATAATATCGCTAAGCATTTTTTAGAAAGAAATCTCATTAATAGCACACTTAGATTTGGCCGAATTTAGATTAAAATTCTAAATATGACATCTTTAATATAAATAACGTAAATAATTTGATAACCAGAGCTATAGAAGCTTTATTATTAGAATTTGCCAGAGAAGGCAGTCTCATAAAAGATATAAGAACGATAAATAAATATTAATTATTATGATTACAATTATGTGATATATGAAATTGATATATATATATATATATATATATGCATTCTCCAAGATTATTACTTCCATAATTTATAACAGAGTAGGTAATATGCAAAGCTATTTGCCAATGTTTTATACAACGATTCCAGACCCTTAGGGTAAAATGGTAATAGAAACTTATAACCCATGAACAATTGATATTTTAAAAAGAGAAAAGCTATATATTATAAGAAAAAATGATATAAGAAACCATATAAAAATACTTCAAAGAAAAAGATGAATAAATAAAAAATTACATGAATATCGATATTACTATTGTCATGAGATAGGATATTATGGTAACAAATGCCCTAAAAATTTTATAAAAATAAAAAAGAAGATAAAAATTAACAAAGACATGGAAAACAGGATGGAACAAGGATAATTTATTCACATAGTGAATTTGAAGTAGCAAATTCAGATGACAGTATTTTTATATTAACAAATGTTGAATATGAATAATCCTCTGAAGATGAATAATCAACATATAATTGAAGCTAGTACTTTAGAATCAATCATAGATAATTCAGCTAAACAAACAAGATAATATAAACAAGATATTCTAATAGATAAAAGCAAACTACAATAGATTCAAAGAGAAAGGTTTTCTTTATCTAGTTTTTATGTATTTCAAATAAATCTTTTAGAATGATTTGCAATAAAATTTTGAAAACATCACTTGTTTTATGGATAAAATATTCAAGAAAGAGAATAAAAAATATCTTTAACATCTAACAAACTAATGACACCTTTATTATCTAAAAATGATATTCAAGAAAATTTATAAAAGATAAACTTGAAATAAGAAATACATTAGGATAAATACATATAGGAGCAATACAAATAATCAAAAATTCAACTTTTAAAGAAGCCTTGATGCTCCTATTTATTTAGGAATAATAGATAATAGGATACAAAATAGAGAAGAAGCATGTTTAGAAATTCTAAGGGAAAATTTACAATATATAAAATTAAAATCCAATGTTTATCTGAGAAATTTCTAATCATCTACAAGATAGAGATTTTGATAAAACATTTACTCTAGTACAAGATTTGAAAAGAAAAAGAATTGTTTTTTCAATATAATGGACTACATTCAATAACATATGTGATTTCTTATACACTATCAAATACTCATCACTCAAGTTATTTTGTTATAAAAGGCACTCTACATTTATTTAATGAAGTAAGTTGGATACCATTTCCCAGCCTTTCTAAGATTCAAGAAATTGGAACAATTTCATTAAATTTAGATTTACCACAAAAACCATTGATTACTTCTATTCATATACCTCCTAATTGACATTTAGTAATACTGCTGTTACTAGTAGACCTATATAAAGGACGTCTACATTTCATAGATTTAATGATGCTCCTTTAATAGAAAAATATGAAATTTTAAGAAACTAAAAAAATAATGGTGAATATTTCGATGGAAGAAAATTTATACCTATTAAAATTCTTGTAGATACTGGGGCTAATGGTAGTTATATTTGACATAAGCTACGTTATAATTTACAAAGATATAAGTTTCAAGATACTCATCAGTATACTAATTTCAATAAATGAAATACATGAAATAGATCAAGCTGTTGAAACAATATTAAAATTTGGTAATGAAACTTTACCAATTATATTATTAATATAAAATGAATGAGCTAATGATACATTAGAAATAAGGTTAGGAATAAAATTTTTAAATAAAGTGTAACCTTATCAATTAACAGATTATGGATTGAAAATTACATATAATGAAAAGATTATTTACATACCTAAATGATGAGTCCCTATAATATTTATATTCCTATAGGACTTACTTATAAATACTTTAAAGCAAAATATTTTGTTGAATATATAGATAGTGAATCAAGATCTTGCCTATGTAAACCTGAATGTTTTCCATCACAATTTCATTAAGATTTGAAAGTTATAAGAGAAAAAGACATATCTAACAATATTATCAAATTAACCTAAGGTATTGAATAACTGATTATTTAACTTTGATCATTTTTAATCAGATGTCCACCGTTTTATTTTTTACAGTTGTGGTAGAAATATTTTGCCTAGAAACAATTTATTACAATTATTTCACAAAGTTATTTTTTATACAACACTACCTTAGATTCATTTAAGACACCCTATCCTTATTTGATTGTTGTCTATCTATTTCCAACCTCACACAGCCCTAGCGTAGTGGTATAGGATACACTTAAACACTAAATTTTTTCAAAAAGAACTCATTTATTACAATAGAAAGTTATATTAGATAAATTATAAATATTTTAAAACATGTACAAGAATTAAGACAGTGTTATTCTAATAATCCTATGCAATTTTGGTATAAAAAACCTAAATAATGAAAAAATTAGAATTAAAGATAAAGATAAAATAATTAGAGTAACTCCTATGAGATATAGTCTTGAAGATCAAGAAGAATTTGAAAGGCAAATAAAAGAATTGTTAGATTTAAAACTAATACGAGATAGTCAATCATCCATAGTTCACAATTATTTATGGTTAGATATTATGCCGAGATAGTTAGGAATGAAGAAAGAATGATGATAAATTATAAAAAAAATTAAATGATAAGGCAATATTTGGTGGATATTTCTTAACGCACAAAGAAAATCTGATTAATTACACAAGTAACAAAAGATATTTTCAAAATTTAACTGTAAAAGTAGATTTTTTCAAATTAAAATGCAATCAAAGAGTATACCATATGCACTATTTTCTACCTCACAAGACCAATATGGATGGCTTGTTATGCCTTTCGGATTGAAAAATACACCCAGATATTTTGGAGAAAGATAGATAATATTTTCAAATATTATAATTTTATCTTTGTCTATGTCGATGATATTTTAGTTTTATCCGATTATATAACATTACATTTAAAACATTTAGATATATTTTTTTACTTATGTATAAAACATCGACTAACACTTTTCGAAAAGAAAGCTAAATTTTTACAAGAAAAAACAGAGTTTTAAGGATGAAGATAGATGGTTTTGGCATTAAATTATAGAATCATATTTTAAAAAAAATACATGAATTTTTGAATAATTTAAACTAAAAAAATACAAAGTTTTCTTGGAATTCTCAATTATGCATAAGATTTCATGCATAATGTAGTTGTATTGAAAAAACCATTCCAAGAGTTACTTAAAAAAAGATAAAGTATTTAAATTTAATAGTTATATAGAAAATCAAGTAAAATATATGAAATCGATTTGTAAAAGTTCACCTAAGTTAGAATTACCTAAAGACACTAATGATTTGATATTAGAAACTGTAAGCCTTAAGGGCCAATCATGTTGTTTTGATTAATGACAAAAATTGATAAGTGCAATGTCCTATGGAAATAATATTGATTAACCTTGATATAGACTAATATGCTTGTATGATGTGTTATAGGATTTTCGGATTGAGAAGAATGCAATCTCATTGCCTTGAAGTTACAATGCAAGAACAACTCAAATATGTCAAAGTAATTGAAGCTTGAACAGTTTGTTCAAGACGATTGAAGATTTTAAAGACATGAAATGCATTTTACATGTGCTTAATAGATAAACTTCGTAAACCCTACACTCTTACGTCTTTGAATCTATGAGTTGTATTTAAGAGCACAAAAATTGATTTGAAAAGTTTCAATGGTTTTCAACCTACCCGAATTTTCAAGTTTTCATTAATGATTTTTTGCACTTAAAATGTCCTTAATGACTTATCTTTGAGGCTAGAATGTTTTCCAATTTGTTTGAATTAAATTGAATATTTTTTGACAAAGTTTAAAAAATTCGGATGCATGTTCAGATGAAAGATGAAAATTCATTAGTCTGAAATTTTCATGCACTGTGAACAATAAACACTATTTTTTCAGAGAAATTTGGACGCAAATTTCAAACGCATAAGGAAAAATTTGGTCATCCAAAATTTGAACAGTAACAGTGAACAATAACACTATTTCGGTGAACAGTACTTCCAAAAAATTTTGGATGCAAGTTCGAACGCGGAAGGCAAATTCGATCGTCCGAATTTTACTGTTACTAGTCGTTTTTTAACGTTTGAGCTGATTTTTAAACCTATTTAAGCCCCAAACTTCAGATTTTCTAGAACAACTTTGAACTTTTGAAATCCTACAAGCTCTAACTTGTTTTATTTCAAAATTACTTGAAAAGCTCTCAAATTGCCTTGTGCTCAAAGGTTGAAATTCAAGATTTTGAAGGCAAGAAGTGAATTGGTGTTAGCATTGTAATCATCCACAAAGTTTTTGTTGGTAACATCTAAATCTATATGTCATCTATTTACTTTGTTGATACAAGGTTGTCAATAGATATAAAACCCTTGTGAAGCGTGAGCCATTGACTAGATTAATCATGGTTGTTGTGTGACATAAAACCCTTTGGTGAGGGTGAGCCTTTGATTAGATTGACCTAGGTTTTCCGGTGACATAAAACCCTTTGTGATAAAGGTGAGCCTTGTTTATTAGATTGAAAAGAGGTTGTTGTGGTAAAACCCATTGAAGCGTGAGCCTTTTGTGTAATTGTTTGACTTGAGCATTTAGTGAATTGATTGAAATCATTGAGTGTGGGCTCAAGGTAGTGGATGTAGATCTTGGAGAGATCGAACCACTGCAAATCATGTGTTCATTTCTTTATTGCTTTACTTGCTTACATACGTGTGGTACTATCACTTGTTCTTAGTTATTGATTGATTAGTTGTAGTTCTATTGTTTAATCATCTTGTCTCAACTATTCTTTTTAAATCACATATAAACTTGGAGTTTAATGAATTTGAAGAAGAGCTTTTATGCCCTGCTAAACAAAAAATAATTTGAAAATTAGCCAAAGACCTAATTCATCCCCTCCCCCCCCCTTAGGTCTTTCATTTGGTATCAGAGCAAGGACTTCTTTTTAAGGTCTAACAACCTCGAAGTAAAGATTATATAGCTAGTTTATCAAATTTTCTTATATGGAAGGTTACTCTGCAAATAGACCTCCATTGTTTGATGGTTCTAATTATACTTTTTGAAAGTCTAAGATTGATATTTACATTTGTTCTATTAACTATGAATTGTGGAATATTATTGAGAAAGGTCCCTATGTACCATTGAGGTTGAAAGACGATGGAGTTCAAAGGGAACCAAAGCCCATTAAGGAGTATGATGAGAGCGGTTTGAGGAAGATGACATTAAACTACCATGCAAAGAACATTCTTTGTGTACATCGGTCGTCAATGACTACAATAGATTGATGGAATGTGATTTCGCTCTTGATATGTGGAAGCTACTTCAAGTCACTCATAAAGAAGAAAGAGCAAATGTGTGCTTCATGGCAATGGAAGATGAGGTACAACCTACTCCATCTACTTCTACTTCTTATGATGATGATATTGATGATCTTAGTGAGCTAATTGTTGAAATGTATGGTGAGTTAAGAAAGCTTTCTAAGGAAAAACAAAGAAATGAGATAAAATTTTGATGAATTATTAAATGATAATTCAAAATTATTTTGTGAAAACAAAAGGCTGCTTGATTGTATTGAATGCTTGAACATTTGAAAAAGAAGTTTTAAATGTTTCCTTAAAAAACTTGTCCATTGAAAATAAAGCTCTTTGTGCATAGAATTCTTCTCTTAAGAAAATGATTGTTGATCTCGAAATTTTGAAAAAGAAGGTTGATGAACTTACTCTATGCGTTGAAAATTTTACAAATGGAAGGGACAATATTGACAAACTTCCATGTTGTACCTATTGTGGAAAACATGGACAAATCTACTAGATGCCATGTTAAAAGAAAAGTAGAGGATGGAGTAAAAATGATTTGGAGAATTAAAGGAACCATCATAACCCCCATAGACCCAAGAAAATATGGGTACCAAAGGTTACTTCCTCTTCTTTATTGTAGGTCCACTTCCCTCCAAGATCAAGTGCCACTAAGTGGTTCTTTGATAGTGATTATTCATGACATATGATGGGAAATGTCGATCTTATAAGTGAGTACCAAGCTACAAATGAAGGTTTTGTTACATTTGGTAACAAGAAAAAAGAAAGAACCGTTGGTGTATTGGTAAAGGTTCTTCCCTCTCATTAAATAAGTTTTGCTCATTGATGATTTGAACTATAGCTTGCTTAGCATTAGTTAATTGTGTGACAATGAATAAGAAGTTGAATGCCAAAATGTGAAGTTTCAGTTAAGAATGCTTTTGAAAGACCTAAGAGGGGGGTGAATTAGGTCTTTGGCTAATTATCGAAATCTTTTCACCTTTTTGCAAATCCTTTGTCTTAATAAAAGCTCTTCTTTAAATTTACAAACTTCAAGTTATATGTGATTTGATGATTAATAAAAGATTATCAAACTATAAGACCATAACCAATCAATCAACAACTAAGCATAAATAATAATCACAAGTATGTAAACAAGTAAAGCAATAAAAAAATGAACACACGATTTATAGTGGTTCGATCTCTCCAAGATCTACATCCACTACCTTGAGTCCACACTCAAGGATTTCAACCAATCCACTATATGCTCAAATTCAATAATTACATAAGAGGCTCACCACACAATGGTTTTACACTCACAACCTCTTTTAGTAATTATACAAACAAGGTTCACCCTTCCACAAGGGTTTTATATCTAAAGACAACCTAAAGACCAATATAATCAAAGGCTCACCCACAAACGGGTTTTACACCACAATCTTGATTAATCTAGTCTATGGCTCACCCTAATACAAAAGGGTTTTATGTCACAAGATAACCTTGCAATGAGCTAGTAGAAAAACAGAATTAAATGAGGAATAAATGAGTTTGAATATTACCAACGCTTCTTGGTAGATAAATACAATTGCTAGCACCACTTCACCTTTGCCTTTGGAATCTTGAATGTACACCTTTGAGCACAAGGCAATTTGAGAGCTTTTCAATTTGATTTGATGTAAAATAAGTTAGAGCATGTAAGATTTGTTAAGTTCAAAAGTTCTTATAAAAAATCTGGAGTTTATGACTTTTATAGAATTCAAAATCAGTTTAAACAGCCATAAAACGACTAGTAACGGCTAGCTTCAGAAAATACTGTTCATGTGAATAGTGTACTGTTCATGCACCGGTCACAAAAATTCGGACGACCGAATTCTTCCAGCTGTCCGAATTTTCGTCCGAATTGAAAAATAGTCGGGCACTGTTCATGTGAACAGTATGTACTGTTCATACACTATTCACAAAATTCGGACGACCGAATTTTTCTCCATGCGTCCGAATTTTCTTCCGAATTTCTCTGGAAGAATAGTATGCACTGTTCATGTGAACAGTGTTACTGTTCACGTAAAATAGTATTACTGTTCACAGTGCAGAAAAATTTCGGATGACCGAATTTGCATCCGAATTTTTCAAACTTTGTCAAAACATGTTTAAATCAATTCAAACAAGTTGAAAAACATTCTAGCCTCAAAGATAAGTCATTATAGATCTTTTATGTGCAAAAACTATTTATGAAAACTTGATAATTTAGGTAAGTTCAAAACCATTGAAACTATTTAAATCAAGTTTTGTGCTCTCAATTGCAACTCATAGATTCCAAGACTTAAGAGTGTAGGATTTATAATATTTACCTATTAACCACATGTCACCTACACTTCATGTCTTCAAAGCCTTCATTAATCTTGAACAAACTCTTCAATCTTTAATCACTTTGACATATTTGAGTTGTTCATGCATTGCTAGCTCCAAGGCAATGAGATTTCATACTTCTTAATCCAACAATCCTATCACACAAATGACATGCATATTAGTCCTCATCAATGTTTGTCATTAATCAAAACTAATCATAACTACATGATTTGCCCTTAGGGCTAACAGCTTTTAATCAAGATTGAAATTTGCCAACCATTACTTGTCAATTGCTTCTATGAAGTTGAGTAGATAACTTTGATGATGTGGAATTGAATTCATAGTTGATATGTTCTTGAATTTGACTATATGTCATGACAAGATGATTAAAATAGCTATGATTGAATATCTATGCATTCGGTTTGCCAAAATCATCTTCTTGAAACTCTACAAAATGTTTGGACTTGAAGTTCAGATGTAAACCATAAATTCGGTCGTCCGAACTTGTATGACAAAATGATAGTTTGTGCTTTTGATCAATCACTTATAAAATGTTTGAATGTGTGTTTTATCTTGATAAGCTTGAATGTCTTGTTGCTTATGAATGTCTTGAAAAATACATGAAGACAAAGATTAAGATGATTGACAAAGGATTGATCAAATTAACCCCACAAGCTCAGGAACAAATTTGCCAATATTGACAATATGATAAGAGTATGTGTCTAGCTTGTTCACCCCCCAAAAAAAAAAAAAAGTCCACAATGAAGTCTACCAAACTGATACTTCTAGTGAATGAAGATAGAAGCCTAAGAAGCTACGAAGACAACTAAGAAGAAGAAATTTGGCAAAAGATTTGGTAAAAGTTAGCAAAGATTTACAAAATGAGCAAAAGATAAAGGGCATTTGACCAAAGATATTACAATTATCAGAAAAAGACAAATGACTCATACTCCTACGACAATTGTAATAGTTATAGAAAAATGTGAAGTCTGGATTTGAAATCCGATAATATGTATAAATAAGCATTTGAAATTAGCATTTAGGGTATCTCTAAAATTTTGTAAAAATCCTTTGAATAACAACTCTCAAGTATTAAATAACTTCTTGTTTTATATCTTTTCACCGATAGATTTCTATGATATTAATAAGACAATAAATCCTTTGTGTATCCTTTTGTTTTCATAGCATACTACTTCGTCATTTGAAATAAAAAGTGTCCAAAAACTTCTTACCTTTGATTCATAGGCCTAGAGGTAGGAGACAAAACAAAACTGTGCTAAGCTACTCTAAAGGAACGATAGAGAATTTACCCGACCTTGAAAATCAGGTTGGGGTGAAACGCTTAGTAAAAGTCTCATCAGATACTAGGAGTACATTTTGGTCAAAGCATAAAAAAGGTATGGAAGCGTGTTGGACTCTTGTTATTTTTAATTTTGAAGTAATATATCGTGAAATTAATAAAATATTTTTCTCTTTTTTAAAATGATAGTTGCTTTTTATTTGGGACCATTGGCATCCACATTATTAAAAATTAATATATTTCTTCTCTTTCACACTACATAATGGCTTCTCTAAAAGTATACTTCTCTCTCTAATGAATACCTCTTCCCGCAGGATTTTTTCATGTTAGTATCACTCCAATCTTGACATTTGGTGGAGGAATAGAAATCCTCCTAAAATATTGGGTATACTAGAATGAGATTAACTTAAATCAAACTAATGTGGTCTAAATTGAAGCCCAAAATTAAAATTAAAGAGTCCGAAATTAAACTAATAAGCCCGTCAAACAAGACATCAAGTTCAACTAAGGACAATATTAAGAAGTATCAAAATAGAGCTCAAAAAATAAGAACAAAGACATAATTCCTCAACCAAATTATAAGAATTAAACTTAAAAATATAAACAAATTTAGAAAAAGATACTAGCTCTTTTTATTATTTTTTGTATGGTTAACTAGGAAAGTAGAATTTTCCCCTCTAGAATGGGGGGTTTAAGAGGGACAAAATCCTTAAGTATAGAAAACTAAAAGTTTCTAAAATTGTCATCGCCTCGAACCAAAATTTGCTCTTGCTTAGAGGCTTAGTCGCATTTGTAAATTAACCATTATTTGACTAATTACAAGCCATTAGGAAAGCCTTTGCCTTAGCACTAGAGCAAGATGTTCCAACCCCCATGGTGTGTTCACAAAAGAGTAAAATTTAATTAAATAGAAGTTCCATTTTCTTACTAAGAAATTGTTGCACTTTTCGGCTCTTTTGGCAGAGCTCGAAGAGTTTGGATTTTCTTCAACAAATTTTAATTTGGGTGTTCCTTTTTCTTTTAATTTATTTAGGATCAATTGTCCGTGTAGAACATCGATATATTCTCTCTATGCTCATTTATACCAATTTTGAAGCAATCACTTAGAACTTAAAATGTAAAGTTGATAAATTTTTCGAATAGAAAATTTTTTCATGTGATTTGAATAAACCTCAAATATAAATGTAATTATCCCCAATAATAATCTGCATATGAATAAGAAAAAACAGAGTATAATTATTTCAAGAAGCATTTCCAAAAAGGGTTAAAAATACTAGTGCGAATACCCGCGCGTTGCCCCGGTGATTTATTAATACTAAATTTAAAGTTTATGTTTATTTTTTTTATTGTAAGATAAATGCATTATGAATATTTTTTTCTTTATTTAAAAAATCATATTATCATGTCATTTTATGTGAATATCCTTAATAAATTGGTCTAATCATCACCGATGATAAAAGAGTTTTTAATTCTTTTAATTATAACTTGACATAAATTTCTTCTATATCTTTGATGGTGGTATCATGTTTTGTTTCACATGTATTTAACATAATAATTATAACTTTATATATTAATTTTATAGTAGATTCATGTATTTATCTTATAGCTAGAGACATATATATAAAATAAGTAAATTTATGATAAGTTCAAGATCATTAGTTGTATCTAAAAGTTCAAAAATATATTGTTTAATATTATTTATAGATTTATTAGTTGTAAAATTAATTACATATCATCAAAATTAAGATAATTAGTAGATTTATGTATTTTAACATAAATTGAATTTTCACATAATTATTGTTTCTTGAATTTATCCAAATGTATTTAAAATTTTGAAGAAAAGCCTTTTCAAATTTTGATGATTAAAATTAAGATCCTTTTCAAATTCTATTTTTTTTCAAGATCTTTTCAACTACTTTTTTTTACTCTCAATATTTTAAACTTACTTAAACTTTCTTTTATGTTAAACTATTAGCTCTTTTCTAAAACTTTTATAAAAGAATATATATATATATATATATATATATATATATATATATATATATATATATTGCCAAAATACTTTTACTCTCTCTCCTCTTCCAAAACTCTCAAATCTCTAATTTTAATTTCTAAAATTTTAAATTTTTATTAGTCAGAAGAGTTGTCATTAGTTAAGAGATAAAATAATATAAATACCTTTAGTTTATCCTAAACAAATATTTTAATTTAAATAAAATTCTTAATAATTTTTCACTATTTTCACATAACTTCATCTACTGCCACTTTCTCCACAAACTTTTTCTTTCTTCACAAATTTTTCCTCATAAGTTTTTTTATTGTCAAATCCTCTTATTTTTTATCTGATTAAGGTATTCTTTTTCCAAATTGAAGAGATAATCTTTTCAATTTATTTTTTTAATATATGTTGCTCTTATTCTCTTACTTTTTCTCTTTCATTTTAATGTTTGACCTCTAAATTTAATAAATAGTATTATAGATTCTTGAGGAGCTTATCAATGCTCAATGTAACTCTTATTATTCAAAATATGTTTATAAAATAATTATTTTCAAAAAAATATTTATTTTTTTATTTATTGAGAACTTCTTTGTATACATGTAAGATGTTTATGAATTTATTTATTTTTAGAGAATATTTGTTTCATTAAAAACTTTTTGAGATAGAGGTCAAAATAGAAAGACTGTCCCATACTTTTTCTTTTAAAATAGAGAAAATGCATAAATATTATATATGTTATACGCATTAGATACATTTAAGATATTTTAATTTTTCATTAAAATAAGTATTTTAACTTTATTATTTTTATAAATCCTGTAAAATGAGATGTATGTACTTTTTTTTTTAATTTTTAATTTAAAATTTTCTTCTTTAATATGAGTTTGTGTAATTCCTTTTGAGAATAAAATATATTTTTTGAAATTTTTTGAATTTTCTGATTATCAACAAGTTTACAAATTTTATATGACTTTTATGTGTAGTTATTCCTTTACTCCTTTTTGTTAGCTTCTTTTATTTTTTAGTTTTATTTTTAACATCATTAATATTTTCTCTTTTTACATCTTTCATGTATTTTCTTTTTTTTTTGTTTTGATTCAATGATATAATGTATTTTATATTTTTAGTTATTTTAATAAAAAATTATTAATTTTTTATTTTCTTTGATAGATTTTGAAGATTCAATCCCTTTTTTTTTGTTTGTTTGAAAAAATGACTTCATAAAATATTTATCTATTTAGTCCTTGGTATATATTACACAAATTAAACTAATATCTATTACTATCTAATTTGATCTTTCATTTGTTAATTTTTAAGAATAAAAGTGTCTAATTGCCTATTAAAATATTTTGCACAAGAATATGCATAACTTTGCAATACATTAGACATAAAATATAATAATAGATGATTTTCATTTTCCCTCTTTCTTTGTTTTTTTTTTTGGGAAGAAATTCCTTCTACGTCTGCGTCCAAACGGCTTTCAACTATTCACCGTCTTCTGGAGTAGGTTTTCTTCTTCACCAATCCGTCCCCGTTTCTGTAAAAGCGCCAAACCGAACAGGTAAGAATTGAAAACCCTCTCCTTTTCCTTCCCTTTTCCACGCTATATAAGTCTTTAAGCCGTAATCTTCTTCATCTTACTTTACTTGCATGTTGAATTGTTGAAACCCAATTGAGATTATGCAATGAGAAACCAAATTTACACCAATCCGGAATTGTTTAATCTTCCTTTCTTGGTTGCTGAGGTTTCTATTTAATACGGATGAAGCTCATTTCACTGTTGGAAGGATTGGATTTCGAATGTATAAACAATCAATGCTTGGTTCTTTTTATTTTTATTCTTTTCCGAAAGGGATGTTCTTCTGGGTTGTTTGTATGAAGCCAATGCAGTTTTAAAGCTTGAAGAATTGGAACCCGTTTGAGATTGTGCAATGACTAACCTCTTCTGAGCTTTCTTTGTTTTTTTGATAAGTGGTTAGAATTTTAATATGTTGATTGAAATGAAGCAAATTTCACTTTTAAAGGAGTTGAACTTTCCATTAATTACTCGAGAGTTTCTTTTAATATAATTTCCAGAATGAAGCTCCTAATCTTTCAAAAAAATGTATTTTGCAAAGTGTCTGAAAATTAGGTGAATTCTTTGGAATAACTATACTGTAATTAAAACCTTCTTTGACGCTGGCTATCTATAATGGGTTTTTGCTCTTCATAATCTCCTTGTAGGAATAAAAATGTCTATAATGGTAAAAATTGTATATTGTATTTGTGATAGGCAATACTGGTTTTAGCAGTGGCAAGGCGGTGTGCTATTGATTTTCTGGCGCCTTTATCTTGTTTTTGAAATTACTTTATAATTTATTCATCACATTTGCCCACTTTAGTTGTTAATTTGATGATTATTTACTGTCCTACTGTATAAAACATGTTCCATGAGTTCCATTTCTGTGTTTCCTTTCTGGTGTAATGTATTTCTTGTGGTCACAAGGAAAGAATGGCTGGCGAAAACCTCATAAGCACTCATTCTTCAAGGACATATTGGACTCCAGCAATGGAACGATACTTTATTGATCTCATGCTTGAGCATTTGCATAGAGGGAATAGAGTTGGGTATACTTTCAACAAACAGGCATGGGCGGATATGTTGATTGTATTCAATGCAAAATTTGGATCACAATATGACAAAGATGTCCTGAAGAGCCGTTATGCAAACTTGTGGAAGCAATTCAATGATATCAAGAATCTTCTTAGTCATGGTGGTTTTTCTTGGGATGAAACTCTGCAGATGGTAGTAGCTGATGATTTTGTGTGGGATGAATATATAAAGGTGCAGTAACCATCATTTGTTGTCTAAATTGATCTAATCATTGTTGCTAACTAGCAACTGAAATGTACAGGTTCATCCTGAGGTGCGGCCTTACAAGAATAAAGCAGTGGTTAATTTTAATGACTTGTCCTTGATATATGGGCATACAGTGGCTGATGGGCGGTGCAGTCGTTCAAGTCATGATATTGATGTTGAGGCTGAAGCTGAAGGAATTTTTTATGGTTTGTTCCTTTCATTGTTCTGTGCCTAGAATTTTAGATAATTATCATCCTTTGTTGCCACTGATTGTGTCTGATTTGGATCATTGTCTTTGTTTTGATCAATGCTTCGTAGAAGCATGTATATGTAACATGTGATTAACTGAGATTTATGTTGATCACCTGATTAAAGTATTTTCAGAATTATTTGCTAAATCTGTTAAAATTTTTGTAGAATATCTCTTCTCTACTTGCGCAAGGAATGAAGTATCTTGTACTTCTGGTTGATTATCAGGTATCCGTTTCTGTAAGAGACATAGAAAATGTTGAATCTTTATATTTCAAACCAGATTCTGACAATCTGATGTTAGAAATATCTGTTTTTATATCTTTGGTATACTTCATGAGTAGTTGGCCTTGCATTACAATAGTTTGCACAGTAGTACTCCATCCTAGGATAAGTAGCAAAAAGCTTACTGTTTTTTTTTTGAGCTTCTGTTTTCATTTCATGGGCTCATCTTTTTCGGTTAAAGGTAGATAATAAATTTTCTTACTTTTCATACTTTCATAGCAACATACTTGTTGACTTGATGCTGAAGACAAATGTGTTAATGTTTTAGTTATATAGGAAACCAAACTATTGAAGTAGTCTAAAAGATATGGTAGTCCTAACTAATATTATGAGGGAATCTTCATGCTGATTCTCCCCAGAAAGAATTCTATTGTTTCTTTATAGAAGCAATAATTTAGATCTAATTTATTGCCACTTCCATTTTTCCAAGCTTTATTCTTGAAAATCTGAGAGAATATGTTAAATAATTAACTTTGAGTAATTGTAATTATGGAATAAAACATGCAAAATCAAAACGCATAAAGGAAGCACTCTATGCATTAGATCTACTCAAACTATAATGGGCTAACTATGAGCTACGAGTATAAAAACAGAGAGACTATTAACATCTAGCATTAATTATTGTTTTCTAACATGATATAAGAATTTAGACATTACTATTTTTCCTTATCCAATATCAAAGAAACATCTACTTCTGAAAACAGCATTAACAAGGCGGGCGGCCGGGGGGGGGGGGGGGGAATTGAACCAGATGCACCAAAATCAATCACAATTTTGGGATTTACTACAGATAGTATAAGCATGCATATTCTTTGAAATGCAGAACTCACAGCCTTTGTCAATCATAAAGAATGCTATTTTGTAGAAAAATGTCTTCAAACTTAGCAATCAGCCCAAACCTAATTTTCTACTTTCAGGAGATGCAAGGGTGGTGGCTTCAGGTACTGAGCATTCTAGGACAGAGTGGACAACAGATATGGATCAATATTTTATTGAACTAATGTTGGTGCAACAAAAAGGAGTAAATAAATATGGGAATACATTCAGCAAACAAGCCTGGACAGATATGCTTAATTTATTCAATGCAAAATTTGGTCCTCAACATAGCAAAAGAGTTCTAAGGCATCGGCATAAAAAATTGTGGAAGTACTACACTGATCTAACAGTTCTTATTAGACAAGATGGTTTTTCATGGGATGAGAAACAGCAAATGGTGGTTGCTGATGATGACGTTTGGGATGCTTACATCAAGGTATATTACTTTGTCCCATTAATACACAACTGTGTCTTGATTTGTAGCTTATATGATTCTTCCATCACCTCTATGTAGGTACACCCACATGCTCAATCATATAGAAGGAGAAGCTTGCCAAACTACAATGATCTGGTATTGTTATTTGGGGATGCTACAGCCCTTGGAATTCAAAGCTGTATGCTTCAGAATAATGAGTTTGAACCTAACTGGTAAATACATAAGCTAGGAAAATCTTGCCTTCATAATGGTATTTAAAGCCATTTGATATGCTTGCCACTGTCATTTCCACTGAAGTAAATTGATGCGAGTAACATACAATTTCCCTTAAGAAAAATTGGTGCTTGAAATTTTATATATATATATATATATATGACTGCTATTATTATACTACTCTAAGAATTGAATGCAGTAATTTGTCCTACTTGGAGAATGTTGTAATTTCAGGTGGTGAACGGTCAAGAACATATTGGACACCACCAATGGACCACTATCTCATTGACCTATTGCTTGACCAAGTGCATAGAGGAAACAGAATTGGACAAACATTTATCACCCAAGCTTGGATTGACATCGTTACATCATTCAATACAAACTTCAAATCTCAACATGATAAAGATGTTCTGAAAAATCGATTCAAACATTTTAAAAAGCAGTACAATGATGTGAAAGTCCTCCTGTAGCAGAATGGCTTTTCATGGGATGAACAACGAGAAATGGTTACCGCTGAAGATCATGTCTGGGATGCTTATATTAAAGTGAGTGGCATC
The DNA here is from genome assembly GCA_030512225.1 of Rauvolfia tetraphylla. Lineage (NCBI taxonomy): Eukaryota > Viridiplantae > Streptophyta > Magnoliopsida > Gentianales > Apocynaceae > Rauvolfia > Rauvolfia tetraphylla. The sequence continues at coordinate 4,184,240 of JAJQKT010000024.1, read as the reverse complement.
TTTCCAAGTGGATTCTAAGTAATTTGTATGATTTTTATGTTTCTCAAGTCTAACTTTTGCAGGAACATCCTGATGCTAGATCCTACAGAGTTAAAACAGTGCCTTGTTACTACAAGCTATGTGTTATTTATGGGCAAGATAATTTTGACAACATATACAGCCATTTAAATCACAAAATGGGTCCTAATGTTGAAGCTTCTGGCCTAATAGGTATGATCTCTCTCACACTGTGACGTGCATTGTCTTGGATGTTGGTATGTTCTGGTATGTACATTTGGAAATGCAAACCAAGCAAGGAATGTTCAGCACTAGTTAACTGAACTCTAATTGAAGTGCTGTTTCTGAAACAAGAAAATGATTATCACATTTATGATAAAGTCATGAAGTAACAAAATGTAAGGACATGAAGTAACATAATTTTGGCTCATACAAACATCAGCACAAATGGGTGATGTCATGTTCTCCAGCTTCTTTCCTTATCATAGAATGACATGAAATTAAAAGGTTTTACTTGTTTCATGTGAGGAGGATGATCTACTCTTTAGCAGCAAATTGTTTAAATCAAGCTGTCTAAGCAAATTTCTTTTTGATGATAAGTTCAGCTTTATTGGTTTTTCAAGGATGCATGAACTAACTAGTTTAGTTCAAAGCATTCCGAATATGCTTCTTAACCGATGGGAACTAATCCTTTCTATTGAGAGAAAATGAAACACAAGGAAAGATTAAAGTTAGTGATTTTGCGTGGAAGGTTTTCAATGCCGTAAAATGCTCTTCTTGTTTATTCTTTCTCTTCTTGTTCCCTGACTGTGTTAGTCAACATTGGTGAGATCCACTGAAACTACCTTATAAGAACAATCAATTTGACTAATGATTTGTTATTATTTCATGTTTATTTTTGGTTTCTTTTCCAGTGCTTCCTTTTGTTCCTCTCTTCTGTAATGGCAGATTATTCTTTTATATGTCACACCTAGTAATTACGGCGATGATCATAGAGACAATCATCTATATATGTAAACATACAGGGCTCCTTCTGTGAAAAGTAATCAAGTTAAAGAACGTGTTGGTATTTTGTTGGAATATTTAATTGCAATCCCCAGAATAGAACTTTTTCCATGTAAAAGGAAGAAATATAGCAGAACTGCCTATGGATTTATAGACTCATAGGATCCACATGCCTTTTCTGATGAAACTATACCATAAAGCTTTAGCTTTTAGCAATCAAGTTTGAGACTATTAAAGTTGAATGAGAAACAATTTTTTTTTTTTTTTTTTTGGCTGCTAGGGATGTTTTCGTATGTGTTACTGCTTTCTGAATTTCAGGTGATAAATGCCTTGCTAGAGAAAATGGTATCATTGATTGGACAACACTAATGGACCGCTATCTTATCAACCATCTGATAGCTTGGGGGGACTGCAGGAATGAAGTTGATCATATATTTCATGAGCAAGCTTGGGCTGATATGGTTGCATCATTCAACAAAAGATTTGGATTAAATTATGAGAAACATGTACTGGACCATCAATACAAGAACTTGATGAAGCAGTACACTGAAATCAGTGGTATTCTCAATCATGATGGATTTGCGTGGAATGAAACTCAACAAATGATTACCGCCAGCGATGATGTGTGGGAAGCTTACATACAAGTATGACTCCATTCTAAAGAAAGAATAAATGCTGTAAACCATTTCTGCACCCCCATCATATATTTGAAGTTGACTCACATTGCCAATCTTTTGCAGGATCACCCATATGCACGTTCTTATAGAGATAAAGTCTTAGAAAACTACAGGAACTTGTGCATGGTATTTGGAGCTACTGCTTCAGTGGATGAAACATATATTCGCGAAGACTTTGAAATGGATTTTGACCAAAACTTTCTGGATATCAGAATTAATGAGGTTACTGGAGGTCTTCAAGTGCTGGTACCAGAAGTTGAGATAACTGATGAAGCCAAAAAGCAGCTAACATCAGCATCAGTCTCTGACCGTCCTTCCAAAGTGCAAAAAACAAGTGTATAAACCAATGGCTTTTACACGTAGAACAGGTCAAATAACTAAGTTTTTTAATAAGAGACGTATGAACTATTCTTCGATAGAGAGTGCAATCGATGTCCTTCAAGCTATACCAGACATTGATGATGAACTTTTGTTGGATGGTTGTGATCTCTTGGAGGATGAGAAGAAGGCGAAGACATTCTTGGCATTGGATGGCACCCTGAGGAAGAAATGGTTACTCAGAAAGCTTGGACGTACTTAATGGGTTAGTATTCGGTACTGATAAATTAGCCTGACTAGCGTCTCAGATTTTGATGATCCTTTAACTTAGTTTTGTATAGTGTTTTCTAATCCCTACTTGTCGAAAGAATGGATCAATAACTGGCTGCATATGAATCATTTATCAAATGTCAGTGCACCATTACTTGCTTTGATATAAAGTAACCTGATTAATGCTTTTATTTTCCCTGATTTAGTTTCTTGAGAGAGCTAGAGAAGTTCTTAGCGTCAGTTTCATTCAAAAGACATATATAGAGGGGACAGAACATTCTAAGCAAATCTTTTGTCAGTAATTTTTATTTGCTACTGAAGTATAGAAATACTTTGTCGGCCAAATCCGATAGTATTCAAGGAGTTGATCTCTTACATGATTTTGCTTTGGCCTAAGAGAATTGGAAGAACTTTTCAAAAAGAGAAAAGGACGGTGGGGAGCGGCGGGGGATGGGAATAGAATTTCCAATCCTGAAGAAACAAAATTTGAAAGACAATCATATAATCATAAGTCTATAACCACAACTCCCTGCCCTCCCAGAAAAAGATGAAAGGGTCTTGAGGGGAAAAAAAAAAAGAAGAACTGACCAGACTTTGCTGTACAAATTAAATCGTTTCTTCTTTATAAGTTTCTAATTGTTCTAAAGTCTTACAAGAGAATTAACTGCAATTGGACAATATTTCATTTTAAAACTAAATGTAAAATTTTAAATTTGAGATTCACACACTATATTAAAATACAAATTTTGTGAAGGCAATTTGTGATGGAGGAATAGTTATAGATAAATAATGTTGACTAATTGCAATGGATCCAAACCTCATCTCAAATCAATCGTTGCTTAGCGACGGAAAAAAAAAGATAATAATTTAAAATTAAAATTAAAATCAGTAGTAAATTTGTTGCTAACTAGCAAAATTCTGTTGCGATTCTGTCGCTATAATATATTTCAGACGGAAAGAAAAAGACGATAATTTAAAAATTAAATTATAAATTTCGCCGCAAATCTATCGTTAAAAAGCAACAAAAAGAAAAGGATGATAATTTAAAATCAAATTTTAAATTTCATTTTAAATTGGCAATGGATTTGCGAAGAAAAGAAAAGACGATAATTTAAAATCCAAATTTAAAATTTGTCGCAAATTGCCAACAACTTTGTGAAGGATAAAAAGATGATAATTTAAAAGCAAGTTTTTAAATTTGTCGCAAATTCGTCACCAATTAATTCCATCGCAAACCTGTTGCTATTTTGCAACGAAATTTAAAAGAAGATAATTTAAAATCAAATGAACAATCTACAAAGCCAAGTTATCTTAATTGTTACAACTTAGTTCCACATTCATATTTTAATATTTTTAGTCCATTATCTTCAGAATAATTTGTAAAAACAGTCTCAAACTATCTTAATTATTACAACTTAGTCTCACAACTCATATTTTAATTTTTTGTCCATTATCTTTATATATTTCAATATTTACAATCACAAACACCATTAGAATTAGTATTGTTAGACTGTAATTTGAAAGTAAATTAGGAGAGGAAATAAAAGTAGACGTAAATGCCTCATTTATGTCATTTGGTTGGAGTGAGAAGTTAAGGGGAAGTAAATAAGGAGGGGGTACCACTCTCCCTTCACATTAGCATTTTCTCCCCCTCCAAATTGGAGGGATTGGGAGAGAAAAAATAAGTTGAAGGTATTAATGATACATTTCGCTTTACTTTTTAGTTTAAAATATTAGATAAGAGAGAGTATAAGGGATAAAAAAGTAAAATTATGCAAAAATTCGCATTCTTCTCCTCTTCCCCTCCCATCCTTCTTGTTGTTATACCAAACAAAAAGAAGCCAAACAGAAATATTCCCTTAGATGAAATATATATTCCCCTTCTCCTCTCCATTTGTGAACCAAACTAAGCCTTAATGTTGCAGAAACAAGTGTAAGATATATACTTGAGTTTCTGTGCCCTATCAATATAAAGAACAAATCCATCCATTCAAAAGTTTTTTCTCTCAAAATTCATGGCACATGCAATAGGAATTGATTTTTTTTATTGAATCAAGTAAAATTGAGTTGGACAAAAAAAGAGAGGAGCAAGAAAGATACATTCCCCATATCTTAATTCTTATTTTGTAAGATTTACATTTTTATTTGGGGTAAAATCATAAATCCAAATGACAGGAATTAGAATTTAGGAAATATGTGTTTTTTCCTCTCATTTCTCAATTTTTAAAAGTTTTTAGGTGGGAGAAGAAGTGGATATGGAGAAACTCTCCAATATGGGTAATGTAATTTCTCTCTTTGGTGAGATTGGTTGGGTTAGTCTACTCGGTATAGATGAAGATTTTTATCCCTCTTTATTCTATGAATTCTATGCTAATCTTAAGGAAGATATGATTGAGCGTGTTGGGGGCACTATGATTCAATGGTATTCTTCAAGAGTGTCAGAAGTAGATTTTGAAATTAATGATGCTTTTTTGAATCGCACATGTGGAGTTGATGATCTTGGAGCTACATATTACTCATTATGACAAATTTTTACATACATGAATTGTTTACCAATGAGTGGTTTGAAGAGGCTTTTACAAATGGTAGGAGATTTAGAACCTCTAGTGAAAGAGAAATTAAGGCTTTTGATACTAAAAGACGCATCATGCATCATATGATCACTACCATGATTATACCAAAATTTGGACATAAATCATCAATTGTGAATATGCATATGGTTGTGAAGCTTGCCTTACATGAGTGTGGAAAGCTTAACTTTGGGTTCATGGCACTAAAGCACATGTTTGGTGCTAGAAAGACAGCGAACAAAGCCCTGCCCTATGGAAGACTCTTGACAAGGGTGTTCAAGCACTACAATGTCCAATTTCCTGGAAAAGGGAACTCAATGAAAAGTGGAGAAATCTATACAAATGAGTCTCTCAAGAGCATGCAATTGATACTTGATGAAGATGGTGTGTGGAGAACTAGGAGAGAAACTCCTCTAAGAGCCAAGAGAAGGGCTGCGAATGATGATGAAGGAAAGCAGGAAGAAACCAATGAAGATGAGGAAGATAATGCAGAGGAAGAGGAAGCTGAAGAAGAAATGGTTGCAAGAGAGAGGAAAACAAAAAGGAGGAATGAAATCTCTAGTGAGAGGGAGCAACCTCAATCAAACAGAAGATTATTTGAAGAAGAGCCTACTTCCCAAACTCATCAAGATATTGGAGATGTGCCTAGTGATGGAGTAACTAGAGGTGACACCATAGTAGCCAAGGTGTTTCAAGAAGCCTCAAATAACCATATAAGGGAAATGGAAAAGATGCACAAGTTTTTTGAATCTTTTGTCCCTATGGTATTGAGTAAGTTAGATGGCTTGGATACTTGGGTGAAACATATAGAAGATCTATTGTCGCGAAACACACAAAGTGGTGAAGGAACCACTAGGCCTCAAGGTAATGATGACAAAGAAGATGAAGGAGATAAGGAAGGCGAGGAAGAAAGAAAGGATAATGACAATAATGATGAGGATGATGATGAGGATGATGATGGAAATGATGATCAAGGAGGCAACTTCAAGGCCATGGCTAGAGAAGAAGTACAAGAGGAGTCACAAATAGTTATATGCCATGCTTACTTTATGTATCTATAATAGATTATGCTTTGAAGCTCATGCTTTATTTTTGGAATTCTCATGCTTTATCTTTTGATATAATGTAAATTTCTAAATTATGAGCTCAATGATGATACCCTAGTATTGAGAGCTTATGTTTTTAAATTTTCATCACTTTCATCACCCTACTTTTGAATGATGACAAAAGGAGGACAAATAGTAAATGCAAAATAGGTCAAAATGGTTCTTGTTGGCATATGCTTGCTTGCTTTTTTTTTTCTTTGTTGAATGTTAAGTCTACTCTTGAATTTCATTTGGCATATACATTGATTGATTAGGATGATTTCTATGTTTAATCATCTTACTTTAATGTTTCAATTGAAAAATTCATCTTCTGATGATTTTACCAATTCAGACTTAAAATTTGAATTTGCAGGACTAAAATTCATATGCATCCATATTTTGTTGTCAAAAAATGTTCTTTTGTTGTTCAAATTGATTCGAATCTTTCTTAATCTCTTCTACTGTGGTTGACAACCCTAGGGAAGCTTCATTTCAATTTGAACAGTCATTATGTTGAATTTATTGCAGTTTGGACTCATAGTCCATAGTTCAAATATTTTCTTAAGAAAATGTGCACAATCTAAGGAAGAGCATGGCAAACTATTTCTAACCTTTAAAACCTTTCTTAGAAATAGTTTTATGCTTGCTTAAATGCTACATCTTCTAGTTTGATGGAAGGATGGAGTTTTTATGGAGGTTGGTTGGGTCATAGGCTCATTTTGAGCCATGTTTTATGTCATTTTGCTATATTATGTTTAAAATTGATTTTCAATTGGTGTCATCTTCAATTAGTATATGACATAAATTCTTCTATATGCTTAAATTGTCTAAATCCATCATATTTTGCTTAAAAGTTTGTCATCATAAAAAAGGGATAGATTGTAAGCCCTAAGGACAAATCATGCTATTTTGATTAGTGACAAACATTTATAAATGCAATGTCCTATGGAAATCATATTGATTAACCTTGATATGGACTAATATGCTTTTATAGTGTGTGATATGATTTTTGGATTAAGAAGAAATCAAATCTCATTGCCTTGAAGCTAAAAACTCAAGAACAACTAAAGGTTATCCAAGTGGTTAGATTTGATTCAAGATTGTTGAACGCTTTGAAGACCTTAGTGTAGGTTTATGTCACGGGATTAATTTTCACTCATACGTTAGTCTCGCACTGACACCAACCAAGAGGTTAGTTAGCCTTCTCAATACTTAGTTTGGATGAATTTACCAAGAAAAACAGTAAACCAGCACAGAAACGGTAAGGACGCACAATTTACAGGCCAACGCCCAACCTTGCACTTACTCACAAAATACAAGGGACACTTCTTACAAAAATTGGCAGACTTGGTTTTCTCACATCCAACTCTCTTCCCAAGTCCATTCAGCATGTATGCTATTTAACAAGGAAGCAAAACGTGTTGGTTACACCCCCAACCAACTAGGGCACGCCATCTCAGCTAGCAAGATAAGGGTCAGACAGCCAACCAGCATAACTGCCAATCGCACGTAACTGCCTGGAACTGCCGACGTTCAGACCAGCCTAATCGCATGTTGTCTTGTCTGAAACCGAAAATCAGGGCAATCTCTGGTTAGCCGATGGCTTCCCACAACTGACAGTTTCCTTCCGTCTTGGCACGTACCGAACCAGCCACCTGTCGGTGCGAGCTAAACGTGCTGACACCCGCACCGAGGCCGAGCCGAATAGAGGCAGCTCAAACATGTCCTAACAAACCGCCTCCACTTGAAGACGTCGACGCCCTTATCGACTTGGCATTCTGTTTCCCGACCAGATAGGCCTTAATCTAATCTTCGAATTGCCACAAGGTTACATCACGTTCCCTAGTAGCATCTACCTCCACTTCTCCTTTTCAGTGTATCAAGAAAAATGTTCGCCTGTTCTTCTTGCTTGGGCCTTCAGTTCGGTCGTCCAGCACTCTTAGGACATCCTTATCGAACTGTTTCTGCACAATTGGAGGGGCACATCGGTTCTTGCTTCTGTCTTCGTCAAGCTCATCTTGGTTGAAGGGCTTCAAGAAGCTCACATGAAAGGTTGGGTGGACCTTCAAACGACCGGGCAACTTCAGTCTATAGGCCACCCGTCCCATCTTTTGCACTACCTCAAAAGGTCCATCGTATTTGGGGATCAGTCCACGATGCAAGGTTTTGCTGCTCACCTTCTTCCAGATTTGAGGGGTCAGCTTCAGCATCACTTCATCCGTTGCTGCGCCAAGGCCAAGCTGTCTCGAGCCTCGTCCACCATCTCCTGCTTGGCATGGGCAAACCGGTATGTATCAGGACACTTCGTGTAAGTCTACCCGGCAGCAACGTCGTGTGGTGTCGTTGGCTACTGTCCATAAGCCAACTCAAAGGGGCTCATCCCCGTGGAGGAAGAACGGTGCAAATTGTAACTGAATTGGGCGACATCAAGTAAATCAATCCAATTTTTATGGCTTGTCGTCACATAGTGCCGCAAGTACTCCTCCAACAAAGCGTTGATCCATTCCGTATGCCAATCAGTTTGAGGATGCGCTGCAGTTGAAAACTTCAGTTCCATCCCAAAGAACTCGAACAGCGTCGTCCAAAAATGACCAGTGAATCTTGTGTCCCGACCACTCACAATATCCACCGGCAAGCTGAAGAGTTTCACCACGTTTCGAAAGAACAGTTCGGCTACAACATCAGCAGGGCAGGCTTTTGGAGCCGCCATAAACACAACATATTTAGAGAAACTAACAACAACAAAAAAATGGACGCCATCCCGTTCACCAAAGGGAGGCCAGAAATAAAGTCCATGATGACCGATTGCCACGGTCCGTTAGGAATAGGCAAGGGCTACAGTAAGCCCGCCTCCATCTTCCTTTTTAGTTTGTCTTGTTGGCACACAAGACAAGTTTTAACGTAGACTTCCACATTGTCTACCATTATGGGCCAATAATACCGCCGAGACAACAAAGTCTGCATCCGTTCTACCCCCGGATGACCAGCCCACTGCGTATCATGCGTCTTTTTCAAGAGCTGACATCTTAACGTTCCAGCCGGCACATAGACTCTGTTTCCTTTGGCCCATAGAAGACCATCTTCCACCCAGTAATGTCGCACGGAGCCGTCTGCGACTTGTTTCACCAAACGCTGGTATGCAGTATTGTTTAGAGCCTCCGTTCGCTTTGGCCAGAAAGTCCGTCTCAAGGAGGGACAATGCAGCAACGTATTCTTCCACTCCTTCGCGGCTGAGAGAGTCGGCCACCAGGTTTTCACTACCCGGCCGATGCACCCACTCAAAATCGAACTCAGCTAGGAATTCCTGCCATCGGGCTTGCTTCTTTTGGGTCTTGAAGTAGGTGTTTGCAACATTATCCGTCACCACCAGAAACCTTGTTCCTAGCAGATAGTGTTTCCAAATTTGCAAGCAATGCACAACAGTCGGCATTTCCTTCTCATGAGTGCTATATCGTTATTCACAGTCTTTCAACTTTCGGCTTTCAAAAGCAATGAGATGCTTGTTCTGCACCAGTACCCCACCGATCGCACGCCCGGAAACATTTGTGTGCACTTCAAAGGGTTGAGTGAAGTCCGGCAAACCGAGCACCGGTTTTGAAGCCACAGCTTTCTTCAAGGTCTGGAACGCTGCCTCGCAATCCACGTTCCAGTCCCGTTTTTTATCCTTCTTAAGTAAGTCCGTCAAAGGGGCCACTACCTTGGAATATCCTTTGATAAATCGCCTGTAGTAAGTGGCCAAACCCAAAAACGACCTCAGTTCTGCAACCTTCGTTGGAGCCGACCAGTCAACGATCGCTGCAACTTTACGTTTATCCATCAATATTCGGCCTTGGCTGATCACATGGCCGAGAAATGTGATTTCCTCCCTATATAACTCACATTTTTCTTTTTTTACATACAACTTGTTTTCCATAAGCCGTTGGAATACAAGTTTCAATTGTAATAAGTGTTCCTCTAAGGACACACTATAGACAACAATATCGTCAAGATACACAACAATGAATTTGTCTAAGAATTCATAAAGTACATCGTTCATAAGATTACAAAATGTAGCAGGTGCATTTGTCAAGCCAAATGGCTTCACCAAGAATTCAAACGATCCATATCGCGTCACCACCGTTGTCTTGGCCTCATCGCCCTCAGCGATACCCAGACCGAAGGTCAATTTTCATGAAGTACCTGCCCTTAGCCAATCGATCAAACAAGTCCGCTGCATTAGGAATAAGGTACTTGTTCTTCACCGTTAGCTTGTTTAGGACCCTATAGTCCACACAAAAGTGCAACGAACCATCGGTCTTTCGCTGGAATAGTGCTGGGGCGCCATAAGGAGCCTTGGACGGTTGCACCAGCCCAATACTTAGGAGTGCATCCAACTGTTTCCTCAGCTCGTCCAATTTTGCCGGAGACATGCGATATGGCACTTGAGCCGGAAGGACTGCACTTGGGACTAAGTCAATCTTATGATCGGTTGCCCTTCGATGAGGTAACTCATGGGGCAGTTCGGAAGGCATAATATCAGCATACTCTTCTAACACTTCTGCCACAGCATCGGGTACGTCTTGGAACACTTCTGGCTTGATTTCTACCAAGGCAGTCAGATAGGTCGTTTCCCCACATCTCAGGCCGTTCTCGAGTTGCATAGCCGACAGCAACCCGTTCTGCCCACTGGCTTTCTCGACCTGATCTACAAACGTTCTCGGCACAAAATTGGGACTCCTCTCATCCCCAATGAGGATCCCACTCAAATGAAGCATCACAGACACTTTAGCAGAAAGAAGAAAGTCTACCCCAAGATGACATCAAAATCGTCTAAATGGACGGCAGTAAGGTTACACTTACCTTGCCATGTTTCGAAGGCCAGGGACACATCCGTAGCACCCTTCATTGGTATGGCCTCATAATTAACAGCTTTCATCCTTAACGAACTTTCTGTCAAGTTTAGCTTCAGTTTCGATACCACCCGTTTTGTCATAAAATTGTGGGTAGCACCACTATCAACCATCACTTGCACCTCAACCACGTTTACAAAGGCCTTAACATACAATAGACCTTGTCGTTTAGGGATATCAGATTGGGTTGTCAGTGCGTTCAGCAACTGCAACGGGTTGACATTAACTTGCGAACCGGAAACTGCACCGTCTCCGCTTCCGCTAGCAGGGGCACTAGGACCGTGCTTGTCAGCTTGCATTGCAGACACATTCTGCACACGGCCTGAACACTTCCTTGCAACATGAGGACTGCCGCCTTTAGATACCCCTTCACCAGACAGGGCTCTAGTCCTCTGTTTCGGCTTATCAGTCTTTGCCTTCAGTCTATCCCTCCTGAAGGTTTACTTTCAGTTAGCAACACGAGAAGCAACCGCTAAAGGAGTTATAAAGTCAGCCAGGCCATCGGCTGCCACGACAGCCTATGCAATATCCTTCACCTCGAAACGTCTCAACTCCGTCTGGGCCCAAAGCTGAAGACCAGCCATGAAGTTGAACAACTTGTCCTCCTCGGACATATCCTTCACGTCCAACAATAAAGTACTAAAGTCCTTAACATAATCACATACCGTTCCAGTGTGTTTGAGTTTTTGAAGGGACTCCCTAGCCAGCCAGGAAGTATTGCTAGGGAGGAATTGCTTTTTCAACTCTTCCTTCAACTCCTCCCACGTTTCCACCTTTGACCGTCCCAAGCATTCCTCTGAAACTGGAATACGCCACCAAAGTTTTGCATCACCGGCCAAGTACATGCTAGTTATGGACACCTTCTCTCCTTCTGACACACAGGCAGCCTGAAAATACTGCTCCATGTCCCATAAGAAATTTTCAAGTTCCTTTGCACTACGAGCATCACCGAAGGGACTGGGCTTTGGAACTTTGATTTTCTGCAAGGAGGGACTGCTCGTCGCACTACTCGTGCCTGCCTGACATTGGCCGCTGGACGCCACCTGTTTGAGCAGCACATCGTCGTTGTTAATCTCATTCACCTGATCGGTGAGTAGAGTCAAATCGTCCACCAACTCCTTGCTTTTTCCATCTGAGCCACTGTGGACATCCTCAATCCGTTTCCGAAGGGCCTCGAGGGACTCATGAATTCGACCCATCTGCAAGGTCAGGGAAAGAGCATTGTCACGATCCGAGGCACCCACATAGTCTTCCAAGAACACCAAACATTCATGGATAGTGCGCGAATCAGGGGCAGTAGTTGAAGCACGCGTTTCTAGAGGCATGGTGTTTCACCCACAAATACACCAAAATGAAACCGGGCTCCGATACCAAATTGTCACGGGACAAATTTTCACTCACACGTTAGTCTCACACCGGCACCAACCAAGAGGTTAGTCAGCCTTCTCAATACTTAGTTTGGATGAATTTACAAAGGAAAACAGTAAACCAGCACAGAAACGGTAAGAATGCACAGTTTACAGGTCAATGCCCAACCTTGCACTAACTCACAAAATACAAGGGACACTTCTTACAAAAGCTGGCAGACTTGGTTTTCTCACATCCAACTCTCTGCCCAAGTCCGTTCAGCATGTATGCTATTTAACAAGGAAGCAAAACGTGTTGGTTACACCCCCAACAAACTAGGGCCCCCATCTCAGCCAGCAAGATAAAGTTCAGATAGCCAACCAGCATAACTGCCAACCGCACGTAACTGCCTGGAACTGCCGACGTTCAGACCAGCCTAACCGTATGCTGTCTTGTCTGAAATCGAGAATCAGGGCAATCTCTGGTTAGCCGATGGCTTCCCACAACTGACCGTTTCCTTCCGTCTTGGCACGTACCGAACCAGCCACCCATCGGTGAGAGCTAAACGTGCCGACACCCACTCAAACATGTCCTAACAGTTTACTATGTATTATAGGTATATCTTTGTAAACCTTGCACTCTTTTGTCTTTGGAATCTAAAAACTTTTTCAAGAGAGCTTCAAACTTAGTTTTTAAATCTCAAATGATCTATCTTACAAATATCTTTTACCAAGTTCTCAAAAAATGCCTTTGGACTAAAATCCTTTAAAATAATCTATCTCATAGTCCAAAGTGATTTCAAGCTTGTTGTGCTTGATTTCTAATCATTTTGATTGAGTTTGATCAATTCGTACGTTAGAATTTGAACTCATAGCTACTGAATTTCTAGAGAACTTCGACGATCATTCGGTTGCTTGTGTCCAAATTTGGTTGACCAAATTTACCCTTGCAGCTTCAAGATAGAAAAATTCAAACGAATGTTCAGACGCAGATGTCCAAATTTAGTCATCCGAATTTTACTACTACTAGACGTTATTTGAACATTGCAACATATTTTTAAACTTTATAAAAAATATAAATTTTAAATTTTTTAGTAGTTCTCGTACTTTGAAGATTCCTAACTCTTCCCAATCATTCTCTATTAAAAATTTCTCTTTTGTCTTGCACTTAAAAGTTCAAATTCAATATTACTTAGACAAAAAAGGTAAAAGTGTGCTAATTTGTCATCATCTACCAAGTTGTTGTAACTTCTCTATCTCACACTTAATTTAATTGTTGCTTTCAAGGTTATCTTATTGATATAAAACCTTTGTGTTAGGTTGAGCATTGATTTGTGTATTTGAGAAGAGGTTGTGGTGTTAAACCCTTTAAGGGTGAGCCTCTATTATATGATTTGATCAACTTGTGATTCTAGTTGAATTTGGTTAAAATTATTGAGTTGGATACTCAAGGTAGTAGATGTAGATCTTGGGTGATCGAACCACTATAAATTACTTGTGTTGCCTCTTGTTCTCTGCCTTCTTTAAACTTGAACCTTATTGCGTTTGACTTGCATATCTTGTGAAGTATTTGATCCCAATCATCTTTCAAATCAACTTTGTCAAAAAGGAAAAAGTTTTCAAAAATTAGCCAATGACCTAATTTATCTCCCCTTTTAGGTTTTTCAGATGTTATCAAAACGCACCTAACAATAGTTCTCGGGTTCTCCTACTTCAAATGTTTATCAAAACGCACCTAACAATAGTTCTCGGGTTCTCCTACTTCAAATGATTTAATATATGTTTTAGTTGAACGTGACATTTACTCATTTGCTCTGTGATTTTCAATTCTAAGTTCGTAATTGTGCTTGTCGCATATCACCGCAAGACTCCATACTCTCTCATAATGCTCTTTGCCCATTAGTTTCAGCAGAAAATGACACTTTTTGGTACCCTTGGGCCTTCAATCTATGTTTCCCGCCTCTGCTTTTGGCTGATCCTTGGAAGCATAAATAAATTTTCAATAAAGCTTCATCCCTCTCACACCTAAGCTCGACGAATTCATTACTATTTCCTTCTCCTTTTTTCAAGAGAGCAATTATCAACAGCGTCCTCACTTGCAATCTCCCCCTACCTTCGCCCACTTTGCCAACTCCACTTTACTCGAAAATATATTGCGTATCCTTAAAAAATGACTCAAATCCTCAACTTTGTCGAGATCTAGGAATTCTTCAAATGAATCTTCCTACGATGACGAACTTTCACCATCCCCATAAAGCACTCGATGAAATTTAATTTTGTAGCCTTTTTGTCGTCCTGCAATGCATATATCACGTATTGTTGAATATGTGTTACTTATACTTACAATATTATTAAAATTAAATATGTTAATAATACAAATAATTGCGATAGTTACTTCAACTTAAATACGATAATATCTGATAAAAAATAAGTGCACAAGTAAATAAGTAATATTTTAAAAATCCTGAGGATTGCACCAAAAAGTGCACAACTTGTAGCATGTTGCGCCCTCCTAGTGGCACAATTTATGTACAAGTTACAGCACTTTCTGGAGCAACTATGCTACAAGTTGCACTTGTGATATAGAAATGACAAAAATTGATAAATTTACATATTGATTAATATTTTTAGCAAGTTTTTACATCAATTTTGAGAAAATCCTTTGTAGAATCACTACTCATTCTTAGGCGTGTCAATCGGGCTAAGCGAGCCAAGCTTTGTTAAGCCCGAGCTCGGCCCAATTGACATCAGGTTGGGAAAATATGAGCCCCTAATCTGATTTTTTAAAATTTTTTATATAATAATAATAATATTTTTAATAATATTATATATATATATATATATATATATATATATATATATATATATATATTACGTGCACGGTTGAAATCGGGATGAGTTTACCTCAACCCGAGCTCTAGTCGAAACATTATTCGGGCTGAAAATATCAACCTGAGTAAGCAATTAAGAGGCGAGCAGTGAGCTCAGCCGCACTGCCCACTGATAGTGATCCTCAATAGTGTTGTCAAAAGCAGCGCATGGCTGCCGTTTTGACTGATTTAGGGTTAGGTATACTTAGGCCCGTTTAATCGCGGGCTTTTTGGTCCCGGTCCGTTTAGCTCATGGGCAGTAGCAGGGCGGGACGCTGAGCCCGACCCGTTTTTTCTTTTTATTTTTTTTACATTTTTTTTACTAAAAAACGACGTCGTTTTGAGTTTTTAAAAATATTTTTTTTCAAAACGATATCGTTTTAATATTTTTTCCTCAAAACGACGTCGTTTTGATTAGCCCATGCACAGCCCATTACTTGCGTGAGTTAGTTGTCACGCAGCGTAACCGGGTGTTCCCAGCCCGCGGGCCAAACGGGCCGGCCCGTTTGACAGCACTAGTCCTCATTCTGTTACTGTGATTAAATTGACGTATTTTTTATTAAATTAGTTAGTTTGTTAAGTAATTTAAGTAGAAAGAAGAGACGAGAGAAAGTTTTGAAAAATAAAATTTTTTTCTATATATAATTTTAAAAAATTATATATATAAATGACGAAACCATTTCTGCCCTCTTGATAGAAAGAAAATGTAAAATTAAAAAAAAATAAGTTAAAATATTTAATTTTAAACTATATGTAATAAAAAATTTTTATATATTACTAACGTATTTATAAACTCGAGGCGCATAGTGCTAGTTGCCTGTTTTTCTTTAATGTTAGTAAATGCGTTTTGTTAAAGAATACTGCAGGAAACTATTTTTATTATAAAATTAAAGAGAATTCAGAACCCTTCTGAATTTTTTAATAATATTAAAACTTCAAATAATTTACAATAACTCCATTTATTTTATATGTTTATTATTTTATTTTCTAATTTTATTTAACAAGCACTTAAAAGTGTAAAATTTCTAATTGGTTAAGCACTGCATTACCGGCACCTCTCCGCCCCTTTGTGCAGAGAATACCATCTAGTCCTACAAATAATATGAATTTTCTTTAAGACAAAAAGGAGGCTCCAATTACATTATGGAAATAATTCTACATACGAAACACAATTATCAGACTCCTCGGCGAGAAAGATAGGTATTTGTACAAACAAGAAAAATAATGGGCCTAAACAGAATAGAATCCTAGATTATCTGTCCTGAATCACCGGCCAATTCATCCAAGATTAACAAGATAATCCCATGCATTTAGCGGACTTTATCATCTTGCGCTTCTCTTTCACCCCTCCTTGCCTTTTGTCTCTGTCATGATCATTCATCTTGCCCTTCTCTTTTCCCTTTCTCTCTCCCTGCCTTTGTCTCTATCATGATCATCCCTCTCCCGACTCCCACTTTTTTCACGGGACCTTCCCCGATCACTGTCCAGATCATTAACTCTTTCCCTATCTCGACGTCTTTCCTTATCTCTGTTGAGATCATTATCCCTATCCTTGTCTCTGCTGATTGATTTTCTTTGAGGACTATCACTGCGACGGCGCTTCTTTGAAACTTCACGATACTCATCTCTTTTGTCTTTCCTCTCCAAAGATGACCTCTCTGCAAATTGAATTGTTATCAAGAATGAAAACCTAACGAATCAAAAAGGACTAATAAAAAATGTAGAAAGTGTAGGAAGAAGAGGGTGAGCAGAGAGGAAGTACTAAGAAACGAGATTATGCAAAGCCAAATTTACCCGACCCCATATTGTTAGTCAGAAATATTTCATGTTTATCTGGTTCTCTAGTACATCTGAAACAAGACATCTAGTAATTCTCCCACAATAAGACCTCTATCTATGTGACAATACTCTAGTAAGGTTCAATCCCTGGATTCCCCCGTTTTAATTTTAACTGTAACTACTAATTTCCAATATCAGAAAATACTTAGTACTGATCATTAGAATTAAGGGAGGTGTTTAAATTATAGGAATATATCTTCATACTAACAAGGATTAGGGGTAAAAACTTGGAATCTTTAACTCTATTTTTGGCTTAGATGGATGCAGCATGTTCTTTATCCTCAATAGGAAGACTCAACTTGATTATTGCAGGTGGGGTTTTTTTTTTTTTTCTTGTGGTTTTTGGTTTTGGGGACCAAACACAAAACTTCACAAGTTCAGAGATGTAACACAGAATTTTGAGAATACAAGAAACAGACTTACTTTTCATGTACCCAAAAGCATAAGCATAAGAAACAGACTTACTTTTGCCTGATACATCTTCATTGTAATCAAGCAATCCATATTCAGATTGCAGCCGTTTTCGATGAATATCAACTTTTCTCTCAATTTCCTCAGGATTCTTTATACCTCTCTCTTCCAATGATTCTCGGTATTCCATCAAGGCAACTTCTACACGCCTCAACTTTTGTCTGCAGATATTGACGTAGTCATTCACAAGATTAAAATCTAAATTAAAAAATTACAAGGGAGAAATAAACTATTAGCACTTATTAATTTTTATAGACCCTCTTTCTGAATTACTCAAAGCCATGCATCTACCTAGCAGCAATCAGAAACACAAACTTAACAGTGGAACATAGATCTGCAGCTAAGGTTACTAGTTTTTTTTCCAGTTCATATCAACCCAACATTAAGTTTTATTATATCTCATATTAAATGTGCAGAATAACAAAGAAACAAAAAATTGGAGCAATTTAAACCCCATGAAGTTTACAGTAACCATTGCTTAGAAAGGTCAGGGCATGAATATTCAAAAAGGATTGAAGCATAATATCTTACCTCTGCTCTTCATTCATTCCAGTATCTGGATGTAATGAATTGCTTGCATCAGTCAAAAGACCAGCATCCTCATTCTTATTATGGCCATCTGCAGCGTTCTCACTCCCAGAAGATGAGTAGGTTAATCCAAGATCCCTTGCACTTGCCTTTTGCTCATCATCACTTTCATCATCCTCTCTGGCCCACTTGGAGGCCTGCAAAATTGGGTCACTTTTCCCTTCATTCGAATAGGAAACTAGTTCCTGCGGAATGGAATTTGTTGGGAGTGAAGGCACAGATAATTTTCCCTTTAAGTGCATGTCATCATCATAACTGCTCCATCCTGATAATCCCGCAGAATTTGTTTCTGTAGATGTCTCTTTCCTGGCTCTCGCAGAACTTGAATAACTCTGTGCGTTCTTCAGTTCATCATCAAGTTCATAGACCCGCTGTTTTTCTGCCTCTTCCAAATAAAGTAACCGTGCAACCATCATTTCTCTGCCACCCACAAGAGATAACCCATTGTGTCTACATCGTCTTTCCAGCTCAGTGAGGGGAAGGTTCAAGAGCTCTTGCATTGCAGCGCCCTTTCCAATCGCCAATGCTGCATCTTGATTAGTCTTCTCACCTTCACCAGGGTCATCAGAACTAGTCTTTGGCTCTATCTCAGGGGCATCACCACATATGGAATGAAATGGAATCACCCCGGAGTTACCAGATCGAAGAAAAGTAGCTCGTAGTCCATTTACATATGCATCCGAAAACAAAAACCAGTCAGCCCATACTTGAAGCACTTTTAGAACTCTTTCCTGAAAAACATCAAGTGAAACTCTCAAGAAGAGTAATACTCTTGTAAGTAGTATGTTGTAGCATCTGATAAATCACCTTAAGTGCCTCAGCAGTGATTCTGCCTGTTATACTCCGATACAAGTCATTGAAACTCTCCATTATATCAGGTAGACTTGCTTCAAATTTTGTGCGGTAAGCAGATGCATTTTTGACAGGTGCACTGCTGTTATGAAGAATATCTGAGACAAGCATAAGCCTTGCAACTTTTGTTGGTATTGGCGTTTCTTTAAGTGTCAGAGACTCAGTCAAAACTTCAACCACCTGCGATACAAGATTTAATATGAATAGTGAAAAGGGAATTTCACATGTGGAGGCAATTGCATACATACAAATCTTGGGGCACCAAAATCATCTTAAGAGCATTACCTCCCCAGCAGCATCAGCATTATCTAATGCAAAACCCATTGCTTCCTTAATTTGAACCCTTTCCAAAGTCAATGCACGCAGCACATCCTCAAATTCATCTCGCTGTGCATCAGTCAGCGTCCTCTCCAACTCCACACGCTGTGCAGATTGGTTAGAATCATTTTAAGGGAAAGAGAACTTCTCAATTAAAGGGTCTAAAAGGCCAATCTGAAACCAGAACAAACATACCCTGCTTTTTCCAGCAGCATATGTACTCCCAGCCTCTTTTTCATGCTCTGGGCCTTTGAGCGTTAGAAGAGGAGGTGGTATCCACCTACGTATAAAACAAGGCAACTACCGTATCACATATGGGATCCAATAAAGAAAACTACACAAGGCTTTTAGACACCGCCATAGCACCAAAACCCCCCTTTGTTTTCAAGAATTCTTTTATCTCTCTAAATTGATGCGCAAGTCCTTAATAACCAAGTTTTGAAAATTCATTAACACTGATTCTTTTAAGATATTTGACTTCAAATTTTTTAACTTGCATGGAAATTAGCGAGTTTGTGAGGCAAGTAAAAGGGGAAATTCGGAGTCAGAATAATATGCAAGGCAAGGCTGCAACAAAACTCAGTTAAACAAACAAAAAGAGCATTACCTTCCACTACCAGTTATCATTATGAAAGGCTCCGTTCTCCATCTCTGCAGAGTATCCCCCTGTTTAAAATAAGCAAACTATGCTCAATCATTTCCCTGTAATCAATAGTGTTGCTAAGAAAACTGCAGACTTTATTTGCAATTACAGCAGGAGATGTTCCAAACCCCTCAGTCACATGACCCCAAACCTTAAAAACTCCTAGCAGACCATTTTACTAACCAAAAGACTTCATAAGGTCAACCATCAGTATGACCTAGTGGCATTTATGTAAAGTGTGCATCCTGCTGAGTGTATTAGATGAATTTTGTCCACAGTAGGCCAATGATGATCATTATTAAGATGATGACACAACACCTCCCAGAACTCCGTAAGAAAATGAAGGCGGAAAGCAACATATCCATTCGACATAACTAAATGGTTGACCTGAGCAAAAGAATAGAGCCTCCAAACATAATACGTGTGCTCTTTCGATCCGAGCTCAAACAAGAAATTAAACAGGGGATTTCCACGACCTCGCTCCATTATAGCTTGCTCAAAAGCACAACCTCCGTCAAGAACATAGAGAGCCATAGTATCAATAACATGATGAAGATGATCATCCTCAGGGGGAATAACAGTAATATCAGGTACATTTGGGGTGAGAACCTGCAAAGCCCGGTCAGAAGATTAGCCACATAGAAGCTAATAGCCATAAACTTGTGGGGAAAAGTAAAACTCTCCTTTTGTCTTCTCCTAACTTGACACATTCTCAGTACACTCATCAGAAATGACGAATGATCAATTGCTTCACAAATTGGAGACAAGTTTTCACCAATATGCATATAACACCTAGTAAACTTATATTGAGTTACACATACTATTCCACTAAAATCAAAGAGCTTAACTTACACAAACTAGATCGGGCCATCTTCTACCTCAATTACATTTAGTTCAAACACAATTAACTACTTTGTTCCATTACAAGCTTTTCTTTGCCCGGTTTTTGTCCTACAAAACTTCAGTTCATCTACATCATTGGTAAACCTTCTTGAAATGATATTCTAAGATGTTAGATATCTATGTATATACATGTAGAATGTTGAGTCTGATTGTTTATCACAATGGAAAAGGAAACAAATAAACCAAATAAGTGAAGGGTAGTTGCTTGAAGACAAGTTTCTGCAAATTTAGTTTCTTTAATCTGGCAATAGATCAAATCTGTAGTCTTCAAAATAAAGAGAAAAGATATTCACCCTACCAGCTCAGAATTCTGGGTTGGCACAGTAGTAACTGGAGGACCTGAAGGACCAGACAAGATGACTGTAGCACCCTGTCAAACAGAGACAACATCATCATTTAAATCATATCTTCCGTACCTTCGGCAAAGAAAGGATTAGTTTGTTCATTTTTACTTTTCATACCACCCCCCACCCGCCACCTTCCGGGGGGCTGGCAGCTCAATAGTAACAAAGGAGAACCAAAATGAAGATCATCAAGAAGGCAATTAACATGCTTCTTGTGAAGACCAAAAAAAATAAATGAAAAGCTTGTGATGGTACCAACCTCCTTACTTCGTATGGCCATATGTCCAGGAGGGGGAGCAGGAAGAGCTTGTGATGGCAGGGAGACGGATTTACCCCATCCAATCTTTAACTCATATTCGTAGACCACAACACCTAAGTCATATATTTAACAAATTATAATTTCTTCCAATTCTGAAGCCCACAGTAATATGCAAAAGGTAAGCAATAAAATATAGACTGGCAGATATGAAGACAGCAATTTCTACCAAATTAAACCAGCTTCATTACCACATCAAAGATTTAACAAAAAGCTCATAATGATATCCACAATTTTCTTGTTCCATTTTCAGGATGGAAAATAGGTATGGAATGCCATGCCTTTTATATAAGTGTCTATGATCATGTTTAATCCATATAGGTGACACTCCTTACGCCTGTTATTTTTTCCAGCCTAATTTAAGCCTAGAATCAAAGTTCGTGATGCCATGGTTTAGAATAAAAGTTTAGCTTTTTGAACACTCTGAGAGTCTATTACTGACAAACACGAGATCAGGCAGAAAAGTGGGGAACGGAAATAGGTATTATATGATGTCCGGAGGATCAATGGCAGATGTTATTATGAAAGGTAACAAGCATGTGACTGATGTTGATTAATGCATGAGCTAGGACATAATGGAACTATGTCAGAAGTTATTCTGTGGATGTTATGAGGATATTTTGCTCTAAATACACACCCAAACAGACAACAGCACAGTGGTGAGCAGCGACGCTTACTATATGGCACAACAAGAAGTATATAAAAAACTCACGGAGGATGGGACTGGTCAAGAAAAGGAGAAAAGGAGAGATCTGATGGAAAAGCACATCAAATGTGGAAAGAAAAATATCAAAACCTTGCATTTCATCCTTTGCTGCCTGAGCGTCGCTTCTATTCATGAAAGCAACAAAACCACAATTCCTTTGCCTCCTACGTTCCTCTTCTGTTCTAGGCCACATTATTTTCACACTAGCAATAGGTCCAAATCTTCCAAAGGTTCGAAGAAGGAAATTCTCATCAACCTGAACTCATCAAGAGTTAAGTTTGTAAAGGCAGGCAAATGACGGTCATCCTAATACAAATAATATTAATATAAGGACAATATCTTACCTGAGGTGATAGATTTCCAACATATAGATTTGTTGTTTGGGGATCTCCATCATCAAATGATCCAGGCCTTCCATTCTCAAAATCTTCTGGTAGCTCCTCAAAACGGCTAGATTGCTGTAGAAAGAGTATAATTATCATGAACAATTAAGATAATATACGGATGCCAAGCAGAAACCAACCATAACATAGGCAAAAGCACCAAAACTGGTCATGTGTTAATAAGTTCTCAAAGATTTATCTCTAGGAAGAAGAAAAGAAGAAGCAGCTCCAAAAATAACAGATTTATAAATCTAAAACTTAAAAGAGACTACAGAATCTTCCCAATTGTCTTTGAAGTCACCATAATTACTGGTTATCCGTTTCCTTACTGCTGTGGAATATTTAGTCCCCAGTCCAATCCATGATTCTTTATAACATGCCTTTGCACCCAAGACGGAAAAGAAAGAACGCTTGTAAGGTAAGATTAGCAGCCGAATTAGTCTTAGACATCCATAAGATCCAAGTCAACTTTCAACTTTTATGGTTCATGTTCTGTAAATAGTCATATTTCAGGTTTTAAAGATCTGTGCCTCCAATAGTTTATCTTAATTGCTCAAATAAATATATGCAATGATTTTGTGGCAAATTCTCCCAAAAAAGCTGCAATATTTCCAATACTTTATCAAAATGAAGTTCATAAGTAAAGTTACTATACAGAAAATTGTCAAAAAAATGTGTGCAAAGACTTACAACACAAAGTTTCTGGCTATGAAACTGCGGATTATTCTCATCGTATGATAAATAAAATTAAACAAAACATGGAAAGAGAGGAGAATGCTAAAAAGGTGAATATGGTAACTCATTCTGAACCAAATCATAAATCACTTACTGCAGAACTATCACCATGGCGAGAATCACGCCAGTTCTCACGCTCTTGATTTCGTCTTTCCCTCATTTCTTGCTCATGCTTGAGCTCCTCCATGAAGTGATCAATGTTCCTTGACTTTCCTTTTTCTTTTTCCTTCAGCTTCTCCTCCTTCTGCAACAAAAAAGTAGAGGGATGGTATACATACAATTAATGGAACAATAATCCAATACTCAAGGAAATGAGCTTTGGTTACAACACTGACCTTCTTCTCATATTCTCTTCCTTTGGTTGCCAAAGGAGGTGGTATGAAAGACGGTACATACCTGCAGACAGGTAAACCAGAATGCTACAACATGCCACAAATAACCTTTCTACCTCAAACAATTGAATGTAAAATCAACATCGAAGACAAAATATAAGATATTTGTGCTAATTGCATCCTAGGATTTACAATGTTTCAAGCTTAACCCATAAGCTGTAATATTTGACATTTATCACTTCACTTCTTGTGCTCCATTAACCAGGGGTAAGGGAAAACCAATAGCACCAGAAAGTTCCCACCAATCCTATCCTTGAAGAGCATTGGTGATATTATTTTAAACATGATTTGCACTGTCCGGGAAACCCTTGGCGACCGAAGACAAGCAGGGCCAAGCAATTTGACAAAACAAACAATATATTGGCTGGAGCCAGAGTCAAGATCTGCTTTCCTCAAGACCTCAGAGAATTCATTTTGGTTTTCACTGGGGCAAAAAAATGGCCGTACTCAAACTATCAATCCCTGAATGTTCAAACTGGATAGAAACCGTAAGACTAAGAAGTTCCAAGACCTATCCAACAAACACCAGAAGCTCTTTAAGCTAAGACTGAAAAAAGGTTTCTCCTGTTCACATTCACTGATTTGTCCTCGCTTTACTTAAAAGAAAAGTATGGGCCAGGCAGATTCAATCAATAACAAAGTAATAGTTAAAGAAACCATACTGCAAGGAAACAAGATTCACCAATTTTACAAAATTAACAGAGGAAGTCTATGATTAACACTTTCAACAACAAATTAAGCTGAAGAATAATCACACAGCAAAGCAATGAAATTGCATCTATTCATTCGAAACTGCAATTGTAATATTCACTACAAACGCTTGATTTTGCCTGACCACAGGTCAGCCTCAAGAGTTAAGGGTTTCTTGTTTCTTTTCCTAATCCAACCAACTGCAGAGGTATATAATTTCCCGCTTCAAGCGACTATGATGTAGCCAAAATGTTCCCCTAGTAAGTCAAAACGACCAAGACGAAACTTATATTGAAGGACCCTTTAGATGGAATTCAATTCTTCGACCTACTACAACTAGATGTAAATATTTAAAACCGTTAAGCCCTCAGCTATTTAGAACTTTGTTCCATGCATTCTTTCTAACTATTACATGTTCTAAAGAGCTTTATATGGCTTTAAATTAAAAATCTCATTGTCTAAATTAGAAGTGTTCATGATCGCTTGTTTTAGATCACAAATTATTCTAGTCAAATTTAGGAAAATGCCAATGCCTTCAAGTAAGGTCTATTAGTAGTAATTAAATCATGGCTCTATTGTCCGGTTATACAAATCCTTCAAAACAACATCTCTCGCACTCACAGCACCACCTTTGGAAAAGCGTAAAGAAAAATATATCTATAAGAACTACTAAAACTCGTTCACTTGAAGAAAAAAGAATGAAAAAGACACTAAAATTCAAGACATCAACAATCCAACTCCCATGAACCAATATTTTTATAGGAAATCCTCGTTAATTTATATCAAGGAACCCTTAACTTCCACACTATGAAGCATTGACATGAAGGCATCAGAACATGCATATGAAACAACATTTAGATTCCAAGGAGTAGGATAGATAAATTACATGTGTAAAGAATGAAAGCTCAAAGATTATTCCACAAACATCAGGAAAGACTCTTAGAAACTACGGCCTGACAACCAATTATACGTACTGAAAACCTGATTTTTTTAATCAATAATCTGCATGAGATCTAACTTTTACAACTTTTCAGAAATTGTAACCCAAGGTGGGTCCTTATTACTTGACCTAGTTGCATATTCAATTGCACAAAAACATTGGAACATTAGTCTTCTACGCCCAAAATGGGAAAGATCACGTCTAAGACTTGTATTTTAAATATCCAAAGGATGTCAACACTAAAATGCAACCGGTATAAACGCAAAAATTTATTGAAAGCGAATGCTCTTAGTATCTCAAGAACTCTATTTTACGTTGGCTGAATAAGAGTCAACTTTTCAACCACTATATGCATTCAAAAGCAGTGAAACACATTCATTATCAAAGTTGACCTTGAATATATAAATAAAAATTGAAAAAAAAACGAATAACTTAAACATCAGAAGCAGCAAAATGACCAGGCATAATCTCCAGAAACTATTTCCATGAAAATTATTCAGAAATGACAAACTTAAGGTGTCAGCTTCTTTTCAAAGCCCTCTCAGAGGAATACTAACATGAATAAAAACCCATAAAAAAATGCAACAAAAAGATTTGCAGGTATTACAGGACTAAGACTTCAAAAGATCATCAAATTCCATTTGATGGTCCACACTTTAGAGCTAAGCTTTGAGGCAAAAAGTAAAAAAAAAAAAAAAAAAAAAAAAAAAAAAAAAAAAAAAAAAAAAGCTGCCTTGAATTTTTGAAAAAAAGCTTTTACCCTTTCTATTAAGAACACCAAATTCTCTATTTTTCTGCCTTTATAACTTTGGAATATGAAACTACGGTAAGGTCACTGTGCGTACAAGTTAAAAGACACAGAAGCCACCACTGATAAGTACATTGAAGGCTATTAGGAGAGATCAACACATGGAATATCTTCCAATTGTCTATATGTGACATGCTCAAGCAATTAAGTCTACATCAGAGGATATCAACACCACATAATCTCGTATTGAGGATGTCTTATCATAAGAGCATTGCAACATAGTTGATCAAAAGTATTTGATTACCTACTCCCCTTCTTTAAACCAGAACCCTCATCTTTGGAATTTCCACCTGCCATCCGTGAATGAATAGAAAGGTCCATATTTTTATTAATGCATCCATATAAAAGATAAAGCTTCATTTATCCATAGAAAATATAAAAATAAGGTTGACAATTAAAAAAAGGAAACAGGAAAAACTAAAGCAAAGTTCTTTTTACTACGGACCTTCAGGATCGGGTTTAAACTTCTCATTAGGATTGATTGTTCCTCCTCTAACAAATCCTTTAGATCCTGGTGTATTGTCCACTTGAAATGATTCCACAAATTCTTGATATAAACGAGCAGTTTCATCCTCTGCTCGCTGTTAAAAATCAACACATAGTATATATAAGTTAATTTAAAAGAAAATTTTAATGAAGACAATGATAGCCCAAGAGAAATCCTTAGCTTTTGTCGCGCCCTGAGAAAAAATAATATTAAACCATTGAAACAATCAAATCCAAAAAGTATTAACCTTTTTCTTTGCTTCTTCCTCTTCTCTATGCTTCTGGAAGGGCGTCTTCTTCCGCGAACTCATGCTTCATCAGATTCACCAACTGCAATACAGAATACATAGAAGCCTAAATTAAACAGTTTATCTAATAAACCCCACATAAAAAGCTAACTGAAAAGCTATGCCTGGAAAACGAAAGAATGCCTAACTACGAAGACATAATATTATAACTATAACAAATTTAACCACACAAATCAGAAACCCCAACCCGAAGCCCCAAGCCCAAACATTAAAAGAACTTGGCCATTCAATTTATAAAATTAAAGGGAGAAAAAACCTCTTTATAGGTGTCTTCCTTGTATATCCCACGCCTCCGAAATATCAAAATTCACTTTAATAATATTAGTGATAATATTATTTGTTTAAATATCAACACAGTTGAAGCTATTATGCATCTAACTTACAGATGAGGAATTAAAAAACATATAAGAAATAGGGGAAACTTATTGTATCATCAAAACTCTAAAATATTTCAGTCCTTTCAAAACCCTTGAATGTGCTTATCTGCAGCTAGCCGGAAATTGGAAAAGAACAGAAAAATTTACGAGCAAAAAATACATACACAACGAATTAATTTACAGAAAAATAGAAGGAAAGAAGAGAAAAAGATTACTAAAGAGACGAATTCAGATCTGGCTATGACTGGGAGCAAAACCCAACTCGCGATTGTACTGGGCTCAGTTGCAGCAGAAAGCTAAGGGAAGGAAGGGCGAGGAGGTATTTGGAGGCAAGAACTCGAACCGTTAACTGGAGTATGTTTACCCTATGTGTCTGCGGGAATAAAAACGAAAAGAAAGAAATAAAGAGGAAGGAAGTGATATTGGTAGTAATTTTATAACTTCTTTCGCTTTTCTTCTCGTTTTTTATATAATTTAAAAATATATTAATATATTAAAAAATTCAAAAACTCAATTTAAATCTTATCTAAATAAGTTAATTATGGATATTAATATTTATTTTATGTATTAGAAAAAGGGATTAGAATGTAAGACAAAAAAATGTGTGAATAAAATTACCTAAAAATAGAAAAATAATAAAGACAGAATTTACACTAACACTTTTTGTGTTTCACCTAAATAGCATTTCTAATTTAATTGAAAGTGGATAGAAAAAAGAATCAAATTCCTTATTTTAAATTTCAATGTTTGACTTATTATTTATTTTTTCACAAAAGAATATGACTCCCCGTATATTGGGAAATCAATGCAAGGTATGAGAAAATGAATTCTTAGAGATAATTCCATTCCCTATAGGATTCTTTTATTTATGGTAGAGTTTATAAGTTTTAATTTTTCTATACAATAAAAATTATTACATAGTAACATTATATTGGTAGAGTAGAGAATAGATAAGAAATTTAAAAAAGAAATTTGGATGGTAAATGAAAATGTTGTTGTGATTCTTTTTCTAAGAAATTTAATTGAAGAAAACGCAAAAAATTAAAATTTCATAAATAATCTCTTCATATTGGTTCTTTTGTATAGATGAAGTATATTTATCTTTTTTTGAGATAGAATAAAAGATAAAAGAAAATAAGGATAAAAAGGAACGAGGATAATAATAATAAACAAGGAAAATAAGTATATTTAGACTAACACCATTCGTGTTTCATCTAATTTTTATATAATCCGTAATGATTTCTATATTGATTTTTATTACGAAAATCAAATACGGTCTTTTCTATTATTTTCACCTTGATCTCATTTCTTTTTGGATAATTAGTTATTTTAGTCACTAAAGGTTTTTCTTTTACCACTTTGGTCCCTTATTAATAATTTCAACTTTTTTGGTCCTTGATTTTTTTTTATGACTAATTTGATCCTTACAAATATTTTTTTTTTTGCTCTATAATTTTTTTCCTTAACCATTTCGGTGATTTGTGGAGCAAGAGAAAAAAAAAAGGGTCTAATTGATTGGGCAAATTGAAGCATTTCTTCCACTTACAAAATGGAATGTATGTTCTACAACAATCTATCGTCTATCCCTTTAATATATATAAGTTATATGATTTGTGCTTTTAAAATACTCAAGAATTGGTCACGTGATTGTCATATGATGGCACACATCAAGGGATAATTAAAAAAATTAGATGAAAAGTAATTTGTATCACCTCGTAAAAATATAAAATGATAAATTTTTCATTTTAAAGTTGAAAGACAAAAATTAAAATTTGACAAAAGTTTAAAGGAAGCTAAAGTCTTTTACCCTTATTATTATTATTATTATTATTATCTAGTTTATTCCCTCCCACTTCCTCTTCCCTTTTCTTGTCTACTGGTCTTCATCACTATCCCCATTCTTCTTTTTCCCCCTCTTTTCCCTCTCTTTTCTCCTTTCTTCCTTTCTTCTTCTCCTTTTCTTTCCTTTCTTTTTTTCTTTTCCTTTTGTCACTGCTACTAGAAATGGAATTGGGGACGAGTAGCACAGAGATTTTTTTTCTAGTGGAACCTCTTTTTATTTCTTAATTTGCTTCTATATTACTTAATATCTATTATAAGAAGTAGTTGATTTTAATTATCATATTAGATAAACTTGTATTGCTCATAAGATTATTAAATCTTTTTTGAGTAATTGACAAAAAAATAAAAATATTTTTTTATGTAAGTAACCTTTCATTAGACAATTGGCTTTTTTAAAAAGTACAAATATATACTGCAATTATATAGGATTAAGTCTGTAAGTACCCCCAAACTTTGGAAGTATTGACAATTGAGTATCCAGTCCCAACACTATGACAATTAAGTACTCAATTTGGATGGAATACGTTAATTCAAATGGAAAATCCATGAGGCCACATGTCATTTTAAAAAATATAAGGGTTAAGTCTACAATTGAATACATTATCTCAGTACTATGATAATTAAATATACAATTTGGATAAAATCTGTTAATTTAGATATAAAACTCATGGTCTACAACAAATGTGTTTAATACCTTTAGAAAAATTAGAAATCCAATTTTACTTGTTGGTAGTAGAAGAAAGTTAACAACGAGAAATTATGCGAAGAAATATCATTACTCTCTCTAAAATATCATCAATTTTCTACGTGTAGAAAAATTCTCGATATCTAGAAGAAGTGTTTGGAGTTTGAACTAACCTATTCTTCATATCTTGCTTGCATATTAGTAATGCTTTTTTTCAACTTTTCGTTCTTCCTTAGAATCTTCCCTATATATTTTCTTTTCTCGCATATTGGATCATCAACTCACTGAAATAATCCACATGAATTATTTTGCTACATTCTTTTGCAATTTTGTGAGCAAGGTTGTTGGTTTTAGATAATAAGATAAAGAAACAAAAAACAATTATAGTTTGAACATCCAAGAAAATTTCTTCCATGATTCTATCCAAATTGGGCACTTAATTGTCATAACATTGAGATTTGATACTCAATTGTTAGGACCCTCAAAGTTTGGGGTACTTGTACAAACTTAATCATTATATTTTTTAAACTGACATGTGCACTCATAGATTTCCATTTGAATTTTAAGATTCCATCCAAATTTAGTGCTTAATTGTCATAGTGATGGATTAGGTACTCAACTGTCAGAACTCCTAAAGTTTGGGATACTTATACAGACTTAACCTAATTTTGTACACACAAAAGTTATATGTATGAATTACAAATAGCTTAACATGTATTGGGAGCACATATCTACAAGTTATTGTGTGAATAGCTTAACATATACATATAAGAGTATATTGAGTATACATAATAAGTATATATCTATAAGAGTATATAATGTAATTAGCTTCTCATTATTTTTTCACTTCTGGTGAATTGAATGAGTCATTCTTACCCATATAAGAACAAAGATTATTTTTATTACAATTGTGGCCACGACCAAAATTTCTTTCATAAATAAATTATAAGTTCTAATGTCATTCACTTCAGGGCTCGATATTGCTACTACAAGAGTATGTTCGAGGTAAGAGAAAGGGAAAATATTTTTTGTATCATATCACTAGTATATTTCTCCTTGCAACTTTGATGGAAGAGAAATTCTAAATGTGATAAAATTTTGTATAATAATAGATGCATTTATAGCAACACTTATAATAATCATAATTAACATTTATATAACAATCATCTTCTAGTAATTGTATATTTTCTTCTTCAAAATTTGCCAGTAGTCAAATGGATTTGATACTTTATTATTTCTTAAGTAGTGTTTTCAAAACCTACTATATCTAGATAGATCTTAACATCATATATAAAGTTGAAAAATTCGGCGGCAGAGTCTCTTGTTTCTTGCTTTCATATAAACATTAAAGATTCATGGATAGAGTCTCTTACTGATAATGTATTATAAATTTATTGGTGTACAATTGTTGTCAACATAACAAAATTATAATAAAAATATAGAGAACTAAATAAAAAAATTGTAATGAAAGAGAATAGATAAAAACTTATAGAGAGAAAATAGAGAGAGAACATAAGAGTTTTATTACTCTTCCCTGAGATTGAATGAATGAATCAGTGAATATAACATTTTATTTTAAAGCCTCATTTATCGATTTCAGAGATACATATCAATAAGAAGAGATAGGGAGAAATCAGAAGATAAATCCAATCAATAATTAAAGATATGACAGAACTCTATCACATATTTTCTGAAAAGATAGAATATCACTATCTCTGACATTGTATTATCTCTTTGATATAAGATAATGGACCTTCG
Organism: Rauvolfia tetraphylla; assembly: GCA_030512225.1. NCBI lineage: Eukaryota > Viridiplantae > Streptophyta > Magnoliopsida > Gentianales > Apocynaceae > Rauvolfia > Rauvolfia tetraphylla. Next base: position 4,152,829 of record JAJQKT010000024.1, on the reverse strand, counting down.
CAATTATATGAATTTCATAACATCTATATATTTTTAAGAACAATATACATCATGTGCAATAGTTGTCAAAACCTCAATAACTTTAGGAGCTTAAATAATGATCTTTATTATTATTATTATTATTATTATTATTATTATTATTATTATTATTATTATTATCAACACACATATGCATTTGAAGATAAGTTTCCTTTTAAAAAAAATTATCAAAATTTTAAAGAGAAACCTTATTCCAGAAGTTGATGGATGAAAATTATTAATGTTCCAAAACAGATGATATTCGTCAAACTAATACATTAATGCCAAGCGACAGATCAAACTTCAAAAGTACATTGAACTAAACGTAAGCTATGAGATAACATCCAAAACGTAAGCTTCTTTTTCCATAATTGCACAAACAACCTTTCAATAATCTCACCTGCTAAATAAATAACCAACCAGCAATGGTTGGTGACCCCACTCTGATACCACTTGTATGGTTAAATTTATGTAATTTTTTTTGCATTTTGTTAAATTCTGTGTGTTGAAGTCGATTTGTACAGCTTAACACAACACACACAGAGAGAAGAATAAAGCTTCACACAACGAAATTGGTAACGCGTTTCAGCTCAACAACCTATATCTGTGGGGCCATGCCTAGAAAAGCAATCTACTAAGCTTTATATTTCAAAAGCACAGGAACATTATCTCAATCTCCTCTAGTGATTTCCCTAGTGGACTTGACAAAACTCCTTTTGCCAAAGCTATCTCAATAGCTAGATATCCAACAACCACATTGTTGCACTACAAGAAAAAAGCAATTTCAAAATCAATAAATTGGTTTCAAAACAAGAATTTGAAATTGCAGAAAATCAATTTCAAATATGGTGGTCGCGGCCCAATTTTTGAAATTAAAAAAAAATCGGTTTCAATTTTGAAACCGAATATAGTCAGTTTCAAAATTGACTTAAGAACCAACCCTTTTAACCAAATACATAACCAGTTTTGAAACTGAATTTAGAAACCGAATTGAAACCGATTAATAAAGGATAAATAAATAAATAAATTACTGAGTTGATCTGGCCCTGCCAGCTAGCCAACCTGGCTCAGCTGGCTGGATTAGGTGCATGTACGCACGCACCTAATGCTTGGCTATGAGATCAAACTTCATCTCATTAGATATAATTCTACTAAGGATAATACTTATTTAAAGCATGTTTGCATTCATTGACATCGTTACTATGTCATTGGCCGAAGAAAGGTTTGACCAATCTTAGAAGAAGTTTAGGGATTTCAAAATTCAATAACTAATGAGTGTATTCAAGTGTTGTAGCTCCAGGTGAGGACAAAGAAGCCTAGCATAGGAAAAGGAAAGGGAAAAGCCAAAGAAAGAGAAGGAAGACCAATGATCAATGAACCAAGGAAGGTTCATGTTCCTCAAAGCATGTCATGGCTGGATAGATTTGTCACAGTGGAGGCTGCTACTAAATTTGATGATTGGACAAAAAGGAACCATAAGACAAATCCAAGCCACAAGGTGGATGTCATTAAACTATCCAAAATGGGTAATATACTCTCATTTTTAAATGATGTGAGATGGACTAGTTTGCTTGTGTTTGATGAATGCTATTACCTTCCTTAGTTTATGAAGTTTAAGCAAATATTAAGGAAGAAAGAGTTGAGCAAGTTGATAATAAAGCTATTCAGTGGTATTCTTCAAGAATATCACAAGTTGATTTTTTTTTTTGATTGATTATGCATTGCTCAATAGAATTTGTGATGTTGAGGATGTTGGGTTTAGGCATTATTCTTTCGAGGGACATTGTTTTATAAGTGAGTTATACTCACATGAAAGAATTGAGAATGCCTATATAAGTGGTAGAAGCCTCAAAACTAGAAAGGAGAGAGAGATAAAAGCTTTTTGATGCTAGTAAAAGAATTTTGCATCACATGCTTACTACCTTTATTATAGCATACTTTGGGCACAAATCTTCTGTTGATAATATGTATGCTGTAATTATGCTAGTCATGCTTAAGAAAAGAAAAATGAATTTTGGATATATAGTGCTAAAGAATATAATGGCAGCTAGAAGAACCGAGCATAAGGCATTGTCGTATGAAAGGTTATTAACAGGAATTTTCAAGTATCTCCAAGTGCAATTGTCTTCTAGTTGGTTTACCAATAAAGAGTGAAGAAGTCTACAGCAACAACTCACTAAAGAGAATTCCTTGGACACTTGATGATGATAATGTATGAAGGACTAGAAGAGAAACTCCTCTAAGGGGTAATAGAAGAGATGCTAGTGATGATGAAGAAAAGGAAGAAGAAAATGATGAAGAAGAAGAGGATGAAGAGGAAATCCTTGTTAGAGAAAGGAAAGTTAAAATGAGGCATGAGTCACCAAGTGAGGGGGAGCAACTCCCCACAAAAAGAAGACTATTTGAAGAGGTACCCTCTATTGAAGGAAAAGAAGTTGAAAATCTCACTAGAAGTGATATCATAGTTGCCAAGCTATTTCAAGAGACATTGAACAGCCATGTAAATGAAGTGGAGAAGATGAACAAATTCTTCGAGTCCTTTGCTCCAACGATTCTTGGCAAATTTGATGGTTTTGAAGCTAGAGTCAAGACTACGAAAGAAGACTTGAGGAAGATTTCTCAAGTAGTTTTAAATGGTGAAAGTTGCTATAAAGCCAAATGAAGAAGATCAAGAAGATAATATGGGTGATGATGGCAGCAACAAGGATGATAGTAATGATAGTGAAAATTGAGATGGCTATCAATTTGTTGCCAAAGAAGAAGACAAGATAAAGAAAAAGGCAGTGAAGCACCCCAAGAAGGAGAAGAGCATGAGAATGAAGAGCAAAGAACAAGCAAGAAGAAGGAGGTGAAGGAAGTTCAACAAAGTCAAATCACAAATCCATCACCAATTTCCTTCAGCCAAGAGATCAAGGGAACCATGGCCATCATAACAAACAGATTTGGAAGTGAAGACCATGAAGAGCATCCAAGACTAAGCCTTTCTATCCCTAAACTCTATTTTGTTGCTTATCTTAGTTTATGCCTTGATGCACATGTTATGCTTTAACATTGAAATTTACTTGTGCCTTTCTAGTCATTATACTGTTTTGAAGCTCAATATATGAAATCCTTGTGATAAGAGCTTCTTTTGTTTCACTTTTGTTGTCCAAGTACTCTTACCCCACCTTTGATTGATGACAAAAGGGGGAGAAGAAATGTGATGACAAAATGTGTGAAAATGTGAAATAGCAGTGGAATTCCTCATGCATGAAGAGAAAATTTGTGAATTTTCTGAAAATCCATGCATATGTCAAGGGGGAGAAAGAATGACTACAAAATGTGCTATGTGCTTGTTATAATGTGAATCATGCTGCAATGTGTGCTAATGTGTGCTATGTATATGTTGATGTGCAATAGATAATGAGCAATGTGAAAATATTTAGTCGCATTTACGCATTTGAAATTTAAATTGAATATTTTATGATATGTGAGGTTTTGGTTATTTTCTGAGATTTTGGAATATGGTTAAGTTGAGATTGAAATCTTGAACTTGGTTCATGACTTGACCTATGATTTTGAATTACTTCAAGAAAACAATTGAAAACATGAATTTTGTGGTTTTGCAAAGCTAAACTAAGTGCCTTTGTGGACATACATGTTTGAATACTTCAACATTTCATTTTAAAAGGCAAAATCACCTTTTCAAACTTGTTGCAAAAATTTTGACTCCTTCAACATTTCATTTTAAAAGGCAAAATCACCTTTTCAAACTTGTTGCAAAAATTTTGACTCAAAATTCGGATGCAAGGTTCAAAAATTCGGATGCATGTTTCAGAAATTCGGATGCATGCATATTTGTTGCCAAAAAGTGCTCTTTTGTTGTTCAAATTGATTCAAATATGTTTTAATCTCTTACTATCCGTTTGAACAACCTTAGAAAAGCTTTATTTCAATTTAAACATTCATAATATTGAATTTATTGCAGTTCGGACTTGGATTGTCAAAAATTCAGATGCATGTTCTGAAATTCAGATGCATTCATATTTTGTTACCAAAATGTGCTCTATTGTTGTTCAAATTGATTCAAACTTGTTTCAATCTCTTCCACTATGTTTGAACAACCTTAGGAAAGCTTATTTTCAAAAATTGAAGCTTTCATTTCACTTATTTTATAATTCGGACTTGATATGTCAAAATTCGGATGCATAGCATCTCAAGTCCAAACTTGTTGAAAAATGAGCACAATCTAAGGGGGAGGAATATTAATCTTTTCTGACCTTTAATACCTCTCTTAGAAGTTGTCATAATGATTAAATGATATATCTTCTATCCTAGTTATTGGAAGGAAGGAGGTTAATGGAGGTTGGTTGGGACATAGGCTCATATTGAGCCTTTTGCATGTCAATGTGCTAAATTGGTTATTTTCTATCATTGACATTAATACTTCTATGTACTACTTTATTTTAATCCATCACATTTTGCATCAAAGTTTGTCATCATCAAAAAGGGGGAGATTGTTAGCCCTAAGGGCAAATCATGTAGTTTTGATTAATGACAAATATTGATGAGGACTAATATGCATGTCATTTGTGTGATAGGATTGTTGGATTAAGAAGTATGAAGTCTCATTGCCTTGGAGCTAGCAATGCATGAACAACTCAAATATGTCAAAGTGATTAAAGATTGAAGAGTTTGTTCAAGATTAATGAAGGCTTTGAAGACATGAAGTGTAGGTGACATGTGGTTAATAGGTAAATATTATAAACCCTACACTCTTAAGTCTTGGAATCTATGAGTTGCAATTGAGAGCACAAAACTTGATTTAAATGGTTTCAATGGTTTTGAACTTACCTAAATTATCAAGTTTTCATAAATAGTTTTTTGCACATAAAAGATCTTTAATGACTTATCTTTGAGGCTAGAATATTTTCGAACTTGTTTAAAGTGATTTGGATATGTTTTGACAAAGTTTCAAAAATTCGGAAGAAGATTCGGACGCATGCAGAAGAAATTCGATCGTCCGAATTTTGTGAAGAAATTTTCTGCACTGTGAACAGTGAACAACGCATTAATAGTAACAATGTGAACAGTGAACAACGCATGCATAGTAACACGATGAACAGTGAACAACGCATGAATAGTAACAATGTGAACAATGAACAACGTATGAATAGTAACACGATGAACAGTGAACAACGCATGAATGGTAATACTATTTACGTGAACAGTAAACTATTCATTTGAACCGTTTACTATTCTTCCAGAGAAATTCGATCGAAGATTCGGACGAAGCTGGAAAATTCGGTCGTCCGATTTTTTTATGTCCGGTGCATGAATAGTGCATGAACAGTACCACTATTCACATGAACAGTGCATGAACAGTGCACTATTCACATGAACAGTATTTTCTGAAACTAGCCGTTACTAGCCATTTTATGGCTGTTTAAACTGATTTTTAAATTCTATAAAAGCCATAAACTCCAGATTTTTTAGTAGAACTTTGAACTTAACAAATCTTACATGCTCTAACTTGTTTTACATCAAATTAAATTGAAAAGCTCTCAAATTGCCTTGTGCTCAAAGGTGTACATTCAAGATTCCAAAGGCAAAGGTGAAGTGGTGCTAGCAATTGTAATTATCCACCAAGAAGTGTTGGTAATATCCAAACTTCATTCTTCATTTTAATTTTGTTTTTCTACTAGCTCATTGCAAGGTTATTTTGTGATATAAAATCCTTTTGTGTTAGGGTGAGCCATAGACTAGATTAATCAAGGTTGTGGTGTAAAACCCATTTGTGGATGAGCCTTTTATTATATTGGTCTTTAGGTTGTCTTTAGATATAAAACCCTTGTGGAAGGGTGAACCTTGTTTGTATAATTACTAAAAGAGGTTGTGAGTGTAAAACCATTGTGTGGTGAGCCTCTTATGTAATTGTTGAATTTGAGCATATAGTGGATTGGTTGAAATCCTTGAGTGTGGACTCAAGGTAGTGGATGTAGATCTTGGAGAGATCGAACCACTATAAATCGTGTGTTCATTTTCTTATTGCTTTACTTGTTTACATACTTGTGATTATTATTTATGCTTAGTTGTTGATTGATTGGTTATGGTCTTATAGTTTGATAATCTTGTATTAATCATCAAATCACATATAACTTGAAGTTTGTGAATTTAAAGAAGAGCTTTTATTAAGACAAAGGATTTGCAAAAAGGGGAAAAGATTTCGATAATTAGCCAAAGACCTAATTCACCCCCCCTCTTAGGTCTTTCAATGTGAATCTAGCTATGGAAATTCTTTATCAAATTCAAGATCAAGTTGGCCCAGGATAGATTCCAAAGAGACAAAATCAGCCCCTAACACTAAAGACTAAGCCTCAAAAAATAGGGTACAATTTGATCTGAAAAATTCTCCAATTGAAGGTAATAAGGGGAAATCTCAAGCACAACCTTCAAGAAATAGAGACATCAAATGCTACAAGTGCTTGGCAAGATGCCATATCTCTATTCAATGTCCTAACCGAATGACCATGGTAATAAAAGGTGGAATCATTCAAATGATAGTGAAGGAGAAGAAGAAGAAATGAGCCCGTTGAAGAAAATAGTGAAGTGGAGAAAGAAGAGAGTGATTCCCATGAAAATAAAGACCACAATGCACGAATAACTTGTGTAGTGAGAAGAGTCCTCAATGCTCAAGTTAAGAAGGAAGAAGGTAATATGTTCGAACGAAAAAAAATCTTCCATGCTAGATGTAAAGTGTATGATAGAATTTGTAGCTTAATCATTGATAGTGGAATTTGTGTAAATGTGGCAAGTAAATACATGGTTGATAAATTGGGACTACCATATACTAACCATCCAAAACCTCATAGGTTGCAATGGTTAAATGAATCCGGTGAAGTGAGAGTTGGTAAGCAAGTTAGGGTACCTTTTGTTATTGGAAGATAAGAACATGAAGTTTTATGCGATGTGGTACTGATGCAAGGTGTACACGTGCTATTGGGAAGACCTTGGCAATTTGATAGAAGGGCTATTCATGATGGATACAAGAATAGGTACATCTTTGACAAAAATAGGAGGAAGGTCACCTTAATACCACTTACTCCACACGACGTTTATATTGAGCAAAAATTACTCCAAAGCAAGATGGAGGAATTTCAATCCCAAGGAGCTAAGAAGAAGTCCAAAAATGCAGCAAGGATTTACCCAACTCTAGCCACACCAAACCTACTCCAACAGTCTCTAAAGGCAATCTAATTCAATCAACAAGCAAGGGAGACAAGGTTGAACAAGTGCTGACTAGATTGGAGATTAACTAGCAGCCACAACTTCAGCAACTAAAGGGCGACAAGTTGCAAAAATTCAAAATGGAAGAACATGAAAAAAAAAGAAGAGAGAAATTTCTGATTCGAATGTAATAGATTTAAGAGATAGAAATGAGAGTTTCTATGTAAAACAAAGAGAGATCAAGAGTGCACTTGTAAATCATAAGCCTACGATTTTATGTATAGGGAGGCTTATTTCTCTCTTGGAGGAATTTGAAGATGTATTTCCTGAAGAACTACCAAGTGAATTACCACAATGAGGGGAATTGAACATCAAATCGACTTAGTTCCTGACGCTCCACATCCAAATAAACCGGTCTATCGAAGTAATCCCGAGAAGACTAAAGAACTTCAAAGGCAAGTGGAGGAACTCTAGGCAAAAGGACATGTAAGAGAAAGCATGAGCCCATCTACTATACCCGTTCTTCTAGTACCAAAGAAAGATAGAACTTGGAGAATGTGTGTAGATTGTCGAGCCATCAACAAGATAACGATAAAGTATCGGTTTTATATCCCTAGACTTGACGATATGCTTTATGAATTGAGTGGTGCTATTTGTTTTTCAAAAATAGATCTTAAAAATGGATACCATCATATTAGAATGAAAGAAAGAGATGAATGGAAAATAGCCTTCAAAACGAAACACGGACTTTATGAACGGTTAGTTATACCTTTTGGACTAACTAATGCACCAAGTATTTTTATGAGATTGATGATTAATGTTTTAAGGGATTTCATAAACAAAATTTGTTATGGTCTATTTTGATGATATTCTAGTTTACAACAAAACCCTAAAAGATCATTTAGGCCATTTGAAACATGTTTTATGCATACTAAGAAAAAAAAGCGTGTTTGCTAATCTTAAGAAATGTCCTTTCTATTTGGATAAATTTACATTTTTAGGTTATGTAGTTTCTTTTGATGGACTTCATGTCGATGAAGAAAAGGTTAAAGCTATCAAAGAATGGCAAAGACCAAAAAATGCAAGTGAGATAAGAAGCTTTCCATGTTTGGCATCATTCTATAGGAGATTTTAGTTCTATTGTAGCACCATTAACTAAGTTATTAAGAAATTAGTTGGTTTTAAGTGGGGAAAAGAACAATAATTAGCATTTGACTTGCTATAGAAAAACTTGTTTTAGCACCTATTCTTACACTACCTGACTTTTCTAAAGTGTTTGAGATTGAATGTGATGCTTATGGAATAGACATTGGAGCTATTCTTATGCAAGATAAGAAACCAATTGCATATTTTAGTGAAAAGTTGAGTGGTGCCTCATTGAACAATTATGGCTAAAGGTACGCATTTAAATTGTTTTCCGCTATGAAACATATTTTGATTCATGTCTATATTAAATTTCTTTCAAGAGGGGCTAGCCCCTCATGATACTTCTCCAAACCTGAGATGCATCATAGCATACCTCCCTCTGTTCTTGTGACTGCAAACTCATATTTTTAGACCAGCGGTCACGCCTGCAAAGCATCTCGATAATGTATAAAATGATAACCAAGTTTCATTGCAGTTGCAAGATTCATCTTCTTCAATCTCCAGATTCCAAAACCCCCTAGAGACTTCGGTTGATAAGCTTGTGCGTAAGAAACATTGTGTAGATTTCTTTTATAAGAACTTACGACATACACATTCAAGTTCACTAATCACATCTTGTGGTGACATAGTAGTTGGCATAGCATATTGAGGTTTTGAAGAAGCTATTGATTGGATCGATAAAGGTATAGCAAATTTGGAGAGAATTCGTATCTTTTGACCCCTTAATGTCTTGCAAAGTTTATCTACAAGCTACCAAACATATAGCATTGGCTTTGCCATGTATGATCGATACACCCAAGTCTGTAGTGAGAGGAATATCGCAATTGACGTTGATGACCCTGCTAATGCCATATGAGTGTTTGTTAACATAACATCTTGGACTCATAAAGGTTAATCCTCTGTGTTGACAATGCATAGAAATGCTCTAGGGCCTCTCTCATAACTTGGGCTTGCTTCTCCAATGCCTCCCAAATAGAATAATGTTATGAGACATGCCCGGGCATCCTCGTGAAGTAGTAATTGCTTTCCAGTAGAAGTAAAAGCTCAAGAAAGCTCAAACTTGTTTTGTGTTCGTGTTAAACTGGAGACAAAGTGTTATGAAAACGAGCTTCATGATGCTTGAATTTTTTAAAAAATCAAACAGTTAAAGTCGGATCTTCTGTACTCCCACATAGGGATGCAATTAAATTAGCCCTTGTTAAACACATTTGGACTCTACTTGATAAATGCTCGACTCAAATTCGATTTTCTCGTACTCAAAATTGAATTTGAGTATACAATTTTAGGCTTGAACTTTTAAATAAGTTAGACAAGCTTGAATATTTGAATATTAGACTCGAAAGATTGCGAACATATTCGATTATACATTTAGATAAATAAAATAAAATATTATATTATATTTTTTATTTAACAGTGATATTTAATTCAGGTTTTGAGCTTGACGTTTAATTAGAACTTTCAAGCTAAGTTTAAGCTTCAAGATTTTTTTATCAAGTCGAGTTTGAGCCTTATTCTAAGCATTTGGATCCTTTAATATACTTTTGTACAACACTTTATGTAATACTCTTAATTGTGAAATTACTATTCATATATTCTAAGTTAAAAATTAAAAATTAAATATTATAATTGAGAATGTTATTGGGAGTATTGCGGAGGATTTTGATTGTTATCTTAAGGGTTGAATCGAGCTTGAGCTCACATTCGAGCCCTAAATCTTATCGAGAATTGGCTTGACTTGGCTCAAATAGATGTGTTAAAACAATAACTGAATTGAACCAAATTATATTTCATTTTTTTCCATTCAATTTTTTGAAAATTCGATTAAATTTTATGTACTTAGTGTAGATTTTGATTCAGTTCTCATTTTTGAATTTTAGAAATCGAACAAACTGAAATGCTTTAGAATTAATAAAATTTTAGCTTTTCTCAGTTTGGTTTTGATCAAAATCAAACCAAAAATAAAATAAATAAAACTTTTGTTGAATATTTTCAAATTTGTAAAAGAAAAAATAAAAATAAAAATTTTACCAATCTGAACTAAAAATTTTGGTTTAGTTTGATTCAATTAAAGTTTTATAAAATAATTACAAAACTAAATTAAAATAAAAAACATGATAACCTTTGATTCAAAATTGCATCACTACACCCAACACTAAAAAGACAAAAGGGAAATGACTAATATAACCCCTAAAATTAAGAGCTTGTAACACTTAAATTTTAAATGATTTTTTCAATCAGTAAGGTGTTCAAACATATTATGTTCTGTCAAAATACTTCTGCTATCACTGTAGTCGATGAAATACAGGGTGTATTTGGATTGGGTTTCGCTGCGAAACCCAATGCAAAATTTTTATTATGGATCTCATTTTTTCTCTCACAAAAAATTATTTCTCTAAAAAATCAAAAAAAAAACTTTCAAAATAAAATACTATCTAATCTCACTTTCAATTTAAAAAAAGTACGTTCTTAACATGTATTAGCTATTTGAGAGTATTTTTGTCTCACCAAAGGATTTTCCTCTAAACACCTTACATGTCAAGTTGAAAAATTTAGAAGAAAGAAAAAATAAAAAAGAATAAAAATTGAGAAAAACCTTATAATAAGACAAAAATACCTTTAAATAGTTGGTAGGTATTGGAGGCATATTTTTTTCTGGAGGAATTTTCTGGCTGAATTCCTCCAAATACAACAGTTTAGGAGTATTTGGTGGAATGTAATATGTTTGAAGATTTTATTAGCTAAAAATACTTTTGAGGATTTAAGTGCAACGGGCTCTCATCGTCAGGAACTATATTAGCTATTTTTTCAAAGAAAGAATCGTCTTCGGTTCTGTGGGTAGCGAGTAGGATGATAGTATTCTGATGAGCAGTTCGCCCGCCCGCATCACTTCATATATATACGCTACTACATTTCACCTCCTTTTCCACGCTTTGGCTGAACGTTCTGCACGTTTGGGTCGAGTACACAAGCCCTCTCGTTCCCCCAACCGCCACCCTCTCTCTGCCCAGTCTCTACATACACATTTGACTTCGAAGATCTCCGCTGTTACTCTCCAATGGTGAATTTATTCATCTTTTTTCATACATGCCTATATATACATATGTATGCGTTTCGCATGTTCTGCTTTTCCTTCTTCACTCTATTATTGCTTTTTTTAAAAAATAAATTTTAAATTAGGGTTTTTGTTTCTTACCGGAAAAGTTTGGCTTATAAATTTCTCTAAAGGAGACTAGAAGATTGAAATTTCCTATTATTTATTTGGATGCTACGGTAAATGGTTCTTGGTTGGGGTTTTTCTGTTGAGGATTTTGGTGCCGCGAGCTTGGGTTTTGGATAATATTTGTTATCTAAGGGTATGTTTAGGGTTGATCATATTTTACTCTTCTTGTTATGTGGTTCTTAATGTAGTTGTTGATGCCCGTTTTTAAATCCTGTTCATTTTTGGTTAATTAATTTTAAATTGAATTGTTTTACTGATATATATGTATACTTCAGTTATCTTAATGCATCTTCTGGAATTTGTAGATGTATTAAGTACTGCATCTGCATGAATGAGAGAAAATAGGTAAAAAATGGCAGTTGGCTGTTTGCTGCTGGGGAGCTTGATAATCTGTTGTAACTTGATGTGCAAGTGGGGCTCGGATAGCGATACTGAAGCCAATAGAAGTTATTAAATCTTGTTTTCTGTTGAAGTCCAATTGTAAGAAAGATGAGCCTATCTCAACAGTTAGGTTACTTCACTTAGGCCCGAAGGTTTGATATTGGCTATGCAGGCAAGCTTTGTAGGCTAAAGTTTATGGTATCTAGGTCTTTTGAAATGTTTTATTTTATTATTCTCAAGTGTGAAATCTGCCATCCTTCATCCATAGGTCTAGTTCCTAATGCCATTGAGGTCTGTGGAAAGTGTTAGGTGTATCTGTGGAAAGATAAGCCTATCTCAACAGTGGAGGGTTTTCTAGTTTCTTATGCCATGTTGCACTATAATTTCTTGAAAGCTATTCATATCTATCTGGAGGCTGTTTGGTGGAGCTGGCCAAGAAGTCAGTTTAGGACTTATTGTTAAATACTGCCCAACATTTCATTTGATTGCCACTTTCTTGCTTAAAATGAACATACCCTTTTGCAGAAAAATTAGAAGGTTTTTTTGTTTTCTGTTTTTCCTTCTCCCCCCTTCTTCTCATAAAGTTGCTGACTACTCTTTTTACTTCTCATATGTAGGCCAACAGGCATACTATTATTCTAATGCAGACATCCTCCCATAGGGCAACTCGCACTTTTATGGATTATGATTCCATCAGTCAAGCTATGGATGGTATCTTTCTTGTTACTATTTTCATTACATATATAGTTTTAGCTTATTAGTTCTTACTTTGTTCAAGGAATTCGCTTGTTTCACAGGGGAGATATCTTAGAACGAGTAGTAACTAATCCTTCTTGATGTGATGTTAAAAGTGAAGAGAAGAATAAACTACGAACTGAAGGGTTGGGTGTTGTGAATTTACGTGGTCAAATAGAAACTTATTCGTGTATGTATATATGAAAGAATCAGAATGATGAATGTTTCTATGCTTGCTCCTTTGCACACATGATAATAATTTTGTGTCTGGACATCTTCACTACTTCATGTCCCATATATTTTCCACTTTTTAGCCTTCAATTTTATTTCCAACTAGTTTTCTACCTATAAGAATATAGAGAGATAATATAAACAAGATTGGTCCTACTGTATCGGTTTATATTGGAAAAGCTAGTTCTTTCTGGTTTTGGGAAGTTAGTTTGATGTTAGTCGTCAAAAAAGTTTTTAAATAAGAAATATCGAGAACTGTTCTTGATTATATGGGCTTTCTCTATTTGGTCTTTGATATTTTAATTCAAACTAAGAAATCCAAATCCTCTTTGATCTGTGCGAATTTGGTTGAATTTTGATAGAAATATGTCTTGAGTTGACACCTTCAGTTGACTTAAATTGATTGGAACTCATGTATTGTCTATAGATGTTAAGGACCAGCTCTCTACTTTCGTCTTCCTTTTGACTTTTGTGCGACAACTTATTTGCACGTAATGAGTAAAAGGCGTCAGAGTTAAAAGAAGTTGCATAACAGAAGATTATGTGTCAAACAATATTTGTTAATTGGTGTGCTTCCATCGGAAGCAAGTTTGCCTTACTATGTTTGTATGTGCAATATTTTTTTGACTATTTGTTCGATGCAATTATATTTCAAATCTTAACTCCGCTTCTTTCCTTCTTCATGAATTCTAACTTTTGATGCAATGTATAACTGTTGAAATACATGCTAGATCCTAGATGTTGTAAAGTTAATAAATTTCTTATTACTTGCCTACACAAAGTCTAGATCGTACATCCCTTCGTTTTTAGTTTAGATATTAATTGTACCATACTGTTTCTTTCCTACTTTTGCGTTTGGTCCTGCTATGTTGTAATTTGTTCATTGAGGGGTTTTTAGAAGCCTAAAAAGTCTATTCCGCAGAATGGTATTGATAACCTTATTGAGGGGTAAGTGGTCTTTAAAAGCCTTATTAAGCTGTCTTACAGAAAGTGTTGGCGCATACTGCAGTGTTCTGCACTATGGGTTCTCTTTGAATCTTGTATATATTCCACTTTGATTTTTTTTTTAATGTAACAGCTTCATTCACTCCTACAATATATCTTACCTAAAATTCTGAAGATAATTGAAAAATTGACAATTGCACTCCCTTTCTGAAATCTTCCTATGGCTTTGTGAAAATGCTACATACTTCGACATGCCTTGCGTTGATACATCCATATTATACAGAATTAACATTGTCATAACCAATTATTACTTTCTAGCACCTTAAACTTATTTGCATTTTCCTGTGTTAATCAGTCATTAAAATATTCATTCGTGATTGGATAAAAAGGTTGCATAACATAGCTTAACTGTTTTTCCATAATGTGCCTTTTGGTCACATTATCCAACTACATATAATTGGTAGATTATCCCACCTAAATGAATGGCAAAGCATACTTTCTGGTTTTACAGTACGTGGCTGCTATCTTTGCTGCTGTGTTTTTTTGGACATTGTGATTTTAGAGCTGGCTAAATGTTGAATGGAAGAGAGAGAAGTGAAAAGGTGGGTGAGGATGTCAGATGTTTGTAATATGTTTCCCGTAACAGTTATCAGTTGGCATTATAGAATGTAGAATTTGAATTGCGTCTATATTGGTAAAGATTTTTTTTTTTTTTGAGGTAGATTATCTTTTTTAAGGGAAAAGAGTGCAGGTTATGTGATCCTTTTAGTAATTCTTTACTCGTTCCGTCATGTAAGTGTCTGTTTTAATCATCTCATTGAATGGTTATCTTCCTATTTCTCTGCAGGAATTTGTGGCCTATATGAAAGGAAACTCAAGGATCTAAATCCTACCATCAGGAACATCAACTATGACATTTCAGATCTCTACAATTTTATTGATGGCCTTGCAGACATGAGTGCACTAGTGTATCTCTCTCTTTCTCTCTTTGCACTTCCATCCACTTGCATAAGTAATTGGATGTATTAACACTAGAATAATAGCTTCTAGCTCTTTCTTCATTCTTTATGATTTAAGATCCTGACTCAAATTCCAAGTTGTTTAGTATATAGGAGAAATACTGTTTACTTGGCCTCCTCATAAGTAGTTGCTTATGTTATGTCCAAACAACAGCCACTAATTTTTTAGACATTAGTGTTTTCTCACTATGATTGGAAACAGGAATTAAGTTGTTGCACAATGACTGTGTAATTAACTGATGATGAAGTTTTCCTTTTACAGCTATGATCACTCAATCCAAGCTTACCTGCCATGTGATCGAAAATGGATCAAGATGAAGATATATCAACACTTGAAAAAATTGGCACAGTGATATATTTGATCCACTTAATTCCAGCAATTCCAGCATTCAGGTGATCGTAATCAGATTTTACTAGAAAATAGCCCAAGTACATACTTGAAGGGTGTCTTCCGAAGTGACTTTTGCAAGAACTATACCTATGCATGTATATGGTGTGCATCAGTGGCTTTTCTGTCATAAGAAGCAGGTGCTATTGGTACTGAAGCAGAGTGTGTATTGTAGCTTTATATCGTCGTAGAATCCTTTCTTGATGTTTCTCTGTGCATCTTTTACTTATGGATGAATATTTGATGAAATGATGAACTTATGCAGGCGCGTATCATCTTAAATTGCTTCGCTGATACTATTTTTATTCCGGTCTGTTGTATCTTTCCTTTTATCCTGTGTGAGTGGGTTTTCTTTTCTTTCTTTTTCTTTTTTCTTTGAGGTAAGATCGGTTGGGGGTTGTTGGAGATTAAACGAAAACAAGCAGCAATCTTTTTTCAGCCATCTGTTATGGTTTTGCTTTCTGCTACCGTCCATGCAATGAATGTTCTAGTATGACAGTTCTACTAGTGAGCTCGAGATTTTCTTTGGTGCCTCTTAGTTTGAAACATACTTATTGGCTTCTTTTTAATTGCTTAAAATAATTTGTTCTTAATTTTATTTTTTTCTTTCGGTGCAAGCTTTTTTCAGATTTTTTAAAATTATCATTGTGTTTTGAGAAGTAACTGGGAGGTAGCATCAAATCTGCTTTAACTTATCGGTAAAAATATTAGACGTGTCGGCTGACCCACAAGGAAAACTTGTAGCCGCGTTGCTTGGTAAGTGGAAGATTGAGATTGAGTAGTGTTTGAGTTTAATATGATTTTGAAGGGTCTGCAAAAGTTAATTATTTGTGAAAGTAAATATATGATTTAAGGTAAAAAAGTTTTAAAAAATTAAATGTGTATTTGGATTGTGTTTGATTGAGAGAGATTTTATTTGGGATTTTATAAAAATAAATTTTTTGTGAGATGAGAAGTGTAATTAAATTGTTTGATTAAGAGAAATACAATTTAAATGTAGCAGAAAATTTGTGATGTTAAATTTAGGTTATTTCATGGGCCTCAATTCACAATCATAATAAAGGTGGAGTAGGCGGTGTATTTCGTGACCATAGAAGTAAATAGATTACTTTCATAGCCTCTCTGTTCAAATTTCATTACCAAGTTTAGATTTTGGAACGCCCATCTTTCCTTACGGATGATTCTATTATCAAGAATTCAAGATAAAAATTTTGAACTCAAATTATCTTTTTTACCCGTTAAACTCTAGCTTTATATAATTTCACCTTTTTCAACAAAAATTTTCTTATGCAACACACCATCGACTGAACTAGCAGCAGTCAGACTTGGACTCTGATAGCAGTTCAACTTAAAATAAATTCAGAATCTGAAACACAATCTTTATTCTAAAGAGTAATAACAGCTCAATACTTTCGTATAGTTGATAATTACATGCTTCAGCCGAGCTAAATACCGGATTGGACATTAACCTACGTGCACATAGAGGGGAGTAGTTGGCAGGTTTCCTGCCGAAAGAGATTTGGAGCAGCAACAATTTTTGTTACTGCTGATTGATACCGATTCTGCTACGGTACAGATGCCGTTTTTATCTGCACGTGCAGAATGAAATTGTGACTGTTTGATCGATCTCACTTTGATTCAATGGTTGAAGCCATTTAAAGATAATTTTGACAGCTAAACATTTTTTAAGATCCTGTTCAAGCCATCTAAACTTTTAAATCTGAATTTAAATTCAGATTCTTAAATCAAATCTAAGCATCCTCTCTCTCTTTATCAAATTTGATTCTCTCTCTCTCTCCTTTCTCTCTTCTTTTGCTCTTCTATAGTTCTAAATCATTGTTACATAAATGCTAAAAAATAGTAAACATGGATAAACAATAACGAGTTCGAACTCACAATTTAAAAATAGTTTCAAAACTGGATGAAGATTTAGAGTCAAGTAAGGTATGTTTGTAATTTTTATTTGGTCTTGATATTTCTCTTTTTCAATAAATTTAGTTTTTGATTATTTTGATTGAGTAAAAATCCTTTTGTAAATGGTATTTGAAGGTATGAAAATGAATTATTGTTCTTGAAAATAGAGAATTTTTAAAGCTGAACACAACCTTTCTCTTAACTAGATTTCGGTGATGTATGGAGTAGTAGTTTGGGTTGATTTCAAAATTGAATGAAATAATGTTCAGGTTCAAGTAATGAATAATTATTCATTTAGCAGTGAATAATTATTTAATACAATGTGAATCGAAAGAATCGGTTGTGAATTGCTTTGTGTTGATTCTCATAATCTAAAGAACGATTTTGATGGTTAAAACTTTCAATGGTGGATCTTTTTGTTTTTTATTATTTTAGAAATACTTATATCTACTTTGACTTCTCTTGTAATGATTAACTGTTTTTAGCTATGATTTTTACTGTTATAAAGACTAATTATTTAAAAGAAAAAATGTATTGTGAATAGTTATTCAAACACTTGTGAATAATTATTCATCACTGTGACAACATAAAGTTGATGTAAATATTAATATTTTGTTGCATAATAATAACTTTGTGATTTTTTTATAGTTGACTTTTCCTATTTTTTGTTGATAAATTTAGTATTCACAGGTTTAGAAATGATTTTTTGATCTTGAAAAATGGAGGAATTTTAATGAAGAATAGTTCTTCTCTTGACTAGATTTTGGTGGTGCATGAAACAGATTCTTGGGATGACTTCAAATTCGGCTGATGATTATTCAAGACAATGTAAACTGAAGACATTGGTGGAGAATTAGTTTGTGTTGATTCTCAAAACTTGAAGAAACGATTTTGATGATGAAGGATTTTAATGATGAAGGATTTTAATAATGGACCTTCTTTTGTTACTTTAGAAAAATTCATGTCTACTTTGAATTCTCTTGTGATGATTCTAATTTTTTTGAGTAATGATTTTTACTATTTTATTCAACAGAGATTAATTTTTTCTATTTTTAATATTTTTTTTATTTCTATTTAATAATTTTTCTATTTATTAACACTTAGCGCTTAATTCTCCTTCATTTTAGTAATTGTTCTCAAATGGTTGAATGATTATTCTACTCATCGCAAGTAGAAGTGAATATTAAGGTGAAATTTCAATACTTAATGCTTAATTCAAAATTGGATTTTATCCTTTGGTTTAAATAATTATTCTCCAAAGTAAATTTTATCCTGAAGACTAGATAAATATTTATTAAATAAAAATGAATACAAAATGCAAACTAAACTTGTTATGAATAATTATTCAGTGCATTGTAAACAATTATTCTTATGCAGACCTTGGTCTGGCCTTACTCTTCTCCATATATTTCTACGAAGTATTGTGTTCGATAGGATTTATAACCTCACTGTAAAATACTTATTCATAAATGTTTGAATACTTTAATTTTTCAAGAGAGAAACTATGTGTTGAATAATTATTCAAATTTTTATAAATAATTATTCAATACTACATAGTGAATGAACATATAATTATTCACAGATGTTTGAATAATTTATTCACCACGCAGAATACTTATTTATAACACAATTTACTATTTTGAATAATTAATCTCTAATACAATCTCTAAAAGAAGAGTTTGCGTTTAACTTTCTTAATTTATATATTCATTCATCACGTGATCTTGAATAATTATTCACATATGTTTGAATAATTATTCACAATACAATTTCTCTATTGAATAATTAATCTCTAAAACGGTAAAAATCATTACTCAAAACAATGAGAATCATTACAAGAGAATTTAAAGTAGACATGAATTTTTCTGAAATAACAAAAGAAGGTCTAGCATTGAAATCCTTCATCATCAAAATCGTTTCTTCAAGTCTTTAGAATTAACACAAACTAATTCACCACCAATGCCTTCAGTCCACGTTGTCTTGAATAATCATCACTCGAATTTGAAATTATCTCAAGAATCTATTCCATGCACCACCAAAATCCAGCCAAGAGAAGAGCTGTTCTTCATTAAAATTCGTCAATTTTTCAAGATAAAAAAATATTTTCTAAACCTGTGAACACTGCCACAAAATATTCACTCAATGAAAAAGGTGAAAAACTAAATTTATCAACAAAAAATAAGAAAAGTCAAGTACAAAAAAATTATAAAGTTATTATTATACAACAAAATATTAATATTTATATCAACTCTATGTTGTCATAGTGATGAATAATTATTCACATGTATTTGCATAATTATTGACAATACATTTTTTCTCTTAAATAATTAGTCTTTATAACATTAAAAATCATAGCAAAAAATAGTGAGAATCATTACAGGAGAAGTCAAAGTAGATATGAGTGTTTCTAAAATAATAAAAAAGTAAAATTGATCCACCACTAAAAGTTTTCACCATCAAAATCATTCTTCAGATCATGAGAATCAACACAAAGCAATTCAAAACCGATTCTCTCGATTCACATTGTCTTAAATAATTATTCACTACTCGAATATGAACATTATTTCATTCAATTTTGAAATCAACCCAAACAACTACTCCATACTTTACCGAAATCTAGTTAAGAGAAGGGTTGTGTTCAGCTTTTAAAATTCTCAAATTTTCAAGAACAATAATTCATTTTCATACCTGCAAATACCATTTTCATAAAAGGATTTTTACTCAATCAAAATGATCAAAAACTAAATTTACTGAAAAAAGAGAAATATCAAGACCAAATAAAAATCACAAACATACCTTACTTGACTCCAAATCTTCATCTAGTTTTGAAACTATTCTTAAATTGTGAGTTTGAACTCATTGTTGTCTATCCATGTTTACCATTTTTCAGCATTTATGTAACAATGATTTAGAACAATAGCAGAAAGAAGATCAAAAGAAGAGAGAGAGAGAGATAGAGAGAATCAAATTTAATAAAAAGAGAGAGAGAGTGAGGATGTTCATATTTGATATAAGAATCTGAATTCAAATTCATATTTTGAAGTTTGGTTAAGTTTGAATGGAATTTTGAAAAATTTTTAGCTATCAAAATTATCCTTGAATGACTCCAACGGATCAAAATGAGGCCGATTCAATGATCACGAATCGAGTTGATACCTCATATGGTGTATCAAGTACACCATATATTGCATGGAATACAGTGATAACATGTATGGTGCATTATTAGGGATGTTAATAATAGAACATATTATAGTATTTAAATACATTATTTTGTGTATCTTTGTTAAAGACATATCATATGCATTACCAATATGCTCTATACGCTATATGGTATATTACATACACTATATGATTTACCAATCGAATGCAACAGATACCATATCCAGATAGAAGCAAAGAAGGGTAACATGCAACCTTGCACTAGATGCAATAAGTAAAGGGAAAAATAGATATAATTATCCTTAAACTATTTTTTCATTGAGCAAAATACTCACAAATTTTATTTTTGCTATTTTATATCCCTCAACTATTTCCGTATCTCTCAAAATATTATGACACGACAATATTGGATGAAAAATGCACGTACTGATGTGTAACACCATATGAAACTACTGTGTAGGGTACTTTGGAACTCACAAAAATAGTTGAATGATATAAAAGGATAAAAATGAATCTTTTAGGTTCTCATATCCCTAAATAAAACTTCTCTACTTTATCTAAAAAAAAATTGTAAATTAGCCTTTTTTACATTTGACTAGATGCATTAGTTATCATATTCTTCGTAATTGGATGTTCTATTTTAACTTGGTAAAAAATTAAGGAGAATAATTTACTATAATCAAATTACTATAATATCTTTATTAATTAAATAAGTTAGTGGTGAGACCCATATGTTAATATAGTTTAAATCTCTTAAATCAAGAAAGTCAAATATATTAGTAATTGGCTATTGTGTTTGTGTAGTTTAATTTTTCTAAAATAAAGAGGTTAGTAGTATAGAAGTTTAGACTTAAAAGAATAATTATATTTAAAAAGCGAATATTCAATTTCGAATATCATAAAAATGAATTATAATCATTCAATTCCAGATGAAAGGAGTGTTACTTTTTTTACCTTAACTTTGACTTGTTTGGTATTTTCCTTTTTTTTGGTATCATTGTAAAAATTTAAATTGAAAGCATTACTTTAGAAAAGGGGATACTGATTTTGAAAAAAAAACCACATAACAGAATTCAATTTTATGGTTGTCTTTGTCCGCAGAATAGGTAATATTCCTTCTCACCTCTTAGCTAAGAGAGCCTTACTGTTATCTAAATGATCAAATGAGGACAAATGATGGTTTTTAATGATGTCTTTTCTAGTGCTCAAGAAGATTTATTTGGTTAATATGTGTGATCGGTTTCTTCTCTTATTTTAATAAAAAAATGACTGGTTTCTTCTCAAAATAATTTAATGAACAAAAACCTAATTTACATATTTAAGAATCTCAAGATATTGTTATGCACAAAAATGAAAAAGAAAATTAAAACATCTATATTCTCATTCTAGGGTACAAGTTGAATACTTTCATCATCTCTAGAACTCTGGTGTGTGCTCTGTATCAACACAAGATCAGATGCAACCACAAGACTGGAGTGATCAACATTTGGAACAAGAAAAATCAGAGCAAAAGTAGAAAATCTCAGAAGATTTCTGATCAAAAGCACAAATTCTTGAAATTTGTTCTTGTGACATGAAGTAGAAGAAGAACCACTCCTCCACCCCATTCAGAAGTGAGGGAGCCAGGGATATCAATGCACATCAACAATGCAAAAAATGTGCCCTCAATCCCCAGAAGGCATAATCTGGTGCTCAAAACAATAATCGGGTTCCATCGGATTCTGCTAATGATAAGCGATATGCATTCTTCCATGATAACAAAGAAGTAATCTGGAATTCCCAGAGCTAATTCCACCGGAGAAAGAAAAGCAGGTCAAGCATTCCTGAAAGAGCATGAAGGAATTGCAAACAAGAGCAAGTTTCTGAAGGGGCAGTCTTTTAGCAGTTTATGATAGATCAATAATACGACTATAGATGCCATTGCACCAATAACATATAATATACCTACAAATTCCTGTAAAACAGATATCATGAGGTGTTAGATCCAAGTCCGTTTTTCAACATATCATGAAGTGTTACAAGTGCTGTAGTACTAGGTTTTATTAGTATCAGCAATGAACTTCTTTCTTTTTTCCCCCCTTTTTATCTAGAGTAAATTATAGAAACAGGAGTTGTTTCCAGTTGATGAAAAATGAGGGCCTTAGAGTAAATTCACAAGGAAAAGGAAAACGTATATATCCAACTCTTGTGCTTTTCAATCATCTTCATTTCGAAACTTTTTGATTTTGAAAATGAAAGACACCACTTAATTTTATTTTTATTATCAAGAAAATATTACTCACTTACAAATCATCATAGTTTCTCTCTTCGAGTCTTATGTATTTTTCTTCTAAAATTTAGATTGCTTATCACTTCTAAAATGAAAAAGTGAAAAAAAACGAATGTCAATCTAAATCCATATCCAAAAATAAAAAAATTATTTGTTTTTACTGTTTATGCAAAACTGATATTCGCCAGTTTGAAAGTATTTATCTTAAATGTACTCCTTTATTTTCTAAATACCTCTTAAAAGCTTGGAGCAAACAAGATCGTTTGGAAAAATATGACCAGCTTAAGGCCTTCAAAAGTAAAAACTGAATTCAATTTCCCACCTACCTAAAAACTGAATCCAATTTCCCACCTTCCTCAATCATATTAGTCTTACAAAAAGTGAAAATCATCCTTCCATTTCTTTTAATAACCAAAACTCTTCTCAGCATTCCTGTAAGCGGAGCAATATGATCTCCAGGAGGATTGCCCCAACCAATCTTAAGAAGAGATCTTCTGTCTCACAAATGCGTAAACTCTGAAAGCAGAGCTAGCCTACGTAGACCTGAATCTAGAAGAAAATCAAAATTTTTCATCCGGTTGGTCTTCAGTCTGTATTCACATACACATGTACAGGCAAAAAGAATATGTCTGAGAATGTTTTGAGCATTTGTCCTAGTGAAAATGCTATATTTTCACTATTAGTTCGACCAATTTTCCACATAGATCATGAAATTACCAGCTATAATTCTGAGCATAAATTGAGTTATTTTACTAACTTCCACAATTCAGTGCAATAAATTTTTAGTATGTTGCAGTGACTGGTTGCACAACCCTGTATTTCTACTTCCTGAAGCTCTGATTTCTGAGGGAAGCTTTGCATACCAAAGATACAACATACGTCTGAAATAAACCCCCCCACACCCCTACCACAAAGAAAATTGAGGCCAGAATGCAGATATACAAGACTTTTAAAAATGTGCAAATTAAAGATTTCCTGATAATCATACCTCACCAGAAAGATCAAGGTTTTCCTGCTCCATGAGGATGCTGAGTGAACTTTATGGCTTGATATTAGGTATGGGAATAAATGAATGAACAACCTGAAAGGCATTCTGAATTAACCTAATAATGAGTATATATGAGAATGAGTAGAAAAGAATAAAATTACCAAGAGATGATATAGCTCAATCGGTAAAGGTATCTACTGGACAAGGGAATATCTGAAGACAAAATCTAATTGTAAGCAATGTATTAATGCAGTGATATGCAATAGATTGAACACTATATTTTTCCATTTTCCCAATACTCTTCGCATATCAGACTGCTAAAAAGAACAAAACTCCCTAACAAGTAAGGGGTCTAACTTTCTAACTTTCTTACTCAGGTCAATTGTGAATCTGCTTCCACTAACTGCAGAATCCATGCTTACTCAACAGGAGTAAAAGGCGAAATTTCCTTGTGTATGCTCCAGACAAATATAGCACTTAGATAAGATTTAGGGAATGTACAGTCACTATAGGATCCATAGCTGATGGCAAAAGGAGATAGATTTTTAACCTAGTTAGGTGAGGTGTAAAGGAACTCTCATCTTGTTCGGTACAAGTCTAGAATCTCTAGCCTTTCTGGAGGCAGTATCCGAGAGATTAAGTTATAACAGATTGATTATCAATTAGGAATTTGAAAGTTTGTAATCATAACTTCTGAAACCAATGAAAGCAACTAACTTGTTCAAGCATTGTCTTTAGGAAGTTCAGGGTACATGAAAAGAACAAAACCTACTATGTCAAAAGAGTTGAAGGTGTTAGACTGCAACTGTATTTTGCATGCACGCTTATCTTCTAAGAGAATTGTAGATCTTACTTGAAGTTCAAGGAGTAGTAAATTTTAGCAGCCGAATAAGAATGACAAAACAAGAGTTGAACAATATAGTATCCTCAAGCACTTAGAATTTTTTTCTTTATCTCTTCTCTTTAGAGAAATTTGTGTTACCACAGGTATTTCTATAGGAAGAGACCGGTTAAAAAACTGCTCTGGAATCAAGATTGACTCTTTTGCTTAAGCTATATCTAATTCGGCTAATCTCAGTCAACTATTTCAGATCAAAGTGCTGTGATCATTAATCTATTTGCATTCTCAGAATAGTGAATCCATGTGCCTCATTCAGCTAATTGTTTTCTTCTGCTTTTCTATAATGTTTCCTTCGGCTCTTAAAGAAATGTCTAATGAGGGGTTTTGCTTGAATACATCCTGCTAAAGTTTTTTAAGCACACTAAAAATAAACTTGCAAAATGAAGCTGCCAATTCATATAACTCTCATTTGCAATAATAAAAATGGTTTCAAGGACAGCTAAGACAACTAACTTAAGTTGGAAGGATTTGAAAACTTGTATATACTTTACATCATTTGGATATGTCCCAGATAAAAATAGGCAGGCAATGTAAAATATTTATATCCACCTCGAAGTGGAAATGCAAGCTTATAATACTTAAGGTGTTTTCTCTAAAGAAAATATATAAGCTCCTGAAATTGCACATACAAGACATAAGATAAAAATCTATTTCTTCACAAAATTGGTGTTAAAATAAACTTCACGGTAATATTGAAGAATAATGATTTCAGGAAAGTAACTAAATTCTGAGAAAAACTTGAAGTTTCTATGGAGAAAAGTAAACTAGATTCCATGATCGAAACATTAGTATGCTATTCTTATTGCCCTATTTAAAAAGAATGGAAGAAAGATAAGGTAAAAAGATTGGAAGCCTTATTAATTCCTATTTGACTGAAAATTCACTCCGAGATTGCTCTCTGTAAACATTACATAGCAACGTTAAAGACTTAAGTAAAGAAAATAGAGTTATTCACTAAATAATGGATCTAGAAGTATTGGGCTTAAGAATTGTATGCTAGTTTAACTTTGCAGAGTACAACTGAATAAGGAAAAAGAAAATGTAAATCAAGAAACCAGTTAGCAAACGAATAGTAGTAACGACACTTTCGCAATTAAAAGAGTACCTCTAGTAACTGCTTGTTCTGCTGATGCTGGATATAATCAGGGGATGAGTTCATCATCGACTTTTCTGCAGGGGATTTGTGCAACTTTGGGCCAGTCTTCCCCTTTCTCCCATTCTAAGCGTGGTTTCAGCAATAGGCAATCAGATATGTTTAGTTTAGAGAGACAGACAGCCAGTCCCTCTTCTGGCAGTGAATGGAGCTTGAGGAAATTATCAATCCACAGGTACTCAAGGCAGGCGAGGTGTTGGAGAACCATAAGCCTTCTCAGTTTCTGATGATTCCGGAGGAAGAGAGTCCTAAGAGTGCAAGGCAATAGCAAGCCCTCCAGAATTAATGATTCTTCGCGGCTACCCGAAAAATGGAAAAGAGTGAGAGAGGGCAGTCTGTGCAACCCCCACTGCCGGAGGCTTCGGGCAAGCTTTCGGCAGTCCCTTATCAAAAGGGACTTGAGGTTCGGCGGCAACCACCCTTCCGGGAAGCACTCAATTTCTGCACAACTCAATATATCCAACTTCCGAAGACATGGAAGGAGGTTGTGAATTTCCATTTGGCAATGACTTGAGACTGGGACAATTGTAAAACTGAATTGCGGTTACAGATGAAGCAGGCCGCCATCCTTCAGGGAAAGTCATAAAATCACTCCCACAAAGACAAACCTCTAAGGGCCGCAGGTGCAAGAGATTCTTCGGAAAATCATGGCTACCTTGAAAATCTAAGCTCCCAATGGAGCCGTGGCGTGTCCCAATTACCTCAGGAATCTCCCGTTCTAAGTTCCAACACCCTTTAATTGTAAGACGTTTCAACATATCCCGAGTACTGGTAAGCAAAAGCAATTTTCACAATTGGAAAGACGCAAAGACACCACACCCGAATATGAAGAATCTCCGAGCCATTTGAAAATCTTGTTCCACTGTATCCTAGAATCTCAAGAGTTTCAATATTCAAACAAGGTTGTAGATTTTCAAGCACGTCTTTTGCAACTTATGAGTCGTGCTATTGCTACCCCAATTGAGACTCAACTTCCTAATGCGTTTCTTGTTCTTCATCCCGGCCATCGAAGCATCCATACCATCAGCAACATTTTCGAGTCCAAAGATGGTTAACTCCCCGTAGAGATTGCAAAGTGTCCCCAAATCATCAATCCTCAAACCACCATCTCTGCTTAAAATACAATTAGATAAGACTAAAAATTGAAGGACTTTTAGCCTTTCGATTCGCATTGGCGTTTTGGAAATTTGAACCTCACTCAAATTAAGGTATCGTAAATCTATTAGTTTCTCCATTTCTTCCGGAAGCTCCTTGAGTTTGTAACAATTAGCCAACAAGAAGGTTTGGAGATTATATAAAGCACACGTCTGACTTGGTAAGTTCATAATTTCAGTAAGTTTGAAAAGCGTAAATGTTTCAAATTGTTAACATAGTTAGGCAACTCGTTGATACTACAACCCCCCAAAGATAGGTACCTCAATGAGAAGAACCAAAACTGTGGATAAGTGCTATAAGAAGCATGACTTTCCCCCAAACTCTAAGTTTAGATCAGAAATATTGGAAATGTAGGCATTCCTGGGATCACAAATAATCAAGGGCAAAGTACTGTGGTTAAACAAGCTATAGGAGCGACTGATATTTCTGGACATGGTCTAAGTGTGCAACAGGAAGATTTGAGGTTGCAAAATGTAGCTTCAGGATCTGAAGTAAGTGCAAGAATTACACAAGATCAATTTCAATATCTTGTTCAGTTATTGAAAGCACTACCAGTGCAATGAGCAGGAGTATCTACTGAGCAAAAATCCTCTCATGCTGTCAACCAAGCAACAGTGCTTACAACAAATTTTGATGTAGCAAAAGGTTATTCAGGTATGCATTCATATGATACTTCATTACATTGAATCTTGGATTCAAGGCTACTGATCATGTTGCTTGTTCCTTGGCTCTAATAACATGAGAAGAACCAAAACTTTGTAAACTGAAGAAAACCACATTCGAAGAGCAAAGTGTTGAAACGCTAGTGAGAGAAAACATGAAATTGAGAGAGAATTCTAGAAGAAAGATATTTTCAGTTATGCATAACCTTTTGTACAAAAGGAGATTTATATACTGCTGTACAGCTTGCAGCTTGTGCTGTACACTAACAGCCAAACCAAAATAAATAAACTTTTCCTCCCTTCGCCACATCAGTCACCACATGCTGCCACATCAGCTCAAAGAGTGTCAACACTCAAGGACTTGAATTTTGGCAAGATGTCACGCAAAAGACTGTTGCTGAGAAATTTCCAAGATTATTTTGAGGTCTGGTTTATTGGTAAGTGTTGGGATGTAAATCAAGTCATATATGAAAAAATTAAGGAAATAGATGTCTAAATATATGATTTAAGATAACTCTGTTAGTATGAGTCTTTTTGGGAGATTTTTAAAAATAAATCTGTGAGGACTTAGCTCAAAGAGGACAATATTATACTAATGTGGAGTTTGTGAGACATCAGAAATTTTTAACAAGTGGTATCAGAGCCATGGTTCGTCTGGGTGACATGCCGTTGTGTGGGAAACCCCCATCGTTGGAAATTTGCCGTTAATACCTTGTGTCGAAAGTCTTCTTGATAATGTGGTGGTCAGGAGGCGTGTCCCGCTGATTGGTAGCGGCGGTACAAGATAGTTGGCAGATCAAATAGGATTACCTCTGAAAGAGAGGTCATAACCTTTGTGGTCCTTAGTTTGAGGGGATGATTGTTGGGATGCAAACCAAGTCTCACATGGAAAAATTAAAGGAATAGATGTCTAAATATAAGATTCAAGATAACTCCATTAGTATGAGGCCTTTTGGGAGATTTTCAAAAATAAATCCGTGAGGGCTTAGCCCAAAGCGGACAATATCATACTAATGTGAAGTTTGTGAGACATCAGAAATTCCCAACAGTAAGAATGTCCTCAAGAACTTTGCCTCATTTAGAAGATTGAATTTCTTAAATTTATTAGAATGATCATTTAAATAGGAGAAATGTCTCATTTCAATTAATAAATTATTTTGTTTCTAAGGATTTTCTTGCTTGTAAACATAATTCCCAAATGCAAACTTAGCCAAATCATTAACTAGATTATGCCTAAAATATTTTTTATCACTTGACTGTTGAAATAAAAACCTTAATCTTAGTTCTCAAAAAAACTCATCACCTCTGTCCTCGTCCTCGAGAGATTCTCCAGCATACTGTTCGCCATCCATAAGAATCACCTCATCTTCCGCTAAATTCGTAATCCTTGGGGAACTCTGCACAAATAGCAAAACATCCTTTCAATTGTGGTGGAAGATCATTGTAGCTTAATCTGAGAGACGATAGAAGGCCTGCCTGGTGGCTTGTTTCCTCCCATTCATCACTCCTTAGAATTGCTTTCCTCTCCTCAACTGTTTCTTTTGACCTCAAGACACCTGCTATTGCTTTTTCTGCTAAAGGCTAGCCACCGCACTTTCTCAAAATATCTTTGCCGATTGAGTCAAACTCCGAATTCCCACTAAGATCTATATTGTTCAGTGTATGTTTATTAAAAGCTGCCCAGCAATCTTCTTCTGGCATGAAACTTAGGTTATGTATAGACCCATTGCTCATCATTCGTGCAACATTTACATCACGTGTAGTTATAATGATCTTGCTACCTTCTTTTCCACCACTGAAGGGAGAACGTAGAGTCAGCCATTCGTTGTATTCCCTGTTCCAAAGACCATCAAGAACAAGGAGAAACCTTCTCATGGATAGGTCTTCTTTCAGCTTTACTTGAAGGGAGTTGAAACTTTCATCAAAATTAAAATGGATTTTCAGTTCTTGAAGGAGCTCTTTTGTGATCCTCATAGGGTCATACACTTCTGAGATGCACACCCAAGCTCTTAACTCAAAATGTTCTCTCAGCCTCTTATCATTGTATACCAATGAGCAAGAGTAGCTTTTCCAAGTCCTCCAAGCCCCACAATTGAAATGCCTAAGAAGCATTGGGAGGAGAACGATTTCATTTAGAAAAAGAAAATTTTGGGATGGAGAAATATCGGTTAATTTTGAAAGTTTTCATGTTATGCCAACAATCATGACTAGTTCAAAGAGCAAGAATGTGTAGTTCTTCGATATTCTATCTCTCTCAAAATCAGTGTTCTGATTTTCTTTTTAATCTATCTCTCTCAAAATTCACTAACATCTAATTTTAAATTAAAAAGAAAATTTTTCATTTCTGAACTTTATTTCACCGCTAATCCCTTCCAAATTAGCGAGAGATTAGCAACGAACAACTAATTTTTAAAACTAAAAGATTTTTTTTGGAAATTTTCCATTGCTAATCCCTAACTGATTATCAATAGAATGGTTGTTTGGATAATTATAAAGAGTTGGCATTCCAATTCCTTACTCCATCGTTAATTAGCTTGGGATTAGCGACATAATACTTGTTTGGATAATTGCAAAAAGATTGGTTTCCAATTCCATAATCCGCCGTTAATCCCTTGCTAATTAGTGAGGGGTTAGCGACGGAATAGGGTTTGGATAATTGCGATTTACGTTCCATTGCTAACCCCTTGCTAATTATCAAGAGATTAGCGATGGAGAGCGAATTTTTACTTTCCCACTTCTTTGTTGTGCGGGAAATGTTTAATTTTTAAATTAATATATTTTTAATTTTGAAATTAGAGACTAATTAGCAACAAAAAATTAAAATTTTAATTTTCCACTTCTTTTTTTGCTTGTGAGTACACATATGTTGCTAATTAGCTATGGATTTGTGATGGAATTTAAAAAATTTTAATATTTCCTATATTAATTTTGGTTCCATATTCCATGGGTGATGTAGATGTGTGAATAATCGCTACTTCTTCACTTTATTATATTTGTGCATCATAAATATTCATTCTGATTAAACGTAGATTGTGTTTTTGATATCGTACATCTATAGTTAAAAAATTTAACATGTATGCATAGCATATATTATTCACATGTCGGGAGAAAATATGTTGTAATGAGTATAAGATATTTTAGTGTAATGTAATATATTATAATTTATATAACATTCATTGTTCTTTACTCTAATTACTATATTAGCAAATAGTAAAATAGATTATTTGGAACAGATGTTTATATTATTTGGTTTACTTTTACAAATTATTAATAAATCCTTCTAGATTATCCTTGCTAATCTCTGGCAAGGTTTAGGGAAGTATTAGCTGTGGAATCCTTGGTTTGCTTGAATAAAATATATTTTTTAAACATTCCATCACAAATCCATCGTTACTCTCTCGCCAATTGGTAAGGGATTAGCAACAGACACCTTATTTATAAAAATAATTTTTTTAGATATCCGTCGCTAATCCCTCGCAAAATTGCAAGGGATTAGTGATGAAAATCAAATTTACAGAATTAAATGTATTTTTTAAATTTTCATCGCTAATCCTTCCCAAATTTGAGAGGGATTAGCAACTGAATGAACCCAGTTTGCGCAAAATGCGTAAAGAACACATTATTAGAATGCGTTGCTGATTCGTTATTAGAATGTGTTATTGATGCCTGAATTTTGTCAACATACTAAATGAAAGTATTACGGTTTATTTTTTGTAAATGAACACTTTAGCGACATGCATTCTACAAGGTTATTGCAATTTTACTCGTTTAACGCATTGCGATTACACGTTGTCAATATTGGAATGCATTTCAGTAATGCATTGTGCTGTCTAAATTTGACAAAAAAATGCTATGTTCTTGTCCAAGCCTATTTCTCTGTCAATTCATCAAATATGTTAGTAATTAGTGGTTTTCTGTTGGCTACATTTGAGGCTTGAAATTTTGTTGTGCCTTTCCTTTCTATGGAACTCATTTTGATGATCTGAGGCAAGTTAAGTATGAAGGTTCCTATATTTGGGTTGTTAGAGATTGGGGTTGGGATTGGAACTTGTTAGATTAAGTGGTTAGCCAACAACTGGTAAACCATGGCCATCACTAACCACCAGCCACACATTTTATAATTGAATACTTCCCTTTCACTTCCAAATATTTGACTCTGGTCCAAGCACAATAACAAATTATACGTTATAGAATGATTGAACATCACAAAAAAGATTTTCCTTTTGTATTGGTAGTAGTAATTGAGGAGCGGGTTTGTCTTTGGACAAAAATGTGAGCTCAAATGGGACAAACCAGGGGAAGAAAATGCTCTATTCAAGTTAACTTGATCGATCGGTGCTAGAGACACAAAATGGATCACTTTCCTCAATGATCTTCAAAAAATCCCCTTCATAGAAGTAAACAAAGGAAAAGAAAAGGAAAAGGAAAAAGAAGAAGAAGAAGAAGAAGAAAAAGAAGAAAATGATCAAGAATGAATCATTAGGTTAAGACCATTCTTTAAACTTCTCTTTGCTTCTAAGTACTATTTAGTGCAGATTTGTGAACTTTCAATTTGGCTAAAGTGAAACATATCCGTAGAAACTCATATTTCTTGTACACCTTTTCATTTTGATATGCCTGCTTTATTGTTGATATCAACAATTCTGGTTTGAGAACATTCATGGTTCACATAGTGCTTTTTATTATTTTATATGGTATATATTTTCTACTTGTTGGTAACTTAACAGGAAATTCTTTAAACTAATAACCAAAATTCTTGTAGTGCTTCTCATTATTTTTGTTTGAGAAATATCATAAAATAATTTGAAGAGTTACCTTGGTAACAAATACTAGGAAAGCCATTTTGCTAGAGTATAAGCCATTGTCTTTGGCTTGGGATTATAGGAAAATACGATGTGCAATACAATAGTCTTACGTCAAGCATCCTTGTGATAAGTGAGATAAATGATGAAAATTTAGGCTAATGTTGGTAATGTCTGTTAGTCTTGCTTATTTATGTTAAGGGAGTGGATATAATCAACAATGAATCTTATGTAGCTTGGTGAAGATTTGTGAACTTTCAATTTGGCTAAAGTGAATATCATATAGTAGGGTTACCAATAATTTCATTGTTGACGTTTTTCTTTCAAACTGATATGGTTGTTGGTGGAGGGGGTTAGAAATTGTATATGAGCAAAAACGAATG
Source organism: Rauvolfia tetraphylla (assembly GCA_030512225.1). Classification (NCBI taxonomy): domain Eukaryota; kingdom Viridiplantae; phylum Streptophyta; class Magnoliopsida; order Gentianales; family Apocynaceae; genus Rauvolfia; species Rauvolfia tetraphylla. Next base: position 4,120,154 of record JAJQKT010000024.1, on the reverse strand, counting down.
TTGGTTGTTATTGGTCAGACCTAATATGTCTTTTGTTGTTGTTCTTCTCTTTTTTTCTCTTAAACCTATGCCTTTGTTCTTCTCTGTTATTGGTCAGTGTTATAGATAAGAAATGCGATGTTTTGTTTCTTTAGGTTATCTTATGAGTTGAATTTGGAGTGGCCTTTGAGCCTAGAAAAGTCTATTTTTTAGGGGAGACTCTGTCAAAGTTTTTTTTTAAGGACGTCTTAATTGTGAACTTTAGAATAATGTTATAGAAATTTTAAAATTTTATTAAGGCAATGTTGCTTAATGTAGATGGATACCTGTAGTCGGATGTATAGGAGACATGTGCAAGGGGTCAAAGGGATTACAATTGAATATGAACAAGGGGTAAAGGGTTTTATTGCCTATTGTTTATCAAAAGGTTGGACGTCACAGCTAAAATGTCCATGTGCAAAATGTAAAAATAGAACTCATCTATCTCCTGATGACGTGAAGATGCACCTGTATAGATTTGGCTATGTTCTTGATTATTATCGTGGACAACTCATGATGAGGGTCTCACTCCGGTGCAACCTATGTCCACACCAATTGATACCTTTATCCGGCTAGCCTCAGTTAATCAATTGCAACAGATGGTAATTGATGTAGTTAGTGGAGACTTTCCAAATCACCCTCCATCATCTGTTGATGTCGAGAACCACCTAATGCAGAATCTAAGAGATTTTATGATATGTTAGAAGTTGCTAACACTCTCATATGGGAGGGATGTACAAACCACTCATTGTTATCAGTTGTTTCTCAGTTGTTAAATATTAAATCAGAGAATAATATTTCAAAGAGGTGTTTTAATAAGATGATGCAACAAATAAAGGAAGTTTTGCCAAGAAATAATTCCAAATGACTTATATAAAACAAAAAAAATGGTCTCCGGACTTGGTTTTCCAGTTCAGAAGATAGATGTTTGTCTGAATAGTTGTATGCTACTGGAAGATGATATATATAGGAATGATTGCAAGTTTTGTGGTCATGCCTGATATATGTCAAAGAAGAAGATTGGGAGGAATAAACAACATAAGGATGTTCCTTTCAAAAAGATGTATTACCTTCTATTGACACCATGACTCCAAAGATTCTTTGCATCTAAAACGACTGGTGAACATATGAGGTGGCATGCGGAGAGTCAACCAGAACAGGGAGTTATGAGTCATCCAAGAGATGGTGAAGCTTGGCACCACTTCAATTGGACCCATCCTGAATTCTCCAAGAAAGATCAAAATGTTCATCTTGCTATCGATGGGTTTTCACCATTGGAGATGTTGGGAAAGCAATATTCTAGTTAGCCCATTATTATTACTCCTTACAACTTGTCTCCTTGGATGTGCATGAAAGATCCAGTAATATTTCTCACAGTAATTGTGCTAGGACCAAAGAATCTGAAACATAAAATCGATGTTTATCTACAACCTTTAGTAGATGAATTACATCAATTATGGTGTAGTGGAATCCTGACATATGACATTTCAAAGAAACAAAATTTTCAAATACAAGCAGTACTGCTATAACTATTAAGGACTTCCCTGTTGATGGCATGCTAAGTGGATGGAGTACAACAAGAAGATTAGCATGTCCTTATTATATGGAGCTAACAAAATTGTTTCAACTGCAGAATGAGTAAAAAAAAATCATGATTCGATTGTCACCAGCAGCTCTCGCCCTTGGATCACCTGTACAGGAAGGATACAAAGTCATTAAGAAAGGATAGGGGTCGTGAGATCTCCGTACCCATAAGGTGAGCTTCTAGAGATGAGATATGGCAAAAAGTGTGCAATTTGCCAAAGGTAGTCACCATAACAGTAGAAGTTAAGAGGGATGAGGGCAGAGGCATCTACCACAATTGGGCTAAAAGCAGCATCTCTTGGGATTTACCGTATTGAAAAACTAATTTGATTTGTCATAACATAGACGACCATGTATAATGAGAAAAATGTCTTCGATAATGTGTTTAACACCGTAATGGGTGTAAAAGGTAAATCAAAAGACAATATAAAAGCTCGCTGAGATATTAAGTTATATTGTGATAGACCTAAGTTACATGTTAGTAGTGTCGGTGAAAGGAAAGTTTTCATTCCAAAAGCTAAATATTCATTAACAGCAGAACAAAAGAGACTTGTTTTGGAGTGGATGAAGGATATTCAAATTCCTAATGGATATACTTCTAATTTGGGAAGATGTGTTGATTTGAAAGAACTAAAAATGTCAAGAATGAAATCTCATGATTGTCATGTGTTTATGGAGAGATTACATCCAATTGCATTTAGAGAATTTCTTCCGATATCAATATGGAACATTGTAATGGAGTTAAGTCTTTTCTACTGTGACTTGTGTTCGCCTAAACTATCAATATCTTGTATGAAGGAATGAGAGAAAAACATTGCAATTCTCATTTGTAAGTTGAAAAGGATTTTTCTGCTTGGGTTCTTTGACACCTTTTCCTCCACTTGCCTTATGAAATAAGGGTTGCTGGACCTGTTCAGTATTGATAAATGTATCCATTCGAGAGGTAAATGTTTGATTGACAATGTACAGTTCTCAATTGCTTTACTGAACGCCTAATATAATGTATATAAGTTTATTATTGATATTTCAGGTTCTTGTACCGTTTGAAAAATAAGGTTAATAATAAGGCAAGGGTTGAAGGATCTATTTGAAATGCTTACTTAATTGAAAACTTTTCGACATTTTTCTCCTATTATTTTGAGCCCCATGTGCAGACAAAATATACAGTCATGGCTCGAAATGATGAAGTTGTTAGCGAAACAAAATTGCATGGCCCTAGTTTGTCAATATGCAATATTTCGAGAAGGGTGATCGGGAAAATTCGAATAAGATATCTAAATTCGGAGGAATTTAAGGTAGCCATGAATTATATCTTTCTCAATTGTGAAGAGCTGCAACCGTTTATTACATAAGTTTGCATATTATACTACTACATAAGTTAGGTGTTACTTTAATTCTTTAAGAATATAGTAATTGGCAGAATGATTACCATACATCAAATTCAAGGCCGAATTACAATCCGTTGCCCCACATATAACAAAGAAGGAAGTTGATAGGAGGTTAGAGGATAAATTTCTAGTATGGTTTAGAACTTATGTAATTCTTCCACTTGCCTTACTTTTAAGTGTTTTTGAATTACCATCCACAGTTTATGCCTAACATGTAGTTTTATCATAGGTTGACCATCCTGAGAATCATGAGACTGACAATAATCTTAAAAGCATGGCTTGGGGCTTTTCAAGGCAGGTGAAGTTTTTTCATGGGTACTTCAAATATGGTTTTAGATTTCACATGTACAATTAGGGAATAGGAAAGAAAACCATCAATAGTAGAGTTTGCGTTAGAGACAGAGAAGAAAATACGGGTGACTATTATGGAATCTTGAAGGAGATTATTAAGATGCAATTCCTTGGGACTCCCTGCTAAAAGGTTGTCTTGTTCAATTGTGATTGGTTACATCCAACTGTTAATAGGGGAGTGAAAGTGCATTCACAATTTAAAATTTTAGACATTAACTGCAAGAGAAAGTACCCAAAATATGACCCATTTGTGTTAGCTCAGTAAGCCAATCAAGTATATTATGCATCCTATCCAAGCTATAAAAAGAAAAAATCTGATTGGATAACAGTCTACAAATCAAAGGCTCGTCACGTAATTAATGCACCATCAGTTGATCGACCATATCAAGAAGTGGTCGACGACTCGATGGCTATTAATGTAACCATTGAAGATGAGATGATTGGTGGACTTGCAAATGAATCGAGTGAAGGTGAGATAGTATATGTTCAGGAATTAAGAGCACAAGAGGACATGGATGTGGATGTAGAAGAAGCTAATTCGGAAACAGATTCTCATATGGATGACGATATAGATGATGATTTATTAGAGAATGAAGAAAACGAGCAGGATCAGTTTCTTTCAAATGTGAGCTCTAATTTTACAATTTGACGAATAATTTATTTGTATTCATTCATTTAGGATACAACTTGTTCATTGTTATGTGTGTTTAGATTATGTTTATAGGACGAGCACAACCAGAATAGTTTGAGACTGGGGATGATCATACTCCGTCTCCAAGTCAGGGTGGTTACGCAGTTCACTACCGTTGTCCTCTCTGGATTTATCAGGACAACAACGGAACCCTATATCGATGCCTTTTATAGCTGTATTTGTGCCCAAAGCAGAGATCTCAATGACACGGATGTTGATTGTGCTTGATGGTGACAGGTAAGTACTATCTATTTTTGAATATTTTTTGATTTGGTACATATTGAAGCTATCTATGAGAAGGGTATTTTTACACCTTTAAAGTTTTTGATCACCGTTGAAGTTGTGTTTAAGAAGGCTCTTTGTCAAAACCTATAATGGTTAACAAGCTTAAAGGTATCATAATATCAACTTGTACTCATACTGTGTATAATTGCAACTCTCTTCAATTGAAACTGTATAACTGAATGTTTGTTTTATTGAAATAGTTTCTCCTCATCGGTGGAGGCTGTTACAGAGATATCACCAATATTTCAACGACACTATACTGCGTCTTACACCAAATTCACAAATATTCATGTAGATGTGCGGAACATGTAGTTCGACTTATGGACTATAAGTAAAAAAATATATAAATTTCATTCTTTTTATATGGTAAACATTGGTTTTAATACAATTTTAATAGCAACTGTGAAACGGATGTTTTTCTGTCTAATGGTTTTGTAGAGTCATTTTAGGTGGCTCCCAGAGCATAACGATCGGATACGGGAGATTTAGGATAAGAAGTGTCATGAGCGACTTTCTGACCAACTATGCAAGGCCCAGGCTAAGCAAAAACCTCCAAATTGGATTTCACCAGATTATTCAAAGTATATGTTAAAAAACTGGAGAACTAAGGGGTTTCCGCGAGTTTCTTCCACTGCCACCTCCTTCAACTCCAGCTCTGGCATTTTCCACGAAGGCTAATTGATATATTAGAATTTCATTCTGCAAATATAAGATTTTGATTTGATGTTTGATCTTTACAGATATTTTATTTATCGGTTTGTATTTGTAACAACAACGCTTTTATTGCTTACTTATTCACATACAACATTTTTAGAAGTTTTAATATCCAAATTTTTACAGGGCAACTATAAATAATTATTATTAAAAATAATTTTAAAAAAAATTTAAAAATTAGCGACGGAATATTTTAAAATTTCTTTAAAAAGTAACGATGGATTAGTGACGAAAATTTTTTTAAAGATTAAAAATGCAAAAAATTTGTAGCTAAGTGATTGCAAATTAGCAACCACTCTGCAAGGGATGAAGTTGTGAAGAAATAAAAACTATAAATACATCAAATTTAGAAAATTAAAAAGCAATCGCCAATTACTCACAAATTAGCGACGGACTTTGCGACGGATTGATAAGAAAATAAAATATTAACATATTAAGAAAATAAATCTATTGTTAATCCGTCACTAATTTGTAAGGAATTAGCAGCCAATTTTAAAATTTTTAATTTTGATTTAATTTTTTCATCTCTAAGTAGTTCGTGCTTTGACTAAATTTCTTTCCAACGCAAATCTGTCGCAATTAGTAACGACTGTGTTAGCGACGGACCGTTCCATTGCTAAGTGAGGTTAGCAACGACTCAGTGACAGATTTGTCCGTCGCTAATACCGCATTTTCTTGTAGTGCTTTCTTATCAAGATTTCCACAAAGAAAAATATTTTTAATGTCCAATTGTTTGAGATGTCAGCCGTAAAGTACCGAAACCGCCAATAAAGTACAAATGGTTGTGATTCGAGCAACGGGAGGAAAAGTTTCAAGATAATCAATTATTGCCTATTGAATGTAACATTTCGCAGCCAAACGAGCCTTGTACCGTTCAAGAGTACCATCAGCGTTGTACTTAAGAAGGTAAATCCATCTGCAGCCAATTGGGTTTCTACCGATGAGAAGAGGAACAAGAGACCATGTGTTATTTGCCTTCAATGCTTTCATTTCATCGGCCATGGTTGTCTTGCACTCTTGCTTCTATAATGCTTCACTGTAACATCTTAATTCAACATTAATTAACACATTTAAAGCAAAAGATTGTTGAATAGGAGACAAAGAAGCATAAGAATGTGTAGCATGTAAGTGATGCGGTGTGGAGGAGAAAAAAGGAAATTGGCATGTTATTTAAGAGTGCACAAGTATATTTTTTTAGATATCTCAGAGGCTTAACAATGGTTGTGATGGAGGAGGAGTAGCAGTTATATTTTATGGAAGAGTAGGAGATACTGAAATTCAATAGATGTGGAGTCCATGGGAGGTTAATGAGGAGAAGTAGGCAGCGAAGAAAGAGACACGGATGGTGAACACCGATTAAGTAAAAAATTGAATGCCCAAGTTGTCAATAAATAATTAGATTTGAAATTTTTAATGACCAACATATCCTATTTAGGATATGAGAGCCCAAAAGGATATTTTTGTAAAATAATATCTTCTTACATAACATTTCTTCTCACTTATTTCCAAACTCCCAAATGAAAAAGAAACTCTTCTTTTTTGTTCTTCTAAGGCCTTGTTCTAAATTACTGAAACTTTTTTTAAGCAATTTGAAAAATAGGTACTTTTAAAAAATTTATACTTAAAATTAAAATAAACTTTTTAATTTTAGCAATTTCAATAAGCAAAAGTAATTTTAAAATGCATCATCGGGGCAACTTTTTTAAAATAATTATTTTAGTTAATTTAAGCTAAAATTAAAAGTGAATAAATAATTATTTTAATTATGACAAACATTGATATTAACTAACTTAGATATTTGTTGTGTGATAGAATTATTAGATTGTGGAAGCTGAGAAGTCTCATTACCTTGAAGAAAAGATGCTAAGGACACCTCAAATATGCTCAAATATTAAAGTGCAGAGTATGTCCTAAGGATTGAAGGCTTTGAAGACTTTAGTGTATGTTTACACTTGCTTAATAAGTATATCCTTGTAAATCCTACACTTGATTGTCTTTGGAATCTAAAGAATTTTCAAGAGAGTTCAAAATTCGGTTTTCAATCTTAAAAGGTTTTCATTATACATATTTTTCCAAGTCATTGACAACGGTTTTTGAATTAAATACTCTTAAAAAGATTTATTTTATAGTACAAAATGATTTCAAACTTATTGTACTTGATTTCTATATACTTTGACAAAGTTTGAATAGTTCAAACTTCAATTCGGACGTCCGAACTTAAAACCTTAGCTACTAAATTTTCAAAGAAATTCAAACGACCAAATTTATCATGGCTGCCTGAAAATAAAAAAATTTGGATGATTATTTGGACGCAGGAGTCAATGTTCAGTCAATCGAATTTTATTGATACTAGTTGTTATTTGAACCTTGCAACTCATTTTTAAACCCTATAAAAAACATAAACTTCATATTTTTTAGTAATTCTTGAGCCTTTAAGAATCTTTACCCTTTCCAATCATTCTTGATCAAAAATCTCTCTTTTGTCTTGTGCTAAAAAATTAAATTACAAGATTCTTTAGACAAAATGGTAAAGATGTGCTAAATTTATCATCATCTACCAAGTTGTTGATAACTTCCTTTTCTTATTTCATCTATTAGTTTTATTTAAGGTTGTCTTAAGGATATAAAACTATTTTGAAAGAGTGAACCTTAATTATTATAAGTGAAAAGAGGTTGTGGAGTAAAACCCTTATCTCATATTCTTTTCTTTTTATTTTTTCTTCTTTTCTTTCCTATCCTGAAGTTCCAAACAAGGTCCTAGCTTTGGTTTTCGCTCCCCCAGCGCCAAATTCTTGGGTCCAGTTACTGTCGTGCTGGACGGATCAACAGCCGTCGGATCACCTCTCAAATCTGATTCGACGGCTGCGAAAATTTACTAATTTTTGAAAAAAAATACATGCATGGGGTCAAAAAATATGAATCGTTGGATCAAATTTTCATTCAGATCCAACGGTCCGCATCTCGTCCAAGACGTGCTGCACGACAGCGCGTGCAGCACTGGAACTTTACGCCAAAGTCTTGGATCCATCCCTTTTGGTGCCCTAATGTTCTAGCCGCCGTTTTCTCAGATGAATACATATCTTTTTTTTTGTGTGTGTGTTCGTTAGGAAAGCTCTAAAATCTCATTTAAAAATCAAATTTCCTAATCTTGTCATAAATCAAACTCCTAACCCCAACATAATTCTAATTCTTATTGTTCATCTAATTTAACGGTCTTATCTTATCCAATTTAAATTCCTTAAAATTTATCCACAACATCAAATGGGTGTGGGTATTACACAAGCATAATGCGCAGCAACCCTGTGACAGAATGGCAGAACCTGCTGTCAAGTTCTCCGATCACTTCCCGAAACTTGACAGCAAGTTCTATAAAATGTGAGGATGCCACCCAGAATTCAAAAAAATTCAAATTTTGATGGTTTTAACAAAAATTTACCCTAAACTCGAGCGAATCTAGTGCAGATTCATCATTCATAGCATTCCAGAGACCATAGTTTGGCAAATGAATAGTTTTCACACTGTATGTAGTAAAAAAATGTATCTGGCAATAGTACTGTTTGTAGGTTGTTCTTTGATCATTTTGAGTTAAAGAAAAAAAATTCAAACATCTATATTCTCTTTCAAGGGTACAAGTTGAATGCTTTCATCTTCTCTAGAACTCTGATGTGTGCTGTTTGTCAACACAAGATCAGATGCAACCACAAGACTAGAGTGATCAACATTAGGAACAAGAAAAATCAAACACAAAGTAGCAAATCTCAGAAGATTTCTGATCAAAAGTGTTAGCCACAAATTCTTGAAATTTGCTCTTGTGACATGAAGTAGATGAAGAATCATTCCTCCTCCCCATTTAGAAGTGAGGGAACCAAGGCTATCAATGCACATCAACAATGCAAAAAAAGTGCCCTCAATCCCATGCTCAAAACAATCATCGGCATCCATCGGATTCTGCTAACGATACGCGATATGCATTCTTCCGTGATAACAAAGAAGTAATCTGGAATTCCCAGAGCTAAGTTCCACCGGAGAACGAAAACCACGTCAAGCATTCCTGCAAGGGCATAAAGGAGTTGGGCAAACAAGAGCAAGTTTCTGAAGGGGTAGTCTTTTAGCAGTTTATGATAGATCAGTACTCCAACTATTGATGCCATTGCACCAATTGCATATATTATACCTACAAATTCCTGTAAAACAGATATAATAAGGTATTAGAAGTGTGTAATATTAGGTTTTATTAGTATCAGCAATGAACCTTTTTGTTCCTTTTTCATCCTCGAGAAAATTATAGAAATTGGAGATGTTTTCAATTGGCAGAAAATAAGGGCCTCACAGTAATTTCACAAGAAAAAGGAAAACGTTTGTGCATTTGGATTACAACTGAAAATGATTTTTAATTTTTTACCTTTTTGAGGTTTTATAGAGTCTATCTCTGACTTTTGTGCGAGAAAAGATGAAGTTTAAAGTAAAAAATTATAGAAAATCGTTTAGATTGAATTTCAATCCTAATACATAGGTAGGTAATATCATATATTGATTATGATGGCCACTTTTATCATAACAAATACCTCTAATTTTATGTGCTATAACCTTTACCGGAATTTACATTTTATCATCTAAACTTAGATAAATTTCATGGGCATGAAGATGTATACGGTGATTACTTAAGAATTTCTTCAAGCAGAAATAGAAAAATATTGCATGTGTTACGAAGAAATATTATTCTATTTTCTATGTTTTTACAATGTTCATACTAAATCCATTAGAATAATACTTTCAAGAAAATTAATAAAATGTAAAAAATAAGAATTGGGGAGTAAGATAATTTCAACAAATTTGTTTCATCGGACAATAAGTAATTTTTTGTCTTAATATTGGAGCTACTCCTACTGACACAAAAGACTAATAATTAATGGATAAGAGAGAGTACTAATAACAAATAGGAGAGTGCCAATAAGTAATTTTTTGTCTTAATATTTTTTGTCATCCCAATTGTAATTAGTATTTGATTCACTTAATTAGTTTACCTTGGTGAACTAACAAGATGCGTTTATACATGCCTAAAATAGAATTAAGAAATATTAAATGACATATTTGCCCTCAAACAATATCCAAAAAATTAAAGAGTGAATTACCCTGACTTTGAGTTGTAATTGTTCCTTATTGCAGAGTTCGTGGTTTGACATTGACATTTCTCCCTGACTTTATGTTGGTTTTTGTCATTTTCTTTCGGTGGCTAATAACTCTAATTTTATTTGCCATAACTAACTAATATCTCTTCAAACAAAATAAAGGGAATTAGTAAGAACAGCAAAACCTAGAAATTCTCAGACATTTTTCATATCATTATTTCCTTCCAAATTATGTTGAATTGTTTCCAAGCAAATGAATTTCACTATAATTAAATCTATCTCCGGCTCTAGCTTTTTGTCCTTTTTAATTCTTTTTTCAAATCTAAGTTCCACGTCCTAAAAGCAAGAGAAAGACGAAAATAGAATCTAGAAGTTCTTATCCTTCTTTTTTACCCTATAGAGTAGTAGCAGCGAAAACAATCTTTGATCCTTTCATGTGAAAGGTATAATCTCATCTGTAACAAGTTATGCCTCTTTATTTAACATAAATTTAATTACACCCTTCATCCAAATTTTATTGACATTATTTAATTAAGTACGAAATTTTATGCAAACGTTTGAATTGTATTGTTACCAACTATCGTGGTGGACTTTGTGACATACTGTCAGATTCCACCGTAGCCACAATAGCTGGAATTAACTAAAAAAAGGAAAATAGTTTGAGGATAAAAAGAATTAAAAATGCATTAATGGCTAAAAATAAAAACTAAAAAGTAGTGGAAGAACTATTCTTTTAATAATCTTTTGTTACATCCTTGATTTAATATATCTTAATATAGTTTTTAAATCATGATATCTATTATTTATATATATAAATAATACAACATTTAAACTAAAACTTTTCAAACAATTTTGCTACAATTTCGAATCTTATAAGTTTTTTGAGGAAAAATGAAGATAATAATTAGTTGAGATACGAAAATTTTAATTAGTTAGAATATTATTAAGTTGGGAGTTAGGGGAAAATGTTATAAAGGTATAAGGGAAAGAGATAAATGAAGAAGAACATTGTAAATAAAGATGTATACATAAATATCTGAAGAAAAAATAGTTTTAAAACTATTTTTATTTTTATTTTTAGTCGATAATATATTTTTTCTTCTTTTCATAACGTCAAACTATTTTTTTCTTAAAACTATTTTTATTTTTAGTCGATAATATATTTTTTCTTCTTTTCATAACATCAAACTATTTTTGTTTTCTATAACTGGTCCCAACCAACATAGGTTTGGCGCCGTATTATCAGATTTCACAATGTGCATGGTGGTTGGGATCAAATATAAAATATGAAAATAGTTTGAGGTTATAAAAAGAAGAAAACTAGATTAAAATTTAAAAATAAAAATAGTTGAAGGATTATTTTAAATAATTATTTTAGTGTATAATATATTAAATCTTTTCCTTTTATATAAATAATTGAATATTTTAGAATAGTTTAAATATATTAAGAAGGTCATTAACAATAAGGTGGAAGGAGTATATTTTATTAATTATGTAAATCTTCACGGCCGTGACTTCTCTTTTAATAAATAAAAGAGAAACGAAACTTTTGTAGAAGGTTTTTGGAATACCTGAGAGAAAGCTGGGCCAGCTTCGGGATCAGTATACCAGTAAAATTGCCCTTCATGAGTGCTTATGCTTAGAGCTAAAGATAAATACATGTACAATGAAGGTTTCCAGACATCTGGGCATTGGATTGTCTTGCACATGCCTTTCACTGCTCTTCCCAAGTTCTCCATTGCCTGCATTTACAAAAAAAATAATAAATAAATAAATAATCCCATTAATACCCATCCAAAGAAAATTGTAATACCCATTCCATTAATATTCAAAATGAAAATCACAATGTGTAATTTACTTATTTGCTTTCTTGGGTTATCCCTTTTTATTGAAAAGTGAGAACAAAGAACACATGGTAACTTGAGTTATCAACAATTTCAATGTTTCATATCTACTTTTAAAATTTTAGAATAAGAAGTTAGAAAAATTGGTAAATTTAATCCTCCAATTATTTTATTTGTTTTCTAATTGTCCTTAATTTTAAATTTATATTTTTTTAGTTCCTAAACATTTTATTTATCTTAAGATTATCCTTAATTTATAATTTTATCTTTTTTAGTCCACAAACTAGTTTTTTCAAACTTAATAGTCTCAACACTTAATATATGACATAATCCGATCACTACAAGCAATGCTTTGAGGGCAAATATGTCAGTCTAAACAATTTTTCTCTATATAGAACAATGTTTTCACGTGCATTAAAACTACCAGTGTATTTAGATTGAAATTTATTTTGAAATACAATGCAAATTTATTTTTTAGGTCTCACATGCCTTTCACGAACAATAGACTTTTACAAAATTAAAGATAGAAAATTTAAAAATCAAACTTTATCTAACTACCGCTTGAAAAAAAATAGTTTGGAAACTAAAAAAGATAAAATTAAGAATTAACGACAATCATAAGATAAATAAAAGAGTGCAGAGGTTGAAAAATAAAATTAAAAATTAAGATCAATTGTAAGACTGAATAAAATAATTTAGAGACTAAAGTTGCCAATTTCTCAAGAAGTTAACATCGCTCAAAGTGTTATTTCTCTCTCTCTCTCTCTCTCTCTCATTAAATACATACTTCAAAGGATCAAATTTCATTTCTATTAAATTACGAGTCCAGTACCCAACCTCTATCTTAATATTGACTTAGAAGTGATTACTTTTATCTTTTGAAATATAATAATAAATTTCAAATAATTCTTTCACAAAATCAATGCACATTTTTTCTATTTTTCCACACTAGGTCTAACTTCTTTTCTTGCAAATTAATTTATTATTTTATTTAAAAAAATGTAAAAAGCCAGTACAAGTTCGACTTAATGGTATGCTAAAAAAAGCCAGTACAAGTTCGATTGAGATGCCTAATGATTTATTGAAATACTTTTCTCCAAAAAAATCACTTTTAAAAACAATTTATAAAAGAGAGAATTTCGAATATAAATGGTATTGTTTTTAAAAACATGTTTTATTTTACCTCCAAAAAATTCATTTTATTTCTTAGTTCGAATACTCTATAATATCTGTTATAATATTTCTATTATAGATATTTCGTTCATAAATCTTAAACTATAAAAGATTAATTTAAACTTTCAATAGAATTTTTTATAAAAATAAATATTTTAGAGGAGTCGAAGTATTTTATTCTTAGCTTGACATTACTTCAACCACTAAGCTTACCCAATCCACCACCCTCCCAGCCCAAGACTTCGCGGCTTAGGCTATAGGGCAAAGCTGTTACAACTTGCAAGTAACGAAGCATATGCTCACTTGCCGGACAAAACGCATATTTCTTGACCAACGGCTTCAGTTTCCAGGTACGACTTTTCCAGCATTAGTTTTAAATTTTTTTTTTGTTCAACAAATAAATAAATAAATAAAATTTTCGATTTGGGACTTTATTGATGACTACTTTGATAGTCAATTTGAATATTTTTGTATGCAAGAACGTATAGAATCTTTTCTTCTCTTTTTTTTATGGGCAGAATCAAATTAGATTTAAGTTTCGAGTTTTTTTAATTATAAATATGATATATATTTAGATATTCCTTTTAAGTTTTTCCTTATTTAAAATAAAATAATAAAATATTGAAAATTAACTAATTCATTCATAGCTTACACGAATCCACGTCATTTGTTATTTTTCTACTGAATTTCCCATTAAATTATTCAATTCAAGAAAAGATTTCAAGGAATGCTGAAAAACACACATGGAGAGAGAAATAGAGCAAATTAATACTTCCCCAGTAGATGACTGGAACAACTAGCGAGGTTTTTTTTTTTTTTTTTTTTTTTTGTCGGCCTCAACGGCTGGCAGGTTGGCCTATATTATATATTGTTTTCTACTACTCTTTCCATCAAACTACAATTACAAAATGAATTGTCTTAAATAATATAAATTGTTTTAAATTTTTAAATAAATATTTATTATTTTTAAAATTTTATTCACTTTTCTCTTCATATTTATTTTTATCTATCTTTCTTGTTATTTATTAAAGGTATAAGTGATATTTTGTTATAAATATTTTATTTTATTCATAATTCTTAATATGCCCACAAATAATTAAAACAACATATTTTGAAAGAGAGAAAATATCAATATCTTCTTTTACAATACTTATATTATTTATATTTAGATTAAGTTCTGTTATGAAATAAAATATAAAATTTTTACTTTAACTTTTTAAATTCTTCTCTCAAAAATAATTTACTTTTATAAAATTAAAGATAAAAAATTTTAAATTTAAATAATTAATGATGCATGATATTTCTTTCAAAAGGGTCGGCTAGTTAGGAGTCTTTGCCGTGCAGTCACAAATACAGCGTTTGACAATGATATTATAGTACCTATTCTTTAAAGCGAATATCTTGATTCACAAACACGTAAAATTTGTTCTTTATTAAATAAAAATTTAAGGCTTACTTTGGTTCACTAGTTTTTTTTTTAATCAGTAAATTTTTAAGCATTTCATTCCACATCACCAACATTTACATCAGCTAATACAATCTTGTCTAGTACCGCCTCTACCACAAAAAAAAAAAAAAACTTTGGTTCACTAGTTGGGAGGCGGAAAAGTGTCAACTTTATTTCTATTAGAGAGAGTAAATTAATATTTACTTTTATAGGGATGAGGTAAGGTAGTGATCTCTCCCTCTCGCAATTTAAGTCTCTTCCTTCTTCACTTTTCTACCGAACAAGTTAAATGTTTCGTTTACTTTCAATTTTACATTTTCTTTACCGCTCTCTTCTTGCTCCAACTAAATTGTGTGAAGACACAGGTCTAGAGAGTACATGTTTTATAGTTTGATGAAGCCTTTTTTGTTTAATTCGTTCCTTTCTTTGTTCATTCCACTCTTGCTTGTATTTTGTGCTTTTACTGTACTAAAAGAAATCGCTAAAAAATAAAAATTGTAAAACTAGGTGGAGTTGCTACCTCTACGACTTGGCCAAAAACCACAAAAAGGCGCACACACACAGAGGAAAGAAGGTGAGTTTCAGGTCTATCTTCTCTAACCTTTTTCTTCTCAGAATGGATATCTTCATTTGTTCTGAACTCGTGGATCACAAACCCGAGTACAATAATTGCAGTTGGTGGGACTGCTAAAAGGCCTAGCGCTCCCTGTAGCAAAGAAATGAAGGTATAATACATAATGAACCAAGTACCCCAAAAGACCCCAAAAAAAAACAAATTTTGATGAAAGAAATTACCCTATAATCTAAAAAAAAAAAAAGCGAGAAAATTTTGAGGACCTGAGCTCCAAGATGGTGGACAAAGAAACCACTAGTGGAGTACCCGAAAAGGGCACCAGCTGAAGAACAAAATCCACAGAGGCTTTGCATATCGGGTGCCAAACTTCGAATTTCTATGCTTGTTCTAGCGATGCAGGCATCAATGGTGACATCTGCAATTGCCATTGCAGCAGTGATCCCAATCAAGAATGCCAAAGCCAATGCAACAGCCAATTTTCCACTCAAAGCCACAGCCAACGCCGAAGAAGTCCCCAATACTCCAGCAATCACAAAATATGGTCTTCTTTTGTAACCTTTTATGGGAAAAACATCAGTTAGGAGACCCCAGATGGGCTTCATCACCCACGGAATTGAGTAAAGGCCTATGAATAATTGCACTGCTGATGGCTGAAGTTTCTGCACATCTTTCCAGTAGTAATCTGAGACTACTCTGAAGAAAGATGCAGCAAAGCCCTGGCTGAGGCCGTAAACTACGACGATGCCCAGAACGAAGGTGGAGTGCAATCTTGAACATAGCATCTGTAGCCATTCAAAGGGTTCAAGAATGACTGGAAGCAGATTGAAGTTCTTGCAGATTTTGAACGATTCATGTTCATCCATCGCATTTTCTTGATCTTCTCGATATAAGGGTTCTTTTGGAGGCTTAGGATTGAGTTCTTCAGTCTCTGAAGTATGCATTTTTGGAGTTTCAAGAGATCATGGATCTGAAAAAAGGGAGAAAACTTCTCTCTTCATTGCAAGCGTTGACTCGAAATGTAACGTAGTCTTCTACTCCTGGAGTATAAGTTAACTATTTTCAGATAGTTTTTAAGATATAAAATCTCCTAGAGTATTTTTAATTATCCCAATATACCACATTGGAGTGGAGTGTTCACACTTTGATTTGGTCAAGTCAAACTCAAGGAAACTCCCAGTTCTTACTCGTCCATGCTAGGTTCACGGGCTAAAGGTATGTGGTCTCAGTCTTTTTTTTAAATTAAATTTTATGGTATGTATGCTTTTTTTCCTTTATCATATATGAGAATATAAATTTATTATTAGAATAAAAAGAATCTTTAATTAATAACTAATGTTTTTAAAATAAAAATAATTATTAATTATATATATCATATCTAATATGAATAAATTTACATAAAGAAAATATTTAAAATAAAATAAAATTAATTATCTTTAATTGTAGATATAATTAGAATGTGTGATGTAAGAAAATTAAATATCAAGATTGCTATACATTCTATTTTTTATAATGTATATAATACCAAAAGTTGAAAAAACAAAAAAAGAATTTGGCCGTTATCGCTCGTGGACTAAACGAAGAGGGTCAATTCTGTCAATATTTAAACAGATTTGGAAAAATTAAGTCCAAGTACGCTTATATCACAAGCTAAACAAGCCAACCCGCGAGCTTGGGCCTGTTTGGCCACCGCTACCAAGAGGCAAGACAATGTAGAAGCACTCATTAAGTTAAGTAGAAGGCAATAGGTTGGAATCATATCCTCATCCCTAAATACATCAAAAAAAAACTCACAAAGCTAAGTTAATTCTTTGAAAAATTAACTATGTTTACTCAAAAAATATTTTTACTTTTTTCTTTTTACTTAAAAATTCATATTTTACCTTTTGATATTCGTAAACAATTTACGAGTTTATAGTTATGCTAATTTTTTAGTCACAATAGAATCTTGCAACTTAAATCACACCTTGTGCACGTGTCACCATCTTTAAGAGCGATTTTGGCACTAGAGAGTTACTACGGAAAAGAAATAAAGGGTTTCTTGTTATTTAAAGTTGAAGGTTTAGTTGATTGAAATTAGATCCAATGTTTAAATTTTGGGAGGGAATGGCATAAGTGGACAAAAATGCCCTTGAGGACAATAATACGTACATGAATCGTGCCTAAATTGGCGAATTGTACTATGACTTACAAATATTGTTATAATTGTAAACTTATTAATTGTTTATTTGTATCAAAAGATGAAAGAAAATTTTGTAGTTAAAAAAGAGAACAAAAAATGTTTTTGGGTAGGTATAGAAACTTCTCTGATTCTTTTTAGGTAAAAAATGCTTCTTTTAACCAACCCTCCCCCCCAATATATCAAAAAGACTCACGGAGCCAAGTTAATTCATTTTAGGAAAAAAAGGGGCTAGTAGAAGAAATACATACTTCTCCACTTTAAGATATAAGTTGTTTTATAGGGAAGAAGTTGTTCCATAATAGAAATTATTTTATTCTTTTTAAACTGCATTTATTATGTTTTTCCTAATTCGACTCTCCTCTCTCTCCATACTTATTTCTCTCTCTCTCTCTATGTTTCTATTTACTGAGGTATAGAAGGTATTTTGTTACAAATATTTCATTATTTTCATAAATTTTTAATTTTTGTGCAAGAGATTAAAATGACTTATAATTTGAAATAGAGAGTATCAGAGTGACAAAGAGTAATATCAAAGTACCAAACAATAAGTTGCAATGTTAAGTGCAAGAACCTTAATAAATTTTCCCTCTTACATTTTTAAGGAACTTCACCCTCCATCTCTCTTCGGTCATTCTACATTTATTTCAATTCCAATTAAAATTTCAAGTCATTTATTGCGTTCTTCATCCACAAAGACCTTTTCTCAATTCTTGAATTTTTTTAGTAGCTGAAAATAAGTTCTTTTTTAAAAGGTATATTTAAAATTAAAATAATATTTTTATATTTAATAGTTTCAATGAGCAAAATTGTTTTAAAAAGCAAACACATGGAAGCATTTTAAAAATAAACCTTTTCAACTTGTTTAAATTAGAATTAGAAATAACAAACAATTGAGAACAATTCAAAAAAATTATTTTTAAAAAGTTATAAATAGTTTACTTTAAATAATTGAAAATACATCCCAAAAAGTTAATTTACAATCATAAAAATGCAAAGAAAAAACAAATTTTGGCGTCCAGCGGGGAGCAAGGGGGTTTGGAGCTACTAAAAGTAGATCTATGAGTTATCCAAGGAGTTGCAATTGCCGGGACCTATCATGGAAAATAAGCATTTTAAGACAGTGGCGTTTTTGACATGGCAATCTGGTCCAAACATTGTGACATCCCGTGTTCACTTAAAGACAATATAATGAAAATTAAGCACATAAAAAATCATTAACCAAATAAGTTTTATGGTTTACCCCCAATCACAAAGGATTGATATATATGTGTATATTCAATTTGAGATAAATTTCAGGGAAGCAATAGTAACGTTTCAAAATTTAAAGACCAGGTAGATTTTCTGGATGAGTGTAGCATATTCCATCATCATCTTCAAGTGTCAGTAAATGTATGGCGCTGTGAATTTCCAATAGCTTTATATCAGAAGGATCAAATTTTACACTAGCAGGTGAACCAAGCAATTCATGAGAAATCTGAAACAGAAAGCATCAGATACGAATAAACAACAAATTCATAGCTTAATACAAGTCTCTTTTGTTTAGGTATGTGCACACTCTAGATGACACTAATGAAGAAAACAAAGTCAAATAATTCAACATTTCATGATATATTTACTGCTGCTGGAAAAAGTCGTAATTTACAAAAAAAAAAAAAAGGAATGTAAGCATCAGCTAGCACAGAGACATTTTTTATTTTCTATGCGAGTCCCCCAATATCAATCAGCCAAGACCTACAAAGGTAGTATATATCCTTACCAAATCATTGTTCAGTTATTTACATACAAACAACCTTTCACGATAACATTCATTCAAAAGGCATACATAATATACAATAGGAAATATTCATCCAAAAGACAACAGGGAATTTTTTTTTTTTTTGGAGCAGTAGTTTGTTTGATCAATCTGTTTTAATGCTAAAACTTTGATAATCATCACAAAAAGATGCTTTTTGAGGTCGAGAATACTTGTGAGTAGTATCCATAATTTCTCCGAACCTTAACCCATCAAACCCCTGTGCAAATTTAGCACTTATTGATTCTTTGTACAAACTTGGCATTCTTTTTGTTGCAAGAAAATTCTTTCAAAAAAAATGAAGGAAAACGTATCAGACAAGAATAAGGTCCCTTGCAAAAGGAGACATTCAAAGCAGAGAAAATGAGAATAAATCACCATCGTAAAAGAATATCTATCGAGTGGGTAATCATTGTAAATTAGAGATGTAATCTTCAACACAAAATAATTTCTGTTCTTATGTACAGGCCATAAATTCAGAAAATTAAATGGCATTAAATAAGATCATCAGACATGTACCATAAGATTCATAAAATCCCAATCTATCAAATTCTTGATAATTTAAAGAGGTATCTACTGTCATTCCAATCTATAGTTATCAGTGTAGGCCAAATTTGCTTAGAAAGAGTCTGAAAGTGATTAAAAGTACTTACCAGTGATGTAGAAAAATTATGTCCGCTGATGAAAATTACTTCACATTTGTGTGTATGTCTCTCTCTCTCTCTTAAACTAAAGACAGCAAAAATTGGTCCTTCAAAGTTAAAAAAGCAATAAATCAGTTAGTGGTTATTAAAAGATAGTTGATAACCAAAAGTTTTCCTAACAACTCCTTGCAATTACATTCTTGTTTCATTCCAGCTCAAAGAATGTATAACCACACACAACCCCCCCCCCACCCACCCACATGTACATACAGGGAAACAAATTAAAATAAGTGCCAACACCAACCACCATGAAAATCAATATATCCAACATTTGTAAACCTTCTCAAATATTTCAATTGACTACTCAATAATTCCGTGTCATCAATTGCTTTCTCATTTCTAAGATGATAAACCAATGAAAGAGTCATCAATTGTATTGTTGACTGTACTAACACAACCTTTCTGTTCACCCACAAACAGAACCAAAATAAACACATGAAGAGATCAAGATAGAGATTACATACATCACTCAGAGGAACTTCTACTGCAGAATTCTATTCTCCAACTCTAGTGGATGCTTTTTCATCTAAGTCTTAATTTTTTAAGAAACTTTAGTTCAACAGCAGAATTTAATGGATGTTTAGTATTCTTATTTTCGCAAATGCTCAAGTAAAATGAAAGAGGTGGTATTCCTATATGAATAAATTTATAACATGAATGAAGATCAGAATTGAAAAACATTTTAACAATAAATTGGGTGATTTGAAAATAAAGTGAAAATTAGAGATAATTGCGCTATGTCGGAGACCCTTAAGTGGCTACTTGCAAAAGAGTTGGTCCTTTTAAGATCAAGGAAATTTATTTCATTGGAAGCACTATATTAACAAAATTTACTTTATTTTAAGCAGCACACCAAGGTAGGATAACTAATTGTGCTGAGAAAATGAACGCCATCTAGAGAATTCTTTTATGATGCTTTCTACACCTACCAATGAAAATTATGTATTGCAAGTCAAAAGCTCTAAGATAATAAGATGATTGTGCATAGTCATGAACTAACCAAGCTTTAAGTTGGTTTTATAGGCACCCCCATGCTTCCTTATTTTGTGTAGATAAGAAGCAAGAACAAAGAGTTGTTGCAAACAGAAAGAAAGCAATACTCTCTATTTCACTATCTTTTCTTTCTCCTCAAGTGAAATAAAAAGTCAACCAAATGCAAAAGCAAACTGGAATCAGAAACCAAAAGCATTTCAATTAATCAGTAGACACAACAAAGAAAAATTACCCGATGTATTAATAAGAGAGACTTCAAAAGCAATTCACTAAGCTTTTCTCCTTGACCTAGCAGTCCATATGCCAACTTTCTCTCCTGCAAACCATACCTAGAAAGGATAACACACGTATTACCCTGCTGCAAAAAAATAAGTTGGAATTTGGTTGAGGTTGAAGCTTGTAAAAGAAATGAAAGACCACATCAACAGGATGATTAAAGAAAGCTACTTTGGAGAAGGTAAGCTCTCTTGACAATCTATCTCTTTGGGTGCAAGGGCAAAAGCAACCCCTATTTTCAGGACTATAATGTTCTACTTCAAAAGATAGCAATACACACTTACAAATTCAAAAGAAAAAAGAAAGAGTTGAATATACATCCCAATTATTACGTCTATAGAAAATTATTCTTAGTATGATTCTTGCTGCCATCTCTATAGTAGATTATTTTACCATAGTTCTTTTGTTCAATTAACAATTAGCTGAGCTGATAACCATTCTTTTTATAATAACCATGCGTATATCACAATATCCTAACCATAAGTACATTAGTTTTTTTATTATCTTTTTTCTTCTCTGTATAGTTTTACCAAGTTTCATGATTTATTGGAGTTCCCTAAGGAAAACAAAACAATTTCCATCTAGAGCATTACTCCATATTTTGAACTATATTGCAAAACAAAACTTTTGAGAGAGAAGACAAGCAAATTGAGTAGAAAAATGTAAAGATTAGTTTGTTCTTATTTTCTCTTTCATAGATAAACCATTTTTTTGCACAGCAAATGACAAAATCTTGTTCACCCAAATAGCTTCATGGTAAAGATTTGAAGACAAGCAAAGTAGCACAAACAGAGAAATCGCTATTCCCTTTTTCCTGCTTTGTAATTTTCAGCAAAATGCAGGTTCGCCAACAAAAAAAAAAAGTTCATAAATGAAGGATTTTTGGTTGTAGAAACTAATGTTGCCAAAAGAAACAACTGATGATATTTGAAATCATCCATTACAGATATTAAAAAATATTCATTTACCAGATATTTCTGATTAGAATAAAAGCATTCATGGACATAATGATTCAACATATTTTGACAATATGCAAATACGAAGATCTCTACCACAAATAACATTAATGAAGGAAGCTTGACAATATGCAAATGTGAAGATTATTTGAACCCAGAAATGAAGGAAATTTTTAATTTTGAGAGGATCTAAACCTAGAAATCATAATGTGAAAACCATAAAAGAGAAGAAAAAAAGTATATCAAACCAGAAAAAAGCAATACATTTGTAACTGTTCCTGGATCAAGCCTTCTTCAACTTATCCAAGCACACTTGAGCTTCAAGAAGTATAACTCCAGAATAAGTCTTTCCCCTGTCCTTGCTATCACACGGAAGCATGAAAAAGGAGATTGTAAATTGATGATCGAAGATATAGATAGATTAGAAGTGTGAGACCGTAACTATAGGACAAAACCGACATTGAAAAATTTTCACATTTTCCCAGCATTCAACAAATACGTATAACATTTTTCTACTTCTTTTCATGAAAATCAAATTATTCCAGAATTAGTGAAACACGATCATTTAAGAGAAATTCTGTGAGTTGCATAACTTTACATAGCAAGATAGGAATAACTATACTTGTACTAAGAGAATCTCTCCAACCACTTAACAAGAAAGATATATGCATTCCGAGTTATAAAATAGTAACATTTAGATCAAGATTAGGTAGCATCAGGAAAAATCAAGCTAAAAGAAGATAAATTACTGAACAACTTGTTTCATTTACCAAATAAAAACAGTAAACAATTGAAATACAATAAACACTACCTATGATTAAAGAGTATGATTATTGATTGAGGTAGGTACCAACTTAGTTTACTTCTATATACAAAAGAGTTATTATCGCTTTATCCACAAAATCACTTTAACTATACGTCAGTTTTGAAACTCACTTCGAAATTTCTTTTGATGAGGGATTTAAAACTTCAAAAAAATTATAAATTAGCAAGATTATGCTCCAAAAATTCAAAAGCTCCAATAAAACATTCCTTGTGATCTGAAGAAACATAACATAAGTACATAGGTTCAAGGGATATAAAAAATGTCAGGTCAAGTCATATAAGTAATGTCCAAAATCCAAATAAAACCTTGCAAAACTGATCAAATTCTTGTGGCATTTAACTATAAGAAATTCCTAGGTCAAAAGCTTTCCTAAGAATCAAACATAGGTTTCGCACAAAACTATTATGCACAAAGAAACTTAAACAAGAATATCTGAAATACTATAAAGGTGGTACTGTGAATTCAAAGAAAACATTACCTTTTTTTCTTTTTTTTTTTCATTAGGCTTCGTTGATATTTTTTTACCTATGAAGAGAATTAGAATAGATAAATCGTTGTTTCATCATCAAGAACATGAGTTTTTACGCTGATGCAGAGTCCTTAGTGTTTCTTTTCTCATTTTCTGGCTTCCAGTGGTTCAATGGGAAGGGACTCTACTGTGTCGAAGTAGAAAACTGACCAAATAAAAGCAAAATCTAAGTCAGCATAGCAAGGATATAAAAAGCAAGTGTACACACTTCCAGTCTAAAAGTGACGGAAAAAAAAAATCATTTCTATTACACTTTTTTCCTCCCTCCTGGGGTGGAGAAAGGGGACATGTAAAAAGTCTTATTTGAATAAATCAATCTCAGAAATAATACAATTAAGGAAGTCCAATCCAATGGGAATTCTATGAAGGAGGGGATTTTGTTAAACCTGAAAGAGAGGATGAAACATTCCGGAGCATGCCTTCACAACCTCTTGCCTACAATACCACCAAAAAATGGCTTCCATGGGGCTCAGTACACTACCACAACCTTTTTCTCAGTCTCCATCACCACCTGCATATCTTCACCCTCACCGCCTTCTTTCCAACATCCCTATTTGCACTCCTTCCTCCCCCACCATTCATGCTGTAGCCATATCAGATTGCTCCACCGGCATTGGCACAGGAGAAGTGAAAAAGAAGAGAAAGGAGAAAAAATGATCCAGCGAAGTGGCAAAGAAGAAGGAAGAAGAAAGAAAGAGAAGGGATCGGTGCAAAGAGAAGAGAGAGTGGGCAATACGAAAGAATAAATTAGGAGAAGTTTCTGGATTTTTCATCGCAACGAACGGCTTGAGATTGAAATTGGAGGGCAAACACATTTCCTTCAATTATTGAGAAATCTCAAACTTCCATCTACAATTCAACAGCTGAATTGCACCACAATATAAGGACAAATCCAAATCAATCAGAAATTGCACGATATATTGCCATCCCAATAATCAAATCTCAGCATTCATTTCACCATCCAATGGATGAATTTCACCCCAAGAGAAGAACTAAGCGAATCAATTAGAAATTACATAGTATTCTCCACAAGCTAATTAGTAATAAGTAAATTGTAAGAAAAATAAATAATAACTATTAAAAATTTTAAATTTTAAAACTAATTTAAAAAAATTGCATCTCCACATGGAGTTGCCTTGGAAGCTTTTCGGTCTACACGGAGCTATTGGCAACTCCATGAAGCCCTTATTGAGCTATTACAAATTGAGTTTAAATTAATTTTATCTGAATATTAAAGAGTTTGCATTAAAAAGCTCCTCTATTACAACATTTTGGTGTTTAAACTATTGAAGTTTCAAATTTTAGAAGGAAATTTGAAGAGGAAATGAAAACAAGAGGGGAAAGTTTTAGAGGGAGGAAGTTAAAAAAAATAATATGAGAAGGGTATTTCGAACCAAATTTATTAAAGTTGCTGCATTAGTAAAATAAGTGTTCTATTGATCAATCAAGTGGTCATTTGTGACATAATCTACTTTAATTTTAGATAATGGTAGAGGAGGTCTAGCTCTTCCTTCTAAATGGTGGTGGAGATAAATTTTGTTGGCTGTGTTATTCAGATATTCTACCCAAACAGTATCCCTATTTCTTGGGCAATTTTTCTATTTCTCGTCTTATTTTGCATATTTGATGAATTATTGATTCTTTGTAGCTGTAGTTTACTTGTTCATTGTTGAGACTTGGTTGAAATGTCTAGTTTTGTTTTGATTTACTAAGACCGGTAAGGTTAGGTTTGTTCAATTATTGCGACTTTGTTAAACTCCGTGTGTTGAAGTTAGTCCTGCAGAGTTTAACATAACACACATAAATAGAATAGTAAAGTTTGATATTAGGAAATTGGTAACATAGTTGGGCTCAATCAACCTATGTCTATCGGGCCAGCAATCCACTAAACTTTTTGTTACAAAAGTACTAGAACATACTTTCAATCTCCTCTAGTGATTCCCCTAATTGAATTGGCAAAACAACCTTTACCAAAGAAGCCTCAACATTTAGAAATTTAACAACCACAATGTTGCCTCAACAAGTAGAAATGCAACAACTATAGTGTTGCTTTCATGAAACTCCTTTGTTAGTTGTGTTGAGATCGAACCAAACATGATATCATCAACATAGATTTGTGCCACCATAACCTATGTGTCTAGCCTTTTGAGAAACATAGTTCTGTCAGCTCATCTTTTGTTGTTGCCTCTTGTTGATGCCTATTTAAGTTAATAAAATGCCTTGTTCAATACACATGATTTGGAGGATTTGGATCAACAAATCCCTTTGGTTGTTCAATATACACCTCTTCTTGCAAAAATCCATTTAGGAACACACTTTTGACATTCATTTGTTGAAAAGTGAATCTCCTTACACATGCAACAGTAAAAAATAATTTGATGGATTCCAGTCAAGCTATTGGAGCAAATGTTTCATCAAAGTCCACTCCTTTAACTTGCATATCTCTGTGCAACAAGCCTTACTTTATTGCGTGTTATGTTTCATTGTTCATCAGTTTTGTTGTGAAACACACACTTTGTGCCAATCACATTGATATTATCTGGTCGTGGAACAAGTTCTTAGACATCATTGCACTCAAATTGTTGAAGTTCATCTTACATAACAGCTATCCAGAATTCATTCATCAAGGCTTCTTTGAAATTCTTTGGCTACACTGTTGAAGTGTAACAAGCAAACACCACTATCTCCTTATAATTAATCTTTGACTTTTCTATTGTTCTTATTGATTCGTCCAAGCGTCCAATGATCAAATTTGTTGGATTTTTTTAATTTTTGAAGATGGCTTTCTGTGTTAAACTTCTCCTTCTATCGATTCTAAATATGTTGTAGTATCTATCAACTCCTCTGGTTTTGTATTGATATCTAGTTTGATAGACTCCTGAGGTTTGAAAATATTAGATTCCTCTTTATCTATTGTAGTTGACTCCTTCTCTGTTACAGAAGCATCCTCAACAATTGCATTGATGATCTTCATGACAATTCTATTTTTCTTGTTGAATACACAATATGCTCTACTATTGTTGAAGTAGCGAATGAATACTCACTCATCACTTCTTGCATCAAACTTGTCCAATGGTTCCTTGTCATTCAGAATGTAGCACTTACTACAAAAAATATAAAAATAGGTCAAGTTTGGCTTACATCCTGCCTAAATTTCATAAGCAATCTTAGTAGTATAAGATCTTAGATATGTCCTGTTAATGACGTGTTGTAGTATTAATAGCTCCAACCCATCATCTTAGAGATATCTCCTTTGAGTTTAACATCATTTGGGCCATTTCTTGGATGGTTTTATTCTTTCTTTCAATCACACCATTCTGTTGAGGTGTTTTTGGTGCAGAAAATTCCTATTGAATATCATAACCAACACAGAATTCATTAAATTGTTGGTTGTCAAACTCCTACTATGATCACTCCATAGTCTGCATAGTGTCAAACTTTTTTATGTGTGTAGCTTAAACACAACTTTCAAAATGCATCAAAGGCTTCTGACTTTTGTCTAAAAATTCAAGCCAAGTGTATCTGGAGAAGTCGTCAACACATACCAATACATATCTTTTGCCTCCAACAATTTTTGTTTGAGTAGAACCAAAAAGATCCATTTGCCTAACTTCCAATATTCTGGAGGTATTGATCTCTGTTGTTTCCTTGTGAGAAGGCATTTGCTGCTTCCAATTTGACACGAACCATAGATTCTCCTTGTGATTTTGGAAAGCATAGGTAAGCCTCGTACTACTTCTGTTGAACTCAACTTCTTCAACAGCCTAAGATTTATGTGCTCCAACTTTTGATGCCATAGATTAACTTCATCATCTTGAGCAGCCATACATTGTTGATCATTTGATTTTAGCAATTTGTAGCAATTGCTAAATGTTCTACCTCTAGTCAGAATTATCTTGTTGAAATCATCCACAACAAAACACTTATCTTTATTGAATTTAACATTTAGATTATCATAACACAATTGACTTATATTTATCAAATTAGCTTTCGTTCCTTCAACAAATAGAGTTCAAATGTCAACTACCATATTTTTTAGGCGATCACCAAAAGTAACATTACCTCATTTGCAAGCTTTGTAGTTCAACAAGACTCCCTTTTGGCCTATTATATTTCCAGAACAGCTACTGTTAAGGTACCAAACATCATTCACACTTGATGTAAATGACATATGTACAATATATCCTTTGAGTTTTGTCTTTTTGACCTAAATTTGCCTTTGTCTGGTTGTCAGCCTATCCTTGTTAAACTCAACTTTCACAAGTTTGTGCCCTTACAGCAAATCTTTGATGAGTCTCAAACAAATATCCCAAGTATGTCTTACAAGAGAGCAATAGTCACAAATAACAAGGGGATCTTTGGGTTTTTTGATGAACCTCCTTTTGTCTGCAAAAGTTATTTTTCTTTATGGTACAATCCTTCTTGTTAAAGCATTGTTACTATTGTTATGTGTTGTTTTTGAGTTTTCTTTTGCCTTCAGTGCAACATCTTTGTTCTTATGTTGAGTGTTGAGATTGATTTCAAAAGTTTGCAAGGATCCCATCACCTCGTCAAGCTTCAACTCTGATAAATTTCTAACTTCTTCAATAACTGCAACATTGGCAGCAAATCTTTGTGGTGAGGATCTCAAATTTTTGCACACCAATATTTCTTCAGAGTATTTTTGGCCACGTTGAAAGGTTTGATTTGCAATAGCTCGCAATTTGCTATTGAAGATGGATATAGTTTCATTTTCTGTCATTCTCAACTCCTCAAACTAAGAGGTCAAAGTTTGTAACTTTGACACCCTGACATCACTTGTTCCTTCATAGATTGCTTGTAAAACCTCATGATGCAATCCTTACTCTAGAATCAGCAAGACCCAACACCTTTTGTTGGAATTTAGTCCCCCAAGATTTTTCCAGCAAGTTTAAGCTTGAATTTATATTGACCCTTGTTGTTTTCCAAACAAAAACCAATATCTAAAGGTGACACCACAAACAAACTCAAGTAATTTTTTTGGTAAGTCAAAGTAGTTCAAGATGAACCTTAGAATTGAAGAGAAAACACTCTAAAATTTCACATGAAAATTCTGAATATTCCCCCTATTTTGGCGGAATTTTGGCCTTTAAATAGAGTACAAAGTCTTTGGGAAACCCTTCTCCAAATTGGATTAGGAAACCCTAATTAAAAGCCCAAATAGGTAACCTTAAATCTAAGAAAAACTAAGCCCAATTAATTTGGACTTTAACTAAAGAAAAAAAAAGTGTTTAAAAAGCCTAAATAATTATTAATATAATAAGAATTAAATCTCCGAGATGGATTAGGAAATCTCCTTTCAGCTTTTATCCCAAGCTTTCTTGATTGCCACTTCTATTTCCATGAATACCCTCCATTTCCACGCCTCCATGATCAGCTTCCATTCTCTTGAATGATGTTGGTCTTTGGATTCTTGAGTCATCTTTTCTTCAAGATTCATGTCCAGCTCATCTTCTCTTTCTTGCATGTAGCTGGCCATGGCTTGCCTCAACTTCTTGGATCTTGAACGAGTTATAGGCCCTTGAAGAATTCTTGGAATGCCATCTTTTTCGTTCTTTGAATCTCTATCACCTCCCATGCTTCTTTGGCAGATTGACATATTGAGATTAACTTGAATTGCTTTGCATCAACAGCCTTGATGATTGCATTGAGAGCCTTGGTGTTTGTTGTATTCATCATTCATTCAGCATCTATCCATTCCTCCATGGTTTTTCAACAGCAATACCCTTATAATTTATGACAGCTGGTGAAATCCATCCTTTTGGAATAGCAGTCTAGACATTCTTATCAACAATATGAATGAATATTCTCATTCGTGCTTTCCAGTAGGCATACTTTGCTCCATCCAACAGTGGTTGTCTAGTTATTAATCCTATTTCTTTTGTTCAATTATTGTGCCTTTATCAAACTCCATGTGTTGAAGTTGGTCCTACACAATTTAATACAACACACACAAACAAAATAATAAAGTTTAACATAATAATATTGATAATACAATTCAATTCAATCAACCTACATTTGCAGGCCATTTCTAAAAAAGTAATCCACTAAAATTTTTGTTACAAAAGTATAAGAACACGCTCTCAATCTCCTCTAGTGATTCCCCTAGTGGACTTGGCAAAACACCCTTTACCAAAGCTGCCTCAGCAGTTAGAAATTCAATAACCATAATGTTGTCTCAACAGCTAGAAATCTAACAACTATAGTGTTGCATTCACGATAAGACACGGTAGGAACCACACCAATCACAACTCTTACCTCCACGATTTATGAACTATCATTTAGCCACAATTATTGCCTCCACAATTGTCAAATTGTCATCCAACCACAACTTACTTTTGTTGAACCTACCTCAATATGATATGTCGAATGTCGTTTGACAAGATTTGACAAGATCACACTTGTACTTACTGTATGACAACTGACCACCATTACCCACAACATCCTTTTCTCCATGAGGTGGATGAAACAAGCACTTTTCAAATGTCTCCAGTGTTTGTTAAAGAATATGTATCCAGAACTTGAATAGAAATAGCACATTTTAACACATGAATAGAATAACAAGAAGATATAGTGTGCTACTGAACTTTCTCAAAATAAAGCCTCTATACCATGAGTTTATTAAATTACTCTATCTAGATTTTTCTTAAGTGTTGAGAGTCCTCTCGTTTTGATTTCCAAGAGTGTTTCTGCGAGAGTTATCAAGAGAGATATTGAGAGTTATTTTGCTTTGCTTGAAGCTCTACTATATATAATTGCTAGAGAGTCTTGAACTTCTTTTTCTCCAAGATTGATATATTTAAAATATAGCAAGAGATCTATAAATATTAGGATATCAATCTCCTTGAAATTTGGTGTAGATAGATTGCCATGTGGTCCACCAAATCTTATGATCTTCAAGAGATACCAAATATTTTCTCCTTGCTATAATGGAGTTTTGCGCAATTAATGACAATTTCTAAATTGACTCTTCAATGACATACAAGTTTTGTTGGCAAATAATATCACATGAAATCCTTGTTTCTAAGAAATTACCATGTCAAAGCTCTCCATGTCGTAACAAACCCATTCCAACCTTCAAAGTTCATAGAATATTGGAGTTAAATTTACTGATTTATATCTCATGTTCTCTTGTGCAAGTGCTTCTCTTGTCTTAGTGTTTTTATTGCTCTTTCTTAATGAACTCATGTCCCTAAAACAAAAACAACTTTTAAATTTTGTACATCGTTAAAAGAAAATGAACTCAACAGTAGAAGCTAGACCATTGAGGTGATCGTCTATCTGGAGCAGATGATCACTAAAAGTGTATAGTGCAAGACAAGAAGACCTGGAGTACACGTGTCAAGTAAGAGTGGTGGATAATTTACTTTAATCAAATATACTTGATAAAAAAGAACTAGGAAGAAGTAGGATACTTTAGAAGCTCACTATAACATATGAAACTCCACTTGTTCTCTTGAATATATTTGATTAAAGTATAGATTGTCCATCACTCTTCTTCAACAAAGTAGTATCGAAATTTGGTTTATTTGAGCTTGCTATTAGAGTTTTTTGAGGGAGTAGCCTTATCTCCATTGAAAGTGAGAAAAGTCATCAATTATGTATACCTTTGAATGGTACAGTCTTAACAATGGGCTCCTCATACACTATTAATATTTCAAATTTTGACTACCAAAAATACTATTGATAATGCCTGCGCGTTGCGCTAGTTGTTTATTTATTTAATTGTGATATACAAATAGAATAATTCTTTGAGAATTAATTAGAAGATAATATTACATTGCATCATTTCTTTTTACTTGAAAATGCTCAACCTTGGAAAAGAATTAGGCTTTTTTTACGTTAAGCTTTTTGAGTAAAGTTATTTTTGACTATTTGAATTCATCTTATATACTTGAAACTTTTTTATTATTTTGGATGGTTTGTAAATACTTTTCTGCTTTATAAATATAGTGACACAAAATTTCCTCTATTACACAAAATTAATAGCTAAATCCACGATTTTTAAATACATATATTTCAAGATTTTTAGAAATTATATTCTATTGTTTGGATCCCTTTGAAAAAAAATGTCACCATAACTTTTATCTCCAAACAAAAAGATAAACTAAAAATGATTATATAGCAAAAGTAAGCTTTAGAATGACACAATGACACCTCACAACCCTTACTTGGGTTCTCTAAAACCATATTCTCCTAGACTTTAGTCCTCAAGTGAACAGTATCACTTAAAATTCCCAGTCAAATTCCTAATTTGTAATGCTCCCATGCTATGGATCTAGCTCTTTACCAGAACCTTAATTGCAACACGTTAACTGAGATAATCAGAATGCAACTGTTTCTGACCAATATATCGAATGATGAACTCCATTCTTACAGCTTCTAAAAAATATTCAAGGATAGCATCTGTCATGCAAAAGATACAAATATTTAGCTTCAAAGCAATCTCGAGATTCATCATAAGACAAATTTTCTTATTATTTCAAAGTCGACCAACCAAAAGTAAGTATCAGGGGAAGTAGATGAGGAAATAAATATTATATTTATAAGGTTGCTAGATTAGGATGAATAAAAGAAGAAGAAGAAGTAGAGTAAGATAATTCTAAACTTCTCCACATATAGCTCTGTGACCCGTGTGATGCACAACCATATAATTTTAGTATGTTCTTTACGGTAGAAAAATAAAATAAAAGGCAGTATTTATAACATGGTTCTTTTTCCCAAAAAATAAGAATCTCAAAAATACTAAGTGTACTAATGGTCAAATACAATAAGTATAATGCCTGTACAGTGAAAACATTGCAAAAGAAGACCTCTTTTATATACTTTTTGTAAAGAATGTCAAATAGGAAATATGGGTATAATTTATCTCAATATAGTTTTGAAAGACCTAAGAGCGGGTGAATTAGGTCT
Source organism: Rauvolfia tetraphylla (assembly GCA_030512225.1). Taxonomy (NCBI): domain Eukaryota; kingdom Viridiplantae; phylum Streptophyta; class Magnoliopsida; order Gentianales; family Apocynaceae; genus Rauvolfia; species Rauvolfia tetraphylla. Next base: position 4,087,770 of record JAJQKT010000024.1, on the reverse strand, counting down.
TTGGCTAATTTTCAAAATCTTTTCCCTTTTTATAAATCCTTTGCCTTAATAAAAGCTCTTCTTTAAATTCACAAACTTCAAGTTTATATGTGATTTTATGGTTAAGACAAAATTATCAAACTATAAGACCACAACCAATCAATCAACAACTATTAACAAATAATAATAACATAAGTATGTAAACAAGTAAAGCTATAAGGAAATGAACGCACGATTTATAGTGGTTCGATCTCTCCAAGATCTACATCTACTAACTTGAGTCCACACTCAAGGATTTCAACTAATTCACTATATGCTAAATTTAGGCAATTACACAAAGAGGCTCACCCAACAAGGGTTTTACACCAACAACCTCCTTTGCAATCCTACAAACAAGGCTCACCCTTCCATAAGGATTTTATATCTAAAGACAACCTAAAGACCAATCTAATCAAAGGCTCACCCACACACGGGTTTTACACCACAAACTTGATTAATCTAGTCTACTACTCACCCTTACCAAATGGATTTTACGTCACAAAATAACCTTGTATCAATCACAACAATAAAGTAAAGATAAAGTTTGAATGTTAGCAACACTTCTTGGTGGATGAATACAATAGCTAGTACCACTTCACTTCTTGCCTTTGGAATCTTGAATTTTAACCTTTGAGCACAAGGGAATTTGAGAGCTTTTCAAATAATTTTGATGTAAAACAAGTTAGCTCTTGAAGGATTTCTTAAGTTCAAAAGTTCTTGCAAAAATTTGGAGTTTATGGCTTTTACAAATTTTGAAAATCAGTTTTACAGTCATAAAACGGCTAGTTTCAGAAAATTCGAACGACCGAATTTTTCTTGTACGTCCGAACTATCATCCGAATTTTACTGTTACATGCTGTCTGAAAAAATTCGGACGACCGAATTTTGTCCAGTGCATCTGAACTTGCGTCTGAATTTCTTTAGAAAAGCAGTAACCATGCTGGCAAGGAAAATTCGGACGACCAAATTTTTTTCCTTGCATCCGAACTTGCATTCGAATTTCTCTGGAAGCACAGTAGCCATTTTTAAAGTTTAGTGTTCAAATTTTGTAAAATCATTTGAAATTCAACTTCAATAAGTTTGAAAACATTTTGTATGAATAGATAAGTTATTTAGACACTTTTAAATTCAAGAATCATTATCAAAACTCTTTGATCATACAAAGTTTACTCAAAATCATTTAAGACTCAAAAACACACTTATTAATCAAAAGTTTATACAAAGCCATTTAAGATTCAAAAATAAGTTTTGTACTGTCTTATGCATTCAACAGATTCCAAGACAAGCGAATGTCAGGTTTGCAAAAGATATAGCCTACTATAATCAAGCTTTTATCTCTCTCTCCTTTCTAGTCTTGAGGGTTCTACCATTTGCAAACCCTACATTCGCAAACCTATCTTGATTATATCTTTTTGATGCTAGTGAAAGAATTTTTCATCACATGCTTACTACCTTGATTATAGCCTACTTTGGGCACAAATTTTCTGTTGATAATATGTATGTTGTAATTATGCTAGCCATGCATAAGACATGAAAAATGAAATTTGGATATATAGTGCTAAAGAATATAATGGCAGCTGGAAGAACCAAACGTAAGGCTTTACCACATGGCAAATTGTTAACTAGAGTTTACAAGTATTTCCAAGTGCAATTGTCTTCTAGTGGTTTACCAGTAAAGTATAAATAAGTCTACACCGACAACTCACTAAAAAGAATGCTTTGGATACTTGATGATGATAATGTATGAAGGGCTAAAAGAGAAACTCCTCTAAGGGGTGATAGAAGAGGTGCTAGTGGTGAAGAAGAAAATGAAGAAGAAGAAGAGGATGAAGAAGAAATCCTTGCTGGAGAAAGGAAAACTAAAATGAGGCATGAGTTATCTAGTGTGGGGGAGCAACCTTCCACAAAAGAAGACTATTTGAAGAGGTACCCTCTATTGAAGGAAATGAAGTTGAAGGTGATAATCTCACTAGAGATGATACTATAGTTGCCAAAGTGTTTCAAGAGACATTGAACAACCATGTATGGGAAATGAAGAAGATGGACAAATTCTTCGAGTCCTTTGCTCCAATGATTCTTGCCAAATTTGATGGTTTAGAAGCTAGAGTCAAGAATATGGAAGAAGACTTGAGAAAGATTTCTCAAGTGGTTTTAAATGGTGCAAGTTCCTATAAAGCCAAATAAGAAGACAAGAAAGAAGATGAAAAAAGAGGACAGTGACGAGGAAAATGAAGAAAATCAAGAAGATAATATGGGTGGAGATGACAGCATTAAGGATGATAGTAATGACAGTGAAAATTGAGATGGCTATCAATTTGTTGCTAAAGAAGAAGACAAAGATGAAGAAAAAGGCAGTGAAGCACCCAAGAAGAAGAAAGCATGAGAATGAAGAACAAAGAGGTAAAGCCCAAGAGAACAAGCAAGAAGAAGGAGATGAAGGGAGTTTAACAAAGTCAAATAATAAATCCATTACCAATTTCCTTCATCCAAGGTAGGAGGAAAATGCGGTTCAAAGGAAGAAGATCCAAAAATCTTCTTGATTGGTAACTTTCCAAAGTAGAACTACACGGGCAAGGAGTTAGCAAATGAAGGACCCCGTCATATAGAGATCAAGGGAAACATGGACAATAAAATTTCCTCATTAATAAACCCATTTGAGAAAACACTTTTGACATCATTTGAAAGAGTTTGAAACCTTTAAAACATGCATATGCCAAAAGCATTCTAATTGATTTAAATCTAGTAATTGGAGCTAAAGACATTATAATCAATGACCTAATCTTAATTGAATCCTTAGGCAACAAGTCTAACCTTGTTTCTAAAAACTTCCCCGGATTCAATAAGTTAATTTCTAAAAACCTTTTAGTTTCAATAATGGAATGATCATGAGATTTAGGAATATCCAAATTTTGTATCTTTCAAATTTACTTAATTCCTCTTGCATAACAATAATCCAAAAATCATCACACAATACATCATCAATACTTTTAGGCTCATATGAGATAAAAGAATAAAGTTATCAATAAAGTATTGTCTTATGTTTACTCCTTGGAAGATATCACCAATGATTTGCTCCTTAGGGTGGCCTTTTTGGATATCCTAAGGTTTTTTTTTGGGAGCTCTTGGTCACCACTAGGTTGGTCATCTTGATTTTGTTCAATCATTTCTTTCTCATTGGTATGATCCTCCAAAGTTGGTGCGTGAAGATGGGTTTGATAGTCATTCATAGATGTACCTACATCATCTTCATCTTTTCTTTCCAAGTAAATGTAAGATTCATCAAAACTAACATGAATGGTTTCCTCATCATGTAAGGTTCTTTTTGTTATAAATTCTATATGCCTTTTTGTTAGAAGAATAGCTAAGAGATATACCAATATCCGGTTTTCTATCAAATTTAAGTAAGTTATCACAAGATTTTAAGATAAGACATTTATAACCATACATTTTAAATTGTGCAATTTGAGGCGTTCTATAAAAGAGAATTCAAAAGATGTTTTTCTTCAAAATGATCTTAAAAGAATTCTATTTATCATAGCATGTGGTGTTTACGGCTTTGACCCAAAAATATTTTTGAAGAAGAATTTTCACAAAGCATAGACCTAGTCAATTTTTGAAAAGTTCAAATGTTCCTTTCAATAACACCATTTTGTTGTGGGGTTTTTACAATTGAAACAATTATATGAAATTCAATTTTCATCACAAATTTTCATCACAATTGTCACTTCTAATAGAAATCAAACTTCAAGTCCGAACATTTTGTAAAGTTTCATAAAGATGTTTTTGGCCAAGCAAATTCATAGATATTCAATCATAGCTATTTTAATAATTTTATCATGACATATAATAAATTTCAAGAAGTTTTGAGGTGAAAGTCATTTTCTTAGGTTTGAAAGAAAATTTTGTTTGTTTTCCATATTGGCGAGTATTACAAGGATGATTTTTCTCAAAATGAATTTTTGGTAATCCTTTAACAAGTTAAAAGAATATTCAACAAGTCCATGCTAACATGATCAAGTTTACTATGCCGTAAATAACCGTCATTATCATGAGTGGAAAATCATCTAACTTTATAAGTAACAAGTTCATCAAGGTAAGGCAAATAACCATTACTAATACAATTTGCAACAAAAATAGTTCTACCATCGACACCATCAAGTATAGTGCAAGTATTACATTTAAATTCAACTTTTCAATCATTGTCACATAATTGACTAATGTTAAGCAAGTTATATTTCAAATCATCAATGAGCAAAACTTGTTTAATGAGGGAGGAAGAATCTTTACCAATGTCACCTATACAAAGAATACTTCCTTTCTTCTTGTCATCGAATATAATGAATTCTTCATTTGTAGTTTAAAGCTCACTAATGAGTGATGCATTTTCTGTCATAAATCTTGAGTAGCTACTATCAAGAAACCATTTAGTAGCACTTGACCTTGGAGAAAAATGTACCTACACCAAATGAGATGAAGAAACTTTTGGTATCCACATTTGCTTGGGTCCATGAGGGTTAGTGATGATTCACTTAACTCTCCAAATGGTTTTTGCACCAATCTCTACTTTTCTTTTAACATAACATTTGGTGACTTTATGTCTATGTTTTCCACAATAAGTACAACAAGTATGATGCATGGAAGTAGAAGTAGCTCTAACAAAGAAGTTGTTATATTTAGGTACATTGTTTACATAATTATAACCAAGACCATTTTTGACAAGAGGAGATCTTTGAGCTCTAAGAATTTTATCAAGATTGTCCCTTCCTTTTGTAAATTTTTCTATACATGATGTAAGGTCATCAACCTTCTTTTTCAAAGTCTCATGATCAACAAGCATTCTTTCAAGAGATAAAATCTTTTCACAAAGAATCTTATTTTCAAGGGACATGTTTTGTAAAGAGACATTTAAAACTGCGTTTTCAATATTCAAACAATCAATAGATTCAAGAAGTCTTTTGTTTTCACAATATAATTTTGAATTTTCATTCAATAGCTCAATAATTTTTAGTTTCATTTCCTTATTTCTTTTTGAAGCCTTTTTTAATTCTTCATACATTTCAACAAATAATTCACTAGGATCATCAATATCATCATCACAACAAGTAGAAGTAGAAGAAGTGGATTGTACCTCATCATTTATTGCCATAAAGCACATATTGGCTCCTTCCTCATGTGTTACTTGAAGAAGTCTCCACATATCATGACCGGTGTCACATTCACTCACTCGATTGTATTCATTCACGTCCAATGCACAGCTCAAGATATTCATGACTTGGTAATTTAATGTCATCATTTTAGAATCACCTTCATCATATTCATCCATTGGTTTTGGCTCTCTAGTGATTCCATCATCTCTCATTCTTATTGGTATGTAACGACCCTTCTCAATGATACTCCACAAACCAAAGTTAATAAAACAAATAAAAATTATAATTCTAGATTTCCAAAATGTATAATTAGAACCATCAAATAAAGGAGGTCTATTTGTAGAGGAACCTTCCATATAAGGAAAATTTGATAAACTACCAATATAATCATTACTTCTAGGTTGTTAGACCTTAAAAAGAAGACCTTGCTCTGATACCAATCGAAAGACCTAAGAGGGGGGGGGGGGGGATAAATTAGGTATTTGGCTAATTATCAAAATCTTTTCCCTTTTTGTAAATCCCTTGCCTTAATAAAAGCTCTTCTTTAAATTCACAAACTTCAAGTTTATATGTGATTTGATGGTTAAGACAAAATTACCAAACTATAAGACCACAACAAATCAATCAACAACTATGAACAAATAATAATAACATAAGTATGTAAACAAGTAAAGTTATAAGGAAATGAAAACACGATTTATAGTGGTTCGATCTCTTTAAGATCTACATTTACTACCTTGAGTCCACACTCAAATATTTCAACCAATTCACTATATGCTAAATTTAGGCAATTACACAAGAGGCTCACCCAACAAAGGTTTTACACCAACAACCTCCTTTGCAATTCTACAAACAAGGCTCACCCTTCCACAAGGATTTTATATCTAAAGACAACCTAAAGACCAATCTAATCCAAGGCTCACCCACACACGAGTTTTACACCACAACCTTGATTAATCTAGTCTATGGCTCACCCTTACCAAAAGGATTTTACGTCACAAGATAACCTTGTATAAATCACAACAATAAAGTAAAGATAGAGTTTGAATGTTACCAACACTTCTTGGTGGATGAATACAATAGCTAGCACCACTTCACTTCTTGTCTTTGGAATCTTGAATTTTAACCTTTGAGCACAAGGGAATTTGAGAGCTTTTTAAATAATTTTGATGTAAAACAAGTTAGCTCTTGAAGGATTTCTTAAGTTCAAAAGTTCTTCCAAAAATCTGGAGTTTATGACTTTTATAGATTTTGAAAATCAGTTTTAACAGTTATAAAACGACTAGTTTCAAAAAATTCAGAGGACTAAACTTTTCTTGTGCTTTCGAACTATCGTCCGAATTTTACTTTTACATGCTCTCTGGAAAAATTCGAACGACCGAATTTTGTCCAGTGCATCCGAACTTGTGTCTGAATTTCTCTGGAAAAACAGTAACCATGCTTGTAGGGAAAATTCGGACGACCAAATTTTTTTCCTTGCATCCGAACTTGCGTCCGAATTTCTCTGGAAGCACAGTAGCCATTTTTAAAGTTAAGTGTTCAAACTTTGTAAAATCATTTGAAATTCAACTTCAATAAGTTTGAAAATATTTTGTATGAATAGATAAGTTATTTAGACACTTTTAAATTCAAGAATCATTATTAAAACTCTTTGATCATACAAAGTTTACTCAAAATCATTTAAGAATCAAAAACACACTTATTAATCAAAAGTTTATACAAAGCCATTTAAGATTCAAAAACAAGTTTTGTGCTCTCTTATGCATTCAATAATTCCAAGACAAGCGAATGTAGGGTTTGCAAAAGATATACCTATTAAGCACGTGTGACCTACACTTTATGTCTTCAAAGCCTTCAATCATTTTGAACAAACTCTTCAATCTTCAATCACTTTGACATATTGAAGTTGTTCTTGCATTTTAGCTTCAAGGCAATGAGACTTCATACTTCTTAATCCAATAATCCTATCACACAAATGACATAAAGATTAGTCCTCATCAATATCTGTCATTAATCAAAACTTAATCATGACCTCATGATTTGCCCTTAGGGCTAACGAGTTTTTCACAGTTTGGACACCTATGGCATCACCAAGAGTTGCACGAAGCATTTTAGTTTAACTATCTGATTAATTAGGGCCTAACATTCTTGTAATTATGTTAATAAATTCAATTCCAGATCAATAATGAAGCAAAGAGTTCTATAGGGAATGACAAAGTACAAAAATCACAAAATTTTAAATATATCAAGCACTTCAAAGCATATCCCGCTTTAGGAAAACAAAAAATTTGAAACCAACAAATAAGTTTCAAAACTAGAATTTGAAACCTAACAATATTGGTTGCAATTTTAGTGGACACGGACCGATATTGAAACTAAATATTGTCGATTTTAAATTTGCAACCGACATTTTGAAACCTATATCAATTTCAAAATTGACCTTAGAACCAACATTTTTAACCAAATATAGCAACCGATCTTGCAATTGCATTGGAATCAAATTTATTAAAACTAGAAATCGATTTGCAATTGAGTTTTTTTGAAAAGGTTCATAAAAAATAATTTAAAACCGGTTCGGGTAATAAGTAAATAGTTAAAATTTTTGTTAAGATACCAAATGGAAACCAATTTTAAGAAATAAAGAATGAAAATGAAAAACTGATCTAGTTGGACCAAGTCAACCAACCTAACCCAATTCCACTACGGGCTAGACTTGGCATGTGAGAACATGTGCCTGCCAGTGGGATTCAAACTAGCACAAGCTGAAATTTGGGACTTGTGCTCCACCAACAAGCAAAGTCAATGCTTGTGTCTTATTTCACCATATATTATATTTATATTATAACTTAATGTTATTGTATTTATAATTTGTTTATATTGTTGCATAGCTATATTATGATGAAAAAAATACTATAATACGATATGTCTTGCTTACATTCTTTTTTGAATGGATCATATGTGTGTGTATAAGTATTAATCCACTTAATTACTATATGTACACATACACATTGATATATATGCTATCACTCTATTAGAAATCCATTAATAGTTTAATTTATATAATAGCTATTTATTGCTATGTATTTTAAATATATAAATATTTACTGAAATATGTCAATAAATAGTGATCTAATATAATATAAGTATATATAATGCTATAGTATATATTATATATAGAATATTTTTCATATATAGAATAATTTTAAAGTTACCCTTGCATATCTCTCATATTAATAGAATAAATTAAATTAGTTAAGGATATAATAGAAAAAATATTCCTTATTTTCTTCTTCTTAAATTTATTAAAAAGTATCAAAACACCTTATATTTTAAAATAAAGGGGTGTGTGTGTGTCTTTAGTGCTTATCTTCAATTAATACTTCAAATATGGTTATATTTGTAGAAAACATGTTTCAATACATTTCTTATTTTCATAAAATTTCTATGTCAATCATATATAGGTGGAGGTAATTATATTTGTAAAATAATTTAAATAAGTATAGATCAATATATATCTTCGACATAAGCAATATAAAATAAATATATTATATAAATGTTTACTCGACTACAGATAATTATCTATGTATACTCACACACATAATCAAAATATATACATATACTAATTATATGTTGATCACAATAATTCATCTAAATCCATCAAAGGTGTAGGATGTTATGTTATAAACCTTAATTATAATCTACAAATCTTAATATTAAATATTGCATTTGAACTTATTAAAAACTGATTTGAAGTTGGGCCACCAAGTGAAACGCTTTATCAAACACCATATTTTGGGATGTATAGCACTTCCCGATTGTTAGATCACAACATCTCCACCATTTCCTTTAACTGTTGTATCAAACAAAGATACGTGTGATAGCCTTCTTTTCCATCTTACTACATAAGTGGTTAGGAACAAATACATAGCATAAATATCCAAACCCTCGGCAATGGCAAACACTAGGCTTTATGTTCCATACTTTTTCAAAACGTGAGAGAAAACTTAACCTTTGTTGAGGAAACATGTAGATCACAAAGGCCGCAATCTTCATTCCTTCTGCCAAAAATCATCCTGGAACATTTTTAGCATGAAGCATACTTCTACTAGGTGCTTGTTCTTCCTCTCTGCTACATCATTTTGCTATGGAATGCTAGTACATGTGAACTGATGGCATATTTTGCACTACTGAAGGAAAGTTGAGAACTCATATGAGGAGTACTCTCTCTCATTGTCGGTACGTAGACAACAAATTCTTCTACCAATCTCTGTTACCACTTCCTCCTTGAAGTCTTTAAACTTTAAAAAGGTCTCAAAATTTTCCTTAACAAAGTAAACCCACATATGTCTAGAGAAGTCGTCAATGAAGGTCAGCGTGTACTTCATCCTACCAATAGTGGCTTGCATAATTGGTCCGAACGCATTAGAGTGGATCAAATCTAATGGTTCCTTTGCATTGAACTTAGACTCTTCATAGCTAATGCGCTTTTCCATACTGACAGTCTGCATATATAGTGTTTGTTCTCACTTCAAGTTCTGGATCCGTTCAACATTGACCTCTTCATCATCACATCTAGCTTGGAATAGCTAACGTGACCTAGCCACAAGTGCCACAAGTCTGTTGTCTAGTTTCTTCTTGTCTTCTCTACGTATGCAATTTCTTCAAACACCATGTAAACTGACTCCAATCTTTATCCCTTTATCACCGGCTCTTCTTTAATCTCAAGAAGAATGATCAATTAATGAACTTTTGACCATGTGTATTCAAGAGGAAGGGAGATTAAAATATGAGGCACTTGAGAACTCTCATCTCGTAACTCATGATAAAGAAAGGGATAGAAAGGCAAAGGTATTCCTATGGGAAAAAAGGCAAAAGTAAAGATGTTTGCCATTTTTGTAAAAAGAAGAGAAAAACTTTAAGAAAGATTGCTTGAAATATAAAAAATGGCTCGATAAGAAAGGTAATCTCACTTTTGTGTGTTTTGAATATAATTTTACTAAATTTTCTGATAATACATTATAGATTGATTTTGGTTCTACAATTCATATTACCAAAACCATGCAGAGCTTTCTGAATCTAAGGAAGCTGATGGGAAGTGAAGAAGACATCTATTCTGGCAATATGATGAGTTCACGTGTGGACTTATAGGCTCATTTAAAGGATAGTTTTCAATTAGATCTTGAAAACTTTTTTTTGTTTCATATTTTTCAAGAAATTTAATTTTTATTTCAAAACTATAAAATATTTGATATTGTATTACTTTTCATTCTTCTTCTATGAAACATTTGAAAGACAATAAAGTTTTGGATAGAAATTTTTCAAATTTGAGCTAGACCCCACACATAAGTGCAATATTTTAACTTTGCATGATAAGGAAATTGGCAATAAACAATGTACTATCAATGAGAACTCATCAAATCTTTGGCCCAAAAGATTAGGTCATACCTCAATTGACCAAATTAAGAGGTTAGTAAATGATTGAGTTTTAAAAACTCTTGATTTTTCTGACTTTGGTACTTGTGTGGACTGCATAAAGGGAAAGAAGATTAACAAGTTCTCTAATGTGCTAAAAGGAGCTCTCAATTGCTTGGATTCTTACACATGGATATCTATGAACCTTTTCCTACCCCTTGCTTGCATTTTGAGAGATATTTTGTCTCTTTTATTGATGACAATTCAAGATATATGTATCTCTATTTTTTTGTTTGAAAAAATAAAAGCACTCAATGCTTTTAAAGTATTTAAAATAGAAGTAGAGAAACAAATAGAAATTACGATCAAAATTATAAGATTTGATAGGGGTGGAGAATACTATGGGAGGTCTATTGTGATAATTTGATTGTTGTGTACTTTTTCGAAAACAATAAGAGTGGCATCCATAGTAAACATATAGACATCAAGTATCTGATGGTAAGAGATTACATCTAGAAGCAAGCTGTGTCATTTGAGTATGTTAGCACCATCTTGATGGTGGCAGATTCTATGATTAAAGGATTACTAGCTAATGTTTTTCAGGATCATATAACTCATATGGGACTTAGTAACTCATTTTGACTTGCTTTTCTCTGATTATTTTGTGTAGAAAAATTAATATTTTTTTATTTTACATGACTGTGCGCATATGGTTTTCATATATTACAGTGTGATCTATATCAGATCCAATAAAGTGGACCTTGAATGATACTTATATTAAGTATATTCCTAAAGTTTTGACACTTGATTAGAAAATATTATGCATAGTAATACATGGAAAGAAATGTTTGTTATAAAGCATGACTGCCATGATTCATGCATTATGTCTTCTGGTTAAGTGTTGTTGCATGATCTTACAATTTTTAGTAACTGAATCATTATATGGCCATGTTTTTGTTCTTATCACTCAATGCGGTTATCTAACTTATAATGTATGAGTTAAGTGGAAGAATGTTAGAAATCATCCCTAATTTAGGGATATAAGTATGCCCCCACACATTATATTACCATATATTAAGTTAACTAAGGTCTTCTATTAATGGTAAGTTAGATAGATTAAAGATTTGATTAGATTATACATATTAGTTAATGGTAAGTTAGATTATACATTTGATGAATAGAAATACATGCGTACGCAATTTAATTTGCGAGTCTCTAGCCTATCTATATATATAATGAATGTGACATCCATCAATCTATGGAATTTTCTTCGTTCAATAGACATAGGCTAGAAGATCCCAATGTTTCTGTCGTCGACTACAAAATCAGTAAGAAAGTCTTTTTAGATTTAGTCTGAATAATTATGGCTATCGCTGAAGGTACATTTTTGCATCAATCTTTTCCGCTGCTGTTTAGATACATGTCATTCATGTTGTTAAAAATCCCCTCCTCCACATTGTACAAAGAAGAAAACTTACTAATACTCAAATTTGTTTTCCCACATTACGTGCAGTTGCCAAAATACAATTACATATTCTCTAGAAGAAATGCAACACCTTTGGAGGCAATTGTAAACTCCAAAAAAAGTTCCATTCATTAATGACTTCCCCATTTGAGCAACTTCGATTCATAAAAGACTTTTCAATTTTATAACCAGACTTGACATTATACTGACCATGGTATGTGAGATGCTATATTAGCCTATCCCTTCCCCTTGGCAAACCAACAAGCTCTTGATCAACTAAATATCACCAGCAGAGAATAAAACTTCAAGCAACTACTCATTATATCTTTTGGACCCGCTACCCAACAAATTTGATACTGTTAACACATCTTCGAAAAATAAATTTCTTATAATCTGTCTAAAGGAGGATACTTGAGGAATCCATTGGTCCTTCCATATTTTAACATGCCTTCTATCTCCAATTCACCATCGCATCCCGTCAATAAGAAACTTCTTGCAATCCAATATATACTTCCAAAACAAAAGAAGGATTTGTGCCAACACTTGCCTCTAGAAAATTGCAATTTTAAAAATATCTTGCCTTAAGAATTTTTTAAACCAAAGAGTTTGGAAATTGAAGCAGTCTCCAAACTTGTTTAGAAAGCATTTCAAAGTTAAAAATCTCAATCTCCCGAAAACCAAGCCTACCACAAGATTTTGGCATGCAAATATTCCAAGAATATGACTTCGGAACATATGAATACAATCAAGAAAATGAAAGAAATATCTTGCTAGTTTGGCAATTGATGAAGTGATTATCTTAGCCTCTCATTCAAAGAAACACATCTGAGCCCTCAATTCTATATTTGTACACAATGATAGCATTCCTTTAATACTCAGCTTTGAATCCCACCGCTTCCTTTCTTAGAAAAGGATATTACTATAAAAAAAATTTTTACCAGATATATTATGAACATTTATTTATTTTTTCAAACTCTCTCTCTCTATCACACTGCTTCCATCTCTATATTTTCGCCAAAATATCCCAATATTACAATATTTAGGAATCTAACAAAATTAATATGAATAATAACATTAATAATTTTAATAAAATTTTTTGAGATGAAAATTAATATGAATAATAACATTAATTAATTAGTGATTATTAATTTGTATAATAATAATTATTAATTAAAATTATTTAATTAAAAATTCTAAATAATTATTAAACAATATTATTCATTATTAATTGTGATAATGATTAAAATATTTGAAAAAAGAAAAAAAAAAGGTAAAAGGGGGAGAAAGAAGCATGCAATTTATAGCTCGTTGTGAGAACTTGCATAACTTTTTTATTATTTTCAAAACGAAATTTCGTAACTTGTTATCAAGTTCCATGCTTGCTTTGAAGAACTTGACAACGAATTTTGTAAAACTCTATGGAATTATCTTAAAATGTGAAAAAAATTTAAAAATTTTAAGAGTTTTATGAATTTTTATGTCATAATTAAATTAAAAATTAAATTAAAATAAAAAATTTAATTAAATTCAATTTAAATTTTTAAACAACCCTATTCGATAGGGATCAACTCAATACACATGTACCTATTTAGGGAGAGAATGCAGTTTTATTAAACTCGTGGCCGTTATTTATAGTTTAGATAAACCTTGCGGTAGTAAAGATAATTAACTCAAAGGAAAAAGGCAGAAAAATTACCACGTGGATCATTCTCTTCCACTCCAAAAGAAGAGTTTCCTAGTCTTGTTCTTGTCTCTATTTGTGTTTCTTTTAAGAATCTCAACTTCTTCTAGCTCCAAATTTGCGACAGATTCGTTGAAAATGTCTTCAATGGCTTTTTCTTCGATGTTTGCAACTCCTTTGAACAGTTTGACACAAGTCAACAAGCTGAATTCCAGCTCAAACTCTTGTTTTGCTTGTGTCACTTCTGCTGCAGCATCTTTCAAAACCAACTTCGCAGCCTCTAAATCTTCACTTTTCCAGAACGCGTTATCTCTACCATTGCCGAATTTATCGGGGTTTGTCTCAAGGTCTCGAAATTTTACTAACGTTTATGCTAGAGCGGCCACGGAAAAGACAATTCATGATTTCACTGTAAAGGTAATTGATTGCAAATTTGACATGTCTAAATGTTACGGTGATTTTAGTTACTTTTGTATTTTTATTTCTTGTAATTGTAAATTGATTTGAAGAAAGTTTTGAATTTTCTTCTTATGAATAGTGCTTGACTTGTTTCGATGTTGTTTAGGGTGTTCACTTCATATGTTGCACTGTGATTATAATCTTTCGATGGGGAATTTTTTTTTGTCTGTGTTCGAGTTAAATTTCCTGTGTCAATGGAATTGTATCTGATGTATTTGTAGTATATGTGCTGGTGAATTTCTTTCTTTATTGCACTTCTGATACAGAAAAAGCTGGTTTCTGCTTATCAGAAGACTGTGATGAGAACTTGGTTCGGGTTTTTGATTATCTGGAATTCTTAATTTGTTGGAGGAAAAATCTTGGGTCGTAAACTATGTTCTGAACGTCTATATCCAATTGTAGGAGGCAACTGATTTGCAATCCTGCTGCTATATTTTAATTGCTGTAGTGAAGCTTTTGTAGCTGTAATGATTCTCTTATTTACAAGCCGGTAGTGGAACCACTAATCGTCTGTCCTAATGGTATGAAGAGTGCAGACTAGATGTACATTCCATAGGTTATTCAGTATATATGGCCAGCGAGCATAGAGGGGGTGAGATATTTGCAAGCTATATGAACAGTAATCATAAGTCTTAAAGCAGAACCAAAGCCGACCTCCTTTAACTTTTAGTTAGGAACATGTTGAAATGAAAATATTTTGGCTTTAGAAGAAATAGGTTTAGAGGGTATTGCAAATTCATAGAGTTTAGTTCCTTTATTTGGGTCTTGACTCTACTTATTTACCCATATTGTGACAGAAGGAAATGTGCACGCTAAGCATCAACTAGCTGGTTGAATTAATAATTATTTGTTTTCAAATTGAACACTACAAGCTTAACAGTTGGAAGCAATTTGGTCAAGCTCTTGTCTTTTTCATGATTTCATGTTTCATATTTAATCTAAAAGATTTATGCACTAGGGCCAGAGATGAGTAAAATTGTTTTATTTTCTTGAACAGGATATTGATGACAAAGATGTTTCACTTAGCAAGTATAAGGGCAAGGTTCTTCTGATAGTCAATGTTGCTTCAAAATGGTATTCTTTCCTCAATGATTGCTTTTTACTTAGAGGCATAATAACTCCAACTGAATAAGAGGACTAATATTTTTATCACCAAGCTAAAGGAAACATTATTATGGTCTCTTTTTGTATGTCATACTTAGACAGCTGATGCATAAATAATTTTTCTGGATTCAGTGGTTTGACAACATCAAACTACACAGAGCTTTCTCATCTGTATGATAAGTACAAAACTCAAGGTGAGCTACTATACATACCTATTTTCAATATTATTTAGTATTACTCCCTAAGAGTATTTGTTTCATGGCATAGTCAGTAGTAGCACGCTAGAACAAATTACTCAGATGTTTTTTCCCTGTGGTTGCCTTTTACGATCCTTGCTAGAGATATATGACAGCCAATCATGAATGCTTTATTACTTGCGCCTTTTCTGGAGTTTAAATGATTTGATTGGCCGCTCATTCCATGTTGATCCCTCTGAATCCCATTTACTAGAATTCGTCTTGAGATGTCCTGGTAGACTTGTGGAAGATACAAATATTGAATGAATCAGTTGCAAATATGTTTCTTCTAAGTTTTGGTTGATTGACTGCTTTAATCTATCACATTTAGGAACTCTGACAAATAATGTTTCAAGAGAAGGCTGTTTCTGTGAGCTGTTGAATTTTACGTGATAATGTATTTTAATGCCTGCTTGTAGCAGGTTACTGAAGTGGAGTTGTAAACGTTCCTTCTTCTGGGCCTTTTGTGCTGTTCTTGCATAGAGACTTATCCATTCACTGATTGGGATTATAAACGAAAATTGGTCAGTAACCATACATAAGCTAATATGGTAATCAGCTGATATCTACTAGTTAACTGCAACTAAAGTGACCATTTATATCTTATGTTTGAATCATAGCAACCTTTTCAAGAATGTGACCATGTTTGTACAGAGGCATTTAGTGAGAATAGTCTTCATAATCATTTTACTAAGCACAAAGCAGAAAAGATAGTACGAGCTCCCTAAGGGAACTATGGGGGTGCAGTAAAACTACTATCTTTGCAAAGAATCCAGACCTTTGGTGTACGTTTTCTCCTAACTATGATTTGTCCTTCATTATAGAAAAATGTTTAAGCATCACAATATAATTTTTCTGTTTTCCTTCATTTCTACCTCCTTGAGAAGGGTTGAATGTTGAAACCTCTTGTTGAGTTTTTGTTCAATACATTGTAGTTATACTTGGAAAGAAAAAGAAGGGTGAAAGTGCTGGGAATGCCATTATAGCTTTCTAGTAAGATAACAGTGCTGAAAAATGACTTCGCAGCCAGTTTTTTTCTCTCGACAGCAAATGGATGGACATTGATTTATGTAATTCAGCCAATGGTTTTGAGCTAACATTTCTTTCCGCTGCTTTCCCTCAATTGTGACATTGCCTAAATTAGTTCATTCTGGATCTTGTTCTGGCTCTTAAATTCTTTACTCCTCTAGCTTCCTGTAGCTTAAAATAGTTGCTGCAATTGAGAGCAGAATGATCATGCAAACATTTCTAGGGCCATAAATCGCCTATTTGAACTGCATTTTGCTTCATAGTATTTTCCCCCTATTTTTGCATTAAACAATTTGCATACTTTTAGTCAGGAAATGATTTATATTTCTTAAAGATTAGCCTTAGCTTATTTCTTATCTTTGTTGATCTGTTTCTTTCATTTCCCCTTTATATTATTTCTTATATATAGTTGTTTTAGGTTGCCGTTTTTAGAGGATAGGAAGCTGAACCTTGTGACTATTTAGTAAAGCCTTGGAAATTCTTTAAGGATTTCTCTATTATACCAAAATATATGAGAATTGCAGTAATATTATAGGTGATGATATCTCCAAGTGATTCACTAGCATGCATTAGTTTCTTGAAGCATGTAATGATTGAAGTTGGATGGACAGTTGCTTAAATTTGAATTTATGATTCATCCTTTGTTTGCACACTGACATGTCACCCAAAATGATGATTAAGAGCTGTTAACCAGTTCTTTTGAATTATTCTGATGTTGAACTTTGAAAGCTTGTGGTTGTCATAATGCAGCGGGGCCTAATTGTTCCAGTTAGAATTATCGTGATAAGATGCCAGTTATATTTGAATTTTTCTAGCAGGTTGATTTGTAATGTAGATTAAAGTATCTAACTTGTGGAAATATGGAAGTAGTCTACCATATTCTTTTCAATGGATTGAGACATTGATGACAAGATATGTGTGTATATTGTTGGATAATATTTTTGAGATCTAATATTACGAAATGGGAATGTCACTAAGCTTTTTTAACTGCTTTTTCAGGCGACCATGGTTCACCATCTTGGTCTTTTTGGTTCATTTTTTCAGTTGCTATGCCTATCTGCTGTTTGCATGTGTACATGCTTATAACTTACAAAGATGTGGAATTTTGTGATTGATTCCATTACTCATGTCTTTCTTTTTATTTACTTTTCTTTTTTTTTCCTTTGAAGTTTACACATGTATAATGAAGACAAAGAATTATGAATATGATTTAGTTGTTTGAGTTGAGTTTTAGTTTCATTTATATTTTAGATCATCGGGATGGCTGTGTACACACACTTCCTATATAGCTACAGCATTACCAATGACCTATACAACTCTTTTCCCAGGATTTGAAATCCTAGCCTTTCCTTGTAATCAATTCGGGGGACAAGAACCAGGGTCAAATCCAGAGATAAAGCAATTTGCCTGCACACGTTTCAAAACAGAATTTTCTATTTTCGATAAGGTAATGAACATCTGTACTATAATTCTCTGAACTTTTAAGGGTCTCATACATCAAGGCCCTAAAAGTTATTCAGAATAGGTTGATGTCAATGGACCAAATACAGCTCCAGTCTACCAGTTCTTAAAGTCAAGTGCTGGGGGATTTCTGGGAGATCTGGTCAAGTGGAATTTCGAGAAGTTCCTTGCGGATAAAAATGGAAAAGTCATCGAAAGATATCCACCAACCACTACACCATTTCAGATTGAGGTATGTGCTCTTCATATCAACATATCAAAGCTACTATTCTTGTTAAAAACTAAGAAATAATTAAGATTTTAAGAATAATACAGAAAAGTATCAGAGTTATTTTTTATTTTGTGATATTTTGCTTCTAGGATATTTTTTTGAGAAATTCTTTGATGTCATGTAGACCATATGAAATCAAAGATATAGATATCAACTTCAAATCTTGGCACCTTTAAATCTTGTTGCTTTCTTTCGAATCTTGGCGCCTTCAAATTCCAGCCCTGGCATGTTGTTAAAAACAGATTCCAAAATTCTCCAAAGCACCGTACTTGAATTCTTTCAGTGCAACTTATACTAAAACAGATGCTCAAACAGGTTACTGAACACCGAACGAAAATAGTGAAGCCAACTCCTTTTGGTTACAAATCTTTTTGCCTTATTGTACTTGCTCATAACCTTTCATCATCCTATTAGTGCTCTCAATTCCCGACTTCTTCTAAGGAAATGTTTCAGAAACCCAACTGCATCCCCCTTGTTTCAGTTGAATTGTTGTGTAAGAGTTGATCTACCCTGCTGCCAATATCCGTTGCATGTCTAATCTCTATGTAGATAAATGGTTGGTTTATCCTTGGTTTTCTCTCTCTTTATTTACTATCCTTCCTCTTCCTCAAGAAACATCTGAAACATTTTGCATTTCACCAATGTGAGATTCTCTTTTTTTCTTTCAGAAGGATATCCAGAAGCTTCTTGCAGCATAAACAGTAAAATGCTATGTCAACTGTGCGAGTCCCTAAGAGGCATACTTTGTCAGTAACGAGGCATCAAAACTTATGGACTGTGTGATTGATAATTGGCAACTACTTCCAACTTTTAGCCATTCCTTTATCCCTGTTTTCTGGAGTTCTTCCATGTTTACGGAGTGCTGGTGATCATAGCCTGTTCTTTTCCTGAGCAAAGGTCCAAATGCTAGATCAACTGGAATGTTTAGCCTGCATAGTTTGAGATGTAAGTATATGATCAATACAAAGGAGTATAAGAGAACCAACTCGAGTCAGTAAGTTCCTACGCCTTGTTATTCTTCATGAATGATGTCTAATGAACTCGGTTGTGTCGTGGATCGTTTCGCGTAACTGATCCTGGAATTTCCTTGGAATTAAGCTTCATAAAGATCTTATTGGGAGTCAAGTTTTACATAAATCCGTATGGTTTTTCATTCGAGCTATATGATGCACTATGCGCTCCACTATCATCCGGTACGCATCTTGTATTCTATTCTTACTTTTCGTGTCCTAATAAAATTTCTTTTCATTACATTTCTTTTCTTACCAATGAAAAGAAATTTTATTTTTTTCTCTTACAAAAGCTACGAAGGCCTCATTAAAATTAAAAAACAAAGGTAAGAAAATGTTGGCTTCTGAGTTTCAATTCAATCCACCTCACAGACAAATTTTTCTCAAGCCTAAGGTCAAACCTCTTTTCCCAAATGACATCCATGGAAGGCTAATGTCAGGAAAATTAGTGTGAATGACAAAAGTAGTTTGGAGTGTAGGTAAGATGAGATAATAAAAATAAAATGGAGTCGTGTTTACTACCGTCCTTAAGACCATAGAGGCAGTTCCTGCCTCTTGGAGGATAAACGGTGAACAGGAACTACAAAGTTAAAAAAGAAAGACGCAGCAAAGAATTCTAGTAGCATTTATTATATATGGTTTTTTCTTTTCATATAAAGTAGGAAAATTAATTATTTTCTTAAAATTTTTTCTCTCCTTTTTCTCTCCTCATAGACTACAAATTCAATGAAGAACGCATTACATCTACCAATGCAATGTAATGAATAGTAATTTTATAAATGATTTTCTTAATTTTGAGATAAAAATTTTAAAAATCATCAACGTTAGGGCGTATTTTGAATTCTTTTAATATTTGGATAATATTTAGGTGAGTTTGGCCACACATGGCGGAACTTAGCTAGATAGTGTGGTTCTATTGAATTTTTTTTTAAGTAGTATTTTGGTAAATGTTATTAATAAAATAATTTGTGTAATTAATATATTTTAGTTTTGTATTATTGCAACTATTACTAACACTTTTTCAATAAAACTCGATATATGAATTACATGAGCAGGAACCGGGCTGCAAAATGAATTCAAACATGCGTTCTATAGGAATGGTCAAGGGTCATCATTGTCAGACGATTCCTTTGAAGAATTCATATATCTTGATAGAGTTAACGATTTGAGTTTTTATTTGGGCACACATGATATATTTTCTAGTAAAGAGAAACTATTAATTGGATGAAGGAACGACATTGCAAGTGAGAACTTTCTTGATAATTGTCGGGGGCTAACATTCTAAGTGACTGTGTTTGCGCTCATGCACATAGATTCATGTGCACATGCTCAGGCGTATCTATTTTTACTGATAATAGATATGACGTACAAGATCAACATGTACACTTTATTACTAATTTGAGAAACATCTTATTTGAAATTATATGAAAATTTTATTATTATGAAGTAAATGTAGAAAATTTGTTGCTATTGTGTGTAGTTGTGTTATATTTTTCAAGTAAAAAATTGTCGTGCAATGAATATAGGTACAACATGTCGTACTTAGAGATCGTCGGTTTTACGCCAACAGGTCGTAACCTTTTGGTTGATACTGTTTGGATGAGCAATGAGCAGATAGATACTTACTGACGGGTGCTAGAGTATGTTAAGACTATCTTCGATAGAGATTGGCCTTTGCACGATATTATGACAAATAGCGAGGATGGGATGATGCAGGTTCTCGCAGACGTCTTCCCAATTCTAATTATATGTTGTGTAGGCGTCACATTGCAAAAAATGTAGAGTATCGATGCTATAAGACATGCAGTGATAAGGTCACAACAGAAAAGTTTTCGAAGGGTACTTAGAAAAAGTTGGTTGATTCCTTTACAACGGAAGAGTATAATGTTAATTATACGAACATGCAGGGATCATGGTCGAGATTTTGAAACATATTGAGGTACTTGGTTCCTCCACTGGTGCGGCAGCAATTTGCTTCCTTCAATGGTGCTTCTGGATGTAGCAACTTCGGGACCCCCATATTCCCTTGGGAAAACTAGTTTCTTGCCTTTGTTGTGATATCCTCAACCCCTCCGCTAGGTTTCACTACGGCAGAGTAAGGTATCAGCGTGCCTCTCGGTACTGATATGTACAAGTACTAGCATCCGGAGGAAAAATAAAAACTAAGCATATATAAAATAATATAGTAAACGAAAACAACAGCGGAAGTTTTTACATACAAGAGTAGATCCTTAGTACAATCTTTTCTCTTTCTAAAACTCGCCAAAAAGAATAAAAGATACCTTATTTTCCAAAAGTACTTATACTATACACATAATAAAAGATCTTTCCCAAGTTAAAGTTACAGCAAACAAGAAGCTCATTGCTCAGTCTCTGGGTATAATCCTTCTAAAATAAATATTAAAAATAGGTGTGAGCCAAAAAGCTTAGTGAGTTTACGTGTGTGCTTGTGATTTCAAAATGATATAGATAAATACACATGCATGGTAGTGTACAAATTATTTGCATGCAATTAAATATTCTGTTCATTTAAAATAAATATGCACAAACTAATAGTGATTGTTGAGTCTAGCTAGAAGTCTAAGCGAATCAAGACACATCAACATAGCACATCAAACCAAATTTCTCAAACATGGCAAACAATCAAATGCTGGCTCAATGATAAATCTATCGAAACCAACAACGGGGTCATCAGGAAACAAAACCTGGCATCCCGTAGTCAATACCAATCATACACCAGTACGAATATTCAATTTCACAGACAACCTTATGCCTCCCCAGACAGAGACCAAGCTAAAGATCTGGGACACCTACCAGTCCAACCCTGGTGATAAACCTTAACATCGAGCTCCTCCTAACTCACTTTTAGGTGACCATAGACAGATAAACGCATTACCAGTTGGGTCATGCCCTACCTAACATACTACCCTCCTTTCAAGTGGATGCACAATCAAAAGTTTGTGTGTTTCACACCAGCGGATGACGCCCTAGTACGGGGGACTAACCACGTATAGTGCAATCCACTGACGCTTCAGGCTCAATTCATATCCAGTCACATCATATCCAAATCATATTTGGTCGTGACGGAGTTTTTATGCACTTTTTCAAACATAAAGGCCACTCAAGTAGCCACCCAAATGAATCCAAACTCATAAATAAATCCAATTTCAACATAGCTTCAAAATAACAATTGTCCGCCAGTCCAAACATGTAAATGCCATGAAAATGCACATGACTTTCAAAACATACACAATAAAATATTTCTAATCAAATAAATACCTATTTGGAGCACCCTTCCGAAATATTTCTAACGCACAAGTAAAAAACATATTGTGGAGAACCTCTCCAATTTAAAATAAGTAATTAAAGTAATTCTCGTGGAGAACCTCTCCAATTTAAAAACAAGTAGCAAAAGAAATCCTCAAAATAATATATTCATACTTGTGAATAAAAAATATTGATAACACTAAAAATATAATGAGTTTTGATTTGTAAACTCACATGATCGCTATGTATATATATATATATATATATATATATATATATATATATATATATATATATATATATATATATATATTCTACTCGTTGCCTATGAAAAGGTGCGAATTTCTTACAAATTCAAATGACTAAACCTTTGTCAAAATCTCTAATAAAAATGATAAATTCTAATTTATCAGGTGAACCTTTCTAGACTACTCTGGGCATAAATGTAGACCTAAATAAAACACATAATTATCAGACAGTCTACAAATATATATATAAATATTTAAAGTCAAAATATAATCAAATATATTATTATTTTATTTTTATATATATGAGTCATAATAAAATAATTATTTATCATCATAAAATAATAAAATAGTACAAATATATTCATATATATATATATATATATATATATATATATATATATATATATATCATACTAAAATAATTATTTATCATCATTATAATAAACTAATAAAATAGTATTGTTATTATATCTTCAAATATATTATGTATAATAAAATTTCACAAATATCACAAATCTCAAATTTTCTCAAATATCAAATATCACAAATTTCACAAATATCAAATCTATTTCAAATTCTAAAATGTATAGATTTTTATACTAAAACAATTTATGCTATAATAATAAAATAAACAACTTTTACTAAATAAACAATTTATACTATAAATTTAATGAAATTATAAAACAAACAAGGGAACTTTCAAACAAAAAAAATAATAGGAATTCATACCATAATTGACAAAGAGAAGTCAAGCCAAGAAGGAAATAAATGAGCCAACCCGTAAGAGCAAAGAAGAAGAAGAGAAAAGAAAGAAAGGAAAAAAAATCAATTCAAGTGACCAAGTCTCACTTGATGGTTGATCCACCTTCTCTTTCTCTCTCTCTCTCTCTCTCTCTCTCTATAGAAAGATTCAAAATATGTTAGAAGAAAATTAAATAGCTTAATTTAGTGTTGTCAAAATTATGTATTTTACCATACAATGAACGCACATAAAATTTTTATAAGACGGGATGTTACATTCCTCCCTCCTTAAAAGAATTTCGCCCTCGAATTTCAAATGCAGATACCTAACAATTTAGGATGTTTTCTTTGTATATACTCTTCGGTTTCCCAGGTTGATTATTCAATTCCATGATGTTTCTAAATTACTTTACATATTGGGATATGATTTTCTCTCAACTCTTTTATGCTACGTTCCACAATCCTTGTCGTTTTCTCTTCATACGTCAAATCTGCTTTCAATTCCAATGTTTCATCATTCAACACATGGTCAGGTGATGGATAATTTTTTTAAATTGTGTCACATAAAATACATCGCGTAATCCAATTAGCTCTTCTGGCAATATTAACCGATATGTCATTTTACCGATTCTACTGAAAATTTCAAATGACTTGATATATCTAGGACCTAATTTTTCTCTTCTTGCTTGTTCAAATTTTTCTTGATGAGGTGTTAGTTTCAAAAATACTTTATCTCCAACCTCAAACTCTAATTTTCTTCTTCGAAGATCAGTACAACTTTTCTGCTTACTTTTGGATGCTATAAGTCTGCTTTGGATAATATTTACTTGTTTCTACATTTCTTCCACTTCCAGCATCCAATTCCTTTGCTTCCAATGAGCTCGAACCCCAACCTCATCCCAGTATAGAGGGGTTCTACACTTCTTGCCATATAATGCCTCAAAAGGTGCCATTCCAATTGATGAATGATAACTATTATTGTAAGCAAATTCCGCACAAGCAAGATTATCAATCCATTTGTTTCCAAAATCCAAAGTGCATGATAGCAACATATCTTCCAATGTCTGAATTGTTCTCTCTGTTTGTTCATCTATTTTTAGATGCGCAGAGGTACTATAGCTCAGGTTGGTTCCAAGAGTAGCCTGAAATTTGGGCCAAAATCTAGAGGTAAATCTTGGGTCTCAATCCGAAACAATACCAATCGATACTCCATGCAACCTTACTATTTTGTCCACATATAACTGAGCTAATGTTTCCAAAGGATAGGTCATATTGATAGCTAGAAAATGTGCTGTTTTGGTCAGTCGATCAACAATCACCAAAATGGCATCTTTTTGTCCTTTCGTATGAGGTAATCCCATAATGAAATCCATGGTAACATATTCTCACTTCCATTCTGGCACCGGTAAGGATTGCAATAGCCCTACTAGCTTTTGATGTTAAGCTTTTACCTTCTAATAGGTAAGACAAGTAGATACATATTCAGCTATGTCCTTTTCATTCCATTCCACCAAAATTTCTGCTTCAAATGCTTATACATCTTATTTTCACATGGATGCACAATGTACTTACTCTTATGTCCTTCTAGAATCTTCGGCTTCAGTCCATTGTTATTAGGGATACAGAGTCGCTGTCGAAAATAAAGGCTCTCATCTTCTGAGCTTACTTGAAAGTCAGGCAGTTTCTTGGCTTCCATTCGTTTCTTGAATTCTTGAAACTCATTATTGCTCTTTTGGGCATTTCGAATCTCCTATTGCAATGTAGATGTTAAGGTCATACTTGTTATCTTCACCTTTCTGTTGAGAGCATCTGCTACAACATTAGCTTTTTCTGGATGATAAATAATAGGACACTGATATTCTTCCAATAACTCCATCCATCTTCATTGTCGTATATTCAGATCTTTTTGTAAAAATAAATACTTTAAACTTTTATGATCAGTATAAATCTCATACTTTGCTCCATACAGATAATGTCTACATTTCTTCAAGGCAAAAACAATTGCTACCAATTTCAAATCATGGGTTTGGTAATTTTTTTCATGATCTTTTAACTTTCTAGAAATATAAGCAACTACTATTCCTTCCTGCATCAATACAGCTCCCAATCCTTCTTTCGAGGCATCCGTGTATAATGAATATTCCTTGCTTGGATCTAGCAAGATCAAAACTAGTGCTGAAGTAAGGCATCTCTTTAGTTCTTGAAAGTTCAGCTCATATCGATCAGTCCATTTAAACTCAGTTTCCTTTCGTATTAACTGTGTCAAAGGTGTAGAGTTTTTTAAAAAATCTTTGATAAATCTCCTGTAATACCCTACCATTCCTAAGAAACTGCATATTTCAGTGGGTGTTTTAGGTTGTTCCCAACATGTTACCTCTTCTACCTTGGCAGGATCCACTGAGATGTCTTCACGGTTTACCACATAACCCAAGAAAATTACTTGTTTCATCCAAAATTCACATTTACTGAATTTAGCATACAATTTATGCTCTCGAAGAGTCTGCAATATGGTTCTGAGATATTGCTCATGTTTCTCCGGATTTGGTAAGTAAACAAGGATATCATCGATAAAAATGACGACGAATTGATCTAGATAAGGTTGAAACACTCTATTATTAGATCCATAAAAATAGCGGGTGCATTTGTCAGTTCAAAGGGCATGACCATAAACTCATAATGCCCATACCGAGTACTAAAAGTAGTCTTAGAAATGTCTTTTGCTCGCACCCATACATGGTAATATCCTTGTCTTAAATCTAATTTAGAGTAACACCCCGCTTCTCGAAGTTGATCAAACAACTCATCAATCAATGGCAGTGGATATATGTTCTTGACAGTGGCACTATTCAATCACCGATAATCTATACACATTCGTAGAGTTCCTTCTTTCTTTTTGACAAATAAAATAGGTGCCCCACGGAGACGTGCTTGGACGAATAAAACCTTATTGCAACAAACCTTATAACTGCTCCTTCAATTCTTTCAACTCTTTTTGTCATTCGATAAGGTGTTTTAGATATGGGTTTTGCTTATGGGGTCAACTCAATACTGAATTCCACTTTCCGCTCTAGGGGTAAAGTTGTCAATTCCTTTGGAAAAACATCTTTAAATTCCTTTACCATAGCTATTGAGTCCAACTTCAGCTTTTTCCCAGGTTTATTCAATAAATATGCTAAATATTCCCGACAACCTTTCCACAATAACTTCCTTGCTTTCATTCCAAGAAGTAAAAGAGTATCCACCTTAATTTTATTGCCTTTGAACTCAATAATTGGCTAACCTAGTCGACTAAATCTGACTAATTTCTATCTATAATCTACTTGTACATAATGTTTTGATAACCAATCCATTCATAATATAACATCATAACCTTCAAAAGCTAAAGCAATCAAATTCCGAGCAATACTACGTTCTCAACAAAGATACAACACTCAAGATATACCACTTCAGACACCCTACAATCACTCATTAGTGTATAGCTAACATCTGATAATTCATCATGCAACAAGGCGTAGGGATATGTGGTGCAAAATACAAGCTTACAAATGAATGCGATGATCCAGGGTCTGTGAGTACTTTAGCTTGATGAGAAAAGCGTAGGGATATGTGGTACAAAATGCAAGCTTACAAATGAATGCGATTAATGGATTATCCAGGGTCTATGAGTACTTTAGCTTGATGAGAAAATATTTGTAACGTACCTTCTACGACATTTGCATCAACTTCTATTGGTTGACCATCTAATGCATACACTTTGGCCTTTACTTGTGGCTTGTTATTCTTTTGCTCCATAATTCCTCGTGTAGTAGGTGGACGTCCAGCTCTTTTTGGCTCCTCGGCAGGTACTGGCCTTGCCTCTGGACATTGCCCAATTTGATGTCCTGTTTTGCCACATCGATAACACAAACACATTCTTTTGTAGCATTTATTAAAAATATTCCCAACAAGACCACAGTAATTACAAGTCTCATGGTAACTCCCACCTGCTATGGTTTGATAATTAGTCTGACCTCTCTTATTATCCCTAGCTCTCCATAACTCTTTTCCAGATCGTTTCACAAATCGCGAATTTGATACGGGGACAAGTTTCTTCTGTACTAGTGATCGATCTGCCATCTCAGTTAGAGTGGCTGCCTCAACGGCTGCAGAAAATCCCATATGCGGTAAAGATGCTAAAGCTCTTTGCAGTTCTACTCATAATCCCTTCCCAAATTGCCAAGTCTTATTTTCCTCAGTATCTATTATCCTCAGACAGTACTTAGCCAATTGGTTAAACTTAGCTGTGTACTGGACTACTGTCATGTCTCCTTGTCGTAATTGCTGGAACTCATTTTCACGTTGTTCCTGAATCTAACGTGGGATATATTCTTTCTTGAATTCTTCTTGGAAGTCAACTAGGTCCATGGCTTACCTTTCACAGTACGAGTTTCAGACATTCTTAACCACCAATCACGAGCAACTCCTCCTAGACGGAAAGTTGCAAAAGTCACTTTCCTAATATCATCATATCCCAGAGTATCATAGATGACCGTCAGTTGCTCCAAAAATGACTCAGCTTTAACTTCTTGCTCCGCCTCCCCAAATAATTCCAGAGGTCAAAATTTTAAAATTCACTCCAAAAATTCATCTATTTTAGGTGTTGATGCCCAGTCCTTCAAGTTCCAACAATTGTCTCCAAAAATGCAGTCATTCTAATCATAAAATGCTCAATTATATTGACACCTGTCTACTCTAGATAAGATGGCTGCCCCTCAGATTGTTCTGGGTGTGAGTGTTGAGGAGTTTCATCTTGAGCCTCAGCACTAAATGTTGTTGAACGTGGTTGCGGTGTCATTCTATGTGTATATAATGCTTATAGCTAATGAAACATATAGCTACACTCAAATATATAAATAAAACAATGAAAGAAAATAATTTATTCAAGATTACACATCCAAACATAATATCAAATAAGAGGGAATCATGTCCAAAAAGAGTATTGTTATATGTATATACTCATATTCACAAGTCAAAAATAGAGTTAGATATAAGATGTGGATGACTTAGTACGTCATCTTACTCAAGGCATATAAAAGACCTCAACATCGAATTGCTACACCACAAAATTTAGGATCCTATACGACCCCAAGTCCTAAAGGACTACAGTTCTAAGTTAGACAAGTCTACACAAACAGATACACATTGCAAAATAAATATATATAGGTAGTCAAATAAAAGTCTCTACCTAAGGATCGCAACTCCCGGAGGATCCGCTCAAGCTATCAACTGCTCTCGAATCCCTTGAGACCAAGCTCCAATAGACACTAAGGTCTCATCAAACCATTGGACCAAACTATCGCGGTCCTCAGTCACCTCCTCAATCTCACATAAACGTGCAGCATGGGCTTCTATCATCCTGTCTAGCTACACATCTAGCATGTCAGCTCTTGTAGCCTCATGCTCCCTATCACGGCGTAAAGAGTGTAATAAACGATCGGATCACCCCAGTTCCCTTTCTAACTCTGAAATGCGCTCACTCTCTACATGAATGCGGTGCTCATATAACACACACTGAGGGCAAATATAAGGAGTGGTCAGCTCAAGTAAGGGTGATAAAATTGAGAATGAAGAGGTTGATCCCACATATATAGAGAATGTTGCAGGCACAACCGTAATAGGGTCAGCTGGAATAGGCAAATCTGCTAACCTCTCTTTACCGGCAGTCTCTCTCTCATCAGCATCCCCAACTGTCTCGATAGGCTCCGACTCCTCAACAGGCTTAGGATCAAGCTCCTCTACTGGCTCAGAAGGTAGCTTACTCGGATCCTCCATCTCAACTGATCCTCTTAGCAAAGAGGCTCTCGCAGAAGGTTCATCCACCGAATCACCCTCAGACACCTCTACCAAAGGTAACGCTGGTCTCGTTGGCACTATCTCCCAGAGAAAATATGATGAAGATGATGTTGAGCCACCTGATGCATCAACAATAGTGTCTGCCTCATAGACCCATCAATGGTCTTTATGTAATGCATTATCTCGCTCAGCCATACTGCTAACTTACAAAACAAATGACATCATCAGTACCAACTATAACTCTATCTCCGAACAGCTAGACCTACAACATAACTCCTACGACTCGTCTAGAATCTACCAATTCGAACCTAATAACGAACCTAGAGCTTTAATACCAAATGTGATACCCCCAACCCTTCTGCTAGGTTTCACTGCGGCTGAGTAAGGTACCAGTGTGCCTCTTGGCACTGATATGTACAAGTACTAGCGTCCAGAGGAGAAATAAAAACTGAACATATATAAAATAATATAATAAACAAAAACAACAGCGGAAGTTTTTACATACAAGAGTAGATCCTTAATACAATATTTTCTCTTTCGAAAACTAGCGAAAGAGAGCAAAAGGTACAGTATTTTTCAAAAGTACATATACTATACACATGAAAAAATATCTTTCCCGAGTTAAAATTATAGCAAACAAGAATCTCATTGCTTTGTCTCCGGGTATAATTGATCTGAAATAAATATTAAAATAGGTGTGAGCCAAAAAACTCATTGAGTTTACGTGTGTGCTTGTGCTTGTGAGTTTACATTAGGCCCCCTTTCAAAATGACATACTACGCCCCCTTTCAAGTGAATCCACAATCCAAAGTCTGTGCGTTCCACGCCAGCGGAAGAGGCCCTAGTATGGGGGACTAGCCACGTACAGTGCAATCCACTGACACTTCAGGCTCAATTCCTTTCCAATCACATCATATCCAAATCATATCTGGTAGGGACAGAGTTTTTTTGTACCTTTTCAAACATATAGGCCACTCAAGTAGCCATCTAAATGAATGCAAATTCATAATCAAATTCAATTTCAACATAGCTTCAAAATAACAATTGCCCGCCAGTCCAAACATGTAAATGCAAGTTTTTTTAAATATGCCATGAAAATGAACATGACTTTCAAAAAATACACAATAAAATATTTTCAATCAAATAAATACCTATTTGGAGCACCTCTCCGAAATATTTCTAATGCACAAGTAAAAAATTTATTGTGGAGAACCTCTCCAATTTAAAACAAGTAATTACTGTAATTTTCGTGGAGAGCCTCTACAATTTAAAAATAAGTAGCAAAAGAAATCCTCAAAATAACATATTCACTCTTGCGAATAATAAATATTTATAACACTAAAAATATAATGAGTTTTGATTTTTAAACTCACTTGATCGCTATATAATGGGCATACTCTTCATGTAATGGGCAGCCAAGGAAAAGTATTATGAAATATTATGATTGTCCATTATTCCAAGGGATAATTCATATATGTTATAGAATATTAAATGTTAGGGGTTACAACCAAAATTATTGCATCTATCCTTTATATACTACTATCTCCATTACCTCCATTATTTTAGAGAACATGGGAGATCATAGGAGGTAAGTTATGTAAGTTATAGATGAACTTGCAAATGGTCTATGATGGGAAAAATTACTTCCAACTCTATAAATAGGACCATATGGAGTAGCTTGTATGAGTGTGGATGTATTGTAAAAAACTCTCAATAAAATTTTTCTTTCTATATTTCTTGAGTTCTCACTTTCTCTCTTTTGCTATAGTTTAAATTCTTCTTCATTATTATTTTATAGTTAGTTTTATGTCTAATGCGACTGAATTTTACATGTTTGATTGTTTTAAAGCTAATTAGCAAAGTAGAAATAATTTTAGTGAATGGAGGCAAAAAAAATTTTTTTGGGAGGAGATGCGAACTCTATTTTGGGGTGGGGATGAAATCCTTAATTAAGCCTATAAAACAAATATTCTTGACAATATTGGGGTTATACATACATACATACATACATACATACATACATACATATGTATGTATGTATGTATGTATGTATGTATGTATGTATGTATGTATGTATGTATGTATGAATGTATAGATCGATATATATACACTTGCCGTTCAGTTTCATTTGTCAAAGTTGGTCATTCTTTTGTTCATTTTTATTTGTCAAAAATTTGTGAACTTGAAGATATTTGGCTAGTTAAATTCCAAATATACTTGCATTTAAAGATATTTTAAATGGTAATGAAAAGGGTAAAATAGTCTTTTAAGTTCTAATACCTATGAAATGTACAATTTCTTAATTTGTGTGTAACATTGGAAATTGGCCGAATGTGCTACTAAAAGAAGGTTTCGTTATGCATTATACCACTAAAATTTATTTTTTATTTCTTATACCACTGAAATATTTTCTTGCCACCATCCATGTCACCCTACCGCCTCTCCTTTTTAAATTCAAAATTTAAATATTTTTCACAATTTGGTTTACATTTCCAATAAGGGAGTATATTATGAATAATAAGAAAATAAGATTGGATTAGGTCATTTTCAATTTAGAGCAATTTTAAAGTAATTAATTTTTTAAACTAAAAGAAAGACAGGTTATGATTTTTCTTTATGATACAATTACTTGGGATAGTTCTAGCGTTCTTCATCGTATTGTTTATAAAATCTAGATATTGTAGTTTAATAGGGTGTAATCTTCTCTACTTCCAAACCCTTGTTCTAAATTTCAAGTTCGAATCTTTTGCAACACTTTTGTATAACTTTCTATGTACTATTGTTAAATATAAAAATTTTGATTCTCATATTCTAAACTAAAAAATAAGTCTAAAAATTAAATATTATAATTGAAAACATTACAAAGACTATTGTAAAGGCTCTGAGTGTCTAAATTCCTAATATATTTTTAAAATTGAATGTTCTAACGATGCTGAGTGTTCGTCTCTTGTGGCCGAGGATATCTAATAAGTAAATACTTTTTATGTTCAAATTACATCTTATTTTAATTAGCACTAGATATAATAGAACATTGTGGTCATAAGTAATATACCACATTAGTCTTATCAAATAAAAAGGTTAGTAAGACTCGTGTGAGTGAAATTTAAATACGTTAAGTTAAGTGAATTAATTGTGAAAGTTTAGATATACAATACGTTTGTTTTATAAATGTAGGCATTTATTTTTGAAAAAAATTAAAATAGAAATGTGAAATTTAATTTTAGATTGAAGAATTATTAAAAACCAACTTCTCAGAGAATATGATTGAATTCTAGATCTTGATGTTGCTCGCATTTTTACATTCTAGCTTAAAGACATTTCAAGATCTAATTTGCCAAAACTCCAAATACATCCTGAAATTTCATCTCAACCCTTTAAAACAATTTCTCGGATTTCATCCAGCAAAAGAAAAAAAAAAAAGAAAAGTACCTCAGACTTCAGATAGAAAAATATCTTTTATTGTTGTTTAATGGTAATAAGGTCATTCCCCCAACCCCCAACCCCCAAGGAAAGAAAAAAAAATCTGCTCATGCTCGGAATATTTGTGGACCAAATAATTTATTTTTATTATTTTTAATATAACTTAATTAAAAAATTCAATTTAAATAGTGTGATATATATAGTGTGTGAATACATGATACCAACGGGATCCTTATTGGTAAGGTCGAAATCAGAAACTGAAGGGGAAGAAAGATTTCTCTTAACATTATTTTATGTATGTAATTCTCCACATTCTTCATCAGTAGCCCACTTATGTCACGCCGCAACTTCCATGCTTCCGCGCGTTGTCGGACTTTCAGCAATGCTCAAGTACTGGGATTCTGACATTGGCTTCCGGGACACATGGTTTGTTTTCATGTATTCTTTCTAATTTAAAATATATATTTTAATTTTTTCTTTCAATCTATTTATATTTTATATTTTAATTTTACTCTAATTAATTATTTTAATACTTTTATTCTTAAAAAATCATTAATTTTTTGGCAAACCATTTAACATGTCAATCTTCAATATTGAACTTGAATTTGACATACTAATCAACTATTCTTTTCGTTTTGAAATATATGTCTTACTTTTTTTTTTAATTTATTTCAAAATACATGTGTTATTTATATATAAAGGTTTTATTTATTATTTTATTTTAAAATTTATCATTATCTCTAACTAACTATTTAAATACTTTTATTCTTTAAAAACTATTCATTTTCTAACCAATCACTCAAAATATTAATTTTTAATATTAAATTTGAATTTAACATACTAATTAATTATTTTTAAATAAGAGCATTTTAAACATCTATCAAACTGTTTTATAAATTTATCAAAACTTAAATCTCGTGTAAAAAGAAAATAAATTATCTATTTTGAAACAAATGATTACTTTTTAATAAGGACATTTTAAACATCCATCATCTTTTTAATAAAATTTACTAAAATTTTAATTCTTGTATAAAATAAAATTACATATATCTTAAAACAGAGAGAATATTGATGGAAATAACTGCAAGCGAGACAATGCTAATGGTAACTACTAAATACTTAGCTGCTGGCTTGACACCATGCCTCATCTTCCATATATGGTTCGAATCTCCATTTTGATGCCTTAAAAATTCAATGCTTCTAATTTAAATCGTATCAAATGAATCAATCAAACATCCACATATTACAACATGATCTCATTTGTAACGAATAAGTAAAGGAAGTTAGATATATAAATTTATGGGTTTTGAATCTCTTAGTGTACTCTCTTTTACATTTTCTGCTATGCATTAAAAATTTGATATATTCGCACCTATTAATTTACTCCCATAAATCTTATTCTTATGCCTAGTGAATTTACAACTAAAATTAATTGAAAATGGAAGACAAAAAACTAACAACTCAAATTTTCAATCTTTTTCAAATTTTTTGTACTTTTGTATGTAATCATTTGTTCTTCTTCAAATTTTCATTAATTAATTTTAGTTATAACTTAACTAGATACGGGAATAGGGTTCCTATGAGTAAATTAGTCCATGCATTTTAGCAAGATCACGGCCCTTCAGGACAGCCATTAGTTCAGCTAGTTCTATCGAGAGCACACTAGCTAATGAATGAGAAGAAGCATATAAAGCACAACATTTACGGTGATCCAAGTGATTAGAGCTCCAACTATCGCCTTGAAAATTGAGATCTCTAATCTCACTGAGGACATATAATTTTTCCTTCAAAGGGGGCAGTACTATGAGATTGCACCTAAATTGTCAGCCTATAGTGCTAATCCGATGGGTTAGGATTCTCTCTACTTAGACTTTAGTGGTGCTACTCTTACTTAAGCGCTAGTTATTCAACTTGTCAAATATTTTCGTCTAGCTCCACTTGCATTCTAAGCCTCACCCACATTTAGCTTTAAAACCAACCCGATTATGGTGTTAAAGAGAATATTTTCTCAATACATGTTTAATGTACTCTTAATCATTAGATCGGTATCTTTGTTGATTTAATAGTTAAAAACTTTTACGTGATAAATAATTATTCATAATGTGATAAATAATTATTTACTTATACCACGCGTGATCTCCATCCGATAAAGATGATCTACTCAACACACGTTGTCACCATCGCAACCAAATTGCTTAAAAGCTCCATATGCAAGTGATTGCCCTTTTTGTTTGTTTGTTGCATTCTTTTTTTTCACAAATTGGTAACCCTAATTATGCCTGTAGATTCTAACTGTTACTGAGGGGAAGACCTAATTCAAACTTCTTTCAAAATAGTGCCGCATGTAGGGGCTGAACCCCTCTTTTTAAATACATTCCTGTTCTTTCCATTTTCATATAAGCGATAAAGGGTTCGTTTATGAGTCTTTTTTTCAAATTTGTCCCCACTTCCGATAAAACCTATATAAAAACACCAAAACCAATATTAATTTTGGAATTTTTCTCAAGACGACTCTTCAAATAGGGGGGAAGAGACGAGGAGAGAGAGAGAAGTGGGGTAAAAGTGTTTATATTCGAATTTCATTAGGTTTTAATATTTAATATTTTGAGATAAAGGGAATACATAAGAGCTCCTAGATTATTTATCAAAAAATAAACAAGAAAAAGAAGACTTAGCCCGGATTACTTTGTAAGAAGGTGATAGCTCAATTTTTGAAGCATGGTTTGATAGGCATAAGTTTTAGATTTGATTTATATTTGTGAGATATACAAATGAAAAGAATGTATTAATTTGAGTTAATATTACTAAACTATCTTAACGTTCAGGACAAATTTCACTTTGTCCCATAACGTTATTTTTGTATCATTTTACCCCTTCTAGTAAACCACATCAGCAATCTTATTCAAATTGATTAAATATTTTGTAAATTTTTTACCTTTAAATGTGACTGATTTGGAAAAAGAATAGTGTCACTAAATCATCTTAACGTTTGGAATAATTCTCACATTTACCCTATAATGTTATTTTTGTATCAATAAATCATATCTATTATATTCAACTCAATAATTTTATTTATGTAAAAAATTCAACAAGAAAATTTTTCAATTCCTAAAAAAATTTAAAATCAATCCAAGATAGGATTCAGAGCATAAGGTTAGATTGAGTGGAGATCGTAGTTGTTCATTATTCAGTTTTAATAAAAATGAAACTAAATCAAATTATAGTTATATTTTCTATAAAAAAATCAGTTCGATTTGGCTTAGTTTCACAAATTTAATATAATTTCAAAATCCAATTTATTGTGTTGATTTATTGAAATTGAAATAAACCTAAATTATCTTTGAAATTGTTGAAATTTGGTTTGGTTAAAAATAGAAATTGAATAAGGAATTTTATTGAATAATTCATAAAAATTTTTTTAAAAATTAATTTTAAAATTAACCAAATTATTTTACTTCAGTTTGATTTCAATGAAAATTTGATTTAGTTGAATTTTTATAAAAAGTTTGCAAAATGGAATGAAAATTAAAATTACTACCAAAAAAATAATGAATAAACCTAATAGAGATAAAGTCAAGATAGAAGTAGGCATTGCTTCGAGAGTGAATATTGATTGGAGTTGAAGGTGAAAAATTTCAGTATGAGAGAAGAGAAAATAAATTTCGGAATTGATTGTGTGAAAGAAAACATGTTAGACTTTTTTAATAAAAATAAAAGTTAATTTTTAAATTTTATCTCTTTGTTATGATTGATAATCAAATTTAACGATTTATGAGATAAGTAGATACAAAAATAATGTTATAGGAAAAAGTGAAATATTTTAAACTTTAAGGTAGATAATTGATATTGTCTTAAATGTCCGTTAATGACCGTTATATTTGACTAGCAATTCATTGGACAAAGCGATACAAAAATAACGTTATGGGTGAAGTAAAAATGACCCTAAAGGTAAGGTAATTTTTTTATATTAACCCTAATAAGTTTTAAGAACCCCTACTATATTATATATATCTTTTAATACCTCGTGGTCTTAAAACTCATCTTTTGCTTCTTTTACTTTGGACTAAAAGCTAAAGCAATTAATTCATTTCAGAAAAGTATTCTATTTAGTCCTTGAATAATTCTTTTAAAATTTTTTAGTCTAAAATAAATTTGATTTTTTATACTAGTTGTAAAACTATTTTCTTAACAATTTTAGCCAAGAAATGAAAAAAAATATATATAATTGTTGTAAAATTCGGTCGCAATAGATACAAAAACTAACTAT
Source organism: Rauvolfia tetraphylla (assembly GCA_030512225.1). NCBI lineage: Eukaryota > Viridiplantae > Streptophyta > Magnoliopsida > Gentianales > Apocynaceae > Rauvolfia > Rauvolfia tetraphylla. Next base: position 4,050,702 of record JAJQKT010000024.1, on the reverse strand, counting down.
AAAATGACAGCAAAGAAGATTTTGAACTATAGCAAAAGAAAGAAAGAGAGAACACAAGAAATGTAGAGACTAGAATTTTATTAAGAGCTTTTTACCATACATCCACTTTGAAGCTAATTCATATTGTCCTATTTATAGAGTTGGAAGTGATCATTCCCATCATAGGTCATTAGTAGGGTCCTTTATAAGTACACAACTTACCTCCTATGATCTTCCATGTTCTCCAAGATAATGAAAGTAATGGGATTAGTGGTATATAAAGGACGGATGTTATAACTTTGGTTGTAACTCCTAACTTTTCATATTTTATAACTTCGAACATGAATTAATATTTGGGATAATGGACATCCACAAAATTGATATATGCATAACACTTCCCCCTTGGATGTCCATTACATAAAGAATCACTCATTAAAACCTTACTAGATAAAAGACTCAGTGGAAAAAAATTTCTAGTAAAGGAAAAAGAGTATACTATGATTTATGCTTTTCTCCCCCTATTTTGAACACCATTAAACCGATGCATGTAAAAATTCAAATATCAAATGCTACAGTCAGTAATGCCTTAATGAATAAATCTTCTGGATTTTCACTTTTGATTAAACCTTGGAACATCAAATTCACCTTCTTATAGAAAGAACGATGAATTCTATTGTCACGCCCCACGCCTGCAGGCATGAGTGCATGACTTATGGGTCTGGTACCACCCATAACCAACTATTTGATAACCGTCCTCGCTATGTCAAAATGGATATCCCAAGTTAACTATAGATACCTAAATCCATGCTCATATACATATCACAAATATCATAATTATCCCATGTGAGATCCACATGGAGTATCACATTCACCCCCTTTAAGGCCATAGCGTCCTCGCTAGGCGCCCCCAGGACCAAACTAAGGTGTGAGACTCTAGAGCAGTTACCAGAAGTGTAAGAGTAAGTGCTACACCGTGTGCGGTGAGAGCAACTTCTAGAGTCTCACACCCTGGTTTGGTCCTAGGGGAGCCTAGCGTGGACGCTAGGGGCTTAAGCAGGAGTGAATGTGATACCCCATATGGATCCCACATGGGATAATTATAAGATTTGTGATTTGTATATAAGCATGGGCCTAAGTATCAATAATTAATTTGGGATATCCATTTTGACATAGTGAGGATAGTTGCCAAGTAGATGACTATGAGTGCTGCTAGGACCAAGAGTCGTGCACTCGGGCTCGCAGGCGCAAGGCATGACATAAAAATTTTTTAATTTTTTAATTTGAAAACTGATTTGAAACAGATTATAAAAAAAAATTTGTTAAAAAATTTCATTAGAAATCAATTTGAAACCGAAGTTTGTCAAAATACATATTTTTATTTTTATAATTTAGAAATTGATTTAGAATGAATTATTAAGAAATTTAATTTTTTAATATATTTTTAGAAACCACCTAGAAACTGACCTTAAAAATTTTCAAAATTTTTTTAATTTTTAGAAATCGAATTGAAAAAAAATTTAAAATACAAAACTTTTAATTTATAAACCGATTTGAAACTGATGTTTTAAAATTATAAATTTTTTAGTTTAGAAACCAATTTGAAACTGATTATTATAATTTAATTTTCTAAAATAGTTTAAAAACCAATTTGAAACTAATTTTTTTAAAATATTTTTTTAGAAAAATTAATTAATTTAGAAACTGATTTATAACCGATACATAAAAATTAAAAATTTTTTAAAAATTAGAAACTGATTTGGAACCGGCATTTAAAATGTAGTTTTCTTAATTTCTCTAATTTTGAAACTAATTTTTAATTTTTTTCAAACCGGATCATTTTTCTAAAAATATTTAATTAAAAATCAATTTTAGTTTCAAAGTGATTTCTAAAAATTGCGGAATTAAAAAATATAAATTTTATTTTATTTAGAAACCAATTTGGTGGTTTCAAATCTATTTTTAAAAATTATAGAATTAAAAAATATAAAAAATCATTTTATTCAAAAAATTATTTGGTGGTTTCAAATCGGTTTCTATATATTGTAAAATTTAAAATAAAAAATTCTAAATTTTTAATTTTCCTTTATAAATTATAAAAACAATCCAAATGAAAACATCAAACCATCAACAATCCAAGATTAATTCAACTTAAACAAAATAAATGCTCTTAATAGTCAAACTAATACTCCAAACCTAAACATAAATATCAATCCATCGAAAATAAAAACTCTAAATATAGTGAAATAGAAATAACAGTAATTGTGATCCTAAGTCTGCGGATGTTGTGTCGTGTTCGCTATCTTCATCTTTATCATCTGATGAGTCAAGAGGCATAGCAAAGTCAAACCCAAGTTGTGCAAATATCATCTTTTTGTCTCATATGTTTTGGTCATCTTCTTCTTCATCTTCATCTTTATTTTGTGCTCTAATTCAGCTTGAACGTTAGCTTCTATGCTCTCTCTTATTGATTGCAAAATCAGTAATGATGGCTCATGAATGCATGAACCACTGCCTAACCCCTCACTATCTCTCTTGAGGCGAAGAGGCTTTGATTCAAGACCATAGACATGGTCCTTCTTGAATCCATCAGCTGCCCTCACCATCAAGGTGAACTCATTAGGTATGCTGCCAACGCTCTCAGTAGCTGTTTGAGAGGCCTGGATCATAAGATTCTTAAAATTTACCTATAAAGTTTTTATTGATAAAATAAATAAAATTAGATATATAAAGCAAACAAATAGTTAGAAGAACAGAAATATCAAAGTAAAACTCAAAAAGAAAAAAATTTATTAAATACTTTATGTAGATATACAAAGTTACTGTAATGAATTTATGAAGTCATTATATATCATAAAAAGAATAAACAGTTTACCCAATAATTCTCACTCCTAGCGTCAACAAATTGGCCTTTCTTTGGGCCTTTCTGAACTTTATGTGTAGGAGTCAACAATCCAAGACCTTGAAATTATCCCTAACTCCTTTCTCTACACATTAATTTAACAAAAAACATAGAATATGAGAAATACAATTCTAATGAATCATATAAACAATATTTAACACTAAAGGAAAAAACAAATCAATCTCTTCTCATGCTCTTGAAAAGAAATGGAACTGCCAGTATGGCATCTACCATCTCGTCCGTCGAGTCCCTCATTTCTAATCTTTCTCCCTGTGTCAGAAATTTTCTTGAATTCATCGGACTACCAATACTCTCATAATTGGAAGTACACAGCCTCAGGCATCCAATCCGACCTCTAATTATTTTTCCTTACATTACATAGGATGCCTTTTATATGCCTTACACACTGGATACTCCAAGCTTTGTGAATAGTTGGGGAAAAAAATTCTGTATTAATATGTGATGAATATTTTGAACATCATCACCGAAATTATGATAACATAAAATTAACTTACTCGGAATTCTCCAAACCAACGCTCATGCATATCTTGTGGTACCTTGTTAAAGCTGCTATAAGGGTAAAAAAATCCTCTGAAAAATATCAGTAATGCTCTCGGCACAGATGGATTGACACTAAAACTGTAAAAATGAAACTAATAATGAGTTAGCATATAGTAGTAAATAATTTGCAATACTATGCTATCATAAATCATTTACTACGAGTTAGAGTAAACTAGTCAAAAATTAAACATGTAACAAACATATAACCGTACTCAGCTTATGTATGATTTTCTGGGTAAATCAATGTGAGGGAGTCTCCAGCAGCAGTTGAGTTGGAAGAAGATGGAGAAACAATACTCGAAGGGACATAGGCCGCAGGATCAACTGGAGTGCCATAACTCTAGGTCCTGGGACCGTATTCGCAGCAGTAGACAATGGTGTCCTAAACTCTGGTGAGGATAGACCATATTCAAGCATCATCTATCTCCTCTTGATACGCGTTATCAACTATAGACACATCTATAATTTGAGACTTAGATCTGCAAACAACCCACCAGTCTGTCCTAGGCCTTTTACTACCAGGATAGCGTGTGAAACAAACTTGTTCTGCTTGGTGAGCGAATACAAATGGGTCAAAGTTATGATATCTCCTTTTGTGGTTGATTTCAATAATTTTGTACTCTGAGTGCTTCTTAACACCATGATTCTCCACATTATCAAACCAATCACATCGAAATAGTACAACCTTTAGGATTGAAAATCCCAAAAATTCAAGTTCCATAATTTTCATTAGGATTTCATAATAATCACCTTTAATGAAGACACCACTATTGGCCGTGTTTTTCTCTTCACTGTAATCCAATGTATGAAATCTATAACTTGTCACGAAGTATCCATGATATGACTTCACTCTACGAGATGGTCCCCAAGCAAGATTTTTCAGCAATGGGTAATTAGAATCAATTGAAGGAGATTACATCTATCACAAAAAAAGTGTGTAAGTTACAAACCAAGAATTATAGTTCCTAGTATATATTCTCTATCGCTAAACATGTACATACATATTCACGAAACAAAACAACGAATTCTTCGTTAATTCGGCTATGTAGTGCATCTCCTAAAACGTAAGGATCATGTATTTGCACAATGTTTTTGTATTTTCTGCAGTTTCAAACTACAAATATCAGTGCTAAGGCTAGTCGAATAAAATGTGGGAAGGAAATTAATTTTTCCAAAAGTGCACTTACTCAACATATGGCTCAACCTTTTCACAATTCAGAAGGATGCAATTCAAAGCCGCCTTGTACTCTTGATCCGTTAAAATTCTCAAAGAAACCTTACCTATCCCTCTTCCAGGAAGGTTGCAAACTGACAAGACAGAGGGAAGTACTTTAGTCTCATCCACGTCCTCGTTTCTTCCAATATATTTACTCCTCATTATCACATGTTCCTTGAAATAATAGCTGAAAAACGTAACTACCTCTTCAACCAAGTATGCATTGCAAATACCTTGATTTGATTGTAGTAGATCAGTGTCTTAGAAATGCTCATTCAATATTACAAATGTGAAGCATTATTTGTGGCTTACCTTTCAAATGGGTATATCCAGCGGTATTGATTTGGACCACACACCTTTGCCTCGTACGGCAACTACACTGGCAAATGTCCTATAACATCAAAGAATATGGGTAGAAATATTTGCTCTAATTTGCAAAGTAAAAGGGAACACTCTTCTCCAACTCTCGATTGCAATAGACACAAAAACTATCTATAAAATGACAATGAAGAAGACTTTGAACTACAACAAAAGAGAGAAAGAGATAACACAAGAAATATAGAAATTATAATTTTATTGAGAGCTTTTCACCCTATATCCACTTGGAATCTAATTCATATTGTCCTATTTATAGAGTTGGAAGTGACCCTTCCCATCATATGTCCTTAGTACGGTCCCTATAACTTACTTAACTTACCTTCCATGATCTCTCATGTTCTCTAAGATAATAAAGATAATGGGGTTAGCGGTCTGTAAAGGATGGATGTCACAACTTTGGTTGTAACCCACTAACCTTTCATATTCCATTACTTCATAGCTTTTTAAAATATATATTTTTTTTTCAATAGAGATCAATTTTATCTTGGCATTTCACTTTAGCCCTCAAATAACAATGAAGAATGAATAGGAGAAGGCACTAGGAGACAATTTTCTTTCTACAAACACAAAAGCTTCTACATGAAGGGGCCAAAAGCAAATCATCAACATTTATTTTTAGAGAAGAAATTGTCAAACATGGGACAATCTGAAATCTAAACAAACCTTTTCTCTCAGAATCTCCATCCTTCCCTCCGTTTGGATTGAGGGAAACTAAAGAGAAAATTAGAGGATGCAGAGGGATATTAAACTTTTAGTGTTTTGGATTGCTTTTTTATGAAGAAAAGAAGAGGAATGGGAGGGAACCAGAAAGATTAGCTCTAGTATTAAAATACTAATTTATTTTTTGTTGAAAAGTGAATGGAAATGAAGGGAAATGAGACCAATTCTAATAAATCTTTTATTCTAACATACTTTTACTACGAGAAAGATAAAGACAATAATGTAAATAGCAGCTCAACACTCCATTCCTTCCCGTTAATTATCCAAGCACAATAAATACTTAACTCCTCTTCTTTCCTTTTCTCTCCCTCTGAATGTAACAAGGTCTGACAATGTCCAGACCCTTACGTCCTAGACACGAACTCATTAACCAATTAATTGTCCCAAATCCAGTCCATTTACCCAACGACTAAACGATCCGAGTCTAAGTATACTCTATTCAATAGTATTATCTTTTTCTTTTTTTAATGGAAAGCTTATATACTCAACATCCTGGTGAGATTCACAAGTATCAAAAAATGGAATACCAATGCAATTGAAAATTTTGGATCAAATTACAATAATCATAAAAATTGTGATACAAAATACTCAAATCTAATCAAACATTCAACAATTTTTATCACTAATTGTCAAACTTTTATCAAATATGTAAAATATAATATTCAACCCTTATGTCTTCATTTATCAATCTCCAATTCTACTCTCATTTGTCATTCTTCAATTGAATCTTCAAAATAATTATAAACATACTCAAAAAAACACAAAAAAAATATATTACATAAGTTAAATAAGGAAAAAGTTCTCAAACATTGAAAGCATTAGATTATATAACCTTATTATATTAAAATCCATCCAACAATAATGATTTGATGTGTGTGCGTGCACTTGTCTGTAACAAATAAATTATATGTTATATGTATGTTTATAAACAAGTAAACATGTTAGGATATAGCAAACCTAAATATGCCTTGTATATTGCATGTCTTAAACGAATTCTAGCCAAACCTAAGTTTGGGTATCGGAATCAGTCATATATGTTTGATTAGAGTCTAGGTTCAATTATACCTGATCCCTTGACAAACCTATCAAATGCTATCCCTTTCTCGTCTTTCCTTTCTCTTTTTATTTTTTATAATTAAAAATACCTTAATACATTGTTAGAGATCACATATGATATTTTTTAGATATTTGTTGTAAATATTCTTGTATGGGTCAATATGTTATATTATTCTTTATGTTATTAAGATATAGCAGGAACAGGAAAGCTGAGATATAGTATGAATAGGAAAGGTGATTTGGACAAGGGTTTTCTTTGTATACATTATGGATGATTGAATGTAGAAAGGACATGCTATTCTACTTACACTAAAGTTTACGTGGTATTAGAGCAAGAATAATGAGTACCAGTCAGATTAGTAAGGATATCAGCAAGGATGTCGGTACTTACATTCTTATGTCAAGCGACAAATAGCCTATGGTTCTACGAACACTTTGAGGGCTTAAAAAAATTTGGGTTTCATTGACGGTACTGTACAAGCTCTGAATAAAGATTCATTTGAATTGGAAGATTGGTAAACAATGAACTCAGTGGTTGTATCTTGGATTTTCAATACTGTTGAGCCAACACCGAGGTCCACATTCACCTATGTGTAACTAGAAAATACCTTTGGGATGACATGATGCAAAGATTTTTCATTGACAATCAACCTCGTATTCAAGAGTTGCAGGCTACTATTGCAAATTGTCGTCAACATGGCAATTCGGTGGTAGTGTACTATGGCTGAATAAAGAAATTATGGGATGAATTCTCTAATTACAAACGAATTCCTATTTGTTGATGCAAAAATTACAATTGCAATATCACCAAAGAATTGATTAAGCGACAAGAAGAAGAACATGTGCATCAGTTTCTTATGAGAGTAAATGAAACGATTTTCAGAACAATGTGCTCTAACATCTTGAGCATGGAACTGATTCATAATATGAAGAGAGGCATCAAAATGTCTTAAGTGGAAAAGAAAAACAAAATGAGATTGTAAGTTTTACAGTATGGACTGGACGTGGAATGAGTATCAAACAAGATAAAAGCAAATTGTTTTGTTCGGTTTGTGAAAAAACTGGACATGAAAATAAAGATTGTTTTCAGATCATTGGGTACCCCAAATGGTGGGGTGATTGAGCTGCAACGGATACTGATAGAAGAAAAAGTAGAGGTAGTAGAAGTGATGGCATGGCTGAAAAATTAGTTAGACGTGATAAGGGTCTGGGAACTCTGACAAACAACACTACTATATAGTCGATTATCTCCAATGCTAATCAAACTACTCCAATTGGATGCAATGAGCTGGTAGATTTCTCTCAAGGAAATAGTGCTATAGGGTTTGTTGGTCTTACTCAAGTTCAGTGGAACATGTTGGTCACCCTTCTCAATAACCAAAATACAAATTCCTCAGAGAAACTAACAGGTAATCAAGGAGATGAAAATGTTTGGCTCTTGGATATGGGTGCCTCTCAACACATGATCAAAAAATGGAGTTTTATTCAATACTTGACTAGTGGGGTTGCCAAATGGATCCCATGCAATGGAGCAACACCAAGGAAAAATAAATTTATGGCCAAGCTTGAAACTCCAAAATATTTTATGTGTGCCGAAATTGTGCTGCAATCTAATTTCCATTTCCCATTTATTAAATGAGAATTCTCGTACTATTACATTTACTAATTTGTTGTGCGTGATGCAGAACCGTATTTCAAAGACTCTAATTGGTGCTAGTAAGAAGAGGAATAGGGTGTATTATTTCTTCCTAATGCTTCAAAGGAAAGTTAAGTTGGTAAAGAAGTGTGACTCATGTAAATTATGGCATTATAGGTTGGGACATCCATTTGATAGTTTACTTAGATATTTGTCAAAGTCACAAGTGATTGGAAATAAAGAGAAGAAAACTTGTGAAATTTGTTTGCGAGTAAAACAAACCCGAGATATGTTTCCTTTAAAACTACTGCTATCTTCTTCTTGGTGTATTGTGATTTATGGGGTCCTTATAGTGTGAAATCTTTGTGTGTTTCTCGCTATTTTTGACCATTATGGATGACTATTCTAAAGCAATTTGGCTTTATTTACTAGCTAAAAAATCAAAGGTTAGGCAAACCTTGATGAATTTTTTGTTCTGTGGTTCACACACAATTTAATACATGAGTTAAGGTTATCAGAAGTGACAATGGCAACTGAATTCACTTCCTTGAAATCCTATATTGCAACCCATGGAATAATTCACAGTCCATCATAGTTTATACAACCCAAAAAAATAGAAAGGTAGAAAGAAAACATAGGCATACTTTAAATGTGGTTAGAGCTTTGAGATTTCAATCAAATTTGCCAATAGAGTTTTGGGGAGAATGTGTTTAACTGCTGGTTATTTAATCAATAGAACTCCTTTCGCTCAACTTGACGGAAAAAATCACCATGAAATATTGCACGGACAACCTCCATCTTATTCAAATTTGAGAACTTTCGAATGTCTTTGTTATGTTCATATTGAGACCAAAGATAAATTCCAGGTTCGGAGTTGGAAATGTGTCTTCATTGGGTATCCATTTGGCATAAAAGGTTGGAGAGTATATGACATGCAGACAAATGAATTTTTGATTTCACGTGATGTGGTTTTTCATGAACTTCATTTTTCCTTATGTATTGGAACAGTCTGCCAAATTTGAAAATTCCCTCGTCACGTCTCCTATTTTTTTGTCCATCATATTTGATGATTCAATAGAAAACTATGACATTAGAAGACTAAACATTAATGCTCAAGTGATTTCTAATCAGACCCCCATACTGAATAGGGAGAGTGAAAGTGAACAACATTTAGGAACAAATTTTAAAGCGTCTCTGTTGAATCACATGATAAACCACATGATGCCTTTGATGAATCACAAACTAAGGCTAATCAACCCACTAATTCATCGAATGAAATTCAAACAAATTTAGCTTTGTCTAGGCGGAGTACTCGTGCAAGAAAAGTGACCCAAAAAATTAAGGATTATGTTTGTCATACAATACAGGTTAAGACTCCTCACTCCAATGCTACCCTCTCCAATCATTTTTCCTTAGGTGTGTGTCTTTATCCTATTGCAAATTATGTAATGTGTGCTAATTTCTCTACAAGACAGGAATTTTTGTGCAGCCATTAGTGGAGAAGTTGAACCCAATTATTATCATGAGGCCATCCATGATCCTAAATGGACAGAGGCCATGAAGGAGCGAATTGATGCTCTTGAACAAAATAAAACATGGACACTCACCTTTCTGCCTCTAGAGAAAAGAGTTCTGGGAAGCAAGTGGGTCTTCATAATAAAATAAAACTTTGATGGAACTATCGAACGATACAAGGCGAGACTAGTGATATTGGGTAATACACAAAAAGAAGGCTTGGATTAAAATGAAACCTTCGCTCCTACAACTAAAATGGTCATTGTTCGAACACTTCTTGCCATTGCTTCAGCTAAGCATTGTGAAGTTCACCAAATGGATGTGAATAACGACTTTATTCATGGAGATCTAAAGGAGAAAGTTTACATGAAATTACCTCGTGGTTTCTCTTCCAAGTATCCTAGACTGGCATGTTGGCTGAAGAAGTCCTTGTATTGTTTGAGGCAAGTGTCATGCTATTGGTTTTCTATATTAGCAACAGCTTTAACGGAACATGGTTTTTGACAATCTTATGCAAATTACTCCCTTTTTACTTATGAAGTAAATGTTGTTTTCCTCAATGTCTTGTTTTATGTGGATGATTTACTCATTATGGGAAATAGTTTGACTGTAATTCAACACTTCAAACACCAATTGAGTCATATTTTTCACATGAAGGATCTAGATGGTTTGAAATACTTTCTGGGGATTGAATTTGCCAAAAGTGATGCAGGTCTATATAATTGTCAAAGGAAATATGCCCTTAATATCATCTCAGAAATTGGTTTGTTGCGTGCAAAACTAGCTATTACTCCAATTGAACAAATTCCTCAATTGGGAAAGGCTACGAGTTTATATTTGTTAGACCCAGAGAAATATAGAAGATTGGTAGGTCGTCTTATATACTTGACGATTACTCGACATGAATTTGCTTATGCTATCTATGTTTTATCTCAATTTATACATCAACCTCAAACAGAGCATTGGGATGTTGCTTTAAGAGTAGTGAGATATCTTGAAAGTAGTCTCGTCAAGGAATATTGTTGAGTTCTCAAACCAGTTTACACCGTTTTGCTTATTGTGATTCTGACTGAGAGAGTTATCCACTTACTTGTCGATCTTTAACTGGTTTTTTTTATCTCTATATGTTTATCCCTTATCTCTTGGAAGACCAAAAAGCAACACAAGGTATCGCATTCCCCAGAGGAAGTAGAAAATCATTCAATGGCTGTTACTTGTTGTGAGCTTCATTGGTTAATTCGTCCACTTCATGATCTTTTAGCACTATTTTTTCATCCCATTCCATTGCATTGTGATAATCAAGCAGCAATCCACATTGTTACGAATCCGGTGTACTATGAATGAACTAAGCACATAGAGGTCAACTGTCATTTTGTTTGAGAAGATTATATAATTGGTCGTGTTTCTTTGTGTCATGTCAACACTAATTTTCAGCTCGTCAATATCTTTATTAAGGCCCTTGGACAAAAGCAATTTTTACTCTTGGCAGGCAAGTTAGGCATTTATAACTTCCATGCACTAACTTGAGGGGGAGTGTTGGAGATCACATGTGATATTTGCTGCAAATATTTTTGTATATATCAATATGTTATATTATTCTTTATGTTATTGAGATATAGTAGGAATAGGAAAGCTAATTTGCACGAGTGTTTTCTTTGTATATATTATGGATTATTGAATGCAAAAAGAACAAGTTGTTCCACCTCCACTAAAGTTTACATACACGAAGAGAATTCCAAAAATTAATAGAAGTCTTGTCCAAAAAACCAATTATGGGCAATAAAATATTTTTATTTATAAAAAAGAAAAGGGAGAGTGTAAGAAGTTACAAGGGAACCAAATCAGCTGCTAAAGCAGTAGATAGTTTAATGAGTTTAATTGTTCTTTTTGCATTCACAAATTAGTTTAACTTAGTTGAATTAAGAATTTGAAGTTCTTGTGGATTCAAAATGAAAGACTTTAGAGAATGAAGAGAGAGAAGCTTAGCAAAAAAAAAAAAAAAAAGACAAAGAAGAGAGAGAAAAGGAAGGCAGAAAATGGATGGGTAAAAGTGGAAACGTATGTTAATACTTTTCTTTTTACATTTTTCAACATGTAAGCGTGTTTTATTATGATGATAGTATAATTAATGAATCTCATTACCGCTTCTATCTTTTTTTTAACCCTTTTCTTATACTCGCATATTTATGTGTGTATTTCTTTGTTCATGATGAAATATGATTTTCACACTGTTTGAGTTTTCTGTAACATCTTCTATAATATTCTTTTCTGTAATACTGTTATTAATAAATTTTAAATTATAAAAATAAATCTAAAAATTTAAAAGATATATCATAAATTAAAAATTTTATAAAATAAACATTATAAAATATGTTACAAAGAATTCGAATATTTTAACTGATAGACTACTGTAGGTTTACAAATCATCTTACAAGGCCAAAAGAATAAGAAAGTCCAACTTTTGCACTCTCCTCCGGCAAGGAATCTAACCCTTGAACAGACTGAAATATTCATGAACTGTAAGATGGATATGGATATCGGTTGAGTAACGAAAAAGACTTTTGCATTCTTAGTTTGACCCTAAAACCTCCAAGCAAGACAATAGAATATTTTATCCGTCAAAATTAAATGTTTAATTTTAACTTGTCATAAAAATTTAGAAGAATACTCCCTTCATACATAGGTCTGTCAATAGGTTGGGTAATATTCAAATCCGAACTAGAACCCAACATACATGGACCGGGTCGTGGACATAGTTTTCTGTACCCATACCAAGTTTGGGATCTATTTATATGGTATTATTCAAGATGGGTTCTAGATTATCTATATCTAAACATATATATATATATATATATATATATATATATATATATATATATATATATATATATATATATATATATATATATATATATATATATATATATATATATATATATATTTATTTATTTATTTATTTATTAAGATTTGTTTCTCAAACTATAAGATAAATAAAATCATTCGAGTTCGAGTTGAGACATATGAATTTGACCCGTTTATAGACCTATGCTTTCGAAATTGGACATGCATATTTTATTTTTAAAATGTCAGGAATTGAATATATTTTTCTTAAATAATCGTATATTTTATTTAAACTTTATTTACTAACCTCTCTAATTTAAAGTTCATCAACTAACCTCTATAGTTTAAAGAAATTAAACTATGAACACAATGATCTTACCACTAACTTCTTTGAATTCCTTTTTAAGAAGTAATCTCAAGTAATATATAGGTCTCGCCATTATAGTCTCTAATAATTCTGAATCGAGTTAGTAATATTTAAATGCAGATAATTTACCATATAATTTTTCTTATTAACTCTATTCAAAAAATAATTATCTTTGTTAATTAAAAATATTAGTAGTGAATCTTTGTGCTAATCGAACTCATTTTCCTTAATGGAAGGAGGGTAGTTAAAAATTTTAATACATAAAAACTAAAAATGCATTTTTAAGCATCTTAAATTTAAAATATTAAGTAATATTTAATTTTAAATGACGAGGACATGGTTGGTGATAACAGAGAGTGATCTACAGATTTGAAACTACGATTTGGTTCACTGAATCGGGCTCAAAGATGTCCTTCTGGTCCACATATTTAATCTCCCATATAGAAAGACAACGCGGGCCCTTCGGCATCATATCCCATGATATCCCTTATTTTATCACAAGTGAAACAAATCACAATAGAAGAGTCATGCATGTCCCACTTTGGCAGGAATGAAGATTTTTTTTTTTTTGAGGGAAGGAATGAAGAGTTATTATATCCATCAGGTATATAATTCAAGCACATTCCCCAAAACCCAAGTATTAAAGAGGTAAAAAAAAAAAGAAATAGTATAACATTAATTATTTTATGAAAACAAAAATGCTAAAAATAAAGAGAATTACCATTTTTATAATTTAATTTTTTATAATTTTTATTTTTAAATAAAATTACTGTGGTGGCGCCCCCTTCTATGAGTTACGGCAAAAGGGCGTCCCCCTTACCTAAGTTTTTATTTTCTTTCTTTTTGTTTCATTTTTGTTTAATTTTTTTAATGATAAAAAATATTTTTAATAAATATTATTTTATTAATTTTTAGATTTTTAGTTATTAATTTTATTTTTAAGTTTATATTAAGATTTAAAAGCATAATTCAATTACAATGATTCAAAATCAATTACAATTTTCAAAATCTGAATTTTCTCTTTATTTTTAAAAAATTAAATAAATGATGAAACTTAATATCGACACAATTTAAATGAATCGATAAATCTTAACTATCCATTAGACTTTACTATATAGTGATTATTAGAAAATGAATGAAATAAATATTACATAATAAATTTAGAGATCTTATAGAATATTTGAAGGATCAAAAAGTTAAAATTATTTAAAAATCGTCATGTATTAGTAAAATTGTTCTACGTTTAATATTTATAAAAAATAAAATTATTTTAATACTAATAAAAGTAATTTTTATATAATATTAATATTTTTATCTTTCAAACATTCTGTAAAATCTCTAAATTCTCTATGTGATACTTATTTTATTTATTTTTCAATATAATTGATTGTAATATAATTTTCAGTAGATTTGAAATGATTAGAATTAGATTATAATTTTAAATCCTAAGATAAAATTTTTAAAAACTTAAAATTTGAAAAATAATAACTATAAATTTAAAAAATATTAATAAAATAATATTTAAAAGAAACAAAAAAAAAACAGGAAACAGAAAAAGAAAAAGAACATTCTAAGAACATTTTTAAAGTATCAACCTTTTTGGGCCAAGAGATACTAAGAACATTCTTTTGCCTCCTCATACAAGCCATGAAATAGAGATTTTATCTATTCAACCAGCGAAACTGGGGCATGGCCCTGACCCTTTTGTCTCAGGTCCACATTCCTCCTCAGCCATTATTGATTTTTATTCAACAGCCTTATCTGTTAGAAAAATGTGAAAAGGGTTATAGAGTCAAAATCAATAGGCCAAGTCCTAACCCTAATTTTCCTTTCCACCATATAAGTCGCTGTAGGGAAATCAATTTCATGCTTATAATTTTGTGGTTCGAAACTCAATTTATTTTTTATCATTAGGCCTATCTCTCTTTTAACAAAACGTTAAGTTTTATGATATTTAAAATAAAAAATTTTAAATTAAAATTTTATTTAATCTAACATATACATCACATTCTAAAAATAAAACCGTACCTAAATTCAATTATCATCATTAATCCTTACCTCAAAATTTATAAGCACTCTGTTGAACATAATTTAAAAGCGCTTTCTAAGATTGAATATAGAAATTGATAACTGAAATGAGTTTTTTGTAAATAAAGTAAAATTTTCTTTGTTTTATCTTTTTATACAAATTTAACTCTTTCTCTCTCATCCCTTACTCTCTCTCTACTCTCTCTTAACTTTCTCTCACCATATCATTCAAGATATCAAATAAAAAAAAAGATTTGAAGGGATTTTCAACAAATTTAATAAATAATATATTCTACTTAAAATTGTAATTATTTACATGAACTTTTTAAAAATAAAAGAGCCTTAAAATTGAATCTTTAAAATAAGGCGACGCTCTAATATTGTAAAATTATAAGTACAAAAAACTAAACAAGACATAATAAACAAATAAAATTGAAAAGAAAAGAAAAGCAAAGCCCCCCATGGAGCTTCACTAGGGTTAGGTGGAGCTCAAAATGGAGCTTGCTGGCAACTGGCAAAGCTTCAAAAGGAGTTACCTATAACCTACTAAAGTTTAAAGTTAAGGGCGTATTTTAGATTGTGTTTGGTTGGGAGAAATTTTATTTTGAATTTTATAAAAATAAAATTTTTATAAAAAGAGAAGTGTGATCCAATTGAATACTCTATAAATTTCTCCAAGCTAATACATTTTTAGAATTTCGAATACTACATTATATAAAAATTAGTTTAAAATTTATCAAATTTAGACTAAATAGGGACTCGATTTTGAGGATTAGAAAAATAATTTAAAGTTGAATAGAGACGATTAAAATGATCGGTTTTAGAGAAAGAAATAAATAAATGTATAATAAGAGTAAAATTGAAATATGTTTACTATAATAACAAAAAATTTGCTCTACTTATCAAATTTGAATTTTTTTGACTGCGGGTGTTTGATTCACATTATTATTTCTTAATTTTATTAAAAAATAAAATCTAAACAAGTGCAACAGTGGGGGGGTGGGGGGTGGGGATGGGGGAACTCATGTTCTAACTATATATGACAATCTTCAAAGAAATTCAAAAACAAGCTCACTCGCAACGATTTCACTATTTCTACTTGATAACGTTAACAATCAATAATCAATAAAAAGGGGACCATCCCGCCCGCGACAGTCATTGACCTCCAAACAAAAACCACGCTTCATCTTCCCCAAAAGCCCAAAAGAACAGAAAAAGAAAAAAGTGAAAAATTCATCTTTAAACTCTTCCAAGATAGATTTTTATATAGATAGATACCGAATGCGCAGACCAAAATATGTATATACTCTGATATGAATACAAGTGGAATAAAGTAGAGAAGCAAAGAATTGAGAGAATGGGACAAGAGTTTAGTATATGATATATATATATTTTTACAATTAAATTATTATTTTGATTCAAAAAAAGAGTCTTATATATATATAATATTTTTTTTGAGGGAATGTACATTATTTTTTGGTTTTACTCTTTCAAGATGCACGACAAGTATATAACTTTTGTAATTTTTCTTGGCCTTTCCTGTATTAAATTCAAAACATGGAAGACGATGAATTTTTTGAAAAGGAAAAAAATCATTCAAAAGAAAAAGGAAAAGAGAAAATGCGAAAGAAAAGATCAAGATTTGAATACTAGAGAATGATGAAAGAGTCAATCAGCATCTTTACAGAGTCCAAGGTTTGATCATCATTTGACATCTCCTCCCCATTTTAACCGTTTCGCAGTCATCAAAAAGTCTTTAAACGCACTTCTCCTTTTTGTAGCCCTTTCTCTGTCTTTATCTTCATCTCTCTCTCTCTCTCTCAAACGCACACATCCTTTTGTTTCCTTTTCTTTCTTTACGCATACAATTCAAGAACTCTTTTGGGTTTCTGCTGATCTTGGTAAAGATCCAGTCTTTACTTTCGCTAGGGTTCTGTTCCACTTGGGGTCTGACTTTCTTGGAGTTTCGCCCAACTGGGGCAAGTAAGTTTTCAGCAAAGTCCTTTTGGTATTGAATGTTTTTCTGCGCTAAATTTTTGTAAAGTACTCAATTAGTAAATTTGCAAGACTTATGTAGGTACTGATCATTGTTGTCATTGTGGATTTTGTCTTGATTTTTTGGGATTTTTACGTCGAATGCAACTTTTGTTGGAAAGGGTTGATTGTGAGGAATTGTACTTAGCCAATGAAATTGAGGTAGGATAATTTGTTGATCCGGACCAAAGCTAGGTTTTGTTCTTGAATATAATTCTTGGCATATTTTCTAGTTACTCTTATGCTCTATAAATATGAAACCCTGCTCCTTCCCTTATTTGGTTGTATCTTCCAGGTCGATTTTATAGAACTTATAAGTTAAACTGTCTTTATAAATCTTTGTTTCGTCCTTTTTATCTTTTTTTCCCGCCTTCCTTTTCATGGTATGCAACCCTTCTGTAGTAGCTTTTACATTTCATTGATTGATACATGTAGCAATTGTATGAGAAAGCACTATGAGCTATGTTGTTGCTTAGCATTTTTTGTATTTTGGTTTCGAGTTGGGTTTTACAGCTTTGTGATTACAATTCATTAATTTTCCTTTTCTGTTTTGCGCTCAAGAGATGGGCATATACCTTAGTAGCCCCAAAACTGAAAAGTTTTCTGAAGACGGGGAGAACAATAGGGTTAGGTATGGGTTGTCATCCATGCAAGGTTGGCGTTCAACAATGGAGGATGCGGTGAGTATTCAATCAATAATTAATTTTATACATGTAATGTTATTTGATATACTTTGTGCTCTTCCAACATGAGTATGTAACATTTTTGCCTAGTCCTTTATAGAATAGTAAAATAAAGCTTTAGGACCTGCTTCTTCTCTTGTTTGGCTTCTTCTTGATCATTAGTTCTCTACAAAGAATCATCTAGTACATTAATGTTTGAGTTCTTACTTTCTAATCATTTGCTTTTTGAACCTTTTCAGCATGCAGCACTTCCTGATTTGGATGCTTCAACTTCCTTTTTTGGTGTATATGATGGTCATGGAGGTCAGTCTCATATTCTTCTGTGGTTGTACCCTGTTGATAGTTAGGGAGAAACATTACTCTGATTATATAAGAGACATCACTAACTGTGTGCATTTGGTTGAGTTCGAGTCAAGATATGCATAGATTCCTGTTACAGTTAAGGTATGCATAGATTCTAGTTAGTAAGCTTTGCACTTGAGCACTTTTCAGAATAGCTATAGGTTGAGGATGTGAGGATACTTCTAGATTGATTAAAATTAACCATGAGATTCTTGAATATGTTGGATACCAGATCCAAACGACTCCTTAAATTCTATATTTGACTTGAAACCCTTTTTCTGTCCCACAACTCAAAAAACAAGGACAAAGAGAAAAAAGGAAGAAAAAAATCTATGACAACTTACCTAATCCAGCAAACTTGGTAAGACCCTACCTAACTCAGCAAACTTGGCAATATTTAAGAAAATAAAGTACCCTGAATGCATATAAAATAAAACACCACAAACTTCTGGCTCCTAGATACTAAGACGCTGGTTAATTAGAACAGTTCCATGTTCTGCATTACCCCCTCACTTGTATCTTTGGTGTAGCTGCTTGGTATTTAATAGAAAGATTGGGCCTATTGAATGAAGTCAAATTCCTAATAACTTTAATTATACAACCAATAAAAAACCACTGGGAGCAGGGGGTGGGATTTGAAGCTTTTCTTGCTTAGTCAATTGTAGTTCAGAAGATATGCTGGAAGAGCTTATTGTTAAGTTGATAGTTAGCGATGCTTTGCCAGCACAATTTGCTTCTTTGTTATTTAGGTGGTTGTTGGAAAGAGAAAAAATCAACTTGAGTCTGGACATTCTTGTGCAAAATATTACGTGATTGTCTCTCTAGTTGACTTCTTAGCAGACCTACCCGAGGGATTGTTATATATGAGTTCTGTGATGTGAATCTTTGCTGTCATTTACATTTGGTTTTGTATAGCTTCTTTGAAGCACTGAGGAGGCTTTGCTGACATTTGGAACAAATGTTTCAGTAATTAAATGTGCTAGTAAACTGTGTTCTCTTTTCCATGAAAAATTTAAAGGTAAAATATGGATTTTATGGAAAGAATGAAAAGTTGAAACTAAAAAATTATGAATTGCAAAGGCTTAATTTTTTGTCACAAATTATTTTGCTTCCTTTTATTATATCCTTTCCTTCCTTCATGTCAACATTGTTTTAAGTTGCATTGGAAATGATTTAAAATTTCAGTAATAGTATAAACTTAATGTTTAATCTTCACTATATTTGGTTCATGAGGGAGAGGGGAAGGACAGTGGGCGGGGGAGTGGCACCATGGAAGTAAAAGCATCAACTTCCATTTTGTTTGGTTTGAGTGGAAGGGAAGTAAATTCTCAATAACTCCACCTTGGGAGAGGATGGTTTTTTTTTTTTTTTTGGCGGGGTGGGGGGGCTCTTCTTCTCCTCTTAATTTACTTCCCCTCTTATGTCCTCTATGCCCATTTACCTCCTCGTTAACTTCCCCCTCTTTTACTACCTCCTCCCACCCCAAACCAAACAAAGTGTTAATGTGATGATGCTTTGGCTCAGCTGACTTATAGTCCAATGCCCTAGTAAGAAATGCTAAAGAAATATCTGTTATAACTTGAGATCAGCCAGAATTAGTTTATTAATTGACATGAATTTAAGATTCTTTACGAAGCATTGCTAGATGTCCTGAAAAACTGTTGTTAAGTCCAAAATGTTGGACAAAAAGTTTGAAGTAGCAGGAATAAAATTTTTGCGTGCTAAAATAGCAGAATAAGTAGACCTGATATGTGGTTTGGAGTGTTAGAGATTGTCAGTTGCCCTTGTGCATAGAGGCTATTTGTGGTTTTAAAGCTTGTAGGAGAGGCACACTGAAGTTGTTGCAGTAGATCGAGGCTCATGCACTTAGTTTATGATACAGAGTTATAAGATGCATTCCTTTTATAAAGGGAGCTTAACTCTCCCCTTTGTGATTATGTCACTAATGTATCTGTAGGTTAGGGCATATCCAACTCCTATTTAGTTGAATCATAGTTCTCACTTCTGATGGAAAACGAAGGAGCTAAATACAACTGAGCTTGTGATTCTTGCTCAGCAGCAACCCAGGATTCCAAACAACTTTTACTTCTTGTTCGAAGATCAGAAATTACATTTTATGTCTAATTCATGGTTCCAAAATCTCATAAATGGCCTCTATGATGGTATTGCCATAAGGTGTTTAAGGCCTTTCAAATTTTTAGGTTCTTTAAGGTCAGCTAAGGAGTCATATTATTCAAGTTTGTTGAGGGATAAAAGCTAGTTTCAGCTAATGTTTTGATTTCAATCTAAGGAATACATTACTGTGCTTTTTCTTTTTTTTCTTTTTCCCCCTTTTTGCCGTTTTCTACCAGAAGAACCATTTTGCTGGTTGGGCTTGCCCATGCTTGTAAGTCAGATAATAGCACAGATGTTTTACTTTTTCGGGGGTAGTCTGGGTTTCTGGAATAAAAACTTCATGTTTCTTAATTCATCCTTTCAATTCCTACTATATTTGTTATTTGAACTTTAGGAAATGGGAGAATTTCAAAAGATCTATAAGATTGACTAAATACAAGTGTTGACAAGGGAATGATTTGCTCATTTCTGATAATTTGGAAACTTGTGCTGCTCTAGATGGTTTGATTTAGTCTTTTCATGTAGAAAGAGTTGGTTCTGAAGAACATTGCTCGACATTGTAGTTATGCTAAAAAGGTGAACTAACAAGTAAAATTGTCTGGTCTATGCTGCTGAATTCTGATGACTGCTTTATTCCTATCTGGTCTTACCTATTGGTATGATGTGTCTTGATTTTTGTGCATGTTAATTTCTTTCTGGAATTTTTATTCAGAATATTTATTATTCCGAAAAAGTTTTGCAGGTAAGGTTGTTGCCAAGTTCTGTGCAAAGTATCTTCATCAGCAAGTGCTCAAGCACGATGCATATGCTGCTGGTGATATAGGGACTTCTGTTCATAGAGCATTCTTCAGGTTATTTGCTGACCTCTGGTTTCTTTAGCCTGCCTTTTCTTTTCTTAATTTCCATAACTTCCGTGCAATTGTTTGTTATTCTATTCTTATTACCTGGGACCGTTTGAGAGCCCTATCCAATTGTTGCGGGTGGTATTTGCAATGTCTTTGAAGCGTGCTTTCTCAGGTTTTTCTTAATGAGCTATTGTGAAAGAATATCTGGAGATCATATACCAGCTTGTTAGTTTCTGTGAAGAATATATGATGTACTTCTCTAAAATTTGGATGATATAATACATAATTTTACTTTTGTTTTTGGTAGCATATGATATACAAGACACAGAAAAATAGAGAGCAATAACTATATTATGTTTTTGGTAGTTGCTCAATGTTGGTAATGAAGCAGTAAATCTGCATCTGACTGCTCTTGAGCATGCAATAGCAAACTGCATGAGAATTGTATCTGGAGAGGGGTAGATTTTGCAATCATCAAGATTAGGTTCCGGTTAGTTTTGGCTGTATTTATGCAATCCATTTAGATTATACTGGTAATTTGCATTTGTCAAGATTTTTATTTAGTGATATAAGATTCTCCTGCAGCGGAATCCTCGGGTTTCTGATGTCCCTAGTTCCTGTTAGGCTTGCTTCTCTTCCAGGAACCTTTTTGTCAGATGGTATTATTTGAATTCATAGTGCTACTATATATTGCTGATATTAAAGCTTGTGGTACATGTAACAAGGTTTCTCATCCATGTTTTTTTTTTTGGCTTTAAATTGTCATTAACTCTGTTTTAAACTTGTGCAGAATGGATGAAATGATGCACGGCCAGCGCGGGTGGAGGGAGTTGGCAGTTCTGGGGGACAAGATAAATAAATTTACTGGTATGATAGAGGGCTTGATATGGTCTCCAAGAAATGGTGAAGGGAGTGACCAGGTTGACGATTGGGCCTTTGAGGAGGTATTTACCCAGAATGCTGAAGTCATTTTCTGAAAGAATGGTGATTCCTTCCATAAATAACTCTTGGATATTAGAATGCCACTCACTGGAAACTGGGATTTTACATACACAAACATATGGGTTTAAGGAGCCAATCTTTATCCAAAAATTATAAGTTAATACTCTAAAATGTGCAATGCTTTTGCATCTAGGAATCAAATTTAGTACATTTTAGAATTAATGCTGTTCTGCAGTTTTATTTGTCTGTCTGTCTTTCTGTCTCTCTATAATATATCGGATAAAGCACTTGAGATGTACCTGGCCGTTTCTTATTTCAATGATTTGTCAAGTAGCTGCTCTCACCACTGCTTACCTTGAATACTAGGCATGTTTATGAATGTCTTTTCCTTATTTGAATATAATGATCAAATGTCATTGTACCATTTTATACACATTGCATGACAGATTAGTTAATTAGTATAAGTTTGGTGAGATTGCGTTCTTCTCCATTGCATGTTCATTAGTAGGTTTTCCCAGTAGAGTTCTGTTCTGTTCTTTCATGAGTATAATGAGCTTTCATATATGTCCGCTTTCTCTTTGTTTTAATCCCTTTTCCACAGAACTATGCAATTTTGGTTTTATGTTGTCATACTTGTTTAGTTGGGTTGTTTGATCATTTTTCTTGCCTAAGCAGGGACCTCACTCTGATTTTCCTGGACCTACTTCTGGTAGTACTGCATGTGTTTCGATTATTAGGGAAAACCAACTTCTTGTAGCAAATGCAGGAGATTCTCGCTGTGTTATCTCTCGGAAGGGTCAGGTACCTTATAATTCCTGAGAATCTTCTCTGAACTTCTTTTCTGGACTAGCTTAAGAGAAGTGTTAATGCTAACAAATAATATTTTTACCACCGTCCAACTTCTACCTTTTAGATTCGGAGCTTGTGCAGTCTTTGCAGACATTAATGGATATATTGGCTTTCTTTTCCACAGGCCTATAACCTCTCAAGGGACCACAAGCCTGATCTTGAGGTTGAGAGGGAGAGAATATTGAAAGCAGGAGGCTTTATTCATGCAGGACGTGTCAATGGTAGTCTAAACCTTGCAAGAGCTATAGGTACTTATTTTGCTAGTTTTCTTCAAATCACACAAGATTCCTTTTGAATGCTTTGGAGGCTGTAACTGGAAACTTGATTATTATTGATAGAACTTATTTTTAGCTTGGTGCCAGTTGGCATAAACTAAACATACATTTGGGAATTTAGATTCTTTGCAGCCCAGATATGTGGTAGGTTAACCAGTTTTAGTCACTGCAGGTGACATGGAGTTCAAGCAGAATAAATTCTTACCTGCTGAGAAGCAAATTGTTACAGCTAATCCAGATATAAATACTGTGAGTTTTCACTGAACTAAATCCTTGGCCTAATATGCTCATCCATATGTGTACATGTAGATTTGTCAGAAAATTATCTTGAGCAAAACCTATGTGGGACTTGGATTCGCCACTGCTAGCTTTCAATTGCCACACTCAAATTGAGGATTTAAGTAGTCTTAGAAGGTGTGGTTTAATGGTGCCTTTAATTTGGGAATCACCCTTTTGTCTGGGAAGTGGACACAAGGGTGATTTGTTTTTATTCTTCCAGGAATTTTCTAGCATTGTGGTTCTGGTAAAAAATATTGGTGATTTAACTGGCATACTCAATCCTTGGATCTTGCTTTCTGCCCTGTCTAGACAACTATCAGAATGTATGATCTGTGGAGAATAATTGTTGGGGTTTTATTACAGTATCTTCTAGTCTAAGCACCTAACCAGAGAGCAACCAATTTCTCAAAAATAATCTGCATTACTAGCCGTCTGCTGCTTTTGAATTTACGTTGCCCCTTCTTTTGTAGTAAATTCAAAACCTTTTTACCTTTTCTTTTGCATCAGGTATGTACCATGCTTAACTGTGATCTTCTTTTTAATTCTAGCTGCAATATTGGGTGAAACTTATCATTATTATTTTGTATAATATTAAAACGTATAATACTAAGACTAAAAGGAGCTTTCTCCATTTTTAATGGATTGCTACTAATTCCTCTGTGTGTTTTTATTTTGTTTTTGTTTTTGGTGAAATAGATTCCTCTCAGTGAATCTGTGCGATGAGTTATGGTTGTTCAACTTCATGATCTTTAAGACAGTGGACTACTATATCTTTGTATTTTCCCAGTATTGCAATGATTTTCCAGCACTCCTGATGTTTACTACTTTTCATTTAGGTTGAGCTTTGTGATGATGATGAGTTTCTTGTGCTGGCCTGTGATGGTATTTGGTATGAGTTTTTTCTTCTATTCTTTTGTTTTACTTTGGAATTACTGGAGGCTGTTAATCATCTAACTCACAGGATGCCGGATAATGAACTTTGAGATGTCCAACTGAGAAGCTTACTGAATTTCTTTTCTCAAATTCTTGTCAGGGATTGCATGTCAAGTCAGCAACTTGTTGATTTTATACATGAGCAGTTGAAGACTGTAAGTAGAACAAATTATCGTATTCCGGGGTAATAAAGTAATATCTGAGTCTCAAGTTAATAGTCTTTTTTTTTTGGGGACAATTCGACATATTCTTCAGGAATCAAAGCTTTCAGCTGTATGTGAAAAGGTGCTTGATAGGTGTCTGGCACCGTCTACTGCAGGAGGTGAAGGATGTGATAACATGACCATGATATTGGTACAATTCAAGAAGTCAACCCCTTCAGAAGCAGCACCAGCAGATGAAAAATCCTCCGCTAAGAATGAAGTTGATGCAGAGCCAAAGGTACCAGCAGAGGTGCCAAATGAGGGTGGATCAAGCTAAATGGCCAATATTTCTCCATGTGTCAGATTGAATTTTCTGAAGCCTCTATTCAGAAGTTCCGGTCTGCAATTTGTACATGATTTTTGCTAGAACTGAAACTGCTAAACTATGAAATGATTTGATTTTTGTGCTTTTCTTTGTGTCCGTTAATCATTCTTGATGTAAAACGGAGAATGTACAGATGATTTGAACCACAAGTTCGAATATGAATCATAAAGTTTAAATACGAAGTGTTACATTTATCTGGAGAATTCATCAAATTTCTTGCAGTTTGCAGCTTTCCTGGAAACGTGTCATCGGCAGTAAATGATGAGTTTCACAGCACAATTGTAGCCTGGTGCTTGAAGGATTCGTGCATTCATCTTACGGGCAGCGATTTTTGTAGAAATTGACGTTTAAAATGTCAGCTACGTCTGCCGGAGAAGCATTGGTAAACATCCTGTACTTGCCTATCCATTCCATATTTAGCAGTTCCAATTCTGCAGATTGGCTCCAGAGTCACCAGAAGACGCAATGTTCTTCAGCTAGTCGGCCAAAATGGGGTTCACATACCTCAACTTGCAGTGCCCTCTTTCTTTCTCTTCGGTAATAGGAATGAGGACAATGTAAACTATACGCTCAGCCCCAGTTAAAGAATGATATAAAGAAAAAAATAATCATGCGCTCCTCTGCCTTCTTCTTGGCCTAAGTACTTAATTCATGGTTTGGTTTGAAAGCAAAGTTTACCCTCAGAAAAGTTGAACAAATTCAACGGACCTTCCTCGAATACTAAAGCCAAGACGTTGAAAACATTGCCCAACAATTGAACCGCATTTTCCTACGTGGAATTGAACATAACAACAAATTTTCTAAGCTTTACGTGAAGGAAATTCCTCTAGAAATTCTCTTTTTTTTTCCAGCCCTCTTTCTTTTGGGAGTGTTTTAAATACTTGAATTGAAACAATAATAATGATGGGATTAATAAATGTTAACCAAGATAAAAAAAGTTTTTTGCTTATAGATTCCCTTTTGTTTTTTTTGTTTTTTTTTGTTTTTGGGTTAGCTGCAAGGGACATCTAGTCCCTCCTTCATTCCGAAGTAGAGTCTTTCTCTGGATTGATTAGAAGATTCTTTTCAGTAGGCTAAAATGCATTACTTGAATGAAACTAGATCACCATCGTGATTTGAAGTGAATCTCTCATAATAGAGAAGTTTTTTCTTGGTAATTTTGTAACTTGTGTTTAGCATAGAAGTACACAACTACTAATACAATCAATCCATGTAAATGTAAATTGCAACATGAGTAGTTAGTTTTTTTTAATGAGTTAGCATTTTTTATCTACGTAGATTATTTTTATTAATAGTTATATAACTTGTGTAATAAACATAAGTTACAAAGCTACCAAGATAAAAAGTTAATTCAATAAGTTTGAATAAATTTTTATTTCGTTTCTCTATAGAAAAATGTTTATTGCAAGTCAAAACATAGTGACCCTATCAGGGCGGTGGTTTATCACATGATAGATACTTAGATGCCACTTTGATATGAACATCTGTTGCTTGATACAATTCATTTGAAAGCCCCAGTATCACTTGAAGAACATAGAAACCTTATCTCTTGTGGGCAGTAAATGGAATTTAAATTTGATCTCTTTTCAGTTCCCTAAGAACTTCTTAAGTCTCATTAATCCATCCTATTACCCATTTTTCTTCATCTGATGATCAACTTTGCTGGAATTAGACTCCCCAATGGCTCTTTTACCACATGTTCTGCTTATAGGTTGACCTTGCAACAACATTATTATGATTCAAACCTTTCTCCTTATAATAATCTTTAACTGGATCTGGAAGCTGCAATCCCCAGCCAAGATCAAATTCTTTTTATGGTTATGTTATTATGATCGGATATCATAAAGTTTTATCCTGCACCGCAGAAAAATCTTAACTCAATCTACTTGCTTTCACTGTCCTCCTGTGCACGAGACAGCATGTCATACACCCAGAGAATGTACAGAAGTTCAAAACTAAGTGGTCGGCTATGAGTAATTTCTAGAACCCGGTTGCGCAAAGAATCGTTTCTTTAGGAAATCCTTCACTAATTTGCTAAAAGACAATTGTACCTCTAAATTGTAAAAATTCTCTTAAATATTCCATGGTCCACGCACTTTTATTTTACATGCCGGCATCTACGATTTTATAGGAATCAAAAGACTTTTAATCGCTGCACGATTAGTATGAATTATCAACAAATAATACACACTGCTGTTGAATTGATCTCTCACACTAGTAGAAGCTGTTCTCAGCACATTAAACATCAGATTTTTATTAGATGGGGTATCCACCTCCATCTGGTTCCCTTAAACTCAATACTGATAGTTCAATTACAAAACAGTCCTAGACCAGGAGAAGCAGGTGGTGTTTTTAGGGGGTCATACATGTAAGTGGCTAGTTGGCTATCAACTCAATATTCATCATCCAACAAATTTGCTGGCTGAACTTCTAGCTATAGGAACAAGGCTTTTTATTACAGCTCATATGAATATCAATACACTGGTACTAAACTCTGACTCAAAAGTGGCATTGATGCTACTAGAAAAAAATAGCAATCCAAAGTACTCAGAAATCATTGCTGATTGGAGGTGCCTTCTAGCCCAAATTCCGCATTTGACTTTAACGCACATATATCGGGAAGCAAATCAGTTAGTAGGTAGCTGGATTATCCAATGATGCAAGGAAGATCGCAGGGCATAAGAAGTTGTTATATCACTCACCAGAACAAATTTTGCCCATTTTGTACAATGATATTAAGGGTGTTTCTTATCCTCGGCTGGTTTGTTTTCCAAGTAATGATGTTACCTAATATATTATGTATTAGGTAATATCCAGCAATATGTGCTGGTATCTATCTTAATGAATTCTCTTTCTTTACCCAAAAAGAAGAACATAGAAACCTTTTGAAGAACAAGAAATAAGAACCCTTTTAAGCCTAAGGCAACCATAAGAATTAGGAGCTAATTAATCACAATATAAGGCCTCACTCAACCAAGTCTATGAACCGCAGAACATGAATGGAAACCTAGAAACCCTAAAATATGGAATTGCTGAATTGATCTCATTAGAACCCTTGAATCAACAAGGTGTTATCAACACAAGATTAGACCATGCTCTTGGTGAATTAAGACTAAGGTAAAGAAACAAAAAAAGAGAACTCTCTCTCTCTCATCAAACTTTCAATAAAGTTGGTTTCCCTCTCTAGAAATAGAGAATTTATACATTTGAAGCTCTAGAAGCTTGGCATTGCTAATGAAAAGTACTTTATGGTTAATCCCACTTAATTATATTTCAATAATACTTAAAAACAAAATACGGAAGAAAATTTGGCAAGAACAAAAAGGGGGGGGGGGTTAAGAACCTGTGAATAACTAGAGTTGAGTGAGGAACAGGGGTTGTTCCTTTCAACCGGTTCTGAATCTCGTTTGACCGATGTTGGTTTGAGCTTTGAACCGGTTTCGAGTGAGGTCCTTTGCTCAACCAAATAAGCTAATTCCATGCTTTCTGAAGTCTTCCAAGTTGTTCCTTTGCAGTTCTCTTGAATTTCTACTTCAATTGGGACAATGCTTAGGCATTCTTCAGGATTTTGAGCTTCAACGATATTGCTTGAATCTTGGAAGCTTGAACAAATAAGCAATTCTTCACCAACCCCTTCAACACTTTCTTTAGCCAACTCCAAACTTCCTGAACATGTTGGAGTTGTTCAGGGGTTTAGTTTGGCTTTGTGCTTCGGGATTACAAGCAAGGACGTATTGAGGGGGCAAGCTCCAGAAAACATGTATGAAAGGGCAATATAAAGAAAAAAATTTGAGTAATTTTTTTGAGGGTGATGGGCAATATTCTAATTTCTTTTGAATTTTTTATTTTTCTAAAAAAAAAAGATTGCAAGTTTCAAAATTTTGGGAGTCGCTGACTACAAA
Source organism: Rauvolfia tetraphylla (assembly GCA_030512225.1). Classification (NCBI taxonomy): domain Eukaryota; kingdom Viridiplantae; phylum Streptophyta; class Magnoliopsida; order Gentianales; family Apocynaceae; genus Rauvolfia; species Rauvolfia tetraphylla. The sequence goes on along the minus strand of JAJQKT010000024.1, from coordinate 4,021,779 downwards.
GTTTATAACAGGGAGTAATTACGAAGATGCTATTTTGAGAATCAAGAATATAAGAGAAGACCTCCAAATTTAAATACTCATTTTGTTCCTGTTTAGTTTGAGATAAGCTTATTCTCCCTAGTTTTTTTTGAGTTTATACTCTTATGAGAGGTGGAGCTTTATTTCAATATAAAACGGTAAGTCACTTAATTCAGCTCACGTATGGGTGGTGGATGTTCCTTCACAAATTGTATTTGCTGCAACTTTGAATTCGGAGGTTTCAATTATGCTTTTATTCTCTAAAAAAAACTAGAAAAAGAAACAGAGATTCAAGTTGCCATGGAGGAAGAGTAGACCTTCAAGCCTTTAATAGTGCCTTCTTATTCAAGCAAGGTTGGCCAAATCTAAAACCCTCTCTCACTTCCATCTCATGTGTTCAAAGCAGAGTACTTTCCTTATGGTAGCTTCGCTTCACTAAGGAACTTGGTACTAGAAAATCCTACCTTTGATGAAGTATATTAATATTAGAGGGTTTCAATTTTCTTGATCATGGTTTAGATCGCTCATTTTGGAATGGTCTCGGTATGAATTTAGGAGAAAAATGGTTGCTTAGACCATACGGAATCAAGCTCCATGTTTCCAATGATTTAGATGCCATGGAATAAATGCTGCTGTGCCAAATTGGATTGATTTTGATAGGCGCTGTGGGAAAGAAAATCTTATTCGGCATACTTTCAGCTCATATGAAGCTGATGAATTAGCACTTCAAATCCCTCTCTGTGATGCTTGGCCGCAAGATCGGTTTAAGTTGTACTAAGAATAACAACTCGGATATCCTTTTCACAGGCTTGGCTTTAGAAAGGATGAATAAGAGCTTTCTCCGCACTTGGCGGAGACTGTGATAAGGGTGAGGAAACAACTGTATCGTAGTCCTTTTACTTGCAATATTGCAAAAGAAGTTCGAAGCTCTCTTCTTTTGGTATCCAATGAAGAAACATCAAAGGTTTAGTTAAAAATGCCATATCCAATGAAGTTAGTCATACTGCTTCGTCCTTTGCATAGATTCTATGGGACATGAGGCTATGATTCATGAAAAATACAAAGTATCCCAAGAAGAAGAGCAGCAGTCAAGAGGCAGAAGCCGGTTCTTTCAATTTTTAAAGCTTCATGCCTAAGGAGGTTTCAGTCTAATGATAATATTATGGGCCAAAATCATTTTCGGATAATTTAAAATTACCCTATTATCTAACACAGCTTGCGAAACTATCCTTTTAATGAGTTAAAGAATTAGTTAAATAATCTTAACAGGTGTGTTTGTATGTCTATATACATGTTTTTTTAAATCTTTTTTTTTGAAATCAAAAGGAGAAACATACAAGTTGTTAACCTGTGACTAACAATTGAACTCACACAAATTAAGATTAATCGCATATACTTCTTGAAATCCCACCTTCACTTAGATATTTATTAAATTTACCAAACGCATACATGACACATCCTATTTGTCTCCTGTTTGCTATGCTAAAATTTATTTTCATTAAGGCTGTTTAACTTTTGAGTAGGTTATACCTTTTTCTCTTTTCTCTTCTTAATATAGATAATTATGTATCTATAGAAATTTACTATTCTCTTGTCCATAATTTCGTGTTCCATTCTAACGTAATATAAAAACTAAATGGAGTAGTTAACTGATTATAAATGAATTGTTGTAATATCCTTATTAATTAAAGAGATTAGTGATGAGACATATATATTAGTTAAGTTTAATCCGTTAAATCAAGAAAGTCAAATATGTTAGTGGTGGGATCGTTGTGTTAGAATAAGGAGGTTAGTTGTGAAGGTTCAGATAAAACATATTACTGCTTTAGACAAGTGAACATTTAATTACGAACATCCTAAAAGAAAATCTGGGCATTCATTTCCAGACAAAAAGGAGCATTATTCGTTTTTTAAAATATATTACTAATTTAGAAAGATAAATATTTAATTTTGAATTCTAAAAAGAGAAAATGTGGACAGTCATTTTTGAACGAATGAGTATTATTATTTTCTAAAGAAAAAACTTAATACAGACCGTCGACCTAAATTCGACGTTCCTTCCAGATTATATATAAGGTGCAGTATTTTGCTTAATATTAGAGGCCAGTCTTGTTAGGTTTGGTTGATAGACGAATGATATTCCAGCTTTTGGTTTTGTGAGTGAAAGGAAGAGAACGGAATAATAATGCTCTGCTTTTATTGAAGTTTCTTTTTTCACTTGGATACTTTTAGTCAGTTCATTGACATATATTATCTATTTTCTAACATTCTCTACGGCATAGATTCTTCTGTTATTTTATTTATTTAATTATTAGTTCAGACTTTTTGACAAATCTCCCATCAAAATTGTTAGAAAGAAGAATGACATGAGATAAATTTCGAGAAGCATTTCAACATTGTTTTTTAAAAAATGAAAATTGTAAATTGGGTAATTGAGTGGGGATGTAATTTGGTTCATAAAAAAAAGTGCATCTTTTTGCATTCTGAAAATCAATCCAAATGCACCGAGAGAAGTTTGTCTACTCTTTTCAATTAAGGCAAATCTTCCATCAAATATTGTTCAGAAATAACATCAACATATCACAAATTTTCCGAATTGATTTATACTATGCCTTGCACCTGTTATTCTCAATTATGGTCACACCAAAGCAGAATAATTTAGTCACCAATGTTTGGCGAAAAGGTGAGAACAGTTTGTGCAATACCCGAAACAACTGATTCAGGAATAACACTCTATGGAAATTACTTGCAATTGAATAATCTTACATTTAGGATAATGAGAATTACTAAATACATGATAATTTTTTTTTATAATTTTAATTTCATTTAATTTTAATTGCTAAACACAGTTTTTATTTCATTTTATTTATTTTAAAAAGAATTAGAGGCCAACGGTGCGGATGCATCCAAGTTGGCGCTTCCTCCCAACCACCAATTTTTTTCTTTTTCATTTTTCCTGTTTTATTTTTAATAGAAATAATAATTTACTTGTTAATAAATATTATTTTGAGAAAACTGCTATAATTATACATAAACAATTTTTACTTTTCTTATATTACCCACAAACTTTATTTTAAATTTTCATAACCAAGAACTATTTTTGAACTTGCATTTTTGACATATTTTCAATGACACGGCAGAATTTGGCTAGAAAAGTTGTCTACCAGCCATTTCACACCGATGTTAGGGGCAGTTTCGTCAACCTCGTCCCTATCTTTCTATAATTCCCAACCCACCCTTTGAAAACCAATCCACATAGGAAAGTGTAAAGTTCCAAAGGGAGGAGAAGGCACCAGAGACCCTTTATCGTTGCAGCTAATGAGAATGGTCTCATTGGAACCAGAAATAGAAAAACTCTTATTCAATGAACAAGCCATTTTTGCCAATATCTTTTTCAGCCTTAGAGCGTCAAAAAAGATATCTAGCAGCCAGAAACCCAAATACCTTTGTAGATCTACAACAACCAATTACCTCTATCAAGAAACACAAACTAACAAAACCCAGAAAGAGAAAACAAGAATCCAACCAAAGTCACCTTTTGAAAATTGAATGCAATAGTTCCAACTTCATTGAAATTGTTTCTTGTGAAAAAGAGAGGCAAAGGGAGAGGAGCTGATGAATTTTGTGTTCTTTTCAAGCTTCAAAAGGGGAACGAAAATGGCAAGATCTACAGAAGAAAAATTTGGGGAATAATGAAAAAATCAAAAGCGAAGAACTTGGTGGGTCAATGATCTGGATAGGAATTGGGATTAAACTTTATCTAAAAATTCTTACCAAATAGACATTAATGTAGACTTCCAAATAACGACGATGATCTGGGCTCTGGATAGTTCTGACTCATCAATGTGATTAATCGATTTTGTGTGTTCTTTTGGAGAGATTCTCTAGACTTGTTGTACACTTTGATCTCTCTCTCTTTATTCCATCAAAACCACCACATTTAGTCCTTATGTGGAGATGAAAGGAGGTCTGTCAACGGATCGCCGACAAGAGTTGGGGAGCGAGGAAGAACAGGTTGGTAGGTGAAGTAGGGAAAAGGAAAAAAATATAAAATTTTATTTAAAAAATGGGGAAGAGGTTGACAAAATTGCCCTTGACATCAGTGTTAAATGGGTGGGAGGGGGTTTTTTCAGCCGGATTCCGCCATGTCATTGAAAATTTGTCAAAAATGCAAGTTCGAAAATAGTTCTTGGTTATGAAAATTCGAAAATAAAGTTTATGGGCAATATGAGAAAAGAAAAAATTGTTTATGAATAATTATAACAGTTTTCTCATATTATTTGATTAATTATTTTTTAGATTTGTAGCTATTATTTTTAATTTTTAGTCTCTTTAATTTTATATTAAGATTTAGAATTATAATCTAATTAAATTAATTGAAAACAAATTGAAGATTTGGTTACAATTATTAAAAATATACTAATAAGATTAGTGGACTATAAACTTTTCTCACTCACTCAAGTAATGCTTGTCTAATAATAAATCGAGAATTCATGTGAAAATACTTTTGAAAAATTTTCATAATATCTTATTCTTAAATATTATATTATTCTAAAATACAAGGGGTTCATCAAAATAACACTCAACTATTTTCGCAAGTCGCAAAATACCCATAGCTTTTTATTTCACTTATTTATGCCCATCAACTAAAATCGTATGTCAAAAATGGAACGTTGTCGCCCAACACGGTGGCTTCCAGTAGATTATTGCACTAGTGTCAATCATCCCTCTCTTTCCAAGGGTAATTTCATCCTAACATCCCCTTGGAACTTCTTCCTCCTCTGTACGAATGGAAGATTAAAAACTATCAAATTCAAACTCTCTTCTGGTCCCTTAGAACTTCTTCTTCTACTCCCTTGGAACTTCTTCTGTGTGAATGAAAGAGTGAAAAATCTCATATTCATACTCCTTTGGAACTTCTTCTGCACGAAGGGAAGGTAAAAGATTCTGCCATTGTGGATATCTCTCGTTGATTCGCACTTCCGGGACTAATTCAAACCCAGGCAGAAGATTCTTTGGGTGCTAGTTTTTTCGGGTGAGAATTTGTGAGTAGTGTCTAGCATCTTCAATGTGTTGAAGGTTTTGGTTCTTGTTTAGAAAGTTGTATGACTAACATATCTATTTTACTACACACTAGGTTGGTGCTGGTTGTGGATTCTTTGGGTAGTAGGATCCCCCGTTGTGTCATAGGGCAGTAAGGATTATCCCCGATTTACTGGGTAGAATAGACGAGATGGAATCGGAGCATTCAACAATGAAGACAAAGGTAAAATTTTACTTTGTTGTAGCTGCCTTTTCTTGTATTGGAGCTTATGTACGCATTTTGGTATGTTGAGATGCAAATGTCTTAGTTAGAAGAGTTGATATTTGAAATGCAAAACAATTAATTTACTGCACAAATTGTTGATGATAGCATTACTGTAAGCAATGTTTCCATTCGAAAGATGATGATCTATTTTGAGAAATGTTACATTTGTTTGATCCCTTACTTGTCGCTAAACCCTCCAAAATGATTATCAACAGACAAAAAAAAAAAAAAAAAACCTTTCTCAAACCATAGATTCCAATTAATGGTCTAATCTTGTGAAAAGATGCCCAAACGTATAATCCACATAAATTTTACTATACTTGTTACATAGCATTGTCATGAGCAAAGGCACTTAAAAGTATCACATGGCCAGTCAAAACAAAATTCCTAGAATCCCAGAATCTTGCCACTTAGTTAAGCAAGAACAAGCAAAACAAATAAAATAGAGGTCAATCCAACTGAAGCATGTCACTTCTAATAAGCTACTCTTGTTATTGGCTCATATTTCTTCATCTTAGATGACAAAGGTGACCAAGCTGTTTCCTTGCCCATATTGTAGTCGCATTTGTACATGTCTGTTTATTGTGTCCAACTTTGCGACAAACCTTACACCTCTTGATTTTTTAGCTTGGCTAGGAACTAATGTGAGGCTGAACTGGTTCATTTCCATCTAGATTTTCCACACACATGGTTACTTGATGCAAAACAAACATGTTGGGGTCACTATACAAAAAACTAGCATAAGAAAATTTGCTCTAAATATCTAGGAAGTTAACTCACATTTGGAACCTTTATGGATGCAATAATGTCATCAATTTCTTTATCTTCATCTTGAGTAACCTATACACATGAAACAAGAAGTAGAACAAATGTGAATAGAATCATGAACAATCTATGGAAAGAACAAATTATAAAAACACCTGTGATATTGATCAAAAAGCACTTCTTGGTTGTCAGAGTTCCCAGGAATTTGGGATGCATTACTTCTCTTAGTAGGCTGTGATTCCACTTTAATTCCATTATTTTGATGTAATTCTATGTCATCTCCATCTGCCTCAGATGTCCTCCTATTATGTCCCAACAATCCATACTTTCCACATCTATTGAAATTTAGCTCCCACTTCAACTGAACCTTCATTTTCTGTTGCAACTTCAATGCTACTTGGAGTAGCTGTCGGAACAATTCTGGCATTGTGACCCTTGCAACTACACCTCCTGCACTTAAGTGGCCCAGGACCAATCTCGACCCTTGTTTGGGCTTATTCTTTGTCGTAACATTCTCATCGGGTCTCTTCTTCTTTGCCATCTTTGGTCTCCCAGGTAATCTAAGCTTTTTTCGAGCCAATGGGGGCACCACAAGTTATGGCCACTTATATGGTTCACAACATGTTCATAGACTTTAAGGTAAGTTGAGATGTAATAGCACTCTGACACATATGCATCTGCTTGCTTCCTTTGGGAGACAATTGCACTGCATGCGTGAACACATGGAATACCACATATGTCCAACTTTTACAAAAACATGTTCTAGCTCTCAAGCCCCCTAACATATGCTCTACTTGATACTTACCAGAACTAGCCCCTCTTGGAATGAAATCAACAGATTTTTCTTTTAAACCTTCTAAATGATTCCTAATTCTAGGGCATATCAGACCCTCTTGATTTTTCATCCACTCTTTTTTACTTTCCCTTCTTGTCATTAAATAAATTCTTATTGACTGTAGCATTCCTAGAAGAGGTTTAGACCTATCTTGAAGTATAGCATAATTGAAGCTCTTGCTCAGGTTATGTAAGAGCAAATCACATTGTGAATTTATTCTGAAATATGATTTGACTACTGTGAATGATGAGCATTATTTACAAGTCATGTGTAAGCATAAACATCCATAACCTTTAGTGCGTCCATACTGTTCATAAATTTGTTTGGATGGGTGGCTCTGGCATATGCCCACAGTTGGTCCTTCAAGGCTTGATTAGGAAAAAGTTGCTTGAATTTATTTTGTAAGTGTCTTACACAATGTATATGTTCAATCTTTGGGTGTAATTCCAGTACAACCTAAAGTAGTCCCTGCAAATGGAAATAAGAAAGTCAGAATTATTACATCTGCATAATCGTTTCAAATGTTTAACTTGTCGAAGTTCTACCTTTTGCCTATCTTAGATAAGAGTCCATCTCTTTTCTTCATGGATTCTGAAATCTTCAATAAGGATTTCTAGAAACCATTTCCAGTTAGCTTTATTTTCCATCTCTACAACAACAAACACCAGCAGTAGAATGAATTGTTATAGTCATTTCCCACTGCAAACCTAAACACCTTGCTTCAATCCTTTGTCATCTGACCTTTTGATCGTCACAAGCTGCCCCTATTTCACTTTATGTGACCTGATTACTTCTTTCAAAAGATCCTTGTTAATGAAAACCACGCCAACTTGGAAATGAGGGTTTTCTATTTCAATTTTGGACTAAATCTGACATAACCCTGCGGGACGACCATATATATCTAAATCTTTCCCTCAAACTCTTGGCTTAGTAAGTCATCATATTAGACCCCATATGAATCCTCACCTACAGGAATTTCTTCACCCAGGAACAGGTTAATCTCCTCAGCCTGAAGTTGCACTATTGCAAACCTCCTTTCACTACTTCTCTATTGAGGAAGCTTTGTAGCTTCAACATGTTCGTGTGGAGAAACTTTTGTGGTAGAAACATCTTCATTTAGCTGTACAGAAGTATCTTTTCCACAGTTACTTTCATCTGAATAAAGGGTCTCAACTTTAGCATCATTTTGCTCAAATTCTGAATCATGCAATGAACTACAATCTGTTAAATCACCTTCTTCGTTAGGCATGTATTCGTCATCAGCACTAGTACTGTACAGACCTCCCACATCTGCCTCATCACTTCAAAAATCCCACATACCACATTGCCCTCCTTGGGCTTTTTACTCACCCTTCATCATTATCTTTTTCTATTGGTTTTTTTTAACTTCTATAGTGTGATCTTTTAAACACTTTATTCCAGAATCCGCCCCACAATTTGCAGCAAAGAAAGAACTTCATTATAGACCACATGCCCACAAATGTTTACAAAAAGAAAAAACAAATGCATTAATGGTATCTATTGCCCACTAATTAATTGCAGTACTAAAAGAACAAACGTATGCATTTGGGACAGTAATTCTCCAAGTTGGTGGACATTCTAGAGAAAGGGGGAAAGTGATCTATAAAGAACACCAAGTAGAAATCCAAAACCCTCGGAAGAATTAAACAATGAACACAAATGGGCATGCATAGTCCTCCCCCCCATCCCCCCCAAAACAAAAAAAAAAAAAAACGTTTTCAAAGGTTCCCTTCCGATACTAAAAAGGTGTTCACTTATTGTTCATTAGAGGAGGGCCTCGATCTTCCTTCGGAAGTTGGTGGACATTCTAGAGAAAAGAGGGAAAGTGATCTATAAGAACCCCAAGCATAAATCAAAAACTCTTGGAAGAATTAACAATGAACACAAATAGGCATATGCAACCCTCCCCTCCCTACCCCTCCCCCCCCCCCCAAAAAAAAAGAAAAAAAAAAGGCTTTCAAAGATTCCCTTCATAAAGAGGTGCTCACTTACTGTTCATTGGAGGAGAGCCTCCACCTTCCTTCGGAAGTTGCATATTCCAGCGACACTGAAGCAATTGAGGTTTCATATTAGCACTAAAGCAATTAGGTGTTCAGACTAGCGCTAAAGCAATTGAAGAGTTATGGTAAATAGGATTAGAATCAATTGAGGGTTCAGACTAGTGCTAAAGCAAAAGCTATATAGCGTTGTATAGAGGGAAAGGGTGTTGAGAAGAAATTACCCTTGAAAAGAGAGGAATGGGTGCCGCATGTGTAATAATCTACTAGAAGCTATCGTGTAACGATTTCAATTTATGGGCATAAATAATTGAAATAAAAGAATATGAGTATTTTGCAACTTGCGAAAATAGTTGAGTGTTATTTTGAGGGATTTTTCCAAATACAAAATAAACATAAGAATGTTAATACTATTAAATAATAAAATTGTTTTTAAGAGAATGTTAACACTATAAAAAATAAAGACTTTATGTAATATACCTCTTAACATAATAAAAAAATAATTAAATAACCAAAAAATCAATAAAAAGTTAAAATAAATAAATATTAAACAAATACAAATAATTAAAAATAAAATAAATAAAGAAAAAATATATAAAATAAATTAATGAAATGAATTAATTCTTTTGTTTTAAAATATAAAACTTTTTGACCCTTCTAACATAGATTAAGGGAGAAGAAAATAAATGAAATTTTTTCTTATTATATTCTTAACTAATTCAACTAATATAATAGAGAATGAGAGAATTATATATATAATAAAATTAAATTTTAAAAAATAAATTTTAAAATTTACAAACGACCAAATGTTTTGAAAAGAGATAAAAAAGACAAAAGTCTTATATTTTAATTTTTTTTTCTTGTTGAACAACTCGTGTAAAGAGCTTATATTGCTTCAGAATGGTCACACACCTATTTCATATCTTGAGACACCTTGTTTTTTTTTTTTTTTTTTTTAGATCAAGGTAGTTTTTTTTTTTTTTGTTTTTTTTAAACCACCTGCAATGGTGGGGGGTTTGGCATAGACCCCTACCTGTTTATTAACAATGATAATAAATTTACAATGTAAGAGAAACTAAAAGAAAACACCAAAAAGTAGGCAAAACAGAAAGATAAGCAAATAGTATAAATAGCAAGATCCTAATTAACTCCGTAGATTTGGAACTCCTTGCTTGTCTAGGATGAGAGATCCTCGGGCAGCTTGCGGCAGTTGATCCAAAGCATATATATAGGAAGTACTAGCGTCGATATACCCTTGATTGGCCAAGGCATCTGCAACCACATTTACTTCTCGATAAACATGTGCAAAGGAAAAATTCTTGCCTTTGGTGAGTGAGAGAATATGACGCAAAGTATACCTAAATCTCCAAGCAGGCCTATGTTTAGCAAGAACTGAGTTAAGTAATAGTAGTGAGTTTGTTTGGACTGCCACGTAAGAATACTGTAGTGATAGACATAGTTTTACACCCAAAAGTAATCCCTGCAACTCTGCCTCAAAATTAGTTCGGATGCCAATATAGGAGTAAAAGGCAGCAATAAAGTTTCCATTGGATGTTCTAAGAACTCCTCCGACCGATGAATTCCCCTGGATTTCCCTTTGAAGCCCCCATCAATATTCAAGATTACTTGATCCGGATCATAAACTTGCTTCCATTTCACTACAAGTGGATGTCGATGTTTTTTTGGAGTAAGCGGATGCATAGGAATGCCAAAAAATAGATAAGGCCGAGACAAAGCCCTTTGCATGAGCTAATGATAGGAGGTAACCCAAAATAGATTGCTTCAAATGATATAGAGTCACCCTAGTCGCCCTAAGCGGTACGTATTCCTAGATTTCCACAACTCCCAACGGATAATGGCCGGTACAAGTCGAAGGAGAAATGACTTTTTTTCTCTTCTCGTAGCCACCATGTTTGCAATCGCAAGTGAAGTGATAAACCTTCCGAAGGCGATGAACCCAAAGAACCCTCCGAAATAAGTCCAAATATGATGTGCAAAAGGACACGTGGAGAAAAGATGATCAAAAGTTTCGTAGCAAGCCCACAAAAACACCTAGATGCCAAATGAAATCCCAATTTCTTCATAGTACAATCCAAGGGCAGATGACCATTCAGCAATTTCCACATAAACACAGAAACAGTAGTAGGGCATTCCTTACTCCAGATACACTGCCTTGAGAAAATAGTCTGGGTTGGCCGGTTGTATAATCTTTAATACTCGAGGAAAGCGTGAACTTACCATGAGGCTCGAGCTTCCAAATAAACTCGATCACTTTCCCTCGGTTAGATGTATAGAATATGAGGAAATTCTTTGTACTAGGTGTTGAGGCAAACTAATCAAACCTATCTCGGGAAATCATTAAAGAAGTGTCTGACGTAGAGAGGTGCCGATCTCGTATCTCGATAAGCTCCTTAAGCTTCCCCTTTAGAGTCCAATCTTCCCACCGGAAATTCAAGTCTCCACTACCCACGATGAGACCAATATATTGTTCAAAGCCTCATCCTTCACTTTAAGCACACGTCGCCAAGAATGCGAACACAATTTTGGGAGAGAAACTTCGGATACATGAATGATATCAAGTACAATACTTTGCTTTAATGAAAGTTGCCCAAAGAGATTTAAGCTGTTCGAAAGAACCACCAAAGCTTATATGCAAATGCCTTCTCATATGCATGCAAGGAAATAAGTTCGAGACCATTCTCTTGAGCGGGCTTACATAATTTGGCCCAAGATGCCCAATGTCTACGCCTCCCCTCCAAAGAGGAGCCCCAGAAGAACTCAGCAAATAACTTTTCAAGCTGCAAAAGAACTCCCTTAGGTGGACCAAGAGATGCCAATAGATACAAGGGGATACTTGTGAGGACATGCTTAATAAGGACAAGCCTTCCTCCAGGGCTCAAAATCTTACTTTGCCATCCCCGCAATCGAGCGTAAACTTTTTTCTACCAACGGTTGGAAATAAAGAATTTTCTTAACCCCTTTGAAAATTGGACATCCAAGATATATAATAGGAAATGATTTTAGAGAAAAACCGGTTACCGCTGCTATAATCTCCTTCCTCCTTTCTGAGGCACGAGTAGAGACATAGAATGAGCTTTTACCATAGTTGATTTTTTTGGCCCGACACTCGCTCATAATCTTTCAAGAAAAGTATGAGTTTTCGGAGGTCTCTCTTCTCTCTAGTTGTGAATATAATAACATCATCTCGCAAAGCTTAAGTGAGAGATAGATATACACTCGCCTCGGCAAGGAGAAAACACCAATATGATTACCGACCATTAGATAGTTAAGACCTCTAGATAAAACTTCAGCAGCAATAATAAAGAGGGAGGGGAGAGAGGGTCTCCTTGTTTAACCCCCTCTTGAAGAGGGAAAAAATCCACAAGGTTTACCATTAACTAATACGAGAGAATTTATTGTAAGCCAAACAATTATGTATTAGATTCGTAAAATGAGGGTTGAATCCAAAACGACCCAATATTTGAAGAAAGAATCCCCAAGAAACCCTATCAAAGGCCTTCATCATATCCAACTTAACAACAAGGTTGCTGCCTCTCACTTTCCGGTCCATGGAAGAAACCATTTCAGTAGCAAGTAGAACATTCTCAACAATGTTTCGACCCTTCACAAAACCAGTTTGATTAGGAGAAATCGGGATGGGGTAAGTGCTTAGCTAATCGATTGGCAATAGTCTTAGTAATTACCTAATTGGTAAAATTGCAAAGACTTATTGGCGAAAAGTCTGCAAATGAAGACGGTCTTTGGGTACCTTCGAATCAAGACAATCAAAGTCTTTGAGTGAAGCTTTGGGGGCATTGGAATACCAGCCCGGAAGTCACAAACCGCTGCATGGAGATCATCGGCGATTATGTCCCAACACTTCTAAAGAAAGAACCTAGAAAACCATCAGTCATCGGGGCACTTTCGGAGCTCAAGGAAAATACTCGAACTTTTAACTTCGTCCTTAGTCGGTAGCATGGATAATTCTTTATTATCATTCTCGGAAATGAGGGAAGGTATGTACTCCAAAGCATCGGTTGGAACCGATCCGAAAGTCAAGGCGAGTAGAATCCATTGTGAGAAGAGAGGAGAAAAAAGCCGATGACCTCTTGCTCAATATCCTCATCTCGAATAAAGTGTCCGACCATTATCATCTCGAATTGCAGCAATACGTAGATGACTCCATCTAGCAGAACATATTCCATGAAAGTATGATGTATTAGCTTCCCCTTCTTTGAGCCATTTGATTCTTGCTTTTTGTCTCCAAAAGATTTCTTCTTGCCGTAGGTGAATTGTTAACCTGGCTTTTGCTAGATTTAATATTGTTCTTGCCTCCTCTGTAGGTGAGTTTTCATATGCATATTCAGCATTTAAGACGTCATCCTCAGCTTTAGCAATGTTAGAGTGCAAGGTACCAAATTCAGCAATTCCATTGCTTCAAGGCTTGCTTTAGTCTCATTAGCTTCTGTGCAAAAATTTGCATTCCATTGCCAAAGAATTCAGCCGCCCAAACCTCTTTAACTATCTGGAAGAAATCTGGTTTGGTCATCCACATATCTTGAAATTTAAAGCTCTTACACCCATATTTCTTAGCTTCAGCGATGGAGAGTAATAATGGAGAGTGATCAGATCCAGTTCGGCTCAAATGCTGCATGGTAGAGTAGGTAAACTTGGAGCTCCAAGACAGATTCATAAGTGCTCTATCCAATCGCCTCCAAGAAGGACGTGATTGAGATGACCTGCACCAAGTGTAGAGAGATCCCGAAAAAGGTACATCCAATAAACCACAATCATTTATAGCAGTGTTAAATTCATTAATAGGCAGCAAAGTTGAGGGAGAACCCAAACACTCAAACCGATCTCACAATATTAAAATCCCCACCACCATCCACGGGGAAGTAATATAAGCGACCAATGAAACCAAATCGTCCCACAAAGCCCTACGTGCGGTATAACAACATTTGCCATAAATAAAAGAGCAAGAAACTTCAACCCCACATAGAGATGCTATTGTACCATGGACTAAGCTGTTCGAGTCACCAAAGTTTGCTTTGGAAAATAATATTATGATTCCAAAACATCCAAAATTTTCCATTAGAGTTACTTGAGATAATGTGGAAAACCAAGCCTTAGACCATACCGTGGAAGAAGAGAAGGATCAACCAATGGTTCAATAATGACCACAAGAGAGCATTTGTAAGTAGAAATAAGATGTTTCGATCACGAGAAAGAAGAACGATCAGCAATGCCCCTAATGTTCCAAACAATCCAATTATTCATTTCGAAATTTGTTAAATGACAAAGTGATGGCCCGACGAGCTTTGAAATGCATAACATGACCAGAAGACTTAGTAGAAACCCTACATTCGGAGCATGGACATTTAAGTTTGCATAGTAAAAGCTTGCATAAATCTATCCCGCAAAGGTAGGGGTCTAGAGTATTTATCTCCATCGATTCATAACCTCACTGAGCAAATTCGGGAACCAAATGGGTTGGAGGATTAATCGCATAATCATCAAAGAAAGTCTTACCCCTCATACATTGTATCAATGGATTCTTGTTTAGCAAGTACTTTCACTTTGTGATTTCGGATGTTGCATTCGATGTTGCACTGTCGCTGGTTGCATTAATATGTTTAACATCACCAGCGATGGGTTCACGAGTATTTGGTGGAAGAGCATCAATTTCCCCGAATCGGTTGGCTCATTGCCCACAAATATGGTTGCTTTGGGATTTTCTTTTGGAGTTACAAATTGCAAGTCTATTGCTCGGATTTTCTTTTGAAGCCTCGAATTGCATTTACGTAGTGTTTAGGGATTGGTGAGCCGTTGTCGAGGTTACAACTGGTTATTGCTTTTCAACCCACTGCAAAGCACCCTCTTCGTAGAAATGCTTGTAGGTGCCTTAGTGTGAGGGAGAGCATGAGCTGGGTCTGTTGTTGATGAGGTTGTGTCACTGTCCCTCACGAGATTAGCTTCAATTACATTAGCATTTGGGAGAGCTGTTGTTGGCGGTTGTAGTTGAAGCTGGTGGCAATGCTCAATTGAATGACCTACTTTTTTTTTACAAGTAACACAATATGGAGGAAGATTATCATAGTGAATATCTTGATAAAATCCTGAGGAACCCATTCCAATCCATATTTTGGATGGCAAAGAGGAGAGAATATCAACTTCAACACAAACCCGTGCGACACTAGGCCGAGAAAAGAGTGACTGTAGGTTCATCCAATTTCAAGGGCCTACCAATAGTCGAAGAAATAGAAAAGAGAGCATCTTTGCGGAAGAAATGAATGGGCAGACACTGGAAAGTCGATCCAAATGGGAAGAACCGAAGGTT
Source organism: Rauvolfia tetraphylla (assembly GCA_030512225.1). Lineage (NCBI taxonomy): Eukaryota > Viridiplantae > Streptophyta > Magnoliopsida > Gentianales > Apocynaceae > Rauvolfia > Rauvolfia tetraphylla. The sequence goes on along the minus strand of JAJQKT010000024.1, from coordinate 4,006,495 downwards.
CAGCCAACACTGTAAAATTTGGAGACCATTTCATGACTCTCATGGGATAACCTAGAAGGCTCCAATGACCTTTCATCCACAAGCGAACATAGTCTTCTTCAAGAGATAGTCTGATCAGAATATGGCGAGGGTCTAACCAACCAAGAGAGCAAGTTCCTTTTAAGCCAATAGTGTTAAACTCCCTTACGGAGAACCTCCATGGAAGGCCGTCCATGAGAAAATTTCCCAACAAGAGCAAGGGAGAAAGGTTGCGCTAGAGCAGCAACTTCAGCGATGAGTAAATGCAATTGCAGGGTTTCCCATTGTGAGAAGTAACTTGTTTCAAAGGTATAGCAGAATCGGAGGAGGTTGGGGATGTGAAGAGAGAAGCAAAGGATTTGGAAGTCCAAGCCAACTTCGCCGGGAGAGTGGGCGGTTGGCGGTTGATGGTCAGCCATGTCATCCAAAGCCATACACAACCACTAATCTATTTTGGAAAGCTCAAAACAACTCAGGGGTTATACAATGAGTAGTAAGAGTGGCAAACTATCATTTTCGGCCAACTTCAAAATCCAGAAAATGCAGAAAAGAATCTAGCGATTTTGGACTAGAATCTCAACAAGAAAGGATGTTTGAAGCATGGGAAATCAGTATAGACTCTTTGTTGGCGATAATTCACACTCTCTACATCAATCGGGCTTTTTAGCTTAATCAAGGAAAACAATCCAAGTAGCACTTTTCAACCAGACCTATGGAGTAGTATTCAAAATGTCTGGTTGGGGCAATTCATCAAACACTTAGAGTGTAGAATTTGAAAGAAAGGGTTTTCATGGATGATTTAAAGATAATCTGGACAAATTTTAACACAGATCATCCACAAGAGCTCCAATGAAACAAGAAACACAAGAGTGCTAAGTAATACAAAAGAGGCAAAGATAAGCAATGAAGCATAAATACAGCAAGAACAGGGATAATGCAACAAAACTTTCAACAGATTTTACCCAAAGAAGAAAGATAAGATGATGAGCAATAGGTAGGAATCATAATCAGATGATGTCCTAAGTTTCCCAATTCCAGAAATGGGCAGATTTCACAAATCAAGAAATTTTCAGCTTTCTCGAAGTTCAACAAAAATTATGCAAAAGTTGGCTGATTTTCCAGTCTTCTTCAAGAATAATAGTGTGTATAGTCAAGATTTGAACCAACAAACTCACAGCAACTGGAATTTTGAGCAGTTTGGAAGCTGAAATTCGTTCCCTAGTTGTGGCTGTCTTCCGCACTGTTCACCCGATGGCACTGTTCATCGTTTCAGCAAAGGTTCCGCCCGCTCCCCATCTTGAGATACCTTGTAATTTGTCTTATATTTTAAAATGAAAAGAGTAAATAAAACAAACAAGTAATTACATAAATAATAAAAAATTAAATGAATCAAATTAAAAAAAAATTAATTGGGACAAATACAAATGCAAATTGAAATAGAATACAAATATACATATCAAGTAAAATAAATAAAATTTAATAATATAATATGATAATTAAAATAAATAAATAAATAACAATTATAAAAAAAATTAAAGCTCAGTAGTGCAACATATGTAAATTAAAAGAACGTAAAAAATATATTAAGTAAGATAAATAAAAATTTAAAAATAAGAAAAAGAAATGTATTGTTCTTGGCGCCTAACTTTGACACCAAGAAAGATTAAGGTGGCGCCTAATGTGGCGCCACCATCTTTGGTGGTGCGCCAGATTTTGGTGCACCGCCGCATTGAGGCGCGTCAAAATCTTGCGTACTTATTTTTTAGATTAAATATATATTTAAAAAATAAAAATATTAATATTATATAAAAATCATTTTAATAAAATTAATATGTGTTTAACATTTATAATAACAACCTTTATTATGAGAAGCATGTTCAACGATAATCCAATAAAATATTACAAGTTTGATAACCGAGCTACTCCTTGGTTGAATCAATTTACTTGTCAATACCTCTTAACCTTCTCAATTCTTCTATCAAATCCATCATAGTCCTCTGAGTAGAACCCCCTTCATCCACAGAAGCCTTAGCCATTCTCCCATATCCTTTTGCTTTCTTCCTCATTTCTTGCGTTTTTTCTCCACCATCCATCAATTCTCGTATAGCCAATTCAATATTCTCTCTTCTGTTAATTTTCTTCTCGGAGTCATACCAATACAACCATTTATTTCCACCCACCCCCACACCAATGCCCAACTCTTGCGTGATCACCTTCTCATTGCAAAACTGGTCACAACTCAAAGGCCAGGTTATCATGGGTACACCGGCACAGATGCCTTCCAGGAGCGAGTTCCAACCGCAGTGAGTCATGAATCTGCCAACTGATAGATGTTCTAAAATCGACAACTGGGGAGCCCAACTTCGTATAAGCAAACCTTAATCTTTGTCGGCGTGATGAAGTATTCGCCCTCTTTCGTTATGCCTAATCCCTCGAAAGGCATGGGAATGATATGTACATCAATTTGGCTGCTTGATAGAAAAATATCATTGCTGATGAATTTTTTAATCATCTTTTCGTTGTATTGGGTTGCCAAGATGGTGACTTCTTGTCCATGGAATGCAAAGTATTTAGCAATATTAGTGAGAGAATATGTGTGACTAGGAGCACCATAGAATGGGATGAAGCAGACCTTCAACGGAGGATATGGAGACATGATTTGTGAAGGACCAAAAGGAGTTCCAAAGACTATGTGGAAGAAGAAGTGAAGTTTAAGATGAATTTAGTTTCCTATAAAGAATGCTTTTGTAGCTTTTTTTTTTTTTTTTCTGGGTAATGCTTTTGTAGCTTTGATAGTATATGACAACTTTCCATCTTAATATATGGGATAGACAGCGACAAGTTAGTATGTGCTGGCAAATATATCTTATGTTTCCTTTTTGTATATCTATATTCATCATTCGCAGCAATTAACTTTCCATCATTTACTTGGCAAAAAAAAAAAAAAAACTTTCCATCATTTGAATGGGTCAAGTACACAAAATAAGTACTTACGTTTGAAATTGAAATTTTATTTTATTAATTATTTTGAATGAAATGATGAACATTTAATTAGTGACAGTTAGTGACAGAGAGAATACTTTTTCTTCAAATACATAATTTTTTTTGCACTCCAATGCACTTTTTAAAAATATTTAAATTGAGTAGCTAGCCCTCATATTTGCAATTTTAAAAGGGTTGAAAATCCAAAGTAACAGTAATAAGACTTTTCATGTTAATTAAAGATTTTAGCTTCTCATACAAAGAAAGATATAAAAGCTTTCCGTAAGTGGTAATTTGCATGTGTTGTTAACTTTTCCTTCGCCAGCCATTTTGCTACTGAATGTAATAAAGGTTTCAAAATTACACCCAAAGACTGCAAAAGTTTATAGTTTTGCACGATAAATACAAATTAGATACAGTTAAAAAAAAATTGGACAACATATCAAACCAACATCCAGAACATAAGTTCTATGCCAAAAATTACTCCCTCCAGATTTAATGTCTGTATTTTGTTTTTAGTATCTAAGGAATTAAATTTTCACCTTCTTAAAATGATTACATATTTTATGTAAAATTTCACTATTAACCTTTTTAATTAACCAGAATATTTAAAATCTACTAATATAATAGTCCCACAAATAATCTCTTTTGATTCTATTGATTTAAAGAATTGAAACATCATAAACACATAGATCCCACTATTAATGTTTTTAGAATCAAATTAGTCATTTTTTCCAAGACACTCTAACATTTCTTTCTAGTAGATAATATTTTAAATACTTTTAATATATCCTGTGACACGGACAATTTCAAATAAGATTTAAGTAGCAGTGGTAACAATTACAAGCATTGTTAATAAGATACTATATGCAATGTATGAATTCGCAAAAGAATTAATTATTTAATATAGTTTAATATTTTGTATTAGAATATAAAAAGAAACATTGGTACTTTTTCAATTTTTCATAATCACATTTGAACTTTCTATTTGACATATCCTTTAAAAAGATTAAAGAGACAAAATATTATCAAATGCAGATTTCAGAAGAAAGAGAATATTAAAATAAAATAATGAATATAATAATGTATTAATTAAAAATCTGAATTCGTAAAACGATAGAACTTGAATTAAAGAACAGATAAAAATCCCAATAAGAACGCAAGGCCTTACTGATGGTAAATTGAAATATGTTCCTAGACTTAAGGAATGGAATCGGCAAATGCTAGGACTAGATATGATAGCTTCAATTGTCTTATAACCGTTATGATATAAATTTAGAGAATTTGTTTTTTAATCAGATCATGGGAGATCTTTGGAGCTTCTTAAAAAAAATAAAAATAAAGGAGATTTAAAGGTACCAATTCAAGTATCGAAGATGACAATCTGCATTTTGCCTATCCTTCTCTTATCGTGGCGTATGCGGAATCAGCATTAATACTTCTGAATGATTAATTGTAATTAACAATTAATTTGGAATAAATAAGCCAAGATCATCCTTTTTTACCTTAAAAAGGTCACTAAATACAGTAGCTTACTACGTTTATTATACTAAAATTATAGAAAATGTAAAAATTTATGTAACTTTTATTAGATTTTTTGTTACTTAAAATATTATAGAATATCATTATTAAGCGGCCTTTTTTTTTTGGGGGGGAGAGGGACTGAGAGACAGAAGGGGAGAGAAAGGAAGACGCACACAGATAAATATATGTTCTCTGCGCACACACACACACACACACACACACACACACACACATATATATATATATATATATATATATATATATATATATATATATATGTACTTTTGTGTTGAAATATTATTGCCTTATATGTCTAATTCCCAATTGGTTAGGATTAGGTAACTTCTATTGAAAGACCTAAGAGGGAATGAATTAGGTTTTAGCCTAATTTTTAAAATCTTTTTTTCCTTTTTTGAAAACTTTGTATAAGATAAGTCAAACTTTAAATATTCATGAAACCTTGAAAGTAGATGAAGAAAGGTAGAAGTACTTTAAAAATCACATTTAATGCCAACAACTTATGCATAGGAATTAAATGAGATCAACAAAAGAGCAAGTGAAGCAAGAAGAACAAAGAACATAATCAATTTATAGTAGTTTGATCTCTTAAAAATCTAAATTTATTACCTTGAGTCCACACTCAAAGATTTTAACCAATTCAAATATAAAAATAGTTAATTTAAATACACAAGAGATTCACCCAATAAGGATTTTACTCCACGTGTAGTAGTGTGAAAAGAGCTAAATCGGGCTAGACTTGGCCCTTTTTTTTCACAAGCTAGAGGACCCCCTATTCATGGCCCAAATAGAAAGCCTTTTGGCCAATGCTTTTTTCCTTGTTATTTTTTTTGCTCTATGATTTTTTTATCTCTCTCTTTCTCTCTCTATTATATATGAGTAAATAAATCAATTATTATGATATAAAGAATCTTTAACCAATCACAAATATTTTTAAAATAGAAAATAATTATATATATAAAAGATATTAAAATGAAATTTAATTAATTAATCTTAATTGTGGGTATGATTAGATTGTGTAATTGAGAAAAATTTGGTGCCAAGATTTCTATAAAGTTTCCAATACATAAGGAGAAAAAAAAAGAACAATAGGCCAACCTGCTAGTTAATCGGAGCCGGTCAAATAGACCCGCATTTAAACGGGATTGAACATACTACGTCCAAACCTATCTATTTAGGCGGATAAAAGGGCTTGTCTGCAGGCTCTAGCCCGTTTTAACAGTACTATCCACAATTTCTTTTTAATACAAGAATCAAGCCTCACCCTATTCAAACTTGCTTTATATCTTCAAGATAACCTTAATTAAACAAATATATGAGAGAATAAAGAAAGAGATTGTCAACAACTTGATCGATAATGACAAATGCTAGCACCACTTTGCCTTTTGGTCTTTCCAATCTTGAATAGTAGTTTGCATCACAAGAAAAAAGATAATTTTTGATGTTCTAAAGATGTTAGAGTATAAAGCTTCTCCAAGTTTTCAAAAGTTGTAAAAAATCTGAAGTTTATAACTTTTATAAGGTTTGAAATTCAATTCTAACGTTTAAATAACGACTAGTAACAATGCAATTCTATCGATAGAATTTAAACCTTTGTGTTCGAATTGGTCGTCTGAACTTACTGTGTACTAAGCTATTAGGACAAATTCGATCGACTGAATTTGGACATCTGCATTCAAATTAATCATTTGAATTTCTTTGGAAATTTAATAGTCGGTTAGAAAATCTGAATTGGAGTCTGAACTTTTTCAAACTCTATCAAATCATTTGAAATTGATCGATCCTCAACAAGTTTGAAAATATTTAGACTCAAAGATATATCATTTAAGAATTATTAAGTACTAAGTCGTTTATCAAAGAATTGGTTATTCAAGATTAATCAAATTAAAGCTCCAAATCAATTTAAAGAAAAAAATTTGTGCTACCACATGAATTTCAAAGATTCCAAATGCAAGAAGTATAGGGTTTACAAGAAATACCTATTAAGCAAAGGCAAACCTGCACTAGAGTGTCTTCAAAGCCTTCAATCTTCTTGTACAAACCCTATACTCTTCAATGACTTGAGCTCATTGAGTTGTCGTTAGTATTATATCTCCAAGGCGATGAAACCACTTTGCTTCTTAATAAAAAAAATACTATCAACAATTAGCATATGAATTAGACCTTGTCAATATTTTCATTAATCAAAACTACTAGATTTGCCCTTGGGGCTTAAAATCTCTCATTTTTTGATGATGACAAACTTTGATACAAAATGTGATGGATTTGAAAATTAAGCACAAAGAAGAATTGATGTCATAAGTAATGGATAAACAAATAGGCACAATGACAATAAAATGGCTCATTAAGAGCCTATGGCCTAACTAACCTCTATATAGCTCATTCCTTCCAACAAGTAGAGGATATAGCATTTAAGCATTTGAAAATATCTCTAAGAGAGATTTAAAAGATAGAAAAAGGGTTAATAATTCTTCCTCTTAGATTGTGCTCATTTTTCAACAAGTTTGGACTTGAAGTATTGTAAGTCCAAATTTTGGAATTCCAAGTCTGAATTGTAAAATGTACAAGATAATCACCGTAATTCTTGAAAATAAGCTTTCCTAAGGTTGTTCAAACATGGTAGGAAAGATTGAAATAGTTTTTGAGCAGTTTGGACAAGATTAAAATAGTAATTATATAGAATGCTAATATGTGTTATCTATTTACATACAATTATGAAATTTTTATTGATTTTAAATTTTTTTATTAAGTTAATAACATGAGTTTATAATCTAATAAAAATTAGAAATAAATCAATAGCAATGTTTCATTGAAAAATGAAATTTATTGAAAAGTTCCTATTATTTTTTCATTTTGTTAGTTAGGGGATATAAAATAGTATGAGTTGTTTTTTGTACATATTTAAATTGGTTTTAAAATAGAGTATTAAAATGTAACACAATAAGTTGTATCTTATAATAATTTATTTCTCTAAGTTCTTTATAAATAGAATTTTAAAAAAAAATTATATCATCTACTATTCAAGAAATAATTATAATATATATTTTTGATTTAAAAAATAATATATATATATATATATATATATATATATATATATATATATAATATAAATAAAATAGTTGTAAAAGAATATCAAAACAGTAAGCTTAGCCTAGTAGAAGGGCACATGCACCCTACACCCCAGCAAAACAAGTTCGAACCTTGCTGTCAACGAATTTCTGAGGATTATTGGCGCATGCACACACGTGCTAGCTTGGGCACGCTGTTAGGCTCTAGGCGAGTGCGTGAACGCTTCTGATCCAGCTGGCCGATTTGGGTAGGTTCTTTGGGTCAGGCCTGCCTTATCTATTTGAGTTATTTTTTAATTTTATTTTTTATTTCTTCAAATCAGTTCTAATGTGATTTTAAAAACAGTTGCTATATTTGGTTTAAAAAGTTAGTTCTCAGGTCAATTTTAAAACCGACTATATTCGATTTCAAAAGCGGACCGTGACAACCTATATTGAGACAGACATGAGTAGGTTTCAAAATTCAATTTTGGAACCAATTTGAAACTGATTTGGTGGTTTCAAGTCGATTGTTCTCTTGTAGTGTGCTAAGAAGGTTGTATTTCCAATCATCAATAAGCAAAACTTATTTAATGAAAGGTGAAGCACCTTTAACAATATTACCTACACAAATGATATTTCCATTCTTCTTATCACCAAATGTCACAAATCCTTCATTTGTAGCTTGAAGCTCACTAATGAGTGAGATATTTTTTGTCACATGTCTTGAGCATTCACTGTCAAGAAAGATCTTGGAGGAAGATGTACCTACACCAAATAAGGGAAAAAGACTTTTGGTACTCACATTTTCTTGCATCCAAGGGGGATAGTGATAGTTCTTTTAACTCTCCAAATGCTTTTAATACCACTTTCTGCCTTTTTTTTCACATAACATCTAGTGGCTTCGTGCCATGTCTACCATAATAAGTAGGGCTGTCAATCGGGCTCACTGAGCCGGGCTTTGCCAAGCCCGAGCTCGGCCCGATTGACAGCGGGCCGAAAAAATATGAGCCCGATTTTTTAATTTTTTATATAATAAATAATAAATTTTAATAATATAATAATATTTTTTAATAATATAATAATAATATTATTATATAAAAATATATATACATATAAAAAATTATATATAAATATATATAATTTTCGGGCCGGGCTGAAATCGGGCTGAGCTCACCTCAGCCTGAGCTCGGGCCAGCCCGGCCCAATTGACAGCCCTAATAACAAGTACATGTATGAGGCATAGAAATAGAGTTAGCTCTAACAAAGAAATTTTTATATTTAGAAACATTGTTTACATGATTGTAACAAAGACCATTTTTCACAAATGAGGATCTTTGAGATCCAAGAAGTTTGTCAAGATTGTCCCTTTCATTTGTAAATTATTCAACACATAAAGTAAGGTCATCAATATTCTTTTTCAAAATTTCATAATCATCAATCGTTTTCTCAAGAAAGCAAATCTTAACACAAAGAGATTTATTCTCTAAGTGACATAAGTTGTAAAGAACACATTTAAAACTTCTTTTTCAATATTTAAGCAAACAATAGACTCAAGAAGTTTTTTTTTTCATAAAATAGCTTTTAGTTTTCATTCAACAACTCATCTATTTTGCATCTCATTTCTTTTTTTATTTTTAAAACCTTCTTTAATTCACTAAGCATGTCAATAAGTAGTTCAATAGGATCATCAACATCATCATCACAATAGGTAGAGGGAGTAGATTATACCTCATCATTCGTTGCCATGAAGCAAACATTGACTCTCTCTTCATTTTCATCTTCACTTTCTTCATTGGAATGTTGATCCCAAGTGCCAACAAGTCCCTTTCCTTTCTTGAGTGATTTCTTCTTCTTGAACTTGTCCTCTCTTTTCTTTTCTAAGGGCTTTGGGCAATCGACAACAAGATGCTTGGTGCTATTTCATTCATAGCATTGTTGTTTGAATAAAGATGATGATTGTCCTCCTTTCTTGAAAGGTCCTTAGCCTTTCTTTAGAAATCCCTTCTCGTAAAATTTATTGAACTTTTTGACCGCCATTGCCATCTCATCACATTCACCATCTTCTTCTTTATCACTTGATGATTCCTCTTGCTCACTAGGATTGTCATTTTCTTTGAGAAGAATTCCTTTTCTCCCCTTCTCTTCATCTTCTAAATCATTTAGTCTTTTAATCTTCATTTCAAGGGTGAGAAGTGATCCTATGAGCTCTTCAAGGAGAAGAGTCTTCAAGTCTTTTGGTTCCTTAATAGCAAGAGTCTTTAGTTGCCAAGATTTCGGTACAGCATCCAATATATTTTAATTTTTCTCTCCAAGCGAATAATTGTTTCCATAAGATTTTAGGCCATTTGAGATGTTGGTGAATCTTGTGAACATGTCAGTAATGTTTTCACCTTACTTCATTGTGAATAATTCATAGTACATCACAAGCATAGCAAACTTTGACTCCTTCACATGATTTGTTCCTTTATGTGTCACTTGAAGAAGCCTCCACATATTATGAGTGGGGTCGCATCCACTCACCCGATGTTTTCATTCACATCCAAGGCACAACTTAGAATGTTCATTGTTTGATAGTTCAATGTCATTCTCTTTGAGTGACTTTCATCATATTCTTTAATCGGCTTTAGTTCTCTTGTAACTCCATCGGTTTTTAACCTCATTGGGATGTAAGGACTTTTCTCAATATTGTTCCACAAATCAAAGTTAGTAAAACAAATGTACATCTTAATTCTAGATTTTCAAAATATATAATTTGTTCTATCATACAAAAGAGGTCTATCTGTGGAAGATCCTTCCAAATAAGGTAAGTTTGAAATATTAGCCATAGGATCTTAACTTCTAGGTTGTAAGACCACAAAAAGAAGCCCTTGCTCTAATACCTATTGAAAGACCTAAAAGGGAGGGGTGAATTAGGTATTTGGCTTGAAATACCTAAGAGGGGGGGTGAATTAGGTATTTGGCTAATTTTTGCGAACTTAAACCTTTTATGCGTTTATACCAAGAACAAGTTATATGAGCTAATTAGAGATAATTGATAGCAAGATAGTAATGAAAGCAATAGCAAAGAACTCAAACAATTTATAGTGGTTCGATCCTCAAGATCTACATCCACTATCTTAAGCTCACACTTAAGGATTTCAACAAATCTACTAATTGCTCAGGTTTACAAATTACAAGAGAGGCTCACCACACTTTGGTTTTACACATAAAACCTCTTCTAGTAATTTTTACAAACAAGGCTCACCAACCTATGGTTTTATATCTCAAACAACCTTGAATCACAACTTCAAGGATCACCCTTATCTAAAGGGTTTTATGTTATCAAGATAACCTTGCTAGAGCTAGTAGATCAACACAATTGAATAAGTAAAGAAGAGTGTGTAGAAGTTACCACTTGATGGTAGATATTACACAAATTTGCACCTTCACACTTTGATGTCTTTGGATTGATCAAATGAATGCACAAGACATAAGAGAGCTTAAGAAATGTTTGCTAAATGCTTTTGAATACTTGGAGTTTTCAAGATTTCAAGAGTTACAAAAATTTGCATGTTTATAGCTTTTATAGAATTTGAAAATATGTTAAAACGTTCATAAAACGGCTAGAAACTGCTAGTTTCAGAAAATTCGGACGACCGAATTTCCTGGCTGCGTCCGAATCTTCGTTCGAATTTCTCTGGATGAATAGTAACCATGCTGAGAACAAAAATTCGGACGACCGAATTTTTTGCTGTGTCCGAATCTTCATCCGAATTTTTTTTGGAACAACAGTGACCATGCTGAAGGCCAAAAATTCGGACGACCGAATTTTTTGGCTGTGTCCGAATCTTCTTCCGAATTTCTCTGGAAGAATAGTAGCAAACTTTTGCTACAAAATTCGGACGACCGAATTTTTTGGAAGCATTTTCAAACTTTGTAAAATCATTTGAGATATAACTTCAATGAGTTTGAAAAACATTTGATATGTATAGAAAACTTATTTAACCATATATAAGCTTGAAAAACAAGAACATATGAAGTTTACTAACATATGTTATAAAAAGATTCATTCAAAGCCTTTTAAGATCATAAGGTTATTTTTATACTCTCTTATGCATTCAATGATAACCAAGACATGCAAGTGTAGAGTTTACATAGAGATTTACCTAAAAGTTAAATACATGCAACCTACACTTCATGTCTTCAAAGCCTTCTAATATCTTGAACAAAATCTTCAATCTTCAATCACTTTGACATATGGGAGTTGTTCTTGCATTTTAACTTCAAGGCAATGAGACTTCATACTTCTCAGTTTACAGAACCTATCACACAATAATCAAACATTTTAGTCCTCATCAATATTTGTCATTAATCAAAACTACATAATTTGCCCTTAGGGCTAACAATCTCCTCCTTTTTGATGATGACAAACTTTGATGCAAAATGTGATGGATTTAAACAATGTAGTACAAAGAAGTATTAATGTCAATGATAGAAAATAACCAATTTAGCACATTGACATACAAAAGGCTCAATATGAGCCTATGTCCTAACCAACCTCCATTAACCTCCTTCCTTCCAACAACTAGGATAGAAGATATAGCATTTAAGCATTTAGAAAAGATTATAAGAGAGGTTTTAAAGATTGTAAATGTTTAACAATGCTCCCCCTTAGATTGTGCTCATTTTTCAACAAGTTTGGTTTAGAGACACTATGCATCCGAATTTTGACATATCAAGTCCAAACTTTAAAATAAGTAAAATGAAAGCTGCAAATTTTGTAAATAAGCTTTCATAAGGTTGTTCAAATATATTAGAAGAGATTAAAACATATTTGAATCAATTTGAACAACAAATGAGCACATTTTGGTAACAAAATATGCATGCATCCGAATTTCAGAACATGCATCTGAATTTTTTGATTTTGCATCCGAATTTTTAAATCTTAAGTCCAAACTGTAATAAATTCAATATAATGAATGCCTAAGGTTGTTCAAACATAAAAGAAGAGATTAAAATAGATTTAGATTAATTTGAACAAACAATAGAATACTTTTTGGCAACAAGTTATAGCTCATGCATTCAAATGTTTTCATAGAGTTTTCATAGAGTAACAATTCAAGAGCAAGTTATTCATTTACAGAAAACACATAGAAAACATCTATAGGATTGAGACATAAGACTCAGAGAACATGCATACAGAAAATTCTTATACAGAAAATTCATTATCTCATCCCATACAATATTTTTTTCACACAAAATTCATTATCTCATCCCATACAACATTTTTTCACACATTTTGTCATCCTCATTTCTTCTCCCCCTTTTGTCATCAGTCAAAGATGGGGCAATGAAAATGAGATTAACAATTTAACACATAAAGGAAGCTCTCATCACTGAGTTTTCATCATTGAGCTTCACTATTACATAAGATGCAAGAAAAATACTGAAGAAGATTATAGCATTAGATGCATAACTAAAAATTTAAATAACTTAAAGCAGTAAATAGTATGGAAGAGATGCTTAGTCTTGTGATGTTGATGAAGAGGCTCTGCTAATCCCTTTCTTGATGGCCAAGTGCTTCACTCTTCCTTGGCTGAATGAAATGTGTGATGGTGAGACAATTTCAGCTTGAGCTACATGACTTCCTGCCTCTTGCGGTTCTTCATGTACATGTTCTTCTTCTTCTTCTTGTTCTGCCACTGTCTCATCATTTCCTCATTGATCATCCCCATCATCACTGTCATCATCTTTGTCCTTCTTATCTTCCTCTTTATCATCCTTCACCACTTTGAGTATTTCTCATTAGGATTTCCTCAATGTGTTTCACTCTACTCTCTAGTCCATATAATTTTCCTAGAACCATTGGAGCAAATGATTCAAAGAACTTATACATCTTCTCCATTTCCTTGACTTGATTGTTCAAGGCTTCTTGGAATGCTTTGGCTATTATGGTGTCACCTCTAGTTATTCCTTCACCACTTGACTCAACTTCAGTTTCTTCTTCAACTACTCTTCTTTTTGTTGGTGGTTGCTCCCCCTCACTTGAAGTGTCATGCTTTCTTTTTGTCTTCATTTCTCTTGCAAGGGTCTCTTCCTCATCTTCCTCATCTTCATCCTCTTCCTTTTCCTATTCTACACTTTCTATCCTTTCTTTTCTTCCTAATCTTTTTGGAGAGGATCCTCTTTTTGTTTTCCATATTCCATCATCATCAAGGATAAGCTGCATTCTCTTAAGGGATTCATCAGTGTATATTTCTCCACTTTTAAAGGCTTGTCCTCTTCCTGGAAGTTTAATCTTAAAATGCTTAAAGATCTTTGTTAACAGCCTTCCAAAAGGGAATGCCTTGGTTACTGTTTTTCTAGCAGTAATCATGTGTCTTAAGGCTATATATCCAAAGTTCAGTTTCCTCTGTTCATGCAAGGCCAACATTAATACCATATGCATATTACCTACTGATGATTTATGTCCAAAGTTAGGAACAATCATAGTAGTTACCATATGATGCAATACTCTACCTCTAGCATCCAAATTCTTCATTTTCCTCTCTTTTATAGATCTAAACTCTCTTCCATTTGTAAATGCTTGTTCAAATCTATCATATGTAATGAGTTGACGATCATAGCAATGCATTGAGGGTGCATAATATTTAGCCCCACTGTCACTTACCCCACAAATTCTGTTAATCAGGGCTTCACTTAATTCAATATCAACTTGGGATACTCTAGTTGAATACCATTGTATCCTATCATCTCCAACAATCTCAGTTCTTTCTTCCTTTAGGTTTGCATAGAATTCATATACCAAAGTAGGATAAAAATCTTCATTAATAAACAACAAACTACTCCACCCAACATCATTGAAACAGGACAGAACCATATCCATACTAGATAGTTTATCAGCATCCACCTTATATCCAGGAATAATCTTTCTACTATTCTTATTCCATTCATCAAATTCATGAGTAGATTTGATAGAGATAAACATGTCAACTCCAGATTGTGTTTGAGGGATGCGAATCCTTCTTGGTTGATTGAGGAGTGGGTCTCCATCTCCTTCCTTAGCCTTTCCTTTTCCTTTCTCAACATTGGGCTTCTTTGTTCTTACCATGATATTTTCTCTTGAGAAGGATTTGTTTTCTGTATGAAATTAGGGCTTAGAAGTTTAAAAATGAAGGAAAATCGGGATGAGAGTGTGTGGATTTGAAGAGATTTTGATTCGGACGTGAATGGGTATGAGAGGTTTTGAAAGGATGTAAAATTCGGAAGTTGTAATGTTTGGAAGAAACTGTTCAATTTTCATTTAAAGGGATGCATCCGCAAAATTCGGACGACCGAATTTTAGGTTTGCGTCCGAATTTTCAGTCGAAAGTTTCTGTCTCTCTGGTTCAGAAAATTCGATCGACCGAATTTTCTGTCCTGCGTCCGAATTTTTGATCAATAAATCTCTGTTTTCATCACAACATTAATACACACATTAGTCATTGAATTTTGAAATTCCTAAGAGTCTTCTTAGGTGATTGAACCTTTCCTCAGCCAAAGGCTTTGTGAAAATGTCAGCAATTTGATCATTTGTATTTACATGTTCTAAGCATATATCTTTCTTAATCACATGATCACGAATGAAATGATGTTTTATCTCTATATGCTTGGTCCTAGAGTGTTGAATGGGATTAATGCTCAAATTGATAGCACTAGTATTATCACACAGTATAGGCACACACTTAAATTTAAGACCATAATCAAGTAAAGTATGTTGCATCCATAATAATTGTGCACAACAACTTCCTGCAGCTATGTATTCAGCTTCTACTGTGGATAAAGATACACAAGCCTGCTTTTTACTAAACCAAGACACTAGACAACTATCAAGAAATTGACAATGACCACTTGTACTTTTACGCTCAACTTTGCATCCAGCATAGTCAGCATCAGAATATCCAATAAGTTCAAAAGATGAAGTTTTAGAAAACCAAAGACCATAGTCATGTGTATCAATCAAATAACGAAATATTCGTTTGACAGAAATTAGATGAGATTCTTTAGGATATGATTGGAATCTAGCACACAAACAAACAGCAAACATAATATCTGGTCTACTAGCAGTGAGATAGAGTAAACTTCCTATCATTCCTCTATATAATTTCTCATCAATACTTTTACCTTTCTCATCTTTATCAAGTTTAGTTGATGAACTCATAGGAGTACTTATTCCTTTTGCTTGATCCATTCCAAACCTTTTCAATAGCTCCTTAGTATATTTTCTTGATTGATGAAGACTCCATCCTTGGTTTGCTTAATTTGTAGTCCAAGGAAGAAACTTAGTTCTCCCATCATGCTCATCTCAAATTCATTTTGCATAGTTTTAGCAAACTCTTCACAAAGAGAAATATTAGTAGAACCAAAAATGATATCATCAACATAGATTTGTACAAGCAAAATATCATTTTTAGAAGATGTTTTAATAAAAAGAGTTGTGTCTACTTTTCCTTTAGTAAAACCTTTTGAGAGAAGAAAATCACTTAATCTTTCATACCAAGATCTTGGAGCTTGTTTCAGTCCATATAGAGCTTTGGTTAGCTTATACACATAATTTGGAAAATTTTCATGGATAAAACCTGGAGGTTGTTCTACATAAACCTCTTCTTCAATAAAACCATTTAGGAAAGCACTTTTAACATCCATTTGAAAAAGTTTAAAGCCTTTAAAGCAAGCAAATGCCAAAAGTATTCTTATAGATTCTAATCTGGCTACTAGAGCAAAGGTCTCATCATAGTCAATGCCATCTTCTTGGTTGAATCCTTGAGCAACAAATCTAGCTTTATTTCTAACTACTTCTCCTAGTTCATTTAACTTATTTCTAAAAACCGATTTTATACCAATAACAGAATGATCATGAGGTCTAGGAACAAGAGACCAAACTTTATTTCTTTCAAATTGATTTAGCTCTTCTTCCATAGCAATAATCTAGAAATTATCACACAATGCATCATCAATATTTTTTGGTTCAATATGAGATAAAAGAGCGAAGTTATCAATAAAGTACCGCCTTGTTTTTACCCCTTGGGAGACATCACCAATGATTTGCTCCTTAGGATGACCTTTTGCATATGTGATATCCTTTGGAAGTTCTTGATTATTGCTTGATTGACCATCTTGTTCTTGCTCCATTATTTCTTCTTCTTTGGCATGATCTTCCATTGTGGGTGCTTGGGGTTGAGTATGATTTTCAACCATTGATGTGCCTGTGTCATCTTCATTTCCTCTTTGAAGATAAATGTTAGATTCATCAAAGGTTACATGAATAGTTTCTTCAACACACAATGTTCTTTTTATTATAGACTCTATATGCCTTTTTTATTTGATGAATAACCAAGAAAAATTCCTTCATCTGATTTTCTATCAAACTTACCAAGATAGTTGCTAGTGTTTAAAATGAAGCATTTACAACCAAAAACTTTGAAATAGACAATTGATGGAGTTTTGTCAAATAAGAGTTCAAAAGGTGTTTTTTCTTATAAAAGGTCTTAGTAAAACTCTGTTCATGATATAACAAGTCAGTATTAACGACTTCAGCCCTAAAAAGTACTTTGGTAATGAGTTTTCACAAAGCATTGATCTAGCCATTTCTTTAAGGTTCTGTTTTTTCCTTTCAACAACACCATTTTGTTGAGGTGTTTTGGCAGCTGAAAAAATTGTGAGTAATACCATATTCATCACAAAATTTTGTAAAGTCTTGGTTACAAAATTCTCTTCCATTATCACTTCTAATAGAAATCAGTTTGCAATCAAGAGAGGTTTGAACCTTTTTGAAGAGTTTTGAAAATTCATAAAATGTTTCATCTTTTTGTGCCAAGAAGATTACCCATGTAAATCTTGAAAAATCATCAACAATCACATAAGCATAGCTTTTACCACCAAGACTAGTAGTCCTCATAGGTCCAAATAAATCCATATGAATTAGTTCAAGAGGTTTTGAGGTAGAAACCATTTTCTTTGGTTTAAAAGATGTTTTTGATTATTTTCCATATTGACAAGCATCACAGAGGCGATTTTTATCAAAATGCAATTTAGGTAATCCTCTCACTAGCTCTTGTGTAGAAAGTTTGTTTAATAAATCCATGCTTACATGTCCTAATCTTCTATGCCATAAAAATCCATCATTGTCATGAATGGCAAGACATTTAATATCATTTGTAATAAGCTCATCAAGATACAACACATATACATTACCAACTCTTTTAGCAACAAAGATAGTTTTGTTACTTGCATTGTCAAGAATAGTACAAGTATCACATTTAAACTCTACTTTGCATCCATTATCACATAATTGACTAATACTCAGTAAATTATACTTTAAATCTTCAATAAGTAATACATTCTTGATAAGAGGGAAAGAACCTTTACCAATGTTACCTATTCCAAGTATTTTCCCTTTCTTCTTATCTCCAAATGTGACAAAACCTTCACTTGTAGTTTGAAGTTCACTAACAAGTGATGCATTTCCAGTCATGTGCCTTGAGCATCCATTGTCAAGGAACCATTTTGTGGCACTTGATCTTGAGGCAAATTGTACCTATATCAAATTTGAAAGGGTGATTTTTGGTACCCATATTTTCTTGGGTCCAAGGGGGTTAGTAAAAGTTTCTTTGACTTTCCAAATGGTTTTAACACCACTTTCTACTTTTCTTTTGACAAAACATCTAGAAACCTTGTGTCCATGTTTACCACAATAAGTGCAGCAAATATGTGATCTAGAATGATAAGATTCTTTAACAAAAGATTTTCTCTGTTTTGGAGCAGAATAATCATGAGTAAAACCAAGACCATGTTTTACAAATGAAGGTCTTTGATAGCCAAGTAATTTATTCAAATTTTTCCTTCCATTTGTAAATCTCTCAATACATAAAGTTCGATCATTAACTTTCTTTTTTAGAAGCTCATGATCTTTTATCATTGATTCAAGAGAAATAATTCTAGTGCAAAGCTTTTTGTTTTCAAAAGATATGTTTTGTATAGTTGTATTCAAAACTTCTTTTTCAATAGCAATGCAACTAATGGTTTCAAGAAGTTTTCCATTTTCAACACATAATTTTGAATTCTCATTAGATAAATCATTTATTTTGAGTTTCATTTCTTTATTTCTTTTTTAAGCCTTTTTTAATTCTTCATATAACTCAACAATAAGATCACTGGAATCAATATCATCATCATATACATTTGAGATAGATGGTGAAGATTGTACCTCATCATCAATGGCCATGAAGCATATGTTGGCCTTTCCTTCACTTTCATCCTCACTTTCCTGTTGATCCCATGTTCCAGCTAGTCCTTTTCCTTTCTTGGCAGATTTCTTTCTGTTTTTGCTTTCTCTTTCCCTTTCCAACACTCGGGGACGATCAGCAATAAGATGCTCAGTACTCTTGCATTCAAAGCATTGAGGTTTATATGATGAAGATTGTCCACTCTTCTTGACTGGCTTTCTTCCTTTCTTGAGAAATTCCTTTTTGTAGAATCTCTTGAACTTCTTCACTGCCATTGCAATTTCTTCTTCTCTACTGTTTCCTCCTTCTTCTTCACTTGAAGATTGTTCTTATTCACTCAAGTTGTTTGAGGCATTAAGCACTACTCCTTTTCTTCCCTTTTCTTCATCCTCCTTGTCATTTAGCCGTTTCATCTTCATTTCATGAGTCAGTAGAGATCCAATGAGCTCTTCAAGTGGAAGAGTCTTCAAATCCTTGGATTCCTCAATGGCAAGTGTTTTTAGGCTGCCAGGGATTTTGGTAGAGCATCTAAAATCTTTCTGCTCTGCTCTCCCATAGTATAGCTTTTACCATAAGCTTTTAAGCCATTGAAAATGTTAGTAAATCTTGTAAACATATCACTAATATTTTCACCTTGTTTCATGGTAAACAGTTCATAATCTCTAACTAGCATGGCAAGTTTAGATTCTTTAACTTGATTAGTTCCTTCATGTGTAATTTGAAGTAATCTCCACATGTCATGAGCAGAATCACATCCACTAACTCTATTGTATTCAGTAACATCTAAAGCACAACTTAATATATTCATGGCTTGATAATTTAAAGTCATTTTCTTAGAATCATGCTCATCAAATTCATCAGTGGACTTGGGTACTGAGGTTATTCCATCAGCACTCATTTTCATTGGGATATAAGGACCTTTCTCAATTATGTTCCACAAATCAAAATTAATAGAACAAATATAAATTTTAACTCTAGATTTTCAGAAAGTGTAATTTGTTCCATTAAACAAAGGTAGTCTATTTGTGGAAGATCCTTCTAGGTAAGGTAGGTTTGACATATTAGCCATAGGATCTTTGTCTTCTAGGTTGTTAAACCACACACAAAAGTTCTAGCTCTGATACCAATTTAAATACCTAAGAGGGGGGGTGAATTAGGTATTTGGCTAATTTTTGCAAACTTAAACCTTTTATGCGTTTATACCAAGAACAAGTTATATGAGCTAATTAGAGATAATTGATAGCAAGATAGTAATGAAAGCAATAGCAAAGAACTCAAACAATTTATAGTGGTTCGATCCTCAAGATCTACATCCACTACCTTAAGCTCACACTTAAGGATTTCAACAAATCTACTAATTGCTCAGGTTTACAAATTACAAGAGAGGCTCACCACACTTTGGTTTTACACATACAACCTCTTCTAGTAATTTTTACAAACAAGGCTCACCAACCTATGGTTTTATATCTCAAACAACCTTGAATCACAACTTCAAGGATCACCCTTATCTAAAGGGTTTTATGTTATCAAGATAACCTTGCTAGAGATAGTAGATCAACACAATTGAATAAGTAAAGAAGAGTGTGTAGAAGTTACCACTTGATGGTAGATATTACACAAATTTGCACCTTCACACTTTGATGTCTTTGGATTGATCAAATGAATGCACAAGACATAAGAGAGCTTAAGAAATGTTTGCTAAATGCTTTTGAATGCTTGGAGTTTTCAAGATTTCAAGAGTTACAAAAATTTTCATGTTTATAGCTTTTATAGAATTTGAAAATCTGTTAAAACGTTCATAAAACGGCTAGAAACGGCTAGTTTCAGAAAATTCGGACGACCGAATTTCTTGGCTACGTCCGAATCTTCGTCCGAATTTCTCTGGATGAATAGTAACCATGCTGAGAACAAAAATTCGGACGACCGAATTTTTTGCTGCGTCCGAATCTTCGTCCAAATTTTTTTTGGAACAACAGTGACCATGCTGAAGGCCAAAAATTCGGACGACCGAATTTTTTGGCTGCGTCCGAATCTTCTTCCGAATTTCTCTGGAAGAATAGTAGCAAACTTTTGCTACAAAATTCGGACGACCGAATTTTTTGGAAGCATTTTCAAACTTTGTAAAATCATTTGAGATATAACTTCAATGAGTTTGAAAAACATTTGATATGTATAGAAAACTTATTTAACCATATATAAGCTTGAAAAATAAGAACATATGAAGTTTACTAACATATCTTATAAAAAGATTCATTCAAAGCCTTTTAAGATCATAAGGTTATTTTTATGCTCTCTTATGCATTCAATGATAACCAAGACATGCAAGTGTAGAGTTTACATAGAGATTTACCTAAAAGTTAAATACATGCAACCTACACTTCATGTCTTCAAAGCCTTCTAACATCTTGAACAAACTCTTCAATCTTCAATCACTTTGACTTATTGGAGTTGTTCTTGCATTTTAACTTCAAGGAAATGGGACTTCATACTTCTCAGTTTACAGAACCTATCACACAATAATCAAACATTTTAGTCCTTATCAATATTTGTTATTAATCAAAACTACATAATTTGCCCTTAGGGCTAACATGGCTAATTTTCAAAATCTTTCCCCCTTTTTGGAAACTTTGTTTAACATAAGTCAAACTTCAAATATTTATGAAGCCTTAAAAGTAGATGAAGAGAGGTAGAAGTACTTTAAGAATCACAATTAATGCTATCAACTTATCAATGGGAATTAAATAAGATCAAGAAAAAGGCAAGTAAAGCAATAAGAGCAAATAACTCAATCAATTTATAGTGATCTGATCTTTTCAAAATCTACATCTACTATCTTGAGCCCAAACTCAAGGATTTTAAAAGTTCAACTATAAACATAGTTAATCCAAATACACAAGAGGTTCATCCAACATGAGTTTTACTCCATAACCTCTTTTCAATACAAGAACCAAGGGTCACTCTATCCAAAAGGGTTTATATCTTCAAGATAAACTTGATTAAAAATGAAAGAATAAAGAAAGAGATTACCAAAAACTTGGTGGATAATGCCAAATGCTAGAACCATTTCACCTTTTTGTCTTTGGAATCTTGAATATTAGTTTGTAGCACAAGACAAAAGATAACTTTTGATGTTCTAAAGATGATGGTGCATAAAGCTTCTCAAAGTGTTCAAAAGTTGTCAAAAATCTGAAGTTTAAGGCTTTTATAAGGTTTGAAATTCAATTCCAACATTCAAATGACGGCTAGCAACGACTAGTAATAGTACAATTTGGTCGATCGAAATTGGGCCTCTACTTCCAAATTGGTTGTCCAAAATTACTGTGTACAAAGCTACTAGGACAAACCGAATTTGGACATTTGTATATGAATTGGTCATCCAAATTTCTCTAAAAATTCAGCAACCAAGACATAGTTCGAACATTTGAATTTGAGTCGAACATTTCCAAACTCTATCAAATCATTTGAAATTGATCCTCAACAAGTTCGAAAAACATTTTAGATTCAAAGATATGTCATTTAAGAATTATTAAGGGCTAAGCCATTTATAAAACAATTGGTTTCTCAAGATTAATCAAAACCTTTTAAAGCTCCAAATCAATTTAAAGAAAAGTGTTGGGCTACCACATGGATTCCAAAGATTCCAAATGCAAGAAGTGTAGGGTTTATAAGAACTATCTATTAAGCACAAGAAAACCTATACTAGAGTGTCTTCAAAGCCTTCAAAATCTATATTCTTTGATCACTTGAGGTCATTTGAGTTGTACTAAGTATCTTAGCTCCAAGGCCAAGAGACCACTTAGCTTCTCAATCCAAAAATTCTATCACACAATTAGCATATGAATTAGACCTCATCAATGTTTTTCATTAATTATAACTACTTGATTTGTCCTTAGGGCTTACATCTATAAATGTATATGCACTAATTCCCACATTACTTTGTTAGGAAAACTATTCTTGTATTACCCACTATATAAGGAACTTGGGTTAAAGCTTTTGTGGTGTGAGAGATACATTGGGTTTTAGCCATAAATTAAGTTCTAGACTTTTACCGAATTCAAATTTTGATAGAGTAGTTATATTTGGGCTTAATGTTAACTGTAGCCACCTTATATAGGACATAACTCTGATACCAATATTTTGGATTTAAAAACAAATCAGTGAGATAGAAAATAGTAGTACAAAAGCAATACAGAGAATACACATACATTAAATAATTCAGTCAATCGAATTTGGACTCAAGCGTCCAAATTATCTTTGAAATTTCTCTGAAAATTTTTCCTGACAAATAAATTTGATTGACTGGATTTGGATACCAATGTCCAAATGGTCATTTGAATTTCTCTAGAAATTCAACAGTCATTGAGATAAAATTCAAACGTCCGAATTGGAGTCCAAACTTTCAAACTTAGTTAAAATGACTAGAAATCAAGCATAATAATTTTGAAAATATTCTAGCATTAAAGATGGGTCTCTTAAATGCAAAAGCAGTTGATGAAAACTTGATAATTCAATAATTTCAAAAACATTGAAAATTTTCAAATCAAGTTTTCTGCTCTCATAATGCAACTCATCGATTCCAAGACTTAAAAGTATAGGGTTTACAAAGTTTACCTATTAAGCACATGTAAACTACACTACATGTCTTCAAAGCCTTCAATCATCTTGAACAAACTCTTCAGTCTTCAATCACTTTGGCATGCTTGAGTTGTTCTTATATTTTAGCTTCAAGGCAGTGAGACTTGTATGCTTCTTAATCCAAAAATCCTATCACACAATAATCAAACACATTAGTCCATATCAAAGTAATCAACATTATTCTCTTAGGACTTTGCTATGATCAATATTTTTTATTAATCAAAACAACATGATTTGCCTTTAGGGCTAACAATCTCCCCCTTTTGATGATGACAATCTTTGATACAAAATGTGATGGATTTAGATAATATAAGCATAGAGAAGAATTTATGTCATATACTAATTGAATATGATACCAATTGAAAAATAGCAATCTATTTTAAACATAATATAGCATAATGACAAAACATGGCTCAAAATGAGCCTATGGCCCAACCAACCTCCATAAACCTCTTTCCTTCTATCAAAATAGAAGATATATCATTTAAGAAAATGTAAAAGTACTTCTAAGAGAGGTTTTAATGGTTAGAAATAGTTATCAAAACTCCCCCTTAGATTGTGCTCATTTTTAGAAAGTTTTGAACTTTTGGACTATGAGTCCAACTGCAATAAATCCATCATAATGATTGTTTATATTGAAATGAAGCTTTCCTAAGGTTGTTCAAACATATTAGAAGATATTAAAACAAATTTGAATCAATTTGAACAACAAAAGAGTAATTTCTGGCAACAAAACATGGATGCATTCGAATTTCGGTCCTACACCAGAATTTCAAGTCCAAAATTTTTGGTAAGTCATCCAAATGCAAAACTAATCCCACAATCATCTCAACTACATCACACATGTATAATCTTATTAATCAACCAATGCATTGATCCTTGAAATGCCAAAATGCCAATAAACCATAAACCATACATTCATCATAGCAAGTATAAATATTCAACCCCAATGTCATGATATTCAACCATATATAAACAAATCTATAAATACATATTCATGTTTTGCATTCATGTTTTTGCCCCCATTTTTCATCAATCAAATGTAGGGTGATGAAAGTGAATCAAATATGAAAATGAAAGCTCTCAATACTAGTGTATCATCATTGAGCTTCAAAATACGACATAGTCCAGAAAGTCAAATGAAAAGTTAAAGCATGAGAATACAATGAATATTCTAGATACATGAACTAAGCATTGCATGAAATACATAAGCTAAAGTAAATACATAAGTAAAATTAGATAGGATTGAAGAAAGCTTAGTGTTTGATCTTGGTCGTTGTCTTCACTCCATTTTTGTTGGTTGTAATTGCCATGTCTCCCTTAAGCTCAATATGAAGTGGTCTCTCACTAGCTTGCTCCTTGCCAGTGTAGTTTGGCTTTGAAGCAGTAGCCAATTGAAAGATCACCTTGTACCTCTCTTCTACACCACGTGTTTGACTCTTCCTTATCCAAATGATATGTCAGATAGGACGTAATCTTGGTTCTCCCTATTAAAGTTCCTTCTTGGCTTCCTCCTTCTTGTGGCTTCTCTTGTGCATCTTCATTTCTTTCACCTTCTCTAGCCATATACTCAAAATTTCCTCCTTGATCATCATCCTCATTTTCATCTTCATCATCATTGTCATCATCTTTATCCTTTCTCTCTTTCTTACCTTCCTCATTGCCTTCATTATCCTTGTCTTCCTTGGCTTGAGGCCTAGAGATTCCTTTATCACTTTGTGTATTCTTCATTAATAATTCTTCAATATTTTTCAATCTAGTGTCCAAGCCATCCAACTTACTCAACACCATAGGAGCAAAAGATTGAAAGAACTTATACATCTTTCCTTCTCCCTTATGTGGTTATTTAATGCCTCTTGGAACACCTTGGCAACAATGGTATCATCTCTAGTAACTTCGTCCTCACTAGGCATGTCTCTATGATTTTGATGTGATTTAGGAGTAGGCTCTCCTCTAAATAGTCTTCTTTTTGGTTGAGGTTGCTCCCCCCTCACTACATAAAACATACCTCTTCTTTGTTTTTCTTTCTCTGGCAAGGATCTCCTCTTTATCCTCCTCTTCTTCTTCATTTTCTTCTTCTTTTTATTCAATACAATCTTTCTCCTTTTATTCATAACTTTCTTTGTCCTTTTCTTCATCATCATTAGCATCCCTTCTCTCACTCATTAGAGGTTGAGGATTTTCTCTTCTAGTGCTCTATACACCTTTCTCATCAAGTGTCAGTTGAATTCTCTTGAGGGTTTTATTGGTGTATATTTCTTTACTTTTCATAGAATGTCCTCTCCTGGGAAGCTGAACGTTGAAATGCTTGAATATTCTTATTACCATAGGGCAATGCTTTGTTAGCTGTTCTTCTTGTACTAAACATATGCTTTAATGCCATGAATCCAAAATTTAGTCTTCTATACTCATGCAACGCAAGCATAATCACCATGTGCATATTTCCCACCAATGATTTATATCCAAAATTAGAGATAATCATGGTAGTAATCATGTGATGTATGACACGACCTCTAGCATCAAAAGCTTTAATCTCTCTTTCTATAGAGGACCAAAACATCCTACCATTTATAAATGCTCATTCAAATCTGTCATGTTTATGTCATTAGGCTATATCATGCTTAAAATTCACTCTCAGTTGGTATCATCTTGAATTAGTACATGACATAAATAGTTCTCCTCCATAACATTTTGCATCAAAGTTTGATATCATAAAAAAAGGAGAGATTGTAAGCCCTAAGGGCAATCATGTTGTTTTGATTAATGAAAAATATTGATAAGTGCAATGTCCTACGGACATAATGTTCATTAACCTTGATGTGGACTAATGTGCTTACATGATATATGATCTGATTTTTCAATGCTATACGTTTGTAATTTTGACGTTTAATCTTTGAATTATATTTTTAATTTATAAGTTAACGTAATTTGTATTATTATATGAGTGTCTTGATTTCTAAAATAATTAAAAATTTTAAATTATCATTTCAAAATTTAAATAAAATTAAATAGAAATAATAAATTTGGTCACAAATTCATCACAAAAAATAATACAGATTCGTTGCAAATTTATCGCAATATTACGACGGATTTGTGACGAAATCTTAATATTTTTTAAAAAATAATACACATCCGTCGCAAATTCATCTCAATCTTGCGAAAGTTTAGCAACCGAATTTTATTTCCTTTTGCAAAAATAATATAGTTTCGTAAAATTTGTTGCAATTTTATGACAGATTTGTTTATTAGTTTTAAAATAATAATAAACTTGCTTTGCAAAGTTGTTTCAATTTTGCAACGGTTTAGTGACGAAATTTATTTTATTTTTTTAAAATAATATACTTTTGTTGTGTGTTTTTCGTGCCCTTATACAAGACAATCCTCACAATTCTGCACACAAACATAGGGCAAGTGCATCTATCGTTTCTATTAGTACAATGGCAAGTAATTTAAATATCGTATCCACGAGATGATATTCACTTTCTGTTTTATTATTTAACCTATCAAATTTGCTTATGGAGATGATAGAAATAAACTACTAGGAATAAAAAAATCTAACTTAACCAACAAAATTCAATTTATCTAAACTTTAGTTTGCAAGAGAAAATTTCAATTGAGAAAATAATACTTGAATGGAAAATTCCCTTAGAATTACCTATGTGAAAAAAAAGTCCCATGGTTAATGAATTCCCTTTCTTATGTTTGATGAAATTCCTATATTAGAACTCACTCTATCTCTAAATGAGAGTCCTCTACCCCTAGATTAATTAGTTGAAATCTCTTTCTAACCAATTCAACCTAAGAATGCATTTAGATTTGTGAATTTTCAATTAGATTTCTCTAATTACCAAGAACATGTTGAGCCCCATATCTCTAGTCACCTAAACATCCCTATTGTTTGTGTATAGACTATTCCACCCTTCATTTCTCAATTCCAAGTGAAACACCCAACTCATGAATCTACAACAATCAAGTTCATTTAAGCAATCAAATCCACAAACAATACGTAAGAAATTGGAGCTCAATCAATCAAGGAAATACATTCATTCACATAGATAATTGTTAGCCCTAAGGGTAAATCATGTTGTTTTGAGTAATGACAAATATTGATCATTGTGTAGTCCTAAGAGAATGTTGTTGTTTACTTTGATATGGACTAATATGTTTGATTATTGTGTGCTAGAATTTTTGGATTGAGAAGAAAGCAAGCCTCATTGCCTTGAAGCTAAAAGCGCATGAACAACTCAAGTTTATCAAAGTGCTTAAGAGTTGATTCAAGATTATGGAGGCTTTGAAGACCTTAGTGTAGGTTGACTATGCATTATAGGTATATCTTTATAAACCTTGCACTCTTTTGTCTTTGAAATCTAAAAGTTTTTCAAGAGAGCTTCAAACTTGGTGCTTAAATCTCAAATGATCTATCTTGCAAATGTTTTTACCAAGTTCTCAATAACGGCCTTTGGACTAAAAGACTTTTAAATGATCTATCTCATAGTCCAAAATATTTTCAAACTTATTGTGGTTGATTTCAAGTCATTCTAAACTAAGTTTGAAAAATCCTCATGAAAGTTGAATTTCAAGAGAAATTAGACAACCAATTTGGACAAGGGTGTCCAAATTCAGTCGATCGAATTTGTGCTACAATAGAAGTTTCAGAGAAATTCGGACTAGGTGGTCCAAATTTAGTCGATCGAATTTGTTCTACAATGAAAATTCTAGAGAAATTTGGACAACAATTTGGACGCAAGAGTGCATATTTGGTCGACCGAATTTTTCTGTTACTAGTTGTTACTCGCCATTATTTGAACATTGCAATCAATTTTCAAACCTTGTAAAAGACATATACTTTAGATTTTTTAGTAATTTTTGAGCTTTAAAGATTCTTAAATCTTCCCAATCATTCTCTATCAAAAAGTTCTTTTTATCTTGTGATAAGAAGTTCAAAATCAAGATACCTTAGACAAAAAAGGTGAAGGTGTGCAAATTTGTCATCATCTACCAAATTATTGGTAACTTCCCTATCGTATACTTAATTTAATTGTTGTTTTCAAGGTTATCTTGTTGATATAAAACCCTTGTGCAAGGGTGAACCTTGATTATTTGTATTTGAGAAGAGGTTGTAGTGTAAAGCCATTGAAGAGTGACCTCTATTGTAGAAATTTATCAAGTTGTGATTATATTAGAGTTTGGTTGAAATCCTTGAGTGGGTGCTCAAGGTAGTGGAGATAGATCTTGTTTGATCGAATTACTATAAATCACTTGTGTTGTCTCTTGCTCTCTACTTTCTTTAAAATTGAATCTTATTGTGTTTACTTGCTTATTTTGTGAAGTATTTGATACCAATCATCCTCCAAGTTAATTTTTTCAAAAAGGATAAAGTTTTCAAAAATTAACCAAAGATCTAATTCACCCCTAGGTCTTTCAATTGGTATCAGAGCTTGGACTTCTTTTGCAAAGGTTTTACCACCTAGAAGATAAGATCCTATGGCTAATATTTCAAACTTAACTTATTTGGAAGGATCTTCCACAAATAGACTTTCCTTATTTGATGGAACAAATTTTACGTTTTGAAAATCTATATTAAGATATACATTTGTTCGATTAACTTTGATTTGTGAAATATCATTGAGAAAGGTCCTTATATACCAATAAGGATGCGAGCTGATGGAGTAACAAGGGAACCAAAGCCTATGGACGAATACGATGAAAGTGAATCTAGAAGGATGACCTTGAACTATCAACCTATGAACATCTTGAGTTTTGCTTTGGATGTCAATAAATACAGCCGAGTAAGCGGATGTGATACCGCTCATGACATGTGGAGACTTCTTCAAGTAACTCATGAAGGCACAAATCATGTGAAGGAGTCAAAGCTTGCTATGCTAGTGAGAGATTATGAATGATTCACTATGAAGCAAGGAGAGAACATTAATGACATGTTCACATGATTCAAAAACATCTCAAATGGATTGAAGTCATATGGGAAGAATTACGCACCTGTTGAACAAAATAGAAAGATCTTGGATCCTCTATCCAAGTCTTGACAACCAAAAACTCTTGCAATTGAAGAATCAAAAGATTTGAAAGTTCTTCCTCTTGAGGAACTCATTGGGTCACTCATGAGATGAAGGTAAAAGGATTAAATGATCTTGAAGATGAGGAGAAAGAGAGAAAAGGAGTAGTACTTAATGCCTCCGAGAATCAAAGTTAACAACAAGACTCATCTAGTGATGAAGAAGAAGGTATAGAAGATGATGAAATGACCATGGTGGTGAAGAAGCTCAAGAAATTCTACAAAAAGGGATTTCTCAAGAAAGGAAAGAGGCCTTCCAAGGAAGGAATACAATCATTATCATGGTTTGTACGAAGAGACCCAATGTTGAAAAGGGAAAAGGAAAAGCCAAGATTGGAGTTGAAGGAGTCATCATCAACAAACCAAGGTGGGTTCATATTTCTCAATCAAGCCTTGGAGTGGATGAATTTGTATCAACAAAAGCTACCATGGAATTTGAAGATTGGAGTAAGAAAAGTAGGAAGATTATTCCGGGCTATAGAGTGGACTTAGACAAACTCTCCAATATGGGTAACGTAATTTCTCTCTTTGGTGATATAAGTTGGGATATTTTACATGATGTGAATGAGGATTATTATCCTTCTCCTGTGTATGAATTTATGCTAATCTTAAAGAAGAAAGGGTTAAGGAAGTTGGTGGCATTAGGATACAATGGTATACCTCAAGAGTTTCACAAATAGATTTTGAATTGAATGATGGTTTGTTGAATCATATATGTGGAGTTGATGACATTAGGGCTAGATATTATTCCTTGGGACAACATTGTTACACTCACGAGTTAGTCACAAATGAAAGATTTGAAGGGGCTTTTGCAAATGGCTGGAGGTTTAGATCTTCTAGTTAAAGAGATATTAAAGTTCTTGATGCTAGGGGTCAGGCCTTACATCATATGATTACTACCATGATAATTCCAAATTATGAACATAAAATATCTTTTGGTTAATATGCATATGGTAGTTATGCTTACATTGCATAAGCATAGAAGGCTTAACCTTGGGTTTGTGGCATTGAAGCACATGTTTAGTGCTAGAAAAAAAGCTAAGAAAGCCTTGCCCTATGGAAGATTATTGACAAGATTGTTCAAGCATTTCAAAGTTCAATTTCCCGGAAGAGGAAACACTTAAAAAATTGGAGAACCCTACACCAATGACACTCTCAACGGAATGAAATTGACTCTTGATCAAGATGGTGTATGGAGAACTAGTAGAGAAACTCCAGAAAGGGGAGGAAGAAGAGATGTTAGTGATGATAAAGAGAAGGACAGTGATAAAGAAAATAAAGAAGAAGAAGGAGAAGCAAGTGAGAAAGAAGACGAAGATGAAGAGAAAATGCTTGCAAGAGAAAGAAAGACTAAGAAGAGGCATGAAGTATCTAGTGAGGGGGAGTAACCTCAATCTAAAAGAAGATTATTCGAAGAAGAGTCTACTCAAACTCATCAAGATGTTGGAGATATGCCTAGTGAGGAGGCAGTTACTAGAGGGGAAACTACCGTGGCTAAAGTGTTCCAAGAGGCCTTAAACAACCATATAAGGGAAATGGAAAAGATGTACAAGTTCTTTGAGTCTTTTGTCCCTATGGTATTGAGTAAATTGGATGGCCTGGACAGTAGGGTGAAAAATATAGAAGATCTATTGTTGAGAAACACACAAAGTGGTGAAGGAACCTCTAGGCCTCAAGGCAGTGATCACAAAGAAGATGAAGAAGATAAGGAAGGCGAGGAAGAAAGAAAGGATGATGACAATGATGATGAGGATGATGATGATGAATATAATGAAAATGATGATCAAGGAGGCAACTTTGAGGCCATGGCTAGAGAAGAAGTACAAGAGGAGTCACAAAGAGGAAGTGAAGAAAGGAGCCAAGAAGGAAGCCTAATCGAGCAAGTTGAGATTTCCTCACCATCCACCACTTCATTTGGGCATGGACGAGTGAAGCATGTGATCAAGAAAAGGAAATCTAAGAAATCCTCTAAATTGGATATCACTCCAAGCAAGGAGCAAGAAGACTGAAAACAAAGACTAAGCCTTCTTAACTCAATCTATCTACTTATATACTTTGTCTAGTCTATTTAATTTTAGGTCATGTTTATGCTTAGTTTACCTAGAAAATTTAATGTATTATCATGCTTTAATTGCTAATGTAATTTTTCAGACTTCAAACTGAATGACGATACTCTAGTATTGCGAGCTTATGCTTTTAAATTTTCATCACTTTCATCACCCAACATTTGAATGATGACAAAAGTGGGAGAAATAGTAATGCAATATGTGTTACATATGGCTGATTTTTTATGACTTAGTCTAAATATGGCAGATTTTTTATGATTTAATCTAATCTTGAACTTCATTTCATTTGAAATTTGGATTGATTAGAATGTTTTCTATGTTTGATAATCTCTTTTTAATGACTGTATAATTGGGTGAATGTAATTTGAATTGCAAAATCTACCTTTTGAGGACTCTACCAAAAATTCGGACATGAAATTCAAGTGCAGGACTGAAATTCGGTTGACCGAATTTACAGGACTGAAATTTAGATGCATGTCAGGAAATTCGATGCATTCATATTTTGTGGCCAAAAAGTGCTCTTTTGTTGTTCAAATTGATTCAAATCTGCATTAATCTCTTCTACTATGTTTCAACAACCTTAGGGAAGCTTCATTCCAATTTAAAATTTATTATGTTGGATTTATTGCAATTTGGACTCATAGTTCAAAGTTTTTTTTTGAAAAATGAGCACAATCTAAGGGGGAGCTTTGAAAACAATTTCTAAACTTTAAAACCTATCTTAGAAGTATTGTTATGATTGCTTATATGCTATATCTTCTAGTATTTTGGAAGAAAGGAGGTTGATGGAGGTTGGTTGAGCCATTGGCTCATTTCGAGCCTTGTTTATGTTATCATGCTATTTTATGTCTTTGTTCTTTTTCAATTGGTATAATATTCAACTAGTATATGACATAAACATTTCTTTGTACTTAAAACTATCTATATCCACCACATTTTGCATCAATGTTTGTCATCATAAAAAAGGGGAAGATTGTTAGCCTTAAGGGCAAATCATGTTGTTTTGAGTAATAACAAACATTGATCGTTGCTGAGCACTAAGAGAATGTTGTTGATTACTTTGACATGGACTAATGTGTTTGATTATTATGTGCTAGAATTTTTGGATTGAGAAGAAAGCAAGTCTCATTACCTTGAAGCTAAAAGTACATGAACAACTCAATTTTATCAAAGTGGTTAAGAGTTGATTCAAGATTGTTAAGGCTTTGAAGACCTTAGTGTAAATTTGCTATGCATTATAGATATATCTTTGTAAACCTTGCACTCTTTTGTCTTTAAAATCTAAAAGTTTTTCAAGAGAGCTTCAAACTTGGTTTTTGAATCTCAAATGATCTATCTTGCAAATGTTTTTAAAAAGTTCTCAACAACGGCCTTTGGACTAAAAGACTTTTAAATAATCTATCTCATAGTCCAAAATATTTTCAAACTTATTGTGGTTGATTTCAAGTCATTCTAAACTATGTTTGAAAAATCCTTATTAAAGCTGAATTTCCCTAGAAATTCAATGACCAATTTAGACAAGGGTGTCCAAATTTGATCGACCAAATTTGTACTACAGTAGAAATTTCAGAGAAATTTGGACGTAGGAGTCCAAATTCGGCACTGTTTCAAGCCAATTTTGCTACAGTGTCTGTTTTGCTACTGTGACAGTTGTTTGGCATCTTGGTGAATTCAAAGTATGAAATCGGACGATCTAGGTCTTGATATCTGTATAAAAGTTTTAGATCATGATCTTATATTTTCAAAGAGATTTGAATCACCTCAATTGGATGTCTAGAACTCAGCGTATAGTCTTTATACCTAAATGAGTCAAAACTAGAACTTCATCAAGGAGGTCAAAATCCCACTTGAAAATACTCTATCCTACTTCCCTGTTCTGCATTCTTCTTCTTTCTGCATTCTAAGTGTGTAGAATCTCCTTCATTGCTTCATTGTACCCCAAATCTTTAATAGACTCACCTAAAGCGAAGAAGAGATAAAGAAAGTGTAAATGGAGATTGAAACACTATAATTCAATAGAAATTTAAGCTCACGAGTGATCATTACATAAAACACAAATATGAAATATTAATTTTCCTTGCAAATACGTTGCCAATTTTAATTTTTTCCACCACAAAGTTGTTCAAACTCTTCTTTATTTAATTAGAAAAATCCGTCGCTATTTCGTCACTAATTTGCGATGGATATATTTTGTCGCAAATTTGTGACTTGTATTTTTGCTACGGATTTTTCCGTTGCAAATGCCTCACAAACTATGTTTTGCAATGAATTTACGATAGAATGGTCCGTAACAAAATTTTATTTTTGTTGTAGTGGAAGTGATGTGAAGTGTGTTTTCTGCACCCTTATACTCAATTCTATCTCAATCTTCAACAATTTGCACACAAACACAAGGCAAATGCACCTATTATTATGATTAGTACAATGGCAAGTATCATCAAATTTTGTATCCTAAGGGGTGGTCAAATACCATTACTCACTTTTGCTCTATTGTTTAATCTAACAATTCTTGTGAAAATGATTGAAATAAACTGCTAGGGATAGAAATATAACCTAACTAATTAAATTAGCTTAACTAATCTTGCTTGCAAGAGAGAATTCAATTGAGAAAACAATACCTGAATGGAAAATCCCCCTAGAATTACATATATGATAGGAAAAATCTCTTGGTTGATTATCTTTCCTTTCTTATGTTTCGTAAAATTCCTATATTATGACTCACTCTATCTCTAGATGAGAGTCTTGTACCCTTAGCTTAGTTAGTTGACATCTCTTTCTAACCAATTCAACCTAAGAATGCATTTAGTTTTGTGAATTTCCCATTAGATTTCTCTAATTACCTAGCAAGTGTTGAGGTTCCTATGTCTAGTCACCTAAATCACTCTCATTGTTTGTGTCATGGTCTATTTCACCCTTCCTTTCTCAATTCCAAGTGAAAAACCCAACTCATAAATCAATTAACAACCAAATCAATTCAAACAATCAAATCCA
The DNA here is from genome assembly GCA_030512225.1 of Rauvolfia tetraphylla. Classification (NCBI taxonomy): domain Eukaryota; kingdom Viridiplantae; phylum Streptophyta; class Magnoliopsida; order Gentianales; family Apocynaceae; genus Rauvolfia; species Rauvolfia tetraphylla. Next base: position 3,971,895 of record JAJQKT010000024.1, on the reverse strand, counting down.
CCAACAATCCACAGGAATTTGGAATTCAATCAACCAAGAAAACCAATCATTCACATAGATAAAGAATTATGGTTCATAACCATCTAAGTATTCAATAATTTAGCTCATGATTTTACAAAATAAAGTAGACAAAGCATTAAAAGAGTTGAGAGTGCTCATTTTCATGGCTGAAACACAAATCTTCGATGCTTTAGTTCTTCAGTTTGGTTTGGGAAAAATTGCAGCTTTGACTTGAATCTTCAAAATGGATATTCTCCTTCTTCAAAGATTTGATTTTCCCACTTGATTTCTCTTGCAAGGGTTGAGGATTTCGGATGGTATTTTCTCTCAAAGGTAGTCTCTCTTTGCCTCCTCCAAGAACCCTAGCCACCCCACTTGAAAACCCATAAGGTCCTATTTTGGTCCCTTGCAGGCGACGCCGTTTGCATCCAATTTTTCTACAGTTTTCTGCTGCGCGACTGTGGAAACTATTTTGACTTCTTGGTGAATTTAGAGCATGAAATCTACTGATCTGGGTCTTTATGTCTTCATAAAAGTTGTAGATCATGATTTTAGATTTTCACAGAGATTTCAATCACCTCAATTGGACATCTAAAATGGGACAAAGATATGGTCGGTATCCTAAAATGTGTCAAAACTGGGACAAAGTCCTAGATATCTGAATTTGCAACATAAGCAGGGTCGCCAAACGAATTTGGATTGGAATAAATTTTATATTTTGGAAACTTCAGAATGTCCTCTATAATGTTATAGAAGACCACGTTTGTATTTGAAACCTTTAAAGAAGCCAAAATCTTACTTGAACATACTATGTTCTGATGCTCTGTTTTTGCATTCTTCTTTCTTCATTCAAAGTGTGTAGAATATTCTTCATTGCTTCATTACTCCCAATATTCAATAAACTCACCTAAAGGAAAGAAGAGACAAAGGTAGTGTAAATGGTGATTGAAATACCAAAATTCAACATTAATTTAAGCTCAAAATGATCATTATATGAAGCACAAATATGAAATATCAAACTCTCTCACACTTAGATATTGCTTATCCCCAAGCAGTACTACAAAACAACTAAGAAAATTGAATCAAGAAATAAAAATTGTCTTGAAGCATTTCAAAGGAAGCAAAACAGGGAGAGCATTACTTCTTGAGAAATCTTGAGCATGTCTACACAATCAATCTAAAAGTCATCCCTAATACCTATCACAAAGATTAAACAATCATCCATTGTCTTATAATGCAAGCAAGAATCCATGTGTGTGTGTGTATGTTTAGCCAATGCAAATGCTTTACAATTATAGGGTTGAATGTCATATTGTTGGCCAAGGAATTCACATCAAGACGTCGTAATATCCCATAATCCCAGCATTCACAAAGCCTCTTCACTAATACGGTAATCAAAGTTCAACCTAGATTAGGTAGGGCTTTTAAGCTTGTAATTTTAAGTTCAGGGAAAACTTAAGGTGCCAAACGAAAGGTAAAGAATTCAAAGTCAAAGAAATGAGAGCTAAAGAGAAATGAATGAGGTATAAAACAAAAGTAATAACCCTTTTTAATCGCAAAGGAATGTCACCACTCCCATATATCCAACCACAAACTCCTGTCCTCAACAAGCTTCCCTCATCTTAAATTCAACAAAATTGCACCAAATCATAGTTCAAACCACAACTTTTCCTTCATTGTCTATCTTTGTCAACCACAAGTTTACACTTCAATCATGACAAAATTCACAATAATAATAATAATAACATATATACTTCTTGAAAGCATCTAGAAATGTGAGAAGCCTTCTCAGAAATAGACAAATATAAGAAAATTTTTCATTTTTTTCGATTGAGGTATAATTCAATTCCGGATCATATAAGGTCATCTCAACCCTCTTTTTTTTTCTTTCTTCTCTCTATATTTTTCTACCCATAAAGCCTATTCTTCCTATCATCTTCCATTCCACTCTTTGTTCCAATTTCCACAATACTCTTTGCCAACTTAAGGGTAAAAATGAATTTAGTTGTCACAAAGAAGGGTCAAATATAAATAGTGGAGTTTAAAATTTGAAAAAAGGAAAAATCAAGAATAAATATTAGAAAATTTATGCACAAAGGCTTCAAGAAAGGGTACTATGGATAAAATAAAAATAAGGATGGCTAGAAAGGCTCAACAGGGACAAAGAAGACCTATTACCATCATTTCAACATCAAACTAAGGTTACTTATTCATTTCGCCTCAAAGTAAGTGAATGTGGGTTGTAGGACAAAAATTTTGTTCAATTCTAAGGCCAATAACACAAGATTCAACTCCATAATCAGCACAACAAAAGCAAAGTAGAATGTGCTTAAAAGACAAATTTCATACAAATTTCATAAGGGATGCTTACTTAATCTAAGTTTAAGGTACTAGTTACAACATTTAGAATGCTTGTATAACTATCTCCAAGAAAATGTTAAATATGAAAGTCTTGAAATATCTTGAAGATTCCAAAAATAAAAACAATAAAATTCAATAAAAATCATGAGAATAGCCTATACTACTAAAGACAACATTGTCCGTAATGTTGGGAGAAAGATACAAAAAGGATTACATAACATGGTTGTTTCGTACATGAAGGCTCGACGAACCCTTATGAGCAGCGAACTGCACCTTCTATATACTACACAGCAAAAGGAAACAAAAGAAATTTGTAAATAATGAAATAATTAAAACTCAATCAGAAAACCATAGTAATAAAATAAATAAATAAAAGGACAAAAATAGAAAAGAGAGACTCCTTTTTGTGTCACGTTCATCTACCACCGGTTCCACCACTCGAGCATGGGCCAACTCCTGAAAATAGTTGCCGCCAAAGGCCGGTGAGATATGTTTCTTGTTGTTGCATTGTTTGCATAAGTTGCTCTTGATTCATAAGGAGCGTTGCTTGAGAGTCGGTGATGTAGGCAAATTGTTGGCCAAAAATTGCTGTTACACAAGTATTTGTTGTTGGGCTTGATAGAGTTCCTCAAGCCGTTCTTGGCAAGCTTGATCCGCTGTGGAAAAGTTGTCCAATTGAATTTGAATTCGAGTAAAGTGAAAGACCTAAGAGGGGGGGTGAATTAGGTCTTTGGCTAATTATCGAAATATTTTCCCTTTTTACAAATCCTTTGCCTTAATAAAAGCTCTTCTTTAATTCCACAAGCTTCAAGTTTATATGTGATGTGATGTTAAGATAATATCATCAAACTACAACCAATCAATCAACAACAATCAATAAGTAATAATAACATGAGCAAGTAAATAAATAAAGCTATAAGACAATGAACACACGATTTATAGTGGTTCGATCTCTCCAAGATCTACATCCACTACCTTGAGTCCACACTCAAGGATTTCAACCAATCCACTATAAGCTCAAGTTCAACAATTACATAAGAGGCTAACCACACTATGGTTTTACACTCACAACCTCTTCTAGTAATTATACAAACAAGGTTCACCCTTCCACAAGGGTTTTATATCTAAAGACAACCTCAAGACTAATCTAATCCAAGGCTTACCCTCACACGGGTTTTACACTACAACCTTGATTAATCTAGTCTATGGCTCACCCTAACACAAAAGGGTTTTATGTCACAAGATAACCTTGCAAATGAGCTAATAGAAAATAACACAATTTAATAAGGAGATAAGAATGTGTAGATGTTACCACTTGTAGGTAGATTTTACACAATGTTGCACCTTTACACTTTGCCTTTGGAATCTTGAATGTACACCTTTGAGCACAAGGCAATTTGAGAGCTTTTCAATTTGATTTGATGTAAAATAAGTTAGAGCATGTAAGATTTGTTAAGTTCAAAGTTCTACTAAAAAATCTGGAGTTTATGGCTTTTATAGAATTCAAAAATCAGTTCAAACGGCTATACAACGGCTAGTAATGTGCTAGTTTTGAAAATTCGGATGACCGACTCCCCGCATCCAATTTTTTCGCTTCAAAATCTGGACGACCGAATTTTTTGCATGCGTCCGAATCTTCTTCCGAATTTCTTCGGAAGAACAGTAGCAAACTTTTGCTACAAAATTCGGGACGACCGAATTTTTTTGTTCACGTCCGAATCTTCTTCCGAATTTATCCCGGAAGAATAGTAGCAAACTTTTGCTACAAAATTCGAAGATCGAATTTTTGGACTCGCGTCCCGAATCTTCTTCCGAATTTTTCAAACTTTGTCAAAACATGTTCAAATCAATTCTAACAAGTTGGAAAACCTTCTAGCCTAAAAGATAAGTCATTAAAGACCTTTTAAGTGCAAAAATTATTTATGAAAACTTGATAATTTAGATAAGTTCAAAACCATTGAAACCATTTAAATCAAGTTTTGTGCTCTCAATTGCAACTCATAGATTCCAAGACTTAAGAGTGTAGGGTTTACAATATTTACCTATTAACCACATGTCACCTACACTTCATGTCTTCAAAGCCTTCATTAATCTTGAACAAACTCTTCAATCTTTAATCACTTTGACATATTTGAGTTGTTCATGCATTGCTAGCTCCAAGGCAATGAGACTTCATACTTCTTAATCCAACAATCCTATCACAACATACAAGCATATTAGTCCTCATCAATATTTGTCATTAATCAAAACTACATGATTTGCCCTTAGGGCTAACATAAAGGCAGTGCACATTTTGGCTTGAAAATCTGTGATGGAGGATGGGGCGATAGAATGGTAGCCTTGCCGACGATTGGCTTCAAATTTGGTGAGCCATTCATTCCTCTCATCGCTATATCTGTAGCTGCAGTTTTGGAGCATTTTTGTGGTGGGTACTTCAGAAACCGAGGTGGAAATGGCAACTTCACCGCGGAGTATTTGAGTGATAAGAAGAGGAAAAACAAATGCTTTCGTGGCAAAACCGACGTAACCACGTCATTCATTTGTGTTAGTAAAATAGAAGCCAATGGAATGGGTGATTGAGAAAGCAATTTGTGGGTAATGTAAATATCCAAGCATCGAACCTCATTTAACCCACTCGTAGTAAGGATAACATTAAAAGGAAGAAAATAACTCACTAAACGAAGCATATGGAAAAGAGTATTGGCATTAAATCGATTTTGCTTTTTCCCGGTTAGATAGCACCTTTTTTTTATTGTCCACACGAAGCCAATTCCCATCATCAGGGATGTGAAGAATTTCAGCTAAATTGGTTCGGGTGAGGACAATATGTCGACCCTTAACCTGAGTACGAATAACCTTGCCCAATTTGTAAAATATATCTCTAATATTGCCATAAAATTCTTTGACAAGGACATGATAGTAAGTACCAGAAAGGTTAAGGATAGGCTCCCATCCTATGGCTTGAAAGAAATAAGAAATATTAAACATCTCATTTACCTAAGCAAAAACGGTACGCTCAATGATCATGGAGTTGTGTTGACATGCAGCATACCATTCTCGATGTTGATCATTGGTGAAACGAGTAGGATGGAGAAATAGAATATTTGGTGTAGGTACTTGGGGTGATGGTGATGAAGGGTTGGCTCCCAAAGAGAAAGCCACATCCCTTGTGCGTTTAGGCTATTTGGGAGAGGAAGCGGTTTTCTTTGGAATGTCTCTTTTCCAGAACCAACCATGAAGAAAAACTACTCTACCAAATATTAAAAAACAAATGCCACAAATAACGTTACAAGTAATACACAAAAAGATGAAAATTACAAATTTACTAAACAAGAAAAATAGTTCCCACTAAAATTAAAACAAAAGCTAATAAAATCTTACGCACTGTAAGTGACGAAATTAAATAAAATAACTACTAAATTAAAGAAAAGAAGACTATAGTAAGCTGATGAATGCAAAGTAGTAAATAAAGTCACAAATTTAACAAGAAAGGTTCATTGTAGTATTTTATCAAACACATAGTAGGCATAGAATAAAGTAAGAAAGATCCACAAAAATGGATAAGGATTCTAGCCAACAACAAACAAACCAACTCAACAATCACAATTTATGCCATTAAAAATAAAGCTTTTAACAATCGAACAAGAGAAATCAACATTTCAAGATAAAAGGTTAGAGAAACTAACAAGCCCTAGTTGAGTTCTTGAAAGTTCTTGCACCTTGAAGCTCCAAAGCTAACCCAAGAAGAATCTTCATAAACTAGAAGTGGAAAGATGGTTCTGGGTAGAAAATTTTAGGGAGTTTGGGAGGTTCTTGAGCAAGGAGGGGGAAAGAGATAATTGAGAGAAATAGAGATAATTGTAGATTCGTGAGTTCTCGTAGGCACCTCTCTTCCATTCATCAAGTTCATTAATTTGGAGCATTTTCTTTCCTGCAAGACCAAGATCAAAGTTAATCAACTTAATAGCCCCAATATGATTTTTGCTCAACCTCAACCAGCAAATGACAAGACTTCCCATAGACTAATCTATGTGAAGGAAACCCAATGGGGGTCTTGTATGCAGTCCTATATGCCCACAAAGCATCATCAAGCTGAACACTCCAATCCTTCCTAGTATGCTCAACAATCATTTCCAAAATTCTACTGATTTCTCTATTAACAACTTCCACTTGACCACTAGTCTGAGGATGATAAAGGTTCGTCATCTTGTGAGTAACACCTAATTGAAGCAAGACTTTCTCAAGTTGTTGGTTACAAAAATGAGTTTCCCTATCACTAATTCTGGCTCTAGGAATGCCAAAGAGAGTAAACAATTTTTTTAAGAATTTAACAACAACTCTAGCATCATTTGTCGACAAAGCTTGGGCTTCCACCCATCTAGAGACATAATCAACTGCGACGAAGATGTATGCATTACCAAAAGAGTTTGGAAAAGGACCCACGACATCAATACCCCAACAACAAAGACTTCACATACTTGAAATATAGAGAGGGGTATTTCATGCCTTTTCGAGATATTACATGTCTGTTGTCAATTGTCACAGTTTTCCACATACCTTTGGGCAATTGTCTCAAGTACCTTTCTTGCTATCCTATTGGCTTGATAATGACCACCAGCCAGACCTTTATGGCAATGCTCTAATATGCCCATGTTCTCGGGGTAGGCTACGCATCTCCCTATGATTTGATCTGCCCAAATTCGAAACAGAAACGGATCCTCCCAAAGATAGTACTTTAACTTTGAAAAGAATTTCCTCTTTTGCTGAGGGGTTAAGTTCTTTGGTAAGATTCGACCCACAATATAATTAGTATAATCTGCAAACCAATGAGTGCGATCACTATTACCCATAACCGAGTATAGCCTCTCGTTAGGGAATGCATCATTGATGTCTTCCTCTTTCAGTTGCTCCAAATGTGGGTTCTCCAACTTTGATAGATGATCTGTGGCAAGATTTTCTGCTCCCCTTTTATCTCTTATCTCAAAATCAAATTCTTGCAATAAAAGTACTCATCTAATTAGTCTAGGCTTTGCATCATGTTTGTTAAGAAGATATTCGAGTGCCGAATGGTCCGTAAAAACAATGACTTTAGACAAAACAAGCTAGGGACGAATGATCTTGGACTATCTAGAATGATACGCTATGATATTTGTCTTTTTAAAAATTGAACCGTGATATTCATTATACAAGTCTTCATTTGTCCTCATTGTACTTAGTTTTAATTTTTTAAATTTTAGCATTTTCATAAAATGCATTTTTATCTTTTTTCTCCTAGTTCTTTGAATTTAGATGTAAGTGGAGTGGATAAGTTCTCAATCCAACATTTATAACCTATTCTCAAGGATTATGTTATGGTCTAATTTATTTAACTATTTGGGTCTAATTATTACATGTGTCATATATAATATTGAGAGGAAGTAGAGAAAGTTAGCTTTAGGGTTTCTAATAAAAAAAAAGTTTCTAATGTTGCTTTTAATTGACTGTTTTGTATACTAGCAATATTGGATGGAAGGAAGAAACTCATATTTTATTTTATTTTATTTCAAGGACACTTCTTAATATTTTTGTAGTTTAAGGATTATTTAGAGATCTTGTCCATTTTTTGTGTTACTACTTTTTTGGGAGCTGCAGAAGTCCATTTTACAAGGTCAATACAAACCCAGGTGGAAAGAAAAAGGGCAGAACACTATAGGATTATAGGATCCACAAGTAGCGATATAATTTGGGGTTTCAACACCTTTTCAGGGTTTGTGTATCCATCCTCATCGTGCTTGTAAAAGATATCCATCAAACGCGCTTGGTTCAGAGCCGCCATAGCAACCTCCTTGGGAATAGATTTCTGAAGAAGCATTTCATTCAAGTCCTTCCAAGCATCTTCAGCCATTTCATGCAATTTATCAAATGCTTCTTCCTTGGTTACACCAAATTGCTTCATATAGCATTCAATTCCTGTAGCAACTTGGCCCCTTCCTTTCTCAACCTTCAAATAGATTAAGAAAGTATCAAGATTACTAAAAAAGAAGCAACAACTAATTTGGGGTTATTTTAATTGGAAAATGAAAGTAAAATTCTTTCATATGAGTAGTGCGGAGTTCATACCTCATAAGTTGCCACATCATCTATAACTCGACTTATTTTTGCCACAGTCTTTACAATTCGTGGATTGTTCTTTAGGAACTCATATGTTTCTCTTGTGGCATATTCCACTCCCAAAAGCAATGCTGGAATCAACAGAAAGCAGATGGTGGTGACCAAGGCATTCTCCATGTATTCATCAAATTGTGGCATGTAACCTTGGCTAAACCATTTTGATTCCTTGAAGTAACTCTTTATGAGTTCTTTCCACTACATATATAACCGAAAAGATGAATTTATTCAGTATATAGAATCTGTCATTCGATAGAAAGAATATAATGTTGCATACTTTTTCTCTTGCATGCTCAACTGCGTAGCATCTCCCTTGTTTCCCTAATTCCTGCTCATATTCCTGGTGAAGATTTATAAGTGTTGCGTAGACTATCTGCATGTAACCCGGAAGTCGATCAATTTCTTCAACATTCCACCTGATAGGAAGAAATACGATGAGAATACACGAAATACGTGTCATTAGTGATTCTTGACCTATTTTCTTTATTGATTTTAGCCCTTAAACCATGCAAATAATATAAGAAGAAACAAATAAAGCTTTATAAGCTGACAAACTCTTGTTCTTTGTCCAGATCCCAAATTTATCTTCAAACTACACTTTGAACAACTTTAAACATAAGGTTTTAGCTAAATGAAGCTTAAGCATGTTGCTTCTAAAAATTTGATTATGTGAACGATGCATAGAAGGTTGAACTGGATCTGGACTGAATTATAAAGCATAAAACATATTTACCAAGGCCTAAGGATGTAGCCTAAAACATGTTTACAAATAATTACTTTATTATAAAATCCTTAGAACAATACTTAAAAATTTTTCAAATATTACATTCTAAAGGAAGTGAAATGGGGTTCTAAGAACAAAAATTGGACTGTGAAAGGAGCTTAGGGAGGATTAAATGTTTGCTCATATAGAAAACGGAATATTACCTTTCAATTGCATCTGTGAAAATTTCTAGCTCGTCTATCGTACCATAAGCGTCAAAAGTATCATCTATTACCGAAGTCATTACCAAAGTTTTTGTAGCCATGATGCGAGCATGGGAATACTGAGGCTCAAAGAACATTCCTAGGGCAGCATAATAGCCTTCGATCACTCTATCTCTGGGATAAGTGAACTTACTAAGGTCCAAATTCTTCCACCACCTGAAAAGTAGAACAATCAAACAAGACTTGCCACCGTCTCTAACCAATATTACAGAATGAAAATCTGGCCAAATCAAGACAGAACTAGAAATTTGAATCCATGTAGTTTCCTACCTTCTTATTTCATATAGCTCTTGTTTATGCAGCATTTGCAAAAGATTGTAATCCAATTTTGCAAGCCTCAAGAGGGTGTCATTTTTAGCTTTGTCTTCCTCGTAAATAGAGATGTTCTGACGGGCTTCAGTTCTTGGCCAGCCTCGATGGATTGTCTGCTCAAGAGCATGGCGTACTTGCTCTCGAAGAAAAGGGTTCAAATTCGGTACCATGTTCGTGAGGTGGCTTTTGGTAAAGACAAGCGCCTCCTCCAGAATATCATCTCCATGTTTCCTCAAATATGCTGCTTCATACAAGCTGAGAAGACCATTTGCATCATTGGTAAGGGCTTCATCAAATTTTCCATTGCTTTCTTTGAATTTGCTGAAGACACCTAATTTATTGGGCACGAAAATATTATATCTTAAATTCTTTGAAGAAACTATTTTGGAAAAAGTTTGGGATGCCTACCAGAAGAGATATTGAATCCATGTTGCCTGAAAATTCGAAATTGAAGAGCAACAGTGTACAAATCGCTTTGATTCACAAATTCAATATCCGATATGTGATTGAAAATTTGATCTAGTTGTTCTTGGATCTCCTCCGCAAAGTGATATGATATACTGAGGCGTTCAAGAGTGCTGATCAAATGAACTTTTTTGGCTACATTAGTAGTTTTTTCTAGTAGCATAATTCTTATTTCATTCTTTAACACTTCAATTTCTCTACGATATATTTCTGCAGTCTGCATGACCACAAGTGGAAAGGGTTCTGAAAATTGACATCTAACTCAAAATAGAATGAAATGTTCAAGATCCCAATCAAACTGAATTACCTTCTGGTCACAATCAAAAGAATCAAAAAAGTCACCCCACAGGCTTGGGGAGAAATTGCCTGATGGGCGTACAATCTCACTCTGAGAAGCCATTGTTCTGAAACTTATCATCCAAGCTTTGAGTTCGACTTTCCCATGTAATTCGTACTGCTTTTTGGAAACCTTGAGGTAGGTTATTGAAACTTAACAATCTCTAAAATTTATTGTCAAGAAATAATCTTATAACAGTCCCAAACGTTACAGATCAAATGGAATAATCCTTAGTGTCCAAATGATGGAAAGCAGAGAATGATCGTTTTCATGTACAAAAAGAAAATGAATACGGGAGCAATAAAAAGTCATTTGAAGGGAGAAATCTGTACCTGATTGAACAAAACAGATAATCTCGAAGCATCCCGGCCAAGTTGCATTGGGAAGAAGTTGCCTGATGGATAAATCGCTAGTGTTCCTGCTGAGGATGCCATTGGTATTAAAATCTTGCAGAGGATATGTGTATTTATATTGGCTGCCGCTTTAAATATTTCTTACAAGAATGAAAAGCAGAATTTAGCATCTCAATGAAAATTCATTATTTCCTTTTTTTCAGCAGAATTTAGCATCTCAATGAAAATTCATTATTTCCTTTTTTTTCTAAGGTAGAAGAAAATTATAAATTTGAGGGTGAGTCGGTGCACGGCATGAATGTATCATTCTATTGTGCATCAAATCTTTGTGAACCGTAAACTTTGAATAAATGTACATATATTTCGTGTTAATAAAAAGGAAATTTTAGCATCCAAATGAAAATTCATGACCTACCTTTTTCTAAAGTAGAAGGAAATTATAGATTTCAGGGTCGGTGCACAGTTTAAATGGATATAATTATGTTATAAATATGATCTTTGAGAATCGTAATCTTTAAATAAATGCACACATATTACGTGTAATATATTCTAGAAATATACAACATTTAGAGCTTATGCTTCAGGAATACATGGTCCAATGTTTAGAATTATTCCATATACAAAGCTAATTAAGATCTTTCCTTTTTCTAATTTCGGGAAATATTGTAGACCAAGAAGATGAAAAGCATCTTATATTAAGTCCTTTCCTTTTTTAATTTTGGGAAATATTGTATATAATGAAGAAAACAAACATCTTACGTAATGAATCAGCAGTCATGCAGGAAACGTTATGGTGTTGACTGAGTACCTATCCAAATAGCATCTCTTTCGTGCAGTTTTCCTAAAAAAAAAAGTTTTATACCTAGCTAATTTGATAAAAGTGGTAATAACTTAATAAAGAATAGTAAATGTATTTTTTATTAAATTTATGATAATTAATTACTTTGATAAAATACTAAGAGCCAACAACAAATTAACAATACTGGTGTTTATCGGTTTGGTTTGGAGAAAAATTGATTTCACTATTTGGAGAAAATTAAGTTTTTTAATTTCTTTTCTAGAAAATGAACCAAACCTACCAAATTTTCTCCAAACTGAATTATTTCGGTGTGGAGAAAATTGATTTTCTAGGATTTTCTAGGAGAAGTAATGGGATTTTCCAGGACAAAATGACTTCCAAAATTCACACGCGAAGTGCATGATCCTACTAAGCTATTCATAAAATTTCTACAAATCTCAGATTCAGCCTTTAGCTATTCATTTCTATAGGATTCCTCATAGATCTCTTGCTCCCAATAAATTAACTAGCACATGCACCTTTCTAATGAATTATATATCCATTTGGCTCACCAAGATAAAGAAAAGCTGCAACCAGAAAGCAAAGGGATCTAATCAAACAATGTATGGTGGCAGAGAGCTTTAAAAGAAAAAACTACCTAAACACAACAAGCATACAAATTTCAATAAATAAATGAATATAAGTGAATATGAATGAAGGTTAAATCCGTAGTTCTTTCACTCAAAAGATTATTCTCCATTACAGAGCTTTCCTACCTTTTGAAATAATCTAATTGATATATCACATTTGACCTTGAAGTTTTGTTGAGTTTTGGTGTGTCAATCACCATTTATTCTCCCTTCCTTTTTCCCTTATTTTAGGTGATTTTGTTGAAGATTTGGAGTACAGTGGAGCAAAGAAGAAGATTCTACATACTTAGAATGAAGAAAGGAGATAAAAAGTCTTTGTAATCAGAACAAGGCATTTTCAAGTGGGATTTTGACCTTCTTAAAGGTTTCAAATGAAGAAGTGGCCTTCTTGATAATTATAGAAAACATTCTGAAGTTTTTGAAATGGAAAAATTCATGTCAATCTAAACTCATTTGTCCTCCCTAAATATGATGTAAATTTAGTGTCTCTAGATGACGGTTCAGTTTTGACAGTGTCTGGTAAATATTCATAACTTGAGATATAAATATTCAATTGCGGTGATTCAAAGTTCTGTAGAAATCTTAGATCCGAATCTAACATTCATGAAGACATCAAGCTAGATCATCCTATTGAATACTCTGAATTTGCCTAGAAATTCAAGAAATTGTGCCAGTCACGTTTTGCTTCAGAAGAGGGGATGAAAAGGCTAAACTACTTTAGAAAAACTGGATTGAGGCACCACTGCTTGGACAACCCCAGGCAGTGCCGCTTGCCAAAGTAGATTTTTCTACTCTTTCTCTCTCCATTTTGGGGAGGCTGGCTAGGGTTTTGGAGAGTCAAAAAAGGGAGAGTTTTGAGAGAAAACTTCATCCCAAATCTTTATTTTTTACAAGAGAAATCAACAGAGAAGGTGGAATCCTTGAAGAAGGGGGAGATTAATCTTTAAGATTTGAACTCAATAACTCACCTTTCCATAACCAAGTTAAGGAACTCCAAGCATTGAAGAAGAGAAGATTTGAAGCTGCGAGAATGATCAATTCTTTCTCTCTCTTTGTTTCTTTATGTTCTTTGATTTGTAATATGATGAGCCAAACATTTGAATATTTGGATGGTTATGAACCCTAGTTATTATCTATATGAATGAATTTATTTCCTTGGTTGATTGAGCTCATATTTCTTTTGTATTTGTTTGTGGATTTGATTGCTTGAATTGTATTGATTGTTAGTTGATTCATGAGTTGGGCTTTTCACTTAGAATTGCAAAAGAAAGGGTGAAATAGACCATAACACAAATACTGTTGGTGATTTAGGTGATTGGAGATAGGGACCTCAACATCTTCTTAGTAATTAGAGAAATCTAATTAGAAATTCATTAATCTAAATACATTCTTATGTTGAATTAATTAGAAAGGGATTTCAACTAATTAATTTAGGGGTAGAGAACTCTCATCTAGGCATGGAGCGAGCCATAACATAGTAATTTCATTAAACATAAGTAGGAAAGAATAAATAACCTAGGAATTTTTCTATCACACGGGTAATTTTAGGAGGATTTTCTAATCAAGTATTATTTTCTCAATTGAATTCCCTCTTGCAAGGAAGATTAGTTAAGATAATTTTAATTAGTTAACTTAGACAAGAGAAAAAGGAAGGAACTATGCTTGTACAAGAGAAAATAATCTCATTAGCTCCAGTCATGATATTGCTAGCAAGGACGTCCATCTTTTTAAAATAAATATATTTTCAGGTTAAGTCCAATAAACGCCTAAAGCTGGGGGAGATTTGTCACTTGATGATATGAACTTTATTTTGGACACAAGTCCCCCTAAAGTTGCAAAAATTTGTCAACAGAGGTCATTCGATGTTGTAAGATGAACTCCTCGTAGAATCAACTTGCTTGAGAATACCTACCAAATACTATGCAAACATATGTTGGAGAACTGTCCCTAAAATCTTTCAAATATTTAAGCCAGTATTAGGCTCAATTAAATAACATAATGAGAGTATATGAGTATTTATAGAGAATTATATCTAAGAGATTTAGGTAATTAAATTTGTATGGAAAAATATTTTAATTTATATTTTAAATCTAAACGAGATTTATACTTTTATAATGGGCCTCTATATTGGGTCTTGTAACCCAACTCCATCATTTGTCCCCTCTTGAAACAAGGTGTGAGAATTGTCACATCATGTATTGATCATACTCGATACTCATCCCAAGACGTGTCTTTTAAGGCATCTTTCAAAATCTTCACATTTGGTGGAGATTCACATTTCCCTTTACCTTTTTCTATCATAATTTTGGTGGCAGCTTCTAAGTTATCCAAAATTAGAACACTTTTCGTTGCGATAGTGTGTCAGCAACTGATTTCTCCTTTTGACGTACTTTTGATATACCTAACTAGTATTCATGGCTTCTTGGTTAGCAATGAGTGCCCGTCCTTCGGATACAGGTAAGTCTCTTTCAACTTTCCTCATAGTCCTTTCACCCAATGGAAGTGGGGCTGTACACTTTTGAGAAACATCAGTTATTTTTCTTTCATTTCCTACCAGCGTCACTCCTAAAAATCGTTCTCCCGTGGGCAAACATGGCCATTATGGGTTACAAAGAGAACCCTATTAGCTTAATCCATCCAATGAATTCAGATAGGAAAATAGTTACAGTGTATTCTAGATACCATATTTTGAGGGAAGAGTATGAGTTGATTAGACCTTTAGTTATTTTTCATTTGACGTTGTTATGATATCAATGCGTAGCGAAAGCACAAAAGAATAGATATTGAGAAAGAAAATAAGGAGAGCAAGAAAAAATAAAGGAGACACAGGATTTTTAAGTGGGAAACCAAATACGGGAGAAAACCCACTGCCTACGGCGAGCCAAAAATATCCACTATAATAATTGGGTAAGTACAAGAGAAAAAAGTCTTCAACAACAATTATCAACGAAGACTTATAAGAGAGAAATAAATCTCATAAACTCAACCCTATAATTTGATGATATAGTGAATATATGTGGAGGAAAAATTTCAGCCTTTGGGGAGAGAATTTGGAGAGAATTGGTGTGTTGAACTCAATTAGAAGACCTCGTTTTATAGCCACATAAAGAGGTCTTGCAAAACACAATGATGAAGTCCATTTTACTTTCCCTAATTTGTGGCAAAAAATGAGGAAACATGTTGAGCATTTTATGGAGTAAAAGATGGAGGAATATAAGGCATAAAATGAGGAAACATGTGGAGTATTTTAGGGAGTAAAAGATGGAGGAATATTGGTCATAAAATGAGGAAACATGTTGAGTATTTTAGGGAGTAAAAGATGGAAGAATATTAGGCATAAAAGAGGGAGTTGGTTCCCAAAATTTGGGACACCACTCAACAATCTCCACCTTGGCTCAAATTTTGAAGTTCATCATATGCACCCCAAAGGGCGATTAGGCATTAATGATGCCAACTAATTCCAAGCAGTGCTCGAACTTAATAACAGGTAATGGCTTTGTAAGCATGTCTGCAGGATTTTCCGACGTATGAATCTTTTTAATAATGATAGTTCCTTTGTCAATAACATCTCTAATAAAGTGATAGCGTATATCAATGTTTTTGGTCTTGAAGTGATATGTATCATTCTTGGCAAGGTGAATAGCACTCTGACTATCTGAAAATACCATTGTAGCACCATATGGAATACCAAGCTCAAGAACAAGACCACGCAACCAAATAGCCTCTTTAACACCTTCTGTAGCTGAAATAAACTCAGCCTCTGTTGTGGACAATGCAACAATGGATTGCAGAGTTGCTTTCCAACTAATAGCACCGGAACATAAAGTGAAGATGTAGCCTGAAAGAGATCTACGTCGGTCAAGATCACCACCATAATCGGAATCAACAAAGCCGCTGACATTACTTGAGGCAACTCTATTTTTGTCAAAAACCAAACCAAGATTGGTCGTGCCCTTCAAGTAACGAAAAATCCACTTCACTGCATGCCAATGATGTTTCCCTGGATTGTGCATGTAACGACTCACCATACTAACTGCATAAGCAAGATCAGGTCTAGTACAAACCATAGCATACATGAGACTTCCAACTGCACTAGAATAGGGAACCTTGGACATATACTCAATATCTTCCTTTGATTTTGGACAAAGATCAGCAGATAACTTAAAGTGTGCAGCAAAAGGAGTAGAGACATGCTTACAATTTTTCATATTGAATTTTCAAGAATCTTTTCAATGTAATTCTTTTGAGACAAGTAGAGTTTGCCTTCTTGTCGGTCTCTGCGAATCTCCATACTAAGTATCTTCTTCGCAGCACCAAGGTCTTTCATCTCGAATTCAGATTTAAGTTGAGACTTCAACCTATCAATCAAAGACTTGTCTTTCGAGGCAATAAGCATATCATCTACATAAAGCAGTAAATAAATGAATGATCCATTAGAACACTGCATAAAATACACACAATTATCATGTTGACTCCTTGTGAATCCTTGCCCAATCATGAAAGCATCAAAACGCTTATACCATTGTCTCGGAGCTTGTTTCAAACCATACAATGATCTTTTCCAACGGCAAACTGATTGTTCTTTACCTGGCACAACAAATCCCTCTGGTTGTTTCATGTAAATTTCTTCTTCCAACTCGCCATGTAGAAAGGCAGTTTTGACATTAAGTTGCTCCAATTCCAAATCATATAAAGCAACAAGAGCGAGTAGCACTCGAATAGAGGTATGACGTACAACAGGAGAAAAAATTTCATTAAAGTCAATACCTTCCTTTTGATCAAAACCACGAACTACTAGGCGAGCTTTCCATCTGGCATTTTCAACCTCGGGTATACCTTTTTTCTGTTTGTAGATCCACTTACAACTCAAAGCTCGACGTCCTTTGGGCAAATCACATAACTCCCATGTCTCATTCTTATGTAGGCTTTCAATTTCTTCTTGCATTGCTAAAAGCCATGAATTAAAACTGGATATAGCTTCAGAGTAATTAGAAGGATCAATTCCTTCAGCTGTATTCTGTGCAACAGAAAGAGCATATGCAGTGAGATTATCATCATCATTATCAGCATACCTTGCAGGCCTTTTGATATTTCTCCTTGGTCTGTCACGTGCTATATTATGATCATTTGAAGACTGCATAGGCTCAGATGAACTAGAGGGTATTGATTCATCATGTGTTTCAAGATTCTGTTCAGACTCTCCAGTAAAAATCGGTTCACTCCTTCCTTTTTGAGTAGACACCTCTAACTCCACCTTCTCATTGGCACTTTGACGATCACATGTATCAAGAGAAGAAACAGCAGTATCTTTTCTAGGAGATAACAAGGCATTCTCATTAAATGTGACATCCCTACTTAAAATCAATTTCTTAAATTCAGGACACCACAACCGATAGTCTTTCGACTCAGATGAATAACCCAAGAAAATGCATTGAACTGCTCTAGGTGCCAACTTTCCATCATTTATATGTGCAAAAACAGGAGAACCAAAAATTCTGAGATGAGAATATTCAATAGGATTACCTGACCAAACCTCCTCTGGAATTTTAAAATCAATGGATGAATGAGGTGATCGATTTACCAGGTAACAAGCAGTAGATACAGCTTCAGCCCAAAAATCTCTACGACTCTATAAACCAGCATTAGATAACATACAACGAGCTCTCTCTAAAAGAGTCCTATTAATGTGTTCTGCAACTCCATTCTGTTGAGGTTTTCCTACTAATGTTCTGTGTCTAGCAATGCCATGATTCTCACAAAACTCATTGAATTCAGAATTGCAAAACTCCAAACCATTATCAGTCCTGAGTTTCTTAATCTTCCTACCAGTTTGATTTTCGACCAAAACTTTGAATTTCTTAAATTTTGAGAAAGCTTCATTTTTATGCCTCAGGAAATAAACCCAAACCTTACGAGAGAAATCATCAATAAATATTATCATGTACCTCTTGCCGCCTTGTGAAGGAAATTTTGAAGGTCCCCAAAGATCCGAATGGATGTAATCAAGAATCCCTTGTGTGCGATGTGTTGCAGTGGAGAAGCTAACTCTCTTTTGTTTTCCAACTACACAATGTTCACAGAAAGTTAACTTACCAACACCTTGCTTACCAAGAAGACCTCTTTTATTCAGAATGTTCATGCCTTTCTCACTCATATGTCCTAAACGCATGTGCCATAGCTGAGTAAGATCATCATCAGAAAGAGAAGTAGAGATAGCAACAGAACCTGTCACAGTTGAACCCTGCAAAATATAGAGACTCCCAATTCTATGTCCTTTCAACAATACTAAGGAACCTCTAGAAATTTTCAGAACTCCACCTTCAGCTGAATACTTGCACCCTAGTGACTCCAGGGTGCCTAAAGAAATCAAATTACGCTTCAAATCAGGAATATGGCGTACCTTAGTCAGAGTTCTGATAGTGCCATCATGAGCCTTAATCTGAATGGTACCAATTCCAGCAGCAACACAGTGTGAATCGTTTCCCATAAGAACCACACCAGAATCAACCTTCTCATATGAAGTAAACCAATTTTTGTGGGGACACATATAAAAAGTACAGCCAGAATCTAAAACCCATTCTAAAGAGTTACGTTTATCAGAAGTAGTAGCCAACAAAACATCACCATCAGAATCTGCTTCAATTACATCAGCTTCAGCTTTATTCTGAGCAAGTTTATTCTTTTTCTCCTCTCTCTCATTCTTATTTTTCAATTTATAACATTCTGAAATTTCATGTCCTATCGATAGATCTACTTCTAACATTCAAGCCTTCACCTCTATCATCAGACCGTACCTCATGATCAAATTTCTCCTTAGACAATAGATTAGATTTAACATCTTCAAATGACAGAGTATCATTATTTCCATAAAGCATAATTTCTTTGAAGTGCTTATAAGAGGGCGGCAAAGAAACAACTAGCAGTACATCTTTATCTTCATCTTCAATATTGACATCCAAATTCTCAAGATCAATCAAGATAGAATTAAATTCATTAAGATGAGATTGTATAGCGGTACCTTCAGCCATACGCAAAGTGTAGAGGCGCTCCTTGAGTCTAAGCTTGTTGGCAAGACTTTTGGTCATGTACAGGGATTCAAGTTTGGTCCATAGCCCTGCTGCAGTTTTTTCTTTATTCACCTCGCGCAAAATCTCCTTGGACAAACACAACTGAATAGCTGAATGTGCCTTCTCATCTAACTCTTCCCATTTTTCATCTGTCATACCCGCAGGCTTCTCGGAAATTCCAACAAGTGCCTTCTTTAAACCATTTTGAATGAGGACTGCTCTCATCTGAATCTGCCATATAATGAAACTGATTTTTCCATCAAATTTCTCAATATCAAATTTGGTGACGGTGGACATATTTGGTGACTAGGCTCTGATACCACTTGTTATGATATCAATGCGTAGCGGAAGCACAAAAGAATAGATATTGAGAAAGAAAATAAGGAGAGCAAGAAAAAATAAAGGAGACACAAGATTTTTAAGTGGGAAACCCAATACGGGAGAAAACACACTGCCTACGGCGAGCCAAAAATATCCACTATAATAATTGGGTAAGTACAAGAGAAAAAAGTCTTCAACAACAATTATCAACGAAGACTTATAAGAGAGAAATAAATCTCATAAACTCAACCCTATAATTTGATGATATAGTGAATATATGTGGAGGAAAAATTTCAGCCTTTGGGGAGAGAATTTGGAGAGAATTGATGTGTTAAACTCAATTAGAAGACCTCCTTTTATAGCCACACAAAGAGGTCTTGCAAAACACAATGATGAAGTCCATTTTAGTTTCCCTAATTTGTGGCAAAAAAATGAGGAAACATGTTGAGTATTTTATGGAGTAAAAGATGGAGGAATATAAGGCATAAAATGAGGAAACATGTGGAGTATTTTAGGGAGTAAAAGATGGAGGAATATTAGGCATAAAATGAGGAAATATGTTGAGTATTTTAGGGAGTAAAAGATGGAAGAATATTAGGCATAAAAGAGGGAGTTGGTTCCCAAAATTTGGGACACAACTCAACAGACGTCTTATTTTTTGATACTTCCCTTTCTGTCTTTTCTATTTCTGGTGTGCAGGTTGTGCAATCCTACAAAATATTGCACTTTCGCTTTAAGGATGAAGTAAGTATTTTTGGATTTGCTTTTCCAACTTTTTGCTTTAACGCTCCAGTTCTCACAGTTGCTTTACATGCCTTTGATGTATATCTCTTGTTAGGCTCCCATGATCCTCTGAAGGGAATTGGGATGACGATGAAGATGATGTTCCTTTGGTTGCTTGTTGATTCCGAAGGAGGAAAACTTCTGCTGCAGACCTATTGGCCAATGCTTTGGGTAAACACCCTGTCTCTAGTTCGGTTTGCTGGAGCAAGTAGTTGTTAAAGGCTCTGCTCTTGACGGGTCGATTTATTCTGTATCAAAGAAATACCCAGTGAAGCTGATACCTTTACCTGAAGGAGAGGTTTCTTACGGTGCAACACACTTTTGTCCACCCTAGTCTCATTTAGGCTTGGAAGCCTGTTGATGGCTTGATTTCCAAATGAGACAGAGAGATTATGTCTCTATGTAGCAATTTTTAGGCTTACGGGAGTTATTGTTTAGCCACTGTCTAGGCTGCTACTTTTGGCCGAGTGTTGTCAAAAATGCATTTAGACGACTAAGGAGTCGGGAGAAGCACTCCAGGTGTGGCTGAATACTCTCTTTTAGGAGAATGGCGTGCTTAAAAAAGAGACGAAAGAAGTGTGTGTTGAACAGTGGGCCGTAGATAGTAAAAATGAGGAACTCCAGGTAGAGTTGGAGGCCACTTAGAATGATCTTGCTGAGGCCCAACACTTTTAAAAGAGTTGAAGGGTATTATCGATCAATTCCTAGATTTGGGTGGCAAGCTTCGGGTGCATATTATAGAAAAGAATCAAAGGTCTTTCATGAAAAGTAAGGACATGGAATCGTTCTTTACACATTTGTCCGGGCCCCTTGCTCAGGTTACCACTTCCCTAGTTGTAGACTTGGTAAAGGAACAGTACTTAATTATCGAGCTTCATAAGGACTTGCGGGCACTTTTTTCTCCCAAGGTGTCCAAGGAAAAATTTCCCTGGTCGCTCTCTTCATTTTCTTCTTCTAGGTCTACCCCAACTCTATCTTCGGGTGGCACTAATCATGCTTCATAAGACTAGTTATGCTTTTCATAGCCCGATTTTGATGTGTCTACTAACTTACTTTTTTAGAACTTGACTATTTTTTGCAGGGCCTTGCTTTTGGCCCAGTATTTGTTGTTTGTTGAATGGTTTAACTTGGATTATTTTTGTGCAATTTTTACAATTTAGTACTTATAGATCAAATTGTGTTTATTTTTTATTTAATACTCATTATTTTCTTGCCCACGAGTGACGCAGTTTTGGCTTGGGGTTTTTTTTCCCTTTTTCTCTCGATGCTTGGCATTAGAATTGTCTCCACCTTAGACTTTTCGATTGTCATCTTTGTCCTTGTGAGCGCAGCTCATGTGTTCTTTTTTTAGGGGCATATTCAAAGTTGTTTCTTCTCAAGTTCCACTTTGATTACCTTTTGCTCTCCATATGTTTGAGGTCTGTTCTTTATTTAAAGGCACATTCGTAGTTTATGCTATCATAAGAGTCATGGCCATTTCTAGTTTCTTTAAGGCTTCTACTCGTGTCTTTCCGTATGCCGTGTCCCCAACTTGCTAATTTTATGTAGACGAAACAGCTGCTCATTCAATCGATTTATAGCGGTAGTAGAAATAGTCATGAGGTTCTGAAAGTTTAGTTGGGTTCTCTCTGCCACACATGCGGGACTTCGGAATAGAAGCATGCCAAACACATTTTGATGCTGCAAGTATACATGTTGTTGAAATTGCCTTAGAATTCTAAGATTCACACTTAAAGTCTATATTGGTTGGCCATATGTTTTTCATGGTTTATCTTAGTCTTTGAGTGGCTAAGGAAATTCAATGTTGGTTAGCTATGGTAGGTGAGCTAACTTGGACTAAGATGGTACATTTTCAACAATGGAAGGAAGACTTGAAGTATATTCACATGGTGATACATCTCTATATAAGGCAATCTTGTTGGGAGCAAAGAGGGCATTCAAGAGAGGAAGACATGCAATAGAGAGGAGTCACATCCAAAAGAGAGGAATTCAACCAAGAGAGAAATCATCCAAGAGCATCTCTCTAAACTATCCTCTTTCTTCATATACTACCTCTTCATATATATACACACTCTTGTCATATTTATTGAGTGTAGTGAGGTATTATCTTGAGTGTATTGTTTGTGTGGGTGTAAAACCATTTGTATCTTCTCCATATTTTTCATAGTGCATTTACTCCTCTCTCGCCCCGTGGTTTTTTTCCCTCTACATTGGAGGGTTTCCACGTAAATCTTGTGTCTCTTCCATTTATTATTTTACTTCTCATTTTATCATCAACTACCCGAACTAAATATTTATCCATTACCACGCCAATTCCGCAACAAACTGGTATCAGAGCGTTGTAATATTTATTTGGGTTTCACAACATGGCTTCTGTCATGAAATTTGATGTTGAGAAGTTTGATGGAAAAATTAGTTTTGGCATTTTATAAAGAGATCATCTTAGAATTCAAGTCAAGGTGGAGATTGTTGAAATTGCCTTAGAATTCTAAGATTCACACTTAAAGTCTATATTGGTTGGCCATATGTTTTTCATGGTTTATCTTAGTCTTTGAGTGGCTAAGGAAATTCAATGTTGGTTAGCTATGGTAGGTGAGCTAACTTGGACTAAGATGGTACATTTTCAACAATGGAAGGAAGACTTGAAGTGTATTCACATGGTGATACATCTCTATATAAGGCAATCTTGTTGGGAGCAAAGAGGGCATTCAAGAGAGGAAGACATGCAATAGAGAGGAGTCACATCCAAAAGAGAGGAATTCAACCAAGAGAGAAATCATCCAAGAGCATCTCTCTAAACTATCCTCTTTCTTCATATACTACCTCTTCATATATATACACACTCTTGTCATATTTATTGAGTGTAGTGAGGTATTATCTTGAGTGTATTGTTTGTGTGGGTGTAAAACCATTTGTATCTTCTCCATATTTTTCATAGTGCATTTACTCCTCTCTCGCCCCGTGGTTTTTTTCCCTCTACATTGGAGGGTTTCCACGTAAATCTTGTGTCTCTTCCATTTATTATTTTACTTCTCATTTTATCATCAACTACCCGAACTAAATATTTATCCATTACCACGCCAATTCCGCAACAAACTGGTATCAGAGCGTTGTAATATTTATTTGGGTTTCACAACATGGCTTCTGTCATGAAATTTGATGTTGAGAAGTTTGATGGAAAAATTAGTTTTGGCATTTTATAAGGAGATCATCTTAGAATTCAAGTCAAGGTGGAGATTGTTGAAATTGCCTTAGAATTCTAAGATTCACACTTAAAGTCTATATTGGTTGGCCATATGTTTTTCATGGTTTATCTTAGTCTTTGAGTGGCTAAGGAAATTCAATGTTGGTTAGCTATGGTAGGTGAGCTAACTTGGACTAAGATGGTACATTTTCAACAATGGAAGGAAGACTTGAAGTGTATTCACATGGTGATACATCTCTATATAAGGCAATCTTGTTGGGAGCAAAGAGGGCATTCAAGAGAGGAAGACATGCAATAGAGAGGAGTCACATCCAAAAGAGAGGAATTCAACCAAGAGAGAAATCATCCAAGAGCATCTCTCTAAACTATCCTCTTTCTTCATATACTACCTCTTCATATATATACACACTCTTGTCATATTTATTGAGTGTAGTGAGGTATTATCTTGAGTGTATTGTTTGTGTGGGTGTAAAACCATTTGTATCTTCTCCATATTTTTCATAGTGCATTTACTCCTCTCTCGCCCCGTGGTTTTTTTCCCTCTACATTGGAGGGTTTCCACGTAAATCTTGTGTCTCTTCCATTTATTATTTTACTTCTCATTTTATCATCAACTACCCGAACTAAATATTTATCCATTACCACGCCAATTCCGCAACACATGTCTTTGCAAGAACACCTTCCGGTCCTCGAGTTTGATACCCACTATGTGCTTTATATAACCACGGAGGTTGATGGCGAACATAGGCACTATGATGCCTTTCTGCTGTCCTTTTACCCTCATGCTGTGATGATTTTTAAACTTTTTTCCTTAAGCTGTTCGTGTCTAGGAAGCCAGATCGGAGTACCTAGAATCTATGCTAGGAGCTATTGAATCAAGGATACAACCTTTCAGTATCGATGATTGACAAAACATGTTTTAAGTAATCTAATGAATTTCTATTGAAATGAATTCGTAATTTGCCTTGAGTGACCATGATCAAGCCATATAATATAAGTTCAAGAATCATGTAATGCACTTTCATAGTGTATTTTTTTATTCTTTTTACGAAATTATTATAAATAGTGTGTCTCAATGTGTGTTTTAGTCAATTGCATATTTTCAGTCCTTAAAAATGCGTCTAATCACATTTAAAAAATATGCATCAATTTTTTATTTCGAACCTTCAAAAAGGCAAAATGTTTCTGATGTGATCTTTATACCAAGCTACTTTCAAAACTATCAAGCTAGAGCCATTTGTGTCAAACTACTTTACCAAACTACAAAATCTTGAGGTTAGTCAACCTAATATTTACTAATCACCATTTAACTGACAGTGCATCAGCACGACAAAAAGCAGTTAAGCTTCACTTTTTAAACTTACAAGAAATAGCAAAACTATGTTTTGAACCACTTTTGAGACAAAAGGAAATAAGCTAACTTTCTGTTAAAGAATCAAGTTAGGATGACTGAAAATCACATGACCATCTATACTTTAGAAAAGTTGATTTTTCTGAAAATAAACTTTTTTACCTTTAAACAAAACTCGACCAAATTATCTTTTATCTTTTCATATGATATTGTATCTATTATAACTATGACCATTTGCACTCTTAAATCTTCAAGAGATGAGTGTGCTTCTCAAAGGAGTTGAGACTTCTTCAAAAGTTGAAAGCTGGAAGCTGAAGATAGTGCGAGAAACACATCTAGGCTGTAAAGAAGAAAATGTGCAAAGATATTGGAAACAAGTAAATGCTTCAATCTTTCATCTTCAGGTTCACAAGTACCGGTTGTAAACTTGTGCCACTAAGGCCGAGGAGGTTCTTGGGTAAAAAAAATCTTCTAAATGTATTGAAAACTAGTGGTGATAATTGCTAGATCTATCCGTAAAACTAGTGAATACAACTTGAGAGTTTCTTGGGTTTAAGACACTTAGGGTTGTATGGTTTGATTTCTACCGTTAAAGAAATTGTTTCTAATGAAAATACTTGAGATGAGTTTCTCAAAGAGTGAATGTAAGTTTATTGCTAGACCACAATAAAAATCGTCTGGTGTCACTTTCATTTTTTGCTTTACTTTATTTTGATTGTTCGCTTGTTTTAAGTTCATCCACTCTCTACATGGCAAGCACGTCTCGTGCAAGAATGATTAAGTTGAAAGCATACTTTCTACACAATGCAAAGACATGTTGAAACTATTATTCAGACAATATTGTAAAACTGTCTTTCAAACTATCCATTGAAAAAAAGAAGCTTGATTACTTTTTGAAGCTATTTTTGTACAGTAATGATTAGTGCACTCATGCATCCTCCAAAATAATGAAAAGTTACACATTGAGTCCAACAAATCTCTTAGACGATACTCAAGTTAATATCATTCTATGTTTACCTCAAACTGAGAAAAACAGCTTAATGCTCAAGCTGGAGTGCAACCTTTGTTTTACCTACCATCTAATAGCATCTCAACTTTTATGCTTTTAATTCTACTTTAAATAGGTCAATTTTTTATAAAGTCCAGTTCACTACCTCTTGGACATTGTTTAGACTTGCAATTAGTATTAGAGCTAGTCTCCTAAAGCCAAAAGATAGCCTAGATAGGATCCATGGATCAAAAGAAGGATAGCCCATTTCTCGTCCACCACTCTTTAGTGGCTTAAACTACTCCTATTAAAAACCTAGGATGAGAAATTTTATACAGTCCATAGATATTAAATGTTGCAAATGGTCCTATCATTCCAATAAATATTTTTGAGGATGTCAAAGTTGTCATGCCATAATTTGAATATTCTGAAGCTAACTGGAGAAATATCCAAATTAATGTCAAAGCCTTGAATATTCTTCATTTTGCACTTGAAGTGAATGAATATAACAAAATTTCTGCTTTTAAATTGCCAAAGAAGTGTGGGAAAAGCATGAGCTTACCAAATGTGACAAATCCATCACTTGTGGCTTGAAGTTCACTAATGAATGAAGCAATTCCTATCATGTGTCTTGAGCATCCACTATCAATAAACCATTTGGTAGCTCTTGATCTTGAGAGAATATATGCCTACATCAAATGAGAGGAAGTGACTTTTAGTACATATATTTTCTTAGGTCCAAAGGGTTTAGTGATAATTCCCTTAGCTCTCCAAATGGTCTTAACACCACTCTCAACCTTTCTTTTCATAGACACCTTGTGGCTTTGTGACCATTTCTACCACAATAGGTACAACATGCATAAAGCATAGAGGTAGATGTAGTTTTAACAAAGTAATTTTTGTATTTTGAAACATTATTTACATGAATGTATCCAAGACCATTTTTAACAAAAGGGGATCTTTGATATCCAAGAAGTTTGTCAAGATTGTCTCTACCATTTGTGTATTTTTCAACACATAGGGTGAGATCATCAATTTTCCTTTTCAAAATATCATAATCCACAATCATTTTCTCTAGAGAAGATATTTTGGTACAAAGTGATTTGTTCTTAAGAGACATGTTTTGCAAATAACCATTGCAAACTTCTTTCTCAATATTTAAACAATCAATGGATTCTAGATGTTTTTTGATATCACAAAATAGTTTTGAATTCTCCATCAATAAATTTTTAATTTTAAATCTCATCTTTTTGTTGCTTTTTAAAACCTTTTTTTGATTCACTATACATATCTGTAAGACCTAAGAGGGGGGTGAATTAGGTCTTAGGCTAATTATCAAAATCTTTTCTTGTATTGCAAATCCTTTGCCTTAATAAAAGCATGTCTTCAAATTCACAAACTCTAAGTTTATATGTGATGTAATGGTTGAGACAAGATGATCAAACAATAAAACCACAACCAATCAATCAATAACTAAGAACAAATAATAATAACATAAGTATGTAAACAAGTAAAGCTATAAATAAATGAACACACGATTTATAGTGGTTCGGCCTCTCCAAGATCTAAATCCACTACCTTGAGTCCACACTCAAGGATTTCAACCAATCCACTATATGCTCAATTTAGGCAATTACACAAGAGGCTCACCACACAATGGTTTTACACTCACAATCACTTTTAGTAATTATACAAATAAGGTTCACCCTTCCACAAGGGTTTTATATCTAAAGACAACCTAAAGACCAATCTAATCAAAGGCTCACCCACAAACGGACCCTAACACAAAAGGATTTTGTGTCACAAGATAACCTTTCACTGAGCTAGTAGAAAACACAATTGAGATAAGAAAAGAGAGTGTGTAAGATGTTACCACTTTGTTGGTAGATGATTACACAACGTTTCACCTTCACACTTTGTTTCCTTTGGAATATTGAATTTCAATCTTTGAGCACAAGGCAATTTGAGAGCTTTTCAATTTAATTTGATGTAAAACAAGTTAGAGCATGTAGGATTTGTTAAGTTCAAAGTTCTACTAAAAAATCAGTTCAAACGGCTATAAAATGACTAGTTTCAGGAAAATTCGGACCACCGAATTATGCGTCTGAATTTTTCAGACAACCGAATTTTTCCTACTGCGGTCGAATCTTTGGGAGCTCTTGGTCACCACTCGGTTGGTATTCTTGATTTTGTTCAATCATTTCTTCCTCATTGGTATGATCCTCCAAAGTTGGTGCTTGAAGATGGGTTTGATAGTCATTAATAGATGTACCTACATCATCTTCACCTTTTCTTTCCAAGTAAATGTAATATTCATCAAAACAAACATGAATGTTTTCCTCATCATATAAGGTTCTTTTCATTATAAACTCTATATGCCTTTCGTTAGAAGAATAGCTAAGAGATATACCAATATGCAATTTGAGACCAAACATTTTAAAATATGCAATTTGAGACGTCTTATAAAAGAGAATTCAAAAGATATTTTTCTTCAAAATGATCTTAAAAGAATTCTATTTATCATAGCATGTGGTGTTTAAGGCTTTGGCCCAAAAGTATTTTTGAAGAAGAATTTTCACAAAGCATAGACCTAGCCAATTTTTGTAAAGTTCAAATTTTCCTTTCAATAACACCATTTTGTTGTGGGGTTTTTGCAGTTGAAACAATTATATGAAATTCAATTTTTTATCACAAATTTTGTAAAGACTTGTTTGTAAAATTCTCCCATTGTCACTTCTAATGGAAATCAATTTGCACTCAAGGGAGGTTTTAACCTTTTTGAATAGTTTTTCAAACTTATGAAACACTTCATCTTCTTGAGCAAAGAATAATGCTAAAGTGAATATTTAGAAATCCTCAACTACTACTAAGGCATACTTCAAGTCAATATTACTAGAGTTCCTCATAAGTCCAAATCAATCCATATGAACATGCTCAAGATGTTTGAGGTCTAAATGCATTTTTATGTGTTTGAAAGATTCTTTTGTTTGTTTTCCATATTGACAAGTATCTCAAAGACAATTTTCTCAAAGCAATCCTCCAACTAAATCTTTAGAGGAAATTTTGTTCAACAAATCTATGCTTATGTGACCAAATCTTCTATGCCAAGAAAATCCATCATTATCATAAGTAACAAGATATTAAAGTTTATTATGCCGTAAATAACTGTCATTATCATGAGTGAAAAATCATCTAACTTTATAAGCAACAAGTTCATCAAGGCAAGGCACTAATACAATTTGCAACAAAAATAGTTCTACCATTGACACCATCAAGTATAGTGCAAGTATTACATTTACATTCAACTTTTCACACTGTCACATAATTGACTAATGTTAAGCAAGTTATAGTTCAAATCAGCAATAAGCAATATTTGTTTAAAAAGAAGAGAGGAACCTTTACCAACATTGGTTACTCCAAGAATTATTCCTTTCTTCTTGTCTCAAAATAAATCCTTCATTGGTTGCTTTGACCTTGCTTATGAATGAGGTGCTTTCCTTTATTCTTTAAGCCAATATCATCAATGTACCGCTTAGTGGTGCATGAGTTTGAATTAAAGTGTACCTGCAATAAAGGAGAGGAAATATCCTTTGGTACCCATACTTTCTTGGGTCCGTGGGGGTTAGTAATAATTCCCTTAACTCTCCAAATGGTTTTTACACCATTCTCTACTTTTCTTTTAACATAACATTTGGTGACTTTATGTCCATGTTTTCCACAATAAGTACAACAAGTATGATGCATGGAGGTAGAAGTAGCTCTAACAAGGAAGTTTTTATATTTAGGTACATTGTTTACATAATTATAGCCAAGACCATTTTTGACAAGAGGAGATCTTTGAGCTCCAAGAATTTTATCAAGATTGTCCCTTCCTTTTGTAAATTTTTCTATACATGATGTAAGTTCATCTACCTTCTTTTTCAAAGTCTCATGATCAACAAGCATTCTTTCAAGAGACAAAATCTTTTCACAAAGAATCTTATTTTCAAGAGACATGTTTTGTAAAGAGACATTTAAAACTTCTTTTTCAATATTCAAGCATTCAATAGAATCAAGAAGCTTTTTATTTTCACAAAACAATTTTGAATTCCCATTCAATAAATCATTAATTTTGGTTTTCATTTCCTTATTCCTTTTTGAGGCCTTTTTTAATTCTTCATATATTTCAACAAGTAATTCACTAGGATCATCAATATCATCATCATAAGAAGTAGAGGTAGATGGAGTAGATTGTACCTCATCTTCCATTGCCATGAAGCATACATTTACTCTTTCTTCTTCATGAGTGACTTGAAGTAGCTTTCACATTTCATGAGCGCAATCACATTCCATCACTCTATTGTATTCATTTACGACCGACACACAACAAAGAATGTTCATTGCTTGGTAGTTTAATGTCATCATTCTTGAATCGCTCTAATCATACTCCTCCATAGGATTTGGTTCCCTTGTAACTCCATCGGCTTTCAATCTCAATGGCACATAGGGACCTTTCTCAATAATATTCCACAATTCATAGTTAATAGAAAAAGTGTATATTTCAATCCTAAACTTCCAAAGTGTGTAATTTGTTCCATCAAACAAAAGTGGTCTATTTGTGGAGAAACCTTCCATATAAGGCAAATTTGATAAACTAGCCATATGATCTTTACTTCTAGGTTGTTAGACCTTAAAAAAGACCTTGCTCTGATACCAATTGTAAGACCTAAGAGGGGGGGTGAATTAGGTCTTAGGCTAATTATCGAAATCTTTTCCTGTATTTATTGCAAATCCTTTGCCTTAATAAAAGCTTGTCTTCAAATTCACAAACTCTAAGTTTATATGTGATGTAATGGTTGAGACAAGATGATCAAACAATAAAACCACAACCAATCAATCAACAACTAAGAACAAATAATAATAACATAAGTATGTAAACAAGTAAAGCTATAAATAAATGAACACACTGTAAGACCTAAGAGGGGGGGTGAATTAGGTCTTAGGCTAATTTTCGAAATCTTTTCCTGTATTGCAAATCCTTTGCCTTAATAAAAGCTTGTCTTCAAATTCACAAACTCTAAGTTTATATGTGATGTAATGGTTGAGACAAGATGATCAAACAATAAAACCACAACCAATCAATCAACAACTAAGAACAAATAATAATAACATAAATATATAAACAAGTAAAGCTATAAATAAATGAACACACGATTTATAGTGGTTCGATCTCTCCAAGATCTACATCCACTACCTTGAGTCCACACTCAAGGATTTCAACCAATCCACTATATGCTCAATTTAGGCAATTACAAAAGAGGCTCACCACACAACGGTTATACACTCACAACCTCTTTTATTAATTATACAAACAAGGTTCACCCTTCCACAAGGGTTTTATATCTAAAGACAACCTAAAGACCAATCTAATCAAAGGCTCAACCACAAATGGGTTTTACACCACAACCTTGATTAATCTAGTCTATGGCTCACCCTAACACAAAAGGGTTTTATGTCACAAGATAACCTTGCAATGAGCTAGTAGAAAACACAATTGAGAGAAGAAAAGAGAGTGTGTAAGATGTTACTACTTTGTTGGTAGATGATTACACAATGTTTCTACTTCACACTTTGTTGCATTTGGAATCTTGAATTTTAATCTTCGAGCACCAGGCAATTTGAGAGCTTTTCAAGTAATTTTGATGAAAAACAAGTTAGAGCTTATAGGATTTCTTAAGTTCAAAGTTCTCCTAAAAAATCTGGAGTTTATGGCTTTTATAGAATTCAAAAATGAGTTCAAACGGCCATAAAATGGCTAGTAAAGGCTAGTAACAGTAAAGTTCAGACGTCCAAACTTTCTGTTATGCATCCGAACTTGCATCTGAATTTTTCTATGCCAAGCTGTCTGGAAAAGTTCGGACGTCCGAACTTTTCCTCATGCGTCCGAACTTGCGTCCGAACTTCTCTGGAAAAATAGTGACCATGCTATTAGAGAAAGTTTGGACGTCCGATCTTTACTCCATGCGTCCGAACTTGCGTCCGAACTTCTCTGGAAACACAGTAACCATTTCCAGAGTTTGGACGTCCAAACTTGCATCCAAACTTTTCAAATTCAATCAAATCATTTGAAAATCATTGTTGGTATCATTGAAAACCATTTGCAAGAATGGACACATCATTTTGGCACTTTTAAACACAAAAACCGTTCAAAAACACTTTGATCATACAAGATCTTTTCAAGTTCATTTGAGATTTCAAAAACATACTTGTTATCACAAAGTTTATTAAAAACCATTTCAAAATAAGTTTAGAGTTTACATAAGAATGTACCTATTTTAATAATTCTACACTCTAAGTCTTCAATGCCTTCAATCATTTTGAACATACTCTTCAAATCTTCAATCACATTTGTGATATTGAGTTGTTCTTGCATTTTAGCTTCAAGTCAATAAGACTTCATGCTTCTCAAGTCATCAATCCTATCACTCAATCATACAAACAAATTTTGGCAACAAAATATGGATGCATCCAAATTTTTGATCTTAAGTCCAAACTGCAATAAATTAAATATAATGAATGTTTGAAGTGAAATAAAGTGTTCCTAAGGTTTTTCAAACATAATGGAAGAGATTAAAACATATTTGGATCAGTTTGAACAACCAAAGAGCATGTTTTGGCAACAAAATATGCATGCATCCGAATTTCTGAAACATGCATCCGAATTTTTAAATCATGCATCCGAATTTTGAGCCTTCAATTCCAAACTATAAATATGTGAGATAACAACTTCTATTATTGAAAATAAGCTTTTCTAAGATTGTTCAAATATGATAGGAAGGATTAAGACAATTTTCAAACAATTTGAACAATAGAAAAAATATTTTTGACAAGAAGAACTTGATGCATCTGAATTTTTTTCTGCATCCGAATTTCAAGTCCAAACTTCATGAAGTATCCTAAAATCATAGGTCAAGTCAAGAACCAAGATCAAGATTTCAAAATCTCAACTTAACCATATTCAAATTCTCATCAAACAATCATTTTCAATTTAAATTTCAAATGCAGCCAATTATTTTTACAATACACATTCATTTTACATTTCAACCTATAGCACACATAAATAATACATTTACCAATTACATCAAGAAATTATAGTACAGCAAGCACATAGCACATTCTGTAGTCAACATTCTTTCTCCCTCTTGACATACACATGGATTTTCAGAGATGCATGAGGAATTCCACTGCTATTTCACATTTTCACACATTTTATCATCACATTTCTTCTCCCCCTTTTGTCATCAATCAAAGATGGGGTTAATGAAAGTGAGACAGCATGTATCACATACAAGCAGTATATGGACTAAACCTCATTTGGCAAATTAGTAATATATTAGCCAACTCTCATAAACTGTATATTTGCAATATTCAGCAATTCTCTAGTCAAATAATTATCATCCTAACAGGAATAAGCATTATGTAGTAACTCAATAATAATACAATAAGCAATATATTATCAACTTCTTCTCCCCCTTTTTAGCAACGATTAAACTTGAGGTAAGAGTACTTGGACAACAAAAGTGAAACAAAAGAAGCTCTTATCACAAAGATTTCACATATTGAGCTTCAAAATATTAACATGACTAGAAAGACACAAGTAAATTTCAATATTAAAGCATAACTTGTTCATCAATGCATAAGCTAAAATAAGCATCAAAATAGAGTTTAGGGATAGAAATGCTTAGTCTTGGATGCGCTTCATGGTCTTCACTTCCAAATTTGTTTGTTATGATGGCCATGTCTCCTTGATCTCTATATGATGGGCTCCTTCATTTGCTGACTCCTTGCTCGTGTAGTTGTGCTTTGGAAAGTTACCAATCGAGAGGATCTTTGGATCTTCTTTCTTTGAACCACATTTCCTCCTCCCTTGGCTGAAGGAAATTGGTGATGGATTTGTGATTTGACTTTGTTAAACTCCCTTCACCTCCTTCTTCTTGCTTGTTCTCTTGAGCTCTACCTCTTTGTTCTTCACTCTCATGTTCTTCTTCTTCTTGGGATGCTTCACTTCCTTCCTTCATCTTTTGTCTTCTTCTTTAGCAATAAATTGATAGTCATTTCAATTTTCACTGTCATTACTGTCAACTTTATTGCTGCCATCTCCACCCATATTATCTTCTTGATCTTCTTCATTTTTCTCTTCACTGTTCTCTTTCTCATCTTCTTTCATTTCTTCTTCTTTGGCTTTATAGGAACTTGCACTATTTAAAATAACTTGAGAAATCTTTCTCAAGTCTTCCTTGGTTCATTGATCACTGATCCTCCTTCTTTTTCTTTGGCTTTTCCCTTTCCTTTTTCCATGCTAGGCATCTTTGTCCTCACCTGAAGCTACAACACTTGAATACACTTATTAGTTATTGAATTTTGAAATCCCTAAGCTTCTTCTAAGATTGGTCAAACCTTTCTTCAGCCAATGGCTTAGTAATGATATTATTAATTTGTTCATTAATCCAACATAGTTTAAATAAGTATTACCCTTAGTAGAGTGATGTCTAATGAGATGAAGTTTGATCTCTATATGCTTTGTCCTAGTTTGTTGAATAGTATGATCATCAAATTTATTGCATTAGTGTTATCACATAACATAGCCACACATTTGAAATATAGACCACAATCGCTTAGAGTATCAATAGGTAATAGAGAATGTGTTTAGCAGCAATTAAATGAAACTCTTTAAGACAAGATAAAGTCTAGCACACAAGCACGTGACAAACATAATATTGGCTCTACTTGCTGTCAAATAGAGTTGACTACTCCTATGAAACCTATTTATTCTTGTCAAGCATAGTTGATAAACTTATGAAAGTGCTTATACCTTAACATGATTCATGAAAGTGCCATCATTGGTTTGCATGATTTGTAGGCCAAGAAAGAAATTGAGATTTCCTATCATGCTCATTTCAAATTTACTTTGCATCAACTTGGAAAACACATCACAAAGTGAAGTATTAGAAGCACCAAAAATTGTATCATATATTTAGACAAGTTATAGATCATTGTTGCATGAGGATTTTATATAAAGGTAGTTTCAGTTTTTTTCTTGAAAATCCTTTTGAAAGAAGGAAACTACCCAATCTTTCACACTAAATTCTAGAAGTTGGTTTTAAACCATACAAAACTTAGGATAGTTTGAAAATATGGTTAGGAAACTTTTCATGAGCAAAACTGGGTGATTGTTCCACATAAACCACTTCCTCAATAAAATCATTTAGAAAAAAAACACTTTTGACATTCATTTGAAAAAACTTAAAACTTTTAAAGCAAGTACAAGTCAAAAGCATTCTTATGGACTCAAGTCTACATTCGGAACAAAGGTTTCATCATAATCAATTCCTTCTTCTTGATTGAATCCTTAGGCAACAAGTCTAACCTTGTTTCTAACAACTTCTCCGGATTCAATAAGTTTATTTCTAAAAACCATTTAGTTCCAATAATGGAATGATCATGAGATTTAGGAATATCCAAAATTTTGTATCTTTTAAATTTATTTAATTCCTGTTGCATAGCAATAATCCAAAAATCATCACATAATGCATCATCAATACTTTTAGGCCCATATGTAATAAAAGAATAAAGTTCTTGATAAAGTACCGCCTTATTTTTACTCCTTGGAAGATATCACCAATGATTTGCTCCTTAGGGTGGCCTTTTTGGATATCCTAAGTTCTTAGGGAGCTCTTGGTCACCACTAGGTTGGTCATCTTGATTTTGTTTAATCATTTCTTCCTCATTGGTATGATCCTCCAAAGTTGGTGCTTGAAGATGGGTTTGATAGTCATTAATAAATGTACCTACATCATCTTCATCTTTTCTTTCCAAGTAAATGTAAGATTCATCAAAACAAACATGAATGGTTTCCATATCATATAAGGTTCTTTTTCATTATAAACTGTATATGCATTTTCGTTAGAAGAATAGCTAAGAGATATACCAATATCCAATTTTCTATCAAATTTAAATAAGTTATCAAAAGAATTTAAGATAAGACATTTATAACCAAATATTTTAAAAATATGCAATTTGAGGCGTTCTATAAAAGAGAATTCAAAAGATGTTTTTCTTCAAAATAATCTTAAAAGAATTCTATTTATCATAGCATGTGGTGTTTAAGGCTTTGGCCCAAAAATATTTTTGAAGAAGAATTTTCACAAAGCATAGACCTAGCCAATTTTTGCAAAGTTCAAAAATTTCTTTCAATAACACCATTTTATTGTGCAGTTTTTGCAGTTGAAACAATTGTATGAACTTCAATTTTCAAAGCAAATTTTGTAAAGACTTTGTTGTAAAATTCTCCCATTGTCACTTGTAATGGAAATTTATTTGCACTCAAGGGAGGTTTGAACCTTTTTGAATAATTTTACAAACTTATGAAACACTTCATCATTTTGAGCAAAGAATAATGCTAAAGTGAATATTGAGAAATCATTAACTACTAGTAAGGCATACTTCAAGTCATTAATACTAGAGTTCCTCATAAGTCCAAATCAATCCATATGAACATGCGCAAGATGTTTTGAGGTCTAAAATCATTTTCATGGGTTTGAAAGATTCTTTTGTTTGTTTTTCATATGGGCAAGTATCTCAAAGACAATTTTCTCAAAATACATTTTTAGCAATCCTCTAATTAAATCTTGATAGAAAAGTTTGTTCAACAAATCCATGTACACATGACCAAATCTTTTATGCCAAGAAAATCATTATCATAAGCAACAAGACATTCAAGCTTATCAAGATAAAACACACATTCAAAAATTTGTAAGTGATTGATCAAAATCACAAAATATCATTTTGTCATACAAGTTCGGGCGACCGAACTTATGGTCTACATCCAAACTTCATTTCCAATCATTTTGTAAAGTTTCTTAAAGATGTTTTTGGCCAAGTAAATGCATAGATATTCAATCATATCTATTTTAATCATTTTATAATGACATATAATCAATTTCAAGAACATATAAACCATGAATTCAATCTCATATCATTAATGTTACCTAATCAACTTAATTGAAGCAATTGACAAGTCATGGTTGGCAAATCTTCAAATCCAAAAAAACAAAATTTCTCAACTGAAATTTTGTTGTTTAACTTCTTATTCATTGTCACACAATTGGCAAATGCTAAGCAAGTTATAGTTCAAATCAGCAATTAGCAACATTTGTTTAAAAAGAAAAGAGGAATCTTTACTAACATTGGTTACTTCAAGAATTCTTCCTTTCTTTCAAAAACAAATCCTTCATCGATTGCTTTGACCTTGATTATGCATGAGGTGTTTTCTGTTATTCTTTAAGCCAACATCATCAATATGCCATTTAGTGGTGCTTGAGTTTGAATTGAAGCGTACCTGCAATAAAGGAGAGGAAGTTTCCTTTGGTACCCATACTTTCTTTGGTCCGTGAGGGTTAGTAATAATTCCCTTAACTCTCTAAATGGTTTTTACACCATTCTCTACTTTTCTTTTAACATAGCATTTGGTGACTTTATGTCCATGTTTTCCACAATAAGTACAACAAGTATGATACATGGAAGTAGAAGTAGCTCTAACAAAGAAGTTGTTACATTTAGTCACATTGTTTACATAATTATAACCAAGACCATTTTTGACAAAAGGAGATCTTTGAGCTTCAAGAATTTTGTCAAGATTGTCTCTTCCATTTGTAAATTTTTTAACACATGACGTAAGATCATCAACTTTCTTTTCAAAATTTCATGATCACTAAGCATTTTTTCAAGAGAAGAAACTTTTGTACAAAGAGATTTATTTTCAAGAGATATGTTTTGTAAAGAGACATTTAAAACTTCTTTTTCAATATTCAAGCATTCAATAGAATCAAGAAGCTTTTTATTTTCACAAAACAATTTTGAATTCTCATTCAATAAATCATTAATTTTAGTTTTCATTTTCTTATTCCTTTTTTAGGCCTTTTTTAATTCTTCATACATTTCAACAAGTAATTCACTAGGATCATCAATATCATCATCATAATATGAAATACCTAAGAGGGGGGTGAATTAGGTATTTGGCTAATTTTCGTAAACTTAAACCTTTTATGCGTTTAGACCAAGAACAAGTTATGTAAGCTAATTATAGATAATTGACAGCAAGGCAGTAATGAAAGCAATAGCAAAGCACTCAAACAATTTATAGTGGTTCGATCCTCAAGATCTACGTCCACTACCTTAAGCTCACACTTAAGGATTTCAACGAATCTACTAATTGCTCAGGTTTACAAATTACAAGAGAGGTTTACCAAACTATGGTTTTACACTCACAACCTCTTCTAGTAATGTTTACAATACAAGGCTCACCACAAACAATGGTTTTATATCTTAAACAACCTTGAATCACACTTTCAAGGATCACCCTTACCTAAAGGGTTTTATGTTATCAAGATAACCTTGCTAGAGCTAGTAGATTAACACAATTGAATAAGTAAAGAAGAATGTGTAGAAATTACCACTTGATGGTAGATATTACACAAATTTGCACCTTCACACTTTGATGTCTTTGGATTGATCAATTGAATGCACAAGACATAAGAGAGCTTAAGAAATGTTTGCTAAATGCTTTTGAATGCTTGGAGTTTTCAAGATTTCAAGAGTTACAAAAATTTGCATGTTTATGGCTTTTATAGAATTTGAAAATCTGTTAAAACGTTCATAAAACGGCTAGTAACGGCTAGTTTCAGAAAATTCGGACGACCGAATTTCTTGGCTGCGTCCGAATCTTCGTCCGAATTTCTCTGGATGAATAGTAACTATGCTGAGAACAAAAATTCAGACGACCGAATTTTTTTGCTGCGTCCGAATCTTCTTCCGAATTTCTCTGGAAGAACAGTGACCATGCTGAAGGCCAAAAATTCGGACGACCGAATTTTTTGGCTGCGTCCGAATCTTCTTCCGAATTTCTCTGGAAGAATAGTAGCAAACTCTTGCTACAAAATTCGGACGACCGAATTTTTTGAAAGCATTTTCAAACTTTGTAAAATCATTTGAGATATAACTTCTATGAGTTTGAAAAACATTTGATATATATAGAAAACTTATTTAACTATATTTAAGCTTGAAAAACATGAACATATGAAGTTTATAAACATATCTTATAGAAAGATTCATTCAAAGCCTTTTAAGATCATAAGACTATTTTTATGCTCTCTTATGCATTCAATGATAACCAAGACATGCAAGTGTAGAGTTTACATAGAAATTTACCTAAAAGTTAAATGCACTCTACACTTCAAGTCTTCAATGCCTTTTGATCATCTTTAGAACAACATTCTTCAAACTTCAAATACTTGCTTAAATGAAGTTGTTCTTGAACTTTTGCTTCAAAGCAATGAGACTTCATACTTCTCAAATTACAGAACCTATCACACAATAATCAAACATTTTAGTCCTCATCAATATTTGTCATTAATCAAAACTATATAATTTGCCCTTAGGGCTAACAATCTCCCCCTTTTTGATGATGACAAACTTTGATGCAAAATGTGATAGATTGAAACAATGTAGTACATAGAAGTATTGATGTCAATGATAGAAAATAATCAATTTAGCACATTGACATACAAAAGGCTCAATATGAGCCTATGACCCAACCAACCTCCATTAACCTCCTTCCTTCCAACAACTAGGATAGAAGATATAGCATTTAAGCATTAAGAAAACTTCTAAGAGAGGTTTTAAAGGTTGTAAAAGTTTAACAATACTCCCCCTTAGATTGTGCTCATTTTTCAACAAGTTTGGACTTGAGATACTATGCATCCGAATTTTGACATATCAAGTCCGAATTTTAAAATAGATTAAATGAAAGCTTAAAATTTTGAGAATAAGCTTTCCTAAGGTTGTTCAAACATAGAGGAAGAGATTAAAACCAGTTTGAATCAATTTGAACAACAATAGAGTACATTTTGGCAACAAAATATGCATGCATCCGAATTTCAGAATATGCATCCGAATTTTTTGATCATTCGTCCGAATTTTTTGAATCTTAAGTCAAAAACTATAATAACTTCAATATAATGAATGCCTAAGGTTGTTCAAACATACTAGAAGAGATTAAAACAGATTTAGATCAATTTGAACAACAATAGAATACTTTTTGGTAACAAGTTATAGCTCATGCATTCAAATGTTTTCATAGAGTTTTCATAGAGTAACAATTCAAGAGCAAGTTATTCATTTACAAAAAACACACAGAAAACATCTATAGGATTGAGACATAAGACTCAGAAAACATGCATATAAGAAAAAAAATTCATATGCAGAAAAATTCATTATCTCATCCCATAGAGCAGTTTTCCACACATTTTGTCATCCTCATTTTTCTCCCCCTTTTGTCATCAGTCAAAGATGGGGTCAATGAAAATGAGATTAACAATTTAACACATAAAGGAAGCTCTCATCACTGAGATTTCATCATTGAGCTTCACTATTACATAAGATGCATGAAAAATACTGAAGAAGATTATAGCATTAGATGCATAACTAAAAATTTAAATAACTTAAAGCAGTAAATAGTATGGAAGAGATGCTTAGTCTTGTGATGTTGATGAAGAGGCTCTGCTAATCCCTTTCTTGATGGCCAAGTGCTTCACTCTTCCTTGGCTGAATGAAATGTGTGATGGTGAGACAATTTCAGCTTGAGCTACTTGGCTTCCTGCCTTTTGTGGTTGTACATGTTCTTCTTCTTCTTCTTATTCTGCCACTGTCTCATCATCTCCTCCTTGATTATCCCCATCATCACTGTCATTATCTTTGTCCTTCTTATCTTCCTCTTTATCATCATCTTCCTCGTTTATATCTTGAGGCCTAGAGGGTCCTTCACCACTTTGAGTATTTCTCATTAGGATTTCCTCAATGTGTTTCACTCTATTCTCTAGTCCATCTAATTTTCCTAGAACCATTGGAGCAAATGATTCAAAGAACTTATACATTTTCTCCATTTCCTTGACTTGATTGTTCAAGGCTTCTTGGAATGCTTTGGCTCTTATGGTGTCACCTCTAGTTATTCCTTCACCACTTGACTCATCTTTAGTTTCTTCTTCAACTACCCTTCTTTTAGTTGGTGGTTGCTCCCCCTCACTTGAAGTTTCATGCTTTCTTTTTGTCTTCATTTCTCTTGCAAGGGTCTCTTCCTCATCTTCCTCATCTTCATCCTCCTCCTTTTCCTCTTCTACACTTTCTGTTCTTTCTTTTCTTCCTAATCTTTTTGGAGAGGATCCTCTTTTTGTTCTCCATACTCCATCATCATCAAGGATAAGCTGCATTCTCTTAAGGGATTCATCAGTGTATATTTCTCCACTTTTAAAGGCTTGTCCTCTTCCTGGAAGTTTAATCTTAAAATGCTTAAAGATCTTTGTTAACAGCCTTCCAAAGGGGAATGCCTTGGTTACTGTTTTTCTAGCAGTAATCATGTGTCTTAAGGCTATATATCCAAAGTTGAATTTCCTCTGTTCATGCAGGGCCAACATTAATACCATATGCATATTACCTACTGATGATTTATGTCCAAAGTTAGGAACAATCATAGTAGTTACCATGTGATGCAATACTCTACCTCTAGCATCCAAATTCTTGATTTTCCTCTCTTTTATAGATCTAAACTCTCTTCCATTTGTAAATGCTTGTTCAAATCTATCATATGTAAAGAGTTGACGATCATAGCAATGCATTGAGGGTGCATAATATTTAGCCCCACTGTCACTTACCCCACAAATTCTGTTAATCAGGTCTTCACTTAATTTAATATCAACTTGGGATACTCTAGTTGAATACCATTGTATCCTATCATCCCCAACAATCTCAGTTCTTTCTTCCTTTAGGTTTGCATAGAATTCATATACCAAGGTGGGATAAAAATCTTCATTAATAAACAACAAACTACTCCATCCAAAATCATGGAAACAAGACAAAACCATATCCATACTAGATAGTTTATCAACATCCACCTTATATCCAGGAATAATCTTTCTACTACTCTTATTCCATTCATCAAATTCATGAGTAGATTTGATAGAGATAAACCTGTCAACTCCAGATTGTGTTTGAGGAATGCGAATCCTTCTTGGTTGATTGAGGATTGGGTCTCCATTTCCTTCCTTAGCCTTTCCTTTTCCTTTCTCAACATTGGGCTTCTTTGTTCTCACCATGATGTTTTCTCTTGAGAAGGGTTTGTTTTCTATATGAAATTAGGGCTTAGAAGTTTAAAAATGAATGCAAATCGGGATGAGACTGTGTGAATTTGAAGAGATTTTGATTCGAACGTGAATGGGTATGAGGGGTTTTGAAAGGATTTAAAATTCGGAAGTTGTAATGTTTGGAAGAAACCGTTCGATTTTCATTTAAATAGATGCATCCGCAAAATTCGGACGAAAGAGACAGAAACTTTCGACCGAAAATTCAGATGTAGACCTAAAATTCGGACGACCGAATTTTAGGTCTGCATCTGAATTTTCGGTCGAAAGTTTCTGTCTCTTTGATTTAGAAAATTCGGTCGACTGAATTTTCTGTCCTGCGTCCGAATTTTTGATCAGTAAATCTCTGTTTTCATCACAACATTAATACTCATATTAGTCATTGAATTTTGAAATTCCTAAGAGTCTTCTTAGGTGATTAAACCTTTCCTCAGCCAAAGGCTTTGTAAATATGTCAGCAATTTGATCATTTGTATTTACATGTTCTAAGCATATATCTTTCTTAATCACATGATCACGAATGAAATGATGTTTTATTTCTATATGCTTTGTCCTAGAATGTTGAATGGGATTAATGCTCAAATTGATAGCACTAGTATTATCACATAGTATAGGCACACACTTAAATTTAAGACCATAATCAAGTAAAGTATGTTGCATCCATAATAATTGTGCACAACAACTTCCTGCAGCTATGTATTCAGCTTCAGCTGTGGATAAAGATACACAAGCCTGCTTTTTACTAAACCAAGACACTAGACAACTACCAAGAAATTGACAATGACCACTTGTACTTTTACGCTCAACTTTACATCCAGCATAGTCAGCATCAGAATATCCAATAAGTTCAAAAGATGAAGTTTTAGAAAACCAAAGACCATAGTCATATGTGTCAATCAAATAACGAAATATTCGTTTGACAGAAATTAGATGAGATTCTTTAGGACATGATTGGAATCTAGCACACAAGCAAACAGCAAACATAATATCTGGTCTACTAGCAGTGAGATAGAGTAAACTTCCAATCATACCTCTATACAATTTCTCATCAATGTCAAGTTTAGTTGATGAACTCATAGGAGTACTTATTCCTTTTGCTTGATCCATTCCAAACCTTTTCAATAGCTCCTTAGTATATTTTTCTTGATTGATGAAGACTCCATCCTTGGTTTGCTTAATTTGCAGTCCAAGGAAGAAACTTAGTTCTCCCATCATGCTCATCTCAAATTCATTTTGCATAGTTTTAGCAAACTCTTCACAAAGAGAAATATTAGTAGAACCAAAAATAATATCATCAACATAGATTTGTACAAGCAAAATATCATTTTTAGAAGATGTTTTAATAAAAAGAGTTGTGTCTACTTTTCCTTTAGTAAAACCTTTTGTGAGAAGAAAACCACTTAATCTTTCATACCAAGATCTTGGAGCTTGTTTCAGTCCATATAGAGCTTTGGTTAGCTTATACACATAATTTGGAAATTTTTCATGGATAAAACCAGGAGGTTGTTCTACATAAACCTCTTCTTCAATAAAACCATTTAGGAAAGCACTTTTAACATCCATTTGAAAAAGTTTAAAACCTTTAAAGCAAGCAAATGTTAAAAGTATTCTTATAGATTCTAATCTGGCTACTGGAGCAAAGGTCTCATCATAGTCAATGCCTTCTTCTTGGTTCAAACCTTGAGCAACAAGTCTAGCTTTATTTCTAACTACTTCTCCTAGTTCATTTAACTTATTTCTAAAAACCCATTTTGTACCAATAACAGAATGATCATGAGGTCTAGGAACAAGAGACCAAACTTTATTTCTTTCAAATTGATTTAGTTCTTCTTCCATAGCAATAATCTAGAAATTATCACACAATGCATCATCAATATTTTTTGGTTCAATATGAGATAAAAGAGCAAAGTTATCAATAAAATACCGCCTTGTTTTTACCCCTTGAGAGACATCACCAATGATTTGCTCCTTAGGATGACCTTTTGCATATGTGATATCTTTTGGAAGTTCTTGATCATTTCTTGATTGACCATCTTGTTCTTGCTCCATTATTTCTTCTTCTTTGGCATGATCTTCCATTGTGGGTGCTTGGTGTTGAGTATGATTTTCAACCATTGATGTACCTGTGTCATCTTCATTTCCTCTTTGAAGATAAATGTTAGATTCATCAAAGGTTACATGAATAGTTTCTTCAACACACAATGTTCTTTTATTATAAACTCTATATGCCTTTTTATTTGATGAATAACCAAGAAAAATTCCTTCATCTGATTTTCTATCAAACTTCCCAAGATAGTTGCTAGTGTTTAAAATGAAGCATTTACAACCATAAAATTTGAAATAGACAATTGATGGAGTTTTGTCAAATAAAAGTTCAAAAGGTGTTTTTCTTATAAAAGGTCTTAGT
The DNA here is from genome assembly GCA_030512225.1 of Rauvolfia tetraphylla. NCBI lineage: Eukaryota > Viridiplantae > Streptophyta > Magnoliopsida > Gentianales > Apocynaceae > Rauvolfia > Rauvolfia tetraphylla. The sequence continues at coordinate 3,927,154 of JAJQKT010000024.1, read as the reverse complement.
AAAACTCTATTCATGATATAACAAGTTGTATTAACAGCTTCAGCCCAAAAATACTTTGGTAATGAGTTTTCACAAAGCATTGATCTAGCCATTTCTTGTAAGGTTCTGTTTTTCCTTTCAACAACACCATTTTGTTGAGGTGTTTTGGCAGCTGAAAAATTGTGAGTAATACCATATTCATCACAAAATTTTGTAAAGTCTTGATTACAAAATTCTCTTCCATTATCACTTCTAATAGAAATCAGTTTGCAATCAAGAGAGGTTTGAACCTTTTTGAAGAGTTTTGAAAATTCATGAAATGTTTCATCTTTTTGTGCTAAGAAGATTACCCATGTAAATCTTGAAAAATCATCAACAATCACATAAGCATAGCTTTTACCACCAAGACTAGTAGTCCTCATAGGTCCAAATAAATCCATATGAATTAGTTCAAGAGGTTTTGTGGTAGAAACCATTTTCTTTGGTTTAAAAGATGTTTTTGATTGTTTTCCATATTGACAAGCATCACAGAGGTGAGTTTTATCAAAATGCAATTTAGGTAATCCTCTCACCAACTCTTGTGTAGAAAGTTTGTTTAATAAATCCATGCTTACATGTCCTAATCTTCTATGCCATAAAAATCCATCATTGTCATGAATGGCAAGACATTTAATATCATTTGTAATAAGCTCATCAAGATACAACACATATACATTACCAACTCTTTTAGCAACAAAGATAGTTTTGTTACTTGCATTGTCAAGAATAGTACAAGTATCACATTTAAACTCTACTTTGCATCCATTATCACATAATTGACTAATACTTAGTAAATTATACTTTAAATCTTCAATAAGTAATACTTTCTTGATAAGAGGAAAAGAACCTTTACCAATGTTACCTATTCCAAGTATTTTCCCTTTCTTCTTATCTCCAAATGTGACAAAACCTTCACTTGTAGTTTGAAGTTCACTAACAAGTGATGCATTTCCAGTCATGTGCCTTGAGCATCCACTGTCAAGGAACCATTTAGTGGCACTTGATCTTGAGGCAAATTGTACCTATACCAAATTTGAAAGTGTGATTTTTGGTACCCATATTTTCTTGGGTCCAAAAAAGTTTCTTTGACCTTCCAAATGGTTTTAACACCACTTTCTACTTTTCTTTTGACAAAACATCTAGAAACCTTGTGTCCATGTTTACCACAATAAGTGCAGCAAATATGTGATCTAGAATGATAAGATTCTTTAACAAAAGATTTTCTCTGTTTTGGAGCAGAATAATCATGAGTAAAACCAAGACCATGTTTTACAAATGAAGGTCTTTGATAGCCAAGTAATTTATTCAAATTTTCCCTTCCATTTGTAAATCTCTCAATGCATAAAGTTAGATCATTAACTTTCCTTTTTAGAAGCTCATGATCTTTTATCATTGATTCAAGAGAAATAATTCTAGTGCAAAGCTTTTTGTTTTCAAAAGATATGTTTTGTATAGTTGTATTCAAAACTTCTTTTTCAATAGCAATGCAACTAATGGTTTCAAGAAGTTTTCCATTTTCAACACATAATTTTGAATTCTCATTAGATAAATCATTTATTTTGAGTTTCATATCCTTATTTCTTTTTGAAGCCTTTTTTAATTCTTCATATAACTCAACAATAAGATCACTGGAATCAATATCATCATCATATATATTTGAGATAGAGGGTGAAGATTGTACCTCATCATCAATGGCCATGAAGCATATGTTGGCCTTTCCTTCACTTTCATCCTCACTTTCCCTGTTGATCCCATGTTCCAGCTAGTCCTTTTCCTTTCTTGGCAGATTTCTTTCTGTTTTTGCTTTCTCTTTCCCTTTCCAACACTCTGGGACAGTCAGCAATAAGATGCTCAGTACTCTTGCATTCAAAGCATTGAGGTTTATATGATGAAGATTGTCCACTCTTCTTGACTGGCTTTCTTCCTTTCTTGAGAAATTCCTTTTTGTAGAATCTCTTGAATTTCTTCACTGCCATTGCAATTTCTTCTTCTCCACTGTTTCCTCCTTCTTCTTCACTTGAAGATTGTTCTTGTTCACTCAAGTTGTTTGAGGCATTAAGCACTACTCCTTTTCTTCCCTTTTCTTCATCCTCCTTGTCATTTAGCCGTTTCATCTTCATTTAATGAGTCAGTAGAGATCCAATGAGCTCTTCAAGTGGAAGAGTCTTCAAATCCTTGGATTCCTCAATGGCAAGTGTTTTAGGCTGCCAAGATTTTGGTAGAGCATCTAAAATCTTTCTGTTTTGCTCTCCCATAGTATAGCTTTTACCATAAGCTTTTAAGCCATTGAAAATGTTAGTAAATCTTGTAAACATATCACTAATATTTTTACCTTGTTTCATGGTAAACAGTTCAAAATCTCTAACTAGCATGGCAAGTTTAGATTCTTTAACTTGATTAGTTCCTTCATGTGTAATTTGAAGTAATCTCCACATGTCATGAGCAGAATCACATCCACTAACTCTATTCTATTCAGTAACATCTAAAGCACAACTTAATATATTCATGGCTTGATAATTTAAAGTCATTTTCTTAGAATCATGCTCATCAAATTCATCTGTGGACTTGGGTACTGAGGTTATTCCATCAGCACTCATTTTCATTGGGACATAAGGACCTTTCTCAATTATGTTCCACAAATCAAAATTAATAGAACAAATATAAATTTTAACTCTAGATTTCCAGAAAGTGTAATTTGTTCCATTAAACAAAGGTGGTCTATTTGTGGAAGATCCTGCTAGGTAAGGTAGGTTTGACATATTAGCCATAGGATCTTTGTCTTCTAGGTTGTTAAACCACACACAGAAGTTCTAGCTCTGATACCAATTGAAATACCTAAGAGGGGGGGGGGTGAATTAGGTATTTGGCTAATTTTCGCAAACTTAAACCTTTTATGCGTTTAAACCAAGAACAATTTATGTAAGCTAATTATAGATAATTGATAGCAAGGCAGTAATGAAAGCAATAGCAAAGCACTCAAACAATTTATAGTGGTTCGATCCTCAAGATCTACGTCCACTACCTTAAGCTCACACTTAAGGATTTCAACGAATCTACTAATTGCTCAGGTTTACAAATTACAAGAGAGGTTTACCAAACTATGGTTTTACACTCACAACCTCTTCTAGTAATGTTTACAATACAAGGCTCACCACAAACAATGGTTTTATATCTTAAACAACCTTGAATCACACTTTCAAGGATCACCCTTACCTAAAGGGTTTTATGTTATCAAGATAACCTTGCTAGAGCTAGTAGATTAACACAATTGAATAAGTAAAGAAGAATGTGTAGAAATTACCACTTGATGGTAGATATTACACAAATTTGCACCTTCACACTTTGATGTCTTTGGATTGATCAATTGAATGCACAAGACATAAGAGAGCTTAAGAAATGTTTGCTAAATGCTTTTGAATGCTTGGAGTTTTCAAGATTTCAAGAGTTACAAAAATTTGCATGTTTATGGCTTTTATAGAATTTGAAAATCTGTTAAAACGTTCATAAAACGGCTAGTAACGACTAGTTTCAGAAAATTCCGACGATCGAATTTCTTGGCTGCGTCCGAATCTTCGTCCGAATTTCTCTGGATGAATAGTAACTATGCTGAGAACAAAAATTCAGACGACCGAATTTTTTTGCTGCGTCCGAATCTTCTTCCGAATTTCTCTGGAAGAACAGTGACCATGCTGAAGGCCAAAAATTCAGACGACCGAATTTTTTGGCTGCGTCCGAATCTTCTTTTTCTCTGGAAGAATAGTAGCAAACTCTTGCTACAAAATTCGGACGACCGAATTTTTTGAAAGCATTTTCAAACTTTGTAAAATCATTTGAGATATAACTTCAATGAGTTTGAAAAACATTTGATATATATAGAAAACTTATTTAACTATATTTAAGCTTGAAAAACATGAACATATGAAGTTTATAAACATATCTTATAGAAAGATTCATTCAAAGCCTTTTAAGATCATAAAACTATTTTTATGCTCTCTTATGCATTCAATGATAACCAAGACATGCAAGTGTAGAGTTTACATAGAAATTTACCTAAAAGTTAAATGCACTCTACACTTCAAGTCTTCAATGCCTTTTGATCATCTTTAGAACAACATTCTTCAAACTTCAAATACTTGCTTAAATGAAGTTGTTCTTGAACTTTTGCTTCAAAGCAATGAGACTTCATACTTCTCAAATTACAGAACCTATCACACAATAATCAAACATTTTAGTCCTCATCAATATTTGTCATTAATCAAAACTATATAATTTGCCCTTAGGGCTAACATAATAAGTAGAGGTAGATGGAGTAGGTTGTACCTCATCTTCCATTGCCATGAAGCACACATTTGTTCTTTCGTCTTCATGAGTGACTTGAAGTAGCTTCCACATTTCATGACCAGAATCACATTTCATCACTCTATTGTATTCATTGACAATCAATGCACAACAAATAATGTTCATTGCCTGGTAGTTCAATGTCATATTCCTTGAATCGCTCTCATCATACTCCTCCATGGGCTTTGGTTCTCTTGTAACTCCATCGGATTTCAATCTCAATGGTACATAGGGACCTTTCTCAATAATATTCCACAATTCATAGTTAATAGAACAAATGTAAATCTCAATCCTAGACTTCCAAAAAGTATAATTAGAACCATCAAACAATGGAGGTCTATTAGTGGAGAAACCTTCCATATAAGGCAAATTTGATAAACTAGCCATATGATCTTTACTTCTAGGTTGTTAGGTCTTAGGCTAATTTTCAAAATCTTTTCCTGTATTGCAAATCCTTTGCCTTAATAAAAGCTTGTCTTCAAATTCACAAACTCTAAGTTTATATGTGATGTAATGGTTGAGACAAGATGATCAAACAATAAAACCGCAACCAATCAATCAACAACTAAGAACAAATAATAATAACATAAGTATATAAACAAGTAAAGCTATAAATAAATGAACACACGAATTATAGTGGTTCGATCTCTCCAAGATCTACATCCACTACCTTGAGTCCACACTCAAGGATTTCAACCAATCGACTATATGCTCAATTTAGGCAATTACACAAGAGGCTTATCACACAATGGTTATACACTCACAACCTCTTTTAGTAATTATATAAACAAGGTTCACCCTTCCACAAGGGTTTTATATCTAAAGACAACCTAAAGACCAATCTAATCAAAGGCTCACCCACAAACGGGTTTTACACCACAACCTTGATTAATCTAGTCTATGGCTCACCCTAACACAAAAGGGTTTTATGTCACAAGATAACCTTGCAATGAGCCAGTAGAAAACACAATTGAGAGAAGAAAATAGAGTGTGTAAGCTGTTACCACTTTGTTGGTAGATGATTACACAATGTTTCTCCTTCACACTTTGTTGCCTTCGGAATCTTGAATTTCAATCTTTGAGCACAAGGCAATTTGAGAGCTTTTCAAGTAATTTTGATGAAAAACAAGTTAGAGCTTATAGCATTTCTTAAGTTCAAAGTTCTCCTAAAAAATATGGAGTTTATGGCTTTTATAAAATTCAAATATGAGTTCAAACGTCCATAAAACGGCTAGTAACGGCTAGTAATAGTAAAGTTCAGACATCCAAACTTTCTGTTATGCGTCCGAACTTTACGTCCGAATTTTTACTATGCCAGTTGCTCGGAAAAGTTCGGACGTCCGAACTTTTCCTCATGCGTTCGAACTTGCGTCCGAACTTCTCTGGAAAAACAGTGACCTTGCTAATAGAGAAAGTTTGGACGTCCGAACTTTACTCCATTCGTTCGAACTTCGTCTGAACTTCTCTGGAAACACAGTAACCATTTCCAGAGTTTGGACGTCCCAACTTGCATCCAAACTTTTCAAATTCAATCAAATCATCTGAAAATCATTGTTGTTATCATTGAAAACCATTTGCAAGAATGGACACATCATTTTGGCACTTTTAAACACAAAAACCGTTGCAAAAACACTTTGATCATACAAGATCTTTTCAAATTCATTTGAGATTTCAAAAACATACTTGTTATCACAAAGTTTATTAAAAACCATTTCAAAATAAGTTTTGTGCTCTCTCATGCATTCAAATGAAACCAAGACATACAAGTGTAGAGTTTACATAAGAATGTACCTATTTTAATAATTCTACACTCTAAGTCTTCAATGCCTTCAATCATTTTGAACATACTCTTCAAATCTTCAATCACATTTGGGATATTGAGTTGTTCTTGCATTTTAGCTTCAAGGCAATGAGACTTCATGCTTCTCAAGTCATCAATCCTATCACTCAATCATACAAACACATTAGTCCTCATCAATATTTGTCATTATTCAAAACTAATCATAATTACATGATTTGCCCTTTGGGCTAACACACACGATTTATAGTGGTTCGATCTCTCCAAGATCTACATCCACTACCTTGAGTCCACACTCAAGGATTTCAACCAATCCACTATATGTACAATTTAGGCAATTACACAAGAGGCTCACCGCACAATGGTTTTACACTCACAACCTCTTTTAGTAATTATACAAACAAGGTTCACCCTTCCACAAGAGTTTTATATCTAAAGACAACCTAAAGACCAATCTAATCAAAGGCTCACCCACAAATGAGTTTTACAACACCACCTTGATTAATCTAGTCTATGGCTCACCCTAACACAAAAGGCTTTTGTGTCACAAGATAACCTTTCACTGAGCTAGTAGAAAACACAATTGAGATAAGAAAAGAGTGTGTGTAAGATGTTACCACTTTGTTGGTAGATGATTACACAACATTTCACCTTCACACTTTGTTGCCTTTGGAATCTTGAATTTCAATCTTTGAGCACAAGGCAATTTGAGAGCTTTTCAATTTAATTTGATGTAAAACAAGTTAGAGCATGTAGGATTTGTTAAGTTCAAAGTTCTACTAAAAAATATGGAGTTTATGGCTTTTATAAAATTAGAAAATCAGTTCAAAAGGCTATAAAACGGCTAGTAACTGCTAGTTTTAGGAAAATTCGAACGACCGAATTCTGCGTCTGAATTTTTCGGACGACCAAATTTTTCCTGCTGCGTCCGAATCTTCTTCCGAATTTCTCTGGAAGAAATAGTGACCATGCTGAAGACCAAAATTCGGACGACCGAATTTTTCTTCAAGCGTCCAAATTTTCTTCCGAATTTCTCTGGAAGAACAGTAGCAAACTTCTGCTACAAAATTTGGATGACCGAATTTTCATTCGAATTTTCTCAAAACATATTCAAATCAATTCAAACAAGTTGGAAAACATTCTAGCCTTAAAGATAAGTCATTAAAGATCTTTTATGTACCAAAACCATTTATGAAAACTTGATAATTTAGGTAACTTCAAAACCATTGAAACCATTTAAATCAAGTTTTGTGCTCTCAATTGCAACTCATAGATTCCAAGGCTTAAGAGTGTAGGGTTTACAAAGTTTACCTATTAACCACATTTAACCTACACTTCATGTCTTCAAAGCCTTCATTAATTTTGAACAAACTCTTCAATCTTTAATCACTTTGGCATATTTGAGTTGTTCTTGCATTGCTAGCTCCAAGGAAATGAGACTTCATACTTCTTAGTTCATATAACCTATCACACAACATACAATCATATTTGTCCTCATCAATATTTGTCATTAATCAAAACTACATGATTTTCCCTTAGGGATAACAATATCTACAAGCAATTCCTTAGGATCATCAATGTCATCATCACAATGTGTAGAGTTTGAAAGAATAGATTGTACCTCGTCATCCATAGCCATGAAGCACACATTTGATCTTTCGTCATTTTCATCTCCAATATCTTCATTGGCTTGTTGATCACAAGTGCCTACTAATCCTTTGCCTTTCTTAATAGACTTCTTCTTCTTGAATTTAGCATCTCTTTCCTTCTCCATTGCTTTAGGGCAATTGGCTACAAGGTGTTTGGCACTCTTGCACTTATAACATTGAGGCTTAAATAATGAAGATGATTGTCCTCATTTCTTGAGAAATCCCTTTTTGTATAATCTCTTGAACTTCTTAACCACCATGGCCATTTCATCTTCTTCTCCATCTTCATCTTCATCACTAGATGAGTCGTCTTTTTCACTTGGATTGTCGGAGGCTTTCAGTAGTACTCCTTTTCTCTCTTTCTCCTGATCCTCAAGATCATTTAATCTATTTACCTTCATATCATGAGTGAGCAATGATCTAATGAACTCCTCAAGAGCAAGAACCTTCAAGTCTTTTGATTCTTTAATTGCAAGAGTTTTTTGTTGTCAAGACTTGGGTAGAGCATCCAAGATTTTTCTATTTTGTTCACCAAGAGAGTAATTCTTCCCATATGACTTCAATCCATTTGAGATGTTTGTGAATCTTGTGAACATGTCACTAATGCTCTCTCCTTGCTTCATAGTGAATAACTCATAGTCCCTCACTAGCATAGCAAGCTTTGATTTCTTCACATGATTTGTACCTTCAAGAGTTACTTGAAGAAGTCTCCACATGTTATGATCGGTGTTGCATCCGCTTACGTGGCTGTATTCATTGATGTCTAAAGCACAACTCAAAATATTCATTGCTCGGTAGTTCAAGGTCATCTTTCTTGAGTCACTTTTATCATATTCATCCATAGGCTTTGGTTCCCCAATGATCCATCGGCTCTCATACTCATCGGTATATAAGGTCCTTTCTCAATGATATTCTACAAATTAAAGTTAATAGAAAAATATATATCTTAAATTTATATTTTCAAAACGTATAATATGTTCCATCAAACAAGGGAGGTCTATTTGTGAAAGATCCTTCCAAATAAGATAAGTTTGAATCCTTTTCTCCCATTTTCTTCATCTTCTAAATCATTTAGTCTTTTGATCTTCATTTCATGAGTGAGCTCTTCAAGGGAAAGAGTCTTCAAGTATTTCAATTCCTCAATAGCAAGAGGCTTTGGTTGCCAAGATTTTAGTAGAGCATCCAATATCTTTCTATTTTCCTCTCCAATCAAATAATTCTTTCCATAAGATTTTAGACCATTTGAGATGTTGGTAAATCTTGTGATCATGCCACTAATGTTTTCATCTTACTTTATTGTGAATAATTCATAGTCCCTCACAAGCATAGCAAACTTTGAATCCTTCACTTGGTTTGTGCCTTCATGTGTCATGTGAAGAAGCCTCCATATATCATGAGTGGAGTCGCATCCATTCACTCGGTTGTACTCACTCACATACAAAGCACAGCTTAGAATGTTCATTGCTTGATAGTTCAATATTGTTCTTATTGTGTAACTTTCATCAAATTCTTCAATCTGCTTTGGTTCGCTTGTAACTCCATCGGGTTCAACCCCATTGTGATGTAAGGACCTTTTTCAATAATGTTGCACAAATCAAGTTAATAGAACAAATGTATATCATAATTATAGATTTTCAAATTGTATAATTTGTTCCATCAAACAAAAGAGGTCTATTTGTGGAAGATCATTCAAAATATGGTAATTTTAAAATATTAGCCATAGGATCTTAACTTCTAGGTTATAAGACCACAAAAAGAAGCCTTTGCTCTGATAACAATTGAAATACCTAAGGGAAGGGTGGTTAGGTGTTTGACTAATTTTTAAAATCTTTTCCCTTTAAAAAACTTTGTTAAAGATAAGTCGAATTTAAAAAATTTATGAAACCTTGAAAGTAGATGAAGAAAGGTAGAGGAACTTAACGTATCACAATTATCGCCAACTACTTATCAGTGGGAATTCAAATAAGATCAACAAAAGGAGAAGTAAATCAAGAAGAACAATGAATAATATCAATTTATAGTTGTTCGATATCTTCAAAAGGTACATCCACCACCTTGAGCTAACACTCAAGGTTTTAACCAACTTAACTATAAAAATAGTTAATTCAAACACACAAGAGGTTCATCCCCACAAGATTTTACTCCACAACCTCTTTTCAATGCAAGAATCAAGGCTCACGCTATCCAAAAGTATTTTATATCTTCAAGATAACATTTATTAAACAATTATATGAGAGACTAAAGAAATAGATTACCCAAAACTTGGTGGATAATCACAAATGCTAGCGCCATTTCACCCTTTTGTCTTTAGAATCTTAAATAGTAGTTTGTAGCACAAGACAAAAGAAAACTTTTGATGCTCTAAAGATATTGGAGTATAAAGCTTCTCAAAGTATTAGAAGTTTATGGCTTTTATATGATTTGAAATTCAATTTCAATGTTCAAATAACAGCTAGTAACGATTAGTAAGAGTACAATTTGGTTGATCGAATTTGGGTCTCTACGTCTAAATTGGTCATCTAAACTCATTTTTTACTAGGCTGCTAAGACAAATTCAGTCAATTAAATTTGGACTTCTGCATTTGAATTTCTCTTGAAATTTAGTAGCCAGGACATAGTTCAGATGTTCGAATTGGAGTCTAAACCTTTCCAAACTCTATTAAATCATTTGAAATAAATCCTCAATAAATTTGAAAACACTTTAGACTCAGAGATATGACATTTAAGAACTTTGAGTAATAAGTTGTTATCAAACAATTGGTTCTTCAAGACTAATTAGAACCTTTTAAAACTCCAAATAAATTTAAAAAAATGTTTTGTGCTATCACATGAATTCCAAAGATTCTAAATGTAAGAAGTGCAGGGTTTACTAGAAATACCTATAACGCAAAGGCAAACTTACATTAAAGTCTTCAAAGCCTTCAATCTTCTTGAACAAATTTTTCATTCTTCAATCACTTGAGCTCATTTGAGTTGTCCCTAGTACCTAGTTCCAAGGTGATGAGACCACTTAGCTTAACAATCTAAAAAATCCTATCACACAATTAGCATATGAATTAGACCTCATCAATATTTGTCATTCATCAAAACTACTAAAATTTCCCTTCGGGGTTACAGTAATATCTCACAACATCATCATTAGCTCCACATATTCTATTTATCAATGCATCATTAAATGCAAAATCTACTTGTGATACTCTGGATGAGTACCACTGCACGATATCATCTCCAATATGCTCAATTTTTTCTTCCATAAGATTTACATATAATTCATAAACTAGGGAGGGATAGTAATCATCATCAACTACTAACAAGTTACCCCATCTATAGCAAGAAATAGAGAAAGCACACTACCCATACCAGTGAATTTCTCTATGGTCACCTTGTGCCGAGGGATTATCTTCCAATTTCTCCTACTCCAATCTTCGAATTCCACTTTGGTCTTGATGGGAACGAACTTGTCTACTCTGGATGCTACTTGAGCAACACGAGCCCTTCTTGGTTCATTCATGGTCAACCCACTATCTACTAACTTCACTTCGCCCTTTCTTTTGGCAATGCTTGCTCTCTTTGATCTCACAATGATAAATTTTTATGATATAGAGTGAGTTTGAAAGGAAATCTAGGGTGTAGATCACGGAAAAATAGAAGATTTCAAGAGAAACTGGTGAAATAATGATGAAATTTGTGTTGGAATGATAATAGGTTTATGAATTAAGAGAGGAAAGAGGAGTTTGAAAGAAAATGATTGAAAGAAAAGAGGAGAATGATGGTTTAAACCATCTTAAAATTATTGAAATGTGAAAATGTGTTGTTAACCCTGAATTGTGATTTTGTCGTGGCTCAAATTTTGTAATAAATATGTTGTTAGTTTAAATTGTTATTTTTTCGTGGCTCGACTTTTGTTAATAAATGTGTTGTTAGCTTTAAATTGTTATTTTGCAGTGGCTCGGCTTTTATATTTATATAATGTACTAAACTATGAGAATTGATTTGGTTGTTGATGAGTTGTAAATGTGAATTATGTATAAACTTCGCTGTCGGGATATAAATTGACTCCCCTGCAGGGTGAGATTACTAATCTATGCGGAAAGTCCCTTTGCGCCGTATATGAGAAGGCCATTCGGAGATGTCTTGTGAAAAGTCCCCTTGCGTCGTATGTGAGAAGGCCATTGGGAGGTGTTGTGTGGAGAGTTCCTTTGTGACACGTGTGAGATGGCCATTGGAAGGGTGGCGGAAGTTTTTATGAGTTGTATGGACTCGTAAGAGTCGTGTGAATTGTGTTTGTTGATTTTGCCGTTATTTTTCAAAAATGATGATTATTACTTGAAAGTACATATATATATATATATATATATATATATATATCCTATTTCACGTGATTTCTAAATCAGACTATCTTGTTGTATTAAACGAAGTTATTCTTATAAAAACTCGAGGATAATTTATGTATATTTTAAAAGTGTTACATACTCAATATGATATATTTAATCTCAAATTGTACAGGTACCTAGAAATTTCACTGGGTTTCGCGTATCTCATTATTCTCTCATCATATTTCGGGATTTTTATAGTTGAGTTGAGGGTATTGTTCTTCTTGTACGTCGCACGTGACAGTTGAGTCCTCAGCAGTAGCTAATATTGTAGAGGCATCTATCATTTGTAGCAATTCTTGATCTGTCAATGCATTTTAATATTTTAAATGGTTATTAATTTAATTAGTATGTATATAGAGAGATCTCAATATTTCAAAAACAATTATGTTTTGTATAAATCATTTTATATAATCTTTTGCTATACAATGGCCTGTGCGCCTTATATTATTTTTCCCTGTTATTTGTTTAGAAATTATTAGAATTTATACTTATATCGTATAGTGGTATTACAGGTTGCATTGCACCTCTGGAACAGAAAAGTGATGATTCACTCCTAGGGAGGGCCCGCTCGGGAATGGGCCGTTACAATTTTGGTATCACAGCTTTGGTTATAGATTTTGTAGACTCATTAGTTACATGCATCATGCAAGTTTTGAGAGTGAGTCTCAGTTTTGTAAGGTGCTGAGGATGTCACGTGGTGAGAGAGGATGGAGAGGTCATGCTAGGGGACGCGCTCGCAGAAATGTATGTGGTAGGGGTCATGGTCATGGTAGCCTACCTCATTCTCCCCCTGCTGAGGAGGCACTTGACCAAGGGAACGGTGTAGCACGACGTGCGCGTAGGGTAAATAGTGTAGCTCCACATGTAAATATTTTAGTTCCTCCAACCCAACCAAATACTAAGCGGAATCGAAGTTCTCCTGATGAGGTTGCTTCAGTGGCTACTGCCCTACAACCATCAGTTACGGCCCAGCAGTTTCCACCTGTCGAGGTACAAGGTATAGAAGTTAATCCTTCGAATCCTATGACTAGAGTTGCACTAGGTTTATTGGTTAGAGTGGCAGAACAGGGGACTTTAGATAGACTGTTAGGAAGACTAATTGCTGCACCTACATAAGTCAATAATAGACAGGCGGGAAATGGAACAGATATACTAGATCTCTTTCTGATGAAAGATCCTCCGAAATTCTACGGGACCGAGAGGCCTACAATGCTTATGGATTGGATAAGAGATATGGAGCGCATATTTGAGGCTATTGATATTACTGATGATAATTGAGTCTGTCTTGCAGTTTATAAACTTTATGCAGATGCCGGAGATTGGTAGGATACTAGAAAACGTGATCTACCTCAGGCTGTGACTTGGGAGATATTGACAGAAGAGTTGAAGAAAAAGTATTGCTCTAAGGCACATCTGTTTGCTATGACCTGAGAACTTCATTATCTGAGACAGGGTAGTATGACAGTACAATAGTATGAGTGACGTTTTCCAGAGTTAGTAAGGATGCTACCACATCGAATTCCAGATGAGGAGAGGAGATGCACCGACTTTTATAATAGACTATCAATGGATATTAGGCATCGATTATCTAATATTTCTTATGACGAGTTCTCAGACATAGTAAGTAAAGCACTTAAGTCACATTCTAAGAGGGTTAGGACTGATTTTAGGAGAGAAATTGTGCAGAAACAATGTAGTCAGTTTGACAGTTCAAGTCAGAGAGGTGGTAGGAAAGAAGGAAAGAAGGAATATCTGGAGTTGAGGATGCTAGGTACAAGGAACATTTGGTAGCAAAAGGCTATAGTCAAAGGGAAGGCGTAGACTTCAATGACTTTTTCTCACTTGTGGTAAAACATACTTCAATTTGTGTTTTACTTGCTATAGTTGCCTTGTATAATTTGGAACTTGAACAAGTCAGTGTTAAAACTGCTTTTCTTTATTGTAAGTTTGAAGAACAGATTTACATGCATCAACCTGAAGGTTTTGTTACTAAGGAAAAGAAGACCATATTTGCTTGTTGAAGAAATCGCTCTATGGGTTAAAACAATCTCCAACACAATGGTATAAGTGGTTTGATTTATTTATGATTGATCATGTTTATTGTATGAGTAACTATGATAGTTGTGTGTATTTCAGAAAGCTCTCTGATGATTCATTTATGTATTTATTATTATATGTTGATGACATGATAATTTCTGCTAATAACATGTAGCTCGAAAAATTGACTAATGCTAAGCAAGTTACAGTTCAAATCAGCAATAAGCAACATTTGTTTAAAGAGAGGAACATTTACCAACATTGGTTACTCCAAGAATTCTTCCTTTCTTCTTGTTTCAAAAACAAATCCTTCATCGGTTGCTTTGACCTTGATTATGAATGAGATGTTGTCTGTTATTCGTTAAGTCAACATCATCAATGTACCGCTTAGTGGTGCTTGAGTTTGAATTAAAGTATACTTGCAATAAAGGAGATGAAGTATCCTTTGGTACCCATACTTTCTTGGGTCCGTGAGGGTTAGGAATAATTCCCTTAACTCTCCAAATGGTTTTTACACCATTCTCTACTTTTCTTTTAACATAGCATTTGGTGACTTTATGTCCATGTTTTCCCCAATAAGTACAACAAGTATGATGCATGGAAGTTGAAGTAGCTCTAACAAAGAAGTTGCTATATTTAGGCACATTATTTACATAATTATAACCAAGACCATTTTTGACAGGAGGAGATCTTTGAGCTCCAAAAATTTTATCAAGATTGTCCCTTCCTTTTGTAAATTTTTCTATACATAATGTAAGTTCATCAACCTTCTTTTTCAAAGTCTCATGATCAACAAGCATTCTTTCAAGAGACAAAATCTTTTCAAAAAGAATCTTATTTTCAAGGGACATGTTTTGTAAAGAGACATTTAAAACTTCCTTTTCAATATTCAAGCATTCAATAGAATCAAGAAGCTTTTTATTTTCACAAAATAATTTTGAATTTTCATTCAATAAATCATTAATTTTGGTTTTCATTTCCTTATTCCTTTTTGAAGCCTTTTTTAATTCTTCATACATTTCAACAAGTAGTTCACTAGGATCATCTACATCATCAACATCATCATCACTATAAGTAGAGGTAGAAGGAGTGGATTGTACCTCATCATTTATTGCCATGAAGCATACATCGACTCTTTCTTCTTCATGAGTGGCTTGAAGTAGTTTCCACATATCATGAGCGGTGTCGCATTCACTCACACGATTGTACACATTCATTTCCAATGCACAACTCAAGATATTCATGGCTTGGTAATTCAATGTCATCTTCTTTGAGTCACCCTCATCAAATTCGTCCATAGACTTTGGTTCCCTTTTAATTCCATCAGCTTTTATTCTCATAGGCACATAGGGACCTTTCTCAATGATACTCCACAAATCAAAGTTAATAGAACAAATAAAAATTCTAATTCTAGATTTCCAAAATGTAAAATTAGAACCATCAAACAAAGGAGGTTTATTTGTAGAGGAACCTTCCATATAAGGCAAATTTGATAAAATAGCCATATGATCTTTACTTCTAGGTTGTTAGACCTTAAAAAGAAGACCTTGCTCTGATACCAATTGTAAGACCTAAGAGCGGGGGGGGTGTGAATTAGGTCTTTGGCTAATAATCGAAATCTTTTCCCTTTTTACAAATCCTTTGCCTGAATAAAAACTCTTCTTTAATTTCACAAGTTTCAAGTTTATATGTGATGTAATGGTTAAGATAAGCTAATCAAACAATAAGATTATATCCAATCAATCAACAACTATGAACAACTAATAATAACATGAGCATGTAAATAAATAAAGCTATAAGGAAATGAACACACGATTTATAGTGGTTCGATCTCTCTAAGATCTACATCCACTACCTTGAGTCCACATTCAAAGATTTCAACCAATTCACTATATGCTCAAGTTCAACAATTACATAAGAGGCTAACCACACTATGGTTTTACACTCACAACCTCTACTAGTAATTATACAAACAAGGTTCACCCTTCCAAAAGGGTTTTATATCTAAAGACAACCTAAAGACCAATCTATCAAAGGCTCACCCACAAACGGGTTTTACACCACAACCTTGATTAATCTAGTATATGGCTCACCCAAACACAAAAGGGTTTTATGTCACAAGATAACCTTGCAAATGAGATGTAGAAAACACAATTTGATAAGGAGATAAGAATGTGTAGATGTTACCACTTGTAGGTAGATTTTTACACAATGTTGCACCTTCACACTTTGCCTTTGGAATCTTGAATTTGAATCTTTGAGCACAAGGCAATTTGAGAGCTTTGAGAGCTTTGAAACCATTTAAATCAAGTTTTGTGCTCTCAATTGCAACTCATAGATTACAAGACTTAAGAGTGTAGGGTTTACAAAGTATACCTATTAAGCACATGCAACCTACACTTCATGTCTTCAAAGCCTTCTAACATCTTGAACAAACTCTTCAATCTTCAATCACTTTGACATATTGGAGTTGTTCTTGCATTTTAGCTTCAAGGCAATGAGACTTCAAACTTTTTAATCCACAAATCCTATCACACAACATACAAGCATATTAGTACTCATCAATGTTTGTCATTAATCAAAACTAATCATAACTACATGATTTGCCCTTAGGGCTAACAATCTCCCCCTTTTTGATGATGACAAACTTTGATACAAAATGTGATGGATTTAATCAATGTAGTACAAAGAAGCATTAATGTCAATAATGGATAATAACCAATTTAGCACATTGACATGCAAAAGGCTCAATATGAGCCTATGACCCAACCAACCTCCATTTGCCTCCTTCCTTCCAACAACTAGGATATAAGATATAGCATTTTATCATTACGACAACTTCTAAGAGAGGTATTAAAGGTCAGAAAAGATTAATATTGCTCCCCCTTAGATTGTGCCCATTTTTCAACAAGTTTGGACTTGAGATGCTATGCATCCAAATTTTGACATATCAAGTCCGAATTGTAAAATAAGTGAAATGAAAGCTTCAATTTTTTAAAATAAGCTTTCCTAAGGTTGTTCAAACATAGAGGAAGAGATTAAAACAAGTTTGAATCAATTTGAACAACAATAGAGCACTTTTTGGTAACAAAATATGCATGCATCCGAATTTCAGAACATGCATCCGAATTTTTAAATCTTGCATCCGAATTTTTTAAATCTTAAGTCTAAACTGCAATAAATTCAATATAATGAATGTTTAAATTGAAATAAAGTGTTCATAAGGTTGTTCAAACATAATGGAAAAGATTAGAACATATTTGAATCAATTTGAACAACGAAAGAGCACATTTTGGCAACAAAATATGGATGCATCCGAATTTTGAAACATGCATCCGAATTTTGAATCATGCATCCGAATTTTAAGATTTAAAATCCAAAATGTAAAATATGTGAGATAACAACTTTAATTTTTGAAAATAAGCTTTTCTAAGATTGTTCAAATATGATAGGAAGGATTAAAACAGTTTTCAAACAATTTGAACAACAGAAAAGACATTTTTGACAAGAAGATCTTGATGCGTCCGAATTTTTGGTCTGCATCCGAATTTCAAGTCCAAATTTTTGGAAACAAGTTGAAAAGGTGATTTTGCATTTTTAAATGAACTATAGAAGTACTCAAATATGTATAGCTACAATAGCACTTAGTTTAGCTTTGCAAAACCACAAAATCCATGTATTTAATTATTTTCATGATGTAATGTAAAGTCATAGGTCAAGTCAAGAACCATGATAAAAACTTCACAATCCCAACTTAACCATTTTCAAAATCTCATAAAACAATCATTTTAAATTTCAAATGCAACTAATTAGTTTCACAGTACACATTCATAGCACATTCACATTACAAATCACAATTACATCAAGCAATTACAGTACAACAAACACATAGCATATTTTGTTCTTTCTCCCCCTTGACATATGCATGGATTTTCAGAAAACTCACACATTTTCTATTCATGCATAAGGAATTCCACTGCTATTTCACATTTTCACACATTTTGTCCACTGCTATTTCACATTTTCACACATTTTGTCATCCCATTTCTTCTCTCCCTTTTGTCATCACTCAAAGATGGGGTTAATGAAAATGAGACAACATGTATCACATATAAGCAGTATATTGATCAACTCTCATTTGACAATTTAGCAATGTATTGACCAACTCTTATAAACAGTATAGTTCTAGTCAAATAATTATCATCCTAACAGCAATAATCATTATGTAGCATCTTAACAATAATAAATCGACTTCTTCTCTCCCTTTTTATCAGCAATTAAACTTGGGGTGAGAGTACTTAGACAACAAAATTGAAACAAAAGAAGCTCTTATCACAGACATTTCACATATTGAGCTTAAAATCATTATAATGACTAGAAAGGCACAAGTAAATTTCAATATTAAAGCATAACATGTGCATCAAGGAATAAACTAAAATAAGCATCAAAATAGAGTTTAGGGATAGAAAGGCTTAGTCTTGGATGCGTTTCATGGTCTTCACTTCCAAATTTGTTTGTTATGATGGCCATGTCTCCCTTGAGCTCTATATGATGGGGTCCTTCATTTGTTAACTCCTTACTCGTGTAGTTCTGCTTTGGAAAGCTACCAATTTGAGAGGGTCTTTGGATCTTCTTTCTTTGAACCACATTTTCCTCCCTTGGCTGAAGGATATTGGTGATGGATTTGTGCTTTGACTTTGTTAAACTTCCTTCACCTCCTTCTTCTTGCTTGTTCTCTTGGGCTTTATTGGAACTTGCACCATTTAAAACCACTTGAGAAATCTTTCTCAAGTCTTCTTCTATATTCTTGACTCTAGCTTCTAAACCATCAAATTTGCCAAGAATTATCAGAGCAAAAAGACTTGAAGAATTTGTCTATCTTCTTCATTTCCTCTATATGGTTGTCCAATATTTCTTGAAACACCTTGGCAACTATGGTATCACCTCTAGTGAGATTTTCATCTTCAACTTCTTTTCCTTCAATATAGAGTACCTCTTCAAATAGGCTTCTTTTTGTGGGGTTGCTCCCCCTCACTAGATGACTCATGCCTCATTTTAGGTTTCCTTTCTCCAGCAAGAATTTCCTTTTTATCCTCTTCTTCTTCTTCATTTTCTTCTTCCTTATTTTCTTCATCATCACTAGCATCTCTTCTATCACCCTTAGAGGATTTTCTCTTCTAGCCATTCATACATTATCATCATCAAGTATCCAAGGAATTTTTTTTAGTGAGTTGTTGGTGTAGACTTCTTCACTCTTTATTGGTAAACCACTAGAAAGCAATTTTCACTTGGAAATACTTGAAAATTCCTGTCAATGACTTTCCTTACGACAATGGCTTATGCTCGGTTCTTATAGCTGCCATTATATTCTTTAGCAATATATATATATATCCAAAATTCAATTTTCTTTTCTTATGCATGGCTAGCATAATTACAACATACATATTATCAACATAATATTTGTGTTTAAAGTATGCTATAATCAAGGTAGTAAGCATGTGATGCAAAATTCTTTCACCAGCATCAATTTTTTTTTTATCTCTCTCTCTCTCTCTCTCCTTTCTAGTCTTGAGGCTTCTACCATTTGTACATGCATTTTCAATCCTTACAAGTGAGTATAACTTACTTATAAAACAATGTTCCCCTGAAGAATAATGCCTAAACCCAACATCCTCAACATCACAAATTCTATTGAGCAATGCATTATCAATCTAAAAAATCAACTTGTGATAATCTTCAAGAATACCATTGAATAACTTTATTACCAACTATCTCAACTCTTTCTTCCTTAATATTTGCATAAACTACATAAACTAAGGAAGGTAATAGCATTCATCAAACATAAGCAAACTAGTCCAGCTGATCATTTAAAACTGAAAGTATATTACCCATTTCGAATAGTTTGATGACATCCACCTTGTGACTTGGATTTATCATATGGTTCCTTTTTGTCCAATTATCAAGTTCAGTAGCAGCTTCCACTGTGACAAATCTATCCAGCCATGACATGCTTTGCAAAACATGAACCTTCCTTGGTTCATTGATCACTGATCCTCCTTCTCTTTCTTTGGATTTTCCCTTTCATTTTCCCATGCTAGGCTTATTTGTCCTCACCTGGAGCTACAATACTTGAATACACTCATTAGTTATTGAATTTGTAAATCTCTAAGCTTCTTCTAAGATTGGTCAAACCTTTCTTATGCTAATGGCTTAGTCAGAAAATCATTAATTTGTTCATTAGTGCAAACATGCTTTAAAAAAATATTTCCCTTAGTAGAATGATCTCTAATAAGATGAAGTTTGATCTCTATATGCTTTATCATATTTTGCTGAATAGTATGATGATCAAATTTATTGCATTAGTCTTATCACATAACATAGCCACACATTTGAAATAGACCATAATGACTTGGAGTATCAGTAAGGTAATAGAGAATGTATTTAACAACAATCAAATGAAACTCTTTAGGACAAGATGAAATCTAGCACACAAGCACATGGAAAATATAATCTTGGCTCTACTTGCAGTCAAATAGAGTTGACTACTCCTATGATACCATTTTATTCTTGTCAAGCATAGTTGATAAACTTATGGAAGTGCTTATACCTTAACCTGATTCATAAAAGTGTCATCCTTGGTTTGCTTGATTTGTAGGCCAAGAAAGAAATTGAGTTTTCCTATCATACTCATTCCAAATTTACTTTGCATCAACTTGGAAAACACATCACAAAGTGAAGTATTAGAAGCACACAAATTGTATCATGTATTCGGACAAGTTATAGATCATTGTTGCATGAGAATTTTATAAAAGGGTAGTTTCAGTTTTCCTCTTGAAAATCTTTTGAAAGAAGGAAACTACTCAAGGAAACTAGGGCTGGTTTTAAACCATTCAAAAATTAGGATAGTTTGAAAATATGGTTAGGAAACTTTTCATGAGCAAAACCGGGTGATTGTTTCACATAAACCACTTCCTCAATAGAACCATTTAGAAAAGCACTTTTGACATTTATTTAAAATAACTTAAAGCAAGTACAAGTCAAAATCATTCTTATGGACTCAAGTCTAGCATTCGGAACAAGGGTTTCATATCATAATCCTCTTCTTGATTGAATCCTTAGGCAATAAGTCTAACCTTGTTTCTAACAACTTCTCCGGATTCAATAAGTTTATTTCTAAAAACCATTTAGTTCCAATAATAGAATGATCATGAGATTTAGGATTATCCAAAATATTGTATCTTTCAAATTTATTTAATTCCTCTTGCATAGCAAAAATCCAAAAATCATCACACAAGGCATCATCAATACTTTTAGGCTCATATGAAATAAAAGAATAAAGTTATTGATAAAGTACCGCCTTATTTTTACTCCTTGGGAGATATCACCAATGATTTGCTCCTTAGGGTGGCCTCTTGGATATCTTAAGTTCTTTGAGAGCTTTTGGTCACCACTAGGTTGGTCATCTTGTTCTTGCTTAATCATCTTTTCCTCATTGGAATGATCCTCCAAAGTTGGTGCTTGAAGATGGATTTGATAGTCATTCATAGATGTACCTACATCATCTTCATCTTTTCTTTCCCAAGTAAATGTAAGATTCATCAAAATAAACATGAATGATTTCCTCATCATATAAGGTTCTTTTCATTATAAACTATATAGGCCTTTTGTTAGAAGAATAGTTCAGAGATATGCTTATACCCGGCTTTCTATTAAATTTAAGTAAGTTATCACAAATATCCAAAGTAAAATATTTATAACCAAACACTTTAAAATATGCAATTTGAGGCATTCTATAAAAGAGAATTCAAAAGATGTTTTTCTTCAAAATGATCTTAAAAGAATCCTATTTATCATAGCATGTGGTGTTTACGGCTTTGGCCCAAAAATATTTTTGAAGAAGAATCTTCACAAAGCATAGACATAACCAATTTTTGCAAAGTTCAAGTTTCCTTTCAATAACACCATTTTGTTGTGGGGTTTTTGCAATTGAAACAATTATATGAAATTCAATTTTCAAAGCAAATTTTGCAAAGACTTGGTTGCAAAATTCTCCCATTGTCACTTCTAATGAAAATCAATTTGCACTTAAGGGAGGTTTGAATATTTTTGAATAGTTTTAAAATCTTATGAAACACTTTATCTTTGTGAGCAAAGAATAATGCTAAGGTGAATATTGAGAAATCATCAACTACTAGTAATGCATACTTTAAGTCCTCAATACTAGAGTTCCTCATAAGTCCAAATAAATTTATATGAACAAGCTCAAGATGTTTTGAAGTCGAAAAACATTTTCATGGGTTTGAAATATTCTTTTGCTTGTTTTCCCTATTGACAAGTATCTCAAAGATAATTTTCTCAACACATATTTTTAGCAATCCTCCAACTAGATCTTGAGAGAAAAATTTGTTCAACAAATCCATGCTTACGTGACCTAATTTTCTATGCCAAGAGAATCCATCATTATCTTAAGCTACAAGACATTCAAGCTTATCAAGATAAAACACATAATAAAACATTTTGCAAGTAATTGATAAAAATCACAAAATGTCATATTGTCAAACAAGTTCAGCGTCTGAACTTATGGTCTACATCCAAACTTCAAGTCCGAACATTTTGTGAAGTTTCATAAAGATGTTTTTGTCTAAGCAAATGCATAGATATTCAATCATAGCTAATTTAATCATTTTATCATGACATATAATCAATTTTAAGAACATATCAACCATGAATTCAATTCCACATCATCAATGTTACATAATCAACTTCATAAAAGCAATTGACAAGTTATGGTTGGCAAAATTTCAAAGCTAAACAAAAAGGATTCTCAACTGAAATTTTACATGTTGGCATTTAACTTCTTATTCATTGTCACACAATTAACTAATGCTAAGCAAGTTACAGTTCAAATCAGCAATAAGCAACATTTGTTTAAAGAGAGGAACATTTACCAACATTGGTTACTCCAAGAATTCTTCCTTTCTTCTTGTTTCAAAAACAAATCCTTCATCGGTTGCTTTGACCTTGATTATGAATGAGATGTTGTCTGTTATTCTTTAAGCCAACATCATCAATGTACCGCTTAGTGGTGCTTGAGTTTGAATTAAAGTGTACCTGCAATAAAGGAGATGAAGTATCCTTTGGTACCCATACTTTCTTGGGTCCGTGAGGGTTAGGAATAATTCCCTTAACTCTCCAAATGGTTTTTACACCATTCTCTACTTTTCTTTTAACATAGCATTTGGTGAATTTATGTCCATGTTTTCCACAATAAGTACAACAAGTATGATGCATGGAAATTGAAGTAGCTCTAACAAAGAAGTTGTTATATTTAGGCACATTATTTACATAATTATAACCAAGACCATTTTTGACAGGAGGAGATCTTTGAGCTCCAAAAATTTTATCAAGATTGTCCCTTCCTTTTGTAAATTTTTCTATACATAATGTAAGTTCATCAACCTTCTTTTTCAAAGTCTCATGATCAACAAGCATTCTTTCAAGAGACAAAATCTTTTCACAAAGAATCTTATTTTCAAGGGACATGTTTTGTAAAGAGACATTTAAAACTTCCTTTTCAATATTCAAGCATTCAATAGAATCAAGAAGCTTTTTATTTTCACAAAATAATTTTGAATTCTCATTCAATGAATCATTAATTTTGGTTTTCATTTCCTTATTCCTTTTTGAAGCCTTTTTTAATTCTTCATACATTTCAACAAGTAGTTCACTAGGATCATCTACATCATCAATATCATCATCACTATAAGTAGAGGTAGAATGAGTGGATTGTACCTCATCATTTATTGCCATGAAGCATACATCGACTCTTTCTTCTTCATGAGTGGCTTGAAGTAGTTTCCACATATCATGAGCGGTGTCGCATTCACTCACACGATTGTACACATTCATTTCTAATGCACAACTCAAGATATTCATGGCTTGGTAATTCAATGTCATCTTCTTTGAGTCACCCTCATCAAATTCGTCCATAGACTTTGGTTCCCTTTTAATTCCATCAGCTTTTATTCTCATAGGCACATAGGGACCTTTCTCAATGATACTCCACAAATCAAAGTTAATAGAACAAATAAAAATTCTAATTCTAGATTTCCAAAATGTAAAATTAGAACCATCAAACAAAGGAGGTTTATTTGTAGAGGAACCTTCCATATAAGGCAAATTTGATAAACTAGCCATATGATCTTTACTTCTAGGTTGTTAGACCTTAAAAAGAAGGCCTTGCTCTGATACCAATTGTAAGACCTAAGAGGGGGGGGGGGTGAATTAGGTCTTTGGCTAATAATCGAAATCTTTTCCCTTTTTACAAATCCTTTGCCTGAATAAAAACTCTTCTTTAATTTCACAAGTTTCAAGTTTATATGTGATGTAATGGTTAAGATAAGATCATCAAACAATAAGATTATATCCAATCAAGCAACAACTATGAACAACTAATAATAACATGAGCATGTAAATAAATAAAGCTATAAGGAAATGAACACACGATTTATAGTGGTTCGATCTCTCTAAGATCTACATCCACTACCTTGAGTCCACACTCAAGGATTTCAACCAATTCACTATATGCTCAAGTTCAACAATTACATAAGAGGCTAACCACACTATGGTTTTACACTCACAACCTCTTCTAGTAATTATACAAACAAGGTTCACCCTTCCAAAAGGGTTTTATATCTAAAGACAACCTAAAGACCAATCTATCAAAGGCTCACCCACAAACGGGTTTTACACCACAACCTTGATTAATCTAGTCTATGGCTCACCCTAACACAAAAGGGTTTTATGTCACAAGATAACCTTGCAAATGAGCTAGTAGAAAACACAATTTGATAAGGAGATAAGAATGTGTAGATGTTACCACTTGTAGGTAGATTTTTACACAATGTTGCACCTTCACACTTTGCCTTTGGAATCTTGAATTTGAATCTTTGAGCACAAGGCAATTTGAGAGCTTTTCAATTCAATTTGATGTAAAACAAGTTAGAGCATGTAGGATTTGTTAAGATTAAAGTTTTTCTAAAAAATCTGGAGTTTATGGCTTTTATAGAATTTGAAAATCAGTTCAAACGGCTATACAACGGCTAGTAACGGCTAGTTTCAGGAAAATTCAGACGACCGAATTCTGCGTCCGAATTTTTCGGACGACCGAATTTTTCCTGCTGCGTCCGAATCTTCTTCCGAATTTCTCTGGAAGAACAGTGACCATGCTGAAGGCCAAAATTCGGACGACCGAATTTTTTGGCTGCGTCCGAATCTTCTTCCGAATTTCTCTGGAAGAATAGTAGCAAACTTTTGCTACAAAATTCAGACGACCGAATTTTTGGACTGCGTCCGAATCTTGCATCCGAATTTTTCAAACTTTGTCAAAACATGTTCAAATCAATTCAAACAAGTTGGAAAACATTCTAGCCTCAAAGATAAGTCATTAACGACCTTTTAAGTGCAAAAACTATTTATGAAAACTTGATAATTTAGATAAGTTCAAAACCATTGAAACCATTTAAATCAAGTTTTGTGCTCTCAATTGCAACTCATAGATTCCAAGACTTAAGAGTGTAGGGTTTACAAAGTATACCTATTAAGCACATGCAACCTACACTTCATGTCTTCAAAGCCTTCTAACATCTTGAACAAACTCTTCAATCTTCAATCACTTTGACATATTGGAGTTGTTCTTGCATTTTAGCTTCAAGGCAATGAGACTTCAAACTTCTTAATCCACAAATCCTATCACACAACATACAAGCATATTAGTCCTCATCAATGTTTGTCATTAATCAAAACTAATCATAACTACATGATTTGCCCTTAGGGCTAACAGGATGGAAACTTCCAAGCCTATTTGTACACCACTTGCTACCTTTTTTCACTTATCAGCAAAATTGTCACCACTGACTGATGGGGAGAAGGAACACTTGTCACATGTTCCATATGCTAGTGCTACTGGTAGTCTTATGTATGCCATGATTTGTACCCGTCCTGACATTTCACATGCTATTAGTGTTGTTAGCAGGTATATGGAGAATCCAAAAAATGAATATTGGTGGGCAGTGAAATGGATACTGCGATATTTGTAGGGTACTTTAGAAGTTGGTCTGTTATTTGAACGTAACAATATTAATACTTCTAAGAGTGTCATGAGTTTTGTGGACTCAGATTATGCAGCCGATTTGGAGAAGAGGAGATCCCTGACTGGATATGTTTTCACTTTATCATGATGTGCTGTTAGTTGGAAAACAGCACTACAACCAACTGTTGCTCTTTCCACTACAGAGGCAGAATATATGGCACTGACTGAAGCAGTGAAGGAAGCCATCTACCTTTGAGGTTTGGTCTCTGATTTGGGCTTACAACATAATTTAACTATTGTTTATTGTGATAGCCAGAGTGCAATACATTTGACCAAAAATCAAATGTATAATGAGCGGACCAAACACATTGATGTCAGATTTCACTTTATTCGGGATATTATATCTAACAGTTTTATTAGTGTTGAAAAAATTACTACTACAGATAATCCAGTAAATATGATGACGAAGCATGTTCCAACGATTAAGTTCAACCATTGCTTGAACTTGGGTGGTGTTCACAAAATATAATTTCTCATTGAATTTTTTTGGCCAAGATTGGATCATTTGTCCCCATATCTACTAGAGGGGAAGCATTGTTAAACGTGTTTCATGAAGACAATTTTTTTATAAAGGTCAACCATGGATGTTACTATTCTTTTAGATGCTTCACACTACATTTGGAGATTTTACACTACTTAATGTGAAAAATATGTGGAACCATTTAAAATCTCCAAATGTAGTGTAAAGCATCCAAAAGAATAGTAACCTCCATATTTGACCTTCATAAAAAAAACCGTCTTCATGGAACACATTTAACAATTTGGTATCATATTATCTTTAGTGGATGTAATTGATCTGTCTTTGCCTGTTGATGCAGGTATATTGTTGAACCACATTAAATCCTTATCTTTCTTTGTATGTGCTATTTTTTTCTACCCTAATTTCTGTTTCTCATATACAACTCCAAATTTTTCGATCATACCTAAAAATAATATTTATTTCCGGGTCCTTTTCCATAACCTTCCATCATGCTAATAACTTGTTGAACAGATAACCACCAGTCATTCAGAAGTCCTTCAAATCTAGAAATGAATTCTGTTAAGACAGTCGGAGTGTCATCAATTGCAAGCTGTCGAGTTTGCACCCAAGCATGGAATTCTTGCAGTCGTCTAGATCACTTATGAGTAGGAATATCATGAAGAGTGAATGTATGCATACCTTATCCCTCCATCTTTGTGTTGTTTGAAGAAGAACTTCATATTTCATAATTTTAGGTGCTTCATATTCCTCCAATTTTATTGGGAAGATTTTTGGAGCTTTATTAGAACTATCAGGATTGGTCCGTAACTCTGGCTCAAAATTACAAGAGTGGATTTCGTCATAGTTTTCCATATCGGATTCATCTTCTTCAACTTCAATTCCAGTAATATGAGATGCTTGTTGAAGCCTATAGTTCTGGATATGAATTGTCCATGGAAT
Organism: Rauvolfia tetraphylla; assembly: GCA_030512225.1. NCBI lineage: Eukaryota > Viridiplantae > Streptophyta > Magnoliopsida > Gentianales > Apocynaceae > Rauvolfia > Rauvolfia tetraphylla. The sequence continues at coordinate 3,899,367 of JAJQKT010000024.1, read as the reverse complement.
TGAAACCATCAAAGATTTTGGGATTGTATTTTTTTTGAAGGGTCTAATCCAAGCGCTTCTTCACAAGAGACTTTAGAGGCCTGTTTTTTGTTTTTTGATAGCAGCCAGTCATTCGTGATACAACGTATAGAGATCAAAAGTATTAGGTTCAACAACACTAGTTCGTCCTCCGAAGATTAAGTATGTTGCCCTTTCAAATAGTAGAGACCTGAAGATAGAGAGTTTATGATTAAGCTTGTGAAGGAACTCCAGAAAAACCTAAAGAGGCATAAGGAAGGCCTATGGATGTGCTTTGTTGCTTCAAGATCTGAATTTTAGCATGAAGAGCCTCTGCTTCTTTTGCAGGTTGACAAGCAAAATGTTGTAAGCATGTTCCTGGATTAGGAATATCTAAATGGAGGGATGTCAATCGTGATTCCAAAGCTTTGATGAGCTATGATTGTTGGTCCAGCTTTGCATCGATTTGGGATATTGAGGGATATTGATTCTAAACCAATGCATTTTCTGTCAGCCAATTTATAATAGATTCAGCTTCTTTGACAGGCTTTGCTTGACCTCTTGGTAGGATCTTAGTTTTGGCATTTCTCGGTTTTGGTTGATGCCTGGAATATTCTAAAAGGGTTTGTAGGCATGAAAACAAGTGAATGTGCTTTTAGTAGGGAAAATCAGTGGATTGAAACTTACCTACTGCAGTATGACAGGAGTTGGTGACGCTGAAGAAACATGGAGAGTTTCTTGCTTAAGAATCGGCAAGGCCTCAGAATATCAGCAAGTGGTGTTAGAGTAGCAAGAGATGATAATTGTGACGGATTCTCTTCATTCCAACTAGTGGGAGAAGGAACTGTTTCATCCTTCTTTTGGGGGGTTAAATAATCTACAATGTAATCATATTTTCCCAATCATCGAACCTCCTATAATCTTTAACCCCCCACATTTTTGTTTTTGTGCAACCTTTTCTGCCTTCTTCATCAATTTGTTTGACATAATGAATAAGATTATAATCTATAGAAACTTTTGGCATTGAGATCATGGATATGGAGGTAAGAAACTAGGTGAACTCTGGACCTAAGAGTGATTGAATGTGAAGGCTACGAAACCATCTGTTCTTTTCGCGAAAGTTGCTTCTGCAGATTCAATAGGTCTCTATTGCTGCTGATGTTGTTTTTCGTAATTAGTTACCCACGTGTGAGAACGGAGTTTTATGAGGTTGTCTTTGGTAATTTGTTGAGGGACATAGGAACAAGATGCTGAGTAAGAGTCATTGACATAGAATATAAGAGCATTACTAGAGCTTGGAATATTCAAGTCAAAATCATGATTCTGGACTCTATAGACTATTTGGTAATGGAGAGTCACGGATAAGACTGCTAAGTGAATTACTCCAAAATGCATATGTCCCTGCTGCTGCCATTGTTTAGAAAATTCTGGAGGAATATTCAGTTCAACAAACTGTTCTTTGCTAAAGACATCTATGGGATGTTGGACCATTTTAGAGGACTGTATATATTCTTTGACTACGGTGGATACCTCGTGAGAAGAGATCTTATAGAATATGTTGCCCTAGCATAAACGTAATATTGATTCTTATGAGGAAAAGAAGTAGGAGAAATCTTATCATCGTCAGGAAGTATAATAACCTCATATAGGTAATCTAATTTGTTGATGGAGGAACTGCAGTTTAGAGAAGTTGAATCTATGAAAGTAGGTGTTGAACAGGAAAATCACGAAGCCCAAGGAGTATCCATGGTTTATAAAACACCGCCACCAAACCTGTCTCAGCCTACTCTTGGCTGTATGCCATAGAGGGATGAATGACAAAAATAAAGTGGGAGATCTTACTCTGCAAAGGTAAGCCAGAAAAGCACAAAATCTCACCAGTCCAGCTTGCAAGGCAACTCTTGAAGAAGATCCAGAGAGTCTATATTTGTACTAGCGGAACTAATGTGGACCCGGGCCAGCCTAAATCTCTACTCGTTAAACACATTTTGGCCACCAAACCAAAACTTTTAGTGCTTAGACTCGGTTAAATAATAAACCAACCAAAAATATACCTTCGTCAAAGAAGGTGGGGGGGACTAGATACAAAGAAAAACATCAGGGTACAAGCCCTTAATGTGCAGGAGCTCTCGGCATTACTAGCAATTATTCCCATGAGAGGCTTCTAATGTTTTTCATGCAATATTCTTAAGACAATCATATTTTGAGAGAGTTCAGCATCACAATTTATCATCTCATTATATTGTTCATGTATTAAATAATATTATTTTTGTTCAAGTGCTAGAAACTGAAGTCCAACAGATGCTGGAGTACACTTGACAACATTCTGTTCAAACCACCTCACGGAGTAAAAGGGTGTTGTGACTGATCGAGGTCAGTTGAAAATAGTAAATGCAAGTGGGTCTTGCCGCATCCTATCTAAAGGAGTTCGACACATCCTGTTAGGGAGAGTTCAACAAAAGCGAGTAGTGAATGTATGACAGTTCAACAATCGTGGAGGTAGGAGTTGTGATTGATATGCTTCCAATCATGAAGGCAACACTGTGGTTGTTAGATTTCTAGCTATTGAGAGGGGAATCACTAGAGGAGATTGAGAGGATGTTCCTGTACTTTTGAAATATAAAGTTTAGTGGATTACTTTTATATGCATGGTCCCGCAGACGTAGGCTAATGAGCAGAATTGCGTTAACAATTTTGTTGTATCAAATTTTAATTTTTTGTTTGTGTGTATTGTGTTAAACTGTGTAGAATCGACTTTAGCACACAAAATTTGACAAACACGAAAAAAGTTACATAAACTTAACCATACTGTAATATAATTGCGAACAAGAGGTGGAAAGTAGTAAGGACATCAGGAAGTGGTCCAAAAATCTCAGATCCCTTTTTTGGCAAACGACCATCTACTATTTATGAAAGCATTAACGCAGCAAGCAACAATTATGGCGAGGATTATGCAAGCATTTTGTATGGAAAGTGATCAAAAGGTTAATTCTCTAAAATCAAAACTCTTTGTAAGCAGTAACTCACTCTCGTCCTAGCTGAGGCAATTGCTGCACATTAAGAAATCTCACTGACAATGATACGGGCACATACTTGGGTTGCCCTTAGTTCATGGGAGGGCCTCCTGAAATTTGTATGATATAAAGAGGAAGCTAAATGGGTGGAAAAGCAGGATTCTCTCCAAGGTGGCCAAGAGCATCCTCATCCAGACATTGACATCTACAGTATCATATTATGCCATGCTGACAACAAGACTTCGCGGTAGCATTGTTTATTAAATTGACAGACTTGATAGAAAGTTTTATTGGGATGAAGAAAAGAATCGGAAGAAACTCACAAGATGGCATGGGATGTGATCAGCAAGGAGATATTTGAATGGGGATTGGATCTTAAAAAACTCAAGCACATGAACACTACATTGTCGGCTAAACACCATGGAGGATGATAGAATACCTTTGTCAACACTAGGCTAAGAGTTTTCTGTGAGAAGTATTAAAACAACATATATCATCAAATGATGAAGGGCTACTACTATCCAATAAAGCTAGGTTGACGGTCAAGACAACATATACGAGAGCTCAAAACAGCAATACAGCCAAAAATAGAGGTGAGTAATAGAAGTGAATTTGGCGCCTAATGGGCCTAATGAGAATAATCTCACACTTTGGACATTAAAGCATGATAAACTGGCCGCAATTGATCAGATTCATACTAGAATAGGAATAGAGAGCCCTGTTTGCAACATCTTCAAGAGGGAACAAGAAATAACCATGCTTGCTATTTGGGACTTTCCTGGGAGCACAAAGATATGAAAAGGCAGCGACTCAACCACACTACAAGAAAATGGCCGCCAGACCGCCGAAATTGTCCACCGATTTTTCAGTGGCAAAATATCCACAGATTATCCACGGTTAAGATACAAAAAATAAAATTGTGAATAATAGGTAAAAAATATATTCCACGGAAATAATTAGCCACAGAATTTGTTTTCAAAATTAAAAATAAAAAATATAACCACAGATTTCTGTGAAAATATTTTTCAGTTAATGAAAACAAAATATTAAGTTCGTGGAGAATCCGTCGAAAAAAACTTTTCCACGGATTTCACACAAAAGTATTTTTTAAATTAATGAAAGTAAAAACTTATCCATGGATTTCCTACAAAAATATTTTTAAATTAACAAAAATAAAGGAATTTTCACAATACAGGATTATTTTTCAGATGCATGAAACTTTTTTACAATTTTAACCTTTTATAAATTTTATTTATTTAAAAAAATTAAGTAAAAAATAAAAATTTTAGGAAATAAAATAGGGAGTGGGATGCCCAAGCCAGCGCAACCCGCTGGGAAGGGAAGCCCACCTTTGGCGTCCCCCGTCCCACTCTTGTTTTTCTTTTTTCTTTTTGTTTTTCCTATTTAATTATTTTTAAAAATAATAAAAAATTATTTTTAGTAAATATTATTTTATTATTTTTTATTTTCTGTTTATAGAAAAATTCAAAATAAATTTTAAATTTTGAATTATAATTTTTAAGATTTAATTTTTCTCCTAATTTTTAAAAATTTAAATGATTTATAGAGTTCAATATCGACACAATTGGGATAAAATGATAAATTTTGACCACCTAATAGACCTCGTTATGTAGTGATTAATATAAAAAGAATAGAATAAATAACGCGTAGTAAATTTTCAAAATCTTGTATAGTGTTTGAAAGATAAAAATAGAAAAATTAATTAAAAATTATCCTATATTAGTAAAATCATCCTACGTTAAGTACTTACGAAAATAAAAATAGTAAATCCGTGGAAAACCCATAGTAAAGTATTCACGCGTGTTCCATCATATTCTTTTATAATTTATTAAAAATCAGTCGAAAACAGTAGAAAAATGGCCATGGACCTCCTATAGAAATATTTTTCGGTTAATAAAAACGAAAATATAAACTCCAGGGAGAAGCCTTAGAAACTTATCCAAGGATTTCGTATGAAAATATTTATATTTTCTTACAAAATATGAAAAAGCATAAATATTATAAAAGGCAGAACAGGTAGCAAGAATTTATCTGGCCGAATAGTTATATCTCAGAGTGATAAATGATAGGTTGCACGTTCAAAAACCACGCCCATGCAAGGTTGGAGAAATATTCTTTTAATATTAGAATAAATTTGAAGATATTTAAATAATTTTTAAAAAATTTGCGACCAAAATTTGGTAGATAATTTTTGCCGATATGAATAAATTTATTCATATATATTTTCTAAAATTTTTTCCACAATTAGCCTCTTAGCCACGATAATTTTACCAATGAAAAATTCTTGTGAATAGTCGCCGTTAGCCACGGATTTTGTTGGCTTAGCCACAAATATTTCCGTGGGTGAGGACCCAGCTTCTACTAGTTCTGCCGTGGCACCTTTGCAGAGGCGGAAATAGATATATGGCGCAGGGGCCAAGGCCCTTTCCCCATTTGTTTAAAAAATTATAACTATATCTAACTTATCAAAAAGTATATATATATATATATATATATATATATATATATAAGTCCTTTGAAATAAAAAATATGTGACTAAAATAATATGACTTTTTATATATTTTAATAATTATTTATTATATATTTTAAAATTTTACTCACGCCTTTATTTATTATATATTTCTTTCTCTCTCCTTTCCTCCCTGTCCTCCCTATTTATTAAGGATATAAAAGTTACTTTATTTCATAATATTTTCTTAATTTCATAAATCTTAATTCTTGTATATTACTCTAAACGGACTTATATTTCTTTCTGAATAAGTATATTACATAAGATAGTTTTTCTAAGACAACAAATGAATTGGCTCATTTCTAAGACAACACTCACTGAATTATGGATAGAGTGAGTAGATCTTTCGTGCTTTAGTCCTAGTAAACAAATGAATTGGCTCATTTGCCCTTAACTTCAGAACTAAAATCTTTTTGAGAAAAAAGTAAAAGCCAAGAAGATCCTTCAAAAACTCATTTTCTTTTCTTTTTTTTAATTTAATAACTTCCTTGACCTTCTCTTTCATTAAAAGACCCTAGTTGCCGCGACTTAATTAGGCGCTGCCACAAATCACATATCACCGCTACGAATTCTTTTCTTAGTTTCTATTCTTATTTAGTCCTACACAATTAAAGTCGCGATAGGAGAGATGTGGGTAGAAGAGGCAATGGAGATACCAAGGCCAAGTGCAAAGGTTGCGTTAAGATTCCCTACCACAGAAGAAAAGGAAGAAGAGAAAGTCCAATATGAAGGGGAATATTTATTTTTTTTATTTGAAGATTTCATTTAGGATTATTTACATAATCGGCATTTTAGATGATGTTTTAATATGTTGACGATTAAGAGTCAATTCATTTGTCGCATGATGGTCAAAGACCATACCTATATGACCTTTAAGAAGTGCGACTAAAATGCAAAATACCCGAAAGTGACAACAGTCATAAGAAATACACTGTACGTAAGAAATAGGGACAAAATTGACATTTCAAAGCTAAAGAAACGACTTTTTGCCTAAATCCCAACGGAGTAATAGTCAAGGAACCATAGGTGCATGTTTTCAAACTTCAACGACCAAAGTGCCGAAGCTCTCAAACCTGATGGCATTAAATTGCGATAAGCATTTTTGAAAAATAAAAGTAAATCTAAACGTGTGGATTGGGGTAAGTACACAACAACTCCAAAATGAATACCATTCATAAAGTCAAATACAAGGTACAAATAGTTTTATTACAATAATATATGGAAACATAACCAGAATGATGATGAATGTGCACTACAGAAAAATTTACCACCAGTGACCAATGAAATTTGTTGCTAAAACCCTCTTTTTTGTCGCCGATGTCTTTGGTGATAAAAAAATTTTCGTCTCCAATTTAGTTTTGTCGCTAAAATGGACCCTTGGTGACAAAACTACTTTTGTGGCCATTTGGAGAAACTATTAGTGAGGAAAACTTTTGACATTAGAGAGTCAAAATTTTGTAGCTGAAAAAGATGTTTTCTTGCCAACATCATGTTATCTCTAGTGACAAAATATTTCATTGCTGAACGTTTGTCACTGTTCACTTTATTTCCAAAACATTTTCACACAATTTATTTAACATAAATTGACATGAAATTTATAAATTGAACAAAAATATAGTAAACATTTTCAAAATTTTAAGAAAATTAAAAATAGTAGATATTACAATAGATAAAAAATTTAAAAAAGAAATAATTAAAAATAAAACGAACAAAAATATTACATAAAAAAGGTAATAACAACAAATTAAACCTAATTTAAATTTACATAAAAAAAAATTCACAAAATTGAATTAACATAGATTTACACAAAATGTTATAAATTGAAAAAAATATAATAAACATGTTTAGAAAATCTAGAAAATTATAAAACTAAGTAATTAAAAGATTTTTTCCATCTTCCTCTCCCTTTATAATTATATTTTTTGAATTTCCATTCAGCAAAAAATAAATTCAAAATCATATCACTGAATTTGACATGTTGGAAATGAAACAACAAAATTAAAAGAAAAAAAGGAGAAAATAGTAGGCAGATTGGAAATCATCCAACAAAATTAAAAGAGAGAGAGAGAGAAAGAGAGAGAGTAGTACACAAACTGTAATTGAAACATATTGGAAAAAAACCAACATAAAAAAATGAAAACACTAGACATCAATTGAAATGAAAAAAAAAAGAAGACAAAAAACATACAAGCAAATGCCTCTAGAGTGGGGGAGAGAGGGAGCGGCGACAACAGCAGGGCAACCAGCGGCGACAATGGAGGGGGCAAAAGACAACAGATCTGCCTACAGGAGGAAAGAGAGGGAAAGCGAGAGAAGAGAAGGGTGCGGCAGCAATTTTCATAGAGAGAGAGAGAGAGAGAGAGAAAGAGAGAGAGAGGGGAGAGGTGAAAAATGGAACAAGGAAGAAGAAGCGCCAGAAGCTATACATGAAATTATTTTTGACAGAGCTTATCCATTGCAAGTCTACAACAGATTCGTATTATTGTTTTTAATTTTCTTCCCAAACGGTTGTAAATTTGATGTAGATTTGTGACAGATTTGCAACATAATTTTATTAATTCTTTAAAAAAAATTTCAAACAGTTAGGAATCCATCTGAGATCTATAGTAGATTTGTGATGGTTTGTATTTCTTTTTGTATTGATAATTTTTTCCAAAGGGTAACTATTTTGTCACGAATTCATTACTGTTTTGCAATAGGTTTACGACATAATTTTAATTAATTTTTAAAATTTTTTCTATGGTAAAAAAGCTTTGTCTCAAATCTGTCTGAAAATCATGACAGGTAGGTGAAAGAATTGCAACTAAGTGACGGATTTGAATTTTAAATTAGCAGCTCCTTTTCGAGGCTAAAAAATTCAAAATCCATTACAACGCGTCGTAGTTTTCTGATGGCTTTTTTCTTTTTCCCCTAATCTTCGAATAAGTTTATGGTTAAGATTTGTTAATAATTCCTATTTATTAAATATACGTATCTAATTATCATATATGTTAAACTAATATATGTACTCATTACATTAACAATATTACATATTATGAAACGGTTATTGTTTAAGCTATTTGTATTGTATGCATACGTAATTGGTACAAAAAAGTTGTGACTAATTCCCTTTTAATTGCAGAATTCCTCAAATATCTTGTTCCCAAATTCTCTTCCATGATCACCTCTAATTGCAGTCATACTATATCCCTTCTGATTTTAAATTTTCTTGCATAGATTAATAAACTATTAAATGCCTCATCCTTCCGAGTTAGGAAGAGGGTTTGTGTGAATCCAGAATAATCATCAACAATGACAAACACATAGGATTTAGCATCTAAGCTAGATGGAGTAATAGAACCAAACAAATCTAAGTGAAGTAGTTCAAGAGATCTAAGGTTAGAGATAACTCCTTCGGATTTAGATCATTATCTAGTTTGTTTTCCAAGCTGACGTACATCACACAAGCTATTTCTTTCAAATCTAAATTTAGGAAGACCATCAACAATCTATTTCTCTGAAAGTTTAGAGATTAGATACATGTTAGCATGACCTAGTCTTCTATACCACAACCAACTACATCAATCAATGGCGCTAGAAAAATGTCGTTCAAGCTATCCATGTAGTTCACATCATGCATATAAACATTCTCAACTGTTTTGCTAGTGAAGACTATACTATCATGCATCCTCACAACTTTACGATAGGAGGCTTCAAATTGACTTGCATGTTCTTGTCACATAATTGACTTACATACAACAGATTATATTTCAAGCCATTCACTAAATAAACATCTTCAATACAAGGATATCTTCCAACTTTACCAGTTCTTATGATCTTACCTTTGTTGTTGTCACCAAAGCGAACAATTCTAGCATTCTTCAGTTTCAACTACGTGAACTTCTTTTGGTCAACCGTCATGTGTCGAGAGCATCCACTATCTATGTGCCGAGGCACACCTGCAAAACATATTTCTTCCTTTTAAGTGAAAAAGGCTTGAGCTGAGATGATCTGGGTTCCTAAAAGTTCTCAAACTAAATTGTGTCCTTTTTGGTCAATGGGTGCAATAGCATGAGAACTTTTAGGCACCTAGATCATCTTAGCTCGAGCCTTTTTCTTCCCACAAAATTTAGCTTTGTGCCATTCATAAACACAAGCAAAGCAGACTATGTGTGAGTGACTAGCATATGCGATCTTTACAAAGTGAGATAACAAATTTTCTCTGGAAAGATGAGGGAATATATCCTAATAAAAAATCTGAATTTGCCTTTGCCTTCCAATAAGCAAATCAAGATTTTATTTTCCTTTTATGAACTTTTTCAAATCTTTTGTCAAGAAGTCATTATCTTTCAAAACGTTACTGTTCAAATCATTTGAAATGACAAGTTCTGCTCTCTAGTTTTCAGCTCATAAAATGCTTCATTTATCTCCTTACAAGTTTGAACAAGAAGCAAATCTGAAATATTTTCAAAAGAACCCAAAGTACTAACTTGAGTAATTTTATATAAGTTAGATTCAAAAAATTTTGTTTGTAGTAACTCTTTTTCATATTTCATTGGCTTGAAATCTTTGTTGAGTTGCACATATTTCTTTGTGAGATTTTTCTACCTTTTTATAAAGTTCAATGTTAGCGTCTTCAACTTCCTCATAAGCTATAGAGTCAAAAAAGTATCCCTCATCTTTGGTATGGTCATGCTGATTTTCATCTTTGTCTTTGTTGTTGTTGGATTCACCATCTTCTCGTACCATCAAACATAAATTCTCGTTCTTAGTGATTTATTCTTCCTCTTCACTTTAGGAGCTAGAATCATCACTATCACTCAAAATGCAAGCTATTGTAGCTTTTTCTTTAGCTTTCTCTTTCTTTCCATTTTTCTTTAGCTTGGGACAATTTAGATTGATGCATTCTCTCATCTTCTGGTTGTCTATTCAAGGTTGTCTTGAGGGCATAAAACCTTTATGGTGAGGGTGAACCTTGATTCTTGAATTGTAAAAGTAGTAGTGATGTAAAACCCTTGTAGGGTGAACCTCTTGTGTACTTGTGTGGTGTTATTTTAGTAGAATTGGTTGAAATCCTGTGTGTGAACTCAAAGTAATGGATGCAAATCTTGAAGTGGTTAAACCACTATAAATCATTGTGTTCATCCTTCCTCTTTCATTCATTACCATAAATTTATCCTACTCCTTTTGTCTTCTAAGGTAGTTGAAATTTATTGTGGTCATACTTATTTGTTATCTTCTCTCCAACTACTTCCTTTCTATATCATTAACTACTTGGAGTTTGTCACTTCTTAAAGAGGGTTTACAAAAATGAAAATATTTCAAAATTATCCAAATGCCTAATTCACTCCCCCCAACTCTTGGGTTTTTAAATATGACTTGTTAATCTTGGTAGCTTCTGATATTTATGATTATAGAATGTATCTTGAAGGTTCCTTTCTATTTATTGAGTACTCAAATTATTCAAGTGATAATTCATTATTACTGGACATAATTGAGTGCCCTTGTGATGATTGTTGTAATTATTTGATATATTTGATCATATAAGCTAGAACAACATATAGAAGAACGAAATTTTGGTGCACCTAATTAACCTACTCTCTTAGATGCAATTACATATTCATTCAATGTGATTTGTGAATCAGAAAGTAAATTTGTAATTTTCCACAGCTTGAAAGATAAATATGTAATTTCCTAAAGAAAGAGTTTATTTCACAATTTGAGCAAACCTCAAGAACAAAAGTGTAATTATCACTAATCTTTTTATTAAGGCGTAATAGGACATTGAATTCCGGGTGAAGAAAGTATCTACTAATACAAAATTGTTTCCTCCGCTCTCTAGTTAAATTTGAATTTTAAATTTCTACGATGCATTACCAGTCGCAGAGGCCTAAACTTGCAGCAGCTTCCATATATATTTCGTGTTATGATTTTCTTGCTCATTGCTGCTTCCATGGGACTGTGGCCTCCTGTGGCTTGTCATTTGGCAACTCATCTCCTTGCCTTATTTTCTGGTGAATGCTTTCTGTCTATCTCTGTGTGTGTGTGTGTGTCTCTCTCTCTCTCTCTCTCTCTTTCTCTCTGTATTCTTCAGTTTTTGGTCGAGACATGCCTGCTGGGAATGAAAGGCTAAGATGTATATAGTACTTGAAAACATTTTGTCCCCCCTCCTTCCAACTATTGTGTCCTTGTAGATTTAAGATTTGCAATGAGTGGTCTAATCATTTAACAATTAAAACAGAACATTGAATGGGGTGGGGGTGGGATTAATTATCTTCGGAGATTGCAAAGAAAAAAAATAATTTTTAGGGGTATAAAGCACAAAATTTGAGCACATTACAAGCACAAAAATTGATTATTTTTGTCTAAAACTACACAAAATATGATTGGAAGGGGACTCCGAATTCTATAACAGAATGAATATATGGTATTAAAATCTTGCATTGCAAGGCTTTTCCCCGGGTATACATCTATTGTAGTAGTCTGATGATCAATCAGAATGAAATCCTTGCTCTTAACCTAAGAAGATTACTCTTTTGCAGCATGCCCTTGGCGTGCGGAATGAAGAAGGTAGAATTCAGGTTTGTTGATTTGATTTTCTATATACTTCCCTTTAGCAGTTTCTTATTTTCTGATTCTAAATTTATAACAAGCACCAGCTTAGGTATGGTAATGAAATTTTGTTTTCTCTAATTGTGTGATTCTTGTTGTGAGCCTATAACAAAAAAATAAGAAGTTCAGTTACTTCATTATAGTGAAATATATTGTCTGTGATTATATTGCCAGCAAACTTCTGCGGTAAAACAAGCACCTTTAAAGTAATTTTAATAAATATCACCCTGTTGAGCATTGAGTTCTATTGAAAGCAAAGCATCATTGATCGAGAGAATTACGCAAGAAAAAAGACAGGTGCAGGACTTAACCGGATATCTTTTGTCAACTTTAATCATTCTGCTCTCTTTATCTCGATAAGATTGCACCAAATAGTAGTAGTTAATTTAAAAATATAATACATAATAAATAAAATAATTGTAGAAGAATATCACAACAAAGATAACGAAAGTAGTAAACCTTAGCGAAGGAGTTGGGGGTGGCACAATACATATTAGAGCCCTAGGTTATGATCAATTTTAATCTATTAAAATAACTTTAAACTACTTATCTTTATCAGTTTTTTAATTCATTCTCTTAATTTAAACTAGATTCATTAAAAGTTGAACTCCTAATTTATACATTACTGTTAAATTTGAATTTCATATATTAAGTTACTTTGTAAAATTAGAAGATTTTAATTATTACTTTAAAAATTTTGTAAAACTACTTATTCTAACTTGAATTTTGAATTTCGTATTTTTTATTGAAATTTGTATATTCAATTACTTTGTAAAAGTAAAGCTTTAATTATTCAATAGTTATTAAGAAACATGAATTTAGTTATTCTTGGGCACTTTAATTATTCAAAGTCTAAAAATTTTACATTAGGTTTCATACTCAATTATTTCGTCTATTCTACATTTTTTTAATATTTTACCTCATTTTGCTTGGTGCTAGCACATTGGCATGGCTCATAGTATTAACTTTTGGTATTCTTCTAATTTCTTTTAGCATCAGGAGGAACAAAAGAGGTAAAAAACATATGCTAAGAACCTAAGATGGGGAAGAAGGTATTAAATATTTTTTAACCGATAAAATTTTAATGTTCTGTGTGATTCAATTTTTGTCCTAAACACATACATTTTGGAAGGTAAAAAAATTCCTCTTTGGATACTTATTTTGAAAATCTAAGTTTACTTTTTTTTAATTTTAAAATTTATCTGTGCATCACACGGGTTTAAGCTAATTATATTTATAGTGATTGTAAGTTTAAAAAATAATATTTAAAATTAAAAAACTTATAATATTTTTAAAGAAAAAATACAATTAAAAGATATTATATTTTGAAACAAAATGAGTACCATTTTGGACATTTGCTTGTCATTCAAAATAGCCAGATTGCACTTTCCAAGTGCACATCATTGATGAATAACTAAAAAGTACTCATCTATTTCAAAATATAAAGCATTATAACTTCTTTTACATAGATTTAGGAAGAAAGGTAATGTGGAGGGAGTAGAATTTTGTTAAGCATGTTCCGTGGCTCATTTAAGCAAGGCTATGTGGATATAATATGGTGAAACTGTAAAATTTTAAAATCATTCATTAAAATCTAAAATCATTTCAGTAATCCCTCTGTTTTAAAATATTAGATTTTTAACACTTTTTTTTACAAAGATTAATGAAGAAGATTATGAAGGGTATTTTTTTTATTTTTCCCATTTTATTCTCTACTAATATAAAGGAAAATGAGAGAATTATACTTATAGCTAATGAAATCTCTAGAAAACTAATTTTTAAATTTATAAAAGCCAAAATATTTTTAAAATAAAAAAGATCCAAAGGTTTTATATTTCGAAATGTAAGAAGTATAACTTCATAAAAAACATTCGGCGGCACATTTAAGCAAGGCTACGAGTTGGAGTGTGTAATATTCGATTTAAATCGAAAAATATTTGTTAGGATATATGATATATTTTTAAAAACTTTTTAAATTTATATTTTAATCTTAAATATTTATTAATTAAAAGTAAAAGTAAAAATTAATTAATTATACTATTATTACATAAAAATGATAATAATATCTTTTTAATAATTATAATAGTATTATTATTGAATAAACACAAGATATATATATATTATATGTTATGTAAGCCAAATTAAAAATAAATCAAACTTATGTAAGTACAAACTTAACCCAAATATAATTCAACTTAAAAAATTAAATTAGAGTCACCATTGACAGTCCTACTCCTCCATGGCCATAAAACAGAAGATAGACTTACGCCAAACGCCGTTGGTCCAGTTGTTGAATGCTGAATGAGGAACGTGGTTGGTCCAGTTAACGATTGCTAAATGACAAACGTGGCAGGTCCAGTTATTGGATGATAAATGAACCTGAATCAATACCAAAAATGGTAACCTTGCCCTACAAAAGTTTCTTGGAAACCAACTACCACTGTCGGCTAAAGTTGGGCCCATAGGCGGATTTAAATTTATCAGTCCGTTTTTTTAATTTATTAAAAATTTATTTTTAAAATAATGTTGTTTTGATATTTTTAAAATATTTAAAAAATATTTTTTCTTAAAATGATTCCATTTTACTGTTTTTTCATAAAATGATACCGTTTTGTAAAATCAGCAGACTAACATATTTAGCCTGCGGGATGGCTATCGCAATTCGAGAGCTAGGATTTTCCAATCTACGGAAAAAAGAGTTAGTGCGGGATGGCTATCGCAATTCGAGAGCTAGGATTTTCCAATCTACGGAAAAAAGAGTTAGTCCGCTCTGCCTCATTTTAATGGTAGCCCGCGACGGTTTGGGCCGAAGTGAACTAGCCCGTTTGATACTACTACCAACTATCCCACACTAATAAGTGCCAAAAAATGTAAAAAAGCCAAAAGAATGGACCCAAAAAAAAGGCAGTTTAGTTAACAATGGGCATTGGGCGCACCACAAAAAATGGGAACGTTCTCTTTTGTGGCGCAACCCAGCCATGTTTTCTTTTTGTTTTGTTTTTTATTTAAATTTTTAAAAATAACAAAAATTTGTTTTTAATAACTATTATTTTATTAATTATTTTTAGATTTTTAGTTACCGTATTAATATTTTTATTTTAAAATTTTGAAAATATTATATTAAGATTTAAAATTATAATTCAATTACAATAATTTAAAATTAATTTAAAATATTATTACAATCAGCTATAATTTTAAGATTTGAATTTTCTCTCTTAATTTTCAAATTTTACTTTGATGATGGAACTTAATATCGATAAAATTCGAAAGAAACAATGAATATTAATCGTATATTAAATCTTACTTTATAATAAATATTAAAAAATAAATTAAATAAATATCACTAAGTAAATTTAGCAGTTTTATAAAGTGTGCGAAGGAGTGAGATCATCTACAATGTTTTGGTATAACAATCTTTATAATATTCATAATTATGAAAAAACTCTATTTATACAGAGATAAGATAAACTATGAATATTAAATAATATCACTGGAGTGATATATATAGAAATGCTGCACAGATTGAACATCATCAAGAAACATCCTTCACCCTCTACTTTCCTCCCACTTTAAGGGGAAAAATTTAAATAAGCTGTTTGTTCTGCCGCTAATTGGTTAGAGGATTTAAAAAAAAAAAAAAAAACTTTCCTGTACATATGGACGTGGAAATGTAAATGTAATTCAAGCCCTATGACCCGATAAGGAGTTGCGTTTTTGTCACCGCCAAATGAAGTTGGTGGAATAGTTATTCCGGTTACAGTCTTTTTAATTGCGTTGATGTATTACTTCCTCAATTAAAAAAACTTTTTAATCTTTTTTATATAAATTAAGGAAGAATAAATAAGAAATTATTTTTTCATTATATCTCTAATTAATTTTATTAATATAATATTACTAATTAATTTTATTAATATAATAGAAAATAAGAGAAGTATATTTATAATACGTATACTTTGAAAAATAATATTTAAATTTTGTAAAAAATCAAATATTTTAATAAAATAAGACCTTATATTTTGAAACAATACAGTATTATTTTTGTGTTATTAGCTGTCCAGGAGCACAATATAATGAGGTGCAGCTGAGATTCAAAGTCATCAAACAAATCCATCCTTCATTCTAATTCCCTCTCTGAAATGGAAGCTGCCCAGTTCTTTTCGTCCCCTCCAGTGGTCTACTTTCTCAGCTTCATTGCTTTCCTCATAGTAGTGAAGCGGGTGATAACACCTAAAAGCCACAAGAAATTGCCTCCAGGGCCATGGAAGTTACCCTTCATTGGCAATTTGCACCAGATTTTAGGAGCCAATCCTCATAGGACCCTCAAGGATCTGTCTGATCGATTCGGACCTTTGATGCGAATAATGATGGGAGAACGTACAACCATAATCGTATCATCGGCCAGAATGGCGAAGCTAGTGTTACACACTAACGGTCTAGCCGTGGCCAACCGGCCTATTAACAGCGTGGCCGAAATAATCTGCTACAACAATTTGGGAACTACTTTTGCAAAGTATGGCGAGTACCTGAAGCAACTGCGTCAACTTTACATGCTGGAACTCCTGAGTCCCAAACGAGTTGAATCATTTTGGGTTATTTTTGAGGATGAGCTCCAGAAGTTGGTTGGAACAATCAGAACCGAGGTGGGACAACCAATGGTTATATACTGGAAATCCAACGACTACTTGTACGACGTAATCTGCAGAGTTATGTTTGGAAGTGTCTGCAGGGAGAAGTCGAAGCTGGTGAAAGTCTGCAAGAAAGTATCAAAACTATCTGCTGCGCCCATCAGGTTTGAAGATCTCTTCCCTTCGATTAAAGGTCTTTCGTTTATGACCGGAAGAGACAGCGTTCTGAAAGGTCTGGTGAAAGACCTCGACGATGTCTATGATTCCCTGATTAACGAGCGTGAAAATAGCGGATCCGCACTGGACGAGGGAGATATGCTCGGCATTCTCTTGAAGATTAAGAGGGGCGAAATCTATAACGCAAAACTCAAAATCACAAATGACGATATCAAAGCTATCATTTTTGTAAGAACAGTGCAATTTAGCAGTTTTATTGACCATTTTCAGTTAATCGTCTGCTTTAGCACTGCTTTTCTTAATATTACATCTCACAACAAATGCTTCGCAGGAATTGATGTTAGCTGGAACTCTGAGCGTGGCAGATGTTGTTGAGTGGACCATGGTAGAAATAATAAGGCACCCTAAAGTTTTAGCGCAGCTAAAGGATGAACTCAGGAGAGTTCTGAAGGGGAAGCAAACGATCACCGGAAGCGACTTGGGGCAGATGAAATATCTACACATGTGCGTCAAGGAATCGACGAGATTACACCCGGCTGCGCCCCTCCTTTTCCCCAGAGAAGCCAGAGACCAATTTCAAGTTGATGAATATACGATTCCAAAGGGCACATGGGTGCTAACAAACTACTGGGCGATAGGAAGGGACCCTGAAATCTGGCCGAATCCCGACGAGTTTGATCCCGAGAGATTCAGAAACAGTAACATGGATTTCTACGGAAGCAACTTCGAGCTGATTCCATTTGGTGCGGGAAGAAGGGGATGTCCGGGCATATTGTTTGGAATAACAGAAGCTCAATTCTTGCTGGCCGCACTGTTCTATCATTTCGACTGGAAACTACCGGCTGGGATCACTCCGGCGGAGATAGACATGACTGAGGTGTTCGGTGCTGGTTGCATCCTAAAAAATCCACTGACTGTGATTCCATGTCTTGCCCAAAATTGAAGGGAAAGCTGATGTATTTGGTTTGGAAAGTTGTCTTTATGTCTGTTGGTGCTGGTGGCGTCTCTTGCAGTCCCATGTTTATGGGATATGTTGTTACTCCAAACTAGAGTTACTGATGATTGAAATAAAAGGTGAAATTCGCCCGTTTATGTCACTCAACAATATCACCTGTATCTGTTTATGATGGTCACTTCCAGTCCAATGTCTAAGTTGTTATTCCAAAATAAAGTACTGATTATTTTTAATAAAAATAAAATTTCTATACTTATCCTTAAACTATTTTTACTTTTTCTTTCTTCTTCAAAAAAATTTCTTTTACCTTTCTATACCTATAAATAATCTATACTTTTGCAATTGTAACAATTTTTATAAGTGTTGAAAAGTTTTGACAATTTAAACATGCCTCATATATGTGCTACAGTATTCAAAGGTATTTTTTTTCTTTCATAATATTTTCTTCCACATTTAAATATCGAATCTATTTCCAATAGGCAAAGCCGACCGGTCCTATAAATTGAAGAAGAAGAATAAAATATGAACTAAAGAATAAGAGAGAAAAGAATACAGAGACGAAAAGAGAATAAAACAAATATTCAAAGCTAAAATATCTTATTAATTTCATTATATAGTCGCTATTAATGCCTCATGTAACTTTACTTTTTGTAACTTTAGTCAATAATCTAATTTTCAAAAGAATAAAAGTTTGTTGCCAATTCCACCACCAAATCTAGTTGAAATTCACATATGTGGCCACTACAAGAAAATTGCATATTGGTGACAAAGTTTTAGGAAAAAAATTTTTATCACGAAAGACACTCTTCAGCAACCAAAAAAATCGCCACTACTGAGATGTGGCAGACCAAATTTTATTTTCTCATTGATAGTGACCCTTTGGCGACCAATAAAAGAAGCATTACCGAGAAAATCAGTTTTCCTCTGTAAAATATACCCTTTGGTGACCAAAATTTCTATTTCCTCACTAATGCATGGCGAGAAAAGCCAAGTTTCCTAGCTAAAGGACTCATTTTGGTGAGAACACAAACTTCCTAGCTAAAAGCTACCCTCTTGTGACAAAATTTTGTTTTCCTAGCCAATACATATCTTATTAGAGACAAAAACCATTTAGTAGCTAGGAAAATTGAATTTTCTCAGTAATATATACTCTACTATAGTATTCTCAAAATTTTTGTGCTATTTTATATTACATTCACTACAAGAAAACAACATTTTTGAAATTAGAAACCGTAAAATTGGTTTCTAATTAGAAATCGATTTGAAACCGTTAGGAAAATAGTTTCAAATTGATTCCTAATCGGTTTCAATAGGTGTCAAAAAATTTTTGGATGAATTTTATAATAGGTTTCTAATTAGAAACTGAGCAAAATCAGTTTCAAAATTTGATTTCTAATCGGTTTCAAATCAAATTAGTTTCTCTATTAATTTTTTAAATTTTTTAATAGATTAAGAAATCAATTTCTAAATCAAATATTTTTTCTTTTTTCATGAATTTTATAATCGGTTTCTAAATTAAAAATTTTTAGCTTTTAATATATTAAGAAATCAATTTCAAATCAGTTTCTAAATAATGTTTTTAATTTTTTGATGAATTTTATGATTAGTTTCTAATTAGAAACTGATTAAAATTGATTTCAAATCCAATCGGTTTCTAATCAGTTTTTAAATTAAAATTTATTATTTTTTAATATATTAAGAAAATGGTTTCAAATCGATTTTTAAATATTTTTTATTATTTTTATAATTAGTTTCTAATTAGAAATCAATTAAAAAATTTTGTTTCAAATCGGTTTCTAAATTAAAATTTTTAGTTTTTAATATATTTAGAATTCAGTTTCAGATCTCCTCTTCTGCAAAGCTTGGAGTTCATCAACTTAGTTGTGAAAAATTGAGTTCTTAAGCTTGACTCTTCAAGATTATTTGCTTCTTCTTCAAAGATTCCTCCTCCTCTCTTGATTTCTCATGCAAAGAATGAAGATTTGGGATGAGATTTTTCTCTCAAAACCCTTCCTTTTTTAGCCTCTTCCAAACCCTAGCCACTTCCCAAGCAACGCCACCTAGTGTGGTTCAGGTGATGCCATCTGGACTCAGTTTGGCTACAATAAAACTCTATTATGCTCTGTTATATGGTTGTGCCAATTGTTTAAATTATTGGTGAATTTAGAGCATGAAATCGAATACTCTAGGTCTTTGTGTCACATGAAAGTTGTAGATCATGATCTTATCTTTCCACAGAACTTTGAATCACCTCAATTGGATATCTAGAACTCAAGGTATGATAATTTTACTAGAAACTGTCAAAACTAAACCACATTCAGAGACACTAATTTTGCATGGTAATTAGGGAGGCCAAAAGAGTTTGGATTGACATTAATTTAACCATTATGAAAACTTTAAAATGTTCTCTACAATTGTCAAAAGGCCAATTCTGTATTTGAAACCTTAAGTAGGTAAAAATCCCACTTGAAAATGCTCTATTTTGCTTAGGGGAGATTTTCTTCTTCTTTCTTCATTATAAGTATGTAGAATCTCCTTTCTTGCTTCATTGTACTCCAAATATTTAATAAACTCACCTAAAATAAGGGTAGAGATAAAGTGAGTGTAAGTGGTGATTGAAACACCAAAATTCAACAGAAATTCAATGTCAAAATGATTACATAATATATATATATATATATCTGTGTGTGTGTGTGTAATAAGTATTATGTATATGCGTATAAGTTCTTGTACTAAAAAAAGTATAGGTTTATACTATATATAGTATTTATAATGACATAGTTATATATAGAATATTTATAGTATAAGTAGCATATATGGTGTATTACTATTACATAGTGTATCTATTGATATATCTATGTACTTTATATATACTTATATATGTTATTTTTGTCTACATATTATGTACTTATTTTTATCAAGCATGAAAAGACAACTAAATTTGCCTAAAAGGATTTTTTGATGATATTTTATTTTAATTTCTAAATTTATGAATAAAAATTATATATTAAAACATAATACAATAAGTTGAATCATATAAGTATGCTTTGACTTTGGGCACAGATTATTCATTACTCATACGTTACAATTACCTTTTGAACCAAGATTTAAAGAATCCAACATTCTGACTAAGACTAGACCTTGTCAAATGAATCTAGAATATCTTGATCTCTGCCAAAAGGAAATTGCATCCTTACTAGATAAAGAATTAATAAAAGTCTCCAACTCTCCTTGGAGTAGCACTACTTTTTATGTTTACAAAAATGCTGAAAAGGAACGAGGAGTTCCTAGGTTGGTTATAAATTATAAACCATTGAATAGAGTTCGAAAATGGATTATATACCTTATTCCTAACAAAAAAGATTTGTTAGATAGATTACATGGAGCAATTATATTCTCCAAGTTTGATCTAAAATATGGTTATTGACAAATTCAGATTGATCCCAAAGACAGATATAAAACTGCCTTTGTTGTTCCTAATGGACATTATGAATGGAATATCATGCCATTTGGTCTGAAGAATGCACCTTTAGAATTCCAACATGTTATGGATGATATATTCAATACATATAAGAACTTTACTATGGTCTATATTAATGATATTCTAGTATTTTCTCATAATATTGATCAACATTTCAAGTACTTAAATATTCTTAAGTGTTTAATACTAAAGAATGGCTTAGTAATTTCTACACCAGAAATAAAGTTATTTCAGACTTCAGTTCCTGTTTTGGGCCATAATATTTCTCGGGTGGGGGAATAATACCTATAGTAAGAAGTATTGAATTTGCTTCTAAATTCCTAGACGACATAGATGATATTAAGTAGCTACAAAGGTTTCTTGGCAGTCTCAATTATGTTTATGCTTATTATAAAGAATTAGCCAAAGATTCAGCAATTCTTTATGCTAAGCTAAAAAAGAATGTAAGTCCTTGGATTGCTCAGCATATTGAAGCAGTTAAGAAAATTAAACAGAAGATAAAAATGTTGCCCTATTTAAAATTAACAACTCAAACGCAAATATTAGATTTGCTAATTTAATTAATGATTGCAGATCTCTACTTGCAGTTGTCCTCAGTTGCAGAATTTTGCATGATTTCAGACAAGACAATATGCTCGCGGACCTTTTGGCAAAAAAAGGAAGTTGCAATTCACATTCTGTTATTTTGGCAACATATGGCAGGAACAGTTCACTATATGAAAATGGAACTAATGATATGGACAATCAATGTACAATTTTAAATCATCCACCTCATTTTGCCCAACACATTTTGAATCTTGATAGCAAGGGTTACTTGTATCCTCACATAATGTTCACTACTACAATGTAATAGCCATATTTTGAACTTTCTAATATAATGTAGTATCTTTATTTACCAAAAAAAAAGTTGCAAGATTTGAGAAAGTTTACTTGAATGAAGAATGCTCTGCTCTGCTCTGCTCCAAAGTAAATTATGACAAAAACTTAATGATCATGGGAATTTTATATCCTTGTCATATTTGTGATTTATTTTTTAACAATGTCTTATGTGATTTAGGTGTTAGTGTGAATTTGATGGCTTCTTCTGCTTTTAAGCTTTTGGGAATAGGAGAAATAAAACCTACAATAATTACCCCCAATTGGCTAATAGGTCTATTAAATATGTTAGATGGATAATTGAGGATATCTTAGCTAAAGTTGATAAGTTTGTTTTCTCCATAGATTTTTTTGGTTTTGCATATGGAAGAAGATGTCAATGTGCCCTTATATTAGAATACCCTTCTTGGCTATTGGGAAAACTTTATTTGATGTCAATAAGGATGACTTAATATTGCGGGTAGGGGATGTGTGTGACTTTCAATATCAATGAACTAATAAAATATTTCCAAAAAATTAAATCTTGTTTTCTATAGATATCAAAGATGCATAAGTAGACGATTGTGTAAGGAATAAATATTATGAAATTTCAAGCGAGTAATGCATAATTAATTCTACATTAAGAATGAAAAACAAAAATTAAGTGAAGTTGTCCAAGTGCTTAAACTACAAAAGAATCTGCATCTAAACTTTTTGTTAACACTAGCAACTTTTGCGACAATGTAGCTAGCAATTAGCAACCAATGCCATATTTTGACCAAAGATATAAATCTGACACTAATTCCTTGCAAATTATCCAGGCATTAGCAACAGAATAGTGAATTTAAAAATTAAAATATCTTTTTTTAATTTTTAGGGCTTCATTTCTAAAATCCTTTACAAATTTCTGAAGGATTAGCGACAAAATGTTAAAAATATTTTCTTAATTTTTTAGTTGGACTCCATTGCTAATCCCTCGCAAATTAAAATTAGTGAGGGATTAGTGAAGGAAAAGTGAATTCAAAAATTAAAAATATATGTTTTATTTTTTTAGGGTTCCATCACTAATTATTTACAAATTTGCGAGGGATTAGTGACAGAAAAATAATTTTTAAAACTTTTTCACATGGAATCCATCAATAGTCCCTCACAAATTAGCGATGGAATAGTGAATTTCAAAATTAAATTCCCTTTTTTATTATTTTCTAGGCTCAATCGCTAATCCCTCGTAAATTCCCGGGACTTAGTGACAGGAGAGTGAATTTAAAAATTGAAATCTCTTTTATAATTTTTATAGGTTTTTGTGGCTAATGCCTCGCTAATTTATGAGGTATTAGTGACGGAAGAGTGAATTTAAAATTTTAAATATGTTTTATATTTTCTTTTAGGTTTCCTTTGCTAATCCCTTGCAAATTTACGACGATTTAAAACAAAATAGTGTTTTAGTTGATATCTTGATGCGGATTTTATTTTTCAATATTTTCTTCCATAGTTTCCTTTTTTAAACTCATGTTACGTGGGTGACGTAGATCTATGAATAATCAATTTTTCTTCTCTATATTATATCTGTGAATAATAAATATTCATTTTGATTAAACATAGGTTACGTTGTTTGCAATTTTAATATCAGATATTCGTAGTTCATTCTTCTAATACCTTTATATGTGTAGATAATTATGATTTGGACAGGATATCGAACACTAATATTCATACCTTAGCACCCTGTCATAAATTAAGGCTTAAGATAAGTGAAGGCCACTTAATTTTTAAAGCAGTATGATTTTTTTTTTTTTGCACGTGGCTATCACTAATCACTTGCAAAATTGTAAGGGATTAGCAATAGCCTCTTAATTTTGAAATTAGTATTTTTCAATTTTTATCCAAGCGATTGTAATTAATCCGTCGCAAGCAATGACCTCTTAATTTTAATTTGCGACCGATTAGCGATGACCGCCTGGATTAAAAAAACACATGCTAATTTGAAAATTAGATGTAAAAATAATATAATTATGCTATAATATAAATAAATTATTAACATAATAACATTTAACAACCAGTATTTAATATAAATTTATTATATCATAAGTAAAGCATAGGAAGTGACTTAGCCTAGTAGAGAAGACCATCCTCCAACTTTGCCACAATGGTGACTTGACTGACACAAAATGGGTCAAATCAATTCAACCCACAAAAAGTTTTTGAGTTCTATTTAAATTTTTAATAAAATTTTTAATTGGATTAGTGCTGTCCAAATTATTTTAAAATGAATTTATATAATTTATTTTATTTCTCTTTTTAAATTATAATTATTTCATGAAAAATAATTTCTAAAACTAGATCCGTAGCAAATTTGCATAGAATTAGCGACATCCTTTTGTTTTTTAAATTTTAAATATATTATCATCCATCAAAAATCCATCACTAAGTTATTCATAATGTAGTTGTTTGACCATTTTGTTTACTTCACAAATCCGTTGCTAATTGCGAAGAAAAAATAGTTCCATCGCAAGTAGTGACCATATTTTTAGCAATAGAACTTTCTGTCACTAATTAGAATTTGCAACGAATAGGACCGTCACTAGTTCCGCATTTTCGAAGTAGTGTAATGATCCTTCTTGGAACCTAGAAGTCAAATATTCATCTTCTAGTCTTAAGCACGTACTTCAAGGAGTTAATAAAAGTTTACCCCAAATAGTATCCTACTTTTTCGATGAATTTTGAGAAGATAATTTAGTAAGGATACTTAGACAACTTAAAGAGAGGATTCAGCTCTTGCTTGATAAATATAAGGTGCATGGTGACTTTCATATTGGTGATGAAGTTTTGTAAGATAATTCTTGTTTAAGCGTGTTTCTAGGGAAGTTAAAGACAAGGTAGTTTGACCGTTTTGACGTGGCACAATTTTTATCTCTTTGGTGCCATTGAAATTCAAACATAACAATGAGAGAAGATTAATGGCGAATGGGCAGTGTCTAATGTATTATCTGGAGGGTACTCAAGCAAATGATTTGGGGAAGGTGGAATTGGGGCTCCTCAATGCTACGTCAGAAATATCAGCACACCAAGGAAGTTATGGTTGAGAGTATAAATGAGAACTAAGATTTCTTTTTCTTTCCCTTTCTTTTGAGTCTTTCTTATTGTTAGAAGTTAAGCATTTTTAGTGACGCGTTTAGATTTTTTTCTAAAATTTCTTGGTTTTTTCTTGATTTTTCTAGTCCCAACAAAATTTAAACTTTAAAAAAAATACAAAAAAAATGTTTCATTAGTTTATTTTCTTATTGCTTAATTTCAATCACGATTTCATTTGGGAAAATGGATATAACTACCCATCAACAATTTTTGCACTCCTTAGTATACCCATTAACTTTGTTTCTATTTTTCATATGCACCACTTATTTTTTTTGTTGTTAAAACTATCTTTTTATAGGCACCCATCACTACAAGAAAATACGGGATTAGCGACGGACAAATCCGTCGCTAATCACAATTTGCGACGGATTTGCGACGGAAATTTCCCTCGCTAAATAGAGCGTCGCTAATTGCGATCGCGACGATTATTCCATCGCTAATTAGCGACTGATTTTGCGACGGAAAAAAATTTCATGACTGATTTGCGACTGGATACTAATATATTTAAAATTTAAAAATAAAAAATTATTGTTAAATCTATTAAATTTAATTTTAAAAATTATTTTTAAAAATCCGTCGCAAATCCGTCGCTAATTATTATTAAAAATCCGTCGTTAATTTTAAAATAAATAATAAAAAAATAAATTATTATTAAAAAAGTTTCAAATAAAAAATTTTAAATATTGTGGATCGGGCTAACCCGACCCGATTTCGCCCAAAGAAATTTTTTAATTTTAAAATTAATAATAAAAAATATAAATTTTTTATTTAAAATTTTTAAAATTAAAATTTTAAAAAATATAATTTGGGCTAGCCCGACCCGATTGGGCACAAGTGGATCGGGTTAACCCAATTCAGCTCTAATGGATCGGGTTAGCCCAACCCGAATTTAATTCCCTTACTTTGTTTTGCTTGAAGTGAGATTCGAACCCTGTTCTCTCAAGGGTTGTTGATGACTTCTTCCACTAGGCCAATTGACTTCTTGTGATTTATATCATCATATAATATTTTTATATTATAACATTTTTTATCATATAGTATTATAATAATAATAATATATTATATATTATTATATAATATATTATAATATAAATATATTTATTATTACATATAATTTATAAATTAATATATGATTTTTTTTAATTCTTAATTTTTTTCCGTCGCAAATCCGTCGCTAATTAGCAACGGATTTACGACGGAATAGCGATTTTAAATATTTAAAATAAATTTTTAAATTCATAATTTTTTCCGTCGCAAATCCGTCGCTAATCAGCGACGGATTTACGACAGAATAGTGATTTTAAATATTTAAAATAAATTTTTAAATTCATAATTTTTTCCGTCGCAAATCCGTCGCTAATCAGCGAAGGATTTGCGACGGAATAGTGTTTTTAAATATTTAAAATAATTTTTTAATTCATAATTTTTTTACATCGCAAAATCTAGTAGGTGATCGAAATGACTGATTTACTGACTTTGAATAGTATTTTTAAATATTTAAAAATATATTTTTTTAATCTCTCGATAAAAAATAAAAAATTAAAAAATAGCAACGTCCCTTCTTAGTAAAAAATAGAAAAAAGTCTTCCTAAATACTAATTTAATCTAACTTCACTTATTTTAAATATTAATTTATTAAACACTATATTTTTTGAATAGATATTTACTTATAGTCTAAAGTATCTAAATATATATTAATTATCATTTCTTCTATTGACGTATATCTATGTCTCATTTACACATATATATGCTACATATGTATGTTATATTGTATTTATGTTATATCCATACATATTATCTTATATGTATGGGTTATTAATATACTATATATATATTACTAGAAATGCATGATTTATTACATGTGTATTACATAGGAATAATACTACTTAGTAATTGATATATATTATTCAATATAATTTATTTTACTTCTATTCATATTTATCATGCAAAGTAGAAAGTTAATATTACTAAAACAAATAAAAATAATTTTTTTAATTTAGAAAAAAATAATCCGTAGCTAATCCGTCGCTAATTAGCGACGGATTAGCAACGGAAAAATTTTTAAATTATTCCTAATAATTAAATAATTTTTTCGTCGCTAATCCATCGCTAATTAGCGACGGATTAGCTACGGGAAAATTTTTAAATTATTCCTAATAATTAAATAAATTTTCCCTCGCTAATCCGTCGCTAATTAGCAACGGATTAGCTACGGAAAAAATTTTAAATTATTCCTAATATTTAATTATTTTTCCGTCGCTAATCCGTTGCTAATTAGCAACGGATTAGCTACGGAAAAATTGTTAAATAAATTCTAATAAATAAATAATTTTTCCGTCGCTAATCCGTCGCTAATTAGCAACGGATTAGCTACGAAAAAATTCTTAAATTATTCTTAATATTTAATTATTTTTCCGTCGCTAATCCGTCGCTAATTAGCAACGGATTAGCTA
Organism: Rauvolfia tetraphylla; assembly: GCA_030512225.1. Classification (NCBI taxonomy): domain Eukaryota; kingdom Viridiplantae; phylum Streptophyta; class Magnoliopsida; order Gentianales; family Apocynaceae; genus Rauvolfia; species Rauvolfia tetraphylla. The sequence goes on along the minus strand of JAJQKT010000024.1, from coordinate 3,871,560 downwards.
CGGAAAAATTCTTAAATTATTCTTAATATTTAATTATTTTTCCGTCGCTAATCCGTCTCTAATTAGCAACGGATTAGCTACGGAAAAGTTCTTAAATTATTCTTATTATTTAAATTATTTTTCCGTCGCTAATTAGCAACGGATTAGCGAGGGAGCTAATTTATAATTAAAAAAATTATTTTTAATATATAAATTATTTTTCCGTCGCTAATCCGTCGCTAATTAGCAACGGAGTCTATCGCTAATCGCGTCACTAATTAGCGACGGACGACCGCCGTCGCTAATTGCCGTCGCTAATAGCGAATTTTTTTGTAGTGCATTAACTCTGTGTGTTCTGGCCAAAAGATGTACAATTATTGTACGTGGCCAAATTTTGAGGACAAAATATAGGAAGCACACTAGATTCTCCCCAAATTTAATCCCTATTTTCGTTAACTAACCACGTTTTTTTTTAATTTTCAAATGAATGGTTTCAAGGGAAAATGTGATTGATTAATAGAAATATAGATTAAATTTGGAGGCAATCGAGTGTGCTTCGTATTTTGCTCCTTAAAATTTGAGCATGTGCAATAAATGTGCATCTTTTGGCTAGAAACCACCGGCTTCCATGGTGGCGGAATAGTTTTGGAGGCTTGAAAATAGATAGCGCGTGTGGAAAGGTAGAAACAAAGTTTATGGGTATAATAAATAGATAAAAATTGATGAGGGGCAATTATAACTATTTTCCTCTTTCATTTTTTAGCAAAGAGGAAGCTCTCTCATTTTTTATTCCATGGTTGCTTGGATACACTGTAAAAATCCAGTTAAGTATCTTTACTCCCTCTGCTTTGATTTATTAATTGAGGACAGTGTTTATTCTTCAGTTGGGGTAGATTAATTTAGGTTTTGCTTGTTGAATATTTTTGCCAAATTTGATCTGAGAGAATGGAAAGTTTTCAAAAAAACTTTCAATTTCTTTTTGTGTTTTGGATGATTATTTTAAAATTTTTTGAAAATTAAAAAGTTTTAGAATGAGACTTTTCAATTTAGATATCTTTCTTGATTTTCTATGAGCTTGTTGGGATGATTGTCCATGTATGTTGAATAGGAAAGTGATTGATTAATATGACCCAAGCAACTCCATTGTTAATGTTATTTTCCTCGTTAGGCTTGAGGTTTGTTTTCATCTATTTTCCTTCATGTCTTGTGACTTGATTTAGTAATTTATTATTCTCTTGGTAAGCTTTAATTTGATTATCTATGATTAGTTATGAATGATAGAATCTTTTATTTGGAATTAGATTTTAAGATTTTTAAAATAATCTTTCCTGTTTTAAATCTGTGGGTTACCCAATACACTTGCACATTTCTTGACTCTTCTAAGTATATAGTATTAAAGAAATAATAAGTGACTCTTTTAATACAAATTTAAACCTCTATATGAATAATTTCTTTGGCGGAACATAAGAGAAGAAATATATGGCACCTAACAGTATTATTATGCATAGCATAGTAAGATTGTGTGATATGTTGAGTAACTGAGTATTAGCATTGGGAACATCGAGTATTCACATCATATAATATATCATTCCTTTGAACCAATCACATATAAAAAGGGAGAGAAAGAGACAGAGAGAATGAAGAAAGGCAGATAGGAATTGAATTCAAAGTAGTTGCGTAGTCTACTTTATTTGTATGTATTTATGAGTCAAGTTATTTATATATATGCATGAAGGTACCTACAGGTTGAATTATTTCAAGGTAAGGTGTGAAAAATAAAGGTCTATATATCAAATTTTAAATAAAAGAATCTTGATTGTATACCGATCATGGGAATATGAATAAAAAGTTTCTAAAAGGTTGAGCTATTGCTTCTACATCCATCTATTCCACCTCGAGTTTTCATGACTAGACTTCAGCAGCTTTGGATTTGCAAATGTACTATAGTTTGATTGAGCTTCCCTTACATATGTACGCGGATGGTTATTGGTGTTTACTTGCATCATCTTAAGATTGGTAGGATAACAAATACATTTTTTCCTCATTCTATTGGTTAGTTTCCTGTGTTCGAGGAGGATCAAAATGCTAAGTGGGGAATAGTTGACAAGGCAATAGTTTTTATATAAATTTTATGATTTTTCACTTAATGTTGGTATAAAATAATTTAATTTTTATTTTTTAGAGTCAAAATAGTTTCAATTTCTCAAATTATTTATTTCAATCATATTACGCGAGTTTTGGAGTTTAACTGCTAAAAATTTATTAATATAGATTATTCTATGTTAGTGCTTTATAATTGGTTTTGCTTGGAGTGTGCATTATTTTGAGAAAAGCGAGAAATTGGACCAATTCAAATTTTGATTTGGAGAAATTCAATTTTTCATTTCCAAATTCAAATTTGGATTTGCTTTTGGATTGAGCCGAACCTAACCAAAAAATAAAGTTTTTATCGACTAATAATTAACTATAATTGAAGGCTAACAACCTTAGTTAAGTTAGAGTTTAATTACGGTCATTTAAAAAATTTAAATACTTAAAATTTGAATTTTTTTTTACCACAAGACAAAAGAAATTTTTTTGGTTTAGAATAATTAGGAAAATTAAGGATTCTTTAAAGCACAAAAACTAGTAAAGATCTAAAGTTTATGTCTTTTATAGGCTTTGAAAATTGGTTACAACGTTCAAATAACAGCTAGTAATAGTAAAATTCAGTTGACCGAAGTTGGACCTCTGCGTCTGAATGATCATCCGAATTTTTCTGTCTTGAGGCTGTCATGGTAAATTCGGTCGACCGAATTTGGACGCAAGCATCCGAATGGTCATCCGAATTTCTCTGAAAATACAGTAGCTATAAAGTATAATTTGGACGTCCCAATTTTTAAAATTTAGTCAAAATTATTAGAAATGAAGCACTACAAGTTTGAAATCATTTTCGACTATAAAATTGATCTTTTAAAAAGATTTTAGTCTAAAGGTCATTATCAAGAACTTGGTAAAAACATTTGCAAGATAAATCTTTTTGGATTGAAAAACAAGTTTGAAGTTCTCTTAAAAAAGTTTTAGACTCCAAAGACAAATAAGTGCAAGATTTATAAAAATATATCCGCAATGCATTTGTAAACCTACACTAAGGTCTTCAAAGCATTCAATAATCTTGAATCAACTCTTTTATCTTCGACTTCTTTGATAACCTTCAATTGTTCATGCACTTTTAAGGAAATGAGACTTACATTATTCTCAATCCAAAAATCCTATTACACATCGTGTAAGTACATTAGTTCATATCAAGGTTAATCAACAGTATTTCCATAGGACATTGCATTTATCAATGTTTGTCATTAATCAAAACAACATGATTTGCCCTTAGGGCTTACAACATTGATATTTGATACATTATATACCAAAAGCCTTCTATTAAATGTGACATACAACACTATATTTAACTTGAATTGATTATGGAAAACTTTTTTCCATAACAAATTAATATGTTAACAATTCTCCTAGTTGAACCATTTGTATATTGTATGACATTCTAACAAGAAATTAATACTTCAAACATATTGAAATTAGCAATCAAATCTAAAAGACAGGAACTTGCACCAAAATACAACCACCAACAACACAACAGACATGGAAATCAGTTGTGTAAGTACACATGCTTAAAATTAATCTTTTTCAATTATAGAAAATGAAAAATGCTTGTCATATATACTTTTAATCAAGCAACATTATTAGGTATCACTGTCTTAAACAAAATCATATTGCAGCCTAAATCCTAAGATTTTCTAGTTCCCAAAAGATCTTATTCAAACAACAGATATTCTAAGTTGTCATTAAGGTCATCATGTCATTTGTCACTGAATATGCCCTAGAATTAGCTTCTTCTTTTTGCTAGTGTCTTCTCCTCTTGCAGTGGAGGTGTAATAATCATGGATTTCTGTCCCCCCTGCAAAAGTTCCTTTTGTTTGGCCTTTCTCACATGAACATATTCCAAGCCACATCATATGAATTTTTGTCGTGTTGTTCTGCATTTCAACTTCTTTACATGTAATATATTACTTTAAAAATTATGAAAACAATCACCTGATCTGAATTCTTTTGTTGGTCTACGTTTAAAACAATTCATATGTACAGTCAACTGTAAACATCTCCCATAATATCCTCGACTTTTTCCATTAAATTTTACTTAGCAAATTAATTTCTTTCCTATTAGCTTTCTTAGTGGTCTTGGAATAGGTTCATCTATGTGCTCCTGTGAAATTTATATAACGCTGTCACTGAATCTTTGAAACCATGCATGAATATTTAAGCATTTCTAATTGCTTTTACACTACCTCTCAACAATTTCAGCAAGTTGAGTAACTTGTATTTCAACAAACTTTTTCACATCTTTATCAAATGGAACAACGCGGCTTTGTCCAGTATGGTCTCTAACCAATTCCTCAACAAGATATTGTCTCAAGTACATCACCATAAGTATAGTATATTTTGTCTTGAAACAATTGAGGCGTTTCCATGTTATAATTTAAAGTAGCCTAAAATGCCAAAGTATTGAAAAGAGTTATTTATTAATTTACATAGAAATGTAAAATATACCATGTCATCTCCAATTTCAATCAATTCATTTAATTCTAGTAGTGACTTCTTTTTCGTTTCATAGTTTTGACTTGTCAGCACAATAGATGATACATTGATTTCTACAGTTTTTTAGCAGCTTAATTTTGTTCACACCTGCAACTTTAGACGTGTTTTCCAGTAAGATTGCGATATCAAATTTATGTAACAGTAAGATTACGATGTCAAATCTGTGTCTTGGAATATCTAGCATATCTTTTATGATTTCTTCCATCAAACAGTATATGTAGTTCTTCATACATGACTTTGTAAAGTTGTTTACAATTTTGTAGAGTAAAATTCTTTATGATGTAGAACATTCCTTCTTCTATGTAATCAAGATATTCAGGAATAAACTTCTAATGGTGCATTGCTTCACATTATCCTATAATCACATACCACAAGATCTTACTGAATAATATTAAATATTGTATTTTGTGAATAACCAACTGATATTAACCTCTAGAGATATCAGACATCAATTTGACTTATAATCAAATCTTTTTTTAAAAAAACTTTGCAATAAAAAACAACATAGAAAATTCTTCTGCCATAAACCTACTTCTAAAGGACAAAAAGTTTGCATCATAATATAACAACACAACAGACATTGAACTTTAGTAAACAATTAGTATTAAAAATGTAAAAATATCATAAAATTACTAAGAAGCAAATGTTCAATAACATTTTATTTTACCTTTTCATCCAATACCAAAAAATCTATAATGCTCATGTCTTCAAGCCTTTGTGCATTGTATGTATTCCATAATCTAATAATATGCGCCACAATTTTTGGGTCTTTTTTCCATTTACTTAATTGATTCAAAAACATAGTGCATCCTTCATTTCCCCATGTTATAACAACTTGCTCTTTTCTTTTTTCAATCTTTCAAATTTCATGTGCTCTAATTTTGAGTTTACGGTTAACAAATATGGATTCTCACAAGCAAAGCCTATGGAATTCTGCTTTCCTATGAGAAGAAAATTTAACTTGTATTCTCGAAATGCTCTTCAAGAATAGCAATCCCAATACATCTATGACTTTCAATTAAAACTTGCTTCATTTAATTTGATCTTAATCTCAACGTCTCTATGTCCACATAGCAAATGGTTTATAGCTAATGCATGTAATCTATATTTTTGTAAATGGCCAATGAGTTATTCACTGAGTCTTTGTCTATAGAGATTATATGACTAATGTTATACTGTTGTATGTTACAATTATGTGCTTTTAGTTAAGAAATGAATAGAATCAATAGCTAAAGTGTAAAACCATAAATTTTACTTTTATTAAATAAATTTTTCAAGTGGTTTTATGATAACTATAACTTGTTGAAGATCTACTTTACACATTTTTAAAATGAAGAGAAATTTATACATTAAAAGTTTAGGTTAAATCTATAATTATAAAAAAAATTGAAGGCTTATCTTGCAAATTTTAAGTAAAAAAAAAAAAGAAAACAGAGGATCAGTCGGGCTGATCCTCAACTCAGACCCTCATTTCCCCCATTTCTCCTATTTCTCTCTTTCTCTCTTCTCTCTTCTCTATCTCTCTTAAATTCTTCACCAAATCTTCACACAAAAATTAAATCTATCAAACCCAAGTTTAGAACTACATCAAAAGTCTCCAAATCAAGGTAAAATCTTCAAATTTTTATCATTTTGGTTCAAGTTATTATTTTCGGAAATTACTGTAGCAGTAAATGTATATTAATTTTAATATATTGTTGGATGCTTCGATTTTGTTTAATTTTTGAGCGAAGGTTCTTGTTACTATATTCTACCTACAGAAAAAGTTTCGTTAATTTGTGAACATGGTTGCTATATTTTCAGATTTTTTGAAAATCTGGACAGATTTTCTATTTTTGTGAAATTTTTAGTTTTGATTGAATATTGAGTGTTTAAAGATTTATTAGAATGTTATAATGGAAAAAGGAGTATAAAAATTTTTGAAATTTGTAAATGGAATAATTTTCCTAAATTGACATGTTAGGAATAAAACAGAATAATTGAAATTTTTGTTAAAACAGAACAATTCAGATTTTTTTTTTGGAGAATGGTGGATTTTATTAAAATTAATCATTTTAATATTTTTATTCCTTTGAAAAATGGTTAGTTCCTATTTTAAAATAATTTTATCAAATTAAATAATTTATGATCTAATTAACATTAATCATGCATTCATTCATGTATTATATAGAGATGTCAATATTTGAGTATTTTAGAATGACATTAAATTTATTTGTTACTACGTAATTATATGTTAGGTCCTGAAATTGCCGAGGTAGAACCAAGGGTGAAGTAGCGTAGGTTTATGCTTTTCGCTTGAGGTGAGATTTCTAACTTACTTGTGGAGGTTGAGGACCGCCAAATTTTATCATTTTTAAGTTATGTTATTTTACCGTGGCTCGGCTTTGTGTCTAAATGCGTTGTTGACCTTGAATTGTTATTTTGACGTGGCTTGGTTTTTGTGAATAAATGTGTGGTTGACTTTAAGTTATCAGTTTGTCGTAGCTCTACTTTTTTTGTAAAAATATGTAGTATTCATATAAGTTGTTGTTTTGCCGTGGCTCGGCTTGTATATTTATATAATATACTAAACTATGAGAATTGATTTGGTTGTTGATGAGTTATAAATGTGAACTATGTGTAAACTCCGCCGTCGGGAAATGAATTGACTCCCTTGCAGGGTGAGATTGTTGAGTGTGTGGAGAGTCCCTTTGCGCCGTATGTGAGAAGGCCATTGGGAGATGTTGTGTGGAGAGTCCCTTTGCGCCGTTGTGAGAAGGCCATTGGGAAGTGTTGTGTGGAGAGTTCCTTTATGCCGCGTGTGAGATGGCCATTGGAAGGGTGGCAGAAGTTTTTATGTGCTTGTATGGACTCGTAAAAGTCGTATGGATTGTGTTTTGTTGACTCTGTCGTTATTTTTCAAAAGTGACTATTGTTACTTGAAAATGCATATATGTATATATAAATATATCATATTTTCATGATTTTTAAATCGGATTATCATGTTGTATTAAACGAAGTTATTCTCATAAAAACAAGTTAGAATAATTTTATACGGCGTATTTGCTCTCAAACTGTATAGGTATCTAGAAATTTCACTGTGCTTCGTAGCTCATTATTCTCTTATCATATTTCATGATTTTTATAGTTGCGTTGAGAGTATATGTCGCACGTGACAGTTGAGTCCTCAGCAGCAGCTAACATTGTGGAGACGTTTACATTTGTAACCATTCTTTTTAATTTAATTAGTATGTATGCAGAGAGATCTAAATCTTCTGAAAAATAATTATGTTTTTGTATAAACTTTTTTTTATAATCTTTTGCTATAAACGCCTGGTGCGCCTTATATTGTTTTTGGTTGTTAGTTGTTTAGAAATTATAAGAATTTATACTTATATCATAGGGTTGCATTGCACCTCTGCAAACAGAAAAGTGATGATTCACTCATAGGTAGGGCCCGCTTGGGACTGGGTCGTTACATAAAGTATGTATATACAGAGAAGCAATAGGTTTAGAGTTATCTATGTCTATATATGTGTATAACAGATAAGTATTAGGTAATTGATGGTATACAAAAGTTCAAAGTCCATTGTTTAATGTTGCTTAAGGATTAATTGGTTAAATAGTTAATTACATATCTTCAACATTAAGATGGTTAGTGGATTCGTGTACTTTCAAATGAATTGAATTTCAAGGTGAACTATGGATAGAAATTTTTGTAGACACATTAATCAATGTATTCATAATTACACGCAATGTAACATAGCATAATGAGTTCAAATAAGCCTAAAGTTGTCCACATATCATCCATTCTTAATTAGGCTCAAGTTTACATATTGAAATGGGAGCAATAAACTCACTGACAATGATTTTGTGCATCAAAATATCTTTTTGCAACACATAACAAGGCTTTATTCTTCAGGATAACATTAACTACAAGAGATATAAATAAGAAATAATATATATGAGTTCAAATATAGATTTACAAAATTTAAATCCCAATTCTAGAGAGATTATTAGATTTTTTTATTTTAAATTTTTATAATCGACATAGTGTGGGAGTTAACCAGGGTGTACTACATGTTTATTGGAAAAGGAGACAAATCTACTCATATAAAACCATCCGTAAAACTATTTCCATTAAATACTTTGATTTTAACAGTAACACATTATATTATAATAAGTATTTTTTTGACAAAACCATGTCTAAATGTGAGGAATAGGCAGGAGACCCTACCTGTATACTACGGTAAAATTAGGCTTTCGTATATGTCATTGATTTACAACACTACGTCAAAATACCATATCCACAAAAATTTGTAGTATATTTTGAATTGCTGAACAAAGGTGAATAAAATTACAACAATATGAGAAAGTGCCACAAATAATGCAATCGAAATATGACATAAAATTAAATGCCACAAATAATGTTGCCAAAATATGGCATAAACTCAAATGTCATAAATAATGCCAGCAAAACATGGCATAAGCTCTAGTGCCCCTAATTCGTGGCATCGTAAAAATGTTATATAATGCGCCAATAAATATATGTCCAAATTCATTCCAACAACTAATCAAAATTATGAACAACAAAATGTATTAGAAGAAAGAGGAAAAAATGAATATAGATCTATTTTATATCATGTAAGTATTATACTTTGCATATCAATTTGATAATATTTTCAGTATTCTAATTTTCACTCAAATTTTATGTATAAAACTTTGGTAAACGATTATATTGATTTCGCTATGGAAAAAATAAGCTTTATGGCACTTATTATATAAGCCATTGATTTACGATATTTATAACAAAATGCCATATTTTAATAGTACTTTTCAACAACTTACACAAGAATTTGTAGCATTTTTTATAATTGTCGCACAGAGGATCATAAAATTTTGAAAACATGAGAAAGTGCCAAAAATAATGCTGTCAAAATATAGAAAAAATTAAATGCTACAAATAATGTTGTCAAAAGATGGCGTAAACTCAAATGCCATAAATAATGCCGCTAAAATATGGCATTAGCTCAAATGCAACGCAAACAATTTGTGGCATGTAGGTAAAAGTGTATGTACCAATAAATATATATCCTATTTCATACGTACAACTAATCAAATTTATGAAAGAAAAAATACATTAAAATAAAAAGAAAAGAATTTAGGGAGCTATTTTATATCATTTAAGTATTATTCTTTGTATATTGATTTTATAATATTTGAAATACCTTTTGTCTCAAAATTTATGTATAAAAAATTGGCAAACAATTATATTCATTGCAATTTTGTCAAAAAGATTTTCTGGATTTTATAAAAGTAATAACATTATTGCATAATTTGAAGAAAAGAGGGAAAATAATTATTTATATATTATCTTTAAAATGAAAAAGTTCATATATTACTATTTGCATCTGTAGTATTAAAATTCTCTAAATATATAAGAAAAATGTTATTATCAAAAAGTATTCTTTTTATTAGTTACATATAATCTATTTTAATAAATACAGCTATTAAATTTAAAACTAAGTACACTTTAATCTGTAGGTGTACAATATAAATTAATATAGGTAAAAGATATAGCGAAAGTGCATTTGGCACATTGGATGAGCAACTCATACGTAAAGTGTAAGGTTCTATGTTTAATCCTACAAAATGCAACTAATAAATTATACCTAATATGTAATTTTTTATTGCTTTCATGAGTCTAGCTTTAATTGAAATTCAATTTTATAATAAAATGATTATTTTTATTTATTTTATTTAATAACATTATATTTCTTTTTGCGCCATTTATGAAAAAATGTCACCAAAAATGTCATATTTGTCAATGTTTTCACGGCACTAAATGAGTGTCACAAATTGTATTGTCAATATGTTTGTGGCACTGATGAAATGCCATTAAAAAAAACTATTTTTCAGCGGCATTTTTCTAAAGTGCAACAAAAGATTTAAACAACTTCGCTTGGCACTTTTTGCATGCCACCAAAAGCCAATTTTGCTAGGGTGTAGCGTTTTTATCAAAAATATTTTCTGAATTCAGAAAAGTAATAACATTATTGTGTAATTTGAAAAAAGAGAGAAAATTAATCATTCATATATTATCTTGAAAATGAAAAAGTTCGTATATTACAATTTCCATCAACTTAAAATTCTCTAGATACAGAAGAAAAATCTAATTTATCTCATAATATTCCTTTTTTATTAGTTATATATAATTTATGTTAATAAATACTACTATTAAATTTAGTAGTTAAATTTTAATTTGTTGATATATAATATAAATAAATATAGTTTATGTTAGTCCTAAAAGGCAAATCATATTAGTTTTGAACAATGACAAATATTGATGAGGACTAATGTGTTTGTATGTTGAGTGCTAGGATTGATGGATTGAGAAGCATGAAGTCTTATTGCCTTGGAGTTACAATGCAAGAACAACTCTACTATGCCAAAGGTGATTGAAGATTGAAGAGTATGTTCAAAATGATTGAAGGCATTAAAGACTTAGAGTGTAGAGTTATTATGCTAAATAGGTATATTTTTCTGTAAACTCTACACTTGTATGTCTTGGATTCATTTGAATGCATGAGAGAGAACAAAACTTGTTTTTGAAATGATTTTAAATAAACTTTGTGATAACAAGTATGTTTTTTGAAATCTTAAATGATCTTAAGAATATTTTGTATGATCAAAATGTTTTGGTAACGGTTTTTGTGTTTAAATGTGCTTAAATGATGTGTCCATTCATGCAAAAAGTTTTCAATATTATTAACATTGATTTTCAAAAGATTTGACAAAGTTTGATAAGTTTGGATGCAAGTTTGGTCGTCCAAACTTTGGAAATGGTTACTGTGCTTCCAGAGAAATTTAGATGCAAGTTCGGACGCATGGAGAAAAGTTCGGCCGTCCAAACTCTCTGATAAGCATGGTTACTGTTTTTTCAGAGAATTTTGAACGAATGTTCGGACGCATAAGGAAAAGTTTGGACGTCCGAACTTTTCCAGACAGCTTGGCACAGTAAAGTTCGGACGCATAGCAGAAAGTTCGGATGTCCGAACTTCCCTTTTACTCGCTGTTACTAGCTGTTTTATAGCTGTTGCATTTGAATTTTCACATCTATAAAAGCTATAAACTTCAAATTTTTTGTAAGATTTGAATCTTTATGAACTTCAAGCATTCCAAAAGCTTGTAGCAAACTTTAAAGCTCTCTTTCATCTTGTGCATTCAATTGATCATTCCAAAGACATCAAAGTGTGAATGTGCAACATTGTGTAAACATCTACCAACAAGTAGTAACATCTACACACTCTTCTCTCTTTATCAAATTGTGTTTTCTACTAGCTCATTGTAAGGTTATCTTGTGACATAAAATCCTTTTGTGGAAGGGTGAGCCATAGACTAGATTAATCAAGGTTATGGTGTAAAACCAGTGTGTGGGTGAGCCTTTGATTAGATTGGTCTTTAGGTTGTCTTTATATATAAAACCCTTGTGGAATGGTGAGCCTTGTTTGTATAATTACTAAAAGAGGTTGTGAGTGTAAAACCATTGTGTGGTGAGCCTCTTATGTAATTTGTGAACTTGAGCATATAGTATATTGTTTGAAATCTTTAAGTGTAAGCTTAAGGTAGTGGACGTAGATCTTAAAGAGATCGAACCACTATAAATTGCTTGTGTTCTTTGTTCTTACATTGTTTTACTACTTGGCTATTATTTGTTTTACTTTTCTATTGAATCAAGCACATACAATCTGTTTCTTTGCTTAGAATTATAAAAGGTTTATATTTGTGAAAAATTAGCCAAATACCTAATTCAACCCCCTCTTAGTTATTTCAGTTTAAAAATTTACAAAATAATATGAATGCCCATTATTGTAAGAAAATTCTTCTAAGTTATGGAATATGAAAGATTAGGGATTGTACCAAAGTTATAACATCTATCCTTTATAGATCAATATCCCTATCACCTCCATTATCTTAGAGAACATGGGAGATCACGAAAGGTAAGTTATGTAAGTTATGGAGAAAGCTACTAATGACCTATGATAGGGAGAGTCGCTTCTAACTCTATAAATTGGGGCTTGTAAATGTGTAGATGTATAGTGAAAAGCTCTCAATAAAATTCTAGTTTCTATATTTCTTGTATTCTCTCTTTCTCTCTTTTACTGTAGTTCAAAGTCTTCTTTGTTGTCCTTTTATAGTTTTTTTTGTCAATTACAACTGAATTTTATAACATGTTATCAGCACAAGTCTCTGCCACCGGAGTTTTAAAGTTTATTCAAGACAAAAATGTGCTATTTTTCTATGATAAGAGAAACAGTTTAGTCCATTTGCATAGCTCGTCGAGCTCTTTTCCACCACTTTATACGCATTGTCATCAATGCGAACACTTGCTGCCAACAAAATTATCTTAGCTGTGAGAAACTGGCAACGTTCTCCGTACTCTGATGGACTCTTGTAACCCATTGTGGATAGAAATTCAAGCCCACTCTTTGAACTTCTTGTCCACTATTTAAGTACATACTGAGCTGGAACCATTCAAAATTGCTGGTTCCCTAATGAGCCAACAACATCTGTAACATTTAATACATGATGGTAGAGCAACCCAAGTGTTTCATGTAGATGACAACTACACTTAAGGATGGCTTCGTCGACCATGACAAGAATAATCAGTTCTTCAACTCTCGAAGAACCACCGTCAAGTATCTTATACACATTGTATGCTACCTTACCCCCTATTTTTTTCCCAGGGCATGGCCCCGTCAAAAACCCAAATGTCTGGTGGTATTGTTCTTCCAACATAGCAAATATATTAGGTGTGAAAATCTCATATGCATTCTGCACCAATAGTCTGTACGGGGATTGGTTATTTGATAACTTGTCACATGATTCATCAATCATGAACCTTCTCAATATGCCGTCTTGTTCAACTATCCAGTTGACATGGGTAAAGAATTGACTCGCTCAATTGGGTTGACACCATTCCTATTGTGAAATATTGTTTAACCGATACAGCTGACCACTGTATTCGAAAACCATGAATCCTCTTTAGCCATCTAAAGGCTCCATTCGAAAACAATCATCAGTCATCTTTGGACCTTGCTATGGCTGCCAACTGTCAAAATTGCCCTTCCCATGACATTTCATGCTCTTTGCACCGATAACAAGTGCTTTGTCGGCCATGCATCTCAAGAATGACTTGAACAAACACTCAAATGATTCTGTCATCTCATCATATAATAGAGCAGCTCTAAAGATAACTCCAGTGATAATGCTTGAAACTCACAAAGAAAGCTACGAGGCAAAGACAGAAAATGTGTTCATATTAGAGCAAATATTTATTCACTCCAAGGGAATAATTATTCACTATAAAATGAATAATTATTCAATGCAGACAACACTATATCCCAAATAAGATGAAGACCTCAGTCGAATTCTAACATCTTCATTCAATTCAGCTACAACTCTTTGAACATTACTCACTCTACGATTCGACCTTACAATGTATGAAAACTCCTTTGGATGTAGATCATGGTTACGATCTGTAACCCTACACATTGAGCATGATCTAGCACCATTTTGATGTGTGTCGAACATCCTATTCTCTCCTCACTTGTCTTGTGTATAAGCAAATGACTAGTGTTGTCTCGTTCTTTGAGTCTAGTTTGCTTCCTTTCCTAAATCCTTCTTTGTTATTCACATACTTTTGTACTGAAACTCGCAGTGTACTAATTTTCTTGGAAGAACATTTCTTCTTGAATTTGATCCATGTGGTGAACCCCACGCAGTGAGCATATTCGCTATAAAATTCATGAGCTTCTTCCACTATGCTAAACTCCCATTTCTTGAGTTCTTCAACATTATCTATAAACAAGCAACGAATACTTATTCATTGGCATGCGACTAGTTATTCACTGAAGCACGAATAATTATTCACCATAAGTACTTTATTAATCAAAGTATGAAGTTGATATTCATTTGCTGACTTCGTAAGAATAACATTCCCAGCATGTTGTGCTTCAAACTGAAATTCACGCATTGAGTTTTTTGGACGTGGAAGAGAAAATAAGAAAAAAAATACCAACATTTCAATTCGTGCATGCAGGAAAAACAAAAATTAAAATAATCTGAGCTAACCTCGATGGAATCTATTCCAAAATGAATGATTTCTTAAAGCTTTATAGAATAGAGTTGTTGAAGGGAGGAGAAAGAAGAGAGAGAAAGGGAGATGGAAGAGAAGTGAGCAGATAGATCACAATGGAAGAATGAAAGAGAGGAAAGAGACAGGAGTTGGTGTAAGCAACCCAAAAAATAGTCATTGAGTGGCCCATGTACTTTTGCATTTCTTGACAAAATATATTTGGGCAGAATTTTAACAAACTTTTTACACAAAAATACCGTGGTCTCTCACAACCATTGAATCAAAAGATTATAATCCAATGGCTATGTAGGCCTCCCACACATCTTAAAAAAATAGCCCCTCACCATAGTAGCCGAATAGGTGATTTTGGGTTTAAAGGGTTCTCCAACTTGTCCAGAAATTTATTTATTAAAAAAAAAGAA
Organism: Rauvolfia tetraphylla; assembly: GCA_030512225.1. NCBI lineage: Eukaryota > Viridiplantae > Streptophyta > Magnoliopsida > Gentianales > Apocynaceae > Rauvolfia > Rauvolfia tetraphylla. Next base: position 3,856,398 of record JAJQKT010000024.1, on the reverse strand, counting down.
ACTTGTCCAGAAATTCACCGCGTCGGATTAGATTACCTTGAAAACTTACTTATGTGGACAAATCTGATTTGCCTGCGTGCCACTTATGCAATGCTGATATGGGGCAACAGCTGCAGTGAAATTTTTTTTACTATCACGAGTTTAACTTTAATTGAAATTGTATTTTTTAATAAAATATGCTTTTTAATTGAAATATATTTTTAATAAAAATAACACTACTTTCAGTTGCAATTTTATAAATTACCACGAAAGGACTTTTGTGGCACTGAAACTGCTTCTCGTGGATAAGCTACGCCATATGGCTGCTGATCGAAGCTACAGTAAATTGTTCAACACCTTGCTTAAAAGCTACGCTCAATTTTTTGAAACTCCTTTTTTAGGTACCTTGTAATGGTAAAATTAGATCCAAACAAAAAAAAAATAAAAATTGTGAAACCTAACTCGGGGAATACGTCCAAAGCTCTGTTAGAACCATTTTTAAAGCACAAAAGCCAATGTCAATATATAGCTCGACGGGATTAGAAAAGATTTTCCAAAAAAGAAAAAAAACTACATTATAGTATTGTAAACACATAGTTACTCTCTTTAAAAATATAATATATTTTAACTTTTTTTTACGTAGATTAAAGAAGAATAAACTAAGTAATATTTTTCTTATTATATCTTTAACTAACTTCATTAATACTGCAGTATAGTATTGTAAACACATATTCTTTTCATTTTAAAATATAAGACTTTTTAATTTTTTCACATAGATTAAAAAAAGAAACTAAAAAGTATTTATCTTATTATATCTTTAAGTAATTCTACTAATATAATAGCGAAATGAAAAGATTATAATTATATTGGAAGTAAGTTTTAAAAAATTTAAAATTTATAAAAATTAAATATTTTATATTTTAAAATGAATGTAATGCTACTTAGTGATACTGTTATTCATCGAGTGCTCATAATTTATGAATGGTAGGTACGTCACAAAATGGAGATTTAGTATTATCAAAACATGCGATAGCTAGCGAGCTAACTCATTTGACAGTGTAAATGAAGGGGCATGGACATAGTTTATCTAGACCCGTTTAAATACAAGCTTATTTGGTCCGTTTCGTTTAGCTGCGGCTAACCTGGGCTGGCTAATATATATATTTTTGCTAAGTTAACTTTCAATTTAATATTTTAAAATTTTTACTTTACCTCAAATATTTAATGTAATTCTAATTATGGAATATTTTAATATTAAGTTAAAGATATAATTTTTATTAATTTAAAATTAAATAATTTTATAAAGTTTTGATAAAAATATTGTTAGATGTTAGAAATATAGTAAAAAATAAGTATAAAATTAAAATTGATCCACTTAATTTTATAAATTAATTATTTTATTATTTTAAATATTTTTTATGTAAATGTACCTAAATTAAAAGGACTCTCAACCTACTTTGCCCCATTTAAGGCTAGGCAGGTCAGAGTTGGTCGATTGACATCACAATGGAGATTGTTTTGAACACCAAACATCGTAGATCGCGATTGTAGAATTTAAGAAAGTTCGGTGGCATATTTACGCAAGGATGCCAAAATGTACTTGGGTGAAATTGAAGTCTTGGTCCAAATATTGATTGATTATATAGTACACTATATAAATTTTAGAATTAATTTTATTTCCTATCTCCTTTTTTTTCTCAATCACAAGACTTACATGCAACTCTAGTATCATATCGAAGAAAAATCTAAACCTCTTGTGCATACAATATCTGAACTTACTACCATTCCGTTTCAAAATAATGAACTTTTAGATTTTTTTTTTCTTTCAAAAATCATTGATCTTTTGTCAACTTTAAGGATTTTTTAATAAAATTATTATTACTCATAAATATAATTTTCATATTCTCTCTCTTTTTTCTTTTTGTAGATTTTTTTATTTTCTCTTCTATTAATAAAAAATAAATTAAATCAGTTAAGAGTATAATAGAAAAATACTTCATATTTTCTTCTTTCTTTATTTAAAGCAAATTGGCTCTTTTATATTTTAAAATAAATAGAGTATTAGATAAGAGAAATTTTCAAACTTGGCACCACCTAAAAATTTCATACTCTTTTAATTTTAAAATATAAAATTTTAAAGACTTTTTATGTAGATAAAAGAAAAAAAAGGTATATTTCTTATTATATCTTTATTTAGTTATATTAATCTAATAAAAATAAAATAATTATATTTATAATGTGAATAATTTTAAAAAGATTATTTTAAAATTAATAAAAATTTAAATATTTTTGAAAGAAAAAGATAGTTAAAAATTTTAATGTTTTAAAACGAAATGAGTATAAATATAACAAACCATACATAATTCATGGAGGGAACGGTAAATTTTGAGGAAATTTTAACTTTTGTAAAGAAAACGAATTCGCAGCGGTGCTTTAGGTCTTTTTTACAAGACGATCAATTTTATTCGTTAAATTAAATTTAAAATTTAATTTAATAAATAATATTTTTTATTTTTTAAATATATTTTTTATATAAAATTTTGTAAATTTTGACGTGCTACATGTGCTAAGAAACTGTACATATACCACACTAACCGAGGCCTTGCCAGTTGCATTTCATTTCCCCTTGCATTCATGTCCCAGACTGAGAGAACCAGAAAATGAACTGTCCAAAATAAATGAAACAGCAGAGTTTTAAAGATTGTGGGGCAGGGCTACCCATTTTCCCCTCTCGGTTCCCCCATCCCACGACAACCAGCTCATGATTTAATTAACCATTAAGTTCGTCAGATGATTCCCAGCATCCACAATCCCCAAATACATATTCTTATTTTATTTAATTTTTTATTATATTAAGATATTATAAAATAATTAATATTTTTTATAAAATAAATATTTTAATATATTATTTATTTTATAAATAATTTATTTTTATAAAATTTTAACTAAAAAATCTCAAATTCAAACACTATTCAATCCCACCTTAAAAATATACTAAAGTATGCATGCATCACTATATCCGATATGTTGGAGGGAACAAAAATTGTCATTTTCCTATGAATAATTTCATAAAGCGACCAAAGAGGAGTAAATAAAGTCACATAATATCCAAAAACAGACCTAAGAAACAACTACAAAAGCATTGGAATATATGGATCACTCTATATATCTATATATGTGTATGAAAATGCACCTGTAGAGGTCCTCCACGTGGCATCCAATGAGCTTCCCATGGGCAGCCAATTTTTTAAATATTTTTAATATATTAAATTATTTAATAATTACAATCATTTTTTTGAAATTTTAATTTTAAAAAATTTCACATATTAAAAACTATTATCAACATTTAATGCCTATATCTTGAATGCAAATAAAAAAGAGACAGTGGACATAAAACTATTTATAAAATAAGAATAAAAAAATATTAAATTATAACTAAGAGAGAAAAGAGAACTCAAGAAGTATAAAAATTAGAATTTAATTGAGAAACTTTCACAAAACAGTCACACTCTTACAAGCTCCTATTTATAGAGTTGCAAGTGACACTTCCCATCATAGATTATTAGTAGTCTCCTCTACGGCTTACATGACTTACCTTTCACGATTTCTCTTGTTTTTTAAGATAATAAAGATAATGGGGATAGTGATCTATAAAAGAATAATGTTACAACTTTAGTTGTAACCCCTAATTTTTCATATTTCATAACTAAGATAAATTATTTCTTGGAATAATGAATATTTATAATATTTCAATATAGTCCCCCTTAGATATCCATTACATAAACAGTATGCCTTGTTAAAGCCTTATTAGATAAAAAATTCAGTGAGAAAAATACTAGTGAAGAAAAAAGCGTAGACTACTATTTAGTTTTTGTTACCCCCTCCCCTCCGACGAGATAATCCTTTAAGATTTCTTAATTGACTCATTCTAATTTTGTTCACCAATTTCTCAAATGTTGCAGTCAGTAATTTCTTAATGAATAGATCTGCTAGATTATCACATGATCGAATTTGTTGAAACGATTATACTACATTCTTCTAGATTACTTCAATCCATATAGGGCTTTTGCAATATAATGGAATAATTTTCTATAGTGCTAGATGTACATGCTTCAGGGATGTGAAATCCTTCAGGGATTTACATGTAAATTTCACTATCAAGATTCCCGTATAAATATACAGTAGCTACGCTCAAAAGATGTGTATCAAGTATTTCATGTACTGCTAAACTTATAAGATATCGGAATGTGATTACATCAGTCACAAGAGAATATGTCTCATTATAACCAATTCCAAGTATTTACAAAAATCTTGTGCTACAAGTCGTGCTTTATATCTCACGAATTCATTTTGTCCATTTTTTTTTTGCACAAATACCTATGTATAACCAACTGATTTACATATTGTTGTGCTCATACTACAGGTCCAACACCTTACGTTTAGTAAGTGAATTTAGCTCCGATTGGATCGTATCTTTCCATTTTATCCAATCAAGTCTATACCAACATTCCTTAACTGACCTTGGTTCGGGATCTTCTTTATCACTTAAAACATCAAGTGCTACATTATATGCAAAAGCATGATCAAGAATCTTATTTATTTGATTCCATCTTTCACCCGTAGCAACAAAGTTTATGGAATTTTTCATAGTTTCATTATTTCCAGAATCTTGAACATTAAGATTAGTAATCTATTGGTCCTTTTGTTCTAACTTTTTAGGAGGAGCACTTTGATCATTTAATCCTTTATTTTTTCAAGAATTTTTATCTTTAGTACTAAGAAGTCGACGACTCTTTAGGTATGCTTCAGAATCATTATATGTAGTATTTATATTTTTTCCTACCAGGATATCAACTTGAATATAAGCATCCACAACAAGAATATGCTATTTAGTTACTCTTTTAGAGTTGGCAAAAGCATAGGGCAATTGATTTGCAATTTTCCAAAAATGGATGATCTTTTGAACTTCTATTGCACTAGCGCTTATGTCCGGATCAAGATGATTTAAAGAGGATGTTGCCCATGTAATTTCTTGTTTTTGCTGTTTATTTTTCTCTCCCTAATGTAGGAAAAACTATCTCATCAAATTGACAATCAGCAAATCTTGTAGTAAATACATCTGCCCTTAATAATTCAAGATATCTTATTATATATGGATATTCATAATCAACATAAATTCCCAATCTTCTTCAAGAGCCCATTTTAGTGAGTTGATTTGGCCTTATTGGAACATAAACAACACATCCAAAAATGCTCAAATGGGAAATGTTTGGTTCAAATAAAAAAAGTAATTGAAAAGGAGAATTATTATGATAATTAGTTGGTTTAATGCATACAAGTGCTGCCGCATGCAAAACAGGATGTCCCCAAACAAATGTAGAAAGTTTTGTTCACATCAATAATGGTATGGCAGTTAGTTACAAAAATTTAATAAATGATTTAGCTAGTCCATTTTATGTATGAACATGAGCTATAGGATATTCAATAGTAATGCCAATGGACATATAATAGGCATTAAAAGCATGAGATGAATATTCTCCAGCATTATCTAGAAAGATTTTCTTAATTAGATAATCAGGAAATTGTGCTTTTTGGCAAATTATTTGGGAAAGTAATCTCGCAAACACCATGTTATGAGATGATAATAAGCATACATGTGACCATCGAGTTGATGCATCAAAACTATAAAAAAAAGTAATTGAAAAGGAGAATTATTATGATAATTAGTTGGTTTAATGCATACAAGTGCTGCCACATGTAAAACAGGATGTCCCCAAACAAATGTAGAAAGTTTTGTTCACATCAATAATGGTATGGCAGTTAGTTACAAAAATTTAATAAATGATTTAGCTAGTCCATTTTATGTTTGAACATGAGCTATAGGATGTTCAATAGTAATGCCAATGGACATATAATATAAAAGCATGAGATGAATATTCTCCAGCATTATCTAGACAGATTTTCTTAATTAGATAATCAGGAAATTGTGCTTTTTGGCAAATTATTTGGAAAAGTAATCTCTCAAACACCATGTTATGAGATGATAATAAGCATACATGTGACCATCGAGTTGATGCATCAAAACTATAAAGTATCTAAATTACCCACATGATGGATGAAAATGTTCACATATATCGCCATGAATCCTTTCGAAAAATGCTAGGCATTCAACTCCCACTCTCATTGATGAAGGTTTAATGATTAACTTCCCTTGGGAACAAGTAGCGCATGAGAATTTATAAGAATTCAAGACTTTTTTATTTTTTAATGAATGACCATACATATTCTCTCACGTCATTATAGATCCAAGATGATCTAATCATTCATGTCAAATAATAAAATTATTTGGATTAGTAAACTTCGATTTTAGTAAATGATGCATTTCAATTGCACTAATTTTGCCATAATATAAGTCAGAAGAAAGGGATGGTAATTTTTCTATTGCATGTTTCTTTCATGAAACAAAAGTAGTAACATAAAAGAATTCACTACCATTTTCTTCAAATGTCTTGATATGATATCAATTAAAATGAATATCTCTAAAACATAATAAATTTTTGCGAAACCTTTTAGAGAGTAACACATTTTTTATGACCAACATAGTGCTTTTAGGTAAAAGGATATTAGCTCTTTCGGATCCTCCAATTAATTTTGCACTACCATTTATGGTATGCACTTTTGTTTCTCCGGTATTCAAGTATTCAAGTAAGAAAAACATTTTTCATATTTTAATATGGTGTGTTGTTCCACTATTAATAAGAAATAAATCCTCGCCATCATTCTTAAAAGATGGACAATAGCCATATCTGAATAAAAATATAACGTTTATAATCGAAATAATACTAAATAAAAATTACATCAAAATAAATAAAATTACAATCAAATAATTATTCGAATGAAACTAGAGCAAAACATAGCAATTTTAATTATTTCTAACATGTTCACCAATCAAATGATCAATCTTTCCTTCTGGATAATTAAAAAAAATCTTATTCATCTAAATGTGTTACATCTACATGAGCATCATCAATATTGTCACTATCAATATCCGAAGTAAAATTGACCTTAGCACTTTTACCTTTTCTTTTGAGTGAAGCTTGATAGAGTTCAATAAGATGTTTGGCCATAAGATAGTTACGTGACCAATGCCTTTTGATACTGCATCGATAAAATTTATCTTCACGATCTACTAAGGTAGTAGCATACACTTTTTCATCAATTTTCTCAATCTTTTGGTGATTTTCATAAGACATATATTTATTGCAACCCCGTTCACAACCACGACCATGGCCTCTCCTGCAACCAGAATTATTAGTTCTAGTCGCATTCACTTCAGGGATTAGAGTAGAACCAGTTGTCAAATCTCATAATTTTTTATGAGTAATTTATTATTTTTCTTAGATATGAGTAGGCATGAAATCAACTTAGAATATTTCATAAACCATTTTTCTCGATATTGTTGCTGCAGGAGCATATCCGAGGTATGAAACATAGAAAATGTTTTTTCTAGCATATCTTCTTCACTAATATTTTCTCAACATAATTTTAATTGTGAAGTAATCGAAACATGGGAAAATTATACTCACTAATAGTTTAAAAATCTTGTAGCCTCAAGTGTAGCTATTTATAATGAGCTTTTGGTAAAATGACTATCTTTAGGTTGTCATACATTTTTTTCCAAATTTGCTAAAGAATAAGTGGATCTTTCACGGTAAGGTATTAAACATTCAAGGCTTCACGAGATAGTGACGAAGGAAAATTATTGCCTTGGCATGATTTTGATTCGACTTAGTGTTATTTTCTCTAATGGCATCTCCAAAATACATTGCATCAAGATAGATTTCAGCATCAAGAATCCACAAAAAATAGTTATTTCCCATGATATCAGGAGCAATGAATTCGAGTTTAGTAAGATTTGACATGATGACATGGAAAAGAAAGAACATTTTTACCTAAACCTTCAAAAAATCGTTCTTCAGAAAATCGTGCCTTAAAGAAACTTCAAAGACAAATGCTCCAGAGAATCGTGCTGTCAAAGTGTTAAAAAATTCCTATTGCATGGACACGACACTAACTATAAAAGAAGAATCAACAACACTTTAAACTACGATAAAGAGAGAAAAGAGAACTCGAGAAATATAGAAGCTAGAATTTTATTGAGAATTTTCACAATACATCTATGCTTTTACAAGCTTCTATTTATAGAGTTGGAAGTGACCCTTCCCATTAAAGTTCATTAATAGCATCTTTAGGTCCCAAACAATGTCCAAAGGGGGGGGGGGGGGTGAATTGGACTTTATCAAAATATTGATCTATTAAAAGCAAAATTAAAAGTACAAAAGTTGATGTGCTATTAGTTGGCTGGTAAAAATAAAAATTGAAATCCATACTCAGTATCAAGTTATTTTTCTCAGTTAAGCTAATATAGAGTAATATTAGTTTAAGTGTCTCACAAGATTTTTCCTAGACTTTAATGTATATTTTAACAATATTTTGGAAGATGTTTAGACGCAAGTAACCAAGCTAATCATTGTAGTACAAAAATAACTTCACAGAGTTATCAAGCTAATTATTTTCAAGATACAGTTTGAAAGACATTTATTTTGGGATTTTATCTGAATGATAGTTTCAGCACGTCTTTCCATTGTGTGGAGAATATGCTTCAAACTTGATCATTTTTCCATAAAATATGTTTACAAACAGAAAGAAAATAATGTTTAAAACATGCAAACAATTAAAGATAGGTAAGGCAAGAAAAAAAAGAGACACGAGCATTTTTTATAGTGGTTCAGTAACATGCCAATATCCACTCCTTGAGAATCCCATCTCACGTATTTTCTCTAACCCTATCTCGTTAACAGTATATATCAAACCATACAACCTAAGTAACTTACATCCAAGAAACTCTCAAATTGTCCAACTAATTTACAAATAGATCTAGCAACTATCAATACTAGTTTTCAATAGATCTAGCAACTATCCTAGATTTTCAACAGATCTAGCAACTATTTTTCACCCAAGGAGCTCTCTGGCCTTGGTGGCACAAGTTTACAACCAGTACTTGTGAACCTGAAGAGATGGACAAGAAAGGATCAAAGCTTTCACTTGCTTCCAATGTTAGCTCACACTTTGCACATTTGCTCTTTGCTGCTCGGTAGTGTTTCTCTCACAGATTTTAGCTTTCTGCTCTCAGCTTGAAGAAATCTCAACTTCTTTGAGAAACACACTAATCTCTTAAAGACCTAAGGTTGCAAAGGATTATATTTACAACACATACAACATCCTATAAAATGATAAAAGATAATTAAGTCAAATGGTGCTTTGGTCAAGCTTTTTTCAAATGACAAAAATTTATTTTTTCAAAAAAATTAACTTTTTATGAAGCATAGGTGGTCATGTGAATTTTAGACGTCCTAGCTTGATTCTTTCACAGAAAGTTAACTTATTCCTTTTGTCTCAAAAAATGGTTCAAAATATCATTTTGCTGAATCTATATAAGTCTAAAATGATGAAGCTTGACTACTTTTGAAAAAGTGATTTTGGCTAACTATAAAGGCACTGATACACCGTCATGTGAATAGTGATTAGACACTAACAAGAAGAAGTCATTGCTCTGATACCACTTAAAAACCTAAGAGTGGGGAGGAGGGGATGAATTAGGTTTTTGACTAATTTTTGAAAACATTTCTTTAACAACATCCTCTTTGAAAATTCACAACCTCCATGTACTTATGAGTTTGGAATAGAGTCGCTGAGAGAAAAATAGTGGTCAATGAAATAGAAATTAAGATTAACTATCACAACAATCACAAGGCAATAAGATAGCACATATAAGTGAAAGCATCACAATAATTTATAGTGGTTCGATCTCAAGATCTACATCAACTACCTTAAGTTCAAACTCAAGGATTTCAACCAATCCACTAATACTTAAGTCTAACAATTACATAAGAGGCTCACCCTCAAAGGGTTTTATACAAATAACTTATTTTTCAATTCCACAAACAAGACTTACCCTCACCGCAAAGGGTTTTATGTCACAAGATAACCTTGAACAATCAAATCAAGACTCACATTTTCAAAAGGTTTTTATATCCTCAAGAAAACCTTGATTAAACAAAGTAAGAAATTACCAATCAAGATGGTAGATATTCAACAAATCTAGCACCACTTCAATTTTGCTTTTGGAATCCTTGGATAATCACATCAAGCACATGAACAATGAAAGCTTTTCTTTGATCTTTTATGTTCTCAAGATAATGACATGTAAGTTCATCAATATTTTTCAAAATATGAGTTTCTAGCCTTTTATTTAACTCAAAAAATTTAAATACAAAGTTGAAAAAACTGCAAGTAACAGCTAGTAAGAGTGAAATTCGGTTGACCGAACTTAAACCTCGGGGTCCTAACTTTTCTGCTTACTACTGTTGTAGGAAAAGTTCAATCATCCAAATTTTGCATCTGAATAATTCAGTCATCTGAACTTGCATCCAAACTGAAGTCTAAACTTTCCAAAACTCATTTGAAATTTAACCACAACAACTTTGAAATTATTTTGGATTAAAAGATAAGTTATTCAAAAGATTTTGAACTATAAGTCGTTATCCAACACTTTATTTTTTAAAGTATCATGTAAAACTTTTAAGCTCATTGATATTCCATATTTGTACTCTATATAATTATCATTTTTAGCTTAAATTTATGTTAAATTTTGGTGTTTTAATTACCATTTATACTCCCTTTATCTCTTATTTTCTTTAGGAGAGATTATTGAAGATTTGAAATTAAATGAAGCAAACAAGGAGATTATGTACAATGAAGAAAAAACAGAGAAATGCAGAGGGAAAAACTGCCTGGTAGAGAAAGTTCCAGTGGGATTTTGACCTCCTTGAAGATTTCAAATGCAAAATTGGTCTTCTAAAAATTATAGAGGACATTCTGAAGTTTTCAGAATAGTAAAAGTTATGGCAGTCTGAGTTCATTTGTCTGCCCCGCTTATGCTTCAAATTCAACTGTCCTGAATTGTGTTCCAGTTTCGACACATTTTGGTAGGATGATCATATCTTGCGTTCTAGATGTCCAATTGAGGTGATTAAAATCTATGTTGAAATATAAGATCAATATATAGAACTTTTATGAAGACATCAAGACCTAGATCAGCCGATTTAATACTCTGAATGCACCTAGAATTCAAAACAGTGTCACAGTCGCACAGTAGAAGCTTGCACCAAAACTGAGGGCAATCGGTGCCGTTTGGTGTGATCCAAGTGGCGCCGTTTGTGCCGATCTGAAGTGGTTTATCTGCTGCTTTTCTCTCTCTTTTGGATGGGATATATATACCCATTTAGGGCAAGAAAAGGCAGACGACTGGAGTGAGGAGAAAACAGCAAAAACACCCCAAAAACTCACTCAAATTCCATCTCAAATCTTCATCTTCATCTTTGCAAGAGAAATCAAGAGAGAAGATTGAATTCTTGAAGAAGGAGGACATCCACCTTGAAGATTCATGGAAAATGCTGAAATTTTCTCAACGCTACGTGACAAATTTCAACCTTGAAGAAGAGAAGATTTTACTCCATGAAAATGAGCAATTCTTCCTCTTTCTTTATTGGTTTATATTCTTTGAGTTGTAATATGTTGATGAACTAAACTTTTGAATACTTGGATGGGTATGAACCCTAGATTTTATCTATTTGAATGAATTGTTTCCCTTGGTTGATTAAATTCAAATTTCATGTGGATTGTTTGTGGGTTTGAATGATTGAATTGATTTGGTGGATAATTGATGTATAATCTGAAAATTTTTTCACTTGGAATTGAGAAAGGAAGGGAGATTGAAAATTGATTCATAATCTGGAATGTTTTACTTGGAATTGAGAAAGGAAGGATGTAATGGACCATATACAAACAATGGGGATGATTTAGGTGACTAGAGATAGAGACCTAAACATTTTCTTGGTAATTAGAGAAATCTAATTGGAAATTCACAAACCTTAATGCATTCTTGGGTTGAATTGGTTAGAAAGAGATTTCAACTAATTAATCTAAGGGTAGAGGGCTCTCATCTAGAGATAGAGAGAGCCTTAATATAGGAATTTCACCAAACACAAGAAAGGGACACCTTCTGGGCAATAAAAGAAATCTAATTGGAAATTTACCAATTTAAATGCACTCTTAGGTTAAATTAGTTAGAAATAGATTTCAACTAATTAATCTAAGGGTAGAGAACTTTCATCTAGAGATAAAGTGAGTTCTATCATTGGAATTTCACCAAATATGAGAAGGGGAAACAAATCAACCAAGGGATTTTTCTATCACATAGGTAGTTCTAGGGGGATTTTCCATCCAAGTATTGTTTACTCTATTGAATTGTCTCTTGCAAGCAAGATTTAAGTTGGTTTAACTAGTTAAGTTAGACTTCTTTTTTTAGCTGCTATTTCCATCATTTTCACAAACAAATTTGTTAGGCTAAACAATAGAGTCGAAAGTGAGTAATAATATTTAACCATCCCCGTGGATACGATAATTTAAATTGCTTGACATTATACTAATCATGACGATAGGTGCACCTGCCTTGTGTTTGTGTGCAAATTGTTGAATATTATGATAAAATTGAGTATAAGGCATAGACAACAAAACACAACAAGTTTTTGGCGCCGTTGCCGGGGATAATTGGTTAATATTAGGAACGCTCAAACTCTATTGATTTAGTCATTTTACTTGTTAGTTTGTATAATACTTGTTACTAGTGTTAGTATTCATTTTGTTTGTTTGTAATTTTGTTAGTTATTAGTGAATTGAAGTGTTAGTGTGTGATTCTTTGGTTTTTGTTACTTGTGTTAGTATTTTTTTTCTTATTTGAATTTTGTTAGTTATTGAAGAATTGAAGTGTTTATTTTGTGTTTTTTTTGTGTGGTTGTCCTGTTTTAGTGAGAAAACCTTGTTATTGAGCATTTCTTGTGTTGAAGTTTTGTTTGTATTTTTATTTATGGAATGAGCTTTTTGGTTCATGATTTGCCACCACAACCCTCCCAAGTGATGATGCCTTATGAATTTTGTGAAGGTGGTTATCCAACCCATGAGTGGCAAACCATGGGAACTTCCAATCCATGGTCAATGGAGCAGGGGAACTATCTCAGAGAAAGGGAGAAACTCTACAATTCCTACAACAATACTTATAATCTGGGGTGGCACAATCATTTGAACTTCTCATGGAGCAATCAAGGGCAACAAAGACCAACACATTCTCCCGGTTTCCAAACCTCATTAAGTTCTCCACCTCAAGTACTCTTTCCTTACCAATACCAACCTCCTCCACCTCCTCAACAATCGATGAAATATAGCCTTGAATAGTTGATGACAAAGTTCATAGCAAATAATGAAACACAAGTTCAAACTAAAAAAGAACGTAACCAAAGAATTGAAGAGTCCTTAAAGAACCAAGAGGCCACCCTTGAGAACTTGGTGAAGCTAGTTTTAGAAAGACAAGTTGGGACTCCCGTAAACAATACCGAGCCAAATTCTAGGGAGTGGGTTGAAGCTACTAGTTTGAGGAGTGGAATAGAATTGAATGTCTCACAGCCTTACGTGCGAGAACTAGGAGAAGAAAAGACGGGTGAGAGACTACATGTTGAAGATGAACTAGAAGGAATTGAGAAAAATGAAGGGCAGAAGAAAAATGATGAAGACCCTTTGGAGATATCTTTGTCTCAAGATGAAGGATTAAAGAAGGAGCATCATGGAATTGGTGAAATCATGGTACATTTGGAGACATCTCCAATCACAACTGAAGGGGTGGGGTTTTAGAAAATTGAGAGGGAAAAAGAGAGTAGAATGAAGTCTTCCATTGAGGATTCCTCGGAGCTAGAGTTGAAAAAGTTGCTGGATCATTTGGAGTATGTTTTCCTTGCGGATAATTTCAAGCTTCTCGTGATCATTGCAACCAATGTGCAAGAAGAGCAGAAAGAAGAGCACATAGAAGTGTTAAAGAAGCATACAAAGGCAATGGCATGGAAAATTTCCGAAATCAATGGTATTAGTCCTTCATTTTGCACCCACAACATAATAATTGAAGAAGGCCTCAAACTATTGGTGCAGCCCAAAAGGTGGAATGACCAAAATCAGATTTTCAAGTCGGGAGATCAAGTGTTATTGAACGACTCTCAATGGAGACTTTCCACGAGTAAGTTTAAGTCTAAATGGACTTCCCCATCTTTGGTAAGTAAAATACTTCCATATGAAATTGTGAAAAGCTATCATGCAAAAAAGGGGACATTAATAGCAAATGAACTTAGACTTAAACTTTATCATGTTGGAGTTATAAAGAAGAGAAGATTGTCTCCACACTACTACGGCGCCGTTTGTGCCGATCTGAAGTGGTTTTTCTACTGCTTTTCTCTCTCTTTTGGACGGTATATATATACCCATTTAGGGCAAGAAAAGGCAGATGACTGGAGATAGGAGAAAACAGCAAAAACACACCAAAAGCGCACTCAAATTCCATCTCAAATCTTCATCTTTGCAAGAGAAATCAAGTGAGAAGATTGAATTCTTGAAGAAGGAGGACATCCACCTTGAAGATTCATGAAAAAAGCTGCAATTTTCTCAACGCTACAGTGATGAATTTCAACCTTGAAGAAAAGAAGATTTTACTCCATGAAAATGAGCAATTCTTACTCTTTCTTTATTGGTTTATATTCTTTGAGTTGTAATATGTTGATGAACTAAACTTTTGAATACTTGGATGGGTATGAACCCTAGATTTTATCTATGTGAATGAATTATTTCCCTTGGTTGATTGAATTAAAATTTCTTGTGGATTGTTTGTGGGTTTGAATGGTTGAATTGATTTGGTGGATAATTGATGTATAATCTGAATTTTTTTTTTCACTTGGAATTGAGAAAGGAAGGGAGATTGAAAATTGATTCATAATCTGGAATGTTTCACTTAGAATTGATAAAGGAAGGGTGAAATGGACCATACACAAACAATGGGGATGATTTAGGTGACTAGTGATAAAGACCTAAACATTTTCTTGGTAATTAGAGAAATATAATTTGAAATTCACAAACCTTAATGCATTCTTGGGTTGAATTGGTTAGAAAGAGATTTCAACTAATTAATCTAAGGGTAGAGAACTTTCATCTAGAGATAAAGTGAGTTCTATCATTGGAATTTCACCAAATATGAGAAGGGGAAACAAATCAACCAAGGGATTTTTCTATCACATAGGTAATTCTAGGGAGATTTTCCATCCAAGTATTGTTTACTCTATTGAATTCTCTCTTGCAAGCAAGATTTAAGTTGGTTTAACTAGTTAAGTTAGATTTCTTTTTTTAGCAGCAATTTCCATCATTTTCACAAACAAATTTGTTAGGCTAAACAATAGAGTCAAAAGTGAGTAATGATATTTAACCATCCCCTTGGATATGATAATTTAAATTGCTTGGCATTATAATAATTATGACGATATGTGCACCTGCCTTGTGTTTGTGTGCAAATTGTTGACGATTATGATAAAATTGAGTATAAGGCATAGACAACAAAACACAACACTCATCAACAAAGTTTAGGCTAGATCAAAATAGTTTGTGCTACAACATGCAATGCATAGATTCCAAATGCAAGAAGTATAGGGTATACAAGATATACCTATTAAGCAAGTGTAAACCTACACTAAAGTCTTCAAAGACTTCAATCCTTAGGATATGCTCTACATTCTTTAATTCTTTAAGTGCATTTGAGTTGTCCTTAGCACCTTATCTCCAAGGCAATGAAACTTCTTAGATTCTACAATTCAATAATCCTATCAGACAACAATTACTAAAGATAGCTCATATCAATGTTTGTCACAATCAAAACTATTAAATTTTTCCTAAGGGCTTATAGAATCATTTTTAGTGAACAAGGTTTTATCAACCTTTCATCTTGAAAAACAAATTTTATAGTAGAAACTTACTAAGTCTTTCATACCAAGCTTGAGAAGCTTGTTTTAGAGCATATAAAGCTTTAATTAGTTTGAAAACATGATTGGTTTTTCAAAGCTTTCAAACCAGGTGGCATCTCAACATAAATTCTTCTTTTAGAAAACCATTTAAAAACACACTTTTAACATCCATGTGGTAAAGGGAGAAGTTTTTGAAGCATGCAAATGCACATAACATCCTAATAGCTTCTAACCTAGCAATAGGTTCCTCTTGGTTGTATCCTTGAGCAACTAACCTTGTTTTATTTCTGACAATGTTTCCATTTTCATCAAGCTTGTTTCTGAACACCAATTTTGTGCCTATGATAGAATGATATTTGGGCCTTGGAACTAGTTTCCATATTGTTCCTTTCAAACTGATTTAGCTCTTCTCGCATGGCCAACATCCAACTTTAATCTTCTTGTGCTTTCTCATACTTTTTGGGCTCAATCTGGGAGATGAAAGTGACATTTCCAATCATTTTTCTAAGTTGGCTCATTCTGATGATTTTCTTAAAGGGTTCTGGTAAAAGATTTTCTTTAGTATGATACTTAGGAAATCTCCACTCATTGGGTGGGTTTTCCGAATTAATGACATCCGATTAATTGATTTTTATGTCATTCCCTGAAGAGAATACCATTAGAACTTATAATTTATTTGTAAAAACTATTTTGGTCACAATTGCAGTAGGAATACTATTTATTCATATGTTCGTGAAGAATGACTAATTTATTCTAAATGTATAGTTACACACTAGAAATGAGAAAATAATAAGATGGGAAAAGAGAAGATGTAATTCCAACTCCTTATGGAAAATGTAATCAATGTGATCTAGATAATATATGTCACATACCTATTGTACATCAAACATTTTGTAAATCCTTATTAGACATCCTATAGAATGAAACAAAAGTGTTGCTTTACTTTCCCAAATATTACCCTATTGATTGTAATGATATTTGTACTGATACAACAAGTGTTAGTGTAGCTGATTCCTTTGAATATTGAAAGGGAATTTTTGGCATTTCAAATGTTGATAGATATTTTCAAAGTATTTAATTATTACTGAAAGACCTAAGAGTGGGGGGGGGGGGGGTGAATTAGGTCTTTGGCTAATTATCAAAATCTTTTCATGTTTTGCAAATCTTTTGCCTTAATAAAAGCTCTTCTTCAAATTCACAAACTTAAGTTTATATGTGATTTAATGGTTGAGACAAGATAATCAAACAATAAAACCATAACCAATCAATCAATAACTAAGAACAATTAATAATAACACAAGTATTTAAACAAGTAAGCTATAAATAAATGAACACACGATTTATAGTGGTTCGATCTCTCCAAGATCTACATCCACTACCTTGAGTCCACACTCAAGGATTTCAACCAATCTACTATATGTTCAAATGCAACAATTACATAAGAGGCTCACCACACAATGATTTTACACTCACAACCTCTTTTGCAATTCTACAAATAAGGCTCACCCTTCCACAAGGATTTTATATCTAAAGATAACCTAATGACCAATCTAATCCAAGGCTCACCCACACACTGGTTTTAATCTAGTCTATGGCTCACCCTTACCAAAAGGATTTTACGTTACAAGATAACCTTGTATTGAGTAAGTAGAAAACAAAATAAAATGAAGAATGGAGTTTTGATGTAACCAACAATTCTTGGTGGATAAATACAATTGCTAGCACCACTTCACCTATGCTTTTGGAATCTTGAATTTACACCTCTGAGCACAAGGCAATTTGAGAGCTTTTCAAATAAATTTGATGTAAAACAAGTTAGAGATTGTAGGATTTCTTAAGTTTAAAGTTCTACTAAAAAATCTGGAGTTTATGGCTTTTATAGAATTTGAAAATCAGTTCAAACGGCCATAAAACGGCTAGCTTCATGTGAACAGTGTTACTATTCACGAAACAGAAGTTACTGTTTACCGTCACAACTTTGCATCCGAACTTTTTAAACTTTGTCAAAACATATCCAAATCAATTCAAACAAGTTGAAAAACATTCTAGCCTCAAAGATAAGTCATTAAAGACCTTTTAAGTGCAAAAATCATTTATGAAAACTTGATAATTTAGGTAAGTTCAAAATCATTGAAACTATTTAAATCAATTTATGTGCTCTCAATTGCAACTCATAGATTCCAAGACTTAAGAGTGTATGGTTTAAAAAGTTTACCTATTAACCACATGTAACCTGCACTTCATGTCTTCAAAGCCTTCATTCATCTTGAACAAACTCTTCAATCTTTAATCACTTTGGCATATTTGAGTTGTTCTTGCATTGCTAGCTCCAAGGCAATGAGACTTGCTTCCTTCTCAATCCAAAAATCCTATCACATAACATACAATCATATTAGTCCTTATCAATGTTTGTCATTAATCAAAACTAATCAAACCTACATGATTTGCCCTTAGGGCTAACAATTACCTTTATATTTTATATCATTTAGTGATTATTATTTGAAATTTACACACTATATATTTATATTATTGTATTTGTATACCTTTTTTAGTTTGTTTTAGGTTCAAGAATGGTGACAATAGAATGTACCAGATCAATGGTGGTTTATTGGGACATATTTGAAATAAATGTTCAAAGTATAAATGGTGGTAAAAAATTCCTATAGAATTACCTGGTTAAGAATTCTAATTGAGCTAATTGATTAAAAGCTGTAAAAGAGCTAGTAGATCTTGATCTTAGTGGTCAATTTTGTAATGTATTCTTTATATAGTCTCGTAAAAAAATATTTTGGCCCTAATCATATTTTGTTATATCAAGATATTAGATAAATGAAATTTTAAGATTTATGGTTACTATTATCATCTAAGGAATAAATGTTAATTATAGGTACTACCGTTCCACCCTTCTAATTTATATTGCATAAAATTTATTAAATTGAGATATAATATTGAATAGAAATGAAGTTTACTAATTTAACTAAAGTATTAATTAACATGACCAGCGAGACCATTTGGAATGATTAAAATATAAAGAATGACTAGAAATGTGTGAAAATAATACAAAACTAGAAGTTTCCTAATATGATGAATTTTCATGTGCTACTTTTTTTGCATGTAAATTAATTATTTGAATATTATCAGTATTACTTAGGTTTGAATGTGTTAATTTTGACATCAACAAAATAGTCACATATATGCTGTTAATTTTTACAAATTGTAGTTTGCAAATCATTGATAATGAACCCATACTAGATATTCTCCCAACGACATGTCCTAATAATACTGATTATATTGTATTAGATTAATGT
Source organism: Rauvolfia tetraphylla (assembly GCA_030512225.1). Taxonomy (NCBI): domain Eukaryota; kingdom Viridiplantae; phylum Streptophyta; class Magnoliopsida; order Gentianales; family Apocynaceae; genus Rauvolfia; species Rauvolfia tetraphylla. The sequence goes on along the minus strand of JAJQKT010000024.1, from coordinate 3,837,164 downwards.
TGAACATTTTTTAAACCATAAATGACTTGAATTAATTGATGCGATTTATTGTGTATGTAGTATGCACATGTTTCATATTTTCCCAATAGATTAGTATAAATTCTCCTATTTGTAATTAGATTGTGGTAAAAAAGCTAATGATCCCATCTAAGAGTATAATATTTAGAAGCACATTATATATGTTCTATTGCTCAATCACAAAGCAATGAGATGGGTCCTCAAAGAAATTATGCAAATATGTTGGGAGCAAATCTCAAATGGGAGATTCCTATTTTGTTAATTTTGAATATGTTGTTTCAACGTAAAGAAGAGAGAATATAATGTTGGATAAAAATATTAATTTGTATCTCATCTCGATCATCATAAAAGATACCTTGAACCAAAATTTCAAAGGATAATATATAGTCAAATATTAACAGACCAATATCCATCAAATAATGCTCCTATTGTATTTGATACTCATGAAGAACTATCTACCATTGACAATAAATTTGAGACAACTGAAACATGTAGATAAATTGGTTCCAAGGATACAAAATCATCACATATGAAAGAAGCAAAAACTTAAAATGGTCATATATGTTAAAGTCGATAAAAGGTAAATTATGGTAGAAAATTTTTCAAATATGACTAATGTATTATTTCCAAAATAAATTTAGTTACCTGAAAAGTATGACGATTATGAGATTTTAATATGAATGGGAACTCATGGAACTGCACAAGTACAATACATTGATAATAATAATGCAAGTAATATGTTGAATTAGAAGGGTGATTTTTGGAATCAAAGTTTGCACACTTGAAATGATAATGTAAAGTTTGTAGAAATATGATAAGTCCAAATGATTGTCAAATATACTTGAAGTGCACATATATTTCCTGCAAGAATCATACACTTGAAGTGTAATCCCAAAAAGATAGCAATGGATGTTTTCTAATAAAATGTGAATTATAAAAGTGAGTATTTTGATTGACTAATGGCATAAGATTCTTCACAAAAGCCTGGTGTTGGTTATGAAAATATATATTTCTGGCCATGGACATGATGGATAGTATAAAATAATTTTAATATGTATTTATCTTTATTATTATTTGATAATAGCATTTACATTTGAAGTCCTTGATAGACTAGATATGCATGAAACATATAAGTGGATTGTTTTTGTAGGATATAATGACATTATCTTTATAAATTCTTATTAAAACAACGACCAAGTATGTCCATGTTTAAGGAATCCTATATTAATCGTACCTATACTTGCCATATATATTTCGTTGTTAGAAGGTATCTTTATTGCACAATTTGTCAATTGGCATATTGTTCTTCTCATTAGAGGGGAGAAATTCATCAATTGAAAAATAATGTCATTTATAAATTTCATTACCTTGACCAATACAAAATTTTTAATGAATTGAAAGTTCAAAAGATTATTTATTTGTACAGAATTGCAAATCAACTGCCCGATTGACTTTTCTAGAGTTGTTCGAGCTAATATTCTACTTATAGGTATTCTTATTTGGATAAATGTCTAAGCATTACGAATATATGAATTCTATAGCTATATATTTTTGAAGCATGCTAGAAGCATGACTAATATTTTGATTTTGAAAATAAATTCCTCAAAAAAAAGAAGAATTTGATGATCAAGATATTCTTTCATAATAAAAGAATGTACTGTGACCAAGGGTTTAGAAAATCAACATTTTGTTTTAATATATTAATTGAACATCTTGAAGATGTTTCATATGGACATGGCACATCAATGGTCCTTAGTTAATTCCATTAGTGCATGAATATACTAGCCTACTTGCATGTGGATATCTTTTCTACTTCTTCTCTAACCAATAATTTTTTACCAATAATTTTTTATATGGCATTAAACTTGTCATTTGTCATCTCCTTGACATAGTTTATCTCACATGATTAAGAAAAATCTAATTTATGTTGAGATGAATACACAAGATATGAGTTACCTATATGATCCATACAAATTATGTAATGCATAGACATGCGGTGATAATATGAAATTATATAGAATTTATAGTAGTCGCATCTTCAAATCATCTTGAATAAATAAAAATTCATGGAGTTGGTTGATAATATGTTTTACCATAAGTAATGTTTTATTGCATTTGATATAAACACATATCTTTTGAGAATGGATTCCAATTAGATTGTTTGATGATTATAAAGTTTAAAAATATATGAGAGACGATATAATAAAGCATATTTTCACTGAGAATCATTTTACTCTTGAGCTCCATACGAAATGTGATATAGTTGTGCAATAAATTCGATCATGCGATAACTTGACATATCTATTCACTAAAATACAATGATAGCAACATTTGATTAAAGTGCATTACTTACAAAAATTTGAAGAGACGTTCTCATCGAGGGAAGTAAAAATGACATAAAGAATAGTGTACTCTTTTTCTTTCACTAGATTTTTTTTCTATAAGTTGTTTAATCTAGTAAAATTTTAATGAGACATATTCTTTGTATAATAGACATATAAGAGTTTACGAAATGATAATTATGTGTGGATTTCCATTATTAGGATAAGAGATAATCCAATATCAGAAATAGAGATATTCTATCATTTGAGAAAATAGAGATGATAGAGTTCTATAATATCTTTGATTACTGATAAAATTTATTTTCTGATTTATCTCTATCTCTTCTTGTTGATATATACTCCTAAACTCTATAAATAGGATTATATATTGATTGTTGTATAGACTCAGAGAAAATCAATAAAGTTCTAATGTTCACTTTGTTTTTCTCTATTTTCTCTTATTTTATTCTCCATATTTTAGTTTTCATTTTATATTTCTATTATTATTACTTTGATTCGTTGTGCCGACAACACCGCTCGCCTACAAATTCAAAGTAATGTGATTTTTTCTCTCTCAGAATTTTGGTGTATTAGGATTGGGTTTGAGTTTGATATTTTCTTTGTTGAGTTCTCTCAAAAGTAAAATTTTAAAGAGAGAAGAAGTTGCACAAAGTAACACCTAATTGCATCAGCTTTCGAATGAAACTTAATCAAAATACATATACATTTACAACAAACACTAATAAAAGTCTCCCAGTTTGTCGACAGCATCAGCAGCCTCAATGTAGGAAGCAAAAAAACCGACATTCAACTTCTATAAACAGTAATTTTGTTTGTGTATATGTATAAATTTTTAGGAGATTTAATGCAGCTGTCTTTTCCTATCTGTGTACAACTATGTGTTTGGAGCCATGTTTATAATATATTAATTATTGTGAGAACAATTGAATATTTTGATAGTGCCTATGAACGAGAGAATACTTTGAAATGACACTTTACTTTTATATGGTACTATGACCTTAAAAAAAGTGTTTTTTTTTTTTTTGTGGAAAGACAAAGTGACTAATTGTGAAAGTAGGTTGAACCATCTGCAATCATGGAAAGGTAATTTGAGGTCTGAGAAAAAAAAACATTATGCTTAATTAGGTACATGAATTTTCATATATGCAAATGTTCCTTTTTCACGAAGTATATTTAATATAGTGCAATAAACTTTACAGAATGATGATCCCGATATGGGGGCTACCATTTTCCTTTTTAGGTTATGTTATGATTCACTGTTCTTATTTTTTTATTTGTTTTTAGAACGTACTTTGTTTAAACTTATAGACGAAGATCCTCTATTGCATCGTTAGTCGTTAGTAAGGATTCTCTTACTTTTGTTTCTTCTATGGTGATTTTATAAAATGATTAATGGTACATTTGATATAATGGAATAGAATGAAATGGAATAACTTTCCACTCAGAATAAGTGTAGAATCATAATTTATTGTTTGGAAGTAAAAATTAGAATAAAATAATGATTCTTTATATATGATTGGTAAAAATATTTTTCAGTATCATAATGAAATAAATTTTTGCAAGATATGACTAAAATGTCCTACTAGTAATATAGTGTCAATAAGACATTAAATATATGTCATCTACAAACTCTCATATAAATAAAATCTATATTGAAACTTTAAAAAATCAAACATTTCAAGTATTGAAACTTAATTTAATCATAAAAACAATTCTTATTTAGATCAAAGTTAAAGGAAGTTCTATCAAGAGAAGTAAAATAGTTACGAGATTATCATTTTCACCCATTCAACATTCTCATCATCATCAATTGTAAAAAAAGAAAAATTGTGTTAAGTCATGATCCCAACTGATGATTGCAGTTGCTTTATGAGTCTTTTGCATACTTAAACCTTGTAATTTTAGCAACTCCCAATTTATAATTCGGTTTAAACCATTCACACTAGCATCTTCAATTGCCAAACGAAAGTTGCCCACTGCTTGCCTCCATTTTTGAACTAATTAATGCAGGAGAATCTTTTATAACTTCACAAATAGTGTCATTAGGATTCTCAATTACCACCTTTCTTTTCTTCTTTGAAGTTTCACTACAATTCCCAACTATAGGTGATTGCATTATTGACATTAAGGCATCAAGAACAGACTTTCCCTTAAAAATTTTGGCATTTGTATGACTTCGAAAAAAAGGTAAAATAAAAAATCAAGACAATAAATAAATAAATATTATATCCTCATCTTATATTCTGAAAGTGTTAATACTTATACAAACCTTCAAGTATTCATCCCATTCATCATTCTCAGTAACAACAAATTTGCTTTCATCATCATAACTAAACCTACTAGTATGTGGGCCTTTCAATATATCAGAAACAATACAAAAATCTTTTTTTAAAGTTTTCATTCTTGAAGCAATATGTGGTTCAGTCTTTAGTCCCGTGTTCGATAAGCTGACCGCAAGTATTTCTTCAACAGCATAGTAGTGCCCAGGCTTAAATCCATGATCAGCATTGTATTTTGTTGTGTTTGCTAAATCAAGAAGTGCTTCAATCAACTTTGCGTCTTCATATTCTGTCCAAAATCTTTTATCAACACCAGGTCCAAATTTATGGACATTTTGCTCCATTTCTATAATAACCAAGTTATGTATGAAAAAATCAAGGGAAGAAAGCCAAAGGAGCGCTGTGGGTGTGGATGGGGGCCTATCTGCTACTGGTGGTTCAGTCAGTTAATCAGATGTTGATGCAAAATAAGCTATTCCATATTCATCAAAAAAAAAAAAAAAAGCTATTCCATTATCAGCTCTTATTGCTTGAGTGATTTGAAAGAATATATTGTTCTCTCCTTTCTTTGCCGGCAAGGAAAGCCTCTTGGAATTTTACCAACTTATGTATAAAAAAATATCTTTTGTCACATAGTTGAAATATAGCATCTTAAGAATAAAATAAATGAGCATTACACAATACTCATTCAATAGATGTCTTATACCAACGCCATCAACAACTAAAATATTAAATTAAAGTCTACATGCATCTGTAATATCAATGGTATCAATAACATCTTCATCATCTTCCTCTAGTTCTAGATTCTCCTCCATGGGTTCAATGCTCATTTCTCTTCTAATGTGATTAAGCAACAAACAACACGCCAATATAATTTGACTTTGAGTTTTGATAGGGTAAAATGCAGGACTCCTAGGAACAAGCCATCTCTTCTTAACTAATCCAAAACATCGTTCTATGACATTTCAAGTGGAAGAGTGTATCATATTATAAAATTCTTTACATGTCGTTGGTTGATAACCGGCCCTCCAATCATTCAAATGATATCGGTGCCCTATATAAGGTGATAAAAATCCTTTAAAATTTGTATACCCCCACATCCACAAAATAATAATAACCTATCATAAACCATATGCAAATGTCATAAACTTTGTGAATCTTATTTGATTTAATAGTTTGACTAAAATTCAATTTCAAATAGTCTAATAATTTATGAATAGATTACCACGAGATATATTTTTAGACCATTTCTTCTAGTAATTCATCTAGTAATTACCACGAGGTACAGTTTTGACTTAAGCAGACAAGAACATATAGAATTTCTTTGTTAGTAGCAATTCCCTTCAATTCATTAGCTCTAAGTTAAATGGGTCTTGATCAAATTAAAGATAAAGGAAAACAGTTGGGGTTTTTTGTGAAGTTTTTGTCCTCACATGGCTTATTTTACAAAAGTGATCAGATTGAAAGATAAAAGCAATCAGACCAAAAGATTAAACCGAAGCATGATACCATGTTGAGTTTCCTAAGCGTTATACCATATTGGTTTAATAAAAATTTTGAATTTTACCACAGAAAAGAAAAGCCTTTGTATCTATGTGATGATTAAATTTGAATTCACAACAAAAATAATTTCATCACCTTGTTGCTAGTATAATCTAAATTCATAATTTCACTAAAATAAAAATAATCTCTAAAATATTCAAAGTTGATTTATAGAATAAAAATATCTAATCAAGGCATAAGAATAATATAAAAATATAAACAAAGAGAAAATAAAAAAAAATGAGAAATTCATACCTTGCTTAGAAATTATTTTTTGTGAATTAAAGCTCGCAACTTGGTTAGAAACTATTCTTCTATTGATGAAGTTTACAATTGATATGAGTTTCTCGTTGAACGTTATTAGGGATACAGTAGTTATAAGAATTATTTTTAGGTTTCCTACTTCTTTTAGAAAGGTCTTTTATTAAGTTTTGGTGTAGAAAGATCTTTTTTAATTTTTTTTTTGAAATGGACTTTTCACCGAAAAATTCATTTCTACTTCAATTTTACTTACCCAATATTAGAATGGAAAAAGAAGTTAAAAAAGTCATTCAACTCCATTCCATTCAAATGTATCCAATGCACCATGAGAAGAAACAATTATCATTGTATACTGATCGATAGACCAGAAAGTGCAGCTCATTTGCATCATATTTTCCTTTTATTCCGTTCTACTAAAAATAATGCAATTATCTCATTTTGGTTGATTTATTTCTTTTTGAAATGCTCTTTTTTACATTTGAGATTACTATTCATGGTTGAAATTTCTATTGACTTCCTAATATATATATATATATATATATATATATATATATATATATATATATATATATATATATATATATATATATATATATATATATTAGAGTAATAATTTTTTTTAATGTAGGGTTAGTACTAGTTAAGAAATCTAAAAGATGATTTCAACTTTTCATATCCTTTCAAACATCTTTTTTTTTGGGGAGATATTCTCAAATGTATTTGAATATTGTTTAGTCTTTTTTTAGCTTCTAAAATTTATTTTTTGGTCCTATTGGAGAATATGCAGAGGAGATTCAAAGAGAGATCTGGAGCTGCTAAGCAATCTCGATGCCAGCCTTAAAATTAATTACTGCTGGGTGTTTAGCCCACCAAGTGGAAGAAAATGACACTGAAAAAAGGCTAAGCACTACTTGACTCTGAGATTCCAACATAGGAGAAGCATGCCGACAAAAATAATCAGATAATATTATTTTCCATTCATAATCATAAGAGTAATGCGCGTATATTTCAAACCAAATGATGATATCAATTAATGATAGTTTTTATAATTGTTTTACTCTAATTACGCCAGTCTATGAATATATTGCCTTTGTTTGATTGTTGCATTCATTATATTAAAAATATCATTACATTAATTTTAACATGTATTAATAATTTATAAATATTCACCATTGTCGAGCAATGGACAATGTCTAGTAGCATACGGATTCACTTCAACTATTCAAATCACGTAAGAAGTATTCAATGTGAAACGCGGAAGTTAATTCATTATATATCAAATACTACTCAATAGGATATGATGGCCAATCTACGCTTTTATTTCATTAAAACATTATCACTACTTTATTTTGGAATAACAACATAAACATGCATGGGTCTGCTTGTGACCACCAACACCAAATACATCAGGTTTCTCTTCAATTCCCTGCAATACAAGGAATCACATTCAGTGGATTTTTGAGGATGCAACCAGCGCCAAACACCTCAGTCATGTCTATCTCCGCAGGTGTGATCCCGCCGGGAAGTTTCCAATCGAAATAATAGAACAGCGCGGCCAGCAAGAATTCAGCTTCGGTTATTCCAAACAATATGCCCGGACATCCCCTTCTTCCGGCACCAAATGGAATTAACTCGAAATGGCTTCCGTAGAAATCCACGTTACTATTTCTGAATCTCTCGGGATCAAACTCGTCGGGCTTCGGCCAGATTTCCGGGTCCCTTCCGATAGCCCAGTAGTTCGTCAGCACCCATGAACCCTTTGGAATTGTATATTTATCAACCTGAAATTCATCTCTGGCTTCTCTGGGGAAGAGAAGGGGCGCAGCCGGGTGTAATCTCGTCGATTCCTTGACGCACATGTGTAAATATTCCATCTGCTCCAAGTCGCTTCCGGTGATCGTTTGCTTCCCCTTCAGAACTCTCCTGAGTTCTTCCTTTAGCTGCGCTAAAACTTTAGGGTGTCTTATTATTTCTACCATGGCCCATTCAACAACATCTGCCACACTCAGAGTTGCAGCTAACATCAATTCCTGTGAAAAATTCTTTGTGAGATGTAATATTAAGAAAAGCAGTGCTAAAGCAGACGATTAACTGAAAATGGTAAAAGAAAAGGTAAATTGCAATGCTCTTACAAAAATGATAGCTTTGATATCGTCATTTGTGATTTTGAGTTTTGCATTATAGATTTCTCCCCTCTTAATCTTCAAGAGAATGCTGAGCATATCTCCCTCGTCCAGTGCGCATCCGCTATTTTCACGCTCAGCAATCAGGCAATCAAAGACATCGTCGAGGTCTTTCACCAGACCTTTCAGAACGCTGTCTCTTCCGGTCATAAACGAAAGCCCTTTAATCGAAGGGAAGAGATCTTCAAACCTGATGGGCGCTGCAGATAGTTTTGATACTTTCTTGCAGACCTTCACCAGCTTCTCCTTTTCCCTGCAGACGCTTCCAAACATAACTCTGCAAATTACGTCGTACAAGTAGTCGTTGGATTTCCAGTAGATAACCATTGGTTGTCCAACCTCGGATCTGATTGTTCCAACCAACTTCTGGAGCTCATCTTCAAAAGTACCCCAAAATGATTTCACTCTTTTGGGACTGAGGAGTTCCAGCATGTAAAGTTGACGCAGTTGCTTCAGGTACTCGCCGTATTTTGCAAAAGTCGTTCCCAAATTGTTGTAGCAGATGATTTCGGCCACGCTGTTAATAGGCCTGTTGGCCACGGCTAGGCCATTTATATGTAACACTAGTTTCGCGGTTCTGGCCGATGATACGATTATGGTTGTACGTTCACCCATCATTATTCGCATCAAAGGTCCGAACCGATCGGACAGTTGCTTGAGGATTCGATGAGGATTGGCTCCTAAAATCTGGTGCAAATTGCCAATGAAGGGTAATGTCCATGGTCCCGGAGGCAATTTCTTGTGGCTTTTGGGTCTTAGCACTCGCTTCACTACTATGAGGAAAGCAATGAAGCTGAGAAAGTAGACCACTCGGGTGGATAGAAAGAACTGGGTAGTTTCCATTTCAGAGAAGGAATCAGAGTGAGGGATGGATTTGTTTTGAGGACTTTGAACCTCAGCAGCAGCTCATTATGTAGCACATCTACGCAATTAATGAGACAGTAAATGGAACAAATTATCCCACCCACTTTATTACACGGCAATAGATCTTGAAAGAAATAAAAGAAATATCCACTAGCCACTTAGTGGCCTAACAAATAGCTTCCTTTTTTTAAAAAAAAGAATTTGGGAGAAAAGTAGAGTGAAGGATGATTTTTAATCTGAGTATCATTCTTTATTAGAAACTTTTAAAGGTATGTATTTAAATAATAATAGAAAAATAATATAAAAACATACTTTTAGCGATAACCATAATTGTTCAAGTAAAATTGAAACATGTTCTCACCAACTTTGTGATCCATGACAGAAATTCTTCAATCTTCTAGCTCATATCTGTCGAAAGAAGAAAATTCTGACGATTGAGATATATATATATATATATATATATATATATATATATATATATATATATATATATTACAAACAAAATATATATATACTATAAACAAAATCCTATTCATTGAAAACTATAATAAACATGAATTTTGTCTTATTCTCAATGCTTGCATATGAAAGAGGAACTTTAAGATTCTTAGTAGGACAAAAATTCAAATCAAGATCAGGAATGGTTTTCGGTCAAAAGTCAATGATTTTGATCCCAAACATGAAGCATTCTTAAAGCAAAACAAACCTTCAGTTTTCATTCCATGGTTTACATTCAAACAGAACAGATTTCATAAGGCAAACAATTTTCATAAAAGTTTCATCCTTTAGCAAATTCAATAACTAACTAAATCACAATACATCATAATATATATTATGAATTTTTGACGGGAGAAATTATTACATGACATATATACCAAACAATATGGCTAATCTGGCTTTGGTACCACATGTTACAAACTTTTAAAGGTATGCATCTAAATAGCAGCAAAAAATTAATATAGAATCATACCTTCAGCGATAGCATAATTTTTCCAGCAAAATTGAAAGATGTTCTCACAACTTTGTGATCCATGACAGAAACCCTGAAGTCTTATAGCCTATATCTATCGAAAGAAAAAAATCCCGTCGACTGATGGATATCACAGGCGTCATATATATAGGTAGGCTAGGGACCCTAAGAGTAAATAACGTACGCACGTGTTTCCTTCCATCAAGGAAACTAACCGTATGCATAATCCAATAAAGAATAGAATCCTTATCCTATCCAACTTCTCATTAATAAGAGATCTTAGTTACTTTAACTATTATGGTAACCTATAGTGTGGGCTATACTTAAGTCCTTAAGTAAATTAGGGATAACTGCTAACATTCTCCCACTTGGCCCATACATTGGAAGTTAGATAATCGCATTGAGTGACAAAACACAAACATGGCTATATAATAATTTAGTCACTCAAAACTGTAAGATTATGCAACATACACTTAAAAAGAAAATATAATATAAGAATCATGGCGCTCACGCTCTATAACAAACATTTCCTTCCACGTATTACTGTGCATAACATTTTCAAATCAAGTGTAAAAACTTTATGAATGTACGAGCTTTAAGCTTTGCAGCAATATCCCTCATTTCCATAATGTACTCACGCATATATCTGCCTTTATCAAGTATCATACTAGAAAGCTTTTTCATTAAGGTGCTGGCTAAGGCTTTGTCAGAACTCACAAATTGGGCATCAATTGCCTCCATGTAAGATTTGACTTTAGTGCAATCAGTGATTGAACCCCTAAAGCTTTTACTAATATGGGCTTTAATGAGCATTAAACTTATGCGATTAGATTTCATCCACCGCTCATAAGAAATTTTAGCCTCTCGCATACTTGATTCCGTGGGGACGGGTGGTTCTTTCTCACGAAGTGCCAGATCCATATCCATGCATCCTAAAGTTAGAAGTACTTTATCTTTTCAGTTAGAGTAATTATCACCCGTAAGCATTGGAATACGAGCATTTTCATTAAATAATAATGCAGTAGGAAAAGCTGTAAAAACTAAGAATAAACACATAAGCTATAAAGTACAACCATCAGAAAAGAATCAACCAAGATGATTCAATGTAAATTCTGACCTTCCTTTGGGTAAAGGTTGCATCTCAAGCATAGAATTTACATTAACTTTATAATGAGACTAGTAAACTAGAAACATAAAAAAATCCACACCTGTGGGCATAGGAAAATTTCAAACTAAAGGTTTACCATCTCATTCCAATTAATCTTAACCAAAATAGTTACCTTGCTGTGGGGCGGGGTTACTATTTTAATAAGATAATTATACTTTATGAATGTCATTAAATGTGATTTACTTTTCATTACATATCAAGCACTTAAGATGCTACGTCTACTCATAAGTACATGATATGAAGAGAACTAAAAAAAATGATATTCAAAATCTAAATAATCAACTTAATCAAAATGTTGATTTATTCCATATGGACATTACATGAAAATGCTGAACAAGAATGTCCAATTGCCCTTATATTAAAATAGGAAAATTTTTGTAATCAAACTTAATATTACCAATCTTAATTTTGTATTATTATTTTTAAAATTTTAAGTCTATTTAATATCAAATTTAATTGAGAGAAATATATATATATATATATATATATATATATATATATATATATATATAAACAAAATCCTATTCACTGAAAACAATAATAAACATGAATTTTGTCTTATTCTTAGTGCTTGCATACGAAAGAGGAACTTTAAGATTCTTAGTAGAAAAAAAATTCAAATCATGATCAAGAATGGTTTTCGGTCAAAAGTCAATTATTTTGATCCCAAACACAAAGCATTCTTAAAGCAAAACAAACCTTCAGTTTTCATTCCATGGTTTACTTTCAAACAGAATAGATTTCATAAGGCAAACAATTTTCATAAAAGTTCCATCTTTTAGCAAATTCAATAACTAACTAAATCACAATACATCATAGTATACATTATGAATTTCTGACTGGGAGAAATTATTACATGACATATATACCAAACAATATGGCTAATCTGGCTCTAATACCACATGTTAGAAGCTGTTAAAGGTATGCATCTAAATAGCAGCGGAAAAATAATATAGAAACGTACTTCAGTAATAGCAATAATTTTTCAAACAAAATTGAAAGATGTTCTCACCAACTTTGTGATCTACGACAGAAACCCTGGAGTCTTCTAGCCTATATCTATCGAAAGAAGAAAATTTCGTCGACTGATGGATGTCACAGGCGTCATATATATAGCTAGGCTAGGGACTATCAGAGTAAATAGCGTACGTACATGTTTCCGTCCATCAAGGAAACTAACTAGTATGCATAATCCAATTGAAAATAAAATCCTTATCCTATCCAACTTCTCATTAATAAGAGACCTTAGTTACTTTAACCATTATGGTAACCTAATGTATGAGCCATACTTAAGTCCCTAAGTAAATTAGGGATAACTGCTAACATTTTTATCTCTATTTACAATGCTTGATTAACTCAAAATTTTAGGACAAGGAGACAGAAAACCAAAAAATAAATAGAACAATAATCCCATAAACTCTATTAGATTACAATAAGATGATAATTTAATTAGTGAGAGATGTTTTAAGAATTTAATTGACGTCTGTATGTGTAGTGAAAGTGCATAATATAAATTATTGACGTCTCCGTCCCTCAATATAAATATATGAATTAAGAACTTAGGTTGCGTTTAGATTCTTATTTGTTGGTTATCAAAGTTTCCTGTTGGTATTGTCAATTTTGGTTAATTTCAAAGGTTTAATTTTGTCATTAACTTTCGCAATTCAATCATAAATAGGAACGCATTTTTAGTCTTCAATAATTGCATACATTAGATTTTTAGAAGTTATGTTTTGATAATTGAGATTTTCAATCAAAGTTATTATATTTCAAATTGATTTAATTTTTAGCAAAATAACAATTTCTTTTTTAATATATACCATTAAGAATTCAGGTATATGTGATTTTGATTAGTAGAACTCTATAAAATTTATACAATACAAGTATATAAAAAATATGTCTAGTTCAAACTAAAATCTACTAATGTTCTAAAACAAATATACAATGCTACAATTTAAGATTCAAAATCAAATGCATTAAAACTTTAAGGCTGGAAAGGAGCGTCTAGCGTGAAGAGAAAAATATTTAGTCGTTGGCAAACAAAATTCTAAGTGCCTAACCTATCTAAAATAAACTAACTATAGTTAAAAAAATTTAGTTTTCGGTTCGATTTGTTTTCAAGAAACCAAAAATGAAATCCAAATTGAATTATAGGAAAATTTTGGATATCCAAATTGAATTAATTATATTTATAGAAATCTAAATTATATTTATAAATTTGAATAAGTTTGGATTAGATTTTTGGTTTCATCCAAATAATTCACACTTAAATAAGAAAGTAAGAAGTATTTTTTCTATTATATTTTTAACTAATTCTAAAAATATAATAAAAATAAAATAATTACATTTATGTCGATGGTAATTTTAAAAAATTAATCTTTAAAATTTAAAAAATATTATATATTATAAAAAGAAAAAACATTATAAAAAACTTTATATTTTGAAATGAAAAGAGTACTTAATTTGTATAAACATTCACCTTGAGGTATGAAAAAATGAAATTTGTATAACCACCACATACATATACGAGCAATTGGTTATGTTTGTCCTTAAACTATTTTTACTTTTCTCATTTTAAGTAGCAATTTTTATTTTCTCTTTTTCTATACATGAACATTTTTTACGCAACTATATTTGTCAAATTTTAAATGTCATGCAAATCTCCACATAGAGGGGCCATGCTACAAGCACAAGCTATCATTTTGAATGATAATTGTATTTGTTCGTGATATTCCCTCAATTCTTTATGCTACCCAGATTATATAGATAAAAAATTAATCGAACTAATTACATAAAGTACAACTAAATGTAATAAGAACGTAGTGTTTTCTCAACTTCCAAGCTATTTTTCTATATTCTCCTCATTACAAACCATGAATGGACAAAATTAACCTTAAAAAGTAGAGCATGTACTTGTAGTGCGACTTTCCTTGTCGAATCCATCATGATATTCAAAATTTAAAAGATATAGTTATTTTAAAAAATTATATATATAAAATGATCAAATAAAAATTTTGATTAAAAGAAAAAAGTAAAAATGATTGAAGGAGAATTAAAACATATATATACACACACACACACACACACACACATTATATTTGTTATGAAATTAATATTATGAATGTTCATTATCTGATATCAAAAAGATAATCCAATATCAGGTTATAGAGATACTCCAACTATCTAGAAGATGGATGGTAGAGCTCTATCATACATTTAATTAGTGATAGGGTTTGTTTTTTAATTACTCTCTACTTCTTCTTATTGATATGTACCTCTAAACCCTATAAATAGAACTTTAGACTGATGTATTGAAGATATACATTGATTCATTCATTTACTCGCAGATAATCAATAAAAGCTCTTGTGTTCTCTTTCTATTTGCTCTCTAGTTTCTCTCTATATTTTTCATTATAATTTTCTTATTTAATTCTCTATATTACTATTATGATTTCATTGTGCCGACGACTACTGCGTGTTAATAAATTCATGACACATTATTAACACGAGACTTTACCGATGCATCTTTAAAGTTTATATGAAGGCAATAAAACACAAGTCTCCTCCACTGGAGTTTAGAGTTTATCAAGACAAAAAAAAATGTATTTTTTTCTACCTTTGAATTCTCATGGCAAACCTTACAAAACTTGATTATTTCTGCTGTTGACATTTCTAAAAAAAAAAACTATTTGTCACGAACACTAGATGCTCAAATTCATCTAGATAAAATAAGTCTAGCAGACACTATTATAGAAAATAATGCATTATCATCTCAATTAAAGTTATAAGGAGAAATATTACTAGTAATGTGATGAATAAAAAAATTTTCCTTTCTCATATCTCGAACATGCTCATGTAGTAGCAATATCGAGAAGAAGTTTTTTAGAAGTTTATTAAATTTATATTTTTTAAAACTAAATGAGTCATTGATAAAATATTTTAACGCTCGACCAACTAATTTTATGCCATTCCCTGAAGTGAATGTCATTTGAACTTATAACATACTTGTGAAAGAGATTTTGGTTGCGGCTAATAGAAATATCTTTGTTCTTATGCTGTAAGATTGACTCATTAAATTCCCAATGAATACATACTCACCACAAGTGAGAAAATAATGAGAAGGAAAAAGAGAAAGTAATAATTCTAACATGTAGTTGGTGCAATATTAAAGTTTGTCACGTATCTGTAGTACGTCAAACATAATATGAATCTTTATTAATTATTGATATTGCTTTACTTTCCTAAATTATGCTACTGATAGTAATATGCTTATGTCGATAATATTGATATGGCACATTTGAATATAGTCAATTCTTTTGAATATCCAAAAAGAGTTTTTATCATTTTGAATGTCAATCAAAATTTTGAATTATCGAATTGCTACTTTTCTATTTTATCATTTTATGACTATTATTGAAAGTTTTAATACTATATATTTATATTCTAGTACTTATACATTATTTTAGTTTGTTTTGGATCAAGAATGATGAATGTACAAGTTTTCTAAATATTATATGAAATATACACCCAAAGTATAAATGGTAGTATAAGGTTCCTAAAGAACTAGTTGATCAATAACTCTAGAAGAGTTAATTGATTAAAACATCTAGAAGAGCTAAATGATCTTCACCTAATGGTCAATTATGTAATGCATTATTCTACATATAGTCTCGTCATTTAAGCATTAATGATACGATCCTTATATCGAGAAATTGGATGAATGAACGTTTGAGACATATGCATTACCTAGAATATATGTCAATTATAGATACTACCATTCATCTCTTTTGATTTATATTGCACAGAATTATGAAATTGAGATGCAATATCGAGTAAACTTGAAGTTTATTGATAAATAATTTATTAGTTGGCATGATCGGTTGGACCATCCCGGATCAATAAAATACGAAGAATGATTAGGAATTTATGAAAATATTAAGGAACCAGAAGTTTCCTTATATGACGAATCCATATGTGCTACTTGATTTATTTAAATGTTAGCAGTATTACTTGGGGTTGAATGTGTTATTTTGAGATGAATATGGATAAATTATTCATTGATGCATCAATAAAATAGTCCCATGTGTATTGTTGATTTTTGCAACATGTAGTTTACAATTCATTGATGATGAGATCATATTTAATGTTCTCCTAATGGCATAACTTGTCTTAATAGTACTGGTTGTATTGAGATAAATATTGAACATCCTACAGAATGTTCATGACTATGATATATTAGTACTTATTTTGTATTTTGCCAACACATTGTGATTCTTCTCATAATAGTAGTTTTGTAGTCATAAACAAAAGATTTTCCATCCTAGATTTAGCGATACACCATGTATGTTATTCCACCACAAGGTAATAGGATGGGTTCTCAAAGAGATTATCAAATATGTTGGGAGCGAATCTCAAGTGAGATATTTATATTTTGTTAATTTTGAATATGTTGTCCCAACATAAAGAGGAGAAAACATGATGCCGGATAAAGATATTAGTTTGTGTCTTATCTTGATATTCTATTTTTATCCTCGTAGAAGATACCTTGAACTAGAAGTTTAAAGGATAATTTATATATCTAGTAAAGAATGTTTCTATTATATTTGATGTCCCTGAAGGACAATCTACTAGCATAAATAAATTTGAGACACAACTGAAATATGGTAGATAAGTCGGTTCTAAGGATACAAACTCTTCAATGGAGGAAAGACTTAAGATGGTCATATATATTAAGTCAAGGAGATTTAAATTCCAGCATAATTTTTTCCCCAAAACATGATTGATATATTATTTCTTGACGAAATACATGTACCTGAAAACTTTAACAAATGATGAGATCTCAACATGATTGGGAATTATTGAAACCACACAAGTATATGACGTCAAAAAATATTAATACGCATAATATATTGATTCAAAATGAGGATTTCAAATGGAAGTCTGCAGACTCGAAATGATAAAGTTTACATGAGAAATAGGAAAAGTTTAAACTATTCACAAGTACACTTGAAGTGTACATGTATTCCTAGTAAGAATTATACACCTGAAGTGTAATCCCAAAGAGATACCAATTGATATTTGCTTATAAAATGCGAACTATAAAGTAAATATTTTTCATGACCTATGGCATATGATTCTTCACAAGACCTGACACTGGTTACGAAGAAATATATTTATAGTGGTGGATATAATAGTGAATGATAATGCTTAATATATGTTTATCTTTGTTATCATTTGATAATAATACATATATTTGAGGTCCTTGATGGACTCGATATACTTGAAACATATAATTGTTCTTGTTGAATATAATGAAATTGTCTTAGTAAATTCTTATTAAAAGAATGATCCAGTATGTCCATATATGAAGAAATTCTATACGTATCTATACTTTCTATATGTATTTCTTTATCAGAAGATATCCTCATTGTATAATCTGTTGATTGACAAAGTATTCTCCACATTTGGAGGAGAAAATTATCAATAAAAAGGACATCATTTATGACATTTATTATCTTAATCTATGTATAAGCATTCATGAACCGGAAGTTCAAAATATTTTTTATTTGCATAAAATTTCATATCGATTGTTTCACTTACTCTTGTAGAGTTGGTTAATATAATATTCTATCTATAGATATTTATACTTGAATAGATGTCCCAGTAGGACAAATATATGAATTATGTAGACATATGATTTTGATGCACGCTTGAAGCTTGATTGATCTCTTGATTTTGAAAATAAAATCCTCAAAAGAGAAAAGATTTGATGATCAAGATATTTTTCCTGAAGAATTTAGAGAAGCAAATATTGTGATCAATATTTAGAAAATCAACATTTTGTTTTGATTGAACATCCTGAAAATGTTTTATATGGACAAAGCACATTAATGATCATTGGATTATTATACATGATAAAGATCCTTTATATCTATGAAAGGCTATTGAAAAACTCTCTGGTCCTGAAGTATCATAACTCTGTAATTTAGTATATGAATACACTTGTTTGCATGCAAGCAGATATCTATTATATTTCTTCTCTACCCAATGAATTTTGACATGGCATTAAGTTTTCCTTTTGATATCTTCTTGAGATATTTTCTCTCGAATATTGAGAAAATTTAACTCCTGTTGAAATGGATATGTAAGACATAAATTACCTATATGATCCATATGAACCATGCATTTTTAGGCATGTGTTGATTATAACAACCACATCTTCAACTCATGTTGAAGAAATAGAAATTCATGATGTTGGTTGAGAACATTTGTGATCATGATTAATGTATTTGAGATAAATCTATATCATGTGAGAAGGAATTCCAATTGTATTGTTGGGTGATAATAAAGTTTGGAATATATATAAGAAAATACGATAAAATATATTTTTATGAGATTATTTTTACTCACGAGCTCCAGAAGAGATGTAATATTAATGTGCAATGAATTTAATCATTTGATTATTAGACAAATATATTCACTAAGACCTTACCAATAGCAACATTTGATTGGAAAACATCGGTTAAGAAATCTCAGAAGATTATCTCATCAGGGGGAGTAAGTAGGGCATAAAGTGTAGTGTACTCTTTTTTCTTCACTAAATTTTTTCCATTGGATTTTTTTATCCAGTAAGGTTTTAACGAGACATACTCTTATGCAATGGACATCCAAGGGGGAGTGTTATAAAATTAATATTATGGATGTCCATTATTAGATATCAAAGACCAATATTAGAGTTATAGAGATACTCCAACTATCCAGAAGATAAATGGTAGAGTTATATCACTTCTTTAATTAGTGATAGGATTTATTTTCTGATTACTCTTTACCTATTCTTATTGATATGTACTGAAGACATATATTGATTCATTCATTTATTCTCAGAGAATTAATAAAAACTCTTGTGTTTTCTCTATATTTTCTTTCTAGTTTCTCTCTATATTCTTCATTAGAGTTTTCTTCTTCAATTCTCTATATTACTATTACGATTTTGTTGTACCGACGACTACTGCGCGCCAACAAATCATAATAATATTATATTATATTTTATTATATTATACTCCATCCGTCCTATTTAATTAGACATTCTTACTATATTGAAACATTCCAAAATAATTGACACTTTCTATGAAAGAAAATATTTTAATATATTTTATACTATCAGTCAACTAATAACCTTACTATATATTACTTTTATAAATTTAAATTTGATATAAAGTATCTATTGGTCCATATGTTTTCTTACTTTTTATTATACTATATAATTTTATAATAAAATTTATTTTTTTGCATAAAATTTCATGTCTACTCAAACATTGTTAAATAAATGGGACAGAGAGAGTATTAAATTATATTATATATACATAGATAATTAGGACTTTTTGATTGTAGCGCATTAATTTATTAATTGCAGCGCAACTATATTTTATCTTTAACTTTTATTTTTTGATAATTCGAAGTTTTCGAAGATATCACTTTAACTTTTAGATCACTTTAATGATTCGACTCCCTTATAACCACCATTTTCAAACCATTCCCTCCACGTGCATCAATTATATGTGAATATTTATTATCAGAAATAATTTAATATTAGAGATATATTAGAAATAAATGATACAATTTTGTCTACATGATTACTAATAAGATTTATCAGATGATTTCTCTCTATTTCTTTTTATTGATATATAGCTCTAAACCCTATAAATAAGGATATATTTTGAACTGTTGTATAGACTCCAAGAAAATCTATAAAGTTTTAGCATTCTCTCTGTTTTTCTCTCTACAAATTTTCTCTATTCTCTCTTATTCTATTATCCAAATTTTAGTTTACATTTTATGCTTCCATTATTATTACAAGGGGAGTTTAAAAAATTCTAAATCGGAGCATCCAACCCCAGTCCAATCCAATTTTGCTAAGTTTTTTTATTGGATTTGATTGACAAATATTGGATTTGGATTAAGTTTTAAAAACCGATTGGAATGAATTGAAGTTAAAATTTTTTCATAACGTAATATATATATATATATATATATATATATATATATATATATATATATATATATATATATATATAAGTACACATAAATATACATATTTAAGTACACATACATGCATAAATATTACAGAAATTTATAAATTCAAGCCCTAAGGGTAAATCTTACAGTTTTGATTATGACAAACATTGATGTGAGCTAACTTGAGTATTTGTTGTGTAATAGGATTATTGGATTGTGGACGCTAAGAAGTCTCATCGCCTTGAAGATAACATGCTAAGGACAACTCAAATGTGCTCAAATATTAAAGTGTGTAGAGCATGTCCTAAGGATTGAAGGCTTTGAAGACTTTAATGTAGGTTTACACTTGCTTGATAGGTATATCATTGTAAACCCTACACTTTATTGTCTTTGGAATCCAAAGAATTTTCAAGAGAGCTCAAAACTTAGATTTCAATCTTAAAAGGTTATCATTACACATGTTTTACCAAGTTCTTGACAGCGGCTTTTAGATTAAATGCTCTTAAAAGATCCATTTTATAGTCCAAAATAATTTCAAACTTGTTGTACTTGATTTCTATACATTATGACAAAGTTTAAATAGTTCGAACGTTCAAACTGAAAACCTTGACAGTTGAATTTTTGAAGAAATTCGGACAACCATTTGGATGCTTGTGTCCCAATTCAGTCAACAGAATTTATCCTTGCAGCTTGAAAATAAAAAAATTCGGACCATGAGTCCATATTCAGTCGATCGAATTTTACTGTTACTAATCATTATTTGAACGTTGTAACTTATTTTTAAACCCTATAAAAGGCATAAACTTCAGAATTTTGGGTAGTTCTTTATCAAAAGGATCTCTTTTGTCTTATGCCAAACATTGAATTACAAGACTCCTTAGACAAAAAAGTTAGGTTGTGCTAAATTTTATGATCATCTAGCAAGTTGTTGATAACATTCTTCTCCCTTACTTCATTATTTGTTTTATTCATAGCTATCTTAAGGATATAAAACTCATTTGAAAGGGTGAACCTTAATTATTTTAATTTAAAAGAGGTTGTGGAGTAAAACCCCATCTGGGTAAGCCTCTCTTGTATCATGAACAACTTTTGTTATAGTTGAATTTGGTTGAAATCATTGAGTTAGGTAGTGCATGTAGATATTGTGTGATCGAACCACTACAAGTTGCTTGTGTGATCATCTCTTCTCTCTCTTTTAATTTAAAAAATCTTTGTACTATCTTGTATATCTTATTGTGTAATTGATTTCAAAACTCTTCCAAGTGATTTTCTCAAAAAGAAAATGTTTTAAAAAATTAGCCAAAGACCTAATTCACGCCCCCTCCCTTCTTAGGTCTTTCAATTGGTATTAGAGTTAGGGCTTCTTTGTGATGGTTTTACAACCTAGAAGTTAAGATCTTATGGCTAATGTTTCAAACTTGCTTATTTGGAAGGGTCTTCTACAAATAGATGTCCTTTGTTTGATGGAACAAATTGTACCTTTTTGAAATCTAGAATTAAGATATATATATATATATATATATATATATATTTGTTTTATTAACTTTGATATATGGGAATATTACTGAGAAAGGAACTTACATACCAATGAGGATGAGAGCCGATGGAATCAATAGGGAACCAAAGCCTTTGGAGGAGTATGATGAAAGTGATTCAAGAAAAATGACTTTGAACTACCAAGCAATGAATATTTTGAGTTGTGCATTGGACGTGAATGAATACAACCGACTAAGAGGATGTGACACAGCTCATGACATGTGGAGACTTCTTCAAGCGACACATGAAGAAACGAATCAAGTAAAGGAGTCAAAGCTTGCAATGCCAGTTAGAGATTATGGTCTATTGGCCATGAAGTAAGGAGAAAGCATTAGTGACATGTTCACTAGATTCACCAACATTTCAAATGGTTTAAATCCTCTGACAATCCTAACGAGCAAGAGAAATCATCTAGTGATGAAGATGAAGATGGAGAGGGTGATGATATGGCTATGATAGTGAAAAATGCAAGAAATTCTATAGAAAATGATTTCTCAAAAAGGGGAAAAGGCTTTTCAAGAAAGGAAGACAATCATCTTCACTACCCAAGCCTCAATGCTATGAATGTAAAAGTACCAAACACCTTGTAGTCGATTGTCCTAAAGCATTGGAGAAGGACAGAGATGCCAAATTCAAGAGGAAGAAATCTCTCAAGAAAGGAAAGGGATTAGTAGACACTTGGGATCAACATGCCAATGAAGATAGTGGAGATGACAATGAGGAAAGAGCAAACGTGTGTTTCATGGCTGTGGATGATGAGGTACAATCTATTCTTTCAACCTCTACACATTGTATTGATAATGTTGATGATCCTGGTGAATTGCACGTGGATATGTATAGTAGTTGAAAAAGATTTCAAAAAGAAACAAAGAGATGAGATTCAAAATTGATGATTTATGGAAGGAAAATTTAAAGTTATTTTGTGAAAACAAAAAGATCATTGAATCCATTGATTGCTTGAACATTGAAAAAGAAGTTTTAAATGTTTCCTTGCAAAATATGTCTCTTGAAAACAAATCTCTTTGTGCTAAAATTTCTTCTCTAGAGAAAATGTTGTTGATTGTGATTTTTTAAAAAAGAAAGTTGATGGTCTCACCTTATGTGTTGAAACCTTTAATGGTAGAGACAATCTTGACCAACTACTTGGATCTCAAAGATCTTCTTTTGTAAAAACTGGTCTTGAATACAATTATGTGAACAATGTTTCAAAATACAAAAATTGCTTTGTCAAAGCTGCATCTATCTCTATGCCTCATACATGTTGTACTTATTGTGGTAGAATTGGTCACATGGCCTCTAGATGCTATGTGAAAAGAAAGGTAAAAAGTAGTGTTAAAACCATTTGGAGAGCTAAGGGAACTATCACTAACCCCCTTGAACTCAAGAAATACGGGTACCAAAAGTCACTTCCTCTCATTTGATATAGGTACATATTCCTTCAAGATCAAGTGCTACTAAGTGGTTCCTTGATAGTGGATGCTCAAGACGCATGACGGGGAATGCTTTACTCATTAGTGAACTTCAAGCCACAAATGATGGATTTGTCACCTTTGGTGACAAAAAGAAAGGAAGAATTCTTAGAATAGGTACTATTGGTAAAGGATCTTCCCCTCTCATTCAACAAGTTTTGCTCATTGATGACTTGAAATACAATTTGCTTAGCATTAGTCAATTGTGTGACAATGTATGCAAAGTTGAGCTTAAATGTTGTACTTGTATCATCCTTGATAGTGTAAGTGGAAAAACCATTTTTGTTGCCACTAGGGTTGGTAATGTATATGTACCAACCTTGATGAACTTCTTTCCAATAATGTTAAATGTCTTGCCATTCATGATAATGATGGATTTCTTTGACATAGAAGATTAGGTCCTAAGGATTTGTTGAACAAACTTTTCTCCCAATATTTGGTTAGAAGATTGCCAAAAATGCGTTTTGAGAAAAATCATCTTTGTGATGCATGCCAATAAGGAAAACAAACAAAAGCATCTTTCAAACTCAAGAAAATAGTTTCAACTTCAAAACCTCTTGAACTTGTTCATATGGATCTATTTGGGCCAATGAGGACCACTAGTTTTGGTGGTAAGAGATTTTCATATGTTATTGTTGATGATTTTTCAAGATTCAATGGATGAAGCATTTCATGAATTTGTGAAACTTTTCAAAAAGATTCAAACCTCCCTTGATTGTATATTGATCTATATTAGAAGTGACAATGGGAGAGAATTTTACAATCAAGATTTTACAAAGCTTTGTGATGAGAATGGAATTGTTCAAAATTTTTCCACTGCCAAAACACTCAACCAGATGGAATTGTTGAAAGGAAAAATCAAACTTTACAAGAAATGGCTAGGCCTATGCTTTCTGAAAATTCTTTGTAAAAATATTTTTAGAGTGAAGTTGTAAACATTGCTTGAGCTTTGTGTTGATATCTGTATTGAGGAACTCCTGAGGTTTGATAGTATTAACTCGTCCTCATCTATTGTGGTTGTTTTCTGATTCTTTGTTGCAGTAGCATCTTCAATCACCATATTAATAGTCTTCATAACAACTCCACTTTTCTTGTTGAATACACGATAGGCTCTACTATTCTTGGAGTAACCAAGAAATATTCCTTCAGCACTTATTGCCAAAGATATGGAAATATGTCAAGTTTGGCTAACGTCCTGTCCAAATTTCGTATTCAGTCTTAGCAGTCTGAGGTCTTAAGTATGTCCTGTTGATGATGTGTGTTGTAGTGTTAACAGCTTCTGCCTACCATCTATGAGATATTTCTTTGGAGCTCAACATGACTCAAGCCATTTCTTGAATGGTTCTATTCTTACTCTCAGCTACACCATTCTGTTGAGGTGTTTTTGGTGCGAAAAATTCCCATTGAATTCCTGTTAAACTATTGGTTGTCAAACTCCTTACTATAATCACTTCGTAGTTTGTATAGTATTGTATTCTTTTGAGCGTGCGGCTTCGAATGCAACTTTTGAAATGTATCAAAATCTTTTGATTTTTGTCTCAAAAAGTCGACCCAAGTATAGCTGAATAAATCATCAACACACACTAACACATATCTTTTGCCTCAAACACTTTCAGTTTGAGTAGGACTAAAAATATCCTTATGCATGAGCTCCAATGTCCTAGAAGTGTTGATCTCCGTTTTTTCTTTGTGAGAAGACATTTTCTGCTTTCTAATTTGACATGAACCACATATTCTTCTTGTAATTTTTGGAAGTTTTGGCATGCCTCGTACTGCTTCTGTTGAACTCAACCTTTTTAACAGCCTGAGATTTGTGTGCCCCAACTTTTGATGCCAAATATCAACTTCATCATCTTGAGCTGCCATGCACCGTTGATCATTTGATTTCAGCAACTTGTAACAATTGTCTGATGTCCTAGCTCCAGTGAGAACTAGCTTGTTGGAATCATCCATAACAAAACAATTATCTTTGTTGCAGATAACATGTGGATTATCATCACATAGTTGACTCATATTCAATCAAACTCTGTGTGTTGAAATTGATTATGCACAGGTTAACACAACACACACAGACATAAACATAAAGTTTGACATAGCAAAATAGTAATGCAGTTTGACTAAATAGCCTACATATGTGGGGCCATGCCCTGAAAAACAATCCACTACATTTTATGTTTCAAAAGTACAAAAACACGCTCTCAATCTCTTCTAGTGATTTCCCTAATGGACTTGGCAAAAATATCATTTGGCCAAGCTGCATCAGTAGCCAGAAATCCAATAACCACAGTGTTGCCTTCATGATTGAAAACACACCAACCACAACTCCTGCCTTCATGATTATTGAACTGTCATCCAGCCACATCTTACTTCTATTGAACTCTCCTTAAGAGGATGTGCCAAACTCCTTTCGACAGGATGCATCAAGTTCTCACTTGCACTTACTACTCTCAACTGATCTCGTAGCACCCCCATGTTCTTTGAGATTATTTGATGAGAACCTTCTCAAGTGTACTCCAGTATCTGTTGAACTTCAATTTCCAGCATTTGAACAGAAACAACACAATTTACATAAACAACATAACAATAAGATGAATTGTGCTGCTAAACTCTCCTAAAATATAGCTTCTAAAACATGAGTTCAAATAAATAACTCTCCTAAGAATATTGCATGAAAAACATAGAAGTCTCTCATTAGAATAATAACATGAGTAATGCTGAGAGACTCTTGATAATTCTCTCCAAGGATTAATCCGTAAGTTGCAAGAGATTTGAATTCCTGAGAGTTATGATCTTGAGAGTTGATTCGTGAAGCTCATATATGTAATATGCAAGAGTCTTCAGCTTCCTTCTTCTCCAAGATTGTCATCCCTAAAATAGCAAGAAATCCCAAGAATATAGGAAGAAAATCTTTGTAGATGGATTTACATGGGATGCTCCAAATCCTAGAAACTTTAGAATTTCCCAAATATCTTCTCCTTGCCATATTGGAGTTTTGCTCATATAACGACAACTTCCAAAGCATACTCCTTTATGCCATGAAATTCTTCTTGGCAAATAATATCTCATAAAATCCTAATGCCAAAATACTTTCCAAATATGTCTTCAATTTTCTCTTTGGCACGGAACATGTCGTAAAAAAATACATAACTTATGCATGTTTATTTTTTAAGTGAAAAGACCGGTCAATCTATTTTATTCCAATCCAATCTATTGCAATCCAAATCAAATGACTTAAGGTTTTTGAATGGATTGGATTAGATTAAATAATCAAAAACAAAATTTTTCATATTGAAAAAAAATGAGGTAAATTTTCTCAATCTATACCATGAACACCCCTAATTATTACTTCAATTTGTTGTGCAGACAGCACCACGTCAATAAATTTATAACACGTTATTAGCACACAATTCTACAACTAAATTTTTGAGGTTTATAATCAACCTAAGAATGGTACTTCTTTTACTCACTTTTGACTCTTTGATATTTCTGAAAAGGGACCACTTGTCTTGTTTACATGATACTGAAATCTATCTGCATATAGTAGGTCCTGAAGACATCATTCAAGAAATACTAAAGCATCAAACCCACACAATCATTAGCAAATTTTTAAAAAATATACAATCACTAGAAGATAATTGTAATATAAACGCTGGTAATAAATTGTTATAAGTGTGGCTAAAAAATTTTATATCTACTAGTATGTATAATTTTATCATGTTTAGAATTTCTCTTCAATTAGAGTTGTAAGGAGAACATATTACAACTAATGTGATAAAGAAAAGATATTTCCTTCCTCATAGCTCAAACATGCTCCCATAATAGCAATATGGAGAAGAAAATTTTTAGAATTTTGAATGGATGTTTTGTAAGACTAAATGAGACAATAAGTGATTGATGAAATACAAAGACGTCCGATTACTTGATTTTTATGCCATTCCCTGAAGAGAATACCATTTGAGCTTATAATTTATTTGTGAAAAATATTTTGGTCACAATTGTAGTAGAAATACTCTTTATTCTTATGTTGGTGAAGAATGACTCATTAACTTCAAAATGTATAATTACGCACAGGAAATGAGAAAATAATAAGAAGGGAAAGAGAAGATATAATTCCAACTCTTTATGAAAAATGTACTCAATGCGATGCTAGATAATATATGTCACATACCTATTGTACATCAAACATTTTATAAATCCTTATTAGACATCGATATAGAATGAAAGAAATGTGTTGCTTTACTTTCCTATATTACCCTATTGATTGTAATGATGCTTATATTGATACAACACATTTGAGTGTAGCTGATTCCTTTGAATATCTAGAGGGAACTTTTGGCATTTCAAATATTGATAGAAATTTTGAAAGTATTTCATTATTACCTTTATGTTTTATATCATTTTGTGATTATTATTTGAAATTTACACACTATGTATTTATATTCTTGTATTTGTATACTTTTTAAGTTTGTTTTAGGTTCAAGAATGGTGAAGATACAATGTACCAGATCAATGGTGTTTCATTGGAACATATTTGAAATAAATGTTCAAAGTGTAAGTGGCTGTACAAAATTCTTGATGAACTACTTGGTTAAGAACTCTAAATGAGCTAATTGATTAAAAGCTCTAGAAGAGCTAGTAGATCTTCACCTTAGTGGTTAATTTTGTAATGTATTCTTCATATAGTCTCGCAAAAAAATATTTGGCCCTAATCATATTTTGTTATATCAAGATATTGGATGAATGGATTTTTGAGACATATGGTTACTATTATCGTCTATGGAATAAATGTCAATTACAGGTACTACCATTCCACCCTTCTAATATATATTGCATAGAATTTATTAAATTGAGATATAATATTAAGTAAAAATGAATTTTACTAATTTAACTAAATTATTAATTGACATGACCGGTGAGACAATTCGGAATGATTAAAATATAAAGAATGACTAGGAATTTGTGAAAATAATACAAAACTAGAAGTTTTCCTAATATGATGAATTTTCATATGCTACTTGTTTTGTATGTAAATTAATTATTTTAATATTACCAATATTACTTGGGGTTGAATGTTTTAATTTTGGGATGAATACAAAGAAAATTTTAATTGATGCATCAACAAAATAGTTACATATATATTGTTTATTTTTGCAAATTGTAGTTTGCAAATTATTGATAATGAGCTCATAATTGATATTCTCCCAATGACACGTCCGAATAATATTGGTTATATTGTGTCAGATTAATGTTGAACATTATTCAAAATATGTTCATAGTGTAAATGGTCTTGTAAGCCATAAATGACTTGAATTAATTAATGTGATTTATTGTGTGTGTAGTATGCACTTATTTTGTATTTTGCCAGTAGATTAATATAAATTCTCCTACTTGTAATTAGTTTGTGGTGAGAAAGCTAGTGATACCATCTAAGTGTCTAATATTTAGAAGCACATTATATATGTTCTATTGCTCCACCAAAAATAATGAGATGGGTCCTCAAAGAAATTGAGCATATATGTTGGCTGCAAATCACAAATGGGAGATTCGTATTTTGTTAATTTTGAATATGTTGTCTCAACGTAAAGAAGAGAGAACATAAAGTTGGATAAAAATATTAGTTTGTATCTCATCTTGATCCTCATAAAAGATACCTTGAACTAAAAGTTCGAAAGATAATATATATAATCTAATATTAACGGACCAACATCCATCAAATAATGTTCCTATCGTATTTGATGCCCATGAAAAACTATCTACCATTGACAATAAATTTGGGATAGCTGAAACATGGTTCCATGGATATAAACTCGTCACATATTAAAGAAGTAAAAACTTAAAATGGCCATAGATGTTAAAGTTGATAAAAGGTAAATTCCAGAAGAACATTTTTCAAACATGACTAATGTATTATTTTCAAAATAAATTTAGGTACCTAAAAAGTATGAAAATTATGAGATTTTAACATGATTGGGAACTCATGGAACCACACAAGTACAAGACATATATAATATTAATGCGCAGAATAGTGTACTCTTTTTCTTTCACTAGATTTTTTCTAACTAAGTTTTTTTTAATCTAGTAAAGTTTTAACGAGACAGATTCTTTATACAATGGACATATAAGAGGAAGTATTATGAAATGATAATTATGTGGGGATGTCCATTATCAGAATAAGAGATAATCCAATATAAAAAATAGAGATATTCTATCATTTGAGAAAATAGAGATGATAGAGTTCTATCATATCTTTGATTTTTGATAAAATTTATCTTCTAATTTATCTCTATCACTTCTTGTTGATATGTACCCCTAAACCCTATAAATAGGATTATATGTTGAATTGTTGTATATAATCAAAGAGAATCAATAAATTTCCAATATTCTCTCTATTTTTTCTCTATTTTCTCTTATTGTATTCTCCATATTTTAGTTTTCATTTTATACTTCCATTATTATTGCCGACAACTCTGTGTGCCTCCGAATTCATGGTAATGTGATTTTTTTTCTCTTAGAATTTTGGTGTATTAGAATTGGATTTGAGTTTGATATTTTCCTTTTCAAGTTTTCTCAAAAGTGAATTTTTTAAGAGAGGAGAAGTGGCACCTCATTGTATGAGGTTTCGGATGAAACCTAATCCAAATACATATACATTTACAACAAACACTAATAAAAGTCTCCCAGTTTGTTGACAGCATCAGCAACCTCAATGTAGGAAGCTAAAAGATCGACATTCAACTTCTATAAACAGTAATTAGTGTTTGTGTATTTGTATAACTTTTTAGAAGATTTAATGCAGCAATCTTTTCCTATCTATGGACAACTACGTGTTTGAGCCATGTTTATAATATATTTAATATTGTGAGAACAGTTGAATATTTTGATATCACGTATGAACGCGAGATAATGCTTTGAAATGACAATCTACTTTTATATGGTACTACGACCCTGAACAAAGCGATTTTTTCTTCTTTCTTTTGTGGAAAAAAAGTGACTAATTGTGAAAGTAGGTTGAACCATTTGCAATTATGGAAAGGTAATTTGAGGTTTGAGAAAACAAACATTATGCTTAATTAGGTACACGAATTTGCATATATGCAAATGTTCCTTTTTTGCGAAGTATATTTAATATAGTGGAGTACACTTTAAGAATGATGTTCGCGATATGGGGGTTATCATTTTCCTTTTTTGGGTTATGTTATGATTCGCTGTTCTTATTCTTTTATTTGCTTTTAGAACGTACTTTGTTTAAATTTGTTGACGAAGATCCTCTATTGCATCGTTAGTCGTTAGTACGAATTCTCTTACTTTCGTTTTTTCTATGCGCAAAAGTTATAATGGATGTGCATGACCAAATATGATATGTTATATTAGATTTGAAATCAGATCCAACGGATCATATTTCCTGCCCTCTAATTATATTAGATTGGAATTCGATCCTCCACGTGAGGTAAAAATGCCGTGCAGGACCAAAACCGGACTGTTTTCTTTGGAGATTTTATAAAATCGTTAATGGTGCTTTCGGTATAGTATAATAGAATGGAATATGTATGGTTAGGTTTATGCAACTTTTTCATGTTTGTCAAATTCCGTGTGTTGAAGTCAATTCTGCACAGTTTAACATAACACACACAAACAGAAAGTAAAGTTTGACACAACAAAATTGGTAACGCAGTTCAGCTTAACACGATACGTCTGCGAGCCATGCCCAGAAGAGTAATCCACTGAACTTTATCTTTCAAAAGTTCAGGAACACATTCTCAATCTCCTCTAGTGATTCCCCTAGTAGACTTGGTAAAACCCCTTTTTGCCAAAGCAGTCTCAACAGTACGAAATCCAATAACCGCAGTGTTACCTTCATGATTGGAAACACACCAACCACAACTCCTGCCTCCAGGATTGTTAAACTGTCATCTAGCCAGAGCTCGCTTTTGTTGAACTCTCCTTAATATGATGTGTCGAACTCCTTTCGACAGGATGTAGCAAGATCCTATTTGCACTTACTGCTCTCAGCTAATCTCGATCAGTCGCAATACCTTTCTACTCCATGAGGTGGTTAGAACAAAATCTTGTCAACTGCATGCTAGCATCTATTGAACTTCAATTTTTAGCACTTGAACAGGAACAACACAATTTAATACATGAATAGTATAACAAGAAGATAAATTGTGCTGCTAAACTCTTCTAAAATATAGCTATTATAACATGATTCAAAGAATAACTCTCTGTAGAATACTGCATGAAATACATAAGAGTCTCTTGTTAGAATTTGGTTGAGAATTTTTGAGAGCTCCTTGAGAGTTTCTCCAAAAGTTATTTCGAGAGCTTCAAGAGATTTTGGAGAGTTAATTTACTTTTCCTTGAAGTTCACATATATATATAATATGCAAGAGTCTTGAGCTTCCTTCTTCTCCAAGATTGACATCCCAAAATACATCAAGAAATCCCAAGAATATAGGAGGTTAATCTTTGATATTTGGTGTTGATATATTTTTATGTGATTCTCCAAATTCTAGAAGCTTTAGAATCCCCCAAATATCTTCTTCTTGTCATAATAGAGTTTTGGTAAGATAATAACAACTTCCAAATCAGGCTTCTTCATGCCATAAAATTCTTCTTGGCAAATAATATCTCATCAAATCCTAATGCCAAGAGACTTTCCAAATATATTCAATCTCCTTTTTGGTAAGCATTTTGTAACAGTCTCCCCATTTGGCATTGTTTTGTTGCAAAACCTCCATAAGCCTTAATAATTACTTGCTCAGCTTAGTGTATGCCATGAGAATTCAGCAGAAGCATCTTGACCTTACACATTCAACAATAGCTCAACATAAATGATAAACCAAGAATTCTGGTAAAACAACTGGGCATATTACAGTCATCCCAAATGTTGCCAAAATAAAATTGTTAGGCAAAGCAATAAAATTGTTCAGTAATTTAAAAATTGTAAGTATAACTACATCTGTGAGTTTAACAAAAATTCACAAGCTTGTTGAAGTCAAGACTCCCCCTATCTCCTTGCTCTCCTCCTCCTTTCTGCATATTATCTCCCACTTTCTCTTGCATCTCCTTCATTGCATGTTCTCCCCTTTTTGCAAGAAACAAAGCCAAATGGTCACTGCTACTTTAAAAGCTGATCAAGAGTTTCTTGAAAGGTTTCTAGGAGACGAAATTGCAAGGTAGTGACAGTTAGTAGCTACTGTGAAAGATCATTGGCTCAAGTTGTAAAAGTCTAGTATTGGTTAAGACATTCTGCCACTTTCTCTTGAAGAGTACGAGTATCATCATGGGCAGTTGTTGAAGTGGCTTTGACACAAGAAGAGCTTAGAGCAACTCTTATTGACCTCATTCTGGCACTTGATATACTGGGAGAATCTGGCATGGAGATCTCAGACTTGGGCCTTGTTAATGGTAGCTTGAAGGTCTTAATATCATTGGAAATAGCATCCTTACTAAAAGCTTGAATACCTCGACATGAAGAAAGATAGTAAAGAGACAAGGAAAATGAAGACTTGTACTTACAGTGCTTATCCGAGCAAGTTTAACAATAGAATTGCGCATAACAAAACCAATGTTAAACTGTCTTTCTATTCCAATCGAGTATAACAACATTGCTCTATCCCTCAACATGATTGAAATATTGGCAGATGGTATCCAATTTGTGCAGGATAGTTTGTACAAAGAAATGTACTTCATTGTCAAAGAAGAATACTTCAATTGATTTTTTGCAGGGCACTGTTGTAATGTATCTCCTGTAAATTCTCTACAACATTCTATCATGTCAATTTCAAGATGGTGATTGGCTCCAAGTACACGAGCAAGCAGTTTAGGACAAAAAAGAGATTACAACACTTCTTACATAGACAACATGATAAAACGAACTTCCTAGATCATCCACTCCTTTGTCAATATTAGCATAAAACTCATGCATCATGTTGAGATTATAGGATTTAGCAAAAGTGACAGAGTCATACAATTTAACCATCTTCAACAAATCTATCAATCCAAGTTGATCAAATTTAGCTTCATCAATCAATCTTTCAACCAACACTGATCTCACATACACATTTCTATGTTGCAGTCAGCTGTCATAATTGAAGAATAACATATCAAAAGCATCATTTGCTTGAATTTTTCCACTGTTAATCTTCTCCCTTTTTAACCCTTCTTAGTCCTTTCCTAGTAGGTTCTTTTACTTTTCCTTTCCCTTTCTATTTTGCTGACATTCTAACTACTTTGACCTTGACATCTTCAGAATTTGTTCCTTCACTGTCAATCTCTACCATTTCAACAGGATCTGATTTAATAGGGGGACTAGAATGTTCTTCTTCTGGCTTGTCATATTGAGTTGCTCAAACATCAACAACAAGAATAGTCTTAGTAGCAGATAGATCATCAGAGAATACTTCTGATTCAACAGGAAGATCATTTACAGTCCTATATTCCTCATGTGAACTAGATGTATCATAAAAAATATCATGTTCAATAGTGTGAACAAACAGATTAACATTCAACTCATTTCCTTCTGTCAAACCCCCAATATGCACATATTCAACAAACATCACGTTATCCACATTAACAGCTCTAAGTTCAGCAGATTCTATTGTACAGTCTCCATAATAGAATAAACAAAAGACATATTAACAGGCATTACATTTTCAAATTCAGTAGTAGAACGATTATTATCAATTCTAAAGAAATAATATGGGACAAAAATTCCATTCCCATGTAGTTCTCTATGAATCTCAGAAACAGTCATAACAAAGTTCATGTAATTCAGATAGCATGAGATAGTAAAACTAACAATGCCTCCATCATATAATATAATTTGCCTATTTGAACTTTCTTCAACAATCAGTGGAGTTGAAGCAGTAGTAACATTACCAGATATGCTAGCCTCTATTATTGAAACCCTAGGCGCGTCTGTCAGACTCCTCTATGAGCCAGAGCTGGATTATGCTGAAGTCTTGGATCATCTTCTTCAAAGCTGTGGTCTGACAGGCTCCATTGTTCTCAAATTACAGTTGTGAAACTGAAGAAGATGAGAGGTCGCAAAGAGAGAAGAAGAATGTTGGTGTTGAGTCTGGAATAATGATCATACTTAAACTCCAGCAAAATAACGCCTTTAGCAGTTTTCAAAACCACTCTCTAGCACTTCTCTATTTTTGTAAAAATCCCGCCCATTTTTGTAATTTTTCAATTTTTTGAAAAATAATAAATGCAAAAAATTGAAACAAATATTTACAGTAAAATATGTGAAACACTTCCTACATAGTGCATAATATGAGTTCACTTAATTTCTCAATTCTTGAGGCATCAAGAATTGAGAAATTCCTTGATAAAGTGATGACGTATGTCAATGTGTTGTGTTCGGCTATATTAAAATGGATTCTTGGAGATATCTATTGCACTTGTATTTTCACAATACATCACCGGCTTCTTTTGTGTCAATCCATAGTCATTTCGCATCTATTTCATGTACAACAACTGAGTATAACAACTACCTATTGCAATATATTATGCTTCTGCTATTGACAGAGAAATAGAATTTTTCTCTTTGTTGTACCATGACACAAGATTATTTCCAAGATAAAAATATTCTCTAGAAGTATTTTTTTTATCATCACAAATTCCTGCCCAATCAGCATCACTGTAGCCAATGAGATAAGTATTTGAGTCCTTGTTGAAGTAGATTCCATATTCTATGTGTGATTAACATACTTTAGAATTCTTTCAACAACCTTCAAATGTGACTCTTTTAGTGCTGATTCATACCTTGCACATACTCCAACGCTGTATCACATTGCTAGTCTACTTGCTGTTAAGTATAACAGGTCTCCAATGATACTCCTATTTATGTGTTGATCAACAGATTGTCCTTTGTCAGTCTTTGTCAATTTCTAGTTAACACCAATAGGAGTTCTAACAGGTTTAGAGTCTTCCATATTTAACTTCTTAACCAATTTAAATGCATACTTGTTTTGTGCGATAAAAATGCCATCCTCTAATTGCTTAACTTGCAAACTAAGAAAGAAGGTAAGTTCACTTATCATACTCATCTCAAATTCTGTTTGCATAATTTCAACAAACTTCTTTGTGAGCTGTGTTGAGGTTGAGCCAAGCATAATATCATCAACATAGATATGCGTTTAGCTGTTTAATGAACATCGTCTTATTAGCTCTACCTCTGTTGTAGCCTCTTGTCAATAGAAAGTTTGTCAGTCTCTTGTACCAAGCCCTTGGTAATTGTTTAAGTCCATAAAGTGCTTTCTTCAACTTGTACACATTATTTGGATGATCTGGATCAAGAAACCCCTTTTGATTGTTCAATAGCTAACAGTAATATGATAGATTCCGTTCATGCTACAGGGGCAAACGCTTCATCAAAGTCCACTCCTTCAACTCGTGTGTATCCTTGTGCAACAAGTCTTGCTTTGTTGCGTGTTATGTTCCCATATTTATCAGTTTTGTTATGGAATACCCACTTAGTGCCAATCACATTTACTCTATCTGGGTGTGGAACAAGTTCCTAAACATCATTGTGCTGAAACTGTTGAAGTTCCTCCTACATGGTAGCTATCCAGAACTCATCTGTCAAGGCCTCTTTGACATTTTTTTGGTTTCAGTGTTGAATTGCAACATGCGAACATCACCATCTCCTAATAATTGATCTTTGTCTTCCCTCTGGTTTTCTTGATTCATCCAAGCTCCCAATGATCAAATTTGTAGGGTGATTCTTTTTAATTATTGAGGATGACTTTCTGTGTTGAACTGTTTCTTCTGTTGTTCATGAATCTGTTGAAGAATTTGTTGACTCTTTTGGCTTTGTGTTGATCTCCATATTGAAAACCTCCTGAGGTTTGATAGAATTTGACTCCTCCTGATCTGTTGTGGTTGTCTTATCATTTTTTGTTGTAGTAGCATCCTTAACCACCACATTGATAGTCTCCATGACAACTCCACTTTTCTTGTTGAATACACTATAGGCTCTGCTATTGTTGGAGTAACCAAGAAATATTCCTTCAGCACTTCTTGTATCAAACTTCCCCAAAAGTTCCCTGTCATTAAGAATGTAACACTTATTGCTAAAGATATGGAAAGAGGTCACGCTTAGCTTACGTCCCGTCCAAATTTCATATGCAGTCTTAGTAGGGAGAGGTCTCAAGTATGTCCTATTGATGACATGTATTGCAGTGTTAACAGCTTCTATCCACCATCTTTGAGATATCTCTGTGGAGTTCAACATTATTCGGGCTATTTCTTGAATGGTTCTATTCTTCCTCTCAGTTACACCATTCTATTAAGGTGTCTTTGGTGTATAAAATTCATGTTGAATACCATAACCAACACAAACTTTGTTAAACAGATGGTTTTCAAACTCTTTAGCATGATCACTTCATAGTCTGTATAGTGTTGAATTCTTCTAAGTGTGTTGCTTCAAACACAACTTTTTAAATTTATCAAAAGTTTTCAATTTTTGTCTCAAAAAGTCAACCCAAGTATATCTGGAGAAATTGTCAACACACACTAATACATATATTTTGCCTCCAATACTTTTAGCTTGAGTATGACCAAAAAGATCCATATGCATGAGCTCCAATGTTCTAGAAGTGTTGATCTCCGTTGTTTTTTTTGTGGGAAGACATTTTATGCTTTCCAATTTGACATAGACCACATATTCTTCTCGTGGTTTTAGGAAGCTCTGGCATGCCACGTACAACTTCTATTGAGCTCAACTTCTTCAACAGCTTAAGATTTATGTGCTCCAACTTTTGATGCTAAAGATCAACTTCATCATTCTCAGCTGCCATACACAATTGATCATTTGATTTTAGTAACTTGTAACAATTGTCTGATGCCCTAGATCCAGTGAGAACCAATTGTTGGAGTCATCCATAACAAAAAACTTGTCTTTGTTGAAGTTAACATGTAGATTATTATCACTTAGTTGGCTTGTACTTATCAAATTTTCTTTCATTTCTTCAACAAATAGAACATCTTTAAGTGCAGACATACCTTTGATATTTAGAGTTCCAATGCCAACTATTTCATTTTTGGAGCCATCCACAAAGATTGCATTGCCTTCTTCACAAGCTATGTAGTTCAACAAGTCTCTCTTTTGTCCTATCATGTGTCGAAAGCAGCCACTGTCAAGGCACCATACATCATTCATACTTGCTATAAATGACACAAGTGCAACATATCCTTTGATTTATGTCTTTCTGATCCAGAATCACCTTTATTAAACTATCTGGATATTCTTGTTGAACTCAGTGTTTACAAGTTTACTCCCTTGCTGTAGATCTTTAACAAGTCTCAAACAGATGTCCCAAGCGTGTCCTGCAAGAGAGCAATACTTACAAATAACATGGAGCTTTTTAGGTTTAATAAACCTCTTTTTGTCTACAAGTGTCGTTTTTCTTTTTGGTTCAATCTTGCTTGTTGCGGCAGTATTGTTGTTTTTGTGACCTAGTCCTGTCAAATCTCCTGATAGCTTGCCAAAGGATAGTATTTCATCAATCTTCATCTTCCCTAAATTCAGCCTTTTGATGTAGCGTTCTACTTTCTCCAATTTCTCATTGCTGAGTTGAAGTGATTTGACATTCTATTGCACCTGCTGTTGATGTTGCTTACGTATCTATTATAGTGAACTATTATGCTGTTATAGTTTCTGGTTTTCTTCTTTTAACCTTCTTTTGATCTCGAATATTTCCAGCCACTTTATATACATCATCTCATATTCACTTCTTAATTTTTCATAAGCAACTTCATCATCATCTATTACTCAATCCTCATTATCAGTTTCGCTTCTGTCAGGCTGCAATTCTGCACTTGAATGGAATGCAACAAAATTGCTCATGTGATTTGCTTTATCTTCACCTTCTCTAATACTGCTATTGGATTCCTTGTCATCATCACCCTATGTCATGTTGTATGATCTGTTCTTTTTCAAGTTGTTTGCACACTCATTTTGAGTATGACCAATTCCTCTGCATTTTTCTATCACCTTTTCTATCAAAGTTCTTTGCGTCACCAATCTTTTTGTGTTTTTCTCCTCTTTGGTTCCCTTGTTGAACTTTCGCTCATTAAGCTTTCTGCTTTCTTTCTTTAACATCTTGCCAAACTTCATTGTCAACAAGGCAATGTTGTCAATATCAAAATTCATGTGAGCTGCTTCCAAGCTTCCTTCAGCTTTTATTGCAACACCTTTGTTTTTATGTTGAGTGTTAAGATGCATTTCAAAGGTCTGTAAAGATCCAATTAATTCATCCAACTTCAACTCTGATAGATTTCTAACTTCTTCAATGGCAGCAACTATGGCAGTAAATCTTGGCAACAAGCAACTTAAGGTTTTGTGCACTAATTTTTCATCAGAAAAATTTTCGCCAAGTTGAAATGCTTGATTTGCAATTTCTCAATTTGCTATTGAAAATGAGAGTAGTTTCATCTTCTATCATTCTTAATTCCCCAAATTGAGATGTCAACATCTATAACTTTGATATTTTGATATGGCTTGTTCCTTCATAGACAGTTTGCAGCACCTCCCATGCCACTTTTGCAGATTGACAAGTTGATATTAATTTGAATTGCTCTGCGTCTACAGCTGTGAAGATGGCTTTAAGAGCCTTATCATTTGTTGCATTCATCATGCGTTCAATATTTGCCCATTTCTCCATGGGTTTTCAATAGCAATTCCTTCATGATTCTAGATGGTTAGTGGAGTCTATCCGTTTTGACTCGTAATCCATGCATTCTCATCCACAATATGAATGAAGATACTCATCTGTGCTTTCCAGTATGCATAATTTGCTCCATCAAATAGTGGTGGCCTTCTTATAGATCTTGCTTCTTTTGTCATAATTGCACAACCTACCTTCCCACGATCTCACCTGCTAATTGGTGACCTACTCTGATGCCACTTGTATGGTTAGGTTTATGCAACTTTTTTGCATTTGTCAAACTCTGTGTTGAAGTCAATTTTGTACAGCTTAACACAACACACACAAACAGAAAAGTAAAGTTTGACACGACAAAATTGGTAACGCATATTGGCTCAACAACCTATGTCTGTAAGAAAAGCAATCCACTAAACTTTATATTTTAAAAGTACATGAACACGCTCTCAATCTTCTCTAGTGATTCCCCTAGTGGACTTGACCAAACATCCTTTTGGCAAAGCTACCTCAACAGCCTAAAATCCAACAACCACAGTGTTGCCTTCATGATTGGAAACACACCAACCACAACTTTTGCCTCCATGATTGATGAACTGTCATCTAGCCACAACTCACTTTTGTTGAACTCTCTTCAACAGGATGTGTCGAACTCCGTCCGACATGACATGATAAGGCAAGATTACACTTGCAATCACTGCTCTAAACTGATCTTGATCAGTCGAAATACCCTTATACTTCATGAGGTGGTTAGAACAGATTCTTGTCAAGTGCATGCTAGCGTCTGTTGAACTTCAATTTCCAACACTTGAACAGAAACATCACAATTTAATACATGAACAACATAACAAAAAGATAAATTGTGCTGCTGAACTCTCCTAAAATATGGCTTCTATAACAAGAGTTCAAAAAGTATTGCTTGATTTCTTGTGGGAATTTGCTTGAGAATTGTCGAGAGCTCCTTAAGAGTTTCTCCAAAGTTATTTTGTGAGTTTCAAGAGAGTTTGGACAGTTAATTTGCTATGCCTTGAAGCTCATATATATATAATATGTAAGAGTCTTGAGCTTCAAGGTTGTCATCCCAAGAATATAGCAAGAAATCCCAAGATTATAGTAAGTCAATATTTGATATTTGGTGTAGCTAGATTTTTATGTGATTCTCCAAATTCTAGAAGCTTTATAATTCCCCAAATATCTTCTTCTTTCCATAATGGAGTTTTGCTCAAATAATGACAACTTCCAAAGTAGACTTGCTCAAATAATTCCCAACTCTAGGTGATTGCATGAATGACAATAAGGCATCAAGAAAAAACTTCCCCTTAAACATTTTGGCATCTTTATGACTCTTAAAAAAAGTTAAAATAAAAAAATAAAAATAATAAATAATAAATATCATAACCTCATCTTATATTCTGAAAGAGTTTATACTTATACATACCTTTAAGTAATCATCCCATACAACTTTCTCAGCAACAACACATTTTCTTTCATCACCATAACCAAACCCACTAGTATGTGGGCCTTGCAATATATCAAAAACAGTACTAAAATATTTTTTCAAAGTTTTCATTTGTGAAGCAATATGTTGTTCAACCTTTAGTCCCGTGTTCGACAAGCTAGCTGCAATTATTTCTTCAACAACATGGTAGTGTCTACTTAAATCCACGATCACCATTGTATTTTGCAGTGTTTGCTAAATGAAGAAGTGCTCCAATGAACTTTGCATCTTCATATTCTTTCCAACATCTTTTATCGACATCGGGACCAGATTTATCGACATTTTGCTCCATTTCTATAATAACCAAGTTATGTAATAAAAAATCGAGGGAAGAAAGCCAAAGAACGGGTGTGGGTGTGGATGGGGTCCATCTGCTACTGGTGTTTCAGTCAGTTAATCATATCAAAATAAGTTGTTCCACTGTCAGCTCTAACTCCTCGAGTGATTTGAAAGAATAGGTTGTTCTCTCCTTTCTTTACCGGCAAGGAAACGCCTCTTGGAATAACCAGCTTATGTATAAAAAAATATCTTTTTTCATACAGTTGAAATACAACATCTTAAGAATAAAACGAAGGAAGACTACACAATATTCATTCAATAGATGTCTTATAGCAATAATGTCAACAAATAAAATATTAAATTAAAGTCTACAAATTATGCATTCATAAAATAAATAAATACTAAAGAAAATAAATACTCAATAAATCTATTAAGCATAAGTCATTGGCCTTGTCTAGTGCCTTTGTATGTATCAAATATGTTAATAGCTAAATTCTCCCTCCAATTACTCCATACATCTATATTTTCAATGGTATCAATAACATCTTCGTCAACTTCATCATCTTCTTCTAGTTCTAGATTGTCCCCCATGGGGTCTATGTTCATTTCTCTTCTAATGTAATTATGCAACAAACAACATGCCAATATAATTTGACTTTGTGTTTTGATAGGGTAAAATGTAGGACTCCTAGGAACAACCCATCTTTTCTTAAGTAATCCGAAACATAGTTCTATGACATTTAAAATTTTTTATATGTTGTTAAGTTGATAACCGGCCCTCCAATCATTCAAATGATATCGCTGGCCTCTATAAGGTAATAAAAATCCATCACAATTTGTACACCCCACATCCACAAGATAATAATAACCTATCATAAACCATATGCAAATGTCATAAACTTTGTTAATCTTATTTGATCTAATAGCTTGACAAAAAATTCAATTTCAAATAGGCTAATAATTTATAAATAGATTACCACGACGTATACTTTTTGACCATTTCTTCTAGTAATTATATCTCTAAGTTTTCTCCATCCTCAGCCAAACCTTCCCAACTACGTAGAACATAAATAAACCGCATATATTGAGAATAGGCCTCTAAAACATTCGTTGCTATCTCACCCTTATGATTTCTACATCTAGGTATATCTTCCATAGGAACTTTAAGTTTGATATATGTACTATCTAGAGCACCCAAACAATTCTAATATAACAAAAAAAAAAATAAAAAGAATACTTGAGTTTAAGAAATTGCAAGTTCAATAACTAAAATAATAGTTTGATAAGTATAGTAATTCAACTTAAACCATTTCCATTTTTCATCTGTTGAGTTTTCTGGTATAGACTCTAGTTTTTTAAGTAGTACTCCTTGTAGACGGATTACAACACTCAATACATTATTAAAATGTCCACTAATTGTTTCTCCAGAGCAATGAAAATTATTCTTTATAATACGAATCTTAATATGATGAGCTAAAATATGTAAAAATATTGCAATATCAACATGTTCTTGTGTCCTTTAAGCCACCAAAAGTTTGAAGCATACAACATAACTTGATAACTACTCTTCTATCCATCTTGAATTCATCCTTACAAATTAGATCACTAGCATATACTAGCTCGTAAATGTATTTTCTTTTCTTGTAAAAATTTAACATATGCATACTGATAAGAGATTGATTTTTCATAGACATGTCTAACAAACAAATATACCATTTGAAACCACGAACTCATAGTGCATTCTATGTCTGACCATATCAGCATTACAAATGTCGTTTTCTTTTGCCTTATCAACTTTTTTATCCGTAAACTCAAGCGTACCGTTACAGCAATAAAATTTATTATAACGTCAAATTCATGACAAATTGAACTATGTACAT
Organism: Rauvolfia tetraphylla; assembly: GCA_030512225.1. Taxonomy (NCBI): domain Eukaryota; kingdom Viridiplantae; phylum Streptophyta; class Magnoliopsida; order Gentianales; family Apocynaceae; genus Rauvolfia; species Rauvolfia tetraphylla. Next base: position 3,794,189 of record JAJQKT010000024.1, on the reverse strand, counting down.
TAACTATAATAAAATGGCGGAAAGAATGAGCACTGATTTACCAAAAATATATGTAAAACTTGTACTATATTATTCTCACGAGGTACAGTTTTAACTTAAGCAGACAAGAACATATAGAATTTCTCTGTTAGTAGCAATTCCCTTCAATTAAAGACAAAGGAAAACACTTGGAGTTTTTAGTTCTACGCGTATACATCTATTTAGGATTTTGTAAACATTTTGTCCTCACATAGCTCATTTTACAGAAGTGATCAGACTGAAAGTTAAAAGTAATATAACCAAAAGATGAAACTGAAGCATGATATTGTGTTGAGTTTCGTAAGCATTATACCATCTTGATTTAATAAAAATTTTGAATTTTACCACAAAAAGAAAAGCCTTTGTATCTAGGTAATGATTAAATTTGAATTCACAACAAAAATAATTTCATCACCTTATTGCCAGTATAATCTAAATTCTTAATTTCGCTAAAATAACAATCATCCCTAAAATATTTAAAGTTAATTCATAGAATAAAAATATATCATCAAGGCATAAGAATGATATACAAATATAAACAAAGAGAAAATTACAAAAAAAGGAAAGAGAAATTCATACCTTTCTTAGAAATTATTTTTTGTGAATTAAAGCTCACAACTTGGTTAGAAACTATTTTTCTACTAATGAACTTCATGGCTAAGTTGAGTTTCTTATCGTTGAACATTATCAAGGTATAGTAGTCACAAGAATTCTTTTTAGATTTCCTACTTCTTTTGGAAAGGCCTTTTCTTAGGTTTTGGTGTGGAAAGGTCTTTTTCACTTTTTCCTGGAATAGACTTTCTATAGGAAAACTCATTCCTACTTCAAGTTTACTTACCAAACATTGGAATGGAAAAAGAAGTTAAAAAAGTTATTCCTTTCCAGTGTACAAAACGGACTGTAAGAAGAAACAGTCATCATTGTATACTGATTGAGAGACTAGAAATTGCAGCTCATTTGCATCATAAATAGGAACGCATTTTTAGTCTTCAATAATTGCAAACATTGGATTTTTAGAAGTTATGTTTTGATACTTGAGATTTTCAATCAAAGTTATTATACTTCAAATTTATTTAATTTTTAGCAAAATAACAATTTCTTTTTTAATATATACCATTAAGTATTCAGATATGTGTGATTTTTAATTAGCAGAACTCTATAAAAGTTATACAATACAAGTATATTAAAAATACATCTTGTTCAAATTAGAATCTACTAATGTTCTAAATCAAATATACAATGCTACAATTTAAGATTCAAAATCAAATGCATTAAAACAAATATACAATGGTACAATTTAAGATTCAAAATCAAATGCATTAAAACTTTAAGATTGGAAAGCCGAAAGAGAGTGACTACCGCGAAGAGGAAAATATTTAGTTGTTGGCAAACAAAACTTTTAAGTGCCTAACCTATCTAAAATAAACTAACTATAGTTAAAAATTTTAGTTTCGGTTCGGTTTGTTTTCAAGAAACCAAAATTGAAATCTGAACTGAATTAATTATATTTTTAGAAATCTAAATTATATTTATAAATTTGGATCAATTTGGATTAGATTTTTGGTTTCATCCAAATAATTCACTCCCCAATAAGAAAGTAATAAGTATTTTTCTATTATATATTTAATTAATTTTAATAATATAATAAAAATAAATAATTATATTTATGTAGGGGTAATTTTAAATTTTAATATTAAAAATTAAAAAAGGTCAAATATTCTAAAATAGAAAAAAATTATAAAAAAACTTTATATTTTAAAACGAAAAAAGTACTTAATTTGTATAAACATTTGCCTTGATGTGCATGTTAAAAGCCATCACATACGTATTAGAAAAATTGGTTATGTTTGTCCTTAAACCATTTTTACTTTTCTCATTTTAGCTAAAAATTTTTATTTTATCTTTCTATATATATGAATATTTTTTAAGTGACTACATTTATCAATTTTTGAATGTCATACAAATCTCCGCAAAGAGGAGCCATACTATAGGTACAAACTATCATTTTCAATGATAATTTTATCTATTCATGATATTTCCTCAATTCTTTACGTCAACCAGATTATATAGATAAAAAATTGATCAAACTAATTACATCAAGTACAACTAAAATGTAATAATAAAGTAGCATTATCTCAACTTTCAAGCTATTTTTCTCTGTTTCTCTTCATTTCAAACCATGAATGGACAAAATTAACCTTAAAAACTAAAGCATGTACTTGTAGCGCAACTTTCCTTGTCGATTCCATCGTGATATTTATAATTTGAAAGATATAGTTGTTCAAAAAAATTATATATATATATATATATATATATATATAATAAAATAAAATTTTGATTAAAAAGAAAAAAGTAAAAATAATTGAAGGAGAAATAAAACTTATTTCTATATATATTATAGTCTCTCTGTCCTATTTTGTTTGACCTTCTTACCATATTGAGACATCTCAAAATAATTGACACATTTCATAAAAAAATATTTAATATATTTTATACTATTAATCAATAGATAACTTCATTATATATTACTTTTATATATTTAGATTGAATATAAATTATTTATTAGTTTACATATTTTTTATTTTTATTATATTATATTATTTTATAATAAAATTTAAATTTATGTATAAAATTTTATATTTGATTAAATAGTATCAAGTGAAATAAAAAGCAGAAAGTATTATATTATATTATATATACATATATAATTAATCACTGGTTGAGGTTGACTTCAAAGATTCGAAACGTGGCGCCGTCGAATATGATCAACGTTGGCAGCTTTGGAATTATGTTTAAGGTTTTAGTAGACATCACATCTGGTGCCGAGATCAGACCCATTACAGAGAAAAATGTTCCGAAGCGTGGGCATGTGCCGTGCGTTTTTCTAATGTGGAATAGTGGAATGTTCCGCGCACTATGTCGTTCCGACATGTGTTGGAAATCTTCTAGAGGCCATTTGTCCAGATGGATACTCAAACTATCCCATGGTCCACTTTTACGCCCTCCGTTTCACTACGGTAGACGGCGAATTCATGAATTGAATCAAATCAAGTGGACCCCTTCAAGAAAGAGGCTTAAGCCACAGCGCCGATAAAGAGTAAAAAATCTGTTTACAGTCTTTAAGAGAGAGGCTTAAGCCACATCGCCGATAAAGGGCTTTTTTTATTTTCCACGAACAAATCTCATATAGAACATCTGCGATATGGCGGTAGGTAGATAAGATAAGACTGAATATGTGAAAACATCTGCGATATGGCGGTAGGGTAGATAAGATAAGACTGAATATGTGAAAATTATGGTTATTCATCAAAAAGAATGTGAAACATATGGTTCACTTTTGTCCTCACTTGCCATGTTTTAGCTGTTCTATTGAGATAAGAGAGACTCACGAGGTGTACGAAGAGTCAGACGTTTTGAAACTTTTTATACATATTTAGTAAGAAAGTATGAAGTATTTTTTATTTTTTAATTAATTAAATTTATTTTTTATTAATATTAAAGAAAATAAAAAATTATATTTATAAATAAAAATAATTTTAAATTATTAAAAATTATAAAATATTAAATATTTTAAAAAAGAAAAGAGGCTCAAATGACCGTCTATTTTGAAACAGAATAAGTATTAATCAAAAGATTAATCATTATTTATTTCAAATTTGTGAATTAGAGAGTGTATGACTTTTTTCTAAATATACCTTTATTTAGAGAATATTTTAAATAGTGATAGTTTTTATAATGCACCAAGCAGCTGACGGCCAAGTATATTTTAAATGGTTAAAATGGTTTTTACAATCTAATTTATTTTAAATTTTACAACTATTTGGTATGTGCGTTTGATAGTTTTTGACCAATAAACGTGAATGAAGGAAGTGTGTTGTTGCATGTCCATGGTAATCCATGCATATAGAGAGTGAAATCTATCAAGCCATTTAGAAAGAGGAAGATCGGGAGTATATATTTCCATCCCAGGTTATGTCATTGTTTTTCTTTTGTCATGGAAATTGAAACTCAAAGTTATGAGAAATTAATAAATTTAGTCCCAAAAGTTTTTTTCTAAAGTTTTTTCTTTTTAGAGGAAAAGAATAATATGGTCATCAAACTTAGAGCCCAAACACACTATGATTCCAAATGGTCTTTTCTACCATTATGATCTTCAAAGAAGTTATACCCAACCAATAAAAGCACCATCCTGTACCATATCTTTTGACCGGAAAAATTCATTCTCCACTTGTATAACATATTTTAGAGAGCAAAATAAATACACTATGTTCTTATAACAAATCCTTGGCCAATTTCTTGTTCTTTTTTTTATTTTCTTGTCTCTTATTTTTCTCTGTTTCTATGTGGTAATAGTGGGCGAATTTCTCCAATTCAGTCTATATTTATGAAATTGGCGGGACATGCATGCTTCTCGTGTATTTTGGAGAAAAACAAGTAATATAACTATTTTGATCTCTAAAAGATGTCACACGAGTGGATACGTGGGTTTTTCTAGCTAAACGCTGCAATGGAGAATAGTGTTGGAAGTCTACTAGTTGAGCATAATTTCTTTAATGACCAAAATAGCAAAAAAAAAAAAACTCATGGGACCATAGTGTGTGAACCTCCTAAGTTTGAAGATCAAATTGGACATTTTTTTTTTTTGTTTGAATCTTCATACATGCCATTTACAAGAATTAAAAGAGTTATTGATTAAGGTAAAGTTATCGAATCATGACTTTTTCTTCCCAAACGAACTCTTGAAGCACACATGTACATTTCTTTAAAGCAGCTCACATGCACTCATAAGCCACTCATGTGCATCTCGTTTGGGAGAGAAATGCAATAGTATTGAAAGTTTGTCTTGATCAGTAACTCATGCAAGTAGCACGTATAAGAATTTGGCAGATTCCGCACAAGAAGGATGGTGGGGACTAATATTTTTGAGAAAAAATATTTTGGATTTAAATTATAGATAAAAATAATTTTAAAACTCAATTGAGATCAAAGAAATAATTTTGCGACTTGATTTGTCAATTTCTCCAAAGTGAAATATTTTTTTACTATTTTCAGTTTTGACGCAAAAAAATGAAGTTAAAACAAAAGAAAATAACAGAAAACGGAGACCTCAAGACATTTGTCGAGTGTCTTTCAACTCCAGATATTCTACATTGTTTTTTTGCTAGGTCCAGATGTACTACATGTGTTTTAGAGTTCTTGTTTAAAGACTCCTTGATTTAAATACTTTTTCAAGGTTCCAATCTTTTAATATCTTATATTTTTTCTCAAGATACAAACTTTCATTTTTGATAGCTAACGAAAAACATTTGAAGTAATCTAATGATTCTTTGTTTAAGTGATTTTAGAATGTACTTTAAGTGATTATGATCAAGCCATACAATTACAATAATCAATTAGTGTACTTTCATATGTATATTTTTTAGATTCTTGCTAAGAATTAATTTGAGATAATAAGTTTCTACATGTGCTTTAGTAAAATATGTGCCTCAAAAGTTTTATTCAAATTGCTTTTGGAAAATTTTTCAAGAAAAAGACAAAGTGGTTCTGCTCTGTTTTTCATCTCAAGCTAATTTCCAGACTATCAAGATAGAACTATTTTTGTCAAGCTGTTTTTTTTAGATTGCATATGAAATACCTAAGAGGGGGGATGAATTAGGTATTTGGCTAATTATCGCAAAATTAAACCTTTTATGCTTTTAAACCAAGAACAAATTATATAGGCAAAATAGAAATAGTTTAAAGTAAAGCGATGAAGAAGGCAATAGCAAAGAACTCAAGCAATTTATAGTGGTTCGATCCTCAAGATCTACGTCCACTACCTTAAGCTTACACTTAAGGATTTCAAACACTCTACTATTAGCTCAGGTTTACAGATTACAAGAGAGGCTCACCACACTATGGTTTTACACTCACAACCTCTACTAGTAACTTTTACAATGCAAGGCTCACCAAACTCAATGGTTTTATATCTCAAACAACCTTGAATCACAACTTCAAGGATCACCCTTATCTAAAGGATTTTATGTTATCAAGATAACCTTGCTAGAGCTAATAGAACAACACAAATTGATAGATAAAGAAGAGTGTGTAGATGTTACCACTTGTTGGTAGATGTTTACACAAAGTTGTACCTTCACACTTTGATGCGTTTTGAATAATCAATTGAATGCACAAGATAAGAGAGCTTTAAAGTTTGCTAAAAGCTTTTGGAATGCTTGGAGTTCTTAAAAATTCGAAGAGATACAAAAATTCTGAAGTTTATAGCTTTTATAGATGTGAAAAATCAAATACAACAGCTATAAAACGGCTAGTAACGGCTAGTAACAGTGAAGTTATGCGTCCGAACTTGCGTCCGAATTTTATTGTGCCAAGCTGTCTGGAAAAGTTCGGACGTCCGAACTTTTCCTCATGCGTCCGAACTTGCGTCCGAACTTCTCTGGAAAAACAGTGATCATGCTATTAGAGAAAGTTTGGACGTCCGAACTTTACTCCATGCGTCCGAACTTGCGTCCGAACTTATCTGGAAACACAGTAACCATTTCCAGAGTTTGGACGTCCAAACTTGCATCCAAACTTTTCAAATTCAATCAAATCATCTGAAAATCATTGTTGATATCATTAAAAACCATTTGCAAGAATGGACACATCATTTTGGCACTTTTAAACACAAAAACCGTTACAAAAATACTTTGATCATACAAGATCTTTTCAAGTTCATTTGAGATTTCAAAAACATACTTGTTATCATAAAGTTTATTAAAAACCATTTCAAAATAAGTTTTGTTCTCTTTCATGCATTCAAATGAAACCAAGACATACAAGTGTAGAGTTTACATAAGAATGTACCTATTTTAATAATTATACACTCTAAGTCTTCAATGCCTTCAATCATTTTGAACATACTCTTCAAATCTTCAATCACATTTGGGATATTGAGTTGTTCTTGCATTTTAGCTTCAAGGCAATAAGACTTCATGCTTCTCAAGTCATCAATCCTATCACTCAATCATACAAACACATTAGTCCTCATCAATATTTGTCATTATTCAAAACTAATCATAATTACATGATTTGCCCTTAGGGCTAACAATCTCCCCCTTTTTGATGATGACAAACTTTGATACAAAATGTGATGGATTTAAACAATGTAGTACAAAGAAGCATTTATATCAATGATGGATAATAGTCAATTTAGCATATTGACATGCAAAAGGCTCAATATGAGCCTATGACCCAACCAACCTCCATTTAACCTCCTTCCTTCCAACTACATATAGAAGATATAGTATTTAAGTATTTAGAAAAGATTCTAAGAGAGGTTTTAAAGGTTGTAAATGTTTAACAATGTTCCCCCTTAGATTACGCTCATTTTTCAACAACTTTGGACTTGAAATACTAAGCATCCAAAATCTGACATATCAAGTCCAAACTATAAAATAAGTGAAATGAAAGCTTCAATTTTTGAAAATAATCTTTCCTAAGATTGTTCGAACATAGTAGAAGAGATTGAAACATGTTTGAATCAATTTGAACAACAAAAGAGCACATTTTGGCAACAAAATATGGATGCATCCGAATTTCAGAACATGCATCCGAATTTTTAAGTTTCAAGTCCAAACTGGAAAATATGTGAGATGAAGACTTTGATTTTTGAAAATAAGTTTTCCAAAGGTTGTTCAAATATGATAAAAAGAGATTAAAACAGATTTGAATCAATTTGAACAACAGAAAAATCAGTTTTGGCAAAAACAGTTTGGATGCATCCGAACTTTTGGTTTGCATCCAAACTTCAAGTCCAAACTTTAAAATTCTATCTTCACATATTATAAATCTTCCAGTTTAAAGTTTAAATACACCAATACAGTTAAATATGCCATTTAGTATATCACATACTCATATTAGCACACACATTTCAGCATATTTAAAATTTTGCATAAAACAGCCATTATGCATAACACACATCATGCACATCATTCATTGCAGCCATCATTTCCATCATTCTTCTCCCCCTTTTGTCATCAATCAAAGATGGGGTAAATGAAAATGAAACTGACAATTACCAAAGAAAGCTCTCAACTCTAAGGTTTCATCATTGAGCTTCATGAAAAGAAAAAAAAACTATTACATGAAATGCAGCAAAGTACTTAACAAGTTCAGAGTACATAGCAGATAAAATTTCAGTACCGATAAGCAACTTAAAAGCAATAAATAGAATAGATGAAAAGAAAGCTTAGTCTTGTGATGCTGATTTTGATGCAGAGTCCTTTCTTGGCTTCTTCTTGACAACAACATGCTTGATTCTTCCATGGCCAAATGCTGGATTAGATGGAGTCACTATTTCAGCTCTTGCAATTTGACTTCCCTCTTGAGATTCCATGACCTGCTCATTGTCATTCCTTTGATCATCATCATTTTCTTCATCACTGTCACTGTCTTCTTCACTCTTCTTGCTATCTTTATCATGCTGATCATCCTTATCTTCTTGTGTTCTAGAAGGTCCTTCACCACTTTGAGGATTTTTTGTCAATATTTCCTCAATGTGCTTGACTCTATTTTCCAAACTGTCCAGTTTTCCAAGTACCATAGGAGCAAATGTTTCAAAAAATTTATATATTTTCTCCATTTCATTCATGTAGTTGTTCAGTGCTGCTTGAATATTATTCTCTCTTGAGACCTCTTCAGCACCAATACCTTCCCCATCAACTGGATGTGATTGAGAAGTAGGCTCTTCTTCAAAGAGTCTTCTTTTGGAGGGAAGTTGCTCCCCCTCACTTGTTGACTCATGCCTTCTTTTACTCTTCATTTCTCTTGCCCATGTTTCTGCCTCATCTTCTTCTTCTTCTTCTTCTTCATTTTCTTCACTTTCTTCTGCTTCAATTCTCTTTGGAGGGGTTTCTCTTTTAGTTCTCCATATTCCCTCATCATCCAAGATCAGTTGCATTCTCTTGAGAGAATCATTTGTATAAATTTGGCCTCTTTTAAAATTCTGCCCTCTAGCAGTAATTCTAACATAAAAATGTTTGAAGATTCTAGTCAAAAGTCTTCCATATGGTAGAGCGTTGTTTTCAGTCTTTCTAGCTCGAAACATGTGCTTCAATGCCATATATCCAAAGTTCAATCTTCTATGCTCATGCAAAGCTAGCATAATCACCATATGAATATTTCCCACAAATGTTTTGTGTCCAAAATTAGGGATTATCATGGTTGTAATCATATGATGCATAACTCTTGTACTTGCATCTAAAACCTTAACTTCCCTTTCCTTAATGGTCCTAAACTTTCTACCATTTGTGAAAGCTTCTTCAAATCTAGCATTTGTAAACAGTTCTCGTTCATAGCAATGTTGCCCCAAGGAATAATATTTAGCACCAACATCACTTACATCACAGATTCTATTCAACAATGCATCATTAAATTTGAAATCTATTTGAGATACTCTAGATGAATACCACTGATTAACATTTTCTCCTTCATATTCTATTCTTTCTTCTTTTAGATTTGCATAGAATTCATACACAAGAGAAGGATAATATTCTTCATCAACAGTCAATATCACCAAATAAAGATAGGACATTACCCATATTGGTGAGCTTCTCAAAATCAACTTTTTTTCCAGGAATGATTTTCCTTGAATTCTTGTTCCAATCTTCAAATTCTGATGCAGCCTTAATTGAAACGAACTTATCCACACCAGAGGATGATTGAGGAACCCTAATTCTTCGTGGTTCATGATGAGTTTGTCCTCCTTCACTGGCCTTTGCCTTCCCTTTTCCTTTACAACATTGGCTCCTTTTGTTCTCGCCATTTTGATATTTTAACAGAGAAGCAGTGAGTTTTGAGAGGTATCTAGGGTTAGGAATTCAAAAATCTAAGTGTTTTGATGTGAAAATGGTGAAATCACAGAGGTATTTATGTTTGGACGCTTGTGGGTAGAGAGAAATTTTGAAAAATGAGAGAGTTCGGATGTTAAAATGTGTGAATAACGGCTAGTCGGTTTCTTAAAAACCGTTGTAATCGCAAAGTTCGTACAACCAAACTTTTTGGTATTCGTTCGAACATGCGTCCGAACTTCTCTGTTTCTCCAGTTTCAGAAAGTTCGGACGTCCGAACTTTCTGTCAAGCGTCCGAACATGCGTCCGAACTTTTCTGTCCAGAAAATTCTGTCAAAGTTTGGATTTCCATTTTCACTCAATGCATCCAAATTTTTCCTGCTTTTGTCACACTTAAACAAACATATTTGTAATTGAATTTTGCAATTCCTAAAAGCCTTCTTAAATAACTAAACATTTCCTCAGCCAAAGGCTTTGTGAATATATCAGCAATTTGTTCATTTGTATTTATATATTCTAAACATATATCCTTTTTAGCAACATGATCACGAATGAAATGATGTTTTATTTTTATATGCTTAGTCCTAGAATGTTGAATGAGATTTATGCTTAGATTGATAGCACTAGTATTATCACACAATATAGGTACACAATCAAATTTAAGACCATAATCAAGTAAGGTGTGCTGTATCCATAACAATTGTGCACAACAACTACCTGCAGCTATGTATTCAGCTTCTGCAGTGGATAAAGACACACAGGCTTGCTTTTTACTAAACCAAGATACAAGACAACTACCAAGAAATTGACAATGATCACTTGTACTTTTACGTTCAGTTTTGCATCCAACATAATCAGCATCAGAGTATCCAATAAGTTCAAAAGATGAAGTTTTTGAAAACCAAAGACCATAGTCATGTGTATCAATCAAATACCGAAAAATACGTTTGACAGAAATTAGATGAGATTCTTTAGGACATGATTGGAATCTAGCACACAAGCATACAACAAACATAATATCTGGTCTACTAGCAGTGAGATAGAGTAAACTTCCAATCATACCTCTATACAGTTTTTCATAAATGTTTTTACCTTTCTCATCTTTGTCAAGTTTAGTTGATGAACTCAGTGGGGTACCTATTCCTTTTGCTTGATCCATTCCAAATCTTTTTAGTAGCTCCTTGGTATACTTTGCTTGATTGATGAAGACTCCATCCTTGACTTGTTTAATTTGTAGCCCAAGGAAGAAATTTAATTCTCCCATCATACTCATCTCAAATTCATTTTGCATAGATTCGGCAAAATCTTCACAAAGAGATGTATTAGTAGCACCAAATATAATATCATCAACATAAATTTGCACAAGTAAGATATCATTTTTAGACGATGTTTTTATGAAAAGAGTTGTGTCAACTTTTCCTTTTGTAAAGCCTTTTGAAAGAAGAAAATCACTCAATCTTTCATACCAAGCTCTTGGGGCTTGTTTCAATCCATATAAAGCTTTGGTTAATTTGTAAACATGATTTGGAAATTTTTCATGAATAAAACTAGGAGGTTGTTCTACATAAACTTCTTCTTCAATAACACCATTTAGAAAAGCACTTTTGACATCCATTTGAAATAGTTTAAAACCTTTAAAAGAAGCAAAATCCAAAAGCATTCTTATAGACTCTAATCTGGCCAATGGAGCAAAAGTCTCATCATAGTCAATGCCTTCTTCTTGATTAAAGCCTTGAGCAACAAGTCTAGCTTTATTTCTAACAACTTCTCCTAGTTCATTTAACTTATTTCTAAAAACCCACTTTGTACCAATAACAGAATGATTATGAGGTCTAGGAACAAGAGTCCAAACATTATTTCTCTCAAATTGATTTAACTCTTCTTCCATAGCAATAATCCAGAAATTATCACACAATGCATCATCAATATTTTTTGGTTCAATATGAGATAAAAGGGCAAAATTATCAATAAAGTATCGCCTTGTTTTAAATCCTTGGGAGACATCACCAATGATTTGCTCTTTAGGATGACCTCTTGCATATATGATATCCTTTGAAAGTTCTTGATTACTGCTTGATTGACCATATTGTTTTTGCTCCATTATTTCTTCTTCTTTGGAATGATCTTCCATTGTGGGTACTTGGTGTTGAGTTTGATTTTCAACCATTGAGGAGCCTGCATCATCTTCATTTCTTCTTTGAAGATAAATGTTGGATTCATCAAAGGTTACATGAATAGATTCTTCAACACACAATGTCCTTTTATTATAGACTCTATATGTCTTTTTATTTGATGAATAACCAAGAAATATTCCTTCATCTGATTTTCTATCAAACTTACCAAGATAGTTACTAGTGTTTAAGATGAAGCACTTACAACCAAAAACTATAAAGTAGACAATTGATGGAGTTTTATCAAATAGAAGTTCAAAAGGTGTTTTTCTTATAAAAGGTCTTAGCAAAACTCTATTCATGACATAACAAGTTGTATTTACAGCTTCAGCCCAAAAATATTTAGGTAGTGAATTTTCACAAAGCATTGATCTAGCCATTTCTTACAAGGTTCTGTTTTTCCTCTCAACAACACCATTTTGTTGAGATGTTTTGGCAGTTGAAAAATTGTGAGTGATTCCATACTCATCACAAAATTTTGTAAAATCTTGATTACAGAATTCTCTTCCATTATCACTTCTAATAGAAATTAGTTTGCAATCAAGAGAAGTTTGAACCTTTTTAAGAAGTTTTGAAAATTCATAAAACGCTTCATCTTTTTGTGCTAAGAAAATTACCCATTTAAATCTTGAAAAATCATCAACAATCACATAAGCATAGCTTTTACCACCAAGACTAGTAGTCCTCATAGGTCCAAATAAATCCATGTGAACTAGTTCAAGAGGTTTTGAGGTAGAAACCATTTTCTTTGGTTTAAAAGATGTTTTTGATTGTTTTCCATATTGACAAGCATCACAAAGATGAGTTTTGTCAAAATGCAATTTTGGTAATCCTCTAACTAGCTCTTGTGTAGAAAGTTTGTTCAATAAATCCATGCTTACATGTCCTAATCTTCTATGCCATTAAAATCCATCATTGTCATGAATGGCAAGACATTTAATATCATTAGTAATAAGCTCATCAAGATACAGCACATATACATTACCAACTCTTTTAGCAACAAAAATAGTTTTGTTACTCGTGATCGTCAAGAATAGTACAAGTATCACGTTTAAACTCTACTTTGTATCCATTGTCACATAATTGACTAATACTAAGTAAATTATACTTTAAACCTTCAATAAGTAAAACTTGCTTGATAAGAGGGAAAGAACCTTTACCAATGTTACCTATTCCAAGTATTTTCCCTTTCTTCTTATCTCCAAATGTGACAAAACCTTCACTTGTAGTTTGGAGCTCACTAACAAGTGATGCATTTCTAGTCATATGCCTTGAGCAGCCACTGTCAAGGAACCATTTTGTGGCACTTGATCTTGAGGCAAATTGTACCTACACCAAATTAGAAAGAGTGTTTTTTGGTACCCATATCTTTTTGGGTCCAAGGGGGTTAGTAAAATTTCCTTTGATTTTCCAAATGGTCTTAACACCATTTTCTATCTTTCTTTTTATAAAACATCTAGAAACCTTGTGTCCATGCTTACCACAATATGTGCAACAAATATGTAACCTAGAATGAGAAAATTCTTTAACAAAAGACATTTTCTGTTTTGGAGCAAAACAATCATGTGTAAAACCAAGACCGTATTTTACAAATTAAGATGTTTGATAACCTAGTAATTTATTTAAGTTTTCTCTTCCATTTGTAAATTTCTCAATGCATAAAGTTAGATCATTTTTCTTCCTTTTTAAAAGCTCATGATCTTTTATCATTAATTCAAGAGAAATAATTCTTGTACAAAGCTTTTTGTTTTCAAAAGATATGCTTTGTATGGTTGTATTCAAAACTTTTTTTTCAATGGTAAGACAACTAATGGTTTCAAGAAGTTTACCATTTTCAACACGTAATTTTGAATTTTCATTTGATAAATCATTGATTTTGAATTTCATTTCTTCATTTCTTTTTGAAGCCTTTTTCAGTTCTTCATATAGTTCTACAATCAAATCACTGGAATCAATATCATCATCACATACATTTGAAATGAAAGGTGAAGATTGTACCTCATCATCAATGGCCATAAAGCATATGTTGGCATTTTCTTCACTGTCATTCTCACTCTCTTGTTGATCCCACGTTCCAGCTAATCCTTTACCTTTCTTGACAGATTTCTTTCTGTTTTTGCTGTCTCTTTCTCTTTCCAACACTTTAGGACAGTCAGCAACAAGATGCTCTGTGCTTTTGCATTCAAAGCATTGTGGTTTGTAGGATGAGGATTGTCCACCCTTTTTGACTGGTTTTCTTCCTTTCATGAGGAATTCCTTTTTGTAGAATCTTTTGAACTTCCTCACTGCCATTGCAATCTCTTCTTCTCCACTGTTTCCTCCTTCTTCTTCACTTGAAGACTGTTCTTGTTCACTCAAGTGATTTGAGGACTTGAGTACAACTCCTTTTCTTCCTTTTTCTTCATCCTCCTTTTCATTTAGCCTTTTCATCTTCATTTCATGAGTCAGTAGAGATCCAATGAGCTCTTCGAGTGGAAGAGTCTTCAAGTCCTTGGATTCCTCAATAGCAAGTGTCTTAGGCTGCCAAGATTTTGGTAGAGCATCTAAAATCTTTCTGTTTTGCTCTCCCATTGTATAACTTTTACCATAAGCTTTCAAGCCATTAAAAATGTTAGTAAATCTTGTAAACATATCACTAACATTTTCACCTTGTTTCATGTTAAACAGTTCATAATCTCTAACAAGTATGGCAAGTTTAGATTCTTTAACTTGATTAGTACCTTCATGTGTAATTTGGAGTAATCTCCACATGTCATGGTCAGAATCACATCTACTAACTCTATTGTATTCAGTAACATCTAAAGCACAACTTAATATATTCATGGCCTGATAATTTAAAGTCATTTTCTTAGAATCATGCTCATCAAATTCATCAGTGGACTTGGGTTCTGAGGTTATTCCATCAGCTCTCATTTTTATTGGGACATAAGGACCTTTCTCTATTATATTCCACAAATCAAAATTGATAGAACAAATATAAATTTTAACTCTAGATTTCCAGAAAGTGTAATTTGTTCCATCAAACAAAGGTGGTCTATTTGTGGAGGATCCTTCTTGGTAAGGTAGGTTTGACATATTAGCCATAGGATCTTTGTCTTCTAGGTTGCAAAACCACACAAAGAAGTTCGAGTTCTGATACCAATTGAAATACCTAAGAGGGGGTGAATTAGGTATTTGGCTAATTATCGCAAAATTAAACCTTTTATGCTTTTAAACCAAGAACAAATTATATAGGCAAAATAGAGACAGTTTAAAGTAAAGCGATGAAGAAGGCAATAGCAAAGAACTCAAGCAATTTATAGTGGTTCGATCCTCAAGATCTACGTCCACTACCTTAAGCTTACACTTAAGGATTTCAAACACTCTACTATTAGCTCAGGTTTACAGATTACAAGAGAGGCTCACCACACTATGGTTTTACACTCACAACCTCTACTAGTAACTTTTACAATGCAAGGCTCACCAAACTCAATGGTTTTATATCTCAAACAACCTTGAATCACAACTTCAAGGATCACCCTTATCTAAAGGATTTTATGTTATCAAGATAACCTTGCTAGAGCTAATAGAACAACACAAATTGATAGATAAAGAAGAGTGTGTAGATGTTACCACTTGTTGGTAGATGTTTACACAAAGTTGTACCTTCACACTTTGATGCGTTTTGAATAATCAATTGAATGCACAAGATAAGAGAGTTTTAAAGTTTGCTAAAAGCTTTTGGAATGCTTGGAGTTCTTAAAAATTCGAAGAGATACAAAAATTCTGAAGTTTATAGCTTTTATAGATGTGAAAAATCAAATACAACAGCTATAAAACGGCTAGTAACGGCTAGTAACAGTGAAGTTATGCGTCCGAACTTGCATCCGAATTTTATTGTGCCAAGCTGTCTGGAAAAGTTCGGACGTCCGAACTTTTCCTCATGCGTCCGAACTTGCGTCCGAACTTCTCTGGAAAAACAGTGATCATGCTATTAGAGAAAGTTTGGACGTCCGAACTTTACTCCATGCGTTCGAACTTGCGTCCGAACTTCTCTGGAAACACAGTAACCATTTCCAGAGTTTGGACGTCCAAACTTGCATCCAAACTTTTCAAATTCAATCAAATCATCTGAAAATTATTATTGATATCATTAAAAACAATTTGCAAGAATGGACACATCATTTTGGCACTTTTAAACACAAAAACCGTTACAAAAATACTTTGATCATACAAGATCTTTTCAAGTTCATTTGAGATTTCAAAAACATACTTGTTATCATAAAGTTTATTAAAAACCATTTCAAAATAAGTTTTGTGCTCTCTCATGCATTCAAATGAAACCAATACATACAAGTGTAGAGTTTACATAAGAATGTACCTATTTTAATAATTCTACACTCTAAGTCTTCAATGCCTTCAATCATTTTGAACATACTCTTCAAATATTCAATCACATTTGGGATATTGAGTTGTTCTTGCATTTTAGCTTCAAGGCAATAAGACTTCATGCTTCTCAAGTCATCAATCCTATCACTCAGTCATACAAACACATTAGTCCTCATCAATATTTGTCATTATTCAAAACTAATCATAATTACATGATTTGCCCTTAGGGCTAACATCATAATCTCATGGTGAGTCTAGATGATCATGACTAATGACTATTTGGCTGACACAGTGTCAGCACGACTATACAGTCTACCAGATTGACTTTTTTAAAGTTGTCAATTTTATATATTTCAGACTTGCACAAAATTAATAAAAAGGTCTTTTGAACCATTTTTTGAGACAAAAGAAATAAGCCTACTTTCTGTGAAAGAATATATCAAGTTAGGATGATTGAAAATCACATGTCTATCAATGCTTTGCAAAAAGGCTGATTTTTCTAAAAAAGCATTTTGTCCATTTGAACAAAATTGAAAGACCTAAGGGGGGGGAGAATTTGGTCTTTAGCTACTTTTTTAACAAATTTTATTTTTGAGAATATAGCTTGGAAAAGTTTTGAAAACAAATTCACAATAAGATATGCAAGATAGCATAACGAATTATCAAATAAAAAGAGAGAAGAGAGAAGATCACACAAGGAATTTATAGTGGTTCGATCACACAAGATCCAAATCCACTACCTTGAGCCCTAAGTCAAAGGTTTTAACCAAATACCACCATAGCAAAAGTTATACAAGATACAAGAGAGGCTCACCCAACAAGGGTTTTACTCTACAATCTCTTTTCACTTACAACAATCAAGGTTCACCCATTCAAAAGAGTTTGATATACTTTATATAACCTTAAATAAAACAAATAGATGAAGTAAGAGAGAAGGATGTTATCAAAAATTGGTAGATGATGACAAATTTAGCACCACTTCACCTTTTTGTCTATGGAATCTTGTAATTCAATTTTTAGCAAAATACAAAATATAGCTTTTTGATAAAGAATGATTGGGAAGAGTAAAGATTCTTAAAGCCTCAAGAACTACTCAAAAATCTGAAGTTTATGTCTTTTATAAGGTTTAAAAATAAATTGTAATGTTCAAATAACGGCTAGTAACAGTAAAATTAGGTCGACCAAATATGATCCCCACGTCCAAATGATCGTCCAAAATTTTCTATTTTCAGGCTGACAGGATACATTTGGTAGACCAAATTTAGACATGAGCGTCCGAATGATCGTCTGAATTTCTATTTTCAGGCTGCTAGGATACATTTGGTAGACCAAATTTAGACATGAGTGTCCGAATGATCGTCTAAATTTCTTTAGAAATTCAGCAGCCAAGTTCTTCAGTTTAGACATCCAAATTGGAGTTCAAACTATTCAAACTTTGTCAAATTGTTTAGAAATCAAGTACAACAAATTTGAAATATTTTTGGACTATAAGATAGATCTTTTTAAGAGCTTTTAATCCAAATGCCATTGTCAAGAACTTGGTAAAACATGTGTAATGAAAACCTTTTAAGATTGAAAACCAAGCTTTGTGCTCTCTTGAAAATTCCTTAGATTACAAAGACAATCAAGTGTAGGGTCTACAAGGATATATCAATTAAGTAAGTGTAAACCTGCACTAAAGTCTTCAAAGCCTTCAATCCTTTCTATACACTTTAATATTTGAGCATATTTGAGTTGTCCTTAGCATCTTATCTTCAAGGCAATGAGACTTCTTAGCTTTCACAATCCTATAATCCTATCGCACAACGAATACTCAAGTTAGCTCATATCAATGTTCGTCATAATAAAAATTATAAGATTTGCCTTTAGGGCTTACAATCTCTCCCTTTTTTATGATGACAAACTTTGATGAAAAATGTGATGGATTTAAACAATGGAGCACACTAAAGCATTAATGTCATAGATGAATGAAGAAAAATTTGGCATAATGACATAGAATGGCTCATAAGTGAGCCTATGACTCAACCAACTTCCATAATCCTCCTTCCTTCCATCATGATAGAAAATATAGCATGAAAGTATTTAGACTACATTCTAAGAGAGGTATTAGAGGTTAGAATTGATTTTCAAGACTTCCCCTTAGATTGTGCTTATATTTGGCCTTAAGGTGTGAAAATCCAAGTTTGAAAAATCAAGTCCCAATTGCATTAATATTCAAGATAATGGTTTGATTTTCTAAGAATAAAACATCCCAAGGTTGCTCAATCGTTTAAGAAAGATCTAGACTGCTTTAAGAAAAAATGTCAAATCATCATTTTTGACAGAAAGTTCAGATGTCTGAACTTTTGGTTTGCGTCCGAACTTCAAGCCTGAATATTTGGTAAATGCTTCAAAATGTAAATTTTGCAACATAAGTGCTTAAACCAATCACTCAATTATCAAGGTAAGGTGGTCAACTATAACAATCACACACAAGCATCTTGATCAACCAATGCTCTACTCAAAATCATATAGACTCAAAATCAACTCAAGGCATATAAACTACTTCAAAGCCATCATTCTCAAAACATCAATGCCAATTAGCACAATAAACCACAATGTCATTCAACCATGATGATTCTACCATGGTGGATTCATCATAATGCTTAGCAATATCAAGGTACATTTTGCCTACATTTTGCAACACTTCTTCTCCCCCTTTTGTCATCATTCAAATGTGGGGTGATGAAAGTGAACCAAATATGAAAACAAAAGAAACATAAGCTCTCAATACTAGTATATCATCATTGAGCTTCAAAGCATCACATAAACTTGAAAGGTACATGGAAAGATAAGTCATGAGAATACATAGACTATGCTAGATACATGAACTAAGCAAGGCATATAAAGGTTATAAAGTACATAAACTAAACTAAATACATAAGTAAAATAGGATAGAGTTAAAGAGTGCTTAGTCTTGTATTCTCTTCGTTGTCTTCACTCCATATTTATTTGTTGTGATTGTCATATCTCATTTTACCTCAATGTGTGGTGGCCCTTCACTTGGGTATAGTTTGGCTTTGGAGTTGTAGCCAACCGAGAGGATATCCTTGTTCCCTTCTTCTTGACCACATGCTTGATTTCCCTTGGCTAAATGTGATGGTGGATGGTGAGACGATCTTGGCCCTTTCTATCAAACTTTCCTCTTGACTTCCACCTCTTTGCAGTTCATCTTGATTTCCTTCATTTTGAGGTGAGTGTCCTACTCTTTGTTCATTCTTCTCACTCTCTCTAGCCACAAACTCAAAATCACCTCCATGATCATCATTGTCATCACCATCGTCATCATTATCATCATTGTTGTCCTCTTCTTATTTCTTTTCTTCCTCATCTCCTTCATCATCCTTTTCATGCCTTCCTTGAGGTCTAGAGGGCCCTTCACTGCTTTGGACATTCTTCAACAATAATTCTTCAATGTTCTTCACTCCAGTGTCCAAGCCATCCAATTTGCTTAGAACCATGGGAGTAAATGATTCAAAGAATTTATACATATTCTCCATCTCCTTTATATGGTTGTTCAAGGCTTAATGGAACACTTTAGCTACTATGGTGTCTCATCTAGTAAGTCCTTCATCAGTAGTGTCTCTCTAATATTTTGATGAGATTGGGGATTAGGCTCTGCCTCAAAAAATCTCCTTTTTGTGTGAGGTTGCTCCCCCTCACTTGATACATCATGCCTCTTCTTTATCTTCCTTTCCCTTGCTAAGGCCTCTTCTTCCTCTTCCTCTTCTTCTTCAATCTCCTCTTCCTCTTTATCATCTCCACTAGCCTCCATCCTTTCAATCATTTGAGGAGTTTCTCTCCTTGTCCTCCACATGCGATCTTCATCAAGTGATAATAGCATCCTTTTGAAGGACTCATTGGTGTATATTTCTCCACTCTTCATAGGATTTCCCCTTATGGGAAGTTGCACATGAAAATGCTTGAAAATCTTGGTTAGCAATCTTCCGTAGGGTAGAGCTGTGTTTGCCATTCTCCTTGCACTAATCACTTGTTTCAAGGCCGTGTACCCATAATTTAACCTTCTATGTTCATGCGAAGCAAGCATAATCACCACATGCATGTTTCCAACTGAAGATTTATGCCCAAAATTGGGAATGATCATAGTTGTAATCATATGATGCATCACACGTCATCTAACATCAAAAGCTTTGATTTCCCTCTCTCTAATGGACCTAAATCTTCAAATCTTTCATTTGTATATAACTCATAAATATAGCAATGTTGCCCTAATGAATAATATCTTGCACCAACATCATCAACACCACAAATTCTATTAACTAGAGTATCATTAAACTCAAAATCAACTTGAGATACTCTACATGAATACCATTGGACTATACTATACCCAACATACTCAAACCTTTCCTCCTTAAGATTTGCATAGAATTAATATACAAGGGTAGGAAAATAATCTTCATTCACACCAAGCAAACTACCCCAACCAATTTCACCAAAGAGTGATAGCATATTACCCATGTTAGAGAGTTTGTCCAAATCAACTCTGTGTTTGGTATGATTATCCTATTACTTTTGTTCCATCTTCAAATTCTACTGCTGCCCTTGTTGAGATGAATCTGTCTACTCCAAGGGTGGTTTGAGGAATCTGAATTTGCCTTGGTTCATTGATGATCAGTCCTTCATCTCTCATTTTTGCTTTCCTCTTTCCTTTAGCCACATTTTCCTTCTTAGTATGAACCATTGTGATTTTCTTTGTAGAAAAGTAAGTTTCAAGGATAACAGAGAGCTTAGAGCACGAAAATCAAATGATTTTTGAGGGAAAAAGGTGAAATAAGTGAGATATTTGATTTTGGATGTGAGTGGGTTGAGTGGGTTTTGGGAGAAGAGAGAATTCGGATAGTTTATGAATGGTTAAGTTTATGCAACTTTTTCATGTTTGTTAAACTACGTCTGTTAAAGTTGATTCTGCACAGTTTAACACAACACACACAAACAGAAAAATAAAGTTTGACAGAACAAAATTTGTAACAAAGTTCAGCTCAACAGCCTATGTCTGCAGAGCCAAAGCTATTCAACAGCTAGAAATCCAACAAACACAGCGTTTCCTACATGATTGGAAACACACCAATCACAGCTTATGCCTCCATGATTGTTGAATTGTCATTCAGCCACAGCTCACTTTTGTTGAACGCTCCTCAACAGGATGTGTTAAACTCTTTTCGATAGGATGTGGTAAGAATCCACTTGCACTTATTGTTTTCAACTGACCTTGATCAATCACAGCACCCTTCTACTCTGCGAGATGGTTTGAACATAATCTTGTCAAATGCACTCCATTGTCTATTGAACTTTAGTTTCCAGCACTTGAACAAAAATAACACACTTTAATGTATGAACATCGTAGTAAGAGGATAAAGTGTGTTGCTGAACTCTCTCAAGATATAGCTTCTAGATATAGCTTGAGAACTGAAAGAATTATTCAAGAAGTTTGTGAGAGATATAAGAGTAGATGCAAGTGTTTTTCTTGGAGAGTTAATTTTCTTTGCCTTGAAGCTCATATATATAATATGATGGAGAGTCTTGAGCTTCCTTCTTCTCCAAGATTGATATCCCAAGAATAAACAAGAAATCCCAAGATAGTAGATATCAATCTTCTTCATATTTAGTGTGGATAGATTTTCATGGGATTCTCCAAACCCTAGAAGCTTTAAGAGATACCAAATATCTTCTTCTTACCATAATGGAGTTTTGCTCAAATAGTGACAACTTCTAAAGTAGACATCTTTATGCCATAAGATCTTATTAGCAAATAAAATCTCATAAAATCCTAGTGCCAAGAAATTTTCCATACATGCTTGCTACATGTCGTAACAATCTCTCCCTGTGGCATTGTTTGTTGCAAAACCTTCATAACTCTTCATAACTACATGCTCAGTTATGTGAATGTCATGAGAATTCAGCGGAAGCACTTTGACATCACACATTCAGCAGTTTCAAAGCACTATGTTGAACCAGAGCATAACATTGCATGTACTTCAACAGTAGTTCAACAGGAATAACAAACCAAGAATTCCAATAAAGCAACACAGTGCAAAGATATGGCATATTAATGTCATACAAAGTAGCCAAAATAATAAAATTGTTAGGCAAAGCAATAAAATTGTTCAACAATAAAAATTGCAAGTAAAATCCTCCATCAGTAAGTCTAACAAAAATCCAAAAGCCAATAGATTGACAGAACAGCAACCAATTCCCCATTTCTGCATGCTCTTCCTATCTCTATCTCCTCCCTTTTCTTGCAGATTCCTTCCTTATAAGCATCATCTCCCCTTTTTTGCAAGAAACAAGGCCAAATTTTCATTGCTCCCTCAAAATCTGATCTAGAGATTCTTGGAAACAAAGTTGAGAGATAGAGACTATGAAAAGCTACTGTTGAAGTTCAGAGACTCTAGTTGTCAAAGTCTAACATTGGTTGATACATTCTATCACATGCTCTTGAAGAGTGTGAGTATTATCATGGGCAGGTGTTGAAGTGATTTTGACAAGAAAAGAGCTTACAAAAACTCTTGTTGACTTCTTTCTCACACTTGCTGTACTCGGAGAATCTGCCATGGAGATCTCAAACTTTGGCTTTGTCCAGGGTAGCTTGAAAGTCTTAATGTCATTGACAAAAATATCCTTACTGAAAGATTGAATAGCTCGACATGAAGAAAGATAGTCAGTAAGGAGACAAGGAAAAAGATGACTTGCTATACTTACAGTGCTATCCAGGAGAGTTTAATAATAGAATTAAATATGACAAAACTAATGTTAAACTGCCTTTTTGTGCCAACCAAGTATAACATCACTGCTCTACCCCTCAGCACAAGTGATATGTTGGCATCCAATCTGTGCAGGACAGTTTGTACCACGCAAAATAGTTCACTTTTAAAAACGAAGGCTTCAACTAATTTTCTCTAGGCCACTGTTGAATTGTATCTCCTATCAATTCTCCAAAAACTGTTGTCATGTCAAAGTCACCATCAATTCCACTACCTTCAATCTCAGGATGATGATTGACTCCAAGTACACCAGCCAGCAGTTCAGGAATTTAAATCAGATAATTTTTATTTCAATCCATTTATTTTATTTTTAATTTGCTTATTGTGTCAGGAGAAGGTGTTACTGACTCAACTTTATTCTTGAGCCTAAAATAGACTTCATTCATATTATAAGCCTGAGTGGGCTAGAAAGAAATCTTTTTCTAAAGACATATTTTCTTCAGTATCAGTGAGCAATAATTTACTAAACTGAAACCTGAGATAATCATCTTTGATCGTATCAAGTTCTTTTTTAGTCTTACACTTTAGCATAATGACCAAACTTACCACATTTATGTCACTTAGCTAACTCATTTTTAGCCTTTCTATGCTTTTTCTTGGAAATTTTTTCCGAGCGTTCTTTCTTTTCTTTTCATTTATGCCTTTTCTTTCTTGTTTTGGAAAGTTTCTTTTCCTTTCTATCCTTCTTAGAGGACTTAGGAAAATCAAAAGCGAACTGCTCACAGAAATTGCCTAATTGCTTTTTCTCTATGAGTTTCTATTTCTTAAGTGGTCTTTGCAACTTAAGATCATTGCAAAGTGCTACCCTAGTATTATCAATAGCACAACTTAACTATCCATATGTATCATTAGCATATGGTGTGGGTGCCAAAGAATTTGGCCCTCTAAGGGTTGAGCTAACCCTTTCAGCAAATAAATAAGGCAGTCTTTAATAAACCGGGACTTCCAATATTCACTACTGCTATCACTCAAGTGAGTAACTTGAGCAAGAACACATCTTTGTACCATCTCCAGTGATGAAGATCGATACATTTAAGATGTTGTAGGAGAGTTCTTACTTTCTACCCTTGGTTAGTAATTTGACCAGTAAAATGGTCTAAGATTGTGCAAGATAGTACATATACACAGTCTTCCAATTCTGTGGTCTGGACCTTATTAGAGGGACTAGCATTGAGCTTTACTAATCTCATCGCATTGAAGATTTCATCTCTTTAAGACTAGTTAAGAGTATTGTCCCACCATCTCTTAAGAGTACCAGTAAAAGCACAAACAATCATTTTTGCAATTGTTCTTTCAGTATTTTTTGTCTATTTGCAAAGAGTAGAATACATTAGCATACTATGTAACAAATTATGCATTTGGCCTTCTAAAAGCCCATCCAAATTCCACTCATACATGGTTTTGGGTGGTAGGAATTTGTAACAAAATTATCACTTTCCTCATACATAACATATACCGGTGTTGGCCTCCTGTAATAATGATGGTCCAAAAGCCTACGCTCATACTTCAACCTGTTAATTTCAAGGAAGTTTGACTGGAGTCTGTCTATTTTAGCCTCAGAATCTGATAAGTCAATTTCTGAATCTGAAATAGAAGATTCTTCTGTTCACGAACATTGTTCCTCATAGGCTCTAGACATGCAATTTGCACTACTGGGTTCAGGTTGAGAAATATTATTCTCATTATCTAATGAATTGATTTTCGTATTCATTAGTTTTTCTTCTAAAACTTTGATTAGAGTTTTAGAGGTAATACATATATATTATATCTATCTACAATCTATTTATAATATATATAATATCTAGTGTATCTATATGTATAATATGTATTATGTATCTATTTGTATGTTTATACTATACATAGCATATATATATATGCTATAGTATATATTATATATAGTATGTGGTGTATTATATGTATTACATAATGTATTTATATGTGTATGCATATGGTATATTTAAATGTAGAAGATATGAATATCTATGTGCGTGAATTAGTATGGATGCATATATTATATATTTATTTATTAATATAACTTTTAACTATGAAATTTTAATTAAATTTATCTAAAAATTTTTTTGATGATGTTTTATTTTATGTACTAAATTTATTGATAAAAGTAATAAATTCAAACATAGTACGATAAGTTGCATATATAATATTTTATTTCTTAGAATTTTATTGTAAATAAGATAGTGTAAAAAATTATACTATATAAACCATTATTTAGAAAAGACTTATAATAAAAATAATAAATTTTACTTTATATATATTGGGATTTAGGGTGTTAATTCATAAAAATAAATTTCTTTTTCAAATTTCAATTTATCATATTTTTATTTAATAAAATATAATAAAAAATATACTACAAATATAGTTGTTGCAGCAATTATGCATAAGAATACAATTAGCCCAGTGAAAAGAGCGCATGCACTCTCTACCGAAGACCAAGGTTCGAAAGCCTTTCTGCTCAAATTGTGCATATTTAAGATATGCTTGCATGCTTTTGTATTTGGGCTGCCAAATCAAGGGTTCGTGCGGGCCCGAGCCTAAGTCTAGCTGGCTGCTGGGTCGTCTGGCAATCCGGCTCGGGACTGGTCGAGCTTCTGGATCTGAGTTATGGCCTGCCGAAGTATTGGTGACAAAAGTATATTTTTGAGTACAAAATTTTTATGCTTCTAGCAACAAAATATTTCCTTGCTAAAGGATACTTCAGTGGTGACAAAAGTAATTTTGTTGGTAGTGAAGGCATATCAGTGAGAAAATGGTGACAAAAGTTTTTTCTAGCTAAAGTTGTCAGCAACAAAAAAAATACCTTCATGTACAATTTTTTGTCACTAAAGGTCAATTTTCTTGTAGTGAGCAAGACTCCAATAATGCTCCTATACATGTGTTGATCAATAGAATGACCTTTTTCATCTTTTGTCTACTTCTAATTGCACCAACGGGAGTTCTAACAGGCTTAGAATCTTCCATGTTGAATTTCTTAACCAAATTTAGTGCATATTTGGTTTTTAAGATAAGGATGCCATCTCTTAATTGCTTAACATGCAAACTAAGAAAGAATGTAAGTTCATCTACCATATTCATCTCAAATTTTGTTTACATGAGTTCAACAAACTTATTTGTAAGCCGTGTTGAGATCAAACCAAATACAATATCATCAATATATGTTTGTGCTACCATAACATATGTGTTCAGCCTTTTATGAACATAGTTTTGTTAGCTCCTCCTATGTTGTTGCCTTTTGTTAACAGAAAGTTTGTCAATCTTTCGTACCACGCCCTTGGTTTCTTCAATTTGTACACATGACTAGGATGATTTGGATCAACAAATCCCCTTGGTTATTTAACATGCACCTCTTCTGTAGAAATCCATTCAAGAATGCACTTTTGACATTCATCTGTTATAGTGTAAATCTTCTTGCATGTGCAATAGCCAATAATAATCTGATAGATTCCAGTTGAGCTACTGGAGCAAATGTTTCATCAACGTCCACTCCTTCAACTTGTGTGTATCCCTATGCAACAAATCTCATCTTATTGCCTATTATGTTTCCATGCTCATCAGTTTTGTTCCGGAATCCTACTTTGTGCCAATCACATTGATGGCATCTGGACGTGGAACAAGTTCGCCCACATCATTGTGCTCGAATTGTTGAAGTTCGTCCCGTATGGTAGCTATATAGAATTCGTCTATCAAGGCCTCTTTGACAATCTTTGTCTTCAGCATTGAAGTGTAGCAGGCGAACATCACCATCTCCTTATAGTTGATCTTTAACTTTCTTCTAGTTTTTCTTGATTCATCTAAGCCTCCAATGACCAGGTCTGTAGGATGATTCCTTTTTATTCTTGAAGATGGCATTCTGTGTTGAACTTTATCTTCGGTTACTTCTGAATATGTTGCAGTGTCTGTCTGCTCCTCTGGTTTTGTGTTGATCTCTATATTAACAGACTCCTAAGGTTTGACAGGATTAGATTCCTCCTCATTTGTTGTTGTAGCCTTATCATTGTTTGTTGCAGTAGCATCCTCAACAACTACGTTGATATTCTCCTTGACAACTCCACTTTTCTTATTGAATACACAATAGGCTCTGCTATTGTTGCAGTAGCCAATGAAAACTACTTCATCACTTTTTTGCATCAAACTTGCCCAAAGGTTTCCCATCATTAAGATATGGAAATAGGTTAGGTTTGGTTTATGTACAATCCAAATTTCATAGGCACTTTTAGTAGTGTATTGCTTTAGATATGTCCTGTTGATGCAATATTAACAGCTTTTGCCCACAATGTTTATGATATCTCCTTAGAGTTCAACATAACCCGAGCCATTTAGTAAATGGTTATGCTCTTCCTCTCAACTACACTGTTCTGCAGAGATCTCTTTGGTGCAGAGAATTCCTGTTGAATACCATAACCAACACAAAAATCATTTAAACTATTAGTTGTCAAACTCCTTACCATGATCATTTCATAGTCTGCATAGTTTTGAACTTTTCTCTATGTGTAGCTTTAAGCATAACTTTTGAGATGCATCAAAGGCTTTAGATTTTTGTCTTAAGAAGTCAACCCAAGTGTATTTGGAGAAGTCATCAACACAAACCAATAAATATCTTTGGCTTCCAACAATTTCTGTTTGAGTAAGACCAAAAGGATCCGAGTGCATAAGCTCTAGTACTCTGAAAGTGTTGATCTCTGTTGGTTTCTTATGAGACGATCTCTTCTACTTTCTAATTTGACTGAGCTCCATATTTGTCTTGTGATTTTATTAAGCTTAGGAATGTCTCGTACTACTTCTGTTAAACTCAACATTTTTAACAGACTGAGATTTAAGTTTCCCAACTTTTGATGCCAAAGATCAACTTCATCTTCTAAGCATCCATACAGTATTGATCTTTTGATTTCAGCAACTTGTAGCAATTATCAGATGTTCTAACTCTAGTAAGAACTAGCCTGTTAAGGTCATCCACAACAAAACACTTGTCTTTGTTGAGGTTAACATATAGATTATCATCACATAATTGGCTTATACTTTCGATATTAGCTTTCATCTCTTCAACAAATAGGACATCCTTAAGTGCATGCGTATCTTTGATACTTAGAGTTGTAATGCCAACTACTTTATTTTTTGAGCCAACACAAATGTAACAGTACCTCCTTCCTTCACATGTTTTGCAGCTCAACAAGACTCCATTCTGACCTATCTTGAGTAGAGAACAACCACTGTCAAGGTAGCATATATCATTCATGCTTGTTATGAATGACATATGCGCAACATATGCTCTGATTTCTATCTTTCTGACCTAAATTTGCCTTTGTCTGATTATCTACCTGCTCATGTTGAACTTCACTTTTACAAGTTTGGGTCGTTGTTGTAGATCCTTTGTGAATCTAAAACAGAAATCCCAAGTGTGTCCTGCAAGAGAGCAATAGTCACAATTAACATGAGGCTTTTTAGGTTTTCTGATGAACTTTCTTTTTTCTAAAAGAGTCATCTTCCTTTCTGGTACATTCCAACTTATGAAGCATTGTTACTGTTGTTGTAGCCCATGCCTATCAAATCTCTAGTTGGTTTACTCGTGGATAGAATTTCATCAAGTTTCATTTTCCCCGTATTCAACCTTTTGATGCAACATTCTGCTTCTATAAATTTGTCATTGTTGAGTTGCAATTATTCAACATGATGTTGTTCTTGCTGTTGAAGTTGTTAATGTTCTTGTTGAAGTGAACTATTCTACTATTTAAGTTTCTAAATTTCCTCTTTCAGTCTGATGTTGATTTCAACAATTTCTAGCCACTTTGTCCACATTAGCTCGTATTCACTTCTCAATTTCTCATAGGAAACTTAATCATCATCAGCCTCTAAATCCTCATCATTTGTTTCACTCATGTCAAACTATAAATCAACATTTGAATGGAATGCATCAAAATTGCTAACATGATTTGCTCCATCATCTTCTTCGCTACTACTACTATTAGACTCCTTGTCCAATTTCATACCACGTTATGTTGTATGAATTTTTTTTCTTCATGTTGTTTGTACATTCATTTTGAGTGTGATCAACTCCTTCACATTCCCAACATCTATCGCTGTTGCCTTTTTTGTCAATGTCATTTAGAACACCAGTCTTCTAATGTTCATCCATTTTTTTGGTACCCTTTTTGAAGTTTCGGTTGTTGAACTTTTTGCATTCTTTCTTCAGCATCTTGCTAAACTTCTTTGTCAACATAGCAATGTTGTTAAAATGTCAAAATTGATATGAGCTGCTTCCGAGCTTCCTTCAGCCTTTAGTGTAATACCTTCGTATTGAGAGGTCAACATCTGTAACTTTGAGATCCTGACATGGCTTGTTCCTTCATAAATAGTTTGTAGCACCTTTCATTCTTCTTTTTGCATATTGACAAGTTGAGATTAGCTTGAATTGTTCTATATCAATAGATGTGAAGATAGCATTAGTGCCCTAGCATTTGTTGCATTCATCTTTCGTTCAACATCCATTTTTTCATACATGTTTCAACAACGACACCTTCATGATTTATGATGATTGGCTGAGTCCATCATTTTTTAACAATGATCCATGCATTCTCATCCATAGTATGAAGGAAGATTCTCATCCGTCCTTTCCAGTATACATAATTTGCTCCATCAAATAATGGCGGCCTTGTTATAGATCTTGCTTCTTTTGCCATAATTGCACAAACTACCTTCCCATGATCTCATCTGCTAAATAAATAGTCAAACCGTAACAATTGGTGGCTTGCTCTGATACCACTTGTATGATTAAGTTTATGAAACTTTTTCATTTTTTCAAACCCCGTGTGTTGAAGTCGAATTTGCACAGTCTAACACAACAAACATAAACATCATAATAAAGTTTAACACAACAAAATTGGTAGCACAGTTTGGCTCAACAACCTATATTTTGCGGGGCCATGCCTAGAAAAACAATCCACTAAACTTTATATTTCAAAAGTACATGAATACACTCTCAATCTCCTCTAGTGGACTTGGCAAAAAACCATTTGCCAAAGCTGTCTCAACAGCCAAAAATCCAATAACCATAGTGTTTTCATAATGATTGGAAACACACCAATCACAACTCCTGCCTCCACAATTGTTGAATTTACATCCAACCATAGTCACTTTTGTTGAACTCTCCGAAACAGGATATGCCAAACT
Source organism: Rauvolfia tetraphylla (assembly GCA_030512225.1). Lineage (NCBI taxonomy): Eukaryota > Viridiplantae > Streptophyta > Magnoliopsida > Gentianales > Apocynaceae > Rauvolfia > Rauvolfia tetraphylla. Next base: position 3,763,802 of record JAJQKT010000024.1, on the reverse strand, counting down.
CTTTTTGACAGGATGGAACAAGATCACACTTACACTTGCTGGTTTCAATTGATCTCAATCAGTCACAACACCCTTCATCTCCGTGAGGTGGTGTGAACATAATTCTATCAAGTGCACATAGCGGTTTTTGAAGATAAGTTTTCATCACTTGAACAGAAAACAACGCACTTTAATACATGAGCTGCATAACAAGAAGATAAAGTATGCTGTTAAACTCTCTCAAGATATAACTTCTATAACATGAGTTCAATGAACAACTCTCTCTCTAGATTTAACTTGGAATTCGAGAGAATAGTGTAAGAATTCCGTGAGAGATATGAGTGTTTTATGAGAGTTAATTTTCTTTGCCTTTAAGCGCACATATATATAATTTGCTATAAAGTCTTAAGCTTTTTTTTCTCCAAGATTGATATCTCAAGAATATAGCAAGAAATCCTTAAATATTAGGATACCAATCTCCTTTATATTTGGTGTAATTAGATTTTCAAGGGATCCTCCAAATCCTATGATCTTTAAGAGATACCAAATATCTTCTCCATACCGTAACAAAGTTTTGCTCAAATAATGACAACTTCTAAAATAGACTTATTAATGCCATAAAGTTCTTCTTGCCAAATAATTAGCATGTCAAATACTAGTGCCAAGAAGCTTGCCATAATTGTTTGCGCCATGTCGTAACAGAGAGAGAGAACTAGAGAGAAATAAATGAAATAAATAGATGGATAAAGTTAAAAACTACATAATAAATATTTTTTGAAATATATCAAATGACTTATATTTTAATTACGTATCTTCTCTTTAAAAGGATTTATAATTCAAATCGGGGATAATATATAACTAACAATTGTTTTCAAAAGAAAGAGAAATGTAGACAAAATATTCGTGTTATTTTGGAGGGCCATCAAAGTGAAATTATATATATGTGTATGTATATTTTTTTAATAAGCTATATAATTATAAATTTTCAGCAAAAAATGGGCGGTTCACCTCTGCCTGCATCAATCATGGAATCGTCATTTCTTCAAGTTACTATCTTGCTCTCTTTAATTCCTTCTTGTCAAAATTGTTCCATAAATTAGTTGCGACAGTTTGCTTCTTTATCTCTGCTATAGGGAATTTCTTCGACAAATCATTTGGCAAACGTGTGTTGTCTTTCACAAGATACCCACGCATTAAAGACCTTCTCCGAGCTTCCAAAAGATGTACAGGGGTTGATTTTCATTTAATTGTCTTTCTGCTCCTTTTTCAATTTGTTGCTTTGTTGCATATCATTTATATTGTATTGTAGAAATGGATTTTGTTTCCACCTACATACGAGGTAAGGTTTATGACTCCCTTTGGATGGTTTTTTTGTAATTTTTTTTAATAACTAGATAGAGGTTCATGTCAAACCCTCTCACTATCAAAGGCAGCTTTTCTTTTTCAAAAACCAGAAACCTAAAAGATGATTTCAACTTCTTATTAGTGAATTTCCCCCCCCCCTCAAACATCTTTCTCTTTTGGAGTATTCTCAAACAAATTTTGTAGAAATTTTATCAATCTAAAAGAATTTTGAGAAGATAGCAACTAAACTTTTTATTGAGGATAAATGTCTCTAACTTTCTCTATACAAAATAATCATCTCATCACATATATTTATAGCTTAAAATTAGCCTAAACCAACTAGGATTTGATTTACTAAACCAAACATTACTAGGAACCAAAATAGGAACCAAATCCTATTAGGAAATCTAGAAACCAATGTGAATTATGAAACTAACAATCCTATTAGGAACTCTATTTTAAACAACAATAGAAATTTACTAAACCAAAACTTTATAGAATAAACCAAATTAATAAATCTTCTAATCCTAGTTGGTTTAATATTGCCAACATTGCCTCCCTTAAACCAAGCTTGTCAAGAAATTAGGTCCAATTCCATCACGAGCTAAAATTTCCATTGTGTACTCTTTAGCAGTGAACACCTTGTGCATACCAAATTTTGAATAATTTTTATCTGCACACGAAAAGGTGGACGAACTCGATATTTTGATAATTTTGTTGCTAACTCATCTTGATCAATATACTCTTCCAAGTTGAAGTCCATTGGAACCTTCCAAGCTGAAGTCCTTCTAGACAAATGATGTAAAATAGAATTGGAAGTAGTGATGATAGCAAACCACTCAAAACCATAAGAATCAACAATCTTGGAAACAACATAGAACCTTGGAATAATGACGCGATTGGCTCCCATCACTATTGTTTTCAGAATGCGCTTGTCATCAGCACCAACAAGAATTTCGCTACCATTTAGGCTAACAAGATGTGCTCCGAGTCTAACTTCATCAACCAAGGGCAAGTTCTTTCCTTCTGCTCTTATAGCACCCAACAAACTAGCTATTGCAACTCCAGCTGTTCCCTAGACTTCCTTTAGTCCTTGATGGTCAGCTGCACCCAACTCTTCTACTTCTTCTAGCTTTAGACAAATATAATCTTTAATCACCTTATTTATGGCTCGAATAAGTAACAATTCATCAACATGATTTCCTTGTTTCTCAACAACATCCTCAAATTCTTCTTCTACAAATAATTTTTTAAATCCAAAATTATCGCAACAATCCATCCAATTAAAAATTGTAACTTTTGAAAGGCTTTCAATCACCAACATATCATCAATCGCAGGACTCAAAAAAGAGATTTGACTATCACGACAAGGAAAAATTTTGGAGGTAATTTTTCCAACATCACTCAAATCAATGTTTTCTTCTAACCCGATTGGAGAGTTATCAATCAAATCATAATTCTCCAAATTGGATGATTCGACTTCATCTTGAATCTTTTCTACCAAATCTTTTCTTTCATCTAGAGAAGGTAAAGTTTTTTTCTTCTCCTCATCAAGAACAAGGTTCTCATCAACCTTTTTTAAATCAAAAACCTTCTTTCTCAACTAGTCCTTTTGTATTAGAATTCCTTTGTTGATCTTGGAAAAAAAAAAACTTCTTTGGTACATCTATCGTAACTGTAGTTTGAAATGAAACCATGTAAGGGTATTCTGATTCTTTTTCTTCTTCTCTTCTTCTATTAATTCAACATTGTGAGGAGGTTCTTCAAAACACCTTCTTCAATAATATCCCAAACGCTGATCAAGGTAAAAATTTGTTGCGTATACTTCCTCCATAGATCAAAATTATTTTTGCCATCAAAGACAAAAATTGAACAAGGAGTAAAAACTTTAGAATCCATGCTTAACCTTTGTAAACAAGGAAAAAGAAACAAACAAATATTGGTTTGATGACAACGCACAGAGGCAACATTTCTCTTCTGGCTCTGATACCACTTGTAGAAATTTTATCAATCTAAAAGAATTTTGAGAAGATACCAACTAAACTATTTTTTCAGGATAAATGTCTCTAACTCTCTCTACACAAAATAATCATCTCATCACATATATTTATAGCCTAAAATTAGCCTAAACCAACTAGGATTTGATTTACTAAACCAAACTTTACTAGGGACAAAAATATGAACCAAATCCTATTAGGAAATCTAGAAACCAATGTGAATTATGAAACTAACAATCCTATTAGGAACTCCATTTTAAACAACAATAGAAATTTACTAAACCAAAACTTAATAGAATAAACCAAATTAATAAATCTTATAATTTTGTTTGGTTTAATATTGCCAACATATTTCAATGTTGATTAGTCTTTTTTTAGCTTCTAAAATTTATTTTTTGTTCCTATTTGAGAATATGCAGAGGAGATTTAAAAAGCAGATTTGGAGTTGCACAAAATCTAAGCCATTTTATGGCTGTTGCACAAAATTTATTTACTGTTACTAGCCGTTTTATAGCTGTTGCATTTGATTTTTCACATCTATAAAAATTATAAACTTCAGATTTTTTGTAAGTTTTGAATCTTGATGAACTCTAAGCATTACAAAAGTATTTAGCAAACTTTAAAGCTCTCTCTCATCTTGTGGCATTCAATTGATCATTCCAAAGATATCAAATTGTGAAGGTGCAACATTGTGTAAACATCTACCAACAAGTGGTAACATCTACACACTCTTCTCTCTTCATCAAATTGTGTTTTCTACTAGCTCATTGCAAGGTTATCTTGTGACATAAAACCCTTTTGTGTAAGGATGAGCCATAGACTAGATTAATCAAGGTTGTGGTGTAAAATCCGAGTGTGGGTGAGCCTTTGATTAGATTGATCTTTAGGTTGTCTTTAGATATAAAACCATTGTGTGGTGAGCCTCTTATGTAATTTGTGAACTTGAGCATATAGTAGATTGATTGAAATCCTTAAGTGTAGACTTAAGGTAGTGGACGTAGATCTTGAAGAGATCGAACCACTATAAATTACTTGTGTTCTTTATTCTTGCATTGTTCTACTACTTGGATATTATATGTATTACTTTTCAATTGAACCAAGCATATACAATCTGTTTCTTTGCTTAGAATTATAAAAGGACTGTATTTGTGAAAATTAGTCAAATACCTAATTCACCCCCCTCTTAGGTATTTCACTTGGCTACAAAAGGAATAAGTCATCATTGAGAAAATTGAACTTTTGGTGACCAAATTTAAAATTTCCTATCAAAATATGTTGACAAAATTATTTTTCCTGACTAAATAGTACATCTCAGTAATGAAATTTGAATTTCTTCATCAAAGTATGGTGATGAAGCATATATTTTCTAGTTAAAAATATTCACTTTGTGAAAAAATCATAAATTCTTCGATAGACGTTACTCATTAGTCATTAGCGATAACAATATTGTTGTTCTAGCTCATTTCACTTTTCTAACTATTTTCTAGTTAGAAATATTTTTTTCCTTATTAATATATAATTTAATAAAATATTATTTAAGTTTTACATATATATAATAAATTATATGTATGTATACACACAAACACTTATATACGTACTCACACAAACATATACACATATAAGAATACATGCTTGTAGATATAATATTTATCTATTTCACTCAACAAACCCTAATGCCCCAAAATTTAAAAAAATAATATTTTTACCCCTAAAACTTTGATATTTCTCAACTTTGTCCAAAAATAATTACAACATTTGTTCATCAATTTCTTAAAAATACTATTGTGAGGACAAATTGTCGACTTCATGAAAAATAACTTCAAATATATGAGTTAAAATAGTAATTTTAGGCCTTGAGATATTCTCGATTCATCTGACAAGGCCGAGCCTTAGTCGGAATCTTAGTTTCATTAAACCAAGGTTAATAGGGTAATTGTACCATACGAGTCTTTCTTTTCCAGAAAGCATTTGGCAGATAATTTCATGAATTTCAGAATTAGATAATTTTCTCTTAATATCAAGAATTTGATGTTCTTGATTAAGGAAATGTATTTGATTTTGTTTGAAGAGAACTACTTGAAGTACAGACAATATAATTTTATGGGATCAGAGATAAACTCAAAAAAGAGTTCAATCCCTTTATAACTAGCATTTATACCAGTATTATCCATAGTGACAGGTATGATTTTCACTTAAAAATGGAGTGCCTAATACCACATGTTCTAAAAGATTTTTCACAAGCAAGAATGAAGTTGAAATACATACTTCATCTTTACAAACAAACATATTCATGAGTTTGTATTTTATTGGCATTTTATTGCCACTGGCAGAGGTTGGACTTTGAACCATTTTTTCAAAGTATTTAGAAGGTACTATTCCTTCTTCAGGCAGTTTATATCTGTACTACTATCTATTAAAGTGTTTAATTTATGAATAATATATTCCTGAATGATCATAATGGTAAGTTTAACATATCATTTTTGGGAAAGCATCTGTTGAATCATGTTCAAATATTCAAGTGTTTTTCTAGGAATTTCAGCCGGATGGTCTATTACAGCTGGAGATATACCTTTTTCTAATTGATATAATCTACTATCTATCTCAAAATTTTTAAGTTTTAAATAAGATATTTCTAATTTTATACTATTAACTTCCCTTATTGAATCACTAGTTGTGACCGGAAAAGACTCATTTTTATTTTCGAGTCTAGAATAAACCTCATTCATCTTATTAAGTCTCATAAGGCTAGAATGAAGGTTTTTCCTATCTCTCAATTTTCAACCATTTTTCTATTAATGCTCACTTGATTTTTGGGTCATTGACTTGATCAATTAACCTGATCAAGTCTTCTTGTGATCGAGAACGTATAGAGATTGCTTTGCTTATTTCAACAATTTGCTTGAAATACTACAGTTCTACAGAATAATTATTCTCAAAATCTGAACTATCAGAAGATGAATAATCTTCTAGTTCCAAAGAGATATTTTCTTCATTGTCACCAAGTAATATTTTACTCAATTCAAGCCTAAGATGATCTTCTTCGATTATATCCAACTTCAGTTTAGTCTTAACTTACCACATTTGTGGCATTTAACATTCGCTAATTCATTTTTAGCCCTCTGCGATTTCCTTCAAGAAGATTTTTCCTGGCGATCCTTTTTCTATTTTGATTTATGACTTTTCTTTTTTCTTGAAATTGCCAAATTGTTCTCTCTATGATTCTTTGCCTCTTAAGCGACTTTTTTAGTTTAAGGTCATTGCATAGTGTCGAACCTTGTTGGTCACATATGTTGATCAATTGTCCATATGGAATAGCCATATTATTATTCTAGCTTTGAAGAGTCTTTTTGACCCTTTCAACAAATAAATATGGTAACCCATATATAAATTTAGATATTCTATATTCATCGCTGCTATCACTCAAATGAGTTACTCGAGCAAGAAATGCATCGTTATACCATCTCCAAACATCTAGAGGTGGGCATCTAAGATGCTACAAGACAGTTCCTATTTTCTCTCCCTAGTTAGATATTTGACCAGTAAAATGTTCAAAGATTGTGATCATAAGTGTATATATAGAATCCACAACTTCTGTTAGCTAAATAGTTCCAGCAAAAGTTTCTTGATCATATTTGACCAATTTATTTGCATTAAGAACTTCATTCCTTTGAAGTTGGTTGAGAGTATTATCCCACCATCGAAGGGTTCCAATAAAATCACATATTATCATTTCTGTGATTGTTCTTTCAAAGTTTTTGGCCTATTTGCAAATAGTAGAATATACATAAGCATTCTATGAACACTACAAGATAATTTTGAAACTGACAAATTGGTTTCAAAATAAGGATTTGAAACCAATATGAAACCGTAAAAAATTGATTTCAACTTTGGTGGTTGCGGTCCGATATTGAAACAAAAAATAATTGATTTCAAATTTGAAACCCAATATTACTTGTTCAAAAATTGACCCAAGAACCAACTTTTTAAACCAAATATAGCATCCGATTTTGAAATCGCGTTGGAACTGATTTGAAAAAATAAAGGATAAATACAAAAAAGTTAAATGACTCCACCTAGCTGGCCAACCTACCCAGATCAGCCTTGGCGAGTGACCATGTACCCAAGCGCACGAGCCAATTATTTGGCGAAATTTCCCCCCTGCATGATTCGAATCCCCATTGCTGGTGTGGGGAGCATGTGCTCTTCTACTAGGCTAAACTCGTTGTTGTGATATTCTTTTGTAATTATTTTATTTATATTATATTTCTAAATCCATAATATGTATTATAATTATTTCTTAAATAATAATGATATAATTTAAAAATAATTCTATTTATAAAATATTATAAGATGTGACTTATTATATTATATTTTTAATAATATTATTTTGAAACTAACCATGTAAATTTTCAATGAAATGTTTCTAATTTTTATTAGATTATAAACTCATGTTATTAACTTATTAAGTGTGTTTATTAATTAATGAAAATAAAAAATTCATAATTGTATTTATATAGACAAAACATATTAGCATTATATATAATTATTAATTTATATGTATACTTATTCGAGTGTTAATTACAGATCACTCGTATGATATTTGATTATACTTGTACAATAATTAAAAATAAGTATATATAGATCAACATATATTTTAAACATAAGTAGTACAAAAAAGATACACTATACAACAATTTACTTAACTATATATAATTATATATATGCATAATCAAAATACATACATATACTAATCACATATTGGTCACAGTAATTCTTTAAATTCATCAAAGGTGTAGGACGTCAAATTATAAACATTAATTATGATCTGCAAATTTTAATTATTAAATAGTGGATTTAAAACCGATTAAAAACTGATTTGAGGCCACTAATCACATGGCTCAAAATGAGCCTATGGCCCAACCAAACTCCATGAACCTCTATCTTTCCTTCAAACTAGAAGATATAGCATTTTTGCAAGCATAAAAATACTTCTCAGAGAGGTTTTATAGGTTAGAAATAGTTAGCAAAGTTTCCCCTTATATTGTGCTTATTTTTCGGAAATAATGATGATTGTTTAAGGCAAGATGATTGTTTAAACTGAGTCCAAAATTCAATATATTCAACTTAATGAATGTTTAAACTGAAATAAAGCTTCCCTAAGGTTGTTCAAACATAGTAAGAGAGATTAGAATAGGTTTGAATCAATTTGAACAACGAAAGACCTAAGGGGGGTGAATTAGATCTTTGGCTAATTATCAAAATATTTTCCCTTTTTCCAAATTCTTTGCCTTAATAAAAGCTCTTCTTTAAATTCACAAACTTCAAGTTTATATGTGATTTGATGGTTAAGACAAGATTATCAAATTATAAGACCACAACCAATTAATCAACAACTATGAACAAATAATAATAACACAAGTATGTAAACAAGCAAAGCTATAAGGAAATGAACACACGATTTATAGTGGTCTGAACTTTCCAAGATCTACATCCACTACCTTGAGTCCACACTCAAGGATTTCAACCAATTCACTATATGCTCAATTTAGGCAATTACACAAGAGGCTCACCCAACAAGGGTTTTACACCAGCAACCTCCTTTGCAATCCTACAGACAAGGTTCACCCTTCCACAATGATTTTATATCTAAAGACAACCTAAAGACCAATCTAATCCAAGGCTCACCCACACACGGGTTTTACACAACAACATTGATTAATCTATTCTATGGCTCACCCTTACCAAAAGGATTTTACGTCACAAGATAACCTTGTATCAATCACAACAATAATGTAAAGATAGAGTCTGGATGTTACCAACACTTCTTGGTGGATGAATACAATAGGTAGCACCACTTCACTTCTTGCCTTTGGAATCTTGAATTTTAACCTTTGAGCACATGGAAATTTGAGAGCTTTTCAAATAATTTTGATGTCAAACAAGTTAGAGCTTCAGGGATTTCTTAAGTTCAAAAGTTCAATAAAAAATCTGGAGTTTGTGGCTTTTATAGATATTGAAAATCAATTCAAACGGTCATAAAATGGCTAGTAACGGCTAGTTTCTAAGAAGTTCAGACGTCCAAACGTGCATTGCTCATTGTTCACCGGAACGAATTATTTTGGAAAATACTGTTCACCTGAACAGTGTACTGCTCATTGTTATTGTTCAAAATTTGAACGACCAAACTTGACCACCTGCGTCCGAACTTGCGTCCGAATTTCTCTGGAAAAATAGTCGGTACTGTTCACTTGAACAGTAGTCACTGTTCACTAAAGAGTAGTTACTGTTCATAGTGCCAGGAAAATTCAGACGACCGAATTTTCCACCTGCATCCGAACTTGCATCCGAACATGCTTCTGAACTTTTCAAACTTTGTCAAAACATATTCAAATCAATTCAAACAAGTTGGGAAACATTCTAATCTCAAAGATAAGCCATTAAAGACCTTTTAAGTGCAAAACCATTTATGAAAACTTGATAATTTAGGTAAGTTCAAAACCATTGAAACCGATTAAATCAAGTTCTATGCTCTCAATTGCAACTCATAGATTCCAAGGCTTAATAGTGTAGGGTTTACAAAGTTTACCTATTAAGCACATGTAACCTACACTTCATGTCTTCAAAGCCTTCAATCATCTTGAACAAACTCTTCAATCTTCAATCACTTTGACATATTTTAGTTGTTCTTGCATTGCTAGCTCCAAGGCAATGAGACTTGCTTTCTTCTCAATCCAAAAATCCTATCACACAACATACAAGGATATTAGTCCTTATCAATATTTGTCATTAATTAAAACTAATCAAACCTACATGATTTGCCCTTAGGGCTAACAATCTCCCCTTTTGATGATGACAAACTTTGATGCAAAATGTGATGGATTTAAGCAATGTAGTACAAAGAAGCATTGATGTCATAGATAAATTGTTAGCCCTAAGGGCAAATCATGTAGTTTTGATTAATGACAAATATTGATGAGGACTAATATGCATGTCATTTGTGTGATAGGATTGTTGGATTAAGAAGTATGAAGTATCATTGCCTTGGAGCTAGCAATGCATGAATAATTCAAATATGTCAAAGTGATTAAAGATTGAAGTGTTTGTTCAAGATTAATGAAGGCTTTGAAGACATGAAGTGTAGGTGACATGTGGTTAATAGGTAAATATTGTAAACCCTACACTCTTAAGTCTTGGAATCTATGAGTTACAATTGAGAGCACAAGACTTGATTTAAATGGTTTCAATGGTTTTGAACTTACCTAAATTATCAAGTTTTCATAAATAGTTTTTGCACATAAAAGATCTTTAATGACTTATCTTTGAGGCTAGAATGTTTTCCAACTTGTTTAAAGTGATTTGGATATGTTTTGACAAAGTTTCAAAAATTCGGAAGAAGATTCGGACGCATGTAGAAGAAATTCGGTCGTCCGAATTTTGTGAAGAATTTTCTGCACTTTGAACAGTGAACAACGCATGAATAGTAACAATGTGAACAATGAACAACGCATGAATAGTAACACGATGAACAGTGAATAATGCATGAATAGTAATACTATTCATTTGAACCGTTTACTATTCTTCCAGAGAAATTCGGACGAAGATTCGGACGAAGCTAGAAAATTCGATCGTCCGAATTTTGTAAATAGTTCATGAACAGTGACTACTGTTTACATGAACAGTGCTGACTGTTTTTTCAGAGAAATTTGGACGAAGATTCAGACGAAGCTGGAAAATTCGGTCGTCCGAATTTTGTAAATAGTTCATGAACAGTACCACTATTCACATGAACAGTATTTCCTAAAACTAGCTGTTACTAGCCATAAACTCCAGATTTTTGAATTCTATAAAAGCCATAAACTCCAGATTTTTTAGTAGAACTTTGAACTTAACAAATCTTACATGCTCTAACTTATTTTACATCAAATAAAATTGAAAAGCTCTCAAATTACCTTGTGCTCAAAGGTGTACATTCAAGATTCCAAAGGCAAAGGTGAAGTGGTGCTAGCAATTGTATTTATCTACCAAGAAGCGTTGGTAATATTCAAACTCATTTATTCCTCATTTAATTCTGTTTTTCTACTAGCTAATTGCAAGGTTATCTTGTGACATAAAACCCTTTTGTGGAAGGGTGAGCCATAGACTAGATTAATCAAGGTTGTAGTGTAAAACCCGTGTGAGGGTGAGCCTTGGATTAGATTAGTCTTGAGGTTATCTTTAGATATAAAATCCTTGTGGAAGGGTGAACCTTGTTTGTATAATTACTAAAAGAGGTTGTGAGTGTAAAACCATAGTGTGGTTATCCTCTTATGTAATTGTTGAAATTGAGCATATAGTGGATTGATTGAGATCCTTGAGTGTGGACTCAAGGTAGTGGATGTAGATCTTGGAGAGATCGAACCACTATAAATCGTATGTTCATTTGTTTATAGCTTTACTTGTTTACATACTTATGTTATTATTATTTGTTCTTAGTTGTTGATTGATTGGTTGTGAATTTATTGTTTGATCATCTTGTCTCAACCATTAAATCACATATAAACTTAGAGTTTGTAAATTTGAAGAAGAGCTTTTATTAAGGCAAAGGATTTGCAAAACAGGAAAAGATTTTGATAATTATCCTAAGACCTAATTCACCCCCCTTCTTAGGTCTTTCATAAATAATAACCAATTTGGCACAATGACATTCTAAAGGCTCAAAATGAGCCTATGACCCAACCAACCTCCTTTTGCCTCCTTCCTTCCAACAACTAGGGCAGAAGATATAGCATTTAAGCATTAAGAATCTTCTAAGAGAGGTATTAATGGACACGAAAGATTAATAATGCTCCCCCTTATATTGTGCTCATTTTTGAACAAGTTTGGACTTGAGATGTTTTTAATCCAAATTTTGACATATCAATCCCGAACTGTAAAAAAAAGTTAAATGAAAGCTTTAATTTTTGAAAATAAGCTTTCCTAAGGTTGTCCAAACATAGTAGAAGAGATTAAACATATTTGAATCAATTGAAAAATAAAAGAGCACTTTTGGCAACAAAATATGGATGCATCCAAATTTCTGAAACATGCATCCGAATTTTTGAATCATGCATCCGAATTTTAAGATTTCAAATCCAAAATGTAAAATGTGTGAGATAACAACTTTAATTTTCTAAAATCAGCTTTTCTAAGATTGTTCAAATATGATATGAAGGATTAAGACAGTTTTCAAACAATTTGAACAACAGAAAAACATTTTTGGCAAGAAGATATTGATGCGTCTGAATTTTTTTGCAACAAGTTTGAAAAGGTAATTTTACATTACATTTTCGAATGAACTGTAGAAGTACTCAAATATGTATGTCCACAATGACACTTAATTTTGCTTTGCAAAACCAGAAAACTCATGTATTCAATTGTTTTCATGAAGTAATTTAAAGTCATACAAGTCAAGAACCATGATAAAAAATTTCACAATCTCAACTCAACCATTTTCAATTTAAATTTCAAATGCAACCACATAATACACAGTTTCCAAATGCATTGTCATCATTCCTTTTCCCACTTTTGTCATCACTCAAAGCTGGGGTTAATGAAAATGAGACAACATGTATCATATATAAGCAGTATATTGGCCAACTCTCATTTGGCAATTTAGTAATATATTGACCAACTCTCATAAATAGTATATTGGCAACATTCAGCAATAATCATTATGTAGCATTTCATCAATAATAAATCAACTTCTTCTCTCCCTTTTTAGCAGCGATTAAACATGGGGTGAGAGTACTTGGACAACAAAAGTGAAACAAAAGAAGCTCTTATCACAAAGATTTCACATATTGAGCTTCAAAAGATTATAATGACTAGAAAAGCACAAGTAAATTTCAATGTTAAAGCATAACATGTGCATCATGGCATAAATGAAAATAAGCAACAAAATATAGTTTAGGGATAGAAAGGCTTAGTCTTGGATGCGCTTCATGGACTTCACTTCTAAATTTGTTTGTTATCTTAGCCATGTTTTCCCTTGATCTCTGTATGATAGGGTCATTCATTTGCTGACTCCTTGCCCATGTAGTTCTGCTTTGGAAAGCTACCAATCTAGGGGATCTTTGGATCTTCTTTCTTTGAACCACATTTTTCTCCTCCCTTGGCTGAAGGAAATTGGTGATGGATTTGTGATTTGACTTTGTTAAACTCCCTTCACCTTCTTCTGCTTGCTTGTTCTCTTGGGCTTTACCTCTTTGTTCTTCATTCTCATGCTCTTCTTCTTCTTGGGGTGCTTCACTGCCTTTTTTCTTCATCTTTTGTCTTCTTCTTTAGCAATAAATTGATAGCCATCTCAATTTTCACTGTCATTACTATCATCCTTATTGCTGCCATCTCCACCCATATTATCTTCTTGATCTTCGTCATTTTTCTCTTCACTGTCCTCTTTCTCATCTTCTTTCTTTTCTTCTTCTTTGGATTTATAGGAACTTGCACCATTTAAAACCACTTGAGAAATCTTTCTCAAGTCTTCTTCCATATTCTTGACTCTAGCTTCTAAACCATCAAATTTTCCAAGAATCATTAGAGCAAAGGACTTGAAGAATTTGTCCATCTTCTTCATTTCCTTTACATGGTTGTTCAATGTCTCTTGAAACACCTTGGCAACTATGGTATCACTTCTAGTGAGATTATTCTTCAACTTCTTTTCCTTCAATAGAGAGTACCTCTTCAAATAGTCTTCTTTTGTGGAAGGTTGCTCCCCTCACTAGATGAATCATGCCTCATTTTAGTTTTCCTTTCGCCAGCAAGGATTTCCTTTTCATCCTCTTCTTCTTCTTCATTTTCTTCTTCAGTGCAAGCACCTCTTCTATCACCTCTTAGAGGAGTTTCTCTTCTAGCCCTTCATACATTATCATCATCAAGTATCCAAGGAATTCTCTTTAGTGAGTTGTTGGTGTAGACTTCTTCACTCTTTATTGTTAAACCACTAGGCAATTGCACTTGGAGATACTTGAAAATTTCCTGTTAATAACCTTCCATATGACAATGCCTTATGCTCGATTCTTCTAGCTGCCATTATATTCTTTAGCACTATATATCCAAAATTCATTTTTCTTTTCTTATGCATGTCTAGTATAATTACAACATACATATTATCAACAGAAAATTTGTACCCAAAGTATGCTATAATCAAGATAGTAAGCATGTGATGCAAAATTCTTTAACTAGCATCAAAAAGCATTTATCTCTCTCTCCTTTCTAGTCTTGAGGGTTCTACCATTTGTACATGCATTCTCAGTCCTTTCATGTGAGTATAACTTAATTATAAAACAATGTCCCCTAGAAGAATAATGCCTAAACCCAACATCCTCAACATCACAAATTCTATTGATATTCTTGAAGAATACCAATGAATAGCTTTATTACTAATTTGCTCAACTTTTTCTTCCTTAATATTTGCATAAACTTCATAAACTAAGGAAGGTAACAACATTCATCAAACACAAGCAACCTAGTCCAGCTCATATCATTTAAAAAAGAGAGTATATTTCCCATTTTGGGTAGTTTGATGACATCTACCTTGTGGCTTGGATTTAGCTTATGGTTCCTTTTTGTCCAATCATCAAATTCAGTAGCAGTTTCCACTGTGACAAATCTATCCAGCCATAACATGCTTTGTAGAACATGAACCTTGGTTCATTGATCACTGGTCTCCTTCTCTTTCTTTGGCTTTTCCCTTTCCTTTTCCCATGCTAGGCTTCTTTGTCCTCATCTGGAGCTACGACACTTCAATACACTCATTAGTTATTGAATTTTGAAATCCCTAAGATTCTTCTAATATTGGTCAAACCTTTCTTTGGCCAATGGCTTAGTAACGATATCATTAATTTGTTCATTAATGCAAACATTCTTTAAACAAGTATTACCCTTGGTAGAGTGATCTCTAATGAGATGAAGTTTGATCTCTATATGCTTTGTCCTAGTTAGTTGAATAGTATGACGATCAAATTTATTGCATTAGTGTTATCACATAACATAGCCACACATTTAAAATATAGACCATAATGAGATGGAGTATCAATATGGTAATAGAGAATGTGTTTAACAACAATCAAATGAAACTCTTTAGGACAAGATGAACTCTAGCACACAATCACATGACAAACATAATATTGGCTCTACTTGCTGTCAAATAGAGTTGACTACTCCTATGAAACCTTTTTATTCTTGTCAAGCATAGTTGACAAACTTGTGGAAGTGCTTATACCTTAACATGATTCATGAAAGTGCCATCCTTGGTCTGCTTGATTTGTAGGCCAAGAAAGAAATTGAGTTTTTCTATCATGCTCATTTCAAATTTACTTTGCATTAACTTGGCAAACACATCACAAAGTGAAGTATTAGAAGCACCAAAAGTTGTATCATATATTTCGAAAAGTTATAGATCATTGTTACAAGAGGTTTTAATGAAAATATTTATGTCAAATTTTCTTAAAAAATACCTTTTGAAAGAGGAAAATTACTGAATATTTCATAGCAAGCTCTAGTAACTTGTTTCAATCCATATAAGGCTTTTGAGAGTTTGAAAACATAATTAGGACATTTTTCATGAGTGAAATTAGGAGGTTGTTTTACATAAAATTTCCTCATTAATAAACCCATTTAAGAAAACACTTTTGACATCATTTGAAAGAGTTTGAAACCTTTAAAACATGCAAATGCCAAAAGCATTCTAATTGATTTAAATCTACTAATCGGAGCTGAAGACTCATTATAATCAATGACCTATTCTTGATTGAATCCTTAGGCAACAAGTCTAACCTTGTTTCTAATAACTTCTCCGGATTCAACAAGTTTATTTCTAAAAACCTTTTAGTTTCAATAATGGAATGATCATGAGATTTAGGAATATCCAAATTTTGTATCTTTCAAATTTAATTAATTCCCCTTGCATAGCAATAATTCAAAAATCATCACACAATGCATCATTAATACTTTTAGGCTCATATGAGATAAAAGAATAAAGTTATGGATAAAGTATCATCTTATGTTTACTCCTTGGGAGATATCACCAATAATTTGCTCCTTAGGGTGGCCTTTTTGGATATCCTAAGTTCTTTGGCAGCTTTTGATCACCACTAGGTTGGTCATCTTGATTTTGTTCAATCATTTCTTTGGGAGCTCTTGGTCACCACTAGGTTTGAACCTTTTTGAATAGTTTTTCAAACTTATGAAACACTTCATCTTTTTGAGCAAAGAAGAATGCTAAAGTGAATATTGAGAAATCATCAACTACTACTAAGGCATACTTCAAGTCATCAATACTAGAGTTCCTCATAAGTCCAAATCAATCCATATGAACATGCTCAAGATGTTTTGAGGTCTAAAAGTATTTTCATGGGTTTGAAAGATTCTTTTATTTTTTTCCATATTGACAAGTATCTCAAAGATAATTTTCTAAAAAATAAAAAAATTTAGCAATCCTCCAACTAAATCTTGAAAGAAAAGTTTGTTCAACAAATCCATGTTCACGTGACCAAATCTTCTATGCCAAGAAAATCATTATCGTAAGCAACAAGACATTCAAGTTTATCAAGATAAAACACACATTGAAACATTTTGTGAGTAATGATCAAAATAACAAAATATCATTTTGTAATACAAGTTCGGGAGACCGAACTTATGGTCTACATCCAAACTTCAAGTTCGAATATTTTGTAAAGTTTCATAAAAATGTTTTTAGCAAAGCAAATGCATAGATATTCAATCATACCTATTTTAATCATTTTTATCATGACATATAATAAAAGAAGACCTTGCTCTGATACCAATTGAAAGACCTAAGAGGGGGGGGTGAATTAGGTCTTTGGTTAATTATCAAAATCTTTTCCCTTTTTGCAAATCCTTTGCCTTAATAAAAACTCTTCTTTAAATTCACAAACTTCAAGTTTATATGTGATTTGATGATTAAGACAAGATTATCAAACTATAAGACACAACCAATTAATCAACAACTATGAGCAAATAATAATAACACAAGTATGTAAACAAGCAAAGCTATAAAGAACTGAACACCCGATTTATAGTGGTCTGATCTCTCCAAGATCTATATCCACTACCTTGAGTCCACACTCAAGGATTTCAGCCAATTCACTGTATGCTCAATTTAGGCAATTACACAAGAGGCTCACCCAACAAGGGTTTTACACCAGCAACCTCCTTTGCAATCCTACAGACAAGGCTCACCCTTCCACAAGGATTTTATATCTGAAGACAACCTAAAGACCAATCAAATCCAAGGCTCACCCTTACTAAAAGGATTTTACGTCACAAGATAACCTTGTATCAATCACAACAATAATGTAAAGATAGAGTTTGGATGTTATCAACACTTCTTGGTGGATGAATACAATTGCTAGCACCACTTCACTTCTTGCCTTTGGAATCTTTAATTTTAACATTTGAGCACATGGCAATTTGAGAGCTTTTCAAATAATTTTGATGTCAAACAAGTTAGAGCTTCGAGGATTTCTTAAGTTCAAAAGTTCTACCAAAAATCTGGAGTTTGTGGCTTTTATAGATATTGAAAATCAATTTAAACGGTCATAAAACGGCTAGTAACGGCTAGTTTCTGAGAAGTTCAGACGTCCGAACTTGTTCACGGGAATAGTGTACTATTCAAAATTCGAACGACCAAACTTGACTAGCTGCATCCGAATTTCTTTGGAAAAATAGTCGGTAATGTTCACTTGAACAGTAGACAATGTTCACTGAACAGTATTTACTGTTCATAGTGTAGGGAAAAATCGGACGACCGAATTTCATCCTGCATCCGAACTTACATCCGAACATGCGTCTGAACTTTTCAAACTTTGTCAAAACATATTTAAATCAATTCAAACAAGTTGGAAAACATTCTAGTATCAAAGATAAGCCATTAAAGACCTTTCAAGTGCAAAAACCATTTATGAAAACTTGATAATTTAGGTAAGTTCAAAACCATTGAAACCATTTAAATCAAGTTATGTACTCTCAATTGCAACTCATAGATTCCAAGGCTTAATAGTGTAGGGTTTACAAAGTTTACCTATTAAGCACATGTAACCTACACTTCATGTCTTCAAAGCCTTCAATCATCTTGAACAAACTCTTCAATCTTCAATCACTTTGACATATTTGAGTTGTTCTTGCATTGCTAGCTCCAAGGCAATGAGACTTGCTTTCTTCTCAATCCAAAAATCCTATCACACAACATACAAGCATATTAGTCCTTATCAATGTTTGTTATTAATCAAAACTAATCAAACCTACATGATTTGCCCTTAGGGCTAACAAACAACAAAAGAGCACTTTTTGACAATAAAATATGAATGCATCTAAATTTCAAGACTTAAGTCCAAATTTCTTGTAAAGTCATCAAAAGGTATATTTTGCAATTTGTATGCTTATAGCCAATCGCACAATCATTAAACAAGAACCCATACATATAGCAAATGAAGTTCAAGAACCATAAATTATTTATTTAAATACAGCTATGCCAACAACCATGCCATTTTGCATTCACTATTTCTCCCCCTTTTGTCATCATTCAAATGTAGGGTGATGAAAGTGATGCAATATAAAAGAAAAATCTCTCCATATTAGGGTATCATTATTATGCTCATAATCTAGAAAGTTACATTATATCAAGAAATAAAGAATGCGAATACATAAACTAGTCTAGACACATAAACTGAGCATGACATAAGATGAAATATATTAAATTAACACATAAACAAAGCAAGACAGGGTTAAGGAAAGCTTAATGCTTGAGCATGTCATTCATCGCTAGCTTGCTCCTTGCTTAAGGTGATAACCAATTGAGATGATTTCTTTCAATGCCTTTTCTTGACTAGATGCTTGACTCTTCCATGCCCAAATGAAGCGGTGGATGGTGAGGTGATCTTGGCTTGCTCAATTTGGCTTCCTTCTTGGCTTCTTTCTTGGTTTCCTTGTTCTTGTGACTCCTCTTGTACATCTTCTTTTGTTTCACCTTCACTAGCCACAAACTCAAAGTTGCCTCCTTGATGATCATTACCGTCATCGTCGTCATCATTATCATCCTCATTACCATTATCATCATCTTTTCTGTCTTTCTTACCTTCTTCATCTCCTTCATCTTCTTTGTCATCCTTAGCTTGAGGCCTAGAGGTTCCTTCATCACTTTGTGTGTTTTTCAACAATAAATCCTCTATATTTCTCACCATAGTGTCCAAGCCATCCAATTTACTTAATACCATAAGGGCAAAAGACTCAAAGAATTTGTACATCTTTCCATCTCCCTTATATGGTTTTTTAAGGCCTCTTGGAACGCCTTGGCTATAATGGTGTCACCTCTAGCAACTCCCTCTTCTCTAGGCATATCTCCAACATCTTGATGAGTTTGTGGAGTCGGATCTTCTTCAAATAATCTTCTTTTTGGTTGAGGTTGCTCCCCCTCACTAGATACTTCATGCCTCTTTTCAGTTTTCCTTTCTCTTGCTTGCATCTATTCTTCCTCCTCCTCTTCTTTATCACTTTCTTTCTCCTCATCATTATTAGTTTCTTCCTCCTTTCTTCCATCATCACTAGCAAATCTCCTCTCACCCCTTTGTGGAGTTTCTCTTCTTGTTCTCCATACACCATCCTCATCAAGTATTAGTTGCATTCTCTTGAGGGATTCATTGGTGAACATCTCTACACTTTTCATTGAGTTCCATCTTTTGGGAAGTTGAACATTTAAGTCCTTGAATAACCTTGTTAATAATCTTCCATAGGGCAAGGCTTTGTTAGCCTTCTTTCTAGCACTAAAAGTGTGCTTTAGTGCCATGAATACAAAATTAAGCCTTCTATACTCATGCAAGGCAAGCATGACTACCATATGCATATTGCCAACAGATGATTTATGTCCAAAACTTGGTATAATCATGACACGACCTCTAGCATCAAGAGCCTTAATTTCTCTTTCCCTTCAAATCTTTCATTTGTGAACAACTCATGAATGTAACAATGTTGTCCTAAAGAGTAATATCTAACGCTAATGTCATTGACTCCACATATACGATTCATCAAAGCATCAGTTATCTCAAAATTAACTTGGGAGAATCTAGATGAAAACCATTGTATCATACTACCCCCAACATGCTCAATCCTTTCCTCTTAAGATTTGCATAAAATTCATGAACAAGAGAAGGGTAATAATCCTCATTCACCCCAAGTAAATTATCCCAACCTATCTCACCAAAGAGAGAGATTACATTACCCATGTTAGGGAGTTTGTCTATATCTACTCTATAGCCTAGGATGATTTTTTTGCTTTTCTTGGTCCATTCTTCAAATTCAATAGTAGCATTTACAGATATGAGTCTTTCCACTCCAATTCTTCATTGTGGATGTCGAACCTGACTTGGTTCGTTGAGGGTGGAAGTCAAACTATCTTGGTTCATTAAGGATGATTCCTTCATCACCAACCTTGGCTTTTCCTTTTCCCTTTGCTATATTAGCATTCTTTGCATGAACCATAATGGTATTTGTTAGCCCTGAGGGCAAATCATGTACTTTTGATTAGTTTTGATTAATGACAAACATTGATATGGACTAATTCATATGCTATTTGTGTGATAGGATAGTTGGATTAAGAAGCAAAGAGTTATCATTGCCTTGGAGCTAAAAGTGCTAAGGACAACTCTCATATGCTCAAGGATCAAGAATATAGAGCATGTCCTATGGATAGAAGGCTTTGAAGACTCTAGTGTAGGTTTACACTTGCTAAATAGGTATATTCTTGTAAACCCTACACTTCTTGTTTCTTGGAATCTATTGAATGCATAAGAGAGTACAAAACTTGTTTTTGAATCTTAAATGGCTTTGAGTAAACTTTTAATGATCAAGTGCTTTGGTAACGGTTTTTGAGTTTAAAAGATTTTATATGACTTATCTTTTGATACAAAATGATTTCAAACTTATTGAGGTTGATTTTCAAATGTTTTGACAAATTTTGATAAGTTCGGACGTCCAAACTGTGAACATGGTTACTATTTTTCTAGAGAAATTCGGATGCAAGTTGAGACGTAGGAGGCGAAGTTCAGACGTCCGAACTTTCCCAGAAAATATGTCACAGTGATGTTAGGACGAAAGTTCGGACGCAGAGGATCAAGTATGGATTTCTGAACTCCTCAGAAACTAGCCGTTACTAGCCGTTTTATGACCGTTTGAACTAATTTTTAAAATCTATAAAAGACAAAAGCTCCATATTTTTTAAATGACTTTTGAACTTCAGAAATCCTTCAAATTGACTTGTGCTCAAAGGTTAAAATTCAAGATTCCAATGGCAAGAAGTGAAGTGGTGCTAGCTATTGTATTCATCCACCAAGAAGTGTTGGTAACATCTAAACTCTATCTTTACATTATTGTTGTGATTGATACAAGATTGTCAAGACACTTAAAACCCTTGTGGAGCGTGAGCCATTGACTTCATTAATCAAGGTTGTTGAGTAAAACCCATTGGTGAGGGTGAGCCTTAGATTAGATTGGTCTAGGTTGTCTAGTGATGTAAAACTCTTTGTGATAAGGGTGAACCTTGTTTATTAGATTGAATAGAGATTGTTGTGGTAAAGCCCATTGAAGGGTGAGCCTCTTGTGTAATTGCTTGGATTGAGCATTTAGTGAATTGGTTAAAATCCTTGAGTTGTGGACTCAAGGTAGTGGATGTAGATCTTGGAGAGATTGAACCACCATAAATCGTGTGCTCAATTTCCTTATAGTTTTTCTTGTTTACATACTTGTGTTATTATTATTTTTTCTTAGTTGTTGATTGATTGGTTGTTGTCTTATTGTTTGATCATCTTGTCTCAACCATCAATCACATATAAACTTGAAGTTTGTGAATTTAAAGAAGAGCTTTTATTAAGGCAAAGGATTTGTGAAAAGGGAAAAGATTTTTTGATAATTAGTTAAAGACCTAATTTACCCCCCTCTAAGTTTCGGTTGAGAATCCCTTTTGTTAAGATTTGAAAATTTGCCAACCATGACTTATCAATTCCTTCTATGAAGTTGATTAGGTAACATTGACTATATGAGATTGAATTCATGGTTGACATGTTCTTGAAATTGATTATATGTCATGATAAAATGATTAAAATAGCTATGGTTGAATATCTATTCATTTGCTTTGCCAGAAACATCTTTATGAAACTTTAAAAAATGTTCGGACTTGAAGTTTGGATGTAGACCATAAGTTCGGTTGTCCGAACTTGTATGACAAATTGATATTTTGTGATTTTGATCAATCACTTACAAAACTTTTAAATGTGTATTTTATCTTGATAAACTTGAATGTCTTGTTGCTTATGGTAATGATAGATTATCTTGGCATAGAAAATTTGGTCACGTGAGCTTGGATTTGTTGAACAAATTTTCCTCTCAAGATTTAGTTGGAGGATTGCTAAAAATATTTTTTGAGAAAATTGACTTTGAGATACCTGTCAATATGGAAAACAAACAAAAGAATCTTTCAAACCCATGAAAATGCTTTTAGACCTCAAAACATCTTGAGCATGTTCATATGGATTGATTTGGACTTATGAGGAACTCTAGTAGTTAATGATCTCTCAATATTCACTTTAGCATTCTTCTTTGCGCAAAAAGATGAAGTGTTTCATAAGTTTGAAAAAACTATTCGAAAAGGTTCAAACCTCCCTTGAGTGCAAATTGATTTCCATTAGAAGTGACAATGGGAGAATTTTACAAACAAGCCTTTACAAAATTTGTGATGAAAGTTGAATTTCATATAATTGTTTCAGCTATAAAAACCCCACAACACAATGGTGTTATTAAAAAATTAATTTGCACTTTACAAAAATTGGTTAGATCTATGCTTTGTGAAAATTCTTCCTCAAAAATATGTTTTGAGCCCAAGCCATAAACAACACCATGCTATGATGATTAGAATTCTTTTAAGATCATTTTGAAGAAATACATCTTTTGAAGTTTTTGTTTATAGAACTCCTCAAATTGCATATTTTAAAGCGTTGGTTTATAAATATCTTATCTTGAATACTTGTGATAACTTACTTAAATTTGATAGAAAGCCGGATATAGGTATATCTCTTAACCAATCTTCAAACAAAAGGCCTATAGAGTTTATAATGAAAAGAACCTTATATGACGAGGAAACCATTCATGATAGTTTCGATGAATCTTAAATTTGTTTGGAAAGAAAAGAAGAAGATGATGTAGGTACATCTATGAATGACTATCAAACCCATCTTCAAGCACCAACTTTGGAGGTCTATACCAATGAGGAAGAAATGATTGAGCAAAATCAAGATGACCAACCTAGTGGTGACCAAGAGCTCCCAAAGAACTTAAGATATCCAAGAGGCCACCCTAAGGAGCAAATCATTGGTGATATCTCCCAAAGAGTAAAAATAAGGTGGTACTTTATCGATACCTTTATTCTTTTATCTCAAATGAGCCTAAAAGTATTGTGATGCATTGTGTGATGATTTTTGGATTATTACTATGCAAGAGGAATTAAATCAATTTGAAAGATACAAAATTTTGTTATTCCTAAATCTCATGATCATTCAATTATTCGAACTAAATGGTTTTTAGAAATAAACTCAATGAATCCGGAGAAGTTGTTAGAAATAAGGTTAGACTTGTCGCCCAACGATTAAATCAAGAAGAGGGGATTGATTATAATAAGACTTTAGCTCCGGATAGTAGATTTAAATCAATTAGAATGCTTTTGGCATTTGCATGTTTTAAAGGTTTCAAACTCTTTCAAATGATGTCAAAAGTGCTTCCTCAAATGGCTTTATTGATGAGGAAGTTTTATGTAAAACAACCTCCTGATTTCACTCATAAAAAAAAACATAAATCTTTTCATTAAAACCTCTTGTAACAATGATCTATAACTTGTCCAAATATATGGTACAATTTTTTGTGCTTCTAATACTTCACTTTGTGATGTGTTTGCCAAGTTGATGCAAAGTAAATTTGAAATAACCATGATAGGAAAACTCAATCTTAGAAGAAGCTTGGGGATTTAAAAATTCAATAACTAATGAGTGTATTCAAGTGTTGTAGCTCCAGGTGAATTTCTGATGCAAGGTTTGGACGCATACAAAACGTTCGGATGTCCAAACTTCACTATTAAATCACCAATCCTACTTGATTCCCGTATTCTAAGCAGTAAATACTATTTGAAAATCACTTCCTTTCTCTGAAATTCACAGTGGTAAGGACAAAGAAGCCTAGCATGAGAAAATGAAAGGGAAAAGACAAAGAAAGAGAAGGAGGACCAATGATCAATGAACCAAGGAAGGCTCATGTTACTCAAAACATGTCATGGCTGGATGGATTTGTCATAGTGGAGGCTGCTACTGAATTTGATAATTGGACAAAAAGGAACCATAAGATAAATACAAGCCACAAGGTGGATGTCATCAAACTATCCAAAATGGGTAATATATACTCATTTTTAAATGATGTGAGGTGGACTAGTTTGTTTGTGTTTGATGAATGCTATTTCCTTAGTTTATGAAGTTTATGCAAATATTAAGGAAGAAAAAGTTGAGCAAATTGGTAATAAAGCTATTCAGTGGTATTCTTCAAGAATATCACAAGTTGATTTTTGAGATTGATAATACATTTCTCAATAGAATTTGTGATGTTGAGGATGTTGGGTTTAGGCATCATTCTTTAGGGAGACATTGTTTTATAAGTAAGTTATACTCATATGAAAGGATTGAGAATGCTTGTACAAATGGTAGATGCCTCAAGACTATAAAGGAGAGAGAGATAAAAGCTTTTGATGCTGGTGAAAGAATTTTGCATCACATGCTTACTACCTTGATTATAGCATACTTTGAGCACAAATCTTCTGTTGAGAATGTGTATGCTATAATTATGCTAGCCATGCATAAGAAAAGAAAAATGAGTTTTGGATATATAGTGCTAAAGAATATAATGGTAGCTGGAAGAACCAAACGTAAGGCTTTACCACATGGCAGAATGTTAACCAGAGTTTTCAAAAGTATTTCTAAGTGCAATTGTCTTCTAGTGGTTTACCAGTAAAGAGTAAATAAGTCTACACCAACAACTCACTAAAGATAATGCTTCGGATACTTGATGATGATAATGTATGAAAGGCTAGAAGAGAAACTCCTCTAAGGGGTGATAGAAGAGGTGCTAGCGGTGAAGAAGAAAATGAAGAAGAATAAGAGGATTAAGTAGAAATCCTTGCTGGAGAAAGGAAAACTTAAATGAGGCATGAGTTATCTAGTGAGAGGGAACAACCTTCCACATCAGAAGACTATTTGAAGAGGTACCCTCTATTGAAGGAAAAGAAGTTGAAGGTGATAATCTCACTAGAGGTGATACCATAGTTACCAAGGTGTTTCAAGAGACATTGAACAACCATGTAAAGGAAATGAAGAAGATGGACAAATTCTTTGAGTCCTTTGCTCTAATGATTCTTGGCAAATTTAATGGTTTAGAAGCCAGAGTCAAGAATATAGAAGAAGACTTGAGAAATATTTCTCAAGGGTTTTAAATGGTGCAAGTTCCTATAAACCAAAGAAGAGAAAAATGAAAAAGATCAAGAAGATAATATTGGTGGAGATAGCAGTAACAAGGATGATAGTAAGGACATTGAAAATTGAGATGGCTATCAATTTGTTGCTAAAGAAGAAGACAAAGAAGAAGGAAAAGGTAGTGAAGCACCCCAAGAAGAAGAAGAGCATGAGAATGAAGAACAAAGAGGTAAAGCCCAAGAGAACAAGCAAGAAGAAGGAGGTGAAGGGAGTTTAACAAAGTCAAATCACAAATCCATCACCAATTTCCTTCAGCCAAGAGATGAAAAAATGTATAAGTTCTTTGAATCTTGCGCTCCCATGGTACTGAGTAAGTTAGATAGCTTGAATACTAGAGTTAAGAATATTGAAGAATTATTGATGAAAAATGCACAAAGTGGTGAAGGACCCTCTAGGCCTCAAGCTAAGGATGACAAGGATGATAAAGGAGATGAGAAAGGCAAGAAAAAGAAAGAGGATGAAGATGACGACAGTGGTAATGAAGATGATAATGGGGATGATGATCAAGGAGGCAACAACAAATTCGGGGAAAGACAAGAAGAAAGAAATGACGATCTACAAGAGGAGCCACAAGAAAGAGAAAGCCAAGAAGGGACATTAATAAAGAGAGCCGAAATCACCTCATCATCTACTATCTCTTTTAGCAAAGGAAGAGTCAAGCACGTGATCAAAAAGAAGGGTACAAGGAGATCCTCTCGTTTGACTACTATTCCTAGGCAAACTACACCGACAAAGAGAAAGAAATTGAGGGGCCACTTCACATTGAGCTCAAGGGAGACATTGTAATCACAACCAACAAATGTGGAGTGAAGATGATGATCAAAATCAAAGACTAAGCATCTCTTTAATCCTATCTCTCTTTACTATTTTATTTACTTAGATGTGCTTAGAATGACTTATGTGCTTCACAATTGTTTTTATTTCTAGCATGGTTTCTATAATTTCACAGCCTTTCTAGTTTTTGTGATGCTTTTGTGAAGCTCAATGATGAAACATTAGCGTTGAGAGATTCTTTGGTGAATGATACTTTGATCATCCCAAGTTCAATTGGTATCAATCCAATTGATGATAAAAGAGGAAGAAGTTGATCTACCAAAATGTGCTAAATGTTGCTTATAATTGTTAGATGTTTCTTATTTGACTTGAGAATCAATTGATATACTACTTATATGTGATATAACACTTAATAATGCTGATTGTGATAATGTTGTCTCATTTTCATTTACCCCATCTTTGAGTGATGACAAAAGGGGAGAAAAATATGATGACAAAATGTGTTTATGCCAAATGAATTATGTTTATATTAAACATATTGCAGTTATGTTATGGCTAAATAAGTTTATATTGCAGTTGATAATTATGATGATTATTGATTGTGCATATATGATTTGGATTTATGATTGCATTTTGAAGTTTAAATTGGTTGCATTTGGAGTTTAACTTGTATGTGTTGTATATATGAAATATGATGACATATGATATTATGATAGTATGGTTGTATGTGCCACATGAAATATGATTGTGCATACGGCTGCTTTTGTATTGATATTGATTGATGATAATAGTTGAGTTGAGATTGAAATCTTAACCTTGGTTCTTGACTTGACCTGTGATTTTGTGTTAATTTATGAAAACGGTTAAGTTGAGATTGGAAAGAAAAGTATGAGTTTGAAAACGATTTAATGTATGAGTTTTGTGGTTTTGCAAAGCTAAATTAAGTGCCATTATGATTATACATATTTGAGTACTTCTATAGTTCATTTGAAAATGCAAAATCACCTTTTTCAAAATTGCTACCTAAAGTTTGGACTTGAAATTCGGATGCATCCATATTTTGTTTCCAAAAAGTGCTCTTTTGTTGTTCAAATTCATTCAAATATGTTTTAATCTCTTCTACTATGTTTGAACAATATTAGGAAAGCTTTATTTCGCTTTAAACATTCATTATGTTGGATTTATTGCAGTTTGGGCGAATAGTCCTCAGTTCAAATATTTTCTGAAAAATGAGCACAATCTAAATGGGAGCTTTGAAAATATTTTCTGACATTTAAAACCTCTCTTGGAAGTTTTCTTAATGCTTAAATCCTATATCTTCTATCCTAGTTGTTGGAAGGAAGGAGATAAATGGAGGTTGGTTGGGGTATAGGCTCATATTGAGCCATTTGAATGTCGAAGTGCTAAAGTGGTTGTTATTTATCTATGACATCAATGCTTCTTTATACTACATTGTTTAAATCCATCACATTTTGCATCAAAGTTTGTCATCATAAAAAATGGGAAGAATGTTAGCTCTGAGGGCAAATCATGTAATTTTGATTAGTTTTGATTAATGACAAACATTGATATGGACTAATTCATTTGCTATTTGTGTGATCAGATTGTTGGATTAAGAAGCCAACAGTTATCATTACCTTGGAGCTAAAAGTGCTAAGGACAACTCTAATATGCTCAAGGATCAAGAATATAGAGCATGTCCTATGGATAGAAGGCTTTGAAGACTCTAGTGTAAGTTTACACTTGCAAAATAGGTATATTCTTGTAAACCCTACACTTCTTGTTTCTTGGAATCTATTGAATGCATAAGAGAGTATAAAACTTGTTTTTGAATCTTAAATGGCTTTGACTAAACTTTTAATGATCAAGTGCTTTGGTAACTGTTTTTGAGTTTAAAAGATTTTATATGGCTTATCTTTTGATACAAAATGATTTCAAACTTATTGAGGTTGATTTTCAAAATTTTTGACCAAGTTTGATCAGTTCGGACGCAAGTTCAAACGTCCAAACTGTGAACATGGTTACTGTTTTTCCAGCGAAATTCGGACTCAAGTTCGAACGTCCAAACTTTCCCAGACAACATGTCACAGTGATGTTCGGACTAAAGTTTGGACGTAGAGGATCAAGTTTGGAAGTCCGAACTTCTCAGAAACTAGCTATTACTAGCTATTTTATGACCATTTGAATTATTTTTCAAAATCTATAAATGACTTGTCACAACCACATTTTTTAAATGGCTTTTGAACTTTAGAAATCCTTGAAGCTCTAACTTGTTTTACATCAAAATTATTTTGAAAAGCTCTCAAATTACCTTGTGCTCAAAGGTTAAAATCTATAAAAGACCTAAACTCCATATTTTTTAAATGACTTTTGAACTTCAGAAATCCTTCAAATTGACTTGTGCTCAAAGGTTAAAATTCAATATTCCAAAGGCAAGAAGTGAAGTGGTGCTAGCTATTGTATTCATCCACTAAGAAGTTTTGGTAACATCCAAAATCTATCTTTACATTATTGTTGTGATTGATACATGGTTTTCAAGAGACTTAAATCCCTTGTGGAGGGTGAGTCATTCACTAGATTAATCAAGGTTGTTGAGTAAAACCCATTGGTGAGGGTGAGCCTTGGATTAAATTGGTCTAAGTTGTCTAGTGACATAAAACTCTTTATGATAAGAGTGAACCTTGTTTATTAGATTAAATAGAGGTTGTTGTGGTAAAATCCATTGAAGGGTGAGCCTCTTGTGTAATTTCTTGGATTGAGCATTTAGTGAATTGGTTAAAATCCTTGAGTGTGGACTCAAGGTATTGGATGTATATCTTGGAGAGATCGAACCACTGTAAATCGTGTGCTCAATTTCTTTATAGCTTTACTTGTTTACATACTTCTGTTATTATTATTTGTTTTTAGTTGTTGATTGATTAGTTGTGGTCTTATTGTTTGATCATCTTGTCTCAACCATCAAATCACATATAAACTTGAAGTTTGTGAATTTAAAGAAGAGCTTTTATTAAGGCAAAGGATTTGCAAAAAGGGAAAGATTTTTTGATAATTAGCCAAAGACCTAATTCAGCCCCCTCTTAGGTCTTTCATTATTTTATGAAGAAAAACTGATTTCGGAGATAATAAGGGGTGTTGAACACAAAAATCACGTTATTGTTTAAGAAGAATTGTGAAATTTTGGATGAAATTGAGTTAGGACGAGAGGGTGTCTTATGGTTTCTAAAAGGGAAGAGAATTTTGACGGTTTAAAATGAAGAATTTGAGCGGTTGAACAGTTTAATAACCGCTAAAATTACAAAATTCGAATAACTGAATTTTCAGATCTACTTCTGAACATGAGTTTGAATTTCGCTGTCTCTTTATTTCAACTAATTCGGACGACCGAATATTTGGTCATGCTTCTGAATCTTTCTGCTAGGAGTTTCTTGGAGGAAGTTTGGACGACCAAATTTTACTCCATGCATCCGAGTTATGCGTCTGAATTTTTTCTATTTTTGCCACACTTCAATACACATATTAGTAATTGAATTTTGAGATATCCAAGCTTATTCTAAAGTACAAAAAACCTTTCCTCGGCCAAAGGATCGGTAAATATATCTGCAATTTGATCATTAGTATTCACATAGTCTAAACACACATCACTTTTGGCAACATGATCTCTAATGAAATGATGTTCGATCTGTATATGCTTAGTTCTAGAATGTTAAATGAGATTTATGCTCAAATTGATAGCACTCGTGTTGTCACCTAGAATAGGCACACATTTAAAATCAATATTATAATCAAGTAGAGTGTGCTTCATTCATAGCACTTGAGCAGACAACTACCGGCAGCTATATATTTGGCCTCGGCGGTAGATAATGACACACATGCTTGTTTCTTACTATACAACGATACAAAGTAACTACCAAGAAATTGACAACGACCACTAGTACTTTTATGCTCAACTTTGCATCTGCCATAGTCAGCATCCAAATATGCTACAAGGTCAAAGAAAGAGGATTTTGAAAACCAAAAGCACATAAGAATATCTAAGAATCTATTTTATGGTAACTAAATGAGACTCTTTAGGACACGATTGGAATCTAGCACATAAGCATACAACAAACATAATATCCAATGTACTTGCAGTAAGATAAAGTAGACTACCAAGCATGCCTCCATATACCTTTTCATCAACACTTTTACCTTTCTTATCTTTGTCAAGTTTGGTTGATGAACTCATTGGAGAGCTTATACTTTTTGTTTGGTCCTGTGAAAATTTCTTCAAGAGTTCCTTGGTATACTTGGATTGATTTGTGAAGGTGCCATCCTTAGTTTGCTTGATTTGTAGCCCAAGAATGAAGTTGAGTTCTTCCATCATGCTCATTTGAACTCATTTTGCATTAATTTGGAAAAGTCCTCACAAATTGAAACATTAGGAGTTCCAAATATGATATCATCAACATATATTTGAACAAGTAAAAGATCATTGTTGTTAGAAGTTTTTATGAAGAGAGTAGAGTCAATTTTTTATCTTGAAAATCCTTTTGAAAGAAGAAAACCACTCAATCTTTCATACCAAACTCTAGGAGCTTGTTTTAAACCATACAAGGCTTTGGAATGTTTGAAGACATTGTTAAGATACTTTTCATGAGCAAAACCAAGAGGTTCTTCCACATAAACCTCTTCTTCAATAAAATCATTTGGAAAAGCACTTTTGACATCCTTTTGAAATAACTTAAAACATTTAAAGCAAGCAAATGCCAAAACATTCTTATAGATTCAAGTCTAGCTACTGGAGCAAAAGTTTCACCATAATCAATGCCCTCTTCTTGTTTCTAAAAATTTCTCCGGATTCACTAAGTTTGTTTCTAAAAACCTATTTTGTCCCAATAACGGGGTGATCAAGGGGTCTGGGACAAGAATACAAACTTTCTTTCTTTCAAATTGATTTAATTCCTCTTGCATAGCAACAATCCAAAAATTATCACATAATGCATCATCAATAATTTTAGGTTCAGTGTGAGATAACAGTGCAAAGTTGTCAATGAAGTATCGTCTTGTTCTAACACCTTGAGATACATCACTAATGATTTGTCCCTTAGGGTGGCCTCTTGCATATCTTAGATCCTTTGGTAGCTCTTTGTCACCACTAGGTTGATTGTCTTGTTTTTGCTCAAGCATTTCTTCTTCATTGGCATGATCTTCCAAGGTTGGAGATTGAAGATGAGTTTGATTATCATTCATGGATATACCTACATCATTATCATCTTTTCTATCCAAGTAGATGTTAGACTTATCAAAACTCACATGTATGTTTCCTCAACACATAAAGTTCTTTTATTGTAAACTCTATAAGGTTTCTTGTTAGAGGAATAACCAAGGAATATGCTTTATCTGATTTTCTATCAATGTTTGCCAAGTTGTCATGCATATTCAATATAAAGAACTTTCAACCAAGCACTTTGAAGTAGGCAATGGAGGGTATTCTACCAAATAAAAGTTTAAAAGGATTTTTTCTCAAGAATGGCCTCAAAAGAAATCTATTCATAATATAGCATGCGGTGTTCATGGCGTCGGCCCAAAAATATTTTGGCAAAGAATTTTCACAAAGCATAGACCTAGCCATTTCTTGTAAAGTATGATTTCTTCTTTCAACAATCTCATATTGTTGAGGATTTTTTGTAGTCGAAAATTGTGTACTATCCCATGTTCATCACAAAGTTTTTTAAAGTCTTGATTGAAGAATTCTCTCCCATTATCACTTTTAATAGAAATCAATTTGTAATCAGTGGAGGTTTGAACCTTTTTGAAAAGTTTCAAAAATTAATGACATGCTTCATTCTTTTGTGATAGAAAGAGTACCCAAGTGAATCTTGAAAAATCATCAACTATGACATTTGCATACCTCTTACCACCTAGACTAGTGGTTGTCATTGGTCCAAATAAATCCATATGAACAAGCTCAAGAGGTTTGGAAGTTGAAAGCATTTTCTTGGGTTTGAAGGAAGTTTTTTTTTGTTTTCCATTTTGACGCGCATCACAAAGACGATTTTTCTAAAAATGCATTTTTGGTAATTCTCTAATTAAAACTTGAGAGAAACGTTTATTCAACAAATTCATGCTCAAATGATTGCTGAAAGAAACCATCATTGTCATGAATGGCAAGGCATTTGACATCATTGGCTTTGGAAAGGTTGAAGATATGTGAAAGACCTAAGAGGGGGGATGGATTAGGTCTTCGTATAATTATCAAAATCTTTTCATGTTTTGCAAATCCTTTGCCTTAATAAAAGCTCTTCTTCAAATTCACAAACTTTAAGTTTATATGTGATTTAATGGTTGAGACAAGATAATCAAACAATAAAAGCTCTTCTTCAAATTCACAAACTTTAAGTTTATATGTGATTTAATGGTTGAGACAAGATAATCAAACAATAAAACCACAACCAATCAATCAACAACTAAGAACAATTAATAATAACACATGTATGTAAACAAGGAAAGTTATAAATAAATGAACACACGATTTATAGTGGTTCGATCTCTCCAAGATCTACATCCACTACCTTGAGTCCACACTCAAGGATTTCAACCAATCCACTATATGCTCAAATGCAACAATTACATAAGAGACTTACCACACAATTATTTTACACTCACAACCTCTTTTGCAATTCTACAAACAACACTCACCCTTCCACAAGGATTTTATATCTAAGGACAACATAAAGACCAATCTAATCCAAGGCTCACCCACACACGGGTTTTACACTACAACCTTGATTAATCTAGTCTATGGCTCACCCTTACCAAAAGAATTTTACGTCACAAGATAACCTTATATTGAGCAAGTACAAAACAGAATAAATGAAGAATAGATGTTACTAATACTTCTTGGTAGATAAATATAATTGCTAGCACCACTTCACCTTTGCCTTTGGAATCTTGAATTTATACCTTTGAGCACAAGGCAATTTGAGAGCTTTTCAAATTAATTTGATGTAAAACAAGTTAGAGCTTGTAGGATTTCTTAAGTTCAAAGTTCTACTAAAACATCTAGAGTTTATGGCTTTTATAGAATTTAAAAATCAGTTCAAACGGCCATAAAATGGCTAGTAACGGCTAGTTTCAGGGAAGTTCGGACGTCAATTTGAACAACAAAAGAGCACTTTTTCGTAACAAAATATGGATGCATTTGAATTTCTGAAGCATGCATCTGAACTTTCTGAATCATGCATCCGAACTTTTAAAATCCAAGTCCAAACTTTAAAACATATGAGATGAAGGCTGCAATTTCTGAAAGTAAGTTTTCTTAAGGTTGTTCAAATATGATAGGAAAGATTTAGATAGTTTTCAAACAATTTGAACAACAGAAAAATACATTTGGCAAGAAAGTTTGGATGCATCCGAACATTTCGTTTGCATCCGAACTTCAAGTCCGAACTTTTGGTAATAAGTTTGAAAAGGTGATTTTGCATTTGCAAATGAACTATAGAAGTACTCAAATATGTATAGCCACAATAGCACTCAATTTAGCTTTGTAAAACCACACAACTCATAGATTCAATTGTTTTCATGAAGTATCCTAAAATCATAGGTCAAGTCAAGAACCAAGATCAAGATTTCAAAATCTCAACTTAACCATATTCAAATTTTCAGAAAACAATAATTTTCAATTTAAATTTCAAATGCAGCCAAATATTTTCATAGTACACATTCATTTTACATTTCAACCTATAGCACACATACATAGCACATTTACAGTAAGCACATTCTCATTACAAAGTAAAATTACATCAAGTAATTACAATACAACAAGCACATAGAACATTTTGCAGTCAACATTCTTTCTTCCCCTTGACATATGCATGGATTTTCATAAAATTCACACATTTTCTATTCATGCATGAGGAATTCCACTGCTACTTCACATTTTCACACATTTTGTCATCATATTTCTTCTCCCCCTTTTGTCATCAATCAAAGGTGGGGTAAGAGTACTTGGACAACAAAAGCGAAACAAAAGAAGCTCTTATCACAAGTATTTCATGCTTTGAGATTCAAAACATTATAATGACTAGAAAGGCACAAGTAAATTTCAATGCTATAGCATAACATGTGCATCAAGTCATAAACTAAAATAAGCAATAAAATAGACTTTAGGGATAGAAAAACTTAGTCTTGGATGCACTTCAATGTCTTCACTTCCAAATCTGTTTGTTATGATTGCCATGTTTCCCTTGATCTCTATATGATGGGGTGAATCACAATTATCGTAGTTAAGTGTCATTATCACATATAAGAAACATTTAGCAAACATTATGCTGGTCTTATTTTGCTGTATCAGCAACATTTATCAAACATCAAGCCAAGTAAATAACATATCAATAGCAACGAGCAACATTTATCATGTTAGCATATTTTGGTAAATCAACTTATTCTCCCCTTAATTGAACTTGGTGTGATCAAAGTATCATAAACAAAAGAAGCTCTTGAACGCTAATGTTTCATCATTGAGCTTCACAAAAAAATATCACAAAAACTAGAAAGGTTGTGAAATTATAGAGACCATGCTAGAAATAAAAATAGTTGTAAAGCACATAAGTCATACTAAGCATGTCTAAGTAAATAAAATAGTAACGAGAGATAGGATTAAAGAGATGCTTAGTCTTTGATTTTGGTCATCGTCTTCACATATTGAAACATTTTGAAACATTTTGTGAGTAATTGATCAAAATCACAAAATGTCATATTGTCATATAAGTTCGGGCGACCGAACTTATGATCTACATTCAAACTTCAAGCCCGAACATTTTGTGAAGTTTCATAAAGAGGTTTTTGGCCAAGCAAATGCATAGATATTCAATCATAGCTATTTTAATTATTTTATCATGACATATGTTAGCCCTAAGGGCAAATCATATTAGTTTTGAATAATGACAAACATTGATAAGGACTAAAATGCTTGTATGTTGAGTGATAGGATTGATTATTTGAGAAGCATGAAGTCTTATTGCCTTGGAGTCACAATGCAAGAACAACTCTACCATGCCAAAGGTGATTGAAGATTGAAGAATATGTTCAAAAAGAGTGAAGGCATTGAAGACTTAGAGTGTAGAGTTTTTATACTAAATAGGTATATTTTTCTGTAAACTCTACACTTGTATGCCTTGGTTTCATTTGAATGCATGAGAGAGCATAAAACTTGTTTTTGAAATGATCTTAAATGAAATTTGTGTTAACAAGTATGTTTTTGGAATCTAAAATGATCTTAAAAAGATTTTGTGTAATCAAAATGTTTTTGGTAAAGGTTTCTGTATCTAAATGTGTTTAAATGATGTGTCCATTCATGCAAAACGTTTTCAATGTTATTAACATTGATTTGAACAAGTTTTGACAAAGTCTAAAAAGTTTGGATGCAAGTTTGGTCGTCCAAACTTTGGAAATGGTACTGTGCTTCCAGAGAATTTCAGACGCAAGTTCGGACGCACGGAGAAAAGTTCGGACGTCCAAACTTTCTCTGATAAGCATGGTCACTGTTTTTCCAAAGAGCTTGGCACATTAAAATTCAGACGCAAGTTCGGACGCATAACAGAAAGTTTAGACGTTCGAACTTTACTGTTACTAGACGTTACTAGTCGTTTTATAGCTGTTGCATTTGATTTTTCACATCTATAAAAGCTATAAACTTCAGAATTTTTGTAACTCTTGAATCTTTATGAACTCCAAGCATTCCAAAAGCTTTTAGCAAACTTCAAAGCTCTCTTATCTTGTGCATCAATTGATTATTCAAAAGGCATCAAAGTGTGAAGGTACAACATTGTGTAAACATCTACCAACAAGTGGTAACATCTACACACTTTTTTTTATTTATCAATTTGTGTTGTTCTACTAGCTCTAGCAAGGTTTTCTTGATAACATAAAATCCTTTAGATAAGGGTGATCCTTGAAGTTGTGATTCAAGGTTGTTTGAGATGTAAAACCATTGAGTTTGCTGAGCCTTGCATTGTAAAAGTTACTAGAAGAGGTTGTGAGTGTAAAACCATAGTGTGGTGAGCCTCTCTTGTAATCTGTAAACCTGAGCTAATAGTAGAGTGTTTGAAATCCTTAAGTGTGAGCTTAAGGTAGTGGAAGCAGATCTTGAGGATCGAACCACTATAAATTGCTTGAGTTCTTTGCTATTGCTTTCTTCATTGCTTTACTTTAAACTGTCTCTATTTTGCCTATATAATTTGTTCTATGTCTAAAAGCATAAAAGGTTTAATTTTGCGAAAATTAGCCAAATACCTAATTCAGCCCCCCTCTTAGGTATTTCAACATATAATCAATTTCAAGAACATATCGACCATGAATTCAATCTCATATCATCAATGTTACCTAATCAACTTCATAAAAGCAATTGACAAGTTATGGTTGGCAAATTTTCAAAGCTAAACAAAAGGGATTCTCAACTGAAACTTTGCATGTTGGCATTTAACTTCTTATTCATTGTCACACAATTGACTAAAATTAGCAAGGATTGGCAAATTATTATGTTCGGTCCTCAATATCTTTTTGGTATATTTAGCCTCTATTATTTATTTTTAATTTTTTCATCCCTATGTATTTTTCAGAGAACATTTAAGGATTCATGGCTATGTCCACGATGCTTTCGGCCTAGCCTATCATGAGGTTTTCTCGTCTGGTTATAGATAAGGCAAAATTTTGAATTCTTCAATCTATTCCTTCAATAAAAAATAGTGAAAGACCTAAGAGGGGTGAATTAGGTCTTAGGTCTTTGAAAAATTTTTGAAATCTTTTCCTTTTTGGAAAATTTGATTTGGAAAATAATTGAAATCAAACACTTAACAAGATATGCAAGTGAACACAATAAGATTCCAAATTAAAAAATAGAAAATAAGAGACAACACAAGCAATTTGTAGTGGTTCGATAACTCAAGATCTACATCCACTACCTTGAGCCCCAACTCAAGGATTTCAACCAAATTCAACCACAACACAAGTTGATCGAATAATAAAATAGAGGCTCACCCTACAAGGGTTTTAATCCACAACCTCTTTTTAATTACAAATAATCAAGGCTCACCCTATCACAAGGGTTTTATATCCTCAGGATAACAATAAAAACAACAAGTAGATGAAGTATGGGATAAGAGAGTTCCCAACAATTTGGTAGATGATGAAAAATTACCACACCTTCACTTTTTTGTCTAAGAAATCTTGAATTTGAACTTTTTAGCACAAGACAAAATAGTATTTTTTGGTAGAGAATCATTGCAAAGAGTAAAGATTCTTAAAGGCTCAAAACTACCCAAAAATCTAAAGTTTATATCATTTATATGGTTTGAAAATCAGTTGCAACGTTCAAATAATAATTAGTAACGGCTAATAACAGTAAAATTCGCTCGACCAAACTTGAACCTTTATGTAGGAATGATTGTCCAAATTTTTCTAATTTCAAGCTATCAGGATAAAATTGGTTGATCAAATTTGGACACAAGCATCTGAATGGTCATCCTAATTTTTTTTGAAATAAAGTTCAGACGTCCGAATTGGAGTCCGAATATTTCAAACTTATTCAAAATGATTATAAATCAAGCACAACGAGCTTGAAATCACTTTAGACTATAAAATGGATATTTTCAAAAGGTTAATAAATCATTTGAGATTGGAAACCCAAGTTTTAAGCTCTTTTGCAAAATACTTTAGTTTTCAAAGACAAACAAGTGCAAGATTTACAAAGATGTACCTATAGTGCACTTGTAAACCTATACTAAGGTCTTCAAAGCCTTTAATATTCTTGTATCAACTCTTTTGTCCTCAACCACTTTGGTAACCTTGAGTTGTTCTTGTACTTTTAGCTTCAAGACAATGAGATTTGTATTCTTCTCAATCCAAATATCCTATCGCACAACAATTAAGTAAATTAGTCCATATGAAGGTTAATTAACATTATTTCCATAAGACTTTGTACTTATCAATGTTTGTCATTAATCAAAACAATAAGATTTGCTCATAGATCTTACAAAATGAAAAAAAAATGAAATACACACACATGAGAGGACCTGGTATTGTATTAAAAAGAAAGTTATAATGCGTTAAATCATTCTACCTAATTTCTCCCCAAATAAGCTTGGGGTTTTGTCCCCAAATCGAAACAAATTCAATTAGTCAATTACCCATAACAATTCCTGGTACTAGAAGAAGGCCAAACGATCGTCAACATAACAATACCTCAAAAAGGCAACATTCGAGATGTATTGAGAAGTGCCAAAAACAATGAGTGCAAAACGTTTCCTCCCTTCAGCTTTAAAATCTGAGAACAGAAGATGTGTTGGATATTTTTGTTGTGTTGTCTATTCAACTTCCTTGTTTAATTTTTCTATGAAAATTAAAGAGATTGAATGGTCTGCACTTGTTCTCGCGGTCCCCACCCCTTTTATGAGTTTTGTATAGTAGAAAGTTTTTTTTTTTTGTTGATATATTATATTTGATTTCATGGTTTCTTATCTTTAGCATATTGTATTTTGCATTACATTGTTCCTTGTTCCCTATAGCCTTTATGAATTATTTTATGCAACAGAGATGTTGTCTTTTGATGGTTGTTGTAATATGATCTTTTCTTTTTCTTGCTAGCTGTATGATCTTTATTTTAGAGCTATTATCTTCTCCAAATTGTAATTTTGCATTGACTAGTCAATGGGGGTAAAGCTAATGTGAATTAAATCTTATTGCCATTTTTTGTGTTAGGAAGGGTTCAACAAATTTCAGCATGAAGGTAATTGATGGGAGAGGGGGGGGGGGGGGAGCGGAATTAATAGAAACAACTAGATCTAAAGAATATAAAGGGGGAAATGTTGCATTCTTTGATTATTGTTCAAGTGATACCATGTCCATGATTGTCCTAGATAACAACTATGTGAGGTTTTTTTTTGGAAAATTTAAGCAGTAAGTGACATTAAAGCATGGAAATTCTTGATGAGTAAAGATGATATCCAGGAGATGTGCATTTTTGGTGAAGAAAAGCATGTGGTTGAAGTGTATTTTAGCCATAATAAGGGCACACCTCAGCTTGAATTTATTCAGTTTTTGAAAGAATATGAACAAGATGTTAGAGCAATAAGAGATGGAAGTAATATATGTGATGGTAATGAGAGTGATCTTGTGACGCAAGTTGATGACACACGTGTTGATGATACTCTTGTAGAGGAAAATAATGTTGCGGCAGGTATAGGGGGAAGTAGCAAGGGTGCTGATATTTCTGCTGATGTAGATGACAGAACTTGTGAGAAAAAAGCG
The DNA here is from genome assembly GCA_030512225.1 of Rauvolfia tetraphylla. Classification (NCBI taxonomy): domain Eukaryota; kingdom Viridiplantae; phylum Streptophyta; class Magnoliopsida; order Gentianales; family Apocynaceae; genus Rauvolfia; species Rauvolfia tetraphylla. The sequence goes on along the minus strand of JAJQKT010000024.1, from coordinate 3,723,835 downwards.
GGCCTGTAACGGGTGTAGTAGTTGAAAGGGAAGGAGGTGATGATGGAAATGATGGACTTTTTTTTTTTATGAGTGTGAAACTGATGCAAAATCTAATGAGGGTGCTGAAACTGAAATGAGCAATGAAAATGTTGTACTACAACCTGAAAACAATGCAGCAGGTAGGAGGCATCTCATAGCAAAGAAAACTTGCACTCATTTGAAGATGACCAGCAATATTCTAATGGAAGCAGCTTCAGTGACTTTGAATATGAAATTAGCGGTAGTGATGATCAAATATTTGAGTAATTTGTAGAAGAAGGGCTTCAGAATTTTGATGATAATGTTACTTTGGAGTTGAGAAGGCAACAAAATCAAAAGAGAAATGTAAAGCTTGCATAGAGGAAACATAATAAGCTGTGACGGAAATTCAACACAGCAAGGAGAAGTGGCACACCAAACTGTTATTCCAGAACCGTCAAGTGACACCCCTACTAGAGTAGAGCAACCCGCCAAAAGAAGGAAAACAGCAAATCAAGGAAGAAAAATGAGGAGAAACAAATCAGATTTTGAAGTTGACCTGTTCAATACGCTTGTATCTTCACTTTCAGATTCTGCAAGCACCAAGAATAAGCTGAAGGATTCAATCATTGAGCATGCAATTAAGTGTAGAAGGGAGATCTACTTCAAGAAAGTGCACATTGCAAAATAATAACTCAAATGTTCAAGAAATTTTTGAAAATGTTGCAATACCTATGATCATAATATAAACAAATGTAAAATTTGTGGTGGTTTGGGGCACAATAGGACAATAAGAGGACCTGCACAGTTCAACAGCCAAGTCAATGCAGGGGAGAAATCAAGGCATGAAGGGTTAAACAAAGGTTCAGATGTTCCAACTGGAAAAAGATCAACAATTCCAATCAATATGTCTCAGGAATCAGCACCCTCACAACAATTCTTTGCCACATTGCACTCAGAATTTCATGGCAGAGGGAATATCAACAATGATAATGCACAAGTATGAAAATTCAGAGAATATTCCAAGTTTATTTTACTACGTTTGTTAGTAATGCGCTAGCGTCATTCATTTGCTTTTTGTTGTAGGTTAAGCGGCAGAAAAGAAGACAAATGAGATGCATCTTGTGCATGGAAATTGGCCATAATGGGTCGAAATGCAGCCAACCATGGCTAAGTTGCATCGTAAGAGAACTGTTGTTGTGATGTAGCAGAAGAATGATTGAGTAATTGGCTGAATTTTGACTGCAACATATGCTGGTTTTTGTTGTCTAGGCTGAAACTCGGAACTGGAAATGTATACTTGATCCCAACTGTTTTTCTTTTGACTTATAATAGAATGTAATATTGTGGTTTACACCATAATGCATTATGTTTTTGATGTATCTTGTGGGGTAGACATTGCTTTGCGTGGTGAAATGCAGTATTTTTATGGTTTTTGGGAAATTGCCAAGATATTTTACATCTAATTGTTTTGGAATTTATTTTTGGTCAATTCAGAGAATTTGAAAAAGATTATATACGCATTCTCACATGCTATTACAACTTACAATTTCATCATGATTGAAACAGTACATTACATCATAGTGATACTTGCATACATGACAAAATAATGGTTGAAACGTCCTACTATTCAGCTACATAATCAAGGCTTAATTAGACCAAAAAAAAAAATTAACTCCTTGAGTGACAAAATTTGGAGCTCAAGATTTCAACCGGTTCCTAGTATAAATAAAGCCAAAGTGTCACAACCAAAAAACAAAATAACACTAGAGCAATCCTTATCCTCCTCTCCCTTCTCTTTTTAGAATTTTTTTAGCTTTTAACTCTCTAATCTTCCTTAACAGTCCATTGATCATGCATATTGATCTTTCACACACTAAGGGTCGTACAATGAAAAGAATCCCCATCCGTTTGCATCTTGTACAATGTCAAATGTAATCTAGAGCTTTTTAAGATTTCAAAACAAAAAGTTTTTTCTTGATGCGTCACATTCAAAGACCTTACCTTGTACTTTTCACTACCCAGAAACCTCTTAAATGGGTTAGACATTGTCCACGAAGTCCTCATTGCACTAGCATTTTTACAGAAGCATCTCATTGTTCGATTAGAACACATTTTTCATTTCTCTTTCTTCAGTTTCATTTCGGTTCAATGGCAAATGCAGTTCTAGCTCCTTTTCCTTTTCTACTTTCTCTCCTTGTCCTTTTAAGCAACTAGTGTAGAGGAGTAAGTCATTGAAATGGGTTTTGATTTGGGAATAATTGACCTAGTTGCTATTTGGAAAAATTAGAACTAAGAATAGTTTAGTTTACTGATTTCTACCCACAGCTCTCGCGTGTGTGTATTCTTTTTCCTTTTTCTTTTTTTTTTAAGTTCAAGATTGAATAATTTTAATTTTAGCCTTGCTAGCAACCACACGTGTAGATCTTGCAACAAGCTCAACTAGAAAACACTTGTGGAAATGGGCCTGGATCCTTAAATGTTCTCTCAACAATACATTACGGATGGAAAAACTTAAATAAAACAATGGGGACTAAACTTACCAAACCAAAAAATATTGAGGACCAACCATGCCAATTTGTGGAGAGAAAAATGTTCCGAAATATAGGTCGAGCCATCCATAAATTCTAGAGGCCTCCTGTCCATATGTTTAAGGGTTTTTGCCCGGTTTGGCCTTGTTTTGACGAAATAATACTGAAATGGCAGATTTCTTTGTTTATATTCCCTTATGGTCATGACGCCACAGTATGATGCCAAAGTGGGAGGCATCATACCTAATCTATAATACCTTAGAGAAAGCACTATAGCTTCGTATAACGCTTTCTTCTAAGCTGTTATACTATTGCCAGATCACGAAATCGTTCAACTCCCCCTCCTCTCAAGATTAATTGAAGTTCATTTCGAAAGCAAGGCTTTATAAAGATCAAATGCATATTAAAACTTACACCATCTTCTAATAATGAATCAAAAACATAACTCCACATCTTATTTGAAAACTGTAAAAAAAGATAGTTTCAAAATTGATTAATTAATACGAGTCAAAATCATCTTAAGATTAGTGCAGGGCATATAAAGAAAATACTAAGTAAAAATTATTAAATTAACTACATTAACTAACTTTCTCAATTGCTATGAACATAAAATAGGTCTATGTTTATGGCAGGGAGTACTATCTTAAGAGGCCTGCGTTGTGCATGGGAAAGTGTACTACAAACTTTGAAAGAAGTATTAAGAGGGAAAAAGATGATCACCAAATACGAAGTTTAATGTCGATGATATCTCGGAGACAATTCTATAAAATAATGGTATGTGCAAGTTAAATACAATATGTTGGGAAAATGACAACTTGTAACATCTGATTGTACTCCAAATAATAGTTAGTCATTTATTTGCAATGGTAATGGCATTGTAACAACCGATCATTTATTGGTAATAGTAAATACTAGAAGATATAGCATATAAGCAAACATAAAAATTCTTCTAAGAGAGATTTTAAAGATTAGAAATCATTTTCAGAGCTCCCCCTTAAATTGTGCTCATTTTTCAGAAAATAATTGAATTGTGGACTATGAGTTCGAACTGCAATAAATCCAATATAATCAATGTTTAAACTGAAATGAAGCTTCCCTAAGGTTTTTCAAACATAGTAGAAGAGACTAAAACAGATGTGGATAAATTTCAACAATAAAAGAGTACTTTTTGGCAACAAAATATGGATGCATCCAAATTTCAAGTCCGAATTTTTTTGTAAAGTCCTCAATATGTAGATTTGGCAGTTCAAATTACATACAGTCAATTATACAATCAGTAAAGCAGGATGATCAAAACATTCTAATCAATATATATACCAAATGAAGTTCAAGATTTGACTATGCTAGCCCTAAGGGCAAATCATGAGGTTATGATTAAATTTTGATTAACGACAAACATTGATAAGGATTAATCTCTATGTCATTTGTGTGATAGGTTTGTTGGATTAAGAAGTATGAAGTCTCATTGCCTTGGAGCTAGCAATTCAAGAACAACTCAAATATGCCAAAGTGATTGAAGATTGAAGAGTTTGTTCAAGATGAATGAAGGCTTTGAAGACATGAAGTGTAGGTTACATGTGGTTAATAGGTAAACTTTGTAAACCCTACACTCTTAAACCTTGGAATCTATGAGTTGCAATTGAGAGCACAAATCTTGATTTAAATGGTTTCAATGGTTTTGAACTTACCTAAATTATCAAGTTTTCATAAATGATTTTTCCACTTAAAATGTCTTTAATGACTTATCTTTAAGGCTATAATGTTTTCTAACTTGTTTGAAACGATTTGGATATGTTTTGACAAAGTTTCAAAAGTTCGGATGCAAAGTTCGGACGTAGAAAGAAAAGTTCGAACGTCCGAACTTTTCGTACAGTGTGAACAGTAATACTATTGAATGAACAGTAGGTACTATTCAATGAACAGTAATACTATTGAATAAACAGTACGTAAACAGTACTACTATTTTCCCAGAAAATTTCGAAACATTGTTCACGTAAATAGTATTTTTTCAGAAAATTTCGGACGCAAGTTTGGACACATAGGTGAATGTTTGGACGTCCGAACTTTCAAAAAACTAGCCGTTTTATGGCTGTTAAAGCTAATTTTCAAATCTATAAAAGCCGTAAGTTTCAAATTTTTTGAAGAACTTTTGAACCTTCAAAATCCTTCAAGCTCTAACTTGTTTGACGTCAAAATTACTTGAAAAGCTCTCAAATTGCCTTGTGCTCAAAGATTGAAATTCAAGATTCCAAAGGCAACAAAGTGTGAAGGTGAAACATTGTGTAATCATCTACCAACAAAGTGGTAACATCTTACACATTCTCTTTTCTTCTCTCAATTGTGATTTCTTACTAGCTCATTGCAAGGTTATCTTGTGACGTAAAACCCTTTTGGTAAGGGTGAGCCATAGACTAGATTAATCAAGGTTGTGGTGTAAAACCCGTGTGTGGGTGAGCCTCGTATTAGATTGGTCTTTAGGTTGTCTTTAGATATAAAACTCTTGTGGAAGGGTGAGTCTTGTTTGCCCCTGCATTTCTCTGTTTTTATTCATTGTGTAAAATCTCCTTATTTGCTTCATTTAATTCTAAATCTTCAATAAACTCACCCCGAAGTAAATAAGAGATAAAAGGAGTGTAAATATTGATTAAAACACCAAAATTTAACAGAATTTAAGTTCATAAAAGATTATCATATGAAGCACAATTATGGAATATCAAACTCCCCCACACTTAGATATTGCTTGCCCTCAAGCAATACTTCAAAACAACTAAGAAATTTAAACAATAATCCACAAGAAATAACAAGTGTTTTAAAGAATTACAAATGACTGCAAAACAGAGAAGGTATTACTTGTTGAGAAATCTTGAGCAAGCTACACAGTCAATCTAAAAGTCATTCCAAATACCCATCACAAAAATTAAAGAATCACCCCTTGTCTTGTAATGCAAGCAAGAATCCATGTGTGTGTGTGTGTCCAGCCAATGCAAATGCTCAACAATTATAAGAGTGAATTTCATGTTATTGGACAAGGAATTCTCATCAAGAAAGTATAATACCCCATAAGCCCTACATTCACAAAACCTCTCCACTATACAGTAACCAAAATTTAACCTTGATTAGGTAGGACTTTCAAGCTTATAACTTTTGGCATCGGGAAAGTTTAAGGTGCCAAATGAAAGGTAAGGAGTTCAAAGTCAAAAAAATGAGAGCAAAAGAGAAAGGAATGGGACATAAAACAAAAGTAATAACCCTTATTAGGTACAAGGAATATCACCATTCTCATATATTCAACTACAAACTCCCATTCTCTACAAGCTCCCCTCACTCTACAATTCAACAAACTTGCACCAAATCATAATTCAAACCACAACTTTTCCTTCACCATCTATCTTTTTAACCACAAGTTTATACCTCAATGATAACAAAATTCACAATAATAATGTCACTATATATAATTATTGAAGGCATAAAAAATGTATTAAGCCTTCAAAGTAGTAAACATATACAACTTTTTTTTTTCAATCTCTTTTTTTTCGATTTTTTTGAGGTATATTTCAATTCCTGATCAAATAAAGAAATTTCATCTCCCTCTTTTTTTTCTTCTTTGAAAAACTCAACCCATAGAGCCATTTTTCCTATTATCTTCCTCTCCACCCATTGTTCTGCTTTCTACAATACTCTTTACCGACTTAAGGGTAAAATTGCATTTAGCTCTCGCAAAGAGGTTTAAAATATAAAGAGTGGAGTTTAAAATTTGAAAGAAGGAAGAATCAAGAATATAGATTGAAAAATTTATGCACAAAGGCTTCAAGAAAGGGTACTACGGATAAAATAAAGAGAGGATGGCTAGAAAGGCTCAATCGGGACAAACAAGACCTATTACCATCATTTCAAGATCAAACTAAGGTTACTTATTCATTTCTCCTCAAGGCAAGTGAATGCGGTTTCTAGGGTAAAAGTTATATTGAATTCTAATGCCAATAACACAAGATTCAACTCCATAATCTTCACAACAAAAGCAAGGCGGAAATGTGCTTAAAATATGAATTCCATACAAGCAAAGAATACAAGAGGTGCTTGTTTAATCTAAGTTTCAGGCACTACTTATGACCTTTAGAAAGCTTGTATAACTACTCTTTGAGAAAAGATTAAGCATGCAGGTTTTAAAATACCTTGAAGATTCAAAAAATTAAAAGCAGAAAAATTCAACCAAAATCATGAAAATAGTTTATAATACTAAAGCCAACTCCCCCACACTTAAAACAACATTGTCCGCAATGTTGGGGAAGAAACGCAACACCAAATTACCAAACACAAAAACAGTGAAAATCATGGCTTACATAAGGAAATGAAAGCAAACTAGAAATAAGGACATAAGAAAAACAGAAGCATAAAAACATAGTAAGAAAGGAAAGAAATAAAAGCACAAAAATAGAAAAGAAAGAACTCCCCTTCGTTCATATATTGCCAGTTCTTCCACTCGAGCTGGGGCCAGCACCTGGAAAAAGTTGTCGCCAAAGCCCAGTGAGACACTCCTCCTGTCGCTGCATTATGTGCATAAAGTGCTCTTGATTTTGAAGGAGCGTTGCTTGAACGCAACAAGGCCGGCACATTGTTGGCTCAAAAGTTGTTGTTGCTCAAGGAGTTGTCGTTGGGTGATATGAAGTTCCTCGAGCTGTTCTTGGCGAGTCTGATCTGCTATAGAGAGGCGGCCCAATTGAATCTGAATTTCAGCGAAGGTAGTACGCATTTCGGCTTGAAAATCTGCGGCGGAGGATGAAGCGATGTTAGGACGGGGTCGACGTACACTTTCTGGATCCACATGCTCGCCAACCGTAGAGTAGCAGCCTTGCTAAATTTCAGCATCCATTTTGCTGATCCATTCATTCTGTACATCGTCATATCTGTAGCCGCAGTTTTGGAGTGTTTTAGTGGTAAGCACTTCAGAAGCTGTTGTGGAAAGGGCAACCTAGTCGGTAAAATCCACGTCAAAGCGTGAGAGAATCTGTGTGATAAGAAGAGAAAAAACAAACGCTTTCGTGGTAAAACCGGAAGCAACCACCTCATTCATTTGGGTTAGTAGAAGAGAAGCTAATGGAATGGGTGATTGAGTGAGCAATTTATGGGTAATATAAATATCTGAGCATCGAACCTCATTCAACCCACTCGCCCTAGGTATAATATTAAAAGCAAGCAAGTAAACCACTAAACGAAGCCTAGGGGAAAGGGTATTGGCATTAAAACCGTAACTTGAACCCATTCTGCAATGTATGATATGTAATGCTCGCCAAGCTGTGGTAAAATTCCACTCCCGGTCAGCAAGTACCTCTTTTTTTTTATTGTCTATACGTACCCAATTACCTTCATCAGGAATGTGAAGAAGTTCAGCGAGAAGGGTGCGGGTGACGACAATTGGTTGACCCTTAACCTGGGTATGAAGGACCTTGCCAAATTTGTCAAATTTATCCCTTATATTGGCATAAAATTCCTTGACTAGGACAGGATAGTAAGTACCGGAAAGGTTAAGGATAGGCCTCCATCCTATGGCGTGGAATAATTCAGAAATATGAAATTGCTCATCCACCTCAGCGGAAATGGTACGCTCGATGATCATGGAGTTTTGTTGGCGTGAGGCGTACCATTCCCGATGTTAATCATCGGTGAAACGAGTAGGATGGAGGTATGAAATATTGGATGAAGGTACTTGAAGTGATTGTGAGGAAGGGCCAGCTCCCGAAGAAGAAGCCACGTTCTTTGTGCGTTTAGGCTTTTTGGGTTGGGGGTGAATTAGGTCTTTGGCTAATTATCGAAATATTTTCCCTTTTTACAAATCCTTTGCCTTAATAAAAGCTCTTCTTTAATTCCACAAGCTTCAAGTTTATATGTGACAATGAACACACGATTTATAGTGGTTCGATCTCTCCAAGATCTACATCCACTACCTTGAGTCCACACTCAAGGATTTCAACCAATCCACTATAAGCTCAAGTTCAACAATTACATAAGAGGCTAACCACACTATGGTTTTACACTCACAACCTCTTCTAGTAATTATACAAATAAGGTTCACCCTTCCACAAGGGTTTTATATCTAAAGACAACCTCACGACTAATCTAATCCAAGGCTTACCCTCACACGGGTTTTACACTACAACCTTGATTAATCTAGTCTATGGCTCACCCTAACACAAAAGGGTTTTATGTCACAAGATAACCTTGCAAATGAGCTAGTAGAAAATAACACAATTTAATAAGGAGATAAGAATGTGTAGATGTTACCACTTGTAGGTAGATTTTACACAATGTTGCACCTTTACACTTTGCCTTTGGAATCTTGAATGTACACCTTTGAGCACAAGGCAATTTGAGAGCTTTTCAATTCAATTTGATGTAAAATAAGTTGGATAATGTAAGATTTGTTAAGTTCAAAGTTCTACTAAAAAATCTGGAGTTTATGGCTGTTATAGAATTCAAAAATCAGTTTAAACAGCCATAAAACGGCTAGTAACGGCTATTTTCAGAAAATACTGTTCATGTGAATAGTGGTACTGTTCATGCATTGTTCATGTGAATTTTTCTCCGTGCGTCCGAATCTTCTTCCGAATTTCTCTGGAAGAATAGTAGGTACTGTTTACGTGAATAGTGTTACTGTTCACGTGAATAGTATTACTGTTCACAGTGCAGAAAAATTTCGGATGACCGAATTTGCATCCGAATTTTTCAAACTTTGTCAAAACATGTTTAAATCAATTCAAACAAGTTGAAAAACATTCTAGCCTCAAAGATAAGTCATTAAAGATCTTTTATGTGCAAAAACCATTTATGAAAACTTGATAATTTAGGTAAGTTGAAAACTATTGAAACCATTTAAATCAAGTTTTGTGCTCTCAATTGCAACTCATAGATTCCAAGACTTAAGAGTGTAGGGTTTACAATATTTACCTATTAACCACATGTCACCTACACTTCATGTCTTCAAAGCCTTCATTAATCTTGAACAAACTCTTCAATCTCTAATCACTTTGACATATTTGAGTTGTTCATGCATTGCTAGCTCCAAGGCAATGAGACTTGCTTCCTTCTCAATCCAAAAATCCTATCACAACATACAAGCATATTAGTCATCATCAATATTTGTCATTAATCAAAACTACATGATTTGCCCTTAGGGCTAACACACTCCAATCCTTTCTAGTATGTTCAACAATCGTTTCCAAAATTCTTTTGATTTCTCTATTGACAACTTCTACTTGACCGCTAGTTTGAGGATGATAAGGGGTTGCCATTTTGTGAGTAACACCTAATCGAAACAAGATCTTCTCAAGTTGCTGGTTACAAAAATGAGTTCCCCGATCACTAATTATAGCTCTAGGGATGCCAAAGCGAGCAAACAAATTTTTCAAGAATTTAACAACTACCCTGGCATCATTTGTTGGCAAAGCTTGGGCTTCCACCCATCTAGAGACATAATCGACTGTGACCAAGATGTATACATTACCAAAAGAATTTGGAAAAGGACCCATGAAATCAATTCCCCAACAATCAAAGACTTCACATACTTGAAATGTGGAGAGGGGCATTTCATGCCTTTTTGAGATATTACCTGTCCGTTGGCAATTGTCACAGTTTTCTACATACCTTTGGGCATCTTTAAACAAAGTCGGCCAATAGAATCCCGACTCAAGTACCTTTCGTGCTGTCCCATTGGCTTGATAATGACCACCAGCCGGACCTTTATGGCAATGCTCTAATATGTCCATATTCTCGGGATAGGCTACACATCTCCTTATGATTTGATCTGCACAAATTCGGAACAAAAATGGATCCTCCCAAAGATAATACTTTATTTCTGAAAAGAATTTCGTCTTTTGTTTAGGGGTTAAATTCTTTGGTAGGGTCCGACCCACAATATAATTAGCATAATCTGCAAACCAAGGAGTATGATCCCTATTACCTAATACCGAGTATAACCTCTCATCAGGAAACGTATCATTAATGTCCTCCTCATTCAATTGCTCCAAATGTGGGTTCTCCAACCGTGATAGATTATCAGCGGCGAGATTTTTGACTCCTTTTTTGTCTCTTATTTCCAAATCAAATTCCTGCAATAAAAGTACCCACCTAATTAGTCTAGGCTTTGCATCACCCTTGTTAAGAAGATATTTGAGTGCTGAATGATCCGTATAAACAATGACTTTGGACAAAACAAGATAAGGACGGAATTTATCAAAAGCAAAAACTATAGCAAGAAGCTCATTCTCAGTTGTAGTGTAGTTTTACTGTGCTTCCGTCAAGGTCTTGCTTGCATAGTATATAGGCTGAAAATGCCTTTCTTGTCTTTGTCCAAGCACTGCCCCTACTGCAAAGTCACTTGCATCGTACATTAGTTCAAATGGAATGGACCAATCGGGAGCAACCAATATGGGAGAATCAATCAGTTTTTGTTTTAACACGTTGAAAGCAATCAAGCATGCATTATCAAACAAAAAGGGCGCATCTTTTTCAAGCAGATGTGTAAGAGGTTTTGAAATTTTTGAAAAATCTTTTATAAACCTTCTATAGAATCCTGCATGACCAAGAAAACTCCTAATTGCTTTTACCGAGGTAGGTGGTGGTAATTTCTCTATGGTTTCTACCTTAGCTTTATCAACCTCTATTCCCCTGCTAGAGATCTTATGCCCCAATACAATGCCCTTTTTAACCATAAAATGACATTTCTCCCAATTCAATACCAAATTAGTTTCTTCACATCTTTGCAAAACTTTTTCAAGATTTTTCAAACAAAACTCAAAAGAATCGCCAAAGACAGAGAAATCATCCATAAAGACCTCCATAACATCCTCCACTAAACCTTCAAAAATAGCTAACATGCACCTTTGAAAAGTTGCAGGAGCGTTACATAGACCAAAAGGCATGCGACGGTAAGCAAAAGTACCATAAGGGCAGGTAAATATAGTCTTCTCTTGATCTTCCGAGGCTATTGGAATTTGAAAGTATCCCGAAAAACCATCAAGAAAACAATAGTACCTATGACCCGCAAGTCTCTAAAGCATTTTCTCAATGAAAGGTAGTGGAAAATGATCCTTCCGAGTGGCATCATTAAGCTTCCGATAGTCTATGCATACCCTCCATCCCGTCACGGTCCTCATAGGAATCAATTCATTATTCTCATTAGGAACCACGGTCATGCCTCCCTTCTTGGGAACTACTTGGACGGGACTTACCCACGGACTATTCGAGATGGGATATATAAGACCGGCATCAAGAAGCTTGATTACCTCCGCTTTGACCACATCTTTCATGTTTGGGTTAAGTCTTCTTTGGGGTTGCACCACTGGTTTGAAGTTCCCTTCCATCAATATTTTGTGGGTGCAAAATGAAGGACTAATACTGTTGATGTCCGAGATCTTCCAAGCCATTGCCTTCGTATGCTTCTTTAACAACTTTATGAGCTCTTCTTTCTGCTTCTCTTGCAAATCTGTTGCAATGATCACTGGAAGCTTAGAATTATCCGCAAGGAAAACATACTCCAAATGCTCTGGCAATTTTTTTAACTCCAGTTCTGGGGGGTCTTCAATGGAAGACTTCATTTTACTCCCTTTTTCCCTATCAATTTTTTCAAATTCTACCCCTTCTGATGTGACTGGAGATGACTCCAAGTGTGCTATTATTTCACCATTCTCATGACACCCCTTCTTTACTTCTTCATCTTACAACAAGGATATCTCCAAAGGATCATCATTTAATAATCCCTGCACATGGTTGGAAACATGGTCATCAATAATATCTATTCTAAAACAAGAATCATCATGATCAATAGAATATTTCATTGCCTCAGGAACCTTAAAAACAACTTCCTCTTCCCCTACCCTAAGGGTCAACTTCCCCTCACACACATCTATATTGGCCCTAGCGGTAGCTAGAAAAGGTCTCCCTAAAATTAAAGGTACCTCCACATCCTAGCTCATATCAAGTATCACAAAATCAACAGGAAATATGAATTTATCAACTTTCACAAGCACATCCTCAATAATCCCCCTAGGATACTTCATCGACCTATCGGCCAACTGAATGCTCATCCTAGTTGGTTTAGGTTCACTCAACCCCAACTTTTTAAGCATTTCATATGGCAACAAATTAATGCTAGCTCCTAATTCTGCTAATGCTCTGCCAACTAACAAACTACAAATAGTACAAGAGATAGTGAAACTCCCTGGATCCTTTAGCTTTTGAGGTAGTTTGTTCTTGTTTTGAAGAATCGCGGAACACTCCTCATTTAATGTCACCATTGAGAACTCCTCCAGCTTTCTTTTCTTTGAGAGGATCTCCTTTAAGAATTTTGCATATCTTGGCATCTGCGAAAGAGCTTCAACAAATGGTAAGTTGATATGCAATTGCTTAAAAAGTGCAAGAAACTTACCAAATTGTTCATCTTTTTTCTCGTGTTGAAGTCGCGCAGGATACGGGATTTTTGGCTTGTAATCTGGAATTTCCTTTTTCTTTTGTGCTTCTTTCTTCTCAACTATTTCTTCATCATCAACATTCATTGGTTCATCTATCTTCATTTCTCCCTTTTCTTGTACCTTCTGGTTTGGACTCTCCAATTCCTTCCCACTCCTCAAAGTAATGGCTTTAGCATGTTCCCTAGGATTCGGTTCGGTATTACTTGGGAGAGTTCCAGCTTGCCTTTCTGAAACAAGCTTTGCCAATTGGCCTATTTGATTTTCCAAATTGTGAATGGAAGCCTGTTGGTTCCTCAGGGATGCTTCTTGATTTTGGAACCGATTTTCAGTAGTCTCAATAAACTTTGTCATTAATTCTTCAAGGCTAGGCTTCACCGGTTGTTGAAGAGATGGAGGTGGTGGAGGTTGGTAAGGAAGAGATGTTTGAGGTCGAGAGTTTGATGAAACTTGGAAACCGAGAGGATGAAACGGTCTTTGTTGCCCTTGGTTGCTCCATGAGAAGTTTGGATGATTCCGCCACCTCGGATTATAAGTATTACTATAAGGGTTGTTGGGTTGCCTTCCTCCTCCAAGGAAATCCACGTGCTCCATTGATGATGCATTAGAAGTTCCCATGGTTTGGCATTCATGATTTGGATGACCACCTCCACAAAAATCACAAGCCATCATCACTTGGGAGGTTTGAGGAGACAAACTCAAACTCTCAATCTGCTTGTTTAGTGCATCGAATTTAGCCTCCAAAGCTGTCATCATGTCTATATTGTGAATTCCACTAGGCATGACTTTTGGTCTTGGATTCCCCCATTGGTAGTTGTTCATGGCAATGTTTTCAATGAGGTCTTGTAACTCTTCCGGTGTCTTCAAATTTGTAGTTCCTCCCGAAGAAGCATCAATGAGTTGCTTGGAAGGAAAATTTAACCCACTATGGAATGTTTGCATTTGCAGTCCCAAATCAAGACCATGATGTGCACATTTCCTCAAGAGCTCCTTCCATCTCTCCCAAGAATCATATAAACTCTCGCTCTCCATTTGTTGAAAAGAGAAGATGTCATTCCTTAGCTTGGTTGTCCTTGCTGGAGGGAAATATTTAGTTAGGAACTTCTCCGCAAGATCATTCCATGTAGTAATAGAACCCGGTGGAAGTGACTTCAACCAAGACTTGGCTCGATCCCTCAATGAAAATGGAAATAGCCTAAGGCGGATGGCATCTTCGGAAGCCCCATTAATCTTGAAAGTATCGCATATTTCCAAGAAGTTGGCAATATGAGCATTTGGGTCTTCGTCCGGTAAGCCATCAAACTGTACCAATTTTTGAACCATTTGGATAATATTCGGTTTGATTTCAAAATTGTTGGCTTCAACTCTTGGTCGGGCAATGCTAGACTCCGCTCCTAACAAGGAAGGTCGTGCATAATCTCTCATTGTCCTTGGCCTTGGATTCCCATTATGTGCCATATTGTTCACTCGTTGAATACTTTCACCTTCACTATCAACTCCCTCAAGTACTACTTCAAGATTGATACCCCTTGGATCCCAATAAAAAATCTGTTCAGCTTGGGAATTAGGTTGAGCCAATTCCTCCAAATCACTTGAGATCATAAACCAAAACAAATTCACCCCTTCACCACAAACAAAAGCAAGAGTTTAACTCAAAGAACACTCACTAAAAACAGAACAAAAATAGAGAAACAACATAAACAAAAGCAAAAACAGAGGAACACAAACTAAGTACTCTAATTCACCAATAACTTAACAAAATTTCAAGCAAAATAATGAATGCTAACACTAGTGACAAGTATTATAGCAGCAAATAAGTAAATTAGCTAAATCAACAAAGTTCAAGCTTTCTTAATATTAACCAATTCTCCCCGGCAACGGCGCCAAAAACTTGTTGTTGTTTTATTGTGTATGCCTTTATACTTAATTTTATTCCAATCTTCAACAATTTGCACACAAACACTAAGCAAGTGCACCTATCGTTTAGATTAGTATAATGGCAAGTACTTCAAATATCGTATCCACGGGGATGGTCAATTACCATTACTCACTTTTCACTCTATTGTTTAGCCTAAGAAATTTTTGTTTTTGAAAATGGTTTGAATAACTACTAAGAAAAGGAATATAACTTAACTAATTAAACTAGCTTAACTAATCTTTCTTGCAAGACGGAATTCAATTGAGAGAACAATACTTGAATGGTTAATCCCCCTAGAATTACCTATGTGATAGAAAAGTCCCTTGGTTGATTTGTTTCCCCTTCTAATACTTGGTGAAATTCCAATGATAGAACTCACTCTATCTCTAGATGAAAGTTCTCTACCCTTAGATTAATTAGTTGAAATCTCTTTCTAACTAATTTAACCTAAGAATGCATTTGAATTGGTGAATTTCCAATTAGATTTCTCTAATTGCCAAGAAGGTGTCCATTTCTTGTGTTTGGTGAAAATCCTATATTAGGCCTCTCTCTATCTCTAGATGAAAGTCCTCTACCCTTGGATTAATTAGTTGAAATCTCTTTCTAACCAATTCAACCCAAGAATGCATTAAGGTTTTTGAATTTCCAATTAGATTTTTCTAATTACCAAGAAAATGTTTAGGTTTCTATCTCTAATCACCTAAATCATCCCCATTTTTTGTGTATGGTCTATTTCACCCTTCCTTTCTCAATTCCAAGTGAAAATTTCCAGATTTCGAATCAATTATCAATCACCCTTCATTTCTCAATTCCAAGTGACAAAATTCCATCAACTATCCACCAAATCAATTCAATCATTCAAAACCACAAACAATCCACAAGAAATTTGCATTCAATCAACCAAGGGAAACAATTCATTCACATAGATAAAATCTAGGGTTCATACCATCCAAGTATTCAAAAGCTTAGTTCATAAACATATTACAACTCAATGAATACAAAGCAAATAAGGAAGAAGAAGAATTGCTCATTTTCATGGTTGAAATCTTCTCTTCCTAAAGCTTGAAATTCGTCACTGTAGCAATGGAGAAAATTGCAGCTTTTGTGTTGAATCTTCAAGGTGGAAGCTCTCCTTCTTCAATGATTCAATCTTCTCTCTTGATTTCTGTTGTAAGATTGATGGATTGGAGGAAGAACTTGGTGTTTTTCTTGGTGTTTTCAGCCTTTTTTTCTCCTCCCCGCCGGCTGTGTTTGTTGCCCTAGAAGGGGTATTTATATCCCCCTCAAAACAGAGAGAAAGTCAGCTGAAAACTCAGTCCAGATCGCTGCAAATGGTGCCGCTTGGATCACATCAAACAGCACCGCTTGCTCCCAGTTTTGGGGGCAAGTCTCTGCTGCACGACTGTGACACTGTTTTGAATTCTAGGTGAATTCAGAGCATGAAATCGGCTGATCTGGGTCTTGGTGTCTTCATGACAGTTGTATCCATTGATCTTAAATTTCCACAGAGCTTTGAATCACCCCAATTTGACACCTATAAAACATGATATGAGCATTATACAAAACTGTGTCAAAACTGGAACACAATGCAGGACAGCTGACTTTGAAGCATGCGCAGGGCATGCTAATGAACTCGGATTTCCATAACTTTTACCATTATGAAAACGTCAGAATGTCCTATATAAATGTCTAGATGATCACATTCGTTTTTGAAATATATATAGAGGTGAAAATCCCACTTGAAAATTATCTACCAGACTATTTTGCCCCTGCATTTCTCTATTTTTATTCATTGTGTAAAATCTCCTTATTTGCTTCATTTAATTCTAAATCTTCAATAAACTCACCCAAAGCAAATAAGAGATAAAAGTAGTGTAAATATTGATTAAAACACCAAAATTTAACAGAATTTAAGTTCATAAAAGATTATCATATGAAGCACAATTATGGAATATCAACTAGATAAAATATATAAGTAAATAGATTGAGTTGAGAAGGCTTAGTCTTAGTTTCAGTCTTCTTGCTCCTTGCTTGGAGTGATAGCCAATTGAGAGGATTTCTTTGATTTCCTTTTCTTGATCACATGCTTCACCACTTTGTGTGTTTTTCAACAATAAATTCTCTATATTTTTCACCCTATTGTCCAGGCCATCCAATTTACTCAATACCATAGGGACAAAAGACTCAAAGAACTTGTACTCTTTTCCATTTCACTTATATGGTTGTTTAAGGCCTCTTTGAACACCTTAGCCACAATAGTGTCCCCTCTAGTAACTCCCTCCTCACTAGGCATTTCTCCAACATCTTGATGAGTTTGGCGAGTAGTCTCTTCTTCAAATAATCTTCTTTTAGGTTGAGGTTGCTCCCCCTCACTATAAACATCATGCCTCTTCTTAGTCTCCTTTCTCTTGCAAGCATTTCCTCTTCATCTTCCTCTTCTTCTTCACTTGCTTCTTTTTCTTTCTTTGATCATCACTTGCAACCCTCCTCTCACCACTTAGAGGATTTTCTCTCCTAGTTCTCCACACACCATCTTGATCAAGAGCAATTTCATTCTCTTCAGAGTGTCATTGGTGTATGTTTCTCCAATTTTTAAAGTGTTCCCTCTTTCGGGAAGTTGAACTTTGAAATGCTCGAACACTCTTGTCAAAAGTCTTTGATATGGCAAGGCTTTGTTAGCATTCTTTCTAGCACTAAACATGTGCTTAAATGCCATAAACCCAACATTAAGCCTTCAATGCTCATGCAATGCAAGCACAACTATCATGCGCATATTACCAATAGAAGTTTTATGTTCATAATTGGGAATTATCATGGTAGTAGTAATCACGTGATGCAAGACCCAACCCCTAGCATCAAGGACATTAATATCTCTTTCACTATAGGATCTAAACCTCCCACCATTTGTAAAATCCCCTTCAAAATTTTCATTTGTGAACAACTCATTAATGTAATAATGTTGTCCTAATGAATAATATCTAGCCCCAATGTCATCAACTCCACATATACGATTTAACAAGGCATCATTCAATTCAAAATCTACTTGGGAAACTCTTGAAGAATACCATTGTATCATAATGCCATCAACTTCCTCAACCCTTCTTCTTTAAGATTAGCATAGAATTCATACACAAGAGAAGGGTAATAATTCTCATTCACATCAAGTAAACTACCCCAACTTATAATCACTAAAGAGAGAAATTACGTTACCCATGTTGGAGAGTTTGTCTACGTCCACTCATAGCCCAGATTGATCTTGCTACTTTTCTTACTACAATATTCAAATTTCATGGTGGCATTTGTTGATATGAATTGATCCACTTCAAGGCTTGATTGAGGAATACAAACCCGCCTTGTTTTGTTGATAATGAGTCCTTCATCTTCAACTTTATCTTTTCTTTTTCGTTTTTCAATATTAGGTCTCTTTGTACAAAGCATGATGAATTTTGATAGAGAGAGACTGAATTTGAAGGTAACAAGAGGTGTAGAACACAAAAATAAAGTTATTTTTCAAGAAGAACAGTGAAATTTTGGATGAAATTGAGTTTGGATGAGAAGAAGTCGTATGGGTTTTCAAATGTGAGAGAATTCGAATAGTTTAAAATGAAGAATTTGAGCGGTTGAATAGATTAACAACCGCCGAAATAGCAAAATTTGGTCAACCAAATTTTTGTCTGCGTTTGAATTTTTCTGTGTTTCAATTTTAGCGAATTTGGTCTATCGAATTTTCAGTCAACGTCTGAATTTTTCTATTTAAGTTTGAGAGAAGTTCGGTCCTCTGAATTTCATTTCATTCATCAGAATTATGCTTCCGAATTTTCCCTGCTCTTGCCACACTTGAAAAACACACATTAGTTATTGAATTTGGAAATTCTCAAGCATCTTTTAAGATAACAAAACTTGATCGTTTGTATTCACATAGTCTAAACAAATATCACCTTTAGTTAGATGATCTCTAATGAAATGACGTTTGACCTCTATATGTTTAATTCGTTGGATGAGATTATAGTCAAATTGATGGCACTTGTGTTATCACATAGAATTGGTACACATTTGAAATCAAGGTTTTAATCAAGCAGAATGTGTTTCATTTATAGCGTTTGAGCACAACAACTACTGGTAACGTTATATTCGACCTCGGCGGTAGATAATGACACACATGCTTGTTTCTTACTATACCAAGATACAAGGCAACTACTCAGAAATTGACAATGACTACTAGTACTTTTATGCTCGACTTTGCATCTGATATAGTCAGCATCTGAATATGCATTTGAAATATCTAAGAATGCGTTTCACAAAAACTAAATGAGACTCTTTAGGACACGATTGAAATATAGTAGATAAACATACAACAAACATAATATCCAGACTACTTGCATAATATCCTTTTCATTAACATTTTTACCTTTCTTATCTTGTCAAGTTTTGTTGATTAACTCACTCATTGGAGTGCTTATACCTTTAGCTTCATCCATTCCAAACCTCTTTAAGAGTTCCTTGGTATACTTGGATTGATTTACAAAGGTATCGTCCTTGGCTTGCTTGATTCGTAGCCCAAGAAAGAAGTTGACTTCTCCCATTATGCTCATTTTGAACTCACTTTACATTAACTTGGAAAATTCCTCACAAAAGTGAAACATTAGTAGCTCCAAAAATGATGTCATCAACCTATATTTGCACAAGTAAAAGATCATCGTTGCAAGAGGTTTTTATGAAAAGAGTAGTGTCAATTTTTCCTCTTGAAAATCCTTTAGAAAGAAGAAAACCACTCAGTCTTTCATACCAAGCTCTAGAAGCTTTTTTTAAAGCATACAAAGCCTTGGAAAATTTGAAAACATGGTTAGGGTACTTTTCATGGACAAAACCAGGAGGTTGTTCTACATAAACCTCTTCTTCAGTAAAACGATTTAGAAAAATACTTTGACATCCATTTGAAATAACTTAAAACCTTTGAAGCAAGAAAATGCCAAAACCATTCTTATAGATTCAAGTCTAGCTACCGGAAAAAAATTTTCATCATAATCAATGCCCTCTTCTTGATTGAGTGTGCGGGCAACAAGTCTAGCATTGTTTTTAACTATTTCTCTGGATTCATTAAGTTTATTTTTAAAAACCCATTATGTACCAATAATGAGGTGATCATGGGGTCTTGGGACAAGAATCCAAACATTGTTTCTTTCAAATTGATTTAATTCCTCTTGCATAGCAACAATCCAAAAATCATCAATAATGCATCATCAATATGTTTAGGCTCAATGTGAGATAAAAGTGCAAAGTTATCTATGAAGCACCGTCTTGTTCTAACACCTTGAGATACATCACCAATGATTTTCTCCTTAGGGTGGCCTTTTGCATATCTTATATCATTTGGTAGCTCTTGATTAGCACTATGTTAATTGTTGTGCTCTTGCTCAATCATTTCTTCTTCATTGGCGTAATCTTCCAGGGTTGGAGCATGAAGATGAGTTTGATTATAAGTCATGGATGTACCTACATCATCATCATCTTTTCTATCCATGTAGATGCTAAATTCATCAAAACTCACATGAATGGTTTCCTCAGCACATAAGGTTCTTTTATTGTAAACTCTATAAGCTTTCTCGTTAGAGGAATAACCAAGGAATATGCATTCATCTAATTTTCTATCAAAATTTCCCAAGTTGTCATGCATATTCAATATGAAGCACTTGCAACCAAACCTTTTAAAATAGGCAATAGATGAAATTCTACCGAATAGAAGTTCAAAAGGTGTTTTTCTCAAAAATGGCCTCAAAAGAACTTTATTTATAAAATAGCATGCGGTGTTTACGGCTTCGGCCCAAAAATATTTTGGCAAAGAATTCTCACAAAGCATAGATCTAGCCGTTTCTTGTAAAGTACGATTTTTTCATTCAACAACCCCATTTTGTTGAGGTATTTTGGCAGCTGAAAAGTTGTGAATAATACCATTTTCATCACAAAGTTTAGTAAAATCTTGGTTGTAAAATTCTCTCCTGTTCTCACTTCTAATAGAAATTAATCTGCAATCAAGGGAGGTTTGAACCTTTTTGAAAAGTTTCACAAATAAATGAAATGCTTCATCCTTGTGCAACAGAAAGAGTACCCAACTAAATCTTGAAAAATCATCAACAATTACATATACATACCTCTTACCACCAAGACTAGTGGTCCTTATTAGTCCAAATAAATCCATATGAGCAAGTTCAAGGGTTTTTGATGTTGAAATCATTTTCTTGGGTTTGAAAGATGCTTTTGTTTGTTTGTTTTCAAAACGCATTTTTGCAATCCTCTCTCACCAAACTTGGGAGGAAAGCTTGTTTATGGTCACATATATACCAAAGAAAACTATTGTTATCATGAACGGCAATACACTAAACATCATTTGAAATAAGTTCATCAAGATATAAGCACATATACATTCCCAACTCTATTTGCAACAATAATGGTTTTTCCACTTACAAAATCAAGAATGATACATGTATCACATTTAAACTCAACCTTGCATCCATTATCATATAATTTATTAATGCAAAAGCAAATTATCTTTCAAGTCATCAATGAGTAAAACTATTTTAATGAGAAGAGAAGATCCTTAACCAATATTAACTACACCAAGAATTCTTCCTTTCTTCTTGTCACCAAATGTAACAAATCCATTACTTGTAGCATGAAGTTCACTAATGAGAGAAGCAATTCCCGTCATATGCTTTGAGCATCCACTATCAAGAAACCATTTGGTAGCACTTGATCTTGAGGAAATATGTACCTATATCAAATTAGAGGAAGTGACTTTTGGTACCTACACTTTCTTGGGTCCAAGGTGGTTAGTAATAATTCCCTTAGCTCTCCAAATAGTCTTAACACCACTCTCAACCTTTTTTTTCATAAAACAACTAGTGACCTTGTGGCCTTTTCTACCGCAATAAGTACAAAATGAATGTGGTATAGGTAGATGTAGCTTTGACAAAGTAATTTTTGTATTTTGACCTATTTTTTACATAATTGTATCCAAGACCATTTTTACCAAAATGGGATCTTGGATATCCAAGAATTTTGTCAAGCTTATCTCTACCATTTGTAAATTTTTCTACACATAGAGTAAGATCATCAAATTTCATTTTCAACATATCATAATCCACAATCATTTTCTCTAAGGAAGTTATTTTGGCACAAAGAGATTTGTTCTTAATAGATATATTTTGTAAAGAAACATTTAAAACTTTTTTCTCAATATTTAAACAATCAATGGACAAAACAATTTTGAATCCCCTTTCAAAAATTTTAAATTTTGAATCTCATCTCTTGTTTCTTTTTCAAAACTTCTTCAATTCACTATACATGTCTACAAGCAATTCACTAGGATCACCAATGTCATCATCACAATGTGTGGAAGTTGAAGGAATAGATTGTAACTCATCATTCATAGCCACGAAGCACATATTTGCTCTTTCATCATTGTCATCATCACTATCTTCATTGGCTTGTTGATCCCAAGTGCCTACCAATCCTTTGCCTTTCTTAATAGACTTCTTCTTCTTCAATTTAGCATCTCTTTCTTTCATCGTTGCTTTAGGGTAATCGACTATAAGGTGTTCAATACTCTTGCACTCATAGCATTGAGATTTGAACAATGAAGATGATTGTCCTCCTTTCTTGGAGGGCCTCTTTCCTTTCTTGAGAAATCCCTTTTCGTAGAATTTCTTGAGCTTCTTCACCACCATGTCCATTTCATCATCTTCTCCATCTTCATCTTCATCACTAGATGAGTCCTCTTGTTCACTTTGATTTTTAGAGGCATTAAGTACTACTCCTTTTCTCCGTTTCTGCTCGTCTTTAAGATCATTTAATCTTTTTACCTTCATCTCATGCGTGAGCAATGATCCAATGAGTTCCTCAAGAGGAAGAACCTTCAAATCTTTTGATTCTTCAATTGCAAGAGTTTTTGATTTCCAAGACTTGGGTAGAGCATCCAAGATCTTTCTATTTTGTTCACCAAGAGAGTAATTCTTCCTATATGACTTCAATCCATTTGAGATGTTTGTGAATCGTGTGAACATGTCACTAATGTTCTCTCCTTGCTTCATAGTGAATAATTCATAATCCCTCACTAGCATAGCAAGCTTTGACTCCTTCACTTGATTTGTGCCTTCATGAGTTACTTGAAGAAGTCTCCACATGTCACGAGCGGTATCATATCCGCTTACTCGGTTGTATTCATTGACATCCAAAGCACAACTCAGGATGTTCGTAGCTTGATAGCTGATGTGAAATTTGCAAGTGTACAAATGTCAAACAAGTAATAAAGTAGTGAGTACAAGTCATCCCAACGAGGATTGCTACCTAACTGCAAAATTCTTTTACTTATAACCCAACTTAAAAAAATAAATGTGATTTTATTTAATAATCTAATTACCAATAAAAATAATAAACACAAAAATTAATAATTATATTAATTAAAAAATTAATGTCAATGAATAGACTAAGACAGTCCAAATCCAATTTACTCCTCTTATGACAAATAATTAATTTCTTTAAATTAATTCTCGACTTAGTTAATGGTAGAATTTCTAATTATAAGCTAGACTCAATCTCTTGGTGAAAAGCTCCTAACTTTAATTAATAAATCAATCGTATCTCTACATGATTTTAATTATCAAAGCCGCAAACATCTCTATGGAATTCCCTAGCTTTTGTTTCCTACTCACTAGAAACCACACAAAGAAACCGAATCTATCTCTAGTCAATTTTATGATGTGTTGTTATTAACATAATCCAATTTAAACTAGTACTTCTCAGCCACTAGAATAAATTTAAAGGCATGCAAAAATTGTCCAGAAAATTACAAGCATTAAGAACAATAATAACAATTAACCAGAATTGAGATTAAATAAACAATCTTTAATTGAAATAAATTAAATTCATAAGAGTTTCAGCCTTCATCGAAGGTCTTAGTCACAAAATATTTAGCTATTCATGATTTGAATATTCAAAGCCATAAATTTAATTAATATAAAGAAAATAAAAGAATAAAGAAAACAAAACAAGAGAATGGAAGACAAATTTCCTGTTTCTCCAGCTTGCTGCCTTATTCTTTTTGCCTCGTCAACCCCTTCCTTCGTCAAAATTGCTTTTGCCGATTTTCCTCCTCCTTGCTGCCCGAATTTCTCCTCTTATTGCTGCCCAGATTTTTTATTCCTCTTGCTGCCCGAATTTCTCCCTTTTTGATGCCCAAAATTCTCCTCTTTTGGCTGCCCGAATTCTTTCTCCTTCTTTCTTTATGGATTTTTAAAACACTAAAATATTAGGATAATTCAAAATTCAAGTTAATATATAAGTCATTTTAAATTACTTTAATAAATTAAAAATGATTCTAACCAATCAAAATATTTTAAGATAATAATTAAAGTCTTATATTTTTACAAAGTAACTTAAAGTATTAAATTTAAAATTATAATTAATGAATATGTTAGTTTGAAATTATTTTAATAAATTAAAAATGATTCTAATCAATCAAAAAAATTTTAAATAATAATTAAAGGTCTTCTACTTTTACAAATTAACTTAAAATACAAAATTTAAAATTAAAATTGATTTATAAGTTAGTTTTAAATTATTTTAATAGCATTTAGTTTAAAATTATTTTTATAAATTAAATATAATTCTTACAAATCAAAAATTTTTAAAGTAATAATTAAAGTCTCCTACTTGTACAAAATAACTTGATACACAGAATTTAAAAATTAAGATTAATTATAAGTTAGTTTAAAGTTATCTTAATGGATTGAAAATGATCCAAACCAATCTACTTCTTAAAGACTAATTAAAAAGTAGAAATTCTAAGAAATTAAGATGAGAGATTTGTAGTCATAAGAAAGAAAGGATTACATTTCTATAATATATATATATATATATATATATATATATATATATTAATAAAACACTTTTACTCTTCCTCCTCCAAAAGCTTTCAACACTTAATCTCATTTTATAAATTTTTGAATTTTTTAATTAGTTTGAAAACTTTGGATTAGTTTAGAGGATTTTTCATATAATAGATTAATTAAAAATTAATCCCTATCTTCTTCCATTATCTTCTCCTACTCTTTTATTATCTTCTCACATTCTCCTAATCCAACTACCGGCACGCGTCTATTCCAATTCTATAACTATTTTTCATCTCCTTATTATTCTAATCAAGCATATTTTTTTGTCTCTGCAAGTTAGAAGCAACTGGCATGCGGTTGTCGGTCAGATGGAGGAGATGAGAGGAAAAACAAATCTGATTCTTTTTTTTCAAAAAAATGTATACTATTTATATAAATAATAAATTGGTCCCTTAATTGTGATAAGATACAATAATAGTTGAGTTTGATTTTAAAAAGTCCTTTGTACCCTTATGACCTTTGCCCCGCCGACACTTTGGCAAGATAGGTAACTAAAATAGGACAAAATTCACAAATGGCACTTTGGATTTTGAAGCCTATAGTTCGTTAAGAATAAATAATAAGAAGAAGATTAATTTCGGCACTGGCACCTTGGCACAAGAGGTAATTAAAATAGGATAAAATTCATATTAAGTGTTGCTCTTTTGTTATTTTTGTTAGTCCTAAGTGAAAATCATGTTGTTTTGAGGTGTGACAAACATTGATCATTGCATGTTTCTAAGAGAATATTGTTGATTACTTTGATATGGACTAATGTACTTGATTATTATGTCTATGATTGTTGGATTGATAAGTAAACAAGTCTCATTGCCTTAAAGCTACAATGCAAGAACGACTCAAATATGTCAAGGAGATAGAAGAGTTTGGTCAAGGTGATTAATGTGTTGAAGACCTTAGTGTACGTTTACAATGCATTATAGGTATATCTTTATAAATCTTGCACACTTTTGTCTTGGAATCTAAGAGTTTTTTAAAAGAGTTTCAAATTTATTTTTTAAAATCTATGTGTTCTATCTTACAAATGTTTTTACCAAGTTCTCAATAATGGCCTTTGGACTAAAGGACTTTTAAATGATCTATCTCATGGTTCAAAAGTATTTTCAAACTTATTTAGGTTGATTTCAAGTTATTCTAAACTAAGTTTGAAAATCATCATGAAAGCTGAATTTCCAGAGAAATTCGGACAACCAATTCGGATGAGGGTGTCCAAATTCAGTCGACCAAATTTATGCTCCAGTGAAAATTCCAAAGAATTCAGAAGATAGTTTTAGACGCAGGAGTCCGAATTTGGTCGACCGAATTTTACTGTTACTAGCCATTACTAGTCGTTATTTGAATGTTGCAACCGATTTTCAAATCTTATAAACGACATAAACTTTATATTTTGAAGTAGTTTTTTAGCTTTAAAGATTCTTAACTTTTCTAAATCATTATCTATCAAAAAAAGTGCTCTTTTCTCTTGTGCTCAAAAGTTCAAAGTCAAGATTCCTTAAACAAAAGATGAAGGTGTGCTAATTTGTCATCATCTACCAAGTTGTTGGTAACTTTCTTATCTCAAACTTCATCTACTTGTTGTTTTCAAGGTTATCATGTTGATATAAAACCCTTGTGTTAGGGTGAACCTTGATTATTTGCATTTGAGAAGAGGTTGTGGTGTAAAACCCTTGAAGGGTGAGCTTCTATCGTAGAATTTGATCAACTTGAAATTATAGTTGAGATTGATTAAAATCCTTGAGTGTGCGCTCTCTACTTTCTTTAAATTTCATTGTTATTGTGTTTACTTGCATATTTTGTGAAGCATTTGATTCAAATCATCCTCCAAGTTATTTTTGATAAAAAGGGCAAAGGTTTTTAAAAATAACTAAGACCTAATTCACCCCCGTCTCTTAGGTCTATCAATTGGTATCAAAGGTTGGACTTCTTTAGCAAAGGTTTTACCACCTAGAAGATAAGATCATGTGGCTAATGTTTCAAACTTTCCTTGTTTGGAAGGATCTCAACAAATAGACCTTCTTTATTTGATGGAACAAATTATACATTTTGAAAATCTAGAATTATGATATACATTTGTTCTATTAACTTTGATTTATGGAATATCTTTGAGAAAGGTCCATATATACCAATAAGGATAAGAGTCGATGGTGTAACAAGGGAACACAAGCCTATGAACGAGTACGAAGTGACTCAA
This sequence comes from Rauvolfia tetraphylla, assembly GCA_030512225.1. Taxonomy (NCBI): domain Eukaryota; kingdom Viridiplantae; phylum Streptophyta; class Magnoliopsida; order Gentianales; family Apocynaceae; genus Rauvolfia; species Rauvolfia tetraphylla. The sequence goes on along the minus strand of JAJQKT010000024.1, from coordinate 3,696,791 downwards.
GAAAGATGACCTTGAACTATCAAGCTATGAACATCTTGAATTATGCTTTGGATGTTAATGAATATAACCGAGTAAGCGGATGTGACACTGCTGACTACTTATGGAGACTTCTTCAAGTTACTTATGAAGGCACAAATCAAGTGAAAGAGTCAAAGCTTGCTATGATAATGAGGATTATGAATTATTCACTATGAAGCAAGGAGAGAACATTAGTGACATGTTCATAAGAATCAAAAACATCTCAAATGGATTGAAGTCATATGGGAAGAATTACTCACTTGGTGAACCAAATAGAAACATCTTGGATGCTATACCCAAGTCTTTGCAACCAAAAACTCTTGCAATTGAAGAATCAGAAGTGTTGAAGGTTCTTCCTCCAGAGGCACTTACTGATATATATATATATATATATATATAGAGAGAGAGAGAGAGAGAGAGTGTGTGTGTGTGTCAAATATATTATGAGTTTTATATCATAATAAAATAATATTATTATTTTTTTATAATAAAACTTCTCAATTGCTCAACTTTTTATTAAAGGTTAGAGAATAAAATAAAAACAGCATTTTAATTCAAATCTCAAAATACCAAAATCTTAATAGTTATTTAGCGATTCAAATCCTATTTCAAATTCTAAAGACATTTGTAACTAAAACAAAATTTTAAATCAAATTAAACTAAAATAAAAACTTTAAATCAAAATATACTACTCTTACTAAACAAATAACTTCTATCACAAATATAAGGAAACCATAAAACAAACTAAAGAATTCACAAAAAAAACTTATATGAAAGCTCACCTTAAGCAAGAGGAATTGGAAGAAAAATAAAACAAAAGAAGCAAACTAAGAAGAAAGAAAGCAAGGAGGAAAAGGAAAGAAAAAAGAAGAAACAAAGGGTTAAACATCCAGAAGTGAAAGTCGGTGGCTTCACCGACTTTAGTAAAGCAAAGTGACCTGCATGTCACTTGTTTGTTAGCTTTTTTTTTTTTTTTTCAAACATTAACAAGAACGCTCAAGAATGTTCTCAAAAATAAATTAACATATCTCATAGCATTCTGTTCAAATTCTAAGTCCAAATTAGGCTTTACTAAAATTAAGTATTCTATCCCAAAGCGAACACACATAGAATGTTTATAGGATGAGATGTTACAATGCTCTAGATGATTTTCTATATTTTGTTTTGGGTTCAGATTTTTCTGAACATTTGTGTTGATAATATCAAATGCAATGTCGTAATAATGTAAGGGGATCCCCATCTTCACAAAAAAAAAAAATTAAACTTACAAATCTTGCTTCATTGGCTAGGGTCTTGAGGATACTCCTTGATAGCCACTACAAGAATTTTTCATTTTTGCGACGGACTATTCCGTCGCAAATCCGTAGCAAATTATTGATTGCAACGGATTTGCGACGAAATAGTTCGTCGCAAAAATAGAAGTCGCAAATTTGTGACGGACAATATTTCCGTCGCAAATTTGCGACGGATATCTATCCGTCGCAGATTTGCGACGAACATTATTTTTAATTTAAATTTTAATTTCCGTAGCAAATCCGTCGCAGATCTGCGACGGATTTGCTACGGAATTTATGCATATTTATTTTAATTCCTATATTTAAATTCCGTCGCAAATTAAGCCACTTATTTTGCCCCTAGCTATTTTGTCGCAAATCCGTCGCATATTTGCGACGCTAATTTCCGTCGCAATTTGCCGTCGCAAAATTTAATTTTTCTTGTAGTGAGCATCACTTGTAATAACCCTTAATCCAATTAAAAAAAGATCAAAACTCATGAAGTGTAAACTTTTGACAAAAACTATAAGGTACATTTTGGTGAAAGCAACAAAGGGCTTGAAAAAAACAAAGATAATAGAGCAAACAAATCATTAGATAAAAAATCAAAACAAAAAGAAAAATATATGAAGATAAAAAGTGTAAAATATATACCTCAGAGAGAGAAGACCATAGCCTTACAACCTGGGGGGTGGGAGAGAGTAAGGGAAGATAAACTAAAAATCAAATGTAGGAAGAGGAGAACGTAAAAAAGTGATGAGAAGAATTTTGTCTCTGTACATTAATTAGGATAGTAAGGAGATGAAAGAGCAGTTGTAGAATTAGAATAGAAGTGGGGTTGTGGTTAATTAAGAGAGTGGAAGAAGATAATGAGAGAGTGGGAGAAGATAATAATAAAAGATACGGATAAATTTTTAATTAATTTATTAAACAAAAAAACTATTGAACCAATAAAAAATTTCATAAAATAGGTTGAGGTTTTGAAAGCTTTGGAGAAGAAGAGAGAATGCAGATTGATCAGCTCCAGGATCAGTAATTATGATACGACTAATGCCATGGTAAAAGGACTATTAAATATATATATATATATATATATATATATATATATATATATATATAAAATATGTGTGTGTATATATGTATGTATGTATAGATATGATACTAAATAAGAACTATGCTCACAAAAGAATTTTTTATGAAGATTATAAACTCTTTGGCATGAAATTATTATTTATTAAGAATTACTTTTACTTCAATTAATAGTAAAAATTTATTAGTTATGAACTTATAAATGATAAGATATATTTGTAGTTTGTTCAAAATAGAGGGATGAAATTATAATCTAGACAAACTTAAAGGAAGAAAAATATAATTAATCTAAGAAAAAAAAGAAACTCTCTAAAGAATTACACTAAAAAAATATGTCTTCCTCATTATGAACTTTTGCTCTTCAGAATTTCTATTCCTCTACAGTATTTCTCTTGCACTCGGAGTTGAGTATCCGAAGTGATAGTTATTAAGAACTAGTTTGATTTTAATTTTATTGTTGGGATTCTTTCAGTGTTGCCGAATCACATTTTACATTATTATTGCTTATTTACAATTTTCAGTGAAATAATAACATTTCTTTCTAAAGTTTCTGCGTGTCTCTGGCAAGCCATTCTCAGAATCCATATCTTTTATTTTATTCCCATCAATACACATCTTTCCCTCGGTTATAGTAAAAGTAGGTGCTACGCTTGGTTCTCTAATTGCAGCTTTTAAGTTTCGAGTAAAAGAAGTTAATTTATTTATTTTAACCCGAAATGAAAAAATAATCGTCTGTATATCGGAATTTAATGAGATGCAGGAGAAACCTCGGGCTTTCCACGACGGGGTTCCTTTCCCTAGTGTTCAGAGTTTAGCAAATTGGCAGCATGTGCCATATTTTGAATATTTTCTCTCTCTAATCTGAGCAATGCATTGCAATTATTTTGAAGTATTATCCTGACCTTTGGACTTTTCTGTTATTCATCAGCAAAAAATTAATATGCAAACTTCAAGGATTAAAGATGCTTTCTCCAAAAAATTGAAAAAATAAAAACAGTTAAAGAATTTTCTTTTTTTCCTGCTGTCAACTTCAAAATGAACTTGTTTAATCGTTCTCTATTTCTTTCTCTCATTTTCTTTATTCAATCTAGTAGAAGGGACTTGAGTATTGATATTTTCGCTGGCTTGACCCACCTATATACCAAAGAAGAAAAGCTATAATTCCCGTATGTTGAGTAAGATTGACAAGTTAGCAGATGACAGAGAAGACAAAAGTGGTTGTTCACAAATTGCTCATCTTCTTGTGGATACTATGGGCTAAATAGGTGTATATTGGAATCTAGGTGGGGCGAGAGTCTAGGTAGGGAGGAAGAATCAGCTATAATAGGGAGGAAGAGAATTGCGGGTGCTGAAAATGAAGTGCTCCATTTATTAAACAATAGTGTTTTGATTTTATGGTTAAAAATTTTATTCATGCTTCTTATATCTTGCAGTTTGTTTTTATACTTGTTTAAGAAAGAAAGAACATATGAGCCTTGGTTACGCTATCAAGGGAAGAACTCCAATAAAGAGTAAAATGGTACATAATAGAAACTAGAGCAAGAACACAATAAGTCTGCCAAAGTAGAAGCAAATGAAAATTTGTGGTTCAAAAAATTGCAAAGTACCACTGTCATCAAAACAAGGATTCCCAAAAAACACCCTAATTATCCTTCAATCAGGGATATGTACTTCATTCTTTTGCAGATTTATCCCTGCTCTGTGAGAGCTCCTTTGCTCTCTTCTGAGCTGCTGTGGCAATGTTACTAAGAGTAGTGCACTGCTGGCCTTTCCATGGAAATGTTGATGGATGAAACTGGGTGCCACTGACATTAATGTATATAGTAGTTGGTTGCCCTGCCTGAAAAAAAAAATACAAGCATAGAAGAGTTGGTCTTTCATGCTAAACTTGACCCTTCGGACTACAATTGAGACAGCAAGTTGACTATTAAAAAAATACATTGAATAGCACACATCCATTGCAGACAAGACAACGGTATTACACAACCAGAATATACCATTTTATCAATTGTGGTAAAGGTGCAACAGCTACTACTTTCACTCGAGCTAGTGTTACCTGTAAGGGACAAATAAGATTTCATTAGTTTGAATAGTTCAAATATATGAGATAGTTAAATTGATTTACCTGAGCGTGCTGCCCTACTTACTAGGGGTGTGCATTATTTTAAAAAAATTTAAAAATTGAACCGAATTGAAATTTAATTCAGTTTTTAATTTGATTTTTCAAATTTCAATTCGAAGAAAATTTAATTTTCTGTCTCGAAATTAAACTTTGGTTTGGACTAAGCGAAATCGAAAAACTGAATTTTCTCCAAATTAATAATTAAGTATAATTGAAAGTTAATAACTCTAATTAAGTTAGTTCTTAATTAATATTATTTTAAAATTTAAAATACTTCATTTTTGTATATTTTCACAAATACTATTTAAAGACTAATAACCCAAACTAAATTATATTTTATTTAATATTATAATTAATGTTAAAGTTAATCAATATTATTTTAAAATTTTAAATTTTAAATTTCATATATTTCAGGTTTCTCCAAAATGAAATATTTTGATTTGGAGAAAATTCGGTTTGAAGGTAAATTAGGTTTGGTTTGATTTTGAAAAAAAATAAAAAACTTGATTGTTTTCTAAATAGTAAAACTGAATTTTCTTCAAATTGAACCGATGAACACCCCTAATACTTGCTCCCCTTTTACGTGCAATTAGGCCTGCAAAAGAGTTAGACACATCAATGTGAAAAGTGAAATGGGTCACGTTTAATTTGGGCCAAGAAAAGGCTATATCTGATTGGGCTATGCACCCTAATTGGATGTTGGAGCCTAGCTGAGTTAGGTATTTGGACTAAAATCTCTAGTTTGACTAGGGTTTTTAGTAGATGCACCTTCCTCATTTGCTTCTTGCAACTCCTCTTGTTATGACCTACCTCTTCACATTTACCACACTTATTTCTTGCCCCAACACTTTTGAGTTTGCCTTTCTCCTATTACTCCTGTATCTCTGACGGTCCCTTGCTCCTCATAACCCTAGGTCTTCCTAGCATCCTAGCGACTTCTAAAGGAAGCAGTTCATTATAAGTGGTTTTAAGCCACATGTCCTTGTCATGTATTGGGATTAACAGGTTGAGGTTGTTACATGTTTTCGTGAATGTTGAACTTGCTAAACATACATCAACAAACTCTTAAGTGTAATCCTCAAGTAGGAGTTGGCTTAAACTGCATGGCAACAAGGTACACCTATTAAATATAGGTTCTAGATTCCAAGTCCACCACCCTACTGCTATTTTCTCCATCAGTAACCTCAAACAGTTAACTCCTTTTTCACTTAGGTATGTATGCACTAGAATCTTTCTTTATGTCATTGAGCTTTTTTTGCACTATTGGGCATATGTTCCTTGAGTATCTCATCATTGCTATTTTTTGCTTATGTACTCTTTTCATCAGATAATATCTAATCCTCTCAAGAATACTCAAAATAGGAAGGCTTCTTGCCTCTATGATATGCTCAAAATTGAAACATTCACTTAAGTTATTTAACATGTGGTCACATTTGCAGTGTATCTGAAGAAAGCCCTAGACCAGTGTACTGGAGACCTTGATTGGCACCATTGATAAGCAGCTTCATTTACACCTTTCATCTTCTCCATCACCTTAAGATAATCACATTATGTGGTTGCCTTTTCCTACATCAAATAGAAGTCTCTTAAGCGCTAAACCTTTGTTTCTAAGCCTGAAGTTGTTGCACAAATTACTTGGGCAATGCATATTTTCGACATTAGGCAACATCTCCTAAATTTCATTCTACAACCTATCTTGCTTATCACTCACGAATGTCCATGAATGATCTTTTTCAATCCCCAATTCTTTTATCAGATTCTCCAAGAACCATTTTCATGATTTATACATTTCCTTCTCAATTACTGCATAAATAAATGGATAAACATGTTCATTTGCATCATATCCCACTATAGTGAGCAGAATCCATGTTGTACCTTTTAGGAAGCATCTATCAAGGCCTATGAATGGCCTACATCTCTTCAAGAAGCATATGTATACTCTCTGAAATATAGTAGTATTATCACCGAAGGGTTTAGCTTTTATGACACAAGAGCTCATAGGGTTGCTTTCCACAACAATATGTAATGCTTCTTTTCGCATCCTATCATCTTTGCTATAGCATCCTTTCTTACCCTATACAACATTGGTCTTGACTAGGACTGTCAATTGGGCCGGGCTAGCCCGAGCTCGGCCCGACTCGGCCCGTTTTTTGAGGGCTGAGCTTTTTTCGGGCTAGGGCTGAGCCGGGCTAGAGCCTGAATTTTTGGCCCGTTTGTGAATCGGGCCGAGCTCGGGCTTGGCTAAGCTCGGCCCGATCATATATCTAATAATAATTTATAATTATATGTTATAATTTCTTGATATAATAGAATTTTTTGTGTATAATACTATATTAATGTCATCATAACTATATAGATTAAAATTTTATGTGTTTTGATATAAATAAATTTGTTTATATTTCACTTTCAAAAAAATTTAGTAGGTAAAGTTTTCACTTCCAACACTTTAAAATTATATTTTAGAAAAGTAATGTGGTTTAATAGTTTTAATTCTTAGCAGATTGGCAACAATATGCATGCTATTCAATCATAGAGTCTATTTATGACATTGTAACTACTTATTGAGCTTATCATAATTCTAATGATATTAAGTATTAACACAGTAAATGCGTAGGTATGAATATTATTACCTTTACTAACACGAAAAATATAAATCATATGGAAGAAGAAGATAAGATCTTAGCATAGTCTTCCAATTGATTTTTGCACTTGTAATTTAGAATATTCTAAAGTAAATATTTAGTTTTATAAAATAATATATTCTACATATTCACTTTCGTAATTAATATATTTAACTAATTTCATAAAATATAATTTTTTTCACTTCTCAACATAAATTTAGAAAGAGAAGAGAAAAAATTATCAATTACTTAATGGTTAATACTTATATTATATAACTTATAAGGTGATTAGTAAAGTGATTAGTAAACTTTAGTATTAGCCCAATATCTTTTTAAAAAATCAATATTTATTATTAGGGCACATTAGAAGATTGTTTTTTGTGTATTAATAACTTAATATGCATTCAAAATATTAAACTGATTACTATACAACAAACTCAGTGGTGTATGCTGCAAATTTGATTGATTCTCTATACAGCAAACACAGTGGTGGTGTGTTTTAGTGCTTTGGTGCCTAGTTTCATCGTTGGAAATTCACTGATTTCTGGAGTTATAGGATCATTCTTCCTCTTTTCCGGTTACTTCATATTGAAGCACGACATACCAGATTATTAGATTTTAATGCATTATATATCTCTGTTTAAATATCCATTTGAAGGGTTCTTGATCAATAAATTCTCAGACTCTGGTAGTTTGGTGCTCCACTTTTGTTGATTTGTCTTTGTTGGAATTTAATGTGGTTGAGATATTGCTACAATACTTTATTTTGCTATGGTAGTTTGTTTTTGTTGATTTTCAGATAGACGTTTGCTTAGTTTCTAGAGATATTGTTTAATAATATATGCAAATTAGTTGAAAGTCATTGTTAGACAAGTATTAAGACATTAATTTGTGAAGGCAATCATAATTTGTAGTGAGAGGATAATTTGTGAGAACAATGAAAAATAAATATGCATATTTCGGGTTCAGCCCGAGCTCGGCCCGAGCTCATAAGAGCCGAGCTCAGGCTCAACATTTGTGAGCCCGTTCGGGCTGAGCCCGAGCTCGAGCTCAATATGATGTTACTCGGGCTGAGCCCGAGCTTAGGTCGGCTCGGCTCGTAGAGCCCAATTGACAGGCCTAGTCTTGACATATCTAAGACATGCTCCTTCCTGATGTCTTGTTTTAGGGATTTGCTGGGTAGTTGGGATTAGACCTAATTCTATATGCATATTTCTCTATCATCCACTTCCTGCTAACCAATGGAAAGAATGGGGAATTAGAGTCTTGACTTGCAGAGTATGGTTGTTCTTGCCCCAAGATGCATAAAAGACAAATTCATATTCCTCTCCACATCATGCCCTCACCCTCCTTGTATCATTTTTGCTGAACCAAACCTCCCGTCCCTTCTTAATTGCATCTTCAATTATAGCTCCCTTGAGTATTGCAATGCTGTCAAACTTCATGCCAAGTGTAATAACAGAATTTGACAAGTCAATTCCCTGGTCAAGCTCTATGTATTTGGGAGAGGCAAATAACTTCTAATACATTTTTTAGGTTCCACCTCTTGATCACAAATAGCCCCATCCATAGAATCACTATTTATTCCGTCTGAATCACCATCTATAGTATTCTGGAACAAATTATCTTCAGCAGCCCTAAATATCTGAAGAGAACTACTTCCAGGTACATCAATTTTATCCCCATCTATTTATACAAATTCAACAGGGTTAACTTCATTCTTAACCAAATTTGCACTGCCTTTAACATTGACAATGTTATAGATCAATGAATCATTAGTGACATCAATGGTTAGCATATCCTCTACTTCCACTACTGGCCCCTTATTTGCATCCTCAAAATCATATTCTCTACCTCCTTCCCCTTCTGAACCCTCCAAGTCTAAGATAGGATTAGGATCACTTCTAGTCACATTTGAGATTGAAGGGGTTTAGGTAACATGAATAGGTTTATCATCCAAATGGTCAACATAAATATCCACTACCCTATTTTGTTTACCCATTTTGTAGTCTCAACAGCATCAAGGTCAATCTCCAACAGCTTCCATCCCTGTTTTTGTATAAAACAATAGTAATTTACAAAACCAGACCATCCCAGCAATTTGGCCATTTCTTTTAGCTCAATTAGAGACATCGTATCCTTATTATAGTTATCAAAGTGACTTACTTTCCCCCAACATAACTTTCGAAGTCCTTTCCAATGAATTTCCCATTGTAATGCTTCCGGATTGTATATTGTTAACCCTCAACAGTGGAACAAAAGATAAAGCACACAAATTTGTAAATGACTTTGTCATAACTCCTACTTCTTACTGCCTTGCCTCTATGACACAACAACTCAATTATTAGTGAAAGACCTAATAGGGGGTGAATTAGGTCTTTGGCTAATTATCGAAATCTTTTTCTTATTTGCAAATCCTTTGCCTTAATAAAAGCTATTCTTTAAATCCACAAACTTCAAGTTTGTATGTGTTTTGATGGTTAAGACAAGATCATCAAACAATAAGACCACAACCAATCAATCAACAACTATGAACAAATAATAATAACACAACCATGTAAATAAGTAAAGCTATAAGGAAATAAACACACGATTTATAGTGGTTCGATCTCTCCAAGATCTACTATCTTGAGTTCCCACTCAAGGATTTCAACCAATCCATTATATGCTCAATTTCAACAATTACATAAGAGGCTCACCACACAATGGTTTTACACTCACAACCTCTTTTAGTAATTATACAAACAAGGCTCACCCTTCCACAAGGGTTTTATATCTAAAAACAACCTAAAGACCAATCTAATCAAAGGCTCACCCACACAAGGGTTTTATATCTAAAAACAACCTAAAGACCAATCTAATCAAAGGCTCACCCACACAAGGGTTTTACACCACAACCTTGATTAATCTAGTCTATGGCTCACCCTTACACAAAAGGGTTTTATATCACAAGATAACCTTGCAATGAGCTAGTAGAAAACACAATTAAGAGAATAAAAGAGAGTGTGTAAGATGTTACCACTTTATTGGTAGATGATTACACAATGTTTCACCTTCACACTTTGTTGCCATTGGAATCTTGAATTTCAATCTTTGAGCACAAGGCAATTTGAGAGCTTTTTAAAGTAATTTTGATGTAAAACAAGTTAGAGCTTGTACGATTTCATAAGTTCAAAGTTATTGTAAAAATTCTGGAGTTTATGACTTTTATATAATTCAAAAATCAGTTAAAACGACTAGTAACGGTAAAATTCTGACGACCGAATTTTTCTGGTACGTCTGAACTTGCGTCCGAATGGTACGTCTGAACAGTAGTACTGTTTATGTGAACAGTGTTACTGTTCACAGTGCAGGGAAAATTCGGACGACCGAATTTTCATCCTGCATCTGAATTTTTAAACTTTGTCAAAACATATTCTAATCAATTCAAACAAGTTGAAAAACATTCTAGCCTCAAAGATAAGTCATTAAAGACCTTTTATGTACCAAAACCATTTATGAAAACTTGATAATTTAGGTAACTTCAAAACCATTGAAACCATTTAAATCAAGTTTTGTTCTCTCAATTGCAACTCATAGATTCCAAGGCTTAAGAGTGTAGGGTTTACAAAGTTTACCTATTAGCCACATTTAACCTACACTTCATGTCTTCAAAGCCTTCATTAATCTTGAACAAACTCTTCAATTTTTAATCACTTTGGCATATTTGAGTTGTTCTTGCATTGCTAGCTCCAAGGCAATGAGACTTGCTTCCTTGTCAATCTAAAAATCCTATCACACAACATAGAAGTATTTTAATCCTTATCAATGTTTGTCATTAATCAAAACTAATCAAACCTACATGATTTGCCCTTAGGGCTAACAATTAGCTTTTCAAAATTCCTAAAACATGCAGAGATAATCTAGTGTTAAGTAAAAAAAAAAAATGCAAACACCAAAACAACTCCCCACACTTAAAGAATCTACAAATGGGGAATTTGGGGAGCCTAGGAGTGCAAGGGAAGGAGACATTCTCAAATTCAATATTCATGACATAAATAAAAATAGACAAAAGATAGATGTTGATGGAATACATAAAGTCGACCTTCATAGGTGTACCAAAGATATATGAGATGATTCATCTTGTACATTCCAATAAAGTGAAACATTCATCCTCTCCCCCACAGAGTCACTAGTCAGTTTTCAAAACATGCAATGCTTTCGCCTAAACCCCACCACCCTGGTCATATTACACATCTAATAACAGCATTACTTTGCCAAAATAAGTACATGACATAGCATAATATGACTACATTTTAAGATGCTTAACATCCATGGAGTCTTTATTTGCTAGATCGACATGAAGTGTAACCTCTCAAAGGAACCAAGTCATCTTCATAACTCCCCAAAATCACCAAAATCGTAGGCTGAAAGTGCAATTCTTGCTCGAATAGAGGTTGACAAAGGTTTTACGTCCAATTTTCAGAGATTGAGTGTCGATTTGGCTAGGTATAAACCACTTCACTACACCTACCTTTTTATCTCCCTCTTAACTCAAGGTTAGCCCTAACCACATGAGTTTGAAGTGGAAGAAATAAGGGTAATAGATTTAACTATCATTCACTTTGGCACTAAAAATGGGTGGCAAGTCTGCCTTACCCTTAAACAAAGTCTTGTTATTCTTCTTGGCACCAAAAAGTTGACTCTTGGGGCCTTGATCGTGAAATGCTTCACAATCCATTCGTTGGGTCCTTGATTGACACGAACATTACATTTGTAAGGATTCTTTATGGACTCCTGTAAAATAAGAACCTTGATTGAGACAAACTCATTTTTTGAGGGATGAAATTGAAATTTTTTCACCATTGAGAAAATTTGAAGATCATGATAGAGAAGGAAAAAATCCTCAATATTCTCTCTCAGATTTTACAGCATATTCATGGGTATATATACACGTACAGAAAGCAAGAAAAAACAACCAGGGTTTATGTAACCCTTATCAAACCTTAACTATACTACTATACAAAAGATAGATACACGGACCAATAAATATGAAGAATAAGTGATCTCAGCCAGTGATATGCTAGCAGTAGGATTAGGCTTGCTCTCCTGAATTCTAACACAGTCCGCAAGTCGGACCATGCAAAATAGTCTCACGGTCGTGATTTTCCAAGCGGAAATGACAGCGAGTAGAAGGTAAAGCTTTCGTGAAAATCCACTAGTTGGAAATGAGCTGGAAGTAGCAAAGGCTTGATGAGTTCGGCTTGAACTTTTTAACGAACTAAATGACAATCAATCTCCAAGTGTTTGGTGTGTTCATAGAAAACAAGATTAGCCGCAATATGTAAAGCACTATCATTATCACAAAAAAAAAAGGGAAAAACTTTGGATGGAGGAAGCTGCAAGTCCTTGAGCAAATAAATAAGGCATAAAACTTCACTGATTGTGGATACCATGGCCACCATATTCAGCTTCAGAGGAGCTGCAAGAAACTGTAGGCTATTTCATTGATCTCCAAGAAATGAGAGAATTACCCAAAAATAAATAATAACCTGTAACAAAATGACCGTGCCAGCTAGCTCGGCTCACAGCTGGCCTTCTGCGAGCCCAACCCGTGTACGCGTCAATAATTTCTATTATTTGCTCGCTCAGAGAGTCGAACCAGCGTTGCAATGGAAGAAAATTGCATTCCCCTCCCAGGCTAAGTGTCCGGTTGTGTAATGTTCCAGCAAATATATAAAGAATATCTAAAATAATGAAAAAAAAATTGTATTCTTAGGTATTAAAACGTTAATCTTATTGTATATTAAATAGGTCTAATTAAGTTTTTATTATAATTACTTCTATAATAATGGATAATATAATATAGTTTTTACGTTATCTTATTGTGTACTATAATTTTGAAAAAATACAATATTATATGATTCGACTTCTTGTATTATGTTTTAATATATAATTTTTATTAGTAAATTTAGAAAGTACAATAAAATATCATTAAAAAATCCTTTTAGGTAAATTTAGTTGACTTTTCGTGATAGATACAAATAAGAACGTTATATATATATATATATACACCGTACATGCTACTTATACTATAAATATTCTATATACCAATATGCTATAGCATTATATATACACTACAAGAAAAAATAATTTTGAAATCGAAATTTGAAAAAGCAAAAACTGATTTCTAATTATAAATCAATTTGAAACCGCGAGGAAAACAATTTCAAATTGGTTTTAATAGGATTCAAATAAGTTTAATTTTTGAATAAATTTTACAATCGGTTTATAATTATAAACCGATTAAAATCAATTTCAAAATTCGGTTTCTGATCGGTTTCAAACAAAATTAGCTTGTAAATTAAAATTTTTATTTTTTCATAGATTAAGAAATTGATTTCTAAATCAATTTTTTAAAATTTTGATAAATTTTATAATTAGTTTCAAAGTTCAGCTTCTATCGGTTTCAAACAAAATTGGTTTCTAAGTTAAATACTTTCTTTTTTTTTATGGATTAAGAAATCAGTTTTTAAATTAAAATTTTTGATAAATTTTATAATCAGTTTCAAAATTTAATTTCTAAGCGGTTTCTAATTCGTTTCTAAATTAAATTTTTTAATTTTTGTACAGATTAAGAAATGGGTTTTTAAATAAAAATTTTTTATTTTTTGATGCTTAGTGTGTGTGTGTGTGTGTGTATATATATATATATATATATATATATATATATATATATATATATATATATATATATATATCAATAGATACACTAAGCACTATATGTAATATACCGTACATGCTACTTATACTATAAATATTCTATATACCAATATGCTATAGCATTATATATACACTACAAGAAAAAATAATTTTGAAATCGAAATTTGAAAAAGCAAAAACTGATTTCTAATTATAAATCAATTTGAAACCGCGAGGAAAACAATTTCAAATTGGTTTTAATAGGATTCAAATAAGTTTAATTTTTGAATAAATTTTACAATCGATTTATAATTAGAACCCATTAAAATCGATTTCACACTTCAGTTTCTGATCGGTTTCAAACAAAATTAGCTTGTAAATAAAAATTTTTATTTTTTCATAGATTAAGAAATCGATTTCTAAATCAATTTTTTAAATTTTTTTGTGAATTTTATAATTGGTTTCAAAGTTCAACTTCTATCGGTTTCAAACAAAATTGGTTTCTAATTGGTTTCTAAGTTAAATACTTTATTTTTTTTATAGATTAAGAAATCAGTTCTTAAATTAAAATTTTTAAAATTTTGATAAATTTTATAATTGGTTTCAAAATTTAATTTATAAGCAGTTTCTAATTTGTTTCTAAATTAATTTTTTAAATTTTTGTACAGATTAAGAAATGATTTTTTAAATAAAAAATTTTTATTTTTTGATGAATTTTATAATCGGTTTCAAAGTTCATTTTCTAAGCAGTTTCAAACAAAATCAGTTTCTAAATTAAATATTTTTATTATTTTTTATAGATTAAGAAATCGATTTCTAAATTTTTTTTTATTTTTTGATGAATTGTATAATCTATTTATAATTAGAAACTGATTAAAATCAATTTTAAAAATCTGTTTCTAAGCGGCTTCTAATCCGTTTGAAATAATATCATTTTCAAAATTAAATATTTTTTATTTTTTTATAGATTAAGAAATTGGTTTCTAAACCAATTTTTTTAATTTTTAATGAATTTTTATAGTCGGTTTCTAATTAGAAACCGATTAAAATCGATTTCGAAATTCAGTTTCTAAATGGTCTCTAATCAGTTTTAAAAAATTGATTTCTAAACCCTATACTCTAGAACGGTTCTAAATTAATTTTTAATCAGTTGAAAAACCCTATTGCAGTTTTAAATAGGTTTCTAATATGATTTTTGGTCTCAAATCTGTTTCAAACATAATATTTTAATATTAAAATTTGTAGATTATAATTAAGGTTTATGATTTGACATCCTACACCTTTGATGAATTTAAACGAATTATTGTGACCAACATATAATTAGTATATGTACGTATTTTTATTATGCATATATATAATTATCTATTGTTGAGTAAACAATTGTATAATGTATTTGTTGTGTACTGTTTTTGTTTAAGATATATGTTGATCTATATATACTTATTTTCATTTATTATACAAGTATAATTAAATATCATACAAGTGATATATACTTAACACTCATATAAGTATACAAGTATGTAAAATAATAATTACATATAATGATAATATATTTTCTCTATATACGTACAATTATAAATTTTTTATTAATTATTAAACACACTTAATAAGTTAATAACATGAGTTTATAGCCTATTAAATAATTATAATATATATTATTTATTTAAAATATAATATATACATATATAGTACGAATAAAATATTTGCAAAAGAATATCATAACATGAAGCTTAGCCTGGTAGAGGAGCACATGCTCTTCACACTAGCAAAGGGGGATTTTCACCTAAATTATTGGCTCGTGCACATGCGCCACGCAGGAGACTGGTGCAAAGCAAAAATAGGGAATTATAAATAAATCCACACTTCTAATAGTGTAGTGGCTCTTTCAAGCTGCTTGCAATCAGTTCTGGAAGCGGTACCTAACTGATGATATAAGTATGCAAGACATCTTGCTTCCCATGCGTACTCATTTACACTTTCTACGTCAGCTAGAAGCAACTAGAAGTAGTATGATATCCGATCCTTACCCTTGTCTAGAAACTTGATACAACCAAATAAGTACGTCAGGTATGCTCGATCATGGTCTGCCGGGAACAACGACCCACTGGCAGCTTCGTAAAGAATGAGAAATTTCATAACCCTATTATTTAGCTGACTTCAAACAAGTGCTAGCGACCAACGAAGAGTACTAGACATATATGCAAAAATGACATATGATAGTACTTATGATAGGGATGCTGAGAATGTATCTCACCTACTGAATGGTGATGGTAATCTCAACAAAAGGCATGTGAATCAAGTTCGTGTCTGGTTACAGCCTCTCCACGAACACCAATATCAACAAGTTGTTCAGATGAGTAAATATACACTCGCGCAAGTGGGCCAAACCTAGTATCGTAACAATCACCTCAATTGCAAAATATGCCACAGACCACCTATCAAGATAACAAGATTATTAGTGCAATAGGAAACTCCTGTAGGATAACACACAATATTCTCACAACTTATTTATTTGGCATATTTAATAAATATGAAGCATAAGAAAAATCCTTTAATATACCTCACCACTCCATATGCGGCTGGCTATGTAACCAAAAAAATAAAATAAATGAAGGATCCTGAGATCCTCCAGGGACACCTCCTGACAGGCGCCAGCCATCTTCAGGTGCCCACTCCACCTATGCCTAGCAACCTGGGTCTACTGTCTACCTTCCATCGACTCCATCCCAACATTAGGACCAGGACGGGTGCCAAAAAATCCTGAAATCTCCCACATCGAGGGAGGGCGTGGCCCAACTGGTATTGTGTTTATTTGTTTGATGTTACCTAACAGCGAGTCAAGAGGGGCTCAATATTGAGGTTGATCACCAGGGTTGGACTGGTAGGTATCTCAAAATCCTTAGCCTGGTTTTGTTTAGGAAGGTATAAGACATGTGTGAAGTCGAATATATTCGCACTTGTGTGTGGCTGGTTTTGATTACAGTATACCGGGATTCATTTCCTAATTGCCCTGTTATTGGTTCCGGTAGATTTACTGTTGAGCCATCATTTGATTGTTTGTCAAGTTTGAGAAATTTGGTTTGAGGTGCTATGCTAATGTGCCTTGATTCACTTAGACTTTCCAACCAAGCCAAAAACTCATCATGAGATTTGTGAATTATTTTGGAACAAGAAAATTTTATATGATATAAAACACTGTTGTGCATACATATATACTCTCATATTTGTGAAATCTCATATTTTGGAAATGCCTTGGCGCACACGTGAACTCAGTGAATTTTTCAACTCACACATATTTTTAATGCTTCTTTCTAGTTGAGTTAAACCATGGAGCAGAGTAGTGATTCTTTGATTCACTTCAGAGTTATCTCATGGAGGGGCTCACATATGTGTTTGATCAATTTGTACCTTCTCTGTTACCTCTCGCCAGATAGAGATAGAAAAGTCTGTTGTACAACTATCTGTAAATGAAGGTTAAATTTGGATAATATAAGATACACGATCTACCTATATATTTATGTATTTACACTGATGTTTCCTATAATTGTATTATATTGTAATATACGTATACCTTTCTCCTTCCTTTTTCTCTGAACGCGATTCATATTTACACACATCATTGCCAAAAGGCACACTAGTACTTTACTCAGCCGCAATGGAACCTAGTGGAGGAGTTGGGGGTATCACAATTGGTGTCTATTAGAAATATACATTGGAGCTGTGTATGGGACCATCTCCTCAACCTCAATTTCTGCCTCATTCATGGACTCCTCTACGTCCTCACTTGTTCCCATCTGCACCACGAGTTCAGCAGGAACATCTACCAAATGCTTTGTATCTTCCATGAAATTAGTATTTCCCTTCTTAAAGTCCTCAGGATGTCGATACAGGTATCGGAGATTGGTGATGGATAATAGTAAGATGGACCTGTCTCGTCTCGGTGTCGAATCATGCTTATTGATACATATGTAAGGGGTAACAAAAAAATAATATGATGTACATGGAGGAGTCAATGCCGTTGGTGGCTAAGGATATGAAGAATAAGATGGCAAAGGAGTGTACATACCAGCCACCTATTGCATAGGTGCTCTTAACTATAGTGAATCATCCGCTATCATTATATTCGGTGATGAAATAGGTATATCACTCGTACTACGTCTCGAAGCCATACCTGTTCGCTGCCTCGCAGATGCAGTAATGCAAGCGACCGCTCAATCAACCACTGATCCCAGATCAAGTGATGCATATCAACGTCTCCTAAAAGGCTCAACCATTTGCCATATATATACAAATACCTTTAGTTTACAAAATTTTAAAAAAATTACAAAAAACACAACATTTAATCTCCAAAATCTAAAATCTTATATTAATAATACCATAATAATTGATATATCTAAGTAAAATTATATATAAACTAACGATGTATATAAATAATAAACATCCCATGACATTTATTCTAAAAAAACATACAAAAAACTCAACATTGAATTTACATTAAAAAAACTTACAAAAAAACTAAACTAAACTCCGCTTTAAACTAAACACGATATTTAGTTTTCTAAATTAAAAACACTTTCAAAAAAATTTGACTTTTAACTTAAAATTTTTAAAACAAAAAAACTCGACGTTTAACTTAAAAATTTTAAAATCTTATATTACTAATACCATAATAGGTGATGATAATAGTAATTAATAATATCACAATAATACCATAATAATGAAACACTCTACTCCAAATAAAAATAATGTAAAATAATGATATATCTAATTAATAACATCACACGACATTTAATAAAAAAACTTACAAAAAACTCGACATTTAATCTACATTAAAAAAATCACAAAAAAAACTAAACTAAACTCGGCTTTTAAATTAAGGCAGACATTTAGTTTTCTAAATAAAAAAGAACTTACAAAAGCTAGGCTTTTAACTTAAAAAATTTAAAATCTTATATTATTAATACCATAATAATTGATGATAATAGTAATCAATAATATCGCAATAATGATACTTTATACTTCAAATAAAAGTAAATGTAAAATAACGATATATCTAATTAATAAATACTACACGACATTTAATAAAATAAACTTACAAAAAACTAACATTTAATCTAAATTAAAAAGATAACTTACCAAAAATACTAAACTAAACTTGACATTTAGTTTTTTAAATTAAAAAAATTCACCACATATCGATTTACGATATATCTAATTAGTAAACATCCCACGACATATCTATTTACTATTATAAACAATGTTTGACATTATTTTGTTGACTTATGCTCAACTAATTATAATAAATTATAGTGTTTATCTGTAAAATTAAATTAAACACATAAATTGAATATGATATTTAAAAAAGTAAATGAGAAAACTGTGCACAACTTGCACCGGAATCTTGTACAAGTTGTACGCAACTTGTACTACCAAAAGCTAGTTCAAGTTTTGAACAACTTGTACCAGGAGCTGGCGCAAGTTTCGCTGGTGCAAGTGATGTGCAGATTGATTTTTTTTTTTTAAACTGACCATTTTAAGATATATTTTTAAAATTTTATATATTTAAAGATATAAAATTAAATATAGTTTGATATAGTTTTTAATCACTTGAGTAAATGATGGAAAGTAAACCACGTGTTAAGCTGCATGGTGACTGGGAAGTCCCAGTGGCCTCCTAACGTAAACCAATGAATTTTTTGTTTTCTTCTTTTTTAAAACCAGCAACACAGAGAAATCGAAATGTGAAGTAGATTCAAGCATAAAAAAAATCTGAACGACGAATCTTATAACGTCTTTTGAGTTTTTGTGCCGTATTTTTAATCTCACATTGATTCGGACGAACAACAGGTTAGAGCTTAGGAGTTTTTTATAAAAGAATTATGGAAAAGGGGTTTTATATATAGCTTTTTATTTAATTATATATAATCAAAAAATTAATTTTTCATTATTCATTCTATAGATTCCTTCAAATTCTCTAAACTTTTCAAACATCAAAACATTAGACAATGAAAAACTACTTCAAATTTACACAAGAGAAGGTTAGCTTTTCAAATTACATTTATTTTTCATCTTTTTTGCATATAATAATTGCAAAAATGGCCAATTTTCAAAAGTTCTTTTTTTTCTCTTAATTAACTTGAGTCCCTCATTTACTTTTTGTGTTAATTATTTAAATTAATAGATTATTATTTTTTTGATGTTCAAAATGTTCAACGATAGCATAACAGTCAGGTTCAAAATGTTCAACAACGAAATTACAAAACAAATTAATCTTCCTCCAGCGAGTGTTCTCCAGTGTACAATTCTCCTCTTATCTAACGACTAAGTCTCATCTATAGTGAATCTATGAAGGATGCAACTCTGGCACTAAAAAATTGTCCTCCATCTGAAACTAAAAACGAAATTGAACGGTTAAGAGAGTATAAAAAGCATTAAATATAGAATGATTACCTCAATAAGTTAAGGCATGTTACCGTGACAAAATGGTCGACATCCTCAAGAAGACCTATCACCATCATAGCCTCAGTGCGATTGGACTGTGAGTCGAGTAGGAGATATGTCCACTACTATGATCGTGATATATAAACAAAAGTTGAGTTATATGTGGCTATAATAACCCATCCCATGTCGGACATAATGAGCCACCAATTGCTGGGAGAGGGCCTATGTAGATCCTAATATTCGAGCTGGTGTAACAAGGCCAAGAATCCCATGAGGCCCCCAATGATATCCTCGTATAGTCACAACCGACTATGCACCTCTCGACATAGCTACTGTTGAACCTGAAACCACGTGTCTTGACTCTCGTGTTGCAAATGGGTGATCATTCTAAATCTGCAATTTTCATCTGTCCTCACGCCTACCCAATCAAACACAAAAAGTACGACGAATGGAGGAAACTGTTTTTCAAAAAGGAAAGCGGTAGGCCTCAAGTGACCATATCTCGAAGCTCTAGTGAAGGAACCTGATCCCCACTCCCTGACGAACAGGATACCCTCCCTCTGGATGATTGGGCCCTCGGGAACCATTAGATGAATGTCTACCATGCCTTATTGATCCGTTGCTACGGGACGGGGGCTTGAATGCACTGTAAGAGACTTGTATGTACTCTCAGTGTGAGTTATCCCTCTTGGTGGAGTTCCTCTTTGGTCTTCCCTTCATTGCTTGTATCGTTGACCCTTGTAGTCTATTGTATTCAATAAATAGCATCTGACTCATATGAATAGAGATCTATCACCATTGCTCCTGTTCTTCATCATCAACTTCGTAAAATTCCAAATTGCCTGTTGATCATTATGAAAGTGCAAGGAAGCCTGATGGAAATACTGTGAGGCAAGCATCGTGAGGTCTAGGGCACTCCAAAAATGTTGCAAATGCTACCCATAAAAGGATTGTTCAGTGCTCATGTGTGTTAGCATCTCTCAGGAACAAGGAAGTCTATGATTGTACCACAACGAATACCCACAAAGAAAGATGTCCTATGGAATCCTATTGACACAGTCCCACTCATTCAAAATTAGCTGAGGGCCTTGTGTGAGACTGTGGATGCATATAGAGACCCTATTTATCGAAAAATAGGCAATGCTCCAACGTGTCCCTGATCTCTAGGATCTGAGCCTTGATCATAGATTGCATCTTCTCCAAACAATACCAAACGCACCAAAAGCCGTCCTAAGATAAGATTTCATAGCTGAGTGAGAGCTTTCCCCCCCGATTGGTCATCTTAGTTCAGAAGTGTAAGATCTTCCTAGTCCAAACTCTAAAAAACTCTTCGAGGTGTAAATTCCA
The DNA here is from genome assembly GCA_030512225.1 of Rauvolfia tetraphylla. Taxonomy (NCBI): domain Eukaryota; kingdom Viridiplantae; phylum Streptophyta; class Magnoliopsida; order Gentianales; family Apocynaceae; genus Rauvolfia; species Rauvolfia tetraphylla. Next base: position 3,675,198 of record JAJQKT010000024.1, on the reverse strand, counting down.
GAATCTCAACCACGAAGACTACATTTGAGCATTATTAACTTGGTACTACTCCTTCCTAAGAGAGTCAATCAACTTTCTTCATGTTCCCTTAGAAACATTTTTTACTGTCAATTTATCATCGCACTCCTTAAAACATCAAAGCTCCACGTTTTACACAATGTGACACCTAGACAACTTATGATTAGAATTAGGGAAGATGCCAGCAAGGAATTGCATCAACCTAGGCTCACGATTTGTCACAATATAATTTGAGGGAAAATCTCTATCAAAGATAGTTTGAACACACTCCAAGACCCATTGGTAACTGTAACACCAACAACCTCTAAGTGTGGCATGTTGTACCTGTATTAAATGAATAAAGCATTATTACTTGAAAAATATAACAAAACTACATACAAGTGATTTAAATTCAATTCTAAAGGATTAAATTACCAAGTAATTAAAATAATATAATTATCATATTATTAATGAAACCTACATGTTTGTCTTGTAGGTCGTATCCATTATCAGTACAAATGGATACGCACAAGAAAGTGTATATGAATCTAGGTGTGCAAACACACAATCACTTAGAATATCTGCTTCCAACTCCACTCTATGCCAATGAATGTTTGCATGAGCAATTAATTGTTTGAAAAATTGCTGCATCACCGTTCAACCTTTCATACTCATCACCTTCAACTTGTGTTTGACATTGTATATAGCCTTTTCCCTGTTTTATTAAATAAGGTAGTTAAAATTTCACATAAATAGAAACTTGAAGAAACTAATACCATAAAAATATGAGCAAAGTAACATTGAATATTTTAATATGATGATACTGTTCAGATTCTCCCATTTTAGATGATCTAATATATGTTTCGATTTAACATGACATTTACTCGTTTGATTCATGATGTTCATCTCTCGTTGGGTCAACCTCATCGCTGAAGCGTGAATGTGACTAGACTTCCCAAGCCTGTGATTATTTTTCACGCATATCACTGCAAGATTCCTGCTCCTTCAACGAACAATAGCACTTCTTCGTTCCCTTAGGCTTTCGACCCATCTTCTCCTTCGACTTTGTTCCCATCTTTGCTGTTGAGTTATCCTTGGAGGTAGTGTTAGCCCTAAGGGCAAATCATGTAGTTTTGATTAGTTTTGATTAATGACAAATATTGATAAGGACTAATTCATATGCTATTTGTGTGATAGGATTTTTGGATTGAGAAGAAAAGAGTTCTTATTGCTTTGGAGCTAAAAGTGCTAAGGACAACTCAAGTGTGCTCAAGGATCAAGAATATAGAGCATGCCCTATGGATTGAAGGCTTTGAAGACTCTAGTGTAGGTTTACACTTGCTTAATAGGTATATTCTTGTAAACCCTACACTTCTTGTTCTTGGAATCTATTGAATGCATAAGAGAGCACAAAACTTCATGTTGAATCTTAAATGGCAATGAATAATCTTTGAATTACCAAGTGCTTTGATAACGGTCTTTAAATTGAAAAGATTTTAAATGACTTATCTTTTAGTGCAAAATGATTTCAAACTTATTGAGATTGATTTTCAAATATTTTGACAAAGCTTGAACAGTTCGGACGCAAGTTCGGACATCCAAACTGTGAACATGACTACAGAATTTTCAGAAAAGTTCGGACGCAAGTTCGGATGAAATGGACAAAGTTTGGTCGTCCAAACTTTTCCGAACATCGTGTCACAGTAATGTTAGGACGACAGTTTGGACGACCAAACTTGCGTCCGAACTGTTCAAACTTTATGACTGTTGGAATTGATTTTTAAAATCTATAAAAGGCATAAACTCCAGATTTTTGGTAGTTCTGAACACTTGAAGAATCCTAACACTCCAAAATCATTTGAAATCCTTAAAGCTCTCTTTTGTCTTGTGCTTTCATATGAATATTCAAGATTCCAAAGACAACAAGGTGAAGTGGTGCTAACTAGTGTAATCATCTGCCAAGCTGTGGTAACATCTCATCCAATCTCTATTTAATCTAGTTATCCACTTGCTCAATACAAGGTTATCTTGTGACATAAAACCCTTTTGGTAAGGGTGAGCCATAGACTAGATTAATCAAAGTTGTGGTGTTAAACCTCGTGTATGGGTGAGCCTTGTATTAGATTGGTCTTTAGGTTGTCTAGTGACATAAAACTCCGTGTGTGTGTGAGCCTTAATTCAATGTTGTCTTTAGATATAAAATCATTGTGGTAGGGTGAGCCTTGTTTGTAGGATTGCAAAGGATGCTGTTGGTGTAGAACCCTTGTTGGGTGAGCCTCTTGTGTAATTGATTGAATTTGAGTATATAGTGGATTGGTTGAAATCCTTGAGCATGGACTCAAGGTAGTGGATGTAGATCTTGAAGAGATTGAACCACTATAAATTGTTTGCGCTCTTTGTTCTTCATTGTGAATTGATTTGTCATTGAGTTCATTACATTCTCATTGCATCAATTGAATATAATCTTTCCAAACCAAGTTCATAAAAGGAAAAAGTTTTCAAAAATTAGCCAAATACCTAATTCACCCCCTCTTAGGTCTTTCATGTAGAAATAAATTTCTGGTGTGCCCCTCCCCTCCCGTACCAATGCTCGATAAATGCATTGTTATTTCCATCTCCTTACTTCAAACAGGCAACTATCAAGAATGTCCTCACTTGTAATGCCCTTTCATTTGCCCAATTTGCAAACTTGTTTCTACTAGAAAATATATCATATGTGGTCAAATAAGGACTCAAATCGTTAGCTTTATCAAGATCTGAGAATTCTTCAAAAGAATTATCCAACGATGCTAAAAGTTGACCATCCCAATAGAACTGATGATAGAATTTCATTTTGTGGAACTGTTCTTGCTCTTGCAACTCATACCAAACTTAAATATTAGTGACGCAATAATACAACAATCAAAAACAGCTTTAACTATTGTGTTAATTGCATTATAATAATAAAATATACTAATTACACAATCTATTTCATTAATGACATTTAACAAAATATTAAAAAAATATTCAGCCATTGGGTTCCACCCAGCTTATGGTGAGTTCTGCCATGTTGCGCAGAACTCCACAATGAGTTTCGCTCCTCATGGAGGATCTGACTATGAAATTCCACCCAACATGGAAGAATTTCATGGTAGTTTCCTTCACATTGGGCAGAAATTGCCTCAAAATTAAAAAAAAATGAAAATAATTCATATATAGATGATTTTTTGAATTTTTACTTCAAAGAGAGTTTGGAGTATAATCACTATTTATTGAGTTGCATTGGCCGATTTGATGCGTTATTCATTAATTTTAGAGTTTAAGATTAGAGAGAGAAAGAGAGTGAGAGAATCTAAAGAAAAATGATAAGTTTTTAACTATATATAGTAAACATGTTATGGGAAAATGATCTATTTAATTTTCAAATTTAGAGATTTGACATATTATAATCTCATAAGTTTTTTTCTTATTATTATTATACTCAAAGAAGTTATGCCTCAACCTATAAACTCCTAATATCATCATTTGACACAATCTTTGGCCAAATAACCAACACTCCACTTACTTGACATCTTTTAGAGTAAAATAGACATATTACATATATTTTTTTTAAACACACTCATGATACAAGCATGTGCCTCCCAAATTTGACAAAAAGAAACTAAATTGAATAAACGCAACTATGTTGCCGTGAAAAAATACAGAAAAATAGAAGATAAGAGCGCAGCAAAAGATTAGAAAATAGCCAAGGTTTCGCAATAGGAACGCAATGTAGCTATTTTATCTTCTAAACGATGTTACAAAATTGAGAAATAAGTTTTGCCAGTCAAAGGTTTTAGTGGAGTATGGTGCTGAAAACTTGTTCAGAAACTCGTGAACCAAATTATACCCTTACCGCTTTTTTTTTTTTTTTTTTTTTTTTTTTTGCTAAGTTACCCTTACCGCTTTCACGTATACCAAACTAGACAATATACCCTTACTGCTCTCACATCTACCAAAATATCCAAGCTTAATCAGAAACTCTAGTCTGCATTACTTGCTCTATTATGTTTCTGGAAGATGGTTACAAGACAATTAAGGAGGGACCCCTACTCTTTTCTGATGAGACAAATTGGCTCATATTAAAAGGATTTTGTCTCTAATGTCTGACAGCATTGCAATTATCACAATGGTTTTGGAGTTGTCTGTGTTATCGATTATTCATGCTCAAAAGATTAAAAATAATTAAAATACAAACTCCAAGAATTAAAGTTTTAGAAGTACACAAATTTTCCAAGTAGTATGGAATCTTTAAGTTTTTGCAGCGCCTACAAATAGAGAAATTAATATTATACTGGTTGAATATTGAATTCAAAACTTTTTAATTTAATAAAAAATATTTCTAACGCATAGAAAATTATTAGTCATTTTAATTTCTAAAGTCAAGAAAGTTTTTAATGTTTGGTCTAAAGTTTTTTTCTCTGGTTATTTTTGTCCGTGATGAATGTTTTTAACCTTTTTTGATTTTCTAATTTTTTTCTTCAACCATTTTAGTCAAGAAACATATAACTATCTCGGAAGGAAGCAAAATAGTAAAAAAAATTAAGACCTAAAATTTAAAAATATTAATGACAAGACCGAAAGGTCACAGAAAATTTTTGAGGCATCAAAAAAGTTTTTTAAAAAAATCATAAGAGATACAAATTGTCAAAGAAAACGTTAAAGGAGTTCGCCCTAGTGGTATGAGTGTGATGGCTCCTTGCTCGATGCCTAGGTTTGGATTCAACATTCTAAAACAGCCTTTCTCAATAAAATTGGAAAAAATAAATAAAAGAGAAAACAACTAGTTTTCCTGCAAGTGATGATTCGAAAGTGTTTCACGTGAATCTCACCTTCCACTAATACAAAATGATTGAAAAAATATTTTTACAAGAAAAAAAAAGAAATATCAAAAGGATCGCATTCAGAACACAGTAGAGACCAATTAATTTTTTGCAACTTGTTTCGTTATTATATGAATGATCATCTTAATCAGGTAAAAAAACAAAAAAGATATACATCAAGCAATTATCCTTATAGATCCGATTCCTCTCACTTGGATGGATGACAGAAAGTAAACCACGAGATAAGCAACACGGATGGCAGGCTCCGCTAACGTGCGGAACGGAATCCCAGTAAAGTTTGAATTTTGTTCTTTTACTATTATTTTTGAGATTTTTTTTTTTTTTGAAAAAATATCTCTAAGTTGTCTATCCACAAAAGACTGATATAACGGTAGTGGGTGTAGTCAGTACATGAAGAGAAAAAAGACGTCTGCAGTATAGTCGACTTGCTCAGTTGCCAGACAAAAGTCCAAGTACGAGATTATGTATGTTTTATAATTAGTTTTAGTTGCTAATCTTGCTCTTAAAAAATGGAAAATATGAATATTATTATAAAAAATTAACTCTAAATAATAATAAAAAATATATTTTTTAAATTTATATTATAAAATTACTTTTATCTGTTCATGCCATTAAATTACTTTTGATCATCTCTTCATACGACTTTGCCACTTCCAAATGCAAAATTTGGTAAAATTGACACTAACTGCAGGTGATATAATTGCAAGGGCATAATTGTCCATAAAATCCCTTTCCCTCCATCTTTCATTAAGGCCCAACATTCTCCCCCGCCAAGCACCCTCCCTTTCTTTTTCTTCTTTCCTCAAACCGCCTTTCTCTCTCTTCCCACCGGTTTTCTTCCTTGTCTCTTTTTACGAAAATTTATATTATCACATAAAACAAATTTTAGTAAATATTGAAGAGACAAATTTAAAGAAAAATATGACTAAGAATCTAAAAAAGATTTTACAAGAGGATTCTAAAAAATGTCTGGGCGGTGGCCATTCCTCCATCACCTTGGTTCTGTTCTTGCTTTCTCCCTTAAAGTAGTTTAAGTACTATGCACAATTTCAGCAATAACTGTGGCAAAACTGCAGCAATATACACAAGAATTACAGCAAAATTCATCCCTACTAGAAATGAACAAGGTAAATTTCATCAGTGGAACTGCCAAAATTCAGCTTAGTTGTTTATGAGGAAGGGTATATTTGGATTGAGTTTTTTATGAAATCAATGTAAATTTTTTATTTTTTGATTATATTTTCTTTTATAAGCAATTCATTTTTACAAAATTCAAAAATAAAAAATCATAAACTCAAACTCTATCTAATCTCACCCTAAATCTCAAAGAAAATAAAACAAAGAAAGAAGCTAGACATCTTTGTTTGGCTAACTAAGAGAAAAGAAAGCCGTTGCTTCATACCCTTTAAATTTAAGTGGGAGTATAGCCTGAAAATATAAAGCTAACTCAAAATAGGGCCTTTTCTTTACTGGCATCTCCAATGCTCGTTCTACTACAGTTGGGGTTCTTGGTGGGGGTTTTGATTTTCAACATGGGGCGAAAGTTTTCCAGATAAGAATTAGGAGTGAAACATGATTTGAGAGAAAATGCGAAATTTTCCCAATTTCTATGCAATTGGGTATTTCATTTCAAATTTGGAGCGAGTCACATGGGCTTGAATTGGGTCAATGAAAGATAAGAGGGAATATGCGGACTATTATGCCCTTGTTAAGGGTATGGCGTGCCTTTTTCGGTTGGATTTTGCTGTAGGGAGTAACAAAGTGGCATAAATAGATGCATAAAAATAGTGTAAGCGCATGAAAAGAAAAAATATATATTTTGGTGGCGTAAATCGAAATAGATGTTTTTTTAGTATTCTCTTCATTTCATTTATTTTATTAGTCTTTGATCATACATAAAATTATATGAAAGTTTAATTTGTATTTCAAACGTAATATACTATAATAAAAAAAAGAAACATATGGATTCATACATATTTTATGTTAAATCTTGATATATAAAGGTAGTATATAGTAAGATTAGTTATTAGTTGATAGTATATAATATATTAAAATATTTTTTTATAGAAAGTGTCAAATAATTTAGGATATTTTAGTATAGTAAGAAAATTATTAAAAATAGAATGGAGGGAGTAGTATTTTGATTTTATTTTTCTATTATTATATTGGACCAGAATGTTTTCCATCGGTATTGATATAGTTTTAAATTCAAAAAAAGTATTCCATAATTATTTTGTTAAAAAATAAGTATTTCCGTAATGTAATTAAAGGTTCAAGTTTTTTTAGGTGAAATTAAAGATTCAAGGTGGTTCCCCTTAACTATACAAAGTTAATCTTATAGGTTCCAATTTTACTGTACTCTAGATCTTTTGTAATATTTTCTTATATAAAATTATTTTATTTGGGATTTATCTTTTATTGTTCAAAATTTATAAATAAAAATTTCTTAATAAGAATATTACAATGTGAGTTTTATAGAAAATTCGGAACGTCTTTTCAGATTTCCTAAAAATGAATCATGTTGAAAACCAGGGGAAAAAGAAGAAGAATAGAAAAGCGTCCAAATATCAAATTCTTACTTCTCTTAAAGAACTATACGGTACTGCTAGAGAGAGAGAGAGAGAGACCTTTCAACATGAACCCTAGGAGGAATGGTATGGTTGTACCCATCCATCTCGTGCCTGTGAAATGTTGGAAGGGTACGTATTAGTTAGTATTCTTACTTCAATGGTTTATACGAATGATATATTTGTCATATCTGCATACGGAATTGTGAGGGATAACCTAGAAACCTAAAAAATCAAGACTTCTATAATTGTCGGTGCTGCCACCAACCCTTGGTTCCGTTAAATGTTTGGACTCTCCGCAACACGTTTTTTGAGCATTCAGCTTGTCTTGTTCGGTTTGTTGCCTTTTCCTTTAAACATAGGGCCGCAGGGCGTCTCTACACAGCGTTCGCTATTTGATTGCTCTTCGTAGTCAGCTAAGGTTTTTGTAAGAGAGGTTCGAGGGATTATTTTGGAACTTAAGAGTTTTCACCATCTTCAAGTCGAAATAAGAAGAAGCAATCTTGAAAGAAACAATATTTGAAAAGGAAAAATGACTGCCTTGGTCCCTAAACATAGGATAAATTTCTTTTACATCCGTAAAATATTTTTCAGTCAAAATTATCTTCAATGTATTTGTAATTGGCAAACAAAAATTCCACTATTACTCATCGACCTGGTCTCCAGTCAAATTAAGTATACTTTAGTCACGTGTTTAAATTTCAGAGGTAAATTCGTTGGTACAATCAGATTTCCTCCAAAATTGCTAATATGGACAAACAACATATACTCCCTTCATTCTTTTTTATTTGATAGTGTTTAACTAGACACGGAATTTTATACAAAAGTTAAAATTATAAGAAATATATAGGTCAACGGGTATATTATGTTAAATATAAATATATAAAAGTAATATAAAATGAGGTTAATAATTAATTGATAGTATAAAATATAAGGTAAACAATTCAATTTGCCCTTAAACTTTACACGAAATTTAGATTTTGCCATTCAACTTTAGAAAGGAAAAATTTTGACCTTAAACTATTACAAAATAGTGTTTTGTCCTATTCCGGTTGTTTCTAACGTTAATTCATAACGAATGACCGCCACATGACTACTTGAGGGGCAAATTTAGAATATCAAATAAAAATTATTTAATTTTTTTTAAAAAAGACAAAAGTAATATAAAAAATAATAAACCACAGTTAGAGAGAAAATTAATGTCTTATCTCCATTTTTTCATTATTTTTCTCTTTATCCAATAATATTAACTAAGTTTTTTTTCCTCTTACATTCTCATTTTAGAGAAAAAGAATTAGAACTTATAATATTCTTTCAATATATGTAGATATGATTAAACTATTGCAAGATTTTTTTTGCGCTTATCCTTTTTGGATTTCTAATTTTGTCTTTTTTACAAAGAATTAAAATAATTTTTATTTAATATTTCTAATTTTCTCCTCAAGTAGTCATGTGGTGGTCATGTGACAATCATTTCGTCATGAATTACGTTAGAAACAGTTAGAGAGAAAATCAATGTCTGTCTCCCTTTTGTCATTATCTTCCTCTTTATCCAACAATATTAACTAGACTTTTTTTTTTTACATTCTCACTTTAGAGAAAAAAATTGAAACTTGTAATATTTCATCAATATATGTAGATACGGTTAAACCATTGCAAGATTTTTTGTTTGCGCTTCTAATTTTGTCTTTTTTCTCTTTTAAAAGAGAATTAAAATAATTTTTATTTGTTATTTTTAATTTGCCCCTCAAGTAATCATGTAGCGATCATGTGACAGTCATTCCCCTCAAGATTGTTTGATTTGAACTTTCAATTGATAATTTTATTGGGATCCGTTTTGGTTAAAAAAATTAGGATGCAAAAGAAATTAGACCATACTTTAACGGTACTTAGTATACAAGAATAGAATGAAATAAATGACTTTTCTAACTTCTTATTTCATTCTAGTGCTTGATATAAAAATTTTAAGTAAGAAATATTTTTTCACAAGAAAGCTAATTCTAAGAAGAAGTTGGAATAAAGACCTTTCCACACCAAAATTCTAAGAGAAGGCCTTTCTAGGAGAAGTAGGAATTCTAAAAAAAATCTTATTGATTATTATACCTTCATAATTTTCAAATAAAAAATGAGATAGCCTTGAATTTTTTATTTTTCTTAGTAATACTTTCTTTATTTTGATCTAAAATAAAAACTATCTATATGACTATATTATAATTTAATATTTAAAATATTTGGTTTTTTGAAATTTTAGTACAAATTTTATTTAAATGAGATTTTATAAATGAATATTTAATTGATTTTTTGATTCAATATAATTTGACTTTATTGATATTATATCCCAAACCAATTTAGGGCGAATACACAACCAATGCAATCGAAGATATTTGCTTCTTGAAATCCTTATGTACTTCTTGCTAGTCCTGGTTTACACCAGGAAACCAATCAAAATCCATAACTAAAAGAACGCATGAGCACAAAAGGGGTGTATCTGGATTGGATTTAAAATTGAGTTTTTTATTTTAAATTTTATAAAAATAAATTTTTTATGTTAGGAGGAGTGGGATCTAATTATATTGAGGTTTAAATTCAAATTCAATTGAAATACACTTTTATAGGTGAGTCTCCAACAAATTTGGGTTTCATAGGAAGTTCTTTCCTCAGTTGTCTGAATTGGTTCTATCATATTCCCTCCCCGAGACTGGAAAGTCATTCTTGAATCACAAAGGTCAACAAAAAGCACAGACCAGAACAAGATGGCATGGGATGCTTCATATCCGGGATCTCAGCAATCAGCATACCAAAAAAAAAAATAAAACGAAAAACAATTTCCAGACCTAAGAGGGGTAGAGAAAAAGAGCTTAGTCGGACTGGATTGTGGAATATAGACTTGTCAGCTTTAAGAACAGCATTTTGAGATAGGAGTATTTTTTTTCCTAAAAAAAAAGTTTTCTATTTCTCCAAAAAATAAAATTTTACGATATTTTTTTATAAAATTAAATTCAAAATTTTAAATATAAAATTTACATTACTTCTCATACAACTGTTTTACCAACTCAATTATTACGTCTTTTAACTCTACGAATCACTCCAGATTCCAGTTTTATACATATTTTTTTATTTACTAAAATATATTTTCTTCTTATCAGTCCGTGATCAATATATATATTTTAAGAACATTATTGAAGGCTGATCCGAAGGGGTATAACTCCGGTGCTTCAAAACGACGAACAAAACCCGACATAAAATGGTGCGTTCTTTAGTCGGATCTCCCACGTGGCTTCTTTTCTTTTAGTGGCAGGGGAATCTGGCTTCTTATGAGAAAAATAAATTAAACTTCTTGACTACAGTTGAAAACTAAGTCAAATCAGACAGCCAATAAAAAATGAATGCTGATAACTAAGAATCAATACTGACAAGCAGATAATTCCGATCCGGTGTTGATATTGTTTTTTTTAAACGTACGAAAAAAAATTTTAATTATTAAATTAATATTTTATTAATGTAATGATTAAAAATTTACATATAAATAATATTAAATAAATAATTATTTATTTATTATATCAATTATTAGATGATGGATAAAAGAATGATGATTCGACTATTGAGATGTCATTTAGCATGACAAAAACCCCAGCAGTGCCTTAGCTGTGTGCAAATAACTTAATGGGTTGGGACCATTTATTATGAGGCAATCAATCCTGGATAGATTCACTTTTTCTAATTCCCTAATATATATATATATATATATATATATAAAAGAACAAGGGATCATTATAACTCTATCTTAAATCTAGGCTTAAGATGTATAATATGTATTATAAATTTTATGATCTACAATTAAACAGTTATTAGGAAAATAAAAATTTAAAAATAATTATAGTATGTTCTTGACAAGTGAAGTAGTTTTTAAACTGCCAATAATAAGTTATTTTTAAAAAATTTTTACTTAATATTTAAATAATATTCTTATTTATAAAGTTTTAATAAGCAAAATATGTCTTGAAAAGCACCTCTATTGTAGCTTTTCCAGAATAGACTTTTTTAGGTTATTACAGTTAAAGTCAGATAAGTAAGTAATTAAAGATAGATAAAAAAAATTAATTTAAAAAGTTTAAAGTAATTAATTTTAAGAATTTAAAAATTCACCTTTAATCTTGAAAGAACTAAGAGAGGTGAATTAAGTTTTTGGTTAATTTTTAAAATATTTTATGTTATAATAAATTGATTTGGAAGATGATAAAAGTCAAACAGTTAATTAGATAGGAAAGGAACACAAAAAGAATCAAACTTAAAGCAAATAGAAGACAAAAGGCAACATAAGTAATTTATAGTGATTCGATTACACAAGATCTATATCCACTACCTTAATCACCCACTCAAAGATTTTAACCAAACTCAATTATAACTCAAGTTGATCAAATTATTCAATAGAAGCTCACTCTTCAAGAGTTTTATACCACAACCTCTTTTCACTTACAATATAATCAAGGTTTATCCAAACACAAGGTTTTTATATCAACAAGGTAACCTTGAAAATAATAAGTAGATGAAATATGAGATAAGAAAATTACCAACAACTTGATAGATGATGACAAATTCGCACAGCTTTACTTTTTTGTCTAAGGAATCTTGAATTTGAATTTTTAGTACAAGACAAAAGAGAACTTTTTGATAAAGAATGATTAGGAAGAGTAAAGAATATTTAAAGCTCAAGAACTATCCAAAAATCTAAAATTTATGTCTTTTATAGGGGTTTCAAATTGGTTACAATGATCAAATAACGACTAGTAACAGTAAAATTTGGTTGACCGAACTTGGACTTCAACGTCCAAATTATCGTTTGAATTTTTCTATCTTCAGACTGCCAAGTAAGTTTAGTCGACCGAATTTAGACATAAGCGTTTGAATGGTCGTTTGAATTTCTCTACAAATTCAGCAGCCATGAAGTATAATTCAGACGTCTGAATTTTTCAAGCTTATTCAAAATGATTAGAAATCAAACACAACAAGTTTGAAATCATTTTGGACTATAAAATGAATCTTTTAAAAAACTTTTAGTCCAAAGGCCGTTATCAAGAACTTGGTAAACATATTTGTAAGATAAATCTTTTGATATTGAAAAAAATTTTGAAGCTCTCTTGAAAATGTTTTAAATTCTAAAGACAAACAAGTGCAAGGTTTATAAGGATATACTACACTGCATTTGTAAACCTACACTAAGGTCTTCAAAACTTTCAATAATCTTGAATCAACTCTTTTATCTTCAACCACTTTGATAACCTTGATTTTTTAATGCACTTTAGCTTCAAGGCAATGAGACTTGCATTTTTCTCAATCTAAAAATCCTATCACACATCATGTAAGCACATTAGTATGTATTAAGGTTAATCAATATTATTTTCATAGGACATTGCACTTATCAACGTTTGTCATTAATCAAAACACATGTTTTGCCTTTATGGCTTACAATCTCCCCCGTTTTATTATGACGAGCTTTAATGCAAATGTGATGAATTTAGACAATTTAAGCATAGAGAATTATTTATGTCATGTACTAATTTAGGATGATACCAATTGACAATCAATTTTAAGCATGATATAGCATAATGACATAAACAATTGAGCCTATGACCCAACCAACATTCATAAACCTCCTTCCTTCCATCAAAGTAGAAAATATAGTACAAAAGCAATTGGATCACATTCTAAGAAGGGTTTTAGAGGTTATAGTCAATATGCAAAGCTCCCCCTAAGATAATGCACATATTTGGACTTGAGTTTTGAAAATATGAAGGTTTTGAAAGATCAAGTCACAAGAGATACAACATAGTGAGTTTTGAAAGATCAGGTCCACTAAAGTCTTCATTCTTTAACTGAGAAAAGACAGTTTTAGGGAAAATTATCAAATTTTCAATTTTGACAGAAAATTTGAATGATTAAATTTTAGGTTTGCATCTAAATTTCAAGTCTGAATTTTAGGCAAGTTTGACAAAAAATATATTTTGAAATATAAGTGCTTATAACTAATTACACAATTATCAAAGCAAGGTGATCAACTATAAAACACATTTATAATCATCTCAACCAATGCATAAATCAACTCAAGGCTTTTTCAAGATCATCATCCACAAAATGTCATTGAGTACTTAATAACCATTTCATAAGCCAATAAACCATAAGCTAATAATTCTTCACAATATCTAACTACTTCTTCTACCCTAAAAATAGCACATATCCATAAGCCAATATGTCACATTCATCACAGCGAATGTCAAAAGTATGTTAAAGATATCATGGTACATTTTGTATAACACCTCTTATTTCTTCCCCTTTTATCATCAATCAAATGTAGGGTGAGTAAAGTAAAGCAAATATGAAAATAAAAGTAATATAAGCTCTCAATACTATGATATCATCGTTGAGCTTTAAAAGATCACAGGAGCCAGAAAGGCATATCGAAGGTCAAAGCTTGAAAATACATGAACTATTCTGGACATTAAAGAAGCACGAAATAGAAGTACATAAACTAGATTAAGTAAAATGAGAAAGAGAGAGTTAGGGAATGCTTAGTCATTGATTTTGGTCATCGTCTTCATGCCATATTTGTTGGCAGTGATGGCCATGTCTACTTTAAGCTCAATGTGAAGTTGTCCTTTAGTTGCTTTTCCTTGCCAATGTAGTTTGGCTTTGAAGTAGTAGCCAACTGGAATGATCTCCTTGTCCTCCTTTTCTTGGCCATGTGCTTGACTCTTCCTTGCCCAAATGAAGTGGTAGATGGTGAGGGTCCACTTTCTCTAGAGGTGAGGGTCCAAATGAAGTGCTTGACTCATCTTTTCCACTTTCTCTAGCTACAAACTCAAAATTGCCTCCTTTATCATCATCTCCATCATTATCTTCCTCCTCATCATCATTTCCATCCTCTTTCTCTTTCTTACTTACCTCATCTCCTTCATCTTCCTTGTCATCTTTAGATTGAGGCATAGAGGGTCCTTCACCACTTTGATTGTTCTTCCTCAATAACTCTTCAGTACTTCTCACCCTACCATCCAAACCATCGAATTTGCTTAGTACCATGGGAGCAAAAGATTCAAAGAACTTATATATTTTCTCCATCTCTTTTATGTGGTTGTTCAAGGCCTCTTAGAAAACTTTGGTTGCAATAGTGTCCCCTCTTGTAATTCCCTCCTCACTTGGCATGTCTCCAAGGTTTTCATGAGATTGAGGAGTGCGCGCTTCTTCAAATAGTCTTCTCTTTGTGTGAGGTTTCTCTTCCTCACTTGATAGATCATGTATTTCCTTGCTATTCCATTCTCTAGCCAAAGTCTCCTCCTCTTCTTCTTCTTCTTCTTCCACTTCTTCCCCCTCTTCTTCATCACCTCATCACCACTTGTTTCTACCCTTTCACCCCTTAGAGGAGTTTCTCTTCTCGTTCTCCATACACCATCCTTATCGAGTGTTAATTGTCTTCTCTTGAGAGACTTGTTCCAAGGATTGGACATTGAAATGCTTGAAGATTCTTTTGTCAACAATCTCCTATAAGGCAAGGCTTTATTAGCCATTTTTCTTGCACTAATCATATGTTTTTATGCCATGAATCCAAAATTTAATCTTCTATACTCATGCAAGGCAAGCATAATAACGATATGCAAATTATCAACCGATGATTTATGTCCAAAGTTAGGGATAATCATAGTAGTAATTGTGTGAAGCATAACCCTGCAAGTAGCATCAAAGGCTTTGATTTCTCTTTTCCTAGTGGACCCAAATCTTCTACCATTGGTGAAAGCCTCTTCAAACCTTTCATTGGTGAACAATTCATGAATATAACAATGTTGTCCCTAAAAGCCTCTTCAAGGGTTTTACACCACAACCTCTTCTCAAATACAAATTATCAAGGCTCACCCTAACACAAAAGTTTTATATCAACAAGATAACCTTGAAAACAACAAATAGATGAAGTAAGGGATTAGAAGATTACCAGCAACTTGGTAGATGATAAAAAATTAGCACACTGTTAACCTTTTGTCTAAGAAATCTTGAATTTGAACTTTTTTAGCACAAGACAAAAAAGAATTTTTTGATGGAGAATGGTTGGGATGAGTAAAGAATCTTTAAAGCTCAAAAACTACTCACAAGTCTTAAGTTTATGTCTTTTATAAGGTTTGAAAATTAGTTTCAACGTTTAAATAACGGTTGGTAATGACTATTAATAGTAAAATTCGATCGACCAAACTTGGACATTGTACCCAAATGATCGTCTAAATTTTTCTGTCTTGAGACTACCAGGGTAAATTCGGTCGACTGAATTTGGACACAAATGTCCAAATGGTCTTTCAAGTTTCTCTACAAATTAAGTAGCCATGATGTATAATTCAGACATTGAAATTAGAGTCCGAATTGATCAAACTTGGCTAAAATTATTAGAAATCAAGCACAACAAGTTTAAAATCATTTTCTACTATAAGATAGATATTTTAAAAGGCTTTTAGTCCAAAGGCTGTTATCAAGAACTTGATGAAAATATTTGTAAGATAAATCATTTGAGATTGAAAACCAAGTTTGAAGCAACTCTCTTGAAAACGTTTTAGATTCCAAAGACAAACAACTGTAAGGTTTACAAAGATATACCTATAATGCATTGTAAACCTACACTAAGGTCTTCCATGCCTTCAATAATCTTGAATCAACTCTAACCACTTTGATAATCCTCATGCACTTTTAGCTTCAAGGCAATGAGACTTGCATTCAACTCAATCCAAAAATCCTATCATACATCATATAAGCATATTAGACCATATCAAGGTTAATCAATATTATTTTCATAGGACATTACACTTATCAATGTTTGTCATTAATCAAAACATCATGATTTGCCCTTAGGGCTTACAATCTCTCCATTTTTTATGATGACAAACTTTGATGCAAAATGTGATGGGTTTAGAGACTTTAGGCAGAGAGAAAAATTTATGTCATACACTAATTGAATATGATACAAATTTGAGAATCAATTTTAAGCATGACATAGCATAATGACATAAATATGGCTTTACAATTGAGCATATGATCCAACCAACCTCCATAACTTCCTTCCTTCCATCAAACTAGACGATATAACATTTAAGCAAACATAAAATTACTTCTAAGAGAGGTTTTAAATGTTAGAAATAATTAGAAAATCTCCCCTTAGATTGTGCTCATTTTTTCATAAAATTTTGGACTTTGGACTGTGAGTCCAAACTACAATATATTGAGCATAACAATTGTTTAATTTGAAATAAAGATTCCCTAAGGTTGTTCAAATATAGTAGAAGAGATTAGAACAGGTTTGAATTAATTTAAACAACAGAAGAATACTTTTTGACAATAAAATATGGATGCATTCGAATTTTAGGACATTCATCCGGATTTCAAGATATGCATCTGAATTTCAAGTCCAAACTTTAGGCAAAGTCTTCCAAAGATAGATTTTGCAATATAAGCACTTATAAGCATTCACACAAACATCAAAGCAAGATGATCAAATATAAAATACATTCATAATCATTTTAACCAACTGTTATATAAAGTCAAGATCATCATCTTCATAATACCAAAAAGACCAATGAACACATATCAATAAGCCAATATGCCACATTCATCATAGCCAACTATGTCAAAGATGTCAAAGTACATTTTGCATAACACTTTGTATTTCTCCTTCTTTTTTCATCAATCAAATATGGGGTTTTGAAAGAGAAACAAATATGAAAACATAGGCTCTCAATATTAAGATATCATTATTGAGCTTCAAAAGTACATGAACTAGAAAGGCACATTGGAGGTCAAAGCTTGAAAATACATGAACTATTCTAGATACATTAACTAAGTATGAAATGAAAGTACATAAGCTAAACTTAGTACATAATTAAAATTAAAGAGAGAGAGTTAGGGAATGCTTAGTCTTTGATTTTGGTCATCGTTTTCACTCCATATTTGTTGGTAGTGATGGCCATATCTCCTTTCAGCTCGATGTGAAGTGGCCCGTCACTTACTTTCTCCTTCCTGGTGTAGTTTGGCTTTTGAGTGATTGTCTCCTTGTCCTTCTTTTCTTGACTGCATACTTGACTCTTCCTGCCCAAATGAAGTGGTAGATGGTGAAGTGATCTTACCTTTCTCAATTAGGCTTCCTTATTGGCTTCCTCCCTTTTGCACTCTTCTTGAACACCCTCATCTCTTTCACTTTCTCTAGCCACAAACTCAAAGTCTCCTCCTTGATCATCACCTCCATCACTATTCTCATTATCATTTTCATCCTCATCATTCTCTTTCTCCTTCTTGCTTTTTTCATCTCTTCTTCATCCTCATCATCCATAGCTTGAGGCATAGAAGGTTCTTCACCACTTTGATTGTTTTTCCTCAATAGCTCTTCAATGTTTCTAACCCTAGTATCCAAGCCATCCACTTTGCTTAATACCATGGGAGCAAAAGATTCAAAGAATTTGTACATTTTATCCATCTCCCTTACATGGTTGTTCAAAGCCTCTTGGATCACCCTGGCTACTATAATGTCAACTCTAGTGACTACCTCCTCACTAGGCATGTTTCTAAGGTTTTTATGTGATTGAGGAGTGGCCTCTTCTTTTAATAGTTTTTTTTTGTGTGAGGTTACTCCTCCTCACTTGATATATCTTCTCTTTTCATGCTCATTCTCTCTCTAGACAAAGTTTCCTCCTCATCTTCTTTTTCTTCCCCTTCTTCTTTCTCTTCTTCATCACTACATGTTTCTACCATTTCATCCTTTTGAGGGGTTTCTCTTCTCGTTCTCCACATACCAACCTTATCAAGAGTTAACTGCATTCTCTTGAGAGACTCGTTTATATAGATTTCTCCACTTTTCATTGGATTTCCTCTTCCGGGGAGTTGCATATTGAAGTGCTTGAAGATTCTTGTCAACAATCTTCCATAAGGCAAGCCTTTGTTAGCCGTTCTTCTTGCACTAAACATATGCTTTAATGCTATGGACCCAAACATAATCACCATATGCATATTCCCATCTAAAGATTTATGTCCAAAATTTGAGATGATCATAGCAGTAATCATGTGATACATGATACGACCTCTAGCATCAAATACTTTAATCTCTCTTTCCCTAGAGGACCTAAACCTTCAATCATTTGTAAAAGCCCCTTCAAATCTGTCATTTGTAAACAACTAATGGATATAACAATCTTGCCCCAAGGAATAATATCTAACGCGAATATTATGAATGATTCATCAAGGCATCATTAATTTCAAAATCAACTTGGGAAACTCTAGATGAATACCATTGTATCATGCTACCCCCAACATGCTCAATTTCTTATTCCTTAAGATTTGTATAGAATTCATAGACAAGTTAGGGATAATAATCTTTATTTACCCCAAGTAAACTACTCCAACCAATTTCACCAAATAGAGAAAGCACATTATCCATATTGGTGAGTTTATCAACATCCACTCTATGGTCGGGTGTGATGTTCTTGCTCTTCTTGCTCCAATGTTCGAATTCAACAACAACTTTTGTAGAGATGAATCGTTCCACTCCAAGACTTGATTGTGGAATGCGAACCCCCCTTGGTTTGTTGATAATGAGCCTTTCATCTCCTACCTTGCCTTTTCCTTTGCCCTTTTTGAATGAACTGTGATGATTTTATATAGAGAAAGATGAATTTTAAAGATAATAAGGGCTTGAGAACACGAAAATCAAGTCATTTTGATGAAGAATGGTGAAATTTTGCATGAATTTGAGTTTGGACGGGAGAGTGTCGTGTGGATTTTGAAAAGGAAGAGAATTCAGATAGTTTAAAATAAGGGATTTGAAAGGTTGAGCGGTTTAAAATCTGCTGAAATCGCAAAGTTTGGACGACCGAATTTTCAGGTATGCATCCGAACTTGCATTTGAATTTCTCTATTTCCTATTTTCAGCAAATTTGGACGATCAAATTTTTTATTATGTGTCCGAACTTCCATCCGAATATTTATTTTAGGAGTTTTCTATAGGAAGTTTGGACGACCGAATTTTACTCCATGCACGTGAATTTTTCTTGTTTTTGCCATACTTCAACAAACACATTAGTAATTAAATTTTGAAATACCCAACTTCTTCTGAGATAGCAAAACCTTTCTTCAACCAAAGGCTTGGAGAAAATATCTCCAATTTGATCAATAGTATTCACATAGTCTAAACAAATATCATCTTTAGCTACATGATCTCTAATGAAATGATGTTTGATCTCTATATGCTTAGTTCTAGAATGTTGAATATGTTTTATGCTTAAATTGATAGCACTTGGGTTATCATATGGAATAGGCATACATTTGAAATCAAGACCATAATCAAGTAGAGTGTGCTTTATCCATAGCACTTGAGCACAATAATTACCGGAGGTAATATATTTGGCCTCAATGGTAGACAATGTCACACATGCTTGTTTCTTACTTACTAAGATACAAAGCAACTACAAAGAAATTGATAATGACCACTAGTGCTTTTACGCTCGACTTTGCATCCGGCATAGTCAGCATCCGAATATGCAACAAGGTCAAAGAAAGATAATTTTGAAAACCAAAGGCCATAATCATGTGTATTAATTAAATATCTAATAATATATTTTATGTCAACTAAATGAGACTCTTTATGACAAGATTGAAATCTAGCATATAAGCATATGGTAAACACAATATTCGGTCTACTTGTGGTAAGATAAAGTAAACTATCAATTACGACTCTATATACCTTTTCATCAATATTTTGACCTTTCTCATCTTTGTCAAGTTTGGTTGATGAACTCATTGGAGTGCTTATACCGTCTGCTTGATTCGTTCCAAATCCCTTCAAAAGTTCCTTGGTATACTTGGATTTATTTATGAAGGTGACATCCTTAGTTTGCTTGATTTGTAATCCAAGAAAGAAGTTGAGTTCTCCCATCATGCTCATTGTGAACTTACTTTGCATTAAATTGGTAAATTCCTCACAAAGTGAAACATTAGTAGCTCCAAATATGATATCATCAACAAATATATGTACAAGTGAAAGATCATTATTGCATGAGATTTTTATAAAAAGAGTGGTGTCAATTTTTGCTCTTGAAAATCCTTTTGAAAGAGGAAAACCACTCAATCTTTCATACCAAGTTGTAGGAGCCTATTTTAAAGCATAAAAAGCTTTGGAAAGTTTGAAGATATGGTTATGATACTTTTCATGTGTAAAATTGGGAGGTTGTTCCACATAAAGCTCTTCATCAATAAAACCATTTAGAAAATCACTTTTGACATTCATTTGAAATAACTTAAAACCTTTGAAACAAGAAAATGCCAAGAGAATTCTCATAGATTCAACTACCAGAGCAAAAGTTTCATCATAATCAATGCCCTCTTTTTGATTGAATCTTTGGACAACTAGTCTAGCCTTGTTCCTAACAACTTCTTCGGATTCATTAAGTTTATTTATAAAGACCCATTTTGTGCCAATAACAGGATGATCAAGGGATCTTGGGACAGGAATCTAAAATTTTTTCTTTCAAATTGATTTAATTCCTTTTGCACATCATCAAGCCAAAAATTATCACATAATGCATCATTAAAATTTTTAGGCTCAATGTGAGATAAAAGTAGAAAGTCTTCAGTGAAATATTGTCTTGTTCTAACACCTTAAGATACTTCACCAATGATTTGCTCCGTAGGGTGGCCTTCCGCATATTTTAGATCCTTTGGTAACTCTTGGTCACCACTAGGTTGATTGTATTGTTCTTGCTCAATTATCTCTTCTCCGTTGGCATTATCTTCCAAGGTTGGAGCTAGAAGATGAGTTTGATTATCATTCATGGATGTACCTACATCATCATCATCTTTTCTATCCAAGTAGATGTTAGACTCATCAAAACTCACATGCATGGTTTCCTCAACACATAAAGTTCTTTCATTGTAAACTCTATAAGCTTTCTTTTTAGAGGAATAACCAAGGAATATGTCTTCACCATTAGTGACTTTTTCTACACATAAGGTGATATCATCTACTTTCATTTTCAAACTATCATAATCCACAATCATATTTTCTAGAGAAGATATTTTGGCACAAAGCGATTTGTTATCAAGAGACATGTTTTGCAAAGAAAATTTAAAAATTCTCTCTCAATATTTAGACAATCAATGGATTCAAGAAGTTTTTTGTTATCACAAAATAATTTTGAATTCTCTTTTAACAAATTTTCAATTTTGAACATAAATTGGTTTGGCATTTTACTGATGATGGCCAATATAGTGCCACTTCGGAATATGCTGTGGGAAGAAACGTTATGAGTCGAAACAATGGCATGGAAAGGCATGCTGAATGGTGGGGAATGGAGTCTTTCGGAAGTTCATTTGGGAGGCTGCAGTTCCGCCGAAAGTAAATGTGGCAAGAACAGTCCTTATTGGAGCAAAAGAAGAACAAAATTCTAAATTAGTGCGTTTAGTATTTCTATAAATACCGGGCAAGAGTTACTTCACATTTTTTTAGCATGCAGAAGTAACTTGGCCGAGTGTATTAGAGGTGTGGATGAGCGCTACCCTTTC
Source organism: Rauvolfia tetraphylla (assembly GCA_030512225.1). NCBI lineage: Eukaryota > Viridiplantae > Streptophyta > Magnoliopsida > Gentianales > Apocynaceae > Rauvolfia > Rauvolfia tetraphylla. The sequence continues at coordinate 3,653,201 of JAJQKT010000024.1, read as the reverse complement.
TATGGATGTACAGAGGAGATTTGAGTCCTTGTGCTTCTCTCGTGTTTCTCCTCTGGCCAAACAAAGTGCACAGAGAATTGCTACCAAGCACGTTGGTAGGGCGAGCATTTTTTTTCCCCAAAATGGAATGACGAGAATGTGAGGCAACGGCGGACACTTGGTGATTATAATATGTTTTTAGAGAGACTTTACATAGTATTTTACAGCATATTTATCGTAAATTACCGTATGGTTCATTTGATATCACGGATCTTACTTAGCAGCGTTTGCTTAATGTATACACACATTGTCGGAGAGTCTAGAACAGTTATTTTTATAGCAAAGCACAAGATTCAAATTATGAAGGAACGACTTTGATCTCAGGTCTTATACTTTAAATGATTGTTTTACATAAGCTGAAGAAGTTCTGAATGAATACAAGTTGGGCCAAAACTTGACCATATATTTGAAACTACCGCGTAAAAGTCTGTGTTATGCACGAGATATTAAATTTTTTATTTTTAATAACAACTACTAAAATATATTTTTAAAAAATTACTATTATAAAATAAATTTATGTGTTTAATAAAAAATTATTTATTTAGAACTAATTGCAGGTAATAGTAAGAAGAATAAGTAAAAATAACTATATATGTTTATTATTAAGTGTATTTAAAAACAACAGTAAACTCTCAACGATATTTTTTTATCATTTTAAATAAAGAAAGAATTGAGTAAAAAAGCTCCAACTTATCTGCAATTGGTGAAGTGATTAAAATCTTAAATAATAATTTATGAAGTTACTAATAAAAATAATAAAGAAAAGAAATAAAATACCTAAACAACAATGAGCTTTTTAATCATAAAGAAAAAAAACTTGAATTCACCTAGTGAGAATACCTGCATAAATGATGAAATAATCAAAATTTAAATACTAATTTATAAAGTTACTTATAAAAATAAAAATAATCAAATGTTTAAACAACTATTATAATGCTAAAATATTTCAAATATAAACTAATTATACTTTAACTTCAAAATGTTCTTAAAATATTATTATGATCAAATCTTTAAGAAAAATATATTGTAATATTCAGTTTAATTTCTTTTTCATACTACTCGCTCATCCAAAATAAAATAATTATAACATAAACTATTCATTTTAATTAGCTAAGAAAAAATTTATTAAATACGATAACATAAACTATTTTTTTATATAAAACTATTAATATTTTTATTAAAACCTCAAAAAGAGATTATTTTACTAATTTTATATTGATATGCCACATTTTCTTTTCTTTTTTTCTTTTTTGTTGAATCTTATTAAATTCTTTTGTGTTTCCTAAGCCCATCTCCTCAAAGAAAAAATTTTAAATTACAAAAATATTAATATTAAAATCTCAAAGTAAACTTATTTTAATTGTTATATTCTTATATTAATTCTTAAATTCTTAAAAAAAGCCTCCGCTAAAAAAATATATAATATATTTATAATAAAATCATAGTAAATATTAAAATGTATCTCCCATTCTTTGTAAAATAAAAATTATTATATTTTACATTAAAAATCTCAAAAAAAAAATTTCCAAAATTAAAAATTCTAAAATCATTGATTAAACTAAAAAAAGAAACAGCAAAAAAAATATAGAAAGAGAAAACATGAATAAGGTAAATATGAATAATACAAATTAAAAAATTTAATAAAAAATGAAGCTAAGAATTAAAATTTTAAAATTTGAAAGTTTAAATTTTAACTAATAATAATTTTTTATTTAGTAAAAAATATATAAAATTTTAAAAATAAGAACAAAAAATTCAAGACTTTTAAGAAAGGAAAGTTTTAAGAAAAGAGAGAGAATAAAAATATTTTATTAATACATAAATACTCTAGAAAAGCTCGTCTTATTGCGTAGAAGACGCACTGAAAGCCACGTAGGGAGGCTATAATGTTGTTTACTTATCCTGCGTCATGTATTAAGTCAGCATTTTACATATATAAAAATTTTTTTGACATCCTTTGCAACATCGAAAACGTTCTCAATAAGATGCTGTAAAGTTAAGTCAGCAGGTAATTCCAAATAAAAACATAAAAGACGTTTGAAAATCGCTTTCAAGTTTATGTATAGACCATTTAATTGGTCAAATGCTCTCTCCGTTCCAAATTATTTACTAAACAATTACGATCCCTTTTGCCAAAGTATTTGTCAATTCATCATTGGAGGGAAGTATTTACTCATTTTTTTCTTATTGTACCCTCAGATCTAATTGACTGGTGGGATAAAGCTCTAACTATGTTGTAATACTTACCTAGAGAAACGAGAATAGAACACAAATTTATACTTACAGACTTGTAATACTGTTGGGAATTTCTGATGTCTCACAAATTCTACATTAGTATGATATTTTTATTTGGACTAAACCCTCACGGATTTATTTTTAGAAATTTTCCAAAAGGCCTCATACTAATGGAGTATCTTGAATCTTATATTTAGACATCTATTCCCTTAATTTTTCCATGTGGGACTTGGTTTGCATCCCAACAATCCTCCACTTAAACTAAGGACCACACAGGTTATGACCTCTCTTTCAGAGGTAATCCTATTTGATCTGCCAACCATCTTGTACCGCCGCTATCAATCAGCGGGACACGCCGCCTGACTACTATATTATCAGGAAGACTTTCGACACAATGCATCAACGACAGATCTTCAATGATGGGGTTTCCCACACAACACCACGTCACCCATACGAACCATGGCTCTGATACCACTACTGAATGGGCCAGCTGCCAGAATGTTTGCACCGACGATGAACCCAATTGCCATGGGCGCAATTGTTCCAAGTGAGCCCTTCTTGGGATCTGCAGCTGTGGCGTAGACTGTGTACACAAGAGCAAAGGTGATGACTATTTCCATCACCACTCCGCCAAATAGACTCATTCCCGATGCTACTGCATGGGTTGGTGTGGGGTTGCTCACCTTTGCCCAACCACTCAAACTTACCTAACCCAATTGGGTTTTGCTGCAATTTGGAGTTGGCTGCAATTGGAGTTGGTTGACTTGCTTCAAATACCACTCCATTTGCCGGCTGAACATTTTGTGCGGGAGTTGCCTATAAATAGGCAACTCCTACATCACACAATTAAGGGAGCAAAAACGGAGATCAAGCCAAGTCTCTTCATTTTATTTCTTCTCATATTCTCTACTTCTTGTTTTGAATATTTTTTTCTTTCGTAGAGAATTATTATTTGGGCTATTTGTCTTGTTAGTCCAGATAAATATTTTGTACTCCCTACAAATTTTATAGTGGAAATTTTGGCTCTCTCGCCGGTGATTGGTTTGCCTCTATTTACGGAGAATTTTTCCACCTAAAAATCTTGTTGTCATTTTACTGTCATTCTTAATTTCTCATAATCTTTGGTTGAATTTATCTCGCTTCCGCACTCTGTATCCCTACAAACTGGTATCAGAGCGCAAAAATTTCAACTGAGATTTTTTATAATGTTGACAAAATTCGATATTGAGAAATTTGACGGTAAAATTAGTCCAGATGCAAGCCGTTCTCACCCAGAATGGTTTAAAGAAAGTTCTTGCAGGAAAATCGAAGAAGCCAAAAGCTATAAAGGAGGAAGATTGGAATGAGATGGATGAAAAGGCATTGTCCATAATCCAATTATGTTTGTCCCGTGAAGTGTTGCGAGAAGTCATCAACGAGGAAACTGCATCAGGTATATAGAATAAATTGGAGTCTTTATACATGACCAAAAGTCTTGCAAATAAACTCCGTTTAAAGGAACGAATTTTTACTCTCCGTATGTCTGAAGGTACTCCCATCCAATCTCACCTTGATGAATTTAATTCTATTATTATTGATTTGGAGAATTTGGATGTTAAAGTTGACGATAAGGATAAAGCTATTCTACTTATTGTTTCTCTACCACCCTCATATCGACACTTCAAAGAAATTATGCTGTATGATAATTATATTACCCTGTCTTTTGATGATGTCAAGTCTCACCTACTATCCAAAGAAAATTTTAATTTTGAAATTCATTCTGAAAGTTCGGGTGACGGATTAGTAGTAAGAGGGAGGAACCAGGAAAGAGGTAGTAACGGTAAAAATAAGTCCTGATCAAAGTCTAGAGGTAAAAACTCTAAGTATTGCCGTTATTGCAAGAAAAAGGGACACGAAATCTCTGAATGCTTTAAATTGAAAAATAAGCAAGATAAAGAAAATAAGGGTAAAGGAAAACAACCCGAAAAATCTGCCGAAGCTAGTATTGCTGAGACCGAATCTTATGGGGATTGTTTTGTAGCTTCCGACACTGAACAAAGGTCTAGAAATGAATGGATTCTTGATTCTGGTTGTACTTTTCACATGTCTCCTAACAGAGATTGGTTTACCACTTATGAACCGGTTATTGGTGGTCTTGTCCTGATGGGCAACGATGCACAATGCAAAGTTATCGGTAAAGGTACAATTAAAAGCAAAACAAATGATGGAGTTGTTAGAACCTTGACTGGTGTCCGACATGTCCCCAATTTGAAACGGAATCTCATTTCCCTAGGCACCCTAGAAGGTGGAGTTCTTAAAGTGTCCAAAGGAGCTCTTGTGATATTAAAAGCAAATCGATCTGGTAGTTTGTATGTGCTGCAGGGTTTAACTGTTACCTCATCTGACAAGGATAACACCAAGTTGTGGCATTACAGACTGGGTCACATGAGTGAGAAGGGAATTCAAATCCTCAAGAAGAATGGTCATCTTGATAACCACTGTACTGGCAAGGTTGATTTCTGCGAACATTACATTTTTGGTAAGCAGAAAAAGGTTAGCTTTTCAAAAGCCATTCATAGAACCAAAGGTACATTGGATTACATTCATTCGGATCTTTGGGGTCCGTCAAAAATCCCTTCCAAAGGTAAATGTCATTACATGTTGACAATTATTGATGATTTCTCAAGGAAACTCTGGGTTTATTTTCTTAAACAAAAGAGTGAAGCATTTTCAATCTTTAAAGAGTGGAAAATTTTAATTGAGAACCAGACAGGCAAGAAAATCAAAAGGCTAAGGACCGATAATGGCCTTGAGTTTTGCTCAAATGAATTCAATGATTTATGCAAGAAAGAAGGTATTGCCAAACATCTCACCATTCCAGGTACTCCACAGCATAATGGAGTTGCAGAAAGGATGAACAGAACTATCTAGGAGAAAGTTCGTTGCATGCTCTCTCATTCAGGTTTGGAAAAATATTTTTGGGCTGAAGCGGCTTCGACGACATGTTATTTGATTATTCTAATCTTAGATTATTTGGGTGTCCTGCTTATTCACATGTAAACGAGAGAAAATTGGAGCCTCGTGCAAAGAAGTACATTTTCTTAGGTTATGGTCAAGGGGTCAAAGGCTATCGCTTATATAACCCTGAAACTGGCAAATCATTCCATAGTCGAGATGTAATCTTTAATGAAAATGCTATGCTATCTTCTGGGATGAATACTATTGATATAGGTGAGAAGGAGGATGTTCCAAAGAAGGTGCAGTTTGAGGTTGAATCTCCCGTTTTGAAGGAAGATGTTCCTCATTCCTCCACATCTGAACAAGATCACGCTACTGCAATTTATGATATCATTGAACACAGGAATTCACGACAACCATATCCACCACAACGACGAGGTTTGCCACAACCGTGGTGTATGGCTCAGGAACTTCCAGCACAGAGACCTAGAAAACCGACTCAAAGACTAGTTGCAGAATCTGTCAACATTGCTTATGCATTAGTTGCTGCACAAGAGATAGGAGAGAATGATGAACCAAGAAATTATTCTGAAGCTATCTCTAGTGACGATTCAACAAAATGGATTGATGCAATGCAAGAAGAGGTCGAGAGTCTTCATAAGAATGAAATTTGGGATCTGGTGAAATTACCTGAAGGCAAACGAGTCATTAGCTGCAAGTGGATCTTTAAGAGAAAAGAAGGCATCACCGGTGTTGAGAATGCAAGGTACAAAGCCAGATTTGTTGTCAGAGGTTTTGATCAACAGGAAGGTATTGACTTTAATGAAGTATTTTCTCCTGTTGTTCGTCATACTTCAATTTGTATATTACTTGCTCTAGTTACCTTGTATGATTTGGAGCTGGAACAGTTAGATGTGAAAACTGCTTTTCTTCATGGTAATCTTGAGAAAGAGATTTATATCCAGCAGCCAGAGGGGTTTGTTGTTCCTGGAAAGGAGGACCATGTATGTCGTCTCAAAAAGTCTCTTTATGGTTTGAAGCAATCACCGAGACAATGGTATAAGAGGTTTGATTCTTTTATGGTTAAACATGGCTACTCCAGAAGTAGTTATGATAATTGCGTCTATTTTCAGAAGACATCTGATGGGTCATTCATATACTTACTACTCTATGTTGATGACATGTTGATTGCTGCAAAAGATAAATATCTTGTTAACATGTTAAAGGCCCAGCACAGCAGTGAATTTGATATGAAAGATTTAGGTCCTGCCAAGAAGATTCTTGGAATGGAGATTAGCAGGAATCGTCAAGCCGGTAAACTTTTTTTATCACAAAAGAAGTATGTTATGAAGATGCTTGACAGATTTGGAATGAAGGTTTGCAAAGCTATTAGTACTCCATTAACTGCTCATTTCAAATTGTCACCTGAGCAGTGTCCTCAATCAGAGGAGGACAAGAGACGCATGTCATATGTCCCGTACTCAAATGCAGTTGGAAGCCTTATGTATGCTATGGTATGTTCCAGACCTGATTTAGCTTATGCCGTTAGTGTTGTTAGCAGATTCATGCACAATCCAGGAAAGCAACATTGGGAAGCTATCAAATGGATCCTTCGTTATTTGAAGGGCTCTGCCGATATTGGTTTGGTATTTGATAGACAAAGAGCTGATCCCAGAGGCGTAGTTGGTTATGTTGACGCTGACTACGGTGGTGATTTAGATCGGAGAAGGTCACTTTCAGCCTATATTTTTACACTTTGTGGTTCTGCTATCAGTTGGTATTCTTCACTCCAAGCTATTGTGGCTTTATCCACCACTGAAGCAGAGTATATTGCTGCCACTGAAGGAGTAAAAGGAGCTATTTGGTTACGAGGCTTGGTAAGTGAACTTGGTCTACAGCAAGACATTCTTGTTGTGTTCTGTGACAGTCAGAGTGCTGTTCACTTGACCAGGAACAGCAAGCATCATTCAAAGACCAAACATATTGATATTAAGCACCACTTTATCCGAGATATTATTGCTGCAGGAAATAGTACAGTTGAAAAAATTCAAACAGTTGAAAATCCTGCAGACATGTTAACCAAACCACTTCCAACAGCTAAGTTCGATTATTGCATGGACTTAGCTGGTATCATTCATAATTGAACAAGCTTCATGGCGAGAGAGTATTTCCAAGGTGATCAAGGTGGAGATTTGTGGGGTTGCTCACCTTTGCCCAACCACTCAAACTTACCTAACCAAATTGGGTTTTGCTGCAATTTGGAGTTGGGTGCAATTGGAGTTAGTTGACTTGCTTCAATTACCACTCCATTTGCCGGCTGAACATTTTGTACGGGAGTTACCTATAAATAGGCAACTCCTGCATCACACAATTAAGGGAGCAAAAACGGAGATCAAGCCAAGTCTCTTCATTTTCTTTCTTCTCATATTCTCTACTTCTTGTTTTGAATATTTTTTTTCTTTCGTAGAGAATTATTATTTGGGTTATTTGTCTTGTTAGTCCAGATAAATATTTTGTACTCTCTACAAATTTTATAGTGGAAATTTTAGCTCTTTCGCCGGTGATTTTTTTGCCTCTATTTACGAAGGATTTTTCCACCAAAAAATCTTGTTGTCATTTTACTGTCATTCTTAATTTCTCATAATCTTTGGTTGAATTTATCTCGCTTCCCCACTCTGTATCCCTACAGTTGGAACCGACATGCCATTAGTGACTACTGAGAGGAGAGCGCAGGCAACAATAGAACCAAGCAATTGAGCGATCCAGTAGAAGAGACCGGTGAGAACGGTGATGTTGCCTCCAATGGCTAACCCGAAGGTGACTGCCGGATTCAAATGGCCACCGGAGATGTTTGCTGCCATGGAGACACCCACAAACAATGCAAATCCATGAGCCACTGCTACTGCCACCAAACCAGGTGGGTCGAGTGTTGCGCCCGTTGTGAGCTTATCATAAGCTACAGCCGATCCAACGCCAGCAAAAACAAAGAGGAGAGTGGCAACGAACTGGGCCACATAAGTCTTGATAGACCCAATGCTAAAAGAATCACCAATGCTACCAAGAGAAATCTTCACCATTTTTGCTACCTTTTGAGAAGGCAACCTTAGCTAAAGCTCAAAACCCTCAAAATTCTCTTAATTTCCTCACGGATTTGTTTTTAGAAATTTTTCAAAATGCCTCATACTAATGGAGTATCTTGAATCTTATATTTAGACATCTATTCACTTAATTTTTCCATGTGGGGCTTGGTTTGCATCCCAACAAATACAACTTATGATGCATCTTTTATGATCTATTTTTATCAAACATAATCACATTTAACAATGAGAATAGAAAGTGATTTCCATACTTATAACCTGCGTTGGATCTTTCATCATTCTCTCCTTAAATTAGTTATGAAACTCTTGTTTAGAATAATGAGAACAGAAAACAACAAATAATCTTATCCCAAATGTGAAATTAGTGATATCCTTCCCTGTAGAGGCATTTTGAAACAACAAACTCTTGTGCTATTTCTAGTTTTCATGAGCTCATCACAAACTGCTGCACCTGCAAATTACACCCAAGAAACTGATAAACTTGCTCTAATTGAAATCAAGAACCAGAGATACCTGTTGATCCTTACGGGATCTTGAGTTCGTGGAATGATTCCAAGAGTCATTGTCAGTGGCAAGGAGTTGCATGTAGCTGGAAGCACCAGAGTGTGACAGCCTTGAATCTAACTGGATGGAGATTTTCCGGCTCAATATCACCTCATATTGGAAACCTCAGTTTCTTGAGGTCTATCAGCCTGCAAGACAACGGATTCCATGGTGAAATCCCTCAGGAAATTGGTCGACTATTTCGATTGAGATACCTTTACTTCGGAAACAACACAATGACAGGAGAAATTCCAGCTAACTTGACCCTCTGCTCAGAGCTCAGGGTCATTGATCTAGATGGTAATAATCTTTCAGGCACACTTCCAAGCCAGATTGGTTTTCTAACGAAGCTTGAGACACTGATTCTCTCGCGGAATGCAATCACTGGAGAGATTCCCAGTGCAGTTGGGAATCTGTCGGGAATCTGTCAACTCTCAAGCATTTCTGTGGTAGACAATAATCTTAACGGTAGAATACCAGATGAAATGGGAAAGCTAAGAAGCCTAACCTTATTTGGTATGGCAATGAATAATCTATCAGGTATACTCCCTCCTCTTTTCAATTCATCAATCACTGTTTTTAAAGTAGCAGAAAATCGACTCTCTGGAAGACTACTAGAAAGCATTGGACTCACTCTACCAAATCTTCGCCAATTTGGCATTGGTGGCAACCGATTCTATGGTACTATACCAGCTTTATTTGCCAACGCTTCTCAGCTTCAGCTGCTAGATCTCACTGTAAATGATTTTGAAGGAAAGGTTACAACCAATCTCGGAAATCTGCAAATTCTTCAGTGGCTAAACCTTGGATCTAACCACCTAGGAAATAATTCATGAGGTGCCTTGGATTTCATTCATTCTTTGACAAATTGCAGCAATCTAAACATAGTTTACTTTGATGGAAACAATTTAGGTGGTCAATTGCCTAATGCTCTAGGCAATCTTTCCAACCAGCTTATGCGATTAGGAACAGGCGGAAACCAAATATTTGGACCAATTCCAGATGGAATTGCAAATTATCCAAACTTGATTGTCTTAAGCTTCCGAGGAAATCTTATCTAAGGCCCTGTGCCTGATTACATGGGGAAATTCCAGAATTTGCAAGCTCTATCTCTTGGGAGAAATCATTTTTCAGGACATAGACCTTCCTCCTTGGGCAACCTGACTTCTCTTTATTACCTCTACTTGGAGAACAACAGGCTAGAAGGCAGGATACCTTCCAGTCTTGGGAGCTCTCAGAATCTGAAAGACCTGGACCTTTCAAGAAATAACCTGGACGGCATCATACCTCCAGATATTTTTAGTATCCAGGGCATATCCATGGTACTAAACTTATCTCACAACTTATTGACAGGTCCCCTGCCTGTTGAAGTTGGAAAACTGAAAAATATCAATAATATAGACATTTCCAACAACAAATTGAGTGGAGAACTTCCTGGATCATTAGGTGATTGTTCAAGTTTGGAGTACCTCAATTTACAAGGCAACTTCTTCGAGGGATCAATCCCTTCCAATTTAGCTTCTTTAAGAGGTATTCGGCTTCTGGACCTTTCAAGAAACAACTTAACCGGGCAAATACCTGATGACCTTGGGGAGCTTCAGGATCTGGAATATATGAATCTCTCTTTCAATGATCTTGAGGGTCAGGTACCACTAGTTGGTGCTTTCAGGAATGCCAGTATAATCTCAGTAGCAGGAAACAGTAAGCTTTGTGGTGGAATAGCCGAGCTTCAGCAGCCATCATGTCCTCCCCAAAGGAAAAAGAAGGACAGACCTCTTGCTCTAATATTCACTGTACCACTTTCAGCTTTGCTTCTGACATTTATCATCATTGCAACCCTGTATGTTTTATATCGGAAGAAACAGGCAAGAAAGGACTCATCTAAAGTGCCTTCGCCTTCCAGACTTTTAAGCATGAAAAAGATTGTAAGAATTTCTTATTCCGACCAGCGCCATGCCACTGCAGAATTCTCTCCAGCAAACTTCATTGGATCAGGAGGTTTCGGATCTGTCTACAGAGGAAGCTTAGAGCAACACAGGCACCAAACAGTAGCAGTTAAGGTCCTTGACCTCGAAAAGAATGGAGCTTCTATGAGCTTCAAGTCAGAGTATGAAGCCCTAAGAAATGTCCGACATAGAAATCTACTTCCCCTTCTAACTTACTGCTCCAGCATTGATTTCACAGGTCGTGAATTCACAGCGCTGGTCTATGAGTTCATGGAAAATGGGAACCTTGATTCATGGCTGCATCTCGACTTTTCTGAAATATCTAGTTCAAGAAGTCTGAGTCTTCTTCAGAGACTAAATATTGCAATTGATGTAGCCTCCGGATTGCACTATCTTCACAACCACTGTGATCCAACAATCATACATTGTGATTTGAAACCAAGTAACATTCTTCTCGACAATGATCTCACTGCTCATGTGAGCGACTTTGGATTGGCAAGGCTACTGCCTAAAACCTCCAAGAACTCTCATATACAAAGTAGTTCGATCAGGATAAAGGGTTCAGTTGGCCACATGCCTCCAGGTAATAATTTTGCAGAACTTACTAATCTTAGATTTCTAAGCAATAATAATAGTGACATGCAATTTTATGTTTTTCCAATACAATGATCAGTCATCCACTCCATCTTCTAGACCAAAAAATGAGTTTTTATTGCAGGTGGCTAAGACAAAAATGCCAAACAAGAATTCAATTGCCCTTGAAATCAAGGATATAATGAATCTTTGCTTTCTGATTCTTTCAATGCAGAGTATGGGATAGGCGGCAAAGTATCAACACAAGGCGATGTCTACAGCTACGGAATTATTTGCTAGAGATGTTTACGGTAAAAAGACCAACTCATGATATGTTTAGCGATGGCTTTGATCTACACAATTATGTTAAAACGTCAATCCCAGAACAAGGACTGAAGATTGTGGACCAATACCTTCTTGCAAAAGAAGAACAAAATCAGAGAAGAGAAACAGAAGCAAAGAAGCATAATTATGATGGACTGGAGAATGAAAATGGAACAGATAGCTTGGTGAATTGCCTCATCTCCATACTGAGGGTTGGACTGATGTGCTCAGAGAGCTCTCCGATAGACAGAATCACTATGACTTCTGTAACAAAAGAGTTGCATCTTATAAGGGATGCCTTTCTTGGGGTTAGATTAAACCGAACAAATCCAATAATCCATGGAGCTAATAATTCGCAAAGTCCAAGTTCAAGACTCAACAATCTCACTTTCTAAAGAAGTCTCCCCATAATTCTACCTTCCCCCACTCCCCCCACCCCAAAAAAAATAATAATAACAAAAAGGATACAAAGTAGTAGGTCTTGGATCTTTATTTGATGTTGAAATTTATCATGACTTGTATTTATTCAGATGTAAATGTTGTAAAGAAGCAATTTTTGGTTGTTGAATTACTACTTTCTAGCGAGGCTCATTTTTATCCAAGGATAGGCAAAAACAAAAAGAATCTTTTCAAAAGAGAGAAGTTCGGGGTGTATTTGGATTGAGTGGGTACTTAAGGTAGTGAATTTAGATCTTGTGTGATAGAACCACTATAAATCACTTGTGTTGTCTCTTACTCTCTACTTCCTTTAAATTTGAATCTTATCGTGTTTTCTTCCACATTTTGTGAAGTATTTGATTCCAATCATTTTCCAAGTTAATTTTATCAAAAAGGATAAAATTTTTAAAAATTAGCTAAAGACCTAATTCACCCCCTCCCTCTTAGGTCTTTCAATTGGTATAAGAGTTTGGACTTCTTTTGTAAAGGTTTTACCACCTAGAAGATAAGATCCTATGGCTAATGTTTCAAACTTATCTTATCTGGAAGGATCTTCCACAAATAGACATCTCTTATTTGATGGAACACATTATACGTTTTGAAAATTTAGAATTAAGATATATATTTGTTTAATTAACTTTGATTTGTAAAATATCATTGAGAAAGGGCCTTATATACTAATGAAGATGTGAGCTGATGGAGTCGCAAGGACACCAAAGCCTATGGATGAATATGATGAAAGTGACGCAAGAAAGATGACTTTGAACTACTAAGCTATGAACATTTTAAGTTGTGCTTTGGACGTCAAAGAATACAACCGAGTAAGCGGATGTGACACCGCTCATGACATGTGGAGATTTCTTCAAGTAACTCATGAAGGTACAAATTATGTTAAAACGTCAATCCCTGAACAAGGACTGAAGATTGTGGAGCAATACCTTCTTGCAAAAGAAGAACAAAATCAGAGAAGAGAAACAGAAGCAAAGAAGCATAATTATGATGGACTGGAGAATGAAAATGGAACAGATAGCTTGGTGAATTGCCTCATCTCCATGCTGAGGGTTGGACTGATGTGCTCAGAAAGCTCTCCAATAGACAGAATCACTATGACTTCTGTAACAAAAGAGTTGCATCTTATAAGGGATGCCTTTCTTGGGGTTAGATTAAACCGAACAAATCCAATAATCCATGGAGCTAATAATTCGCAAAGTCCAAGTTCAAGGCTCAACAATCTCACTTCCTAAAGAAGTCTCCCCATACTTCTACCTTCCCCCACTCCCCCCACCCCAAAAATAATAATAATAACAAAAAGGATACAAAGTAGTAGGTCTTGGATCTTTATTTGATGTTGAAATTTATCATGACTTGTATTTATTCAGATGTAAATGTTGCAAAGAAGCAATTTTTGGTTGTTGAATTACTACTTTCTAGCGAGGCTCATTTTTATCCAAGGATAGGCAAAAACAAAAAGAATCTTATCAGAAGAGAGAAGTTCTGGGTGTATTTGGATTGAGTTTTTGTTTGAGATTGGTAGTCTTGAGTTTTATTAAAGTGGTTGCTTTTTAGAGGAGAAATGAGGCTCAAAGAAAAAAATTTGCATTCAGTTTTATAATGAAAACCAGCGGCAGATTTGGCATGGCCATGGTGCAAGTCCTCCTAGCATTTTGTTATCAAATTGAACTTATGAGACAGAGTTAGTAAGTAATTTAGAACCTCTCCTTCCACTAAGCCTAGGAAGCAAACACTATCACACATTATATAATTCGAAGCCTGGCCATCACCGCAAGAAAATCAAAATCTCTGAAACCAAACTCTTGGCTGGGCAAGTTATATTTTGAGTAACATCAATCTGATATTTTACTTGTTAAGTGCTATCAAGCAAGATCAGTTTATAAAACAATCACAAATCTTGCAAAAACTAAGTCATAGAACAAATCTTTCAAACACCATAGTATATGTATAAATATTAATTAGATTTGCCTAAAAATTTAAAACTAATTTCAACAATCGTTAGTATTTCAAAACTTTGTATGGATCCCTTATTTTATGACAACAACCAGAAAATCAAAACAAACAAGCACTTTGGAATTTTAAAGGAGAGAAGGTTCATACTTCGCTTTAGCTAGAGGGGTGTCTTGCTTTTGCTTTATAGTCTTAAGTTTCTGTTGAGTGGTGTTTCAAACTTTGGGAACCAACTCCCTCTTTTAATCATAATATTCCTCCATCTTTTACTCCTTAAAATACTCCACAGTTTTCTCATTTTATGCCTTATATTCCTCCATCTTTTACTCCCTAAAATACTCCACATGTTTCTTTATTTTTTGCCTCATATTACTCCATCTTTTACTCCCTAAAATACTTCACATATTTTCTCATTTTTTGCCACAAATTAGGGAAAGAAAAATGGATTTCATCATTGTGTCTTGCAAGACCTCTTTATGTGGCTATTAAAGGAGGTCTTCTAATTGAGCTCATTGCAACCATTCTCTCCAAATTCTCCTTCCCAAAGGCTGAAACTTTTTCTCCACCTATATTCACTATATCATCAAATTGTATGGTTGAGTTTATGAGATTTATTTCTCTCTTATAAGTCTTCATTGATAATTGTTGTTGAAGACTTTTTCTCTTGTACTTACCCGATTATTATAGTGGATATTTTTTAGCTTGCCGTAGGCAGTGAGTTTTCTCCCGTATTGGGTTTCCCACTTAAAAATCCTATGTCTCCTTTATTTTATTGCTCTTTTTATTTTCTTTCTCAATATCTATTTTTGTACTTCCGTTACGCGCTAATATCATAACAGTTTCCTCTTCTTTGAAAGACACTATACAGAATTTCGCAAATCAGTAGACATTCATAGCTGATCAAAATCTATACATCTGGAGAAAAATACTTTACAGAAGGAAAATAACCAAATCATCTTTCCCTCCTAAAGTCATCAAACTCAAAAAGCAGCATAGAAAATATTTTGTTCGAATCAGCTTTAACAGCCCATGAAATTTACTTTTCGATTAACTCAGGCAAAAAGAAAAAATGAAAAAATAGTCACGTCGCGGACTTTTTAGTACAGATTACCTATCAACAACTGAAAGCCCTCTACGAAGAAAAATATTTCTATTCTTAAAGATTATTTATTTTAAAAAAGAAAACAACCTTTAGCAATTCTAAATATTCAATGAAATGGATTTGATGCTCGAGCTTTGCCATAGCCTGTTCATCCATAACACCAAATTGGTGCAAATTGGAAGAGCGCCTCTTCATCTTTTGATCTCTCACATCAAGATTCCAGAAAAAGCTCAATGCACATCACCGATATCCAAAGATGAAGAAGGATGTTGATGATGGATTTGATGGCTTTGTTTTCTTTCTTTCTCAAAGGTTTGAAAGAGCCATAAAACCCCCAAGAAGAGAAGTGTTTGGAAGACATTAGAAGAGATAAATCTGGTCCTTTAAACCTTTCCTCTTCCTTCTTTATCTATCACAATGGTTTTACCCTTCTGTTTTTCCTTTCCCCGTTTTCTTTTTTATTGTGGGTTCATGGGTCGATTCTGACGCAGGCTGGGCCATTGAATCTAGAGACAATGTGTCTTTTTCCTTGGAGGTTTTGGATATGGTAGAGGAAGAAGTGGTATAAGATGGTGCAGAAGGGCAGAAGACAAATGGCTGCTGTTCGATTTTGGTTTTCGTAGTTAGTAAGAGTTGTAAGAAGTAAACCCTTGAGAGCGTCTTGGCATGTTTAATAAGAACGGCTTTAATTAAAAGGTAATATCACCGAATTACCTTAACGTTTAGAAGAATTTCAGTTAGCCCCATAATGTTATTTTTTTTCACTTTCACCCATCGACCGTTAATTTTGACTAACAGCAGTTAAGCGAAAGATAAAACGACAATAAAACCCTCAATTACTAAGAGAAAAAGTCCAATATATCCTCCTTCCAATTATCTCTATTATTTTCACCTCTCTAATAGTGTCCTTGAATTGCAACTCATAAGTGAAAAAAATTCTACATTTTTTTTAATTTAAATTTTACTTTTCATCTAATAAATAATTTACTTCTCTATTTTTCTAGATAAAAAAACTTAAACTAAACACAATTCAAATACACATTTACTCTTTATTTTGGAAGCCATAGCCTACCACCTCCACTTCCACTGCTCCACGCCTTCACCCATCAAACCACGACCACTCTTGTAATTAATTGCCATCCAAGTCACCCCTTACCTCTACCAGGGGTCTACTGCTGCTGCTGCAGCCGATAGCACCACTACTATATCTATTTCTCTTTATCTTTCTTCCCACCACCAAACAAATCGATGCTTGCCCTCCTCTTCTTGCCCATTTCCACTCCTTCACTACCCATCTCCATTGTCATCTCCGATCCATCAATACCCATTAGTAGCTTCAATTGTTAATTAACCAAGGCAACTATAAGCCCTATATTGGAAAAAAAGGACAAAGATTCAAAAATTGCAGTAAGGTTCAGAAGACACACTGCTTTGGAAAGGGAAGGGAAGGAAAATTATACATGAAGAATTTACCTTAATTTTCCTTAATTTTCTTCTGACAAGGAACCATCATATTTCTGTCTTCTTGCTACAAACTCCACCATCACCACCTCTCTGAAGCGCTCTGCTTCATCTCTATTTTGGTTTTTTTTATTCATCTAGGTTCTCTTCCTACTCTTCCTTTATGCGTTCTATTTTCTTGAATAGAAGAAACTTTTTTTATCCAAGAAAAAGAAAAATTTTCTCAAATTATTTGATGGAATAAAAAAAATAATAATAACTTCATGGTATTTCAACTGATTGGAAATCAATCACGCTATTCCTAAATCTCCAAATCAACTGCGCTATTCCTAAATCTCCACTTCGAACAGTGCTCGTCTCCTGCCTTTCTAATAGAACCCTTGCTCTAGCTAGCTTAGGTTCCAAGATTAATAAATTTAGTTGGTTGCATTTGCTAATGGATGTGGACGTGGAGGTAGAAGTAGCGGAAGCTCCTTTTGACTACAACAAGCTCCTTCTCCTTCTTCGTCCTTATAAATCTTTTCCTTTTTTATTTTTGAAAATCAATTATTCCAGTTTGTCAAACTTAAAAGGTGCAAAAGGGATTTCAAATTTTTAATTTTTTTAAAATTAATTTTTGATGTGAATTTAATAGAATGGGATGAAGTAATAAAAAAACAACCTTATAGGGGTAAGTGAAATTTACCATAAACGTTAAGTGGTTTACTGAAATTATCCCTTAAAAAATTACCCTAAACTTGAATGATTTATTTAAACAATTGGTTTTCTTTCTCTTTAACTCCTCCTCCTCACCATTTCAAAAAATAAAATAAAAGTAAAAAAAATAAACTCTTCCTCATCCCCCTGTCGGCCCTATCATCTTCCTCGTTAACTCCTCCCCTTCCTCGTTAACTCCTCCCCTCATCTACCCGCGACTCCTTCTCTCTCCCTTGCTGCTTCCTTCTTCTAGTTGCTCTCTTGCTGTTTTTGTTGCCTCTATAGCCACCTTCTACCTCCCATTCTTTCTTCTCTCCACAACCTCTTCTCATGAGGGGAGGTGGGAGAAGAGAGAAAGAACCAAGGAGTGCAATGTTGGTGGTATTTGGTTGGGCGGTAATTTTGGGTAGAATTTTAGATAGGGTTGTTGCCGAATAAAGAGAATGCAGAGAAGACAATGGAGAAGGTTGGATCGGTGGTTGTAGAGTTGCAAGGAAGAAGATGATGAGTTTCAACTCATCGGGCCAAATTATCATGTGTGGTCACGAAAAAAAAAATGGTGTTGTTGTCAAAGAATAAAGTCTGTTTTATTGAAGATTCAACTGAAATTACCATTCATAAGAGAGGAGAAAGGTTTTTTTAGGCTTGACAGCAAGCAAATACCATGTTGTTGACTTGGTAGCTGAATACTATGAATCCTAACATCAAGAAGAATATGGTATGTACCTTTTATGGAAAGACTAGACACATTGTGGATAGATTATTGAGAAACAACAATTTGATGAATACAAGCTTCTGCAATGACTTCAAGCTTGGAATAATGACACAATGCTCTGGACATTGAGTTCAACAATGCATTCAAGAAGGAATCAATTGATAAACTCATAGATGAAAAGAAGAACTCGATGTTTTGCTTTCTAATACAAACACTCAAGCATAAAAATAGTAGAAAGATAATTTTTGTATTAGAAGAAAAGACTGAATTGAATTCTCTACTCTGTACAAAGAATTACAAGTGTTTATATACAAATGTAAGTAAACTACATAAATAACCGACTTTCTTCTAAACTAATCCATGTCAGCACCGACTTCTCAATTGAACATCTGGCAATCTGTGGAGCTGAGCTGTCATACAGCTAAGCTTTGTCATTCTGCTACTGCATTGCACTTGCATTACATCTTTGATACTCTGATAGCTCAATCCAGCTTCTGCATGTACCATTGCACGTGCATGTGATCAAACTTCAATCTGCATTCATGAGATATTGCTGAATGCTTGTAATTCTTCCTGCTCTGTTAACTGCATGCTACTGCATGTTTGTAATTCTTCAAACCAACATCAATCACCATTAGTTTTCAACACCCCTCACAATCTGGACTGGGATATATATTTTGCAAACCAAGACTAGCAACCAAATGAGAAAATTGAGGAAAAGGCAATGCCTTGGTGAAAATATCAGCTAGTTGTAATGAAGAAGAAATTGGCAAAGGCTTAACCAGTCCATATTGGTATTTTTCTCTGGTAAAGTGGCAATCAAGCTCAATGTGTTTAGTTCTCTCATGAAATACAGGATTTTCCACTATATGAATAGCTGCTTGATTGTCACAATAAAAAGGAACAGCCCCATAAATAGGAATAAGCAAATCCTGCAAGATGTAAGATAACCATTGCAATTCACATACTGCATGTGCTAAGGCTCTATATTCTGCCTCTGCAGAACTTCTAAAAACTGTGGATTGTTTCTTAGATTTCTAGGAAATCAATGCACCCCCTAAAAAGAAACAGAAACCAGTAACAGATCTCCTAGTCTCTATGCAACCTGCCCAATCAAAATCTGCAAATGTCTTTAACTGTAAATCAGAAACTGCTAGAAAAAACAAGCCTTGACCTGGAGCTTTTTTCAAATATCTCAAGACTCTATGTGCAGCCTTTAAATGGTTCATAGTAGGCTTGTCAAGAAATTGACTTAATTGCTAAACTGCAAAACAAATAAGGTCGTGTGATAGTTAGATATAGCAGTTTTCCAATAAGACTCCTGTAAGTGGTGTGATTAGACAAACTAGCTGAATCATTATGCTCTAACTGAACATGAGCTTCCATTGGAGTAGCTACTGGTTTACTACCCAAGAATCCAAATTCTGCTAACACATCTAGAGCATATTTCCTCTGAGATAAATTCAACCCTTTGCTGTTTCTTGCCACTTCCAATCCCAGAAAATATTTCAATTCTCCCAAATCTTTGATTTTGAATTGAGCATGCAGGAAATTTTTGACACCTTTAATAGCATCTAGATCATTGCTGGTAAGTACAATATCATCCACATAAACCAGCAATGCAATAAAAAATTTTTCATTTGCCTTCACAAACAAAGAATAATAACTCTTAGAATGATTAAAACCAAGACTAAGCAATGCTGAAGTTAGTTTGACATTCCACTGTCTGCTAGCTTGTTTAAGTCCATAGAGTGACTTATTTAGCTTGCATACTACTGATTTATTTCCAGCATCAAAACCAAGAGGAAGAACCATATAAACTTCCTCTTCAAGATCACCGCGTAGAAAAGCATTATTGACATCACATTGATGTAGAAACCAACCCTTCGCCACTGCAACAGATAGCACTGTTCTAATAGTAGTCATCTTTGCCACTAGTGAAAATGTCTCTATGTAATCCACTCCTAATTGCTGAGTATAACCCTTGGCTACCAACCTGGCCTTGTGTCTTTCCACAGTACCATCAGAATGAAATTTAGTTTTGTATACCCATTTGCAACCTATAGGTTGTTTTCCAGGAGGTAAAGAAACCAAAGACCATGTATTAGTACTTTCAATTGCTTCAATCTCCTTTCTCATTGCCTCCTGCCAGACTGAAATTTTTTATGCTTCTTCATAACACTTAGGTTCGATATTTAATGAAACATTCAATGCAAAAGACTTGTAAGCAGGAGATAACAAATCATATGACATAACCTTGTCAAGAGTTTGAGGAGTAGTAAGGATTGTATTGCAATCATAATCTTTGAGATAGGCAGGTGTGTTTTTAGGTCTTTGATATCTTCTAAGGACATGATTATCAATAGTAGATATGGGAGAAGAAGTATTTTCAGAAGGCATATTAGCATCAATCGGTACTGAAATAGAAGACTTAGGAGTAGAAATGCCCAAAGGAACAGAAGGAATTACAGAATTGGAAGAATATGAAGAACAATATTTAGAAGATTAATCATTGAAAGGAAAAACATCTTCGTGGAATATAACATCTCTGGACACAAAAATGAATTTGGAAGACCAATCTAGAAGTATGTAACCCTTACAAGTGGAAGAAAGACCCAACAAAATAGCCTTTCTAGATCTTGGATCAAATTTTGACTTGCCTTGTTGAAGAGTTGAAGCAAATGCTAAACAGCCAAAAACTCTGGGATTGGTAAAATAAGGATTTCTACCATAAAGAATGGAATAAGGAGTTTTATTGTGTAGAATTGGTGTAGGAAGTCTGTTTATGAGATAAACAGCATGTTGAACAAAAAACTCCAATAAGATATAGGAATATTAGACTGTAATTTTAAAGCTCTACCAACATTCAAAATATGTTGATGCTTCCTTTCAACTAATCCATTCTGTTGTGGTGTCTCAACATAAGATGTTTGATGAATTATGAAATTTAGAACCATTATCTGTTCTGATTATTTGAACAGTTTTTGAGAACTGAGTTGAAACAAAGGCACAAAAATCTTATATAAGTTTCCTGACTTCTTATTTTTCTTTCATCAGGAACAACCAAGTGTATCTACTGAAATCATCAACAATACTCAAGAAATACTTCTGTTTATGTATGGTTTCATATTTGTAAGGACCCCAAATATTCATGTGGAGGATTTCAAAACATCTAGAAGTAGTAGATTCCTTCAAAGGAAAAGAAAGTTTCTTCTGTTTTGGCTGAGGGCAAATAGTACATTTGCAATCATTTGGTACAGAAACATCAGGCCAAAAGCCCTTTAATAACTACAACCATGTATTAGAAGGATGACCTAGTCTAAAATGCCAATTGACAGTTTTAGCAAAACTGGAACAAGAATGAAAAACGGAAACAAAAGAATTAGAAAAAGTAGCATCAGAAACTTGACTTGTTGGAAGAGAATCATGAAACTGATGTATTGGTGTATCACGATTGACTTCAAGATGATATAAACCATTGCAACATTTACCTGAACCAATCTTCTTCAGAGTTATATTGTCATGTATAAGACAACCAGCAGAATGAAAGAAAAATATTGCAATGATTCTGTTGAATCAACTTATCAACTGAGATTAGATTGTATTTGAAGAAAGGAATATAGAGAACTTCAAGTAACTTTAACTGATTAGAAAGAACAACTTGCCCTTTATGAGTAACATGAATTGTTTGATTATTGGGCAGCTTAACAAAGACATTATGAACAGGAATCAAAGAAGTAAAGAATGCCAAAGAACATACTATATGATCTGTAGCTCCTAAATCCAAAATCCAATGCTTTGTAGTTTCATATGAAATCTTACATGTGTAATTGATTGGCTTGTCATAGTTGGTTGTCAAAACAATAGCCTGGTTAATCCCATGAGACTGATTTGAAATAGTCTTTGCACCTTGCAATTGAATGCTTTTAAACATGTTCATCAAGTTAAGATACTGCTCCTGAGTAATTCCTGCATTTGAACATTCTGGAATTTCTGCACCAGTTACACCACTGGTCTGATTAACAGCAACATTTCTTTTGGAAACACCACCAACACCATATTTTCTATTGTCTGCATTTGCATTGCCATAAAAACCTCCTTCTCTAGTCTTAAACTTGAAATTTGGAGGATATCCATGCTTCCTATAGCATTTATCTACTGTATGGCCTGATTTTCCACAGAATGTACAAATGATATTTTTCTGTCCAAAACTTCTTCTGTTGTTTCCTGCTGCAGCATTTATTTCATACTGGACATTTTCACCAAAACGAGTACCAACCATTTCCTTACTATGCATTTCCTGATTTACTGACTTAGTTATAGGTTGAGCTAGCATCACTTGCATCTCTTGATTTTGATTTGAAGTATAATTCAGCTGTCTTTCATGTTTAATATCCATAGAAAACACTTGACTAACCAGAGGTAAAGGTTCCATAACAAGAACCTGAGATTTTATACTATTGAATTGATCATTCAATCCTTTCAAAAACCTTATCACACATTTTGTATCATAATACTCCCTCATCTGTTTAATTGCTCCACACTTACAGCAAGGTTCACAAATACATTTTGGCAAAAGTCTAAGAACAGACAGCTCATCCCAAAGTATTTTCAAATGAGTATAATATTCATTCACTGTTTTATTGCCCTGTCTCACATTATGAATATCCTCTATGAGATCAGACAAATGATATGAATCTCCATTGGAATATCTATCATACAAATCATCCCAAACCTCTTTTGCAGTATCCAACCAAATCACACTTTGTGCTATCATAGTATCCATGGAATTCACAAGCCAATAAAGAACGATTATGTTTACCTACTGCCAAAGTGTGAAATTCCTTGAATTTCTTTGTGGTGGCTCAATTGATCCATCAACAAAGCCTATCTTATTCTTTGAAATCAACACCATCTTCATAGCACGACTCCAGGAATGATAATTCTTTTCTGTGAGCACAGGTTGTACTAGTGATTGGGTTGTATTGTCATTTGGTTTGAGATACATAGGATTGGTTGGAATTTGCTCGGCATGTGTTGCCATAGTGATTTCATCAAGTTCACAGAAGAAAAAAAAAAATCGAATAGAACAATAGTTCAATTGAAATCAACAACAGTAAGCAGATCAATCGAAACTAGCAACAGAAGCAAACAATTGCTCTGATACCATATTGAGAAACAGCAATTTGATGAATACAAGCTTCTGTAATGACTTCAAGCTTGGAATAATGAACACAATGCTCTAGACATTGAGTTCAACAATGCATTCAAGAAGGAATCAATTGATAAACTCAGAGAAGAAAAGAAGAACTCGATGTTCTGCTTTCTAATACAAACACTCAAGCAGAAAAATAGTAGAAAGAGAATTTTTGTATTAGAAGAAAAGACTGAATTGAATTCTCTACACTGTACAAAGGATTACAATTGTTTATATACAAATGCTAAGTAAACTACATAAATAACCGACTTTCTTCTAAACTAATCCATGTCAGCACCGACTTCTCAATTGAACATCTGGCAACCTGTGGAGCTGAGCTGTCATACAACTAAGCTTTGTCATTCTGCTACTGCATTGCACTTGCATTACATCTTTGATACTCTGATAGCTCAATCCAGCTTCTGCATGTACCATTGCACGTGCATGTGGTCAAAATTCAATCTGCATTCATGAGATATTGTTGCATGCTTGTAATTCTTCCTGCTCTGTTAATTGCATGCTACTGCATGTTTGTAATTCTTCAAACCAACATCAATCACCATTAGTTTTCAACATAGATGTTATCAAAAGCATGATTTTCCACCTAACTTTCAGTTTAAAGGCAAGACAAATGCAAATGGGAATACCAACATGGTGAATCAAGTTGGATATGATCCAAGCCATGTAGTTTATTATATTGAAAATAATTCAAAAGTACTTAGTAATGAGGTACATTTTGGAAGTTCAATCATTCATTGATTGATTCAAAAGGGCTTATCGTTCAAAATTTCATCTTCAAGTTGATTTCTTTGCATAAATTTACTTTACAAGACTCTTGCAAGGTAATTTGCCTAGCTAATAGGTGTATTATTTAGGATCTTGTGACTTCTAAGATGGTAGGATCAGCTGAGCTTTGACATGGTCTTTATTTCTTTAAACTTCCTTCTATAATGGATGTTTCTTTTCAAAACAAGTCTCTTGTAGCACAGTCTTATGTTCCTCTTGTAGCACAATCTTTACTTCTTGTTTTTTGTTAGCTTTCTCACTAGTTGTGTTTCTCATAGTTCTACTTCTGTTACTATTCTAGTTTTTGTTAATTCTTCTTATAAACAATCATCTGAAGTGAGTACTTTATTGTGACATTATTGACTTGGTCATGCGTCCTATCCCCAGTTACAATTGTCAAAAGATCAATTGTCAAATCTACCAAATTTAATTTCTAGTCCTTGTTCTATTTGTCCATTCACTAAACAGTGCAGAATTTTCTTTCCTTTAGATCATTCCAAATCTTAACATTATTTTGAATTGCTGCACATGGATATTTGAGGGCCTTATAAAGGTAATTTCTCTGTATCGTCGATGATTTTAGCTGTTTTACGTAGCTCTTCTTGCTTACTAATAAAGCACAAGTTAGATCAAAAGTTCAGTCATTTTGCCAACTTGTTCAAACTTAATGTCACGCCAAGTTGACAATGAGTACTTAGGCCCATGCTTATATACAGAGCATTTTACTTACAGTTATCTCATATGGGATTGGGGCATCACATACACCCCCTTAAGGCCCTAGCGTCCTCGCTAGGCACCTCAGGACAGAATTTAGAACAAAATTAGCGCAGACGCCCATAACAGAATTATTGGCCTAGGACCAAACCGCTCTGATACCATAATGTCACGCCCCGTGCCCGCGGCCAACTACTTGGCAACCATCCTTGCTATGCCAAAATGGATATCCCAAGTTGACAATGAGTACTTAGGCCCATGCTTATATACAATGCACTTTATTTACAGTTGTCCCATGTGAGATTGGTGCATCACACTTAATTCAAACCAAGTTAAGAACATTAGAACAGACAATGATCTTGAATTTTCAATGCTTGATTTTATTCTTCTAAAGGTTCTATTCACCAAGCATCATGTGTTCAAACCCCTCAATAGAATAATATTTTCAAACGCAAACACCAGCACATTATAAACTTTGAAAGAGCTTTAAAGTTTCAATCCAGTGTTCCTTTGCCTTTTTGGAGTTTTTGTGTTAAGCACGCTACTTATCTTATCAATGTTACTCCCGCTCCTATTATTTCTAACAAAACATCTAATAAGTTACTTTATCATTCTTTTCCTTGTTATGATTCTTAAGGCATTTGGTTGCCTTGCTTATGCAAGTACTTTAAAACATGGCGCCCCCAAATATGATCCTCGGGATTGTCAAAGTGATAATATTGGACACTCTAATGTTATTAAATGTATCTTCTTTTAAACTTTCATTTTAGGGAAATCTTTGTCTCTCAAGATACGAATTTCCTTGAAGAACATTTTCGTTGTTTGGTAATAAATCACATCTTCCTATCAATACCTCTACTTCTTTACCTTGTTCTCCTTTTTCTGTTCCTTCTTTTTTTCTTCTTCTTTTGCTCCTGAAGTTCTTCTTCTTTCTTTGATTCTATTGAACCTTTAGCTTTCGATATTGTCCTTAAAACGTCTTCTAAGGTCGGAAGGTCTTCAAAGGTCGTGTCTAAACCTTCCAATTTCACTGATTATGTTTTCAACATGCATACGTCTCCTCATTCTTTGCATCATGTACATACAAAAATATGATCAGTTGGCTGTTAATTTGAAAACCTTTGCCTTGAATGTGTTAGCTCAAGATGAACCTAAAACCTATTTTGAGGCTGTTAAATCCTCTCAGCGGAGACAAGCCATGCAGGATGAACTTACAACTTTGGAAGCTAATAAAACATGGACTTTAGGTCGTCTTCCTGCTAGTAAAATTCCTATCGAACGTAAACGGGTTTTCCAAGTTAAATATAAATTAGATGGGATTGAGGGTGATTACAAAGCCTGACTTGTGGCTAATGGTTATACCCAACAACTTGATGTGGGCTATTTGGATACATTTTCTCATGTTGCTAAAATGACTACTATTAGGTTTCTATCAGCTGTTGTAGCACAGGGGCGGCATGTACATCAATTAGCTATTAACAATACTTTCCTATATGGAGACTTGCATGAAGAGGTGTACTTGGTTCCTCTATTATCGGGTTATTATGAAGACTCTTCAATAGTGTTCAAATTGAATAAGTCTTTGTATTGGATAAAGCAAGTTTCACAGCAATGGAATGCAAGGTTAACTCATACTTTGCTACAGCAATTGGGATTTTCACAATCATATTATGATTATAGTTTATTCATTAAAGTATCATCTACTGATTTTATTGGTCTTCTTGTTTATATAGATGATGTTTTGTTGATCAACAACAACATGCATGGAGGAAATCAATCATGACAAGAAGGCTTCAAAGATTTGGGTCAAGCTAGACATTTTCTAAGATTGAAGCTAGCGCGTACTAAAGAATGTATGAATATTTCAGAAAGGAAGTACAATTTCGTATTATCATAGTATGATTTATTGGAAAGCAAGCTTGTATTGACTATATTTTAGTGGACAAATTCTTTTATCTGACAATTACATGGGTAGACACCACATTTGTAGTTCAACAAATTTCAGAAGTTCTGGAAAAACCAACTGTTTATCATAAGCAAGCAACACACATAATGTGATGCCCCAATCCCACATTAGATAATTGGAAGTAAAATGATTTGTATATGAGCATTGCTTAAGTATTCATTGTTAACTTGGAATATCTATTTTGATATGCCGAAGATGGTTGCCAAGTAGTTAGCTGTGGGTGCTGTCAAGCTCATGAGTCACGCGTCCGGACCCGCGAGCTTGTGGCGTAACACAAAATCCTTTGAAATTTGAAGTTTACTCGAGGGCAAGATTCACTACAAGAAGAAGAAAATATTCAAAATAGGAGTTGTAGCAAATTTGTTGCAATATGGCTACGGATTTGTGACGATAATGAAAAGAAAAATAAATAAAAATTGGATTTGAATTGTCGTCACAATTATGTAACAATACCGCGACAGATGACGAATTTGCGACGCATTGGCAACGAATTTGCAACGGATTTGTTTTTCCTTTTATTTTCCTACTTCTTTATTTGTTTTTGGTATCCATATTAGATTTTTGAGTCCATAAATATACTATTTCATTAAACATGTTTAGCATGTAGTGCACTTGTAATATGTATTGTCAAATATTTGTAATGTATAGTTAGTATTATTTGTATAAGGATACGAATGTGCAATTCATAATTTGTTTTGATATAACATATTTATTGACTATAATAAAGCATGATACAAAACATGCAAAAGTATATTACATATGCATACAATACTAATAACTTTAACCATGACCAATTTATAGTATGTAATATTATACAACATATAGTGTTAATGGGTTTAGTACATGTATTAGCTCACACATATATGATAATTATATACGTATATTTAGTAAACATGAATTATTAACAAATCTTAACCATAAACTTATTGGAGGAGTAGGGGAAAAAGAAAAATACTTAAAAAAAAGATTAGAAATTAACAACCGTCGCAAATTCGTCGCAATTTTACGACAAATTGTGATGGAATTTGAATTTTTCAACCGCGAAAAATAGCCGCCATATTGAAATTGAAATCTATCGCAATTCCGTCGCATATGAAATACCGTCACAGATATGTCGTAAATTTCTGTTGTTTTAAAAAATAAAAGAAAAATCCGTAGCAAATCCGTAGCATAGTAGCGATGGATTTAACGGTAAATAAAATTTAAAAATATCAGTCGCAAATTCTTAGCAAATCCTCTATCTTAAAAAAACAGAACTTCTCTCTCTGTGTCTCGGCCTCTCTCTGTCCCTACCTCCCTCTCTCTCTCTGTCTCGGCCTCTCTCTGTCACTGCCTGCCCCTGCCGTCTGCCACCACCGTCTGCTCAGGCCGCTGTCTTCTCGTGCCGCCATATTCTCGTGCTGCATTCTTCTCGTGCTGCATTCTTCTCGTGCCTCCATATTCTCCTGCCGTCTTCTCACGTCACCGTCTTCTCCTGCCTTCTTCTCGCACATTTGGAACACGATACTGTTGGTTTGGAGAGGTTTGGAAATGGAATGAGGAGAGCATTCTGGAGAAATCAGGGAGCTTTGTTTGAGAAATATGGTATGGATGGGTAAATGCCTTTAGAAGGAAAGCTTCTTGCTTGTAAGTACAAGCTCCGATTTTCTTGTACAACAAGACTTGTGGATTGTGATGACAAAACCTGGTGAGAAATTTGTTCTGCGACTCCTTTTTTCTTCTATTGGACAAATTATTGTTATTGATTCTTTTATGCATATAAGTTTCCAAAAGGAATTCTATTATGGTAGTTTAGCAGGCAAAATTTTGGTTGTGCATCTGCACATGGATTGAATTTAGTAGATGGTGATGCAATATTCTCTATGACGTACATGAGGGTAAATTTACCATCTCTTTGTTCCTGATCTTTTAGATGTAAATATTTCAACCATTTTAGAACTCTAATAAGAACAGTAGTAATTAAGACCATTTTCAAGAAGAAATTGTTGCCAGGGAGATGAACAAAATGATTTTATTATCCAGCTAGTATGCCTTTAACCATACAGTTAGTAACTTTCAGTAATTTATCACCACTTTGCTTCACAGTTTTCGAAATGCCACTATTAGTTTTATACGAATGCTGTTTGTAATAGGGTCACATTGCTAACAAACATTTAACGGTTGGTTTTGTTTATGATAATTCGTGGATGTTAAAACATTTTATCTGCTTCATTGGGGAGGAAAATGCATGGGTAATGAATGGCCAAAGGAAAAGATTGAGGGGTACAAGAAAAATTGAATAGGCAACTAATTCTAAACTCCATTGTCAACAGGATTAGGAACTTGTTTACCTTGTTGACTGCAGCAGAATGTCATCTTTTCTTCTAAATTAGTGTAAGATGAAAACAAAATCCAAAAGCGTAGCTTGTGGCATATGAAAAATGACTTTCCATTCCTAGGGCTATTACCCTTTGGAAGCATAGCTTTGTTACAAGATGTGCCCATCAACCTGTTTGGCTGTTAATTGCTTTCTTCTCATGTGTTGTTTACAAGGACTATAATAAAATTAGGAGCCAACAGATGTTTAGTTCCTTGCCCATCTCTCTTTAACAATTTCCAACAAGTATTTTGATAGCCTCGAGTGGCGACAAATAAGTTTCTATTTCCTTTCAAAAAAATTTATTCAATTTTTTTGTTTAATTGATCAACTATTTATTTGTATAATGGAACAGTTTCTTCCCATCAGAGAGAACGGTGCATTCGATATCGGATACGTTCCACCAGAATTTCACTAGACCGTACCCTAATTTTGAAGCGGTCCCATTGGAGCTTTGGGACATATAGTTCCAGATGTGGAGTGTAAGTAACAAATTATAAAACTTATATTTTTTTTACATATTTGACATTCTTTTTTATGACTTTGCAGAGACGTTATCGGTGGCTCCCAGAGCATGTTGATCAGATACGGCATATTTGGGACAACAAATGCACCCGGATATCTCACGAAATTTGGGCCAACTTTGGCGTGACTGGAGCACGGAGCTATTCACGCGTGTTTCAGCTGCTGTTAAGCAGAACAGAGCAGCGGTTCCTGGACCGACTCACACGGGAGGATGCATCTCCTTCAGCGAGCACGAGTTTCGGATGGTAACCGTTATTTTTATAATTGTTATTTAAATATTAATATAATTGTAGCGTAAGGAGCACAGAGATGACTTCCACTTCACCGATATGTACGAGACGACGCACACATATAAGAATGGCCCAAAAAAGGGCACGTTTGTCAGCAAAAAAATCACAACATACGCTAGTAAGTTTAAAGATAGTATTAAAAATGTATTATACCAATTGTTTCATTATTATACAGTGACGCAATTTTATGATGTACATAATTTTCAAGATAGCGTCAATGCTTTGAAAGAGCGCTATTCGCAGTTGGAGTGTCAGGATTCCGTGACTTCTCAATAGCCACCGGATGAGAAGTCCCTATTTTTGGAAGTTGCAGGCTTTGTTTCGAAGAATCGGATTTTTGGGCTAAGTTCCGAAACAGCTCACTTGCAACGGAGGTTACGTCAATCCACGTCGACCTCTGTTTCGACAGCTTGCTCGATCATCTCCCATCCAGAGTACTTATCTTTGTATAGTCAGTTGCAGAGAGAAAGATCGATGTGTGATTATTTTCAGCAGCGATTTGCTGGCTTGGACTAGTATTTATGAGTAATGTCCGAGATGCTGCATCTGCCTCCGCCGTCTTCTCCACCTCCACCTCCACCTCCACCTCCTTTTTCGATACCAGATTCTGAAGACCCGGCGGACGAGGCTGATGAGGATTACACGTTCGATCCACCTGACGACCATCCTCTAATGCCTGGCCCTCCGGATCCACCTCCGCCTCCTCCACCATTTGCAACGCCGCCTTTTATAGTGACATAGATTTTGTATAATATTTTTCAATGTTGTACGCATAAAATCTTGATATTTAATGGCTGAATAATATTTATTTTAATTTAGATTTTTTATTTTTTAATTATTATATAATTATCCTTATTTCTAAAATAATTAAAAAATTTAAATTATTATTTACAAAATTTAAAAATAATTAATTAAAAATTAAAATTTGAAATTGAATTGCACTTATAATAAAAAAAGGTGCGACGAATTTGCAACGAATTTTGGAAAATAATAATATTAATTAATAATTTCTAATAAATTTACATATCAAAATTGTCATCAATTTGTGATGGATCAGTGACAAAAATAATAATTATATTTAATAATTACAATAAAAACCCCCGTAAAATAGTCGCAAATATGCAACGAGTTTGTGACGGATTACTAGTTATAAAACAAAATAAAGATGAATTTTAAATATTTTTAAATTAAATAATTCTGTCGCTAAATTGTCACTAAATTGCGACAGAATTTTTTTAATTTTTTTAATATGCGTCACAAGATCATTGCAAAATTGCGACGTGTTTGTGATGGAAAAATATTTTCTTTTTAAAAATATAAAATAACCATTGCAAAATCATCAAAAAATTGTGAAGATTTTGCAATGACTTTTTATTTTTTCAAATAATAAAAATCCATCGCAAAATTGCGACGTTTTTTAAAAATTTTTCAGTCGCAATATTGTCGTAAATAAAAATTTCAAATCGCAAATTTGCGACCGATGACTAATCCTTCGAAAATATGCAATGGATTAGTCATCGGTCGCAAATTTGCGATTTGAAATTTTGCAACGCTGTTGCTGTTGCAAATATGTCGCAAATGATTTTTTGCCACGGCTTTGCAACGGAATTGCCCGTCGCAAAAAACCAATTTTCTTGTAGTGACTTTTTACCTAGTCAACTCCAATCTACAACTTATTTCATTTACTGATTCTAATTTGGTAGGTTGCACATATGCTAAGCATTCCATTATAGGTTTTTGTATCTTTCTTGGTTGAGCACTTTTTTCTCGATGTTCCAAGAAACAAGCCATAGTTTGTAGAAGCTCTTCAGATGCTAAATATCGGGCAATGGCTATGACAACATGTGAGATTCAATGGCCTACTTTGAAAAGACGCAGAGTTCCAAACATATAGAATTTCTACCAACCAGCGAGACATGCCGCCTGACCACCATATTATCAAGAAGACTTTCGACACAAGACATAAACTGCAGATCTCCAACGATGGGGCTTCCCACACAGTGCCACGTCACCTAGACGAACCACTGACTCTAATACCACTTGTTAGAGTTGTCGGATGTTAACTTAACTCCATATTAGTATGATATTGTTCGCTTTGGGCTAAACCCTCACGGATTTATTTTTGAGTATCTCCCAAAAGGCCTCATACTAATGGAGTTATTTTGAATCTTATATTTAGACAACTCTTCTATCAATTTTTTCATGTGGGACTTGGTTTGCATCCCAACACAAAGTATTATAGTAAGATAAAATGCCCAGAATTTTCTTCTTCCCTTTTGGCAGATTGATCAAGGGTACATCAATTTGTGGCAAGGCAATCCGATAGTTGATAGAGAAAGAGAGGGGAGAAGAGAGGAGTGGGGAGGACAATGAGGATGCAATAGTTGGCGGAGAAATTTTTTGGCTAGGTGGAGAGCACTGCATAATGGCATGGAAAGAAGAGTTGGTCGATGATTGTGGTAGAGAAGGAGGAGGAAGACAACAAAGTGTTGTAGCGAAGTGGTTGCCCCTGGTGATTGCAACGTGAGAATGACAAAGGAGAAGGCGAAGAATGGAAAAAAAAAAGAATAAAATTGAATAAAAGAAAAATAATATAATTAAAAATTGTATTGTATTTGCTAAAAATGGTAAAATTAAATTTTCAATTGAATTGAAAGGATAAATTAGACATTTAACTGCTCCGACCAATTTATTTGCCATACCAAAAAATTGCAAAAGGAAACAACTCTCTCAGATGAAGAGACCTGAGAGGAAAGGCAGGTTGAAATAAACAAAAAAACGAAAGATAGTTGTGATTGAAATTGTCAATCTAAGTGGTATATATTTTTATAGTAACAAAAAAAATCATATTATTGTTACAGAGTGTAAAATAATCTGAACACAGTACAAAGTTATAAGTACAGTTACAAAGAAACTGTTATGCTATTACCTATTACAAAGAAGAATATATGATACGTTGGGTAAGATTGGAATTAACCTCAGTTCTTGCACGATGGGAGGCACCCACTATAGGTTATTGCACAGCAAGCTCTCAGGCAAAAAAGCGGGGCCTCCTTGAAGAGGGGCAACCGTTGCACCCGAGGTAAATTGCAAAAGCAGCCCATGAAGAAAAGTGCTCAGAAGGAAGGCCTTGGAGAGAACTCAAAGTGGTTTTTTTTCAGAATTTTGCTTCCAAGGGATAAATCCCCAAGCCGGCAGAATAAGCCCCAGGCCAAACCGGGAACTGAAGCAAAAAGGAAAGGAACTCAGTGAGTAGAGCATTATTTATTTGTTGTTTTTTCTTCTTTTTAAAACATAGAGTAGGTATTCTACATCATTGTTTTTATTCTTACTTCGTTCCTCAATCTTTGAAAGATTATTGTTAAAAAATAGGTTTGGGTTTAACTCTACCTCCAAAAGGTATCTCTAAGGAGGAAGGATTGTCTAAGTCATATAAGTGACTAATTGTTATATTAAGAAGTTAATGTGAGATCATAACACATCCCATCACGCCGAGGACTGGACTTCTTGAGTGTGAAGTCTGAAAATAAACAAGTGACCTAACATTGTTCTGATATCATGTTAAAAAACGAGTTTGGGTCTAACTCTACCCTTAAAAGATATCTCTAATGGGAAAGAATTGTCCAAATCTTATAAGTGATTAATTATTATATTAAGAAGTTAATGTGAGATTTCAACAATTATTGACTAATAAAACACTTTGAATTCACTTATTAAGTACGTAAAGTTTAAAATTTATTGCTCCTTTTGAAGTCCTCGAAGGCAGTCAAAAACTTCACATTCTCGGTTCCCTTTGTTCCGTACTTTTGCTTATAAAGCTGGTGGAATATTTACTAGCAGATTTTCGGGAGCAAAAGTAGCCAAGGAGTTCTTTTTAGCCATTTCAGTTCCTCCAATATAAAGACTTTATGATCGTTTTTTTTTTTCCTTTTTTATTTTTGGGTGAATCCCAGTTACGATGGTTAGGAATGCGTGAAATATTCCTAAAGAATGGGTAATGAAATGAATGAAAGTCTGGGTTGTGAAGAAAGATGCCATATGAAATATTATATGTAAAAATTTTGACTTTGGAAGATTAGAATGTGTTCAGCAATTAATTTTCCTCCAGGAATCACTCCAGACATTCACGTACTCTAGATCATTATTCATTTTAGGACTTCAACCCTTATTAATATAAATTAGAGCAATTTATAAAAAGAGTCACATAATTATTTTATTTATTTTTAAAATGTCTTTCAATTTTAATTTTTTAATTTTAATCTCGAATCTATTTTTTCAAAAAAAATACAATTCTTATTGTCAGGTTTACGGCAGAATTAAATTAAAATTCACATGTGTAGTACACATGAGTACCATTTGAAATGTATATTTTATCCAACACTATCTAAAATGATTGGAAATGAAGACTACAATCAAATCGAATAATTCATGATTAAATTTGAAACTGAATTATTATTGTAGATTACAAGTGGTAATTATCTAATTATGTTTTTTATAAAAATGAACATGATTTATTGAATTTATCTTTCAAATCAAATTTATATGTGTGTAGTGGTTGCAAAACAGGTCCAAACCCGTGGCCTGGCCAGTGATATAAAGGGCTTGGGCTTAGTTTTCTTAAGCCCATTTAAATAAGCCCATTTAAATGCGGGTCGAATTGGTCCGCTTCGTTTAGCTCGCGAACTATTTTTTTGTATTAGAAATATTATAAAAAATAGAATGTGTAGCAATCTTGATACCAAATTTTCTTACATCACACATTCTAATTATACCTACACTTAAAGTTAATTAATTCAATTTTATTTTAAATATTTTTCTTATATAACTATATTTATATTATGTATGATATATATAATTAATGATCATTTTCTATTTTAAAAACATTGGTGATTAGTCAAAGATTCTTTTTATTCCAATTATAGATTTATATTCTCATAGAGAGAAAAAAGAAAGAAAAATACATAGTATAAAATTTAATTTAAAAATATATAATTGAGCCCTCGAGCTGGCCCATTTAGCCAAAAGGCCTAGTGCAGACGAATATGGCCTGGTGGCTTTCCAGTCTGTCAAAAAATGGAATAGCCTGCTCATGCCGGTTTAAGGAGTGACCCGTGACGGATCAGCCCGTTTGACAGTAGTACATGTGCAACACATATAAATTTGAAGCGAACTCAACCGTAGAATTGGTAGCAAAGACCGTATTTTTTTAAAAATATATATTCAAAACTAAAATTACAAAAATTAAGTTGATGGACATTTTTAAAACAATTAAAATAATTATAAGACTCTCTTTATAAATTACTTTATAAATTATCTTAAAATTAATAAATAAACTAAATGTCAACCTTGTTAAAAAAATAAGTTCGAATCTAACTTCACCAAAAAAGTGCTTCAAAAGAGGAAGAATTGTCAAAAAATAATTTTACATTAACTAGCTTATGTGAAATCTCAACAAATCTAACCAGTAGAGCTCAAGTTCGGGACAATGTCTAAAACCTTTATTATACTTTATATTATGATTATTTTATACAATCTCAACCAATTCATGGTGGACCAAAAAAAAAGAGGAAAAACTCGGCTCATTTTCAAGAAGCTTCATGTGAAACGTTATTTTTCCAATTTAAATAAAGCATTAAGTCAGCATTTTACATCACATATTCTTGACATACTTTGCAACATTCAACACATTCTCAATGAAATGTTGGAAAGGAAAGTCAACGCGTAATTCTACACGGAGCAGAATTGACCAAAACGGTAGAATATGCCACGAAGTTGCTTTCAAGTTTATCCCAGAATCAGTAGTTTACAAGACAATTTTATAAACACGGCCAAAAACGGAAAAATTTCTATCAGGACAAAAATACCCTTCATAAAATATCCTTTTAGAAACTCTAGTTCTTGTAATGATGGGTATTATTAGGAAATTGTTAGTAGCCCTATAATTTATGATGCATCCATCCTTTGCGGTCAAAATTTACGTAACACACTTAAGAACTCGCTTTTAATAATGAGAATAGAAAATGATTTACAGCCCCTCTCTAATCATGTTCGTAATTATGGTGCATTGATTACTTGGTTTACAAGGTACTCAACACAAAATTAGTATAAATTATATAGGCGAAGAACCAAGAATAAAGAAACAAGTAAATAGTGCTTTCAACAGTGTATAAAGTCAAAGAATATAGAAGGGTCAGTGCACCTCTCATATCCTGTCATCCCAAGTATTCATTCCCCCAAAACCCTCTTAGACAAAGATGAAGCTGTCTAATGTGAAAGCATGTTTTTCATGGAGAATTCTTGTGGTACTTCTGGTTTTCATGTGCTCCTCAAAAACTGCTGCAGCTGCAAATTACACTCAAGAAACTGATAAACTTGCTCTAATTGAAGTTAGGAACCAGATACCTGTTGATCCTGATGGGATCTTGAAGACGTGGAATGATTCCAAGAGTCATTGTCAGTGGCAAGGAGTTACATGCAGCAGGAAGCACCAGAGAGTGACCGCCTTGAATCTGACTGGAGGGAGAATTTCCGGCTCCATATCACCTCATATAGGAAATCTCAGTTTTCTGAGGTTTATCAGGCTGCGGGATAATGATTTCTATGGTGAAATCCCCAAAGAAATTGGTCGATTATTTCGATTGAGATACCTTAACTTGGCAAACAACACAATGACAGGAGAAATTCCAGCTAACTTGACCAACTGCTTAGACCTCAGGGTCCTTGATCTACGAATTAACAATTTTTCAGGCACAATTCCAGGCCAGATCGGTCTTCTGACGAAGCTTGAGTCACTAATTCTTTCAGGGAACTCAATTGGTGGAGAGATTCCCCGTGCAGTAGGGAATCTATCAGCTCTAGAGGAATTCGCTATAACAGACAATAATCTCAAGGGAAGATTACCAGATGAAATGGGAAAGCTAAGAAGCCTTTCCTTTTTTGGTGTAGCGATCAATAATCTATCAGGTATACTCCCTCCTCCTCTTTTCAATATCTCATCGATCACAGTCTTCTCAACAGCAGCAAATCAACTCTCTGGAAGACTACCAGAAAGCATTGGACTCATTCTTCCGAATCTTCAGACATTTGCCATTGGTGGCAACCAATTCTATGGTACTATTCCAGCTTCATTTGCCAATGCTTCTCAGCTCCAGGTGCTAGATCTCCCTCAAAATGTTTTTGAAGGAAAGGTTCCAACCAATCTCGGAAATCTGCAAAATCTTCAGAGGCTAAACCTTGAATTTAACCACCTAAGAAGCAATTCATCGGGTGACTTGGATTTCATTCCTTCTTTGACAAACTGCAGCCAACTATACAGATTTTTCCTCGGCAGGAACAACTTAGGAGGTCAATTACCAAATGCTATAGGCAATCTGTCCAACCAGCTTACACAACTGGGTATAGGTGCAAATCAAATATCCGGACCAATTCCAGATGGAATTGCAAATTTCCCAAACTTGATGGTGTTAGGCCTGGAAGAAAATCTTTTCACAGGCACGATACCAGATTACATGGGGAAATTCCAAAATTTTGGTACTCTTTCTCTTGAGGGAAATCAACTGTCAGGACATATACCTTCATCCTTGGGCAACCTGACTTCTCTTTCTGCTCTCCACCTGCAGAACAACAAACTAGAAGGCAGAATCCCTCCCAATCTTGGGAACTGTCGAAATCTGAAGGAGCTGCACCTTTCAAAGAATAACCTGGAAGGCACCATACCACCAGAGCTTTTTAATATATATGGCTTATCCATCGTACTAAATTTATCTCACAACTTATTTACAGGTCCGCTACCTGCTGAAGTTGGAAAACTGAAAAATATCAATAATATAGACATTTCCACCAATAAATTGAGCGGAGAACTTCCTGGATCATTAGGTGACTGTTCAAGTTTGGAGTACCTCAGTTTGCTAGGCAACTTCTTTAGGGGATCAGTCCCTTCGAATTTAGCTTCTTTAAGAGGTATTC
The DNA here is from genome assembly GCA_030512225.1 of Rauvolfia tetraphylla. Classification (NCBI taxonomy): domain Eukaryota; kingdom Viridiplantae; phylum Streptophyta; class Magnoliopsida; order Gentianales; family Apocynaceae; genus Rauvolfia; species Rauvolfia tetraphylla. Next base: position 3,615,333 of record JAJQKT010000024.1, on the reverse strand, counting down.
GATATGTGGAAATTTCAAGAAATAACTTAACCGGGCAAATACCTGATGATCTTGGGGAGCTTCAGGCTCTGCAATATATGAATCTCTCTTTCAATGATCTTGAGGGTCGGATACCAATAGTTGGTGCATTCAGGAATGCTAGTATAATCACAGTAGCAGGAAACAGTAAGCTTTGTGGTGGAATACCTGAGCTTCAGCTGCCATCATGTCCTCTCCAAAGGAAAAAGAAGGTCAGACCTCTCGCACTCAAAGCCTCCATACCACTTTCAGCTTTGCTTCTGGCATTCATCATCATAGCAACCCTGTATGTTTTATATCGGAAGAAACAGGCAAGAAAGGACCCATCAAAAATGCCCTCGCCTTCCAGACTGTTGAGTGGTGTCCCAAATTTTGGGAACCAACTCCCTCTTTTATGCCTAATATTCCTCCATCTTTTACTCCCTAAAATACTCCACATGTTTCCTCATTTTATGCCTTATATTCCTCCATCTTTTACTCCATAAAATGCTCAACATGTTTCCTCATTTTTTGCCACAAATTAGGGAAAGTAAAATGGACTTCATCATTGTGTTTTGCAAGACCTCTTTGTGTTGCTATAAAAAGAGGTCTTCTAATTGAGTTCAACACACCAATTCTCTCCAAATTCTCTCCCCAAAGGCTGAAATTTTTCCTCCACATATATTCACTATATCATCAAATTATAGAGTTGAGTTTATGAGATTTATTTCTCTCTTATAAGTCTTCGTTGATAATTGTTATTGAAGACTTTTTCTCTTGTACTTACCCGATTATTATAGTGGATATTTTTGGCTCGCCGTAGGCAGTGGGTTTTCTCACGTATTGGGTTTTCCACTTAAAAATCATGTGTCTCCTTTATTTTCTTGCTCTCCTTATTTTCTTTCTCAATATCTATTCTTGTGTGCTTCCGCTACGCATTGATATCATAACAAGTGGTATCAGAGCCTAGTTACCAAATATGTCCACCGTCACCAAATTTGATTTTGAGAAATTTGATGAAAAAAACAGTTTCAGTATATGGCAGATTCAGATGAGAGCAGTCCTCATTCAAAATGGTTTAAAGAAGGCACTTGTTGGAATTTTCGAGAAGCCTGCGGGTATGACAGATGAAAAATGGGAAGAGTTAGATGAGAAGGCACATTCGGCTATTCAGTTGTGTTTGTCCAAGGAGATTTTGCGCGAGGTCAATAAAGAAAAAACTGCAGCAGGACTATGGACCAAACTTGAATCCCTGTACATGACCAAAAGTCTTGCCAACGAGCTTAGACTCAATGAGTGCCTCTACACTTTGCGTATGGCTGAAGGTACCGCTATACAATCTCATCTTAATGAATTTAATTCTATCTTGATTGTTCTTGAGAATTTGGATGTCAATATTGAAGATGAAGATAAAGTTGTACTGCTAGTTGTTTCTTTGCCGCCCTCTTATAAGCACTTCAAAGAAATTATGCTTTATAAAAATAATGATACTCTGTCATTTGAAGATGTTAAATCTAATCTATTGTCTAAGGAGAAATTTGATCATGAGGTACGGTCTGATGATAGAGGTGAAGGTTTGAATGTTAGAAGTAGATCTATCGATAGGAGTAATTTATCCAAGAAAAATCGTAGATCTAAGTCTCGATGCCGTAATTCTAAATCCTGTCGTTATTGCAAGAAGAGCGTACATGAAATTTCAGAATGTTATAAATTGAATAATAAGAATGAGAGAGAGGAGAAAAAGAATAAACCTGCTCAGAATAAAGTTGAAGCTGATGTAATTGAAGCAGATTCTGATGGTGATGTTTTGTTGGCTACTACTTCTAATAAACGTAGCTCTTTAGAATGGGTTTTAGATTCTGGCTGTACTTTTCATATGTGTCCCCACAAAAATTGGTTTACTTCATATGAGAAGGTTGATTCTGGTGTGGTTCTTATGGGAAACGATTCACACTGTGTTGTTGCTGGAATTGGTACCATTCAGATTAAGGCTCATGATGGCACTATCAGAACTCTGACTAAGGTACGTCATATTCCTGATTTGAAGCGTAATTTGATTTCTTTAGACACCCTGGAGTCACTAGGGTGCAGGTATTCAGCTGAAGGTGGAGTTCTGAAAATTTGTAGAGGTTCCTTAGTATTGTTGAAAGGAAAAAGAATTGGGAGTCTCTATATTTTGCAGGGTTCAACTGTGACATGTTCTGTTGCTATCTCTACTTCTCTTTCTGATGATGATCTTACTCAGCTATGGCACATGCGTTTAGGACATATGAGTGAGAAAGGCATGAACATTCTGAATAAAAGAGGTCTTCTTGGTAAGCAAGGTGTTGGTAAGTTAACTTTCTGTGAACATTGTGTAGTTGGAAAACAAAAGAGAGTTAGCTTCTCCACTGCAACACATCGCACACAAGGGATTCTTGATTACATCCATTCGGATCTTTGGGGACCTTCAAAATTTCCTTCACAAGGGAGCAAGAGGTACATGATAACATTTATTGATGATTTCTCTCGTAAGGTTTGGGTTTATTTCCTGAGGCATAAAAATGAAGCTTTCTCTAAATTCAAGAAATTCAAAGTTTTGGTCGAAAATCAAACTGGTAGGAAGATTAAGAAACTCAGGACTGATAATGGTTTGGAGTTTTGCAATTCTGAATTCAATGAGTTTTGTGAGAATCATGCCATTGCTAGACATAGAACATTAGTAGGAAAACCTCAACAGAATGGAGTTGCAGAACGCATTAATAGGACCCTTTTAGAGAGAGCTCGTTGTATGTTATCTAATGGTGGTTTATGCAGTCGTAGAGATTTTTGGGCTGAAGCTGTATCCACTGCTTGTTACCTGGTAAATCGCTCACCTCATTCATCCATTGGTCAGGTAATCCTATTGACTATTCTCATCTCAGAATTTTTGGTTCTCCTGTTTTTGCACTTATAAATGATGGAAAGTTGGCACCTAGAGCAGTTCAATGCATTTTCTTGGGTTATTCATCTGAGTCGAAAGGATATCGATTGTGGTGTCCTGAATTTAAGAAATTGATTTTAAGTAGGGATGTCACATTTAATGAGAATGCCTTATTATCTCCTAGAAAAGATACTGATGTTTCTTCTCTTGATACATGTGATCGTCAAAGTGCCAATGAGAAGGTGGAGTTAGAGGTGTCTACTCAAAAAGGAATGAGTGAACCGATTTTTATTGGATAGTCTGAACAGAATCTTGAAACACATGATTAATCAATACCCTCTAGTTCATCTGAGCCTATGTAGTCTTCAAATGATCATAATATAGCACGTGACAGACCAAGGAGAAATATTAAAAGGCCTGCAAGGTATGCTGATAATGATGATGATAATCTCACTGCATATGCTCTTTCTGTTGCACAGGATACAGCTGAAGGAATTGATCCTTCTAATTACTCTGAAGCTATATCCAGTTTTAATTCATCCCAGTGGCTTTTAGCAATGCAAGAAGAAATTGAAAGCCTACATAAGAATGAGACATGGGAGTTATGTGATTTGCCCAAAGTACGTCGAGCTTTGAGTTGTAAGTGGATCTACAAATAGAAAGAAGGTATACCCGGGGTTGAAAATGCCAGATGGAAAGCTCGCCTAGTAGTTCGTGATTTTGATCAAAAGGAAGGTATTGACTTTAATGAAATTTTTTCTCCTGTTGTACGTCATACCTCTATTCGAGTGCTACTCACTCTTGTTGCTTTATATGATTTGGAATTGGAGCAACTTGATGTCAAAACTGCCTTTCTACATGGCGAGTTGGAAGAAGAAATTTACATGAAACAACCAGAGGGATTTGTTGTGCCAGGTAAAGAACAATCAGTTTGCCGTTTGAAAAGATCATTGTATGGTTTGAAACAAGCTCCGAGACAATGGTATAAGCGTTTTGATGCTTTCATGATTGGGCAAGATTCACAAGGAGTCAACATGATAATTGTGTGTATTTTATGCAGTGTTCTAATGGATCGTTCATTTATTTACTCCTTTATGTAGATGATATGCTTATTGTCTCGAAAGACAAGTCTTTGATTGATAGGTTGAAGTCTCAACTTAAATCTGAATTCGAGATGAAAGACCTTGGTGCTGCGAAGAAGATACTTGGTATGGAGATTCGCAGAGACCGACGAGCTGGCAAACTCTACTTGTCTCAAAAGAATTACATTGAAAAGATTCTTGAAAAATTCAATATGAAAAATTGTAAGTATGTCTCTACTCCTTTTGCTGCACACTTTAAGTTATCTGCTAATCTTTGTCCAAAATCAAAGGAAGATATTGAGTATATGTCCAAGGTTCCCTATTCTAGTGCAGTTGGAAGTCTCATGTATGCTATGGTTTGTACTACACCTGATCTTATTTATGCAGTTAGTATGGTGAGTCGTTACATGCACAATCCAGGGAAACATCATTGGCATGCAGTGAAGTGGATTTTTCGTTACTTGAAGGACACGACCAATCTTGGTTTGGTTTTTGTCAAAAATAGAGTTGCCTCAAGTAATGTCAGCGGCTTTGTTGATTTCGATTATGGTGGTGATCTTGACCGACGTAGATCTCTTTCAGACTACATCTTCACTTTATGTTCCGGTGCTATTAGTTGGAAAGTAACTCTGCAATCCATTGTTGCATTGTCCACAACAGAGGCTGAGTTTGTTTCAGCTACAGAAGGTGTTAAAGAGGCTATTTGGTTGCGTGGTCTTGTTCTTGAGCTTGGTATTCCACATGGTACTACAATGGTATTTTCAGATAGTCAGAGTGCTATTCACCTTGCCAAAAATGATACATATCACTTCAAGACCAAGCACATTGATATACGCTATCACTTTATTAGAGATGTTATTGACAAAGAAACTATCATTATTAAAAAGATTCATACGTCGAAAAATCCTGCAGACATGCTTACAAAGCCATTACCTGTTACTAAGTTCGAGCACTGCTTGGAATTAGTTGGCATCATTAATGCCTAATCGCCCTTTGGGGTGCCTACGGTGAACTTCAAAATTTGAGCCAAGGTGGAGATTGTTGAGTGGTGTCCCAAATTTTGGGAACCAACTCCCTCTTTTATGCCTAATATTCCTCCACCTTTTACTCCCTAAAATACTCCACATGTTTCCTCATTTTATGCCTTATATTTCTCCATCTTTTACTCCATAAAATGCTCAATATGTTTCCTCATTTTTTGCCACAAATTAGGGAAAGTAAAATGGACTTCATCATTGTGTTTTGCAAGACCTCTTTGTGTGGCTATAAAAGGAGGTCTTCTAATTGAGTTCAACACACCAATTCTCTCCAAATTCTCTCCCCAAAGACTGAAATTTTTCCTCCACATATATTCACTATATCATTAAATTATAGGGTTGAGTTTATGAGATTTATTTCTCTCTTATAAGTCTTCGTTGATAATTGTTGTTGAAGACTTTTTCTCTTGTACTTACCCGATTATTATAGTGGATATTTTTGGCTCGCCGTAGGCAGTGAGTTTTCTCTCGTATTGGGTTTCCCACTTAAAAATCCTGTGTCTCCTTTATTTTCTTGCTCTCCTTATTTTCTTTCTCAATATCTATTCTTTTGTACTTCCGCTACGCATTGATATCATAACACAGACCTTCAAACATGAAAAAGTTCATAAGAATTTCTTATTCTGACCTCCTCCAAGCAACTGCAGAATTCTCTCCAGCAAACTTCATTGGATCAGGAAGTTTTGGATCTGTCTACAGAGGAAGGTTGGAGCAACTGGGGGACAAAACAATTGCAGTTAAGGTCCTTGACCTAGAAAAGAATGGAGCTTCTAGGAGCTTCAAATCAGAGTGTGAAGCCCTAAGATATGTCCGACACAGAAATCTACTTTCCCTTCTAACTTACTGCTCGAGCATTGATTTCAGAAGTCGTGAATTCAAAGCTCTAGTCTATGAGTTCATGGGAAATGGAAACCTTGATTCGTGGCTGCATCCTGAGTTTGCTGAAATGACAACTTCAAGAACTCTGAGTCTTCTTCAGAGACTAAATATTGCATTTGATGTAGCCTCCGCATTGCAATATCTTCACAACCACTGTGATCCAACAATCATACATTGTGATCTGAAGCCAAGTAACATTCTTCTTGACAATGTTATCACTGCTCATCTGAGTGACTTTGGATTGGCAAGGCTACTGCCTAAAACCTCCAAGAATTCCTCTCGAATACAAAGTGGTTCAATTGGGATAAAGGGCTCCATAGGCTACATGCCTCCAGGTAACAATTTTTCTGAACTTACTAAACTTAGAATTCTCAGTAGTAAAATAGTAGTTAAATGCAATTTTATCTTCTGTCAATTCAATCAGTCATCCATTCCTTCATCTTCTTGACCAAAAACTAGAGCTATTATCATAAGTAGCAGAGATGTAAAGATGCCCTGCGAGAATTTAGTTCCCCTAGAAATCATGGATCTAATGAATCCTTACTTTCTGATTCTTTCATTCCAGAGTATGGAATGGGTGGTAAAGTATCAACCCAAGGCTATGTCTACAGTTACGGAATTCTTTTGCTAGAGATGTTTACAGGAAAAAGACCTACCAATGACATGTTTCAGGATGGCCTTGATCTGTACAAGTATGTTAAAACTTCAATCCCTGGACAAGTTTTGAAGATTGCAGACAAATACCTTCTAGCAAATGAAGGACAGTATAAGAGAAGAGAAACAGAATCGAAGGACCATAATTATGAGGGAATGGAGAATGAAAATGGAACAGATTGGTTGGTGAATTGTCTCGTGTCTATTCTGAGAGTTGGACTGATGTGCTCAGAGAGATCACCAAGAGACAGAATCCCTATGACTAGTGTAACAAAAGAGTTACATCTTATAAGGAGGCCTTTATTGGGGTTAGATTAAACAGAACAAATTCCATTGAGCAATTAATCCAATAATCAATGGAGCACTCAATTCCCAGAGATTATTGAGTATTAAGACCAAGTTCAAGACTCAACAATCCCACTTCGTGAGGTCTCCCCCTTTGTTTAACCTCCCCTTCCCACCACCCCACCCCCACAAATAATAATAAAGAAGACACAAAGTAGTGGGTATTGGATCATTCTTTGAGGCAGGAATCTGTCATGTTTCGTATGTATCCAGCTGTAAATGTTGCAAAGAATCGATTTAGTTTGTTGAATTACTTTCTATTGATGCTCACTTTTCATTAGAAGGGAGGGGAAAATAGAAGGTATCTTGGCAGTGGAGAGAATTTCTTTCATTCAAGGTTGTTTTCAATGGCAAACCTGGCATAGCTACAGTGCAAGTACTCCTGGCATTTTGTTGTCACATACATTAGAGAGATAAAAACTACAAGTAATCGAATCTGTAACCTTCCACCCACATCTAAGATGCAAAAAACACCAAAAGTTATATAATTCACAGCCTGGCCACGATCACCACAAAAATCAAATCCGCGAAACCCGAATTCATGGCAAGGCATATTCTGTTTGAATCAAATTGATTTGGAATCTTACCTTTTCAGTATTATGAGATGAGATCAGTTCATAAATCAATAAGAAATCCAGTAAACACTAAAACATAGAAGAAATCTTGAAAACACTAACTATTATCACGTCATGATAGAGAACATTGCAACAAAAGTGACATGTCATTCGAACATATGCATACAAGCATAATTAAAGAAATAAATGACCCAAGTCCGTTCTCACTAGGTTTAGTATGTGTCCAGGTGCAAGGCAACAGTATAGATTATTTTGATATGTAGACGGAAAAAGTAGGTGTCTTGGCTTAAGAATGAAGAAAGTGGATGGATAGAGGATCAAGATCATCTTAAGGTGATGGTTGCTTACTTTTATCAATGTTTACATGCAACTAACGCCCCTCTAGTAGAGACTGGTTTTGATGGAATTTATCCCACAATAACTCGAAGGAGAAACAAGGGTTGAATAGGCTGGTTGTCAAGGAGGAGGTACGGCAGGCAGTTTTCCAAATAGAAGCTTTCAAGTCACCAGGTCTTGATGGTTTCCTTGCCTTATTTTTTCAAAAGTATTGAAGTATTATCGGGGATTTGCTCTTCCCATTTTTTCAAGATGCTTTTAACTCGAATTCATTTCTATCCAATGTAAACAAAACCCTGGACACCCTTATTTTCCAAGCAGGGAAAACTGGAAGTGATTGCACATTTTGCCTCATCTCTTTGTGTAATAGTGTTGTCAAGGTTATCACAAAGGTCATTTCAAATCTATTGAAAGCAGTAATTGCTAAACTTGTGGGGGAGAGCCAAGAGGTTTTATTTGCAGGCGACAAGCTAGGGATAACATTATTATTATTCAAGAAATTCCCTATTCCATGAGGTAGAAGAAAAAGAAGTAAGGTTGGTTAGCTATTAAGATAGACCTTTAGAAGGCCTACGGTCAAGTGAGTTGGCATTTTTAACAGGATTTCATGGAATAATTTGGCTTTAGTAGTCATTTCTAGACCTCATTATGTTCTACACTACATCAACCTAGCTATCTATCCGCTAGAATAGGAAGATGTTAACTCTAGTTCAGCCAACAAGAGATTTGCATCAAGGGGATCTTCTCTCTTCCTAATTATTTGTTCCTAATTATTTGTGTTATGCATGGAAATTTTAGGGCAGAACATTCAAAAGCAAGTGGACAGCGGAGCTTGAAAGTCCTTTTCAATTGCTTTGAACGGAGTCTCTTAGCTAATACAACCAGTGATCTAGCAAGAAGTATCATTAAGCAGTTCGCTATTCCAATTACATATGACTTGGGACTGTACTTGGGAGTTCTACTGTTACATGGCCATGTTAATGCAAGGACTTATGGGAACCTGGTGGATAAGGTTAGAAGAAAGCTAGAAGGATGGAAGCAGCAAGCCCTATCTCCTGTTGCCATGGTTCTTTTGGTTTGAGCATCCATTTTAACTGCCCCTTTCTATGTCATGCTATTAGAATTTCTACCCAAATCCACTTTAAATGATCAGGATCGTGTAAATAAGATGTTTATGTGAGATAATTCTTATGAGCAGAAGAGGTTACAATTCTTGACTTGTGATAAAGTTTGTCTTTCTAAGAAGGAGAGGAGGTTTAGGTCTGCAAAAACTGAAAGAACTGATATAACCTTAATGGATAAACTAACATGGAAACTTTATAGGAACAAGATACTATGTGGGCTAGGGTTCTTTGTTAGAAATATGGCTGTTAATAAAAGAATAGGAAATCAGTGGAAAAATTAGGTAGCTCTCATGTGTGGCGCAGTTTATCTAAATGAATCTCACTAGTCATGTCTATGGTGAAGTGGCGAATAGGTGACAAAGTACTTGTGAAGTTTTGATAGATTCTTAGCTTTTTTATAAGCTTCTTATGGAATTATCAGTCAAACAAGTGCCAGAAGATGAGTTCAACGGTTTGATGAGCCACTACTGGGAAGTAAATTCTAGATGGAGGTTACTAAACATATCACAGTACATTCTAATGGAGGTTTATTTGAAATTGATGCAAGTAGAGATCCAACCATTGGAGAAGGATAATATGATACTTAAAGGGTTGATTGGTGGAAAATTACCTATCTGCAAGGGCTATGATCAATTCTACAACTCAATTCAAGAAATGAGGATGACATACTAGAAATGGTTATGAAAATTTAAGAGGTCAAAACATCAACCATTTATCATTTGGCTAGCCATACATGAGAGGTTGCTAGTTAAGGAACATTTGAGTAAAAGGTAGGTTGTTCTTGACCCTTACTGCCTATGCTATTATTTGAAGGTGGAATTTGGATTACATGCTTTGCGTGATTTGGGGTTGGAATGGCCATGTCTAGAAGGCAGTTGTGACCTTAGTATGGACTTGTTATTTTTCTAGGAAAAGTCATTATGGTCATGGCTAGATAAGAACTTGGACAGTACTAGGCAAGTGACGGTAGATGGTTTTCCATTGCATTATGTATTCCTTACGTATTTAGAGAGCTCATGCATAACATTTGGAGACAAAGGTACAAACTATAATTTGATTCACAAGAGTGATATGATCCAGCAACAAACTTTGTTCGTAAGATGGTTATAAGGGTGAAGGTGCTCCCAGTTTATTAGGATATTATACATCTTTGTCTGACTGATCTTGGCTGTTAAGCCATGTTGTATGTATTAATGCTTTTATCTACCTAATATACATATCCCTTTCTTCCTCCAAAAAAAATGGTCTTTTGGAAGGAAAATGTTATGACATGGAGCAAGCAATTATGAAAAGCTTCTTGACACTATGATTTGATGAGATATTATTTGCCAACAAGAACTTTATGGAATCAAGAAATATATTTAAGAAGTTGTCATTTTTTAGCAAAACTCCATTATGGCAAGTAGAATATTTTAGTATCTCCTAAAGATCATAGGATTTGGAGGATCTCTTAAAAATCTATCTACACCAAATATCAATGAGATTAGTATCTTACTTTCTAGAGATTTCTTGCTATATTCTAGGGATATTAATCTGGAGAAAAAGAAGCTCAAGACTCTCTAGGAAATAAAAAGAGACCTTCATGGCAAAGCAAAAGAACTCTTATTCTGTTGGCTTCCATGCTAAATTTAGAGAGAGAATTGTTCTTTGAACTCATGTTATAGAAGTCATATTATTAGAGAGTTCAACAATACACTTTATCTTGTTGTTATTCTACTTATTTATTAAAGTGTGCTATTTTATGTTCCAGTGCTAGAAACGAAAGTTTAATAGGCGCTAGAGCATACTTGATAAGATTCTGTTCAAACCATCTCACGTATAGTGACTGATCGAGTCACTTGAAAATAGTAAATGCAAGTGGCTGTTGAGGTAGCTTTGGCAAAGAATGTTTTACCAAGTCTACTAGGAAAATCACTAGAGGAGATCGAAAGTGTGTTCATATACTTTTGAAATATAAAGTTTAGTGGAGTGATTTTATGGGCATGGTCTCGCAGACGTAGGTTGTTGAGTCAAACTGCGTTACCAATTTCATTGTATCAAACTTTATTCTTGTGTGTGTGTGTGTATGTGTGTTGTGTTGTGTTGTGTTAAACTGTACATAATCGACTTCAACACACGAAATTTGATAAAACGTGAAAAAGTTGTATAAACTTAACCATACAGAAACTATTGTAAGAATGCATATACTCTCAAATGTGACACATGTAGGGTTGGTTTTTAATTATACGAAAAACGATATTCATGACGAATTTAGTGCTCCTAAAATAATTTAAGGGATAAAATGAGGTAAAAAAATGTTTGAAGATGAAAATAGTATTCATAAACTAGTAAGAGGATTCAAGTGATGATTATCCATTCTTGAATTAAATATCATAATTTCAACAACTACTCCATCATTGTTGCAAAGACTTCATCTGCTTAGCTTTTATAAGGTTTAGGTTTGAAGTGTTAGGATTATTTTTCTAGGGGTGGAAAGGAAGGGAATAAGAGGGGAATGAAGAAATAAGGTCTTGCATTAGCCTTCAGTCCCCTTGTTGGCCAAAAGTGGCAAAGGAAAGGAATTATATTATATTATATATATATATATATATATATATATATATATATATATATATATAATTCTTAATTTAGATAAATTTATATAAAAAATATTTAAAATGACACAATGATTGATTCATGAAATTAAGTCGATTAACTCTAATTTTATGCATGCGTTTCATTTTCTACTGATTTCTAACATCTAATAATATTTCCATCAAAACTTCATTAAAGTCTTCAATTAAAAATTATAAACAATTATATCTTTAACTTAATATTGAAATCTTTACATAGTTAAAATTACACTGAATATTTGAGCTAAAGTAAAAATTTTAAAATACAAAACTAAAAGTTAAATTTAGCCAAAAAAATCGTGGGTCAACTGCTCCGACCCTCGGGCTAAACGAAGTGGGCCAAATAGACCTATATTTGAATGGGTCTAAACAAACTATATTTAGACCCGTCCATTTATACATATGAACGGACCAGCTTGCTAGCTATAGCCCGTTTTAACAGTGCTACATCTAGGGATGATACCAATATGGATATCCTTACTAAATTAGTACATTCAAAATAAATTAGCTATCAAGCATGTGTTTCTAATCCTCCCAAAATTAGAGATAAATTTGAGACGAGTATCCTTACTAATTTATTAAATAAATAAATTATTTATCAAGGAACGGCCATTGGTTGGTCCCTAAATTGGGGAAGGATTTAGGACCGATATCCTTACTAAATTCACTAAAATCAAAATAAATTATTTATCATTTGTCTCTTATGTGTCCCTATTTTAAGGATGGATTTAGACCCAATAGTATTCGTGAATTAAATAGAAAAAATTTAGATTACATACAAACATCTCTCTAAAACTAGACATATTTTGGCGGATATCATTACTAAATTAATAAAGGAAAAAAATATTTATGGAACATCCATCCCCTATTAGGGATGGATTTAGAAATAGTTCTCCTTACAAGTTTAATTAAATGAAAAATAAATTATTCACAAATTGGGAAAGATTTAAGACAGATATCTTTAATAATTTTTTTCTGTTATTCATGTGGCATGCATTCCAAATTTGTCCTAAACTCAGGGATATCTGATAGAAGGATACCTGTCCTGAAATTATCTCAAATTTAGGACACGTTAGGGATGATTTTTTTCTCCTTTGTTTCAGGATTACTTTGAATGGATTTGGAACAGTATTTTTACTTGTGTCTCTTAAAAATAAATTGTTCCTACATCAATCCAAATTTGTTGCAAATACGGACAAACTTATTTACATCCCTGAATATCAGTTTCTTGTGGTGGTTCTATAGTTGGAAATCCAAAATGTAATGGTAAACCATGACACAACAAAATAATAAGAGCTATAATAGGAAAACAACATTGTAGAATCACAAGTATCAAGAGACATAAACCTTAATGTTCGAAAACATAACAACAAAAGAAACCTAGCTATAATCGCAATGCTGATGGATTGCGAATAAATATGAGTTTGATTATGAGCTTTCTTTCTAAGGTTTAAAGCACAAAACGATTTTCTCTCACATTATATTCATATGACTCTAATTCTCTTAGAATTCTCTTATTCTAATAGAATTTTATACATTTAAATCTTTTCTTTCGAGAAAAAGAAAGGCTGCCATTTGGCAACATTGTAATAGTAGGGGAAGAGAATTGGAGAGATGGTGGAGGAAAGGATCTAGACTCAGCTTGAAGAGAGAGAAATGGATTTTTGATTTATTTGTGGTTGATAGCTTTCCCCCATCAACTAATTTTTGGTATTACTTCTTTGCCAGGTGACTTGCACGTGATAATTTTCCCCAGTGATGGGTATTTTTGGCAATCGAAGTTTCATAGAATTCTAGCACTATTTTAATATATTTCTCTTATTATCAATGGGTATAACAGTAGTTTCATTTTCCAAGTTGATAGTGTTAGTATTGACCGTCAGTCTTGGGTACTCAAGTGAGAAAAAGTGCCAAGTACTAAGGTAAGTACAACACCAAACGTGAGGGTATATTAGTAAAATTAACCCTTTTGAAATTATAATCTCCCTTGGGTTCAAACTTCAAACTAGTGAAACCATTCTCATTTACACTTGAAATCTCAACCTAAGTTAAGTAAGGAAGAATCTATCCCTATCTAGGACTTTGTTGCAACATCCAACAGCAATACTCTGGTAGCCAGATGGTTAGGGAAAAGTAAACCCATGAAAAAAGGAATTAAGGTAGCTGGAGTTTGTAACCTAAGGTACTATCTTCCCAGACTCCATCTCCTCATGCCAAGGAATGCAAGAGAGGATATAACACAGAATGCCCAGATGACCACACCCTAAAATGCTTGAAGCAATGTATTTGTTGTAATGATACCTCTAATTTGGTGGAGATTGCTCAGTAACCCAGCCCTTCCTTCACCAGTTTCTTATGTCCATAACTCTTGATGTTTGGGATAGCCTAGGCAGTTCAATACCGTTATAGTTTAGTTTAGATTACCAGACCTCACCACTATGACGAAATTGAGTTTTCATACCACAAACTTTTGAACTTATTATATATCTATTTATTTATGACATTTATGTAAAAATAATATTTTGAAAAGTGCCACAAAATTTGTACTAGTTTTTAAATAGCCTCACAAAGTGCCATAAAATTATTATGAGAAAATGCTACAACTAGGGCAACCAAAATATTGCACAAAGACAAATGCCACTAGTTTGTGGAATGCACATAAAAATGTCATATGAAACGCTATCAAATGTATAGCAAATCTCTGGTAGTAAAATAGTTTCATTAAATACTGTCCTGAAAGACATGGTAGATCAGATCATTGAGCATTCAATTTGAACCAAGAGTTCTACAAAACTAAAAAGGTACATAGTCTGATCTTACAAGGTTTATATATACACTTCAACAGCATGAAAAGGATGAAGAATGGAATTATGTTTACCCAATGTGTTGGGAATCAAATCCTGAATATCATAAGAATGTTTTTCCTCTTAACTGATGTTCATTAGCTAAATATATTCTTTTGTCATCCATATGCTAAATCCCACCACTGGCTTGGTGTCAGTTCCTTCATGTCGGTCACCAGATCAGGTAATCTTCATTTCTTTTACATTTGCTTGACTTAAAAGTATACCACTGAAGCCACTGATAGTGCTTGACAGATCGATAGATGTGGTTAGCAACATTCTGCTAAAGGAAAGAGCAACTAGTTTAACTGCAGCTTAAGATGGAGGGAGCATGCAAACCAGATTAGAATAAGATAACAATACCTGCTACTTGTCATCGTATCTCTGAGTGTCTTGTTAAAGTACATACCTGTAACAAAGAAACTTAAAAGAATGTTTTCCTATGCATTCATCTTACCTGAGTGATTAAAAAAAAAATAGTTTTCCCTCCTCTTGCCCCTAAGAGATTACTTCTTCTCTATCAATACCCTTTTCCCCATTTAACAAACTAAAGAAAATGAATCCAAGAAGGAGAGTAATTTCTAAGAATTTGAACAAGGTTAACTGCATGAACGTAGTCTATAGTTAATAAAGTCAAGAGTCAAGTACAACTGCAAGAAAGTAGAATCAGCTTTAAATAATGCCTCTACATATCAAGGTTCTTTCTCAACAAAGATGTTTTCTGATACATTTTACACATTTCTACATCTGAAACGCAAAGACCAGCTAGTCTTCTCTGAACACTTCTACCTGTAACCCTGAAGAGACTTTAACTATTTGTCCATCACTATTTCTACTCTTTGCAAATATATGTAGGACATTCCAGGATGCTGTCCAATAATTTCATATTTGAGATAGCAATAATAAGAATTGGAAAGCGTGAGAGAACTATTGGCCAGTCTGCAAATGAATTAGTATGGTTTACACTGTCAATCCTGATCGAATGACGAGAGTAAGCAGCAAACAATTACCTGCTCACATAAATTTTGGGTTTTACAGAACCTATTTGTCAGTTTTCATGGACTGGGTAAATATATGATGCAACTCGCTTAAAGCATTAATAAGCACAAGGTATTTGAGCTGTCCTAAAAAAAGAGAGAGAAAACAATTTGGAACTTAAAATGAAAGATTGATGGTTCAGCACATGGCTTGGCTGAACCTCTTAAATGTGCTTGTAGTACAGTAGTGGGTCAAAACAAAAGGATGCATGGTCCACTCCTTGCGTACTTGCTCCCAGAATCTTTACCATTGTGACTCAATTACTTGGATAAGCATGCACCTTCCCGATGCATTTTCAATTGCCTATTATACCATAAGGCGTAGGCATTTTTAGAAGACTTATCAGCCAACCAATAGATTTCCTCAAGGAAGGATGAAAAGAGCAGTGCAAAAATAAATAAACAAAATATAGGGAGCACGTAATGAAAGAAAACAAAACCAAAAAAAATATGAGTGGAAAAACAACAGTCTTCTTATCTTCACTAGAATCTAAAGTCAAAAGAAGGTTTTTGATTCCTTTCTGGAAAAGTTTTCCAGATATGCTTTTGAAAAGTCTCAGAGAGAAGGTTTTTTCTTCCTTTTAAATGGTATATACCTAATGGCATCAGATCCAGTTAATTGTTCTTCTTGGATGGTCAAAGTACTGCACCAGTTACTCCAGAAAGATGCAAGAGAACGTTTCTTTACTTTTATTTCTCTTTTTCCCCTTGGCTAAAGTCAGGGCATCAGCATAGCAAGAGCAGGTATCAATAGTCTTACCCAGAAAAAAAGAAAAGGTATCAATAGTCTCCAGTAGGGACTGAAATTTGCACTTTTGACAGCAAGCAATCACAGTCAATTTTCACTAGTAGCCCTTCCCATAAAGCAACAACGGTTATCAAATAAGGTGACAAGAAAAGCTCTTAAACTTTCATTTCTTGCAAATCAGTAAATGCATAATGAAATCAGTCAAGAATTACTGCAGTTTTGAATGATATCAGTCTAGTCAGCTCGTCAACTATCAGCCTCTAATTCTGTATTAAGTTACCTGTTAGGCTTTCAGCAACCTCTTTAACTACCAGATCTTCCTCCTTCCTGTAATAAAATGTGAAATACTAAGAACACATTAGCACACATAAAAACTTTATGGGGTTGAACGCAGACACACCCGTGTGTCAATCGGTGTTCGAATTAGGACATGAGATGAGAAACTAAAAGCATGAACGCCGTCATAACTTGAGCCAATTCATGGGACCGGGGGGGGGGGGGTTTCCTGAAGACCACTGGACATTCACAAAAGCAACACAGAGAGAACAGAATGGCACTCTCCTGCTAATGAAAGACAATTTCCCACAAATTGGATGAAGATCTCTGGTATATTTGAGCAGTCACTAGGATGGTTTAAAACCACTTTATGATCAAAAGCTCATATGTTTCCTCCTTAGGTCATTGTTGGCTTAGTATCTATAGGCAAGACTCTCAGCTTCTGCAAACTCAAGAATCCTAGACCAGTAAGACTTGGCAATTGAACAGGATATGCAACTACCTTTTGATCCAGATGTCAAATTCAAATTGAAACACAATGATTGCAGATTAGTTCTTGAGCAGTTCTTCATATCCTTGTGTATCCAAAAACAGTTAAAAGAAATAACTTGTAAGACCGAAGAACGAAAAGCTTATGTTACATAAACTTTCTTCATCGTCATCAAATTCTCAACCCAACAGTTCAAGGATGTTGGATATGAGATCTGTACGAGCTGTCAACAAATAGATCTCAGAGATTTTGATTGAAGAAGATGAAAGTAAAATAAATGGTGGACCTGCTGCGACAGGGAAACAACTGAACACACTATGGTCAATTTTGCAAGTCAATATAGCAATCACTGAGGCCGAAGAACATAATTTGCTACTAAGGCTACCAATTGTAGTCTGTATATTCCTGGAAATTTCCATTGCACACAATCCCAAGGGTATTTATAAAAAGGGCTTTTACCATTAAAGTATCCAAACCTTTGTATGCTTTTTCACTTTAGTACTTAAACCTTTTTTATTCTCATTAAAGTACCATCCTTTTATTGATGTCATGAAAAAGGCCTTTTGCCATTAGAAACATTCGAAAAAGTGTGATTCTCATCTGTGTATGACTGTTACAATTTCTTAATGAAAATGCCTATTCTTGTTAAATACAAGCGAACAAATACTCTTTCAATTACCAATTTGCAACTTTTAGAAGTCATTTGTAATTTGCAAAAACTATTCTAGTTTTGATAACACTTCTTACAATCTATTAAATGTTCATGTGTAAGCTATTGACTGTTCCTTGATTTTAAAATGAGAAAAATTGCAAATTTTTCAAGTGAATTGAACTTAAAGTTCATGAGAAAAGGAAAAAATTGTAAGCATTCTTTTATCCTGATTAGACAAAGTAAAAAAAGAGATTTTACAAAAGAAGTATGAAGAATAGCAAAGAGACCATAAAAAATCAAATTTTAAAAATTGTTTATGAGATACCAACAACTAACAATAAATAAATGTCAAATATCACTTTTTCATGACATTAACAAAAGCAGGATACTTTAATGAGAAAACAAAGGTTAAGGTACTAAATTGAAAAAGCATACAAAGGTAAGGGTACTTTATTGAAAAAACCCTTACAAAAATGCCAAAAAAAGAAAACCCTAAATCATAGGAAGCCCCAAAGATTTACTTTTATGTAGAACAATGAGTTTCCCTATCAAAATTTAAATTTTGGATAAGCAGTTCAAGGCATCTAAAAGAATGCACAAATTTGCCAAAGAACAATAACCATCAATAAGTTTTATCTGCTAATATGCAACAGTTTGTGAAGCAGCTTGATCTAAAACAACAGCTCAGATGTCTCAGATGCTCCAAATGCAACTGCTGAGGGGAAAAATGTTCATAGTCACTAAGAGAGCAAAATTTCTAAGGCATTGTTTCAATAACATAATACATTAGGAAATTCTTGTCATTTCTGTTGCATAGGCATATATTTCATCATAAAAATATCTGAAACTACTAACTAAATAAAGACAAAACAATTAAATGCTCCCTATGCAAATAACTTGACTCATTCAAAGGCACAATACAGATTGTAGGAAGCAGATTTTGACCTATGGGTTGGAAATGCAGAATATAAACACTAAAAGATCATCCTGAAATATCTAAATGCATCAGCTCCCAACTAAACTGCAATATAAGGGTAAAATAGAGAAACTAGAGTTGGACTTACATATCAGACTCAACATTTCAAGATAAAGTATTCCTCCACCTATAAGGGAAAAAATAGGAAATATCAGAACCCAAAGGATAAAGGCTAATTTTGGTGAAAGGAAATCCATGGCAATAGTGGAAGGAAAAAGTGGGAATGGCTCTATCAATTGGCACAAATTAGAAAGGGAAAAGGTCAAGATCTTTATTCAGCAATTTTATATAAATGATATTGAAGTCAACTAAGGTTGCTGGAATCAAACTTGTACAGAAAACTGCATATACTAGCTAGCAAACAATACTTTAGAAAACTGGAATTATCCTCTTTCCTATTTTGGCTCAACCAATGACAGGACTTGGGTGTGCCAATCTTCTCCATTTTGATACTCATGCTTTAAATATTTTCTTGATCAGTGTGTATGAAATTATGCATAGGAAGAGTGACTCCCCTTAATATTGTTTCTAGTAGTTCCAATACTTCATTATCACTCAAACATAAATAGCATTAGAATTCTCTTAAGTACTTCTAAATGTCTGTAACGAAAAGGATTTAGATCCAAGCTTGCTGCAAAACATAAGGAAAATTGAACTGGTCAAGGAGGCCCACAACAAGAGCAGATAAACACAGGAAAAAGAATTGATGTAGAAGTCCACCAACACACATGATACGTAAATTAGAAGCAAACTGATTATTGGAGGAACAGAGATCAATTTTCTATTTCTTGTGCAACATAAATTTTGAGCATGAATGAGAAAAAATGGAATTTACACATTACATCAAATAAGGTGAGAAAAATATGTTGTGACAATACAGATATCAACAGACTGCTTACAGAGCACCTTAACATTGGACAGCAGTGTGAAAACATCTTTTCTGGCACCAAAACCGAAAATAGAATATACAGTTAAGACTCGAACACTGTATAATATTGCTGTCCTAGAATTGAACAATGTGCCTTGCATGAGAAAGCAGACAAGGAAATGGTGCTCTTGGTTGAACCCTGCAGCAAAAATCCGAATGCTTGAATTAGAAAAACTCGACAAAGTTAAATGCTCTTCAAAAATGGAAAATAGAGCTACTAGGACACACACACTCAAGGAGTACAAGTGACATTCTCTTAGAATTTTTTTTTTTCTTTTCCCGTTTTTGTGGGAATAGGTACATAGGAAGAGGGATCAGAGGCTCATAAATTAGTACCTGTGAACACAGACAAAAGTAAATTTCAAGCACAGTGCTGGAAATTTGACTGCAAAATTTAATTAGGTAGCTGAGCAAAAGTGCCACTATTAGGCTTGCAACCCCCAGCCATCATCTTCTCAAAGACTTCATATGCACGATCCGGATTTCCAGAGTTGCTATACCCTCTGATAAGAGCATTGTAAGTGAAAACATTTGGTTCAAGACCAATCAGTTGGAGTTCTTCATACATCTTTCCAGCCTCTTCCATCTTTCCAGCAACCCCAAGATTAAAAATCAGGGAGTTGTATGTATACAGGTTAGGAGAGATTCTTCTACTACGCATCTCATCAAGAAGGCAGAAAGCTTCTTGAAATCTTCCTGATTTTGCCAGTCCATTTATCATAAGGTTGTAAGAAACCAAATCAGGATCAAGACCAGCTAATTTTAATTCCTCAAAGTAGTAAATAGCATCTTTCACCTTTCCTGCAATACAGAGGCAATCTACAAGAATTGTATATGATCTCAAATCAGGTCTTATTCCCTCCTTAAGCATTCTATTAAACAACAGAAGAGCAGTATCCACAGCACCTGCTTTCCCAAATCCATTTATGAGGATATTGTATATAGCACAGTTAGGTCGACATCCATAAATAGTCATCTCCTCAAATAAATTTTTTGCCTCGTCCAACTTTTCAAGTTTTAGAAGACCGTCTATCAGCGGACCATATGTACATGCAGTAGGTGAAAAGCCTCCACTAATGAGATCATAGTATAGATCGATGGCTTTCTCAACTTCGCTAGATTTAACAAGACCAGAAATGAGTATATTGTGAGTTATGGTGTCAGGTTTACAACCTCTATGGATCATCTCATCGTGCAATTTAAAAAGTTCATTAATCTTCCCAGACTTCCCAAGATTATCAAGTAACAAATTGTATGTAGAAACATCAGGAAAGCAGCCAGCATTTTTCATGTCCTTGAAAAGATCCCAAGCCAACTCCGTCAGATTAACATCAAGAAGCCCATCAATTAAAGAATAATATGTTTGTTGTCTCACTTGAATTCCTACCAATTTTGAAACATTCACAAACAGTTGATAAGCATCAAGGGCTTTCTTTTGCTTGCACATAACTAGAATAAGATGTACCATTACAGAGTCATCTTTGCAAAGTCCATCATGTACTACTCTTTCCATGAAAGAGCTGGACTGAACTAATTCTGCTTCTCCCACAATTCCCTCCATTAGATTTTCCCAGAAAGATCTTACAGAACAATTTCCAGGCTGATGAAGAAAGTTCTTGACTATATTAAAAGCATCATCAATTAAACCATCTTTCACAATACTAGGAAGAAGAGTACACAAAGTCACAGAGTCGGGGTAAAGAACCTTTCGCATCTGATGGTAGAACCAGAATGCTTCCCTTAACCTGCCTTCTTTAGCTAAACCATGGATAACTATGTTATACGTAAAGACATCAGGAAAGCAATTTAGTTCTGTCATATTATAGAGCATTTCCACTGCTGAATCAACCCCATTGTTCTTGCAAAAGCAATCTAGAAGAGTATTAAAAGTTATTGTATTTGGAGGACACCCACGTTCAGTCATGCTCTTAAACAACTCAAAAGCTTCTTGGCATTTGCCTTCCTTTCCCAGTCCAGCCAATATTGTGTTGTATGTCACAACTGTGGGAGCAAGATTCATTTCCTTCATTCTACAAAACATTCCCCATGCCTCATCTGCACAATCAGCCTTGTATAGCATGTCAATCAAAGAATTCACAACAATCACATCTGGATCGCAGTCATTTTCCATCATTTCATAAAATAACTGAACAGCTTCATCAACTTTTCCTGCATTACTGTAGCACTTGATCATCAGGTTATATGTTATAGAATTAGGTGCAAGTCCACTCCTTTTCATTCCATCTAGAATATCTTTTGCCTCCCTAAGCCTGCCCAACTCGGCGAGACTATATAGAGACGCATTACAAGCGACAACATTAGGTGCAATCCCATGGGCTTTCATCTTCTCGAAAGTATCAAGAGCTTTGTCAGTCTCGCCCAATTTTCCATAGTAGTCAATAAAAAGGATGTAAGAATATGCACTGCGTTCAATACCAAATGATTCCATGTTATCGAAAAGTTCAAATGCTTCATTAGACCTATTTTCCCTAAGCAGGCCACAAATCAATGTATTGTAAGTGTGAGAATTAGGAGAGATTCCTTTCTCCTTCATGGCATCTACATGGGCAAATGCTTCATCAAGTTTACCGGTTTTGCAAAAAGCATCAACGAGTATTGTGGAAGTAACAACATCCTCTTTATAGCCGTCTGCTTCCATTCTGCCCAAGAATTCCCTCACAGAGTCCAAGTCCCCACGGTCACTGAATTTATCCAGTAAAGTTATGTAAGTCACACGATCAGGTTTTTGATTGCCAGATTTCATCTTTATGAATATGTCCTTAGCAAGTTCAATCTTTCCAGCATCACAAAGTGCATCAATGAGAACTGTGTATGTAACAACATCAGGTGCACAACCATCCTCATCCATTCTCTTTAATAAATCATAGGCCTCTTTTATCTTACCTGCCCGTCCAAGCACTCTAATGCAAATGGTGTAAGTATAAACATTAGGCCTCAATCCCAAACCCTCCAACTCTCCCAATAAATTCATGACTGTTTCTGCGTCCCTTCTCTTCCCACATGCCACCATCAATGCTGAGTAAGTCTTAAGACTAGGCTTAAGCCCTTCTTCAACCATTCTTCTATAAACCTCTAAAGCCTCCCTCCAAAACCCGGCTTGAATAACCATATGTATCAACCCATTAAATGAATATGCATTCAAAGCAAACCCTGCTTTTCTCATCCTTTGTAGACCAAAGAGCACTTGCCGAATCCCACCCCTCACATTAAGACCCCTGAATATGGTCAAATAAGTATTCCAATTCCTATAAATAATTTGCTTTTGCATCAAATCAAACACCATAGCCATGTCAGTTATCCTGTTATGCACCCTCAAAAGCTCAAGCATGTAATTACATGTTTCCGTAGTGTGAATCACTGTAGGCAAATCAGCAACCGATTTAAAGAAAGACAAGGCTAGACTGGGGTCAGACAAAGACTTCAAAACCCCCAAAACTTCCTCAGAGGACATACCCTTCCTGGGTTTCTTATTTACAGCCACAACATCATATGAACTTTTCATCGAAAACCCACAAAGAAAGACACGTTTTTTCCTGGTTTTCTTCCATTCTGACATAAACAGACATGGCAAAAATTTCAAACTACCAATCCTTTTACCTCCTGCGTTTCCACTGTAACTTAACACACATGGTCTAGAATTGAACGCTACAGTCTCAGTTGCACATAAACAACTGAAACTACCACCACAAATTCTTGAGGAGCTGAGAATAATCACACCCATATAGGAATTGACACTTGAAATTACAATATAATAGAGGAGAATCAAGACATAATAACGGCAAGATGATACTCGATTGCATTGTCACATGTTATACAATTTCTCACGAGAAATGTGAGTATAAACATCAGCTTACCGCGAAGTCTTTGCCAATGAGTGGAAAATTTCTTGCTTGAGTGGAGAAGATTTGCAGGCTTTAGCTATAAACAGAAGGGGACATCCAAGAAAATAATATCTTTTCCTTTTCTTTTTTCTTTTGATTTTTCTTTTTTTTTTTTTTTTCTTTGTTGAGAATTGGATACGACTAAACCGAACCCTTGGACATTGGATATTTTGACATGAGGTTTAGTTTTCCCTTTTTTAAAAAGTTTAGTTAAAGTTAACGCTTAAAAAATGTATTGTATATAACTTCGTACTATTCTAATCGAGTAATCATGAGAGAAAATTATTTGTATTTGTTCATATTTGATTAATACTTATTTATTTTATAATAAAATTAAATTTAAACATGAAAAATTATTTAATTAACAATTAAACGCATATAAATATATTCGCAAACATAACTAAAGTTATATATATTTATATAATATTATATCAAAATTTATTTTATATTTCATTTATACATAAATATTATATATAAATATATTGAGAAATTAATAAAAATAGTCTTATAATTATTTTTCTTATCTTATGAAAGTCTTATAATTTTTATTTTAAATATTTTAATCTTAAATATATTTTTTAAAAATAAATAAAAATTCTCACCATCAGTCTTGCGTTGGAGTCCGATCAAAACTCACCGTGCATCGCACATGCAATCAGTTTCAAGGACAAATATGTCAATTACTTTCATTTGGTTATTTGGTCATCTTCTTCCTTAGACCAACCACTCCAACCATTTCGTCATCAGCACATGAACCGAAGCATTCGTAACCAGTGCAACCGAAAACAACATCTGCGAGATTGACAGCCATAGATAACACATTACGAGCACAACTGAGTGGTGGTAGACGTGGAGGAACGAGAGCCCAATGTAGAAAGAAGATGACGTATAGTTCGTCGCCGTTGACAACCCGCTGCTCCTTTGCTCCTTCGAGTTCTTCTTGCCTTCTCTGCCCAAACTTCTTGACCGCTGGTAGGACTCCACTTGACGCGACCGAGCCTCCAGCTCCTGTATCCTCTTTCGTAACTACTTCACGTAAAAAATGCTAGGTGCTCCCCAAATGGATGAATAACAGCTGCAACCAACAACAGTTTCAAGAAATTTAAAATATGAGGAAAATTATAGTATCAAGTCTTTTGAATATTAATTACTTTTACAGAGAAATCAGTAGGAATTAAGTTTGTTCTGCAGGTTTAAGATGGATGTTCTTACATGTTATGGGCTCGGTGACAATGGAGGAGTGCTGGTGGGAATGGTAGCGAGAGTAGAGATAATGGTGGTGCAGTGCTCTGTGAAGCCAATAGTAGAGAAATTCGACGGGGCCAATATGAAGCAAAGTTGTGATCACCACCCCATCCGTCATCCACCACGGCATCTCGTCGTTCCGTTCGTTTAGCTCCTCTCTTCTGCGTCTTGGGATTAGGGCTGTTCATATTTGGAGAAACCTGAATAACCGAACCAAATTGAAATTTAATTCGATTTTCGGTTCAGTTTTTTTTTATTTCGATTTGTAAAAAATTCAATTTTTTATTTTCAAATTAAATTTTGGTTTAGACCAAGCCAAACCGAAAAACTAAATTTTCTCCAAAGTTTCTCCAAATTAATAATTAAGTTAATTAAAAATTAATAATCTTAATTAAGTTAATCCAAATAGTAAAACTGAACTTTCTCCAAATCGAACCGATGAACACCCTTACTTGGGATTGATTTTGTTCGACAACAGAAAATGGGGTGTGGATGCAAGGGGTTTTTCGAGTGCCTATTGAAGCTGTTGAACTTCATGTTGGCTCTGGTTGGCCTGGCCATGGTTGGATATGGTATCTACCTCTTTGTTGAGTACAGGAGAGCTTCCGATGATGACTCGGACCTGGCACCCTCGACTGGGGAGGTGATACAGCTTGGCCGTCCGATGCTCGTGGCAGTTTCTCTTGCGAGCAACATTTTTGATAAACTTCCAACAGCATGGTATGAAAAACCAAGAAGTTGTGCGGTGCACCGGTGAAGAAGATGACGAAATGGTTGGAGTGGTTGGTCTAAGGAAGAAGATGACGAAATAACCGAATGAAAGTAATTGACTTATTTGCCCTTGAAACTGATTGCATGTGCGGTGCACTAGTGAGTTTTGGTCGGACTCCACCACAGGACTGGCGGCGAAGATTTTTATTTCTTTAAAAAAATATATTTATAACTAAAATATTTGAAATAAAAGTTATAGGACTTTCATAAAAAAAGAAAAATAGTTATATGATTGTTTTTGCCAATTTCTCAAATATATTCTATATAATATCTTATTAACTTTTTATTTTTACTTTATTATTTATTATTTGAACTCGAATGCAACTCAAATAATTCAAACAATTCATAAAAGATTAAACAAATCGAACACATATGAATTTTACGAATTGAGTTAAATAAAATCTCAAGCTCAAAATACTAATTGAACGAACTTGAAAAATGTTAGAGTACTACATGAACTGAACTCAAAAACTCAATAGTCAATTTCTTTCGTGTTTGCATACAGCTCTAATTGTATTGTCTTTTTTATTTTTTGTAAAATAAATATTCCTTGATTTAAAGGGGGTGACGAATACATACTACATATTAATTTTTATTTAAAATATTCTTTCTATTTATAATTAAATATTTATATTTTATTTTTAAAATATTTGAAATTGAATATCCACTTTCTTTAATATTTAATTTTTAAATATTTATGTAGTTTATTTAAACTCATCTAGTACAATATGTTTACCATTAATCTCTTTGATTGTCTTAATTTAATAAATTTAAACTCCACTAACACATAAGGTATTAGCACAACTCTTTAATTAATAAAAATATTGTAGTGATTTATTTACAGTCAAAATACTCTCCTTAATTTTTATATTAAATTAAAATATAATATGTAATTCCGAATTGATAAAATATCATTTAAGCCTAGTACATTTGAAGGGGGAGGGGGAAGGAGTTGTCTATGAACTACCATTTCCCTTGCTAAGCATCTAACCATTTATTGTCTTTCCTATAGGTTTGCATTAGGGTCAATCTGCGAATTTCAGCTAGAAGCTTCCTACAATCAAGAGAAATACTAGCACATCTTAAATTTATATTTCTTATGATGATGGTAATTGCAGCTTGCAAAGAAAATACTTGTCCTTAGCGCAAATCAAACATTTTGTCAAAATCCTATAACCCACTCTCAATAGCTATTCCACAAAATGTACCAATGCATCACCTATGGATGGTCCATTTTATGTAGTGTATTTGTTGTTTTTGAACACTAATACCTATGAGGCTATTTTCGACGTATTCAATTGCTTCATTGATGATGTTATGAATGTCAAGTTTCTAATTGTAATTTCTACATAAAGAAGTTTTTGTCTAGCAAAATGTTAGAAGTAATAAAAGAAAACAAAATAGACGAGGGTATATTAGCAAGTATAATTTCATGAAAAATACAATTTTCTTTGATCTAGTCATCCAAACGTTTATTAGAAAAAATAAGACTATTAATTTTGTTATTTGCTTAAGAACATATATCCATCCAAACTTCTTTACAAGGTGTGCAAGCTCTAAGGATGTGATCTGTGTTTTTTATTGGAACTAGATAAATAGAAAATCTAGATGGTTTAATGCACCTATGTTGTAAAAAATTGTTGTATGAAAGTCTATCATAAAAGCTAAGCCAAAGAAAAAGTTTTAATTTTATTATATGTATTTAGCTTTCAAATCCATCTCAAGTCTGCTACTAAGTTATTGCAAGTTAAATCGTCAACCAATTTAATATCTAATTTATTAGCATGATGAACAAATAATACTAGTTGGAGTGTATTTCTTCTATTAATAATATAATTTGACTAGGGGATTGATAAATGCATGATAATTTTATTAATATATGAAAATTTTTAATAATTTTAATTTTTTATAACTTTTAACAATAAATTTATTATTATTATTTAAAAATAAAACCAAAAAACAGAAGAAGAAAAAGGGTCAGTGGTGCCAAAGCTTGGTGCCAGTCTTGAAAGTGTGGGCCCAGCGTGGGGCTACTCCTAACAGGAGGCGCCCAAGCTCTTTTCTTTTTTTCTTTTTTTCTTTTTTTGTTTTCTATTTTTTGTTTCTTTTCTCTGTTTTATTTTTAAAAATAATAAAAATTTATTGTTTGATAAATATTATTTTAAAAATTTTTACTTTTTAAATTTGTATTTATTATTTTAAATTTTTTAAATTTTTTATATTAGGATTTAGAATTATAATCTACTTACAATCATTTCAAATCAACATTTCAAAATTTAATTACAATTAAGTATAATTTATAGAATGAATAAAAGAAGTGTCATGTAAGTAATTTAGAGATCTTATAAAATATTTGAAGGACAAAAACGTCAATATTATGTAAAAATTATCCTGCATCAGTAAAATCATCATGAGTTTAGCATTTATGATTTGATAAATTGAAGGATAATTTATCAAACTTCTAGTTAGAATAACTCATGATATCCTTTATAGTAAATTTCATTTTAAGGTCCTATGATTTAATTTCTTAAAGATCCATTACTCAATTAGTATACATTCTAGAAGTTTATACTCTCTTCTATGGCAATAATCTTGGCACGAGCAAAATGATAGTAGCAATTATACTAGGTTGAAATCAAGAATATAGTGAATAGTATCGCTTCACAAAGAATTGTTATTGATTTGATGCCCTTATCCCACATTGGATTAGTGTAACAATATCATGAGCATTGACTTAAGTTATCATTGTGAATTTAGGATATTCATTTTGATATAAGGAGAGCAATTTCAAGTAGTTGGGCAAGCGTAGTATAAGGCCCATGGGCATGGGGCATGATATTATGCTATTTGAGCCAAGCATATGAAATTTCGAGCTCAATTATTTGATTTTTAAGTTAAAGATGTCTTTCTAAATATCCTTGATTTTTAAGTTTAAATATGTCTTTCTTAATAAGCTAACTTAATTATTTCATTCAATTGGTAATCAAACAATTGAAAGCATTAAGATATATTTTGCTTGAATTTTAGAGCTTAGTTATTCGATTTTTAAGTTAAAGACATCTTTCTAAATATCCTAACATAATTATTTCATTCAATTGATTGAAAGCATTAAGATGAATAACCCAGTTTTAAGATCAATAAAGAAGTTGTTAGCACTCGAGTGCCCTTGATAATCAATCTATGTTTTGGTTATAACAAAAACATTGAGAAGTTCTAATGTTATGTGAGTTTCTATGAGGTTAAATAAGATATACACATTTACTTACACATGTTCACGATGAAAGAGTTTTGAAGTTGATAATAATCATGAGGCATGAAACTACATATTTGAAGCTTGATAAGAATAGAAGGAAGCTTGAAGATGCTATAGTGAAACTTTATTAAGAAGAAAACTTTATGCATTACAATGAAGATGTCGATGAAGAAGTCCTAAAGAAACTTGAAGATGAAGAAGGACTTCATTAGCTACAATGAAGATTCACAAGGAGAAGTAAAAGGTATTTGAAGAAGATGATGAAGGAAGTTCAAGAAGTAAGATTTCATGCACTACATTGAAGATGATCTTGATGGAATTGCTCTTGCAAGAAGATGTTGAAGCTTAGAACCCAAAGATATTAAAGCTACAATTAGAAAAGTTCAAGAAGACTTCACATTTGACAAGGATGATGAAGAAGGTCTCAAGAGAAACAAGATGATCAACTTGAAGACTAGAAGACCCTTGATTGATCTTTGAGGGTGGACAAAATAATTAACTTCAAGGAAAAGCTTGAGAAAGCATTTGAAGAACATAACAAATTCGATTAAGAAGGCTTTGGATAAAGATTGAAGAGTTCAAGGAAGATTTGAAGGCCAAAGTCTCAATGACTAGTTCAATACTCAACTTTCTTATTCTTCGTAACTAGTTCATATGAAATGTGTTTTCTATTTGGAAGCTCATAAGAAACAAGTTCTGAACTCATGCTTTCATTGATAAAATCTTTCAATGCACAAAGATTTTCAAAAGCTTTGTTTTATTCTTACATTTGAACTCATATCTTGTAAGTTTCTTTCCATTTGTTGAGTGCTTAAATTGTGCACGTGATAAATTTGACTCGTTATTGTTAGACCTACTTGAGTGCTCTTATGATAATTGTTATAATTGTTGGATATATTTGGTCGCATAGGCTAAAAGAGCATGTAGAAGAATAAAATTTTGGTGCACCTAATTCACCCCTCCTCCTAGGTGCCATTCCATACTCATTTCACAATTATCCATTGATAATCTATACAAAGCAATAATCAAACATATAATTTGCATAAAGTCCACTCTTGATTATATCATAACTTTACATTAAGAAACTTAGAACACGATTTCAATTTCTAGAAATAAGTAATTGAAAAGAGTTGAAAAGAGTAATAAAGAAAGAAATATTCTTGAATAGTCCAAAAGTCTGAATCTTCAATTAATTTTCAACAAAATTTGAATTCTAAATCACAAACAGAAATTTAATATGAAAAGCAAAAGAGAGGTTATATGAAGTTTGTTCAAACCCTGATTACGTGTCTTTCTGAAAGACCTAAAATGGGGGTGAATAAGATATTTGGCTAATTTTTGAAATCTTTTTCTTTTTGAAAATTTCATTTAAGAAGACTTAACCTCCAAATATTTATGAAACCTTGATACAGAGTACTTGAAAGAAGAATAGCACTTTAATGTGACAAAAATAAATGTCAACAACTCTCAAAGGAAATGAGCGGGATCAATAAATAGAGACTTAAAGTAAAAGACACAAAAAACACAACCAATTTATAGTGGTTTGATCTCTTCAAGATCTACATCCACTACCTTAAGCCCACATTTAAGGATTTCAACCAAATCAACTAAAATCAAAATCCACACAAGTACACAAGAGGTTCACCCACAAGGGTTTTACTCCACAACCTCTTTTACAAGCCAATAATCAAGGTTCACCCTTTCCAAAAGGGTTTTATGACTTCAAGACAACCTTGAATAAACAAAAAGATAAGAAGATAAGGAAAGAGTTTACCAACAAATAGATGGATAATCACAAATGCTAGCCACACTTTACTTTTGCTTTTGAAATTTTGAATAATCACATGTAGCACAAGACAAATGATAGCCTTTTGGTATTCTCAAGATATTGGAGTCAAAAGGTATTCAATGTATGCAAAAGTTATAAAAATCTAATGTTTAAGCCATTTGTATGGTTTGAAATTCAATTGCAACATTCAAATAATGATAGTAACAATGCAATTTGGTCGATCGAATCGGGCTTACTATGCCCGAACTAGTCATCCAAATTTTCTATACACAAAGCTACCAAGGATAATTCGATCAACCAAAATTGGACCACTGTGTTTGAATTGGTTGTCCAAATTTCTCTGAAAATTCAACAATCAAGTATCAATTCGGAAGTCCAAATTAGAGTTCAAACTTTTTCAATCTTTGTCAAATCATTTGAAACTTAACCACAAGAAGTTTGAAATTATTTTGGACTAAAAGATAAGTCACTTAAAATCTTTTGAGCACTAAGTCATTATGGTATTTCAAGAATGAACAAAATCTTTTAAATCTCATAACCAAGGTAGAAAAAATTTTATGCTACCACATGTATTCTTAGATTCCAAATGCAAGGAGTGTAGGGTTTACAAGATATACTTATTAAGCAGAAGAAAACCTACATTAAAGTGTCTTCAAAACTTCTTAGACATACTCTTCATTCTTCAATCACTTGAGTTCATTTGAGATGTCCTTAGCACTATAGCTTAAAGGCAATGAGACCATGTAGCTTCTTTAACCAACAATTCTATCACACAATTGGTTAAGAGATGAGACCACTTAGGTTTAAGGTTAAAAGATGAGACCGCTTGTACATTTTCTCCATTTTTATGGAATGGGAGTTGAGTGCCTCTTGGAAGAATTTGGCAATAACGGTGTCTCCACGAGTGATCCTCTCACCAATGAAGTCATCCTCCTCATTGGAGTGTGATTGAGAATCTTGCTTATTTTTCAAATAACTTTCTCTTAGAGGGAGGTTGCTTCCTCTTTTGTGACTCATGTCTTCTATTGGTTTTTCTTTCCCTAGCTTGCATCTCTTCTTCATCCTCTTCTTCTTCTTTAGTCTCTATTTCTTCGTTTTCTTCTTGTTTTTCTTTCCTTGAAGGTGTCTTCCTCTTGGTATACTCCATCATCATCAAGAGTTAGTTGCATTATCTTGAGAGATTCAATTGTATAGATGCTCCTACTCTTGATTGTCAAACCTCTTCTAGAGAGTTGGACTTGGAAGTTCTTGAAAAGCTTTGTAAGTAATCTTTCATATGATAATGCCTTGTTTCCCGTTTTTCTATTTGTATTTTAAAAATTTTCAGTGTTTGAGAAGTTTCTATTATATAAAAATCCTCTTCATGCAATCCTTCTACTTCTTTCTCTATGATCATTTTCTCTTTCAAGTCTAAGTAGAGTATTTACAAGCGGAGGATGGGTCTTGTAATAAAATTACTAGCATTCATTTTTAAATTTACTTCTTTTAAGTGTTCAATTAGTTGAAACTGACTTGCTATTGCCTACTTAATTTGATAATTTTTTTCCATCTACTGTCATGTATTCTTCTTCAAGTTGTTCAAGTTTATCTTGTTCTTCTTGTAACGTTAAATATTTAATATTTTCATTTATAGTTATGTTTTCTATTATGTGTGGAGGACCCCATTTAATTTGTGGATATACAGGTTCAACTATATTGATGTTATCAATCATTCTTTTCATTTTTTCTATCTTGAATTTGGAATTTTCATTAACTTCTAATATTTTGTCTAAACCTATTTTTATTTCTTTTATATTTCTGTAGTCATAGAGTTTACAAACTAACATAGAATAGATTGATGCAATTAATAACTTCTTATTGAGCATCCTTAACTCTTCTCATATTTTAGAAAAGCTGCGAGAAATGTTTGAACTATTTTCTCTTATAGGATCTAATTTACTAATTCTTCCTTCTATTAATTTCTCAAAATTTTCTATTATTTATTGTTGTTCTTCAATCAAATTAGCATTTTGCTGTATTTTATTTTATACTATATGAGTTTGTTCTTCTTTATTCTTTTCCAACTTACAAGTATAATATTCGATTATATAATTATAGTATCCAATAGACTAGATATTTTGATAATCAATTTCTACTTCAAATATTTTCTTTTGTTTACTACGATATTTGATTTGTCTTTTTTATAATATCTCTAATTTTAATTCTATATCCTGGAATACCTTTATGGTGTTTAATAGTGATAATAGAGGGTTCTACTTTTTTTCTTTTTATCTTATAGATAGTTAAACCTTTAAGAGAATTTATAACTTTAATTTTATCCCAAGTAATTTCTTCTTCTTTGATAACTCAAGACTCACGACTTATAGATCTGATACCAAATTTAGAATTATGCGCGGTTAAATTTCAAAAATTATTTTCTTTTAATGTTAAAATTATTTCCTTATAGACTTTTTCTAATTTATTAACAAACTTAGTTAATTCATTGATTCTTTTCCAATTATATTTTCTTTACTAAAAGTTTATGGGTTTTAATTAAGTTTTTTAGTGTTACTTATTAGTGTCTAAATTGTATATTAATTTACAAAAAAGTTTGATTCTTTTTACAACCTATCTATTCTAATCTTTGTATTTCTTGGTTAGCTAATTCATATATCTCAACATATTTAGACATTCAATATATTCATGAGTTATTTGAAAGCTTTCAAAAATTTTGGACTTCCCAAAAATGAAATGACGCACTATGCTTGGCGTTAAAGCCTCGGAAAGAATCAATTCTTAAAACTAGGGCAAAGCAGTATAAAGATTTAAAAAAAGGAGGATATTTTGGGCAAAAGGTCTCAAAATCCAGTAGTCATTTCTCTTCGACGGCACCCACTATAAAATCCACTGAGGATTCTCCCTTTCGCTGGTCCTTTGCCAGGATTGATCCTTTCGTCGCATCTGCTGAAATTTGAACTCGAGCGAATCCTGTGTACTCCAGGTTTGATTTAGAAGCAGAGATAAAGGGGACTAAGAAGGGAATTGAATTTGGTGTAGTTGACAGCAGAAATGGAAGTGACTGGGGAAGAGAAAAAACGCAGTACTGGTGATGGGGGAAAAATTTTGCCCGAGTCAGTGATGGAGGCTGTCAATAGAACTTCAAGCAACATTGAAGATGTCAGAGCCCATTTTGATGAGTTCTTGAGTCTTTGTGACGCTGATGTTCTGGCGCAATTGGACCCTCTCGAAAGGGCGCAGTCTCTTCTTTTGCTCGCCAAAGTTACAACTAATCTCTTCGCATGTATGCATGTTTATTAAGACCCCCCAATTCTTTTTTTTTTGTTTTTTTGTGAAGTGGGTTTTAGTTAAGTGAATTTATGATTTTGATTTTCTGGTGACGCTGCAGTACGGTTGAGATGCAATGGAGTGAACCCAGATGATCACCCTGTCAAGTCGGAGCTTGTATGTGTTTCTTACCCTTTTCTGATACCGTACTTGGGTCTACTTCTCGTCTTCAAAAGACATGAAAATTTTTGGTGTTTAATTAATTATGCTGGTGCATCAGGAGCGTTGGATATTAAAGTTTTTGACGTTTATGGATAATGAAGTTTTTATATTTAAATATATATTTCTTGGGCTAATAAACCAGGTCTTTTTTTTTTTTTTTTTTTTTGGTTTACAGCATAGTTGTTCTATTTAAGGACGTAGGTTCATGGGCCATTGCCCGATTCTTTGAATTACTATGTCTAGTTGTTAG
Source organism: Rauvolfia tetraphylla (assembly GCA_030512225.1). Classification (NCBI taxonomy): domain Eukaryota; kingdom Viridiplantae; phylum Streptophyta; class Magnoliopsida; order Gentianales; family Apocynaceae; genus Rauvolfia; species Rauvolfia tetraphylla. The sequence continues at coordinate 3,581,144 of JAJQKT010000024.1, read as the reverse complement.
AATTGGTTTACCATTAGGAACTCCAAAAATTTAGCATACGGAGATATCTAATCTCATTGCTCGCGGAGTTGAGGTTGGATGAACCTAGTTCTTCCATAATCCAGATGTTCTAGCGCTTTTCTTATGTGGATTTCAGTAGAACTGTTTTTCTCTTCCTTCTCATTCTCCATGGTATTGTAATGTGATAAAATTGGTGTATAGTGTATGTCAGATGTAATCCATGTTGCAGCCAATTAACTTTTCTCCGGAATTTAGCATGGGAGCTTTGCTATAGTTCACCACTTCTATTTACTTTTTCACTACATTCATATTTCCTTATGCATTGTTTATTTCACATGCTTAGGAGAGATTGAGCTTGTACCAGGAGAAAGTGCAGAGATGCATAGAACTGAGCAAAGGTACTTCTGATCATCCCCTGGACGTGTGGCATTAATTTAAATAAACACTGGGATAGAAAAAACAAGTATTCTCTCAACTTTTGCAGTTTGTAGTTGTTGGTAAATTAATCATGAAGATAATCCAACCTAAAGCAACAATTGTACATTTACCATAATTTTTTACTAGTATTTTAGAATCATGTTTCCTTCCTGGCATGGATTCGTCTTCTTTGAAGCTTATGGAAGGTGATTCTTGAGTATCATTAGTTGACCATCTCGAGTTGAAACTTAAAAGAAGGCGATTTCCAAATTATCTACTGCATGGTTTAAAGTTTGATTTGGAAAGTAAATGCATAGCATGTTTACCAAGTGGCACTTATAAAATATATTAAGTGATAAATTTTGTTATCTATCCTTGTAGCACCACTTCGTCCATCAGCCACGATAAATTCCCAGGCAGCTGCCCGTTTTGTTGAGCATTCTTTGCCTGATCTCTCCCGAGGTAGGTTCTCAGTTACTCATTCAGTGTATTTCCCAACATCTTTTACTTCATATCTGAAAGTTGGCTTAATTCTGCAGATCAGAAGCAGAGCCTGAGAGAGATTAGCAGAGGAGAGGGCACCACAAGTAAGCATTTTGAAAGAAGTATGCATAAGAGGAGAAAATATGAATCGCCTGAGAAGAAATCTGTTCAAGCTGCTGCCCAGGAATTTCTTCAGAAAGCAGCCCGTGAGCTTCTTGGTGAAAGTAAAAGTGGTTTTAAGGGACCCATACAAGTGGAGCAAACAAATACAGATGACGAGATAGATGCGCTATTTGGTGACTATAAAAGCAAAGCTAGTGAACCTATAGTCATTGAGGATTCTGATTGAGGTGGGAACCTGCAGACTGATGCTTAGGTAGGGATTGGATTCCTTTTCCTTTTATTTTGTTGTTATTGTTGTCTTGGAACTTCTGATCCTTATTATTTATGCATCTAATTATCCATATGCTGTATTGAAACTGTGGTTTGTTTAATGGTTATGCTGTGTGATTAATAGTTTCCTGAAACCATTCTGTGTTCACGTTGACATTGATGGGTTGCAGTCACACCTAAGTTGTTGTATCTTGCGCTTTATAGTTTGTTATTGATTTATGGTACATGATTTTTGACATTGGTGGTTGCTTTTTCTGTTATTACTATTGGACCAAGGTAAATTTATGAAGAGAGAGCTTATCACAATCTTTAACTGTAGTTTTGTAGCTTCAGAATGTAATAGCAGTTATGACCTGCCAGACACCACATGGCAGTTAAAACCTGATGAAGATAAGTAGATCACTCTAATGCAGCGATTCATGTGGCATTGGCTTGAATATAGGTATATTTTCTTTGGATGTAGCTGGAAATTTCTAGAAATTTGGCTTATTTTTAAGAAGTGCAAGTTATTTATTATCCCATATTAATACTGATAAATTACTGGACTTTCATCATCTTGAACTTGATCTCTATCTAGCGAGGCAATATTGTCAGAAGTGATTTGAGTTGTTTGCCAAATACAAAATCAAGAACAGGTGAGAAAAACTCTTTAGCAAGCCAATTGTTTGACAAGAACAAGGATACAGGGCTAGAAATTTATAATGGTCCTTGACAATGTCTATTTGTTTTAGTTTTTGACATTAGTTATCTCATTTTGTGAGATGGAAAAGGATGCCTCAAAGCATGGGATGTGGATACTAAACATAGATGTGACTCTCAATTTCATGATGATAACTGTGATTCTTTGGACGTGGGAATCTGACACTTGACATCTGTCAATGATTAAGACCTGATAAATTTGTCTCTTTTCCTTGACTTCTCTATCTTCGCTTCTTTTCCCTTCAGACTATCTAACTAAATCTTCCACATTTGCAGTATATTTTATTTTTATAATATTTTCTTTTGGTATACTATTGAACTTTTCAGCCCTCATCACATAAAATTTTGTTTACTATCCGAAAATCATTAAATGAAGAACAATTCAAATGGCTGTTATGGGAACTGTTCATCGCAAAATTTACAACATTTTAGTTAATTAAGTTTGTTGCTGAAAAAGGACAGAAATCATATCTTTGTTCGAATCTTCCATTATTTGGTTCAGACCACTGTACACGGATTCTTCTGGGAAGGTTACTGCCTTAAATGCCAAATGTCTTATGGCTTAGTACAGGGAGTTTTCATCCAGTAAGTTTTTACTTTCGATATTATAAGATGAATAAACAAGCGGATAAAACTGAAATAAATTAAATAGATGTTCAGTTTCTGCTTCTGTTAGTTGTTCTATCCGGAGTTGAATTTCTTTACCTGTTGCCTTTCCTGACCTGTATCTTCCTTTCTTACCTGCATAATGCTTCAGTATCTTCGTCCACAGTCAAGAGTGGATTCGAGAACATGGAAGGTTGATTGACCCTTATGCTTTTCCCTCTAAATTATTAAATGATACTTGACTTTCATTTCCTTTGGAGACTGCAATACGGAAGGCTAAAGTTCCCTTTAAGAACTGCATGTTTACCTGGATAATGATTAATGAACACTAGTGATTTATTTCCGGTGAGAGGCGTGGTATATTTCTTTCCAGATATGTGTTTCATGTGCAAGTCCAGCAGAGAAACTAATAATCACCTTTTCCTTTGCTATGACACAGCAAGAGAGATTGGGAGGAGAGTTTCTGGCAAGACTTTGAGAGAGTTCTGTGGCAATGGATTGGTTGGAAAATCTTTTGGGTGAGACAGCAAGAAAGTAATAACTGGAATTTCGAAGATCAATATATACCTATTGGGTTGCTTTTGGATGGAGTTATTTTTCCGTTATCTCTGTGGGCAATGGCATCTGGTTTTCTTTGGGATACAGCGTTTGTAGGGATTAGAGGGCTGTGTTCATGTAGTTCTATTTTACTTTCTTGAGGATGGCTTACCTTTTTCTTTTAGTTCTTTTCCACCAACAGAATTTCTTTTCTCAAAAGTTAATTTAGGACAAGGCGTGCAACGAAATTCATAAAAACATAGCTTAAGATGACTTTTATAAACCTTGTCTGACGGAGTATTAATGTCTCTTCTTCCTAGTAATTTTCTTTCTCTCATGAAAGTGATCCAGTGGTCGAATATTCAACATTTGAAATATCCATAAATTAGGTTAGTTTAAAAATTTTAGTAATGCATTGATTTGAGAGAGATTTTCCTTGAAATTTGTATTGCTATTTATTCTTAAACTTAAAGGAGATAGAATACTATAAGGGTAAAATGGGAATAAAAGTGATAATTATGTTATTTATTTACGAGATTGACAACTAAATTATAACAAAAAAAAAAAGGAAGTAACTAAGACGTAATGGAAGGAGTATGATTTTTGTATGAGATAGCTATAAGGAGTAATATATTCCTGCCAGCATGGTTGAATATACTATTTCCACTTTCTTTTTCCATTCAAATGTTTTGGCTACCAAGTTTGGTCTTCCTGTAAAAGGGGATAGAGTCAATTTACAAATTTATGAAAGATAAGATTTCGTAGAAAGAGGTTTAACATAGATGAATTATGCTACAGAGGTTGCTGAATGTCTTGACTCTTAGAGTACTAGGTCTGAAAGTATGTCTGCTGGTTTCTTGTTCTTTTTCCTTTGAGGCTAGTTTCTTAACCTACTATAATTTTCCGTTTTGGAGAATTTGATATCATCTGTTCTCTCACTCTTCTCTCTCTCTCTTCCCTTTTTTTTTTTTTTTTTTTTGACTTGGGAGAGATGACTAGATAAAGTTTTGGTTCCAAGAGTGACGACCACTATTCATCCTATCTTATCTTGTAATTGTTTTAAGTCCATCCGTAAATCACTTCCCTCTCTGCTAATGTCCTAAACTTCTCTACCTTAGGACATTCATCCATTGAGGAGACGAGAGCAGGGGATGTCACATAAGGGCATCTGTCTCTTTGTCTAGTTGTCATGCTATTTCTATCTTTAAGTATCTCCAAACTGTAGATTTGGAAGTGCATATCCAAAAGACAGTGCAAAACAAAATGTTTTGTTGATTTGAAGATTAGACAATGTAAATGCAAAAATTAAAAGATAAAAGGAGAATGTAACAAGGTAAAAGCGTATGCAGTAGATATTGTAAGACGGCAGAGTCCCACATCTGGGCAGGTAAATTCTGTCCTTCAGTGCCCCCTTTTTTTTTTGTTTTCATGGCACTCCTTCACTCTCTCCATATTATTGTTGGGTCCAGCTACCCTTATGAGCCCCAACAAAGTGAAAAAGCTGTGTTACTCTTGTTTCTTCAATAGAATCTATTATATGTGCATGGCATTAACCAACTGAATCGGTTTGTGCTTTGAGATGATTGAATTCACGATTTAGTGTTACTGGTTTTCTGAATGCATAAACATACTATCAGTTTGTAGTCATTGTGGATTGAAACATGTCATTCTTTTTACCCTGTTTCACGCCCTGCAATTCTGTTTCTCTACTTGTTTCCTTCTTTTTGTCTCTTGTATTGGATTCAATTTCCGTTTGAAACCCATTGCAACTGTAAATGCCAAGCTCACATTTTCAAAGACCAAATCTTAGGACTCTTCATCATTGAATGCCTTTTAATTCATCATTAGAGAAACGTTAAATATGGGATTCCTTGTTAGAATACCTGCAGAGGGCAAGTTTACTTTATATCCTTCCTTTTTGTGATAATTGCATCATAGCTCTCGCATAGTTATCAACTTCGCTTCCCAACAGTCTTGTCTCTATACTTCTGCAGGAGTCAATATGGACGCTTATTCCAGCAGTTGTTGCAGGATTGTTGTCTGTAACAAGGAATTCTCCATGTATGAATTTGCATATGCTAAGGCATCCTTCTGAGATCTCCGGCCAGGGATTGCGAGAGAAATGCGCGAATGTATACTTCCTATCATTCTTTTAAGACAAAGTGAAAGGCACTCCCAAATTCTATGGATTTCTGCTAAGAAAGTTTAGGACTTCTCTTTTTCCTTTTGGTGACTGGTTGGCAGGTGAAGAGGTGTGAGTAGAGATAAAATCTTGGAAACGCTGTACACCTCCTTGGGTCATTTTATGACTCGAAATTTTCGGCATTGGATTTATGCTTGCTCGTGTGTGAAGGTCCGCTTATGTGGGCTTCTAGTTTGTTCCCTTTATTTTTATGTTGGCCTAGTTGATCCACTACTATATTTTGTTTTGACGGGCAAAATTTTCTCTCTCATCATCTTCTTTATTATTATAGTAAATTAAAATATATGAAATTCTATACAAATGAGAGAATCTTAAATATATTAGGGTTACATAAAATACATAGTAACTTAAAAATAAATGATAGAGAAGATGAAGAGATATTGGAAGAGAAAATTGGGAGTGCTATTTTGGTAAAATGATACACACTAGTAAGCAGTCCTTCAGGGAAAAAACTTGGGTTTATGATCCCACTGGTTTTAATGTGACCTTTTTTTAATAAGAAATACGCAATTCTTCTCTCACTCTCCAACGTCACTTTTCTCTCTCTTTCATATCACGTTTTAATCTCTTGTTTTTCTTTTTACCTCTTTTTATTTAAATTTCACATTTTTTATGCCGATAATATATGTAGTATTTTTTAAGATTATATATAGTGTAAAATTTTTTTATTTTTTTTATTAATTTCAAAGAGTTTTTAAAATTCTCGGAAGTATTTGTGTGAAAAAAATTAGATCTACGAATAACGATAAAGAATTTTTGTGAAAAAAAAATTAATTTATCAAACTACTCATAATTTTATATAGATTTACATATAAAAATCGATCTTGAAATGACCGATTTTAGAGTCGGCAATTTGGATGTCAAATTCCGCCACCAAATTCTGCCAAGCAGTGGCAGAATTGGTTGTGAAATTGTACCATAGTGGAGTACAATTCGTCCACAAATTCCGCCACAACGTGACGGAATTTGTTGTCGAATTCCGCTACCTTGCGGCGGAAGAAATTTCCGCTAGAAACCAGGTAGAAATTATAGTGAAACATTTATTTTTTAAAAAATTTGCCATTACATGTTTATTTAAATTTACACGGCACATATATTATATAATTTACATAATTAATATCAAATTGACTGTCGAATATAATTATCATATCATAATAATTGATAAACTGTACATATTCTTTTAGTTATTATATGTTCACAAATTTAATTGCAGTTGAGTTTTATTTTTCTTTGTTGTGAATTTAGAGTAATTGGTGATTTTTTTGATTATGTGTTATATTATGATATCCTAATTAAGCATCGTTAATTTATATTTAGGTTTATGAATATTTTATTAATATTTACTATTGTAAAATTTTTAATTATAATTTTCATTAATTATTATAGTATTAATAATCTCATTTATATATAAAATTAAATATTAATTAAAAATTAATATTTTTATTATTTATGTAATTAGTTATTTTATTTACTTAGTTCATTCTGTTGATTCAATTTATTTATTTGTATTTTAATTTAATTATTTAATTATTTATGAGTAATTTAATTTAATTACTTTTTATTATTTAATTATTTAAAGAAATTGCGAAGAATTTAATAAGATAAAAGATTTATTTTAGAATGATGTGATTATTTTTTTAGAAAAATTAGTATTAAGCAATATTAAAATATTCTTTATTAAACATCGACTTTTAGCTTGTTGTATATGTTAATAGCAATTTCTTTATTATATAAGGTTTTGTAAACATTCTATATAAATTTTTTGTGCGAGTTACATAGTAATGACATTTGTTTATATATTATAGATGGCCGATCCTTATCGACTACGACAAGATGCATCACTGGACTTGGGACCTATTGCTGACCGTAGCGATCGATTGCATGTTGGCAACCTATTACGGCGTATGCGAGACAACGAGCGGCTATGGTGAGGTGTAGTACTAGTGACATCCCAATAACTACTATGGACGTCTCATGAGGTGTCGATTCGTCACAATTCGCACCACTTATGCAGTGGGTGCTGAGAATGTACACTCCCATGCCAGGATACGCACCATATCCTTGACCCCCGATGACATCGACGGCTCTGACCTCACCATATTATTATCCGATGGCTCTTGCGTATATACTGAAGACCTGTAGCGGACACGTAGGTGATGCAGGACCGTCATACTACTACCTGCCAGCAATGAGAAAGTTTCGACCTACCCGGGTCACGCCAATGATCTCCAAATACGACATATTGTACATATTTTAATTAATTTATTAAACACTATTCAAGCGAGTAACATTTTACATATATTTTTAATTAATGAATATTATGTTTAACTGCAACGCAACACAAAACAAATAGAAATATAACGAACCTGTTAGTCTTTATGTCGTATCCATTATCAACACAAATAGATACGCATACAAGTAATGTCGAATCTGGATGAGCAAAAACACAGTCACTAAGAATTTTGGCTCATAGCTCAACTCTGTGCTAATGTATGTATCCATGTTCAGTGAACAACTTGAAAAATTGTCGAACCACTGTCCAACCTTCCATGCTCACAACTCTTAATTTGTGTCGAGCATTATACACAGTCTTCGCACTGTGTCACCAAGCAATATAAACATATTTTATCCATACTCTCTATAAAATTTAATAGTGTGTATATAAACGTACAAGTAAAGAGCATTAAATACCTAACAACAGTTCTCAGGTTCTCTCGTTTCAAATGATCTAATATATGTTTGAGCTGAACGTGACATTTGCTCATTTCCTCCGTGATCTTCAACTCTTGCTCTGTCATGCACGCAGTGAGTGAATGACCATGCCAAATTCCGAGCTCGTGATTGTGCTTGCTGCATATTACTATAAGAATCTACACTCCATTGTAATGTTCTCTACCCACGAGTTTTACCGGACAGTCAAGATCTAAAAATTCCTCAAATAAATCTAATGAATCTGAACTGCAAGACTCCACGCTCCTTGTAAAACGTTCGATGTAATTTCGCTTTGCAACCCTTTCGGTGTTCCTGCAATGCATATATCGCACTTGTTAAATGCGTGTTGTTGTGTTACGTATGTTTGTAATATTTTTTAAAAAACGAATACAATAACAACAAAACTAGTTACGACACATAATATATCTTAAATATAATTATAAATTATAAAAATATAACAATACAATTAATTAAATAAGTAATTATTACAAATTTCAAAAGAATTTATTAAATTTTCAAAATTTTGTGAATAGTTTCACCAGATGGTGGAGAAATTCGCTTGCAAATTTCACCACTTGGTGGCGTAACTTGCATGGCGAAAATGTCACAGAATTTCAAAAACTTTATACAAATAAGAATTTAATGACTTTTTACCTCAAAATTGAGAGAATCCTTCATAGAATCTTTGTTCATTACCTTACTGCGACTAAATTCATGTGTTTTTTTTATTAAAAACATGATTTTTTATGTATAGGTTGAGAGAGTTCTAAGAGGAGAAAGAGATTTTAGAGAAAATGAACGTTTTTTGCACTACATATAGTAAAAAACTGCATATAGAAATGACATTTTTTATTTTATTGGTAACATTTAAACTTTTTTAAACTCACACTCTCTTCTTCCATTGGTTCTTTTCCCCTCCAAAAGATAGGAAAGCCTTGATCAAGATGTAAAGTTATGAGGTTCATGTGGGCTAAGGTCATTCAATTTTAAAATTTTATATTTCTAAAAATCATTTTTAACAATGAATGTAATTTTCTTCATTTTTAACTTTGTCATCGTCCAATATTCACTTATGTGAGAAAATCTATATATCCATTTGCTCATATATGTGTATGTATATTTTTGCAGCATTGTTATATTACTATAATATATAAAAGAGTTTTTAGCTCATGAAATTGCATTCCTTGTGCATTTTGGTCTCGTATGTCAATTTTTATGCACATGATTGTGTATAAATTTCCTCATTGATTAATAAAAGCCTAAGTTAGATGTATGTATCCCTCAAATATGCATGGTGAGGTATAAGCAACCCAATATATTACTACTCCATCAATTTTTTTTAAACTTTATTTATCTCTTTATTTTATTTATTTCTCTCTTTCCTTCTTATTTATAAGAGTATAAAAGGTGCATTATCTCAAAAAATTATCTTCATTTTAAGAATCTTAATTTTCATGCATAAGTCAAAAGAACTTTTATTTCTTAAATGTTGGTACTTTTACTATGCAGATATCTACTGCTGTAATAGTAGATTGATGAGCCTATTTTTATTACAAATATAAAAATGTTCTTTTAAGAGGCAAAAAAAGGTACTAAAGCAAAGTGCCTATTTTGCATTTGACTTAAATTTTTCTTGTTTCTTTTTCTTTCATCGTGTAGAGAAAAGAACAACATTGTATATATCTATATTTACTTATTAAAGCAAGTTACTAAAACATGTGAATAATAAAATTTTTCGTCTTAGTGACTATGCCTAAATTTTTAGAAGCCTTTGCCATCTTTCTCTTCTTATCCCAATGACCTTTGATTCACTGATATTCCCTTTAGTCTAACATAGATCATGCACTTGAACTGCATCGCCTCTAACATCACTTTCAAATCTACAACTAATTACATCTCCAATTGATGGTTGTGCATCTAAGTTTAGATTGCTGAAGTACTCATTGGTAATGTTTGATTGAACTTCAGATGCATGACTTGACGTATTCCTCATAACAACATGGTTGTTACTACACATAACCAAAACATAACTATGCCTCTTAATATTTATAAATACCGTTGCAGCCTATGTTTCAACTTTTTTTTTGCCACTTCACCACCATCTTTAATTCTAGTCAATGATTTCTTTGCACAAAGAATCCATCACTTAAAAATATATATTGAGAAGGTATAATTGATTCCTTTATAATGAAACACGTTTAAAGTGGGAACACAAAGAAGTAAAAGCAACATGTGGCATCAATAGTTCCCATATTTAATTCAACTATTCTATTAATTTCATTTTTTGCACATTGAAGTTCTTCCTCCATAGTAGAGCATAAAACACTTCCAAAGACTCTTATTCTTATTCAAAGGGCTTATAAATATTGAAAGTATATAAACTTGCAATATGTTGCAATATCTTACCATTTTTATTTGCAAGAGTAGGCTTACCATTTTTTGTTATTAAAATTTTCATCCTTTTCATTAATGTTACACCATCTCTTCCAAACTAATTACAAAGTCATAGAGTGAAGTACTTTTAGTGGCAAGAACATTTAGTGCAAAATTTGTACTCTAACTCCTTGAAGTAGCTTTTATCTTAGCATGAAAGAATATTTATATATATGTAGTTTGCAACCAACTCTTTGCTGCCTCACTGTAATTTGAAACGTTCAATAATTCTTCCCATATCTCTTCAAATTCTTCTTCTATCACAGCATATCACACATGCACTTACGAAATTAAATGAAGAACTATAGCATTAACATGTGGTGGAATATTCCTTCTAATATGCCAATGGCAACGGCAATGACACATCGCTAAAAACCGGTTCAATTGACATAAATTAATTTATTAGTAGTAAAAATAGTTTTTAAAAATACCTGTAAAATAGCTTTTCTAAAATATATTTTTAGACTTTTCTATTCAGAATTGAAAAAGAAAATTGAGAATTACTACAGTATTTTAAAAAAAAAATTTGCTTAAAAAAGACGGTAAAGGCGTATCTATAAAATTGAAAGCATGGCCTAAGAAAATTATAAAAATTTATAGAAATGGATTAGAAATCTTTTTTTCCCTTTGTTTTCTCTTTTTCACTATTATAGGTGTTTATTCTTTCAAAACGAAAAACTATTATGTGTCTTCAATAGATTATTTACATACAACACACTACAATACAACCATATTTTGGTGGCATTCAATTTTTGATTGGGGGTTCGAGGAGAAAATTAGTTTTGGTTTAGTTTTGTGAACTTCTTGCAGAAACCGAATTGAACTATATCTTAGATGAAATCGAGTGTTGATCTTTTCCACATCAATTAAGATTCTACTAGTATTCAAAAAGAGCATTCCTAAAATCAAAGGTAGATCAAAATCATCCTCCATATCTAAAATAAAGTATTAAGTATTTTCACCAGCTTCTGGCAGAATTTGTTGTCAAGTTGTACCATTTGTGGTACAATTTGTAGCACAAATTATGCCAGTTTCTAGCAGAATTTTGGAGCAATTTCCTCCAATTTTTTTTTTCAAATTCACTATTATATTATTTATATTTATACGACATATAAATTATAGTATTAATAACTATCGGATCCCATTATTACGTCACAATAATTGTTTAAGTTAGTAAGAATATATGCCGTTTGATGTTTGTTTCTTAAATGTCAAAAATTGTATTTATTATTTTAATTATTATATTTTCATAAGTTTATTTGTAGTTGAATTTATATTACTCAAGTGTGAATTCAGAGTAATTGTTGAGGTTTTTTAATTAAATGTTATGTGATGATATCATCATTGAACATCGTTAATTTACATTTATGTTAAATTGATTGACGAGTATTTTATTAATATGATATTATTGTGATATTATTAATTACTATTATAATAAATTATTATAGAATTAATAATTTCATATTTTTAATTTTTAAAAAATTATATAATTTTAAAAATAGTATTTTAAATTTAAATTCAATGTGAGGTGATGTTTATTATTTTCAGATTTATCATTATTACACATCCAAATTTATTTAGATGTATCAGTTAATAGGAATTTATTGGGTTGAGATTTGAATATTTTTAAATTAAATTAAGGTAAATGTAATTTATTATGTAATTTTTTTAACTTTGCATATAATTTTTTTGTTTTAAAAAATAATGACATTTGTTTATATAGATCCTTTTCGACATGTTGTTGACCGTAGCGGTCAATTGCACAATTGACATCCTATTACCACATCTGCGCGACAGTGAGCCGGTGTGACGAGATAGAGTACTAGTGACACCTCGTTACTTGTACGAACGTCACGACAGGTGTTGATTCGTCACAGTTTTGACCACCTATGCAATGGATGCTGAGAAAGTATGCTCCCATGCCAGGATACATATCAAATCCTTGGCCCCTAGTGACATCAACGGCTCTGACTGCACCATATTATTATCCGATGGCCCTTGCGTATGTACCCCGATCGTTAATGGATACAGAGATGATGCAGGACCGTCGTACTACTATCTACCACCAGTTCTGGTTGCCCTATACAAACATTCTGAAGACTACGCCAAGGGGGCAGATGACGTTATGGAGGATGTCAAAAATTTGGATGATCCTGCTACTAATTTGGAGTTTGAGAGGGATACGGGTGCATATGTACACGAGCCGTTACTGATGCAGAGATGGAGGAGGAGGAGACCGTTCCAGAGATCACAAAGAGGATTATTACGTCGTGTAGCTATAGGGGTAGGCAGCCTAACTCGTTCGTTTGTTGGAACAAGTGTATCAACTCGGCAGGATAGGTCACCGTGTCCAGTTCTTTGGTATTAGCAAGTCTGCACGACTCGGGTCACCAGCACAGCTACTGTGACAGTAGACGTTAGTGCCTCTTCGACGAGTGGGGTTCGGGTCGATGATGAAGACCGACGGGGTCCTAGTGTTGGGCGATAGGCTGGTGCCGATAGACAACGTACCCAAGCTAGTAGTTGTAGGTACACTGGCCGTACCGATCTTAGTGTCGAGTGGTGCCTCACGAGACTTGCACCTAGAGGTCCATATAATCCATCCCTGATTCCGTAATTTTTGGGTCACGTAGCCAACCGCATCTGGAGTGGTGAGGTATGTATCTTTGCTTTCAGTTAAGCATACTTCTCATTCGTTAAATATGCAAAATAAATAAGATGTTAGATAAGCGTGTGTTATCGTACAGAAGCGTCCCGTATTAGTAGTCCACTCCCAATATAGATATCTTGATAGGTGGATGATGAAAGAAGCAGCTGTGGAGGCGATTGTGGTTGGTAGCATTTTTGAACATTTGCATGAGTGCATCTTCACACAGCCAAATAGTCCACTTATATCGGTGTTTGTAGAGAGGTGGTAGCTGGATACAAATACATTTCACATGCCATTCGATGAGATGACAATAATCCTCCATGATGTGGCACATATACTTGCTGTTCCTATGATATATACGATCCTCCAGCACGATTTGGGTAGGTAGATATCATTAAAGATTTGTCGTTTACCCTATGTATACCTCCTGCATACGTCCGTAGTCAGTTGGATAATGGAGAGATGAGATTCACCATTCTTAAGGATTACGTTGCGAACGGATCATATTTTGCCGAAAATTATGCGAGGGGGTACCTAAAATATTTGATCAGCTGCACAATATTCAAACAAGGGTAATGATAGGATGTGGTACCAATATTGGTCGTTCCTAGAGGATGTGGAGGAGATCGAGGAGTACTCATGGGGAGTATGATGCCTTGCGTACCTTTACCGTCAGCTTACAAGCAGCTAGGCGTAGTCACATCACTGCTTGAAAAGTGGATATATTTGCACTTTCCCGCTTCTGTGCCGTAGTAGTCTCCAAATTGGCATGAGGCACACCCTCACATTTACTCTTCTAGCAGCGCGGGACCGTCCTGAGAAAATTTGACTATCTACGTACCGTGCGTTTGCACTTAGATGATATGACAGCACTTGAGGTAAGTGTTTCTTTTAGTATTACATCCTTAACATGTATATTTTATATTTTTTGTTAAAATAATTTGTAATATTAACATTGAAATGTTTGATGGACCTCCTGTGGGCCAAATCCATTAGAGGTGCACTGAATATCGGCATTTCATGGGTGTCTGTGCTTCTGTGATATTGTCGAGTCATATAGCCAGATCGGGTGCTATGGCAATTTGGATGCGCCTAAAGGATTCCGAGGACTCCAATTTTACCAAAGAAAGATTAAAAGCCGGACAACAACAGGAGGTACGTCGTGAGGTATGAGAGTCCGGAGAAGTACTGGGAGTAGCCTAAGTCCCACGTATTCAGTAGGAGGCAGCTTGGTTCAGTTGCGGTGCCTCCGTCAGCTTACACGTTGAAGTACATGCCTTGGTTCTTGCCATACAAGCATTTAGTGATCAAGAATCCTGAAAAGCTGCTCACAGGTATGTCCTACCCCGGACTTGCACCAATCATAGACGCTTTAGTACGAAATGTTCGCATGGTCAATTTAATCTGCACTGATTTATTCATAAAACATTTTTATTGGCATGTTTATAATAGTTTGAGCCTTCTATTACAGTGATGAGATATGTTACATCGTGTGGTAGCGAGTGTTACTGAGGTAGAGCAAATGATGTAGGCATAGAAAGACGTAGATCTGAATGAGATGCTCCAAATCCTTCGCGAACGTAAGCGTACTTTAGTAGGGGCAGATGATGGCGGCCTATCCGGTACCTGAGCTGTGTTTTTCCTTTTTGAACAAACCTTTTTTAGTATATATATATGTTTTTTATACATTGTGTAAGCTTTCGAATTTCATATGTTATTTTTTTCTGTATTTGTGGTTACTTTCATATGTTATGTCACACATTTGCATTGTGTAAGCTTTTTTAGCCGCAGGGGTGATACCGACGATCTTTAAGTACATCATATTGTACCTATTTTAAATAATTTATTACACACATTGACCATAACTAAATTTTACATATATTTTTAATTAAAAAATATTATATATAACTAAAATACAATATTCTACAGTAGAATTATAAAGTACTTGTTAATCTTATATGTCGTATCCATTATCAATGCAAATGAATACGCGTGAGCAAGTAAACATGAATCTGAAAGAGTGAAAATACAGTTACTTAGAATTTTAGCCTCTAGCTCAACTTTGTGCCAATAAATGTATCCATGGTCAGTGAACAACTTGAAAAGTGCTTGAATCACTGTCCAACCCTTCATTCTTGCCACCCTTAACTTGTGTCGAGTATTGTACTCAGGTTTTGCCATGTGCTAGCAACCAACACAAAAATATGTTATCCATACTATCAGCAAATTTTGATAAACATAAATAAACGTACATGTAATGAGTATTAATTAAATGCACAATTCTTGAGTTCTCTTGCTTCAAATGATCTAATATATATTTGGACTGAATGTGAGATTTACTTATTTCCTTCGTGAGAAGCTAGTGAATGAACGTATCGGATTCTGAGCTCATAATTATTATATTTAATAAATATATAATGAATTTTTATCTTAAAATCGAGAGAATCTTTCGTCGAATCGTTGCTCATTACCTTATTATGACTAAATTAACGTATTTTTAAATAAAAATATTATTATTTTTAATATATAAATTAAGAAAAATTTAAAAAAAAGAATATTAAAAAAATAAATATTTTTATATTATATATAATAAAAAAATTACATATAAAAATAACTAGTTACACCCCTCCGGGCGCGGGCCCCCGATGGCCTTAACTACTAGGAAAAAGGAGAAAAAGAAACAGAACCGGTGTACGTTTTTATCCAGCGTTGAACTCCAGACTGACTCTTTCCCTCAGTCTATTCTCAGAGTTTCTGAATATTGATAATGGCGCTGTCTCCAAGTTCTTTCCTCTCAACTCAATTTCTACACCCTTCAATTGACCATGGAAACCCCAATTCTTCTTCTTCGTTTTCATTCTGTAAGAACTCTTTCTGTGCTCCCTTTCTTCCAGTGTTTCAATTCTTTTAGTCCTTGTTAGTGCATGGGTTGGTGCGTTAGGTTTAGATGATGTTTAGTGTTTTTCATATTTTTCATTGATATGAATACGTGCTTAGTTCATGTATAATTTTTAGTTCTTTTTTCACTTTTCTGGAATTTGTAGCTAGAACAACTGATGAGTTCTTGCAATTTTATGGAAATCAGCTCCTTATTCATTTTGGGATATCTGTGGCGTTGCGTCTAGTGGGGTTGTCGATGGAGTGTCTTAGAATCATGAATTAAGGGCATTATTTCCCTTCTGTTTGGTTCCTTTTTTTTTATTTTTCAAATTTTTGCAGGAGTGAGGCCAAGGCAGGGCGGGATGAAGTGTCTTTTTGCTTGGATTGTGAATTTATAAGATTAGATATTTGTCACCAGACAAATGGAATATTTATATTTTTTTGTTGCATTTTGTGGTAATGAGATGGTGGTAAACCTTCGATTTAGTGCACTACTTCTTTAGCCGTGGTTTAGGATGCTCAGTGCAGTGATTGTACCACTGTTCAGCTATCAAGTTCTGGATCAAGTGGCAGTTGCTTGTTCTGCTAGTAATTCAGCATAAGAGGTTCGCTGGATTACTTGTTTAGTTTCTCATTTCTCGTAAGTGAGAATACAGTAACGGTTTTTGAATATGGGGGATAGTTATAAATGTGGAGTTGACTCCTTTAGAATGTTCTTTAATCTAAGTGGTGAAGTTCTTATATTTGAAACTTTTTCTCATTTTTCAATTTTGGTGGATGAGTTGGCCTTCTATAGCATTAAAGGCAATAAGTTTCCAGTTTGTTGAGGTCCGATTCATATTTTCTGTTTTGCCGGTGAATAGGTGATCAGCCGAGTGAAATGTCTGAGACAATACTAGGACAATGAGCTTTTTGCTATAGATTGTGATTACAGGATAAGAGCACATTGATAGTTTACAGCATAAATAAAATAGAAAGAATTCACCTGGTCATCACCTTTTCCTTCTTTCTAAAGCTAATGTTTAATAGATCAGTGCATAGGAATTTGAATACAGCTTAGTATGAAAGAGAAGTAAAAATCAAAACTTTTATGAATAGATAATCATATGATGCAACTTTTAGCAAAGTCTCTGTACCAAAATTCATCTACTCTCTGTTTACGAGAATACAGAGAGGCTGTTCTGGGTCAAGTGTCAGTTGCTTGTTCTGCTAGTAATTCAGCTTCAGAGGTTTGCTGGATTACTTGTTTAGTTTCCCATTTCTTGTCAGCGAGAATACAGTAACGGTTTTTGAATATGGGGGATAGTTATAAATGTGGAGTTGACTCCTTTAGAATGTTCTTTAATCTGAGTGGTGAAGTTCTTATATTTGAAATTGTTGCTCATTTTTCAATTTTGGTGGATGAGTTGGCGTTTTATAGCATTAAAGGCAATAAGTTTCAGTTTTTGGAGGTCCGATTCATATTTTCTGTTTTGTTTGCCGGTGAATAGGTGATCAGCCGGGTGAAATGTATGGGATAATTCTAGGACAATGAGCTTTTTGCTATAGATTGTGATTACAGGATAAGAGCACATTGATGGTTTACAGCATAAATAAAATAGAAAGAATCCAGCTGGTCATCATCTTTTCCTTCTTTCTAAAGCTAATGTTTAATAGATCAGTGCATAGGAATTTGAATACAGCTTAGTATGAAAGAGAAGTAAACTCAAAACTTTTATGAATAGATAGTCATATGGCGCGACAGTTGGCAAAGTCTCTGTACCAAAATTCATCTACTCTCTGTTTACGAGCAAGAAGGCAAGAATAAAAATGGAAGGAAAATTAACTTGATTTTTTGTTTTCCTGAGCTCTGCACCTTTTGAATTCCAATAGTTTCTTTTTCTCTCTTGTTAAATTAAGCACAGTGGTAGCTTATTGTGGAACGGCTTCATCAAATACATTAGAGAACAAAGCGGGGTGTGGCACAAATAAGGGACGTTACTCTTCTAAGTTTTGCAGATTAAGACCAGAATCATGGGCCAGGTTTATGCTCTTTGATAGAGATAAGACAGAATTTTGGGAGCCTTGTTAAACATAAGAGTTCTCATGCTTCTTGTTGGAGCTCCCCTAATGAAATGAGCTATGTTTATGTCTCTCTAGTATCATAAAATGTCCCCGCCTTGTTCCCACTTTTGCTTTTTGCTCCTGGATAAATGTGGAAATTTTGAATATGATATATTGCTCATATTCTTTAAGGTAGTGTTCCATGGCAAAAGTTATGTGTAAATACTTTTAAGTGGAATTTAGTCCTTGATGTGCTATAGAGACTCACAGCAGAAGTGTTCTCAACAAACTGATTAACTGCACCACCCTCTCCAAGAAATTAAATGGAAAACATTGCTGGGATGTCCAAGTGAGTGCATAACATAGGTTGTGGGAAAGAAATAATTGTCTCCCTGGGAGTAAACACTTCTAGACCTAGGGAGTCCTTTTCATTGGTTACTGGTTTTGGTGATGAATGAGATGTGAAGGATACAGTTGCTATTGAAGGACATTCTAATATTGTGGGATGCTAGAAAGGGACAGATAAAATATCTTATTGGTGCTAATGTTTTCCACAGTATGCCTAGAGTCAGAATCGACATCACTAGAATGCATGATGCTAGTGCTTGAGGTTAATACTTTGGTTTTTTGCTCATAACCTGAGATGTGGCTTGGTTCTCTGTTGTCTGTGTTCATAGAAAGCTTATTGGGGTAAAAACCCAAGGCAATGGGATATTAAAATGTGTATGAAACAGGCAGTTTCTATCAATTATGAAAGAATTGCTCAAGTTAAATCCATTATTTTCACCGGTATAGGAAAAGGATGATATTTTGATTATCCTTCTGGTAAGAGTTTTCCACTAATTAAGCACAAGATTCTGCTCTTTGTGAGTTCAGCTCATTTGGTTTTTTGTTCAACTTCCTTTTCGCGTTGAACTGCTTTTGCATGAGTCATCTAACTGTCTTGTGAATTTTTTCTGCATGTATACAGATATATCAGTGATATTTCTTATTGATCTATCAATAATCTTAACTGTTGCTTTCAGGTAAATTAAGTCCAAATGTCAATCCTGTTGGTCCTCCAAATTTGTCCTCTCCAGGTGGAAACATACGCAAAAATAGTAGATGTCTTCACGTGTATAGCTTATTTGGTGGAAAAAAGGATAGTGGTGATAAGAATGATGAAAGTTCCTCGAAGGTTGGTTATTTGGCCTTTCATTTCGGATCTCATTTATTGATCTATATTGTTAATGTAAAGTTGAAGCCCTGCCTGTGTCAATTGTTTGAACACATAGTGTCCCATCTATATTGGAATTAGTTATCCATAAGTTAATTGTGATTGTAGACTAATATACTATTTACTTTTCAATCTTATGGCTTGTTTCATCCTTTTGCAAGATATGCTTTTATGCCTCCCAAGGCGCAGGCATATTTGAAAAATCCAGTATGGAATATTTTCTTGTAGTGTTAATTGGAGCTTTTGCTAGCACTTTATGTGCTAATAGAGTGGCAACCTTCCCAAGAACCTGGTCTTCATAGTGTAATGTGTAAGAAGGGTGGTGTATCAAACAAGAAGTTTAAGTTAGTCCAGCTATGTTGGAATGTGCAAGTATTTTCAATTGATTGGATTCAATTTTCTCATGATTTAAAACTTAGATGAAAAATGTCATAACCAATTTTCTGTTTCCAAGGGATATTGTATTGGATTACTATCTTCTAGAACCTTGTTAAGAAAAGAGTTGTATCAGTAGGGGCGGTGACTATCCTGTAGCCTTACTGCAACGTTGCTAATCATTGATTGGGATTCTACTGTTTAAATTACCTCAGAGGGTGGCTGATGTACATCTTCTTTGATTCTGCATGATGATAACATATAAGGTTTCATGTCAAATCATCCTAACTATCTTTGAAGCATTGCTTATATCCTTGTTTCACTGATAGTTTGAAATTGCTTATTTTTTTGAGCATCGTAGAGGATTATATGCCTTAACAATTAAGTCTTCTCTAGGTAAACTGGCCAATTTTCCTTAATGATTTGCTGCCTTGAATCATTTTTGCTTCTGAAGTTTCTTTGTACACATGAAACTTGAGCCTGTGCAACTCTAAATGACATGTAAAAGTGAGCTAAGAAAATCCTAACGCAACCATTTTATCTATTGTTTTTGCTACTTACTTACCTAGGAAGTGATGTATAGTGTGGAAAATTAACGGTTGCCTGTCAGACCAATGCTACCGAAATCTAACAAGGACTGATGTCTACTTTTGGGATGTTCATTTATCACGAAAAGTGGAGATGCCAATTGTTAAGTAGAATTTTTTTTATCTGATCAATGATGCCAGATAAACTTCTAGACTCAATTGTGGCAAATCTTTTCTCCAGTCTCATCAATATGCTGTTGTTGCCTGCTGATAGTGTTTGTCATGTGCTACTATATGAATGAAGAAAGTTTAATTAGTGTTTCTATGTTTTTCTTTAAATTATCATCATAAATTTTATTTTCATAGCCTGGAGTTCATATGCTTTTATTTTGGGGGTAAACTTTCTCATTGAAATTTTAAATGATATGCTGATAACTGCTTGTCTACAGTTATTGTTTTAGCAAAATGTAAATATTTTTGGTTCACTTTATGCTATTTCTGTTCTTCCATCTCCATTTAACAGTTCATGGTCCTGTACTATTTTGGAATTTTAATTATCTAGAAGTTAGCTTTGTTTGAAGCTATTTGTGTTGAAATGGATCTCATTTCTCTAGTGGACTTCATAACCATGCTTCTGAATTACAGGCTGGAATCTTGGGAAACATGCAAAATCTGTACGAGACTGTAAAGAAGGCCCAGATGGTGGTTCAAGTTGAGGCAGTACGTGTGCAAAAGGAACTTGCTGTGTACGTTTCACTTAAATAACTCATTGCTTCAGTTTAATACGATATTTGCTATGTTTCATATCTTAACTTTTCAATTTGGATGTTAACAGAGCAGAGTTTGATGGTTATTGTGAAGGTGAGCTGATTAAGGTACAGACCGCAGATTTCATGTCCTCGGGAATTTTTTTCTCGCGACGTCTTTTTTCCTTTTTAGGGGTGAAACATCATAAAAAAGCTGGAAGTTGTAAGCTATTGTCTTGCAATAAGCACAAGTAGATGCTATTGCTGCAGAAATTAAAAGATAGGAGCAGTTTTCAACCTGACTATTTCAATCTATGCATGATGCGTTTAACATTTGACCTGCAGTTTAGTGTATATTCTGGGGTAGTGGTTAGAATCTACCACAATCATGTGGCTATGCTTGGATATTTTTTTTAGGATGCTCAGTGACCTCCTTTCATGATTCCTTTAAAAATGTTATTTTGCCATAATATCTTAGTAAAAAGACTTAAATCAAGAAAGGAGCTAGTTCATTTTAGCAAAATAGTTTTATATTAGAAATCTTTGTGCTAACATAGATTTGAGTTTGTTGTGAGTACACTTTGCATTTTGTTCTCAAAAAAGAAAAATTGATTCTTGGCAGAGGATACAAGTTTGATGATATGGGCACTAATATCTAAGCTACTTTTTGTTTTGTAGATTTAGAGGTCCTTAAGAAATACAAGTTGTCGTTCTGTATTTTCATGGTTGGATGGCCAAGAGTATGTGGACCTAGCTGCCTTGCACCATAAATCATGATAAATGGGAAGGAAAATGGAAAAGAGTACAAGAAGATGTCTAAGAGGAATGTTTTAATGAGAAATGTTTGACTTATCGAGAAAGTTGAAGATAAATGAGAAATCTTTAAAATTAATGAGCACAATGAGAAGCTATTTCCCCTAGAAAATTTTGTGTGTTCTTGTTGCATTCTTCTTCAGTGTGAAAACGAATTTCTGGGCAATTTCTTTCACTTACTAATTTTCACTTATGACTTGTTCTTTGGCTTTTCTCTAGGCAACACTTTCTGGTAACCAACAACCTGTGCGGATTGAGATTACTGAAGCTGCAATGGAATTGGGAGCTGAGGTAAGTTAGATTATTTCATCCGCTCATGCATTTGAAATCTTAACATTGTGTATTCTGTCTGAATCAGGGTATATATTTCTCATATTACTAAAATATAAGAAGGTTGTTAGCCCAAATCTGCTGGCAATTACTCCTTTTGAGATTCGTCTGACCAAATATTGTTTAGGTAGCACACCCAGATCCTTATCCTTTTGTGGTGTTGGAAACATATCCAGAACCTACTCTCATCACATGCATGGCTGTGATCAAATAATGATAATAGCTTGTTGGGTAGGGGGGAAAAAAATGAAGAAAGGTGATAATTCACAAATACAAGTGCATTAATAATGTTTAACAAGGGGAAAAAGAAAAAATGCGGAACTGAAGGAATCGTGATTTCACTTGCCTGAAGCAATGCTTTTGTGAATCTTGCTTGCTTAATAATGTTTAACACTTTTGTATTCGACTTGGCATTATCAATGAAAGCTGCCGTTTTATATATTTTCTTTCTCTAGTCAGCATACTAGCGCAATTGAATGTTTTCCCCGCAGGAATTGTCTGTTTTAGTTACAGAAGCGTACAAGGATGCACATGAAAAGAGCGTTCAGGTGAGGGGAGAGGGTACTACCATATTGACGTTCTTTCCTTTTCTCTCTGATTGAATCTTCTTAATGGGAGTTGCATTTCTCAGGCCATGAAA
Source organism: Rauvolfia tetraphylla (assembly GCA_030512225.1). NCBI lineage: Eukaryota > Viridiplantae > Streptophyta > Magnoliopsida > Gentianales > Apocynaceae > Rauvolfia > Rauvolfia tetraphylla. The sequence continues at coordinate 3,558,441 of JAJQKT010000024.1, read as the reverse complement.
GAAAGAATGAGTGATCTTGCCCAAAGCTTAGGGATGCCGCAAGGCATGACTGAAGGAATGAAGTGATTGATGATATAAGATAAAGCGCTTAATGGCTTTTTCCTTGCTCCTGATTTTGTCAATTCTCTCTGTATAACATGCTTACATTCTCTCTCTCGGTTGTACAATAATAATTATAATTCCCATTATTCCACCCAACCCCCCTCTCCCCCGATTCCATTTTAGGTGAATTTTGATGCAGTAACATCCTATTTTGACATGAAGGCAGGAGATTGACGAATCTGCTCAAGTTTATGCATGAGTTGGGTTTCCTGTCGTCAAACTGAATTCATGTTGATATTCGTATTTTAGGTATGTAAATTTTGAAGAGGTAATTTATGGTATGAAACAGATCAACAAAATAGCAAATATACCAAAAATATGGAGAAATCCAATAGAATTCATATTGAGTTTCACCATGTAATTTCATTTCACTTCCATAATAAAGTGAAACTGTTCAATTAATGAATCAAAGAATTTTCACCCCTCCACCTCAGACAACTAAAATTCCCCCTTTCCTCGAAATCTTCGGTACCAGCCATAACAAAATCCCTACATCAGCAAGAACCCCAGAAAAGCCCCTATAGCCCCCATCAAGAAACTGGCCTTGAAATCTGCAGCATCGCTAGCAGGGGCAGGAGCTGGAGCTTGAATCTCCAACGGAGAAGGCGCCGGTGAAACGCCCATAAATCTTCTGTGCTTCTCCGATAAAACCACAACAATCGTTTTCTGGCCCTTCTCGCAATGGCCCTGAGCACCACTGATAAAATAGTACGGCCCTGAATGCTCAAGCTTCACCTTGGTGTTCCCATCATTGTAAGCTGCAATGGGACTTGATGTGTTGCAGGTCACGTAATCCCTCTTCGTAACTTGCAAAACCGAGTCTTTCGATGCATCGTATTTCCACACTGCAAAAACCAGTAAACAAAGAATTTCTTACAGAAAGAATGATAAAAAAAAGAAATCTGTAAGACTCATTTTGGTTTTGGGAAGTGGGTTGGATACCTAGTGAATCGCCGATGAGAAAGCGGGACTTTTCAGCCCAGTGATTGAGAGAATCAGACTGGGATGAAGGGATCTTCCATGAATCAGTTTTGCCACCAACCAAATGGTCTCGAGCTTCAGAGAAGCTGCCACTGCTGCAGAAGCAGAGGAGAGAAATGAGCAGCAAAGAAGAGACGGAACTAGCAAAGACAGCCATTTTTGCTCTTCTAAGAGTTCTGATTGATGAGAAAGCCGAGAGAAAGAGAGAGAGAGAGAGAGAGAGAGAGGATGTTGGGGAAGAAAGGCAGAGATGGGAGCGGAGATGGTGAAGGTTCTGCCTTTATACTTGTGAGGAAGAGGAAGGGAACACTAGCCGTTGCGAGGTAATTACTGTTACAAAGCGAAGGAGGCATTCTTTTGTCGGTTACTCTTAACGGTAATACTTCTTCTCTCTCTCTTCTTTTCACAAGGTAACGGCAATTAAAAAGCTGGGGAAAATATTGAGTGAAAAAGGCGCCATGCTATTTGGCTCAAATTGAGTCAACATTTATTACTCAACACGAGATAAAAAGATAATTTAGCACAAAAAATTCTTTTACGCATAGAGAGCAAAACGTTATCTTACTCTCCCTTGATAATTTTGCCCTTTCTTATTGAAATTTTGGTTCAACTTCAGCTAAATATTATTTTACAAAGAATATATATATCAAAGACAGAACCAAGGGGTGGCGGGGATCCTCTACATTTTCTAAAAAGTATTATTTGTTCAAGCTTTTCATTTATTTTTTCTTTAAATTTGTCCCCCAATAATTGTGAATAAACTTTTTTTATATGGGTTGCGTGTGTGTATATATATATATATATATAGATGGACTTGGCATGCGGTTATTTTGTTGATAGATCATTCTTGATCATTTTCAAATTCCAAAAGGTAACCTTCTTCAAATTTGGAGGTATATAACTAAGTTCGCTAAATATAAAGATTTTGAGGAGTACGTGTAGACTATAATTAAATATAGTATTTTAAATACATAATGTTAAACACATGATGATTTCAATGATATAGAAGATTTTATATAATGTTAAATTTCCTATGTGACATTTATTGCATTGATTTTAATATTAAATTTTAATATTTTTATTCTTCAAATATTCTATAAGATTTTTAAATTTCCTATGTGACATTTATTGCATTGATTTTCTAAATTAAAATTAATTTTAATTAATTTAAAATGATTTAAAGTGGATTATAATTTTAAAAATAACAACTAAAAATTCAAAAACAATATTAAATAATAAAATATTATTATTTTTAAAAAAAAGAAAAAAGAAAACGAAAAAAAAGGGTTGGGAACCCCCCCTTTATGCTAGGTGCCACTCTTGGGCGGCAACCCTTTTTCTTTTTTTCTTGTTTTCTGCTTTTTGTTTTTGTTTTATTTTTTAAAAAATTAATAATAACTTATTATAAAAATTAAGAAATGTTAAAATTATAATTTTTTATGCATTAATAAAATTATCTTATGTTTATTAATTCCTCTTAAATATTAGCATTTAATTAAAATGGTACGTCAATTTGGCACTGAAGAAAATAAATTATAGGAAAATAGCTAATATAGTCCTTAAAGTTAGAGATTTGTCACACCAAGATCCTTAACGTTTTTTTCTAACCAATAAAGTTTTTAAACATGTTATGTTCCACCAAAATGCTCTCACCTCCAATGCACTTGATGAAAGTTAGTTCGAAAAAAGCTCACTCTTAGAATGTGCTATCTATTTGAAGATATTTTTATCTCATCATAGAGTTTCCCTCTGGAAGTTTCACATGTGAAGCACACTTGAGAGGAAGAAGTTAAAAAATTAAGAAGCGGTAAAATAAAGTGAAATAAAAATTAAGTCTTACTTGTGCTTCACAAGTAAGGTTTTAGGTGGAAAACCCTTTGATAAGATAAAAATATTGTCAAATATTGAATACATGCTTAGAGTGTTTTTTTTTTTTACGGAATTCTGTTGTGTGCAGTGGTGGTCAAAGTATTTTGAAAGAATGTAATATGTTTGAGAAACTTATTAGCAAAAATGAAAAAAACTTTTAAGAATTAAGTGTAATATGCTCATAACTTTATGGACAATATCGACTATTTCGACGAAATCATACTTCGCAAACTCATGTATGCAAACTATGGAGTGAAATTTATATAGGACATTGCTAAATGGATCATGTTGATCCAAGAAGTTTGTGGATCAAGAGGGGTAGATATCATTACTGCACCTTAAATACTGTTTGGAGCGAAAAGTGACTTTGTTCCCTATAAAAATCTTCTTTCTAGATTAACATTACTTCTATATAGATATCCGTTGCAATTAAATTCTAGAAACTAACAAATAGATGCTAAGATATTTGTTCATTGAGAGTAAAAAGGCGTTGAATAAATTTTCACAAAAATATCTCAAGAGCTCTGTAGTTGACTAGTATTATAGGAACAGTCGACTTTTGCATCTTATCAATCAATTAGCCACATTTGCCCACTTAGTATGAACCATCTTTTGAATGTTTATAGAGATTTAAAAGAAAACTTGGCTTTTTTCTTCAGTAAATCGAGAAGAACTGAGCATATGGGGAGATGAATTGTTGACTATGAGAGAAGAGTATTTGATAAAGTCAAAATTTTTAAGTTCTAAATAGTCATTCTTTTATTAATTTTTTAATTTTCTATTAGTACTCAACTTTATTTATGTGTTCTTTTAATCATAAAATAAAATTTCACCTACTAATCTAAAATAAAAGAGTGAGGTGAATATGAGTAAAAGAAAATTTGAAAACTAAGGAAGCTAAAAAAATGATAATAGTGTAATTTCAAAAGTAGTCTAATATTTTGAATTAGAAATAAAAAATTCATATAAAAAAATATTGGTGTAAATGAAAGCTACTATTATTAGAAAGAAAGATTCTTTAATATAAGCTAAAAAAAAGATTCTTTAATATAAGCTACAAAAAAAACACATTTAAATTAAAAGTAAAGATTTATACATAAAATAAAAAAAGTTATCAAAATGAATAGGATAAACTAAAAAACTAGCTTTCTTTTTAAAAAATATAAAATTAGTTATTATAATCAATAACACACTAATACTAATCTATTATTAATAATTTACATATACAACGTATACAAATTTACAATTAAGAATGAATTAATTGAAAAATTGGAAATGGTCTGTAAAATTGTTTAAAAGATTCCAAAGTATATGATAATAAAAAATATCTAGGTAAAAGATTTTACTGCCCAATGCTTTTTGAATTCAAGCAACAATCAATGTCTAATATACTATTGAACTGAAGATTCTTTACTTTTATTTTATTTTTTCTTTTTTATTTTTTTCTAATATACCATTAATAATTCGTCGCTAATTTACGAGAGATTAGTGATATATACAAACAGAAAAAATAAAAAATATTTATTAATTTGTAAATTAGATGTAATAATAATATATTTATATTATAATATAAGTAAATTATTAGTATAATATTATATAATAACAAAATATATAATATAAAGATATTATATGATAAAATAAAATACAAGAAGTGACTTAAGATTTTATTTCAAAGAATCTCTAATTGTACTTAATTTTGTTTTAAAAAATTTTAAGAAATCTACACTTTAAATTAAAATTTGCATACAAGCAAAACTAAAAAAAATTGAAACAAGGCGAACTAAAAAAAAAAGTATGGAATGGAAGGGGAGCCTTTTGGTTCTCCAAGAAAAGAAAAAAACCCCATGAAATTGAAGGGGAACCAAAAAGATTAAAAATAAAATTCAAAGAAGTCCGTTATTTGAGGCGGGACACTTAGGCAGGCCTTTTTTAAATAATATTCAAAGAAGTCCGTTATTTGATGAGTCTTTTTTAAATAGGTCCTTTGATTGGTACATTTTATAAAAAAAATAAAAAATATTATCGAGTTTAAAACCTTTAATTATTATTTTTAATAAAAATTAAAAAATAATTCGTTACAATTAATGAGTCAGTCCGCTGCAATTAGCAACATCCTTCTTGGAAGTGGTACCACCAATTGAATCAGGTTTCCATCCCGGAAATGGAATAGAAATGCCACATGGCTTGTTGTAATTGGAGGAATCAAAAGCTCCTTTTCTCTGGTCTCCCAATTGGAGTCTTCACGTGCTACACTCCAATTCCATTTCTTTTTTCTTTTGCTTTTTTTTTCCTTTTTTTCTTTTTCGTCTTGTAATTCTCTTGCCTGATCGCCTCTTTTCTACTTTTGCTCCTTTTTATTTAAAAAATAATAATTTTTTAAGAATGAAACAAACCTGAATAAGATATCGAGAAAGAATTCCACATTAATTCATTCTTGATATGTAAAATTCATAAAATTATGAAAATAGAGTTAAAATAAATAATTTAAAGAATTAGCCTTCCATTAATTCTATAAAGATGACAATAAAATGATTCTTTACTAAAACTTAAATGAAAAAGAAGTAGAAATAATAGGAAAAATATAACTTCGTTAAAAAGTTTTATTTTGACTTGGGTATGTTTTAAATTTTATGTCTTCTATTTTGTGAGAGGAATTTTTTTGTGAGAAAAAAGTAGAATTAAAAATAAAAAATTTATATTAAATTTCGTAGAAAAATTCAATCTAGAGGAAGAAGAAAATTCAAGCTAGACTTGGAGGAATTCAAATATTTTTTTTAGAACTAGCTCCTTCCTTAGTAATCTTGAAAAGGCTCTTCAAATGAATAAATTGTAATTCTGAGGTCGGAAAACCTCTTATGGGCAAAAAAATCTCAACTACATTGGATTGAAGATGGTGATGCTAAAACCTCTAGTGAGTCGAGTTGTAAATCATTTTCATTTCCTTTTCCCCACTTCACACGCCTTCTCTTTCCAACATGTAGATTGCTCTCTTCCTCTCAACAGTTACTCACTAGACAATTACTCTTCCATTGACCAGCCTATCATCTTTTATATATAAAAATTTGGACAATCTTCTTCGAGGTACTTTTGGAATAGTGTTAGACTTAAACCAAAATTTTCAATATAATATGAGCATGATATTGGATCACAACATATTTTCAAACCACGTGATAGTTGAAAAAATTATAAATCCCCTGGTCCGGATAGTCTCCCCCCTTCCCCCTTCCAAAAATTCTTCCTCTTGACTAGTCTCACTACTGACATCTTTTCCGGTGCTAAAGTGCCACAAGAACTTAACAAAACCTTTATAGCATTAATAGCTAAATGTTCTCATCTCGAAACCATTCAGCAATATCGGCCTGTTAACTTATGCAATACAATTCACCTAAACTCCATTATTAGCCCCCTCCAATGATGGAAGAAGTGCATCTGACAATATTGTCATCGTGCAGGAAATTCTGCGTAGTTTTAAGAAAGGGAAACGGTAAATATGCTTACATGGCCATGAAAATTGATTTAGAAAAGGCTTTTGATAATATAAAATGGCCACGTGTTCTAATTTTTCTCTAATGGTTCTTCTTTTTTTAGATTTGATATTTAAAAAGAAATTGTCATGTGTTACTCCTCATCCCAAGTACCTTGCCTGGCGAACACTCACGTCCGAGTTACATGAGGTAAGGGTATTCATGATGCGAGTGGTGCGCTTCTATTAAGTTTCCAAAGCATATCGCAAATTGTAGTCTGGAAAATTTTGAAAGCCCATCAAATTAATAAAAAATTCAAACCGCTAAGTGCAGTTTGAAGTGATTTAATGCTGTTTAGTGCGACTTTCTAGTTTAGAAGTTATGAATTAACATTCACTAGAATTAATAACTCTTTATAACTTTGAACTATAATTAATAATTTATTATGTAATCTTTATCCATAGTCTTGTACTTAAAAAAATTATTTTTTCCAAAACAATTTCTAAATTTATTATATATATAATTGAAGTACATAATATATATGTCGCATTTCTAAGTTGGATACTCCTCCTTGTTGGAGTTCTTCTTATACTTGAATTAGGTCTGAAGACATCTTCGATTTTTCATATCCTTCTAGGCGATTTTTAAGGCCGTTGATACGTTTAAAGTCTTTCAAGTTACTACTCAAGAAAGATGATAGAGTTAAGTTATCCATGCTAGTGATATCTAAGAATGGCCAAGAAGGCATCGAAGAAATGATTAAAGTATGTTTGTTTTTATTGTTCTCTTTTGTGGATTACCCATCAACGTTATATGAGATGTAGTATTTTTCCTTTATCATGAATTTTTAACCCATCTATGTAACTTCTTCTTTTTATATGAATGAAGTATCTTAATTATAATATACACGTAGCAAAAAAAGCGTTGTTTAAATCAATTAAAATAAACCGTAAATTTGGTATATATTAGTATGGTTATTCGAGTTGGTGTGTGTTGAATTTTCTTGAACACTCCCAACAAGAAGGATGCTCAATCTTATTATGCTATCCTTTCATATTCCTAGCACGTGCCATGACTCAATCTTGTGCTAAATCTTGAAATTTCAGCCCACTTGCTTGATTGTAATGCTTTGAGTGCGGATGTCTCTTTATGTGTGGATTCAGGAGGCTCTCCCAGTGAAAAGTAAGCTTTAGTAATAGTCTGTATGCTCTTGCAGCTGATTTGAGGAATTAATAATATTTATTTTTTTCTTTCCACAAAAAACACGTTCCATGACTCTCACTCTTGATCAATTTTATTGATCAAGAGTGAGGGTTTCAACTGTTTCTAGGAGGACCTTCTACTTGCGGGGAAATTGTCCAATTAAATCAAGAGTAAATGACTTTAACTGATATTATTAGTTTGGTATTATCTGTCCCATGGTTGAATGCAGGATTATGTGGTCGTTCTTTTTTTCGCTAACATCACTACTAAATTTCAAAACTCAGCTGTCTCGATGTCCGAATGCCTTACACAGTCGGGAAGAATTATCTTATTCAAACAACTTTATAGTCAATTCCACAGTCACTGGATGCAATTTAAAATTTCTAACAGCTATGAATAATCAAATTGAAAAAGAAGGTTAGAAGTTTCATTTGTGGTCCAAACCCAAATATAAAAAAAGGTAAAAGTTTGGGAAATTGGAGTATTGTAACTATTATGGTGTCAATCGGACTCATTGAGTTAGGTTTTTGCTAAGTGTGAGCTTTCAGCAAGATTGACATAGGGTTGAGAAAATATGAGCCCAGAGCTTGAGCTCGGACCCGACCATAAATTAATTTTTTTAAAATTTTTTTATATAATAATATTTTTTAATAATATAATAATAATATAATATATATATATATATATATATATATATATATATATATATATATATATATATATATATATATATATATTTTATGGACGAAATTGAAATTCGACTGAACTTACCTCAACCCGATCCAATTAACAGTCGTAGTTACTATCAACTAAAACCAATGACTTGGACGTGTACAAATGCTAAATCAAACGAAAAGGAAAAAAAAAAAACAGAAGAAGAATTTATCATTGCTTGCTAGTCTGGCATGAAGAAATTTACGTACAAACATTCAGACACTTGTCTCTCGTTACTTAAGCTAACTATCTTGTCAGTGATCATTCTTCATTACAGAAGTCATACCAAGACCGAACACCAACCCCTCCACCCCCAGAGCAAAATAGAAAGAAAAAGGCTGCTCAATTGTTTTCAGGGCTTCTATAGGGATGCAAACTAGGAAAGGAGGGTTTCACAGTGGAAAAGTTTGGGAGAGTAGTTCAATTTATTTCTGGAATAATAATTGGCTGAGCACTAATCTGATTAACAACTCACTGTTAAAGATATCTTAAACAAAAATTTTGCAATTTCAGCAACAATTTCCTTTATCTCGGGAAACTCTCATACTCGATCTACAGTAGTCAAAATCGTTCCTACACCAAAAGGAACCTTCAAAGAAGAAAACTCAGCTTAAAAAGTTGAATTACAACCACAAGAACCTCATCATAATTAAATGACTTTGCTTCTAATAATATTTTTTGGTTTTGGAAATTATCTACCTGCAACTTTTCCTAGATATGCTTTCGTGGTAAAATTCCTCATAACATTTAACTTTACCTTAGGCATAATTTTTAATATAGATTTCTCATGTCCATGCTGCAATAATAAAATTGAAAATGTTGATATTACAATGGTAAAATAGATTAGGACAAAATGAGCAGCAAATTCATAACTTCATTGCACGAACAACATGTAGATACAACGAGGAAAGAAAAAACCTTTATTTTTTGAAAGTTCAAGAGAGATCAAGATCTTCTCAGCCTTTAAAAGTCTGCTCATTTGCAAGATGAGGAACCAGTTTCAAAGGATATTTCATAATGCAACCAGCACCAAAGTCCTCAGTCATATCTATGTCTTCTGGCTTTTTCCCATCTGCGACTTCCCAATCAAAATGATAGAACATTGCAGCCAACATAAGCTCAGCATTGGTTACCCCAAACAAAATCCCCGGGCAGCCTCTCCTTCCTGTGCCAAAGGGTATCAACTCAATGTTGCTTCCGTAGAAATCCATCGGATTACGAATGTATCTCTCCGGATCAAACCTCTCAGGCTCTGGCCAAACTTCAGGATCCATTTGGACAGCCCAGCAGTTGGTCAGTACCCATGCTCCTTTCGGAACAGTGTATCCATCGACCTCGAAATCTTCTCTGCATTCTCTTGGGACTAGGAGAGGAGCAGCAGGGTGTATTCTTGTGGATTCCTTCACACAGAGGTGCATGTATTCCATTTTCTCGACGTCGTAGCCAGTAACTCGTTTCTTGTCCTTGCAGATTCCTCTTACTTCGTCGTATATCTTCTTCAAACTCTTGGGATCTCTCAGTATCTCAACCATGGCCCATTCTGTAACATCTGCTACACTTAGAGTTGCAGCTAGAATCAGCTCCTGCATAAGCATACCAAGAACGAACTCATTCATTAGTATACAAAAAAGAAGATATATTTTGAATTACTTACGAGTCAAGCGTTCGACAATAAACACAAACATGAAAGAAGGGAATAAAGCTTTTTTTCTTTTTCTCTTTTTTCTCTTTTGTGTTGTTCTTACGAAAATGATGGCCTTGATGTCTGCGTTTGTGATTCTGAATTTTGCGCCACTGGGATTGTGCCATTTATGCCTGAGGAGAACGCTCAGCATGTCTTCGTCATCCTTCGCCTCTTTCAAGATTTCGGTAGTCTTTTCACGCTCGACGATAATTTCCTCAAGAATGTCATCCATTTCCTGTAACAGTCCCCTCAACTGTTTCAGCGTTTTGCTGAATCTGCAAAACACGCTCATTGAAGGGAACAGATCCTCCAACCTGAGGGGGGTTCCAGAGAGCAGTGACGTTTTTTTGGTGATCTTGATCATCTTCTCCTGCTCTTTGCATACGCTTCCGAAAATGGTTCTGCAAATTGTTGCATACAAGTAAGCAGAAGCCTTCTCATACAAAATCACGGGTTGTCCGACCTGAGACTTGATCGACTTGACAAAATTGCCGAGCTCATCTTCGAAACAACTGTAAAACGATCGAACTTTTTTCTGACTAAGGAGCTCCAGAGTGTAAATCTGCCGCAGCTTCGTCAAGTAATCGCCGTACTGAGCAAAGGTAACTCCCAAGCTGTCGTAGGTCATGATGCTTAGCAACCGTATTCACGGATCGGTCGGCGACTGCCAGGCCGTGGTTGTGCAGGACTATTTTGGCCATTCTTGCATTGGACACGATGATCGCCGAGCGTTCACCCATCTTCAAATGCATAAGAGGTCCATGTTTATCCGACAAATTCTTGAGGGTGCGGTGAGGCAATAGTCCCGCAACCTGGTGCAAGTTTCCTATTATGGGGAGTGTCCTTGGCCCCGGGGGCAATTTCTTGTGGCTTTTGGGTTTCAACACTTGCTTGACGAGGAAGAAAAGCAAGAAGTAGAGGATGTAGAGAGCTGGAGAGGAGAAAGACAAATCCATTGTCGCGGGTGAAGATTAGGCGAAGATCAGAAGAGGATGAAGATTGAAGGATGACTTAATGATCTCCGTGCAGCTTCGAGTCCCATTTTATAGGCCTTCAAGGCTGCCGAGAATATATTGATTTACTTTCGCAGCATGTGTTGCTATTCTGTCAATGGCTTTCTTCTGCACTCGTGATAGTAAAAAAACAAAAGAGCTATCAAAGTTGTTTTTTTGGTAAAATACAGGATATTATAATATAGATAGAGTACAAAATATATTTAAGTAGTAGTAGAAAAAAAATGAGGGTATAGGTAACCCTTTTGATATAGGTCCAAAATGTGTAGAGCAAAAGGAGGAGGATTGTTCAAAATAATACATTGATTATTCCTCTCTATGCTTCCATTTCCAGGTAGGTGTCGCTGTTGAGAGTGTTGTTGCCTTGATGTTCTGCCAATAAAGGGTGTAAAGCACTGCTAGCACTGCTTCATTTTTTTTGCCAAAAGATTAGCTAACATATTAGCCTCCCTATAGTTATGCGAAATGCTGTATCTGGGAATTGATGTTAGAAGGGATCTGTAGTCATTAATTAAGTTAGCAAATCTTAAGTTAGTGTTTGCTTTTATCATTAGGATAACAGCTTGGGAGTCCAAATTAATTTCCAACTCTTGAATGTTTAATTGAATAGCTTGTAGCAAGCCTTGGCTAAGGGCTAAAATTTCAGCCACAGTGTTTGTTACATTATGCAAAGACATGTAAAAACCAGAGATCCAATTGCCTTCATGATCTCTAATGACACTTCCTGCACCTCCTAAAACTGGATTTCCTAAAGATGATCCATCAGTATTAAGTTTATATCTGAAAAGATTAGGAGGTTTCCATTTAATGTATAATGTTTTTGTTAAGGAAGGCTTCTTGAAATAGTCATTTGCCAGAGAGATTTCTGCAGCATAAGCCAATATATTTTTAACTGAAGGAAAAAGGGTTTTGGCTGGTTTAAAAATGGTTTGGTTTCGAAATTTCCAAAGATTCCAGCAAGCAAGAGAGAATATTGTAGGCCAAGGAATGTTGGAAGGCCCTAAGATGTTAGTACAACAATTTCCTTTAATCCATGTTTGGAGGGGAGAAGAGTTATACAACAAGGTAATAACATTAATGTTTAAAATCGGTTTAAAGGTTGACCAAAGCAATTTAGCATTTTTACAGTGTCTAAGGATGTGATCAGTAGTCTCAGATGCATCCGGACAGTGTTGACAGAATTCTGTGTTTAGGATTTTCCTTTTGTGCAGTAGAGCCCTATGAGGAAGCTTATCGTGCATACAGAGCCATAGAAAAGATTTTATCTTATTTATATTTGGGATCTTCCAGATCCATTTAAGATTGAGATTAAATGTAGTAATTGATTTATATGCAGAGCATATAGAGAAAATACCTGAGGGGGTGGGATTCCAGTAAACTTGATCCATGCAGGAATCAAAAAGACTAATAGGAATCGATCTAATGACTTGGAGAAGTTGATCAGGTAAAATAAAGGATAAATTTTCAAAACTGCAAGTTTTATCATGTATGCAGTCACTGAGTAGAATGTTATCTTCATTATTTTTCAGAGGACCTTGTAGGGTGCTTCTAATGGAATTGTTATTAAGCTAGCAATCATTCAAGAAAGAAATAGTGTTTCCTGAGTCAATGCTCCATCTTATAGTTTTAAAGCAAATGTTCCAACCATGTAAAATGCTTTTAGAGATAGAAGAGGTGACCCTCTTAGGAAATTTAGATTTAGAGAAATATTTTTACCTATAAATTTTTGCCCAGAGGGAATCCTTACTAGAGATAAAAACACCTTCATATGGGAGGCAAACCTTATCCCAAGCTAAGAGATTAATTTTTCTATGTTCATTTGAAGATCCCCAGAGGAAAAGTCTACAAATTCTATCTATAAGATTTGTAGTTTTTGAGGGAAGCTTAATGACTTGCATAATGTGAATAGGAATAGAAGATAAGGTGGATTTAATTAAGGTTGTTCTCCCAGCTAGAGTTAAAAATTTTGATTTCCATGAACTCAATCTGGAGTGAATCTTATCAATGATAAATTGGAAGCTATTATGGCCAGTATTAGAACAACTAATAGGGAAAACAAGATATTTACCAAAGTCCTTAGTTTTTTCAATGTTAAGACAATCTGCTGTATGTCGTGCAAGGGATTCATTTACATTTTGAGAAAACAGGAAATTTTCTAAGATATCTATAATAGTATGAAGATTTTTTTGGTCAGTTTTAGCAAAAAGAATGATATCATCTACATATAAAAGATGTGAAATTGGAGAACCATTCCTGGAAATTTTAACTGGAGTCCAATCTCCTTGGTCGATAGATTCTTTAATTATGATAAATAAATATTCCATGCTAAGCAGAAATAAATATGGAGAAAGGGGGTCCCCTTGGCGAATGCCTCTAGATGGTTTGAAAAAACCAGTGGGGGATCCATTTATTAGTATGGAAAGACTTGATGAAGATACACAGGAGAGAATGAGGTTGATTGTGGAAGTTGGGAAGTTAAAATAAAGAAGCATTTGACGAATGAAGGACCATTCTAATCGATCAAAAGCTTTTTCAAGATCTAACTTAATAGCCATATAGACAGTTTTTACCTTTTATGTTTTTGAATTTTTGAAGAATTTCTTTGGTAATGATTATATTATCAGCAACTCTTCTGCCAGGTAGAAAACTAGATTGATTTGGACTATTAATTTTTCTAAGAGAGGCCTTATCCTATTTACTAGAATCTTGGAGATGGCTTTATAAGCTGTATTGCAAAGGCTTATAGGCCGAAAATGTGAGATGTGGTTTGGAGATATATTTTTAGGAATGAGAGAAATGAAGGTCTTGTTTAAGTTTGCTGGAATAATTCCAGATTGGAATACATTCTTTATGAGTTGAATGGTGACTTCACTTGTGGAGCTCCAGAATTTTTGATAAAAGAAAGGGTGTAAACCATCGGGCCCCGTAGCCTTGAGAGGTTTAAATGAATGAAAAGAATTGAAGATTTCAATAGAAGTTACTGGTTGGGTTAGTCTAATGAAATCAGCATTATTTAATAGGGGGGATGGTGGAAGTGACAGGTTTGATTTGAAGGATGAGGAAGATTGTTCAGTTGAAAGAGATTTAAAAAGTGATTAAATATCATATTTGAGATATGATGGGGATCAGAGAGCCAATTGCCTACAGAATCTTGAAGAACATGTATTTCATTTTTCCTTCTTCTGTTAATGGCTGAAATATGAAAAAACTTGGTGTTAGCATCACCATCTTGAATCCATTGTATACGAGATTTTAGTTTCCAGAAATCATTTTCAGCCTGAAGGAGATTAGTGTAATCGGATTGTAGTTTAGATTCAAGAGAAACTAAATAAGCACTGTACTTATTAGCTAAGTACTTTTGAATACCATTGAGTTTGGCTTGTAATATTTTTTTTTATGGAAGATATTTCCGAAGGTATGTTTATTCCAATGAGTGACAGTTTTCTGAAAAAGATGAATGGTAGAGAAAAAATTTGAACCCGAATTCCAAGTTTTCTCCACAAGGTCAGGAAAGGTAGGATGGGAGAGCCACATAAGTTCAAGATAGAATGGAGGCTTGTTATGGTGAAAATATTCAGTTGTTAAAATATGGGGGCAGTGATCGGAGGTGATTCTGGGGAGATGTCTTATTCTTGCTTCAAGGAAGGCTTCAATCCAGAGATTGTTAGCAAAAAATCGATCAAGTCTTTCCATGATGAGTCCTTTTTTGGTTTTTTATTATTTTTACATGTAAATTTTTGTCCAGAGAATCCTAAATCTATCAAGTTACAATGATTAATACAATCCAAAACATGGTTGATTCTATTTGTGTTTACAGGAGATCCTCCAAATTTTTAGTGAGATTTGGTGATTTCATTAAAGTCACCAAGAAGCAGCCAAGAACCAGAATAAACATTAGCAATAGTTTTTAAGTTATTCCAAAATTTTAATTTAGCAGAAGAATTAGACCTGGCATATATTGCAGATAAAAGAAAAAGATGTTGAATTGGAGTTACCTTAACCAGTAGATGAAGCTCCTGGAGTGTATTTGAGACAGTTTGAACTTTAGTATTTGTGTTCCACATTGCAATAATCCCCCCAGAAGCTCTAATAGCATTCACCACTGCACATTCCGAGAATCCAAATTCTGACTTAAGGGCTTCAGCATCCGAACCTGCCAACTTAGTTTCAGTGAGAATGATAATATTCGGTTTATTGGTTGAGATCATGTATTGGAGGGAAATTTTAAAATTTTGATTTCCCGCTCCCCTACAATTCCAGAGTAAAATAATCATAGTACTAATGGGGGAGAGATGATCCTCCAGAGAGAGGAAGTTTGATAGTTGGGTGGACAGACTGTGATCCGTTTCTTGCTGTTGATGGCTGTTGCTGGCTAATGGAAGATAGGTTGGGACAAGGACTGATGCAAACTTCCTCTCGTTTGTCATTGAGTTCAATATTCGAGTGACTACTAAAATTTTGTTCACAGTGGGATGGAAGGAAAATAGAAAGCATTTGTTCTTGGTGTTTCTGACTACTTTGATGATTGGGTTTTCCCTTACGCTTGAAATTTCCAGGAATTGTTCTAGGGGATTTTCTACTTCTGATTCTTCCAGTAGATTTGCTGGAATTAGTGTCATTAGATCCTCTGGCAAAGTGTTTGGAGTCTGTGACATTGCTGGTGGGATTATTGTTTGAGGATGTATTGTTTCCATTGAGACTGGAGTGGTGAGTTGAGCTGATTGAGGAAACAGTGGGATTTCCAAGGGAGTAGGAGCTACAGACTGATGTTGATATTGATACGGGTGGTAATGGAGGGGATTGATATAAGGGTCCACATTGTTCCAAGGATTTTGGAAAGGAGTAGGCTGAATGAACCAGTGGTGATTGGTTATGGTTTCTATGCTCATCCTCATCAATTGTGTTACTAAGTTTGATAGGAACTGTGAATCCTCCACCCTGATTGAGAGCATTTGATTCTCCAATTCCACATTGAGAATCAGAGCAGTTCCTTGGAGGCCCCATCACCAGAATTATCTCCAAGACCGGAGAAGCCACACATTACCATTGCAAGATCACCTACACCATCATCAATATCTATACCCCCACTACAACCAGCTCACCTATCAACAGATGCTCAACCCTCAAACTTACTTTGACGATTGGACCTGTTGTTGTGGTGAAAAGGGAGGCAAGGCATTTTCAGTGGAGCCTGGATTGGCAAAGGGAAATGTAGATGGTCGTATAGAGGGGAGGTTGTTGTCTTGGTAAATAACTGCTTCTTGTATATTAGAATCGGAAGCAGTTGCAGCATTGACTGAACAGAAAGGTAAGACTTGATTGATTATAGTTTGGTTTATGGAGGTTGTCTGTGGGTTAGTACTACCAATCTCCATGGATGTGAGTGGAGAAGCTGGCAAAAGGATATTCTTGTCGGGGAGGGGACTAGAAGTATTAAATGGTTTACTTGAGGCAGAAGTATATGCATCGAGAATTGAAGAATTAGGTAAAATCTTAGAAGAAGACGTTGAGTTGGGAGTTCTAGGCTGGCTGTGTGAAGTATTGATTACTACAGCGTTTATGATAGCTGAGTTGATTTGAGCAGTAGTCTCATTTAATGCTTCGCATTTTGTTGCATTATTGATTGGAAGATCTGGAACAATAGTAGCATGTTTTTCAGTGTGAGGCTGTTCAAAGGCTATAGATTTTAGATTGTCAGTATGGGAATTAGGAACAAAATGTATTAGACTGTCAACTTGGAAATGAGTAGCAGTATTTAATGCAGCGAAAGAGTTGTGGCTTGACAGATTTCGGTTTCTGTCTTTTGCTAACGAAACTGTTTTGGAACTAGTTTTTGGTTGTTTGACACTGTTTTGTTGGGATGGAACTTGTTCAAGTAAATGGGGAGAAATGAGCAGCAAAGAAGAGACGGAACTAGCAAAGACATCCAGTTTTGCTCTTCTAAGAGTTCTGATTGATGAGAAAGCCGAGAGAGAGAGAGAGAGAGAGAGAGAGAGAGAGAGAGAGAGAAGATGTTGGGGAAGAAAGGCAGAGATGGGAGCGGAGATGGTGAAGGTTCTGCCTTTATACTTGTGAGGAAGAGGAAGGGAACACTAGCCGTTGCGAGGTAATTACTGTTACAAAGCGAAGGAGGCATTCTTTTGTCGGTTACTCTTAACGGTAATACTTCTTCTCTCTCTCTTCTTTTCACAAGGTAACGACAATTAAAAAGCTGGGGAAAATATTGAGTGAAAAAGGCGCCATGCTATTTGGCTCAAATTGAGTCAACATTTATTACTCAACACGAGATAAAAAGATAATTTAGCACAAAAAATTCTTTTACGCATAGAGAGCAAAACGTTATCTTACTCTCCCTTGATAATTTTGCCCTTTCTTATTGAAATTTTGGTTCAACTTCAGCTAAATATTATTTTACAAAGAATATATATATCAAAGACAGAACCAAGGGGTGGCGGGGATCCTCTACATTTTCTAAAAAGTATTATTTGTTCAAGCTTTTCATTTATTTTTTCTTTAAATTTGTCCCCCAATAATTGTGAATAAACTTTTTTTATATGGGTTGCGTGTGTGTGTATATATATATATAGATGGACTTGGCATGCGGTTATTTTGTTGATAGATCATTCTTGATCATTTTCAAATTCCAAAAGGTAACCTTCTTCAAATTTGGAGGTATATAACTAAGTTCACTAAATATAAAGATTTTGAGGGGTACGTGTAGACTATAATTAAATATTAGTATTTTAAATACATAATATTAAACACATGATGATTTCAATGATATAGAAGATTTTATATAATGTTAAATTTCCTATGTGACATTTATTGCATTGATTTTAATATTAAATTTTAATATTTTTATTCTTAAATATTCTATAAGATTTTTAAATTTCCTATGTGACATTTATTGCATTGATTTTCTAAATTAAAATTAATTTTAATTAATTTAAAATGATTTAAAGTAGATTATAATTTTAAAAATAACAACTAAAAATTCAAAAACAATATTAAATAATAAAATATTATTATTTTAAAAAAAAGAAAAAAGAAAACGAAAAAAAGGGTTGGGAACCCCCCTTTTATGCTAGGTGCCACTCTTGGGCGGCAACCCTTTTTCCTTTTTTCTTGTTTTCTGCTTTTTGTTTTTGTTTTATTTTTTAAAAAATTAATAATAACTTATTATAAAAATTAAGAAATGTTAAAATTATAAATTTTTTCTGCATTAATAAAATTATCTTATGTTTATTAATTCCTCTTAAATATTAGCATTTATTAAAATGGTACGTCAATTTGGCACTGAAGAAAATAAATTATAGGAAAATAGCTAATATAGTCCTTAAAGTTAGAGATTTGTCACACCAAGATCCTTAACGTTTTTTTCTAACCAATAAAGTTTTTAAACATGTTATGTTCCACCAAAATGCTCTCACCTCCAATGCACTTGATGAAAGTTAGTTCGAAAAAAGCTCACTCTTAGAATGTGCTATCTATTTGAAGATATTTTTATCTCATCATAGAGTTTCCCTCTGGAAGTTTCACATGTGAAGCACACTTGAGAGGAAGAAGTTAAAAAATTAAGAAGCGGTAAAATAAAGTGAAATAAAAATTAAGTCTTACTTGTGCTTCACAAGTAAGGTTTTAGGTGGAAAACCCTTTGATAAGATAAAAATATTGTCAAATATTGAATACATGCTTAGAGTGTTTTTTTTTTTTACGGAATTCTGTTGTGTGCAGTGGTGGTCAAAGTATTTTGAAAGAATGTAATATGTTTGAGAAACTTATTAGCAAAAATGAAAAAAACTTTTAAGAATTAAGTGTAATATGCTCATAACTTTATGGACAATATCGACTATTTCGACGAAATCATACTTCGCAAACTCATGTATGCAAACTATGGAGTGAAATTTATATAGGACATTGCTAAATGGATCATGTTGATCCAGAAGTTTGTGGATCAAGAGGGGTAGATATCATTACTGCACCTTAAATACTGTTTGGAGCGAAAAGTGACTTTGTTCCCTATAAAAATCTTCTTTCTAGATTAACATTACTTCTATATAGATATCCGTTGCAATTAAATTCTAGAAACTAACAAATAGATGCTAAGATATTTGTTCATTGAGAGTAAAAAGGCGTTGAATAAATTTTCACAAAAATATCTCAAGAGCTCTGTAGTTGACTAGTATTATAGGAACAGTCGACTTTTGCATCTTATCAATCAATTAGCCACATTTGCCCACTTAGTATGAACCATCTTTTGAATGTTTATAGAGATTTAAAAGAAAACTTGGCTTTTTTCTTCAGTAAATCGAGAAGAACTGAGCATATGGGGAGATGAATTGTTGACTATGAGAGAAGAGTATTTGATAAAGTCAAAATTTTTAAGTTCTAAATAGTCATTCTTTTATTAATTTTTTAATTTTCTATTAGTACTCAACTTTATTTATGTGTTCTTTTTAATCATAAAATAAAAATTTCACCTACTAATCTAAAATAAAAAAAGAGTGAGGTGAATATGAGTAAAAGAAAATTTGAAAACTAAGGAAGCTAAAAAAATGATAATAGTGTAATTTCAAAAGTAGTCTAATATTTTGAATTAGAAATAAAAATTCATATAAAAAATATTGGTGTAAATGAAAGCTACTATTATTAGAAAGAAAGATTCTTTAATATAAGCTAAAAAAAAGATTCTTTAATATAAGCTACAAAAAAAACACATTTAAATTAAAAGTAAAGATTTATACATAAAATAAAAAAAGTTATCAAAATGAATAGGATAAACTAAAAAACTAGCTTTCTTTTTAAAAAATATAAAATTAGTTATTATAATCAATAACACACTAATACTAATCTATTATTAATAATTTACATATACAACGTATACAAATTTACAATTAAGAATGAATTAATTGAAAAATTGGAAATGGTCTGTAAAATTGTTTAAAAGATTCCAAAGTATATGATAATAAAAAAATATCTAGGTAAAAGATTTTACTGCCCAATGCTTTTTTGAATTCAAGCAACAATCAATGTCTAATATACTATTGAACTGAAGATTCTTTACTTTTATTTTATTTTTTCTTTTTTATTTTTTTCTAATATACCATTAATAATTCGTCGCTAATTTACGAGAGATTAGTGATATATACAAACAGAAAAAATAAAAAATATTTATTAATTTGTAAATTAGATGTAATAATAATATATTTATATTATAATATAAGTAAATTATTAGTATAATATTATATAATAACAAAATATATAATATAAAGATATTATATGATAAAATAAAATACAAGAAGTGACTTAAGATTTTATTTCAAAGAATCTCTAATTTTACTTAATTTTGTTTTAAAAAATTTTAAGAAATCTACACTTTAAATTAAAATTTGCATACAAGCAAAACTAAAAAAAATTGAAACAAGGCGAACTAAAAAAAAAAGTATGGAATGGAAGGGGAGCCTTTTGGTTCTCCAAGAAAAGAAAAAAACCCCATGAAATTGAAGGGGAACCAAAAAAGATTAAAAAATAAAATTCAAAGAAGTCCGTTATTTGAGGCGGGACACTTAGGCAGGCCTTTTTTAAATAATATTCAAAGAAGTCCGTTATTTGATGAGTCTTTTTTAAATAGGTCCTTTGATTGGTACATTTTATAAAAAAAATAAAAAATATTATCGAGTTTAAAACCTTTAATTATTATTTTTAATATAAATTAAAAAATAATTCGTTACAATTAATGAGTCAGTCCGCTGCAATTAGCAACATCCTTCTTGGAAGTGGTACCACCAATTGAATCAGGTTTCCATCCCGGAAATGGAATAGAAATGCCACATGGCTTGTTGTAATTGGAGGAATCAAAAGCTCCTTTTCTCTGGTCTCCCAATTGGAGTCTTCACGTGCTACACTCCAATTCCATTTCTTTTTTCTTTTGCTTTTTTTTTTCCTTTTTTTCTTTTTCGTCTTGTAATTCTCTTGCCTGATCGCCTCTTTTCTACTTTTGCTCCTTTTTATTTAAAAAAAAATAATTTTTTAAGAATGAAACAAACCTGAATAAGATATCGAGAAAGAATTCCACATTAATTCATTCTTGATATGTAAAATTCATAAAATTATGAAAATAGAGTTAAAATAAATAATTTAAAGAATTAGCCTTCCATTAATTCTATAAAGATGACAATAAAATGATTCTTTACTAAAACTTAAATGAAAAAGAAGTAGAAATAATAGGAAAAATATAACTTCGTTAAAAAGTTTTATTTTGACTTGGGTATGCATAAACTGAGGGTGAGTTTGAATAATACTTTGATTTTAAATTTTATGTCTTCGATTTTGTGTGAGGAATTTCTTTGTGAGAAAAAAAGTAGAATTAAAAAATAAAAAATTTATATTAAATTTCGTAGAAAAATTCAATCTAGAGGAAGAAGAAAATTCAAGCTAGACTTGGAGGAATTCAAATATTTTTTTTAGAACTAGCTCCTTCCTTAGTAATCTTGAAAAGGCTCTTCAAATGAATAAATATTAATTCTGAGGTCGGAAAACCTCTTATGGGCAAAAAAATCTCAACTACATTGGATTGAAGATGGTGATGCTAAAACCTCTAGTGAGTCGAGTTGTAAATCATTTTCATTTCCTTTTCCCCACTTCACACGCCTTCTCTTTCCAACATGTAGATTGCTCTCTTCCTCTCAACAGTTACTCACTAGACAATTACTCTTCCATTGACCAGCCTATCATCTTTTATATATAAAAATTTGGACAATCTTCTTCGAGGTACTTTTGGAATAGTGTTAGACTTAAACCAAAATTTTCATCCTCACCTTCTTCACACTCTTCTCCAAGATACTTGTCCAATTCATTCTTAATATCAAACCCTCCCTCTTTCTTGTGCAAACTATACTCACGCCTGCTATCAATAATCAAAGAACGCCTTTTTAATGGCGGGACACATGAGTCGCTTGAATATTGACTTGATACTAAAGTAGAAGAGACATTCGAAGATGACAACAATATAGACGCAGGAGTATGAGACTCGTCAAAACTGGACTTCTTGTACTCCTCAAAAAGTGCATAAATCCCTTCTTTTACTTTACCCACAAGATCAAGTTCAACATCATGTGGATACATTTTTTCAATCACCCACTTAACATAATCATACTTAAATCGAGGATCAAGAATGACTGCATAAAATACAATAAAATTAAACTTTATTGGGCTTCCCCAATATTTATCATATTTTTCTCTCATTTTTCCTGCCATAATTCTCAACTCAATATCATCACTTTCTTGCCATGTACTCAACAACTTAGCAACATCACTAAGCTCATGAAGCACTTGATTACAAGTCACATACAATGAACCTGAAATACGAAGTGTGAGTTCATAAAAATGTTCCAAAAACTTCACAAAACGTGAAATGTTCTCCCAATCATCCTCACAAGGCAGCCTATCATTTTCCCTTAGTAAATCAATCTTGTAATGTGGATCTACTTCTTCAAGTCTTTCAAATGCTTTTGCAAGCATCAAAGCCGTGTCCAACATCAAGTAAGTTGAATTCCACCTAGTAGGAACATCCAAGCACAATAGCTTCTTATTGTCAATTTTTTCCATATCAACACATTCCTTAAATTTCCTCAACCTAGTTGGAGATTGTCTTATATATCTAATTGCTCCCCGAACACGAGAAATAGAAGGAGTTATTTCTTTTAAACCATCGGTCACAATAAGATTTATTATGTGAGCCAAACATCTCATATGAAGATATTTACCACCAAGTAAACAAGTACCCCAACTAGAAAATCGTCTTTTTAGATAATTTATGGCAACATCATTTGAACTTGCATTATCAACAGTAATTGCAAATACATTGTCAATCCCCCAATCAAGTAAACATTTTTCTACCCCTTTTCCAATAGCCTCACCTTTATGACTATCAATTGGACAAAAATTCAAAACTTTCTTATGCAACACCCAATCATCATCTATAAAATGAGCAGTCAAACACATGTAATTGATTCTTTGCTCAGAAGTCCAAGAGTCAGTGGTAAGACTCATCCTTTTAGCCGAATGTTTCAAAAAAATCTTCAATTTCACTTTCTCCTCCAAATATAAATTGTAACAATCTCTTGTAATGGTAGTACGAGATGTGATTTGAAAAGTCGGACATGCAATGGACATAAAATTCCTAAACCCTTCCTTTTCAATGAAACTAAATGGTAGCTCATCAACAATAATCATGTATGCACATGCCTTCCTTGTATCTTCCTGATTAAATCTCCAAATGACTATGGAACCAGCTTTACTGCCCCCATATGTTGAAAGTGGTTGTTGTTTTAGCTGAGTTATATTGGTAGGGTTGTTGTGTGGGTTTTTCATGCAACTATTCAAGTGATTCTTCAATGTACTGGTGCCATGTTTATAGGAACTTGCAGAATATTCAAACTTACAATAGTTGCAAGAAGCTTTTACTTCTCCGGCGTCATTGGTATACTTTGTGAAATGATCCCATACTTTAGACCGAGGCTTCATCGGTTTTCTTTGCTTCCCTTTGCTAGAGTTGGAAGAAATAGATTCCTGTTGGCTTTGTGGAATAATCGTATAATTTTCTTCATTCATTTCAAGACTATCTGGTTGATCTGTCATCCTTCAAGTAAAAAGGAAACTAATTAACCTAAACCAATCCAAATAATTCAAAAAAAAAAGGCAGCAACAGAAACATTTTAATAATTGAACATAAGCAACAGAAAATAAATAAATGATTAAAATATTTTAATAATTGAACAAAAGTAACAGAATTCTTCACCTAAAAATACATAATAGTAATGCATAAACCAACTTATTGAGACAAGAAAAAACAGAAAAAAAGGAACGATACTTCATCAAACACATACCAATCTCGAAAGCCAAACTACCAATATATCAAATCGGTTAAGGCCTTGTAACCATTCAGCCGGCTTTCTGCACATTCATATCAGGTGATCCAAGAATTTCCCAAGCTATAAAGCCAACTACTAACTAATCTTGAACAGAAAGAAGAAATTGAATGTTCAAATTAAACCAAAAGCAGTGAAGCCACATTCCACATTTCCAATCTGGATGATATCTTAAAGCAGAATTAAATAAATGATTAAGCAGTAGATGTTTCCACACACATTTTTGTTTGCTGCAAAAACACCAATAAGGGATACCTATGTGTTTGTCTACCAAATTTTATGAGTCCCGGAAAGTTGCAACAAGAAAAGCACTTAAGATAGTAAATTATAAAATAAACAGAATGGATTTTCTTTAGGAGAATGGCAAAGTTCATTGACGAAGTAGCCAGAGATGCATCCTAGACAGTTTGCAAGTAAGGATATTACATTTGTCTTTGAGGACAACTTTAACCCCTCTAAAGCTTTCAGAGTATTTAAACAGTACCTACGCCATGGAATGTACATGATCAACAAGAAGGAACAATATGTAATCTCCGACAGGAAAAAACAAAGCAAAAATAAGAACCTAATTATTCACTGATATACTAACAGCCTATCTAAACAAAACAACCACCTCAACCTAGAAAAAGATCACAAAGATTTCTGGTTGATCCAACTTCCCTGGATTCCATATAATCCCGACAGGCAATGTCCAGAACCAAGGCTTCAAGTATTAGCTGGTAGCATTTATTACCTTAATCATAGGTCACAGTAGAGGCTAGATGAGATAGTGTCGTCGTCGGTGCTATCAAGGCAGAACAGCGGTATCGGGTGTCGAAGCAGAGCAACGGTGGTGCCGGCAGAGCCGCAGCGCAGAGGCAGAGATGAGAGAGTTTTGAGTTTTGACAGCTGAGTTCGCTTTTAGTTTTAGGGTTTGGGTTAGTGGCTGAAGTCTGAATCGCTGAAGACTGAAGTTTTTATTTGAAGAAACAATTTCGGTTTCGGTTCGGGTTGGAAAATTATCAACCCGAACCCGAACTGAATTATTTTTTTTGGAAGCCCAACCCGAACCGAACCCGAAATTTTATCCCTAATATCCAAACCGAAAATTGAAATAATATTCGGTTTGGTTCGGTGTTTAAATTTTTTCCGAATTGTGGACACCCCTAATTGTAATTCTGAGGTCGGAAAACCTCTTATGGGCAAAAAAATCTCAACTACATTGGATTAAAGATGGTGATGCTAAAACCTCTAGTGAGTCGAATTGTAAATCATTTTCATTTCCTTTTCCCCACTTCACACGCCTTCTCTTTCCAACATGTAGATTGCTCTCTTCCTCTCAACAGTTACTCACTAGACAATTACTCTTCCATTGACCAGCCTATCATCTTTTATATATAAAAATTTGGACAATCTTCTTCGAGGTACTTTTGGAATAGTGTTAGACTTAAACCAAAATTTTCAATATAATATGAGCATGATATTGGATCACAACATATTTTCAAACCACGTGATAGTTGAAGAAATTATAAATCCCCTGGTCCGGACAGTCTCCCCCCTTCCCTCTTCCAAAAAATCTTCCTCTTGACTAGTCTCACTACTGACATCTTTTCCGGTGCTAAAGTGCCACAAGAACTTAACAAAACCTTTATAGCATTAATAGCTAAATGTTCTCATCTCGAAACCATTCAGCAATATCGGCCTGTTAACTTATGCAATACAATTCACCTAAACTCCATTATTAGCCCCCTCCAATGATGGAAGAAGTGCATCTGACAATATTGTCATCGTGCAGGAAATTCTGCGTAGTTTTAAGAAAGGGAAACGGTAAATATGCTTACATGGCCATGAAAATTGATTTAGAAAAGGCTTTTGATAATATAAAATGGCCACGTGTTCTAATTTTTCTCTAATGGTTCTTCTTTTTTTAGATTTGATATTTAAAAAGAAATTGTCATGTGTTACTCCTCATCCCAAGTACCTTGCCTGGCGAACACTCACGTCCGAGTTACATGAGGTAAGGGTATTCATGATGCGAGTGGTGCGCTTCTATTAAGTTTCCAAAGCATATCGCAAATTGTAGTCTGGAAAATTTTGAAAGCCCATCAAATTAATAAAAAATTCAAACCGCTAAGTGCAGTTTGAAGTGATTTAATGCTGTTTAGTGCGACTTTCTAGTTTAGAAGTTATGAATTAACATTCACTAGAATTAATAACTCTTTATAACTTTGAACTATAATTAATAATTTATTATGTAATCTTTATCCATAGTCTTGTACTTAAAAAAATTATTTTTTCCAAAACAATTTCTAAATTCATTATATATATAATTGAAGTACATAATATATATGTCGCATTTCTAAGTTGGATACTCCTCCTTGTTGGAGTTCTTCTTATACTTGAATTAGGTCTGAAGACATCTTCGATTTTTCATATCCTTCTAGGCGATTTTTAAGGCCGTTGATACGTTTAAAGTCTTTCAAGTTACTACTCAAGAAAGATGATAGAGTTAAGTTATCCATGCTAGTGATATCTAAGAATGGCCAAGAAGGCATCGAAGAAATGATTAAAGTATGTTTGTTTTTATTGTTCTCTTTTGTGGATTACCCATCAACGTTATATGAGATGTAGTATTTTTCCTTTATCATGAATTTTTAACCCATCTATGTAACTTCTTCTTTTTATATGAATGAAGTATCTTAATTATAATATACACGTAGCAAAAAAAGCGTTGTTTAAATCAATTAAAATAAACCGTAAATTTGGTATATATTAGTATGGTTATTCGAGTTGGTGTGTGTTGAATTTTCTTGAACACTCCCAACAAGAAGGATGCTCAATCTTATTATGCTATCCTTTCATATTCCTAGCACGTGCCATGACTCAATCTTGTGCTAAATCTTGAAATTTCAGCCCACTTGCTTGATTGTAATGCTTTGAGTGCGGATGTCTCTTTATGTGTGGATTCAGGAGGCTCTCCCAGTGAAAAGTAAGCTTTAGTAATAGTCTGTATGCTCTTGCAGCTGATTTGAGGAATTAATAATATTTATTTTTTCTTTCCACAAAAAACACGTTCCATGACTCTCACTCTTGATCAATTTTATTGATCAAGAGTGAGGGTTTCAACTGTTTCTAGGAGGACCTTCTACTTGCGGGGAAATTGTCCAATTAAATCAAGAGTAAATGACTTTAACTGATATTATTAGTTTGGTATTATCTGTCCCATGGTTGAATGCAGGATTATGTGGTCGTTCTTTTTTCGCTAACATCACTACTAAATTTCAAAACTCAGCTGTCTCGATGTCCGAATGCCTTACACAGTCGGGAAGAATTATCTTATTCAAACAACTTTATAGTCAATTCCACAGTCACTGGATGCAATTTAAAATTTCTAACAGCTATGAATAATCAAATTGAAAAGAAGGTTAGAAGTTTCATTTGTGGTCCAAACCCAAATATAAAAAAGGTAAAAGTTTGGGAAATTGGAGTATTGTAACTATTATGGTGTCAATCGGACTCATTGAGTTAGGTTTTGCTAAGTGTGAGCTCGGCAAGATTGACATAGGGTTGAGAAAATATGAGCCCGGGCTTGAGCTCGGACCGACCATAAATTAATTTTTTAAATTTTTTTATATAATAATATTTTTTAATAATATAATAATAATATGATATATATATATATATATATATATATATATATATATATATATATATATATATATATATATATATATATTTTATGGACGAAATTGAAATTCGACTGAACTTACCTCAACCCGATCCAATTAACAGTCGTAGTTACTATCAACTAAAACCAATGACTTGGACGTGTACAAATGCTAAATCAAACGAAAAGGAAAAAAAAAAAAAAAACAGAAGAAG
This sequence comes from Rauvolfia tetraphylla, assembly GCA_030512225.1. Classification (NCBI taxonomy): domain Eukaryota; kingdom Viridiplantae; phylum Streptophyta; class Magnoliopsida; order Gentianales; family Apocynaceae; genus Rauvolfia; species Rauvolfia tetraphylla. The sequence continues at coordinate 3,530,621 of JAJQKT010000024.1, read as the reverse complement.
AATTTATCATTGCTTGCTAGTCTGGCATGAAGAAATTTACGTACAAACATTCAGACACTTGTCTCTCGTTACTTAAGCTAACTATCTTGTCAGTGATCATTCTTCATTACAGAAGTCATACCAAGACCGAACACCAACCCCTCCACCCCCAGAGCAAAATAGAAAGAAAAAGGCTGCTCAATTGTTTTCAGGGCTTCTATAGGGATGCAAACTAGGAAAGGAGGGTTTCACAGTGGAAAAGTTTGGGAGAGTAGTTCAATTTATTTCTGGAATAATAATTGGCTGAGTACTAATCTGATTAACAACTCACTGTTAAAGATATCTTAAACAAAAATTTTGCAATTTCAGCAACAATTTCCTTTATCTCGAGAAACTCTCATACTCGATCTACAGTAGTCAAAATCGTTCCTACACCAAAAGGAACCTTCAAAGAAGAAAACTCAGCTTAAAAAGTTGAATTACAACCACAAGAACCTCATCATAATTAAATGACTTTGCTTCTAATAATATTTTTTGGTTTTGGAAATTATCTACCTGCAACTTTTCCTAGATATGCTTTCGTGGTAAAATTCCTCATAACATTTAACTTTACCTTAGGCATAATTTTTAATATAGATTTCTCATGTCCATGCTGCAATAATAAAATTGAAAATGTTGATATTACAATGGTAAAATAGATTAGGACAAAATGAGCAGCAAATTCATAACTTCATTGCACGAACAACATGTAGATACAACGAGGAAAGAAAAAACCTTTATTTTTTGAAAGTTCAAGAGAGATCAAGATCTTCTCAGCCTTTAAAAGTCTGCTCATTTGCAAGATGAGGAACCAGTTTCAAAGGATATTTCATAATGCAACCAGCACCAAAGTCCTCAGTCATATCTATGTCTTCTGGCTTTTTCCCATCTGCGACTTCCCAATCAAAATGATAGAACATTGCAGCCAACATAAGCTCAGCATTGGTTACCCCAAACAAAATCCCAGGGCAGCCTCTCCTTCCTGTGCCAAAGGGTATCAACTCAAAGTTGCTTCCGTAGAAATCCATCGGATTACGAATGTATCTCTCCGGATCAAACCTCTCAGGCTCTGGCCAAACTTCAGGATCCATTTGGACAGCCCAGCAGTTGGTCAGTACCCATGCTCCTTTCGGAACAGTGTATCCATCGACCTCGAAATCTTCTCTGCATTCTCTTGGGACTAGGAGAGGAGCAGCAGGGTGTATTCTTGTGGATTCCTTCACACAGAGGTGCATGTATTCCATTTTCTCGACGTCGTAGCCAGTAACTCGTTTCTTGTCCTTGCAGATTCCTCTTACTTCGTCGTATATCTTCTTCAAACTCTTGGGATCTCTCAGTATCTCAACCATGGCCCATTCTGTAACATCTGCTACACTTAGAGTTGCAGCTAGAATCAGCTCCTGCATAAGCATACCAAGAACGAACTCATTCATTAGTATACAAAAAAGAAGATATATTTTGAATTACTTACGAGTCAAGCGTTCGACAATAAACACAAACATGAAAGAAGGGAATAAAGCTTTTTTTCTTTTTCTCTTTTTTCTCTTTTGTGTTGTTCTTACGAAAATGATGGCCTTGATGTCTGCGTTTGTGATTCTGAATTTTGCGCCACTGGGATTGTGCCATTTATGCCTGAGGAGAACGCTGAGCATGTCTTCGCCATCCTTCGCCTCTTTCAAGATTTCGGTAGTCTTTTCACGCTCGACGATAATTTCCTCAAGAATGTCATCCATTTCCTGTAACAGTCCCCTCAACTGTTTCAGCGTTTTGCTGAATCTGCAAAACACGCTCATTGAAGGGAACAGATCCTCCAACCTGAGGGGGGTTCCAGAGAGCAGTGACGTTTTTTTGGTGATCTTGATCATCTTCTCCTGCTCTTTGCATACGCTTCCGAAAATGGTTCTGCAAATTGTTGCATACAAGTAAGCAGAAGCCTTCTCATACAAATCACGGGTTGTCCGACCTGAGACTTGATCGACTTGACAAAATTGCCGAGCTCATCTTCGAAACAACTGTAAAACGATCGAACTTTTTTCTGACTAAGGAGCTCCAGAGTGTAAATCTGCCGCAGCTTCGTCAAGTAATCGCCGTACTGAGCAAAGGTAACTCCCAAGCTGTCGTAGGTCATGATGCTAGCAACCGTATTCACGGATCGGTCGGCGACTGCCAGGCCGTGGTTGTGCAGGACTATTTTGGCCATTCTTGCATTGGACACGATGATCGCCGAGCGTTCACCCATCTTCAAATGCATAAGAGGTCCATGTTTATCCGACAAATTCTTGAGGGTGCGGTGAGGCAATAGTCCCGCAACCTGGTGCAAGTTTCCTATTATGGGGAGTGTCCTTGGCCCCGGGGGCAATTTCTTGTGGCTTTTGGGTTTCAACACTTGCTTGACGAGGAAGAAAAGCAAGAAGTAGAGGATGTAGAGAGCTGGAGAGGAGAAAGACAAATCCATTGTCGCGGGTGAAGATTAGGCGAAGATCAGAAGAGGATGAAGATTGAAGGATGACTTAATGATCTCCGTGCAGCTTCGAGTCCCATTTTATAGGCCTTCAAGGCTGCCGAGAATATATTGATTTACTTTCGCAGCATGTGTTGCTATTCTGTCAATGGCTTTCTTCTGCACTCGTGATAGTAAAAAAACAAAAGAGCTATCAAAGTTGTTTTTTTGGTAAAATACAGGATATTATAATATAGATAGAGTATAAAATATATTTAAGTAGTAGTAGACAAAAGACGAGGGTATAGGTAACCCTTTTGATATAGGTCCAAAATGTGTAGAGCAAAAGGAGAAGGATTGTTCAAAATAATACATTGATTATTCCTCTCTATGCTTCCATTTCGAGGTAGGTGTCAGCTGTTGAGAGTGTTGTTGCCTTGATGTTACTGCCAATAAAGGGTGTAAAGCACTGCTAGCACTGCTTCATTTTTTTTGCCAAAAGATTAGCTAACATATTAGCCTCCCTATAGTTATGCGAAATGCTGTATCTGGGAATTGATGTTAGAAGGGATCTGCAATCATTAATTAAGTTAGCAAATCTTAAGTTAGTGTTTGCTTTTATCATTAGGATAACAGCTTGGGAGTCCAAATTAATTTCCAACTCTTGAATGTTTAATTGAATAGCTTGTAGCAAGCCTTGGCTAAGGGCTAAAATTTCAGCCACAGTGTTTGTTACATTATGCAAAGACATGTAAAAACCAGAGATCCAATTGCCTTCATAATCTCTAATGACACTTCCTGCACCTCCTAAAATTGGATTTCCTAAAGATGATCCATCAGTATTAAGTTTATATCTGAAAAGATTAGGAGGTTTCCATTTAATGTATAATGTTTTTGTTAAGGAAGGCTTCTTGAAATAGTCATTTGCCAGAGAGATTTCTGCAGCATAAGCCAATATATTTTTAACTGAAGGAAAAAGGGTTTTGGCTGGTTTAAAAATGGTTTGGTTTCGAAATTTCCAAAGATTCCAGCAAGCAAGAGAGAATATTGTAGGCCAAGGAATGTTGGAAGGCCCTAAGATGTTAGTACAACAATTTCCTTTAATCCATGTTTGGAGGGGAGAAGAGTTATACAACAAGGTAATAACATTAATATTTAAAATAGGTTTAAAGGCTGACCAAAGCAATTTAGCATTTTTACAGTGTCTAAGGATGTGATCAGTAATTTCAGATGCATCCGGACAGTGTTGACAGAATTCTGTGTTTAGGATTTTCCTTTTGTGCAGTAGAGCCCTATGAGGAAGCTTATCATGCATACAGAGCCATAGAAAAGATTTTATCTTATTTATATTTGGGATCTTCCAGATCCATTTAAGATTGAGACTAAATGTAGTAGTAGGACATGCAGTAATTGATTTATATGCAGAGCATATAGAGAAAATACCTGAGGGGGTGGGATTCCAGTAAACTTGATCCATGCAGGAATCAAAAAGACTAATAGGAATCGATCTAATGACTTGGAGAAGTTGATCAGGTAAAATAAAGGATAAATTTTCAAAACTGCAAGTTTTATCATGTATGCAGTCACTGAGTAGAATGTTATCTTCATTATTTTTCAGAGGACCTTGTAGGGTGCATCTAATGGAATTGTTATTAAGCTAGCAATCATTCCAGAAAGAAATAGTGTTTCCTGAGTCAATGCTCCATCTTATATTTTTAAAGCAAATGTTCCAACCATGTAAAATGCTTTTAGAGATAGAAGAGGTGACCCTCTTAGGGAATTTGGATTTAGAGAAATATTTTTCCCTAATAATTTTTGCCCAGAGGGAATCCTTACTAGAGATAAAAACATCTCCAAGCTAGTCCAGTTAGGAGAGCAGAATTTTGAGATTTAGCTTGTTTAATTTGAAGACCACATTTTTCATATGGGAGGCAAACCTTATCCCAAGCTAAGAGATTAATTTTTCTATGTTCATTTGAAGATCCCCAGAGGAAAAGTCTACAAATTCTATCTATAAGATTTGTAGTTTTTGAGGGAAGCTTAATGACTTGCATAATGTGAATAGGAATAGAAGATAAGGTGGATTTAATTAAGGTTGTTCTCCCAGCTAGAGTTAAAAATTTTGATTTCCATGAGCTCAATCTGGAGTGAAGCTTATCAATGAAAAATTGGAAGCTATTATGGCCAGTATTAGAACAACTAATAGGGAAACCAAGATATTTACCAAAGTCCTTAGTTTTTTCAATGTTAAGACAATCTGTTGTATGTCGTGCAAGGGATTCATTTACATTTTGAGAAAACAGGATTCTGGATTTGGTGAAATTAATTTTCTGTCCAGAAAGGTTGAGGAAATTTTCTAAGATATCTATAATAGTATGAAGATTTTTTTGGTCAGTTTTAGCAAAAAGAATGATATCATCTACATATAAAAGATGTGAAATTGGAGAACCATTCCTGGAAATTTTAACTGGAGTCCAATCTCCTTGGTCGATAGATTCTTTAATTATGATAAATAAATATTCCATGCTAAGCAGAAATAAATATGGAGAAAGGGGGTCCCCTTGGCGAATGCCTCTAGATGGTTTGAAAAAACCAGTGGGGGATCCATTTATTAGTATGGAAAGACTTGATGAAGATACACAGGAGAGAATGAGGTTGATTGTGGAAGTTGGGAAGTTAAAATAAAGAAGCATTTGACGAATGAAGGACCATTCTAATCGATCAAAAGCTTTTTCAAGATCTAACTTAATAGCCATATAGACAGTTTTTACCTTTTATGTTTTTGAATTTTTGAAGAATTTCTTTGGTAATGATTATATTATCAGCAACTCTTCTGCCAGGTAGAAAACTAGATTGATTTGGACTATTAATTTTTCTAAGAGAGGCCTTATCCTATTTACTAGAATCTTGGAGATGGCTTTATAAGCTGTATTGCAAAGGCTTATAGGCCGAAAATGTGAGATGTGGTTTGGAGATGTATTTTTAGGAATGAGAGAAATGAAGGTCTTGTTTAAGTTTGCTGGAATAATTCCAGATTGGAATACATTCTTTATGAGTTGAATGGTGACTTCACTTGTGGAGCTCCAGAATTTTTGATAAAAGAAAGGGTGTAAACCATCGGGCCCCGTAGCCTTGAGAGGTTTAAATGAATGAAAAGAATTGAAGATTTCTGTAGAAGTTACTGGTTGGGTTAGTCTAATGAAATCAGCATTATTTAATAGGGGGGATGGTGGAAGTGACAGGTTTGATTTGAAGGATGAGGAAGATTGTTCAGTTGAAAGAGATTTAAAAAGTGATTAAATATCATATTTGAGATATGATGGGGATCAGAGAGCCAATTGCCTACAGAATCTTGAAGAACATGTATTTCATTTTTCCTTCTTTTGTTAATGGCTGAAATATGAAAAAACTTGGTGTTAGCATCACCATCTTGAATCCATTGTATACGAGATTTTAGTTTCCAGAAATCATTTTCAGCCTGAAGGAGATTAGTGTAATCGGATTGTAGTATAGATTCAAGAGAAACTAAATAAGCAATGTTCTTATTAGCTAAGTACTTTTGAATACCATTGAGTTTGGCTTGTAATATTTTTTTTTATGGAAGATATTTCCGAAGGTATGTTTATTCCAATGAGTGACAGTTTTCTGAAAAAGATGAATGGTAGAGAAAAAATTTGAACCCGAATTCCAAGTTTTCTCCACAAGGTCAGGAAAGGTAGGATGGGAGAGCCACATAAGTTCAAGATAGAATGGAGGCTTGTTATGGTGAAAATATTCAGTTGTTAAAATATGGGGGCAGTGATCGGAGGTGATTCTGGGGAGATGTCTTATTCTTGCTTCAGGGAAGGCTTCAATCCAGAGATTGTTAGCAAAAAATCGATCAAGTCTTTCCATGATGAGTCCTTTTTTGGTTTTTCTATTATTTTTCCATGTAAATTTTTGTCCAGAGAATCCTAAATCTATCAAGTTACAATGATTAATACAGTCCAAAACATGGTTGATTCTATTTGTGTCTACAGGAGATCCACCAAATTTTTAGTGAGATTTGGTGATTTCATTAAAGTCACCAAGAAGCAGCCAAGAACCAGAATAAACATTAGCAATAGTTTTTAAGTTATTCCAAAATTATAATTTAGCAGAAGAATTAGGCCTGGCATATATTGCAGATAAAAGAAAAGGATGTTGAATTGGAGTTACCTTAACCAGTAGATGAAGCTCCTGAAGTGTATTTGAGACAGTTTGAACTTTAGTATTTGTGTTCCACATTGCAATAATCCCCCCAGAAGCTCTAATAGCATTCACCACTGCACATTCCGAGAATCCAAATTCTGACTTAAGGGCTTCAGCATCCGAACCTGCCAACTTAGTTTCAGTTAGAATGATAATATTTGGTTTATTGGTTGAGATCATGTATTGGAGGGAAATTTTAAAATTTTGATTTCCCGCTCCCCTACAATTCCAGAGTAAAATAATCATAGTACTAATGGGGGAGAGATGAACCTCCAGAGAGAGGAATTTTGATAGTTGGGTGGACAGACTGTGATCCATTTCTTGCTGTTGATGGCTGTTGCTGGCTAATGGAAGATAGGTTGCGACAAGGACTGATGCAAACTTCCTCTCGTTTGTCATTGAGTTCAATATTCGAGTGACGACTAAAATTTTGTTCACAGTGGGATGGAAGGAAAATAGAAAGCATTTGTTCTTGGTGTTTCTGACTACTTTGATGATTGGGTTTTCCTTTACGCTTGAAATTTCCAGGAATTGTTCTAGGGGATTTTCTACTTCTGATTCTTCCAGTAGATTTGCTGGAATTAGTGTCATTAGATCCTCTGGCAAAGTGTTTGGAGTCTGTGACATTGCTGGTGGGATTATTGTTTGAGGATGTATTTTTTCCATTGAGACTGGAGTGGTCAGTTGAGCTGATTGAGGAAACAGTGGGATTTCCAAGGGAGTAGGAGCTACAGACTGATGTTGATATTGATACGGGTGGTAATGGAGGGGATTGATATAAGGGTCCACATTGTTCCAAGGATTTTGGAAAGGAGTAGGCTGAATGAACCAGTGGTGATTGGTTATGGTTTCTATGCTCATCCTCATCAATTGTGTTACTAAGTTTGATAGGAACTGTGAATCCTCCACCCTGATTGAGAGCATTTGATTCTCCAATTCCACATTGAGAATCAGAGCAGTTCCTTGGAGGCCCCATCACCAGAATTATCTCCAAGACCGGAGAAGCCACACATTACCATTGCAAGATCACCTACACCATCATCAATATCTATACCCCCACTACAACCAGCTCACCTATCAACAGATGCTCAACCCTCAAACTTACTTTGACGATTGGACCTGTTGTTGTGGTGAAAAGGGAGGCGAGGCATTTTCAGTGGAGCCTGGATTGGCAAAGGGAAATGTAGATGGTCGTATAGAGGGGAGGTTGTTGTCTTGGTAAATAATTGCTTCTTGTATATTAGAATCGGAAGCAGTTGCAGCATTGACTGAACAGAAAGGTAAGACTTGATTGATTATAGTTTGGTTTATGGAGGTTGTCTGTGGGTTAGTACTACCAATCTCCATGGATGTGAGTGGAGAAATTGGCAAAAGGATATTCTTGTCGGGGAGGGGACTAGAAGTATTAAATGGTTTACTTGAGGCAGAAGTATATGCATCGGGAATTGAAGAATTAGGTAAAATTTTAGAAGAAGACGTTGAGTTGGGAGTTCTAGGCTGGCTGTGTGAAGTATTGATTACTACAGCGTTTATGATAGCTGAGTTGATTTGAGCAGTAGTCTCATTTAATGCTTCGCATTTTGTTGCATTATTGATTGGAAGATCTGGAACAATAGTAGCATGTTTTTCAGTGTGAGGCTGTTCAAAGGCTATAGATTTTAGATTGTCAGTATGGGAATTAGGAACAAAATGTATTAGACTGTCAACTTGGGAATGAGTAGCAGTATTTAATGCAGCGAAAGAGTTGTGGCTTGACAGATTTCGGTTTCTGTCTTTTGCTAACCAAACTATTTTGGAACTAGTTTTTGGTTGTTTGACACTGTTTTGTTGGGATGGAACTTGTTCAAGTAAATGGGGAGAAATGAGCAGCAAAGAAGAGACGGAACTAGCAAAGACATCCATTTTTGCTCTTCTAAGAGTTCTGATTGATGAGAAAGCCGAGAGAAAGAGAGAGAGAGAGAGAGAGAGAGAGAGAGAGAGAAGATGTTGGGGAAGAAAGGCAGAGATGGGAGCGGAGATGGTGAAGGTTCTGCCTTTATACTTGTGAGGAAGAGGAAAGGAACACTAGCCGTTGCGAGGTAATTACTGTTACAAAGCGAAGGAGGCATTCTTTTGTCGGTTACTCTTAACGGTAATACTTCTTCTCTCTCTCTTCTTTTCACAAGGTAACGACAATTAAAAAGCTGGGGAAAATATTGAGTGAAAAAGGCGCCATGCTATTTGGCTCAAATTGAGTCAACATTTATTACTCAACACGAGATAAAAAGATAATTTAGCACAAAAAATTCTTTTACGCATAGAGAGCAAAACGTTATCTTACTCTCCCTTGATAATTTTGCCCTTTCTTATTGAAATTTTGGTTCAACTTCAGCTAAATATTATTTTACAAAGAATATATATATCAAAGACAGAACCAAGGGGTGGCGGGGATCCTCTACATTTTCTAAAAAGTATTATTTGTTCAAGCTTTTCATTTATTTTTTCTTTAAATTTGTCCCCCAATAATTGTGAATAAACTTTTTTTATATGGGTTGCGTGTGTGTATATATATATATATATATATATATAGATAGATATAGATGGACTTGGCATGCGGTTATTTTGTTGATAGATCATTCTTGATCATTTTCAAATTCCAAAAGGTAACCTTCTTCAAATTTGGAGGTATATAACTAAGTTCACTAAATATAAAGATTTTGAGGGGTACGTGTAGACTATAATTAAATATTAGTATTTTAAATACATAATATTAAACACATGATGATTTCAATGATATAGAAGATTTTATATAATGTTAAATTTCCTATGTGACATTTATTGCATTGATTTTCTAAATTAAAATTAATTTTAATTAATTTAAAATGATTTAAAGTGGATTATAATTTTAAAAATAACAACTAAAAATTCAAAAACAATATTAAATAATAAAATATTATTATTTTTAAAAAAAGAAAAAAGAAAACGAAAAAAAAGGGTTGGGAACCCCCCCCCTTTATGCTAGGTGCCACTCTTGGGCGGCAACCCTTTTTCCTTTTTTCTTGTTTTCTGCTTTTTGTTTTTGTTTTATTTTTTAAAAAATTAATAATAACTTATTATAAAAATTAAGAAATGTTAAAATTATAATTTTTATGCATTAATAAAATTATCTTATGTTTATTAATTCCTCTTAAATATTAGCATTTAATTAAAATGGTACGTCAATTTGGCACTGAAGAAAATAAATTATAGGAAAATAGCTAATATAGTCCTTAAAGTTAGAGATTTGTCACACCAAGATCCTTAACGTTTTTTTCTAACCAATAAAGTTTTTAAACATGTTATGTTCCACCAAAATGCTCTCACCTCCAATGCACTTGATGAAAGTTAGTTCGAAAAAAGCTCACTCTTAGAATGTGCTATCTATTTGAAGATATTTTTATCTCATCATAGAGTTTCCCTCTGGAAGTTTCACATGTGAAGCACACTTGAGAGGAAGAAGTTAAAAAATTAAGAAGCGGGAAAATAAAGTGAAATAAAAATTAAGTCTTACTTGTGCTTCACAAGTAAGGTTTTAGGTGGAAAACCCTTTGATAAGATAAAAATATTGTCAAATATTGAATACATGCTTAGAGTGTTTTTTTTTACGGAATTCGTTGTGTGCAGTGGTGGTCAAAGTATTTTGAAAGAATGTAATATGTTTGAGAAACTTATTAGCAAAAATGAAAAAAACTTTTAAGAATTAAGTGTAATATGCTCATAACTTTATGGACAATATCGACTATTTCGACGAAATCATACTTCGCAAACTCATGTATGCAAACTATGGAGTGAAATTTATATAGGACATTGCTAAATGGATCATGTTGATCCAGAAGTTTGTGGATCAAGAGGGGTAGATATCATTACTGCACCTTAAATACTGTTTGGAGCGAAAAGTGACTTTGTTCCCTATAAAAATCTTCTTTCTAGATTAACATTACTTCTATATAGATATCCGTTGCAATTAAATTCTAGAAACTAACAAATAGATGCTAAGATATTTGTTCATTGAGAGTAAAAAGGCGTTGAATAAATTTTCACAAAAATATCTCAAGAGCTCTGTAGTTGACTAGTATTATAGGAACAGTCGACTTTTGCATCTTATCAATCAATTAGCCACATTTGCCCACTTAGTATGAACCATCTTTTGAATGTTTATAGAGATTTAAAAGAAAACTTGGCTTTTTTCTTCAGTAAATCGAGAAGAACTGAGCATATGGGGAGATGAATTGTTGACTATGAGAGAAGAGTATTTGATAAAGTCAAAATTTTTAAGTTCTAAATAGTCATTCTTTTATTAATTTTTTAATTTTCTATTAGTACTCAACTTTATTTATGTGTTCTTTTAACTAATATTTTCAAACAAATTCAAAATTTTTCTTTCTAAGACCCTTTAACCTAAATATAGCTATATAATCATAAAATAAAATTTCACCTACTAATCTAAAATAAAAAAGAGTGAGGTGAATATGAGTAAAAGAAAATTTGAAAACTAAGGAAGCTAAAAAAATGATAATAGTGTAATTTCAAAAGTAGTCTAATATTTTGAATTAGAAATAAAAATTCATATAAAAAATATTGGTGTAAATGAAAGCTACTATTATTAGAAAGAAAGATTCTTTAATATAAGCTAAAAAAAAGATTCTTTAATATAAGCTACAAAAAAAAACACATTTAAATTAAAAGTAAAGATTTATACATAAAATAAAAAAAGTTATCAAAATGAATAGGATAAACTAAAAAACTAGCTTTCTTTTTAAAAAATATAAAATTAGTTATTATAATCAATAACACACTAATACTAATCTATTATTAATAATTTACATATACAACATATACAAATTTACAATTAAGAATGAATTAATTGAAAAATTGGAAATGGTCTGTAAAATTGTTTAAAAGATTCCAAAGTATATGATAATAAAAAATATCTAGGTCAAAGATTTTACTGCCCAATGCTTTTTGAATTCAAGCAACAATCAATGTCTAATATACTATTGAACTGAAGATTCTTTACTTTTATTTTATTTTTTCTTTTTTATTTTTTCTAATATACCATTAATAATTCGTCGCTAATTTACGAGGGATTAGTGATATATACAAACAGAAAAAATAAAAAATATTTATTAATTTGTAAATTAGATGTAATAATAATATATTTATATTATAATATAAGTAAATTATTAGTATAATAATATATAATAACAAAATATATAATATAAAGATATTATATGATAAAATAAAATACAAGAAGTGACTTAAGATTTTATTTCAAAGAATCTCTAATTTTACTTAATTTTGTTTTAAAAAATTTTAATAAATCTACACTTTAAATTAAAATTTGCATACAAGCAAAACTAAAAAAAATTGAAACAAGGCGAACTAAAAAAAAAAGTATGGAATGGAAGGGGAGCCTTTTGGTTCTCCAAGAAAAGAAAAAAACCCCATGAAATTGAAGGGGAACCAAAAAGATTAAAAATAAAATTCAAAGAAGTCCGTTATTTGAGGCGGGACACTTAGGCAGGCCTTTTTTTAAATAATATTCAAAGAAGTCCGTTATTTGATGAGTCTTTTTTAAATAGGTCCTTTGATTGGTACATTTTATAAAAAAAATAAAAAATATTATCGAGTTTAAAACCTTTAATTATTATTTTTAATAAAAATTAAAAAATAATTCGTTACAATTAATGAGTCAGTCCGCTGCAATTAGCAACATCCTTCTTGGAAGTGGTACCACCAATTGAATCAGGTTTCCATCCCGGAAATGGAATAGAAATGCCACATGGCTTGTTGTAATTGGAGGAATCAAAAGCTCCTTTTCTCTGGTCTCCCAATTGGAGTCTTCACGTGCTACACTCCAATTCCATTTCTTTTTTCTTTTGCTTTTTTTTTCCTTTTTTTCTTTTTCGTCTTGTAATTCTCTTGCCTGATCGCCTCTTTTCTACTTTTGCTCCTTTTTATTTAAAAAATAATAATTTTTTAAGAATGAAACAAACCTGAATAAGATATCGAGAAAGAATTCCACATTAATTCATTCTTGATATGTAAAATTCATAAAATTATGAAAATAGAGTTAAAATAAATAATTTAAAGAATTAGCCTTCCATTAATTCTATAAAGATGACAATAAAATGATTCTTTACTAAAACTTAAATGAAAAAGAAGTAGAAATAATAGGAAAAATATAACTTCGTTAAAAAGTTTTATTTTGACTTGGGTATGTTTTAAATTTTATGTCTTCTATTTTGTGAGAGGAATTTTTTTGTGAGAAAAAAAGTAGAATTAAAAATAAAAAAATTTATATTAAATTTCGTAGAAAAATTCAATCTAGAGGAAGAAGAAAATTCAAGCTAGACTTGGAGGAATTCAAATATTTTTTTTAGAACTAGCTCCTTCCTTAGTAATCTTGAAAAGGCTCTTCAAATGAATAAATTGTAATTCTGAGGTCGGAAAACCTCTTATGGGCAAAAAAAATCTCAACTACATTGGATTGAAGATGGTGATGCTAAAACCTCTAGTGAGTCGAGTTGTAAATCATTTTCATTTCCTTTTCCCCACTTCACACGCCTTCTCTTTCCAACATGTAGATTGCTCTCTTCCTCTCAACAGTTACTCACTAGACAATTACTCTTCCATTGACCAGCCTATCATCTTTTATATATAAAAATTTGGACAATCTTCTTCGAGGTACTTTTGGAATAGTGTTAGACTTAAACCAAAATTTTCAATATAATATGAGCATGATATTGGATCACAACATATTTTCAAACCACGTGATAGTTGAAGAAATTATAAATCCCCTGGTCCGGACAGTCTCCCCCCTTCCTTCTTCCAAAAATTCTTCCTCTTGACTAGTCTCACTACTGACATCTTTTCCGGTGCTAAAGTGCCACAAGAACTTAACAAAACCTTTATAGCATTAATAGCTAAATGTTCTCCTCTCGAAACCATTCAGCAATATCGGCCTGTTAACTTATGCAATACAATTCACCTAAACTCCATTATTAGCCCCCTCCAATGATGGAAGAAGTGCATCTGACAATATTGTCATCGTGCAGGAAATTCTGCGTAGTTTTAAGAAAGGGAAACGGTAAATATGCTTAGATGGCCATGAAAATTGATTTAGAAAAGGTTTTGATAATATAAAATGGCCATGTGTTCTAATTTTTCTCTAATGGTTCTTCTTTTTTTAGATTTGATATTTAAAAAGAAATTGTCATGTGTTACTCCTCATCCCAAGTACCTTGCCTGGCGAACACTCACGTCCGAGTTACATGAGGTAAGGGTATTCATGATGCGAGTGGTGCGCTTCTATTAAGTTTCCAAAGCATATCGCAAATTGTAGTCTGGAAAATTTTGAAAGCCCATCAAATTAATAAAAAATTCAAACCGCTAAATGCAGTTTGAAGTGATTTAATGCTGTTTAGTGCGACTTTCTAGTTTAGAAGTTATGAATTAACATTCACTAGAATTAATAACTCTTTATAACTTTGAACTATAATTAATAATTTATTATGTAATCTTTATCCATAGTCTTGTACTTAAAAAAATTATTTTTTCCAAAACAATTTCTAAATTCATTATATATATAATTGAAGTACATAATATATATGTCGCATTTCTAAGTTGGATACTCCTCCTTGTTGGAGTTCTTCTTATACTTGAATTAGGTCTGAAGACATCTTCGATTTTTCATATCCTTCTAGGCGATTTTTAAGGCCGTTGATACGTTTAAAGTCTTTCAAGTTACTACTCAAGAAAGATGATAGAGTTAAGTTATCCATGCTAGTGATATCTAAGAATGGCCAAGAAGGCATCGAAGAAATGATTAAAGTATGTTTGTTTTTATTGTTCTCTTTTGTGGATTACCCATCAACGTTATATGAGATGTAGTATTTTTCCTTTATCATGAATTTTTAACCCATTTATGTAACTTCTTTTTTTTTATATGAATGAAGTGTCTTAATTATAATATACACGTAGCAAAAAAAGAGTTGTTTAAATCAATTAAAATAAACCGTAAATTTGGTATATATTAGTATGGTTATTCGAGTTGGTGTGTGTTGAATTTTCTTGAACACTCCCAACAAGAAGGATGCTCAATCTTATTATGCTATCCTTTCATATTCCTAGCACGTGCCATGACTCAATCTTGTGCTAAATCTTGAAATTTCAGCCCACTTGCTTGATTGTAATGCTTTGAGTGCGGATGTCTCTTTATGTGTGGATTCAGGAGGCTCTCCCAGTGAAAAGTAAGCTTTAGTAATAGTCTGTATGCTCTTGCAGCTGATTTGAGGAATTAATAATATTTATTTTTTCTTTCCACAAAAAACACGTTCCATGACTCTCACTCTTGATCAATTTTATTGATCAAGAGTGAGGGTTTCAACTGTTTCTAGGAGGACCTTCTACTTGCGGGGAAATTGTCCAATTAAATCAAGAGTAAATGACTTTAACTGATATTATTAGTTTGGTATTATCTGTCCCATGGTTGAATGCAGGATTATGTGGTCGTTCTTTTTTCGCTAACATCACTACTAAATTTCAAAACTCAGCTGTCTCGATGTCCGAATGCCTTACACAGTCGGGAAGAATTATCTTATTCAAACAACTTTATAGTCAATTCCACAGTCACTGGATGCAATTTAAAATTTCTAACAGCTATGAATAATCAAATTGAAAAGAAGGTTAGAAGTTTCATTTGTGGTCCAAACCCAAATATAAAAAAGGTAAAAGTTTGGGAAATTGGAGTATTGTAACTATTATGGTGTCAATCGGACTCATTGAGTTAGGTTTTGCTAAGTGTGAGCTCGGCAAGATTGACATAGGGTTGAGAAAATATGAGCCCGGGCTTGAGCTCGGACCGACCATAAATTAATTTTTTAAAATTTTTTATATAATAATATTTTTTAATAATATAATAATATATATATATATATATATATATATATATATATATATATTTTATGGACGAAATTGAAATTCGACTGAACTTAGCTCAACCCGATCCAATTAACAATCGTAGTTACTATCAACTAAAACCAATGACTTGGACGTGTACAAATGCTAAATCAAACGAAAAGGAAAAAAAAAAAAAAAACAGAAGAAGAATTTATCATTGCTTGCTAGTCTGGCATGAAGAAATTTACGTACAAACATTCAGACACTTGTCTCTCGTTACTTAAGCTAACTATCTTGTCAGTGATCATTCTTCATTACCGAAGTCATACCAAGACCGAACACCAACCCCTCCACCCCCAGAGCAAAATAGAAAGAAAAAGGCTGCTCAATTGTTTTCAGGGCTTCTATAGGGATGCAAACTAGGAAAGGAGGGTTTCACAGTGGAAAAGTTTGGGAGAGTAGTTCAATTTATTTCTGGAATAATAATTGGCTGAGCACTAATCTGATTAACAACTCACTGTTAAAGATATCTTAAACAAAAATTTTGCAATTTCAGCAACAATTTCCTTTATCTCGAGAAACTCTCATACTCGATCTACAGTAGTCAAAATCGTTCCTACACCAAAAGGAACCTTCAAAGAAGAAAACTCAGCTTAAAAAGTTGAATTACAACCACAAGAACCTCATCATAATTAAATGACTTTGCTTCTAATAATATTTTTTGGTTTTGGAAATTATCTACCTGCAACTTTTCCTAGATATGCTTTCGTGGTAAAATTCCTCATAACATTTAACTTTACCTTAGGCATAATTTTTAATATAGATTTCTCATGTCCATGCTGCAATAATAAAATTGAAAATGTTGATATTACAATGGTAAAATAGATTAGGACAAAATGAGCAGCAAATTCATAACTTCATTGCACGAACAACATGTAGATACAACGAGGAAAGAAAAAACCTTTATTTTTTGAAAGTTCAAGAGAGATCAAGATCTTCTCAGCCTTTAAAAGTCTGCTCATTTGCAAGATGAGGAACCAGTTTCAAAGGATATTTCATAATGCAACCAGCACCAAAGTCCTCAGTCATATCTATGTCTTCTGGCTTTTCCCATCTGCGACTTCCCAATCAAAATGATAGAACATTGCAGCCAACATAAGCTCAGCATTGGTTACCCCAAACAAAATCCCAGGGCAGCCTCTCCTTCCTGTGCCAAAGGGTATCAACTCAAAGTTGCTTCCGTAGAAATCCATCGGATTACGAATGTATCTCTCCGGATCAAACCTCTCAGGCTCTGGCCAAACTTCAGGATCCATTTGGACAGCCCAGCAGTTGGTCAGTACCCATGCTCCTTTCGGAACAGTGTATCCATCGACCTCGAAATCTTCTCTGCATTCTCTTGGGACTAGGAGAGGAGCAGCAGGGTGTATTCTTGTGGATTCCTTCACACAGAGGTGCATGTATTCCATTTTCTCGACGTCGTAGCCAGTAACTCGTTTCTTGTCCTTGCAGATTCCTCTTACTTCGTCGTATATCTTCTTCAAACTCTTGGGATCTCTCAGTATCTCAACCATGGCCCATTCTGTAACATCTGCTACACTTAGAGTTGCAGCTAGAATCAGCTCCTGCATAAGCATACCAAGAACGAACTCATTCATTAGTATACAAAAAAGAAGATATATTTTGAATTACTTACGAGTCAAGCGTTCGACAATAAACACAAACATGAAAGAAGGGAATAAAGCTTTTTTTCTTTTTCTCTTTTTTCTCTTTTGTGTTGTTCTTACGAAAATAATGGCCTTGATGTCTGCGTTTGTGATTCTGAATTTTGCGCCACTGGGATTGTGCCATTTATGCCTGAGGAGAACGCTCAGCATGTCTTCGTCATCCTTCGCCTCTTTCAAGATTTCGGTAGTCTTTTCACGCTCGACGATAATTTCCTCAAGAATGTCATCCATTTCCTGTAACAGTCCCCTCAACTGTTTCAGCGTTTTGCTGAATCTGCAAAACACGCTCATTGAAGGGAACAGATCCTCCAACCTGAGGGGGGTTCCAGAGAGCAGTGACGTTTTTTTGGTGATCTTGATCATCTTCTCCTGCTCTTTGCATACGCTTCCGAAAATGGTTCTGCAAATTGTTGCATACAAGTAAGCAGAAGCCTTCTCATACAAATCACGGGTTGTCCGACCTGAGACTTGATCGACTTGACAAAATTGCCGAGCTCATCTTCGAAACAACTGTAAAACGATCGAACTTTTTTCTGACTAAGGAGCTCCAGAGTGTAAATCTGCCGCAGCTTCGTCAAGTAATCGCCGTACTGAGCAAAGGTAACTCCCAAGCTGTCGTAGGTCATGATGCTAGCAACCGTATTCACGGATCGGTCGGCGACTGCCAGGCCGTGGTTGTGCAGGACTATTTTGGCCATTCTTGCATTGGACACGATGATCGCCGAGCGTTCACCCATCTTCAAATGCATAAGAGGTCCATGTTTATCCGACAAATTCTTGAGGGTGCGGTGAGGCAATAGTCCCGCAACCTGGTGCAAGTTTCCTATTATGGGGAGTGTCCTTGGCCCCGGGGGCAATTTCTTGTGGCTTTTGGGTTTCAACACTTGCTTGACGAGGAAGAAAAGCAAGAAGTAGAGGATGTAGAGAGCTGGAGAGGAGAAAGACAAATCCATTGTCGCGGGTGAAGATTAGGCGAAGATCAGAAGAGGATGAAGATTGAAGGATGACTTAATGATCTCCGTGCAGCTTCGAGTCCCATTTTATAGGCCTTCAAGGCTGCCGAGAATATATTGATTTACTTTCGCAGCATGTGTTGCTATTCTGTCAATGGCTTTCTTCTGCACTCGTGATAGTAAAAAAACAAAAGAGCTATCAAAGTTGTTTTTTTGGTAAAATACAGGATATTATAATATAGATAGAGTACAAAATATATTTAAGTAGTAGTAGAAAAAAAACGAGGGTATAGGTAACCCTTTTGATATAGGTCCAAAATGTGTAGAGCAAAAGGAGGAGGATTGTTCAAAATAATACATTGATTATTCCTCTCTATGCTTCCATTTCCAGGTAGGTGTCGCTGTTGAGAGTGTTGTTGCCTTGATGTTCTGCCAATAAAGGGTGTAAAGCACTGCTAGCACTGCTTCATTTTTTTTGCCAAAAGATTAGCTAACATATTAGCCTCCCTATAGTTATGCGAAATGCTGTATCTGGGAATTGATGTTAGAAGGGATCTGTAGTCATTAATTAAGTTAGCAAATCTTAAGTTAGTGTTTGCTTTTATCATTAGGATAACAGCTTGGGAGTCCAAATTAATTTCCAACTCTTGAATGTTTAATTGAATAGCTTGTAGCAAGCCTTGGCTAAGGGCTAAAATTTCAGCCACAGTGTTTGTTACATTATGCAAAGACATGTAAAAACCAGAGATCCAATTGCCTTCATGATCTCTAATGACACTTCCTGCACCTCCTAAAACTGGATTTCCTAAAGATGATCCATCAGTATTAAGTTTATATCTGAAAAGATTAGGAGGTTTCCATTTAATGTATAATGTTTTTGTTAAGGAAGGCTTCTTGAAATAGTCATTTGCCAGAGAGATTTCTGCAGCATAAGCCAATATATTTTTAACTGAAGGAAAAAGGGTTTTGGCTGGTTTAAAAATGGTTTGGTTTCGAAATTTCCAAAGATTCCAGCAAGCAAGAGAGAATATTGTAGGCCAAGGAATGTTGGAAGGCCCTAAGATGTTAGTACAACAATTTCCTTTAATCCATGTTTGGAGGGGAGAAGAGTTATACAACAAGGTAATAACATTAATGTTTAAAATCGGTTTAAAGGTTGACCAAAGCAATTTAGCATTTTTACAGTGTCTAAGGATGTGATCAGTAGTCTCAGATGCATCCGGACAGTGTTGACGAGTACTCGTGTTTAGGATTTTCCTTTTGTGCGAGAGAGCCCTATGAGGAAGCTTATCGTGCATACAGAGCCATAGAAAAGATTTTATCTTATTTATATTTGGGATCTTCCAGATCCATTTAAGATTGAGATTAAATGTAGTAATTGATTTATATGCAGAGCATATAGAGAAAATACCTGAGGGGGTGGGATTCCAGTAAACTTGATCCATGCAGGAATCAAAAAGACTAATAGGAATCGATCTAATGACTTGGAGAAGTTGATCAGGTAAAATAAAGGATAAATTTTCAAAACTGCAAGTTTTATCATGTATGCAGTCACTGAGTAGAATGTTATCTTCATTATTTTTCAGAGGACCTTGTAGGGTGCTTCTAATGGAATTGTTATTAAGCTAGCAATCATTCAAGAAAGAAATAGTGTTTCCTGAGTCAATGCTCCATCTTATATTTTTAAAGCAAATGTTCCAACCATGTAAAATGCTTTTAGAGATAGAAGAGGTGACCCTCTTAGGAAATTTAGATTTAGAGAAATATTTTTACCTATAAATTTTTGCCCAGAGGGAATCCTTACTAGAGATAAAAACACCTTCATATGGGAGGCAAACCTTATCCCAAGCTAAGAGATTAATTTTTCTATGTTCATTTGAAGATCCCCAGAGGAAAAGTCTACAAATTCTATCTATAAGATTTGTAGTTTTTGAGGGAAGCTTAATGACTTGCATAATGTGAATAGGAATAGAAGATAAGGTGGATTTAATTAAGGTTGTTCTCCCGACTAGAGTTAAAAATTTTGATTTCCATGAACTCAATCTGGAGTGAATCTTATCAATGATAAATTGGAAGCTATTATGGCCAGTATTAGAACAACTAATAGGGAAAACAAGATATTTACCAAAGTCCTTAGTTTTTTCAATGTTAAGACAATCTGCTGTATGTCGTGCAAGGGATTCATTTACATTTTGAGAAAACAGGAAATTTTCTAAGATATCTATAATAGTATGAAGATTTTTTTGGTCGGGCTTTTAGCAAAAAAGAATGATATCATCTACATATAAAAAGATGTGAAATTGGAGCACCATTCCCTGGAAATTTTAATCGGAGTCCAATCTCCTTGGTCGATAGATTCTTTAATTATGATAAATAAATATTCCATGCTAAGCAGAAATAAATATGGAGAAAGGGGGTCCCCTTGGCGAATGCCTCTAGATGGTTTGAAAAAACCAGTAGGGGATCCATTTATTAGTATGGAAAGACTTGATGAAGATACACAGGAGAGAATGAGGTTGATTGTGGAAGTTGGGAAGTTAAAATAAAGAAGCATTTGACGAATGAAGGACCATTCTAATCGATCAAAAGCTTTTTCAAGATCTAACTTAATAGCCATATAGACAGCTTTTTACCTTTTATGTTTTTGAATTTTTGAAGAATTTCTTTGGTAATGATTATATTATCAAAGCAACTCTTCCCGCTGTAGAAAACTAGATTGATTTGGACTATTAATTTTTCTAAGAGAGGCCTTATCCTATTTACTAGAATCTTGGAGATGGCTTTATAAGCTGTATTGCAAAGGCTTATAGGCCGAAAATGTGAGATGTGGTTTGGAGATATATTTTTAGGAATGAGAGAAATGAAGGTCTTGTTTAAGTTTGCTGGAATAATTCCAGATTGGAATACATTCTTTATGAGTTGAATGGTGACTTCACTTGTGGAGCTCCAGAATTTTTGATAAAAGAAAGGGTGTAAACCATCGGGCCCCGTAGCCTTGAGAGGTTTAAATGAATGAAAAGAATTGAAGATTTCAATAGAAGTTACTGGTTGGGTTAGTCTAATGAAATCAGCATTATTTAATAGGGGGGATGCTGGAAGTGACAGGTTTGATTTGAAGGATGAGGAAGATTGTTCAGTTGAAAGAGATTTAAAAAGTGATTAAATATCATATTTGAGATATGATGGGGATCAGAGAGCCAATTGCCTACAGAATCTTGAAGAACATGTATTTCATTTTTCCTTCTTCTGTTAATGGCTGAAATATGAAAAAACTTGGTGTTAGCATCACCATCTTGAATCCATTGTATACGAGATTTTAGTTTCCAGAAATCATTTTCAGCCTGAAGGATATTAGTGTAATCGGATTGTAGTTTAGATTCAAGAGAAACTAAATAAGCACTGTACTTATTAGCTAAGTACTTTTGAATACCATTGAGTTTGGCTTGTAATATTTTTTTTTATGGAAGATATTTCCGAAGGTATGTTTATTCCAATGAGTGACAGTTTTCTGAAAAAGATGAATGGTAGAGAAAAAATTTGAACCCGAATTCCAAGTTTTCTCCACAAGGTCAGGAAAGGTAGGATGGGAGAGCCACATAAGTTCAAGATAGAATGGAGGCTTGTTATGGTGAAAATATTCAGTTGTTAAAATATGGGGGCAGTGATCGGAGGTGATTCTGGGGAGATGTCTTATTCTTGCTTCAGGGAAGGCTTCAATCCAGAGATTGTTAGCAAAAAATCGATCAAGTCTTTCCATGATGAGTCCTTTTTTGGTTTTTCTATTATTTTTCCATGTAAATTTTTGTCCAGAGAATCCTAAATCTATCAAGTTACAATGATTAATACAATCCAAAACATGGTTGATTCTATTTGTGTTTACAGGAGATCCTCCAAATTTTTAGTGAGATTTGGTGATTTCATTAAAGTCACCAAGAAGCAGCCAAGAACCAGAATAAACATTAGCAATAGTTTTTAAGTTATTCCAAAATTTTAATTTAGCAGAAGAATTAGACCTGGCATATATTGCAGATAAAAGAAAAAGATGTTGAATTGGAGTTACCTTAACCAGTAGATGAAGCTCCTGGAGTGTATTTGAGACAGTTTGAACTTTAGTATTTGTGTTCCACATTGCAATAATCCCCCGTAAGCTCTAATAGCATTCACCACCGCACATTCCGAGAATCCAAATTCTGACTTAAGGGCTTCAGCATCCGAACCTGCCAACTTAGTTTCAGTGAGAATGATAATATTCGGTTTATTGGTTGAGATCATGTATTGGAGGGAAATTTTAAAATTTTGATTTCCCGCTCCCCTACAATTCCAGAGTAAAATAATCATAGTACTAATGGGGGAGAGATGATCCTCCAGAGAGAGGAAGTTTGATAGTTGGGTGGACAGACTATGATCCGTTTCTTTGTCGTTGCTCGGGTCATTGTCGGCTAATGGAAGATAGGTTGGGACAAGGACTCGATGCAAACTTCCTCTCGCTTTGTCATTGAGTTCAATATTCGAGTGACTACTAAAAATTTTGTTCACGAGTGGGATGGAAGGAAAATAGAAAGCATTTGTTCTTGGTGTTTCGACTACTTTGATGATTGGGTTTTCCCTTACGCTTGAAATTTCCAGGAATTGTTCTAGGGGATTTTCTACTTCTGATTCTTCCAGTAGATTTGCTGGAATTAGTGTCATTAGATCCTCTGGCAAAGTGTTTGGAGTCTGTGACATTGCTGGTGGGATTATTGTTTGAGGATGTATTGTTTCCATTGAGACTGGAGTGGTGAGTTGAGCTGATTGAGGAAACAGTGGGATTTCCAAGGGAGTAGGAGCTACAGACTGATGTTGATATTGATACGGGTGGTAATGGAGGGGATTGATATAAGGGTCCACATTGTTCCAAGGATTTTGGAAAGGAGTAGGCTGAATAAACCAGTGGTGATTGGTTATGGTTTCTATGCTCATCCTCATCAATTGTGTTACTAAGTTTGATAGGAACTGTGAATCCTCCACCCTGATTGAGAGCATTTGATTCTCCAATTCCACATTGAGAATCAGAGCAGTTCCTTGGAGGCCCCATCACCAGAATTATCTCCAAGACCGGAGAAGCCACACATTACCATTGCAAGATCACCTACACCATCATCAATATCTATACCCCCACTACAACCAGCTCACCTATCAACAGATGCTCAACCCTCAAACTTACTTTGACGATTGGACCTGTTGTTGTGGTGAAAAGGGAGGCGAGGCATTTTCAGTGGAGCCTGGATTGGCAAAGGGAAATGTAGATGGTCGTATAGAGGGGAGGTTGTTGTCTTGGTAAATAACTGCTTCTTGTATATTAGAATCGGAAGCAGTTGCAGCATTGACTGAACAGAAAGGTAAGACTTGATTGATTATAGTTTGGTTTATGGAGGTTGTCTGTGGGTTAGTACTACCAATCTCCATGGATGTGAGTGGAGAAGCTGGCAAAAGGATATTCTTGTCGGGGAGTGGACTAGAAGTATTAAATGGTTTACTTGAGGCAGAAGTATATGCATCGGGAATTGAAGAATTAGGTAAAATCTTAGAAGAAGACGTTGAGTTGGGAGTTCTAGGCTGGCTGTGTGAAGTATTGATTACTACAGCGTTTATGATAGCTGAGTTGATTTGAGCAGTAGTCTCATTTAATGCTTCGCATTTTGTTGCATTATTGATTGGAAGATCTGGAACAATAGTAGCATGTTTTTCAGTGTGAGGCTGTTCAAAGGCTATAGATTTTAGATTGTCAGTATGGGAATTAGGAACAAAATGTATTAGACTGTCAACTTGGGAATGAGTAGCAGTATTTAATGCAGCGAAAGAGTTGTGGCTTGACAGATTTCAGTTTCTGTCTTTTGCTAACCAAACTGTTTTGGAACTAGTTTTTGGTTGTTTGACACTGTTTTGTTGGGATGGAACTTGTTCAAGTAAATGGGGAGAAATGAGCAGCAAAGAAGAGACGGAACTAGCAAAGACATCCATTTTTGCTCTTCTAAGAGTTCTGATTGATGAGAAAGCCGAGAGAAAGAGAGAGAGAGAGAGAGAAGATGTTGGGGAAGAAAGGCAGAGATGGGAGCGGAGATGGTGAAGGTTCTGCCTTTATACTTGTGAGGAAGAGGAAGGGAACACTAGCCGTTGCGAGGTAATTACTGTTACAAAGCGAAGGAGGCATTCTTTTGTCGGTTACTCTTAACGGTAATACTTCTTCTCTCTCTCTTCTTTTCACAAGGTAACGACAATTAAAAAGCTGGGGAAAATATTGAGTGAAAAAGGCGCCATGCTATTTGGCTCAAATTGAGTCAACATTTATTACTCAACACGAGATAAAAAGATAATTTAGCACAAAAAATTCTTTTACGCATAGAGAGCAAAACGTTATCTTACTCTCCCTTGATAATTTTGCCCTTTCTTATTGAAATTTTGGTTCAACTTCAGCTAAATATTATTTTACAAAGAATATATATATCAAAGACAGAAACCAAGGGGTGGCGGGGATCCTCTACATTTTCTAAAAAGTATTATTTGTTCAAGCTTTTCATTTATTTTTTCTTTAAATTTTCCCCCAATAATTGTGAATAAACTTTTTTTATATGGGTTGCGTGTGTGTGTATATATATATATATAGATGGACTTGGCATGCGGTTATTTTGTTGATAGATCATTCTTGATCATTTTCAAATTCCAAAAGGTAACCTTCTTCAAATTTGGAGGTATATAACTAAGTTCACTAAATATAAAGATTTTGAGGGGTACGTGTAGACTATAATTAAATATTAGTATTTTAAATACATAATATTAAACACATGATGATTTCAATGATATAGAAGATTTTATATAATGTTAAATTTCCTATGTGACATTTATTGCATTGATTTTAATATTAAATTTTAATATTTTTATTCTTAAATATTCTATAAGATTTTTAAATTTCCTATGTGACATTTATTGCATTGATTTTCTAAATTAAAATTAATTTTAATTAATTTAAAATGATTTAAAGTAGATTATAATTTTAAAAATAACAACTAAAAATTCAAAAACAATATTAAATAATAAAATATTATTATTTTAAAAAAAAGAAAAAAGAAAACGAAAAAAAGGGTTGGGAACCCCCCTTTTATGCTAGGTGCCACTCTTGGGCGGCAACCCTTTTTCCTTTTTTCTTGTTTTCTGCTTTTTGTTTTTGTTTTATTTTTTAAAAAATTAATAATAACTTATTATAAAAATTAAGAAATGTTAAAATTATAAATTTTTTCTGCATTAATAAAATTATCTTATGTTTATTAATTCCTCTTAAATATTAGCATTTATTAAAATGGTACGTCAATTTGGCACTGAAGAAAATAAATTATAGGAAAATAGCTAATATAGTCCTTAAAGTTAGAGATTTGTCACACCAAGATCCTTAACGTTTTTTTCTAACCAATAAAGTTTTTAAACATGTTATGTTCCACCAAAATGCTCTCACCTCCAATGCACTTGATGAAAGTTAGTTCGAAAAAAGCTCACTCTTAGAATGTGCTATCTATTTGAAGATATTTTTTATCTCATCATAGAGTTTCCTCCTGGAAGTTTCACATGTGAAGCACACTTGAGAGGAAGAAGTTAAAAAATTAAGAAGCGGTAAAATAAAGTGAAATAAAAATTAAGTCTTACTTGTGCTTCACAAGTAAGGTTTTAGGTGGAAAACCCTTTGATAAGATAAAAATATTGTCAAATATTGAATACATGCTTAGAGTGTTTTTTTTTACGAATTTCGTTGTGTGCAGTGGTGGTCAAAGTATTTTTGAAAGAATGTAATATGTTTGAGAAACTTATTAGCAAAAATGAAAAAAACTTTTAAGAATTAAGTGTAATATGCTCATAACTTTATGGACAATATCGACTATTTCGACGAAATCATACTTCGCAAACTCATGTATGCAAACTATGGAGTGAAATTTATATAGGACATTGCTAAATGGATCATGTTGATCCAGAAGTTTGTGGATCAAGAGGGGTAGATATCATTACTACACCTTAAATACTGTTTGGAGCGAAAAGTGATTTTGTTCCCTATAAAAATCTTCTTTCTAGATTAACATTACTTCTATATAGATATCCGTTGCAATTAAATTCTAGAAACTAACAAATAGATGCTAAGATATTTGTTCATTGAGAGTAAAAAGGCGTTGAATAAATTTTCACAAAAATATCTCAAGAGCTCTGTAGTTGACTAGTATTATAGGAACAGTCGACTTTTGCATCTTATCAATCAATTAGCCACATTTGCCCACTTAGTATGAACCATCTTTTGAATGTTTATAGAGATTTAAAAGAAAACTTGGCTTTTTTCTTCAGTAAATCGAGAAGAACTGAGCATATGGGGAGATGAATTGTTGACTATGAGAGAAGAGTATTTGATAAAGTCAAAATTTTTAAGTTCTAAATAGTCATTCTTTTATTAATTTTTTAATTTTCTATTAGTACTCAACTTTATTTATGTGTTCTTTTAATCATAAAATAAAATTTCACCTACTAATCTAAAATAAAAAAGAGTGAGGTGAATATGAGTAAAAGAAAATTTGAAAACTAAGGAAGCTAAAAAAATGATAATAGTGTAATTTCAAAAGTAGTCTAATATTTTGAATTAGAAATAAAAATTCATATAAAAAATATTGGTGTAAATGAAAGCTACTATTATTAGAAAGAAAGATTCTTTAATATAAGCTAAAAAAAAGATTCTTTAATATAAGCTACAAAAAAAAAAACACATTTAAATTAAAAGTAAAGATTTATACATAAAATAAAAAAAGTTATCAAAATGAATAGGATAAACTAAAAAACTAGCTTTCTTTTTAAAAAATATAAAATTAGTTATTATAATCAATAACACACTAATACTAATCTATTATTAATAATTTACATATACAACGTATACAAATTTACAATTAAGAATGAATTAATTGAAAAATTGGAAATGGTCTGTAAAATTGTTTAAAAGATTCCAAAGTATATGATAATAAAAAATATCTAGGTCAAAGATTTTACTGCCCAATGCTTTTTGAATTCAAGCAACAATCAATGTCTAATATACTATTGAACTGAAGATTCTTTACTTTTATTTTATTTTTTCTTTTTATTTTTTTCTAATATACCATTAATAATTCGTCGCTAATTTACGAGGGATTAGTGATATATACAAACATAAAAAATAAAAAATATTTATTAATTTGTAAATTAGATGTAATAATAATATATTTATATTATAATATAAGTAAATTATTAGTATAATAATATATAATAACAAAATATATAATATAAAGATATTATATGATAAAATAAAATACAAGAAGTGACTTAAGATTTTATTTCAAAGAATCTCTAATTTTACTTAATTTTGTTTTAAAAAATTTTAATAAATCTACACTTTAAATTAAAATTTGCATACAAGCAAAACTAAAAAAAAATTGAAACAAGGCGAACTAAAAAAAAAAGTATGGAATGGAAGGGCAGCCTTTTGGTTCTCCAAGAAAAGAAAAAAACCCCATGAAATTGAAGGGGAACCAAAAAGATTAAAAATAAAATTCAAAGAAGTCCGTTATTTGAGGCGGGACACTTAGGCAGGCCTTTTTTAAATAATATTCAAAGAAGTCCGTTATTTGATGAGTCTTTTTTAAATAGGTCCTTTGATTGGTACATTTTATAAAAAAAATAAAAAATATTATCGAGTTTAAAACCTTTAATTATTATTTTTAATAAAAATTAAAAAATAATTCGTTACAATTAATGAGTCAGTCCGCTGCAATTAGCAACATCCTTCTTGGAAGTGGTACCACCAATTGAATCAGGTTTCCATCCCGGAAATGGAATAGAAATGCCACATGGCTTGTTGTAATTGGAGGAATCAAAAGCTCCTTTTCTCTGGTCTCCCAATTGGAGACATCTTTCTCTCTTTCCTTTTCTTCACGTGCTACACTCCAATTCCATTTCTTTTTTCTTTTGCTTTTTTTTTCATTTTTTTCTTTTTCGTCTTGTAATTCTCTTGCCTGATCGCCTCTTTTCTACTTTTGCTCCTTTTTATTTAAAAAAAAATAATTTTTTAAGAATGAAACAAACCTGAATAAGATATCGAGAAAGAATTCCACATTAATTCATTCTTGATATGTAAAATTCATAAAATTATGAAAATAGAGTTAAAATAAATAATTTAAAGAATTAGCCTTCCATTAATTCTATAAAGATGACAATAAAATGATTCTTTACTAAAACTTAAATGAAAAAGAAGTAGAAATAATAGGAAAAATATAACTTCGTTAAAAAGTTTTATTTTGACTTGGGTATGTTTTAAATTTTATGTCTTCTATTTTGTGAGAGGAATTTTTTTGTGAGAAAAAAGTAGAATTAAAAATAAAAAATTTATATTAAATTTCGTAGAAAAATTCAATCTAGAGGAAGAAGAAAATTCAAGCTAGACTTGGAGGAATTCAAATATTTTTTTTAGAACTAGCTCCTTCCTTAGTAATCTTGAAAAGGCTCTTCAAATGAATAAATTGTAATTCTGAGGTCGGAAAACCTCTTATGGGCAAAAAAATCTCAACTACATTGGATTGAAGATGGTGATGCTAAAACCTCTAGTGAGTCGAGTTGTAAATCATTTTCATTTCCTTTTCCCCACTTCACACGCCTTCTCTTTCCAACATGTAGATTGCTCTCTTCCTCTCAACAGTTACTCACTAGACAATTACTCTTCCATTGACCAGCCTATCATCTTTTATATATAAAAATTTGGACAATCTTCTTCGAGGTACTTTTGGAATAGTGTTAGACTTAAACCAAAATTTTCAATATAATATGAGCATGATATTGGATCACAACATATTTTCAAACCACGTGATAGTTGAAGAAATTATAAATCCCCTGGTCCGGACAGTCTCCCCCCTTCCCTCTTCCAAAAATTCTTCCTCTTGACTAGTCTCACTACTGACATCTTTTCCGGTGCTAAAGTGCCACAAGAACTTAACAAAACCTTTATAGCATTAATAGCTAAATGTTCTCATCTCGAAACCATTCAGCAATATCGGCCTGTTAACTTATGCAATACAATTCACCTAAACTCCACTATTAGCCCCCTCCAATGATGGAAGAAGTGCATCTGACAATATTGTCATCGTGCAGGAAATTCTGCGTAGTTTTAAGAAAGGGAAACGGTAAATATGCTTACATGGCCATGAAAATTGATTTAGAAAAGGCTTTTGATAATATAAAATGGCCATGTGTTCTAATTTTTCTCTAATGGTTCTTCTTTTTTTAGATTTGATATTTAAAAAGAAATTGTCATGTGTTACTCCTCATCCCAAGTACCTTGCCTGGCGAACACTCACGTCCGAGTTACATGAGGTAAGGGTATTCATGATGCGAGTGGTGCGCTTCTATTAAGTTTCCAAAGCATATCGCAAATTGTAGTCTGGAAAATTTTGAAAGCCCATCAAATTAATAAAAAATTCAAACCGCTAAGTGCAGTTTGAAGTGATTTAATGCTGTTTAGTGCGACTTTCTAGTTTAGAAGTTATGAATTAACATTCACTAGAATTAATAACTCTTTATAACTTTGAACTATAATTAATAATTTATTATGTAATCTTTATCCATAGTCTTGTACTTAAAAAAATTATTTTTTCCAAAACAATTTCTAAATTCATTATATATATAATTGAAGTAAATAATATATATGTCGCATTTCTAAGTTGGATACTCCTCCTTGTTGGAGTTCTTCTTATACTTGAATTAGGTCTGAAGACATCTTCGATTTTTCATATCCTTCTAGGCGATTTTTAAGGCCGTTGATACGTTTAAAGTCTTTCAAGTTACTACTCAAGAAAGATGATAGAGTTAAGTTATCCATGCTAGTGATATCTAAGAATGGCCAAGAAGGCATCGAAGAAATGATTTAAGTATGTTTGTTTTTATTGTTCTCTTTTGTGGATTACCCATCAACGTTATATGAGATGTAGTATTTTTCCTTTATCATGAATTTTTAACCCATTTATGTAACTTCTTTTTTTTTATATGAATGAAGTGTCTTAATTATAATATACACGTAGCAAAAAAAGAGTTGTTTAAATCAATTAAAATAAACCGTAAATTTGGTATATATTAGTATGGTTATTCGAGTTGGTGTGTGTTGAATTTTCTTGAACACTCCCAACAAGAAGGATGCTCAATCTTATTATGCTATCCTTTCATATTCCTAGCACGTGCCATGACTCAATCTTGTGCTAAATCTTGAAATTTCAGCCCACTTGCTTGATTGTAATGCTTTGAGTGCGGATGTCTCTTTACGTGTGGATTCAGGAGGCTCTCCCAGTGAAAAGTAAGCTTTAGTAATAGTCTGTATGCTCTTGCAGCTGGTTTGAGGAATTAATAATATTTATTTTTTCTTTCCACAAAATACTCGTTCCATGACTCTCACTCTTGATCAATTTTATTGATCAAGAGTGAGGGTTTCAACTGTTTCTAGGAGGACCTTCTACTTGCGGGGAAATTGTCCAATTAAATCAAGAGTAAATGACTTTAACTGATATTATTAGTTTGGTATTATCTGTCCCATGGTTGAATGCAGGATTATGTGGTCGTTCTTTTTTCGCTAACATCACTACTAAATTTCAAAACTCAGCTGTCTCGATGTCCGAATGCCTTACACAGTCGGGAAGAATTATCTTATTCAAACAACTTTATAGTCAATTCCACAGTCACTGGATGCAATTTAAAATTTCCAACAGCTATGAATAATCAAATTGAAAAGAAGGTTAGAAGTTTCATTTGTGGTCCAAACCCAAATATAAAAAAGGTAAAAGTTTGGGAAATTGGAGTATTGTAACTATTATGGTGTCAATCGGACTCATTGAGTTAGGTTTTGCTAAGTGTGAGCTCGGCAAGATTGACATAGGGTTGAGAAAATATGAGCCCGGGCTTGAGCTCGGACCGACCATAAATTAATTTTTTAAAAATTTTTATTTAATAATAATATTTTTTAATAATATAATAATAATAATATTATATATATATATATATATATATATATATATATATATATATATATATTTTATGGACGAAGCTGAAATTTGACTGAACTTACCTCAACCCGATCCAATTAACAGTCGTAGTTACTATCAACTAAAACCAATGACTTGGACGTGTACAAATGTTAAATCAAACGAAAAGGAAAAAAAAAAAAAAACAGAAGAAGAATTTATCATTGCTTGCTAGTCTGGCATGAAGAAATTTACGTACAAACATTCAGACACTTGTCTCTCGTTACTTAAGCTAACTATCTTGTCAGTGATCATTCTTCATTACCGAAGTCATACCAAGACCGAACACCAACCCCTCCACCCCCAGAGCAAAATAGAAAGAAAAAGGCTGCTCAATTGTTTTCAGGGCTTCTATAGGGATGCAAACTAGGAAAGGAGGGTTTCACAGTGCAAAAGTTTGGGAGAGTAGTTCAATTTATTTCTGGAATAATAATTGGCTGAGCACTAATCTGATTAACAACTCACTGTTAAAGATATCTTAAACAAAAATTTTGCAATTTCAGCAACAATTTCCTTTATCTCGAGAAACTCTCATACTCTATCTACAGTAGTCAAAATCGTTCCTACACCAAAAGGAACCTTCAAAGAAGAAAACTCAGCTTAAAAAGTTGAATTACAACCACAAGAACCTCATCATAATTAAATGACTTTGCTTCTAATAATATTTTTTGGTTTTGGAAATTATCTACCTGCAACTTTTCCTAGATATGCTTTCGTGGTAAAATTCCTCATAACATTTAACTTTACCTTAGGCATAATTTTTAATATAGATTTCTCATGTCCATGCTGCAATAATAAAATTGAAAATGTTGATATTACAATGGTAAAATAGATTAGGACAAAATGAGCAGCAAATTCATAACTTCATTGCACGAACAACATGTAGATACAACGAGGAAAGAAAAAACCTTTATTTTTTGAAAGTTCAAGAGAGATCAAGATCTTCTCAGCCTTTAAAAGTCTGCTCATTTGCAAGATGAGGAACCAGTGTCAAAGGATATTTCATAATGCAACCAGCACCAAAGTCCTCAGTCATATCTATGTCTTCTGGCTTTTTCCCATCTGCGACTTCCCAATCAAAATGATAGAACATTGCAGCCAACATAAGCTCAGCATTGGTTACCCCAAACAAAATCCCCGGGCAGCCTCTCCTTCCTGTGCCAAAGGGTATCAACTCAAAGTTGCTTCCGTAGAAATCCATCGGATTACGAATGTATCTCTCCGGATCAAACCTCTCAGGCTCTGGCCAAACTTCAGGATCCATTTGGACAGCCCAGCAGTTGGTCAGCACCCATGCTCCTTTCGGAACAGTGTATCCATCGACCTCGAAATCTTCTCTGCATTCTCTTGGGACTAGGAGAGGAGCAGCAGGGTGTATTCTTGTGGATTCCTTCACACAGAGGTGCATGTATTCCATTTTCTCGACGTCGTAGCCAGTAACTCGTTTCTTGTCCTTGCAGATTCCTCTTACTTCGTCGTATATCTTCTTCAAACTCTTGGGATCTCTCAGTATCTCAACCATGGCCCATTCTGTAACATCTGCTACACTTAGAGTTGCAGCTAGAATCAGCTCCTGCATAAGCATACCAAGAACGAACTCATTCATTAGTATACAAAAAAGAAGATATATTTTGAATTACTTACGAGTCAAGCTGTTCGACAATAAACACAAACATGAAAGAAGGGAATAAAGCTTTTTTTTCTTTTTTCTCTTTTTTTCTCTTTTGTGTTGTTCTTACGAAAAATGATGGCCTTGATGTCTGCGTTTGTGATTCTGAATTTTGCGCCACTGGGATTGTGCCATTTATGCCTGAGGAGAACGCTGAGCATGTCTTCGTCATCCTTCGCCTCTTTCAAGATTTCGGTAGTCTTTTCACGCTCGACGATAATTTCCTCAAGAATGTCATCCATTTCCTGTAACAGTCCCCTCAACTGTTTCAGCGTTTTGCTGAATCTGCAAAACACGCTCATTGAAGGGAACAGATCCTCCAACCTGAGGGGGGTTCCAGAGAGCAGTGACGTTTTTTTGGTGATCTTGATCATCTTCTCCTGCTCTTTGCATACGCTTCCGAAAATGGTTCTGCAAATTGTTGCATACAAGTAAGCAGAAGCCTTCTCATACAAAATCACGGGTTGTCCGACCTGAGACTTGATCGACTTGACAAAATTGCCGAGCTCATCTTCGAAACAACTGTAAAACGATCGAACTTTTTTCTGACTAAGGAGCTCCAGAGTGTAAATCTGCCGCAGCTTCGTCAAGTAATCGCCGTACTGAGCAAAGGTAACTCCCAAGCTGTCGTAGGTCATGATGCTAGCAACCGTATTCACGGATCGGTCGGCGACTGCCAGGCCGTGGTTGTGCAGGACTATTTTGGCCATTCTTGCATTGGACACGATGATCGCCGAGCGTTCACCCATCTTCAAATGCATAAGAGGTCCATGTTTATCCGACAAATTCTTGAGGGTGCGGTGAGGCAATAGTCCCGCAACCTGGTGCAAGTTTCCTATTATGGGGAGTGTCCTTGGCCCCGGGGGCAATTTCTTGTGGCTTTTGGGTTTCAACACTTGCTTGACGAGGAAGAAAAGCAAGAAGTAGAGGATGTAGAGAGCTGGAGAGGAGAAAGACAAATCCATTGTCGCGGGTGAAGATTAGGCGAAGATCAGAAGAGGATGAAGATTGAAGGATGACTTAATGATCTCCGTGCAGCTTCGAGTCCCATTTTATAGGCCTTCAAGGCTGCCGAGAATATATTGATTTACTTTCGCAGCATGTGTTGCTATTCTGTCAATGGCTTTCTTCTGCACTCGTGATAGTAAAAAAACAAAAGAGCTATCAAAGTTGTTTTTTTGGTAAAATACAGGATATTATAATATAGATAGAGTATAAAATATATTTAAGTAGTAGTAGACAAAAGACGAGGGTATAGGTAACCCTTTTGATATAGGTCCAAAATGTGTAGAGCAAAAGGAGAAGGATTGTTCAAAATAATACATTGATTATTCCTCTCTATGCTTCCATTTCGAGGTAGGTGTCGCTGTTGAGAGTGTTGTTGCCTTGATGTTCTGCCAATAAAGGGTGTAAAGCACTGCTAGCACTGCTTCATTTTTTTTGCCAAAAGATTAGCTAACATATTAGCCTCCCTATAGTTATGCGAAATGCTGTATCTGGGAATTGATGTTAGAAGGGATCTGCAATCATTAATTAAGTTAGCAAATCTTAAGTTAGTGTTTGCTTTTATCATTAGGATAACAGCTTGGGAGTCCAAATTAATTTCCAACTCTTGAATGTTTAATTGAATAGCTTGTAGCAAGCCTTGGCTAAGGGCTAAAATTTCAGCCACAGTGTTTGTTACATTATGCAAAGACATGTAAAAACCAGAGATCCAATTGCCTTCATGATCTCTAATGACACTTCCTGCACCTCCTAAAATTGGATTTCCTAAAGATGATCCATCAGTATTAAGTTTATATCTGAAAAGATTAGGAGGTTTCCATTTAATGTATAATGTTTTTGTTAAGGAAGGCTTCTTGAAATAGTCATTTGCCAGAGAGATTTCTGCAGCATAAGCCAATATATTTTTAACTGAAGGAAAAAGGGTTTTGGCTGGTTTAAAAATGGTTTGGTTTCGAAATTTCCAAAGATTTCAGCAAGCAAGAGAGAATATTGTAGGCCAAGGAATGTTGGAAGGCCCTAAGATGTTAGTACAACAATTTCCTTTAATCCATGTTTGGAGGGTAGAAGAGTTATACAACAAGGTAATAACATTAATGTTTAAAATAGGTTTAAAGGCTGACCAAAGCAATTTAGTATTTTTACAGTGTCTAAGGATGTGATCAGTAGTCTCAGATGCATCCGGACAGTGTTGACAGAATTCTGTGTTTAGGATTTTCCTTTTGTGCAGTAGAGCCCTATGAGGAAGCTTATCGTGCATACAGAGCCATAGAAAATATTTTATCTTATTTATATTTGGGATCTTCCAGATCCATTTAAGATTGAGATTAAATGTAGTAGTAGGACATGCAGTAATTGATTTATATGCAGAGCATACAGAGAAAATACATGAGGGGGTGGGATTCCAGTAAACTTGATCCATGCAGGAATCAAAAAGACTAATATGAATCGATCTAATGACTTGGAGAAGTTGATCAGGTAAAATAAAGGTTAATTTTTCAAAACTCCAAGTTTTATCATGTATGCAGTCACTGAGTAGAATGTTTTCTTCATTATTTTTCAGAGGACCTTGTAGGGTGCTTCTAATGGAATTGTTATTAAGCTAGCAATCATTCCAGAAAGAAATAGTGTTTCCTGAGTCAATGCTCCATCTTATATTTTTAAAGCAAAGTTCCAACCATGTAAAATGCTTTTAGAGATAGAAGAGGTGACCCTCTTAGGGAATTTGGATTTAGTGAAATATTTTTCCCTAATAATTTTTGCCCAGAGGGAATCCTTACTAGAGATAAAAACACCTCCAAGCTAGTCCAGTTAGGAGAGCAAAATTTTGAGATTTATCTTGTTTAATTTGAAGACCATATTTTTCATATGGGAGGCAGACCTTATCCCAAGCTAAGAGATTAATTTTTCTATGTTCATTTGAAGATCCCCAGAGGAAAAGTCTACAAATTCTATCTATAAGATTTGTAGTTTTTGAGAGAAGCTTAATGACTTGCATAATGTGAATAGGAATAGAAGATAATGTGGATTTAATTAAGGTTGTTCTCCCAGCTAGAGTTAAAAATTTTGATTTCCATGAACTCAATCTGGAGTGAAGCTTGTTAGCTCTAAGGGCAAATCATGTAGGTTTGATTAGTTTTGATTAATGACAAACATTGCTAAAGACTAATATGCTTGTATATTGTGTGATAGGATTTTTGGATTGAGAAGGAAGCAAGTCTCATTGCCTTGGAGCTAGAAATGCAAGAACAACTCAAATATGCCAAAGTGATTAAAGATTGAAGAGTTTGTTCAAAATTAATGAAGGCTTTGAAGACATGAAGTGTAGGTTAAATGTGGTTAATAGGTAAACTTTGTAAACCCTACACTCTTAAGCCTTGGAATCTATGAGTTGCAATTGAGAGCACAAAACTTGATTTAAATGGTTTCAATGGTTTTGAAGTTACCTAAATTATCAAGTTTTCATAAATGGTTTTGGTACATAAAAGGTCTTTAATGACTTATCTTTAAGGCTAGAATGTTTTCCAACTTGTTTGAATTGATTTGAATATGTTTTGACAAAGTCCAAAAAATTCGGTCGTCCGAATTTTGTAGCAAAATTTTGCTACTATTCTTCCAGAGAAATTCGGAAGAAGATTCGGACGCAGCCAAAAAATTCGGTCGTCCGAATTTTGGCCTTCACCATGGTCACTGTTCTTCCAGAGAAATTCGGAAGAAGATTCGGACGCAGCAAGAAAAATTCGGTCGT
The DNA here is from genome assembly GCA_030512225.1 of Rauvolfia tetraphylla. Lineage (NCBI taxonomy): Eukaryota > Viridiplantae > Streptophyta > Magnoliopsida > Gentianales > Apocynaceae > Rauvolfia > Rauvolfia tetraphylla. Next base: position 3,493,823 of record JAJQKT010000024.1, on the reverse strand, counting down.
CCGAAAAATTCGGACGCAGAATTTGGTCGTCCGAATTTTCCTGAAACTAGCCGTTACTAGCCGTTTTATAGCCGTTTGAACTGATTTTCAAATTCTATAAAAGCCATAAACTTCAGATTTTTTAGAAGAACTTTGAACTTAACAAATCTTACATGCTCTAACTTATTTTACATCAAATCAAATTGAAAAGCTCTCAAATTTCCTTGTGCTCAAAGGTGTACATTCAAGATTCAAAAGGCAAAGGTGACGTGGTGCTAGTAATTGTATTTATCTACCAAGAAGCGTTGGTAATATTCAAACTCATTTATTCCTCATTTAATTCTGTTTTTTCTACTAGCTCATTGCAAGGTTATCTTGTGACATAAAACCCTTTTGTGTTAGGGTGAGCCATAGACTAGATTAGTCAAGGTTGTGGTGTAAAACCCATTGTGTGGGTGAGCCTTTGATTAGATTAGTCTTTAGGTTGTCTTTGAATATAAAACCCTTGTGGAAGGGTGAACCTTGTTTGTATAATTACTAAAAGAGGTTGTGAGTGTAAAACCATTGTGTGGTGAGCCTCTTATGTAATTGTCGAAATTGAGCATATAGTGGATTGGTTGAAATCCTTGAGTGTGGACTCAAGGTAGTGGATGTAGATCTTGAAGAGATCGAACCACTATAAATCGTATGCTCATTTTCTTATTGCTTTACTTGCCTACATAATTGTTGATTGATTGGTTGTGACATTATTGTTTGATGATCTTGTGTTAACCATCAAATCACATATAAGCTTGAAGTTTATTGACTTAAAGAAGAGCTTTTATTAAGGTAAAAGATTTGCATAATAGGAAAAAGATTTTGATAATTAGCCAAAGACCTAATTCACCCCTCCTCTTAGGTCTTTCAAAGCTTATCAATGATAAATTGGAAGCTATTATGGCCAGTATTAGAACAACTAATAGGGAAACCAAGATATTTACCAAAGTCCTTAGTTTTTTCAATGTTAAGACAATCTGCTGTATGTCGTGCAAGGGATTCATTTACATTTTGAGAAAACAGGATTCTGGATTTGGTGAAATTAATTTTCTGTCCAGAAAGGTTGCAGAAATTTTCTAAGATATCTATAATAGTATGAAGATTTTTTTGGTCAGTTTTAGCAAAAAGAATGATATCATCTACATATATAAGATGTGAAATTGGAGTACCATTCCTGGAAATTTTAACTGGAGTCCAATCTCCTTGGTCGATAGATTCTTTAATTATGATAAATAAATATTCCATGCTAAGCAGAAATAAATATGGAGAAATGGGGTCCCCTTGGCGAATGCCTCTAGATGGTTTGAAAAAACCAGTGGGGGATCCATTTATTAGTATGGAAAGACTTGATGAAGATACACAGGAGAGAATGAGGTTGATTGTGGAAGTTGGGAAGTTAAAATAAAGAAGCATTTGACGAATGAAGGACCATTCTAATCGATCAGAAGCTTTTTCAAGATCTAACTTAATAGCCATATAGACAGTTTTTACCTTTTATGTTTTTGAATTTTTGAAGAATTTCTTTGGTAATGATTATATTATCAGCAGCTCTTCTGCCAGGTATAAAACTAGATTGATTTGGACTATTAATTTTTCTAAGAGAGGCCTTATCCTATTTACTAGAATCTTGGAGATGGCTTTATAAGCTGTATTGCAAAGGCTTATAGGCTGAAAATGTGAGATGTGGTTTGGAGATGTATTTTTAGGAATGAGATAAATGAAGGTCTTGTTTAAGTTTGCTGGAATAATTCTAGATTGGAATACATTCTTTATGAGTTGAATGGTGACTTCACTTGTGGAGCTCCAGAATTTTTGATAAAAGAAAGGGTGTAAACCATCGGGCCCCGGAGCCTTGAGAGGTTTAAATGAATGAAAAGAATTGAAGATTTCTGTAGAAGTTACTGGTTGGGTTAGTCTAATGAAATCAGCATTATTTAATAGGGGGGATGGTGGAAGTGACAGGTTTGATTTGAAGGATGAGGAAGATTGTTCAGTTGAAAGAGATTTAAAAGTGATTAAATATCATATTTGAGATATGATGGGGATCAGAGAGCCAATTGCCTACAGAATCTTGAAGAACATGTATTTTATTTTTCCTTCTTCTGTTAATGGCTGAAATATGAAAAAACTTGGTGTTAGCATCACCATCTTGAATCCATTGTATACGAGATTTTAGTTTCCAGAAATCATTTTCAGCCTGAAGGAGATTAGTGTAATCGGATTGTAGTTTAGATTCAAGAGAAACTAAATAAGCACTGTACTTATTAGCTAATTACTTTTGAATACCATTGAGTTTGGCTTGTAATATTTTTTTTATGGAAGATATTTCCGAAGGTATGTTTATTCCAATGAGTGACAGTTTTCTGAAAAAGATGAATGGTAGAGAAAAAATTTGCCCGAATTCCAAGTTTTCTCCACAAGGTCAGGAAAGGTAGGATGGGAGAGCCACATAAGTTCAAGATAGAATGGAGGCTTGTTATGGTGAAAATATTCAGTTGTTAAAATATGGGGGCAGTGATCGGAGGTGATTATGGGGAGATGTCTTATTCTTGCTTCAGGGAAGGCTTCAATCCAGAGATTGTTAGCAAAAAATCGATCAAGTCTTTCCATGATGAGTCCTTTTTTGGTTTTTCTATTATTTTTCCATGTAAATTTTTGTCCAGAGAATCCTAAATCTATCAAGTTACAATGATTAATACAGTCCAAAACATGGTTGATTCTATTTGTGTTTACAGGAGATCCACCAAATTTTTAGTGAGATTTGGTGATTTCATTAAAGTCACCAAGAAGCAGCCAAGAACCAGAATAAACATTAGCAATATTTTTTAAGTTATTCCAAAATTTTAATTTAGCAGAAGAATTAGGCCTGGCATATATTGCAGATAAAAGAAAAGGATGTTGAATTGGAGTTACCTTAACCAGTAGATGAAGCTCCTGAAGTGTATTTGAGACAGTTTGAACTTTAGTATTTGTGTTCCACATTGCAATAATCCCCCCAGAAGCTCTAATAGCATTCACCACTGCACATTCCGAGAATCCAAATTCTGACTTAAGGGCTTCAGCATCCGAACCTGCCAACTTAGTTTCAGTGAGAATGATAATATTCGGTTTATTGGTTGAGATCATGTATTGGAGGGAAAGTTTAAAATTTTGATTTCCCGCTCCCCTACAATTCCAGAGTAAAATAATCATAGTACTAATGGGGGAGAGATGATCCTCCAGAGAGAGGAAGTTTGATAGTTGGGTGGACAGACTGTGATCCATTTCTTGCTGTTGATGGCTGTTGATGGCTAATGGAAGATAGGTTGGGACAAGGACTGATGCAAACTTCCTCTCGTTTGTCATTGAGTTCAATATTCGAGTGACTACTAAAATTTTGTTCACAGTGGGATGGAAGGAAAATAGAAAGCATTTGTTCTTGGTGTTTCTGACTACTTTGATGATTGGGTTTTCCCTTACGCTCGAAATTTCCAGGAATTGTTCTAGGGGATTTTCTACTTCTGATTCTTCCAGTAGATTTGCTGGAATTAGTGTCATTAGTTCCTCTGGCAAAGTGTTTGGAGTCTGTGACATTGCTGGTGGGATTATTGTTTGAGGATGTATTGTTTCCATTGAGACTGGAGTGGTGAGTTGAGTTGATTGAGGAAACAGTGGGATTTCCAAGGGAGTAGGAGCTACAGACTGATGTTGATATTGATACGGGTGGTAATGGAGGGGATTGATATAAGGGTCCACATTGTTCCAAGGATTTTGGAAAGGAGTAGGCTGAATGAACCAGTGGTGATTGGTTATGGTTTCTATGCTCATCCTCATCAATTGTGTTACTAAGTTTGATAGGAACTGTGAATCCTCCACCCTGATTGAGAGCATTTGATTCTCCAATTCCACATTGATAATCAGAGCAGTTCCTTGGAGGCCCCATCACCAGAATTATCTCCAAGACCGGAGAAGCCACATATTACCATTGCAAGATCACCTACACCATCATCAATATCTATACCCCCACTACAACCAGCTCACCTATCAACATATGCTCAACCCTCAAACTTACTTTGACGATTGGACCTGTTGTTGTGGTGAAAAGGGAGGCGAGGCATTTTCAGTGGAGCCTGGATTGGCAAAGGGAGATGTAGATAGTCGTATAGAGGGGAGATTGTTATCTTGGTAAATAACTTCTTCTTGTATATTAGAATCGGAAGCAGTTGCAGCATTGACTGAACAGAAAGGTAAGACTTGATTGATTATAGTTTGGTTTATGGAGGTTGTCTGTGGGTTAGTACTACCAATCTCCATGGATGTGAGTGGAGAAGCGGGCAAAAGGATATTCTTGTCGGGGAGGGGACTAGAAGTATTAAATGGTTTACTTGAGACAGAAGTATATGCATCGGGAATTGAAGAATTAGGTAAAATCTTAGAAGAAGACGTTGAGTTGGGAGTTCTAGGCTGGCTGTGTGAAGTATTGATTACTCCAATGTTTATGATAGCTGATTTGACTTGAGCAGTAGTCTCATTTAATGCTTCGCATTTTGTTGCATTATTGATTGGAAGATCTGGAACAATAGTAGCATGTTTTTCAGTGTGAGGCTGTTCAAAGGCTATAGATTTTAGATTGTCAGTATGGGAATTAGGAACAAAATGTATTAGACTGTCAACTTGGGAATGAGTAGCAGTGTTTAATGCAGCGAAAGAGTTGTGGCTTGACAGATTTCGGTTTCTGTCTTTTGCTAACCAGACTGTTTTTGGAACTAGTTTTTGGTTGTTTGACACTGTTTTGTTGGGATGGAACTTGTTCATGTAAATGGGGAGTTCTGTGCTTGTATTTTTGGCGCGAAACAACCATCCACGGTCCATGATCAGGCAAAGAAGATGGGGCAGATTCAGTAGCCCCGTTCAATGAAGTTGAAGAGTTCAGGCTAGGTTGAGATGGAGTGTAATGACAGTTGGTATTTTTGTGTCCGAGACGACCACATGAAAAACAGATTTGATTCAAGCCTTCATAAACAACAAGTTGGGCATGATTTCCAAAGAAAATAGTAGTGATAAGAGGTTGATCAATCTGTACTTGGATGCATAATCTTGCATATTGACCCCTGGAAGCCGCCAAAGTGAAAGCATCTATTCTAAGCAGAGTACCCAAAATATTCCCAGCTTTTGTAAGAAGCTCAGTATCAAAAAATTCTGATGGTAATTCTGGTAGTCTAGCCCAAATTGTAGTAGAGGAGAAGGTAGCTTGAGAAGCAGTGAACTTGGGTTCCCATGGCCTAACAACAAGAAAATTTTGCCCAATGAACCAAGGACCTCCATGAAGTGCTTTAGTATAATTTTCCTGATTGTGGAATTTGATGAGAAAATAATCTTTCCCGAGGTCCATGATGTTCAAATCTTCTGTGGGTTTCCAAATATCCTTTAGTTTTGAGGAGAGAAACTTAAAGCCCACCGTTCTACCATAGACTTTCACTATCAGGGAGAATAACCAAGGCTGATATATTCTGGCCTTTTCTTCAAAGGAGAGTGGAATGAAAGCATTTGTTTGTTTGTTGTTTTCCATTTCTGCAGAGATATCAGTAATGGAAAAAATTTAGAAGAAGCTGGTGCTTTTGGGGGATTGTTCAGTAGGAACAGATAGTTTAGATAGGTAAGAGACAGGGTGGAGTATCTGTGGTAATGGAGATGTAGTATCCTTGATTTTCTTAGTACTGCGAACCAATGTGTCCGCTTCTTCCTGGAAGAGGGGAGGAGAAGGGCGCTCTATCTCCATACTAAAGAGCTATCAAAGTTCAAAGGGATTGCTTTTCCTTAAAAAAAATGAAAAAAGTTCATAAAGAGCTGCTGCGAGGAAAGAGAACAAAATTGTTGGACGCGAAATTTCAACTTTGAATTAATTATCAGCTTAAAGGAACAAAAATAAAAACCTCTTTTAATTGATCATTCCTTTTGTCGAATAAGTGTTCATATGTTTTTAGAATATCTAAATTAAATATTAATTTAATTAAATAATTATATTCATTTCAAAACTTTCGTAATTAACTTCAATATTGGTTTAAGAGAATTAAATTGATTTTAAAAAATTAAACTCCGGTTGAATATCTTGCAATTGGAAATTTGCATTCAATTAACACATATAACCATCTCGTTACTAACAATTTCTAATGGAGGAAATAATACTTTCTCAATATAGAATTGAATGTAACTTCATCAATTTTTTTTGAAGTTGATATAACCTTATTAATGTAAGTGATGTGAGTTCCACTAAATTGTGATCTTACTGCATATTTCTTTAATTAATAAAAAATATAATTTGGTCAAATGTGCTGTCAAAACTTTTTGTTTTTTTTGGCTAAATAAGCAATTGGATTAAATAACAAACAATAAATTACACAAATAGGTAAGAGATATGACCCTCAATACCTATAGTAATAGAAAATAACCAAAGTCTTATGAAATCTAGAGGAGTAGAGTACAATATGTAGAAACTAAACAAACAGATAATTATAAAACTTCTTTCACCTTTTTAACTATCTCTCAACACCATTATTAGGTAGAACTCAACACCTATTTGGTTCGTCGAAACTAGCAATTCAAAGGAACTTGGGCGTATCAGTTTTCTTAAAGATTACCTAGGACAAAGATAGAAAGCTGAGGAGGGCTCAACCCAAATCTCCTGATCCGAGTGAAAGTAGATCTTTTGGAGAAAGAAGAAGAAACAACTTTGTCTAGGGAGATCAAAGAGAAACTATGCTTATAGATTATAAACTTGACTAAACGAAGAACTAATATGGTTTGTAGACAAAAAATAGCTTGAAAAAACAAAAACTAAATAAAAAAAGAGTTCTCTTACCAAGATTGGAACTGGGTGAAATTAAAGTTCTATCTTGGCAGGAAAAGGTGAAAGCAAACAATAAAGAAGTTCCTGAACAAAGGTCGGGTAAGAAGAGAGAGAGTTTATTCAATCAAAATAAGTATGCACTGATAAGCGGTCTATTCAAAAATGAGTTTGAGCTAATTCCACCCCTAAAAGGTATCTCAAATGGGGAAAGAATTACCTAAACCTTATAAGTGATTAATTTTTATACTATGAGGATAACATGGTATCAGAGCGATGTTAGGCCACTCACATATTTTCAAATTTCACATTCCAAATGTTCTGTCCTATGTGTGAGGAAAGTGTATTGGGATCCCATATTATTTTCATAATAAAAATTAATTACTTATAATGCTTGGTAATCCTTCCCCTTCCAAAAGGTACCTCAACAGGGGGAGAATTATTTAAATTTTATAAGTGATTAATTTTGATATTATGAAGATAACACGATATCAGAGAGATGTTGGGAAATGAACTTGGGCAATCCTCTCTCCTTCGAGATACCTTTTGAGGGTGGAGTTAGGTCTAAATATATTTTTCTACACGGTATTAAAGCAATGTTGGACTATCACCATATTTTTATACTTCACGCTCCAAATGTCCACTCTTGGGCTTGAGGGAATGTATTGAGATCACATATTATTTTTATAATATAAAAATAAATCACTTATAAGGTTTAGACAATCTTCTCTCCGTTGAGGTTTTTTTGAAAGTGGAATTAGATCCAAATCAAATTTTCAATAGTCTTCCCACACGATGGTTAAGAACCCGTACGTTTATAACTTTGAGACAATATTTCTACTAAAGAAACTTTAAGAACATACTTAGAGTAAAGTAAAATGAATGAAGAATTGCATCAAATATAATAAAATAAACATGAAAGAGAGAAAAAAAAGCTTATTGCAGTTAAGACAACATATATCCTGCAAATCAATATCCCAGAAATCTTCATTAGGTGTTATATATGATGGTTTCATGGAAAACCACTTCCTCCACTTCTCCTTCCCCTTATAGAATTAAAAGTAAGAAGACATTAATTATGCATATCCCTATTAATATTCTTTCTTCTTTCCAATGAAATTAATAGATTTCAAAAAAACAAAAGAAAGCAAATATAGATTTTAAGAGTTTTGGTCTAAAATGAGCAGATACTATGATATATAGATCTCAAAATTTAGTTAACAAATTAAATACAATTCTAAAAAGATAGGAAAGCAATAAAATATATTCTCTCTGTCCAAAGTTGAATATTTATATTTCTTTTTTAGAAGTTAAGAATTAAATGTCCACTTTCTTAGAATAATTATATATTTTTTATAAACTTTTACTACTAACCTTTTTAATTTAAGTGAATTAAACTCTAGTAACACAATGGAAACACCACTAACTCTTTTTACTCTTGTGATTTAAGGAATTTTAATTTACTAACATATGGTTCACCCTACTAACATCATTAACTGATGAAGTTATTATAGTAATTTATCTAATGTCAAAATAAAACATTTAATTTCTAATGGACGGATATTTTCTTTAAAAAAGCAAGAAACATAACACTTCATTCATTCACTTTTGTCTAAGATGTATGAATTAAATAATGGGGATTGTTATCTACAACTCCATAAATTGCTGCGTGTTATAAATAAATCAATTATGTGGATATCCATTATCCTAAGTATTAATCCATTTTTGAGGTTATGAAATATGAAAGGTTACGTGTTACTACCAAAGTTGTAACATCCATCCTTTATACACCACTATCCCTACTACCTCTATTATTTTAGAAAATTATGTAAGTTATAAATGAGCCTACTAATGACTTATGATAAAAAAGGTCACCTCTAACTCTATAAATAGGGTCATATGGAGTAGCTTGGAAGAATATGGATTGTGAAAAGCTCTTAATAAAATTCTGATTTCTATATTTCTTGCGTTCTCTTTTTCTCTCTTCTGCTATAGTTAAAAGTCTTCTTTGTTATCATTTTATAATTAGTTTTTGTGTCTATCGCTGAATCTTTGAGGTTTAAATGAAGTAAGAAGCATGAAACTTTGCCACTTAACTTTTTAGCATTATAATCAAACAGAAAAAGGTATTTCTGTTAGCTTTGAATTTTCATAGCAAACTTCAAAACTTGGATCCTTGACTTTTGGAAGAGAAACCATTTATTTTTATACATGTGGCTAAGATCCATCTGACTATAGTGGGTTCTGAAGACACCATTTAAGAATTACAAAGTACCAAAACCTCTTGATTGCTAACAAATTTTGAAGGAAATATATAACCACTAGAAGATGATTGTTATATAAAAGCTATTTATGGTTTGTTATAAGTGTGATATAAGATTTTATATTTATCAGTATGTAAAATTTTATTGCATTTCGAATTTCTCCTCAATCAATATTGTAACAAGAAATATACTAGTGATATGACATAGAAAATATTTTTCCTTTCTTGTACGTCGAACATGCTCTTGTAGAAGCAATATCGAGAAAAAAGTTTTCAAAAATATTTTGAAATTTATACCTTTTGAAACTAAATGAGTCATTGATAAAACATTTTAAGTCTTGACCATTTGATTTTTGTCATTCCCTGAAGTAAATGTCATTAGAATATATAATTTATTTATGAAAGAGATTTTGGTTGCAACTATAATTATAGTAGAAATGCACTTTGTTCTTATATTGTAAGAATGACTCATTAAATTCTCAACATATAAACAATCACTAGAAGTGAGAAAGTAATGACAAGAGAAAAAAGAGAAGTAATAATTTCAACATGTCATACATGTGATATGAGAGGATTTTTATTATGTACATGTAGTACGTCAAACATATTGTGAATAAAGGAAAGAAAAATATTGCTTACTTCTCTAAATTATGCTAATGATAGTAATGATGCTTGTATCAATGATATTGATATGACACATGTGTGCATATCCAATTCTTTTGAATATCTAGAGAGAGTTCTTTTAGCGTTGCGAATGTTGATAAAATTTTTTTGAACTATTGAATTATTTATGTTTTATTTTCTATAATTTTGTGATTATTATTGAAAATTTTTCATGCTATATATTTATATTCTAGTACTTCTACATTATTTAGGTTTTTTAGTTAAGAATGGTGAAGATAGAATTTGTCTAAACAATAATGGTAGTTTATTTGGACAAATTTAAAATATATGTCCAAAGTATAATGGTAGTACAACGTTCTTGAAGAACTAGTTAATCAAGAACTCTAGAAGAGTTAATTGATTAAAAGCTCTAAAAGAGCTACCAAATCTTCACCATAATGATCAAGTTTTGTAATGTATCATTCTTCATATAGTCTGGTGAAAACTTTTGAACCTTGATGATGCTCTCATTATATCGAGACATTGGATGAATGGACTTTTGAGACCTATGCATTACTATTTTGACCTAGATCATAAATGTCAATTCTAAATACTACAATTACTCTTTTCTACTTTATATTGCATCGCATTTATGAAATTGAGATGCAATATTAAGTAAAACTAAAGTTTACTAATTTAAATAATTTATTAGTTGACATGACTGGTTGGACTATTCCTGATCATTAAAATGCGAAGAATGATTAGGAATTTGTAAAAATATTATGAAACTAGATATTTCCTAATATGAAAAAATTCTATGTGCTATTTGTTTTGCATTATTTGAATGTTACTAGTATTTCTTGGAGTTGAATGTGTTATTTTGGGATGAATATGGAGAAATTTTTAGTTGATGTATCAACAGAATAGTCGTATGTATATCATTGATTTTTACAACCTATAGTTGGCAATTTATTGATAATGAGCACATATTTTACATTCTCCCAACAACACAATTTGTCCTAATAATACTGGTTGTATTGAGATAAATGTTGAACATGTTGTAGAATGTTCATGACTGTGATATATTTGCACTTATTTCGCATTTTGCCAACGCATTAAGTTATCCTCATAGTAGTTGGTTTGTGGTCAGAAACCAAATATTTTCGATCTAAGATTTAGAAATATATTATCTATATTGCTCCACCAGAAGGTAATAAAATGGGTTCTCAAAGAGATTATGTAATATGTTGGGATTAAATCTGAAGGGGATGATTGTATTTTGTTAATTTTGAATATGTTGTCCCGACATGAAGAGGAGAAAACATGAGGCTGGTTAAAGATATTAGTTTGTGTTTCATCTTGATCTTCTGTTTTGATCCTGATAGAAGATACCTTGAACCAAAAGTTCAAAGGATAAATTTTATAGCTAGGTATATTAACTAACAAACATCCGACAAAGAATGCTCCTATTATATTTGATCTCAACATGATTGGAAACTATTGTAACCATACAAGAATAAGACGTCGATGATATTAATGCACATAATATATTGATTTAAATTGAGGATTTTTGAATTGAAGTCTGCAGACTCAAAATGATAAAATTCACATGAGAAATATGAAAAGTTTGAACTAGTCACAAGTACACTTGAAGTGTACATGTATTCCCAATAGAAATTATACACCTGAAGTGTAATCCTTAAGAGATAGCAATAGATTTTTACTTATAAAATATGAACTATAAAAGTGAATATTTTTCATGACTTATAACGCATGATTCTTCATAAGACTTAGCACTGATTACGAAAAAATATATTTCTATTGATGAATATAATAGTGCATGATAACACTGAGTATGTGTTTATCTTTGTTATCATTTGATAATGGTACTTATATTTGAAGTCTCTGATGGACTCGATATGCTTGGATCAGATAAGTGGTTTGTTCGTGTTGAACATGATGAGATTGTCTTAGTGAATTCTTATTGAAAGAATGATCAAGTATGTCCATGTATAAGTAAATCTATACGTATTTGTACATTCTATGTGTTTCTTTGTCAGAAGATATCTTTATTGCTTAATTTGTTGATTAAAATGGTGTTCTCCAAGTTAGGTGGATAATATCATCAATCAAAAAGATAATATCATTTATGATTTTCAGTATCTTGATTTATGTACAAGCATTAATGAATTGGAAGTTCAAAATATTATTTATTTGCATAAAATTCCAATCAATTGTTTGACTAACTTCTGTAGGGTTAGCCAATATTATATTCTAACTATATATATTCTTATTTGGATAGATATCCCAACAAGACAAATATATGAATTATATAGCCATATGAATTTGATGCATGCTTCAAGCTCGGTTGATCTCTTGATTTTGAAAATAAAATCCTCAAAAGAGAAAATGCTTTGATGATCAAGATGTTCTTCCTGAAGAATTTACAAAAGTAAGTATTGTTATCAAAGTTTCAAAAAATCAACATTTTGTTTTGATTGAACATCTTGAAGATGCTTCAAATGTATATAGCACATTAATGGTTGTTGGATTATTATAGCTTTAAAGATTCTTTATATCTATCAAAGCACACTGAATAACTCTTTGGTCTTGAAGTAGCATTACTCTGTAATTTAGTGCATGAATACACTTGTTTACTTACAAGTAGATATCTATTCTATTTCTTCTCTACCTAATGAATTTTGAGATGACATTAAGCTTGCCCTTTGATATCTCCTTGAGATAGTTTATCTCAAAAATTGAGAAAATCCAACTCCCATTGAGAAGGATATACAAGGTATAAATTACCTATATAATCCATACAAACCATGTCATTTATAGACATGTGTTGATTATAATGCCACGTCTTCGACTTATGTTGAAGAAATAGAGATACATGATGTTTGTTGAGAATATGTATGATCGTATTAATGTTTTTATTATATTTGAGATAAACATATATGTTGTAAGAAAAAATTCCAATTTTATTGTTAGATAATAATAAAGTTTGGAATATATCAAAGGAGATATGATAAAGTATATTTTTATGAGATTCTGTTTACTCATGAACTATGGAAGAGATTTGATATTGATTTAAAACAAATTCAATCATTTGATGATTTGATAAATCTATTCACTAAGACCTTACTAATAGTAACATTTGATTGGAAAGTATTGGTTAAGTAATCTCAAAAGATTATCTCATGAGGAGGAGTAATAATGATATAAAAAATAGTGTACTCTTTTTCCTTCACTAGAATTTTTTTCCACTGAGCTTTTATCTAGTAAAGTTTTAATTATGCATATTCTTTATGTAATGGACATCCAAGGGGGAGTGTTATGAATATATCAATTATGTGGATATCCATTATCCTAAATATTAATCCATGTTTTGAGGTTATGGAATATAAAAAGTTAGGAGTTACAACCAAAGTTGTAACATCCATTCTTTATAGACCACTGTCCCCATTACCTCTATTATTTTAGAAAACATGGAGATCATGGGAAATATATTATGTATGTTATAGAGAAGCCTACTAATGACATATGATAAGAAAGGTCACATCCAACTCTATAAATAGGGTCATATGGAGTAGCCTGGAAGAAGATGGATTGTGAAAAGCTCTCAATAAAATTTTACTTTCTACATTTCTTGTGTTCTCTCTTTCTCTCTTTTTCCATACTTAAAAGTCTTATTTGTTGTCATTTTATAATTAGTTTTTATGTCTATGCAACCAAATTTTACAACACTGCGCTATTATTTTTCATATTAACATTGCTTCCTCTCTCTACAATCTAAAATCTTCTCAGTCCTCTCTAAAATTTATATATAATGTGAAGGTTCTAAGTTTTTTAGGGCATCCTAAAGCAATATGTGATGAAATACTATTAAACACTAGAGATTTAGAGATAAACTTATGTTTTTTGCACTGCTAAAATGAGACCTTTGTATTTTTTCTAACTCCCTGAGTAGATCTTGGTATACTCTTGAGATCTTTAAAGATTAAACAAAAGTTTTCAAAAGTTCATATGCTTCAAGTGATCATTCCAAAATTCCAAAGCAAAAGTGAGTGGTAATAAAAATTGTGTTGACTCAAGATCACAACCTCTCAATTTTGATGACTAATAAACAAGTTTAATTAATCTAATGAAATCTGTTAAGTTATTTCAGAATAAATCTTAAAGAAATGATCATGATGAAGTCACCCAAATGCAAGGTTCAAGACTAGATTTTTTGTTTTTTATTTAAGTCTTAAATACTTGTGTTAAGAATAGTAGGAGAGACAATGTGAGCTTTGTGTCTTATACCAATTAAATTTCTCTTCTCAAAAATAAATTTTTTGAAAAGTACATTTGGTAAATCCTTAGAATTTTGGAACACAAAAAAGTATTTTTGTAACTATTTCATGAAAGAAAAACTTTTGTCCAAAAGTCAAACAAGATATGATTTTTCTTGTACTTGTAAAATGGAGAATTACCTAAAAGATCTCTAGACCTTATCATGGGTAATGACCAATTGAAATTTTTGAATTGTTATCTTGTGAAAAGAAAAATTACCTTTCACATGGGTATAACCAGTTGAAGGTTGGTCTTGTGGAAAGGAGATTTACCCAAATGATTTCTACATTTTCACATGTACAATGATGACTGGAGACGTTGGTCTATAAAAGAAGATTTGACAAAAAAGAAAAGCTTCATCTTTACATGGGCTTAACAAAATGAAGACTTTATCTTTGCAAAATAATAATAATAATAATAAGTGACGATTCACACAAGAAACAAAATCATATTTTTCTTGGAATTTTAAGTCGACAAAAGAGACATCTTTTCACACCATCTCTCATCATTTCAAAGGCTTTGTATATCCTTTATATATGCAAATTCAGCATAAAAGCGTTCCAAGAGATGAGTGTTTTTCTCAACAAAGTTGAGAGTTCTTCAATCTGAGAGCAAAAAACTAAAATTTAAGAGAGAAACACTACCGAGCAGAAAAGAGAAAATATGCAAAGTGCGAGCTGATATTGGAAACAAGTGAAAGCTTCTATCTTATCATCTCCATCTCTTCAGTGACTAGCTTGGCAATTTGTATCCCTGTATCCTCCAAAATAATGGAACGGTGTAATCGAGTTTAGCAATGCTCTTATGAGATATACAAGCTAATATCACCTTGTGATTAGCTTATGATGAATAGCTTGATACCGAGACTAGATTTCAACTTTTGTTTTATGAGCCAACTAGTAGCACTTTAACTTTTGTATTTTTAATTCCCCTTTATATAGGACAATTTTTTATAAAGTCTACTTCATCCCCTCTAGGACATGGTTTGGGAACTGCAAATTTTTTATTATCTATCTTCTTGTTGGTAATCTCAATCCACCTTCTCATCTTTTCTTTGCTTATTCAAGGTAGTCTTGGGACTAATACGTCATTGTTATATGTGCAAGTGGAGAGTGACGCGTTTCTAGAGAGCTTCTTGAGGTGATAGATTACAATCATATCTTGGTTACAAACAATTATTTAGTTCCAAAGATAAGCTAGTATCGTGAGAAAAGATTTGGGGAATTAAGTCGGGCAGTTTTTAATAATTGCTCGAACCAAGATAAAGGATGACGGTTCACATCCACACACTTAGTTTACTTGCGAGTGAGGGGGGAAGAAAAGAGTATACAAACAATATTTTACAGATGAAATACAAAGCATGTCTAGGAAGCCAATTGGATCGAAAAAGAATGGTTGCTCTTTTAGATTATAAAGCACTCTGGTTGCATGGACATTGATTATTAAGGACTATGTTTGTCACACAATTTAATACCAAAAACCCATTATATGACTTATACCCGTGACAAGTTGGAATCTTCACGTGATTGCATATATCCTATATCCTATTGATCAATATGATACCTTTTCTAAATTTTCTCCAAAACATGCAGTTTTCAAATTTATTCAAAGTTCTACAATAATTAGGTAAGAGGTGACACGAATTGATGTTGCTTCGCTTGGAAAAACCAAATGAGTCCACATCATACATTTACGTGTATTTTAGTCCATGAAATCGGTGTCTATTCAGTAAGGTTTTGAGTTGGAAATTTTGTGAATGGAAAAAACCTGCGTTGAACGTTCTACTCTCACGAGTCTGATCACTGGAGCAGAAACTCTGCTCCCTTCTAATAGTAGCGGATCGAATTAAACGTGGATCGTGTAATAACCATGAATATCGACAAATTCTTAGACCGTTAATGATTAGATTCGGGACAAATGAATTTCTTCATCTTCAAAGTATGTGACATTAACTAAGAGCACAATTTGTCTGACCAATCTGTCATACTCCGCATGTTAAAGTCATCAACGACACTCATGCAAATGTAAAGTATTTTTTGTTCGGAGTTGCAACAAATACGTTACACGCCCTTTTCTTCTGCTGAATTTTTTGAATACAGTAATATTATACTGTATTAATTATTTTCTTATTGATTTATTGCACTAAAATGAAATTTTCAAATGGGTTAAGCTTAAATACTCTTATTTACTGATGCTAATTCAACAAAAAAATACTTTGTATTTGCATGCCACTCGCAAGTTTTAGCAAGTTGCTGCGTTTAATTAATTTGGGAATTATGGAATTAATTATTCATCTCTCCTCTTTTTTTCTTTCAAGAACTCATATTATATTACGAAAGAAATAGGCAGAGAGGAGGGCATGACATCTCGTAAATATCGACCACAACACTTTTCCGTTAGTAAATAGTTCTTTGAACTACTACTTTAGCACGTGTCACCTTTTGTTTGGAAAATTTGAATGATAAATCAGTTTAGTGATTTTAATTCTATACTCCTTCTCATATAATTTCTTACGGTCTTACCTTGCGAGCAGGATCACTTAGTAAAAATCAATAGTGGTTGTGGAATAGAAGCCTAACCCAAGTTCCTGTTATGTTTGGTAGTATGATTTCTAGGGTGTATTTGGATTGGGTTCTGCTAAGTAATACAGTGCAAATTTCTCACTTGGGTCTCACTTTTTCTCTAAAAAAAATTCTCTCTCTAAAAATCCAAGGTAGAAAATCTCAAAACAAAATATTATACAATCTCACCCCTAATAACTCCATTTATGAAGGCAACTTGTCATGCAAAAAAAAAAAAAAAAAAGGGGGGGGGGGAAGAGTGGAGAAGATGTAGCGGTGGGATTATTTATCATGCTCATGCATTATACATTTGAGAACTAATGCTTATTATAAGAAGCTAATTCAATTAGCAATACTTCTTCCGGTTAGGGTTCAATTCACATTCTCTATCTCTTAATAAATAAAAAATTAATTTTTAATACCCCTTTCAGTTCTACCTCCCCGCTTGTCACCTCCCCCTATCAGCCAGCCCTGTTCTTTTGCCCCTTCAAACAAATCCCTCTCACTATAAGATGGGTGTTCAATACCTTGATTAGTCAATTGTACAGATAAGAATATTACATGATGCATTATATACACCTTTGACATTACATAGGGACTTAGTGAAGAAAAGGAGATTGCTTAATGATTTCTTGATTCTACTAAAAAAAAAAGGAGAAGCAAATTGATTATTCGAATCAAATCCGTTGAAGTTAGTTCTTATCAAACCTCTTTATGTTTTACCACAGCGAATCAAGAAAAAAGTTTCCACAATAGTCATTCTGATGACATTAACTAAAGAGCACACTTTCTCTGCCCGCAAATGTAGAAGTTCTAAATCCTAAAGTCATCAATCAACCACTGTCAGACTTTAAAAAAGAAAGAGTACAGGAGAAGGTTCCATTCGAGAGCTTAATGAAAAATTGTTACTTTATTCTAATTCTCTTTTCATAAAAATTAAAAATAAAAATTTCAAAATGAAATAATATTCAATTCCACTCAACATCTTTCAGAGTATTGCTGGTTCATTTTATTTGAGCTAGAAATTTTCGTTCGGTGGAATAAATTACTATTTCTGTCCATCAATAATTGTGATTCTTCAAACTTTTTCTCATCTACATTAATTATTTGTCATTTTATAAAATTAAGAAGTTATTCATTATGGTTTTTTAACTTTATCCTTAATTTTATTACTATTCCAAATACAACATTAAATTACGTTTTCAAATTTTCAAATAATTAATTTTATCTTTTAATTTAGGGTGTGATTGGATAGAGTTTAGTTTTGAGATTTTTATCTTGAATTTCGTAAAAATTAAATTGTTTGTGAGAGTAGACGTAGGTTTCATAATTAAAATTTTAAATTTATTTTTAAAACCAAACCCTGTCCAATCTAAGCCTTATTAGATCCAACGAACTTTTAATTTTAACTTTATCACTTTACCAAATACAAACACTAAATTAAGGAGTTTCTCAATTTGTAGAAACTGCAAATGTTGAGAAATTATTTGTGGATGGAAGTCGTTAAGAAATCATTTACTACAGGACAGGACAGAATACTAGAAAACTCAAAAGGTTGGGTAGAAAAGGGGAATACTCTCTCCGTTCCATAATATATGCCTTTTAGGCACTTTTTTCTTTTTAAAATATTTAATATTTTATAAATGTTAAAATTTATTTTTTTAAAAATTATCATGGCATATTTTTTATTTCTTATCATATGAATAGAGAATAAATTAAACTAATTAAAAAGAAAATAAAAAATTCAAAATGTGTTAAAAGACATTCTATTTTAAAATAATGAGGAGTACTTATTTGCAAGGATATTTTTTTAAAAAAATTTCTGGGTAGGATCTTTCTTAGAATGATACTATATGCGGAAAGTCAACTCACAATTGAATTAGGTGTTTTTTAGTTAAGTTATATTAAAAGTTTAAAAAATAAATTATTTATTAGAAAAAAAGTAAATTTTACAGATTAGAAATGGTAACCAAGTACGGCAAAATTCCACACTTAAAAAAGCACACTTTGTCTGACCAAATATAGTGCGATCCCCAATAAAACAACAGCATATATAATGCGAAAGTTTTGATTCAAGCAACAAATTTTTCATTTGGTTGGAATGAAAATCTTTTTGAATGTTTTTCATAATTATTTCTCCAATTTTGTAAAATTAAAAGGCCCCTTACACTTGTTAAAAATGATTAATTACCAACAAAAAATTATTGATTGACACAAATTAGACAATAATCGCCAACAAGTTATGGACAAATTACCAACCAAACTTTAAAATTTGAAAGCATGTTGCCGTATGTTGTCGTTCCTTGGAAAAGTGATTTTCAAAGTAAAATTGGACTAATGGCAAAACAAATGGGGTAGCTTTGAAGGCTCTTTTGTAATACTTTTAATAACTCCTTCTATAATATTTTTAATTATATAAAAATTTTTATTCATATATTTTAAATTACAAAAAATAAATTATAAGCTCAAAAAATAAATACTAAAATTTAAATATTATAATTAAAAATATTATAGAGAGTGTTGCAGAAGATTCTAGTAGGCACACTCACATCTAATGCAAAGATAAAATAGTAGAATATAATATTACAGAATAAAAAAAATGATTTAATATGTTCATGCGACTTATAAATTGGACTAATTTAGTGCATCTCTTAATTTTAATTTATTGGAAACATCAAAAAAATTATTGGAACAGCCCTATTTACAATGAGTTCCTTTTGACTTAAGAAAAAGTTTTACAATGAGCTAAGTTTTGTGAAAATGCATTTTGACTGCAACTGCTTAAGGTTTGAAATTAAACTTACACATATGTAAACAAATGCAGACTTCAGGAGACAAACGGCGTTGAAATATATTACCTCCTGACTTTCTCACTTTTTTTTCCATAATTGTTTTTTTTTTTGTTGCTCAACTGATATCTATGTTCATTTTATGGTGTACGATTAATCCAGTTCGCTTTATGAAAATCATTTTTCATTTTTGTGAAATGAACAAAGAATCTTTAGAGTTTTACTTACTCTATATTTAATTTTATTAATTCCACCAAACACTATACTAACCAATTTTATTTTTAAGATGATTAATTTTTTCTTTCAACTCAATAAATCAGACTAATCTATACGAAACTTCAAAAAATAAAATTATTTATGGATGGAGACAGTATAAGTTATGGAGAAGTTACTTGAAGCATTCTTCATCTATTTATTTTATAGTTTGCTATAAGTATTAGCACTTTTTTTTTTTTGAGAAAGTTTTAGCAAATTGTTCTTTTAGCTTTTGAAGGTAAATCATGATGTCAAACGCGAAGACATATGCATTAATTTTTGTATTTTGGTTACAACGTCAACAATTATACTGTTTTAACATATGTTGAATAAAATTTTAATCATCGAATTTTTCATCTAACAGTTGAGAAATCATATATTATGATACATTGTGAATCATCATTTAAGTTATTTATGCTATGAATGATTATTCAAACTTGGATAATTTAAATAATTATTCTTAATATGTAAATTTTTAATATTAGTTAGTGAGAAAAGGTAATGTTAGTAACATAGCTGCATCATAAAATTTGAGCCAAAAGAATGATTGGTATGTTGTCATTCCTTATAAAAAGAAAGAAAATGTGAGTATTTACAAACTATTTTTCTGTTACGTAAATTTTTTTGTGTTCACTTGAGTAAGGGAAAAGCGGATGAATGGATTGGTCGTCCATTATTGTTTGACTGATGGAAAGAAATAAAGCATCTTTTTAACGAGGGTTTGATTGATCTTCCACTATTGTTTACAACACTTTTTTTGCTCATTTACACTATGTTTTGTTCGCGTGGGTGAGAGGAAAGGGGAGAGGAAGAGAAAGTAACACTTTTACTTTCTTTATTTATTTTTATTTTGTTAACCTGCGTTCAATTTACACTCTCTATTTTCTAATGAATAATTTTTTTTTTTAATATCCCCTTTCAGCTCTACCTCCCCACTTGTCACCTCCCCCTACCAGCCCTGTTATATTCCCCCTTCAAACAAATCCCTCTCACTATAAGATGGGTGTTCAATACCTTGATTAGTCAATTGTACAAATAAGAATAGTACATGATGCATTATATATACCTTTGACATTAGTTAGTGATTTAGTGAAGAAAAGGACGTTGCTTAATGATTTCTTGATTCTACTAAAAAAAAAAAAAAGGAGAAGCAAATTGATTATTCGAATCAAATCCGTTGAAGTTAGTTCTTATCAAACCTCTTTATGTTTTACCACAGCGAATCAAGAAAAAAGTTTCCACAATAGTCATTCTGATGACATTAACTAAAGAGCACACTTTCTCTGCCCGCAAATGTAGAAGTTCTAAATCCTAAAGTCATCAATCAACCACTGTCAGACTTAAAAAAAAAAAAAAAAGAGTACAGGAGAAGGTTCCATTCGAGAGTTTAATGAAAAATTGTTACTTTATTCTAATTTTCTTTTCAAAAAAAATTAAAATAAAATCTCAAAATCAAGTAATATCCACTCCCACTCATCATCTTTCAAAGTATTGCTGGTTCATTTTATTTGAGCCGGAAATTTTCGTTCGGTGGAATAAATTACTATTTCTGCCCATCAATAATTGTGATTATTCAAACTTTTTCTCATCTACATTAATTATTTGTCATTTTATAAAATTAAGAAGTTATTCATTATGGTTTTTTAACTTTATCCTTAACTTTATTACTATTCCATATATAACATTAAATTAAATTTTCAAATTTTCAAATAATTAATTTTGTCTTTTAACTTATTAGATCCAACGAGCTTTTAATTTTAACTTTATCACTTTACCAAATACAAACAGTAAATTAAGGAGTTTCTCAATTTGTAGAAACTGCAAATGTTGAGAAATTATTTGTGGATGGAAGTAGTTAAGAAATCATTTACTACAGGACAGGACAGAATACTAGAAAATTCAAAAGGTTTGGCAGAAAAAGGATAATACTCTCTCCGTTCGATAATATACGCGCTTTAGACTCTTTCTCTCTTATTAAAATATTTAATATTTTATAAATTTTAAAATATTTTTTAAAATTATTATCACATATTTTTTATTTTTTCATATTAATAAAGAATAAATTAAATTAATTAAAAATATAATGAAAAATAATCTTTATTTTTTTATTAATTTATACAAAACATGTTAAAAATTCTATTTTTGAATGTTTTTCATAATTATTTCTCCAATTTTGTAAAATTAAAAGGCCCCTTACACTAGTCAAAAAAGATTAATTACCAACAAAAAATTGTTGATTGACATAAATTAGACAATAATCACCAACAAGTTATGGACCAATTACCGACCAAACTTTGAAATTTGAAAGCATGTTGCTGTATGTTGTCGTTCCTTGGAAAAGTGATTTTCAAAGTAAAATTGGACTAATGGCAAAACAAACGGAGTAGCTTTGAAGGCCCTTTGTAATACTTTTAATAACTCTTTCTATAATATTTTTAATTATATAAAAAATTTTATTCATATATTTTAAATTACAAAAAATAAATTATAAGGTAAAAAAATAAATACTGTTATGAATTTGTTAGCACAGTCATCGTCAGCACAACAAAATCGTAATAGTAATACAGAGAATTGAATAAGAATAGTTTAATGAAGAGAATATAGAATAAAACTAGAAAGAAAATAGAAAGAGGACAAAAGTATTTTTATTAATTTTCTGAGAGTAAATAAATGAATCAATGAGTGTGTCCAATGCATCAGTCTAAAGCCCTATTTAGAGGGTTTATGGTATATATCAATAAGAAGAGACAGAGAGTAATTAGAAAATAAATTCTATTACTAATTAAAGATGTGATAGGACTCTACCATCTAACTTTTGGATAGTTAGATTATCTCTATAACTCTGATATTAAATTATCTCTTTGATATCAGATAATGGACATTCACAATATTAATTTCATAACAAATACTAATTTAAATATTATAATTAAAAATATTACAGGGAGTGTTGTAGAATATTCTAGTAGGCACACTCACATCCAATGCAAAGATAAAATAGCAGAAAATAATATTACAGAATAAGAAAAAAATGTTTTAATTTGTTCATTTGACTTATAAATTGGACTAATTTAGTGCATATCTTAATTTATGGGAAACATTAAAAAGTGAAATTATTTGGGAGTGGAGGTAGTTTCAGAAAGCACTTATTAGAAGATAAGAAAAAAATAATAAAAATTTTAAAAATGAAGGAAAAGGTAAAATTTGCAAGGATATTTCTTAAAATGCTTTTTTTAAAGAAAAAAGACAATTCTAAAATATTTTGGATTCGGGCTGCCATCTCTGTTTTTTTTCTCCTTTTGAGTGCGAGAGCAAGGTTAAAATCAATCATGTGGTACGCAGCACTTTTAATTAATTGAGTTAATATTTCATAAATATTCCATGAAGGTCAATATCGGGAAAAGAATCTAATCTTCAGTAGTCAGTGCAGCTGCAACCTTTTTTCCTTTTTTTTTTGTTAGCTCTTTTAACGCCTTTAAATGGTGGATGTTTATTTGACGCAAATTTGATGTAGATTTTTTGAATATTCAATTATATTTAATTGATTAAGTTTTTATTCCCTTGATTTAATTCCCTAAAAAACCCCTTATTTTTTAATTGTTTAAGTTTTACCATGAGTTCCTTTTGACTTAAGAAAAAGGTTTACAATGAGCTAAGTTTTGTGAAAATGCATTTTGACTGCAACTGCTTAAGGTTTGAAATTAAACTTACACATATGTAAACAAATGCAGACTTCAGGAGACAAACGGCGTTGAAATATATTACCTCCTGACTTTCTTACTTGTTTTTCCATAATTTTTTGTTTTTTTTTTGTTGCTCAACTGATATCTATGTCCATTTTATGGTGTAAGACTAATTCAGTTCGCTTTATGAAAATTATGTCATTTTTGTGAAATGAACAAAGTATCTGTTAGAGATTTACTTACTCTATATTTAATTTTATTATTCCACGAAACACTATACTATCTAATTTTAATTTTTAAGATGATTAATTTGATCTTTCAACTTAACAAATCAGACTAATCTATACGAAACTTCAAAAAGTAAAATTATTTATGGATGGAAACAGTGTAAGTTATGGAGAAGTTACTTGAAGCATTCTTTATCTATTTATTTTATATTTTGCTATAAGTAGGGTGTCAAACGGGCCAGCTCGGTTAGGCCCGGTCTGGCCAGCGCGGACTGGCCTTGAAAATGGACCCAAACGGGCTGGCCTGTTTGGCCCGTGGACTGAAACCCCTCGGTCCGCGGCCCGTGATAGCCAGTCCCGGGTTACACAAAATGACGTCGTTTTATAAAAAAGTAACAAAACGACATCATTTTAAAAATATATATATTTTTAAATTTTTAAAAAATCAAAACGATGTCATTTTAAGGAAAAAATTTTTTAAAAAAATAAAAAGAAAAAAACGGGCTAGCCCACTCCGGCCTGCGAGCTAAACGGAGCGGGCCAAAAAAACTCATGTTTAAACATGCTTGAGTATACTAAATTCAAGCCCGCTAATACGGGTCAGCCCGCGGGTTGGAGCCAGTTTTGACACTGTTAGCTATAAGTATTAGCACTTTTTTTTTGAGAAAGTTTTAGCAAATTGTTCTTTTAGCTTTTGAAGGTACATCATGATGTCAAACTCGAAGAAATATGCACTAATTTTTGTATTTTGTTACAGTGGCAACAATTATACTGTTTTAATATGTGTTTAATAAAATTTTAACTATTGAATTTTTTATTCAATAGTTGAGAACTCACGTGTTATGATATTTTGCGAATAATCATTTAAATTATTTATATTATGAATAATTATTTAAACTTAAATAATCAAAATAATTATTCTTAATATATGAGTTTTTAATGTCGGATGAAAAATTTGACAGTTAAAATCTAATACGCACATGATGAGAAAAGATGATGTCAGTAACATAGCTACATCGTAAAATTTGAGCCAGAAGAATGATTGGTATGTTGTCATTCCTTAGAAAAGAAAAGAAAATGTGAGTATTTTCAAACTATTTTCCTGTTACGTAAAATGCCCGTGATTTTTTTTTTTCACTTGAGTAAGGGAAAAGCGGATGAATGGATTGATCGTCCATTATTGTCTGACTGATGGAAAGAAAGAAAGCATCTTTTAAACGAGAGTTCGATTGATCTTCCACTATTGTTTGCAACACTTTTTTTTTGTTCATTCACACTATGTTTTGTTCGCGTGGGTGAGAAGAAAGGAGAGAGGAAGAGAAAGTAACACTTTTTATTGAATAATACAGAATAATGCAGACACATGCAATGCAGCATTATGCAGAGACAAGTGAACCATGCAGAAGTGAAACATGCAGGAACAGAATTGGTAGAAGAAACATGCAGAAACAGAATTGGCAGAAACAGAATTGGTCTTTGAAGGAGAAGAGATCTTTGAAGTGAGACAGCATGCATGCAGGCATACAGGATTGGAAGTTACTAAAGCTGCATTTAGCAACATGCAACTGCAATACAAGTTAATGCAGCTGTAATGAAGTTGATGCAGCTTCAGTACAGAATAAAACATCAAGCATAGGAGTTTGACAGCTAAGATGAGCAAGTTGCCAGCTGAGAATTTGAAGTCGGTTGCTGACATGGAATAGCTCTAAAATAGTTGGTTATTTATGTAGCATTACTTAGTGAAAGGCGGTAGTTAATCAGTGTATATATAAAGCATTGAATATCTTGTACAGAGTTCAATTCAATTTAGACTTCTTTTCCAGAAATGCAATATTTCTCTTTCTACTCTTCTCTGTCTGGAGCTTCATTCGAGCTCAAAGAATAGAGCATTGTGATCTTCATCTGATTGATTGTTGTAGTCATTTCTTCTTCTTCAATTCTTGTATAGAATTGAATTCTCAGGTTCATTGATTTTTAACATGGTATCAGAGCATTGTTTTTGCTTCAGTTGCTAGTTTTTTCCATATCTCTGGGTTTGTTTGTTGATTGAAATTGATCGATTGATATTCAGTCTGAACAATTGATTTTATATCTGTGATTTTGTTGATAACACAATGGCGTCACATGTTGAATCAATTCCAACCAATCCTATGTATCTCAATCCAAATGAGAATACAACTCAACCATTGGTACAGCCTGTGCTTACAGAGAAGAATTATCATTCTTGGAGCCGTGCGATGAAGATGGTGCTGATCTCCAAGAACAAGTTAGGCTTTGTTGATGGATCAATTGAGCCACCACCGAGGAGTTCAAGGAATTTCACACTTTGGCAGCAGGTAAACACAACCGTACTCTATTGGCTTGTGAATTCTATGGACACAATCATAGCTCAAAGTGTGATGTGGTTAGATACTGCAAAAGAAGTTTGGGATGATCTGTATGATAGATATTCCAGTGGAGATTCTTATCATTTATCTGATCTTATAGAAGATATTCATAATGTGAGGCAAGGTAACAAAACAGTGAATGAATACTATACTCATTTGAAGCTTTTATGGGATGAACTCTCTGTCTTAAGACCATTGCCTAAATGCATTTGTGAGCCTTGCTGTAAGTGTGGAGCAATAAAACAGATGAGAGAATACTATGATACAGAATGTGTGATAAGATTCTTGAAAGGTTTGAATGATCAATTTAACAACATCAAGTCACAGGTTCTTGTTATGGAACCTTTACCTTTAGTCAGTCAAGTTTTCTCTATGGCTATTAAACATGAAAGACAGCTGAACTACATTTCTAATCAAGGTCAAGAGGTGCAATTGATGTTAACACAGCCTGTAGCAAAATCTAGTAATCAGGAGATGCCAACTGCATTTGTGAACAAAGAGATTGATGGTGCTCGGTTTGGTGGTAATGGTCAATATAAGGTAAATGTTGCAGCAGGAAATAATAAAAGGCATTTTGGGCAGAAAAGTATTATTTGCACATTTTGTGGCAAGTCAGGGCATACAGTGGATAGATGCTATCGAAAGCATGGATATCCTCCAAATTTTAAATTCAGAACTAGAGAAGGAGGTTTCAGTGATGGTGCTAATGCAGATAATAGGAAATATGGTATAGGTGGTGTTTCAAAAAAGAATGTTGTTGTTAATCAAACCAGTGGCATAAATAGTGCAGAAATTTCAGATTCTTCCGGTGCAGGCATTACTCAAGAGCAGTATGCTAATCTGATGAATATGCTCAAGAGTATTCAATTGCAAGGTGCAAAAGTTGGTCATGGTCAATCTCATGGAGTTAATCAGGCCACTGTTTTGACAGCCAATTTTGACAAATCATACACAGGTACAAATTCTTATGAAACTACAAAGCCTTGGATTCTGGATTCAGGATCTACAGATCATATAGTATGCTCTTTGTCATTCTTTGCTTCTTTGATTCCTATTAAAGATGTTTTTGTCAAGCTACCAAATAATCAGACTATTTCTGTTACTCATAAAGGTCATGTTGTTCTTTCTAACAATTTACAGTTGTTAGAAGTTCTTTACATTCCTTCTTTCAAGTACAATTTAATCTCAGTTGATAAATTGATTCAACAGAATCATTGCAACATTCTTTTCCATTCTGCTGGTTGTCTTATACAGGACAATATAACCCTGAAGAAGATTGGTTCAGCTAAATGCTGCAATGGTTTATATCATTTTGAAGTCACTTGTGATATTTCAAGACATCAGCTTCATCATCCTCTTCAAACAAGTCAAGTTTCTGATATTTCTTTTCCTGATTCCTCTACCATTGCTTTGCATTCTTGTTCTAGTTACGCCAAAAAATGTCAATTGGCATTTTAGACTAGGTCATCCATCCGATCAAAGATTACGTTTATTGAAAGGCATTTGGCACTGATATTTACGTATCTAATGATCTGCAAGTGTACTGTTTGCCCTCTAGCAAAACAGAAAAAACTTTCTTTTCCTTTGAGAGATTCTACTACTTCCAGATGTTTTGAAATTCTTCACATGGACATTTGGGGTCCTTATAAGCATCAAACTATATACAAACAAAGATATTTCTTGAGCATTGTTGATGATTTCAGTAGATATACTTGGCTTTTCTTGATGAAAGATAAATCAGAAGCTAGGAAGCTTGTTCAAGATTTTTGTGTTTTTGTTTCAACTCAATTCTCCACTTTCGTCCAAATAATCGAAGCGATAACGGTTCCGAGTTTCATATGCCTTTGTTCTTTCAATCTAAGGGGATTATCCATCAGACTTCATGTGTTGAAACACCACAACAGAATGGACTAGTTGAGAGAAAACATCAGCATATTCTAAATGTTAGTAGAGCTTTAAAGTTGCAGTCAAATCTTCCCATCTCTTATTGGGGATTTTGTGTTCAACATGCTGTTTATCTAATAAACAGACTTCCTACACCTATATTACACAATAAAACTCCTTCTTCCATTCTTTATGGTAGAGATCCTTCTTTTCTCAATCTCAGAGTCTTTGGTTGCCTAGCTTTTGCTTCCACTCAGGAACAAGGCAGATTAAAATTTGATCCTAGATCCGAGAAAAGTACATTGCATTAGGCTTTTCTTCTACCAGCAAGGGGTATATACTCCTAGATTGGACTACCAGATCTGTGTTTGTATCCAGAAATGTTGTTTTTCATGAAGATGTATTTCCTTTCCATACTCAGTCTCTTGATTCCTCTCCTCATGTACTTCCCTCTGTTCCTTTATCAACTTCTTCTGATTCAATACCAGTTGATATTGCTATGTCTTATGATAATACTTCTTTTCCCACATCTTCACTTGGTAATCCTGTTCTTAGAAGGTCTCAAAGATCCAAAACTACCCCACTTTATCTTAAAGATTATGATTGCAATACAATCCTTACTACACCCCATACTCTTGACAAAGTATTTTCTTATGATTTGTTGTCTCCTGTTTACAAGTCTTTTGCTTTGAATGTTTCATTGAATATTGAACCTAAGTGTTATGAAGAAGCGACAAGACTTTCGGTTTAGCGAGAGGCAATGAAAAAGAAATTGAAGCCCTTGAAAGTACCAATACATGGTCTTTGGTTCCTTTACCTCTCGGAAAACAACCAATAGGTTGTAAATGGGTATATAAAACTAAGTTTCATTCGATGAGTACAGTGGAGAGACACAAAGCCAGATTAGTAGCCAAGGGTTATACTCGGCGGCTTGGAGTGGATTATATAGAGACATTTTCACCAGATGGCAAAAAATGACTACAATCGAAGCTGTGTTAGTCGTTGCTGTAGCCAAGGGCTGGTTTTTACATCAATGTGATATCAATAATGCTTTTCTACATGGTGATCTTGAAGAGGAGGTTTATATGGTTCTTCCTCCTGGATTTGATGCTGGAAATAAATCCTTAGTCTGCAAATTGAATAAATCCCTTTATGGCCTCAAGCGAGCCGATGAGACGAGTGGAATGCTAAGCTCACCTCAACATTGCTTGGTCTTGGTTTTACTCAATCTAAAAGTGATTACTCTCTCTTTGTTAAAGCAGATGACAAGGTTTTCATAGCCTTACTTGGTCTATGTGGATGATATTGTGCTTACTAGCAATGATTTAACTCGCCATTAAGTGTGTCAAAGCTTTTCTTCATGATCGGTTCAAGATTAAAGACTTGGGGGAATTGAGATATTTTCTAGGATTGGAAGTGGCACGAAGCGATAAAGGGTTGAATTTATCTCAAAGGAAATATACTCTTGATATGCTTACAGAATTTGGTTTTTTTAGGGCGATAAGTCAATAGCTACTCAATGGAAGCTCATGTTAAGTTGGAGCATAATGATTCTCTGTTTTGTCTACTCATATCAGTTATAGAAGCCTTGTTGGAAAAGCTGTTGTATTTGACTATTACAAGGCACGATATTTCCTTTGCGATTCAGCGAGTTGAGCCAATTTCTTGATCACCCTACTGTGCAGCATTTAAAGGCAGCTCATAGAATTTTAAGATATTTGAAGAAAGCTCCAGGTCAAGGGTTGTTTTTTCCAGCAAACTCTACTTTACAGTTGAAAGCCTTTGCTGATTCTGATTGGGCTGGTTGTATAGAAACCAGAAGATCTGTTACTGGATTTTGTTTCTTCTTAGGAGGTGCTTTGATTTCTTGGAAATCAAAGAAACAGTCCACAGTGTCTAGAAGTTCTGCAGAGGCAGAATATAGAGCTTTGGCTCATGCAGTCTGTGAATTGCAATGGTTGTCTTACATTTTGCATGATTTACATATTCCCATTTCTGGTGCTGTTCCTCTCTATTGTGATAATCAAGCAGCTGTTCATATTGTTGAAAATCCTGTGTTTCATGAGAGAACAAAGCACATTGAGCTAGATTGTCATTTTACTCGAGAGAAGTATCAATCTGGCCTAGTTAAACCTCTTCCTATTTCTTCTTCTCTCCAGTTAGCTGATATTTTCACCAAGGCTTTGCCTTTTCCCCAGTTTTCCCATTTGATTGCTAGTCTTGGTCTGCAGAATATATATCCTAGTCCAGCTTGCGGGGGGGTATTGAATAATACAGAATAATGCAGACACATGCAATGCGACGATTATGCGAGAGACAAGTGAACCATGCGGGAAGTGAAACATGCGAGAACGCAGTGGTAGAAGAAACATGCAGAAACGAACTGGCGAAAACAGAATTGGTCTTTGAAGGAGAAGAGATCTTTGAAGTGAGACAGCATGCATGCGAGGCATACGAGATTGGAAGTTACTAAAGCTGCATTTAGCAACATGCAATCGCAATACAAGTTAATGCAGTTTGTAATGAAGTTGATGCGACTTTCAGATGTGAATAAAACATCAAGCATAGGAGTTTGATGACTAAGATGAGCAAGTTGCCAGCTGAGAATTTGAAGTCGATGCTTTGACATGGAATAGCTCTAAAATAGTTGGTTATTTATGTAGCATTACTTAGTGAAAGGCGGTAGTTAATCAGTGTATATATAAAGCATTGAATATCTTGTACAGAGTTCAATTCAATTTAGACTTCTTTTCCAGAAATGCAATATTTCTCTTTCTACTCTTCTCTGTCTGGAGCTTCATTCGAGCTCAAAGAATAGAGCATTGTGATCTTCATCTGATTGATTGTTGTAGTCATTTCTTCTTCTTCAATTCTTGTATAGAATTGAATTCTCAGGTTCATTGATTTTTAACACTTTTACTTTTCTTCATTTATTTTTATTTTGTTTAGTTTAAGTAGAAGGGTAGTAAATTGTCAATTCTTTTATATTTAGACTTTATTTGATTAGGGTGGGAAAGGGGAGTAAAAAGAGAGACATAATAAATAAGGAGATAAATGAATTATTCGTCTTATTAAATTAAAAGAAAATACGAAAAAGAAATAAAGTAGGAGGGAAAGAACTTTTCTGAAAAAATCCCTTATTTAGTCCTTGAATTATCTTATAGTTCTTAATTTGTTTATACAACATTAAAAATCCTTTAAGAATTTTTGAGCTGCTTAAAAAATCCTAACCACCTCCTTTGCGGCTGTTTCATGCAAAAATAAGCATGTGCCTTGCACATGACAATATCATTAAGGGTAAATTTGGTATTGAATAATTGTTTTATTCTCTATTTTTTTCTTTTCATTCTTTTCCCCCTTTTTTAATAAAATTTCTTTCTTCTACGGACTAAGAAGACTCTTCCATCTAGCCCTCATCACCATTGAAGCCGCCGCCTCAACACCTGCCATCGCCATCTTTCAGTTTTCTGTAAAATCGATTGCTAATGTTCTTGGGCTGGAATTCTATTTTGCATTGCAAAGTGCAAAACTGTCTCGGCGTCCATTAATGGGAAACTTGTCCAGCGTCTTCAATGCATGCTCCGGCGACATGCCGGAAACCCATTAACGATATTGAAGTTACATGAAACATGAACAGGCACAAAGAAAAAGTCAGCCTCCCATGGGTCTAGAGTTCGGACATTGCTAGTTTGCAAGGCTTTGTGAAGGGCCACCTCAGAGACAAATAAATTGTATTTATTTATCCTTTTTTCGTGGCGGGGGTGGGGGAACAGAAGGAAATGAATATGAACCTCAGTGAATAGAATGGAAGTAGAAACAGAGGCTTCCATGTGAGAATGAAGTTGTAGAACAACAAGGCTAGACATGGTGATCGCTGTGGTTAATTGAGAAGCGCTTCTGTTATAAAGTAGATATTTCAAATGGGTTTTTTGGCTATCTCTGACATTGATTATTTTTTTCTTTTCTTATTACCCATAAGATTGTTGTGTTCTTTTCTTCTCTTGTTATCATCCATAGAAGCCTTTCGTTTCTTGGTGTAGCTTCGTTGTTAAGATTAAGCAACGGAGAATGTCTTGTTGGGGGTTTTGCCTTGAAGAATAACAAAATGTTGGACTCACAAACTTCATTTTCTATTCTTTGAAAAGAATTATAAGTAACAGATGGAAAATAGAAAGCATGGGATTTGATCCATATACCTAATTTTTAATATCAAGTCAAATAGCTCCTACATACACGTCGTGGCCATCTTGCCGCAATTACACAGAGAGAAAGAGAAAAGAGGAGCAAGAAGAAGAGAGGGCAAGGAATGGAGATTTTAGAAGGAAAAAACAGAGAATAAAAGAAAACTTATTCAGTACCAATTTTGCCCTTAATAATATTGTCATGTGGAAGGCACATGCTTATTTTTGCGGGAAACCGCCACATTGATGGTGGTTAGGATTCTTTAGGCAGCTCAAAAAGAAACCGCCACATTGATGGTGGTTAGGATTCTTTAGGCAGCTCAAAAATTGTTGAAAGATTCTTAATGCTATATACAAAAATTAAGGACTATAACAATAGTATGTAAATAGTTCAGGAATTAAATAGACAAATTTTTTGAACTCTCCCTCCACGTTAGCAAAAACTAGAAACAAACAAGAAAGGACATCAATTCAACGGGCTTGTTTTATAAGGAAACTTATATTGACTTGTAGAAGTGAAAAGGGTTAAGGATGCATTTGATTAAGTATTTGTTAAAGGAAAAAGGTTTAAAAATTTTTCTCGAATTTTATAAACGATAATTGAAAAAAGAGAAAAAATACAAATCAAAGTGAATCTTTTATTTCAAGATTAATAAAAAATTCTAACCTAAACACAACGTAAAAATTTAAATTATGAAGGGTGAGTAGCATTATAGGGCTCTCGTCCTTCATTCAACATCCTTTAACTTGCAGCTTTCGTTCCTGAGCGCTTTTGTTACTAC
Source organism: Rauvolfia tetraphylla (assembly GCA_030512225.1). Taxonomy (NCBI): domain Eukaryota; kingdom Viridiplantae; phylum Streptophyta; class Magnoliopsida; order Gentianales; family Apocynaceae; genus Rauvolfia; species Rauvolfia tetraphylla. The sequence goes on along the minus strand of JAJQKT010000024.1, from coordinate 3,461,035 downwards.
ATATGATCCTTCTGATACCGTGTCTAATTTCCGGTCAGGGTCTACCCAACTGGCTTCATTTTTCGCAGTACTAGGTTGCTTTCCCTGACTGCTGGGGGTAACTCGGGCATTGTAATATTTTACTACTAACTGTTTGTATTGCTCTTCTAATCACGCCACTCGATCATTGTTTCTTCTACCATAATTAAATTTTCACCCAATAGTCAACCATTATCTTGCTCACGAAATACTTTTGACCTTTGGAAGGGGAGTCCCTATTTTAATGACATCACTACTTCTGTCCCAAAACACAAGTTAAATGGTGATTCATAGGTAGCCTTTCGGGAGGTCGTCCAGTATGACCACAATACATTGTGTAGCTCATCATACCATCGCCCTTTTGCCTAATCCAAATGTTTTTTTATGCCTGGAATATGGTTCGGTTAGTTACCTAGCTTTGCCCATTTGTTTGTGGGTATGCTACTGAAGTAAATCTCTATTCTGTATGTAACTCCTTGTAGGATTCCCTGAATTCCTTTGAGTCAAACTATTTCTCATTATTGGTTACCAAGATGCATGGGATCCTGAGACAGGTTATGACTTCTTCCCAACAAAACTCCTTTATTTTACCAACTGTAATGGTAGCTAAAGCAGGGACTTTGATCCGCTTGGTGAAATAGTCAATAGCGACTACCAGGTAGCTTTTCTCTCTGAGAGCCTTTGGATAGGGTCCTAAGAGGTCCATTCCCCATTGTGCGAAAAATGATTGGATTTCCTAGGGACTGATATTCAGTAGCTGGCAAATGATACATATTGGAATGTAACTGGTATTTTTGGTAGTGCTTAGCTAAATTCTTCACATCTTCCACCATGATAGGCCATAAGTATCCGTACCTCAATATCTTTCGAACTAGACTTAGAACTTCGATATCCACACCGCAAACCCCTTTCTAGACTTCTCACAAGATGTAATCTCCATCTTCCAGGGTAACGCACTTCATCATCGGCTATGAAAAGGATCTTCGGTTAGGGTCCGATAGATTACCGAGTAACTAGAGGCAGTATTTTTTATTTTCCTTGTATAGCTCTGATCATTAGACAATATTTCAGAAGTAATATACTTCATGATTAGTGTCATCCAAGTCTCTTCCTGGTGAGCACTTAGAATTTCTTCCTCAATGCTCTATTTCTTCAGTGGTTCTACCCATGTTTCGGCCATAGGTTCTCCATTAGGTAGTTTAGAGAGGGTATCAGATTTTGCATTTTGCTGTCTTCTAATTTTTTCAAAATTTACAAACTGGAAGCTATTGGGTAAATGACGAATGATCCACAAATACTTTTTCATATTTTCCTCCCGAGCTTCATATAATCCTGTGAGCTTCATATATTGCCCTCTTCATAAAATCAAAGAGCGCAAGTGTTGGAAAGGAAAAGGCAAAGCAAAGGAGGATTCATATTCCTCAAACCTCCTCAGGAGTGGATCTATTTGTATCAACAAGGGCTACCTTGTAATTTGAAGAGTGGAGCAAAAGAAATAGTAAGATCATTCCTGGACACAGTTGATTTGGACAAACTCTCTGGAATGGGTAATGATGTTTCTCTTCTTGGTGAAATGAGTTGGAGTAGTTTGCTAATCTTTGATGAAGATTACTATCTCTCACTTGTGTATGAATTTATGCTAATCTCAAAGAAGAAAGGGTTGAACAAGTAGGGGATGATGTTGTGCAATGGTGTTCTTCAAGAGTGTCTCAAATTGACTTTGAATTCAACGATGCATTGATAAATAGGATACGTGGAGTAGATGATAATAGGGCTAAATACTATTCTTTGGGAGCAACATTGCTATATTCATGAATTATTTATAAATGAAAGGTTTGAAAAAGCATTCACCAATGGTAGAAGATTTAGCTCAATTAAGGAAAGGGAAATCAAGGCATTTGATGCTAGAGACTGAGTATTGCATCATATGATTACCACAATAAATAATTCCCAATTTTGGTCATACGTCATCCATTGGAAACATGCACATTGTGATTATGCTTACACTTCATGAACATAGAAGGTTGAATTTTGGTATATGGCATTGATGCATATGATAGGAGCAAGAAGGATAGGAAACAAGGCCTTGCCTTATGGAAGGTTTCTTACAAAGATTTTCAAGCACTTCCAAGTCCAACTCCTTCGAAGAGAATTAGTCATCAAGAGTGGAGAAGTATAAAAAAGTGAATCTCTCAAGAGGATGCAACTATCTATCTTGATGAGGATGGTATATGGAGAACAAAGAGGGAGACTCCTTTAAGAAATGAAAGACAAGAAAAGAGTGAAGATAATGAAGAAGAGGAGGAAGAAGAAGAGAAAGATGAAGAAGGGATTCAAGCAAGATAGATGAAGACTAAGAAGAGGCATGATTCATTAAGTGAGGGGGAGTAACCTCCCTCCAAAAGAAGATTGTTTGAAGACATGCCAACTCCTCAATTACATCCCAATATTGAAGAAGATCTTGGTGGTGAAAAGATTACTAAAGGAGATACCATTGTTGCTAAGGTATTTCAAGAAGCTCTAAACAATCACACCAAGGAGATGGAGAAAATGTATAAGTTCTTTGAATTCTTTGCTCCAATGGTCCTTGGAAAGCTTGGTGAATTGGAGACTAGAGTGAGAAATATAGAGGAGTTATTGATGAGAAACTCTCAAAGTAGTGAAGGAACCTCCAAACCTCAAGGAGAAGAAGAAAGAATGAAGATGAGAAGAAAAGAATGAAGAGCGAGATGAGGAAAAAGATGATGATAGCGATAATGAAGAGAAAGCAGGAAGTAGTGAGAATGACGATGATGACCATGGGGATGATTTTGAATTACTGCTAGAGAAATTGAGAAAAATGAAGCGAAGGATGAATGGGTGCAAAAAGAAGAAGAAGAGAATGAAAAACAAGATCAAGAAAATGGAGATCAAGAGAAAAGGCAAGAGGATGGTAAAGAAGGAAGCTTAATTGAGAAAGCCAAAATCACCTCACCTTCTACCATCTCCTTTAGCTAAGGAAGAATTAAGCATGTGGCAAACAAAAAGGGAACTAGGAGATCTTCTCTATTGGCTACACCTCCATGGACAAATTATACCAAGAAGAAGCTAGCAAGTGAAGGTCCCCTCCATATTGAACTCAAAGAGAATATGGCTATCACTATCAACAAATATGGAGTGAAGACCATGAAAAGAATACAAGATTAAGCACTTCTTAACCCTCTCTCATTTTATTACTTTTCTAATTTATGTACTTAGTATAGCTTATGTACTTCATGATTATTATGCAGCATGACTAGTCTATTTATTTAGTATAGTCTATATATCTTCATGTTTCATATTTCCATGTGCCTTTCAGTTTATATAATGTTTTGAAGCTCAATGATGATACACTTCTGTTGAGGGCTTTTTTATAAATGTTGATCTAACTTCACTTTGATCACCCCACATTTGATTGATAACAAAAGGGGGAGAAATGATCTAATTGATTGCAAAGCGAAATGAAATGTGATTGATTAACTTGATATGATCTGGTCAATTTATATGAATGATCATGATGATTATGAATGTTTGCTATGGTTGATTATCTTGCCTTGATGATTGAGTGATTGAGTTTAAGCACTTATGTTGCAAAATTTACTTTCTGAAAATGTTACCAAAAATTTGAACTTGAAGTTTGGACGCAAACAAAAAGTTCTGACACATCCAAACTTTCTTGCCAAAAGGTTATTTTCTATTGTTCAAATTGGTCAAAAACTATCTCAATCTTTTCTAGAATATTTGAACAACCTTAGGAAAGCCTATTTTTAAAAATTACAATCACTATCTTGAATATTTTGTTATTCGAACTTATAACACTTCAAGTCCAAGCCCTTTGAAAAATGAGCACAATCTAAGGAGGGGAGTTGTTAACCTTTTCTAACCTTTAAAACCTCTCTTAGAAGTATTTATGCTTAAATGCTATATCTTCTATCTTGATGGAAGGAAGGAGGAATATGGAGGTTGGTTAGGTCATAGGCTCATCATGAGCCATTCAAATGTCATTGTGCCAAAATGTTTATCATTCATCTATGACAATAATGTTTTTTTGTGCTGCATTGTTTAAATATATCACATTTTACTTCAAAGTTTGTCATCATCAATAAAGGGGAGATTGTAAGCCCTACGGGCAAATCTAGTAGTTTTGACCAATGACAAATATTGATGAGGACTAATTCATATACTTTTTGTGTGATAGGATATTTGGATTGAAGAAGCAAAGTGATTTCATTGCCTTGGAGTTGATATGAAAAGTACATCTCAAATGTACTCAAGTGGTTGAAGAATAAAGAGTATGTCCAAGAAGTGGAAGGCTTTGAAGACACTCTAGTGTAGGTTTGCTTTTGCTTAATAGGTATATCTAATATACCATACATTCCTTGCATTTGGAATCTATGCATTGCATGTTGAAGCACAATCTCAACTTTGTTGTTGAGCTTCAAAAGTTTTCATAATTCTTTGAAAAATAAAGTGTTTGACAATGGCTTACAGTTCTTAATGACTCATCTTTTAGTTCAAAATGATTTCAAACTTGTTGTGGTTAAGTTTCAAATGATTTTACAAAGTTTGAAAAAATTCAGACTTCAATTCAGATGTTCGAATTTGAGTACGAATGGACTTGTTTCTAGCTGCTAAATTTTAGAGAAATTCATATGGCAATTCAAACGTAGAGGTCCAAATTTAGACAACCGAATTTACTTGTGCTATACTATTAATAGTAAAATTCGGACCCAATGAGTCCATATTCGAGTCTGAACATTACAGTTACTAGCTATTTTTTGAATGTTATATTTAAATTTTTGAGTTATATAAAAATATAGAAACTCATATTTTGAGCAAGATTGATGAACTTACATGCCATTATCTTGAGAACATCAAAGATCAAATAAAAGCTTTCATTGTTCATGTGCTTCATGTGATTATCCAAGGATTACAAAAGCAAAAGAGAAGTGGTACTATAATTGTTGAATATCTACCATCTTATTTGGTAATCTCTATCCTTATCTCATCTTTTACCGTGTATTCAAGGTTTTCTTGAGACATAAAACCCTATTGCTGAGGGTGAACCTTGATTTGATTGTTCAAGGTTGTCCTGTGACCTTAAACCCTTTTTCGTGAGGGTGAGCCTTGTTTGTTGGATTGGAAAAGAGCTTATTAGTGTAAAACCTTTTGAGGGTGAGCCTCTTGTGTAATTGCTTGACTTGAGAATTTAGCAGATTCGTTTAAATCCTTGAGTGTGGACTCAATGTAATGGATGTAGATTTTGGAGAGATTGAACCACTATAAATCGTTGTGTTTTTTTCTCTACACTTATTACCTGCTTGCATTTGTGCTATCTTCATTTGTTCTTTGTGGCTATTAATATTGGCTATGGACTTACTGATTATTCTTCTTCTCTTAACTAATCATTTCCAAATACATAAAATCTTGGAGGTTGTGAATTTGAAAAAAATGGATTCTATTAAGGAAAAAGTTTTCAAAAATTAGCCAAAACTCTAATTAACACCCTCTTAGGTTTTTCAGCAATGATTAGCTTGGTTACTTGCGTCCATACATCCTCCAAAAAAATGTAAAGTCGCACGTTGATTCTAGCAAAGCTCTTATAAGATACTCAAGCTAATATCACTTTGTGTTTAGCTCAAACTCAGAAAAATAGCTTGATACTCAGTGTGGACTTCAACCTTTGTTTTACCTGCCAACTAATAGCACCTCTACTTTTGTGTTTTAATTCCACTTTAAATAGGTCAATTTTTTATAAAGTCCAACTCCATCCCTCTTGGACATTGTTTGGGATTTATAGTGACAAAATAAGTTGGTTGCTCCCAACTAGGTATGAGCAATTATTGAAGAAAATAGTGAAGCTAACTGATTTCCCAAGTTGTCACTGCCATAGCTCAATACTTGGTTTTGGTAGAAGATCAAGAAACCGTCATTTGCTTCTTAGTTACTCCTCCAAGTAATGGACGATGGTCCAAGTTAAATATATAAACTAGTTACGAAATGCCTTGTAAGAGGGAAACTACCTCAATTAGCATCACAGAAAGCTCACGGTGCTAGATCATTATCTTTGTGCAACAGAATTCCTTGGCATAGACTATATTTTAAATACCTAAGTAGTTGAATTAATCTATTCTAGTGCTCCTTGGTTGTTGAACGAATTGACTTAAAATTTGAACAACATAGATCAAATCTAGTATTATTATAGTTAAGTACAATAGATGAGCAACAAGGAACCTATATTGTCAAGTTGTGAATAGAATGGTTCTGCAACATTCCCCAATTTATGATTTTGCTCCATGGGTGTTTCCACCGGCTTGTAACTTGTAAGGTTTGTTTCTTTTAAAATATCTAGAATAAACTTGCATAGCTTGAGCTGTTCCTTGAGCCACTTCTATACCAAGAAAACACTTCAAGATGCCAAGATCTTTGATCTTAAACTAATCTTCCAAATCTTTCTTAAATAGAGCACATGCCTCACTATTATTTCCTGCCAAGATGATATCATCCACATAAATCAAGTTAGGAAAACATTACTATTGATTTCAAAATGTGCTTTGAGTGATCATGATCAAGTCACACAAGCACAAGAATCTAGCAGTGTAATTTTATGGGTATATACTTTTAGATTCTTCTTATGATTTGATTTGAGATAATATGTTCCAAATGTATGCTTTAGTCAAATTCAAATTTTCAATCCTTAAATATGTGCCTCAAAAGTTTGTATTTCAAACCTACATCTGGAAACCTTTCAAGAAAAAGGAAAAATGTTTCGGCCCTAATTTTTGTATTGAGCTACTTTCAAAACTATCAACTAGATGCATTTGTGTCAAGGTACTTTTTCTAGTCTGCAAAATCTCAAGGTGAGTCAACATGATAGTGACTAATCACTGGTCACCTGACAATGCGCTAGCACGTCTTTACAATTAGGCAGAATGACATTTTTAACTTTACAGCTAGCTGGAACACTTTTTCTAAAGTAGTCAAGCTTCACCTTCTTAGACTTACACAAAAATATCGAAAAGTTGTTTTGAACCATTTTTTATACAAAAAGGAATAAGCTAACTTCTATGAAAGAATCAAGTTAGGATGACTAGAATTCACATGAACACCTGTGCTTTACAAAAAGTTAATTTTTTCAAAAAAGAGCTTTTTAACCTTTGAACAAAGCGCCATTTGACTGAATTATTTTTTACCTTTTCATAGGATTTTGTATCTGTTATAAATAAAACCCATTGCACTCTTAAATCTTCAATAGATGAATGTGTTTCTTGAAGAAGTTGAAAGTTCTTCAAACTGAGAGTAGAAATATGAAATCTGCGAGAGGAAAAACATCTAGGCAGGAAAGAGCATGTGTACAAAGTGTGAGCTGAAATTGAATGCAAGTCAAAACTTCAATCTTTTCATCTTTATCTCTTCAAGGTTCACAAGTACCCGTTGTAAACTTTTGCCGCCAACGTCGAGGAGTTTTGTGTGAAGTTAAGGATTTGACCACAGAAGGTTATGATGAACTAATTGGTTCACTGCTGACACATGAAATGATGATGACTCGTGTATAGAACTCCACCAGTGACAAAAAGAAAATAGGTGACATTTCCTTGAACGCTTCATCCAGTGAAATGGAGGGTGATGGTATGGCTCTACAAGCTACAAAATTCACAAGATTCTACAAAAGAATAGCAAAATCCTCAAAAGTATGCTGAAGAAGAATCTTTCCCCAAAGCCAAAATCTCAATCAAAGAAAGAATGAATATAAGTGATGTGCTATGGATGCAAGAATGATGGACATATCAAGCTAAAGAAAAAGGAAAAAAAGGAGAAAAAGAAAGCTATGGTAGCTAGCACCTAGAGTGACACTGATGACTCTAGCTCCTCAAGTGAAGAGGAAGAAGAGAGCTTTGAAAAGACAAATTTATGTTTGATGATAGAAGAAGATGGCTAATGCAGCTACAACAAGGACACAGTTGAAAATCAGTCTGACTAGACCAAAGATATGGTATATTTTTTTGACTCTGTAGCTTATGAGAAACTTGAAAGTGCTTACAATGAACTTTACAAAGCATACATAAATCTCACAAAGAAATATGTGCAACTGAAGAAAGATTTCAAGTCATTAAAATCTGAAAAAGAGGTGTTGAAGATAGAATTTTTTAATCCAGCTTACCTAAAATTACTCAAGCTATTCTTTCTAGTTCTTTTGATAATATTTCTAGTTTGCTTCTTTGCCAAACTGGTAAGAAGTTAGAGAAGCATTTTCTGAGCTAAAAAACTTGAGAAAAAATCTTTTTATTTCAAATGATTTGAATACGGACCTTATGAAGAAAAATGACACTTTATAAAAGAAAGTCAACTTCTTGACAAAAGATTTGGAAAATTTTACAAAAGGAAAAGAAAATCTTGATTTGCTCCTTGGAAGTCAAATTAAGATATTCATTTGAAAAACCCAAATAAGGATATGATCTCATATCTTCTCAAAGAAAATATGTATCTTCCTTTGTAAAGGCGGCATCCTCTAGTCACTCACCTTTAATCTATTTTGCTAGTAGTTATGAAGGACACAAAGCTAACTTATACAAGAAGAAAATATCCCGAGTTAAAATGATCTGGGTGCCTAAAAGGTCTCTAGTCACTCACCTATAATCTATTTTATTTGTTGTCATGAAGGACACAAAGCTAACTTATACAAGAAGAAAATATCCAGAGTTAAAATGATCTGGGTGCCTAAAAGCTCCCAAACTAATGCACCCACTGACCAGAAAGGACCCGATTCAGTTTGGGTACCTGAAAAGAAGTAATATGTTTTGCAAGTGTGCCTCAAGAACAAGCTAATAAAAAACGGATGGTATATAGATAGTGGATACTCTAGGCACATGACGGGTGATCAAAAGAAGTTCACCCACTTAGAACTAAAGAATGCAAAAACTGTAAGCTTTGCTGATGACAACAAAGGTAAAATCATAGGAATTGGTAAAGTTGGAACTGATCCTTGCATTCAAGACGTTTCTTTGGTGAATGGCTTGTAATAAAATATGTTAAGTGTGAGTTATTTTGTGGAAAAAAATCATCTTTGAACCATTTTGTTGTAAAGTTGAAAGAATGTATGATGATAGTGTAGTCTTTACTGGCAAAAGAGTTGAGAATGTCTATATGCTTAATGCAAACTATTTGGATAGCTTGAGTGGTATCTATCTAGCTTCACTGACTGATGACTGTTGGTTATGGCATAAAAGGCTAGGACATACTAGCATGTATTTGATCTAAAAAATTTCAAGGAAACAACTTGTCTTTTCTATCGGGACTTATGTACTCTAAGACTATCAACATCTCGTATGAGAGAATGGGAGAAGAACATAGTAATCCTACTGTACAAGTTAGAAAGGATATTCCCTCCTGCATTTTTTGTTGTGATGGAGCATTTAATGATTCACTTGCCTTACGAAGCAAGGGTTGCTGGTCTGGTTCAATATCGATGGATGTATCCGTTTGAGAGGTTTGGCCTTTTTGACACGAGCATTTAAATTTCTGTTTATTTCTCCATGTCGATGTAGAAGTTCTAACATCATTAAAATGACCAAGTGCAGGTTCTTTTATCATCTGAAGTTGAAAGTGAAAAATAAGGCAAGGGTCGAGGGATCAATTTGCAACGCATATTTGATTGAAGAAGCGTCTACGCTTTTCTCTTACTATTTCAAGCCGCATGTCCAGACAAGACATACAAACTTGGCTCGAAACGACGAAGGCATTTCAGAAAGACGTGGCTTGTCCATATGTAATGCGATGGAAAAGGTGATCGAGAACACAATTATCATATACCTGTCGCCCGAGAAATTTAAGGCGGCTGTTAATTACGTATATCTCAATTGTGATGAGGAGCAACCGTGGGTCACGTACGTCTTTTTTTCACATTTTCATTGACTTATTGATTCTTTGTGGTTGTTAACACTCGACTTATATAACGCCTATGAAACAGGAAATTCAGAGCCGATTTGCGCTATGACGACCCCTGTATAACGTAGAAGGAAATTGATAAGAGATTTGAGAATGAGTTTCTCATGTGGTTCAGGGCTTATGTAAGTTTTTCTTCGTCGCGTAGTAAATCAACAATGGTTAATAAACTATTATACTAAATAGTGAATAACATCGTTTATATGTTGCAGGTGCAAGATCCTCAAAATAACGTAACTGATGAAAACATTAAAAGTTTGTCGTGGGGACCTTCAAGACAGGTGAAATATTATAAGGGATACGTAATAAATGGCTTCAGATTTCATACGCAAGATCATGGAATTGGAAAGAAGACTATAAATTGTGGAGTTTGGGTTAAGAGCGAGGATGAAGATTTGGCAATAGGAGCGACTACCATAGAATTTTGAAGGAGATCATCGAAGTGCAGTTTCCGGGGATTCCATGTAGGAATTTTGTTTTATTTAAGTGCGACTGGTATGATCCTGTGCTTAACAGGGGTGTCAGGATTCATCCATATTACAAAATTGTGGATGTTAATTACAGGAAAATGTACCCCAAATATTATCCATTTGTATTAGCTGTGCAAGCTCAGCAAGTATACTATGCCACTTATCCTGGAAGTAGAAGGAATAAGTCTGATTGGATGGGAGTATGCAAATCAAAGGTGCGTCACGTGATTGATGCACCCATTGTTGAGAGACCACACCAAGAAGATGTAGATGAATCGATGACATTTAGTATACATGTTGAAGATGACATAATTGGTAAACTTGTGCATGATTCAGGTGAAAGGGAGATTCTGGATGATAATGAACCAGGAAGCACGGAATATGACGTTACTGATTCTGATACTGAAGTTGAAAGTGAATGGGAATCAGAAGATGATTCAAGCGAGGATGATGTTGATACTTTATTAGATGATGAAAATAGTAAATAACTTGTATGCCAAACGTATACATATGCTACGCCACATATTCAATGTTTAAATTTATTGTAAATTAATTTTTACATATAATTAATGATTACATAGCTAACGAATATTTTATTACTTTTCAGATGCCTCCACATAGATCACGTTCGTTTGGAATGGGTGGTCGTACTCCTTTTCTATATTTACCCAGACTGATGCCGATGACACATGAGCAGCGGAGTCTAAGCATACGCCTTTGACCACAGCTTCTGCGGTACCCTCTATGGCTACTTCTACAGGTGGGATTCAGACAGAGGATGCCTGCATTCTGATAGCCCCGAGTGGCAACGAGTAAGTTTCTATTTACTTTTAAAAAATTTTATTTTTAATTTTTTGGTGAATAACTAATTGTTCATTTGTGTAATGGATCAGTTTCTTCCTATCAGAGAGGACTTTGCATTCGATATCAGATATATTTTATCGGTATTTCACTGGACCGTATCCTAATTTTGAGGTAGTCCCATTGGAGCTTCGTGACATGTGGTTCCAAATGTGGAGTATAAGTAAAAAATTTAATATATATATATATATATATATATATATATATATATATATATATATATATTATATTTGGTATTTTTTTTACTTTGCAAAGACATTGTCGATGGCTCCCAGAGCATGCTGATCAGATACGGCGTATTTGGTATGACAAATGCACTCGTCGTCTATTCGATCAGCTATCAAAGGGTCGGTGTAAGGGGAAGTGTCCACCATGGATATCTCCTGAAATTTGGAGCCAACTTTGGCAGGATCACTGGAGCACGGAATAATTTTCAGCCGCTGCTAAGCGAAATTGAGCAGCCGCTCCAAGACCAACCCACATGGGAGGATGCATCTCCTTCAGCGAGCACGAGCGTTGTATGGTAATCATTATTTTTATCATTGTTATTCAAATATAATATAATTACTAAACATTTATATTAATATAATTGTAGCCTAAGGAGCGTGGAGATGACTTCCACTTCACCGATATGTATGAGGCGACGCACAAAAATAAGAATGGCCCAAAAGAGGGCACGTTTGTCAGTGAGAAAAATCACAACATACGTTGGTATGTTTACAGATTATATTAAGGATATTTTATACTAATTGTTTTATTATTAGACAATGTCATAAATTTATGATGCATATAATTTACAGGATAGCGTCAACACTTTGAAGGAGCGCTATTCACAGATGGAGTCTCAGGATTCAGTGACTTCTCAGCATCCACCGGATGAGAAGCCCTATTTTTGGAGGTTCCTGGCGGTGTTTCAAAGAATCAGATTTTTGGATTGGGTTCTGAGCAGCTCACGTGTGAGAAGCTTATGTCAGTCCACGTCGCCCTCTGTTCCAACAACTTGCTGGATTATATCGCACACAGAGTACGCATCTCTTCATAATCAGTTGCAGATAGAGAGGTTGATGCGCAATTATTTCCAGTAGCATTTTGCTAGTTTGGACCAATATTTGCGAGTAATGTCTGAGGCACTACATCTGCCTCCGCCGCCTTCTCCACCTCCACCGCCTTCTCCACCTCCTTTTTCGACACCATATTCTGAAGAGCGGGCATACGAAGCTGATGAGGATTACATGATCGATTAGCCTGACGACCATCCTCCAATGACTGAACCTCCAGATCTACCTCTGCCACCTCCACCGTCTGCAGCGCCGCCTTCTATACTTATATAAATTTTGTATAATATTTTTTAGTGTTGTAGGTATAAAATATTAACATTTAATGGTTTAATTATATTTATTTTAATTTAAATTTTTTTATTTTTAATTATTTTATAATTATGCTTATTTTTTGAGCTAATTATTTAAAAATTATTGAAAACTATTAATTAAAAATTAAAATTTTAGATTAAATTAAATTTATAATTAATAATTATTTTTAATAATCAATAATTAATACTCACAATAAAAATAGTCGCAAAATTGTTGCATATTATTTATGACAAAATCAAATTTTTAATATTTTTAGATTGAATAATAATGTCGCTAAATCGTCTCAAAATTATGACAGAATAGTGACAGATTTTTTTAAAAAAATTAAAATTTTGTCCCAAATATATTTTTTAAAAAATTGATAAAATTTCGTCTCAAAATTGTCGTAATTTTGCTACGGATTTGCAACGACTATATATATTTTTAAAAAAATTAAAAATTTCGTCGCAAGTTAGTCGTAAAATTGCAAAAATTTTCAAACTTTTTTCAATCGTAAATGAGTCGCAAGAAGATGACTAAATTGGCCAAAGTAATTTCGTCTCAAATCCGTCGCAGATTTGTGGCGGATAAACATCCGTCGTAAATCGGCAACAAATATCTATTCCATCACAAATTTGTGACTTAAAATTTTGAACGGATGTTGCCATTGCAAATCCGTCACAAGTTATAGTTTGCGATGGAAATTGCCAGCGCAAAAATTCAAATTTCTTGTAGTATCAGGATCTCACTCGTTTGATGACAATTGGATTAGTTGCGGAGAGTCAAGGATTTTTTTTCTTTAACCATCTTCTCAGTTTTTAGTTTCTTCTGCTTTTTAAGATGTTACAACATTTGTTTCTACTAGTAGGTGTAAAGCATTTGATAGAAATCTCTTGTGGCACTATCGATTAGGACACTTGTCAAATTCTAGAATAAAAATTTTGAGTAGTTTTGATTTTCCATTAAAACTTCATATCATTTCCTTTGCCAAATTTATCCATTGGAAAAACAAAAAACGTGCCTTTTTTCCCTTACACACGAAATCAACTTTAGCATGCTTTGATTTAATCCATGTTGATATTTGGGGACCAAGCAAAATTCAAAATATGCATGGTCACGTTTATTTTCTTACAATTGTGGATGACTTCACCGAATATATTTGGGTGTTTTTGATGGAATAGAAATTTGAGGCTTGCCCCTTTTTACAATCCTTTTGTACCTTTGTCCAAACACAGAGATAATGGGGTCAAATTTCATATGTCCTCTTTTTATAGTTCTAAGGGCATTATTCATCAACGATCTTGTGTTGAACACCCTCAACAAAATGGCACGCACGCTTAATTTTCAGTCATCTCTACCATTTCTTATTGGAACTATTGTGTGCAACATGATGATTTTTTTAATCAATATAACATCTACTCCCCTTCTACAAAATCAAATAACCTATGCACTACTTCATTTCAAATAACCAACTGTTTCGATACTTCGGGTTTTTGGGTACTTAGCTTTGCTTGTACCATCACTCAAGGGAGATATAATTTTGATCCTTGTTAAGGAAGTGTGCCTTGTTAGAATATTCTCACTACAACAAAAATGGCATTTTGTGACGAACCATTCCATAGCAAATTTATCACAAATAAGATAGAACACTCCGTTGCAAAATCACAAGCCTCAAATTTGCGACAGACACAAAATTCATCGTAAATTTGCGACCGACAGGGCATCCAATGTAAATTTGTGACGAAACATTGTTGGTCAAATAAAACAAGAATTTGCAACAACATTGAGATACAAAAATTTAAAATTTTTCACAAATTATTGACGAATATTTATTATTTTTAAAAAAGAAAGAAAAATTCCGTCGCAAAATGATGACTTTGCGATGGAGTTCTACTTTCTTTTTAAAATAATAAATATTCGTCGCAAAGTATCAAACAATTTTGTGACAAAATTTTAATATTTGTTTAAAAATATATAATCTGTTGCAAAATCGTAGCAAAATTACAACGATTTTTTGATGAAATTTATTTAATTTAAAAAATATATAAATCCATCTTTATTTTTCCATCACAAAATTGTTGCCATTTTGTGATGGATTTTATTTTAAATGTAAAAAAATAATATTTTCGTCGCTACTCCATTGCAAAGCGGTGATGATTTTGCTGCAGAAATTTATTTAGAAAAAATTAATTAATATAACTTTTGTAGCAAATGTGTCGCACTATATTTACTTTTTTCAAATGCATTTCAGTTTGAAATTTTTATTTTTAATTAATTATTCTTAAATGATAATTTAAAAGTTTTAAATTATTTTAGAAATCAAATATAAAAAGATATAAATTATAATAAATATAAATAAATTAAATTATAAACATACAACATTGAAAAATATTCTACAGAATCTATGTCACAATAAAAAGGAGGCACTACAGCTGATGGAGGAGGCAGAAGTGGATCCGGAGGGCCAATCTTAAGAATCTGGTATCAAAAAAGGATATGTAGGTGGAGGCGGCGGTAGCGGAGGCAGATACAGCATCTCGGGCAATGGTCGCAAATACTGGCTTAAGATCACAAATCGCTACTGGCAATAATCACGCATTGACCTCTCTATCTGCAACTGACTATGCAGAGATACGTACTCTGGATGCAAAATTGTCGAGCAAGCTGTCTGTAGAAAGATTGATGTCGGTTGATGTGATCTCCGTCTTATGTGAGCTACCTTGGAACCAACCCAAAGATCTAGTTCTTCGAAACGCTGCTAGCAACCTCCACAAATAGTGGCTGCTCATCCAGAAACTGTTGAGAAGTCACGGAGTCCTGAGACTTCAATTGTGAATAGTGTTCCATTAGCAAATTCCAAACTGAAGCTAGGAGGAACTCTCGAAATGCTATCAAAAGCAATCTCTCCATAAATAAGTGGTAGACATGTGTCTTTATGCTCAACATCTTCTACTCTTTCAAATCAATACACCTTGCTAGATTAGACGCATATCCACTGAGAAACTATAGATCCTTCACCTATTGCAATGCAAGCCTTTTTGTTTTTTAGCCAAAAGAGAATACTTCACCTTCGACATATAAACCTTACCATTTCCAATAGCGAAAATATGTAACTCCAGCCTATTAATACAGATTTGCAATGAAATTTTAAAAATATTTTTAATAATTTCATTTTTTTATTCCATCGCATATCCATAGCTGTTTTACAATGAATTTTTTTAAAAAAATTCAGTATTTCATTTTTTCATTTCGTGCGATGGAATTTAAACATATTCTTTTATTATTTTTTTCTTATTTCCGTAGTAAATACATTAATTTTTTTGTGACACATTTACGACGGCATTTTAAAACATTTTTTAAATTATTTTCTTTTTGTTTTCGATTGAAAATTCATAGCTATTTTGTGATAGATTTTTTAAAAAATTATTTATTTTCTTCTTTTTTATGTTGCAAATCTGTATCAAGTTGCTACGGATTTGTGCCAGAATTATTAAAAAAATTAATTATTTTCTTACCATGGAATTATAAAATAAATTTTAAATTATTTTGACATGGAATTATAAAATACTTTTTAAATTATTTCCTTTCAATTTTTGTCGCAAATCTATATCATTTTAGTGATAGATTTGCGACGAAATTATAAAAATAATTTTAAAATTATTTTCTTTCCAAATCTTTCTCAAATGTTTTTTAAAATATTTTTTAAAATTCGTCTCAAATCCGTAGCAATTTTGCAAGGATTTGCGATGAAATCTCAAAAAATTTTGTAATATATTGTCTTTCCAATACCATCACAAATTCATACCAATTTTGCAATGGATTTGCGATATAATTATAAAATATTTTTTATTTATTTTCTTTCTAATACTATTGCAAATTCGTAGCTGTTTGCGACAGTTTATTTTTCGTGGCGCATTTAATCAACTATTTTAAATTGTCACAAAATTCGTGTTTTCTTGTAACGCCTTCAACTGGCAAAGGCATTTTTCTATTAGACTTGAGTACACGAGAAAATTTTATTTCTCGAGATGTAATCTTCCATAAAGGTAAGGATTTTTTTAGTCCAATCATGCTTCTGGTGTTGCTCATCAATGAGAGTCCTTCGTTACCACTTTCACACCAAACTTACTTCGAGCCTCCTTTTCCTTCAAAGGCATCAAATGCCTCTTTGCAAAATTTGGACCCCACCAATACCATTGCAATAGTTTTGCCTAGTTGAAATTTAGTATTTTTTGCATGCTTCATTCACGAGTTCGGACACAACTTCATAGTGTGCACAAGTCTCTGATAGTACTTTCCGTGAACCAAATTCTTCTAATCCAACCCTTTTGGAAATTGAGCCATCTAACTCTTCTTCAGTTGGTCTTAGACGTTCTACTTGAGTCAAGAAAACTCCTTCATATCGTCAACAATATGTATGTGCACTCCTACATAATTCATCCTTTTCTTTTCCTTCTTCGATCCTATATTCTCCATCCAAATTTTTAAGTCATGATTTGCTTTCTCCTGAGCATAAATCCTTTGTCTTAACTATATTAGATAATGAAGAGCCTAGCTCTCATCAGGCTGTGATTTTGCAGGAAGAGTGGCGTAATGCTATGGCATTGGAACTTTGGGCTCTTCTTGACAATCAGACATGGTTCTTAGTTCCTCATCCAGTAGATAAAAAGCCAATTGGATGTCACTGAACTTACTGTATCAAATACAAATTGGATGGTACTATTGAGCATTATAAAGCTCGTTTGATAGGTAAGGGCTATATCCAACAAGAAAGAGTTGATTTCTAAGAAAATTTTTCTCCAGCTGCCAAAATGATCAACATCTGAACCTTGTTGTCCATTGTTGTTGTTCGTGGTTGGTTTGTAGAACAACTAGATGTGAATAATTCCTTTTTTCATGGTGATTTGGAGGAAGAGGTTATCAGGGTTCATTCACCTGGTTATTCTTGTCCACTTGGAATGGTATGTAAGTTGAACAAATCCCTCTATGGACTACAACAAGCCAACCGCCAATGACATTTCACAAGGTTTTCTTCCTATTCATAGTGATCCGAGCCTCTTTGTTAGAAAATTTGCGCCTTCCTTTGTGGCTATATTGATATATGTAATGATCTGATAGTTGTTGGTAATTATTTTCCTGCTATTCAATCCTCGAAGTTTGTTCTACATTCATCTTTTCAATAAAAGACTTCGGGAAATCGAAAATTTTTCTTAGCCTTGAAGTTAGTCGCTCTTCTTCTTGCATCAATTTGTGTCGACGTAAATATACCTTGTAGCTTCTTGAGACTGAAGGTTTCTTAAGTAGTAAACCAGCTCATACTCCAGTGAATGTTGCATATACTCCTTCAGCATATTATGTAGCACTGGGTATCGGTCACTTATTGTGAAGTTATTATATCTCACCAATAAGAGGCCTGATATTGGCTATGCCGTTTAGTGTCTTAGTCAGTGTTTGGACCAACTAACTGTTCTTCACTTGCGAGTATGTCATCACATTCTTTAGAATTTGAAAGGCACCTTACTCTTGGCTTATATTTTCTGGACAATCCTCCTTGTCTCTTTATGCTTTTCTGACTCTGATGGGCATGCTACTCACCGGTTTGTTACTGGTATCGAAGATAAAAAATTTTGTAAAATACAAAAAGAAGCATTTCTGGAAAGTCACACCAATGGAAGAAGAGTTTCAGAAAATTCTGAAAAACTGATCTGTACAAGAGGAAAGATAGAGTTTATATACAAATTGAATAATTAATACACCGACTTAAAGTGAACCGGTAATAAACTAAATAACCGGGTTCAAACTAACTACTCCTAACTAACTCATCATTGAAAAACTGATCTGTACAAGAGGAAAGGTAGAGATTATATACAAATTGAATAATTAATACACCGACTTAAAGTGAACCGGTAATAAGCTATATAAGCGGGTTCAAACTAAGTACTCCTAACTAACTCAAACCGGATGATTACTGGAGCTTTGCTGTTGCTCTGCTGTCACTGATTCAATTTGATATCTTTACCCGAGCAATTGATATCTTCACCTGTGCACATTTCTTGCTGATCAATTAACTCTTTGTCAGCTCACTGTCTTCAAATTTGCACTCATGCTAACTGACTTGCATGCTCCTGCTAACTTGCATTATGCATTTCTTGCTAACCTGCATTTTCTACTAACTGCTGACTTGCAGTCTTCTGTATTCTTCTGTTGACTTGCCTGATGACTTGCACTTTGAATTGTAACACCCCCCTCAAGTGATACTTGGTGTAAAGATTCTGAAATCCAAACTCATATAACAATTTGTAAAAAGAAGGTGCAGACAAAGCTTTACTAAACAAATCTGCCAATTGCAAAGAAGATGAAACATGTAGAGGTTTGATCAACCCTGATTGATACTTTTCTCTCACAAAATGACAATCAATCTCTATATGTTTGGTGCGCTCATGGAAAACTGGATTTTCAACAATGTATAAGGCTGCTTGAGTATCACAAAACATAGGAATTGGACCAAATAAAGGAAGGCATAAATCAGTCATCAAATAGACAATCCACTGTAATTCACAGGCAGTAACAGCCATGGCTCGATATTCAGCTTCTGCAGAGCTTCTTGAAATGGTAGTCTGCTTCTTGCTTTTCCATGAAATCAAAAACTTCCCCAAGAAAACTCAATAGCCAGTAACTGACCTCCTTGTATCTTCACAACCTGCCCAATCAGAATCTGAAAATGCTTTGAGAGTTAAATCAGTAGCCACTGGAAAAAATAAACCTTGCCCCACAGTTCCTTTCAGATATCTTAAAACTCTGTGAACTACTTTTAAATATTGCTGTGTTGGTGCATCAAGGAATTGACTTAATTGCTGAGTAAAAAAAGAGATATCAGGTCTACTAAGTGTAAGATAAAGCAACTTTCCCACAACACTTCTGTAATATTGATTATCTGCTAGAGCTGGTGAATCTGCATGAAACAATTTAACACTGGGATCCATTGGAGTAGTAACTGCCTTACAACCAAGAAAATCTGTCTCTTGAAGCAAATCAAGAGTATACTTCCTTTGTGATAAATTGAGACCAATATGACTTCGTGCAATCTCTAAACCAAGAAAATATTTCAATGCTCCCAAATCCTTAATTTTGAACTGATCATGTAATGTAGACTTAACTGTATCAACTACATTCAAGTCACTGCTTGCAATGATAAGATCATCTACATAAACCAAAATAGCAGTAAACTGATCATTATCAGTTTTGACAAATAGACTATAATCATAATAAGACTGTATGAAACCAAGAGAAAGTAATGATGAAACAAGTTTTGCATTCCACTATCTGCTTGCCTGTTTTAAACCGTATAAAGATTTCTCCAATTTACAAACCAGATTGCTATCTGAACATTGATAACCAGGAGGTAAACTCATATACACTTCTTCATTCAAATCACCATGTAAGAAGGCATTATTAACATCTAGTTGATGCATATGTAAGCCTTTAACAACAGCTATAGCTAAAACTAGTCTCACAGTCATCATCTTGATAACTGGAGAAAAAGTCTCCAAATAATCAATTCCCGCCTGCTGTGTATAACCCTTGGCTACTAGGCTAGCCTTATATCTTTCAATAGAACCATCAGACTTCCTTTTTATTCTATACACCCATTTACATCCAATCACATGTTTATTAGGAGGTAAAGGAACCAGTTTCCAAGTTTGAGTAGTCTGTAAAGCATCTATCTCAGCTTGCATAGCATTTCTCCATTCATGATGTTTAACAGATTCTGCATAACTTGTAGGTTCAACATCCATAGTGACATTCAAATAAAATTTTTATGATGTGGTGCAAGCTTTTCATATGTGAGAATATTAGATAAGGAATGTGGAGAAGTAGGAATAACATTGCAAATATAATCTCTCAAATAGACTGGCGGATGTTTTTGTCTATTTAATCTTTTGGGAGATGAAATAGAAGATGTATGTGAAGATGAATTTGTAGATTGTGAATGTTGTTGATTAGTAGATGCAATATCAGAACAAGGAGAAGAATGTGATTCTGTATTACCATCATAAGATGAAGGAATATAAGATGGAATAGTAAAGGAAGATTCATTAGAAGATGAATGAGAAGATAATGATTCAGATGGAACAGAAAAAGGAAAAATATGTTCATGAAATTGAACATTTCTAGAAACAGATATGTTTCTGGTATGAAAGTCTAAAAGAATATAACCTTTAATCTTGACAGAGTAACCCAAACACTTTTAGATGTGAATAATCAGGAGGTTTATGAAAACGAAATTCAAAAGGACTGGAATTATGAAGACCAGAAGTAGGAATGAGGTTAATATGATATACTGCATGTTGTACACAAAAACCCCAGTAGATTAGAGGTAGCTGAGACTGAAATTTTAAGGCTCTAGCAACATTAAGAATATGTTGATGTTTTCTTTCTACAAGACCATTCTGCTTAGGTGTTTCAACACAAGAAGTTTGATGAAGAATACCATGAGAAAGATAAAAATTTGGAAGTTGAAATTCAGGGCCATTGTCTGATCTGATAATTTGAATAGATTGAGAGAATTGTGTCTTAACAAAAGAATAAAATGCTTGTATTTGGTGACTAACTTTTGATTTTTCTTTGAGAAGAAAAATCCAAGTATATCAGCTATAATCATCAACAATGGTAAGGAAATATCTATGACCATAAACTGTTTTCTGTTTATATGGTCCCCAAATATCCATATGAACAAGTTCAAAGCATCTAGTTGTTTGACAAGTTCTCAAAGGAAAATGATTTTTCTTCTGTTTGGCAAGAGGACAAATAAAACATACTGATTTGGAAGAATTGCAAACTGAATTATATGTAGAACCAAGTAAACTTTGTCTTTGAGGAGACAAAAGGCCTAGTCTATAATGCCATAGTAGAGAATCAAATTCAACAGAACTATTACAAACTGAAACAATATTAGGAGAAATAACAGGTTTAATATATGAATTGGGAACTAAAGTAGAAAAGCCTGAGTTTGTAGAATCAACAATAGTTGGAACAGAAGCTGGAGGAAGACAGTATAGTCCATTACAACCTTCAGCTAATCCAATCATCTTCATAGTTGCAATGTCCTGGATCAAGCATTTTGATGAATGAAAAACTGTACAACAATGATTCTGAACACAAAGCTTGCTGACAGAAATGAGATTGAAATTGAAAGAAGGAACACATAAAACATCATGAAGAGCTAAATGTGAATTCATAATAACATATCCTTTATGAGTAACAGGAACTGAAACATGTGAATTCATAATAACATATCCTTTATGAGTAACAGGAACTGAAACTTTGTTAGGTAGAGTAACAAAAAGGTTAAAAACTGGAATACAAGAAGAAAAGCAGGAGGATGAACATACAACATGATCAGAAGCACCGGAATCTAAAATCTAATATTTTGAATTATTACCATGAAGTTTACCTGCACTTCCTGCATTTCTTGTCAAATCTGGATTATCAAAATTTGCTGACATAACTGTTGCTTGGTTAATCTGAGGATTACGAGAAGAATTCCCTGAATGTGCCTGCATTTCTTGCAATAGTTTGATTAATTGTTGAAACTGATCTTGAGCGAAACCATTCAGATTATTAGGATTAATAACCTCTGAAGAGGCAGATTGAACAGAACATAGAGGAAAATTCTGATCAGGAGGTCCATTAATCTGATTCACCACTCTTCCTTGTGATACACTGTTACAACCTTGAACAAACATGTTCCCAGACTTATGTTTATGCTAAACATTACTAAAACTACTCTGCCTCTAGCATTTGTTCTTAAATTCTGGGGGTAACCAAATTTCTTATAGCATCTATCAACAGTATGTCCAGTTTTACCACAAAAAGTACAGATATACTGCTTCCTGGAATTTCCTATACCACCCTTCTTTAATGCAATAGCATTTCCAATAGACTGAAAGCCATTAACAGAATCAACATTTTGACCACCATGCTAATAAAATGGTGTATTACCAGTAGACATGTTTTTATCTCCAGAAAATCCTGTAACACCTTGATTCATCATGATCTGAATGTCTATATTAGGTGTTTGCATGGAACTATAGTGCATTTGCCGTTCATGTTTCATAGCCATATTAAAAGCCTTCTTAACAGAAGGAAGTGGTGTTTGCATCAGTACTTGAGATTTAACAGCATCAAAAGAAGAATTCAACCCTTTAATGAACCTTATCACATAATCATCATCAAAATACTCTCTCACAGTCTTAAAGGCGCCACAACTACATGTTGGTGTGCATGTACAATTAGGTATCGGCCTAAGCATGAGCATTTCCTCCCATAAAACCTTAAGTTGAGCAAAATACTCATTGATTGATTTGTTACCTTGTTTCATTG
Source organism: Rauvolfia tetraphylla (assembly GCA_030512225.1). Lineage (NCBI taxonomy): Eukaryota > Viridiplantae > Streptophyta > Magnoliopsida > Gentianales > Apocynaceae > Rauvolfia > Rauvolfia tetraphylla. Next base: position 3,437,994 of record JAJQKT010000024.1, on the reverse strand, counting down.
CATGAATCTCTTCAATGAGATCAGAAAGATGATATGAATCTCCATCTGAATATCTGTCATGCAAATCCTGCCACACTTCATAAGCAGAATCCATCCAAAGTATGCTCTGCTTAATTGAGGATGAAACAACACGTGTAATGCAGGATAAAACCATGTTGTTAGCTTGTTCCCAGTGTCTGTAATGCATTGTATCCTTTTCTGGAGTTAAATCAAGCCATCAACAAAACCTAGCTTATTTTTGGAAATCAGTGCCATTTTCATGGCACGACTCCATGAATGATAATTGTGTTGATCAAGTTCTGGTGAAACCAGAACCAATAAAGGATTCTCATTCCATGCTAGATGAAAAGAATTTGATGGCGGTAATTCATGGTTTGCTAAATTTGCCATTACAGAATTAATCAATTATGAATAAGGCAACAAAGAAACAATAACAACGTACGAATGAAATTGTTGAAACACAATAGAATCAGAGAAAAAATGAAAGAGTACTACGCAAGAGAAAGCTTTCAAGCTCTGAGACCATGAAGAAAAACAATTCTGTAAAATACGAAAAGAAGCATTTCTGGAAAGTCACACCAATGAAGAAGAGTTTCAAAAAATTCTCTCATTGAAAAACTGATCTGTACAAGAGGAAAGATAGAGTTTATATACAAATTGAATAATTAATACACCGACTTAAAGTGAACCAGTAATAAGCTAAATAACCGGGTTCAAACTAACTACTCCTAACTAACTCAAACCGGATGATTTCTGGAGCTTTACTGTTGCTCTGTTGTCACTGATTCAATTTGATATCATCACCTGAGCAATTGATATCTTCACCTGTGCACATTTATTGCTGATCAATTAACTCTTTGTCAGCTCACTGTCTTCAAATTTGCACTCATGCTGACTGACTTGCATGCTCCTGCTAACTTGCATTCTGCATTTCCTGCTAACTTGCATTTTCTACTAACTGCTGACTTGCAGTCTTCTGTATTCTTTTGTTGACTTGCCTGCTGACTTGCATCATTCTTCTGCTGACTTGCACTCTGAATTGTAACAGGTATTGTATGCTATTTGGATCTCCTCTTATTTCTTTGAAGTAGAAAAAGCAGAATATTGTATCTCGTAGTTCTTCAGAAGCTGAGTCTTGGCCTCTGCTAGTTGTGAAATTTTGTGGTTATTATATATTTTGAAGGATCTACTTCTCAGACTTGGCTATTCTATTATAATTTGTGAAAATGAAAGTGCACTTCATATTAGTCATTACCGCTAATCCCTTTTTTTCATGAATGTAGCAAACATCTTGAAATCGATTACCATCTTGTGCATGAAAAAGCTCAAGTCGGCCTTGGTAAACTGTTACCTGTCCCTTCTCATTTACAACTTGCTGATGTTCTTACCAAGGCTCTGCCGTCTCCACGGTTCGCTTTTTTTGCTCAGCAATCTTGGTCTTCACATGATTTTTCCATCATTTGACTTGCGGGAGATGTTAGAATTCTTGATGATACAGTCTTAGATGATAAGGATGGTCAGCCGTGGTTGATATAGAAACTCCGAAATAATAGCAGTGCCGGCTTTTTACTTTATAATCTTTTTATATTTTATATTGAAGCCCCAGTTAACCTTTAATATAGTTACTATATAAATACACATGATGTATACATGTTATGTCCTATAAAAGTATCAGAAACATAAATTTCTCTTCTTCTATTCTTGTCTTGCATTTTCCATCAACTGATAAAAATAATGGATAAGTTGTAAATGTGACTTAATAATAGTTTAGTGATTAAACAGATAGATGAGTGATAGATAGTTATAAAAAATTAACTTTTAATTAATTTATTAAACAAAAAAATTGTTGAATCAATTAAAAATTTTTAAACTAGTTTAAAAAATTAAAACTTTGTAAAATAGGATTGGACTCGAAAGCCTTGGAAAAGGAGAGCGTAAAAGGTTTTTATAAATTTTTCAGAACAAATTAGAATCAGTCGGTTACTCAACCAACCGAGAGTCAGCAGTTTCAAGTTACAGATGTCCAGCAGCAAGCTCTGCATGAAATGCCACACGTCGGATCTCAAAATATTCAATTATTTATATTCATTGAGAAGATATTCAGAAGCGCAATTATCCCCACGAAGCACAAACTAGTCGATAACAAGAAAAACTTTGTGGTAGGGACTTAATCGGGAAAAAAAATGGCAGCCGACGACTGGAGAAAGACCGCCAACACGCACAAGATGAGCCCAGAAGATGTGAATAGAGCAGGAGTGGACGCCTCCAAGAGGCCGCCGGGCACCAATCCAGGTGAGGTTTTGCACCAGAGGCGGAGATTGCCCTACAGTGGTACCAGCATGGCTCTCGTCGGCGCCGCCATAACCGGCGCAGTCTTCTACTTCGCCTTATATGCCAAGAAAAAGCCTGAAGCTAGTGCCGGAGATGTTGCCAGAGTCAGTGCCGGTGTTTCTCGTCCAGAGGAAACACATCCCCGGAAGTAGGGTTTTTTGTATTATGTGAAATTTTATATCAGTGCAAAAATTTTCTTTTGTTTCGTTTCTTTTTTGTGTTAGACGAAGCATGATAATCTTCTTCAGGAATTAACTGACATGCATAAGGATAATTTATGAAACTCCGTTATTCTTCCTTTTTTTCCCTTTTTTTTCCTTTTTTTTCCCCTTGCAGTATAAGAATGAAACATTTTGCTAAAGTTGTCAATAAATAAAGGGAAAATAAAAATATATGCTTTGGCTTTAAATTCTGTTGCTGCTGTATATTTAGGATTAATTGATATTATATTTTTTTAAAAAAAAAACTCAATCTACGTAAAGCCTGAATTTCTTGCTCTAGCAAGTACGAAGTCTATTAATATAAAATTATGGCACTGGAAAGATGAAGATTTTACCGGATGCCCTAAGGAAAATGTGTGCATATTCCGTTTTAAGAAAAAAAAAGTCTAATATGACAACCACACATTTCCAAAAGTTAACGATAGATAATTTTGTTTATGATACTTTGCTTTCAAGAGATATTGGCCTTTGTAATAAGAAAGTGATCAACGTAGAATAGGATATGTATAGTACTAATGATTTTTTTTTTATTGGTTGGGTATAGTTACTAATGAGTTATTGTTTGGTGGCAATGGCTTTTCCCAAAAGCACTATCAGAATTTCCTTTAAAAAAATACTGTTAGAATCATAAGTGATTTTGAAACATAATAAAACTAGCTTAAGAACCGTGCAATGCACGGGGATTATAGGTTGGTGTCTAAAATAAAATAAAAAACACTATTAAAATATTGTTGCGTTTATTTCTTTACTTCTTTTTTTAAAAATAATTTTATTTCTGGAATTCTTTGAGGGATTGAAAAAGGTATTGAATCAGACTTTTTAGTCCTCTCAATAATGTCAGATTTTGGTTTTATATAAAATTCTGCATTCCCTTCAACGCCCTCTCCTACCCACGGAAAATTTTGCAAAAATTATTGACAAATATTACCAAAAAAAAGTGTATTTAGCAGAAGTATGATATAAGGGTCTTGATAACTCGTTTTCATTTTTTTTAAGAAAAATGAATCTTGATATCTATTTCTGAAAAAAATAAAAATATTTATGAAATAAGATGTATTATTTAATAGGAATCAATTAACACATATATAACGTATAACCTTTACTACTAATTAATTAATACATCAATTCTTTTGTAAAATGACTTTGCAACTAATTGTCCTTCTTTATCCAGAAATTTCTTTCACGGTTTTTAATATTAAATATTAAATAATTTTTTACTTGCAAGTCGTATCTTTTGGGGAGGGGCTATGGTGTCTTGAAGAGGCGTACATAAAAGTCTCTCTGCATTTACATCTAACATATAACCATCAATTCCTATTTTCCATATGCCCCTCCAATATACCTGAGCTATTCTCAAAAGAGGGAGGAAAAACCCAAGTAAAAGATTATGATCATTTTATATTAAAAATGTGAAAATTTTTCAGATAATAGAAAAGAAATGGATTTGTCAGATAAAATATGATTCAATTTATGCATAACCCTTCACCCTATCCAGACTTTCCCCAAATGAAATTACCTTGGAAATTCTTGTATCATGATTTTATGTAAGTCTGTTTATCTTATCTTGACAACCTCTACCTCCACCAAAAAAATCTAGGGTATAATCACATTTTTTACTGATTGCAAGATCCTTTCAGGTTTTGACGGGGTAGAAAAATAAAATATAAGTTCTCCTAAAGCAATGGGCTGTCTTCCGAGTATTAGCCTAAACATGAACACGATTTTATGTATTAAGGGAATGTTAGTGCCGTTCTACAAAAATTAGGATTGGGAAGGAGGGAGCAGGATAGTTTAGAATATGGTGAAAAAGATAAACCATTTGAAAAGAACTATTTTTCTTGAAATTATGAGTTGGTTGTGATATTAGTTTGTCCTGCTGGCAGTTTCTTCTATGAGCAGAAACGTAAATAGCATTCGTGACAAACTAACCAAAACATGAAAAGAGGTCAAATGCGTTAAAATGGTTTCAAAATGATTTTTATTTTTGGTAATTTAATTCTGATTTTATTAAATTCTAGTATTTGTTTTTTTTTTTTTGAAAAGGACTGTGACTACTTGAATCTACAAAAGTAATTGCAAAATACTAAGAAAAAAATATCTAGATGGAGGTGGTATTTTGATTACTTTCGTTAAAAATTTAAAATTTAAACATGCTTAAAATAAAGAAAGACTTCAATAATCTCCTTTTTTTTCTCCACTGGCCACTCTCTTTTCTCCTCCTCTTCAGGGCTCGCTTTCCTGTTTTGTACACCTCATCCTCTACACCTCTACTATTTAGCTAGCATAAATGTTTTGGGTTACTCAAGTCATTCTTTTATTAACGTTTGAGATTTAAGAAACCGATCTTAGTCAATTATTTATATTTTTTATTAAAATTTTTTGACGTTTTTATTCTAGTATTCATTTGTATCTATAATTCTTTTTCTATTTGTTTGTTCTATTTGCTTATATTACTCCTTCTAGTTCTACCTTTTGTTCTCTTTTTCTAGTTCTGAAACATTAGCTTTTCTGTTATTTTCCTTTATTAATTTTTGCATTGAAAAGTGAGTAATAGCTCCCGAATTGCTTAAAGGTCTTGGGCTCTTGATTAGGTTAAAGGTAGAAGAGAGCAAATATATTATTAAAACTAAATATTTGCAGTGGAAGAAGTGATCTCCAAAACATTAACAATTAGCTTCAACAACGAATCCACTTTGATGTTGGAATTGCACCTATTAAAAGAGTCAAACCCAACGCAAATCCTTGTCTGTCGCACGGCGGAATGGAAAACTACAAAAAGTTGTAACTGCGATTTATGCAAATACAAGCTGAACTCATAAACATATAAAGAAAAGTTCTCAACATGATGATATAGGTACTGCAATATTATACAAGATGCAAAAAGAAGCCGATACTGATTCAAAATACTTAGCTTGCTTCATTTATATAAAAACTAAACTTGTAAAAGTATTGAAGAAAAGTTTTCGACATGATATATTGCTCCTGCAAGTAATGGGAGTCCAAATCACTGAATGCTATGGGACATGACTTGGAACTAGACTAGTTTGTACTTTTGGGTCCAACCACAATTACTTATTGCTACGCATATAGCGGGGCTCAAAAGCAATTCATTCATATCTTCATTAACTGAGTATGCTATTTTTTAGGGTAACTCAATTTTAATTTTTGTTATTTAACTTTAAAATGAATGATTTGTGACCTTAAATTATAAAAAAAAAATTACATCTTACCCTTTCAACCATTTTTATTGTTAAAGCTCTAATAGTACATATTATCTGACATTCACGTGATTTTCATAAGGTACTTTAGTCAAGACAATCAAACCATCACGTTTTCTTTTATTAAATCTACTTTAATTTTCTAAAATACAATTTTGGATTTTTGTTTAAAATTGATTTCAAAATCTATTTGATAAAAAAAATCAGACTTTTGGAGTTTGATGAAGAAGATTTTTTTCAAGTTTTTTTGGGGGGTTTTGGTCGAAGCTAAAAGCTACTACATGTAGTCTATGGAGAAGATGAAAAGAAAAAGATTCATAAAAAGATAAAAGAAAAAGCGAAAGAAAAAGAAAAAAAAAGTTAATTTTTCAAAAAGTTTTAAAAAATGTGATGATTATATTGACCAAAATATTCTTGGAATGTCTATATATAAATTAAATGACATATTTTATTTGTAATTAAATAGAAAACGTAAACAGAAGTGCAATTTATGACACTTTTCATAATTCAATGTCACAAATCTTCTACTTTAAAGTTGGTGGGGGGAACCAAAATCAGGGTAAAGTTTAAGTGCAAGTTGAGTTGTTTACCCATTTTTTAACTGTAGTTTGATTAGCTCCGTAAAAGAATATGTTGCACTATTTTGTTGTAAAATAGTGTGATATTCTTTAATTGTTGTTTCAGTAACTTTGTAAATGTTATTTAAAATTTTGCTCTTAATCTTTTTTTCCTATTCATTTTATTTAATCAAGATTAAAATATGAAAGATTTCATATACTATATATTTTATTATATAGGAAGTTATATTTGAGAATCACGAGGAACATGATGGACTTGATTCTGAGAAGGACATTACTTTATCTACTAGTGAAAATACGCAACTAGAACAATTAGATATGTTAATAGTTATCCTTTTTATAATTTATGTTATCATTATACAGCGTCATCGGCGATTTTGCTTAAAATCTACATATTCTAATAGAGACTATAATCGATCCCGATATCTTTATAAATTAATATATTCAAGCGATATAACTTGTTTTGTGGAATTATGTATGGACTAATAGACTTTTAGGTAATTATGGTAGAAAAATTAGTCAATTGAGAGATTCAATAAATGTAAGCATTGATGAGTAAGTAGTGATGTTTTTATACATACTTTCTCACACTTAAAAATTCGTACTATCAAAACTGATTTTTGGAGATCAGGAGAAACAGTAAGTAGATATTTCAACAAAGTAGATTATAAGGAATATTGCTTAAATCACCTAAACCTGTTCCTGAGAATTCTACTGACGAAAAGTGGAAGTGGTTTAAGTTAATGTAAACTATTAACTTTTTAGAGTTAATTTGCATTTAATAATTACTTATTTAGTATAACTAAAATTGTAGAATTGCTTGGGAGCATTTGATGGTGCTTACATATACTTACTTGTACATGAAGCTGATAAACCTAGATATCGAAATAGAAAGGATGATATTGCTACTAGGATTAAATTCCAATTTTGTCCTCCAAATTAGACATTTGTCTCAATCAAGGACTTGGATTTGAAAAGACCTCGAGAGATTCCTTCAAAATGTGTCATCCATTCCAATCAAATCCTTTCCCTCACTTATGTGAAGTTTCTAACGGTCAAACTCTTCTTGGGCCAAACATGTAAGGCCAAAGTGAATTACAAGAATTTGTGTGAGGGTTCTAGGGGAATTACTCCTTTTTTGGTGGGAACGAGAGGGCCAACTCATCCCTTATATCTTGCTCCTACCTATCGTATGAGGTCTAATTGCAGCAATCTCAATCCCATGCCATGGATGAAAGCTCCTATCGGCTCCCTTTAAAGGTTCACACGTAATGGACTGACCTCAACCAGGTGAAAGTTCTTTTTCTTTATTGAAAACAATCTGTAATGGGGTAAAATTATCTCATTGACAATGTCCTAATCTAGTACAAAGCAAATGAATGCCACTATTTTACTTGGGTTGACCCACCCATATGTGAAACAAGTAGAGCTACAATCCCTGGTTTATTGATGAGGATTTACATGCTTGAGGATTGTGTTGTTGTGGCAGGGAGAAGGCAGAAGAAATTGTGGATGGCTTTTTGCCTTTATTGGTTAATCTTACTTCGAATTCTATGGGGTTGAACTACAGTGTTTTGGAATGAAAGAATGATGCAATGATGGGTGAGCTAAACATACTTCTGCAAGCAAGTGTTCATTTTGTTTAGCTAGTTGGATTGTAAATTATCTACTCCAAGCATTATTATATGTCCTTGATGTGTTTGTACAACTTATGTTAAGAGCGAAGTACTACATTTGTCCAAGTTCTATAGATAGTATGATGTCTAATGAAAATAATAAAAGTAAAAAATGACTAGAGAAACATGTCCAAATTTAACAAATATGTAAACATATAGATCAAAAGCAAACAAAACAGCTAGGGCAATTTAACCCAATAGGCCTAGACATATGTATACCCTTTGGAATATTGCAGATTTTTCCCCAAATGGCTTGGCCTTTATGGCACGATTACTGCTGGGATTACTCCTCTTAAATTCTGCACAATAACTTTATAATAGGCTATATTGTTCATGCTCACTGCCCATCATCTCTGTTATAACATCCTTTCTAACCCTATACAGAGTTGATCTTGATATGTCAACAGTCTGCTCAACCCTAATGTCTTGTTTGAGTGCCTTGATTGGATAGTTGGGGTTTGACTTATTAAGTATGTGTACTTCTAAATTAACCATTTTCTACTAACTACAGGCGCAATAAAAGTTATGTTGCAGGTATGTGGAAACAAAGTCTTAATCTACAAATTGTGTTGATTCCTTGTCTTTGATGCAAACAACACAAAGTCACAATATTTCACGCATCTTGCCCTATCTCTAGCAGCATCATTCTTACTCCTCTCTCCCCTCTTTTATTGCAGACTCAATAACAGCTCTCTTCAAGGTAGCAGTGCTTTGAAAAAAATACCTACCGTAAACGTGGGTTTGACATATCAGTTTCTTGATTGAACTGATCATACCTTGGGATGGCAACCAGGTTTCCTCACATTTTCCTCTTCTATGTATGGTCCTTACTTATAGCCTCATTCTCACCGTCACTTATTTTCAAATTTTGATCACCATTAACTGCATCATTCAGCACATCTGCCTAGCATCTCCAACTATCTAGTTTGAACTTGGAACACCAACCCTAAGTGCATTAGAAGGCATTGAACTTGAACCATCAGTAGCAACAGATAACCCTTCAAGAATCTCAATCCCTGTAGCATAAGCAATACCTTCAACACTTGCCAACCCACACATCTTTAAATCATCAATAACATCTATAGTCAGCATATCAACCACATCTGGAACAGGACCCTCATTCTCATCCTTAATATTAGAATCTCCAAACTATCATCTTTTGAATCCACAAGATCTAAAATGGAGATAGTCCTACTCCCACTTGGAGTTTTTTATTGTGTTTGGTTGCAGTGACTAGGCTTATCAGAATAGTTGTTGTGTTTTGTTGTCTATGCCCTTATACGTAATTTTATTTCAATCTTCAATAATTTGCACACAAATACTAGGCAAGCACACCTATCGTTTAGATAAGTATAGTGGCAAGTACTTCAAATGTCGTATTCACTGGGATGGTCAATTACCATTACTCACTTTCTACTCTATTGTTTAGCCTAACAAATTTGTTTGTGAAAATGTTTGGAATAACAACTTGGAAAAGAAATCTAACTTAACTAATAAAACTATCTTAACTAATTTTTCTTGCAACAGAGAATTCAATTGAGAAAACAATACTTGAATGCAAAATTCCCCTAGAATTACCTATGTGATAGAAAATTCCCTTGGTTGATTTGTTTCCCCTTCTAATATTTGGTGAAATTCCAATGATAGAACTCACTCTATCTCTAGATGAAAGTTCTCTACCCTTAGATTAATTAGTTGAAATCTCTTTCTAACTGATTTAACCTAAGAGTGCATTTGAATTGGTAAATTTCCAATTAGATTTCTCTAATTACCAAGAAGGTGTCCTTTTCTTGTGTTTTAAGAAATTCCTATCTTAGGGCTCTCTCTATCTCTAGAGAGTCCTTTACCCTTAGATTAATTAGTTGAAATCTCTTTCTAACTAATTCAACCTAAGAATGCATTTGGATTAGTGAATTTCCAATTAGATTTCTCTAATTATCAAGAAGATGATGAGGTTTCTATCTCTAGTCACCTAAATCATCCCCATTGTTTGTGTATGGTCTATTTCACCCTTTCTTTCTCAATTCCAAGTGAAAAATTTCAGATTATGAATCAATTATTAACCAAATCAATTCAACCTTTCCTTTCTCAATTCCAAGTGAAAAATTCCAGATTTTGAATCAATTATCAACCAAATCAATTCAACCAATCAAACCCACAAACAATCCACAAGATATTCGAACTCAATCAACAAAGGAAACAATTCATTCACACAGATAAAAACTAAGGTTCATAACCATCCAAGTATTCAAGAATTTAGTTCCTCAATATATTACAATTCAAAGAACATAAAGCAATAAAGAAAGAATAAGAATTGCTCATTTTCATGGTTGAAATCTTCTCTTCTTTAAGTCTTGAAATTCGTCACTGTGGTGTTGAAAAAATTGCAGCTTTTGTCTTGAATCTTCAAGGTAGATGTTCTCATTCTTCAAAGATTCAATCTTCTCTCTTGATTTCTCTTGCAAATATGAAGATTTGGGATGGAATTTGATTGAGTTTGTGTGTTTTTACTGTCTCTTTTCCCACTCCAGCCGTCTGCCTATTTTTGCCCTAAAAGGGTATTTATATCCAGCCCAAAAGAGAGAGAAAAGCAGCAGAAAAACAGGCTCAGATCAATACAAACGGCGTCGCTTGGTCTGGACTAAACGGCGCAGCTTGCTCCCAATTTTGGTGCAGTGTTCTGTTGCACGATTGTGACAGTGTTTTGACCTATAGGTGAATTCAGATCTTAGATTTCTTCATAGCTTTAAATTACCTCAATTGGATGTCTATAACTCAATATATGATCGTTATAACAAAATGTATCAAAACTGGGACATAATGCAGGACAGGTGACTTTGCAGCATAGGTTGGCATAAATTTTACCATTCTGAAACTTCAGAATGTCCTATATAAATGTCTAGAAGATGGCTTTTGAATTTGAAATCTCTGTAGATGTCCAAATCTCAGTTGAACATTCTCTACTAGGTTGTTTTGCCCTGCATTTTTCTGTTTTTCTTCATTGTGTAAAATCTCCTTGTTTGCTTCATTTTATTCCACATCTTCAATAACTCACCTAAAGAAAATAATAGATAAAGGGAGTGTAAATGGTGATTGAAAAACTAAAATTTGATAGAAATTTAAGCTCAAAAAGATTATTATATGAAGCACAAATATGGAATATCAATAGTCTTCAACATAAAGATTTACTACCCTATTTTTGTTCATCCATTTCTAAGTATTTACAGCATGTAAATCAGTCTCTAGAAATTATCATGTAAAACATTGATAATTCAAGAGCCTAGAGGAACCCAATAACTTGCTCATATTATTCAACTCAACCAAAGGCATCATATCTGCCTCATAGTTATCAAAATGGCATAGTTTCCCAATACATAGGTCTTAAAGTCTTTTCCCATGAACTTTCCCATGTAATGCACCTAAATAATGTAGTATGGGCTCCCTTTAGCTAACAAATGGAAACAAAACAAGAACAGTAAATAGCTTGCATGTAACCGATGTTAATATCACGTGTGTGAAACAAGATCTTATTCTGAATCTGTTTTATATATAACTTGAACCAAGAAACTTTACAAACTCAGTCTCTTGTAATGACATGTACACAAACAAATATCATGCTCAACACTTTGAGGAATTAGCAGTAAAGGAAATCTAGAGGGCCTTGAATGTCACTGAAACTGAGTCATTCTCAGGTAAATTTATAAAAAGAAACAATAATGGATAAGGGTTAGGTTGCTGGGGGTATATAAATAGGAATTCACATATGGACCATAAATACACGATGAATCCAACCTACAACATCGACATGCATTTTCTAAATGATACATCAAAAAAGTCAAAATCACTGAAGATATATGCAACATATAATGCTTGGCAAGGAAGCTTCTTAATATATAAGGAGCCATTTTTCCTTGGGTCGACATCACAGGTCATCTGTTGAAGAAACCGCCTCATCTTCTCCACTTTGGTAGTATCTTCAAAATAGCAACACAGCTTCGATCGACTAACCTTTTCTTTGCTTGAACACGGAGATAGCAAGCAATCAGTCCTCAGACTATCGAAATGACTAGGGAGATGAATTTGTTAGAAACTTTTAAAGGTATGCATATAAATAGCAGCGGAAAAATAATATACAGAAACATACCTTCAGCGATAGCCATAATTGTTCAAGCAAAATTAAAAGACGTTCTCACCAACTTTGTGATCCACGATAGAAACCTTGGAGTCTTCTAGCCTATATCTATCTTAAGAAGAAAATCCCGTCAACTGATGGATGTCACAGGCATCATATATATATAGATAGGCTAGGGACCCTCAGAGTAAACAGCGTACGCAACGTGTTTCCGTCCATCAAGGAAACTAACTGGTATGCATAATCCAATCAAAAATAGAATCCTTATCCTATCTAACTTCTCATTAATAGGAGACCTTAGTTACCTTAACCATTATGGTAACCCAATGTGTGGGTCATACTTAAGTCCCTAAATAAATTAGGTAAACATACCTTCAGCGATAGCCATAATTGTTCAAGCAAAATTAAAAGACGTTCTCACCAACTTTGTGATCCACGATAGAAACCCTGGAGTCTTCTAGCCTATATCTATCTTAAGAAGAAAATCCCGTCAACTGATGGATGTCACAGGCATCATATATATATAGATAGGCTAGGGACCCTCAGAGTAAACAGCGTACGCAACGTGTTTCCGTCCATCAAGGAAACTAACTGGTATGCATAATCCAATCAAAAATAGAATTCTTATCCTATCTAACTTCTCATTAATAGGAGACCTTAGTTACCTTAACCATTATGGTAACCCAATGTGTGGGTCATACTTAAGTCCCTAAATAAATTAGGAATAGTGTCTTACATTCTCCCACTTGGCCCATACATTGGAAGTTAGATAACCGCATTGAGTGACAAAACATAAACATGGCCATATAATAATGTAGTCACTCAAAACTGTAAGATTATGCAACATACACTTAAAAAGAAAATATGATACAAGAATCATGGCGGTCATGCTCTATAACAAACATTTCCTTCTATGTATTACTATGCATAACATTTTCTAATCAAGTGTAAAACTTTATGAATGTACTTAATATAAGCATCATTCAGGGTCCACTTTATTGGATCTAATATAGATCACACTTTAATACATGAAAACCATATGCGCATAGTCATGTAAAACAAGTCAAAATAATAATTTGTCTAGACAAAATAATCAGAGAAACCAAGTCAAAATGAGCCACAAAGTCCCATATGGGTTACATGATCCTGAAAAACAGGAGCTGGTAATCCTTTAGTCATAGGATCTGCCACCATCAAGGTGGTACTAATATGCTCAATTGACAGTGCTTGCTTCTTGATGTAATCTCTGACCATCAGATACTTGATGTCTATGTGTTTACTATGGCTACCACTCTTATTATTTTTGGAAAAGTATACAGCAGCCAAGTTATCACAATAGACCCTTAATGGCCTTGATATGGAATCAACTATACAAAGGCCACTTATGAAGTTCTTTAACCATAACGCCTGTGATGTAGCTTCATAGCATGCAACAAACTCAGCTTCCATTGTGGATGTTGCAACAATGGTTTGCTTAACACTCTTCCAGGATACGGCCCCTCCAGCGAGAAGAAAAATGTATCCTGAAGTGGATTTACCACTGTCCTTACATCCACCCAAATCTGAGTCCGAATATCCAATCACCTCTAAGGAATCGGAATATTTGTATGTAAGCTTGAAATCCTTGGTTCCTTGCAAATATCTCAAAACCCTTTTACCAGCTTTCCAATGATCAAGACCAGGGTTACTTTGATATCTGCCAAGCATTCCTACTGCAAAAGCAATATCAGGTCTAGTGCAGACCTGTGCATACATAAGGCTTCCAACAAGAGAAGCATAAGGAATGCCTTTCATTTGCTCCAATTCCAATGCATTTTGAGGACATTGTTGCAGACTAAACTTATCACCTTTTGCAATAGGTGTTGTAATAGTAGAGCAGTTTTTCATTCCGAATCTTTCCAAAACTTTTTCAATGTAGGCCTTTTGAGATAATCCAAGTGTCCTTTGGGATCTATCTCTGTGAATCTCTATGCCAAGGACATAAGAGGCTTCACCCATATCCTTCATTTCAAAATTTTGAATAAGAAACTTCTTGGTGTCATGCAACAAACCTAAGTCACTACTAGCAAGCAATATATCATCTACATAAAGGACTAAGATAATATATTTGCTCCCACTTATCTTGAGGTATATACATTCATCAACAATGTTCTCCGTAAATCCGTATGAAGAAACAACATTATGAAATTTAATATACCATTGGCGGGAAGCCTGTTTAAGTCCATAAATAGATTTCTTTAGCTTGCACACAAGGTGACTATTGTTATCTACAAAACCCTCTGGCTGACGCATGTATACTTCTTCTTCAAGATCCCCATTCAAAAATGCTGTTTTCACATCCATTTGATGTAACTCTAAATCAAAATGAGCTACTAAAGCCATGATAATTCTGAAGGAATCTTTCTTTGAAACTGGAGAGAAAGTTTCATGGTAGTCAATGCCTTCTTTTTGAGTGAATCCCTTACCTACAAGTCGGGCTTTATATCGTTCGATATTACCAGAAGAATCTCTTTTGGTTTTGAAGACCCATTTAGATCCTATAATAGAGGCTCCTTCTGGTAATTCCACAAGATCCCAAACTTTATTTTTAGCCATGGATTCCAACTCATCTTTCATGGCATCATACCAAAGTGTAGAATGCTCTCCACTCATGGCCTGTGAAAATGAATATGGATCATCCTTTATTCCAAGATTATATTCTGACTCTTGGAGGTATACAACAAAATCATTAGAAATGGCTGGTTTCTTTATTCTTGTGGATCTCCTAACTCCCACTTGTTCATGCATTTCTGCTATGGGAGTAGTTAAAGTGGGTTGTTCCGTATGTGGTTCTGTAGAAGGTGGTAGATTTTGAAACTGTTGTTCTTCAACTAACTCATGAGAATTAGTTTCAGAAGTGTTGAAGTATAAAGGCACCACTGGGACAATAGGTGGTTCCTTTATTTCTTCAAGTTCCACATTTTGTTGTAAACCACTCCCACTTTCTTCATGATCTTCAAGAAATTTAGCATTTCTAGCTTCCATAATTTTAGGAGTATGAGAAGGACAATAAAACCTAAATCCTTTGGAGTTGACTGCATAGCCTATAAAGTAACCGCTAGTAGTTCTTTCGTCCAACTTCCTTAGTTGAGGATTATAAATCCTAACTTCAGTTGGACATCCCCAAATGTGTAAATGTCTTAAACTAGGTTTCCATCCATTCCATAATTCAAAAGGAGTCTTAGGGACAGCCTTAGATGGAACCCTATTTAAAATATACACAGCGGTTTTTAAAGCTTCGCTCCATAAGGATAAAGGTAAACTTGATCTGCTAATCATGCTTCTTACCATATCCATTAAAGTACGGTTCCTTCTTTCAGCCACACCATTTTGTTGTGGTGTTCCTGGCATAGTATATTGGGCAATAATACCCTCACTTTCAAGGAACTCAGCAAATGGACCTTTGGCTTGCCCTTTTTCTGTGTACCTTCCGTAGTATTCTCCACCCCTATCAGATCTTACAATTTTGATCTTATTTTCCTTTTGTTTCTCTACTTCTGTTTTGAATACTTTAAAAGCATTAAGTGCTTCAGATTTTTCAAACAGAAAATAGAGATACATATATCTTGAATAGTCATCAATAAAAGAGATAAAATATCTCTCACCATTCAAGCAAGGGGTAGGAAAAGGTCCACAGATATCTGTGTGTATTATTTCAAGTATTTGAGAACTTCTTTTGGCACCTTTAAAGGACTTGTTAGTCTGCTTTCCCTTTATGCAGTCCACACAAGTACCAAAGTCAGAAAAAACAAGAGATTTTAAAACTCCATCATTTACTAACCTCTTAATTCGGTCAATTGAAATATGACCTAATCTTTTGTGCCAAAGACTGGATGAGTTCTCATTGATAATACATCGTTTAGTGCCAATTTTCTTATCATGCAAGGTTAAAACATTGCATTCATATGTGGGGTCTAGCTCAAATTTAAATAAATTTCCATCCAAAATTCTAAAACCAACAACTTTATTGTCTTTCAAAAGTTTCATAGAAGAAGAATGAAAAGAAATACAATATCCAATTTTTAAAAGTTTTGAAACAGAAACTAAATTTCTCGAAAAAGATGGAACATAAAAAGTATTTTCAAGATCTAATTGAAAACCATATTTTAAAATGAGCCTATAGGTCCCCACGCCTTCCACATGTGAACGCATCCTGTTGCCAGAATAGATGTCTTGTTCACTTCCCATCGGCTTTCTTAGATTCAGAAAGCCCTGCATGGTTTTGGCAATGTGAATTGTAGAACCAGAATCAATCCACCATGTATTATCAGAAACCTCAGTAAAATTTGATTCATAACACACAAAACTGAGATTACCTTTCTTCTCGAGCCATTTCTTATATTTCAGGCAATCCTTCTTGAAGTGTCCCTTCTTTTTGCAAAAATGGCAAAGATCTTTGCTCTTGCCTTTTTTTTCTTCATAGGAACAGCTTTGCCTTTTAGTGCCTTTCCTTTATCATGAGTTACAAGATGAACACTTTCAAGTAACTCATGTTTCAATCTCCCTTCCTCTTGAACACACATGGTCAAAAGTTCATTAATTGACCATTTTTCCTTATGTGTGTTGTAGGAAATTTTGAACGGACCATATTCCGCGGGAAGAGAATTGAGAATGAAATGCACAAGGAATGACTCAGACATCTCAACTTCAAGGGCTTTAAGCTTAGCGACAATATCCTCATTTCCATAATGTGCTCACGCACAGATCTGCCTTTATCAAGCATCATACTAGAAAGCTTCTTCATTAAGGTGCTGGCTAAGGCTTTGTCAGAACTTACAAATTGGGCATCAATTGCCTCCATGTAAGATTTGACTTTAGTGCAATCAGGGATTGAACCCCTAATGCTTTTACTAATGTTGGCTTTAATGAGCATTAAACTTATGCGATTAGCTTTCGCTCACCGCTCATAAGCAATTTTAGCCTCCGGCATACTTGATTACGTGAGGGACGGGTGGTTCGTCCTCACGAAGTGCCAAATCCATATCCATGCACCCTAAAGTTAGAAGTACTTTATCTTTCCAGATCGAGTAATTATCACCCAGTAAGCATTGGAATACGAGCATTTTCATTAAATAATGCAGTAGGGAAAAAGTTTGCAAAAACCAAGAATAAACACATAAGCTATAAAGTACAACCATCGAGAAAAGAATCAACCAAGATGATTCAATGTAAATTCGACCCTCCCTGTGGGTAAAGGTTGCATCTCAAGCATAGAATTTACATTAACTTTATAATGAGATTAGTAAACAGAAACACGAAATAATCCATACACGTGGGCATAGGAAAAATTTCAAACTAAAGGTTTACCGTCTCATTCCAATTAATCTTAACCAAAATAGTTACCTCCTCGTAGGTCAGGGTTACTATTTTAATAAGATAATTATACTTTATAAATGTCATTAAAATAATCACTAACTTAAATGTGATTTACTTTTCTTCACATATCAAGCACTTAAGATGCTATGGCTACTCATAAGTACATGACATGAAAAGAATTTATAAAATGACATTCAAAATCTGAATAATCAACTTAATCAAAATGTTGATTTAATCCATATGGACATTACATAAAATATAAATATTGAATAAGAATGTCCAAAAGCCATTAAATTAAAATGGGCAATTTTGGTAATCAAACTTAATATTACCAAACCCCTTTTTTTTTAAGTTTTACCAACACCTCAAACAGAAAGATTAAAATCTACAAAAAAATAGAAATACGAGAACAAAGAGGCGGGATAATGATACTAATTGGTTAGTTGTAATCAGCAGACAAAAATATGATGCCATATCAAAATAATGGGAAACATAATATTCCACTAATTACTGAACTTGTCAGCAAAAGTCATTCATCGAGACAAAATAGACAATAAGCCGGTCAATTACTATTTTACATTTGAAGTCCATTCGACTGTGCCAGAACAAGTGGTCCTAGTCAAACTTACTGTCCAATTGCCCTTCACCAAAACCGACAGAATAAGGGCAAAAGGGGAAAAAAATTTACAACTTGTTTAAAACCAAAAGTAACATGCATCGATTCTGGTAAATTGTAGCAAAAACAAAAGCAAGAAGACAAAAGTCAAAGCTTCTGTAACTTCAAATAAGACAAAAAACCAATGTCTTCAAATAAGACAGAAAGCCTAAAGAAGGTTTTTTTTTGCCTTCAGACCAAAACTCAAAAATTTGGTGGAATCTGGAAAAGAGATGCTTACTGGTACGAAATCAAGCAAAAAGAACAGATTTCATAAAGCAAGCAATTTTCATAAAAGATCCATCTTTTAACAAATTTAATAACTATCAAAATCACAATATATCATAATATACATTATGAATTTCTGACGGGATAAATTATTACATGACATATATACCAAACAATATGGCTAACCTGGCTCTGATACCACATGTTAGAAACTTTTAAAGGTATGCATATAAATAGCAGCGGAAAAATAATATACAGAAACATACCTTCAGCGATAGCCATAATTGTTCAAGCAAAATTAAAAGACGTTCTCACCAACTTTGTGATCCACGATAGAAACCCTGGAGTCTTCTAGCCTATATCTATCTTAAGAAGAAAATCCCGTCAACTGATGGATGTCACAGGCATCATATATATATAGATAGGCTAGGGACCCTCAGAGTAAACAGCGTACGCAACGTGTTTCCGTCCATCAAGGAAACTAACTGGTATGCATAATCCAATCAAAAATAGAATCCTTATCCTATCTAACTTCTCATTAATAGGAGACCTTAGTTACCTTAACCATTATGGTAACCCAATGTGTGGGTCATACTTAAGTCCCTAAATAAATTAGGAATAGTGTCTTACAGAATTGGTTTAGTTGATTCTTTCTATCTTCCTTGGACTCGGCTCTCAGTACTTGCCAACAAACACTTCGATTGGACAAGACCAAATAATGGAGTTGAGCTAGCCCTCCCATTCCAGAGAAAAGGGACAAAATGACCCTAGAACCCTCACATAGATTCTTATAATTCGCTTTGGCCTCGAATGGTTGACGCAATAGGAGTCTGATGATTAGAATATTCATAGAAGTGATGCAGGGGACTTGATTGGAGTGGATGACACATTTTGAAGGATTCTTTAGAGACTTTTTCAAATTCAAGTCCTTGATTGAGACAACATCTAATTCAGAGGATGAAATTCGAATTTATCCTTGCTACTAATGTGCTTGGAGTTTGTTCCCAAGAAATGCAATTTATATATGTGATACCAGGGTGGGAAGGTTCAACAGTAGATGGGAGAGTACTTCAAGATGCCATAAGCAGAAGAAATGGTTTGAAAGTGTATGATGGTAAACATTATGTTAGAAATAGAATAAAATAATAAAACTTTTACCTGGATGTATTTCTGAAATATTCTTACAACTTATTTCTATTTTCTTATTTCAAAATATTATTATCTCACTATAAGAAAACATGAATTTTGCAACGAAAATTTGCAATGGATAATCCTTTGTAATATTGCGACGGATTTATGATGGTATAAAATTGTTGACTAAAAATTAACAAAAAATATACAATCGTAGAGCCATCACAAATAGTTACAAATTTGTGACTGAAATGAAAAGAAATTATTTAAAAAGAGCTTTTAGTTCCAATGCAAAATTGCTATGAATTTGCAATGGAATTAAACATAAAATAAATAAATTAATTTTAAGTTTCATTGCAAATATATCGCATAATTTTAAAAATATATATTAAAAAAATATTTCTTAATGCCATCATAAAGTAGTAGCAAAATCACAAATCCAGAGCAATGTTATGATGGATATGCGACGAACTTAAAATATTTTTAAAATATTTTTCAATTCCATCGTAGATTTGTCCTAGAATTCCTACGAATTTGTGACGGAAATAAAAATAAAATAATTAAAAAATATTTTGTAAATTTGTCACAAATTCATAGTAATTTTACGACGGATTTACAACAAAATTAAAAAGAAAAAATAAGAGATGCCTAAGCCTTAAAATTTTTACCCTAAACCCTAAAATTTAATATGTAGTATTTGTTAATATAGATGGATTATCGTAGTTGGATGTGTAGGCAACATATGCAAAGGACTAAGGGAATCATTAATGAATATAAGGATGTGGTAAAGGGTTTTATAGCGTATTGTTTGTCTAAGGGACACACTATGTGGCTAAGGTGTCATTTTGCAAAGTATAAGAAGGAGGTGAACTTTTCCCCTAATGAAGTGCATGTGCACTTGTATGGATTTGGATTTGTTGTTGATTATCATCATTGGACCGGTCACGGTGAGAGTCTTGATATGGTGCATTCGAAGATGTATCCAATTAATTCTCAACCCCCACCTATGTCTATTAATCAATTTCAAAAAATGGTAATGGATGCCATCGGCTTGGACCGTCCGTTCATTCTTTGTCTTTAATGCAAATAACACAAAGTCACAATCTTCCCTACATCTTGCCCTAACTCTAGCAGCATCACTCTTACTGAATCAGACCTCTCTCCCTCTTTTATTGCAGACTCAATAACAGCTCTCTTGAAGATAGTAGTGCTATCAAATAACATACCTACCGTGAACGTGGGGTTTGACATATCAGTTTCTTGGTTGAACTAATCATACCTTGGGATGGCAACCTAGTTTCTTCCTTTTTTTCCTCTCCTGTGTATGGTCCTCACTTGGAGCCTCAACCTCACTATCACTTATTTTCAAATCTGGATCACCATTAACTGTGTCATTCAACACGTCTACCCCAGCATCTCCAACTATCTGTTCTAAACTTGGACCACCAACCTCAAGTGCAATAGAAGGCATTGAACTTGACCCACCAGTTTTTCAGTAGCAACAAATAGCCCTTCAAGAATCTCAACCCCTGTAGAATAAACAATACCTTCAACACTTGCCAATCCACCACCTTTAAAGCATCAATAACATCAATAGTCACGATATCACCCACATCTGGCGTAGGATGCTCATTCTCATCCTCAATATTAGAATCTTCTGACTATCACTTTTGAATCCATAAGATCTAAAATGGAGATAGTCTTACTCTCACTTAGAGTTTTTTATTGTGTTTGGTTGCAGTGACCAAGCTTATCAGAACATTGTTCAACATAAAGGTCTACTACACTATTTTTGTTCAACCATTTCTCTGTATTTATAGCATGTAAATCAGTCTCTAACATTTTCCACCCAACTTTTGGAATAAAACAATGATAATTCAAGAGCCTAGAACCACCCAACAACTTGTTCATATGATTCAACAACTGAAGACATTTTATCTGGCTCACAGTTATCCAAATGGCTTACTTCACCCCTCCATTCACATAGGTCCTAAGAATTCTTTTGAGTATTGTAATGAATACGCTACTAAGAAGACTATTATGTATTTATTTACTTTATTAGTATTAGTATGAATCTATTTTATTCACTTAAAATTTTTAAAATGTAAAATATTATTTTTTATCATGATTATTAAATTATTGTATAATTTTTATTTTCTATTTTTTATATTTTTGTTATAAAATTGTTTCAATTCTTTAACTCTCTCTTTTTTACTGGGCGAGAGGAGTGGTTTGAAAATTATTTTAATTTTAATTGTTCCGATCATTTTAATATTAAATAGATATCATTCTTATCATCGGCAAAAAACAAAAAAAAAAAGATATTATTTCTCTTTTTCTTTTATACAGACACAATTTCTTTATGTAAAATTCAAATCGTACAGGGTGCGAGTATCGTGACCAGAAAAGGTACTACAGCTAGTTATAGAAAAGGGAAAATAGAAGTTAGCCTGTCAATTTGAAAGATTAATAATAATTTAATAAAAAAAATGACTAAACATTTTGGATTCAAATCACCTCCCCCTTCTTAATATAATATTTTCTCAAAAAGGAAAAGTCAGTGGGCAAATCGAACCACATTGTCAGCAGTTCCAAGTCACAGATGACAAGCCTGCATGAAATTGCCACTTGTAACTCAAAAATCCAGCCTCGAAATTCCCCATCAACTCAAATGAACTTCACAGGCATTATTCTTGTGCCCTAGCCTTCTGTCTTTCCCTCTCTCTCTCATCACCAGCACAAAAGACAATCACGCAATACACCGATCAAAATCCCAGAAAGTTTCCCACCAAGATCTAGAGAAAGAAAGAAGAAACCCACAACATGAGTACAGAAGAATTGAAAAAGAGCCGACCGTACCGAAACCCAGGTGGGATTTTCAACCAGAAACGAAAATTGCCCTTTAGCAATACCACCTTAGCTATTGCCGGGCTCGCCACCGCCGGCGGCATCTACTACTGCTACCGCTTCTATGCCTACGAGAAGCCTGGGACAAGTACCCGAGATGCTGCTAAAGCCAACCCTGGAGTAACTCGTTCAGAGGATACGCATCCCCGCATGTAGAGGTTCTCATAGGATTAGGCTTCAGTTGGATTTGCAAAGTTCTTCTCTGTGCCACTATTTTCATAGTAATATCGTACTTGCACCTTTCTTTCCGTGGATTGGTTCATTAGTTCATTATATCTATCCAGAAATCTAAGCAATATAATCAGACACTTCAACATTCTTTTTTTTATTTTATTCTATCAATTCTTTTTATGCTTCATTGATTTTAGTCTGATCAATTCGCTCGACAATTGGAGGAGAGCTTCTAACAGACCTTCAGTAGAGTATTTACTTTAGGGTTGTTTGGTTTAGGAATTTTTGTGAGGAAAGAGAAAATGAGAAAAAATTAAAGTATTTACTTTAGGGTTGTTTGGTTTAGGAATTTTTGTGAGGAAAGAGAAAATGAGAAAAAATTAAAATTTTTAGCAAAATAAAAATTTATGTATTGTTAGTTCATTAAGAAAAATACTATAGAAATAGAAAATGATTTTCAAGAAAGTAATTCTTTGTTTGATTGTGAGATTTTATGATAAAATAAAAAATAAATAATACATTAAGATTTTTTAAATAATTTTTTTAAAAAAATAAAAATTATTTTAAAAATATTTAAAGAAATAATAATTTGAATGGTTAACAAATTAGTAATTTTTAACTATTAATCAACTTATACATTCAGGAATTAAAAATAGGGTTCTATACGATACGACTGAATTGATCATTTACTTTTCTAACTAAATTCGTATAATATTCGATCATTTAATTTTTCTAACTCAATGCGTATAATATTCAACACTGTTCGAATCAATTGGCGTAGCTTTTCAAAATTAAAATTTTATTCGAGTTTATTTATTTATTTATTCGTAAAGTTTAAAGTTCATTAACGTTAAACGCATTTAATTTTTTTGAGTTGTGTGAATAATTAGAATAATGTTTAAGGTTAAGCTGCCAAATAAAATAATAAAAATAAATAATAAATAAATAAGTAAAAAATTAATATAGATATGTGTTTGCAAAAGTTTATATTTATTTTTCAAAAAAAAATGTTGTATTCATTTGATTAATAAACAAACTATATTTTGTGCTTGTACTAGATTCGAATATCTACCAAACGAACAATAATAGAATCGAATATCTACCAAACGAACAATAATAGAATATAGATAAGCTTTGTTCGCGAATGTTTAATTTTAAAAAATAACACTAGTTAGAAATTAACATTAATTTTTAAATTTTATTTTTGCTTTAATTTCAATATGGACCCTCTTTCGATGTCTTGCCTCTTTCCTATGTAATTTTTAAAACTGTTTATACGTCCATGATATTTTCAATTCTTGTTCTTTAAGGAGGAGGTAGATACTTAATTTTACTTTTCTCTGTATTTTAAAGATGACGATGTAGTTACGGTGAAAAATTCTTTACTAGTATTAGTAATATTATACTTTACCCACTTTGAGTATTAGGATGTAAAATATTTTCTGTTACCATGATTTTCGAACTATTGTGTAATTTTTATTATTCTTTATATTGAATTATCCTAATCATTCAGTTCTCCTCCTTTGATGTATTGGAGCAAGAATTTGAAGACTATTTTAGTTATAATGGTCCGACTATTTAAGGGATAATTATTATTTAACATATATATATATATATATATATATATACATTTACGTATATACATATACACGTATAGAGGATGCTAGTTGGAATACAAATATTTTTGTTTTCTGGTTGCCCAGAAAAATAAATATATGTGTTATGTTTGCTATTGAAATAAATCGATTATTGCTTTAAAGTTGCTGTTGGTTTTGAGAAAAGTTTGCAAATAATATATAAATCATAGCTTTAGATGGTTATTAGCTGATTTCAAGAAACATTTAAGCCAAATATGTGTGGAAAAGAGGGGTAAATCAGGTCAACAATAATGAGTGCCTGAGAAAATAAGAATTAAAATATCGACTTTGTTATGAAATTAATATTGTTGATGTCCATTATCTAATAACAAAGAAGTAATCTAATATCAGAGTTATAGAGATACTAAAACTATCCAGAAGATAGATGGGAGAGTTATATCATATCTTTGATTTGTGATAGGATTTGTCTTCTGATTACTCTCTATCTCTTCTTATTGATATGTACCCCTGAACCCTATAAATAAGGCTTTAGACTGATGTATTGTACACACTCATTCATTGATTGATTTACTCTCAGATAATCAATAAAGCTCTTGTGTTCTTTTTCTCTATTTTCTCTCTAGTTTTTCATGTTTTCTATATTGTAGTTTTTTTATTAAGTTCTCTACATTAGTATTACGATTTCGTTGTGCCGACGGTTAATACGCGCCAACAAATTCATAACACATTATTAGCGCGAGTCTCTGCCACCGAAGTTGAGATCTTAATTAAGAGAAAAAAGAGGTATATTTTTCTACCTTTGAATTCCCATGGCAAAAATTTTCAAAACTCATTTTTTTCCTCTCTTGATATTTATAAAAAGAACTATATGTCGTAGACACTAGATGTTCAAATTTATTGAGATGTAATGGGTCTGGCAGACACCATTGTTGAAAATAATGCATCATTATCTCAAAATCGTATAAAAGTCATGATTTTTATCCGCCATAATTTCTATGAAGATCTAAAGGCGGAGTATCTTACCATGAAAAATCCACTTATTTTATGAAAGGATCTAAAAGAAAGATTTCACCACCAGAAGATGGTCATTCTATCAAAAACACAATTTACTTTAAATCTGTAAGTAAATACATTAGAAATTATAATATATTTATGTATGAGATTTTGGTCGCAACTAGTATAAATACACTTTGTTCTTATACTATAAGAATGACTCATTAAATTCTCATTGAATAGATACTCACCAGAAGTGAGAAAAAAATGAGAAGGAAAAAGGGAAAGTAAGAATTCTAACATGTTATTGATGCAATATGAAAATTTGTCACGTACCTGTAGTACATCAAACATGTTATGAATCTCTATTAATTATTGATATTACTTTACTTCCCTGAATTATGCTACTGATAGTAATGATGCTTGTGTCGATAATATTGATATGACACATGTGAATATTGCTAATTATTTTGAATATCCAAAAATAGTTTTTTAGCATTTTGAATATCAATCAAAATTTTGAATTATCAAATTGCTACTTTTCTATTTTATCATCTTGTGATTAATTTTGAAAAGTTTTCATACTATAGACTTATATTTTAGTATTTATATATTATTTTAGTTTGTTTTGGATCAAGAATGGTGAAGATACAATTTGTCTAAACAGTATTTGTTATTTATTTGGACAAAATTTAAAATATATGTCCAAAGTATAAATGGTAATACAAAGTTCCAGAAGAACTAGTTGATCAATAACTCTAGAAGAGTTAATTGATTAAAAGCTCCAGAAGAGCTACATTATCTTCATCTAATAGTCAATTGTTGTAATGCATCATTCTCCATATAGTCTCGTAAAACTTTTGAACATTGATTATATTATCAGTATATCGAGACATTGGATGAATGAACTTTTGAGGCATATGCATTACCATTATGATATAAAATATATATCAATTATACATACCATCATTCATCTCTCCTAGTTTATATTGCATAGAATTATGAAATTGAGATGCAATATTGAGTAAACTTGAAGTTTACTGATAAATAATTTATTAGTTGGTATGACCGGTTAGACCATCCCGGATCATTAAATACGAAGAATGATTATGAATTTATTATAGAACCATAAGTTTACTAATATGACGAATTTATAAGTGCTGCTTGTTTTATTTAAAAGTTACTAGTATTACTTGGGGTTGAATGTGTTATTTTGGGATGAATATGGAGAAATTATTAGTTGATTCATCAACAAATAGTCATATGTATATTCTTGTATTTGCAACCTGTAGTTTGCACAATTTATTGATAAAGCTCATGTTTTAACATTCTCCCAAAGACTAATTTGTCCTAATAATACTGGTTGTATTGAAATAAATATTGAACATCATGTAGAATGTTCATGACTGTGATATAATAGCACTTATTTCGTATTTTGCCACACATTTTGATTCTCCTCATAATAGTTGGTTTGTGGTCAGAAACCAAATATTTTCCACCCTAAATTTAGAGATGCACTATGTATGTTGCTCCACAACAAAGGAAATGAGATGGTTTCTCAAAGAGATTATCAAATTGTTGGGAGCGAATCTCAAGTTAAAGATTCATATTTTGTTGATAGAAAGGAGGAGCTTCTTGAACCAACCTCTGAATTGGAACAACCGAGGGAAGATTATCAAGGATCCTGCCAGATAAAATAGTAGAGTTAAGAAAATAGATTACAAACTTTCTAGGAAGATGAATAAAGACAGAAAATCTCATTATAATAAATTAACCCACATGTTGACACGGTACTCATCTTCAATCTTATCTTTAAATTCTTTTGCTGTATTTGCATCAAGAGTCATTCGACAAACAACATGGCACAACTCTGGCTCCCTCATTCTAAACTGTAAAACCATCAACAGCAGTTAATGACAGTGTTACAGGAAAAACATGACACAACCTTCAATTACATCAAACTGACCAGATATGGAGTGTTCTCTATGCGATCCCCACGAAGTACTTCACCAAGATTTTCTCTACTATCAACTATGGTTTCTGGACGACAATGTGGGAGAGAATAGTATGAATAAGGAAGCTGAGTCTTAATAGAAGTCAACTTGTTTACTTTCACATTCAAAAGATCCCCCCTGTAAAAGTAACATCACATTAAGAGTTTAGTTTATATATCATACGGGATATTTTGAGCACCAAGTTTAGGAAATAAGAAAAAATAAGAATCACAAGAGAGGAAGCAATACCAATTCACCAGTCCAATTGAGATCAATTTCTTTATAGGTATATGCAAAAGCATGAGTACTTCACATACGCTGGTATGAGAAGTATTTGAGCATTTTTTTCTAGCACAATTTTCTAAAATAATGTATTCAAAATTGAAAAACCAATTTTGATAACATACTTAAAGGCAAGGAGGTTTCGTAGAGAAAATCCGCATGTTATCTTGACAATTGGACATTCCTTTACATTTGAAGATAAACTCAATGAAAGTTCCAACAACCTACACAAACACCTATTCCAGATTTAAAGTGCATTATTTAAAATCAAACCAGCATAAAATAAAATGAAAAAGAATTTGACAGAAATGAAAAAACTTTTGTTGTTCTTTAATGGAAACATTCTTTGTCAGCACAGAGTTATTGGCAGACTGCAAGTTTTATATTTCCATGAGCCAAATGTTAGGAAATTTATCTCCCTTACATTACAGAAAATAAAGGTCTTCATTAAAGTTCACTTTTGATTATGATTTTCATCATTGTTTAAATTTTCATATTAGATATTTACTCAGTGCCCTATACACTTAGGCTTTACAAATGTATGTATTTAATGAGACATAGGACTATAGGAACGTTTGAGAACAGTTTGGTTATGGATGAATAACCAGTAGGCGTCTCCACAATATCAAAAGAATTAAAAAAGGAAAATGTACAATCTTCATCTGTGCCAATTGTGCACCTAATCAGGCCACAAAAGAGTTAACATGAAGATGATAATCAGTCTGCACGGAATCAATAATTCAAGACATATTCAAACTCCACACTTCTTTTATAGCTTCAAGTCAAAGATATATAGGCCCTAAATCTCTAGGAACAACAACTGGTTAACCATGTAATGCAGAACACACTGACTAACATTACCTAAAATAGCCCACCAACATGAAAATCTTGCTATTGGTCATAAGGCATTACTAATTACAGAAATAACTACATGTTAAAGAATAATTACATTATGAACTAAGTTCCATCATGCATTTGCAAATTGACTAGTTGTTGAAATGGACAAATATGTGAAATTGTCAATTTGACATGTTAAAGAATAATTACATTATGAACTAAGTTCCATCATGCATCTGAACCTAGACATTGACAATTTCACATATTTGTCCATTTCATCTCCTCAAGTTAACATCTCTTTTCTTTTCTTGTGTGAAATCTCATCACTATTAGACCTTGCCACCCCTAGTACATGGTTTAAGTTTCCTTTCCTACTAATAGATCATAAAAGCCACTTCTGTTTCACTTGAAGAAAGGAATGTATAAATTAGAACTCTCTTCTTTTCCACATTCAAATTGTAGGCAAATACATTACATCAATCTCCACATTCTGAATTGACCAGGAAAGAGCTTTATGTAAAAAAAAAAATTGTTGACAGCAAAATTTGCCCACACACAGATAAATATATACATATATAAATATATATATAGTCTGGACAAAGAAGAACAACAACCCCAGAAAACAATCAAAACTCAAAATTAGTTTCCACAGGCCAAAAGCCTAATGCAATAAGGATCTGATTCAGAAATATTCAATAATAAACGGGTTTTTATTTAAGAAACTTCAAAACGCAAACATTACATACAGAACAAGGTAGGAGTAATATTCGTCAATGGCAATTCAAATACCGTATGGAAATCTTCAGGGGCAACACCAGGGAGGTAGAAGCAATGAGCACCGTGAATCCAAAGCAATACAGCAATGGCGGGTAAGATCATTACTCCGTTCATCATTTTCATAGATCCACCACCACTTGTCATTCCCTCCTGAGATGATACTCACTTTGTAACACACAAACTCGAGGAGGAACCTCTCAAATCCACATAGAATGAGGTTGCAAATGGGCTTCTTTAGTTTTGTGTAGATTTCAAGATTTTCTATGCAGTGTAGTTGAAGTATTGTTTCCCTTCTGGAATGAGTGTCGGTTGGAGTTTGGATTTTCTTTGATCGGTATTTTCCCGTTTTCGTTTTTTTTTAATTCATAGTTTTGTTATTTTGGGGCCAACAGATTGTCCATACTCCACGTTTTATGGATATAATGATAATTAATGTGTTTGTTCAAAAAATTATAATTACAAGTGAAAATTTTTAGAAATTATAAAACATAACCAAGTAATAAAACAAAGGGTAAATAATTCAATTTGTCCTTAAACTTTACTCAAAATTTAGATTTTGTCATTCAACTTAAAAAGAAAAAATTTTAACTTTAAACTATCATAAACTATCACAACGGAATGATCGTCACATGACCGGCACATGACTACTTGAGGGGCAAATATAAAATATCAAATAAAAATTATTTGAATTTATTAAAAAAAGACAGAAGTAATATAAAAAATAATAAATCACATTAAGAGAGAAAATCAATATCTTATCTCCATTTTGTCATTATATTCCTATTTATCCAATAATATTAACTAAGTTTTTTTCTTTTTATATTCTCACTTTAGAGAAAAATTAAAACTTGTAATATTTCGTCAATATATGTAGATACGGTTAAATCATTACAAGATTTTTTTTTGCGTTTCACTTTTTTAGCTTCTAATTTTGTCTTTTTTCTTTTAAAAAAATTAAAATAATTTTTATTTGATGTTCCTGATTTATCCCTCAAGTAGTCATATGGTGATCATGTGACAGTCATTTTCACATAAATTAACGTTAAAAATAAATGGAATATGACAAAATATTATTTTGTCATAGTTCAAGGTTAAAATTTTTTCTTTTAAAAATTGAATGGCAAAATTTAAAATTTGAGTAAAGTTTAAAAGCAAGTTAAATTATTTATTCTAAAAAAACCATAATAAAATTTTTATTTTTATTATTTGGGTTGAACTTATGAAGTATAACCTAATGTGACGCACGTGTTTTAGCATATATGTAAACAAAGAGTCATTTATTTCTTTCTTTTATAAAAAGTTATGAAACATAATTTGGAATGATAAAATGGGCTGGGTTTGGAAATACTTGAAGCGGATTCGCTCAGTTGGGCTTGGCCTGAACTTTGTATTCCTCAATGTTCGGATTTTGCATATTTGTTGGGTTATATGTAGGACCGTCAATCCGATCAGGTTGATCCGAGCACAACCTGCATGGCTCAAAATAATTTTTTTTTTTTTTTTGTGGCTGGGTGGCTCAAAATTAATGAAGTCAAGCTTAATGTGAGCTCAAGCAAGCAAAGTTTTATGTTTCCTTCTTTCGATTCGAGCTCGAGCCTAACTAAGCTCGGTACACTATAAGCTTTGATTATTTACATATAATGGTATTATTGAAGCATAAATTTTGATAGGATTAATGGTTTCCTTTTATGGAATTATGTACTTGGATGGTAAGGTGATTAATTTTTTGTATAATATGATTAATTATGTGTTTTATAAAAGTGTACTAAAAACTTAATACAATTGCCTAAGTGGGCATATTATAGACACTCAATGTGACATCCCTGCTAACTCGTAGGTGCTACTAAAATTTAGGACTATTAATGGGCTTAAGTTGATCTGAAACCTGCCTGCTTAATTATGGGGTTCAAGCTCATTTTCAGCCCGAATAATATTCGGCCTGAGCTTAGGCCAAGATAAGCTCGGTCTGTTTTCAGCCCGACTCGCATACACACATATAAATAAATAAATAAATAAATAAATAAATAAATATATATATATATATATTGTTATGAATTTGTTGGCGCACAGTCATCGTCGGCACAACAAAATTATAATAGTAATATAGAGAATTAAATAAGAAAGCTATAATGAAGATAATATAGAGATAAATTAGAAAGAAAATATAGAGAGAACACAAGAGCTTTTATTGATTTTTTAAAAGTAAATGAATAAATCAATGAGTGTATACAATACATCCGTCTAAAACATTTTTTATAGGGCATGGTACATATCAATAAGAAGAGTTAGAGAGTAATCGAAAGACAAATTCTATCACTAATTAAAGATATAATAGAAATCTACCATCTATCTTCTGAATATTTAGAGTATCTCTGTAACTCTGATATTGGATTACCTCTTTGATAGGATAATGGACATCTATAATATTATTTTCATAACACCCCCTGGATGTCCATTGCAAAAGAATATGTCTCGTTAAAACCTTACTAAATAAAATATTCAGTGGGAAAAACTCTAGTGAATAAAAAAAGTACACTACTCTTATGCCATATTTACTATTCTAGATGAGATAATTTTTTGAGATTATTAACCACTGCTTTTCAATCAAATATTGCTATCGGTAAGATCTTGGTGAATAGATTTGTCAAATAATCAAATGATCAAATTCATTGCACATTAATATCATATCTCATCTAAAACTCGAGAGTAAAAATATATTTTATCATATCTCCTTATATATATTCCAAACTTTATTATCATCTAACAATATAGTTAAAATTTCTTCTTAGACGATATAAATTTATCTCGAATACATTAATCATGATCACACATATTCTCAACCAACATCATGAATTTCTATTTCTTCAACGTGAGTTGAAGATGTGGCTGTTATAATCAACACATGCCTATAAATGCAAGATTTATGTGGATCATATATGTAACTTATACCTTGCATATCTATCTCAACAAAAGTTGAGTTTTCTCAATATTCGAGGTAAACTATCTCAAGGAGATATCAAAGGCAAGCTTAATATAATCTCAAAATTCATTGGGTAGAGAAGAACTATAATAGATATCTACTTGCAAGTAGACAAAATCTTTCATACACTAAATTATAAATTTATGGTACTTTAATACCAAAGAGTTCTTCAATTTCCTTTGATAAATATAAATGATCTTTATCACTTATAAACACTTAATGATTGTTGATGTGCTATATCCATCATGTAAACCACCTTCACGATGTTCAATCAAAATAAAATGTTGATTTTTTAAAATTTTGATCACAATACTTGCTTTTCTAAATTTTTCAGAAGGAATATCTTGATCATCAAATCCTTTTCTCTTATGAGGATTTTATTACCAAAATTAAGAGATCAACAGCATTTCAAGCGTGCATCAAAATCATATGGCTATACAATTCATATATTTGTTCTGATGGGATATCTATCTAAATAAGAATATCTATAGTTAGAATATAATATTAAGTACTCTATAGAAGTTAGTCAAATAATCAATTTGCAATTTTTGCAAATAAATAATATTTTGAACTTTCAGCTCATTAATGTTCTATAAAGATCAAGATAGTGAATATCATAACTGATATCCTTTTTCAATTGATATTGTTCTCCCCCTAATATGGAGAAGACTATGCTAATTGATAAATTATACAATAAGGATATTTCTAACAAATAAACATATATAGCAACTATAGCTACGTTTGAAATTTAATCATACGTGGACATACTCAAATATTCTTTTAATAAGAATTCACTAAGACAATCTCATTATGTTCTATATGAACTATTATATGCTTCAAACATATCAAGTCCATCAAGGACTTCAAATATATGTATCATTATCAAATGATAACAAAAATAAACACATATTAAGTGTTATCATGTATTATTATATCCACCCCTAGAAATATATTTCTTCATTAATAGTGCTAGGTTTTACGAAGAATCACAAGCCATAAGTCATGGAAAAAATTCACATTTATAGTTCGCATTTTATAAGAAAATATTTATTGCTATCTCTTTGGGATTACACTTCAGGTATATAATTCCTGTTGGGAATACACGTACACCTCAAGTGTACTTGTGAATAGTTTAAAATTTTTATATTTTTCATGCAAACTTTATCATTTCAAGTCTACAGATTTCGATTCAAAAAATTCTCATTCTAATTTAATATATTCTGCGCATTAATATCTTTAACGTCATATACTTATGCGGTTCTAGTAGCTCCCAATCATGTTGAAATCTCATCATTTGTTACAGTTTTCAGGTACTTGAATTTCTTCTGAAAATAATCTATCAATCATGTTTGGGGAAAAAAATCTGCTGGAATTTAAATCTCCTCAACTTAACATATATGACCATCTTAAGTCTTTGCTCCAGTGAGGAGTTTGTATCTTTGGAACTGACTTATCTACCACATTTCAGTTGTGTCTCAAATTTATTTATATTGGTAGATTGTCCTTCAGAGACATTAAATATAATAGGATCATTTTTCGCTGGATATTGGTCAGTTAATATACATGACTATATAAATTATCCTTTGAATTTCTGGTTCAAGGTTTCTTCTACGAGGATCAAAATAGAAGATCAAGATGAGACACAAACTAATATCTTTATCCGGACTCATGTTTTCTCCTCTTTATATTGGGGCAAAATATACAAAATTAACAAAATACAAATCTCTCCCTTGAGATTCGCTCCCAACATAGTTGATAATATCTTTGAGAACCCATCTTATTACTTTTGTGGTGGAGCAACATACATAGTGCATCTCTAAATTTAGGATGAGAGATATTTGGCTTCTAACTACAAACTAACTACTATGAGGAGAATCACAACGTGTTGACAAAATACAAAATAAGTGCTAATATATCACAATCATGAACATTCTGCAGGATGTTTAATATCATCTCAATACAACTGGTATTATTAGGATAAATTATGTCTTTGGGAGAATGTTAAAATATGAGCTCATTATCAATGATTTTTGAACTGCAAGTTGCAAAAATAACAATATACATACGATTATTTGTTGATGCATCAACTAATAATTTCTCCATATTTATCCCAAAATAACACATTCAACCCCAAGTAATACTGTTAACTTTTAAATAAAACATGTAGCACATATAAGTTTATCATATTAGGAAATTTTCAGTTTCATAATAAATTTATAATCATTCTTCGTATTTTAATAATACAGAATGGTCCAACCGGCCAATCCAACTAATAAATTATTAGTAAACTTCAAGTTTACTCAATATTGCATCACAATTTTAAAAATTATATGCAATATAAACTAGAAAAAATGAACGGTAGTATCTATAATTGACATATATTTTGGTCATAATGGTAATGCATAAGTCTCAAAAGTCTATTCGTCCAATGTCTTGATAGAATAATATTATCATTAATTCTAAAATAACAAGACTCTATGAAAAATAATGCATTATAAAATTGACCATTAGGTGAAGATCATGTAGCTCTTCTGGAGCTTTAAATCAATTAACTCTTCTAGAGTCATTGATTAACTAGTTCTTCAGAAACCTTGTACTACCTTTTATACTTTGGACATATATTTTAAATGTGTCCAAACAAACTACAAATATCATCCAAAACAAACTGAAATAATGTATAAACACTAGAATATAAATATATAATATTAAAACTTTTCAATAAAAATCATAAAATAATAAAATAGAAAAATAGTAATTTGATAATTCAAAATTTTGATTAACATTCAAAATGCTAAAAACTCTTTCTGAATATTCAAAAGAATTGACTACATTCATATTTGCCATAACAATATCATCGATAAAAGTATTATTACTATCAGTAAAATAATTTAGGGAAGTTAAGAAATATTATTAATTAATAGAGATTCACAACTTGCTTGACGTACTACAGTTATGTGACAAATTTTCATATTACATCAATATCATATTAGAATTATTACTTTTCATTTTTCCTTCTCATTATTTTCTCACTTATGGTGAGTATCTATTAATTGAAAATTTAATGAGTCATTCTTATAGTATAAAAACAAATTGTATTTCTACTAACAGTAACCAAAATCTCGTAAATAAATATATTATAGTGTCTAATGTCATTCACTTTAGGGAATGGAATAAAATCAATTAGTCGAGCATCAAAATATTTTATCAATGACACATTTAATCTAAGAAGAGATAAATTCAAAATAATTCTGAAAAACTTCTTCTCGATATTTCTACTTCAGGAGCATGTTAGAGATATGAGAAAGGGAAATCTTTTATTCACCAAATTACTAGTAATATTTCTCCTTATAACTTTTGTTAGCCCTTAGGGCAAATCATATAGATTTGATTAGTTTTGATTAATGACAAACATTGATAAGGACTAATTCATATGGTATTTATGTGATAGGATTTTTGGATTGAGAAGCAAAGAGTTCTCATTGCCTTGGAGCTAAAAGTGCTAAGGACAACTCTAGTATGCTCAAGGATCAAGAATATCGAGCATGCCCTATGGATTGAAGGCTTTGAAGACTCTAGTGTACTTATGAGAAGCCTAGGGAGAAGATATATTTCAGGAAAGTCATATCACTCCTTTGGGCACAGGTCACGTCCGCTTCAAATTCACTTCAAGGCTAGGTAGCTCACGTAAATCTACTTCCTAGGCACGTCCTTTCTTTTCGCTACGTCAAATCGTATAGGGAAGACGGCGCTTGAGTCCGCAACCTAAATATAACTCCTATTCCCACTTTTATAGATGCTATAGGAAGGATAGAACGGGCGGGACGATCACTTATTGAAGGGGTGGGAAAGGAAAAAGAAAATGCTTGACCTCCGGGGAATCTTTTCAATCGATGCTAATTCGGCTATTAAGGTTGGCCTGGAGCCGGGTTTATGGCCTTTTTTGCCTAGTCTTTCATCTGCCTTGAGGCCAGGTGTGAGATCGATTTAAATAAAGTCTACGATTGCCGGGTCCTCCCTTGCTTCTTATGAAAGCGATTCCTAACACAGGTTATTTTAAATGGCAGGGCAGGGGATACCCCTATTCCACTTATTTTACGATCATATCTCTTTCAACTTGAGGAATTTATTTGAAGAGACAAGAGCAGTTCTAATCCCGGATAAGCAGCTAAGAGCCTTTCAATAGCGCAGCGGATCTTGCTAACATTAGAAACTCTACTTAGTGAGTTGCCTACCCTCGCTGGTGGACTAGTTTAGTTAGAGAATGGGACGATAGAGCTCAAATCAATCGAATACCGTTCGTGACCTGACCCAGAGCCACTAGGATCAGTTGGTAAGTCTCATCCCGTGCTTGGACTTGGGAACGAAACGATAGCTATTCCTTGCATCGTTAAGAGTCCAGTCGAGTTCTGATCAGTTAATTACTGTGAAATCGAATTCGAATTGATGTGGCACCTATCAAAAGTGTGGTAATGGGTGGGTCTTCAACGTTCCAAGGATCTCTAATTTGCTTATATAAACAAAGGTCTTCAGTCTTGGTCTTTGTTCCGTCTTTCATCCTTCTCGCTGGCTCTGGTTCTCCGTAGGTACATGTTAGGGCGGAAAGATGCTTTTCATTCATTCTTGGTTTTTTGCTGTTCATTTCCACATTACTTTGGTTTGAAGGGACTTTGCTGGACTGGCTTTCCTTTAAATTAAAGAAAGAAGAGCCGGACACAGCAGAAGAA
The DNA here is from genome assembly GCA_030512225.1 of Rauvolfia tetraphylla. Taxonomy (NCBI): domain Eukaryota; kingdom Viridiplantae; phylum Streptophyta; class Magnoliopsida; order Gentianales; family Apocynaceae; genus Rauvolfia; species Rauvolfia tetraphylla. The sequence goes on along the minus strand of JAJQKT010000024.1, from coordinate 3,401,206 downwards.
AAGCCCCGTTCGGGAGTGGGCGCTGTCAGTCTGCTTAGCTTCTTCTTCATTTGATAGGCAGACCGACTAAAGCATTGCTGAGGTATGGAGCCACCTTCTTCACCTGGCGTGCTGTTCACATCCTAAGAGCGTTTGTTCCTTGTCCGGGATCTCCCTTGTCAGGAAGTCCCTGCTCTGGATGCTAAACCGAGGGGATGAGCTATTTTCATACCCCCCAGTTAGGATTACCCACGGAATCCCTTAGCGGCGTTCTTAGTTCCGGTTTTTTAGTGCTCGACCAAGAATGATGCCAATCACAGCCGTCTTGTCTGAGTTCGATGTTTGGACAGAAAGCGTGCCCCCAGGGTTACACCCAGCACAAAACCTATAGGTACGCACGGTGGTCCTAAATCGAATATCAGTTTCTGTGATCACAGAATCTATTGAATGCATAAGAGAGCACAAAACTTGTTTTTGAAGTTTAAATGGCTTTGAATAAACTTTGAATTACCAAGTGCTTTAGTAACGGTCTTTGAGTTCAAAAGATTTTATATGACTTATCTTTTAGTATAAAATGATTCCAAACTTATTGAGGTTGATTTTCAAATATTTTGACAAAGTTTGAACAGTTCGAAACAAGTTTGGATGTCTAAACTATGAACATGGTTACTGTTTTTCCAGAGAAATTTGGACGAAGTTCGGATGCAAGGGGCAAAGTTCAGTAGCCCGAATATGAGCAGTAACAGTGAATAGTAACACTATTTTCCGTGAACAGTACTTTCAAAAAAATTTTGAATGCAAGTTTGAACACAGGATCAAGTTCAGTCGTCCGAACTCCTCAAAAACTAGCCGTTACTTGAACATTGGATTTGAATCTCAAAGTCTATAAAAGTCATAAACTCTAGATTTTTTAGATAACTTTTGAACTTTAGAAATCCTTCACTTCTTGCCTTTGGAATCTTGAATTCTAACCATTGAGCACAAGGCAATTTGAAACTCTACTTAGTGAGTTGCCTACCCTCGCTGGTGGACTAGTTTAGTTAGAGAATGGGACGATAGAGCTCAAATCAATCGAATACCGTTCGTGACCTGACCCAGAGCCACTAGGATCAGTTGGTAAGTCTCATCCCGTGCTTGGACTTGGGAACGAAATGATAGCTATTCCTTGCATCGTTAAGAGTCCAGTCGAGTTCTGATCAGTTAATTACTGTGAAATCGAATTCGAATTGATGTGGCACCTATCAAAAGTGTGGTAATGGGTGGGTCTTCAACGTTCCAAGGATCTCTAATTTGCTTATATAAACAAAGGTCTTCAGTCTTGGTCTTTGTTCCGTCTTTCATCCTTCTCGCTGGCTCTGGTTCTCCGTAGGTACATGTTAGGGCGGAAAGATGCTTTTCATTCATTCTTGGTTTTTTGCTGTTCATTTCCACATTACTTTGGTTTGAAGGGACTTTGCTGGACTGGCTTTCCTTTAAATTAAAGAAAGAAGAGCCGGACACAGCAGAAGAAAAGCCCCGTTCGGGAGTGGGCGCTGTCAGTCTGCTTAGCTTCTTCTTGATTTGATAGGCAGACCGACTAAAGCATTTCTGAGGTATGGAGCCACCTTCTTCACCTGGCGTGCTGTTCACATCCTAAGAGCGTTTGTTCCTTGTCCGGGATCTCCCTTGTCAGGAAGTCCCTGCTCTGGATGCTAAACCGAGGGGATGAGCTATTTTCATACCCCCCAGTTAGGATTACCCACGGAATCCCTTAGCGGCGTTCTTAGTTCCGGGTTTTTAGTGCTCGACCAAGAATGATGCCAATCACAGCCGTCTTGTCTGAGTTCGATGTTTGGACAGAAAGCGTGCCCCCAGGGTTACACCCAGCACAAAACCTATAGGTACGCACGGTGGTCCTAAATCGAATATCGCTTCGTGATCACGTGAATCTATTGAATGCATAAGAGAGCACAAAACTTGTTTTTGAAGTTTAAATGGCTTTGAATAAACTTTGAATTACCAAGTGCTTTAGTAACGGTCTTTGAGTTCAAAAGATTTTATATGACTTATCTTTTAGTATAAAATGATTCCAAACTTATTGAGGTTGATTTTCAAATATTTTGACAAAGTTTGAACAGTTCGAAACAAGTTTGGATGTCTAAACTATGAACATGGTTACTGTTTTTCCAGAGAAATTTGGACGAAGTTCGGATGCAAGGGGCAAAGTTCAGTAGCCCGAATATGAGCAGTAACAGTGAATAGTAACACTATTTTTCGTGAACAGTACTTTCAAAAAAAATTTTGAGTGCAACTTCGAACACAGGATCAAGTTCAGTCGTCCGAACTCCTCAAAAACTAGCCGTTACTTGAACATTGGATTTGAATCTCAAAGTCTATAAAAGTCATAAACTCTAGATTTTTTAGATAACTTTTGAACTTTAGAAATCCTTCAAGCTCTAACTTGTTTTACATCAAAATTATTTGAAAAGCTCTCAAATTGCCTTGTGCTCAATGGTTAGAATTCAAGATTCCAAAGGCAAGAAGTGAAGTGGTGCTAGCTATTTTATTCATCTACCAAGAAGTGCTGGTAACATCCAAACTCTATCTTTACATTATTGTTGTAATTGATACAAGGTTGTCAAGAGACTTAAAACCCTTGTGGAGGGTGAGCCATTGACTAGATTAATCAAGGTTGTTAAGTAAAACCCATTGGTAAGGGTGAGCCTTGGATTAGATTGGTCTAGGTTGTCTAGTGACATAAAACTCTTTGTGATAAGTTCACATTGTTTATTAGATTGAATAGAGGTTGTTGTGGTAAAACCTATTGATGGGTGAGCTACTTGTGTAATTGCTTGGATAGAGCATTTAGTAAATTAGTTAAAATCCTTGAATGTGGACTCAAGTTAGTGGATGTAGATCTTGGAGAGATCAAATCACTATAAATCGTGTGTTCATTTCCTTATAACTTTACTTGTTTACATACTTGTGTTATTATTATTTGTTCTTAGTTGTTGATTGATTGGTTGCGGTCTTATTGTTTGATCATCTTGTCTCAACCATCAAATCACATATAAACTTGAAGTTTGTGAATTTAAAGAAGGGTTTTTATTAAGGCAAAGGATTTGTAAAAAGAGAAAAGATTTTTGATAACTAGCCAAAAACCTAATCGACCCCTCCCCTCTTAGGTCTTTCAACTTTAATTGAAGATAAATTCAAAATGCGATAAAATTTTGCACACTGATAGACATAAAATAGTTTAGGCACACTTATAACAAATCATCACTAGCATTTATATAACAATAATCTTCTAGTGATTGTATATTTCCTTTAGAATTTGCTAGTAATCAAGTGGTTTTGATGTATTGTATTTTTTAAATGGTGTCTTTAGGACTCACTATATCCAAATGCATATATTCTGATCATCATGATTATATGGATGATTCTTATCATAGCCGTGTCTATGTCCTCAACTTTAACCACGACTATAACCTTTTTCAGGGCCATAACATGGGATCTAGTACATTCACTTACAAATTTAAAATAAATCGTGCTTTTGGTAGAATGACCATCTTTTGGTAGTGAAATCTTTCTTTTAGATCATTTCACAAAATAAGTGGATCTTTCACGGTAAGATATTCTACCTTTAGATCCTCATGAAAATGATAGTGGAGAAAAATCATGACTTTTACCCGATTGTGAGATAATGATACATTATTTTCAACAATGGTGTCTGCCAGACCCATTACATCTCGATAAATTTGAGCATCTAGTGTCTATGACATATAGTTCTTTCTATAAATATCAAGAATAAAAATAATGAGTTTTGAAAGCTTTGCTATGGGAATTCAAAGATAGAAAAAATACCTCTTTTTTCTCCTGATTAAACTCTCAACTTCAGTGGCAGAGACTCATATTGATAATATATTATGAATTTGTTAGTGCGCAATCATTGTCAGCACAATGAAATCGTAATAGTAATATAGAGAATTGAATAAGAAAACTATAATTAAGAGAATATAGGAAGAAACTAGAAAGAAAATATTGAAAGAACACAAGAGCTTTTATTGATTCTCTGAGAGTAAATGCATGAATCAATGAGCTTATACAATACATCACTCTAAAGTATTATTTATAGGGTTCAATGGTACATATCAATAGGAAGAGATAGAGAGTAATCAGAAGAAAAATTATATCACTAATTAAAGATTTGATAGAACTCTACCATCTATCTTTTAGAAATTTAGAGTATCTTTATAACTCTGATATTAGATTGTCTCTTTGATATAGGATAATGGACATCCAAAATATTATTTTCAAAACACACACACACACATATATATATATCTTATATATATATATATATATATATATATATATATATATATATATATGTTCTATATAATAATATTATTATTATATCTTATTAAAAAGATATTATTATTATTTTTATATGTATTAATAGTATAATTAATTAAATTTTTACATTAATTTTTAATTAAAAATATTTATGGTTTAAATACAAGTTTAAAAAATTTTAAAAGTATAGTATCAATTATTCTGAAAAAGTCAAACAAGATTTTATAGAGTGAAAATAAAAATATAAAAAATTATACAAAAAATTGAGTTTAGGCAGACCCGAGCTCGAGTGAAAGGAGCTCAGGCTCTTTTTTCAGCTCGAAAAAATCGGACTGAGCTTGGACTTAGCAAAGCCCAGCTTACTAGGACTGATTCACACTCCTACTAAAATTAAAGAAGACGCTACCCATCTATCTAAATAGTTATTAATAATACTAACTAATGACAAGATTACTAAAAACTCTAACTTTATAACCTAGAAAACTAAACCATTTTAGCACATTATTATAACTACCAAAGTATGATTTGCTAGGTTATCTCCTACTTAAAAAATCAAATTCACTCGAGAACATTTAAAAGATAAACGATACCATTCCCAACAAAAAGGCCTTAAAAAATAACGAAATTCCAGAATAGAACTTCCAAAACCTTTCGGTGGATCCACTAACTTTCTGATCAATCTCTAAAAAGAATGGGCACATTTATATATAGTTTTTTTAGATTATATATACTAAGAAAATTTATGATTTTGTTAAAGTTACTCTTTCTCCTCCCTCACCTTAAAGTGCAAATGCAATGAATAACGCTTCAAATATGCTAATATAGAACAATCTTTTAAACAATTTTTTTGAGAAAAGTGGAACTCAATATGGAGTTTGGCCACAAGAGGAGCTCCCCATTTCCAGACAATTAATGTGTTTTTTTGAAATATAATTTCGTTTGTTAAATATTATTAACAAAATATTTTATGCAACTAGTATATTTTATTGTTATACAAATGACAAGTTAAAGTTGTAATAATTGTGAAAATTTGATACATAAAAAGTAGATTTATTCATGCTCATTCAAGCGTATGTTAACATGCAATCTAACTTCTAACGGGTTGTACCATCTAGCAACCAAGGCCTGTCTATAGCGAATACACGAAGGATGCATGTCTGACACTGGAAATTCATCATCTGTCCAAAATTGTACATTCTCCCAAAAAAATTATTCTTTAATAATAGATAATAAAAAATGTAAATGCATTAATTACTTTTACATGATGTATCGCAACAAAATAGTTGGCGTCCTCTAGTAGTTCAATTACCATAATTGCTTCTACGGGATCAAATTGTGAGTCAAGAGGGAGATATGTCCACAACTATGTTCAAGATAAACAAACGAATGTTGCATTAATTGTTTTGGCTACTACTCAAGCCATGTCAGGAATTGTGAGCCACATGTCAGGGAGAGTGGGCTTATGAACATCCCAGTGTTCCAATTGGTGTAGCAGTGCTATGATACCGTTCAACGCCCCATAACACCATACTACAACCATGAATGATTGTGAACCTCCCCCCACAATTCCTGCCAGACTTAGAACCATGTGTCTTCACCCTCGTATCGCAAATGGGCAATTGTTCGGAATCTGCGATTCCTATAGGCCCTAACGTTAACTCAATCAGATATAAAGGGTATGATGAATGAAGAAAACTAGTCCCCCAAGGAAAAATTGCAGTTCCTGCATCTTCACAGCCATAAGCACCAGTAGAGGAACCAAAACCATTGCATGTCGGCGCTGACCCCGCCCTCTAGAACCACTACAACCTGTGGACCCCACTCGACGAACGGCCTTCCAGCCTCGGGAACTACTACTACTAGACGAGTGCTTGGAGGCATTGTGATAAACTTGGATATAATCCCAATGGGACTTATCCCTTTTGGTCGAGTCCCTGTTCAGACGACCTTTTATCACCCAGGTGGCTGGTTCCTGAAGACCACTGTATTCAGAAAAAAGCATCTGACTTATCTAAATCATAAATAGTTGGCGCTATTTTTGAACCCTCTTCATCATCAACTTTGCAAAGTCTTGAATTACACACTGGTCATCATACATATGAGATGAAAAATGATCGAGGTACTATGAGATTGGCATCAAGAAATTTAAGGTGCTCCAAAATGGATGCAAATTATCAACCAAAAAAAGTTGTCCACTGCTCATATGGGTAAGAATCTTGTAGGAAAAAGAATGTCCATGACTTTGGCACAACCAACATCGGGAAAGATTGATGATGTGCCATATCTTCTTTACACTGTCTCACTCATTTAAAATGAGTTACAACGCCTTGTGGATACTTTGTACCATAGTGGACCCAAGATGGGATGCAAACGGATCCCATACTTATCAATAAACTAACGCTACTCTAGCGTCCCCGTAATCTCTACAATTTGAGCCTTTATCATGGAACGAACCTTTGACAAAAAGGTGTAAAATGCATCAGAAGCTGTCCCGAGATAAGACTTCATAGCTGAGTGAGAGCTCTCGGCACAATTTGTCATTTCCATTCCAAAGTATAAGATATGTCCTATCTAGACTCGAGTAAACTGATTCTGATGTGGATCTAACTATGTCTTGTCCAAATATGGCACCATATTCAAGAATCGTGACCATGATGATTGCATGTTTGAATAGTTAACCTAGTACTCCTCTTCTATAAAGGAATCGACTAGCTTTCTCCACGAACCTTTCGAAAACTTTTCTATGATCCCCTTATCGCTGCACGCCTTATGGCATTGATGCTCAATATTTTTGACAATGTGCTACCTATACAACATATATTCAGAATTAGAAAAGAATTCAGTCAGGACTAGTATCAACCCAAGCTCACGATCAGTCACAAAAATGTGTGGGGGGCAACCTCTATCGAAGATAGTGTAAATGCACTACAAAAACCATTGGTAATTGTCTGTTTGCTCATTGTTCATCCAAGTGCCAGCAACCAAAAAGATTTTACCGGTCAGAATAATAAATTATGATATACTAGAATAAGTAATAATTTTGGCCCTATATTATTAGTGGCGTAACATCAAATATAATTAAAATAAGATAATTTTATATTATCAATATAATGTACCAATTAGTCTTATACGTCGTATCAATTATCAATACAAATAGAAACATACGAGCAAGTGCAAATTAATATGGGTGAATGAACACATAATCACTAAGTATGATTTGCTAGTATGAGTTAAGTTGGTATTGTACCATTTAATATTGGTGATTATAGAGTGTAGTTTATGCTATTATTTATTTGTATTAAGTGTATAAATTCATCATTAGATGGTATGTTTAATTATCATTGTGATGTATGTGTCGTGTAATGTTTAAAGGTTGAGTTATTTTGCTCTTAATAGAATATGTAGATCTTGTGGGTATCGTGACAAATTTCTCTGGTGTGAGGGTGGAAATGGGGCACCTTCCTAGAAGAATATTGAGGCTTGTTCTGTAATTCGCTGGTACAAATGGGATAAAGTTTTGTTTTTTTTTGGTTGGATAAAAGTGAGATAAAGTAAAAAGGCTAAAATGTGTAGTACTGTCAGACAGGTCAACCCACTCTGGCCCGACATGGTTGGCCTCATGTGGAGCGGAGCAGGCTATGCCCGTTTATTGGCAGGCCGTAATATGCCCGGTCCATATCTGCATATAGGTAGCCTGAGGGCCTAGCTTAAAAAAAAAAAGATGAAACAACATCATTTTATGTTGTGATTAAAAAAAAGTTTTTGCGGGCTAGCACGTCCCAACCGAAGCTATAATCCGTGGGCTTAAAGGAGCGGGCTAGTTAGGCTCGCATTTAAATTGGCTTGGACCAGTAAAGTCCAAGCCAGCCTAATTCAGTGAATAAACAGTCCAATCCATTTGAAACTGATAAAAATGTATCGGTTTTTAAAGCTCAAATGACACCTAGATTGTCATGTATGCTAATTTGGCCCGTATCTTACAAACAACCATAGTTCAATATTTTAGTTCATTATTATCTCTGCTACTTAAGCTATTGAACCACTAAATTTAAGTTCAAGGCACAACTACCTACAATATGTATGACAGTCTATCAGTGTCGAATATTATTATTTTATAATTTTTTTATTTTATTAAAATAACTAAGGGTTTGTTGGAGGTATTTTAATAAAATAAATACTTTTATTTAGAAATTTCAAAATCTATCATTATTATGTTCACATTTTATTTATTGAAAGTTGTTTTTTGCTAAATAAGTAAACTGCTTCATTTATAAGTGAGAGAAATATTACACAAAAAAGTTAAAAATCTATAAGAACGAATAAAATATTAAGTATCTTAGGTGAATAATCTATAATAAAAAATAGGAAAAACAAACACATGGCGATCTTTTTTCAATTTCTTCTTCGCTATTTTTTAATATTGGCAAAAAGACTTCAACTTTATAGTAACAATAATTTGAAAGACTTTGAAAGTTTAAGTAACCTTAAAAATAGCATAAGAAGCAACTAAAGAGTTGATGATGGCCCAGAATTAATTCAAGTGTGAAAGAAACTTAATAAATGAGAAGTATCAAAACACCAATTAACAAATATTAACTTCAAAATCTGGCATAAGACTTTAAATTTTGAAGAATATTACAGAAGAAAAATACCATTAGGATTGGAAAAAGCAAAATGTGACCCAATCTGACCAAGATCCAAGCTCTAGCTAGTAGTGCCAGAGGTCTGATCTAGCTAGAGAGAGGTCAGGTCGCAAGGAGGAGCAGAAAGGATCATAGAGCGGCTGAGGGAGGAAAGAAAGGGAAGAGAAGTTAGAATAGCATACAGAAATTGGGTTTACCAAATAATCTGGCCAAGATCGGAGCTCCGGTGAGTTTCAGAGCTCTGCTCCGGCCAGAAACTGGCAGCTCGCTGGAACAGATGCAGACGCAGGGGAGAAAAGCAAGTTTCTTTTTATTTGTTGAAAGTTACAAGTATATTTTCCATTATGTATCAGAAGTGGGGGTTATTGTAGTTATTATTTGGAGGTAACTTACATTCTATAAACTGTCTTTACTTAGGGCATATACCTATATATAAAGGGATGTGCATATGCCATGCTTGGAAACATATTATATCCTAATATTATTCTTAATATTGGGCCTAAGGAAAGGTGTGCGTGTGGGAATAGAATTTTAACTCTCCTAACAGTGCAAGTTTGTAAGAAGTACAATTTGGAGGCTAGACTATTATATCTTGTTGGGATGCAAACTAAGTCCCACATGGAAAATTTGATGGAAGAGTTGTCTAAATATAAGATTCAAGATAACTCCATTAGTATGAGGCCTTTTGGGAGATACCCAAAAATAAATCCGTGAGGGCACAGCCCAAAGCGGACAATATCATACTAATGTGGAGTTAAGGCGACGTTAGACAATTCCTAACAAGTGGTATCAGAGCCGATGGTTCGTCTGGGTGATATGGCACTGTGTGGGAAGCCCCCCTCGTTGGAGATCTGCGGTTGATGCCTTGTGTCGAAAGTCTTCCTGATAATGTGGTGGTCAGACGGCGTGTCCCGCTGGTTTGTAGCGGCGGTGCAAGATGGTTGGCAGATCAAATGGATTACCTCTGAAGGAGAGGTCATGACCTGTGTGGTCATTAGTTTGAGGGGAGGATTGTTGGGATGCAAACTAAGTCCCACATGGAAATTTTGATGGAAGAGTTGTCTAAATATAAGATTCAAGATAACTCCATTAGTATGAGGCCTTTTGGGAGATACCCAAAAACAAATCCGTGAGGGCACAGCCCAAAGCGGACAATATCATACTAATGTGGAGTTAAGGCGACGTTAGACAATTCCTAACATATCTTGAGAGTAACATGACCAGAAAAAAATTAACTAGTTAAACTCTTCTGCAGCAGTGTAAATCACCTTAGGCAAAGCGATATTTCTGTGCCTCAGTCTATCTCTGTACTGCTTTATGTTTTGTTTCTCTGGCTATAATTCTATTGCGTACAATGTTATTTACAATAGAAGTATTGTGTCATGTTAGCTTATCATATTTTTAATTTTCTAAATTGTTGATAGGACCAGCATAACTTTTTTATTTGGATCAGCATCATGATGTTGCTGAATTTTTAGCGACAAAATTTTAACTCGTCACGTCCGCATTTGATGTAAGCTAATAGCGGGGCTCCACTGGAGACAAGTGGATTCCTTTATGTTTTAAAAAAGAGTGGATTCCTTCTGGTGACGCCTCGGTGACCTTTCTCTTTACATGACTTTTGCAGAGGAAAACCAGAAACAAGGCAATATCTACCTTAACATTTAGAATCTATATGCAGAAACATGGCACTACCATCTTGAAAGTTATGCCATCTTGAAAGTTATCAGCAAAAAGATTTCTACTCTTTTCTGCTCCATGGAAATTTCCAGTATTTTGCAAGAAAGCAGTCCCTTCTCTGTTATTCTTCTTCTTCTACTAGCTCCTCTCATTTTTCATTTCATCAAGCAAATATTTTCTCCATCAAAGTGCCAAAATCCTCCACCCGGGCCATTTAAATGGCCTATTATAGGCAATCTTCTCAGTTTTATAGGGCCAAAACCTCATGTAACGGCAGCCAAGATGGCGAAGACTCATGGTCCATTGATATCATTGAAGCTCGGAAATCAGCTTGTTGTCATTGGATCTTCACCAGCAGTAGCGGCAGAAATTCTCAAGACACATGATCGTGAACTTTCCGCTAGGTATGCACCAAAAGCAACTCCGATAAAGGAGTCTGATCTGAGGAGATTTTCACTTCTTTGGGCAACAGACTGCACCAACCAGTGGAAATCCATAAGGGTTCTGTGGAAATCCGAGTTGTTTTCGAATAAAGCTATGGAGTTGCAGGCTAGTATGAGAGAGCAGAAAGTAGCAGAAATGGTAGAATTTTTGGCCGCTAAGGAAGGAAAATTGGTGAATATCGGTGATGTTGTCTTCACTGCTGTTTTCAGAACACTAGGGGTGCTTTGTTTCTCCAAGAATTTGATAAATTTTGAGGATGAAAAAACTGCAAGTGAGTTGAAGGAGAATATTTGGAAGTTCATGGAGCATAGTACAACTCCAATTATTGCTGATTTCTTTCCTGCATTTGATGGATTTGATCCTCAGTTTCAGAGACAGAGGGCAGTCAATTGCCTCAACAAGTTGTTCGGAATATGGCAAGGCCTGGTCAAGAAGAGAAGAGAAATAAGCAGCTCTAAGGGTTCAAAACATGGCGATTTCTTGGATTTTATGCTCGCAAATGGCTTCTCAGATATCCAGATTGATTACATGCTTCTGGTATGTGATAACAATTTTGTATATTTCAGGTTCTTGAACCCTTTTTTTGTGCTTTTGGATAGAAAAACTTCGCCAGTCAGATTGAAATCTGGTTCAGGAATATAGATTTTAAGGACTAATTTGGTCTTGTTAAAATGTCTAAAACTGAAAAAGTCAGCAGATTATCTGTAAAAAATGGTAAATCATGCATAATAAACTAATCCATTGCGTGTCAGAAAGTCTATTTAATTTTTAAGAAAAGAAGCGCAAGAGAAATTTACTTTAATAATAACTTTTGTAAGCAATAAGCTTCGGCATAAAAGTAAATTAAGTAATAATTTTATAGTTTTCATAATAACTTATTTGATGAAATAGCAAGTTTTAGGATTATTATCTAATATACCAAGAAATTTTGGACAAATTTGAAACAAACAAATTGTTAATATCTTTTTTTTCTCTTTGTTAGATGTATCCTTTTTACGAATGAAATATTATTAAATCTACAAATGTTAGCAGTTTAAGACGTCATCTTCTTAATTTTCCTAATACTTGTAGTCTATATATATATTTTTCCAAAAGTAGAAGTATTATCGAGCTAAGAACTTTGTATGTATAGGAAATAATTCCTGCTGGTTTAGGAACTCTAACAACAACAGTGGAGTGGGCTCTGGCTGAGTTGACGAAGAACAAAGCTGCCATGGAAAGGGTTCGTGAAGAGCTTCAAAAATCAATCATTTCTAGTCCCATTAAAGAATCTCCAGTCTTTCAACTTCCATATTTGAATGCTTGCATCAAAGAAACCCTAAGACTTCACCCTCCCATACCATTTCTACCACATTGTGCTCACGAAACATGCCAAATTATGGGCTACACAATCCCAAAAAATGCACTTGTTTTTGTGAACGTTTGGGCACTTGGGCATGACCCCATGATTTGGGACGATGCATTTGTGTTCAAGCCGGAGAGGTTTTTGGACTCAAACTTGGATTTCAAAGGTCAAGATTTCGAGTTTTTACCATTTGGTGCTGGCCGACGAATGTGCCCCGGAATGCCTTTTGCTGCTAAGCAAATCCACTTGATTTTAGCTTCTTTGGTTTCTGGCTTTGAATGGTCTCTTCCAAATGGTACTGATCCAATGCTCCTAGACATGAATGAAAGGTATGCAGTGCCATTAAGGAAGGAAAAGCCATTGGTATTAGTCCCCAGGAGTCGATAATTACCATCATTTTGAAAAATATGTGCAATTTGTATCTTAATCTTCTAAAATAATGCTACATAATTTTGAGTGTTTTATCACTTATCATTTTACTCGTGTGAGAGTTTAGATCTTCTGTCTCATTTTTTATTTCATCATTCTCTAGGCATCACCTATCTGTTTTCCTCGTAAAAAATAAAGAAATTATGAAAAAAGAGAACCTTAAGAGAGTTTTTTTAAAAAAATTTAAATTTGTAAAGGAGAACCTTAAAAAAGAAAGTAAATACATTTAATTGGATGGTTATTGTCATCAGATCAATTCCCTCATCAGGGCTTCCTTTCTCTCCTCAGAGCAGTAACTTCCCTCCTTAAGGTTTCCCGCTTCATGCTTTATTGAAACTGTAAGTTTCATAGATCCTACAGAGATTCAACGATTGTTGGAGTCTAGGTCACTAATAGACAATGAGAAAGCACTAACTGTGATTGTATAAGATGACTTGCATGATGGCATTGCAGAGTGCGAGCGTAGTATGGTGGGGGAACTTTATTTTTTATTGTGAAATTCCCTTGCAGAATATCAAGCAATACAAGAAAATACGTGTTTTGCAACAGCATAGCGAAGGAAAAGCTATCAATGATAGTCATTACAAGAAAATAAGCATTTTGTGACAAAGATTAGCTATGGACTTGTCCGTCGCAATTTTACCACGGCACAGTAAGGGCAAAGCTACCAATGCCGAATATTGACCAACGATAGTAATTGGTCGCTAATCCGTCACAAATTTATGAGAGATAGTGACTGCAACTTAATTTTTTATGAGTGGCCATATCTAATACTTCACAAATTTGCTACGCATTAGAGATGACAACTTAAATTTCAAATTAATATGTATTTTTTATTTTTTACACATACTGTCTTTAATACCTCGCAAACCCTCACAAATTTATGAGGAATAAGTGACGATTGCTTAATTTTCAACTTAATATGTACTTTTTAAATTTTTTCTCCACGTACTGTCACTAATCGTCACAAATTATGTGACAGATTAGCAATGGCCGCATAATTTTCAAATTAATAAGTCTTTTTAATTTTTCTCTATGTGATTGTTGCTAATCAGCCTCAAATTTTGGGCTACATATGGACAACCTCTTAATTTTAAAATTAGTATGTATTTTTTTCTCGAAATGGCCGTAGACAATCCTTCTCAAATTTGTGAGGGATTAGCGTCAACAATTTAATTTTTAAATTAGTATTTTTCTCTTTATTTTTCTCCAGGTGGCAATAAATAATATCCTGAAATACCTAAGAAGGGGGGGTGAATTAGGTATTTAGCTAATTATCGCAAAATTAAACCTTTTATGCTTTTAAACCAAGAACAAATTATATAGGCAAAATAGAGACAGTTTAAAGAAAAGCGATGAAGAAGGCAATAGCAAAGAACTCAAGCAATTTATAGTGGTTCGATCCTCAAGATCTACGTCCACTACCTTAAGCTTACACTTAAGGATTTCAAACACTCTACTATTAGCTCAGGTTTACAGATTACAAGAGAGGCTCACCACACTATGGTTTTACACTCACAACCTCTACTAGTAACTTTTACAATGCAATGCTCACCAAACTCAATGGTTTTATATCTCAAACAACCTTGAATTACAACTTCAAGGATCACCCTTATCTAAAGGATTTTATGTTATCAAGAAAACCTTGCTAGAGTTAATAGAACAACACAAATTGATAGATAAAGAAGAGTGTGTAGATGTTACCACTTGTTGGTAGATGTTTACACAATGTTGTACCTTCACACTTTGATACCTTTTGAATAATCAATTGAATGCACAAGATAAGAGAGATTTGAAGTTTGCTAAAAGCTTTTGGAATACTTGGAGTTCATAAAGTTTCAAGAGTTACAAAAAATTCTGAAGTTTATAGCTTTTATAGATGTGAAAAATCAAATGCAACATCTATAAAACGGCTAGTAACAGTGAAGTTCGAACGTCCAAACTTTCTGTTATGCGTCTGAACTTGCGTCCGAATTTTACTATGCCAAGATGTCTGGAAAAGTTCGGACGTTCGAACTTTTCCTCATGCGTCCGAACTTCTCTGGAAAAACAGTGACCATGCTATTAGAGAAAGTTTTGACGTCCGAACTTTACTCCACGCGTCCGAACTTCTCTGGAAACACAGTAACCATTTTCAGAGTTTTGGACGTCCAAACTTGCATCCAAACTTTTCAAATTCAATCAAATCATCTGAAAATCATTGTTGTTATCATTGAAAACCATTTGCAAGAATGGACACATCATTTTGGCACTTTTAAACAACAAAAAAAAACCGTTACAAAAACACTTTGATTATACAAGATCTTTTCAAGTTTATTTGAGATTTCAAAAGCATACTTGTTATCACAAAGTTTGTTGAAAACCATTTCAAAATAAGTTTTGTGCTCTCTCATGTATTCAAATGAAACCAAGACATACAAGTGTAGAGTTTACATAAGAATGTACCTATTTTAATAATTCTACACTCTAAGTCTTCAATGCCTTCAATCATTTTGAACATACTCTTCAAATCTTTAATCACATTTGGGATATTGAGTTGTTCTTGCATTTTAGCTTCAAGGCAATAAGACTTCATGCTTCTCAAGTCATCAATCCTATCACTCAATCATACAAACACATTAGTCCTCATCAATATTTGTCATTATTCAAAACTAATCATAATTACATGATTTGCCCTTAGGGCTAACAATCTCCCCTTTTTTGATGATGACAAACTTTGATGCAAAATGTGATGGATTTAGACAATGTAGTAAAAAGAAGCATTGATGTCAAAGAATGATAATAACCAATTTAGCACATTGACATCTAAAAGGCTCAGTAAGAGCCTATGGCCCAACCAACCTCTATTAACCTCCTTCCTTCCAACTACTAGGATAGAAGATATAGCATTTAAGCATTAAGAAAACTTCTAAGAGAGGTTTTAAAGGTTGTAAAAGTTTAACAATGCTACCCCTTAGATTGAGCTCATTTTTCAACAACTTTGGACTTGAGATGCTAGGCATCCAAGTTCTGACATTTCAAGTCCAAACTTTAAACTAAGTAAAATGAAAGCTTCAATTTTTGAAAGTTCAAACATAGTAAAAGAGATTAAAACAGATTTGAATCAATTTGAACAACAAAAGAGCACTTTTTGGCAACCAAATATGGATGCATCCGAATTTCAGAAAATGCATCCGAATTTTTAAGTTTCAAGTCTAAACTGGAAAATATGTGAGATGAAGATTTGATTTTTGAAAATAAGTTTTCCAAAGGTTGTTCAAATATGATAAAAAGAGATTAAAACAGATTTGAATCAATTTCAACAACAGAAAAATTAGTTTTGGCAAAAGCAGTTTGGATGCATCCGAACTTTTGGTTTGCATCCAAACTTCAAGTCCAAACTTTAAAATTCTATCTTCACATATTATAAATCTTCCAGTTTAAAGTTTAAATTCATCAATACAGTTAAATATGCCATTTAGTATATCACATACTCATATTAGCACACACATTTCAGCATATTTAAAATTTAGCATAAAACAGCCATTATGCATAACACACATCATGCACATCATGCAGATTTCAGCACATTCATTGTAGCCATCATTTTCATCATTCTTCTTCCCCTTTTGTCATCAATCAAAGATGGGGTAAATGAAAATGAGACTGACAATTACCAAAGGAAGCTCTCAACTCTAAGGTTTCATCATTGAGCTTCATGAAAAGAAAAAACTATTACATGAAATGCAGCAAAGTACTTAACAAGTTCATAGTACATAGCAGATAAAAATTCAGTACAGATAAGCAACTTAAAAGCAATAAATAGAATAGAGGAAAAGAAAGCTTAGCTTGTGATGTTGATTTTGATGCAGAGTCCTTTTCTGGCTTCTTCTTGACAGCAACATGCTTGACTCTTCCATGGCCAAATGCTGGATTAGATGGAGTCACTATTTCAGCTCTTGCAATTTGACTTCCCTCTTGAGATTCCTTGACCTGCTCATTGCCATTCCTTTGATCATCATCATTTTCTTCATCACTGTCACTATCTTCTTTACTCTTCTTGCTATCTTTATCATGCTGATCATCCTTATCGTTTTGTGTTCTAGAAGGTCCTTCACCACTTTGAGAATTTTTTGTCAATATTTCATCAATGTGCTTGACTCTATTTTCCAAACTGTCCAGTTTTCCAAGCACCATAGGAGCAAATGTTTCAAAAAATTTATACATTTTCTCCATTTCTTTCATGTGGTTGTTTAGTGTTGCTTGAATATTATTCTCTCTTGAGACCTCTCCAGCACCAATACCTTCCCCATCAACTGGATGTGATTGAGAAGTAGGCTCTTCTTCAAAGAGTCTTCTTTTGGAGGGAAGTTGCTCCCCCTCACTTGTTGACTCATGCCTTCTTTTACTCTTCATTTCTCTTGCCCATGTTTCTGCCTCATCTTCTTCTTCTTCTTCATTTTCTTCACTTTCTTCTGCTTCAATTCTCTTTGGAGGGGTTTTTCTTTTAGTTCTCCATATTCCCTCATCATCCAAGATCAATTGCATTCTCTTGAGAGAATCATTTGTATAAATTTGGCCTCTTTTAAAATTCTGCCCTCTAGCAGGAATTCTAACATGAAAATGCTTGAAGATTCTAGTCAAAAGTCTTCCATATGGTAGAGCCTTGTTTTCAGTCTTTCTAGCTCCAAACATGTGCTTCAATGCCATATATCCAAAGTTCAATCTTCTATGCTCATGCAAAGCTAGCATAATCACCATATGAATATTTCCCACAAATGTTTTGTGTCCAAAATTAGGGATTATCATGGTTGTAATCATATGATGCATAACTCTTGCACTTGCATCTAAAACCTTAACTTCCCTTTCCTTAATGGTCCTAAACTTTCTACCATTTGTGAAAGCTTCTTCAAATCTAGCATTTGTAAACAGTTCTCGCTCATAGCAATGTTGCCCCAAGGAATAATATTTAGCACCAACATCACTTACATCAAAGATTCTATTCAACAATGCATCATTAAATTCGAAATCTATTTGAGATACTCTAGATGAATACCACTGATTAACATTTTCTCCTTCATATTCTATTCTTTCTTCTTTCAGATTTGCATAGAATTCATACACAAGAGAAGGATAATATTCTTCATCAACAGTCAACATATTACTCCAGCCAATATCACCAAATAGAGATAGGACATTACCCATATTGGTGAGCTTCTCAAAATCAACTTTGTTTCCAGGAATGATTTTCCTTGAATTCTTGTTCCAATCTTCAAATTCTGATGCAGCCTTAATTGAAACGAACTTATCCACACCAGAGAATGATTGAGGAACCCTAATTCTTCGTGGTTCATGATGAGTTTGTCCTCCTTCACTGGCCTTTGCCTTCCCTTTTCCTTTTACAACATTGGCTCCTTTTGTTCTCGCCATTTTGATATTTTAACAGAGAAGCAGTGAGTTTTGAGAGGTATCTAGGGTTAGGAATTCAAAAATCCAAGTGTTTTGATGTGAAAATGGTGAAATCACAGAGGTATTTATGTTTGGACGCTTGTGGGTAGAGAGAAATTTTGAAAAAGGAGAGAGTTCGAATGTTAAAATGTGTGAATAACAGCTAGTCGGTTTCTTAAAAACCGCTGTAACCGCAAAGTTCGGACGACCAAACTTTTTGGTATGCGTCCGAACATGCGTCCAAACTTCTATTTTTCTGCAGTTTCAGAAATTTTGGACGTCCGAACTTTCTGTCAAGCGTCCGAACATGCGTCCGAACTTTTCTGTCTAGAAAATTCTGTCAAAGTTTGGATTTCCATTTTCTCTCAATGCATCCAAATTTTTTCTGCTTTTGTCACGCTTAAACAAACATATTAGTAATTGAATTTTGCAATTCCTAAAAGCCTTCTTAAATAACTAAACCTTTCCTCAGCCAAAGGCTTTGTGAATATATCAGCAATTTGATCATTTGTATTTATATATTCTAAACATATATCTTTTTTAGCAACATGATCACGAATGAAATGATGTTTTATTTCTATATGTTTCGTCCTAGAATGTTGAATGGGATTTATGCTTAGATTGATAGAACTAGTATTATCACACAATATAGGTACACAATCAAATTTAAGACCATAATAAAGTAAGGTGTGATGTATCCATAACAATTGTGCACAACAACTACCTGCAGCTATGTATTCAGCTTCTGCAGTGGATAAAGACACACAAGCTAGCTTTTTACTAAACCAAGATACAAGACAACAACCAAGAAATTGACAATGACCACTTGTACTTTTACGTTCAATTTTGCATCCAGCATAATCAGCATCAGAATATCCAATAAGTTCAAAAGATGAAGTTTTTTAAAACCAAAGGCCATAGTCATGTGTATCAATCAAATACCGAAAAATACGTTTGACAGAAATTAGATGAGATTCTTTAGGACATGATTAGAATCTAGCACACAAGCATACATCAAACATAATATCTGGTCTACTAGCAGTGAGATAGAGTAAACTTCTAATCATACCTCTATACAGTTTTTCATCAATGTTTTTACCTTTCTCATCTTTGTCAAGTTTAGTTGATGAACTCATTGGGGTACCTATTCCTTTTTCTTGATCCATTCCAAATCTTTTTAGTAGCTCCTTGGTATACTTTGCTTGATTGATGAAGACTCCATCCTTGACTTATTTAATTTGTAGCCCAAGGAAGAAATTTAATTCTCCCATCATGCTCATCTCAAATTCATTTTGCATAGATTTGGCAAAATCTTCACAAAGAGATGTATTAGTAGCACCAAATATAATATCATCAACATAAATTTGCACAAGTAAGATATCATTTTTAGACGATGTTTTTATGAAAAGAGTTGTGTCAACTTTTCCTTTTGTAAAGCCTTTTGAAAGAAGAAAACCACTCAATCTTTCATACCAAGCTCTTGCGGCTTGTTTCAATCCATATAAAGCTTTGGTTAATTTGTAAACATGATTTGGAAATTTTTCATGAATAAAACCAGGAGGTTGTTCTACATAAACTTCTTCTTCAATAACACCATTTAGAAAAGCACTTTTGACATCCATTTGAAATAGTTTAAAACCTTTAAAACAAGCAAAAGCCAAAAGCATTCTTATAGACTCTAATCTGGCAACTGGAGCAAAAGTCTCATCATAGTCAATGGCTTCTTCTTGATTAAAGCCTTGAACAACAAGTCTAGCTTTATTTCTAACAATTTCTCCTAGTTCATTTAAATTATTTCTAAAAACCCACTTTGTACCAATAACAGAATGATTATGAGGTCTAGGAACAAGAGTCCAAATATTATTTCTCTCAAATTGATTTAACTCTTCTTCCATAGCAATAATCCAAAAATTATCACACAATGCATCATCAATATTTTTTGGTTCAATATGAGATAAAAGGGCAAAATTATCAATAAAGTACCGCCTTGTTTTAACTCCTTGGGAGACATCACCAATGATTTGCTCTTTAGGATGACTTCTTGTATATATGATATCTTTTGGAAGTTCTTGATTACTGCTTGATTGACCATCTTGTTTTTGCTCCATTATTTCTTCTTCTTTGTCATGATCTTCCATTGTGGATACTTGGTGTAGAGTTTGATTTTCAACCATTGAGGAGCCTGCATCATCTTCATTTCTTCTTTGAAGATAAATGTTGGATTCATCAAAGGTTACATGAATAGATTCTTCAACACACAATGTCCTTTTATTATAGACTCTATATGCCTTTTTATTTGATGAATAACCAAGAAATATTCCTTCATCTGCTTTTCTATCAAACTTACCAAGATAGTTACTAGTGTTTAAGATGAAGCACTTACAACCAAAAACTTTAAAGTAGACAATTGATGGAGTTTTATCAAATAGAAGTTCAAAAGGTGTTTTTCTTATAAAAGGTCTTAGCAAAACTCTATTCATGACATAACAAGCTGTATTTACAGCTTCAGCCCAAAAATATTTAGTTAGTAAATTTTCACAAAGCATTGATCTAGCCATTTCTTGCAAGGTTCTGTTTTTCCTCTCAACAACACCATTTTGTTGAGGTGTTTTGGCAGCTGAAAAATTGTGAGTGATTCCATACTCATCACAAAATTTTGTAAAATCTTGATTACAAAATTCTCTTCCATTATCACTTCTAATAGAAATTAGTTTGCAATCAAGAGAAGTTTGAACCTTTTTGAAAAGTTTTGAAAATTCATAAAACGTTCCATCTTTTTGTGCTAAGAAAATTACCCATGTAAATCTTGAAAAATCATCAACAATCACATAAGCATAGCTTTTACCACCAAGACATGTAGTCCTCATAGGTCCAAATAAATCCATGTGAACTAGTTCAAGAGGTTTTGAGGTAGAAACTATTTTTTTTTGTTTAAAAGATGTTTTTGATTGTTTTCCATATTGACAAGCATCACAAAGATGAGTTTTGTCAAAATGCAATTTTGGTAATCCTCTAACTAGCTCTTGTGTAGAAAGTTTGTTCAATAAGTCCATGGTTACATGTCCTAATCTTCTATGCCATAAAAATTCATCATTGTCATGATTGGCAAGACATTTAATATCATTAGTAACAAAAATAGTTTTGTTACTTGCATTGTCAAGAATAGTACAAGTATCACATTTAAACTCTACTTTGCATCCATTGTCACATAATTGACTAATACTAAGTAAATTATACTTTAAACCTTCAATAAGTAAAACTTGCTTGATAAGAGGGAAAGAACCTTTACCAATGTTACCTATTCCAAGTATTTTCCCTTTCTTCTTATCTCCAAATGTGACAAAACCTTCACTTGTAGTTTGGAGCTCATTAACAAGTGATGCATTTCTAGTCATATGCCTTGAGCAGCCACTGTCAAGGAACCATTTTGTGGCACTTGATCTTGAGGCAAATTGTACCTACACCAAATTAGAAAGAGTGATTTTTGGTACCCATATCTTTTTGGGTCCAAGGGGGTTAGTAAAAGTTCCTTTGATTTTTCAAATGGTCTTAACACCAATTTCTATCTTTCTTTTTATAAAACATCTAGAAACCTTGTGTCCATGCTTATCACAATATGTGCATCAAATATGTGATCTAGAATGAGAAAATTCTTTAACAAAAGACATTTTCTGTTTTGGAGCAAAACAATCATGTGTAAAACCAAGACCGTATTTTACAAATGAAGATCTTTGATAACCTAGTAATTTATTTAAATTTTCTCTTCCATTTGTAAATTTCTCAATGCATAAAGTTAGATCATTTACCTTCCTTTTTAAAAGCTCATGATCTTTTATCATTAATTCAAGAGAAATAATTCTTGTACAAAGTTTTTTGTTTTCAAAAGATATGATTTGTATGGTTGTATTCAAAACTTCTTTTTCAATGGTAAGACAACTAATGGTTTCAAGAAGTTTACCATTTTCAACACGTAATTTTGAATTTTCATTTGATAAATCATTGATTTTGAATTTTATTTATTTATTTCTTTTTGAAACATTTTTCAGTTCTTCATATAGTTCTACAATCAAATCACTGGAATCAATATCATCATCACATACATTTGAAATGAAAGGTGAAGATTGTATCTCATCATCAATGGCCATAAAGCATATGTTGGCATTTTCTTCACTGTCATTCTCACTCTCTTGTTGATCCCACGTTCCAGCTAATCCTTTACCTTTCTTGACAGATTTCTTTCTATTTTTGCTGTCTCTTTCCCTTTCCAACACTTGAGGACAGTCAGCAACAAGATACTCTGTGCTTTTGCATTCAAAGCATTGTGGTTTGTAGGATGAGGATTGTCCACCCTTTTTGACTGGTTTTCTTCATTTCTTGAGGAATTCCTTTTTGTAGAATCTTTTGAACTTCCTCACTGCTATTAACTTTATTAAGAACGGAATGGAAAGAAAAGAAAATAACAAACGATGTTATAACATATCTTATTTAAACTTAAAACTATTAAGAAAACTTATTTAAAAGACTTTAAAAAAATTAATATGTATATTCATGCAAGGAAAAAAGTAACAAAAGAAAGCAACGGGAGAAAACTTATTAAAAGCAATTCTAAAAAATTTCAATGGCCTATTCATGCACGAGAAGAAGTAATGAAAGCTAGAAACGAAATGAGGCAAGCCAATAGTATTGGTGTTACAGAGTTTCGATTTCCTTTAATAAGTTTTAATTCAGGTTTTTTTCCTTTTAAGTGAGTGAATTAATTGGTGACCGCGTGTGAATGGTTTCAAGACAAGAAGCATGCCCTTCGGCTTGTGGGGTGGCATAAAGCACCTTTGCTCAAGTGCACGAAGGAATTAACAAGAGAATCAGGTGCAATTGTCAGCAAATCAAATTCAAATAAGGGGAGTTTTATTTAAAAAGTCAATAACTCTATAAATAAGCAATTGGCGTTATTGCTTTGAAAAGCCAATTACGCCAATAGGATTGGCGTAATTGGCTTTTCAAAGCAATAACGCCAATTGCACTGGCGTTATTTGATGTTATTGGCTTTTGCTAGTTTGTTAGCTACCGGGTACTCAATGACGTCATTTGGAATGGGGTCATTGCTCAATGACGCCATTCCAAATGGCGTTATGGCCAAACAGAGAAGTCCCCTCTCAAAACTTACCATTTTAGTGTACATTTTTAGAAATGGGATCATTTTGAGTAAAAGCCCATTATAATCTAACATCAATTGCCTATAGATTTCGGCGGATTTTATTTTTCAAAATTTGTTTCAACAATTTCTCTTTTTTTTTATGTTTCCCGATGTTACGTTGGTGAATCTATCTATCTTCCCTTATGCCCTTGAAAATTTCACTGTTCCTTCGTCCAATCCTACTTCTCAGGCAGGCCATTCCTCTACATTTACCCCTATTGACCAAACAATTCCCCGTTCTTTTCCGGTGTCTAATTCGTTAGTCGAATGGGGAAGTATTGCTCCTGAAAGTGATGATGATGGAATAGAGCAACATGAGCTGGATATGCCAAAATTTGTACCTTCTCTGCCTGCTAAATTTTCTAAGCAAGAAACAGAATTCGCTCAGGCATCGGTAGATCATAGACCTCTGTTTTTGAGCTTGATGAATCCGAGTCATCAATTTCTCTAGATCAAGGTGAGAATGTAGAACCAGCTAGAAGAAGTGCACGATCGAAGCAAATGCCTACAAAATCGAAAGATTATATTCGATATATAACAAGATCTCTTAAACCACATCTCCTACCGAATAGCCGCAATGATCTAGCATAGGTACGTCCTTGTATCCCATAGCGAACTGTGTCGCTTGTAATTGGTTTTCCTCCACAGTAAAAAATTCTTGGCTGTTATTACGGATTCTTATCAACCCACAAATTTTGCAGATGCTTATTCAATTTCAAAATAGTGGCAAGCAATGCAGGAGAAAATAGATGCATTGGTGAAGAACAAAACTTGGATTTTGATGAAATTAATGGCAGGCAAGAAGGCACTTGGTTGCAAATGGGTCTTCAAAATCAAGCAAAATCTGATGGATTGATCAAGCGGTAAAAAGCACGCCTAGTGATCCTTGGGAATACTCAAATTGAGGGTATCGATTATCATGGGACATTTGCAGTGGTGGTAAAAATGGTTATAATGTGTACTCTAGTGGCTGTAGCTATTGCCAAAAATAGGGAATTGCAGCAGATGGATGTGCACAATGCTTTCTTGCATGATGAATTAGCAAAAGAAGTGTATATGAAATTATCTCCTATGTTTTCAGCTTCTACGACCAGAGAAGTATGTTGCTTGCAGAAATCTTTGTAAGGCATTTGACAAGCACCTAGGTGTTCGTTCTCTAAACTTATTGTGGCTCTGAAATTGTATGATTTTGTACAGTCTTTGGCAGATTATTTACTTTTTATTTATTAAAAATCTAGCTGTCTTTTATATTCTTTATTATATGTTGATGACATTGTACTTGCTGGAAATGATGTTGTCGTCTATTGTTAGTTTTAAACAACATTTGAATACTTGTTTTCATATTAAAGACTTGGAAGTTCTAAAATGTTTCTTGGAAATTGAGATACCTCGAAATTCATTTGGCCTTTATCCTTGTTAGAGGAAATATGCCCTTGATATTCTATTTGACTGGTCTTCTTGGAACCAAGCAAGCTTTCTTTCATATTGAGCAACATCACACTCTTTCCACAGTTGAAGGATTGCCTATGGGACAACCGGATAGATATAGACAACTTGTCAGCGATTGATTTATCTTACTCTTACCCAGTCAGACATTTGTTATTCTACGAATATCTTGGTTCAGCTTTTGATAGCTCCATTAAATGTCATTGGGAGGCAGCACTACATCTCTTACGCTATCTGAAAGGGAATCCTAGCAGGGGCATTTTTCTTCCTTCCAATAGTGATTTCACACCGACTATATTGTGATTTTAATTAGGCAAGTTATCCCCAATCTGATACTCTATTACCGGTTCTCACATATTTCACGGAGGTTCTTCTCTGTCCTAGAAAACTAAGAAACAAGTTATTGTTGCTTGTTCTCCTACTAAGGCTGAATATCACACTATGGTTGTTTCTTGCTATGAGCTTAAATTGTTACAATTGAAGAGAAGAAGGATAGTTTGAATTTAGAAGAGATTCTAGTAGTCAAGGAGTACCTATACGTCTTTTTTGAAATGTTTCCAGAGTTACCCCCGGAGAGAGAGAGAGAGATTGAATTTGAGATCAATCGACACTAGGAACAGAACCGATATCGAAAGCATCCTATAGGATAGCTCTTGCTGAATTGAAAGAAATAAAAACCTAACTTTAAGAACTTCTTGATATGAAATTTATCCAGTAGAGTGTGTCATCTTGGGGAGCACCATTGTTGTTCGTTAATAAAAAGGATGTGAGTATGAGGCTATGTATAGACAATAGGGACTTAATAAGATCACCATCAAGAATAGATACCCATTGCCTAGAATTGACGATTTTTTGATCCCCTCAAGAGGGCCAAGGTATTCTCTAAAATTGACTTACGGTCGAACTGTCATCAACTTAGGATTAAGAAGGAAGACATTCCAAATAGTGCATTCCGAACTCGTTATGGGCACTACAAGTTTTTTGTGATGCCTTTCAATTTGACAAATGCTCTGGCACATTCATAGACTTAATTAATCGGATATTCAAGCCATTTCTAGAAAAGTTCGATGTTATCTTTATTGACGATATCTTAGTGTATTCCCATTCCAAGAAAGAATATGTTAAACATTTTCCGATCGTGTTATAGAGATTGAGAGAGAAGAAACTCTTCACTAAACTTTTCATTTGTGGATTCTTGTTGAAAACTATAACATTCTTAAGACACGTCATATCATAAGTGGGAATATTAGTCGATCCCAAGAAAATTGAGGCTGTGATAGACTGGCCAAGACCTACTAATGTTACTGTAATATATAGCTTCTTAGGACTATCTAGGTACTATCGAAAGTTTGTAGAGAATTTTGAGAGAATTGCAACACCCTAACTCAGTTGACACAAAAGGTGTAAAATTTATTTGGAGTCCAGCCTGTGAGGAGAGTTTTCAAACACTAAAATAAAACCTGGTTATGACACCAATCCTCACCTTGCCGACCGAATTAGGAGAATTTACGATCTACAGTGATGCTTTGAAGAATGGTTTACAATGTGTTTTAATGCAAAATGATCGTGTGATCTCATACGCATCACGATAATTGAAGCCTAATGAATAGAACTACCCAATGCATGATCTTGAGTTGGCAACGATCATCTTTGCCTTGAAGATTTTGAGGCACTATTGTATGGGGAGCAATGCGAAGTATTTACTAACTATAAGAGCCTGAAATACATCTTTGCATAGAAAGAATTAAATATGGGGTAGCATCAATGGCTAGAGTTACTTAAAGATTACGATATGAAAATAAGCCACCATCCCAAAAAGGCTAATAAGGTTGATGATGCCCTGAGCTGTAAAACTGTAGGAACTTTATTAATGTTGATCACTCAATAGGAGCAGCTAACTTTCAAGCTGGAAAAGTTAGGGATTGAGACAATAGAGTCAACTAAGAAATGCTTAGAAGCTCTGGTAGCTCAACGAACCTTAATCGATCACATCAAAGTTGCTCAAGAAAAGGACGAGGAACTAGAGAAATAAAAAGTTGTGATAAAAACTCCTCAAACTGACTTTAGAATTCATGATGGCGGGAGTTTGTGATTTTGTGGAAGACTTGGCATACCTAAGCGTTCAGAATTGAAAAGAAGAATTTTAAGTGAGGCTAATAAATTTAAACTTTCAATCCATCCTGGTGGAACTAAAATGTATTGAGATCTAAAACAACATTTTTGATAGAGTGGAATGAAAGTAGAGATAGCAAAATACGTGTCTAGATGCTTAGTGTGTCAGCAAGTAAAGGAAGAGTACCAATGCCCTGGGGTTTGCTTAAGCCATTAGAGATACCTGTGTGGAAATGGGAGCATATCACTATGGATTTTGTCACGGATTTATCTAAAATGAAGATTGTAAAAGATACTATTTGGGTGATGGTAGATAGGTTAACTAAAACTGTTCATCTCTTACCTATGAAAGTTATGGTTATCATGGACGAATTAGTTAAGTTGTACATGGAGTTAATAGTCTAGTTGCACCGAGTCCTTATGAGTATCTTGTTCGATAGGGATCTCTGATTTGTCTCGCAAATTTAGAAGAGTTTTAGTCAAGCAATGGGGACTACACTAGCTCTCAATACCGCTTTCCACCATCAATTGGATGGGCAATCTAAAAGAACAATTCAAACCTTAGAAGATATGTTGTGAGCATGTACCTTTGATTTTAAGGGAGTTGGATAGATTATTTGATGCTCATCGAATTTTTATACAACAATAGCTACCAATCTAGTATAGGGATGTCACATTATGAAACTTTGTATGGAAGAAAGTGTAGATCACCCACTTGTTGGGATGAAGTAGGTGAGAGATTGGTTATCGGTTTAGAACTTGTACAACTTACCAACGAGAAAATGTCATTAATTCAGGAGTAGCTTAAAGTAGCACACGAGCGGTAAAAGAGTTGAGCAAACAATAGTATGAGGCCTTTAAATTTCGAGTGTGGGGTGAAAGCATATTTGTGTGTATCACCAATGAAAGGAGTTATGCATTTTGGCAAGAGTGGTGAATTGAGCCCGAGGTATATTGGACCGTTCGAGATCCTAAATAAGATAGGAGATATTGCATGTCACCTAACTTTACCACCAGCTTTGTGAAAAGTCCACAATGAGTTTTACGTGTCCTAACTAAGATGCTACATACTAGACTCTAGGCATATATTGAAGGAGGAACCATTGCATGTACGTGAGGACTTATCCTATGAGGAGTACCCACTGCAAATTGTAGATCGAAAGGACCAAGTATTAAGACATAGGGTCATACCGTACGCAAAGGTACAATGGTCAAACCATACCCCAAGAGAAGAAACTTGGGAATTGGAAGAAGAAGTGAAGAAGAATTGTCGACACCTTTTCATTGAGTAAGGTTCATAAGTTTTGAATACAAAACTTTCTTTTAGAGGGGTAGAATGTAATATCCAACACAAAATTTAGCCCAATTCGTAGTTAAGGTAAAAAATAGAATGTGTATATTTTTGGAGGGCTTAAATGTAATTTAAGAAGAGTCATTTAACTTAAAAACTCCCTAGGGTTAGCAAACGTTTTCTTTTTAGGGTGAGAAAAATGTCTGACAAACGCAGCTGTAGATGATGATCTTGGGAGAGTCAATACTAGGGAGGGAGTGACTCCGGAATCTATTGGTGAAGAGGTAGAAGGAGAACGTTAGAAGGGATTAATGAGGCACACACAATTTAGGGTCTGAAATCCACAGGTAAATAGTTAATCTCTTCGTCTAAACTCGAAAATAATAGTACTTAAAAACAACACTTGAATGGTTTGTGTTTATGATTTTTACAGTAAAATGAATTACTTATTTTGGGATTACAAATTTTATCTTCGTTCTTGTATGACACTAATTATGTTTTGGTCTGCCGAAAATATCTCATAAGTTTGTTCTGTTCTAACCTCTTGATGAGAGAATTTCTATTCTAATTTGGCCATCCCGATGTTTTGAGTGTTGTTATACATGAGTTTAAATTAGTACAGTCTGACATCATTTGTTTCATATTATATATTCTTGTTTTAAGTTAATTGTTGTTATAGGAAAAAGATAAAAATAGTAAATTTGAGTGGTTTTGAAAGTTTTAAAGATATTGATATTTACTATAGTTTTTGGCTTTATCTGTGAGTTTAGATGAAAATTGATGTTTGAATGAACAAAAAATATACATTTGAATCCATCATGTTTAGAAAGTAACGGAAAGTGAATGTTTAATGAAGTTCTTGTTTTTACAATTTCTTTCTGTGAACATGGATGTTCTATCTAAGATTGCATTTCTGAAAGTCACAAGTACTGTTGATGCAATGAGATTTATTCTTATAAAATTTCATCCAAGTACTGAACAAGTCAAACTAAGATAAATTTTAGTTGTAGCATTATTTTTTCTTTTTTTTATACTCTTGTTCGGTCAATCCAAGTATCATACGTTGTGAAAATTCAACTGCTCTCACTTATCACAGGAGACTGGCTTCTAGAATGCAACAAAAGTTGCTCAAAAAGCTAGGAGACTTCCTACATCTTGACCACTGAGAGATTCATAATTGCAACGGTAAAAGGTTGACTGCCTAGCTTACAGAACTAAGTACCTTAGTGAAATTTCATCTAGCTTTCACACAATGAAATTCTTGGGTTGAATAATATAGAGATGGAGGAAAGGTTGTTGCAGTTGATAAGGTACTGACTATCTGAACATTTATGCATTTTTGTCATCTGTGTTGAATCAGTTGATGAATTTTGACCAGTTGATGAATTTTGAGGCTGCCCGCTAGATTTTTTTTTTAAAAAAATCCTATCATATTTTCTTATAAAAAATGAATTCAAGGATTTTCTTTTAAAAAAGTATTATTTTTAGATGAGGGATTTAATTACTTATTGAGTGGTAACTCACTCCTTACCTAATTATTTTTCAGAGAACGATTCTGAGGACTTTGAGAGTTTTAATGAGGAACACTAGTGAGCGATATCAAGAACTGGAAGTGGAGTGCGATTTCTCCAAGAGTTAGTTGAGATTGAAGAATAGTATTTTGGGATAGTTCTGTAATAATAAAATTGTTGAGATATTTATATTAATTTTTTTATGTACTTTACATATTATTCAATATTTTTCTTAGATTTATTTGAATTCAAATGATTAACTTAGTATTATTTGATTAAAAGGACCTTGTGTTTTCGGATTACGATTTGAAAATACAGTCATATTGTGCTTCGACTACGAGGTCTTTAACCCAATTTTGAGGCATGACAACTACAATTTTAGTATAGCAGCGCCTTTATGCGCTAGTGGACTTACAAGAGTTGAGTAACACAAACCAAAATTCAACTCTGTATGCATATACTCAATAGCGCTTAAAATAGATAAAGAAACTTTATGTCGAGTTACTTATTTAACTAACAAAATAAATAATTCGAAATAAACAGTAAAGTCCAATAATGTGAATTTGGCTAAGAGAAAATTTGATGAATAATATGTCAAATTATATGCATGTGATACAATCACAACATTTTTTATTTTACCTTTATTTCAATGTATTAACAAATAGATAACCATCTTAAATGTGATAAGTACAAGTAATAAGAATAAGCAACATTTTATATAATTTTATAAGAATACCACAATTTTAGTCACAAGAACATTAATAAAATGTTTCTTACTATTTAACTTTTTGAATCTATGTGCTAATAATATAAGATATTACAATTAAGACCCATTCGTATGGAAAACAAAATATAAAACTACTCAAAGATCTCATGTATTCTTTAGCTAAATTACGCAAACAAATGTCCATATATAAGAAAGTAAGAAACTTTATTTACTTCCACTGACCTTGAGGTATATAATTTAACAATAATGCACTTCAAAACAAAATGAAGAATCAACATTGTGAAACTTTAGATATACCGTTGAAGGAAGCAACCTAGTCATATATATATATATATATATATATATATATATATATATATATATATATATATATATATATATATATATATATATATATTTATTTATTTATTATCTTGCAAACTAAATTATCAAAACTTATGAAAATCTTTATACATGCACATGTGTAATCTCTCCATTATATAGGATCCATTTCAAATTATATTTTTATATCCATTAAAAGTAATTCTATATCAAAATAAGTAACAATTTCATGAATACTCCAATGGAATCCATCCTTAAAACTTAAAAGAAGTTTTCTTGATAATAGATGCCCTTTACATGACATATTAGTATGCACCAATAAAGGTTTACTCTATTAATTGAACAACACTTAAACTTGACTTCAACCTCAAATAGATCATTTCTTTATGGTATCGTACTAAATATGGTCATGTCTTATGAAAAACATAATTGAATCATTTTCATTCTAACAAAAATGTTAGATTATCAAAGGTATGCAATCAATAGAAATGATTAAAACTCTAAATTCATAAAAAACTTATAACTCCCATTGTTTTCAAAATATTTAATCAATAGGAGAAATAAATAGAGTGCTCTTTATATGGTTCCTCAAATATGGTAATTTCAAAAGAATCATTATAAATTTTTGTTATATGAGACAAAAGAACCACTCCCCATCTCTTCGTGTTAAGAAATTTCTCATTTCTAGTTTGACAAACTATATGGAGTGTATAAAAAGACAATAAGTTTAAATCCTTTGGAGCTAAAAATAGTCTCAAATAAACAACCACTTATTATCCTTATCCAATTTCATTGGTTAAGAATTTTAAATTCCTAACTTTAGTTATTGGAAACTTTCATATGTGTATTCTTTAAAGATGTGGCTTCCAAATATTATTGTAAAAACAACTCAAAAGAAATCTCATCTAATACACAAAAGTAGTTCTAAGAATTTTCCAAAGGTACAAGTAACTTAAATTACCGCTGGTATTGTTCCCATAAATGTTAAAGTATAGTTACCGTTCTTATTCTTACCACATACTTTATGGTGAAAATAAACATAATATCGTGGAATGTTCCTTTCCAACTTTGGTCCTTTCTATCTCTTTATTTTGAAACTTCCTGAAGTATTAAGTCCTTTAATTTTGCCAACCAAGGATATGAAAAGACCTTATTGTGAATAATTATCAATAAATGAGATAATATATCTCTCACTATTCACAAAAGAAATGAAAGTGTTCAAAACACCTGTGATCTCAAGGGAGTCAACACTCATTTGACATTTACAATAATCTTGATGAGTTTGCATTACCCTATGCAATTCTAATAATTACTAAAAATTGAAAAAAATCCTCAAATTTAAGGATTTCTTCCCTTATTTAGTAATCCTTATGGAGATATTTTAATAACTTTCTATACACATATGTCAAAAATAGATGAAGTCTATATGATAACACAATATTTTACGCCAATTACATTATTAAGCAGGATTGTAACTATGAAACAATAAGTTTAACTTTGAAAGACCTAAGAGGGGGGTGAATTAGGTCTTTGGCTTATTTTCAAAATCATTTTTTGTTAACAAATAGATTTGGAAGATGATAGAAATCAAGCACTTAACTAGATATGCAAGAAAACACAAAAAGAATCAAGTTTAAATGAAATAGATGACAAGAGGCAATACAAGCAATTTATAGTGGTTCGATTACACAAGATCTACATCCAGTACCTTGAGCACTCACTAAAGGATTTTAGCCAAACTCAACTATAATCACAAATTAATCAAATCATACAATATAGGCTCACCCTTTAAGGTTTTACTAGGGTTGTCAATCGGGCATATGGAGTCAGGCTTTATTAAGCTCGAGCTCAACCCGATTTTTTTGGGGCTGAATAAGGAGCTCGAGCTCCACTCACTCGGCTCGAGCTGGGCCCGGCCTAAACTGATTTTTTTTGCATAAATTTTTTATATTTTTATTTTCACTGTATAAAAATTATTTGATTTTTTAAATAATTGATAATATACTTTTAAAGTTTTTTAAACTTGTATTTAAATCTTAAATGTTTGTTATATATATGTGCGACTTGACCAAGCTTATCTTGGCCTGAACACTATTTGGCCCGAAATATGAGCCTAAGCCTGAAATTATGCTGGCGGAACGGGCCGGATGTTGACAAGCCCGACCCCATTGACAGTCCTAGGTTTTACACCACAACCTCTTCTCAAATACAAATAATCAAGGCTTATCCTAACACAAGGGTTTTATATCTACAAGATAAGCTTGAAAACAACAAGTAGATAAAGTATGAGATTAGAAAGTTACCAACAACTTGACAGATGATGACAAATTAGCACACCTTCACCTTTTGTCTAAGGAATATTGAATTTAAATTTTTTAGCATAAGACAAAAGAGAACTTTTTAATATAGAATGATTGGGAAGAGTAAAGAATCTTTAAAGCTCAAAAACTACTAAAAAATATGAAGTTTATGTCTTTTATAGGATTTAAAAATCAGTTGTAATGTTCAAATAACGGCTAGTACAGTAAAATTCAGTCGACTAAACTTGGACCTCTGCATTCGAATGATCGTTCAAATTTTCCTGTCTTGAGGTTGCTAGGATAAATTTGGTCAACTAAATTTGTACACAAACGTTGGAATGGTCGTCCGAATTCCTCTTGAAATTCAGCAGCCATGAAGTATAATTTGGACATTCGGACTGGAATCTAAATTTTTCAAACTTAGTCAAAATGATTAGAAATCAAGCACAATAAGTTTGAAATCAATTTGGACTATGAAATGGATATTTTAAAGAGTTTTTAGTCTAAAGGCCGTTATCAAGAACTTGGTAAAAATATTTGTAAAATAAATCATTTGAAATTGAAAACCAAGTTTGAAGCTCTCTTAAAAAAGTTTTAGATTCCAAATGCAAACAACTACAAGGTTTGCAAGGATATACCTATAATGGATTTGTAAACCTACACTAAGGTCTTCAAAGCCTTCAATAATCTTGAATAAAATCTTTTATCTTCAACCACTTTGATAATCTTGAGTATTTCATGCACTTTTAGCTTCAAGGCAACGAGAATTGCATTCTTCTCAATCCAAAAATCCACTCACACATCATATAAGCACATTAGTCCATATCAAGGTTAATCAACATCATCTCCATAGGACATTGCACTTATCAATGTTTATCATTCATTAAAACAACATGATTCGTCCTTAGGGCTTACAATCTCTCTATTTTTGATGATGACAAACTTTGATACAAAATGTGATGGATTTAGATAATTTAAGTACAAAGAAGTATTTATGTCATGTATTAATTTGGCATAATACCAATTGAGAATCAATTTTAAGCATGATATAGCTTAATGACATAAACATGGCTCAACAATTGAGCCTATGACCCAACCAACCTCCATAAATCTCCTTCGTTCCATCAAATTAGAAGATATAGCATTTAATCAAACGTAAAAAAATTATAAGAGAGGTTTCAAAGGTTATAAATAGTTAGTAAAGCTTTCCCTTAGATTGTGCTCAGTTTTTCAGAAAATGTTGGAGTTTGAACTATGAGTCCAAACTGCAATTTATTCAACATAATGCTTGTTTAAACTAAAATATAGCTTCCTTGAGGTGGTTCGAACATAGTAGAAGAGATTAAAAAAGATTTAAATCAATTTGAACAACAAAAGAGAACTTTTTGACAACAAGATATGGATCATCTGAATTTCAAGACTTTCGTCCGAATTTCAGGACATGCATCCGAATTTCAAGTCCAAACTTTGAACAAAATCATCAAAAAATGGATTTTACAATATAAGTACTTATAATCAATCACACAATCGTCAAAGCAAGTTGATCAACTATAAAACACATTCATAATCATTTTAACCAACCAATGGCATAAATCAACTTAAGCCTTTCAAGATTATCATCCTCTTAATGCCAAAATACCAATGAGCATATAATAACCATTTCATACGACAACTATATGAGCATACATCAATAAGCCAATATGCCAGATTCATCATAGCCAACTATGTCAAAGATGTCGAAGTACATTTTGCATAACACTTTCTATTTCTCCCCCTTTTGTCATCAATGAAATGTTGGGTATTGAAAGTTAAGCAAATATGAAAACATGAGCTCTTAATACTATGATATCATCATTGAGCTTCAAAGTACATGACCTAGAGAGGCACATTGAAGGTCAAAGCTTGAAACTACATGGACTATTCTAGATACATTAACTAAGCATGAAATAAAAGTACATAAGTAAAATATGAGAAAGAGAGTTACGGAGTGCTTAGTCTTTGATTTTGGTCATCGTCTTCACTCCATATTTGTTGGTAGTGATGGCCATATCTCCCTTAACCTCAATATGAAGTGGCCATTCACTTCCATGCTTCTTACCGGTATAGTTTGGCTTTGGAATAGTAGCCAACCGGGATGATCTCTTTGTCCCCCTTTTCTTGACTACATGTTTGACTCTTTCTTGCCCAAATGAAGTGGTAGATTGTGAAGTGATCTCGGCTTTCTCAATTAGGCCTCCTTCTTGACTTCCTCCCTCTTGTGGCTCTTTTTGAACACCCTCATCTCTTCCACTTTCTCTAGCCACAAACTCAAAATTTTCTCCTTGATCATCATCTCCATCATTATCCACATCATCATCATCACCATTTCCATCCTCTTTCCCTTTCTTACATTCCTCATCTCCTTCATTTTCTTTGTCATCTTTAGATTGAGGCATAGAGGGTCCTTGATCACTTTGATTGTTCTTCGTCAATAGGTCTTCAATACTCCTCACCCTAGCATCCAAGTTATCCAATTTTCCTAGTACCATGGGAGCAAAAGATTCAAAGAACTTATACATTTTCTCGATCTTCTTACAAACCTCTTGAAACACCTTGGCTACTATAGTGTCACCTCTAGAAACTCCCTCCTCACTAGGCATGTTTCCAAGGTTTTCATGGGATTGAAGAGTGGGCTCTTCTTCAAATAATCTTCTCTTGGTGTGAGGTTGCTCCCCCTCACTTGATAGATCATGTTTTTTTCGCTCTTCCTGTCTCTTGCCAAGGTCTCTTCCTCTTCCTCTTCTTCTTCTTCCACTTCTTCCTCCTCTTCTTCATCACCACTTTTTTCTACCCTTTCACCCCTTAGATGGGTTTCTCTTTTTGTTCTCCATACACCATCCTCATCTAGTATTAATTGCATTCTCTTGAGAGACTCGTTGGTGTAGATTTTCCCACTTTTCATCGGGTTTTCTCTTCTGGGGAGTTGGACATTGAAATGCTGAAAAATTCTTGTCAACAATCTCCCATAAGGCAAGCCTTTATTAGCAGTTTTTCTTGCACTAATCATATACTTTAATGCCATGAATCCAAAATTTAATATTCCATGCTCATGGAAAGCAAGCATAATAACCATACGCACATTCCCGATCGATGATTTATGTCCAAAGTTAGGGATAATCATAGTTGTAATCATGTGATGCATAACCCTTCCTCTAGCATCAAAGGCTTTGATTTCTCTTTCCCTAGTGGACCTAAATCTTCTACCATTAGTGAAAGCCTCGTCAAACCTTTCATTGGTGAACTATTCATGAATATAACAATGTCGTCCCCAGGAATAGTATCTAGTACCAGTGTCATCAACACCACAAAAACGATTCATTAAAGCATTGAATCATGCTACCCTCAAACATGTTCAACCATTTCTTCTTTAAGATTTGCATACAATTCATAGATGAGAGATAGATAATAATCCTCATTCAACCCAAGTAAACTACCCTAAACAATTTCACCAAATAGAGAAAGTACATTACCCATATTGGTGAGTTTATCAATATCCACTCTATGCCTGGGGATTATATTTCTACTCTTCTTTTTCCATTCTTCAAATTTGACCGTGGCTCAAGTGGAAATGAATCAGTCTAGTCCAAGGTTGGATTGTAGAATGTGAATTCATCTTGTTTTGTTGATAATGATCCCTTCATCTCCAACTTTAGTTTTTCTTTTTCCCATAGCCACACTGACTTTCTTTGAGTGAACTATGATGAGGTTTTCTAGAGGAAGATAAATTTCAAAGACAATAAAGAGTGGAGAACAAGAAAATGAAGATATTTTCAAGAAATAATGGTGACATAATGGATGGATTTATGTTTGGATGAGTGTGGGTAGAGTGGGTTTTGTGAGAGGAGAGAATTCAGATGATTAAAAATAAGGGATTTGAATGGTTAAGCAGTTTAAAAACTGTTAAAATTGAAGAGTTTGGACGACTGAATTTTCAGGTATGTGTCCAAATATGCATTCAAATTTCTCTATTTCTCTAGTTTAGCAGATTCGGACAAATTTTTGGTCATGCGTCCAAATCATTCTGTCAGGAGTTTTTTTGAAGAAGTTTGGACGTCCGAATTTCACTTCAAGCATCCGAATTATGCATCTAAATTTTTTATAATTTTACCACACTTCAATACACATATTAGTAATTGAATTTTGAAATACCCAAGCTTCTTCTAAGGTAGCAAAACCTTTTCTCGACCAAAGGCTTGGTAAATATATCAGCAATTTGATCATTAGTATTCAAATAGTCTAAGAAAATATCACCTTTAGCTATATGATCTACTTTTTCTTCTATATGTGTACAAAGGTAATTTTTAGGTTTTGAATTAATTTTGACGATTTTAGAATATTGGAACTTTATAATTAATTGAGGTAGACTCAGATCAACTTTTGACCAATATAATTTTGGTTGTATAAATAGTTTTTTGATAAATATAATTGATTTATCTATTATAAAATAATGTTAATATGAGCCCTCATTCTAAAAATTTGTTAAAAGACAATTTTGCTCCAAACTTATCTTTCTAATGTTTTTTTCTTAATTTCTCATTCTAATGTTTTTTTCTTAATTTCTCATTCTATTATGGGTAGAAGGAGGTAGTACTGTAATGAGATGAAAACTTAAGAGATCTTATGACTGACTAATTGCACGAAGGAATTAAATTGAATGGAATAAGAGATAGGAGATGGTGGTCTTATGACAGACTACGTGTGACCATTATTTCCCCTTTACAACCTTAATATATTCAAAGAGGAAATTCGAGAAAATATAAAAATTTAGAGAAGATATGATCAATTAATTTATTTTGAATGCAAAACTGTTTGCCTTTAAGAGATAAAGTGTTTATATCCATAACTTTACGGAAGTAAAGTGTAAAAGCTCTTGAATTTTTACGAATATACTCTCTTTGTCTCATTTCTTTTGACGTTATTTGACTGGGTACAAAGTCTTATACAAAAGTTTGAATTGTATAATAAGAATAATATAGTATAATACAAAAAAAGGAACATATGGGCCAACGAGTATTTTATGTCAAATCTGGATATAAAAGTAATATATAGTAGAGTTAATGATTAATTGATAGTATATAATATATTAAAATATTTCTTTTTATAAAAAGTATCAATTATTTTAGAACATTCCAATATAATAAAAAGGTCATTAGAAATTGGACAGAGGGAGTATCAATTATGTGAATATTCATTCTCCCAAGAGAAAATTCAACTTTAAGGTTATAGAATATGAAGGGATAAGATGACTTTTAGTTAACATCAAGTTAGAAGATAAAGTCTATTTACTCTCTCCTTGGTACTTGTATCTTATACCCCACAAAGAGTAGCTTGCCAAATGTGATGAAAAAACTTAATAAAATTCTAGATTCTCTCTATTTTTTCTTGTGCTTTCTCTCTACTTTGTTATAGTTTAAAGTCATATTAATAGTCATTTTATTTTGTATAATTAGTTTTGAGTCTATTGCGATCAAATTTTATCGTACGTTATCAGCATAAGTCCTTACCAAGAGTTAGGTGAAGTTGTATTAGATGTTTTAGATGTTTTTATCAAGAATTTCATTTCCTTCATTCTAAACTTCTATTCCAACATGAGGATTTTATAGTTCGAGATTAGTTCTTCCTATCACAAATCTTCATTTCTTGACTAATTTTTTTAAAACTTGAATTTATAATTCTCGATGTCATCGACAAATACAGGAAAGAGATAAATGCAAGAAATTGAAATAAATATTTACAACAACATACACGAAACTCCATTTATAAAGTGCATTACCTCAATGCACTTCTTAATTCTTGAAGTATCAAGTGGTTTTGTTAGGGGTATTCAAAATCCGAACCGAACCGAATAACCGAACCAAATTTTTCGGTTTGGTTTGTTTTTTGTAGTTTTTCGGTTCGGTTCGGTTCGGTTTTTTGAATTTTAAAAAAATTGGTTCAGTTTTCGGTTTAGGTGACCAAACCAAAAACCGAACCGAAAAACTAAAATTTTGAAAAATAAATATAAGAACACATTATGGTAATGCGTTCTTGTATTTATTTTTTTAAAAAAAAATACAATAACGCATTACCATAATGCTTTCTTGTATTTATTTTTCAAAATTTTAGTTTTTCGGTTCGGTTTTTGGTTTAACCCTAAACCGAATCGAAAAACCGAATAGTAAAACCGAATAATAAAACGGTTTGGTTTGGTTTTGAAAAAAATTTAAAAAACTGTACCGAAAACCGAATAGTAAAATTGAAAACTGATCCGAAATCCGTTTGAACACCTCTAAGTTTTGTTAAAATATTTGCCAACTGCTTCTGCGCTACAGTGTCACGACATAATTAATGATAACAGCCTTTTATTTACCAAGTTTCCTGATGAAGTGGTGATGTGTCTCAATGTGCTTTGTTCGGTTATGTTGAACTGGATTCTTTGAGATATCTATAGCACTTGTGTTAGCCCTAAGGGCAAATCATGTAAGTTTGATTAGTTTTGATTAATGACAAACATTCATAAAGACTAATTCATATGGTATTTATGTGATAAGATTTTTGGATTGAGAAGCAAAGAATTCTCATTGCCTTGGAGCTAAAAGTACTAAAGACAACTCTAGTATGCTCAAGGATCAAGAATATAGAGCATGTCCTATGGATTTAAGGCTTTGAAGACTCTAGTGTAGGTTTACACTTGCTAAATAGGTATATTTTTGTAAAGCCTACATTTCTTGTTTCTTGGAATCTATTGAATGCATAAGAGAGCACAAAACTTGTTTTTGAATCTTAAATGACTTTGAGTAAACTTTTAATGATCAAGTGCTTTGGTAACGGTCTTTGAGTTTAAAAGATTTTAAATGACTTATATTTTAGTACAAAATGATTTGAAACTTATTGAGGTTGATTTTCAAATATTTTGACAAAGTTTGAACAGTCCGGACGCAAATTCGGACATCCAAACTGTGAACATGGTTACTGTTTTTTCAGAGAAATTAGGACGCAAGTTTGGATGCAAGGGGCAAAGTTCGGTCGTCCGAACTTTTCCAGACAGCATGTCATAGTAATGTTTGCACGACAGTTCAGATGCAGAAGTTCGGTCGTCCGAACTCCTCAGAAACTAGTTGTTTTATGACTGTTGGAAGTAATTTTCAAAATCTATAGAAGCCATAAACTCCAGATTTTTGATAACTTTTGAACACTTGAAAAATCCTAAAATTCTAAAATCATTTGAAATCTTTAGAGGTCTCTTTTGTCTTGTGCTTTCATGTGATCATTCAAGATTCCAAAGACAACAGGGTGAAGTGGTGCTAACTTGTGTAATCATCTACCAAGCTGTGGTAATATCCTATTCAATCTCTGTTTAATATTGTTATCTACTTGCTCAATACAAGGTTATCTTGTAACCTAAAATCCTTTTGGTAAGGGTGATCCTTGAGGCGTTGATTCAAGATTATTTTTAGATATAAAATCCTTGTGGTAGGGTGAACCTTATTTGTAGCATTGCAAAAGAGGTTGTTGGTGTAAAATCCTTGTAGGGTGAGACTCTTGTGTAGTTGATTGAATTTGAGCATACAGTGGATTGGTTGAAATCCTTGAGTGTAGACTCAAGGTAATGGATGTAGATCTTAAAGAGATCGAACCATTATAAATTACTTGTGTTCTTTGCTCTTCATTGTTTATTGCTTTGTTATTATGTTCATCACAGTCTCATTGAAGCAATTGAATATAATCTTTTCAAACCAAATTCATAAAACAGAAAAAGTTTTCAAAAATTAGCCAAAGACCTAATTCACCCCCTTCTTAGGTTTTTCAATTGGTATTAGAGCAAGGGTTTCTTTGTGCGATTTTACAACCGAGAAGTTAAGATCTTATGGCTAATGTTTCAAACTTACCTTATTTGGAAGGTTCTTCCACAAATAGACATCTTTTGTTTAACGAAACAAATTACACATTTTGAAAATCTAGAATTAAGATATATATTTGTTCTATTAACTTTGATTTGTGAAATATTATTGAGAAAGGTCCTTACATACCATTGAAAATGATTGCTGATGGAGTTACTAAAGAGCCAAAGTCTATGGAAGAATTTGATGAGGGTGACTCAAAGAAGATGACATTTAATTACCAAGCTATGAACATTTTGAGCTGCGCACTAGATGTGAATGACTACAATCAAGTTAATGCGACACCACTCATGATATGTGGAGACTACTTCAAGTAACACTTGGAGGAACAAATCAAGTAAAGGAGTCAAAGCTTGCAATGCTAGTAAGAGATTATGAGCTATTTACCATGAAGCAAGATGAGAATATTAGTGATATGTTCACAAGATTTACTTATTTCTCCAATGGTCTAAAAGCCTATGGGAAGAATTACACAATTGGAGAAAAAAATAGAAAATATTGGATACTCTACCAAAATCTTGGCAACCGAAGACTCTTGCTATTGAAGAATCAAAAGACTTGAAAATTCTCATCGGATCACTACTTACACATAAGATGAAGTTCAAGAGATTGAATGATATTGAAGATGAAGAGAAGGGAAGAAAGGGAGTCGTACTTAAAACTTCCAATCATCTTAGTGAACAAGAGAAATCATCAAGTGATGAAGATGGAAATAGTGAAGATGAGGAGATGGCTATGGCAATAAGAAAATTCAAGAGATTTTATAAAAAAGAATTTCTCAGGAAAGGAAAAAGGCCACTCAAGAAAAGTTGACAGTCATCATCATTCAAACCTTAATGCTTTGAATACAAGAGCATCGAACATCTCATTGCTGATTGTCCCAAAGTTTTGGAAAAGGAAAGAGACATCAAACTCAAAAAGAAATCTCTCAAGAAGGGAAAGGACTTGTTGGTACTAGGGACCAACAAGAAAGTGAAGAGGACAGTGAAGGAAAAGCCAACATATGCTTTATGGCAATAGATGTTGATGTGCAATCTACTCCTTCAATTTCAACTTGTTGTGATGATGATATTATCTTAGTGAATTACTTGTTGAAATGTATGGAGAATTAAAAAAGGCCTCAAAAAGGAATAAGGAAATGAAAACCAAAATTAATGAGTTATTGAATGAGAATTCAGAGTTATGTTGTGAAAATGGAAAACTTCTTGAATCTATTAATTGCTTAAACTTTGAAAAGGAAATTTTAAATGTAGCTTTGTAAAACATATCTCTTGAAAATAAAGATCTTTGCATAGTGATCATGAAATGTTGAGAAAGAAAGTTGATGACCTTACATTCTGTATTGAAAAATTTACAAATGGAAAAGACAATCTTAACAAGCTACTTGGATCTCAAAGATCTTCTTGTATGAAAAATGGTCTTGGCTGCATTCATGAAAACAATGTTCCAAAATATAAAACTTTCTTTGCCAAAGCCACTTCTATTACAATGCCTCATACATGTTGCACTTATTGTGGTAGACATGGACACAAATTCTCGAAATTTTATGTGAAAAGAGAAATAGAAAATGGTGTTAAAACCATTTGGAGAGTTAAAGGAATCATCACTAACCCCCTTGGATCCAAGAAAATGTGAGTACCAAAAGTCACTTTCTCAAATTTCGTGTAGGTTTGTTTTGCTCCAAGATCAAGCACCACTAACTGGTTTCTTGACAGTGGCTGCTCAAGACACATGAAAGGAAATGACATACTTATTAGTGAACTTCAAGCAACAAGTGAAGGTTTTGTCACATTTGGTGATAAGAAGAAGGGAAGAATGCTTGGAATTGGTAATATTGGTAAAGGTTCTTTCCCTCTCATTAAAACAGTATTACTTATTGATGGTTTGAAGTATAATCTACTTAGTATTAGCCAATTATGTGATAATGGTTGTAAAGTTGAATTTAAATGTGACACTTGTACTATTCTTGATAGTGTAAGAAGCAAAACTATTTTTGTTGCAAATAGAGTTGGAAATGTATACGTACTATATCTTGATGAACTTGTTACAAATGATATTTGTCTTGCAATTCATGATAATGATGGATATCTATGGCATAGAAGATTAGGTCATGTGAGCATGGACTTGTTGAACAAAATTTCCTCACAAGAATTGGTTAGAGGACTACCTAAAATGCATTTTGATAAAACTCATCTTTGTGATGCTTGTCAATATGTAAAACAATCAAAAACACCTTTCAAACGAAAGAAAATGGTCTCTACATCAAAACCTCTTGAACGTGTTCATTAACATTTAGATTATCATCACACAATTGGCATATACTCATTATATTAGCTTTCATCCCTTAAAAAAAAAAAAAAAAAAAAATAGAACATCTTAAAGTGCAGGCATACCTTTGATATTCAGAACTCCAATGCCAACTACTTCACAAGCTATGTAGTTCAACAAGACTCCTTTTTGGCCTGTCATATGTCGAGAAGAACCACTGTCAAGGTATCATACATCATTCATACTTGCTATGAATGACAAATGTGCAA
Source organism: Rauvolfia tetraphylla (assembly GCA_030512225.1). Taxonomy (NCBI): domain Eukaryota; kingdom Viridiplantae; phylum Streptophyta; class Magnoliopsida; order Gentianales; family Apocynaceae; genus Rauvolfia; species Rauvolfia tetraphylla. The sequence continues at coordinate 3,357,566 of JAJQKT010000024.1, read as the reverse complement.
CATAATACTTTGAGATCTGACTTTTTGATCCAGTTTTCCATTGCCTAGTTGTCTGCTTGCTCTTGTTAAACCCTACTTTTACAAGTTCTCGTCCTTCTTGCAGATCTTTAATGAGTCTCAAACAAATGTCCTAAGCATGTCATGCAAGAAGCAATAGACACTGTACCAGAAGGTTTTTTAGGCTTTCTAATGAACTTCCTTTTGTCTACAATAGTCATCTTTCCTTTTGGTACAGTCCTGCTTGCTAAAGCATTATTATTGTTGTTATAGGCTAGGCTTGTCAAATCTCCAATTGGTTTACCAATTGTCAGAATTTTATCAAGTTTAATCTTCCCTATATTCAGCCTTTTGATGTAGCATTTTGCTTTTTCAAGTTTTTCATTGATGAGTTGTACTAATTCAACATGATGTTGTACTAGCTGTTGAAGTTGCTCACGTTCTTGTTGAAGTGAACTATTCTATTGTTGAAGTTTCTGATTTTCCTCTTTTAGCCTCCTGTTTATCTGAACAATCTCCAGCATTTTGTGTATATTAGCTTATATTCACTTCTCAATTCCTCATAGGAAACTTTTCATCATCTGTCTTTGAATCTTCATCATCAGTTTCCCTCTTATCAGATTGTAGTCCTACACTTAAATTAAAAGCAACAAAGTTGCTAACATGATTTGTTTCATAGTCATCACTACTACTATTGTTGGACTCTTTGTTATCATCACTCCATGTAATGTTATACCATTTGTTTTTCTTCTAGTTGTTTGCATATTCAATTTAAGTGTGACCAACTCCTTATCATTCCCAACATCTAACACTGTTGCCTTTTCTGTCAAAGTCCTTCGAATCACCAATCTTTTTGTGTTCATCACCTCTTCTGGTACCCTTGTTGAACTTTCTACTTTCTTTCTTTAACATTTTGAAAAATGTTTTTGTTAACAAGGTGTTGTTGTCACTATCAAAGTTGATATATGCTTCTTTCATGCTTACTTATGCCTTCAGTACAACACCTTTGTTCTTATGTTGAATGTCGAGATGCATTTTAAAGGTTTGCAAGGATCTCATCAACTTGTCAAATTTTAACTCTGATAGGTTTCTAACTTCTTCAATAGCTGTAACATTGGCAACAAATTTAGGTGGTAAGAATCTCAATGCTGTGTACACTAATTCGTCTTTAGAATATTTGTCGCCAAGTTGAAATGCCTGATTTGCAATATCTTGCAATTTACTGCTGAAGATGGATATAGTTTCACCTTCAGTCATTCTCAATTCCTCGAACTAAGAGGTCAACATTTGTAACTGTGACATTCGAACATTACTCGATTTGAAAAACCTAAGATGGGTGGTGAATTAGGGTTTTAGATAATTTTTGAAAACTTTTTCTTCAATAGAATCTCCTTTTTCAAATTCAAACCTCTAAGAATCTGTGTTTTGACAAGTGTGGTTGAAACAAGAAGAGCAATTAATAAATCCACAACAAATATTAACAAACACAAAGAGTAAATAAAGATACCACAAATAAAGAAATTAATAACTACAGAGAAAGAGACACGACAATTTATAGTGGTTTGATTTCTACAAGATCTACATCTACTACCTTGAGTCTACACTCACGCATTTCAATCAATATACTAAATGCTTAAGTCAAGCAATTACACATGAGGCTCACCTTCAAAGGGTTTTACACTAATAACATCTTTTTCAATCCAACAAAACATGGCTCACCCTCATCAAAAAAGGTTTTATGTCACAAGACAACCTCGAATAATCAAATAAAGCCTTACCCTCACCAAAAGAGTTTTATGTCTCAAGACAAACTCAATTAAACAAAGTAAAGATGAGATAAGGATAGAAATTACCAATCAAGATGGTAGATATTCAACAAATCTAACACCACTTCACTTTTGGTTTTGGAATCCTTAGATAATCACATGAAGCACAAGAACAATGAAAGTTTTTCTTCGATCTTTGGTGTTCTCAAGATAATAATATGTAAGTTCATCAATCTTACTCAAAATCTAAGTTTCTAGCCTTTTATATAACTCAAAAGTTCAAATATAACATTTAAAAAATAGGATAGTAACGACCAGTAACGGTACAATTTGATTGATTGAAATTGGACCGTTGCATCTAAATTGGTTGTCCAAACTTGTATGCTTGTTAGGTTGCAAGAAAAGTTTGATCATTCAAATTTGGACCTCTATATCCCAATTGGTTGTCTTGTTATCCCTAAGGGCAAATCATGTAGGTTTGATTAGTTTTGATTAATGACAAACATTGATAAGGACTAATATGATGTATGTTGTGTGACAGAATTTGTGGATTAAGAAGGAAGCAAGTCTCATTGCCTTGGAGCTAGCAATGCAATAACAACTCAAATATGCCAAAGTGATTGAAGATTGAAGAGTTTGTTCAAGATGAATGAAGGCTTTGAAGACATGAAGTGTAGGTTACATGTGGTTAATAGGTAAACTTTTTAAACCCTACACTCTTAAGCCTTGGAATCTATGAGTTACAATTGAGAGCACAAAACTTGATTTAAATGGTTTCAATGGTTTTGAACTTACCTAAATTATCAAGTTTTCATAAATGATTTTTGCACTTAAAATGTCTTTAATGACTTATCTTTGAGGCTAGAATGTTTTCCAACTTGTTTGAAATGATTTGGATATGTTTTGACAAAGTTTCAAAAGTTCGGACGCATAGGACAAAGTTCGGAGGTCCGAACTTTCCCTACGCTGTGAACAATAATTTCTGTTTCGTGAACAGTAACACTGTTCAATGAACAGTGTATGAACAGTACTGTTGTTTAGCGAACAGTACGTGAACAATGCACGAACAGTACCACTATTTTTCTAGAGAAGTTCGGACGCAGACGGCCAAGTTTGGTCGTCCGAACTTTTGAACAACACTGTGAACAGTACACTGTTCACATGAACAGTATTTTCCTAGAAAAGTTCGGACGCAAATTCGGAAGAAGAGGAGAAATTTCGGACGTTCGAACTTTCCTGAAACTAGCCGTTACTAGTCGTTTTTATGGCCGTTTGAACTTATTTTCAAATTTTATCAAAGCAATAAACTCCAGATGTTTTATTACAACTTTAAACTTAAGAAATCCTTCAAGCTCTAACTTTTTTTACATCAAAATTATTTGAAAAGCTCTCAAATTGCCTTGTGCTCAAAGGTTAAAATTCAAGATTCCAAAGGCAAGAAATGAAGTGGTGCTAGCTAATGTATTCATCCACCAAGAAGTGTTGGTAACATCCAAACTCTATCTTTACATTATTGTTGTGCTCAATACAAGGTTATCTTGTGACGTAAAATCCTTATGGTAAGGGTGAGTCATGGATTAGATTAATCAAGGTTGTAGTGTAAAACCCGTGTATGGGTGAGCCTTGGATTAGATTGGTCTTTAGGTTGTCTTTAGATATAAAATCCTTGTGGAATGGTGAGACTTGTTTGTAGGATTGCAAACGAGGTTGTGAGTGTAAAAACCCTTGTGAGGTGAGCCTCTTGTGTAATTGCCTAAATTGAACATATAGTGGATTGGTTGAAATCCTTGAGTGTGGACTCAAGGTAGTGGATATAGATCTTGGAGGAGAATAGGAATTAACAATAAGGTTAAAGGGAGAATAGGAATTAACCCTGATAAAATATGACAATTTTAAAGAAAAAGTTATAAAGATTTTTTTAAAAAAAAAGTTAGAAAGAATTATTTTAAAAAAAGTTAAAAAATAGTTTTTTAAAGAAAATTAAAAAAATAAGTTAAAATGATAATTTTTTTCTTTTAAGTATTAGATAAATAATAAGAAATTTTAGATTTTAGATTTTAGTTTTGAAGGGTATATTAGATATTTAATTATTTTCTGATCAAATTATTTCACTGTTGACCAAATTGGTCCCTTGATTGACAATTCTATAAGAAGTGGTACTCAATTGACACATCCCCTCTACTTTTGATCCCTTGATTGACAATTCTATAAGAAGTGGTACTCAATTAATACATCCCCTCTATTTTGAGGTACTAAAATGGAATTAACCCAATTTTTTAACAAACTATTTGTAACAAAAATATTTAATTAATTTTAAATTTTAAAAAAATGTAAAATCAATTATGTTTATGAAATGCTACAAAAAGCACATAGAACGCAATCTAAAGTTGCATTTTTTAACTAAACACGTAATTTCGAATTACATTATGGTTGTTTTTTTTCATGACAACCAAGCCTGAACGCATCTTCATATTGTACTCAAACAATTGAACTCATCCATAATGCGATCACAAATCGAATTGACATTGTTCCTCAATTGTTGAATTGACAAATCTCAACTATCCATTCCATGATCCAACGGTCTAATTTTGTCCCCAGATAAAGACAAAACAAAATCATTGCAAATCCTCAACAAGCTTTTTAATAATATGTAGATAATTTGGGTTGGACATTTAATAATGGATGAAACAATATAGATGGAAAAACTTACATTTTAAAATAATGGTAAATGCTTGTGATGTGACTTTTCTTGCTAGATTTTCCTGTGATATTCAAAATTTAATAGATATAATTACCAAAAAATAATAACATGTACATCAAAAGATGAAATAAATTTTTTTAAAAAGAGAAAACTATAAATAGTTTTTGAATATATATAGTCAATTGAAGCATATTGTTTTGACAAAAGGACAATTGTAGTCTATTTCTTACTTTGAAATGACAATTGGCATTTTAAACATTTTTGAGCTCACAGGAATTTTGTGCTCCCCAAACCTGATAGCATAAGTTAATGTAATAAATATTGATGTAGCTTAAGATTTTAATAGAAGTCTTTTAATCTTGTATCTCATTTATTTTCTTAATTAAAACTTCTATAACAATTTTAATATTTCTTTCGTTTCAAGATATATGTTCTAATTCTCTTTTACATAAGAATTTAAGGTTTTGATAAATTTCATAAGAAAATTTAATAGATGTCTAAAGTACACCTATTTAAAAGTGCTTGATCTGTGTTTCAAATTTAATTTCAACATTGGGAATTAGTGTTTTAAATAATTGGTTGGAACACTAATGATTTTTTTAAAATAAAATCATTTAAATGGATGGTTGGAGATAAGAGTAAAGTTTTTTTAAAAAGGAATAAATGAAACCTTTTTATGGAAAGATAATATATATTTTGAAATAGATCAAAAAGAAAGTAAGACATATATTTTAAAACAGATGTAGTAGATTTGTCTATAATTATTGTCTTAAAATAATAAATCCATTAAATTCTATGAAATGTTCAAAAATAAATGACACAAATATCTATAACTTCAAATACAAGAATGTATAATAATTAACTTAACTACACATCAACTTGAAATTTTCAAAACTAAATGTTACAAATATTTATGAACTTCAACATGTTGAATACATGAATCTATCTTTATTAATTTAAATAAATAACTTAATCAACATAATTTAAATAAATTCATTCACTATATATGTGGAAAATCTCTCTAATTACCGACTAACTATTTATAAGAGTTTTATTTTTATAAATAACTTAATCAACACAAAAAATGTTATTTTTATTTTTTTGTGCCACTCCATTATTTTTGTGATTCTTTTCTTGGTTTGCTACTTGTAATACAGTTGTTTCTAACAATAGACAGTACATGCATTCTTTATAATTACCCATCAACTATTACCCATCAACTATTATTATACTCAAAACCTCATTGAAAACTATCATGTGGGTAGATGGTGTTCTGTAAATTGATACATGATATAAAAAAGTAAATGTGAAGAATATGGGTAAAATGAGACTTTGGTCTTTTTTCTACAAATTTGGTCCTAAAAAAATTTACTTGTATTTTAAGTAGTATAATTACCTTTCTTAGCTAGTACCTCCGACCAATAAAGAGTATGACTCATTCAGTGCTAACTTTTTTAGGATAAAACAGTCCATTTACATAATTTCTCTCTAATTGTTGACCCATACAACTCACATAGTTTTAACTTGAAAGAGAGAAAATTTTAAAAAATTTGACCATGTGAGCTTTATGAGAAGAAAGTAAATACAAATGTTTGTGAGTTGTAGTTTTTATTGTTCGGAGTTAGTGACTAAGAATAATAGTCATACTATCTAAGATACGTGTAAAATCTTTTGAGATTATAATACCTAAAATAATTTTTTGGAACCAAGGGATTATGAAGCTATAACTTTGACGACAAAAATCACAAATATTTCCTTTTTAAAAAAGCTAATGGCTGTGCACAAAAGGAAATCGAACTCTTATACTATTGGGATATACTACAGGCGAGCTTTGTGGTGATCGATGCTCCCTCCCATTGGAGTTGTACTTTGATTCGATAAATCCATATGCATTAAATGGTTTAATGTTAGGTGGAAGACGTTCCAGCAGCCAGGTTTTAGTTTCCTCCAAAGCTTGAATCTCATGTTGGGTGGCAGCTCTCCATTCAGCTTATTGCAATACAGGATTGTAACGGTTGGTTGGTATATTAGACTGAAATAGAATGTTATGACTTTTTAAACTTCTATTTCACTTTGGCATTTGGTATGCAAATTTTAATTAGAAAAAAAAATCTCCTTTTTAGAGAAAAGAGGGAAAGGTCTTTTGACATTAAAACTTAAAGAAACACTTTTCCAAGAGAAGTAGGAATTTTAAAATACTTCTTATGACTATTATACTTTTATAATATTCAATGAAGAAAAAACATAACTAATTCTTATTTTATTTCTTTGACTTTAAACTAAAATGAGAGTTGCCTTTATGACTAAATTATACTTCAATACTTGAAATATTTTATAATTTTTAAAATTTTTGTATGAATTTTGTTTAACTAAGACTTGTAGATTGCATGTTTAATTTAGCTTTATTAACTTTTTTTTTGCTAGGTTCAATTTAATTTTATTGGCACAATATACTAGTAGGGTATTTAAGTAATATCTTATAAAATTTCATTATATTCTGACATTGAATAATGAATTTACTAAATACAAAATGAATCATCATTCTATTCTAACTTTTCTTTTCAAAAAGTAGGATGGAAAGATTATTCCAAACCTATTATGGGAGGAAAAGGATTTTAGGTGAAAAGATATTTCATTTATATCATGTCAATGTCATAACCATATTGCCAGTATAAGGTTCCCCGTTACTAGACACCTGCAAAACAAAATAATGGTGGTTTGGGGAAAGTGAATTATGATTGTGAAATTTTGTTAGTGATTGAGGAGTAGAAAAGGTGAATGGAAAATAACTATTGGAATCTAAAAGCATTTTTCTAAAACTTATAAAATTTCAAGTCCAAATCAATCTCTGTAGACACAAAAAAAAAAAGGTTTCTAAATACCTTTGAACTTCAAAAGATTTTATCAATGGTAACATGAGTTCAAAATTTATTTTTGTATACTTCTAAGTAGAAAACACATTTCTTACAAAGTAGAAAGATCGAACCAGGCCATCCTGAAAGTTTAATCTTTAAATCTTTTATCTTCATCCTAAACCTTCTTAATCAAGTTTTTTACACTTTTCAATTTGCATCTCAAGTTTTTCCATCAATCATAAGCTCGCATTGGTTAGTCCTATTCATTCTCCTCAAAGATTGCTTAAAAATTTTCAAGTCTTCAATAATGAATATCTCTGTTGAGCTTCACTTGAGACGATCCTCATTATCTTCATTTTTGTCGAAATTTTCTTGATCTCTTCTAAACGTGTTATTAACTTCCTCATCTTTGTTGTGTTAGTTTATTTCGTGATATTCTTCAATGTCAAGTTTGAAACTGTTATTCTTTGAACTTCCTTCATGATCGTCTTCTTTAGGGATCTTCATGACTTCTTATATGATCTTCTGTGTCATTCATGAAGTTTTCCTTCATCATCAAGCTTCTCTTGAGACGTTTTTTAACATCTTCATGGTTATGCATGAAGTCTCGTCCTACTTAATGAAGCATATAACATATTTTCAATTCTCATTATTACCGTCGTCATCTTCATCAAACTCTCTCTTTCCTCTCATAGTTATATAAGTATTCAACCTATTCAATAACATATAATCTCACACAAATATTATAAATAAATATTTTATTATTATCAAGATATAGGTTGATTGTCAAAGGTACTCAACCATAGCACAAGCAACCTTGGAGCAAGAAAAGACTAGACATCAAGAGGTCGAAGTTGCTGCTCCTCACTTTGCTTCACCTGTCATTCCTCAATGCACTATTTGAGAGATTTTAGCAAAGCTCTTAATTTGAAATTCAAGATGCAGTTGCTAAACAATTTGTTTCAATCAGTAGGCCACCACGAAGAAATCCCATAGTGGACTTCCATATGCACATGGTTGATAAAGATAACGCTAGGAAATCACAAGATGCGGGTATACTAGTATTAATTAGAGCTTTACGTGAATTTTGTGGAATTAGATGATTTTAATTTTTAATTTTTATTTTTTTTTGCTTCTATGTTCATGTAAGGATTGAAAGTATAAGGCATGATTTGCTGAACGCAATTTTTACCAAACGTGCCTCCTGAACAAATAGGAAATAGCCTTTTCCTTGGTGATTGTAAGCAGTGTATTTGTTTCCATCCTGTTTTGTTTCGTTGAATCATTTTTTTAATAAAATATTTATGTGTTTAAAAAAAGGAAAATTTGTGTACAGGTGTTGGTCAATCCTACAGAGGAGTTTGCAACCAACAATGGATGTGGCTAAACTAATTTCTTGCTTTTTTTTTTTTTTGTTTAGTTTTCCATAGATACTTTCTGGTAGTCATAATGCTGGTAGTTTAAATGAATGGACCTAAAAATTGATAGAAAGTGACACAACTAACTGGATTTTTGCTAAAAATAGAATCAACCATGAAAGACATAGTACACATCTTTTTTAGGAATGTTAATTGGACCGAGCTAGTTCGAGCCCGACTCGTTTAGCCCTCTTAATTGGGGGTTGGGCTCATATTTCGGACTCGCAAAATATACGTATATAAATATATTTATATATATATATATATATATATATATATATATATATATTTATTTATATAATAATAATATTATTATATTATTAAAAATAGTATTATTATGTAAAAAATTTTAAAAATTGAATTACACTCGACCCGAACCTGAGAGAGCAAAGCTCGGGCTCATATTTCCCAGTCCAAAAATAATCAGACCTAGCTCAGGCTTAGCAAAGCCCGACTCACTTAGCCCGATTGACACCCCTAACTTTTTTATGCTAATTAATAGTGAAAAACCGTGGAATTGGAAGGTAGTAAGGAATATGTCGAATTATGTTCGCAAATCCAAAATTATTTGTCACCTTCACACCAGGATAAAAGATGGATAAGATGTTTCTTCACTTATTGGTCTTTTCTACCACTGACCCCCTAAAGAACAACATTGAAGAGAAATTTTATTGATATAGAAACTTTAAGATTTTAAAAGTTTCGATTCTTTATTAATACTCTTCAAAATTTCATGAATATATATATATATATATATATATATATATATATATATAATAAATACTTTTATAAAAGTTCACATTTATAGGTGAAGAGTGTATTAGCTACTTTCAACCAACCTCAAGTTTTTATGCTCTTAAAGCTTGACAGGATTCCACCTACCTACCTTAGCTACAACCCCCTCCCCCTCAAAAAAAAAAAAAAGAAAAATTGCAATGTAATGTTAAATGTTTAATCCTCAATCTCTCAAGCTAAGAGAAAGCTTTTTTTTTCTTCTTTTTCTAATTTAATATTTAAGAAAGAGTTACTTAATTGGTGTATTTAGATTGATTTTTTATTTGAGAATTTTTATTTAAATTTAAAATAAATTATTTATAAAAAATTAATTAAAAACATATCTCATCAATATTCCATGAGCTTAACTCGACTAGTTCATTGAGGTAGCCCATAGGGCAACTTGCTCACTCCAGGGGGTCCACAAGTTGTTTCGGGCCATTCGTTTGGCGCAGGCATGAGTGAGCAACCTGTCCTAGTGTTTATGTGGACCTGTTGTTGTCTTGTCCTATTTATTCTTCTTTTTTTATTTTTTATTTTTAATTATTTAAAATAAAATATTTATAACTTTTTAAAAATATTTCAACTATTCTTTCACTATTTATTTCTTTTTTATTTTGGTTTAGATAAATTAAAAAGAACTATGTTTGAAAAATTATCTCAAAAGTACTTTTTAAAATATCTATTGCTTATTAAAATTATTAAAAATAAGAATATTATTTAAATTTTAAAAATAATTTTTAAATAATCACCTCAATTTTTAGTAGTTTTAAAAAATTTTAACAATAAAATACAAAACCAAAAAACACAAAAAGAAAAGAAAACACTTTTGATCAATCGCTAGTGAAGACTTGGGAGGGTGTCAAAATTTGAAAACTAATCACAATGAACAGAAGCTAAGAACAGAAACTAGTCACTTTCAGCAGTCGCTGAACACTGGGTCAGTACATGGCACATCAGACATACCATCTTAACTTCAATCTTCAATTGCTGCATCACCTGCAATATCCCTCCTCAAGCTGGTTTGGGAAAAAAATTATGAATAGTAAGACTTGCAATAAGATGAGAAAAACAAGGGGCAGGCAAAGCCTAGGTACATGCATCAAAATGTAAATGGCAAGAAACAGGCAATGGTATGACCAGACTAGATTGAAATTTTTCTCGAATGAAATGGCAATCAAGCTTAATGTGTCTAGTCATTTCATGAAACACATAATTTTCTAAATGTGAAGAGCAGCTTGATTATCACAATACATAGGAATAGCATAAGAAAGAGGCAAACACAGATCTTGCAAAACGCAGGAAAGCCATTACAACTCACAAGCAGAAGTGGCTAAGGCCTTATATTCTGCTTCTGTTGAACTCCTAGATACTATAGATTGGTTCTTAGATTTTCATGAAATCAAAGCACATCCTAAAAGATACAAAAACTAGTAATTGATCTTTTAGTTTCAACATAACCTGCCCAATCAGAGTTTACAAATCCCTTAATTGTTAAGTCTAGTTCTATTGGGAAAAATAGCCATTGACCTTGTGCATTTCTAAGATACATCAATATTCTATGTACGGCCTTGATATGATTTTCTGTAGGATAATCTTGAAACTGCAAAAATTGATATCAGGCTTGGTAATAGTCAAGTAAAATAGTTTTTCGACAAGCTCCTATAAGCAGTATGATGAGGTAAAATAGTTGAATCTCCATATCCAAACTTAGCATTAGCCTCCATAGGTGTGTCAATAGGTTTGGAACTGGTACAAAATAGAGCAATCAATTGTGACAAGTTTCTCGGCACAAGGATTTAATGTGATATTATTTGCCCAGAAGATCTTTATGGCATCAAGGAGTCTATTTTAGAAGTTATCATTATTTGAGTAAAACTCCAATATGGCAAGGATAGGAGATTTGGTATCTAATATTTAGAGGTCTCACGGAAATCTATCTATATCAAATATCAAGGAGATTAGTAACCTTATATTTAGGGATTTCTTGCTATATTCTAAGGATATCAATATTGGAGAAGAAGAAACTCACGACTCTCTAGTAAATTTTATATACGAGCTTCAAGGCAAAGCAAATTAACTCTCATGTCTCTCACAAGAACTCTTCCATAATTCTTAGAGACTTTTGACTACCAAGCAAAATCTAGAAACTTTATCTTGAGAAAGTTCAGCAACCCACTTTATCATTTTGTTATACTGCTCATGTATTAAAGTGTGTTGTTTCTATTCAAATGTTGGAAACTAATTCTTCAACAAATGCTGGACGAACATTACAGGATTCTATTCTATTCAATCTCATGGAGAAAAGGGTACTGTGATTGACCGTGATCAGTTGAAAACAGTAAGTGCACGGGTGATCTTGCCACATACTACTGAGGAGAGTTCAACAAAAGCGAGTTGTGGCTGGATGACAGTTCAATAATCGCAGAGGCAATGGTTGTGGCTGGATAATAATTCAACAATTATAGATGCAGAAGTTGCGATTGATGTGTCTCCAATCATGAAAGAAACACTGTGGTTGCTGGATTTCTAACTGTTGAGGCAACATTATGGTTGTTAGATTTTTTGTTGTTAAGAGGCAGCATTGTGATTGTTAGATTTCTAGCTGTTAAGATAGCTTTAGCAAATGGTGTTTTTCCAAATCCACTATAGGAATCACTAGAGGAGATTGATAGCGTGTTTTTGTACTTCTGTAAAAAAAGAATTAGTGGATTACTTTTCTACGCATGACCCGTACACGTATGTTGTTGAGCCAAACTATGTTTCTAATTTTCATGTATCAAACTATATTGTTATATTTGCGTGTGTTATGTTAAACTAGGCATAATCAATCTTAATACGCAGAGTTTGACAAAGGAGAAAAGTTGCATAAACTTTGTATCAGAGCTGGTCACCATTTGTTGCTGATTGGCTATTAATTTAGCAGGTGAGATCGTGGGAAGGTGGTTTGTGCAACTGTGGCTAAGGAAGCAAGATCAATAACAAGGCCGCCGCTACTAGATGGAGCAAATTATGCCTATTGGAAAGCACTAATGAGAATATTCATTCATATTGTTGATGAGAATGCCTAGATTTTTTCAAGAAGGATGAACTCCACTGACTGTCATAAATCATGAGGGAGTTGTAGTTGAAAAACCATAGAGGAATGGACGGATGTTGAACAAAGAATGAATGCAACAAATGCCAGGGCACTCAATGCTATCCTCACGTCTGCTGATGGAGAACAATTCAAATTAATCTCAACCTGCCAATTTGCCAAAGAAGCATAGGAGGTGTTGCAGACAATCTATGAAGAAACATGTAAGCCCTAAAGGCAAATTTTGTAGTTTTGATCAATGAAAAAAATTGATGATAACTAATTCATATATTAATTGTGCGATAGGATAGAGAAGCCAAGCATTCCCATTGCCTTGAAGCTATAATACCAAGGACAACTCAAGTGTGCTAAATGGTTGAAGAATATAGAGCATGCCCTATGAGATTGAAGGCTTTGAAGACACGTTAGTGTAGATTTGATTTCACCTTGATAGGTATATCTTGTAAATCCTACACTACCTGCATTTGGGATCTATGCATTGTATGTTTAAGCAAAAACCATTTTGATCTAGCATAAACTTTGTTGATGAGCTTAAATTTTTTTAATGTTTCTTTGAAAAACAAAGTGTTTGATAACAACTTATGACTCAAAAATTTTAAATGACTTATCTTTTAGTCCAAAATAATTTCAAACTTGTTGTGATTAAATTTCAAAAGATTTGACAAAGTCTTGAAAAGTTCAGACTCCAATTCGAACGTCCGAGTTGAAACTTGGCTACTAAATTTTCATAGAAATTTGAACAACCAATTTGGATGCAGAGGTCCAAATTCAGACAACCAAATTTTTTAGATGCAAAATTTGAATGACCGAACTTTTATTGTTTAAAAATTTTTTAAATAAAAATTTAAAAATAATGTGGATCGGGCTAACCCGACCCGATTTCTCCCAAAAGTAAACTTTTAATTTAAAAATTAATAATATTAGAAAAATTAATTTTTTTATTTAAAAATTTTGAAATTAAATTTCAAAAATAATATGAATTGGGCTTAACCCAACCAGATTGGGCTCTAGTGGATCGGGTTAGACCAATCCGAATTTAATTCCCTTAATGCTTTGTTTTGCTTGAAGATTGATTCGAACCCTTGTTCCCTCAAGGGTTGGATGATGTCTTCCTCCACTGGGTCAAGTCACTTCTTGTGTTTTATTTCACCATATAATATTTTTATATTATAATTTTTTGTTATCATATAGTATTATATTAATAATAATGTATTATATATTATTATATTATTAAATAATATATTATAATATAAATATATTTATTATTACATCTAATTTATAAATTAATATAAAATTTTTTATTTTTTTTGTTCCCACCCGTCACTAATTTCCGTTGATAATTAGCGACGGATTAGCAATGGAATAGTGTTTTTAAATATTTAAACTGATTTTTAAAATTCTTAATTTTTTCGTCGCAAATCCGTTGCTGATTAGCGATGGATTTTTGATAGAATACTGTTTTTAAATATTAAAAACAAAATTTTTTAGTCTCTAGCTAAAAATAAAAATAAAAATAGCAACGACTTTCTTAGTAAAAATAGAAAAAGTCTTCCTAAATACTAATTTAATCTGACTTTACTTATTTTAAATCTTAATTTATTAAGTACTATTGTTTTGAATTGATATTTACTTATAGCCTAAATCATCTAAATATATATTAATTATCATTTATTCTATTGATATATATCTTTGTCTATTTCTGCATATATATACTACACATGTTTGTTATATTCTACTTATGTTATACTTATAAATATTATCTTATATGCATGTGTTATTAATATACTATACTACTAGAAATGCATGGTTTATTATATGTGTATTACATAGGAATAATCCTACTTAGTAATTGACATCTATTATTCAATATAATTTATTTTACTTCTATTCATATTCTTCATGCTATGTAGAAAAATAATATTAAAAAATAAATAAAAATAAAAAATATCTTAATTTAGAAAATACTATTCTGTAGCAAATCCGTCGCTAAGTGACGGATTTACGACCGACAAAATTTGAGAATTAAAAAAATTATTTTTAATATTTAAATTTTTTTTTGTCGCTAATCCATCACTAATTAGCGCGGAATTAATTCAGAATTTAAAACATTATTTTTAATATTTAAATTATTTTTCATCCCTAATCCGTCGCTAATTAGCAGTTGACTTTGGTCGTCGCTAATTAGCAACGGATGTTCGCTGTCGCTAATTGCGTATTTTCTTGTAGTGTAAGCTCTGATACCAATTGAAAGACCTACCAGGGATAGGGGAGGAGGGAGAGGTCAATTAGATCTTTGGCTAATTTTTGAAAACTTTATCCTTTTTAACAAATTTAACTTGGAAGATGATTGGAATCAAATACTTCACAAAATATGCAAGTAAACACAATAAGATTCAAATTTAAAGAAAGTAGAGAGTAAGAGACAACAAAAATGATTTATAGTTGTTCGATTACACAAGATTTACATCCACTACCTTCAAGAGTTTTACACTACAACCTCTTCTCAAATACAAATAATTAATGTTCACCCTAACACAAGGGTTTTATATCCACAAGATAACTTTGAAAACAACAACTAGATAAAATTTGAGATAAAAAGTTACCAACAGCTTGGTAGATGATAAGAAAGTAGCACACATTCACCTTTTTGTCTAAATAATCTTGAATATGAACTTTTTAGCACAAAAGAGAATTTTTTAATAGAGAGTGATTGAGAAAATTTAAGAATCTTTAAAGCTCAAAAACTACTTAAAAATCTGAAATTTATGTCTTTTATTTATAAGGTTTGGAAAACGGTTGGAATATTAAAATAATGGCTAGTAACAGTAAAATTTGATTGACCGAATTTGGACTCGTGCATCTGAATTGTTGCCCAAATTTCTCTGGAATTTCTACTATGGCACAAATTTGGTCGACCGAATTTGGACATCCTCGATCGAATTTCTTTGGAATTTCTACTGTAGCGAAAATTCGGTCGACCAAATTTGGACACCCTCGTCTAAATTGGTTGACTGAATTTCTCTGAAAATTCAGCTTTCATGAGGATTTTTCAAACTTAGTTTGGAATGATTTGAAATCAACCACAGTAAGTTTGAAAACTTTTTAGACTATGAGATAAATCATTTAAAAGTCTGTTAGTCCAAAGGTCGTTATTGAGAACTTGGTAAAAACATTTGTAAGATAGATCACTTGAGATTTAAAAACCAAGTTTGAAGCTCTCTTGAAAAACTTTTAGATTTCAAAGACAAAAGAGTGCAAAATTTACAAAGATATACAAATAATTCATAGTAAACCTACACTAATGTCTTCAAAGCCTTCAATCATCTTGAACAAACTCTTCTATCTCCTTGACAAATTTGAGTTGTTCTTGCATTTTAGCTTGAAGGCAATGAGTCTCGTGTACTTCTCAATCCAACAATCCTATCACATAATAATTAAACACATTAATCCATATCAAAGTAATCAATAATATTCTCTTAGGACTATGCAATGATCAATATTTGTCAATAGTCAAAATAACATGATTTGCCCTTTGGCGCGAACAAATGGAATTTTAGAAATAAACTTAATGAATCCAGAGAAGTTGTTAGAAATAATGCTAGACTTGTTGTCCAATGATTCAATCAAGAAGAGGGCACTAATTATGATGAAACTTTAGCTCCAGTAGCTAGACATCAGTCTATAAGAATACTTTTGGCATTTTCTTGTTTTAAAGGTTTTAAGCTGTTTAAAATTGATGTCAAAAGTGCTTTCTTAAATAGTTTTATTGAAGATGAATTTTATGTGGAACAACCTCCCGATTTTGCTCATGAAAAGTTTCCTAACCATGTCTTCAAACTTTCCAAAGTTTTGTATGGTTTAAAACAAGCTCCTAGAGCTTTGTATGAAAGATTGAGTGATTTTCTTATTTCAAAAGGATTTTCAAGAGAAAATTTTGGCACTAATCTTTTCAGAAAAATCTCTTGCAACAATGAACTTTTACTTGTGCAAATATATGCTGATGATATCATATTTGGGACTACTAATCTTTTACTTTGTGAAGAATTTGCCAAGTTAATGCAAAGTGAGTTTGAAATGAGCATGATGGGGAACTCAACTTCTTTCTCAGGCTACAAATCAAGCAAACCAAGGAGGGAACTTTCATAAATCAATCCAAGTATACCAAAGAGCTCTTAAAGAGATTTGGAATGGACCAACCAAAAGCTATAAGTACTCCAATGAGTTCATCTACCAAAATTAACAAAGATGAGAAAGGTAAAATGTTGATAAAAGGTGTATAGAAGTATGATTGGTAGTCTGCTTTATCTTGCCACAAGTAGACTGAATATTTGTTTGTTATATGCTTATGTGGTAGATTACAATCTTGTCCCAAAGAGTCTCATTTAATTACTGTAAAACGTATTCTTCATTATTTGATTGATACACATGACTATGGCCTTTGGTATTCAAAATCCTCTTCTTTTGACCTTGTTGCGTATTCGGATACCGACTATGTCGGATGTAAAGTCAAGAGCAAAAGTGCTAGTGGTCATTGTCAAATTCTTAGTAGTTGCCTTGTATCTTGGTATAGTAAGAAACAAGCATGTGTGTCACTATCCACCACTGAGGCCGAATATATCACCACGGGCATTTGTTATGCTCAAGTGCTATGGATGAAGCACACTTTACTTGATTATGGCTTAAATTTCAAATGCGTTCCCATCTTATTTGACACTCAAGGACTAAGCATATAGAGATCAAATATCATTTCATTTGTGATCATGTAGCTAAAGGTGATATATGCTTGGACTATATGAATACTAATGATCAAATTGTTGATATATTTACCAAGTCTTCGACCAAAGAAAGGTTTTTTTTTTACCTTAGAAGAAGCTTGGGTATTTCAAAATTTAATTATTAATGTGTATATTGAAGTGTGGCAAAAACAAGAAAAATTCTAATGTATAATTCAGAAGTACAAACTTCATTCAGAAAATTCTTCACAGAAAGATTCGAACGCATGACCAAAAATTTGGCTGTCCAAACTTTGCAATTTCAACAATTTTTTAACCACTCAATAGTTCAAAATATTCACTTTTAACTATCCAAATTCTCTCTTCTCTCAAAACCTACTCTACTCACTCTCATCCAAACTCAAATCCATCCTATATTTCACCATTACTTCTTGAAAATCTCTTGATTTTACTGTTCTCCATCCTTTATTATCCTTGAAATCCATCTCTCTCATGAAAACCTCACCATGGTTCACTCAAAGAAGGTTAATGTGGATAAGGAGAAAGGAAAATCCAAAGTTGGAGATGAAGGGCTCATTATCAACACCAAGGCAGGTTCATATTCCACAATCCAACCTTAGTGCAGACCGATTCATTTCCACATGTACCACAGTTGAATTTGATTAATTGAGCAAGAAGAGTAGAAAGATTATCCCCAGGCATAGCGTGGATGTTGATAAACTCACCAATATGGGTAATGTGTTTTCTCTATTTGGTGAAATTCGTTGGGAAGTTTACTTGGGGTTAGTGGGGATTATTACATATCTCTCCTCTGATGAATTTTATGCTAATCTTAAAGAAGAAATGATTGAGCATGTTGAGGGTAGCATTATTCAATGGTATTCATCTTGAGTATCTCAAATTGAGTTTGAAGTTAATGATGCTATAGTGAATTACATTTGTGGTGTTGATGACATTGGTATTAGATATTATTCTTTAGAACAGCATTGCTATATCCATTAATTGTTCCCCAATGAAAGATTTGAAGAGACATTCCCTAATGGTAGAAGATTTAGGTCCACTAGGGAAAGAGAAATCAAAGCCTTTGATGCTAGAGGAAGGGTTATACATCACATGATTACTAGAATGATCATCCCCAACTTTGGACACAAATCATCGGTTGGTAATATGCATATAGTTTTTATGCTTGCCTTGCATGAGCAGAGAATATTGAATTTTGGATTCATGGCATTAAAACATATGATTAGTGCAAGAAAAATGGCCAATAAAGCCTTGCCGTATGGGAGATTGTTGACAAGAATCTTCGAGCATTTCAATGTCTAACTCCTTGAAAGAGGAAATCTGATAAAAAGTGGTGAAATCACACCAACAAATCTCTCAAGAGAATGCAATTAACTATAGATGAGGATGATGCATGCAGGACAAGAAGAGAAACCCTTCTAAGGGTGAGAGAATAGAAACAGGTTGTAATGAAGAAGAGGAGGAAAAGGTTGAAGAAGAAGAAGAGGATGAGAAGGAGACTTTGCCTAGAGAAAGGAAGAGTAAGAAAAGAAATGATCTATCAAGTGAGGGGGAACAACCTCACACAAAGAGAATACTATTTGAAGAAGAGTCCACTACTTAATCTCATGAAAACTTTGGAAACATGCCTAGTGAGGAAGGAGTTACTAGAGGCGACACTATAGTGGCTTCGACACTAGGGTGAAAAATATTGAAGAATTGTTGATAAGGAATGCACATAGTGGTGAAGAACCCTCTAGGACTCAAGCTAAAGATGACAAGAAAGATGAAGGAGATGAGGAAAGTAAGAAAGGGAAAGAGGATGAAAATGATGATGATGAGGATGAGGAGAATAATGTTGGAGATGATGATCAAGGAGGCAATTTTGAGTTTGTGGCAAGAGAAAGTGAAAGAGATGAGGGTGTTCAAGAAAAGCCACAAGAGGGAGGAATCCAAGAAGGAAGTCTAGTAGAAAAAACTAAAATCACTTCACCATCCACCGCTTCATTTTGGAAAGGAAGAGTCAAGCACATGGTCAAGAAAAGGGGACAAAGGGGATCTTCCCGGTTGGTTGCTACTCCGAAGCCAAACTACACCGGCAAGGAACAAGGAAGTAAGGGGCCACTTCACATTGAGCTTAAGTGAGACATGGTCATCACCACCAACAAATATGGCATGAAGACGATGACCAAAATAAAAAACTAAGCACTACCTAACTCTCTCTCTCTCTTATAACTTATATACTTAGGCTAATTTATGTACTTTTATTTCATGCTTAGTTAATGTGTCTAGACTAGTCCATGTATTTTCAAGATTTCACCTTCAATGTGCCTTTCTAGTTCATGTGATATTTTGAGGCTCAATGATGATAATATAGTATTGAGGGCTTATGTTTTCATATTTGTTTCACTCTCCTCGCCACATATTTGATTAATGACAAAAGGGGGAGAAGTAGGAAGTGTTATACAAAATATACTTTGATAACTTTGATATATTTCTTTGACAAATTTTGACATTTTCTCATTGGTTTATTGACTTATGAAACAATTATTATGTGATCATTGGTGTTCTGGCAGTTTAAGGATGATAATCTTGAAGATGCTTTGAGTTGATTTATGCTAAGATGATTATGAATGTGTTTTATATTTGATCACCTTGCTTTGATGACTGTGTGATTGGTTAGAAGCACTTTTATTGTAAAACATATCTTTTGACAGCTTTGTCTAAAGTTTGGATTTGAAATTCGGATGCATGTCCAGAAATTTGGACGCATCCATATTTTATTACCAAAAAGTACACTTTTTTTGTTCAAATTGATTAAAATCTATGTTAATCTCATCTACTACGTTTGAACAATTTTAGGTAAGCTTTATTTTAGTTTGAACAATCATTGTGTTGAATATATTGCAGTTTGGACTCATAGTCCAAAATTCAAAATTTTCTAAAAAATTAGCACAATCTAAGGGGAAGCTTTGCTAACTATTTCTAACCTTTAAAACCTCTCTTAGAAGTATTTCTATGTTTGCTTAAATGCTATATCCTCTAGTTAGATGGAAGGAAGGAGGTTTATGGAGGTTGGTTGGGTCATAGGCTCAAGGTTGAGTGATGTTTATGCCATTATGCTATATCATGCTTAAAATTGATTTTCAATGAGTTTCATCTTAAATTAGTTCATGACATAAATACTTCTCTATGAAATTGTCTAAATCCATCACATTTTGCATCAAATTTTGTTATCATAAAAAAAAAATGGAGATTGTAAGCCCTAGGACAAATCATGTTATTTTGATTAATGACAAACATCGATAGGAGCAATGTCTTATGGAAATAATGATGATTAACCTTGATATCGACTAATGCGCTTACATGATGTGTGATAGGATTTTTTGATTGAGAAGAATACAAGTCTCATTGCCTTGAAGCTAAAAGTGCAAAAACAACTCAAGAATATCTAAGTGGTTGAAGATCAAAAAGAGCTGATTCAAGATTATTGAAGGCTTTGAAGACCTTAATGTAGGTTTACAAATGCTTTATAGGTATATATTTGTAAACGTTGCACTTGTCCGTTTTTAGAATCTAAAACCTTTTCAAGAGACTTCAAACTTGTTTTTCAATCTCAAAAGATTTATCTTACAAATGTCTTTACCAAGTTCTTGATAACGGCCTTTAGACTAAAAGCTTTTAAAAAGATCCATTTTATAGTCCAAAATAATTTCAAATTTGTTATGCTTTATTTCTAATCATTTTGACTAAGTTTGAAAAATTCATATTCCAATTCAGAGGTCTGAATCATACTTCATGGCTGCTGAATTTTTAGAGAAATTCAGATGACCATTCGGATGCTTGTGTCCAAATTCGGTAGACTGAATTTACCATGGCAGCCTTAAGACAGAGGTCCAAGATTGGTTGACCGAATTTTACTATTACTAGGCGTTATTTAAATGTTGCAACCGATTTTCAAACCTTATGAAAGAGATAAATTTCAGATTTTTTGGGTTTTCTTTTTGATTCTTTAAGAATATTTACTTATCCCAATCATTCTTGATCAAAAAGCTCTATTTTGTCTTGTGCTAAAATTTTCAAAGTAAAATTCCTTAGACAAAAAGATGAAGGTGTGCTAATTTGTTATCATCTACCACGTTGTTGGTAACTTTCTTATCTCAATCTTCATCTACTTGTTCTTTTCAAGGTTATCTTGTTGATATAAAACACTTGTATTAGGGAAAGCCATGATTATTTGTATTTGAAAAGAGGTTGTGGTGTAAAACCCTTGAAGGGTGAGTCTCTATTGTATTACTTGATCAACTTGTGGTATAGTTTAGTTTGGTTGAAATCCTTGAGTGGGTGCTCAAGCTAGTGGACGTAGATCTTGAGTGATCGGATCACTATAAATTGCTTGTGTTGCCTCTTGCTTTCTATTTCCTTTAAATTTGAATCTTGATGTACTAACTTGCTTGTCTAATTAAGTGGTTGATCTCTATTATCTTCAAAAATTAATTTGGTCAAAAAGAAAAAGATTTTAAAAATTAGCCAAAGATTTAATACACCATCCCTCTTAGGCTTTCAATGAAAAAGGTAAAAACGTTGATGAAAAGGTATATAGAGATATGATTGGTAATTTGCATTATCTTACTGCAAGTAGGCCGTACTAGATTTTAATCTTGTTCAAAAGAGTCTTATTTAATTGCTATCATTCGCATTCTTTGTTATGTGATTGATACACATGATTATGGTCTTTCTTTTACAAAATCTTCTTCTCTTGACCTTATTGCCTACTTGGATGTCGACTATGACAGATGCAAAGTAGAGCGTAAAAGAACTAGTGGTCATTGTGAATTTCTTGGTAACTACCTTGTATCTTGGTATAAAAAGAAACAAGCATATGTGTTATTGTCTACTGCTGAGGCCGAATATATCGCCGCCGGTAGTTATTGTACTCAAGTGATATGGATGAAGCAAACTCTACTTGATTTAGATTTTAAATTTGTGCCTATTTTATCTGACAATACTAATTCTATCAATTTGACATAAATCCTATTCAACACTCTAGGACTAAGCATATAAAGATTAAATATCATTTTCATTTGTGATCTTGTAGCTAAATGTGATATATGCTTGGATTATGTGTGAGCAAACGAATAAATTGCTTATATATTTACCAAGCGTTTGGCTGAGGAAAGGTTTTGTTACCTTAGAAGAAGCTTGGGAATTTCAAAATCCAATTACTAATGTGTGTATTGAAGTGTGGCAAAAATAGAAAAAATTTGGACGCATGGTTCGGATGCATGGAGTGAAATTAGGACGTCCAAACCACACCTACAAAATTTCAGATAGAAAGATTTGGATGCAAGTTCAAATGCATGACCAAAAATTCGATCGTCTGAATTTGCTGAACTGAAGAAACAGAGAAATTCAGCGGCAAGTTCGGATGCAGACTTAAAAATTCGGTCGTCTGAACTTTGCTATTTCAATGGTTTTAAAACCGCTCAACCAATCATTTTTCTCATTTTAAACCATATGAATTCTTTCTTCTCTAAAAACCCACTCTACCCACTGACATCCAAACTCAAATCCATCTCACATTTCACGATCCTCCCTTGAAAATTACTTGATTTTTGTGCTCTCCACCCTATACTATCCTTGAAATTCACTTTTCTCTAAAGAAAATCACCTTGGTTCTCTCAAAGAAGGCAAATGTGACTAAAGGCAAAGGGAAAGCCAAAATGGGAGATGAAAGGCTTATCATCAATAAACCAAGGCAGGTTAAGATTCCTCAAACCAACTTTGGAGTAGACCAGCTCATCTCAAAAAGAGGTTCTTGTTGAATTCATAGATTGGAGCAAAAGAAGTAGAAAAATCATACTCGGTCATCAAGTCGACTTGAATAAACTTTCCAACATGTGTAATGTGCTATCACTCTTTGGTGAAATAGGTTGGGGTAGTTTTCTTGGTGTGAATGAAGATTACTATCCTACTCTAGTTTATGAATTTTATGCTAATCTTGAGAAAGAAAGGATTGAGAATGTTGGGGATAATATCATTCAATGGTATTCATCTAGAGTGCCTCAAGTAGATTTTGAGTTTAATGATGCTCTAGTTAATCATATTTGTGGTGCGGACAACATTGGTGCTAGATATTATTCTTTGGAGAAACATTGCTATATTGATGAATTATTTACCAATGAACAATTTGAAGAGGATTTTACCAACTGTAGAAGATTTAGGTTCGTTAGGGAAAGAGAAATTAAAGCCTTTGATGCTAGATGATGTGTGATGCATCATATGATTACAACTATGATCATTTCTAACTTTGGACATAAATCTTCAGTTGGAAATATGGATGTGGTGATTATGCTTCCCTTGCATGAGCATAGGTGATTAAATTTTGGGTTTATAGCTTTGAAGCATATGAATAAGTGCAAGGAAAATGGCCAACAAAGCTTTACCCTATGGGAGATTACTAAAAAGAATCTTCAAGCATTTTCATCTCTAACTCCCTGGAAGAGGAAATCCTGTGAAGAGTGGAGAAATCTACACAAATGATTCCCTCAAAAGGATGCAATTGACACTTGATATGGATGGTGTGCGGAGGACAAGAAGAGAAACTCCTCTAAGGGATGAAAGAATGGAGGATAGTGATGATGATTAAGAGGAGGAGATTAAAGAGGAAGAGGAAGATGATGAGAAGACACTAGCAAGAGAGAGGAAGACAAAGAAGATTTATCAAGTGAGGGTGAGCAACCTCACACAAAAAGGAGACTGTTTGAAGAAGAGCCCACTCCCCAATCTCACCAAAATCTTGGAGAAATGCCTAATGAGGAAGAAGTTACTATAGGAGATACCATAGTAGCCAAAGTGTTCCAAGAAGCCTTAAACAACCATATAAAGGAGATGAAGAAGATGTACAAATTTTTTGAATAATTTTCTCCCATAGTTTTAAGTAAGTTGGATGGCTTGGACACTTGGGTGAATAATATTGAAGAGTTATTGATGAAGAATAACTAAAGTGGTGAAGGACCTCAAGACCTTAAGCTAGGGATGAAAAAGATGATGAAGGGGATGAGGAAGAAAAGAAAAAAAAGAAGATAAGAATGGTGACAATGATGATGATCGGGATGATAATGATGATCATGGAGATAATTTTGAATTTGTGACTAGGAAGAGTGAGAGAAATGAAAGAGATCAAGAGGAGCCACAAGAAGGTGGAAGTCAAGAATGAAGTTTGATAGAAAGAGTCGAGATCACTTCATCATTCACCATGTCATTCGGCCAAGGAAGAGTTAAGCGTGGGGTTAAGAAGAAGGGAACAAGGAAATCCTCCGGGTTGGCTACAACCTCAAAGCCAAACCACAGCAGCAAGGAGCAAAAAAGTGAAAGGCCACTTCACATTGAGCTTAAGGGAGATATGGCCATCACAACTAACAAATATGGAGTCAAGACAATGAAGAGAATCCCAGACTAAGCACTCCTTAAACCTATCTCATTTTACTTATGTATTTAGTCTAGCTTACGTATTTTTATGCCATGCTTAGTTCATGTATCTAGAATAGTCCATGTATTCTCATGTTTTAAATTTCTGTGTGCCCTTCTAGTCTATATGATCTTTTGAAGCTCAATGATGATATAACTGATTTTCTGTGTTTTCAAATCGGTTTCAAATCCTTGTTTAGAAACTGATTTGTTGGTTTCAAAATTGATTTTTTCTTGTAGTGTTTGTTTTCCATATTAATCGGTGCAATCTAAAAAATCGAACAAAATTTTGGTTCAATTTTTTTATATTTTGGTTCGATTTGATTTGATTTATTTTATAAAAAAATTGTATAATTTGATTCAATTTTTTTGCTAGTAACCAGTTTGCCTAGAAGCTCATAGGTTAGGCTCAATTCCGTACCTTCTTCCACTTTCCACTCTCTCTCAAATAGCTATATTTAGATAAGGCCACCCCTCTCAAAGAACAATTTCAAGCTTATTACCTCGGTAGGAATTAGAATGTGAAGATTGGTACTGTTTTTTTCCTATTCCATACTCATATACGTAATATAGACTGAATCAAGCCAAAAGCCAGGGCAAAGACGCTCTTTGTAAGCCACGCACCAGCCGAATAGATTCTAGCGATCTATTTCCAAGCAACCTCACTAGCGCTATGGGCTTGGAAAGAGGAAATCACAATGCGCCGACAGAAATGAGAATGAGAAATGCTAGTCGCTACCTTCATTTCGTTGATAGGGTAGTCAAGCCCTTCCCAAAAGATTCGTAGAGAGATACTGAAAGGGTGTCTCGCGCCTGAGATAGGGTAGGATAGGGTTGTACAATAGAAAGCAAGGAGAACGTAGAGAATGAGAGATTGACGCAGCCGTTTTTCCACTTTATTCTCAACTTAGGTTCTTAAAATCGTCACCAATAACAAGGTCCTGAGGCCCTTAAACAAAGAAAGAGAAGATAAAGGAGTTGCAGAAAGGAAGAAGGGCATCTCCTTTGATAGACTCTGGCCAGCACAAATCTTTTTTCTTTACTATACGAAATTTGTTTACATGTTAAGTGGGTCTAAGCAGTCAATCGAGTTCACTGTGGTCTTGTTTCAGGTTTGCTTGACCATTGGAGCTTGGGTCCATGTCCTAGTTCTTGAGTTTAGCACTGGTTTCGAATAAGCTCTTGCTGTTCCCTTTCTAGTTCTGATGTGTCTTCTGGCTTTAACTGAATCAACTACCTTTTGACTGCTATCAACCCCCTCCGAGTTGAGATTACAAGGAGATGGGAATGCAACATAAACAATTTCTAAAAGCACCTTACCTATTTATATATTTCATCTACCTCGAGCCTTTGTTCTAAACATTTTTCTTGAATGTACAGCTGATCTAGTTAGAAATCAACTGGGACTCAGGAGTTAAATAAGTTCTATTGTTATTGGTATTGGTTTCCCCCCTAAAATGGCTACATGCTGCTCGATTCGACTTCAGGCCTTTCATCGTTCATTCGTCCTTTCTGCTATTAGAATAATTATACAAAAAACACAACTTGTCGTGTCGTATTCCAACTCCTACGCTGGCTACAAGGAAGTATCGCCTAGTAAGAATAAACTCGGAGCTGCCCTAGCTCACTGCATCCCTGTCCCTCCATATGGTAACTAGGAGAAATGGCTGAGTAGTTTAAGGCGTAGCATTGGAACTACTATGTAGGCCTTTGTTTACCAAGGGTCTCTTTACGAATTTTACTAACAACAATGGGAAATGGGTAATCCTATTCCAACTTTCTTTACTGTCGAAACTCAAATGATAACGTTTTTACCTCTTCTATTCAAACTCTTCAACAAAGTCAGTTCTGTACCTTTTTAATTTATAGAGAGGAAGCCTCTTCTTTTACTACTTAATCGCAGAAGAAACTAGTTATTATTTCCCAAATCATAATGGTAGTTTTTCTCCTTTCAACAAAGGCTGTGATTGTTTTTTTTTTTAATTGTTTACTACAACTATACACCCCCATTCTATTTTTGTTAATTTGCAAAGAGCATCGGCTTTTCTCTCTGCTTCTTGATATCTTAGGTCATCTTTGTTGGAATAGTCAAACATATATCTATTGTGTATCATTTGTGTAAGATGAAACATTTTATTTGACTATATGAACAGAATCTTCCGCTCTGGATGGCTAATCACATGGAAATTTTAGGACTTGTGGAGAGAGTTTCTACTTGAATAGATAAATTTATAATAAAAAGCTTTCTTTTCTTGATTTAGTAGATTGTATTTAATGGATGGTTGGATAGATTATGAGTTTTCTATAGCTTTTTTTCAGATTACATACAGTCAAAAATATTTTTATTATTTACTATTTAGTTTTATATTTATAAAGTGTCTCTTAAGCATTTGAAGCATGAAAACTCGGATCTATCAAACACCACTTCATGTTTGTACTTCATAAAGTTAGTTTTTCAAACTACATATATTTTTTGAAGTTTGTGCATATAAATATCATAAAAATCAAATTTAAAACGACTGATTTACATGAAACCTTCAACTTGATGTGAGTTCTGCCACATTCCGCCTCTTGGCAGCTGAAATCCCTAATTTTCTCGACTAAACTGCCATGTGGTTGCGAAACATAGGTCTCACTTTCGCCACTTTTTGGCAGAAGTTGCACACAGTGGTGGAATATTTGCCGGTGATTCTTGCCACCCTTTTTTTTTTGTTTGTTGTTCGTGGTTTTGTTTTACTCACTCAATTTATGTGTTTAACTTTATTTCGTAAATAAATATTATAGTTAATTAAATTAGGTTAATGTCGGTATGCATAATTATGTCAAATATGGTTTATTACACAAAATGAATATGTAATTAAGAATTTATTAATTACATATATCGTAATTTTGTACACTGACTTTGTTTGCATTAGCGTCTTTAATTAGCTAACTGTTATCATTAATTTGCTTCATATTATGTCAAAATGGTGTAGTTATTTATTTAGTGGATTTATTTTAAATACCTAGAATCCCGATGAGGATCGCTAGGGTTTGGTGGAATTAACCCTTTTAATAAATTGTTTCCATACATCTTAAATGTTAAATCGTTTATTTTATATTAGATGGTAACTTTTTTAGATTAAATTTTTAATCATTTGTAAGCATTTTTTCCTTACATTATGATTAGTTTTGTCCATTTTTCCTCACTTAATTATTTAATTTCAATTTGGCAGTTCACTAGTTCATCTATTAGGTGAAGATACATTTCCTAACCTTGGTAGTTTGAATGTAAAACTGTATTTTTTATATAGCGATCGTTTGCACGGACGACATCCAATTACTGTGTCCCGATATATGCTTCTCAACAGTCTCGGGACTAGGGGAAATCCTATCCTCTGGCACTGTGATTCAAGCGCTACGGAAATGATTCAAAAGAATTTGAGCACTTGCACAATATACGTTTGCAATTGGATGACATATCTGGCAAAGAGGTACATGATTATTATAGCATAATATCTTCAATGTTAGAATGATTTCTATTTACCATTAGCCTATAAAACTCACTATATAGGTAGTTTTGTTGGACTCCGTATGGTCCTAATCCCCTCGTTACTCACTGGATCACAGTGTTCAGTGGTTTTCTGCTCGTCTATGACATTCTGGAGTAGTACATACCTGATTGAGTCTTGCGATAGTTTAGTCATGTATAGCGTATTCCTTAGAACCCTATCCTATAGCGTGAGGACTACAGGCGAAGTAACAACAAGAAGTATGTCGAGCAGTACGATAGCCTGGACGAATATTGGGAGCAGCCAGACTCTCACATACTCGAAGCGCTATAGCTTGGATCAGTTGTTGTGTCTCCATCATCGTCTGCTGCAAATTATATGGATTGGTACCTGTCCCGCACACATCTCAGGATCCAGAATCTTGACCTTTTCACAAATAAGGTATCCCATCCTGGAGTAGCACCTATCACGGACGTAGTGATAAGTACGCTTGTTTGCACTTTTAAATAGTATTTATCATTTAATAAAGCATTATTCGTGTAATAGAATGTAATTTGCTTTGCAGAGATGAGATGTAATACATCGTCTGCTAGCGATAGAAGATGACCCATCGAAGATGACGTTAGAGTAAAAAGACACTTTTATAGTATAGGTGTGTGAAATTGCATGTGAGCGTGAGCATGCCCTAGTAGCAGCCGACGAGGGACCTGACGAGAAGTGCTGCACTATTTAGCTTTTTCACATTTTAAGTTTAGTTCTAAAACAACACAATGCTTGGTTTATAAGGCGTTGTAACTTGTTTGCGTTTAATAATCATTATCCTTTTAATTTTTGGTTAATTTCGCCTAGACAAGTATGTAATATCATCAAGTTATGTTGTTTCAACAATTGGTGAAAGTATTTTCTTTATCAATCAATGTACTCTCATGTCACAAATAAGAGCAGGCGAGTACACTTGTTCAGCTTTCTACTTCTCTCCGAGGTAACTTTTAATATCGTTAATACACTCATGTTCTTTTTAATTGTTGCTTTTAAAGGAAGATGTGGGAACTGGCATCTTCTTATTGCTGTGGTCGAAGACCTATAAAAAATACATTATGAAAAAGTCTATTATGTATTTGTTTATTTTATTACTACTAGTTGTAGTATTAGTATATTTTATCTATAAGAGTGGGTTATTATCTGTTGTCATAGTTATTTAACTATTGTATAATTTTTTATATCACGTTATCTCAATTCTTCACCTCCTTCTCTTAGAGAAATGATAGGAGAATTACTTTAATTATAATGATTTCAACTATTTTAATATCAATAGATAATATTTTCATTTAGAATAAAAATAACATCGAGTTCAAAACCTTTGATTAGCACTTTTTTATGAAAATTAAAAAATAATACGTTATAATTAATAAGTCAGTCCGCTGCATTTAGCAACATCCTTCTTGGAAGTGGTACCGCGAATTGAATCAGGTTTCCAACCCGGAAATGGAATACTAATACCACATGGCTTCTTGTAATTGGAGGAATCAAAAGGTCCTTTTCTCTGTCTCCCAATTGGAGACATCTTTCTCTCTGTCCTTCTCTTCACGTGCTACAGTCCAATTCCATTTCTTTTTTCTTTTGCTTTGCTTTCCTTTTTTTTCTTTTTTGTCTCGTAATTCTCTCGCCTGGACGCCTCTTTTCTTCTTTCGCTCTTTTTTATTCTTCAAATTTTTCCTGAAAAAATTAAATTTTTAAAATGAAATAAACCTAAATAAGATATCAAGAAAGAATTCCACACTAATTCATTCTTGATATATAAAATTCATAAAATTATGAAAATAGAGTTAAAATAAATATTTTAAAGAATTAGCCTTCGATTAATTCTATAAATATAACAATAAAATAATTCTTTACTAAAACTTAAATGAAAAAAAGTAGAAATAATAAGAAAAATATAACTTCTCGAATAAGTTTTATCTTAACTTGGTTATGCATAAACTTATAGTGAGATTGAATAATGCTTTGATTTGAAATTTTATGTCTTAAATTTCGTAAAAGAAAAAGCGAACCCAAAGTGAAAAATTTACATTAAATTTCTTAAAGAACCCAATCCAGTGGAAGAAGAAAATTCAAGCTAGACTTAGTGGAATTCAAATATTTTTTGGAACCATAACTAGCTCCTTCATTAGTAATCTTGAAAAAGCTCTTCAAATGAACAAAAAATAGAATAATAGCTCTTAGGGATTCAGTAGGGAATTTGCTCTTCATTAACGTACAGTTACAGAGTCGAATTGTATATCATTTTCATTTCCTTTTCCCCACTTCACATGCCTTCTCTTCCCAACAAGTAAATTGCCCTCTTCCTCTCAACAGTTACTCACTAGATAATTACTCGCCTATCATTTTTTAAATAGAAAAATTAATTACTTATAAAGTTTGGACAATTTTTTCTATACCTTTTGAGATGGTGTTAGACTTAAAACAAAATTTTTAATATAATATGAGAATGATATTGGATCACAACATATTTTCAAACCACGTGATAGTTGAAGAAATTATAAATCCCCTGGTCCGGACAGTCTCCCACCTTCCTTCTTCCAAAAATTTTGGGTTGGGACATTATTTACCCCCCCCTTCCTCTTGACTACTCTCACTACTGACATCTTTTCCAGTGCTAAAGTACCACAAGAACTTGACAAAACCTTTATAGCATTAATACCGAAATGTTCTCATGTCGAAACCATTCAACAATATCGGCCTGTTAACTTATGCAATACTATTCAACAAAAAAAAAAAACTTATGCAATACTTCATATTTGTTCTGATTTCCAAAAGGCAAATCCCTCCTCTACAGGGCCTCACACCCTGACCTGATAAATTATGAAGGAATAAATTATAATGATTTAGCAATTCTTAAAGTGAAAAGATCACTGTCCGATGCCCCACAAGAAATCTACCCACTTTAGATATAACTCCCAGCTTGTGCCTGTCAAAACTCTATCCTGAGTCCTATTCCCATTCTACCGCCCGAA
This sequence comes from Rauvolfia tetraphylla, assembly GCA_030512225.1. Taxonomy (NCBI): domain Eukaryota; kingdom Viridiplantae; phylum Streptophyta; class Magnoliopsida; order Gentianales; family Apocynaceae; genus Rauvolfia; species Rauvolfia tetraphylla. The sequence goes on along the minus strand of JAJQKT010000024.1, from coordinate 3,326,250 downwards.
ACCAACTGAGCTGTCTGTGGGCTACTGCATATATGTTCTAACCAATATACTTGCTAACCGTCTAAGACCTCACCTAAACTCCATTATTAGCCCCGAACAATGATGGAAGAAGTGCATCTGACAATATTGTCGTCGTGCAGGAAATTCTGCGTAGTTTTAAGAAAGGGAAACCGGTAATTATGCTTAAGTGGCCTTGAAAATTGATTTAGAAAAGGCTTTTGATAATATAAAATGGCCGTGTGTTCTAATTTTTCTCTAATGGATCTTCATTTTTTTTAGATTTGATATTTAAAAAGATATTGTCGTGTGTGATAATGACAGAAATAATAAAAAGAATGGAACAGAAAATTCAGTGTGATTTAGGTAGAAGTGGGACTTAAAACATTTTTTTGAACGGTTATTATTCCTCATCCCAGGTAACTTGCTTGGCTAGCATGAGGTAAGGGTATTCATGATGCAAGTCGTGCGCTTCTATTACACTTTCAAAGCAAATCGCAAATTATAGTCTGGAAAATTTTGAAAGCCCATCAAATCAATAAAAATTTCAAACCGCTAAGTGCAGTTTGAAGTGATTTAATGCTGTTTAGTGCGACTTTCTAGTTTAGAACATATGAATTAACATTCACTATAATTAATAACTCTTTATAACTTTGTACTATAATTAATAATTGATTATGTAATCTTTATTCATAGTCTTGTACTTAAAAAATTATTTTTTCCAAAACAATTTCTAAATTGATTATATATATATAATTGAAGTACATAATATATATGTTGCATTTATAAGTGGGATACTCCTCCTTGTTGGAGTTCTTATACTCGAATTAGATATGAACGCATCTTCGACTTTTTATATCCTTTTAGGAGATTTTTAATGTCTTTGATACGTTTAGAGTCTTTCAAGTTACTATTTAAGGAGAATGATAGAGTTGAATTATCTATGCTAGTGATATCTAAGAATGGCCAAGAAGGTATCGAAAAAATGATTAAAGTATGTTTGTTTTTATTATTCTCTTTTGTGGATTACCCATCAAGGGTATATAAGATGTAGTATTTTCTCTTTATCATGAATTTTTAACCCATTTATGTAACTTCTATTTTTTATATGAATGAAGTATCTTAATTATAATATACACGTAGCAAAAAAATCGTTGTTTAAATCAATTAAAATAAGCCGTAAATTTGGTATATATTAGTATGGTTATTCGAGTTGGTGTGTGTTGAATTTTCTTGAATACTCAAGAAGGATGCTCAATCTTATTATGCTATCCTTACGTGCCAAGACTCAATCTTGTGCTAAATCTTGAATTTTCAGCCCACTTGCTTGATTGTAATGCTTTGAGTGCGGATGACCCTTTATGTGTGGATTCAAGAGGCTCTCCCAGTGAAAGTAAGCTTTAGTAATAGTCTGTATGCTCTTGCAGCTTATTTGAGGAATTAATAATATTTATTTTTTCTTTCCACCAAAAACATGTTCCATGACTCTCACTCTTGATCAATTTTTCTTGATTAAGAGTGAGGGTTTCAACTGTTTCTAGGAGGACCTTCTACTTGAAAAAAGCAGGACGCAGCGGAAAGCAGATGAGAGGGGAGGAGCAAAGCAAAGAGGGATCTACACTCTCACACCATTCAAGTAATTGCTGACTGGAAGGGGAGGTGTGGCCTCTTATATCTTGCTCCTCAACCTCCTCTGAGTTCGATGTGGGACTGTCTTAGTGGCCAATTGATCTTTTTTTCTAATTAAGATTAAAAGAGAAGGGAAGAGACAAAACACATGGACAGTTATGGGAAATTGTCCAATTAAATCAAGAGTAAATTACTTTAACTGACAGTATTAGTGTGGCATTATCTGTCCCATAGTTGAATGCAGGATTATGTAGTCGTTCTTTTTTCACTAACATCGCTACTAAATTTCAAAAATCAGTTGTCTGGATGTCCGAATGCCTTACACTGTCGGGAAGAATTATCTTATTCAATCAACTTTATAGTCAATTCCACAGTCACTTGATGCAATTTAAAATTTCCAACAGCTATGAATAATCAAATTGAAAAAAGGTTAGAAGTTTCCTTTGTGGTTCAAACCCAAATAAAAAAGGAAAACGTTTGGGAAATTGGAGTATTGTAACTATCAACTAAAACCAAAAGACTTGGAAGCGTACAAATGTTAAACCAAAAGAAAAGAAAAAAAAAACAGAAGAAGAATTTATCATTGCTTGCTAGTCTGGCATGAAGAAATTTGCGTACAAAAATTCAGACACTTGTCTCTCCTTACTTAAAGCTAACTATCTTGTCAGTGATCATTCTTAAATACAGAAGTCATACCATGACCGAACACCCAAACAACAAAATAGAAAGAAAAAGGCTGCTCAATTGTTTTCAGGGCTTCTATACGGATGCAAACTAGGCAAGGAGGGTTTCACAGTGGAAAGTTTGGGAGAGTAGTTCAATTTATTTCTGGAATAATAATTGGCTGAGAACTAATTATTGGGAATTTCGGGTAATAATTCCCTCTAAGACAAAATTATAGTGAATTGAAAAATACAAAACACTACGAATATACCCGACAAATAATATTGAATACTATAATCAAGAGAAAGCGATAACAACAAATAAATGCGGAATAAAAGAGATAAGGAAAGAACACACCCGGAAAAATTTGATAACGGAGTTCGGCAAAAATATTGCCTAGTCTTCGAGCACCACTCAAGCAGCCCGCTTTTATTTATAGTGGGAGAAGAGTTTGCAAATTTGGGATACGATAAGTGTGAGAGAAGAGTCCCTTTTATAGGGATCAAATCTCCTCACATTTTCATCAACTTCCAATGTGGGATTCCTAAGTTAAGGCAAAAGTCAAAATTTGTTGGCCAACTATTTAGGCCAACAACCAACAAATCTCCACCTTGACTTAACTTCTAGTCCCACCAAATACAAAAGCTTCTCAATCAAACAAAAAATAAAATGGACCTCATGATGCTTCCAAATTTTGCGCCGTTAGGCGCCAACTCAAATATGCAAAATATTAACCAAGTTTAAACAGTGTTCAAACTTGGCCCTTGTAACCACCTTGGTCAACATATCTGCAGGATTCTCAGCCGTGTGAATCTTCTGAAGAAGTATCTCTTCCTCTTCCAGAATTTCCCGTACAAAGTGATAGCGAACATCAATGTGCTTCGTCCGTGCATGAAAGACTTGATTCTTTGCTAAGTGAATAGCACTCTGACTGTCAGAATAAACCTCAAGTTGTTTCTGACCAACTCCCAAGTCTTTAAGCAATCCATGAAGCCAAATTGCTTCCTTCACAGCCTCTGTAATCGCCATATACTCTGCCTCAGTTGTAGACAAAGCCACCGTTGACTGCAAGGTAGACTTCCAACTAACCGGCGCTTTTGCTAAAGTGAACAAATAGCCAGTTGTAGACCGTCGCTTATCCAAATCACCTGCATAATCAGAATCACAATATCCAACTACACAATGACCAAGTGATTCATCCCGTTCAAATTCCAATCCAACATTTGCGGTATTTTGAAGATACCGTAGAATCCATTTTACAGCTAACCAATGACCTCTTCCTGGATCATGCATGTACCTGCTCACAACACTAACAGCTTGTGAAATATCTGGTCTCGTACACACCATTGCATACATCAAGCTTCCAACTGCATTTGCATATGGGACTTTCGCCATGTATTCTCGCTCTTCATCTGTTGTTGGAGATAACTGGCTACTAAGTTTCAAATGAGGGGCAAGTGGGGGTACTTACGATTTTGTATCTTCATGCATACCAAAAACGTTGTAATACCTTCTTCAAATCATCGCTTTCGTGTCACCAAAGCTTGCCTCTCTCTCGTCCCCTATTTATCTCCATGCCGAGAATCTTTTTGGCTTCCCCCAAATCCTTCATCTCGAACTCTTTACTCAGTTGAGCCTTCAATCCGCTAATCTCAACTTGGCTCTTTCTCTGCTATCAACATATCATCAACATATAAGAGTAAGTAAATGTAAGAACCATCTTGAAGCTCGCGCAAATACACACAATGATCGTATTTGCTCCTTGTGTACTTCGACCCTTCATAAAAGCATCAAATCGCTTGTACCATTGTCTCGGAGATTGTTTCAATCCGTATAATGATTTACTTAGTTTACAAACCCAATTTTCCTTACCAGACAACCTTGTATCCATCTCGTTTGAGCCATATAGATTTCCTCCTTCAAATAACGCAGTGCAGGGAATGCGGTCTTCACATCAAGTTGAGCTAGCTCCAAATTCATCTGCATGCTACCAAGGCCAACAAAATTCTAATGGATGAATGTTTAACAACTGGAGAAAATACCTCATTATAATCAATTCCCTCCTTTTGAGCGTAGCCTTTAGCCACCAATCTTGCCTTGTAACGTATCTCATCTTTATCAGGAAATCCTTCTTTCTTTGCAAATACCCATTTGCATCCAATAGCTCTCTTGCCCTTTGGTAGTTGTGTCGACTTCCACGTCTTGTTCTTCTCGAGAGATTGTATTTCTTCTTCCATTGCACCCTGCCCATCTACCACTTTCCCGAACTTCGGATGTCTCTCGGGTAGGTGGATGGAACATCATCAACAACCTGGAAGTGCATAAGCTACCATGTCAAGAAACGCAGCGAGTTTTTGAATCTCTCGTCTTTGCCTTCTAACCGCAATTGGCTTCGATTGCTTGTTGAGGTTCTTGGGTAGAAACCTCTTCCTTATCTGACTCTTCTTTTGCCTCTGGAGAGTCTCTAGTAGTGCTATTTGTCTGGAATCACCACTGTCCCTGCTCAAACTTCACCCTGCTCGCGAATGCCATCAACCCCTTCCCGGATTTACCTTTTGCAACATGGCGGATTCATCAAAGGTAACATCCCCTACCGATTATCGTCTTCTTTGCCTCTAGACACCATAAACGGTATCCCTTAACTCCAGCGATTGAAGCCCATAAATAGAGCCTTCTTTGCCCGTGGATCCAACTTTGATTCATTCACATGATAATATGCGGTAGAACCAAAAACACGCAAAGTATCATAATCGATATGAGTTTTTTCGGACCATACCTCTAAAGGAGTCTTTCCTCTATAGCGAGATGATGGCAAACGATTGACTGAGATGTTGAGCATAATTTATTGCCTCGACTCAAAAATTTTTCTGCCTAGCTCGACGATTAGACGACGATACAACGAACTTTCTCCACCAATGTCCTGTTCATACGCTCCGACACCCCCATTCTGCTGTGGTATTTTTCTGACTGTGAAGTGCCGCCTTATGCCACAATCTTGACATACCTTCAGGAATGGATCGCTCTTGTATTCTCCACCATTGTCTGTTCGGAGAACCTTGATCTTCCTCCCTGTCTGGTTTTCAACTTCAGCTTTCCACTTAAGGAAAACTCCAAGCACATCATCCTTATTTTTCATAGTAAACACCCAAACTCTTCTAGAAAAATCATCAACAAAAGTGACAAAATAATGCCTACCACTGATTGACGGAGTCTTGGCAGGTTCCCATACATCTGAGTGCACATAATCCAGAATGCCCTTGGTATTGTGGATTGCAGTGCCAAATTTCACTCTTCGTTGTTTTCCTAAAACACAATGCTCACAAAATTCTAATTTGCAAGTCTTCGTACCTTTCAACAATCCCTGCTTGGCAAGAATTTGTAAGGATTTCTCACCAGCGTGTCCCAACCGCATATGCCACAGCTTCGTTGCGTCAACATCCTTTTTGCTACTTGAAGTTGCCGCTGCTACTGTCCCCATCACTGTACTACCTTGGTAGTAATACAGATTATTCTTCCTCACGCCTTTCAACATCACCAGTACTCCTGAAGTTACTTTAAGAACTCCATCTCGCATCGTCACAACTAGGCCTTTTGATTCTAAGGCCCCCAATGAGATGAGATTCTTCTTCAACTTTGGCACGTACCGCACATCTCGCAAAATTCTGGTGGATCCATCATGATTTCTCAGCTTGATTGACCCTATCCCGGCTGTTTTACATGGATTATCATTACCCATATAGACAACCCCGCCATCGAGTTCCTGAAATTCAAAGAACCATTCCCGAATGGGACACATATGATAAGTGCAACCTGAATCCAATATCCATTCATCTGGATGTGATGTTGAAGGTGAAACAACAAGGGAAATTTCTGATTCTGCATCACTCTTGCATTCTGCAACATTTGCATCTTGCGGAGTCTTCCCTTTCTTCTTCAGCTTTGGACAGTCCTTCTTCCAATGCCCTTTCTCATGACAGAAAGCACATTCATCTTTGGCAACGACGCGGCCTTTTGACTTGGACCTTCCTCTCCTCCCCTTTGACTGGCTTTGCTGACGACCTCTTGCCACCAATGCTTCTTCTGTTGTCGTTGATTTTGTTTTCATCTTATCCTGCTTTCTCAATTCATGACTATACAAAGCAGAACATACAGCATCTAACGACACATTCTCTTTCCCATGAAGTAATGTAGTTTCCAAATGTTCAAATTCATCGGGAAGAGACGATAACAACATTAAAGCCAAATCTTCATCCTCAAATTTTACATCTAAATTTAACAGGTCTGCTACTAATTGATTAAACATAGTGATGTGTTCATTCATAGTTGTACCTGGTCGGTAATCAAATCGGAACAGCCTCTTCTTCATAAGGAGCTTATTCTGACCACTTTTCTTCAGAAATTTGTCCTCCAATGCCTTCCACAATTTGTGCGCAGAAGTCTCGTTCTTGAAAGCATACTTCTGCTCCCTGGACAGGCACGACCGAATTGTTCCGCATGCCAACCGATTCATAATATTCCAATCCTTATCTACCACATCTTCCGGTTTCTCTTCTGCAATGGCAATATCAAGACCCTGCTGGAAAAGGGAGTCCAAGACTTCCCCTTGCCACATGCCGAAATGGCCAGTACCATCAAATATTTCTACTGCTAATTTCAAACTAGACATTGGAATCCTCGACCATGATGAAGAGGAAACTGAAGTAGATGCCATTACAGAACTAATATAGTATTCAATATTTCAAAAGACACTACGTATTGTACCAAAAATTATTCCAAGAAAATTTCCAGGAAAGATTGGAGGGTCACAAGTGGACCGCTTAAATACCAACCTCCTTAGACAAAATTTTCCTAGATAATTAAAGCTACAATACCCAAACAAACAAGCCAAGGACGAACATTCGGCTCTGATACCACTTGTTGGGAATTTCGGGTAATAATTCCCTCTAAGACAAAATTATAGTGAATTGAAAAATACAAAACACTACGAATATACCCGACAAATAATATTGAATACTATAATCAAGAAAAAGCGATAACAACAAATAAATGCGGAATAAAAGAGATAAGGAAAGAACACACCCGGAAAAATTTGATAACGGAGTTCGGCAAAAATATTGCCTAGTCTCCGAGCACCACTCAAGCAGCCCGCTTTTATTTATAGTGGGAGAAGAGTTTGCAAATTTGGGATACGATAAGTGTGAGAGAAGAGTCCCTTTTATAGGGATCAAATCTCCTCACATTTTCATCAACTTCCAATGTGGGATTCCTAAGTTAAGGCAAAAGTCAAAATTTGTTGGCCAACTATTTAGGCCAACAACCAACACTAATCTGATTAACAACTCACTGTTAAAGATATCTTAAACGACAATTTTGCAATTTCAGGAACAATTTCCTTTATCTCGAGAAACTCTCATACTCGATCTACATTAGTCAAAATCGTTCCTACACCAAAAGGAACCTTCAAAGAAGAAAACTCAGCTTAAAAAGTTGAATTACAACCACAAGAACCTCATCATAATTAAATGATCTACCTGCAACTTTTCCCAGATATGCTTTCGTGGTGAAATTCCTCATAACAATTAACTTTACCTTAGGCAGAATTCTTAATATAGATTCCTCATGTCCATGCTGCAATAATAAAATTGAAAATGACGATATTACAATGGTAAAATTTGAATACATAATTAATTACTACCTATAAATTATTTTTGTTCATCCCATCCAAAAATAGATTAGGAGAAAATGAGCAGCAAATTCATAACTTCATTGCGACAACATGTAGATACAACGAGGAAAGAAAAAAACCTTTATTTTTTGAAAGTTCAAGAGAGATCAAGATCTTCTCAGCCTTTAAAAGTCTACTCATTTGCAAGATGAGGAACCAGTTTCAAAGGATATTTCATAATGCAACCAGCACCAAAGTCCTCAGTCATATCTATGTCTTCTGGCTTTTTCCCATCTGCGACTTCCCAATCAAAATGATAGAACATTGCAGCCAACATAAGCTCAGCATTGATTACCCCAAACAAAATCCCCGGGCAGCCTCTCCTTCCTGTGCCAAAGGGTATCAACTCAAAGTTGCTTCCGTAGAAATCCATCGGATTACGAATGTATCTCTCCGGATCAAACCTCTCAGGCTCTGGCCAAACTTCAGGATCCATTTGGACAGCCCAGCAGTTGGTCAACACCCATGCTCCTTTCGGAATAGTGTATCCATCGACCTCGAAATCTTCTCTGCATTCTCTTGGGACTAGGAGAGGAGCAGCAGGGTGTATTCTTGTGGATTCCTTCACACAGAGGTGCATGTATTTCATTTTCTCGACGTCATAGCCAGTAACTCGTTTCTTGTCCTTGCAGGTTCCTCTTACTTCGTCGTATATCTTCTTCAAACTCCTGGGATCCCTCAGTATCTCAACCATGGCCCATTCTGTAACATCTGCTACACTTAGAGTTGCAGCTAGAATCAGCTCCTGCATAAGCATACCAAGAACGAACTCATTCATTAGTATACAAAAAAGAAGATAAATTTTGAATTACTTACGAGTCAAGTGTTCGACAATAAACACAAACATGAAAGAAGGGAACAAAGCTTTTTTCTTTTTTCTCTTTTGTGTTGTTCTTACGAAAATGATGGCCTTGATGTCTGCGTTTGTGATTCTGAATTTTGCGCCGCTGGGATTGTGCCATTTATGCCTCAGGAGAACTCTGAGCATGTCTTCGTCATCCTTCGCCTATTTCAAGATTTCGGTAGTCTTTTCACGCTCGACGATAATTTCCTCAAGAATGTCATCCATTTCCTGTAACAGCCCCCTCAACTGTTTCAGCGTTTTGCTGAACCTGCAAAACAAGCTCATTGAAGGGAACAGATCCTCCAACCTGAGGGGGGTTCCAGAGAGCAGTGACGTTTTTTTGGCTATCTTGATCATCTTCTCCTGCTCTTTGCATACGCTTCCGAAAATGGTTCTGCAAATCGTTGCATACAAGTAAGCAGAAGCCTTCTCATACAAAATCATGGGTTGTCCGACCTGAGACTTGATCGACTCGACAAAATTGCCAAGCTCATCTTCGAAACAACTATAAAATTCTTGTAAATCTGCCGCAGCTTCGTCAAGTAATCACCGTACTGAGCAAAGGTAACTCCCAAGCTGTCGTAGGTCATGATGCTAGCAACTGTATTCACGGATCGGTTGGCGACTGCCAGGCCGTGGTTGTGCAGGACTATTTTGGCCATTTTTGCATTGGATACGATGATCGCCGAGCGTTCACCCATCTTCAAATGCATAAGAGGTCCATGTTTATCCGACAAATTCTTGAGGGTACGGTGAGGCAATAGTCCCGCAACCTGGTGCAAGTTTCCTATTATGGGGAGTGTCCTTGGCCCCGGGGGCAATTTCTTGTGGCTTTTGGGTTTCAACACTTGCTTGACGAGGAAGAAAAGCAAGAAGTAGAGGATGTAGAGAGCTGGAGAGGAGAAAGACAAATCCATTGTCGCGGGTGAAGATTAGGCGAAGATCAGAAGAGGATGAAGATTGAAGGATGACTGAGTGATCTCCGTGCAGCTTCAAGTCCCATTATATAGGCCTTCAAGGCTGCCGAGAATATATTGATTTACTTTCGCAGCATGTGTTGCTATTCTGTCGAAGGCATTCTTCCGCACTCGTGATAGTAAAAAACAAAAAAGCTATCAAAGTTCAAAGGGGCCGCTTTTCCTTAAAAAAAAAAAAAATCATAAAGAGCTGCTGCGAGGAAAGAGAGCAAAATTGTTGGATGCGAAATTTCAACTTCGAATTAATTCTCGGCTTAAAGGAACAAAAATAAAAATAAAAAACCTCTTTTAATAGATCATTCCTTTTGTCGAATAAGTGTTCATATGGTTTTAGAATATCTAAATTAAATATTAATTTAATTAAATAATTATATTCGTTTCAAAACTTTCGTAATTAACTTCAATATTGGTTTAAGAGAATTAAACTGATTTTAAAAAATTAAACTCCTGTTGAATATCGTGCAATTGGAAAATTTCCATTCAATTAACACATATAACCATCTCGTTACTAACAATTTCTAATGGAGGAAATAATACTTTCTCAATATAGAATTGAAGGTAACTTCATCAATGTTTTTTTTTTTTTTTTTGAAGTTGATCTAACCTTATTAATGTAAGTGATGTGAGTTCCACTAAATTGTGATCTTACTGAATATTTCTTTAATTAATAAAAAAATATAATTTGGTCAAATGTGCTATCAAAACTTTTTGTTTTTTGGCTGAATAAGCAGTTGCATTAAATATCAAAAAATAAATTACACATATAGGTAAGAGATAGGACCATCAATCCCTATAGTAATAGAAAATAACCAGAGTCTTAAGAAATCTAGAGGAGTAGAGTACAATATGTAGAAACTAAACAAAAACATACTTATAAAACTTCTTTCTCCTTTTCAACTATCTCTCAACACTATTATTAGGTAGAACTCAACACCTATTTGGTTCGTCGAAAATGGCGATTCAAAAGAACTTGAGTGTATCAGTTTTCTTAAAGATTACCTAGGACAAAGATAGGAAGCTGAGGAGGGGCCCAGCCCAAATCTCATGATCCGGGTGAAAGTAGATCTTTTGGAGAAAGAAGAAGAAACAACTCTGGTCTAGGAAGATCAAAGAGAAATCACACTTATAGATTATAGATTTGACTAAAAGGTTTAAAAATAATAACAAAAATGGTTTGTAGACAAAAAAAATAGCTTGAAAAAATAAAAATTAAATATAAAAAATTATCTACAATAGTCATATTTCCTTCTGGTACAATCCTGCTTGCTGAAATATTATTACTACTGTTATAGACTAGGCTTGTCAAATCTCCAATTGGTTTGCCAATTGTCAAAATTTTATCAAGTTTAATCTTCCCTATATTCAACTTTTTGATGTAGCATTTTTCTTCTTCAAGTTTGTCATTACTGAGTTGTACTAATTCATCATGATGTTGTACTAGCTGTTGAAGTTGCCCACGTTCTTGTTGAAGTAAACTACTCTATTGTTGAAGTTTCTAATTTTCCTCCTTCAGCCTCCTATTCATTTGAACAATCTCCAGCATTTTGTATATATTATCTCATATTTACTTCTCAATTCCTCATAGGCAACTTTTCATCATCTGTCTTTGAATCTTCATCATCAGTTTCACTTTTGTCATATTGCTGCACTTAAATTAAAAGCAACAAAGTTGCTAACATAATTTGTTTCATAGTCATCACTACTACTATTGTTGGACTCCTTGTTATCATCACTCCACATAGTCCATTTGTTTTTCTTCTAGTTGTTTGCATATTCACATTAAGTGTGACCAACTCCTCAACATTCCCAACATCTAACACTATTGTCTTTTCTGTCAAAGTCCTTCGAATCAACAATCTTTTTTTGTTCATCACCTCTTCTAGTACACTCGTTGAATTTTCTACTTTATTTCTTTAACATCTTGCCAAATTTTTTTGTTAGCAAAGTAATGTTGTCACTGTCAAAGTTGATATAAGCTTCTTTCGTGCTTACTTATGCCTTCAGTGCAACACCTTTGTTCTTATGTTGAATGTTTAGATGCATTTTAAAGGTTTGCAATGATCTCATCAACTTGTCAAACTTTAACTCTGATAGGTTTCTAAATTCTTCAAAGTTGATATAAGCTTCTAATTCCTTTTCGGAATATTTTTCGCGAAGTTGAAATGCTTGATTTGCAATATTTTGTAATTTGCTGCTAAAGATGGACATAGTTTCACCTTCAGTCATTCTCAATTTCTCGAACTAAGAAGTCAACATTTGTAATTTTGACATTTGAACATTACTCGATTTGAAAAACCTAAGAGGAGTGATGAATTAGGTTTTTAGATAATTTTCTTCAATAGAATCTCCTTTTTCAAATTCAAACAGTTAAGAATCTATGTGTTTTGACAAGTGTGGTTAAAACAAGAAGAGCAATTAATAAGTCCACAACAAATATTAACAACCACAAAGAGTAAATGAAGATACCACAAATAAAAAAATTAATAACTGCAGAGAAAGAGACACGACAATTTATAGTGATTCGATCTCTCCATGATCTACATCCACTACCTTGAGTCTACACTCACGTATTTCAATCAATCTACTAAATGCTCAAGTCAATCAATTACACAAGAGGCTCACCCTCAAAGTGTTTTACATTAATAACCTCTTTTTCCATCCAACAAGCAAGGCTCACCCTCATCAAAAAAATGTTTTATGTCACAAGACAACCTCGAACAATCAAATAAAATTTCACCCTCATCAAAAGAGTTTTATGTCCCAAGACAACCTCAATTAAACAAAGTAAAGATGAGATAAGGATAGAAATTACCAATCAAGATGGTAGGTATTGAAAAAATCTAACACAACTTCACTTTTTCTTTTGGAATCCTTAGATAATCACATGAAGCACAAGAACAATGAAAGCTTTTGTTTGATCTTCGGTGTTCTCAAGATAATGGCATGTAAGTTCATCAATCTTACTCAAAATCTAAGTTTCTAGCTTTTTGCATAACTCAAAAGTTTAAAAACAAGATTTTAAAAAATGACTAGTAACGATCAGTAACAGTGCAATTCGATTGACCGAACTTGGACCATTGCATCTAAATTGGTCATCCAAACTTTTATGCTTGTTAGGCTGCAAGAAAAGTTCCGCTGTTTGAATTTGAACCTCTGCATCCCAATTAGTTGTTTGAATTTTTCTAAAAATTCAACAGCCAAGTTTCAACTTGGATATCCGAATTGGAATCTGAACTTTTTAAAACTTTGTCAAATCTTTTGAAATTTAACCGCAACAAGTCTGAAATCATTTAGGACTAAAGATAAGTTATTTAAAAGCTTTTTGAGCCATAAGCCATTATCAAACACTTTGTTTTTCAAAGAATCATATAAAACTTTTAAGCTCATCAAAAAAATTTTAGGCTAGGTCAAAATGGTTTGTGCTTCAATTTGCAATGTATAGATTCCAAATGAAACACATGAAAAATTAAAACAATAATTACCAAAGAAAAATCTTGAATAACTATTATAGAGTCACATATAAATTTAGTACACTTAAAAATATATACTAACAGGTTCAATTATTTCTAAGTATGTATTATATGTTTATTTTAATTTATTTACACATATATGTATTTTTAAAATTAAATTTTGATTTTTAATTTTATCATGGTTTCAAAGTAATCATTATGAAAATAATTTATTTTTTAAAATTCATCAAATTTTTTAACAAAGTATTTGTAACAAAAATATTTAATTAATTTAAATTTAAATTTTTTTGTAAAATCAATTATGTTTATGAAATGCTACACAGAGCATAGAGAACACAATCTGAAGTTGTGTTTTTAACTAAAGACGTAATTTCAAATTGCGTTATGGTTGTTTTTCTTTATGACATCGAAGCCTGAACGCATCTTCATATTGCGCTTAGACAATTGAACACATTTTCATATTGCGTTCAAAAATCAAATTGACATTGTTTCTTAGCAGGTAAATTAACAAATCTTAGCCATTTGTTTTATGATCCAACTGTCCAAATTTGTCCACAGATAAAGATAAAGCAAAACTATTGTAAATCCTCAACAAGCCTTTTACTATATATTTTTTTAAAATTTATTTTCACATATATTTATTTTTAAAGATAAAATTCGATTTTTGATTTTATCATGGTCTCAAAGTAATCATTATTGAGATAATTTACTTTTTAAAATTCATCAAAATTTTTAACAAACTATTTGTAACACAAATATTTAATTAATATTAAATTAATTTCTTTTTTGTAAAATCAATTATGTTTATGAAATGCTACAAAGAGCACAAAAAAGGCAATCTGAAGTTGCTTTTTCACTGAAGTTGTAACTTCAAATTGCGTTATGGTTGTTTTTCTTCATGACATCCAAAGCCTAAACGCTCTTCATATTTTGCTCAGACAATTGAACCGGTTTTTATATTGCATTTAAAAATCGAATTTATATTATTCCTTAGCGGCTGAATTGACAAATCTCAGCCATCCATTCTATAATCCAACAATCCAATTTTGTCCCCTGATAAAGACAAAGCAAAATCATTACAGATTCTCAACATGCCTTTTAATATATTTTTTATTTTAATTTATTTTCACATATTTGTATTTTTTAAAATAAATTTTGATTTTTAATTTTATCATGGTCTCAAAGTAATTATTATTGAAATATATTTTTTAAAATTCATCAAATTTTTAACAAACTATTTCTAACACAAATATTTAATTAATATTAAATTTTAAAAAACTGTAAAATCAATTACGTTTATGAAATGCTACAAAAGAGCACATAGAACACAATATGAAGTTGTGTTTTTTACCAAAGATGTTATTTCGAATTGACATTATGGTTTTTTTTCTTCATGACATCCAAGCCTGAACGCATCTTCATATTGTACTCAAACAATTGAACGCATTTTCATATTGCATTCAAAAATCGAATTGACATTGTTCCTCATCTACTAAATTGACAAATCTCAACTATTCATTCCATGATCCAACAGTCCAATTTTGTTCTCAGATAAAGACAAAGCAAAACCATTGCAAATGCTCAACAAGCCTTTTAATAATAGGTAGATAATTTGGGTTGGACATTTAATAATGGATGAAACAATATAGATGGAAAAAATTACACTTTAAAATGATGGTAAATGCTTGTGATGTGACTTTTCTTGTTAGATTTTCCTATGATATTCAAAATTTAACAGATATAATTACCAAAAAAAATACATGTACGTCAAAAGATGAAATAAAATTTTTTATTAAAAAGAGAAAACTATAAATAGTTTTTGAATAAATATAGTAAATTGAAGCATATAGTTTTGAAAAAAAGACAATTGTAGGCTATTTCTTACTTTGAAATGACAATTGGCATTTTAAACATTATTGAGCTCAAAGGAATTTTGTGCTCCCCATACCTGATAACATAAGTTAATGTAATAAATATTGATGTAGCTTAAGATTTTAATAGAAGTCTTTAATCTTGTATCCCATTTATTTCCTTAATTAAAACTTCTAAAAAAATTTAATATTCCTTTCATTTCAAGATATATGTTCTAATTCTCTTTTACACAAGAATTAAAGTTTTGATAAATTTCATAAAAAATTTTAATAGATGTCTAAAATACTCGTATTTGAGAGTGCTTGATCTATGTTTCAAATTTAATTTCAACATTGGGAATTAGTGTTTTAAATAATTGGTTGGAACATTAATGATTTTTTAAAAATAAAAGCATTTAAATGAATGGTTGGAGAAAAGAGTAAAGTTTTTTTTAAAAAAGGAATAAACTAAACCTTTTTGTGGAAAGATAATATATATAAAAAAGAAAGTAAGATATATATTTTAAAATTGATGTAGTAGATTTGTCTATAATTATTGTCTTAAAATAATAAATCCATTAAATTCTATGAAATGTTCAAAAATAAATGACACAAATATCTATAACCTCAAATACAAGAATCTATAATAATTAACTTAACTACATATCAACTTGAAATTTTCAAAACTAAATGTTACAAATATTTATGAACTTCAACGTATTGAATACATGAATCTATCTTATTAATTTAAATAAATAACTTAATCAACTTAATGTAAATAAATCCATTCACTATATATATGGAAAATATCTATAATTACCTACTAACAATTCATAAGAGTTTTATTACACAAAAAATATTATTTTTATTTTTTTGTGCCACTCCATTATTTTTGTGATTCTTTTCTTGGTTTGCTACAGGTAATACAGTTGTTTCTAAAAATAGACAGCACATGCATTCTTTATAATTACCCATCAACTATTATGGAGTCTCTTTATATCTATGAATTATTTACTGAGTCTTATTATATTCAAAACATCTTTGAAAACTATCATGTGGGTAGATGGTGTTCTGTAAATTGATATATGATATAAAAAGTTAAATGTGAAGAACATGGGTAAAATAAGGCTTATACATATATATATATCATTTTGGTCCAAAAAAATTTTACATGTGTTTTAAATAGTACAATTACCTTTCTCAGCTAGTTCCTCCGACCAATAAAGAGTACAACTCATGCAGTGCTAACTTTTTTAGAATAAAATAGTCTATTTACATAGTTTCTCTCTAATTGTTGACCCGTACACCTCACATAGTCTTGACTTGAAAGAGAGAAAATTTTTTAAAATTTGACCATGTGAGATTCATGAGAAGAAAGTAAATACAAATGGATCATTTTGTCCTAAGAAAGTTAGTATGTTTGTGAGTTGTAGTCTTTATCGGTCGTCGTTAGTGGCTAAGAGTAATAATGGTACTATCTAAGATACATGTAAAATCTTTTGGGAGTATAATACCTGAAATAATTTTTTGGAATCAAGGGATTATGAGGCTTGACGACAAAAATGACAAATTTTCCCTTTTAGAAAAAGCTAATGGAACATATATTATGAAATTTCATTATATTCTGGCATTAAATAATGAATTTACTAAATACAAAATGAATCATCAGTTTATTCTAACTTTTCTTTCTAAACAGTAGGATGGAAAGATGATTCCAAACCTATTATTCCTCAATGCACTGTTATTCTTTGAACTTCCTTCCTGATCGTCTTCTTTAGGGATCTTCATGACTTCTTATATGATCTTCTGTGTCATTCATGAAGTTTTCCTTCATCATCAAGCTTCTCTTGAGACGTTTTTTCAACATCTTCATGGTTATGCACGGAGTCTCTTCCTACTTAATGAAGCATATAATATATTTTCAATTATCATTATTACCGTCATCATCTTCATCACACTCTCTCTTTCATCTCATAGTTACGTAAGTATTCAACCTATTCAATAACATATAATCTCACACAAAGATTATAACCTATAAATAGTTTATTATTATCAAGATATAGGTCGACTGTCAAAGGTACTCAATCATAACACTAGCAACCTTGGAGCAAGAAAAGACTAGACATCAAGAGGTCGAAGTTGATGCTCCTCACTCTGCTTCACCTATCATTCCTCAATGCACTGTTTGAGAGATTTTAGCAAAACTCTTAATTTGAAATTCAAGATGCAGTTGCTAAAGAATTTGTTTCAATCAGTAGGCCACCACGAAGAAATCCCATAGTGGACTTCTATATGCACTTGGTTGATAAAGATAACGCTAGGGAATCACAAGATGCGGGTATACTACTATACTAGTATTAATTAGAGCTTTACGTGAATTTTGTGGAATTAGATAATTTTTTCTTTTTTTTTTTTTTTTTTTTTTTGCTTCTATGTTCATGTAATGATTGAAAGAATAAGGCATGATTTGCTGAACGCAATTTTTACCAAGCATGCCTCCTAAACAAATAGGAAATAGCCTTTCCTTGGTGATTGTAAGCGATGTATTTGTTTCCATCCTGTATTGTTTCGTTGAATCATTTTTTCAATAAAATATTTATGTGTTTAAAAAAAAGAAAATTTTGTTTACAGGTGTTGGTCAATCCTAGAGAGGAGTTTGCAACCAATAATAGATGTGGCTAAACTAATTTCTTGCTTTTTTTTTTTCCTTTCGTTTTCCATAGATACTTTCTGGTAGTCATAATGCAGGTAGTTCAAATAAATGGACTTAAAAATAGATAGATATGACAACATTAAATTATCTAGGACCACAAGTAATTGGATTTTTGCTAAAAAGAGAATGAAACATGAAAGACATAGTACACATCTTTTTTAGGCCAATTAATAGTGAAAAGCTGTGGAATTGGAAGGTAGCAAGGAATATGTGGAATTATGTTCGCTAATCCAAAATTATTTGTCACCTTCACACGAAGATAAAAGATGAACAAGATGTTTCTTCACTTATTGGTATGTTCTACCACTAACCCCGTGAAGAACAATATTGAAGAGAAAATTGATTGATATAGAAACTTTAAGATTTTAAAAACTTCGACTCTTTGTTATTAATACTCTTCAAATTTCATGAATATATATATATATATATATATATATATATATATATATATGCAAGATCTCAACGTCTTTGCAAACAAAAATATATCACCTTAGCTTATAAAATTTCCCATCTGTTGTACTATATACTGTGCTTACCCAAATGCTTTAAAGACAGGATCCATTTGAGGGGCTCGATTTATCGCCTCAAAAGTTGATATTATACGTATTTTTTTATATTTTTTACGCACATAACAAATTAATTTAAGTGCCACCGTGAAAGCAACAAATAATGCTCCAGACCTTATCTCGAAGGATATATTATTATTGGAGAGGTCAGTATTCCTTTAATACATACATAGTGGGACTCATGGGAAAATTTCAAGGCTGTTTTCGGTAGGTACGCAGATATTCAGGATGCATATACAAACAAATGGTTTTCACATTCAGATGGTATAAGAAAGTAGGGCATTCTTTCCTTTATGATAACAAAGCCTTGACTGGTAAGTAGTTCATGTTGAAATGGGTTCATTACTGATTGGTTCCAAATTGTGATCTTTCACCAAGAATAGAAACAAAAATGTAAAACAAGAAAGAAGACATTTATTCTATGGTCAAATTGGAGAGAGAGCGTATAATGGTTGGCTGTTTAGTGGCAATTATTAATTACATGTTGCTATATTTTTCAAACACCCATGTGGGATAAAAGAAAGGAAAATTCCATCTACATTTTTTGTTTCCTCTTTTGAAATAACATTAGCATATAGACCGACAACACTTTTTTTAATGCTTCTAGCTTATTATGATACGAAAATTCTTCTTTGCCAAAATGAATATTTTCATTTATTTTTAGGGCGCTCGAAAATAATATAATTTTCTAAAGATCCATTTTCTCCAATATCAGATTGGGACTTTACTCTTATATATTTATATGAAACAAACTCATGTAAAACCAGTGTTTATATCCTTTTTCTTGGAGAACATTTATGTATTATCTGAACTAGATTTGGGCCATTTCTCAATTCTTGATTAGTGTTAGACAATTTTCATGACAGTTGATATGTTTACAGTATTCTAAATTGTTACTCATAAACGTTGAGTTCTGTTTCTGATGATGCTATATATATATATATATATATATATATATATATATATATATATATATATATTGATATTGTACTATAATCACTTAAGTTATCACGCATGGTGTATTTTCTATTACTATGGATAATGAGATTTTGCACTTCTTTTCATTTGTGTATTCTATTTTCTATTTATTAATGAGCTTACTGAGCAAGGTTTAATGCCAGAGAACAACAATTTTCTAATAGGATGAGCAATAGGAAAACCAAAATGCCTTACCCCAAGAATGCAGTGAGTAAAAGCCACATGAACATCCCCTTAGAACATGATGAAATTGGAGACCATCCCCATCTCATCATTAAATTATGATGGTTTATGCCCACGCCAAATTTCAACAATTATTGCCTCAATTTTTAATGATTTGATTAAGATGCTCCTCTACTTTTATATTGGGATAATTTCTACATCTCTCACAAATAAAAATTGAAATGTCAGACATTATTGAATGTTTTGTCAATGTGCCCCTATAGAAAAGGGGACCATATTTTTATAGCTCTATAGTGATAGGTGAAGAGTGTATAAGCTACTTTCAACCAACCTCTAAGATTTTATGCTCTTAAAGCTTGACAGGATTCCACCTACCTACCTCTGCTACAACCCCCGCTCCCCTCAAAAAAAAAAAAAAAAGTGCAATGTAATGTTAAATGTTTAATCCTCAATCTCTCAAGCTAAGAGAAAGCTTTTTTTCTTATTTTTCTCATTTAATAATTAAGAAAGAGTTACTTAATTTGTGTATTTAGATTGATTTTTTATTTGAGAACTTTTATTTAAATTTTTTAAATAAATTATTTATAAAAAATGACTAAAAACAAATCTCATCAATATTCCATGAGCTTAATTCGACTAGTTCATTGTGGCAGCCCATAGGGTAACTTGCTTAGGAGTGTCTATTATTTGGAAAAAAAATTTAAAAATCGAATCGAACCGAAATTTAATTCGATTTTTTAAAATTTTAGTTTGGAGAAAATTTGATTTTTTATCTCCAAATTAAATTTCGGTTTGGTTTTGATTTAGACTAAGCCCATCCGAAAAAACTGAATTTTCTCCAAATTTACTCCAAAATAATAATTAAGTATAATTAAAAATTAATAATCTTAATTAAGTTAATTATTAGTTAAAGTTGTTTTAAAATTTAAAATAATTAATTTTTGTATATTTTTAGAAATATTATTTAAAGACTAATAACTCAAACTAAATTAGATTTTAATTAAGATTATAATAAATATTAGAGTATAATTAATATTATTTTAAAATTTAAATTCTTAATTTTCTCCAAAATAATAATTAAGTATAATTAAATATTAATAATCTTAATTAAGTTAATTTTTAGTTAAAGTTATTTTAAAATTTAAAATAATTAAATTTTTTATATTTTCAGAAATATTATTTAAAGACTAATAACTCAAACTAAATTAGATTTTAATTAAGATTATAATCAATATTGGAGTATAATTAATGTTATTTTAAAATTTAAAGTCTTAATTTTATATATTTCAGTTTTCTCCAAACTGAATTTTCTCCAAATTAAAATATTTTAGTTTGAAAAAAATTTATTTTGAAGATAAATTAGGTTTGGTTCGATTTTAAAAAAATTAAAAATTTTAATTTTTTTTAAATAGTAAAATTAAATTTTCTCAAAAGAACGATAAACAACCTAATTACTTGCTCAATCAAGGGGGGTCAACAAGTTGTTTTGGGCCATTTGTTTGGCCCAGGCATGAGTGAACAACCTGTCCTCGTGTTTATGTGGACCTGTGGTTGTCTTGTCCTATTTATTCTTCTTTTTTATTTTTATTTTTAATTATTTAAAATAAATTATTTATAACTTGTTTAAGAAAAAATATTTTTGAACTATTCTTTCACTATTTATTTCTTTTTTATTTTAGTTTAGATAAATTAAAAAGAACTACGTTTGAAAAATTATCTCAAAAGTACTTTTTAAAATATCAATTGCTTATTAAAATGATTAAAAATAATAATATTATTTTAATTTTAAAAATAATTTTTAAATAATCACCTCAATTTTTAGTAGTTTTTAAAAAAATTAACAATAAAAAACAAAACCAAAAAACACAAAAAGAAAAGAAAATACTTTTGATCAATCGCAAGTGAAGACTTGGGAGGGTGTCAAAATTTGAAAACTAATCACAATGAACAGAAGCTAAGAACAGAAATGAATGTCAGTACTCATTGCTAGAGAGAGAAAATCTCAACAATTATAAGAAGAATCTGGAATTCTCATTGTCAGAAAACTAAATAAAAAAGGTATTTATATACAAAGAAGAAAAACGTCCTAGCTGGAATAGTGCTGTCAGACAGGCCGAGCCGGCCTGGCCTGGCCCGTGCGAGCTGACCTTGAAAAACGGACTGAAACAGTCTGGCCCGTTTGGCCCGCGGGCTAAAGACCCCCACTCTGTGGCCCTCGATAACCAGCCCGCGAGTTAAACGGGGCAGTCCGCTCGCTATACAAAACGACGTCATTTTGAAAAAATATCAAAACGACATCGTTTTGAAAATATATATATTTTTTAAATATTTTTAAAAATCAAAACGATGTCATTTTGAGAAAAAATTTTAAAAAAATTTTAAAAGAAAAAACGCTTCTGGCCCGCTCCGGCCCGCGCTGACCCTCGAGCTAAACGGAGCGGGCCAAAAAAGTCCTCGTTTAAACTGGCTTGGACATACTAAGCCCAAGTCCGTCTATAAAGGCCAGCCCGCGAG
The DNA here is from genome assembly GCA_030512225.1 of Rauvolfia tetraphylla. Classification (NCBI taxonomy): domain Eukaryota; kingdom Viridiplantae; phylum Streptophyta; class Magnoliopsida; order Gentianales; family Apocynaceae; genus Rauvolfia; species Rauvolfia tetraphylla. The sequence goes on along the minus strand of JAJQKT010000024.1, from coordinate 3,304,141 downwards.
CTGGAGCCTGTTTTGACAGTATTAAGCTAGAACTCTATTTACAAAATAAATAACTACAGAAACTAATTCAGCTACCACGTCAGCTATAAATAGGAACCAGTTCTCATCCAATCACTTCCAGTTGTCGCTGAACACTAGGTCAGTACATGCCACATCAGACATACCATCTTAACTTCAATCTTCAATTTCTGCATCACTTGCAATATCCCTCCTCAAGCTGGTTTCGGAAAAAAATTATGAATAGTAAGACTTGCAATAAGATGAGAAAAACAAGGGGCAGGCAAAGCCTAGGTACATATATCAACAACATGTAAATGGCAAGAAACAGGCAATGGTATGACCAGACTAGATTGAAAATTTTTCCCAATGAAATGGCAATCAAGCTTAATGTTTCTAGTTATTTCATGAAACAGATGATCTTCTAAAATGTGAAGAGCATCTTGGTTATCACAATGCATATGAATGACATAAGAAAGAGGCAAAAACAGATCTTGCAAAATGTAAGAAAGCCATGACAGTTCATAAGCGGTTGTGGCTAAGGCCCTATATTCTACTTCTGTTGAACTCTTGGATACTATAGATTGCTTCTTAGATTTTTATGAAATCAAAGCACATCCTAAGAAGATACAAAAACCAGTAATTATTCTTTTAGTTTCAACATAACCTACTCAATCTGAGTTTGCAAATCCCTTAATTGTTAAGTCTAGTTCTATTGGGAAAAATAGCCATTGATCTTGTGCGTTTCTAAGATACATCAATATTCTATGTGCGGCCTTGATATGATTTTCTGTAGGATAATCTAGAAATTGAATTAATTGTTGAATTGCAAAAATTGATATCATGCTTGGTAATAGTCAAGTAAAGCATTTTTTCAACAAGCTCCTATAAGCAGTATGATGAGGTAAAATAGTTGAATGTCCATGTCCAAACTTAGCATTAGCCTCCATAGGTGTGTCAACAGGTTTGAAACTATTATGACATAAAGCAATCAATTATAACAAGTTTCTTGGCACCTGGACTTGATGTGATATTATTTGCCCAGAAGACCTTTATGTCATCAAGAAGTCTATTTTAGAAGTTCTCATTATTTGAACAAAACTCCATTATGGCAAGAAGAAGGGATTTGGTATCTAAGATTTGGAGGATCTCATAGCAATCTATTTACACCAAATATCAAGGAGATTAGTAACCTTATATTTAGGGATTCCTTGCTATATTCTAAGGATATCAATCTTGGAGAATGAGAAACTCAAGACTCTCTTGCAAATTTTATATACGAGCTTCAAGGCAAAGCAAATTAACTCTCATGTCTCTCACAAGAACTCTTGCATAATTCTTAGAGACTTTGTACTCCCAAGCAAAATCTAGAGAGATAGTTATTCATTGAACTCATGATATAGAAGCTTTATCTTGAGAAAGTTCAGTAACACATTTTATCCTTTTGTTATATTGCTCATGTATTAAAGTGTGTTGTTTTTGTTCAAGTGCTGGAAACTAATTCTTCAACAGACGCTGGACGAACTTTACAGGATTCTATTCTATTCAATCTCATGGAGAAAAAGGTATTGTGACTGATCGTGATCAATTGAAAACAGTAAGTGCAAGTGTGATCTTGTGCATCCTATCAAAAGGTGTTCAACACACCCTGTTGAGGAGAGTACAACAAAAGCCAGTTGTGGCTGGATGACAACTCAATAATCATTGAGGCAATGGCTGTAACTAGATGATAGTTCAACAATTATGGAAGCAAGAGTTGTGATTGGTGTGTTTCCAATCATGAAAGCAATACTATGGTTGTTAGATTTCCAACTGTTGAGGAAGCATTGTGGTTGTTAGATTTCTGGCTATTAAGATAGCTTTAGCAAAGTGTGTTTTTCTAAATCCACTATGGGAAACACTAGAGGAGATTGAAAGCGTATTTTTGTACTTCTATAAAAGAAAGTTTAGTGCATCATTTTTCTGGGCATGAACCATAGACGTAGGTAATAGAGTCAAACTGTGCTACCGATTTTCTTGTGTCAAACTATATTGTTATGTTTGTATGTGTTGTGTTAAACTAGGCATAATCGACTTTAACGCACAGAGTTTGACAAAGGCGAAAAAGTTACATAAGCTTGTATCACCATTTGTTGCTGATTGGCTATTAATTTAGCATGTGAGATCGTGGGAAGGTAGTTTGTGCAACTGTGGCAAAGGAAGTAGGATCAATAACAAGGTCGCTACTACTAGATGGAGCGAATTATGCATACTAGAAAGCATTAATGAGAATATTCACTCGTACTGTTGATGAGAATGCCTGGATTTTTTCAAAAATGATGAACTCCACTGACTGTCATAAATCATGAGGGAGTTGTAGTTGAAAAACCCATTTAGGAATGGATGAACAAAGAATGAATGTAACAAATTCCAAGGCATTCAATGCTATCTTCACGTCTGTTGATGCATAACAATTCAAATTAATCTTAACTTTCCAATCTGCCAAAGAAGCATGGGAGGTGTTGCAGACAGTCTATGAAGAAATGTGTAAGCCCTAAGGGTAAATCTTGTAGTTTTAATCGATGAAAAAAATTGATGAGAACTAATTCATATATTAATTGTGCGATAGGATAGAGAAGTCAAGTGTTCTCATTGCTTCGGAGCTATAATACCATGGACAACTCAAGTGTGCTCAAATGATTGAATAATATAGCCATGTCCTAGAAGATTGAAGGCTTTGAAGACACTTTAGTATATATTTGATTTCGCCTTAATAGGTATATCTTGTAAACCCTGCACTACTTGTATTTGGAACATATGCATTGCATGTTGAAGCAAAAATCATTTTGATCTAGCCTAAACTCTGTTGATGAGCTTAGATTCTTTTTATGTTTCTTTGAAAAATAAAGTGTTTGACAACGGCTTATGGCTCAAAAAGCTTTTAAATGACTTATCTTTTAGTCTAAAATGATTTCAGACTTGTTGTGCTTAAATTTCAAAAGATTTGACAAAGTTTTGAAAAATTCTTACTCCAATTCAGACGTCCGAGTTGAAACTTGGCTCTGAATTTCAGAGAAATTCGGACGACCAATTTAGATGTAGAGGTCCAAATTCAGACAACCGAAATGTTCAGATGCAAAGTTTGAATGACTGAACTTTTTTTGCAACCTAGTAAACAGAAAAGTTCAGACGACCAATTCTGACGCAAATGTCCAAGTTCGGTCAACCGAATTACACTGTAACTAACCGTTACTAATCTTTTTTGAGTAAGATTGGTTAACTTACATACTATTATCTTGAGAACACTAAAGATCAAAGAAAAGCTTTCATTATTCATGTGCTTCATGTGATTATCTAAGGATTCCAAAAGCAAAGGTGAATTGGTGTTAGATTTGTTGAATATCTACCATCTTGATTGGCAAATCCTTATCTCATCGTTACTTTATTTAATCAAGGTTGTCTTGAGACATAAAACACTTTTGGTGAGGGTGAGTCTTGATTTAATTGTTCAATGTTGTCTTGTGACATAAAACCCTTTTTGGTGAGGGTAAGCCTTGTTTGTTGGATTGAAAAAGAGGTTATTGGTGTAAAAACCTTTGAGAGTGAGCCTTTTGTGTAATTGCTTGACTTGAGTATTTAGTGGATTGATTGAAATTCTTGAGTGTGGACTTAAGGTAGTAAATGTAGATATTGGAGAGATCGAACTACTATAAATTGTCGTGTTTCTTTCTCTACACTTATTACTTGCTTTACTTGTGGTATCTTCATTTGCTCTTTGTGGTTGTTAATATTTTTTGTGGACTTATTAATTGCTCTTCTTCGTTCAACCACACTTTTCAAAACACATAGAATCTTGGAGGTTGTGAATTTGAAAAAAAAGGAGATTCTATTAAAGAAAAAGTTTTCAAAAATTATTCAAATACCTAATTCACCCACTCTTAGGTTTTTCAATTGGTATTAGAGTAAGAGCATCTTTGTGTGGTTTAACAACCTAGAAGTTAAGGTCCTATGGCTAATATTTCAATCCTCTCTTATTTGGAATGATCTTGTATAAACCGACCGCCACTTTTTGATGGAACAAATTACTTTTTAGAAATCTCTTAATGGCCTGAAAAGCGACGAGTTATCGTTTTTCTGTAATAGCGAGGTTCTTATAACATTACGCTCGTCCATTCCTTTTCAAAGAACTTCTTTTTGGTCTGCTTTGGCCTGGAGCCAGTGTAGGGTGTAGGCTTGCTTCGCATAGGCTACCCTCGGGGCGGTAACTAAATTAAATATCAGTTTCTGTGATCACATACGATATTTCGTCCTGTGTATTAAAAGAGCTAGAAATGAAGCTAATGCAGCCCTGTAGCTAATGCAGCTAAAGATGAGTAAGATTTGCATATGTTCTATTAGCTTTGATTTGTAGAATATTATTATGGCCATATATGCCTATGAAGTTCAAGGCCGATGGGGTTACAAGAGAACCAAAGATGATTGAAGAATTTGATGAAAATGATTCAAAGAAGATGACTTTAAATTAACAACTTATGAACACTCTTAGTTGTGCATTGGATGTAAATGAGTACAAAAGGGTAAATGAATGTGACATCGCTCATGATATGTGGAAACTACTTCAAAGCACTCATGATGAAGAAAGAAGAATGTGTGCTTCATCACTATGAAAAATGAGGCTCAACCCACTCTTTCTACTTCAATTTCATGTGATGATGATGTTGATGATCCTAGAGATCTTCTTGTTGATATGTATGGAGAATTTAAAAAAGCTTTCAAAAAGATACAAAGCAACGATATAAAAAATTGATGAGTTGTTGAATGATAATTCTATGTTTTATTGGGACTACAAAAGCTTATGGATTCTACTGAGTGTTTCAGCATTGAAAAGGAAGTTTTAAATGTTTCTTTACAAAATATATCCCTTGAAAACAAGATTTTTTGTGAAAAGATCTTGTCTTTTGAAAAAACTTCTTGTTGTTCATGAAACTTTGAAAAAGAAGGTTGATGACCTTACTTCATGTGTTGAAAAATTTACGAAAGGAATGGACAATCTTGATAAACTTTTTGGAGCTCAAAGATCCCCTCTCGTCAAAAATGATCTTGGTTAAAAATACGTATACAATGTGCCAAAATATAAAAACTTCTTTGTTTGAGCTACTTATACTTTCATGCCTCATACTTGTTATACTTATTGTAGAAGACATCGGCATAAAACCACTAGATGTTATGTGAAAAGAAAAGTGAAAATGGTGTTAAAATTATTTGGAGAGTAAAGGGAATCATTACTATCCCCCATGGACCCAAGAAAATAAGGAGGTTACTCCCCCTCCTTTAGTGTAGGTACACTTCCCTCCAAGATCAAGTGTCACTAAGTGGTTTCTTGATAGTTATTGCTCAAGATATATGACAGAAAATGTCTCACTCATAAGCAAGGTCCAAGCTACCAATGAAGAATTTGGAAACAAGAAGAAAGAAAGAATCCTTAGAGTAGGTAATGTTGGCAAAGATTCTTCCCCTCTAATTAAACAAGAATTGTTTATTGATGATTTGAAATATAACTTGCTTAGCATTAGTCAATTGTGTGACAATGGATGAAAAGTTGAATTTGAATGTGATACGTGTACCATTTCAAATAGAGTTGGAAATGTATATGTGTTATATCTTGATAAACTTATTGCCAATTATGTTAAATGTCTTGTTGTTTATGATAATGATGGATATATATGGCATAGAAGATTAGATCATGTGAGCATGGACTTGATCAAACTTTCCTCACAAGAATTAGTTAGAGGATTACCAAAAATGCGTTTTAAGAAAAAGCATCTTTGTAATGCTTGTCAATATGGAAAACAAACAAAAAACATCTTTTAAATCCAAGAAAATGGTTTCTACTTGAAAACCTCTTCAACTTATTCATATGGATTTGTTTGGACCAATGAGGACCAGTAGTCTTGGTGGTAAGAGGTACATGTAATTGTTGATGATTTTTCATGATTTGCTTTGGTACTCTTTCAATCTCAAAAAGATGAATTCTTTCATGAATTTGTAAGACTTTTCAAAAATGTTCAAACCTCCTTTTATTGCAAATTGATTTCTATTAGAAGTGACAATATGAGAGAATTCTACAATCAAGACTTTACAAAACTTTGTGATGAAAATAGAATTGTTCATAATTTATCAGCTGCCAAACACCCCAATAAAATGGTATTGCTGAAAGGAAAAATTGAACTTTGCAAGAAAAGGTTAGGTCTATGCTTTGTGAAAATTATTTAACAAAATATTTTTAGAGCGAAGTCATAAGCACTGCTTGCTATGTTATGAATAATGTTCTTTTAATACCTTTTCTAAGAAAAACACATTTTGAACTTCTATTTGGTAGAACTCCCTCAATTGCTTATTTTAAAGTGTTTGGTTGTAAATGCTTTATATTGAATACCATTGATAACATAGAAAAATTTGATAGAAAATTAGATGAAGGAATATTTCTTGGTTATTCGTCTAACAAAAAGGCCTATAGATTTTATAATAAAAGAACATTATATGTTAAGGAAAGCATTCATGTGAGCTGTGATGAATCTAATTTACTTTGAAAGAAGAGATGAAGATGATATAGGTACTTCAATGAATAACCAAACCCATCTTCAAGCACCAACTATGGAAGATCACACCAATGAAGAAGAAATGATTGAGCAAGAACAAGATGGCCAACCTAGTGGTGACCAAGAGCTTCCCAAAGATTTAAGATATGCAAGAGGCCACCATAAGGAGCAAATCATTGGTGATGTCTCCCAAGGAGTTAAAACAAGGCGGTACTTTATTGATAACTTTCTCTCTTATCTCGCATTGAGCCTAAAAACATTGATAATGCCTTGTGTGATGATTTTTGGATTGTTGCTAAGCAAGAGGAACTAAATCAATTTGAAAGAAACAAAGTTTGGAATCTTGTCCCAAGACCTCATGATCATTCTGTTATTGGTACAAAGTAGGTTTTTAAAAATAAATTAAATGAATCCGAAGAAGTTGTTGGAAATAAAGCTGGACTTGTTGCCCAAGGATTCAATCAAGAAGAGGGCATTGACTATAATGAAACTTTTGCTCTGATAACTAGACTTGAATCTATAAGGATATTTTTGGCATTTGCTTGCTTTAAAGGTTTTGTAAAAAATACATTTCTAAATGGTTTTATAGATGAAGAAGTTTATGTGGAACAACCTCCCGGTTTTACTCATGAAAAATTTACTAATTATGTTTTTAAACTAACCAAAGTTTTATATGGATTGAAACAAGCTCCTAGAGCTTTATGAGAAAGATTAAGTGGTTTTCTACTTTCAAAAGGATTTTTACAAGGAAAGGTTGACGCAACTCTTTTTATAAAAACCTCTTATAACAATGATCTCTTCCTTATGCAAATCTATGTGGATGATACCATATTTGGTGGTACTAATATATCTCTTTATGATAAGTTGTCAAGATGATGCAAAGTGAATTCGAAATGAGTATGATGGGAGAACTCAACTTCTTTCTTGGCCTTCAAATCAAGCAAACCAAGTATGGCACTTTCATACGTCAAGCAAAATATACCAAGGAGTTATTGAAGAGATTTGGAATGGACCAAACAAAAGGTATTAGTACATCTATGAGTTCATCAGCCAAGCTTGACAAAGATGAGAAAGGTAAAAATATTGATGAAAATGTATAGGTATGATTAGAACCTTGTTTTATCTTACCGCTAATAAACCGGACATCATGTTTGCCATTTATTTATGTGATAAACTTGTGCGTCATTATCTACCGTCGAGGCTGAATATATCTCTACTGGTAGTTGTTGTGCTCAAGTGTTATAGATGAAGCACATTCTACTTGATTTTGGCTTAAATTTTAAATGTGTGTCTATTTTATGTGATAATACTAGTGCTATAAATCTGACCATTAATCCTATTCAACATTCTAGAACTAAGCATATAGAGATTAAACATCACTTTATCCATGATCATGTAGGTAAATGTGATATATGTTTGGATTATGTATGTACAAATGAACTAATTATTGATATTTTCTCCAAGCTATTGGCCAAGAAAATGTTTTTCTATCATAGAAGGAGTCTAGGAATATCAAAATTCAATTATTGATGTGTCTATTCAAGTGTTGGAAAAATAGATAAAATTCGAATGAGATGTTTAGATGCTTGCTTTGTAATTCGGATGTCCAAACTACATATCTAAACATCCCAGATAGAAATATTCGGTTTCACGTTCAGACGCATGACCAAATATTCAGTTGTTTGAATTTGTTAGAGTAAGAAGGATTAGAAAAGTTCGGACGTAAGATTGGACGTAGACCAAAAAATTTGGTTGTTCAAACTGTGTGATTTCAACGTTTTTAAAAGGAGCCAAACAATCATACTCTTCATTTTTATCAAAATCCATCATCCAAATCACCCTATCCTCTCTAAACCCACAAAACCTACTAACATATAAACCAAAATTTCTTCCTAATTTCACCATTTTCACTTGGAATCTTCTATATTTTATTTTTCTAAGCCCTGGATTTATCTTGAAACTCACCTCTTCTCAAAGAAAACCATCATGGTGAGATCAAAGAGGGCAAATGTTGGAAAATAAAAGGCAAGGAAAAACAAGTGAATAGCAAGTTGATAATCAACGAACCACGAACGGTTTGGATTCCTCAAACCGTCTCCGAAGTGGATCATTTTGTGTCAACAAAGGTTGTAACGCAATTTCAAGATTAGAATAAGAGAATAGAAAGATCAATCAGGAACACATGATTGACTTAGAAAAGCTCTCTGGAATGGGTAATGTTCCCTCTCTTTTTGGAAAAATGAGTTGGAGTATCTTATTAGTAGTAGATGAAGATCATTACCCTACCTTTGTGTATGAATTGTATGCAAATCTTAAAGAAGAAAGGGTTGAGAAAGTGGAAGATAATATTGAGCAATAGTATTCATCAAGAGTGTCTCAAATTGACTTTGAATTCAATGATGCGTTAGTTAATAGGATGTGTGGAGTAGATGATGATGGGGCTTGATATTATTCTTTGGGGCAACATTGCTATATTCTCCTGAACTATTTACAAATGAAAGTTTGAATAGGCATTCACAATTGGTAGGAGATTTAGATCAATTAAAGAAAGAGAAATCAAGGCATTTGATGCTAGAGGCTGAGTATTGCATCATATGCTAACCACAATGATAATTCTCAATTTTGGTCATAAGTCACTGGTTGGAAACATGCACATTATAATTATGCTTGCACTTCATGAACATAGAAGAATGAGTTTTGGATATATGGCTTTAAGGCACATGATGGGAGCAAGAAGAATGAGAAACAAGGCTTTGCCTTATGGGAGATTGCTTGCAAAAATCTTCAATCATTTCCAAGTTCAACTCCCCAAAAAAGGACCATAAAGAGTGGAGAGATATTAACAAATGAATCTTTCAAGAGGATGCAACTATCTGTTGATGAGGATGGCATATAGAGAATAAAAAGGGAGACTCCTTTGAAGAATGAAAGCTAAGAAAAGAGTGAATATGTGGACAATGAAGAAGAGGATGAAGAAGAAAAGAAAGATGAAGAAGAGATTCAAACAAAGGGGATGAAGACTAAAAAGAGACATGATCTACCAAGTGAGGGGGAGTAACCTTCCTCCAAAAGAAGATTGTTTGAAGACATGCCAACTCCTCAATCACATCCCAATGTTGAAGATCTTAATGCTGAAAGGATTACTAGAGGAGATACCATTGTTGCCAAGGTATATCAGGAAGCTCTAAACAATCACAGCAAAGAAATAGAGAAAATGTATAATTTCTTTGAAACTTTTGCTCCAATGGTCCTCATAAAACTCAATGGATTGGAGACTAGAGTGATAAACATAAAGGAGCTATTGATGAGAAATCCTTAAAGCAGTGAAGGAACCTCTAAACCTTAGGGAAGAGAAGAAAAGAAAGATGCTGATGAAGATGAGGAGGAAAAGAAGGAAGAACAAGATGAAGAAAAAGATGATGATAATGATGATTATGAAAAGAAAGGAAAAGGAAGTGATGATGATGATGATGATGACCATGGGGGTGACTTTGAGTTACTGGCTAGAGAAAGTGAGAAAAATGAAGAAAAAGATGAAGACTTGCAAGAAGAAGAAGAAGAGGATGAAAAGCAAGATCAAGAAAGTGGGGATCAAGAGGAAAGGCAAGAGGAAGTAGGTGAAGAAGGAAGCTTGATTGAAAAAGCTGAGATCACCTCACCCTTTACCATCTCCTTTAGCCGAGGAAGAGTAAACATTTGAAAAGAAGAAGAGAGCAAGGAGATCATCTTGATTGGCCACAACTCCAAAGCCAAATTATATCGAAAAGGAGCTAGCAAGTGAGGTTCCCCTCCATATTGAACTCATAGGCAATATGGCCATCATCACCAACAAAAATGGAGTGAAGATCATGAAAAATATCCAAGACTAAGCACTTCTTAACTCTATCTCTCATTTTGTTGCTCTTCTAACTTATAGCTTATGTACTTAGTGTAGCTTATGTACTTTATGACTATTTTATGCCATTCCTAGTCTATGTTTCTAGTATAGTCCATGTATCTTCACATTTCATATTTCCATGTTCCTTTCTAACCTATGTATTATTTTGGTAAAGCTCAATGATGATACATTTGTTTTGATAGCTTCCTTTATTTATGTTATTGTACTTTATCTACCCCAATTTTGATTGATGACAAAAGAGGGAGAAAGTGTAGTGTTGATGCAAAATATGTTGTTTTGTGCAAGATATGAAATATATGAAATTTGGTTGATAAATTGATGTTGAATTAGATTGTGGTTGATTGCAAAATGGTATTGTGGTTGATCTGTTGCATTAGTTGCTTTATGTAAAATATATCCAATGTGGTTGCTTAAGTTGAGTAATGTGGTTGAGGTTGAGTATTGTGCAAAGCCTAACTAAGTTTTATTGTGATTAAATATACGTTATGGATGTTTGTGCCCTTGTGTAATTCATTAGAAAATGCTAAAATCATCTTTTGAAACTTTTACCAAAAGTTAAGAAGCATCCAATTTTTTTTACCTAAAAGCACTTTGATATTGTCTAAATTGCTCAAAAACTATCTTAATCTTTCCTATCATGATTGAAGAACCTTAGGAAAGCTTATTTTCAAAAATTACAATCATTATATAGTTCATTTTGCTATTCGGACTTATAACAATTCAAGTCCAAATTTGTTAAAAAATAGGCACAATATAAGGGGAAGCTTCGACAATCTTTTCAACCCTTTAAAACCTCTCTTAGAAGTATTATTGATGATTAAATGCTATATCTTCTATCTTGACGGAAGTTAGAAGGCATATATAGGTTGGTTAGGCCTAGGCTCATCATGAGCCTTTCGAATGTCATTGTCCTAAATTGTTTATTATTCCTCTATGACATTAATGCTTCTTTGTGTTACATTATTTAAATCTATCATATTTTGCATCAAAGTTTATCATTATCAAAAAAGGGGAGATTGTAAGCCCTAAGGGCAATTCTAGTAGTTTTGATAATGATAAACATTGAGAGGACTAATTCTATGCTAATTGTGCAATAGGATTTTTAGATTGAGAAACCAAGTGTTCTCATTGCGTCGGAGTTTTAATACCAAGAACAACTCAAGTATGCTTAAATGATTGAAGAATATAGAGCATGTCCTATAAGATTGAAGGCTTTGAAGACACTTTAGTGTAGGTTTGCTTTCACCTTGATAGGTATATCTTAAACCCTACACTATTTGCATTCAAAATATATGATTTGTATTCTTATATGTGTGTTAAAATTTTACCATATATATTAAAAAATAATTTAATTTACATGTAATTATACAATTGTTATATATACAAAATTAATTGCTATGCGTTGTGCATATTATGCTTTAGATAAATTTTATAAATTTTTTTATTTTTTAAATATACAGTAAAATATTGACACAAGTATAAAAATATTCAACAACAAAATTTTTCTCGCATGGCGGGAAAATAATAGGAGTAGTTAACAAATGTTAGTAGTTAATAGATCTTATCAATTGACTTTTATTGATGATAGTCAAATTTTTAATCGGTTTTGAATAATTGTAATTTGATTATGATTTTAAATCTTAATGTAAAATTTTAAAACTAATTAATACAAATTATGAAAAAATAATAAAATAATATTCAATAAATATTATTTTATTGTTATTAAAAAGAAAATTTAAAAATAAAATAAAATAATAAAAAAAGTAAAAGTGGGGAAGCGCCAAGCCTGGTGAAATAGATGGTTGAGATTTCTATGCTAAAGAGAGAATGCATTGTAAAAATAAGTCCAAATTATGTTAAGAACTATTTAAGAGTTATTTATTTTAATTTTTAACTAAATTATTTGGTTATTCAATAGCTTTGTTATTATTTTAAGAAATTTATTAAATAAAATCTTTATTTGTGTTTTAGAATGACAGAATATTTGAAAATGAAACATAATAATAAAATTTTTTAATAGTATTTTCACATAATTATTGATTTAATATTAGTAGTTCATAAATCTTATCAATTCATTTTCATTGATTATAGTCATATCTTCAATTGGTTTTCAATAATTGTAATTAAATTGTAATTTAAATCTTAAAATAAAATTAAAAATTTTGAAAACTAATAACTACAAATTAAGAAAATAATAAAATAATATTTATGAAAAGTTATTTTACTATTAAAAATAAAAAATAAAAAATAAAAGTGGGGAGGCTCCAAGCTTGGGCACCACTAACTATGTCGTGGTGATTGGGTAACAAATCTTAGTAGTTCATAAATCTTATCAATTAATTTTTATTAATTTTACTCAAAATTTTAATTGATTTTGAATAATTATAATTGAATTGTAATTTTTAAATTATAAAATAAAATTAAAAAAGGCGCCACAACATAATGGGCAGTACCCAAATTGGGTGTCACTTACACAATCTATTATTACAATAATATATTTAACTAGTTTTGTGCCTGTGAGAATATCCTTTTTTTTTTGGCATCTTACAAAGTATAAATTGTATGAATACCTATGCCAATCAAATGATTAAATTAAAATAATATATATGTTGTTGTTTGAAATTTCATTCATCACCTATTTTGTTTTACTGTAAACATTTATTTCTATATCATTAATTAAATAATAATAACAACAAAAATTATCATATTAACATTATATATAAAAACAATCAAAATAATTACATCTACAAAATTTAACGTGTAGATTTTTCACTCACTGCGCGGCGCCTTGACTAGTACAAGTAAAAAGTCGATCGTCGGCCCGAAATTGTACAGGTAAAAAATTGGATCATTTTTTGACTTGCATAATTTTGATCATTTTGACTTGCATAATTTGAATTGGCATTAACGAAAGAAGAGAATGACAAGACTGGACCAAATTGCTCTTGTAAGATGGTATATTCTTTAACGTGACTCTTCTTACTGAATTTCACTGTAATATTAAAATTTTCATAAATATAATAATTCGTAAATAGTTTATATATACTAAAAGATAAAATAATTTATATACACTAATCTTTATTACATTAACTTATGGAATGAGTTTTTGGGAGCACAAAATTCCATAATCGCAAAAATGTTTGAAATGCTAGTTGTCATCTTCAAAGTAAGAATTAGAGCACTATTATTCATATGTCAAAGCCATATGCTTCTAGCTCAATTTTGTTATATATATGCACACACAAGAAATTGATTATATTCATTCAAAAATTATTTATATTTTTTTCTTTTTAATCCGAAACTTTTATTTATTTTTTGATGTATATGAACTATTTTCTGCACTTATATCTTTTAAATTTTGAATATTGTAGTGAAATCCTATAAGACAAGTAAGTCCACATGCTCGTGCCATCATTTTAAAAGGTAAGTTTGTCCATCTATAATGTTTCCATCTATAATATTTCTTCCATTATTTAATATCCAACCCAAATTATACAAGTAAAAAGTTAATCTGCCTAAAATTGTACAGGCAAAAAGTCAAATAGTTTAGACTTGTATAGTTGGATTGAGCGTCAAAAAATAATGCCAATACTCAGAATTGCTCTTGTAAGATGACATATTTTGCAACATGGTTCTTCTTATTGAATTCTATTGTGACATTAAAAATTTGATAAATATAATATTTTTTTTTATTGGTACAAAAAGTGTTACATTATTAATAGATATTACATTATCATAATCAATTATAGAACAAGTTATAAAATTTAATAAAGAAAAAAATAAGTCACTATAACGGGAGGGCAAATTCTATACTATGTAGAAGTCAAACTTGAAGTTGAGAGGTCTTAGTGCTTGTCATTAGGGTAAGGCACAAGCAACCATTATAATAGCTTGAAAATATTTTATTATAAATACATACATATATATATATAATAAAAAAATTGTGTTAAGAAAGTATAAATAATTATAGGTATATATATAACTGACGTCATAAACATTAGTTTCTATACCTCCATATCCAAGCATCAGAGCAACTGCAGCAGTTTTGATGAAAGCAAATAAAAAAATCTCCTTTTGGCAACCTTCAAGGAAAGGAACGTAATAGTGAAAATTTCACAACGTAGCCGCACAGCTTAAAAGTTCCATCAAACCTTCGGGATGCTGCAGATATGACATATGGGAGATTGCAGGATTTTTTCAGATTAGATTGGATGTCAAAACCACGAAAAAAAAGAGAATGATTAATTTAATTTTAAAAATTTAAGGTAAAATTTTTGTGCCGTTAAGATTTTTACTGAATTTTTATTCGGTCAAAACTTTAACCACCAATATGTGCTTAAACTTCTAATCAGAAAAAAAAAAGTAAAAAATAAGAGGACAATGAATGAATGTAATCATGTGTTTAAGTAGATGAGGTAGTTTTAGAAAAAAATAATGTGGACGGTCTAATTTAACCTTAAAAAATAAACAAGTGATGATAACATGTTTGTTTCTAGAAGTCTGTATTATTAGTTGAGGTGTTTTGACAGAGTAAAAATTTATTAAAAATAATTTTGACTCAAAAACTATTTTACTTCAAATTTTAAAAATTAAATAACTCATTCTTCCAAAACAAATCATAATTAAGGATTCTATCCACTCTTTGAAAAGTAAATTCACTTAAAAATTTTGATGGTGAGATTGGATTGTTTTTTTAAATTAAATTGTATTGAGAATTGTAAAAGTAAATTATTTGTGAAACAAAAAGTAAGGTCCAAACTGAAAAAATGTTAAAAAATGAAACAAAAAATTGTTAAAATACTAATCTAAGCACGCCTTGAGTAATTGGTAAGGAAAATTTTCAAAACTATTTATTTCTATTTTATTTAATATTTTTATTACATTAAGACGTTTAAAAATAATTGATGCTTTATATAAAAAATATTATAATATATTTTATATATCAAGTAATTAATAAATCTAATATATATTACTTTTATATATTTAGATTTAATATAAAAACTTATTAACCTAAATATTTTTTAATTTTTATTATAATATATTATTTTTATATAAAATTTTATATCTGATCAAATAAAATAACAAAAAAAACACATAACACAGTCGTAAATCTATTATTTTAACTTTTTAAGTCCAAGAACTATTTTTTTTTTCATACTTAAAATCGCAAACACCATTTTCACGGTGGAATCTGGTGGAATCAATCATATGCACATCAGATGAGTATATGAAGGGTAAAAACGTCATATTAAGATTTTTATTCGTTTCCTTCACTCTCCACCATTTCCCCTACTTATCGTCTCTCCTCCCAAATTCCACCACTGCCACCTTCATCTTATCGTCACTTCTCACCACCTTCTACTCAAAAGAAAAACTTTGTCCTCAAGAATAGGGAGCTTTAACTGAGGCGCTGCAATATTAAGATCAGCGATGAGCTTTCTCTCAGACCACTTCAATATCAGAGGCTCCAGCATCGAAGTGGTGATGTTAATTGGGGATTTAGGTTCGGCATCGTCGTGCGGGGCAATTGCAAAGGATACCACGAAAACAGGAATGGGTGAATTTGATTGCTTCATGTGGTGATCGACAAAGGAGGTGATGGAATTAAGTATTGAAAATCAGATGCAGAAACACAAAGTGTGGCAGGTGAATAAATTGTAGAATGCTGCAGCTGAGAAGTACAGCTGAGCATTGCAGCATCAGCATCAAATGCATGCAGATATCAAGTGAATGCAGTAATATAATTGGAACATGCAGTGCAATAATATAATTGAATCATGCAGAGAATTGGATGTTTTAATTGATTCAGTTGACATGGCATAGTTGACGTGTGGTATTTGACTTGGTGGACAACTTTGACAGCTGGATATTTACATGAGGTTTAGTTGCCAGCTGGATCAATTGAGGCGGTGCTAAGTAGAAGTTTTAGTTAGTTATTTATGCAGTTCTCAATCTATCATTGGCTGCTGATTGACTCTGTATATATATACACCAATCGTGTACATTTGTGGGTGTAATAAGAGAATTCAAGTTTTACTTCTCTTTGCAATTCTTCTCTCACTAAGTTTGCCTTTCTCTCTCGAGTTCTGTTTGTTGGTTTCTGCTCAGCTTCTTTGAGCAGAACAATTGTTCTTCATCAATTGTGATCAATTGATTGAATTTTAACATGGTATCAGAGCATAATGAGTGCTTCTGTTGCTAGAATTGTGTGATTGAAAGTTTTTGTTGTTCTTCGTTTTTGGTTTTGTCTGGTTTGTGAATTTTGTGTTGGTAAGACAACAATGGCAGCACATGTTGAGCCAATTCCTACTCATCCTATGTATATCAATCCGAATGATAGCACAACTCAACCGCTAGTGCAACCTGTGCTCACTAAAAAGAACTATCACTCTTGGAGTCGAGCAATGAAGATGGTACTGATTTCCAGAAACAAGGCTGGCTTCATTGATGGATCAATTGAGCCACCACCGAGGAGTTCCAGGAATTTCACACTCTGGCAACAGGTAAACAAAACTGTCCTTTACTGGTTAGTGAACTCTATGGACACAATCATTGCACAGAGTGTGATGTGGTTGGATACAGCAAAGGAAGTTTGGGATGATTTGTATGATAGATACTCTAGTGGAGATTCCTATCACCTTTCAGATCTTATAGAGGATATTCATAACGTGAGGCAGGGTAATAAGACTGTGAATGAGTATTATACTCATTTAAAGATACTCTGGGATGAATTATCAGTTTTAAGACCATTGCCTAAATGTGTTTGTGAGCCAAGCTGTAAATGTGGAGCAATTAGACAAATGAAAGAGTATTATGATGCAGAATGTGTGATTAGATTTTTGAAAGGGCTGAATGATCAGTTTAATAGCATCAAGTCACAGGTTCTGGTTATGGAGCATTTACCTCTGGTTAATCAAGTGTTTTCTATGGCTATTAAACATGAAAGGCAGCTGAATTATAAGTCTAATCAAACACCAGAAATGCAAGTGATGTTAACTCAACCTATGACTAAATCAATTCATCAGGAAACTAATGTGTCTGCTTTTGTCAACAAAGATCATACTGGACAGCGTTTTGGTGATAATGTTCAGTATCAAGTAAATGCAGTAGGAGGGAATAACAGAAAAGGTTTTGGACAGAGAAATATCATCTGTATATTCTGTGGTAAGTCAGGGCATACAGTAGACAAATGTTATAAAAAACATGGTTATCCACCAAATTTTAAATTCAGGAATCGAGAAGGTTCTTTTGCTGGTGGTACAAATGCAGATAATAAAGGATGTAGTACTGGTTCAGCTTATAGAAAGAATATTGTTGTGAATCAGACTAGTGGAGTGGTTGGTTTGGATGCTTCAGATTGTTCAAGTGCAGGAATTACTCAGGAGTAATATGCCAACTTGATGAACATGCTTAAGAGTATTCAATTGAAGGGAGCAGAAAATGTTTCAGATCAATCTCATGGAGTAAATCAAGCAACTGTCTTGACATCAAATTTTGATAAACCAGTCAATTACACAGGTACATTTTCTCATGAAATTTCAAAGCATTGGATTCTGGATTCAGGAGCTACAGATCATATAGCATGTTCTTTAACCCTCTTTACATCTTTGACTCCTGTCCAGAATGTTTTTGTAAAATTACCAAATAATCAATCTATACCAGTGACACACAAAGGTCAAGTTGTTCTTTCCAAACAACTAAAACTACTTGAAGTTCTTTATATTTATTCTTTCAAATACAATTTAGTTTCAGTTGACAAATTGATTCAACAGAATCATTGTAATATCTTCTTTCATCCTTCTGGCTGTCTCATACAGGACAGTATAACTCTGAAAAAGATTGGTTCAGCTAAGTGCTGCAGTGGTTTGTATCAACTTGAAGTATCATGTGATATTCTAGTGTCTCAGTGCCAAGTTTCCTTTCCTACAAGTCAATTTTCTGATGTTTTTCCTTATGCAAGCCAATTTTCTAATGATCCTTCTGTGTCTATTTTTCATTCTTGTTACAGTTCTACTAGAAAAATCAATTGGAATTTTAGATTAGGTCATCCTTCTAATCAAAGGTTGCAATTATTGCAAGGCATTTGGCCTGATATTTCTGTTTCAGATAACTGCAAATGTACTGTCTGTCCTTTGGCAAAACAGAAAAAGCTTCCTTTTCCTTTGAGAACTTCTGTTACTTCTAAATGCTTTGAAATTCTTCATATGAATATTTGGGGTCCCTATAAGCATAATACTGTCTATGGACAAAAATACTTTCTGAGTATTGTTGATGATTTCAGTAGATATACTTGGATTTTCTTGATGAAAGATAAATCAGAAGTAAGAAAACTTGTTCAAGATTTTTGTGTTTTTGTTACAACACAATTTTCAAAGTCTGTCCAAATTGTTCGAACAGATAATGGTTCTGAATTCTATATGCCTGTATTCTTTCAATCCAAAGGCATAATTCATCAAACATCATGTGTTGAAATATCACAACAGAATGGCTTAGTAGAAAGGAAGCATCAACATATATTGAATGTAGGCAGAGCTTTAAAGTTGCAGTCCAATATTCCTGTTTCTTATTGGGGTTTTTGTGTACAACATGCTGTTTACTTAATCAAAAGACTTCCTACACCTATACTGGACAACAAAACCCCTTATTCCATACTTCATGGCAGAGATCCTTCTTTTCTCAATCTCAGAGTTTTTGGTTGTTTAGCCTTTGCTTCTACTTTAGAACAAGGCAGATCCAAATTTGATCCAAGAGCCAGAAAAGCCATTTTATTAGGATTATCTTCTACCAACAAAGATTATATACTTCTAGATTGGATATCCAGGTCTATTTTTGTGTCTAGAAATGTCACTTTTCATGAAGATATTTTTCCTTTTATACTGTATCTTCTGATCATGATACTTCAGGTTTTATCAAGCCTTCTTTTCCTTCTGTTTCTTTAGACATTCCTCATTCTGAATCCACTACTTTTACACCAACCATTGTTATCATGCCTTCTAGACATATTCCTTCTTCTATAAATACTCCCAGTAATGATCATATCCCTAGAAGATCTCAACGACCTAAAACTACACCAATCTATCTTAGGGATTATGATTGCAACACTGTTCTTACTACTCCTCATACACTTGATAAAATTTTGTCATATGATTTGTTATCTCCTGTTTACAAGTCTTTTGCATTGAATGTTTCAATGAATTATGAATCTAAATGTTATGAAGAGGCATCAAGGATTTCAGTTTGGCAAGAAGCAATGAGAAAGGAGATTGAAGCACTTGAAAGTACTAATACTTGGTCACTAGTTTCTTTACCCCCTGGAAAACAACCCATAGGCTGTAAATAGGTTTATAAAACCAAATTTCATTCAGATGGTTCTGTTGAAAGGCATAAAGCTAGATTGGCAGCTAAGGGATATACTCAACAGTTGGGTGTGGATTACATAGAAACATTTTCACCAGTGGAAAAAATGACTACTATCAGAACTGTGTTAGTTGTTGTAGTGGCTAGAGGCTGGTTTTTACATCAGTATGATGTTAATAATGCTTTTCTACATGGAGATCTTGAAGAGGAAGTCTATATGGTTCTTCCTCCTGGATTTGAAGTTGGTTTGAATAATGCAAACAAGTCATTGGTATGCAAGTTAAACAAATCACTCTATGGTCTTAAACAAGCCAGTAGACAGTGGAATGCCAAGTTAACTTCAGCCTTACTTGATCTTGGTTTCACACAATCTAAAAGTGACTATTCTTTATTTGTGAAAGCCACTGATACAGTTTTTATTGCCTTGCTGGTTTATGTGGATGATATAGTGCTTACCAGCAATGATTTAAATGCCATCAAGTCTGTTAAAGTTGTTCTGCATGCACAATTCAAGATTAAAGATTTGGGAGAATTGAAGTATTTTCTGGGGTTGGAGGTAGCCAGAAACAAACAAGGGTTGAATTTATCCCAACAAAAATATACTTTTGATTTGTTGAGTGAATTTGGTTTTTTGGGCAGTAAACCTGTATGTACTCCAATGGAGGCTCATGTTAAACTTGAACATAATGATTCCCCTGCTTTGGCTACACACAGTGATTATAGAAGTCTCATTGGGAAGTTGTTGTATTTGACTATCACTCGGCCTGATATTTGTTTTGCAGTTTAACAATTAAGCCAATTTCTTGATAAGCCTACTGTGAATCATTTAAGAGTTGCACATAGAGTTTTGAGATACTTGAAAAAGACTCCAGGGCAAGGCTTATTTTTCCCTGCTGTTTCTGATTTGGAAGTTAAAGGATTTGCAGATTCTGATTGGGCTGGTTGTGTAGAAACAAGGAGGTCTGTTACTGGTTTTTGCTTCTTCCTGGGTGGTGCATTGGTTTCTTGGAAGTCTAAGAAACAATCTACTGTGTCTAGAAGTTCTGCAGAGGCAAAATATAGAGCCTTGGCTAATGCAATATGTGAATTGCAATGGATGTCCTATATTTTACAAGACTTGCATATTCCTCTTACTAAAGCTGTTCCTCTTTATTGTGACAATCAAGCAGCTGTTCATATTGTTGAGAATCCAGTGTTTCATGAAAGGACTAAACACATTGATCTTGATTGCTATTTTACTAGAGAAAAATATTAATCTGGACTGGTTAAGCCTTTTCCTATTTCTTCTACATTGCAGTTGGCTGATATTTTCACCAAGGCATTGTCTTTTCCTCAATTTTCTCATTTAGTTGCTGGTCTTAGTTTGCACAACATTTATCCCAGTCCAGCTTGCGGGGGTATTGAAAATCAGATGCAGAAACACAAAGTGTGGCAGGTGAATAAATTACAGAATGCTGCAGCTGAGAAGTACAGCTGAGCATTGCAGCATCAGCATCAAATGCATGAAGATATCAAGTGAATGCAGTAATATAATTGGAACATGCAGTGCAATAATATAATTGAATCATGCAGAGAATTGGATGTTTTAATTGATTCAGTTGACATGGCATAGTTGACGTGTGGTATTTGACTTGGTGGACAACTTTGACAGCTGGATATTTACATGAGGTTTAGTTGCCAGCTGGATCAATTGAGGCGGTGCTAAGTAGAAGTTTTAGTTAGTTATTTATGCAGTTCTCAATCTGTCATTGGCTGCTGATTGACTCTATATATATATATATACCAATCGTGTACATTTGTAGGTGTAATAAGAGAATTCCAGTTTTACTTCTCTTTGCAATTCTTCTCTCACTAAGTTTGCCTTTCTCTCTCGAGTTCTGTTTGTTGGTTTCTGCTCAGCTTCTTTGAGCAGAACAATTGTTCTTCATCAATTGTGATCAATTGATTGAATTTTAACATTAAGAGCGAAATCAGAACTGGTGGATAAACTCGGTTGATAAATATACTTTGGCACAACAGATCTTTAAAGCACCAGCCATGGGTCCGAGGGAAAAAAATTAAAAATTAATCTTTCACATAAGCAAAACTCTCTTTAAACTGGAATTTTGGTTCATATAAAGAAAGAGAAAAGTTTCAAGTCATAACTCATAAATAGCAAGAAAATAAATTCGCAAATCATTCTGATGCATGCGCAAATTTTGTGAGATTTACGGGATGGGAATTTGATGATTTTGGTTGGAATCTTTAATTTTTCTCTATAATCGAAAGAGAAAGAGCAGATGAGAAAGTTGAAGAAGAGGATGGTGGTGGGTGGAATTCTGGAGGAGGAGTGACGGTAACGTGGGGGAATGGTGGAGGATGAAGGAGATGAAGAAAAATTATAATATGACTTTTTTACCCTTCGTAATGTGCTCGTGTGAAGTGCAGATGATTGATTTGTCGGATTTCACCGTGAAAATGGTGGTTGAGACTTTTAACTACGGAAAAAAAAGGTTCTTCGATTAAAAAAAGTTGAAAGAATAGACGTAGGATTATATTATTTATATTAAGATAAAATAAATAATTTAAAAAAAAATTATTAATTATTTTAAAAATTTTAGGTTTTGTATTTTAATGGGATATATTTTAATTTTTTTTAGAAAGGACATGAGACTTAAAATAGAAAAAAAAGGAAAAAGTAAAAATATTTTTAAAAAGAATTGTAATTCAAATACATTATTTTTAAAATAATTTTAAAAAAAATCTAACTTGTAACTCAAAACACAGATTAGTTTGGATTATATATAGTATACCTAAAAGTTCTAATATATCACAAATTGTATAAAATCTATTACCTCATAAGAAATGAGAAAATTCTAATTCAAAAGTTAAATTACTATATATACTACTAGGGCACATTTTTTTTAAAAAAAATCCTAATTGATTTCTAAAATTATATATATATATATATATATATATATATATATAGAGAGAGAGAGAGAGAGAGAGAGAGAGAGAGCAATAGATTTGTGGTCTACCTCGCATCATTACATGTATGATGCATCAATAAAACAAAGTTTTAATTTTCTCTAATTATGTTTATCCTTTTTTTGTTACAATATTTTATGCGCATCCATATATTAAGTAGTATAATGATTTTTATTGTCCTCAAATTGTAGATGTTTCTACATTGAACTTTCGAGCATTTTATTATTTTTTTGAGGGATTCAGAGAAAAGAAAATGCCAATGCAACCTTATACAAAGTTTTATGAGAAAAGAGGATCAAATTGACCTTGTTCCCCAAATATTTCTCAGGTATCTATTGAAGGAAAATAAGAAGGAAAAATTACAAACTTTGCATATGGTATTGTAACTTTGAGGTTTAAATTCAATCATCTTTAATCATAATAAATAATTTGGGCTATCAAGCAATTTCTTAATAAATCAAATTATTGTTCAAAAAAATAAGTCATACTAAATTAATAAAATCGCGCAATTGAAGATACTTATAACTTTGCATATGGTATTGTCACTTTAAAGAAAAAAAGGATCACCATTTCCCCGGGTAAAATGACATGTTATTCCGCAGTTCCGTATTTTTATTAAAATAGCTATATTATGAAACTAATTTGTACTGCTTGGATATTTATATACGTTTCTTGATAAGAATTAAACTACCAAAATATTAGTCTGCTTGATCTCATCTCCCTTAAATTGATAAACTTTTACTTCATATAAAATTTTGTAAATCATTGTAGTATGAGTTTATAAATAGAGGTTATAAACTCTAGTATGCTTCTGGTATTTTTATTTGAGAAACACAAACCTTTCACGTGTATTAAAGTATTTAAGATGAATTGAAAAAGTAATTTTTGAGTTGTTACTTGGGGATTCAATTGACTATTCTGATATTGGAAGGAATATGTTCCACAATTTCTGTTCTGAACCAAGTAAAATGGGTAAAAAGCTACACCCTATTTCTATTCTGACTGACCTAGCGGGGGTACATGTAGGACAAATATTAGTATCTGATCCAATGAAATTTGCATGATATTTAATCCTCAATATATCCACTAATCCAACTGAAACTTTGTGCTATGGGCATTGTTGTAGTCTAAGAACTGTGCCGAACATCTTCTTATGCTTATGGAAGTTTTATTTCTCACAAGTCATTTGATTTAAGTGAGATTTTAAATATCCTTAGATATGAGTTTCAAAATCAATATAGGATAACCATGTTTACAACTCACAATATTTATTTGAAGTTCTTATATGCATTATTATGTATGTAATTCATATTTAACACGAATGGATTTTGGTGATTGATTAATTCTCAATCTTGGTAATAGATTGCTTAGGTAATTTTTGATAAATGTTTGACTTTTTTAGTATTTTTAAATTAGTGATATGATTATCCAATTGTAAGAAAGCGAGTCATTTGAGATATTATACTTGATATACTTCAAGTGTTAGTGATGATTATTGCAGTTTTAGTATCGAAATTTTTGGTTATCTAATGTATTTCAGTATTGAAGACTTTGAGAATTAATGTACTTATTTTCCTAAATTGGGAGACTTTTATGTTTAAGGCTTTGCATCATTAGGGAAAACTTCATGAATGTTGTAGGTCTCATTTTGGATTCGGGTTTAATGGACCCCTGGTCCGGGCCATGATAGAATGGTATCAGAGCAATATGTTTAATTTGTTGAGTTTTTTAATAAGTTAATACATTACAAGAAAAACATAATTTTGAAACCGACAAATCGGTTTCAAAACAAGAATTTGAAACCGATTTGAAACTATAGAAAATCAGTTTCAAATATGGTGGTTGCGGTCTGATATTGAAATAAGAAAAATCAATTTTTATTAAAATTGTTTTCCTAGCAGTTTCAATTTGATTTCTAATTAGAAACCAATTTTAGCGGTTTTAAATTTCGGTTTCAAAATTACTTTTTTCTTGTAGTGATATTAGAGTAGTATAGTGAACGAAGTGGTGAACTTGATGAATATTAAAGCCATATAATTGTTTAATTTAGGATAGATCTATCGACACTCATTAGTTGATGAATGATTATGTTTAGTGGAGGAGATTAGAAAGTCTGTATTCTTATGTGTTTGTGGAGTTTAGGTACATTGAATTTCAAGGACAAATTTTTCTTTAGGAGATAGAATGTAATACCTAGAACCCGTTTGACTTTTTTGGATTAACATTAGGAGTTGAATTATGATAAGATAGGGTAGTTCAATTAGGATAATTGATAAGAATTTGATTTACGATAGATATTAAGAATTTGATTTACGGTAAGATCAGATACTTGATTTAAGATGCGATTAGATTAATAATTTGATTGAAGATATGATAAGTAACTCGATTTATGACAAGAATAGGAATTTGATTTTAAATAAGGTTTAGATTTAGATTTTTATAGAGTTCTAGATAATGTTAGTTTTCTTCTCTATGTATATGATACATGTCAGTATCATTTTTCCAACGAATCACTAGAGGAAAAGAAAGGGGGAGAAGAGAGGAGACGACTTTAGAAAGGAATCGATCCGAAGACCATAGAACTAATCATTTACGGCAAAGTTTCATTGATTGAACCTGAGGTAAGAAGTGGGGTTTTTCCTTTTCTGTATTTTGACTTAATAAATTGTATTGTAATTATTAAAATCTAGATTGAACATTCAATAGTTTGTAAAAGTATATAAAAATTAAGTATTGAAGATGAATTGAATAAGTAATTATTGAGTTGTTATTTAGGGATTCAATTGACTGTTCTGACATTGGAAGGAATGTGTTCCACAATTTCTATTCTAAACCAAGTAGCATGGTTAAAAGCTACACCCTATTTCTGTTCTGGTCGACCTACCGTGAGTACATTTGGGATTGATATCAGTGTTTGACCAGTGAAATTTGCATGATATGTAATCCCCAATATATCTACTAACCCGATTGAAACTTTGCGCTACTGACGCTGTCTTGGTCTAAGAATTGTTTTGAACATCTTGTTTGGCTTATGGAAGTTTAATTTATCACAATTCATTTGATTTAAGTGAGTTTTTAAATATCTTTTGATATGAGTTTCTAAAAATCAATATAGGATAACCATGTCTATGACTCACAATATTTATTTAAAGTTCTTATATATATATATATATATATATATATATATATATATATATATATATATATATATATATATATATATATATATATATATATATATATATATATATATATATATATATATATTATTATTATTATTATTATTATTATTATGCATGTAATTCATGTTCAATCCCAGAAGAGGAAATATTTGTGAAAGACCTAAGAGGGGGTGAATTAAGTATTTGACTAATTTTTAAAAATATTTTCTTTTTGAGAATATAGCTTGAAAGAGATTTGAAATTAAATTCACAATAAGATATATAAGTTCACACAATGAGTTCCCAAATAAAAAGAGTGGCGAAAATATCACACAAGTTATCTGTAGTGGTTCGATTACACAAGATATATATCTACTACATTGAGCTCTAACTCAAGGATTTCAACTAAATTCAACTATAATCAAAGTTATACAATATACAAGAGAGGGTCACCCAATAAGGGTTTTACTCTACAACTTTTTTCCTCTTATAACAATCAAGGTCCACCCTTTCAAAAATATTTTATATTCTTAAGATAACCTTGAAGAAAATAAGTAGATGAAGTAAGAGAGAATGATATTACCAACAACTTAGTAGATGATGACAATTTTTGCACCATTTCAACTTTTGTCTATGGAATCTTGTAAATCAACTTTTTAGCACAAGACAAAAGAAATTTTTTTGATAAAGAATGATTGGAAAAGGTAAAGATTCTTAAAGGCTAAAAAACTACTAAAAATATAAAGTTTATGCCTTTTATAGTATTTGAAAATCAGTTACAATGTTCAAATAACATTTAGTAATAATAAAATTCGGTCGACCGAACAAGGACTCATGTGTCCAAATTTCTCTATCTTCAAGCTGTCAAGATAAATTCAGTCAACTGAATTTGGATATAAGGGTCCTAATGGTCATCTGAATTTCTTTGAAAATTCAGTAGCCAAGGTTTTCAGTTCGAACATCTGAACTGGAGTCCGAACTATTCAAACTTTGTCAAAATGTTTAGAATTCAAGTACAACAAGTTTAAAATCATTTTGGACTATCAGATAGATCTTTTTAAGAGCTTTTAACCATAAGCTGTTGTCAAGAACTTGGTAAAACATGTCTAATGAAAACCTTTTAAGATTGAAAGCCAAGTTTTGTCCTCTCTTGTAAGTTCTTTAGATTCCAAAAATAATAAGTGTAGAGTTTACAAGAATATACCTATTAAACAAGTGTAAATCTACACTAAAGTCTTTAAAGACTTCAATTCTTAAGACATACTTTACGTGCTTTAATTCTTTGAGCACATTTGAGTTGTCCTTAGCACTTTATCTTTAAGGCAATGAGACTTCTTAGCTTCCACAATCCAATAATTCTATCACACAACAATTACTCAAGTTAGCTCATATCAATGTTTATCATAATCAAAACTATAAGATTTGCCCTTAGGGCTTACAATTTGCTTATTGAGTTGTGTATATTCACCTTTTTACTTATCATTTCAGATAGGGTATGAAATACGAAGGATTCAATGGTGAAGGCTTAAAATGAGAGTGGTTGGTGATTTATTAATTGTTGGGTTTAGTAGTAGGTTGTTTAGGTACTTTTGATAATTGTTTGACTTTGCTAGTATTTTTAAATTAGTGATCTAATTATACGACTATATGAAAGCGAGTCATTTGAAATAGTATCCATGATATACTTCAAGTGTTAGCTATGATTATTGTGGTTTTAGTATCAAGATTTTTGGTATTTCATGTATTTCAGCATTTAAGACTTGGAGAATTAATGTATTTATTTTTTTTTTGGATTGGGAGACTTTTATGTTTGAGGCTTCATATCCTCAAAGGGAAACTTCGGGGATGTTGTATATCCCATTCAAGATTCGGGTTTAACAGACCCCCGGGTTCGATGCGGGTAGGAGGAGGGAGTAAACGGAGAGGTATTTAAATAGGGAGGTATTTGAGCAAATATATTTGTTTTGCTATGATATTAGAGGGAGGGAAAATACTAGCAAAATCAACATCTCCAAAAGTAGAGGGAATGTGAAGTATTTGGTGAGTAAAGACCAAATAGTCCTAGAATTGTTAGCAAATCCATAATAATAAATATATATAATGAGTAAAATGATAAAATTATCACAATTTATTTCTTTTTTGTTCTAAGCAAACAAATGGAAGTATTTATAATTTATTTTCTTTCCACCTATAGAAAATAAAATTGAAGTGAATGTATTTGTAATTTACTTTCTTTCCACATATACAAAATAAAATTGAAGTAAATACATTTATTTTCCCCAAGTACATGATGCCACTCCCCCTCCCCCTCCCCCTCCCCTCTCCCTGTCCCTTTCCCTTTCCCTTTCCCTTTCCCTTTCCCATCCTGTCGGTGAACCAAACAGACCTTAAACAAATAGTGATAATTACCTTTATGCAATTTTGGCTGTTGATAGCATTAAATGATCATCACATATTGACACTGTTGTATTTTTAGATTAGAAAAAATGTGTGTTGAGAATGACTATATAAATATTATGATTGGCATATTATTTTTAGATGATCATATAAATATAAGAAAGATCAGCTTGTATGCACAATGTGTGTTGATCAGTAACCTTCTATTTACCATTCTAAAATTCCAAGCTTTGAATCTCAGATTCAAATTCTTTGTAATATCTTTTGCAATATTATGCTTGTAACATTCTTATTATAGAATTTTTTTTATAAATCTAAACAATAAAAGATACACTTTAAAATTTTAAAAATAAATTCTAAATAGAAAAATTTTATAAAATAAAGTTTATGGAGAACTCCAAAGCAACCCCAGAAAGAAAAAAAAGAGAAAAAAATTTATTTCTAATTAAAATGGTCCTCGATTGGACCATGCCACAAAAAAAAAGGACCATGCAAAATAAATAAATAAATAAATAAAGGCACAAAGAAATAACAAATCATAAATGGTCCTTCTTTGTAGCACTGTAGAACGGGTAGCGAGCCCGTGGCTTGATCGTTTGACAATATATATGAAAATCTAGTAGGTTTAGGTCATTTTAAATGTGGGCTCAATCAATCCGTGGATCATTGAGGGCAGTAGCGGGCCAACCCACTAGTTTTCTTTTTTTTTTTTAAGTTAGATTTTAGTTTTAATATTTTTAAATTTTTACTTTAGTTTAAATATTCAATGTAACTTTAACTATGTAAAAGTTTTGATATTGAGTTAAATGTGTATTTTTTTATATGAGATTAAAGAATTTAATGGCATATTTATAGAAAAGTTTGGTAAAATCTAATTTTTTCTAAGTGTTAGAAACATCACAAAAAAGAAAAGAAGAAAGTATGTCCATAATTTGGGTTGATTGACCTAATTTCATGAAATCAATCTATTAATTCTTGTTGTAATATTATATTACATCCGTTCTAAAATAATTGGCACTTTTCAGAGAAAAAATATTTTAATATATTTATACTAACAATTAATTACTAACTCCGCTATATATTACTTTTATATATTTAGATTTGATATAAAGTACTCGGTGACTCACATGTTTCTTACTTTTTATTATATCATATTATTTTTATAATACAATTCAATTTTTGTATAAAATTCTATACCTGATCAAATAATGTCAAATAAAATTAGACGGAAGAAATATCATTTTAAAATTTTTTTATATAAATTTATCTAGAAATGATATATATAAAATTAATAATTATTTTAATTTTAAAAATATTAATGATTAATTAAAGATTATTTTTATCTTAAATATGAATTTATATGATTATATGTGGTAAAAGAAGAAAAAAGAGATAAAAAACATTTAGCAAACAAAAAATATAAAAATAATGCTCTAGCCCATTGGCCACCTAAGATAGATATAAGTTGGGAGTTTTCTAATTGGTGAAAAAAGAGCTCAACCCGCTCTGTCAAAGCAGGTGACGACAAGTCGGAGCCGGTCGATCCATTTGACATCAATACCGCTTTCAAAAGGAAAAGAAAAGGAAACAAAAAAAGAAGTGTAACATTCACATGGTTCCTTCCACTCCCAAATACCAAAACGAAAATATAGAGAAACACCAAGGGCAAAATCGTCCTTCTGAAGCTGGCGTGCGTAAACTGCATAAAGCTCACAAGAAGTCCGCCTCTCTGCCCTCTGATCCCATTCTGTCACCTACAGGCTACAGTCCCCTACTACTACTACAACTCCCCCGTTACGCACATATTCTCTCTCATATTTCTTTTTCTGCAAACTCCTCAGAGTCTTGATTGATCGACAACGTCATCAGTGTGTTCAGACATCATCACTCTCTCTCTCTCTCTCTTTATATGATATGTATAAAGGAAGAGAGAGATAGGGACATGGAGCTGACACACATGCTCATTCATCAAATTATATAGAGAGAAGGCCTTAAAGAGGTCAAGAAGGAGAGATCTTGAGATTTGAGTAGCCCAGAAGAGATCTTGGTGAATCAGTAGACGTAAAGGCAAAGGCGGCTGAGATTTTAAGGTCCCTTTTATTTTTGTGTGTTGTTGAGTATACAAAATCTCAGTGCTGGCACTGTGAAACCATAAAATGTCATCAATGTGATTATACTACTATCTGAGTACTATGAAGAAAAAATATATACGGGACAATGCAATGGGACTTGAAGTTGAAATCACGCTATGCTGGTTGGCTCAAGAATCGAGATGATTGTGTGCTTTTGTTTGGTTTTCTTTTGCTTTTCGTCTTTGGATGTGTCTTTGTTGCTTTGTTATTGTTTTGGAGTGTTGGCAGATAGGCGGAGGAAGATAGATAACTGACCTGAGTGATTCTCTCTCCTTGAGCAGTGAATTTTCAGTGCCCAGGAAATTCTTTTGGAAGTTCTTGCTTGTTTCAGTTTGTTTGAGCGGTTTATGGCTACGGAGGGGTTTGACTTTGGAGGCAAGCTCTGTGAATTTACTACGTGCGTAGTGTAGAGCAATCAGGGAGTACTCTGTGGACTCTGGCGGAATTCTCTGTTTCGGCAGCGATTTTGGAGCTAATTTCTTTGGAACTTTTTCGAGAGTACTTTCGGAGAAAATGAAGTTTATGAAATTGGGTTCCAAACCTGATGCATTCCAAGCACAAGGAAACTGTTCAAGGTTAGTGGGTTTCTCATTTTCATGTTCTTTGTATTGTTAACACATCTTGAATGCCCCCTTTCTGGTGTCTGAACTGGTCTTATTGGCTTTCTGGCAAGCTGTTGATCCCTTCTATTGATATTAATAAGTTTGTTTGGAAGTCCATTTTGTATCATCATTTCAGAAATTATACTCAATTTTCTCTTCTTCTCACCAAATATGTGTGCATCACTTCTAGTAATGTTAGAAGTCATTGTAACTATTGTATTGTGGTCCATTTTCCGTCCCCCTCCTCTCTTTTCTACGTGTCTCTGGGCATCTGCTCACTTGTATTTCTATTTCACTTTCTGCTCATGCATGTTATTTCCTGCATTCCATTGGCAAATTTGTTAAGAAAGGGACAGTTATGAGAAGAGGAAAAATTGGTTCTTGATGGCTTAACTGCAAGTTGTGTTTCTGCTTTTCAAGCTTCCAGTGCTTTGGAAAATAATAGGCTCAACTTGATGGGAGTATAACTTGTATTTCTTCTCTTTTGATTCATTTCACTTTTTGCTGTTTGGTGTTGGCTAGCTTGAAAGAGCTGGAAAGGTGGTCCAATGTTCTATAGTCTGATCCTTATTACACTGTGGTCCAGATAGAGTATATAGTCTTTTGAGATAGGTCATGATGGGTTAAATCTATAATTTTTTAAGTTAATAAATTCTATGGATTTCTAGAAAATTTATTATAACTCTACTTACCATTTACACGTATTATTTATAAACAACGGGATGATTAGAAAACTTTAGCTTAGGTTGGACTGGTATTATCAAAAGATTCAAACCTGAAGTGAAAGTTGAAACTTGTATTACCTACTGTTTTAAAAATTACATTCTTTTTTGAGATGATTCCTCTTAGAGTGCCTTTTAGGCGGTCCCTTCTTTCTTGGCTCGCTATTGTTTAGCGCAAATAAAATCTAGAGCTAATATGATGAGATGATGAGCTGAAAATAAGATTATGTTGGGTGCACATGATTGCAGCTTGTAATTTAGCTCTTCCTGCATTCAGGTTGTTCTGCCCTGCATTAACTGAGCTGCAATTGGTAAGTGGAGCTTTTGGAATCAGATGACTGGTTGTGCCTAAAGCAAAAAAATATCTTCCATCACATAATACCATACCCCCCACTCGAACACCTCCCTAATGAAATGAAGAAACAAAGGGGAAAGTAGTCAGTTAAATTAATTTCTTCTTAGTACTGATATTAACTTCTCAAGTAAGTCTTGATATTGTGGCGTTAAATCTCCCCATGACTGTGAAAAGAAACAGCTCAAGTGGTGTTTCAAAGTGAGTATGGTTTTATCCTTATTTGATGTACTTATTCCTTGATTCCTTCTGGCTTTTCGAAATCTAAACTTCAGGCTTATGCTGTTAGATATCTAGGTAGAGTGCAGTCTAGTGGTTGTCTAACATTATTGCACTTCTGGAGTTTACCTGTTAGAATTTAACAGTACTTGTGATAGTCTTTATATTTTTTCCAAACAAACTTTTAAAGAGAAAATTATCTTGACCTTTTCCTCTCATGAGGGAGTTTGACACATCATACACTTGGGACTATATCAGTTACGTAATTCAAATTGTTCTGAAACTAAAAATTGAAGATACCACATAAACCTGTGTTACCCTCTCTTTCGCTCTCTCTCTCTCTCTCACACACACACACACACATGCTTGGTGGAAATTTGTTAATTGCTTGTTTTTTGGACTCTGATATGACCAGTACCAAACAATTGCCCATACTGATGATTGTTTGAGATACCAAGGCCTGAATATAAATACAATCTTAATCTTCTAACATAAAGGGTCTATTTTCTGGCATATAGGATTGTGTCTGCTCCAAGCTAAGAAGACCGACTCTTTGAGCACTAAAATAGATAGAGAACTCTATCTTTTGGATCCCTTGAAAAATTATGCTACTGAATCTACACACTTTCTTTTGATTGCTTACCCCTGCTATAATTCACTCCTGTCATTATCAAATGAAATTTATTGTGAAATTTTCCAGTATATGTTTCATCTCTGCTTTTTAGACACATGTTTGGTATCAAATATGATGGTTGTTAGGGGTAGCCCCTTGTTATCTTACTTGACCTATATTTTACTAGACTAACATACATTTGGAAGGCCTCTGGACTCTATTAGCTGCTGATATTTATGCCCTTAATTGTGTCTATCAAATCTTCAGAGCATCCACTTTCTCTGGAAGTATTGGATTTTGTTAGTGGTGGTGCTCCATGTATTACTTTTTCTTTTGCAGCTGCTGGTTTATCGTTTTTGTTTCATTTAACTAGCTTGTCAAGTTACCTCTTGATTGACATGGTGCTTTCTTTTACTTATATATTCATTAGACATTTGAATTCGTTGCCTGTTGCTTTTCTTTTTAAGGATCTTTTACGTGGCCTGAAATACTTATCTAATTTTTGCAGGTACGTGCAATCAGAGTTGGCGACAGATGTTATTGTTACCATTGGCGAAGTTAAATTTTATCTTCACAAGGTAATTTCTCTGAACCAGTCAATAAAACTAAGAAATATCTTTGACCATATCTTTAGTTTATGGTTGACATCTTCACTATCCTAACTTTCTCATCTTGTGGACTACAAATGTACAAGTTTGTTTTAGGGTAGGCACTCTCATGCTACAATAGTATAGCCATGTCGAATCATGTGTTTCATATCAAATGTCCAAGGGTATCACACTTTTTGCCCTCTGAAGTCAGTAATATCCAAATCCCCGTCACTTGAAAGCACTTGTTATGATAAAGCTTGTGAAAAACATTACAATTATTTCTTCAGAAAATAATCTGTCAGGCTGTCAGTGAAAGAACTAAAGGGTTTCCTTTCCAACAGATTTCATTTTGAAGATCGCTCCATCAATTGTCACTTTAGACATATTTTGTACTCATATTAGAATTTCGTTCCTACTGGAGGTAGCAGTAATATTTCTACACATGATTGTATTTCCGTAAATATAATGGAACTGTCGTGAAATGGAGAAGTTCATGTAAATCGTGATTACATGATAGTTGTAAACACTGGATACAGATGGTGACTGCACTAGGAAGTACATAAAACAATTCCCAGCATGGGGAAACAAAAGTAATAAATTCATAGTGCTCGAACCTTTGGATTCTCTCAGCAGACAAATTTTATTAATCTTTTTCATTGAACTATTACTACCATTATGAATAATATAGCCCTTTTTACATTTCTAAAGCCAAGACTGGTGTCTTCTTAATGCTTTGGAAACAGATCATAGAGTCTAAAATTGTCATCGGGCTAGCAAGCTTTTACTTTTGTTGCTTGAGTTGAAAAAGGAAGAGAAATTTCTTCGCTTTGTCCTTTTATTTCCCTGTTCTCTCTTTAGCTTTGCCGTAAACAAGTAGGTCCCTCAAGAATAATGGGTTTTATGGCCATGTAAGCTGACGTAGCATGGTATCATTCAATTCTTCTAGGGTTTTATGGCCATATTTTATAAGTGTTCTTTCTGATTGTTCTGATTGAATTAGTATTTCCATTTCTTGGATTTTCTCCAAACTATGACTTGGAACTATATTCTCTAATCTTTTGTATGCGTTGATCATTAATTACCTGATGGAATTGTTCTGAGATATGCAAAATAAACTTGTGTAGCTAGCTTATCAATGTGCTTGGAGTATGGTTTGTCTTTTAGTCAAGTTGATATGCATGATAAACAATCTCAGCTGATTATTGGCTAAACAATCTAATAGGTCATTTAGTTGCATAATTCAACCTTTCCATACTTTCAGTTTTGTACCTCAACGAAGTGACATTCATATGTTTTCTTTTAAACCTGCTTTGACGCTTTTTTCTTTTCAGTTTCCTCTATTATCCAAGAGCAATAAATTGCAAACACTTGTTTCAAAAACGAGCGAGGAAAACTCTGATGAAATACAACTCAGTGATTTCCCTGGTGGTCCAAAAGCATTTGAGATATGTGCAAAGTTCTGCTATGGAATGACGGTCACTCTTAACCCTTACAATGTTGTGGCAGCTCGTTGTGGAGCCGAGTACCTTGAGATGACTGAAGATGTTGACCGAGGAAATCTGATTTTTAAAATTGAGGTATTCCTCAACTCCAGTGTCTTCCGTAGCTGGAAAGATTCTATTATTGTTTTGCAGACTACAAAATCTCTTCTACCATGGTCTGAAAACTTGAAGATAGTGGGCAGATGTATAGATTCTATTGCATCTAAAACATCATTGGATCCTTCACTTGTAACATGGTCTTATACTTATAACCGGAGATTAGCTACCTCAGAAAAAATAATTGAGGATGGAATAAAAATGACAGAGAAAATGGAATCTGTGCCGAAGGATTGGTGGATTGAAGATATATGTGAACTTGAGATTGATCTGTACAAGCGAGTTATGGTTGCAGTCAAATCAAAGGGAAGGATGGATGGTAGGGTAATTGGAGAGGCATTAAAGGCTTATGCTGTGAGATGGTTGCCAAATTCCATTGATGCTTTGGCATCTGAAGCTCATCAGAAGAGGAACAAAACTTTGGTTGAGACAATTATATGTCTATTGCCTTCTGATAAGGTTAGCGGTTGTTCCTGTAGTTTCTTGCTTAAATTGCTAAAAGTTGCGATACTAGTTGGAGCAGATGATCCCTTACGAGAAGATCTAATAGAGAACATCAGTTTAAAGTTGGATGAGGCTTCTGTCAATGATCTGTTGATCCCTGCAAGGTCACCCCAAACTACAATTTCTGACGTTGAACTTGTTAAGTCCCTTTTAAGTCGATTTGTCACTCGTGAAATGAGTAGCCAGGATCTGAATACAACTGAGAAAAGTAATAAGAGGCCTGGTGGCTTAGTTTTGGGCCGTGCAAACTGGTTGAATATAGGTAGACTGGTTGATAGTTATCTTGCAGAAGTTGCTCGTGACCCAAATCTCAGTTTATCCAGTTTTGTTCAATTGTCACAGATGATTCCAGAGTCTGCAAGACCAATTCATGACGCATTGTACGCTGCCATTGATATTTATCTGAAGGTGGGTCTTCTCTGTATTTTATAATATTGAGCACATTTCCCTCTTTCTGCTTTTGGATTATTTAAAACTGTATTTATCTGTTGTTCCTAATATGTCAGATTTTGCATAAGGATTGCTGTTTTAGTTCATGCAATAGTTTGACAAACAATTGGGAAAGTAGAAACTAGAAAGGAACAAAAGAAACAAAAAATGAAAAAGTTGTCAATTGGTTGCTCAAAACTATGACTGGTATACTTTGTACTTTGCGGCCTGTGTTCTTTAAGGCAGTATTTTGTCATTACCTAATGCTTTAATTCATTGGTTTTTTACAGGAGCATCCAACTTTGACCAAAACTGAAAAGAAGAACCTTTGTGGGCTGATGCATGTAAAGAAATTGACAGCAAATGCATCTATGCATGCAGCTCAAAATGAGATGCTGCCACTTCGGGTCTTGGTTCAAGTTCTCTTTTTTGAGCAGGTTAGAGCTGCCGCAGGTGTTCGAGCCATGAATAACCATAAACATGATGCATTAGGCTCGAGAATTAATGCCGAAGAAGAGTGGGAGAAAATGGTGCCAGAAACTGGCAGATCTCTTCAAAGACAAGCAAGTCAAATGCAGATAAAAGATGAGGATCTGACAAAAAATGGCAAGTTGGTGAAAAAGGGTGGCAAAAACAGAGGCAGTGGAGTGCAGTTGCTGCCATCTCGTTCGAGGAGGATATTTGATAAGCTGTGGGTTGTGGGTAAAGGGAATGGAAATGTAGAAAATAGGAGCTCCGAGACCTCTGGCGGTTCTCAGAGTCCTACTTCAATGATTCAGGGAGAAATCAAGTCTTCTGGTTCATCTTCAAGACAGAGGAGGCATTCCATTTCTTAAAACATAACCTCAAAATCTTCTCTGAACTCTGAAAATTGGAGGGAATCAACTGTAAAAGGTTGTAGGGTTGGGTTGTAGTAGATATCTGTCAAGTATGCACAGTGATCAGAAGGGTTATGCATATTTGCAGTAGCAAGCTGTAGTCAGTTCATTTGTCCATTTTTATTATTTTGTTTTCTCGATATTGTATTATTATTGTTGTCATTGTTATTATTTCTCTTCATATTCTAGTGTAATTTAGTTTAGTAAGAATTTAGCCCATTTGCTCCAAATTCATCTGTATCTTGCTTGAAACTGATATGTATTCCCAATGGGGATATCCTCAGCAATTGTAAATGGAAGTCATTATTCCTTTAGCAAATTTATGCATGAAATGAATCCTGGTATTGTCTTTTGGCTCCAACAGGCAGTTGCCATTCCTACTTCCTCTGTTTCAAAACTAGTCTTAGAAGAAGGGAAGTTTTTTGCGCACATTTATAAGTATTTAACATTTTCTTCTGGTGTTATTCCTATGTAATATTTCACTAATGTGATATTGTTTTGAATAATGAGAAAGCGAATGATGAAACAGAAAGAGTAATTTAGACACTTTAATAAAAAAATCTTATTTTCAAACTTCTTAATCATGCAAAGGTTTGAAAAATGGCGGGAATGTATTTTTTCATTGCGCATTGTTCTTATTACGAGCCATATTAATTGGGAGATAGAGAATTATGCATAAATAAAATTTCATACATGCTGAAAAGCTTTAGCCACCGAGATTTGAATATAAAATTTTTAATTCAAATTTTATCTCATCTCACTTTTGGCATACCAATAATATGTATCGCATATGACATCTTTTAAGGTTTTTTAAAGTTGCCATTCAACTAAAAAATAATTAGATTTTACTCTTCAATTATTAAAATAAACGATTTTCTACCTGAATGGCTTTGACTGCCATTTACATTTTTCAAGGCCATTTTAGTCATTTTCTTTTATTGACGCTCCATGAAAAATAACCTTCTAAAATATATTTTATTTTATTTATTTCCTCCCTATCTCTTTCTTTTCTCCTTCTAAAATATATTTTATTTTATTTATTTCCTCCCTATCTCTTTCTTTTCTCCTTCTTCCTCGTTTCTTCACAATCCAAACCGTCAAAAATTTGAGAATTGGGGATTGCTACGGCCAAGCATCGCTACCTACAACCATCCCGCACCGTGGACCCTTCTTTCGCTTCCTTTCGTGTCTTTACTCAACCACCATACGACTAACTTGCCCTTGTCATTTTCTCCTTTAGGCTTAGTTTGGTTCGCAAAGGGAGGGGGAGGGGAAAGGAGAGGAGAAGAGGTACATTTTACTTTCTCTAAAGGAAGTATTTGTATATACTTTGACTTGTTTGGTATGAAGAGAATGAAAGTAAATTAGAAATACTTTTTCTTCTTTGTTTGTACGAACAGTGGAAGGGAAGAGAATGATAGTTTGCTATATTTATAAATTTATCATCTCCTTAAATAGCTAATTATGATAAAAATAGAAATTGAGGGCATAATAATCTTTTAAATACTGAATACCTCCCAATTCTTTCAAAAGGGAAATGATTGAAATTGCTCACCACTTTTACTCTCTTCCCTTCTCTTTCTCTAACCAAGCGAAGTAAAACACCAATTTACTTTCCCTTCCCTTTTCCTCTATCTTTTTCTCCCAACCAAACTAGGCCTCACAATCTCCTTGCTCTTCTATTCCCTCTCCAACCCCTTCAGCTTCGTTTCTTTTATCTATCCTCCCCAATCATCCTCGGTATCTGTTATGGGCTATAACGAATTTATTTCAACTAATCAGCAAAAACTGTTGTTAGAAAGCTCTTTGGGTCTTTAATGGGGATAGAGCCGAAAAAGGAATTGTTGTAAATCTGAGACTTTCCCACAACTCAAGTAACTCAAACTTGATTGAAAATCAGCACCGATTCTTCGCGGGTTTTACATTTGCTATCTCATTGACAAATTCGTGGGGTTCTCCGTGAACAAGAGAGTTCAAAGTATTGGATTTAGTCTTCTGAGATTGCTGTCAACAATATGGTGTGGAGGAGGAAAGAGAAGTAAATGGAGGGAAGAGAGAATAGGTTAGCGAATTAGATGGTGGTGAGATTTGGTCATAGCAGCCACCACTTTTGCAGGCTTGGATAGTCTAAAATATGGTTGTTAATGGGTCGGGTCTTATCCGGACCAGACTCGATAAGATCGGGTACGATATGCCATTTTATACTTATTTATCTGACTCAAATCCGCACCCGATAATATATATTCTAAACGGGGATGGGTACGGTAAGCATAGTTCTGGACCCAATAGACATGAAACTCGATTAAATTTTTAATAATAAATATTTTATATACTTGATTTTTTACAACTGTTAAATGTGTTTTGATCCAACAGTCAATGATTTTTTTATTTTTAAAATTCTTATCGGGTCTCTCTGGACCTGAACCAAGAACCGTGTGGCCTATTCAGACCCGTTAGGTAATCGAGTCTGGTCGGTACCCTTGAAAGTCAATCGGGTCTGGGTCTGGGTGTCCCGGACCCATTTGAACCGTTGACAAACCTAGTCTAGAATAGAAAGGAGAAGAAATGAAAGATATGAAGCAAATGGAAAAGATAGAAAAAAAAATTAGGATTAAATTCAATTTGGTCCTTGAAATTTGATGAGCTTCTCAATCAAGGATCTAAAAATACAAAAGTGTCATTTTGGTCCTTATAATTGATAAAAGTGTGTCAATCGAGGACTTTTGTTAACAATTGCTTAAGATTTATGGGAATGTGAGAAATCAACACATCCATTGGGGTTTTTGTGTAAAAAAAAAAGGTCAGAGGAGTATTTAACCTTTAGGCCTAAATCTTGCTCTCATCCAAACCCTAATCTTAGAAATGATAATATAGCAATAGCTAGTGCATCAACCAAACCATCACCAGAGCTCTCTTTTTTTCCTTCACTATCTGCTTCTCCCTCATATTCTCCTTCTTTGTTATTAAATCATGCGTGCTTTGCAGTGTTCTTTTTCTTCCTTTGCCTTCTTTCTCTTCTCCATGTTTCCTCACCCAAAGCTATTGTCGTGCGACAGAGATAAGTCGGCAAGGAGAAAAGGTAAAACATGCAGCAAGGAGAATTGAAGGCTATGGCACAAACAATGTGTAGAAGAGAAGGAAATCGATTGGGATTGGAAGTAGAAAATGAGGAGAAGTGGCTGCAATGGAAAAAATTAGTTTAAGATCAAGAATAGAATATTAACTGGTGGCTTGCAAGAATGAGAGGAGAAAGAAGTCAAGGGAAGGCAAAAGAAGATGTGGGAGTGGTGGCAAGGAGAGAAGGAATAGAAGAAGAAAGCAACAAGAATCGACGACTGGAAGCAACTTATCATTACAATTGTGTTGGAAGGGTTAAGGTTTGGAAGGAGAAGCATTTTAGCTCAAAACTACTATTCTAACCTTATATATTTAAGGTTCTTTAAAACACATCCTCTTATGTTGACTTTTTCATATCATATCATAAATCTTAAATAGCTATTAACAAAAGCCCTTGATTGAGACATTGTTACCAATTATAAGGATCAAATTGATACTTTTGTATTTTGAGTCCTTCATTGAAAACATTCTGATTTGGAGATGAATTGAAATTTATCCAAAACTTTATTTTTGAAATGTTTGTTTTTAGAATAGATAAACGATTTGGTCATGAAGTTTGGGATTTTGTTATTGTTTGGTTGCACAAGTTTTTTCCAAATTTTATATACCTTAAACATTTTACGCACTGTTGAAATGGTCCTATAATCACTTTTCTCAACGAACTTTCATAAAAAAACCACATGCAATGTGTATGTGACATTTCTGTGAGGGTATACTTGTCCAAATAATGTATAGAACTTGAAAAAATTGCATATTTTATTGAAAATTTGCTAATTTTTGACATAGAATAGACTATTTTTTAAAGGTTTTTAATATTAGTTGGACAAATATGCCTTCACAAGAATGACACATATTCAACATATGTTGTTTTCTAGCAGAAGTCCATTGAGAAAATAATTGTAGGAACATTTTGATAGTACATAAAATATTTAGAAACTTTAAAAGTTAGAAAAAGTATTGTAGGACCGAACGAAAAGACTTGATTGCAAAAGTCAGAGTGCAAGAAAAGATGCAGGTTCAAAATTCAATCACAACTCTAGGAAAGATTTATCAAAGAATGATTTTGATTGATGATGATGTTAGAAAATACATGTAACTTAAAAAAACAAAAAAGAATGCACAAATGAGATATTTACATCATCTTTTGCTTATTTCAAGGTACATAAGCTATTGATCTGCTATTTGACAGAAGTATTGACCTCTATCTTTTGTTCCCTACATGACTTACTATGTGTCACATGTAATAGTTAAATCTGTAAAGTCACAATTTATCATTGATGGCATCATAGTTCAGTGGATAATTTATGGGAGAACAATTGTTGAGGATGTATCAAATAACATCCAAGATTCAATGAATGGAAAATTCGAATGCACATCATTCAAAGACTTTTCATGATATGTAGATCGTGAAGAATTAGTTGGTAATCTTGCATTATCTTTTACAGTTTATTTTCGCCATACAATCAAAATATAATAATTTAATCTCTTTTAAATTTGTATACGTCCCATCTAGGGCTGTCAATTTTGCCCGTTTACCCGGACCCGGCCCGGGACCCGGCCCGATAACTCCGGGTCCGGAACAATAGTCATACACATTTACCAGGATCCGGACCCGGACCCGATAATATATCTTCTAATAGGGTCCGGGTCCGGGATAGGGTATCCCGGACCCGATTACCCGATTTAAATTTTAAATAATAAATATTTTATATATTTAAATTTTTTATAACCGTTAGATGTGTTTGATCAACGGTCAATTATTTATAAATTTATATTAAAAATTTTATCGGGTATACCCGGACCCGGCCAGAGACCCTATAGGGTAGGGTCCGGGTCCATCTTATTTGGACCCGTCGGGTAATCGGGTCCGGGTCCGGAACCATTAATGTCAATCGGGTCCGGGTCCTGGACAGGGTGTCCCGG
Source organism: Rauvolfia tetraphylla (assembly GCA_030512225.1). Lineage (NCBI taxonomy): Eukaryota > Viridiplantae > Streptophyta > Magnoliopsida > Gentianales > Apocynaceae > Rauvolfia > Rauvolfia tetraphylla. The sequence goes on along the minus strand of JAJQKT010000024.1, from coordinate 3,262,107 downwards.
ACCCATTTGGACCCGTTGACAGCCCTCCCATCCATTTAGATTTTCTTGGAATAGTCTTGAATATGTATCCAATTAAGGAATCACATCATACAACTTTGGTGCATAGAGATATTCTACTAATAAATGAAGAGTAAAAATTTCCTCTTTCCACTTCTAAATCTAATAGAAGTATAACTATACTAAATAAAATAACTTTTGACTATTTCAATTCCAAGTTAACTCCTATTAGGATGACGTTATGGAATAAATTCACTCAAAATAAAGGAAATATTTTGAATGAAATTCAAGGCATACTACTTGTACACTGCAGAAGAATTAGCGTTGGGACTTTCAATGGTACATAAAACTTCCAACATTCATTTTTAATAAATTTCCATTTCATATTATTTTGTATTACAATTTATGCATTGCTAGCTAATTTCTAAATTAAGGTTTGAATCTTAAAATGCAATATGCCACCACATCGACATTAATCCTCCAATAGCTTAAGCTTGATAGTTAAAGAATTGGTAAATTTTTCTGTATAAAATTAAAAATTTATGTTAGACTTCTACCATCATAATATAGAAAGAAAATTTGCAATAGTGTTTAATCATTGTAATTTTCATTCTACAATAAATTGGGCCATGAGAAACCAACATATTCTGACTGAAAAAACTATTGAAGGAGCATACAAAAACTTTGATGCAACACTCTTATTTTAGTCCGGGCAAAGATCACACCGATAACAAAAATCCAATCAACGAATAAGCTTTATTCAATTCATGCAACAAAGAGTATCTATAAACAAAAATCCAATCAACGAATAAGCTTTATTCAATTCATGCAACAAAGAGTATCTATAAACATACTTTTCCATTTTAAATTATGATTTATTATTCAATTTCAAATTGCATGGGTGAAAGGTTCAATAGCCTTACTAAATCAACATCAAAACTTTTATATGGGCTGCAAAAATTGCTTTTCTTCTACATCAACACAACCAAGACATCTATTTCCATGCGTTAATTTTGGTGAAAACACCTATGTAGAACCAAGGTATAAAATTCAATAAAAAAATATGTATAGATTCGATTAAAATACAAAATTTTCATACTAATGTACACAAAAAATATAACAAATATGCTATTGAAGTTGATGTTTCGGATGAATATGGAACTATAACAACAACTGCTTTTAGACATATTATTGAAAAACTACAATTGCTAATTTGAAAACAAGCAATGGAACTTTCTCAGTAGGTATAAAAAGTACATTAACTAATCATGTATATAACTGTATTTTGTAATTGTATATTTGATGTAATATTAATTTGAATTATGCAAAAGGTCCCCTTGCCAATTTAACCAACTATATCCAATATATAGGATAAAGATTTCATTATACAAATCAAACTAGCAAAAATGCAACTTGGTTTCACCAAACAGAGATTCAATTTGCAGTCTTTCTTTGAAGCAAACACATATAACTGTTGTTGGACCAATGTTATTAGAAGGCAAAAAAGAAGAGAGTGGTAGCTCTATTCAAGGCGATACTTAAAAAAATGTTCAATAATTCAATGTTACTTAAATTCAAATCTTAACGATTTATAAATATAAAAATGCAAAGAAACAAAAATCAGCAAAAGAATGTCTTCTTGATAACTTTGACAAATTAGAAAATGAAGACATGGATATTGCCTCAAGCCACATTAGTCCATCCAAGAAGGCAAAGCATGAATTAAGTGAAACTACTACGATTCTTTTCTATTTTTGAGGATTAATATTTTCGTATGTTCAGTCACAAAAATAGTAGAAATCACCCTACTTTTTGTTTCTTTTGACTCAAAGCTTTGTACTTACAATGTTCTATACCCTGAGCATTACACTTGTATTACTCTAAAATTATATCCTTTGTCAACTAAAACTAAGTGGAAGAAATGAAACCAAAACACAACTCTCTATGTCTATTAAATGAAAATGATAGCAACATTAAACTAATGCTTTTGTTTTTTGTTAGTGAAAATTCTCTATTTGCAGTGTTCATCTTTACAGAATATTGCATATTTTGCCTAGTATCTAGTTGGACAGATATAAAAAACCGGTAAATTCTTATAAATTCTTACACTATTTACTTTGTCTAAATTTTTTTCTCTCTCCACTACGCTTATATGTACATTCAACACTTAATTACATATTCAATCCATGAGCAATTCACTAACTAATGAAAAGAATAGAACATATAACAAAATCAAAACATTTCCCATGAAAGAACCCTCAATTGCATTTGTTGGCATACAAAATTTCACTCATCAATAGGAATTTTACCTGATTCTCAAAGAAATTTCACTGAATACAAAACACCAAAGGCACCACTGTAGTTACCACATTCAAAAATAAACATAGCTCTACTTCTTTTAATACCAACAATCGAAACTTCTAACAGCTAAAGTTCAGATATTTACAATAATTTTAGAATCGGAAGACAAAGAAGTCTACAGAGCTCTTGAGGAAAGACAAAAGAAATATCAACATTATGGTCTAAACCACTTAATTCAAAAAAATAGTATCTTTCTAAGAATGTATTACAGAAATGAATCCTTACTAGATGTGAACACTCTACGCCAGTCATTTGCACTGCTTAATTCTAAAAAAAATAATATATTTCTAAGAATGCATTCCAACAATGCATCCTAACTAGATCTGAATATTCCACACTGTTCATTGCATTGCTTACTTTTTAAAAAGTTAATATCTCTCTTAGAACTCATTACAATAATACATCGTTATTGGATCTAAATATTCTAGATCATTTTTCTCCATCAGTGTCCCTATCATTTCTACCAACATCCTCTCTCTCTCTCTCTCTCTTTCTCTCTCCATCCATCTTCCCCGTCATACTTTCGATCATGCTCCTTCTCATCGATTTTCTTTCTACTAGGGATAACAATTTTTGTTGAGATATACGTACTCCCTTGGATTTCTATATTTTCTATTTGGCACTCCACTCTCCTTTTTTGTTTTGTCTTTTTCTAATTCTTCCATTTATATATGATTGAAAATATTTTTGCTTGTTTAATTTTTTTCCTACAATTGTAAGATAGTTAACAATTTCAGTTATTGTACGTTAGAATTCCTTCTAATTTGTTGTTGTTTCTTTAATTTAGTTATATTTGATTTCTTTTACCTTTTGCATTGTAAAATAGTTAAAATTTTTAATTATCATACTTTGGAATTACTTCATATTTTTCCTCCGTTGTGCTCAACCATCATCATCTGTTAATACTTATAGTTATTGCTTTTTCTGTGAAATCTTTAGATGTTCCATAATAATTACCATACTTAATAATAAGATTTTAACTTTGCTTCAGAAAAACTTGATTCATCTTTGAGATTTTCTTCCTCTATGTTAATGTATCTTTAAACTACAAACTGTTATAACAGTCTTCATCATCAATCAATTATCGGTGTCGATAAATAATTTAGTGTATAAAGAACCTAATGAAGAACATAAAAATAAAGGAATGAATAAAATAAGAACAACATGAATAAGTACTAATCATTAACAACTCCCAATGCCTGCTTGGATCAATGTTATACCATATTAATATTTCGTATTATTATGCATAAAACACAATTACCAAATGTTTCTTTTTACCCTCTTGACAAGTACGGTTCAACTATACATTATGATTCTGTATGAACTCTATGATCATCTTCTCTAAAGGTTTGTTTAGCCCATATATTGTGAACTCTTTCTTAGGCACAAAACTATGGTTAGTCATAATCAATAATTACTATCACCACATATGCTTACCTAAACTATTAAATAAAAATTAACATTCTCTGTTATAATCCAGGACAACATAACAATCTATAATCAGTCACAAATGGTGAACCCTCAACTTGATTCTTCATAAAAATAGAAGACGGTCACTCTTTCATATCTATAGTAATCTTCTATTTCATTTCACTATCTGCCCCATACAATTATTTTACATTTTGACTTACAAAAAATTCATCAATTTACCATGACAACTCGTCCCACCGATATACACAAATTTCAATAACATAGATGCCTTTGAACCAATAACCCGGTTTAATACAAATGGAAACTTTTGGGAGATGAAACTGAAACAAAGAAATGAAAATTATTTTTTTAAGGATGGCAAGAGTTTCTTGATGAAAATGATGTTGACATTGGATACAGTATTGTCTTTCAGCATATCAATCATCAAGAATATTACTATTTTAAGATAGTGATGGTGTGGAAAAAAGAATTCCATTCCTACCATTTCAAAACAGTCTACAGTCTCTAAATGAAACAAACGAACCTAAACCATACTTGAAGAATGTAAACCAAGCAGACTTAAAAAGAAAAAGAGGCCAAACATCAAATGCTATAGTCTCAAAGAATCAAAGGCAACTTGAACTCAATTATGTGGATATCAATGTTTCACAAGTTAGTGATGAATCTCTATCAACGAAAACACAAGCAGTGGTAGTACAAACAAGATCAAAAGCAACAGTAAAAGAAAAAAACCTTCTCAACGAAAGCTTAAAGAAAAGCCACCATAAAAATCTAGGAACCAGTAGACTCTGCCAAAGACAAACCAAAACAGTAGTTTGAGAAAGAAAAACTAGAGAAAAATTTGGCACAACCTTGAATGAATATGAAAAATAATCAGCAGCAAAAGGGAAACAAAAAGAAGCAACAAACAAGACATCTATCCTTGCACTACCAATCCAAGGGGTCAAATCAGATTAGATACTAGGCTCTTTTGAAGTCAAAAAAAAATTTAATCAAATTAGGTGTATATTTGTGATCCAAACAATATTTGATGAAGCTATTTGCGTATGTCAATCTTTTGATATTAAATCTACAATTTGGGTGCTTATTTATCTTAGTCTATTATTTTTTCAATTTCATAATGATATATAGATTACAATATAATAACCAAAATATACATACAAAATCTTACGACATGCCCATATGATCACTAATTAGATTACTAATCAATCCCTTGTATAGCACGGAGATCTCAACTAGCAACCTTACAAATAGTCACATGGTAGTCTTGTGTAGCCAAAGCTGGCGTTTAACTATTTTTTTAATTGAAGATTAAAATTTGAACTTTTGAATAGTTTAAGAGTTTTAAGGTGCAATAGCTAAGTCGGTAAGGCATCACTAGCACTATCAAGTAGGGTGGCCTGCTCTAGTCCATCTTAGGACATCCCTTAAACGAGGCAAAGTGGATTGAGAAACCCCCAACTCATATCCACCCTACTAGGCTAGAGGCCCTAAGCCTCTTTTTTATGCTATAATTTTTTTCTCACTTTTTTTTATCATACATGAGCATATAAATCTATAATTATGATAAAAATGATCCTTGGCTAATCACTAATATTTTAAAATAAAAAATAATTATTAATTATATATATCATTCATAATCTAGATAAATTTATATTAAAAACATTTAAAATTAAGTTAAATTAATCAACCTTAATTGTGAACATTATGAGAATGTGTAATTAAGGTAAATTTTTAAAAAATATTATGTATTAAAATATTATAAAAAAATATTTCTATACAATCTTTTTCTATAATATTTTTAACATATAAGCAAAAAAAAAAGTATGTGGGCTAAACGGAACAGGTCAATTTAGCCCTATTGAAATGAATTTATGAAACTAAATCTAAACAAGACCCGTGAACTTGAGTCCGTTTCTACAACACTAACAACACTAATGATCCGAACTTGGTCCCGGGATCCATTTTGTGGAATGATCTAAAAGAAAGATTTGACGACCAGAAGATGGTTATTCTACCAAAAGCACAATTTACTTTAAATCTGTAAGTGAATGCATTAGAACCAATGGTTATGGCCCTGGAAGAGGTCGTAGTCATGGTCAAAGTCGTGGACATAGACGTGGATATGGTAAGAATAATCCATATAATCATGGCGATCAGAAAATATGCATCTGGATATTGTGAGTCCTGAAGACACCATTTAAAAAATAAAAAGTATCAAAACCACTTGATTACTAGCAAATTCTAAAGGAAACATACAATCACCAGAAGATGATTGTAATATAAATGTTAGTGATGATTTGTTATAAGTGTACTTAAAATATTTTATGTTTATCAATATGCACAAATTTTATTGCATTTAGAATTTGTCCTCAATTAAATGTTATTAGGAGAAATATTACTGGTAATGTGATGAATAAAAAATTTTTCATTTATTATATTTCTAACATGCTCCTGTAGTAGCAATATCTAAAAAAAGTTTTTCAGAAGTGTTTTAAATTTATATTTTTTGAAACTAAATGAGTCATTAATAAAATATTTTGACGCCCAACCAATTGATTTTATGTCATTCCCTTAAGTGAAATTCATCTGAACTTATAATATATTTATGAAAGAGATTTTGGTCATGACTAGTAAAAATATACTTTGTTATTATATTGTAAGAATGACTCATTAAATTCCCAGTAAATAGATAATCACTAAAAGTGAGAAAATAATGAGAAGGAAAAAAATGAGAAGTAATAATTCTAACATGTTATTGATGCAATATGAAAGTTTGTCACGTATCAGTAGTACGTTAAGCATGTTATGAATCTCTATTAATTATTGATAATTCTTTACTTCTCTAAATTATGCTACTGATAGTAACGATACTTGTGTCGATAATATTGATATGACACATGTGAATGTAGTCAATTCTTTTAAATATTCAGAAAGAGTATTTAGCATTTTGAAGGTCAATCAAAATTTTGAATTATCGAATTGTCACTTTTTTATTTTATCATCTTGTGATTATTATTGAAAGGTTTTAATACTATAAATTTATATTCTAGTATTTATATATTATTTTAGTTTATTTTGGATCAAGAATGGTGAAGATATAATTTGTCTAAACAATATTTGTAGTTTATTTAGACAAAATTTAAAATATATATCCAAAGTATAAATGGTAGTACAAGGTTCCTGAAGAACTAATTGATCAATAACTCTAGAAGAGTTAATTGATTAAAAGCTCCAGAAGAGCTACCAAATCTTCACATACTGGCCAATTGTTGTAATACGTCATTCTCTATATAGTCTCGTAAAATTTTTTAGCATTGATTATATTATCAATTTATCAAGACATTAGATTAATGAACTTTTGAAGCATATACATTACTATTATGATATAAAATATATGTCAATGATAGAAACAACTATTCATCTCTCCTAGTTTATATTGCATATAATTATGAAATCGAGATGCAATATTGAGTAAATTTGAAATTTACTGATAAATAATTTATTAGTTGTCATGACTGATTTGACAATCCCAGATTATTAAAATACGAAGAATGATTATAATGTATTATAGAATTGGAAGTTTCTTAATATGATGAATTTATATGTGCTACTTTTTTTTTGTTTAAATGTCATTAGTATTACTTAGGGTTGAATGTGTTATTTAGAAATGGATATGGAGAAATTATTAGTTGATGCATCAATAAAATAGTAATATATATTATTGATTTTTGCAACATGTAGTTTGCAATTCATTGATAACGAACTCATGTTTTAACATTCTCCCAATAACTCAATTTGTCCTAATGATACCGGTTTTATTAAGATAAATATTGAATATCCTATAGAGTGTTCATTGATGTGATCTATTAGCACTTATTTTGTATTTTGCCAACACATTTCATTCTTCTCATAGTAGTTAGTTTGTGGTCAGAAACTAAATATTTTTATCCTAAATTTAGAGATGCACTATGTATATTGCTCCACCACAAAGGTAACGAGATAAGTTCTCAAATAGATTATCAAATATATTGGGAGCGAATCTCCAGGGAGATATTCGTATTTTATTAATTTTGAATATGCTGACCCAACATAAAGAGGAAATATCATAAGGCTGGATAAAGATATTAATATGTGTCTCATCTTGATCTTCTATTTTGATCCTCATAGAAGATATCTTGAACTAGAAGTTTAAAGGATAATTTATATAGCCAGATATATTAATTGACCAATATCCAGTAAAGAATGCTCCTATTATATTTGATGTCCCTGAAGGACAATCTATCACCATAAATAAATTTGAGACACAATTAAAATATGGTAAATAAGTCAGTTCCAATGGTACAAACTCCTTGCTGGAGCAAAAACTTAAGATGGTTCATATATGTTAAGTTGAGGAGATTTAAATTCCAGCATAATGTTTTCTCCAAACATGATAGATATATTATTTCTAGAAGAAGTTCAGGAACCTGAAAACTTTGACAAATGATGAGATCTCAACATGATTGGAAGCTATTAGAACCGCACAAGTATATGACGTCAATGATATTAATGCGCATAATATATTGATTCATAATGAGGATTTCCAAATCAAGGTCTGCAGAATCGAAATGATAAAGTTTGCATGAAAAATATGAAAAGTTTAAACTATTCACAAGTATACTTGAAGTGTAAATATATTTTCAAAAGGAATTATACACTTGAAATGTGATCCCAAAGAGATAACAATTAATATTTGCTTATAAAATGTGAACTACAAAAGTGAATATTTACCATGAGTTATGGTATATGATTCTTCGTAAGGTTTGGCGCTGATAACAAATAAATATATTTCTAGTGGTGAATATAATAGTGCATGATAACACTTAATATGTGTTTATCTTTGTTATCATTCAATAATAGTATTTATATTTGAAGTCTTTGATGGACTCGATATACTTGAATTATACAATTGTTCTAGTAGAACATAATATGATTGTCTTAGTGAATTCTTATTGAAAGAATGATCGAGTATGTCCATATATGTAGAAATTCTATACGTAGTTGTACTTGCTATATGTATTTCTTTATCAAAAGATATCCTCATTGTACAATCTATTGATTGATATATTGTTCTCCACATTAAGAGGAGAAAATCATCAATTAAAAGAGAATATCATTTATGACTTTCATTATCTTGATCTATGTACAAGTATTAATAAACTAAAAGTTTAAAATATTATTTATTTGCATAAAATTACAAATTGATTATTTGACTGACTTATATAGAGTTAGTCAATATAATATTCTAGCTATAGATATTTTTATTTGGATAGATGTCCCAACAGGATAAATATATGAATTCTATAGTCATATTATTTTGATACACGCTTGAAGCGTGATTGATCTCTTGATTTTAAAAATAAAATCCTTAAAAGAGAAAATGATTTGATGATCAATATTTTTTTCTTGAAGAATTTAGAGGAGCAAGTATTGTGATCAACATTTTGAAAAGTCAATATTTTATTTTAATTGAATATTCTGAAGATACTTCACATGAACATAGCACATCAATGGTCATTGAGTTATTATACGTAAGATCCTTTATATCTATTGAAGAATATTAAAGAACTCTTTGGTTCTGAAGTACTATAACTTTACAATTTAAAGCATAAATACACTTGTTTGCATGCAAGTTTATATCTATTCTAGTTCTTCTCTACCCAATGAATTTTGAGATGGTATTAAGCTTGTCTTTTGATTTATCCCTGAGATAGTTTATCTCGAATATTGAGAAAATTCAATTCCTGTTGAGATGAATATACAAGATATAAGTTACCTATATTATCCACATAAACTATGCATTTATAGGCTTGTATTGATTATCACAACTACATTTTCAACTCATATTGAAGAAATAGAAATTCATGATGTTGGTCAAAAATATGTGTGATCATGATTAATGTATCGAGATAAATCTATATCATCTAAGAAGGAATTCTAATTGTACTATTGGATGATAATAAAGTTTGGAATATATCTAAAGAGATATGATAAAATATATTTTTACTCACGATATGCAGAAGAGATGTGATATTGATGTGGAATGAATTTAATTATTTGATCATTTGACAAATCTATTCCCTAAAACTTTACCGATAGCAACATTTGATTATAAAACATCAGTTAAGAAATCTCAAAAGATTTTCTTATCAGGTGAAATAATAATGACATAAAGAATAATGTACTATTTTTTATTCACTAGAGTTTTTTTTCCACTGAATTTTTATCTAATAAAGTTTTAACGATGCATATTATTTATATTATGAACATCCAATGAAGAGTGTTGTGAAATAATATGTGGATGCTCATATTAGTCAATTTTCTGAAGAGAACTAAACTCTCAAAATATGACTCATAATTAGATTTAATTCTTTTTCCTATTAGATTTTGAGTTTTCATAAACTCTTGTATTTATGAGCTTATATATAGGGTCATATGATGACATTAATAAGATATACATGTTAGTCTTCATTCTTTAATTCTACTTTCTCTTTATATTCTATCTTCTTTTTTTCTTAATTTTATATTATTATTTTTTAAATATATTGAGAGACGTTTTTACTTTAATTATTAGTTATCAACACTTAAATTTATAACAAAAATTTCAATTATTTACTATATATATATATATATATATATATATATATATATATATATATATATATATATATATAATCCTGAAAACCTCCTTGGATTGCCAATTTGCCACCATTTTCTGCTAGTTTTCTGCTGGAACCCATTTATGGTTAGGAGAAATACTTCCCGATCCCCAAGACCATTTTTTGGTCCACTGAACCTCGAAAGTCAACAGGCATAACCTTAAATTCCAAGAAAATCCTGCGCAAACTGAATTATACACTGTTCGTTGTATACTACTCCATCTATAATCTTCTTCAGAAACAAGGTGAAAGAGAAAGAGAGAGTATAATCTCATGAGACTAACGAAACCCATTTGTTTTTCTTGGTTTTTCCTACTGTTAATCATCAACAATAGTAGGAGTGGCCTCAATGCCGTGGGAGCACACTCCTATTCCCATTCTGACCACAGCGATGACAATAATCAAGAAGATGAGGATGGTAGAGGCCACGTTGATGATGAAGAAAAAGAATGCAAAGCATGGCTGGTCCAATCGATCCCCACTAACATGCCCCATCTCCGTCGGGTGCCAGGCGTACTCTCCACTGGTAGTTTATTCTCAATCTTTTTGTGTGTGCAATGGAGCCATTGTTTGCTAATTTTTTACTGGATTCTTCACAAATTGAGTATCTTGGTGAAACTCATTAAGAAGGCCAATAAAGGGATCAAGTTCAAGTTCCACTGGTGTGGAGTTTTAGCTAACAATGTACTAATTGATATATTATAGTGGACTTAAATTTTGGTCTGGCCTAGTGATAGTAGTAGTATTTTTTGTTATTTGGATTTTGAAGTCGTGTGGTGCTTCTGGTGCTGATTTCATACGAATGATTGATGAACTGGAAAGTGAGATTAAGGACCAAATTAGTTTCTTGGCATTCTCTATATGCTTGTTTTGTAAGGTCTATAGTGTGTCCATTTGGATGATTGCTAAGGCCAAAGCCATAAGGGCAAAAGAAACATTTTGAGGAAAAAAGCAATGGTTTTAAGATCATAAAACTAAATTATTAAAATTTGATGGTAATACAGTACATTTAGATAGGACCTCTTTGCATTTCAGTCACATCTCAAAAAATTCTATGTCATGGTTGGTAGCATAAAATTTTCAATTAGGTGGAGAAAATTTTCAGATACCTTATGTTTTACTTTGTCTTTTCCCTTTTAATACATATGACGCAATGTCTTCTTGCAAATATAGTAGAGGAGAAACATAGTTAAGTCATCCAATATAGAGGTTAAGGCTATTCTCTAGTCACCAATATTGAGAACTGAGAAGTACGAAAGAGCAGCATAATGTGCTGAACTCATAGCGGTAAACTCTATGAGAGGCTCTGTGCTCATATCACTTGCCAATGGGCCTTCAGAACTGCAACTCTTTAACTGGAAAGGAATGTGTATCAGAATATCATAGACAAGAAATAGTTAATATAAGATATTATACCCCAAAGAGAATCTGCTGATGGAGTCAGAACTTTCTCTTAGATTGCTGCTTGCCTAAAGCATATATCCCTTTGTTTGCTACTCATGCTATTGCAATGTTGCTAATGTGAATCTCCATTGTGAATCATGTTGATTATCATTATCAGCGGATGTCTTTCAGTGGTTAGCTGGAAATTCTTCAAAAAGTCTGGACATAATTGCACAATACTGGCAATTGGTAGCAAATCCCAAAAATTCCCGTTCAGGAGATTATGGGTACTCAGAAGATGAGATGCAGAAATTTGGTGCCAACGAAGGCCTTGAAGTGTATAAAGCACTAGAAAATGCTGCAGACCGCCAAATTAGCATCCGGTAGATATCCTGTTTCTTTAGGTGAAAGGTTGGATAGATATCCCTAATTGCTTGATACAGAAACCTTATGACTGATTACTAAATAATCTCATGTCCCACGTATCCTTTTGGCAATGGTAATGGAGCATTCCATATAATATGTGGGAGTCATGATAAGCAAATCCTAAACTTGTAAGATTTGAAATTTTTTTTGAATTTGTGATAAGCATGATAAATGAATATAAATTGATACATTTTTTAACCATGTTCTGTTCCACCTTCAGAAAAATCCTGAAAATTGAAATTTTATGGGATTGCGATGGATTTAACTTGTCAAAATTCGAAACTTAGCTAGTTTATCAATTATTCTTCTTCATGATGACTTTCTCTCTATAACTACAGTGGCTAATCACAGCCATATCTTGGAATTAATCTTGGTTCAGATTTTTGCAGCATTCTGGAGTATATCCTGACTACACCAGGGAACCATCCGACCTTGCTTCAGGAAGGCCAAATGTGAAGAATATCACTTTATTGCTTGGTGACTGGTGGGGATCAGGCATAGTCCATGCAAAAGTTTGGATATCTGATGGTCGAGATGTTTATATTGGATCTGCGAACAATGACTGGAAATCCCTTACTCAGGTAGTGTATACTGTAGTTGATCAAATTCTGTGGAAATATAAAATAATATCAAAATTTTCTTACTTCTGAATTGGCATTCTCACACTTTAAATTATTGAAGCCTAGGCAAAGAATATGGCAATCAGATTACTCCATTGTTGAACATCTTCATATGAATTGAGGATTTGAAGTCTTTTAAAATTTTATGATAAGTGACAGCTTTACGAGCAAGCATACAAGGGTTCTGCTGAAATAAGTGTTAAAAATCGTAATGTTGACTGCAATATTTACTTGTTGATTTGAAAATGATAGTAGTCCAAATATTTTGACCATTAAGCATCCTGGCATATTCTCCAGGTCTCCTTTTCATCGACATTTCAAATTTATCAGTTTGGCCATTTTCTGGGGTTAACTGTGGTGTTACTCCGCATTGAAACTTATTTCAAGAATAATTGTTGCTAGTTCATACACGCTCTTCATACTTTTACATCACTTTGCGGTTGACCATTATAGTAACTCATACTTGGTCTAGGTAAAGGAAGTTGGAATATATCTAGTTGGATGTCCAACGGTAGCAAGAAAAGTTGAGAGGTACTTTTCCAACCTATGGAAGCTTGCCCATCTTAATGTTTCATCATATACAAAATCAGTGTGGGATCAGCAATGGCAAATTGATCGGAAAGTTCCTTGTTGGTCACATTTTCTCCGACCAAAAGAAAGGTGCAGGTATGCTTGAAGGAATGTAATTACAGTCATTTGATTTTCTTGTGCTTCTATGTTTAATAATTTATTTATAATCTTCCAGATCTGCAGATTCATCCTTTTAAAATATTCTTAACAGAAATATATTATATAATGGAATATTTTATGTTCTTAAACTGATCTTTAACATGGAAAAGTGCCAAGCTAGCTTGTATAGCATGCCAATGATGCCAACTTGCAAATAGTCGTTGAATGACAGGACAGCAATTTGTTGCAATCAGTTAAGATTTTAGTTATTCCAAACAAACCATTGGGAGTATTATTTATTAGTTAAGATTTTAATTAGTTTATATTCCAAACTATTGGAATTAGTTATGATCTGAATTAGTTTAGATTTCTTCTTAATTTACTATTCTTTTCTGTTTCATTTATTTATTTTTTGCTTCAGCTTGGCCCATTTATGCTTGCATATTTTCCTAGACTTCCCATCTGAAAATTTCCCTAATTTTTCTCAAGTTGGCTCAGGAAATTATTTCTATGTCAGAACTTGACTTCAGGTCCACAATATCCTACTAAATGGTTTATTTCCACAAAGTTATAATGAAAATTAGATTTATGTATCTCAATGTTTAAAGGTAGTGGCCCGTGGGTTTTTCTAGAACATAGGCTTACTTTAAGAAAAATATTACTCTTCAGCAGTATGTCAAGGATACTTTCCAACATATTTTTAGGTTAATGTGTTCATTTGGGCAAGAGGATTTAGCTGAAAAACTTCAAAGACTACAATCTAAAATATCCATGTTCCTATCATTTGAAAAATTTATAGTAATTTACATCCAGGTCTAAAAAGAATGAAAATATTGATAGCTTTTGCTAAAATGGATAAAGCTCTAAATACTTGGTTCAGGAAAGTTTAGATTTGCAGTGTCTGAATCAAGTTAGAAACAATAAGGTTCTGCTTTAAACTGCAAATAATGCGGTTCTGACAATGTTATGTCTATGCAGTCTTGACAACACCATAACTAAAGGGCATGTTTACTTTTGATGACCAGGAAAGTACGAAATACTTGGTTCAAGAAAGTTTAGATTTGCAGTGCCTGAATCAAGTTAGAAACAATAAGGTTCTGCTTTAGACTCCAAATAATGTGGTTCCGACAATGTTATATCTATGCAGTCTTGACAACACCATAGCTAAAGGGCATGTTTACTTTTGATGATCGGTAAAGTACTTCATTTTATACTTTTTCTCTTCTTTCACATTCTGAAGATAGTGGACGCAAGAATAATTCAAGAGGACGCTAAGCAACCAAACTAAAGTAGAATGGTAAGAACAACAACTACCAAGCCTTGATCTCAAATCAGGGTCGGCTACGTGAACCAAAAAAAGGATTACATGTGGTTGTCAATGTGAATAGTAAGAAACACAAAAGAAATAATTGCAAAAGGAAATTAAAAAGAGGAAGGATAGTTAAACCCTGACCAGTAATGGGGATCTAATATGTGAGCCATGGGGCGGCTGCCCCTACTGATCCCTTGCTGAAGTGTGCAAATAATATTAGAGTTGATGCAAACATGGTAGGTAGCCACAATTTGCCTCCATTGGAACTTCAGTAACACTTTTTTCTTTTTTGTTAATTAGAAAAGTACCAATTCCAGGTTTGATATTATGATTGAATTCCACAGTTGTTGGCTAAAAGAATTAAGGTTCAGCTATGTAGCAAGATAACCTTTTTCTCGAGTTAATCTTAGTTTCTTTATCTTGCTTTCAACTAATTATCCAATTATTGAAATAGATGATAGAAGCCTTTCAGCTTATGAACCATTTGGTTGATTAGTCATTTTAATGAATTATGAAAATTTTAAAACTTGTAATTGTTTTATGGTTTATGAGTCTTCTGATTTTCTACTTAATATCTTGTGTTCAGTTAATCTTGACATCAACAGTGTATTTATATAGGTAATGAATGTTCAAGCATAGCCTGTTTGTTTGAGAAGTTCATGATTCTCTTAACTAAATTTTATGCCACTGTTGTGATGCCAGAACTAATCTTCATCAATACTTCACTTGCATTAGTGAACAATGTCAAATAGACTTGAACTGCAAATTGCTTAGCTGTTTGAACTGTTTGAGTAGCCTGAACAAGTTTGATTAATATATTATTCTATTGCAGCACAACTATCTGGTTTAGTACAAGAATGCTTGTTGTATCTATGTTATACTAGGATAGTATGTTTCACTCAGCGAGATTGTTCTAATGAAAAGTGTGTAATTGATATTTCCTAATGTGCTTATTATATATTATTCCCTTCATCCAGAATTGAATGTCCACTGTCCTATACAAGATAGGAAATGGACATTCAATTCTAGACTGAGGGAGTATATCTTTTACACTTTAGCAATTTTACTTTATAGTTCAAGCTTTACCTGATGCAGCTTTTTTCCCTTACATGCATATGATTATAACATTGTCCTGAACATGTTTCAAGAAAGATAAATTTCGAAGTTTTTCCATCTTTTATACCTTTCTGCTCAGTTTATGGATGATCTACAAGTCATATTGCAATGCTGGTAAGGCTTTTGTGTTGTTTTAACAGATCACCTCTTCATGACTATGTTGAGATTCCTTATGTAATTGGTTACCCCATGCTATCGGACCCTCATATGTTCCACAAAAGAATTGAAACTCCGGGATGCAACAATTCATCCTTGCAGCCTTACTCCAGCTATCTCTCCTTTGCTCCTCCTGAGGTTTGTCATTTGCCAGAATTCCTGTGCATTATGATGAAAGTTAGAAGTCTTAAAGGGAGTGACCTTACAGATTGAGTTTAATTTAAACCTGTCCATTGAATTCCTACGATAAATAGGATATCATGAGGAAGTCGAATTATTCTTTACCTTCAAGGTTTTGGTGTATGAAGCTTATTTAATGGGCAATCAATGCATCTCAAATTTGTAAATGCTTGACAGCCATCAAAGTAAAGAAGTCTAAAACAATTTCCTTTTTATTTATTTGCTTATTTGTTTGAGGAGCGTTGGGTTCAAGATAGGTAGTGATAGAAGTGTGAAAAATTTTACCCGGGCAGTGACCTTACAGTTTGAGTTTAATTGAAACCTGTCTATTGAATTCTTAAGATAAATATGATATCCTGAGGAAGTTCTGACTTCAGTTGTATCAAGCTTATTTAATGGGCAATCAATGCACCTCGAATTTGTAAATGCTTGACAGCCATCGAAGTAAAGAATTCTTAAAAAATTTCCTTTTTATTTATTTTCTTATTTGTTTGAGTGTTGGGTTCAAAGATAGGTAGCAAAAGAAGTGTGAAAAATTTTGCCCCGGCACTTTGTATGATTTTATTTATTCTTCACATGCTTTCTAATTGCAGCTGTTATTTGGCGTGTACCAAACAGATGAACAGGCCTGGGTGGATACAATTAGATCGGTGGGAAATGGGTCTACAATTAGAATTAGTACCATGGATTGGCTTGGTCAATCACAGTACACGAAAGGAACTGTTTACTGGACCTCACTTTCTTCAGCTCTTTCAGAGGTAGGTTGATTCAGACAGTGACAGACACTCTTTAAAGTATATCTTTCCTTTTCGCCAGTTGTCTATGGTTGCTTGATCCCAGACTACTTGTTATGATATGCACTGGCATGCTCTAGTAGCATTTCTGAAGCTTCCTTGAGTTGCGATAGATTACTTTTCTCAGGTTGTAATGACTAATTTAAATTGTTGGTGCACTAGAACAGAATCTTGTCATGCAACTAGAGATCCATGACATTTTCAATAGCTTCTCTGTATACCAGACCTGAAATCTGGCAGACTCCAGAACAGTCGGAGGCTAGCCACTTTGTTACCCTTTCGGCAAAATGAAATCTGGTTCATATGTTCTCTATTGAAACTTATTTCTGGTTCGCACATATTGAAACACCTGGTGCACACCTCAAAGCAGTAATTTATGCCTATAATACCTTCAGGCCTGTTCAAAGGTTAGTGGAACATATTCGTGCCTCCTCTTTATGAGGTTTAAAATAATGCTTTTCACTTACTAGCGCGAGTCCCTCAAGCTACAAACAACTGTACAAAGCTTAGTCATTATATCTTTCGGATTTCCAGTTGAAGCCTTGTCTAAAAATCTCCACGACTAAAATGACTTAGAAGTTTCCATTGTATGCTAGGATGTAAATGCATAACTAGCTTTCTTATTTCCCTACAGCTAGAGAGAGCATCTACACATTTGACTTTCTAAGCTTACCTCAAAATTTTATCTCTTGGTCAAGCTTGTTTACAAATGTTGCTTATTACTTTGATTAACACCATCCATTAACTTACTTTAGTGGTTTCCATTTTATGATTTTATATTTGATATGGAGGAGGAAAGAAAAGGAGAAGAAAAATGTATAGGTTCACTTGATAAGATTGCTCTGTTTTTCTATTTTATTGGGGAAGTTGAGAGCAAAGTTGTGGATTTGGTCTCAGGACTGGGCTTTCTGCTTATAGATATTGTTCTTCTTCTATTGGAACTGGAATTAGGACTGTCAACGGGTTGGGTGAGGACCTGGACTCTACCTAGTTCTGATCCGATAAGGCCGGGTATTGACCAGGAGGTATACTCATTTACTGGACCCAGACCCGGACCCAATAAGGCCTTGTCTAATGGGTGTGGGTCAGGTACATCATGTTCCGGACCTGACAGACCTGGAACCCGATTAATATATATTATAAATACTTTATATAGTTTATTTATTATATTGTTTATTGATAGTAATGTGTATTGAAACTCTTTTTCTAACACTAATTCTTGCCTGATGTATCTTTTTTGAGAGACCTTTTATGTCTAAAGTTGTAAAAATAAATTGATCTAGAATTAAATATAAATTCTATATCTAATATATATATATATATATATATATATATATATATATATATATATATATATATATATATATTCTAAGGTTATATATACATTTTAAATTAACAATTTTTTCGCATGGGCTTTCTTATTTATTTGGAAGAATACAAGTGGCATTTGGTGGTACATGTTGATCTTAATTTGACAGCTGATATTCTTTTATGTATGAAATTAAGAAGTGGCTCTTGAGTTACCGCAGACTAAGAAACAGGAGGGGTGCAAGTAATAAAGGGACAAATTTTAAGAGATCCGAATCAATGGCCTTTCAATAACCAGAATCAATGTTGGGATATTTGCAGCTTGTGGCAGTTAATAACTAGGATTGGAAATGCCTGAATGCATTTTTTTTAATCAAAATGTGCAAGTGAAATATATCTCCATGCCACTGAGATCAGTAAATTTGCATGTTCACAAGAAGACATTAAAGCTGGTGAATGCTCTACTAATCAAGGATATTCATATTGAAAACTTTTACAGCAAAGACTTATTTAACTAATGTTAAAATTATAGGTAATATTTGGGAAAAAAATCCTTGGCATGTGTCTCATTACTAATGTACTTATTTGTTGGATAAGTTGAATTAAGAGTTGGGTGCCGTGAACCTTGTTTTCCAAAACTTGAAGATGACACTGTAATATTTGTTTTCCTCCTCTGATCTCCCGCAAGAAGAATACTTTATTAACATAAATGAATAGAAAACGAAAAGGGTGAGAAGTTTTGTGTATCATGGTTGAGTGAAGGGCAAAGGTTGCACTGCTTAATCCCTTGTCTTGTAATTTAAGCCAGTTAATTCCATACTACATAAAGTAGGCGTTGATTTCATGGATAAATATGATATGCATCACGTCATAAGAAACCTGAGGTTTTTCTAAGTGAAATACCTGTAAGATTCCTTTAAATCTCTTTATCCTACCTTTCCGTATCTCCTGTTTCAGGTTGTCTTCTCAAAACATGCAAAGGTGAAACTACTGGTTGCATACTGGGGACATTTCATAAACAATACAGATCTGTATTTGAAGTCTCTCCTCTACACCAACAACTTATGCAATTCATCAAAGTACAATAAATGTTCTGGTAAAGTTGAGATCAAATACTACATGGTGCCTGGATACAACTTAACTGGCCCTGCTGTGAGTAAAGGTTCTGCCACCGGTAACATATATCCTGGGTACACAAGGGTGAACCACGGAAAATATGCAGTTAGTGATGTGAGAGCTCACATTGGCACCAGTAATTTGATATGGGATTACTTTTATACTACAGCAGGAATCAGCTTTGGAACCTACAATCCTGCCATTGTTTCTCAGCTTCAAGAGATATTTGATGCTGATTGGAACTCACCATATGCTGTACCTGTTGAAGCACTAGAAGAAGGACGTGCATGTTCAAGCTAATGTTCTTTTCATTTTTGATAATTCAGAATGAACCTTCCTAAAACATTTTCTGAAGTTACACAAAAGGTTGATTTTTTCACAGAAAGACCTTGAAGAAATAAACTTTTTCCATTGATTTTCCTTTTTAGTTTTATATTGTAATCGGTATAGGTTCTCTCAGAGTTTGCATCCCAAGTCTGCAAATCTTGAGTTGATCCCTTATCATTCAGTCAGATGGATATGTATGTATCAGATAGTTTGCAGAGATGGTTAATGACCAAGGTTCTGCTGTTTTTGCTCTTTTGAATTAACATATTTGCTGGCTTAGATGCCTTGTATCTTGTATGGTTTTCATGGCTCTGTTTTTTGCTTCTGAACTGATAGATTAAAGTTTCTCTACTAAGAAAAAGATGGAAAAGGGAGAGTTACATCCCTTTTCTAAACATTTTGTGATGGACTTTTCTAAACATCCCAATCCGCCAACTTTCTATCCGTATTTTCTTTTCTTTTTTTTTTCATAATTCACCAAATTTGCTTATATTCAGGGGGTGTTTGAACCCTCTTATTGAACTCAATGTCACCTTTTTATTTTCTTTTGATTGCATAAGGACTTACTTCCTAACATCATACTTATGTGGTAAGAGTTACAAATTAACTAATGAAAAAAGATTTCAAGTCTGAGAGATCTACAAATATATGATGTAGGGAAAATCCAAGAGTTAATTTCATTGGTCCTTTACTAAACAAAAAAAAAAAAAAGGATTTCATGAAACCCTTTTCGACAAAAGAAAAATAATGTCAACCATTCCATTGAAGTCAATCACATGATAAAAATGATAATAAAAACTATTCTAGATCCACTAAGCGAGCTAAAGGAGAATGTTTTTTGAGAAATGACCAAAATCAGTAACTTATCTCAAATAGGGTTTCTAAGTAAACCCTAGTTTTCACTTAATTAGTTCCTTGTATAACTCAAAAAAAGAAAATAGTTTCTTGTATATCTCTTATTTTCTCTTTACTTAAAAAAAACTATGTTTTAATGATGAAACACCATACCTGTTTTCATTAAATTTGTATTAGTCCAGAATTTACCCAAAATTTTATTTTCGCACTAACAATACTACATTTTTCATTTTTTTGGAAGGATACAACAGTTTGTTATTGTAGTTGGGGAACAGTCCAAAAATTTATACCATAAGCTACAATTGCGGGTTATGTTTTTTTTTTAAAAAAAAAACCCTATAAGTTGGGTTGTTTGTTAGCTGAGGATGTGAATTTTTTCTTTTTCTTTTTCTTTTTTTTTTTTTGAGGAGGGGTGGACAAAGAACCCTCTAAAGTTGGGAGGGTTTGTCAAATGAGGATATGAGCTTTTTTACCACAAAATCATTTTTTCATATGATTTTCTATTACTTTGTAAGAGAACTAGATACAAGAATAGTTGTTACATGATGACAAAGGAGACACTTGAGGTGAGATTGGAAATGGAGTGATCTAGAAAGGAAGATGGGGAAAGGTAGAAGAAAAAGGCTGAGAAAGATGATGGAGAAAAATGGAAGACAATTGTGGAAATAATATGCTATGCACCGAAGAATTCATCATAATAGATTTGGAAGAGAAGGACTAGATGAATACCGGAAAGAAAGAGGAGGCTATCGTTTTAAAGGACAATGTTAAATGGATCAACTTGATCCACAATAAATATGGATCAAGAGAGGTTGGGACCATTAACATGTCCATAATAACCTTGGGAGGGAAAGATATTTTCCCTTTAAAATCTTCCCCTTCCTTCTAATGTTTCTTTACTTCAATATTTCTCATTGAGCAACGTTAAATTTGTATTAGTTATTGATCCAATTAAATTACAAAAATAACAACCTGTTATAAAATTTGGTTATAATAGATACAAAAACTAACTATAAAATTACAACAAAGAATATTTTGAACTACAGTAAAAGAAAGAAAAAGAGAACACAAGAAATGTAGAAAATAAAATTTTATTGAGAACTTTTCACCATACATCATTTTACAAGCTACTTCATATGATTCTATTTATAGAGTTAGAAATGACGTTTCCCATCATAGGTCATTAGGGGTCTTCTCTATAACTTACACAACTTACATCTCATGATCTCTCATGTTCTCTACGATAATAGAGGTAATGGGGTTAATGGTGTATAAAGGATGGATGTTACAACTTTAGTTGTAACCCCCAAACTTTTCATATTCCATAACTTCAAACATGGATTAATACTTAGGATAATGGATATTCAAATAATTGATATATTCATAACACTCCCCCTTTTATGTCTATTACATAAAGAATATGTCTCGTTAAAACCTTATTAGAGAAAAAATTCCTTTCGGAAAAAAGTCTAATGAAGGAAAAAGAATACACTATCCTTTGTGTGTTCCTCCCCCTGTTTAGAATATCACTATACCAACACATTAAAAATCTAAATGCTCAAATATTACAGTTGGTATGTCTTAGTGAATAAATCTTCAGGATTATCATTTTTGAACGAAATCTTTGCACATCACTATCATTCTTCTTATAAAGAATGACTGTCATATATCCTTTAATATATTCTCAAATTTCATCATCCAACAACATAGTTAGAAATTAATCTTAATTACACACATTTCAACCAACAACATAAATTACTATTTCTTCAACATGAATTGAATAGGGGTTGAAATAATAAATATCACAGCATCGATTTTTATGCATAACTTGTGTAGATCAAATGAATAACCAACCCTTTAGATATCCATCTTAACAGGAGTTAGACTTTTTTCAATAATTTGAGATCAATTATCCATAAAGACATCGACAAGTATAATATCATTCCAAAGCCATTGGATTATAAAAGACTCAAAAGAGTATATCTATTGTGTACGCCGATTGTTTAGAACTATGGTACTTCAGGACTAAATGGTCTTCATTATCCTCTCATATATAGAGGATATTTATCAATATCTAGTGACTATTAGAATATTTATAGATGTGCAATATGATATGTTCATATAGAATCTTCCTTGAATTGATGAAGAAATTCTATCTTCTGGATGCTCAATTTGTAAATTAAGACTTAAAGCCTTTCATAGTACTTACTTCAACAATCACTTGCATTTAGAAACTCTTCATAATTTTAATAAGCATTCACTAAGACAATAATATTATGTTCTTCAAGAACAATTCATTTACATACTTCAGGCATATCAAAAACCTTCAAGGACTTTATATAAATGCCAAGTATTTCATGTGCCATTTAAGTATTAGAATACTTGCATCCACCTTCAAAAAAAACTAGTTCTTCGTAATTTATGCCAGGCCTTTTACGAAGAAACTCATGCCATAAGTAATAGTGAATACTTATTTCATAGTTCACATTGCAATTTCAAACATATATAAATTTCTATCCTTCTAGGTTTACACTTGAAATGTATAAATCCTTCTAGGATTATATGTACACTTCTAGTGTGCTATCAATTTTCCGAAATTCTCATATTTTCCATGTGAACTCCATTTCTATTTTGATCAATATCTCTCAATTTTGAATCTTTATTCTGCAGACTTTTTATTCAATATCTTCATTCTAATTCATAATATTGTGCCGATGTCTATCGATTCCATTCATGACATAATTATTGAGATCTCATAATTTATTACAACTTTCAGGTACCTAAATTTCTTCTGGAAACAATAATAAAATCATGTCTAAGAAAACTCTACTAGAGTTTTCACCTCCTCGACTTAACTATGACCATTTAATTATTTGCTCCTTTCATATGCGAGGATGTATTACTATTTAGAACCGATTAATGTATCATGTTTCACTTGTGTCTCAAATTTATGTGGTAGTTTGTCTTTTGAGGACATCAAATATAATAGGAGCATTTAGCTAGATTTTTAGCCAGTATAATGCCTAGCTATTCATCTATTGAACTTCTGGTTCAAACTATTTTGAGGATCAAAATAAGACACAAATGACTAAATTTGTTTTTAGACTATATCATTTCTCCTCTTTTGAATATCCATCTCAATACTTATGTGGTGAAATAATGTATAGCACACATTCATTTCTTAGATGGGAAAACATTTAGTTTTTGAAAATAAATTCAAGAACCAAAGAGAAGAAGCATAATATTATGTTGGCAATACGAACAAGTGCTACTTCGTACAAAATAATTCATATCGAACAATTTAAGGCATTTATGATCCTATAAGACCATTTACTATGAACATATACTGCAGGATGTTCAAATATTCAATAGACATAAAATATCACATATATTATCAGTACAAATTGTGTAAATGGGAGAATCTTAAATATGAACTCATTATGCAAGAATTGTAAAACAAGTCAACAATATATGTGACTATGTTGTCGATGTATCCACTGTTCATCCCAAAAATACATTCAACCCTAAAATTCCATAGGTGATATCAATCTGCCTTAAAAGCAAGTAGTACAAAAGAATTCATTAGATTAGGAAATATAAAGAATATTTTACAAGTTCCTAATAAAATTTTCATATTATATTTATCCGAGATGGCCAAACATGTCATGCCAACAAAATATTATTTGAATTGGTAAACTTCGAGTTTACTCAATAATAGATATCAATTGCATACACTTCAAGACAACATAAGCTCAAAGAGAGAAGTGGTAGTTTTTCAAATATTATAAATTTGTTCTATAAAATAATAGTAGTAATGCATAGAGATCAAATTTCTTTCATCCACTATCTCAATATAGATCTTGAAGAAGATCATTGAAACTTTAAACAATATTTCATGAAATTTTGTGGGGAATAATGCATTACATAATTGACATGTGACCTTTTAGGTCACTAGCTCTTCGAGAGCTTTTAATCAATTAGCTATTCTAGAGCTTTCAATCAATTAGCTCTGTTGGAGCTTTTACATTACCATTTATACTCTCAATTTTATTTCTCATATAATTGATAAGGCATATTTCATCTTTGCCATTATCGAATCCAAAATGATTCAAAGTAAAATAATAATACTAGAATCTACATATATATAATATAAAATTAAAACTTCAATCACAAATAAATTTATCTCAACACTTTTATCTTGCTTCTCAATTGATACGTAATAGAGATGTTAAAATTGTTTGATGTATAACATGTATGTAACAAACTTCTTTCATATCACATTGATAATATTTATTAGTATAATGTGTTGAGATTGTATTTTCTCATTTTCCTTCTCATTATTTTCTAAACTTCTAGTGAGAATATATAATTTAATGAGTCATCATGTCATCCTAATGATTATAAGGATTATCTCTATCATAATTGTAGCCAAGACCAGAATTTTTTTAACAAGTAAATAAAAATTATAATCGTATTCGTTTCAGGGAATAATGTATCATGCTTTATAATATTTAATCAATGACTCATTCTTTGATTCAACCTCAATAATATATGAGGTCAATAATTTTGAAATCTTTTTTCCGATATTGTTACTGCAGGAGCATATTCGATACATGAAAAATGAGAATATATTAGCTATATAATCTCTATTGAGAATGAATTTTAAACAGAATAAGATTTTGCATACTGACAGGTTTGAGAATTTGTAGCTACAAGTCTATCTAATCGTAAGTGGGTTTTGATAGACAACCATTTTATGGTGGTTGTACCTTTCTTTAATATTTACTTAAAAATAAAAATTATTTTATGATAATATACATTGCCTTCAAGGCTTCATAATGATGAGTATGAAGGAAAACAAAGTATTATTTTTTAATGGTAACTTCAGGATTGATTATATAAAGATGAATTTCATCATGAATCCATGATAAAAAGTTATTCTCATGATATTAAAGTCGCATATTCAAGTTTAATAATATTTGATATAATAGAGAAAAAAGTACGAACTTTTTACCTTGAGAGCTTCAAAAGGATTTTTTCTCTCAAAGAGAAGCTTCAAAGTTGGGCCTCA
The DNA here is from genome assembly GCA_030512225.1 of Rauvolfia tetraphylla. NCBI lineage: Eukaryota > Viridiplantae > Streptophyta > Magnoliopsida > Gentianales > Apocynaceae > Rauvolfia > Rauvolfia tetraphylla. The sequence goes on along the minus strand of JAJQKT010000024.1, from coordinate 3,236,284 downwards.
GAGAATCTCGCTTTATTGAATCCTACCTCAGATAGAAAATCATATTGATAACGTGTTATAAAATTCGATCGCAATAGACACAAAAACTAACTATAACAACAAAGAAGACTTTAAACTATAGTAAAAGAGAGAAAGAGAGAACATAAGAAATGTAGAAAATAGAATTTTGTTGAGGGCTTTTCACCATACATCATTTTACAAACTACTTCATATGGTTCTATTTATAGAGTTGGAAGTGACATTTCCCATCATAGGTCATTAGGGGGTCTTCTCTATAACTTACATAACTTACATCCCATAATCTCCCATGTTCTCTATGATAATAGAGGTAATGGATTTAGTGGTGTATAAAGGCTGGATGTACAACTTTGATTGTAACCCCTTAACCTTTCATATTACATAACCTCAAACATAGATTAATACTTGAAATAATGGATATCCATATAATTGATATATTCATAACACAACCATAAATTTTTCATTCGTAAAAGAAAAAAAAATAGTCGACTGATAACATCTCTTCATTCATAAGAACAATGGGTAAATGACTGTAAATAATATTCAACTATTTTTAAACCTGCAAAAGTAGCCATAATAATTTTTTTCAAGTTTTAATACCAATAATATATTTTTGTGCTCTATGTTATACCCACCCACCGCCGCAGATGGTGCTTTCCGACTGCAAGACTCACACGCAATTTACATGATCTTTTTTTAGGGGTATAACAATCCATTTACATTTAAAAATGAGAGAAATAGTTTAATCACTCTCAACTAATCTTGTTAAAAATTAAAAGAATTCCTCACTAACTCTCCATATAAGTTGCAGTTGAGTTGAGATGGGAAAGTTGAGGATTTATTGTCGGCAGTCGAGCAGCTAAAAATGGCATCTTCCAGCCCAATAGGCTACATTTCTTCAAGGAAGTCCTCCAAAGTTTGTTATTGCAAGCAACCCGCTAATATTCATACATCTTGGACTGACACAAATCCAGGAAGAATATTCAATGGATGCGTAGCATTTCCGGTAAGAAGTTGTAATTCTATGCTTTTTCTTTAATTTGGCTCATGTATTAGTCAAAATTTTTACAAGAAGACACTGTGCAAATTTTTACAAAGATAGTCAACTATTGCGTATCTTCATTCAACTAACCTCAATCAATCTGTAAACTATGAATTTTATTTTAAAAGTGATTTACAAAGAAGAATTGATTATTTTCTTGAGGCAATAAATAAAGAGTGGGCCTAGAGAGAGTAGTTGACTGTGAAAAGAAAGTTTCAAAAAATGGTCGACCGTGGTACTTCTTTTTATTTGTTTGTTCTTTGACTAATGAATTTCTTTAAAGAAAATTTTACAAACAAAAAAGAAATCTATCTAAATTTTTTAAAAATTTTCTTAAAGAAAAAATTCTTAAATTTCTAACCAAAATAAATCTATTCAATCATAAAAATAAATTTATGTATTTTAATCTAAAACAAAACTGAGTGATTATAAATAAAAGAAATATACAAATTAAGAAACTCAAAAAAATTGACAGTAGTATAACTTGAAAAGTAGTCTAATATTAGACTCCCTTTATCTCAAATTAGATATTTATTTTCCTGTTTAAAATAAATAGAAAAGTGAACATTCAATTTGGGACAAAGAAAGTACCTAAAATAGATTTTAAAAAAAAAAGCTATAAAATGAATTGGATAAACTAGAGAACAAGCTTTCTTTACTCGAAACAAAGAATAAAAATAGATTTTTATAAAATAATCAATTTTCATTAACAAAACTAGTTATTTTGGTCAGTACAACATCAACATTAATATTTGATAACAATTAAACATATTATATGGAATGAGGAATGAAATAATTTGATAAAATACAAAGCTTTTTTCTTTCTTTTTTCTAAGTAGAATTAGTTGTACCTATGGACATTCTATACATGCTGGTTTTGAGTTAGAGTAGGTAAGGTGGGGTGGAGGTTAGGATTTTCATATATAAGAGCACTAAAAATATTTTTTGTAAAGTTAAGAATATTATATTTAAGCTTATTAAGGCTAAGTGCGTGATTAGTGTATTAATAATGCAAATTAAGACGCTAGAAGTTGAAGAAACAATCATGAACCAGGTCAATTGTTTAGGTGCATTCTTGACCATTTTTAAGGGAAAAAAGAAAACCTACCAGCAAACCATTTTCTCTAGATATATCCATCAAACGTGTTTAGTGACACGTTAGTCACCTTGCTTGCAATCCTTACATTTGGGTTTGATAGCTAGCAAGGAGTTAGCTTTATGTATCATAACATCTCTAGTGTTGCTTTCTTCCTGATTTTTGCCATCTTTATGTTCCTTTCTTCTTCCTTATTTCTTTCTTCTCTTCTGTCAGACATTAAACCAAGATAAGAAGGATAAGAAGGGTTTCTTTGCTCTAGTGGTTTCTTTATCATTTAAGCGAGTTTATGGTAACTCCTAAGTGTAGAATTCTCCTTAGAGATTAGATTTTTGTTTTAGTAAAGCTTCATTGACTTTGAGGGAGTAGATAGTTATAAATTTATATTGAGATTTAGAAGTTTTGATTGCAATGTTTTTATATTTTAGAATTGTTGATACATTTGGAATTTGGAAAGGAGGTTCGATTTTTTTTAGTTATGAGTAAATGTGTAGGAGTCAAGTTCAAGTGTGGTATTATTTTTATGAGCTTGTATATGTATTTTAGAGGTATATATATTATGATTTTCATGTCAAATTGATCTCTTTATTCTCTTAAAAAATGAGTTTTAGGTATATATTTTCGATGAAGTGATTGTTTTTGGTGACCTATAAAAGAATTTAATATATTTATAAAACTTCAAAAATATTATCTGAAAAGCTTTCCAAGGAAATATAATACTATTTTTGTTATTATAGCTTATAAGATATAATAACATATTACTATAGGAAATTTTCTTGAAATATATAAGAATTTTGTGCTTACATAGTATAGATAGTTGTAAGTTTAGGCTTAGAAATACGGCTAGAGTGTCTTAGGGAGGCATGCTCGATAAATTAGAATTTATCATCTTAATGAATTTTGACTAAGTTTATGTCACTTAGATTTGTAAGAAATTCATAATTTATGCAAGAAAATGACTAAATCTTGCTACCAAGTGAATTTACAAATCGAGGCTTTCTATATTTTCAGTGCCATTAATATTTTAAAAATATTTGGCATTCACAAGTATTAATATGATATTTTGTAAAATTCCTTAACTATTTCTCTTGAAAGTTTTGTAAATTGGAGGTTCTCCTCAATGTGTTCTACTTATGCATAAGAAATGCAAAGGAGCGATACTCCAAGTAGTTATTTATTTGTTTTAAAATCCTATAATTTTTGGACAGGTTTTAGAGAAATATGTAAGCTCCGAGAAAAGTATTATTACATGATTTTGAAAAATCATGTGCATTTACATAACATATTTGTGAAACTTACATTTACATGTCTAAAATGGCATATGGATTGGTGATTTGATATTTTGAATTTTCTTTGAAATTGGATTCATTTAGGTGGCCATATGAGTGGTTCTTGTGCTTTGAAAATTTGCATAAAAACTCCATCCTTATCAGATATGATTTATAATATAATTTGATCATTGGAAGCGTCAGTGGATTGCACTAGTTGTTGGTCTCCACTAGGCCTTTTTTGTTGGCATGGAATGCTTCGACTCTAGATTATAGATCCACTTAAAAAGGGTGTAGTGCTAGGAGAGCGCAGCCCAACTAGTACTCCATTTGTTTGTTTGTGTGTTTGACCACCTACAAGAAGTCATGAGGGGCTAATTGTTGGGGTTAGTCTCCAAGTATAGGCTGGTAGGTCCCTCCAAAATCTTATAGCCTGGTTTTTGGTTTGGAAGGCATATGGTAGTTCTTGAAGTCGAGCATTCGCTCTGGTGTGTAGCTGGTATTGATTACGAGAAGTCGGGATTTGACTCATGATGACCCAATTATTAGTTTTGGTATTATTATTGTTGAGTCACTAATTAAATATTTGACATGTTTTAGAAATTTGAGTCTAGGAGTTTTGCTAATGTGTCTTGATTCGCTTAAACTTTCTAGTTATGCCCAAACTCATTCACAAGTTTTGTGCATTATTTTGACGAAGAGAGACTTATTTGTATGTAAAGAACTTTTAAAACTGTCATGCATATGCATCCACCCTCATAGTTTTCAAAAACACTGGCATATACGTGAACTTACTGAACTTTCTAACTCACACGTGTTTAATACTTGTTTTTAGATGGCCTGGACCAAGGAACAGTACAGTGATCCTCTAATTAGCTTCAATGTTAGCTCGTGGAGGAAATTTAACTAATGTATATAGCATATGTGTGTTTGAGAAGTCTTGTATCTTGTATCACTACTGTTTGTAAACGAAGGTTGAATCTTTTATGTCATCCGATAAAAGATCTTCCTATGTACTTATATAATTTCAGATGTTATCTCCTTTGGTTATAATGTAATGTATTTTATATTAATTGTAATCTTTAAATTTCTCTAGATGCGATTCGTACTTATATGTATCAGTGCCAAAAGAAATGTTAGGATCTTACTCAACTACAGTGGAACCTAACGGAAGGGTTGGGGGTATAGTAGAAAAAATATTCCTTATTTTCTTCTTTTAATCTATATAAAAAGTATCAAAAGACATTATATTTTAAAACGGATGAAACAGTTGGTAAGATTAATAGAAGAACACTAAGATAATAATTTACATATTTAATATATATAATTTATTATACAGAATGAATTAATTGGATAAACTAAAATATATATTTTTTATTTTTTGAAATATAAAACTAGTCAATATGATTGTTAGGACAATAATATACAGTAAAGTACTATTATAATTTTGCGATTGGTTAGAAAGTTCACCTCCCTACTTATTAATGCTCTACATGTCATTCTAATCAAGATTGGCCCCAATTATATTCCTTTATATTCTAAAAATTCTATCTATTAATTACAGAAAATATTCTTTAAAATATTATATAATTTATTCCTAAATAATTCTCTTTATTTGCTTTTATTTTTAGGTTAATTTTTCTTATTGTATAAAAAATTTAGATACTAATTATGGCAATTAAAATAAGTAATGCATTATTTCTTTAAATAATGTAAAATCTGAAACCCGTTATGCGATCAAATTTGGAGTCTAGATTGGACAATTAGACAATATCTTTTTAAGTTCAATAAAATGGCCAACTGTTTAAATTTTTGAGGGAATTTGACTATAATTACCCATCAATAATTTTTTGAACTACTCATTATATCTTTTTATGTGCAACATCTATATTCAAGCTGTCAAAACTACCTCTCCACCAAAGAACTCAGTGGTTTCCAGCCAAAAAAATGCACGTTTATTATACGTGCTTAAATTTTGAGGGGCAAAATAGGAAGCACACTCAATTCCAAAGGGAAGTGAGTGTGTTTATTTTGCCTATTAAAATTTGAACACATGCAATAAGTGCTCTTTGGCCGAAAACCACCGAGTTCCATGGTAATGGGGTAGTTTTGGTGACTTAAAAAAAGATTGTGCATATAAAATGATAGAAACAAATTTATAGGCAATAATGAGTAACATGAAAATTGCTAATGGGAAATTTTAGCTATTTTTCTAATTTTTATGAGAAAAAATTATTTAATTTCTTTAAAATTATTCTATTTTATCTATATAAGTTTACTTGTATAAGTTAAGATTATGAGTTGATATGAACAACACCCAAGACCTTCATAAATTAGAGTCTCATAATAATCATCGAGAGTGTTTATTATTTTTCATTATTCAATTGATATTTATAGTTTCTAATTTTAGAGAAATAGGTTATATGTGCCCATAAAATATTTTTATTTTTTTAACTAAAAACATTTATTTTATCTTTTTATGTGCATGTCTTTTTTTAGCGACTTTGTCTGTCAAGTTATTAATATCACTATAAAATTTGAGAAGAAGAGTCATGCTACAAATATGTGTCACAATTTTTAAGGACAATTTTGTCCATTCATGGGTTAGAAAAAAGATGAATATAGAATGATAGCTTGAAAGTTAGTCATGCATTTTTATTAACTATTAAACAATATGTGAAAATTGGGCAGTTGTACCCTCAAATGATATGGAAATGTAGCGGTTTTCCTTAAATTTTTTATTTGAACTATTTTGTAACTTGAATTAATATTTCTCTTTATGAGAAATCTACTATTTTTGTTTGTGTGATATGTTGGACATTTTATGTAGAGTGATTTTGGCAAACATTTTGAACAAATATATTAATTAAATTTATTTTTGTGTGTTTTCTTAATAGTGTGTAGGAGAGTAAGATGTTTTTTAATATGTTTTAAGCATAGCGGAGATTTTATCCCCAATTCCCTATTCGATCTGGTGGGAATTTTTATCCTCGATTCCTCACTTGGGGATTGGGATTTGCCTTTCCCCGCTGTACCAGGGATGCGAATTCACTCCAGTCCTACTTGCGAGGACGAGCCAGGATCGAGAACGGGTAGGGTGTAGTACTATTAAATGGGTCGGCCGGCTCCGTCACAAGCTACTTCTCAAACAGGTCGGAGCAGACTGGTCTATTTTTTGACTGATTGGGAAACTTTAAACTCATACCCCTTCGCACTAGGTTCACATGCTAAATGAGACAGCTCGCAGGTCTAGTCATTCTCTTTTTAAAAAAATTAAATTTTATACTATACATTTTTCTCTTATTTTCTCTCTCTATCATATATGAGAATATAAATATATGATTGGGATAAAAAGAATCTTTGACTAATCACTAATTTTTTTAAAATAGAAAATTATCATTAATTATATATATCATACCTAATATGAATAAGTTTATATAAGAAAAATATTTAAAATAAAATAAAATTAATTAACCTTAATTGTAGGTATGATTAGAATGTGTAATGTAAAAAAAATAATATCAAGATTACTATACATTATATTTTTATAATACAAAAGCAAAAAAAAAAAAAAGAATTTAGCCCTCCCCGGCTTTAAGGGGAAATAGAGTGGGGCAATTCGACCTGTATTTAAACTTGGAAAAACTATACCCAATCCCCCATATATCACAGGCCAAATGGGCTTGGCCCAATTTTGCCACCACTTGTGGGGAGAGGCAAGGTTGGGACCGAGGACTGGGTTCTCCGCCTCCACTTGGCTGCAATTACATCATTCTATATGTTTGCAGCATATATTTATTACAACCTTTTATAATACATAGGTGATCATAATCAAATCTTTGTGTTGGTAGAGTTTGTAAGATGATGGTGTTAATTTTTACAATATATATATATATATATATATATATATATAGAGAGAGAGAGAGCAAATTATAGGTGTTAAGTAGAATTCTCATACATTTGATGGCACATGATCTAATGCTTTATGCACATATCATGAATTTGAGGCTTTTTCTTATCATTCACTAGCTATTGTCTTCTACATTACACAAGCTTATTTATTTTTTAAAAAATTATTAAAATTAAAAAAATTTAAGATTAATGGTAGCATCTCCAATCTCAAGCATCATTAGAAAAAGAATTACAATATTAAAAATTTAAAAAATAAATACTTTTAAAAAATAAAATCCCTAAATTTAACAGCAAAATCATCATTTTTTGTTGCAGAATAATCGTTTATTGTGTTATTTTGCCGAAATCAACCAAAAACCCGAACACTTGATAGACAAATACAAAACTGGTAACGATTACTGTATGCTGCCTTTAGTCCTTCCACCTTTCTAAACCCCAGAACAAATGGGCACTAAATATCCTATTACGAAGGATGCAAGGGGCCACTACACAATTTTATGGAAGCACAAAAGCACTGTATTCGGGAGCCCAATTCCATTAGGACCGGTACAGAGAGAGGCGAGCTAGGAACTCTGCAGCCGCAACAAATCAAACATTTTCGTTCAGGCTACAAAGATTCATACATACGCAGACAGAATACTCAAAGATTGATTGAGAAATGCAGAAACTGAAACTTTTTTCACCATTGAGGCATGCTTTACAAAGAAATGGCTCTTTTCTTCGTACAGAAAGAAGCTACTTTGCTCTTCCCAGCTACACCGTGCTCGACCATCTTGAAGAACAGGTCCGTTTCACTGCTTTTAATTTCTTGCTTTAAGGTAAATAAATTAGGGGCTTCTTCTTAGCGTGCGTGTTTTGAATAATATGCATGAACGTATGTTGGAGAAAAAAATGGCAAATTTTGAAGAAGATTCGGGCATTGATTGATGATCTGTCATTTTATTCCCTCTTCTTTTGAAGTAAAATTTCAATCTTTGGGCTAAGAAAACCCGTTTTTCGGAATTTACTTTTTGTCTGTTGAAAGGTTGTTTTTATGTCTATGGTTGCAGGTATTAGTAGAAGGAAGGGCTAAATCAAGAGCAGCTATACTCAATAGACCTTCTGCACTCAATGCGCTTACTATTGATATGGTTTATCTCCCACTACATTCTTTTATTGGGAAATCTTTTGTGATGCTTTATGTGGCTTCTTTCATAGTTTTCTGTGTTTTAGGTCCTGGTGCTGATAATTCTAAATTTATGTGTAATGTTGTTAGGCGGCTAGGTTGAATAGATTGTACGAGTCCTGGGAAGAAAATACAGATATTGGATTTGTTTTGATGAAGGTAAGGCAGTACTAACATACTCTATTTTTTGCACCTTATTCCACAGTTTCTTGATGCATTTTTGCTTTCAAAATGTTGGGCAAGAAACTTTAACAAGTGATTAATAGAGATTTGAACTTATTGAAGGGTAGTGGCAAAGCATTTTGCTCTGGTGCGGATGTCATCACTCTTCATCAGTTAATTACTGAAGGTGGCTTTTGGTTTACATTAGTCTCTGTGATTTTCTTTTCTTCTGTCTGATTTCAAGTCTTTCAACCACAGTTATTTTCTTTTTTCCCCCTCTTTTTCCTTTTTTTTTTGGGGGTGGGGTGGGTTGGGAGATTACTGTGTTGATTTTAGCCATGGATGTTGATTTTATCCTTTCCATTTGTGGTGCATGATTTATAATTAGCACAGAAAAATATATGATTTTTATTACATAAATGAAGATCTCTGAGTTTTTTTCTCCACTGCATACTTTACTGATGGGAAAAGTAGAGGATGTTGATTTTCTTTAGTTTAATAGTGGTTTTACCCTTTTGGTTAGTGTTTACATTTGGTCATGGAATGCCATTTTTGGGGACATACTTTTTGTTCTTTTCTTCCTCATTGTGCTTTGAAATGGGTAAGTTCTGGCTCCAAAGAGGCCTCAAATTTACTACTTAATGAAGATTTTTTTTGGGGGGGGGGGGGGTGGAGGACAGGGAAATGGTGGTGGGGATCTGGGTGCCCTATTTCCCAATTTCTCTCAGCCAGTTTGAGTCCCATTTGTGTTTTCCTCCTAGAAATGTTTGATTGCATCTTAGTCAAAACCCATCTGCAAAACTCTTATCTTCCTACATATCTCAAGTGTAAGGGACTGTTGTCCCAGACAAGAAGCTACACGTCGCTCTCTACTTAACAATATCTAGTTTATTCTTGTCTGGTTATCATATTAAAAGAAACAGAACATATGCATGATGTCAAGAAACTCTCTGTGTCCATATCAAATTTTATGCTTTTCTAGGAGAAGAGATTTAGATAGACTGTTGTATTTTTCGTTCATGAGCTGCACTGTTTATGTTTTGCATAAAAACATTTCTAGCCTATCTTTGTTTGTAGGGAAAGTTGAAGAATGTAAAACATTTTTTGAGACTCTGTATAAGTTCGTATACCTCTTGGCAACGTATCTCAAGCCCCATGTAAGTATTTCTTCGTTTGTCTTAAAGATATCTTGCATTTTTATATTTTTATAGCCAAAAGTGTATTTGCTCGTATACCTCTTTGCAACGTATCTCTATGAACTATGAAGGAGATACATCTCATCTCAATTATTTTGAAACTTTGTTGAAGTTAATTTTACTGCAAATGAACTGAATCAGCAAAGCTGAACCATTGCTATATGCACAAAGCTTTGTGCGACATTCTTTCTTGTTTCTTTTTTCAAGTTTTGAATTACAAAGACATTGATGGCTGATCCTATTAAGGGAGATGCTCCTTAGAAGGCAATGCAAGCATGTTTAGTGGAAAGATGCTAATTGAGAAAACATACCCTGAGGATGAAGAGACTGGAGGGAATGATTATGTGGTTGCAAGGACTAAGGAGTGACGCAGTTATAAGGGAATGAAGATCTTTGTGTGTGGATTCTTGTATATAGAGTAGCTGATATTTGATCAAGTGAGATTTCCTAATTTAATTAGTATGAAGGCTCAGTGTGGCACCAGTGTCTGAATTGCTGGAAACTTTTTGAGCATAGTTGTTTGCGTGTTTCTTCTATAGACATTTTCAAGACTGAGAGGTAATGTCAGTGTATGATTTTTCACTAGGTCTGTGAACAAATTTACCAGTTTCTCTGGAACTCAGAAATTTGTGGTTTAGCCTTAAGGTATAAACTTCTTAAATCCTTTCTAGTGCTTGGTGGTGTTAAAGTTTTTCTGAGAAAGCTGTTTAAAATTCTATCTTGTTGCTGATAATTTCAAGAAGCTGTGGTGCCTGTTGAGGACAGAAGGGAAAACATGGTAGCTAGCTATGTTTGGAAGGCACTTGACTTAGTGATCTGGAATTACTTTCTTTTCCAATTTGATTGAATCAATAAGGTTGTAACATAAATGCTGGTTGCTTTGGGTGCCATTGATTAATGCATCTGTACAGTGGATTATTGTGTGCAAGTTTCGTGTTTTAAGTAATTCTCTTTCTTTGATATTTCCCTCTTGTGTTCTTAGTTGATTCTTTTTCTAAATGCTTTCCTTTAGAGCTTTGTAGTTTATTAAAGTGGTTAATTAGCTTAAGCTGTAGGTGGCTATTCTGGATGGTGTCACAATGGGGGCTGGGGCAGGTATTACGCTTCCCGGAATGTATCGGATTGTGACGGATAAAACTGTATGCATCTGTTACTTCTGCAGAGCTCCTTGCACTAGGTTTATCTGATTTTTGTTTGATGTTTAAACTCCATGCACGCTTTGCTGCTGCCGTTGTCTCAACTGGCTTGATAATCCAGTTTAATGCTGCTTGTTTATATTTCTTGGTTCTACTCTTATTTTTTGAAGGAGAATATTACTTCTTTCTGTGAACTGTATGCTTTATGTCATCTGAAGTTTGCAATAGGATAGAAAGATTATATATGTACAAGAAGCAATAAGCGATACAAAATTTGAACCTTGTGCCTGTGCATATATGCATACAGCCAAATTTCTTGACATATGTTATATATGCTAGTTTCATAAGTTCATGAATCTAAATATAAAAAGCGTCCTATATGTAAAAGCATGAGGCAACTGTTCACCAGGATTTCACTTTTTGTTTTCTCAGTGTAATTAATTTGTAATGTATATAATTGATTAATTACGAGGTCACTGTAGGAAGTTGATGGTTATGTCACAAAAAGATAAAAGAAAAAGTATTTGATGGAGCTGCTTAAACCCCGTTAACCCCCTGCAGTATAAAAAAAATTCCCTTCTTTTTGTGTTTATATTCTGTTTGGCCTTGAAATCTTAATATTATTCTGTGGATCATCATCTAGTCTTTGGTCTTATTGTTTCTATTCTATAAATGTTAAGCGGTCTACTGCATGCAGTGATTATTACCTAACAAGATTCTTGCTCATAGTTTGTTGGAATTGATAAGGATAGTTTTTCTAATATTTATGTTGGAACTTAACAGAAAATTGTGATAGAGCTGTAAAGGAGCTGAATTTCTCACGAGCAAAGCTTGTTCAAGCTTGTTCATCTTTGATTTTTGATAGTTTGTTTACTATTCAAATCGAGCTTTAGCTGGAAAAAAAAGCATGAGTAGTAACCGAACGAACACGACCTGTTTGAGAACATGGTCGAGTTATTCATGAACATTATTAAAATAATGAATAAAATTGTTACATGTAATATATTTTATTTATTCATTTTTTAATTCTTTTTTGAACTTGATTTTTATTTTTTAATAGAATTTCTGGAAAAAAATTAAATAAACAAATTCAAGCTTGACTTCGAGTTCAAGTGAATCAAACAACTCGATAACACTAATCGAGTTGTTCAAACTACTTGTGTAATTAAACAGGTCCAACTTGGATGATCTTTGAACATTTTGAACAAGTAAAGCAACAATCTCGAACATAAATTCAAACTTGCAACATAAACAGACAAACTCGAACAGTATTCGAGTATCAAACAAGCTGAACTCAAAACTTCGAGGCTTGGTTCGTTTCAGCTCATTTACAGCTCTAAATTTGTGGAATATGTAATGCGTACATAAATAATTGTCTAATACCTCTTTCAAAAACTTAAAACACTAGATGGTGAATATGTTAACATATATATAGTTACATATCTTCGTAACTTGATCATTGTTAATGAGCTACGCATTTGAACTCCTTCCAGAAATGCAGTGCAGCTTTCTGTGGGTAGTCGTTACCCAAAGCATTCTTGTGGAGAAAAGCTGCTTTATGGCATAGGAACTCTACTCAAAATGAATTATTGCTATAATACCAGAGAATGCTTAACTACCAAGAACCAGGACTTTTGTTTATGTATGTTGTTACTTGAATGTATTAGTGTCGGCATTGGTGGAAATGTAATTCTAGATACTAATCAAATGCTCAACTGAATCTTCCTTTTAAATTTCATTAAAAAATTTTAGTATTATCCTCTCTTAGAGAAGTTGAATAACAGAATTGCTTGTTTTTATTAGAGTTGATTTATGCTTCATACCTAGAGGTGGTGTTCTGATACATTGTTATCCTACTTTGGTATATATGAGGTGTGAGTCTGACAGGCTGATTCATGTGCATAATATTTTGAAAGAAAAGCATGACAAATTTCTTCCTGACACTAATATTTTTGTTTGGGAAGTGATATTCTTACTCCCCTTTTAACTTCTTTCACTCCCCTCTTCTTTTTATAATTGGAAGGACTTTAATACCCAAAAAAGACTCCAAAAGCTCAACTCAAGCCTTATCCAAAAAAAATTAACTATGGCACTAAAGTCTTTTTATTTATAAAAGGAGGAGAGGTGTGTAAGAAGCTGAAAGAGGAGTGTGAATAACACTACCCTACTGATCAACCTGATTAACTGTATAATGGGTTTATATGTAAGTATGTGTACAAGTTTGTCTCTTCAATTTATGAGCAATCCAAGGCAACTAAACTTCACAAACTCCCTGTCTTGCTGTTTAATGGTTAGTGGTCTGGATATTATGTTTGAAATTATTTACAGAGTTGATAATTTTTGCCCAACTGTTTTACATTGTTAATCATTGGGTAGTCAATATTATCAGTCAATTGGATCTCTCTCTCTACCACCCATCTCTCTCACATACTCTCTCCTCTCTCTCGTAATATATTTTGTCAAAAACCACATAAACAAAGTACAATTTCCCAAATCAGAGTATGATAATGTAAAGAGTGCTCTTAGTTTCTAACTCCAGTGAAATTTTAGCCTAGTGAAGTTGTGCAAAACTAATATTCATGGATGATTGCAGGTTTTTGCTACTCCAGAGGTTCAAATTGGTTTCCATCCTGATGCTGGCGCTTCTTATTATCTTTCTCGCCTTCCTGGTTATTTAGGTAATTCCAGGTCACTACTTTTTCTTATACTTCCCTTAATTATCTTACAATCAGTCCATTATGGATTTGAGAATTGTAGACTCTATGTTATTAAGAATTATTAGGAAGAACAACGATGTACTTAGGCAGGACCTATGTGCTGAACTATAGAAGTTACTGCATCTGGACCACTTCATAAACTTATTAACATTAAAATGTAGCATTTGTCCTGACAGTATAGCTGACTTTGAAATGAGTTGATATGGTTTGCCAAGCTAGATTGAGAAAGCTGTGACAATCATTTCAGTCCACAAATACCTAGTTCAACTGCAAAATTAGAAGCAGCAAGACATCTGTGCCAAAATTACTTCATTTAAAAGGTTCAAATTGATTGCAAAACTATTCTGAAGTATTGGGAGGAGTCTTACATGTTTGGAAATGCTAACTGTAGTAGTGCGACCTGGCTTTTTTGGAATTTTTGAACATGTGTGATCGGAATCAGAATGATAAGATTGGATAGTGCAATAAATCCTGGTAACCTTTAAAGTATTCAGAAATGTGTGTACTTGAATTGATTCTTCATTGAAAATTTTCATTTTGTGGCGTTGAAAGTTGATCGTCCTGAGAAAAAATGTGGGTCCGGAGTTGACTTTTTGAGAAAAGTTGGATTTTTATTTTTTGGGATCTAAGTAAATCCCGATATAGTTTTTTGCCCTTAAGGAATAAAGAAAAAAGTTGTTCTTTTTCTTAAAGCTGCTAAAAAAGGAGCTTTTAAAAATAGCTGTTTTTAGAACTAAAATAACATTATTATTTTTTAAGAACTTCAATCAGCAAAAGTTGTCTCGAAAAGTGCCTCTAGGGTAGCTTCTCTAAAACATCTTTTTTTTCAGTATTTAAGCTAAAATCAGAAGTGAAAAATCACTGTAGAACAGTTTAAATGCTGCTTGAGGCTTAAAAAGGCTTAAAAAACAAAAGCTATAAGTAGCTTACTTTAAGCAATTGAGAACAGGCCCCACTTACCTTTCAGCCAATTTAGCTGTTTAAGGCTTGTGGAAATGAATCATGCAATATTCATGTGATTATTTTCAAGGCTATTTTTGTCAAATTACTAGTATTCTTTTTTTTTTTCTCCATAATTTTTCTTCCATTTTTATTTTCTTTTCTCTTCCTTTTGTTACTATCTTCTCCTCATTCTAAACCCTTACAACTATGGCAGCCGCTGCCATCTACCTTATGTGCTATTATTTACATCTGCCACTGAACCACCATTCACCATCTGTGCCTCCTTTTATTTTTTTTCTTTGCTTCTTCCTCCAAATAACCATGCAGCCACCACTACCATTGCCACTCAATTCTGCCACAATACTTGACACTGCAATTACAGCTTTGTTTTTTCCCCCCTTCTTGTTCTTCCTTTGCTTTTTTCAATGTGTTCATGTTTCTCTTCTCTTCATTCCAAACCATAAAAATGACGGGAGCCTCTACGCCTTTGACAAATGCTGCCCTCTTAAAATGGTAGCCTGCATTGCCACTTCCACCTGCTTTCATTGCAGCCACTCAAAGCCTTTTTAGGTCTACGAAGATCTAAGTGTATAATCTATATGGATCTACACAAAGCTATATATAAGTAGTTGTGAGCAGTGATAATGGCGATGACAGCAACAGTGACGGCAATGCTGCTAAGGGTAAGGATTTTCTGTCCACTTAGGGGTTTGTCTTAGGCGCAGGGGAAGATGAAGAGTGAAAGGAAGTGAAAGCAACAAGGCAAGAAAAAGGGAAAAAGGTACATGTTGAGGTTAAAAATGGCTGTGAAAATGGTCGTGTGACTGACTTCTGTTAGCATTAAGTAGCAAATAATGGACTAGAGGGCTAAAATATTTTGTTTTTGTTGTTGGAGGGCACGTATTTTAGTTCGAGGGAAACTGTGTTTCTGAATAATTTTAGGGTCACCTGCAATATTTTTCCCTATTACTTGTTATACCTGTGATTGAATAACAATTTAAGTGATGTAGTCCTTTCAAGACTCTCATGCTGAAATGTCAATGTCTAGCTAGAGTATTGAAGAGAAATTTTTAAAGGGATTTTATAGTTAGAATCTAATTCTTCATTTCCTTCCTCAGTGCCATTTGTCATCTAACTTAATGCTTCTATTTTCTTTTCAGGGGAATATTTGGCTCTGACAGGAGAAAAGGTTAATGGTGTAGAAATGATTGCCTGTGGCCTTGCCACACATTATTCACTAAAAGAAGTAACCTTCTTCTTAGTCTGCAAGTAGTTTTGTTGGATATTATTTCATTTCATTAGTTGATTTGACAAGTTACTTTTACTCACAGAGGCTTCCTTGGATTGAAGAACGACTTGGTAAATTGATGACAGATGATTGTAATGTTATTGAAAATTCTCTTGCACAATATGGTGATCTTGTCTACCCAGACAGGAGGAGTGTTCTTCACAAGTAATGCTCCTATCTATGGTTTTTCAGAACTGAGCTTTGCCTTGTTATGTCGATCAAGTTCTAACTTCCTGTCTTGTGCAATGCCTATTGAGATTCCCTCCCCCCAGCTCTCATTCACTCTCTCTGTCTCTCTGTGTCTGTATTCCCATTATGTGTTATTGTTTCCATCATTGTAAATTAGGCCTTGTGGAAAAGGAAAATGGCAAAATTTTACAGGAGATGCATGTGAAACGCTTGAGATAGAGGTATTAGTGTGTCTAGAAATCTTAGTGGTGTCCCTGCTAGCTGATTTCCTTTAGTAGGTGTTCTGGATTGGACAAAAGTAGAGAGAAATGTGCAATTCAGATTTGTCATTAAAGAGAAAGAAAAGATAAGATAGATGAGCAGATGTGAAGTAGAGATGAAGAAATGTGGAGATCTAGTTATCATTGGGCAATAATGTGCCTAATATTCTTTAAATGGGAAGAAGCCTCCTTGTCTTGAGAGATAATTGTGTTTGCATCTGGTTGACTGTAGGTTTTGATCAGTATATATGACTGTCCAAATATGCTTGGGTTAATACAAAGTAACTAGTGATCCAATTTCTTGCCAACAAAAGCTTTTGTTTTCAATCAAACAAAAGGGGAATACCAACTAGAAACCTGCCAACTTATCAAGTTCCTAAACCATTCTTTCCTCAAAGTTATATGTCCTGTGGCTTAAGTTGGGCTGACTGGGTAATTGTTGCAGCCATATGTTGCATAAAAGCACACCTTAGATAGCTTTTTGGTTCATCTCCATATGCTGGAATGAGCGATACTGATCTGATAAGCTTTTTTTGTAGCATTCATGAGATGTATTATGTGAACTGTCATTTACCTGCTAATCTAATAAACAGTTGTGGGCTTTGTCTGGAGGCTTGGTCCTTCAGCAAGAAGCTTTTGGAGGCGACTCATGTGACTTGAAAAAAGGATCACTTATTTTCGGCCTTGTTCCTTCTCTAGCTCTGAAATTTTAAGCATTGAATTGGCAGCCATTAATGGCCAACATATTGCAGTTGATGAGTAGTGTGCAACCTAATAATGAAGGGAATTCATATAAATAACTATTCCTCATTTTCAGTGATAGGAGATTTGTTATCTAAGAGATTTCTGCACGGTGATGGAGTCATTTGTCATCTTCCTATGCCGCTATACTGTTAATAGAGTGCTTTGAACCAATGCCTCAGAGTTGTAAATTATTTGTCTATCTTAGTCGTGATGCCTTACTGACATGGCATTTGCAAGGTAACTGAAGTTATCACATGAACAATCTGATCTTCAGATAGTAAAGATGTTACTAGAAATAGACTGTGGTTCAGAAGCATCTGCTTGTTGTATGGTTTAGGAAGGACTGGCACAAGCCACCTGCTTTTGAACAATTTATCATTGGTTTTTCACGAAGTTAATCTGTGAGATCCCAACTTACTGAAATTTATCACCATTTAGAGTAAAATCATATTGTGAAAGCAGTAAAGTAAATGAGGTGGATTGCAGCCATGCATGATATATTCAAGCTTTAATAATGGTCATCACAACACTTTCTCTTCCTTTTAACTGTTGGAGATTGTGTTCTGGCTTAAAGCTTTGAACTTGAACTAGAGGTGAGATTATTTTGTGACTAAAGTGTTTCTGAAGAAAATTGTTATCTTCTGCCTTCTGCCTTCTGCCTTTCTTTCTTGGTCGTAAGCATACCTGGCTTACTCTTTTCTTCCTCTCAGTTTAGAAAAAATTGACAAATGCTTCAGTCTGGATACGGTTGAGGAGATTGTAGATGCTCTGGTAAGTTTCATCTCTTACCTGTTGAGTTTCTGTGCTTTAATTTTGTAATTTGGTCTTTGTCAACATTTGTGTGGTGATTCATTAAACAAAGGTAGATGACCGCAATGACCAAATGGGAAAAATTCTATTAATGATAATATCTGACTTTAATCTCAGTGTTATTAGACAAACATGTTAATGGACATTGGGGAAACTTTTGTTTCGCGCTTTGTTAAATAAAATTAGAGGGATAGCTGATGAACAGTGAGCAAATTCTACCAATAATAACAGCTGAATGCCATCTCGAGTTTTTAGATCAACATTTTAGCGGAGTTGTCACCATTGGAGGATAAGACAGCTAATTCAGTAATAGTATGCATCAGAAGTGAAATTAGGTAAACTAAAACAGCTGATTTTGCTTTTGTTTCATGGCAGGAGAGTGTTTAAAATGCCAATTCCCTATCAATTTAATAGTACATTCCAATTTGTCTCCCACATTCTAATTTGTTACCTGCATTTGCTTCATTCTTTTCCTGGTCATGTTTGGATTTTAAACTTAATCACACATAAATAATATATAAATAGCTTTTCAAATGGTTCAAGCCTGTCTAGTTGCATTTTGGTCTCAAATCCACCATTCGTGCAAATATTCTGTTTTGTAACAATTATCCTGGTGTCCTATTCCCAAGATACTTCAGTAGATGGGAAAAACATGGAGAACTAATAAAAGCTGGTTGTGTAAGTTTGTTCATAGTCCAGATGTTCGTCTAATGGTGAGTTAAGTTTTGCATTATGATGCTATGGGACATGAATCTGACAAATTGCTGCCTTGCTTTATACACTTCTTTGATCTGGTTGAACTTGCTACATGACTTTCATAATTGGTTGATGCAGGAAAAGGAGTCAAGTGAGTCTCTTGATGAATGGTGCTCCAATACACTCAAGAAAATGAAAGAAGCCTCTCCTGTTAGCCTCAAAGTGGCATTACAATCAGTAAGCTGCTAAACCTTGATATCCCCTTTAGGATTGGCATAAACAGAATCTTGACATGTGGATATGCTTTCTTTATCTTGCTATTAGATCAGAGAAGGTAGATTTCAACCTCTTGATCAGTGTTTGGTTCGTGAGTACCGAATATCCTTGAATTGCATTTCAAAACGAGTCTCTAATGATTTGTGTGAGGTATGATTTCACTGACATAAATTTACCTTTAGTTAATGAAATTTAGTTAACATACAATGCTGATTTTATTTATAGGGTGTTCGTGCAAGATTAGTTGATAAGGACTTTGCTCCGAAGGTAACTTCTGATCTGACAAACTATTTCATGCTTATGACATAATATATTCTTATAACTAAAACTCATCAAACAAAGTAAGAAAGATAAAAGGAACTAATTTAGGAATGCATTATACTTTCAGTGGGATCCAATACGGTTGGAAGATGTGACCAAGGACATGGTTGATTCCTATTTTGCTCCATTGGGCGAACTTGAGCCTGATCTAAACTTACCCACCTCAGTCCGAGAGCCTTCTGTATGAAGCTTATCCTGACGCTTTCAATGAACTTTTCGCATCTATGATCTTCGTAGTTGATGGAAGGTAACGCTGTTGTGCAGTAGTTGCACGTACGAGGTGGAACTGTGCTAGCTGCCTATTTTGAGTTGCATTTCCTGGGATTTTTATTTTAGTGCCCTTATATTGGTCTCAAATTATAGATCAAGCGCACAAGTTTTGCGTATTATGTAGTATTTTCTTTTACCGGTAGTGGATGTTTCTAGTCTAGGTTATATGCTTCCTCATTTAGTTGGATCTCAAAGGCTGGAGATTTTGTGCATCCTAGGTTTCGATTAAGAAAGTTTTAGCTTTCAATAATTTTTTAGTCTATTGTGGCCTGCATCATGGCTGTGCTGCTGAATTCAGTGGATTTGCGTAGGCAGAACATGCTTGTTTTGAGAAAGTAAATAAATGAACATGATTATCTGAAACCTCTTTGAGGTTTGTGGCAATTATGCCTGGACTCCAGGAATCGGAAAACATCTCTCATCTTCCTTCTCAAATCTAGTAATTGCTTACCTATTCTAGTCTTTATAAATGAATTCGGTTGTGGCTACACCACAATGGTTGGAGCACAATATGTAGTGTACAAAGTACATAGATAGTGTAATTAGTGCATCATTAGTAGGATTAGTGAAGGTACACTTTATAGTGTAAGTAGTACGTTATTAGTGTAAACATTATCAATTATGTACTATTTATATTATTGGTGTATTTTGTACATTGTATATTGTATTTCAATTGCTATATGGTGTATCAATTATTCGCAACAGTTGTCTTTCCCAAATTCCTTTGTAAGTATAGCTATTGCTTCCCTTGCTTAAAATTGAATATATGTAATTTTATCCTAATAGCTTAGGACAGTTGGTAGACGGATTGTTAATGTCAATGAATAGTCACAAGTTTGGCTATTGCATGTGGTACTGTAGTGAAAAAGCTCTTGGTTAGGTTTCTTCCGATTAAGAATTAAAGAGTTTTTAGGCACAATTGGGGTCAAATTCAGAATAGTCTTACCAATTAGTAATGATATTGGGTGTGCTAAGCCAAAAAAAAAAAAAAAAAATCTAATTTGTTTTGGCATAAAAATTTAGGAGATTATGTGATCATGTGAAGCTTGTCTATTAAAAGAACATTTTTGATAAGCTCCCACTATTTTTTAGTAGGCAAAGTGAATATATTTCTGTCTTACTCTTATATAAATATAGCTATATTTCTCTCATCTCTGTTCATTCTCAACTTTATTTTTTAATACATTAAATTAGAAATATATTTGAAATCTAGGTTAGTAACTCACTTCTATTTAAGTGTGATTTTTCTGTAAAACTTTTAAAAAAGCTTTAAAATTTAATCTTTTTAGATGAAATTTCTTCGCCGTAGGCAAAGAGCCTTAAATACTGATAACGTTCACATTCTTCATTTGAATATTGAAATTTATAAATTCAAAAGTAAATTGCATAAAAATGTAGATCAAATAGAGCTTTGTCAAGTCTTGAAGGAGTTCCAAATATAGTTTTATTAGGGCTTGGCGAAACTTCAATTCGAGCTTTATCAAGCCCTAGTAAAGCTCCAAAGGGAGCTGTACCTTGGTGAAACTCAAAGTGGAGCTTTATTTAGCCTTGATGAAGTTCCAAAAAGAGTTTTACTCGGCTTTGGTGAAGCTCCAAAGCTCTAGTAAAGCTCCAAAGGGAGCTTTACCTTGGTGAAGCTCAAATTGGAGCTTTATTGAGCCTTGATGAAGTTCCAAAAGGAGCTTTACTCAGCTTTGGTGAAGCTCCAAAGCCCTGATGAAGCTTCAAGCCAAAACCAGATGAAGTTTTACTAAAGTCAAAATATTGTATTATGTTAAAATTATTTCAAAACTTATTTGGATCAAATGATTCATATTAAAATTTTGAATTCCAATAAATTCCAATCCAAAAGCCCGAATGGCATAGAGTTGCAATGGCAGAGGTTGATGCGGACCTGGACTGGTCGAGTCATGTTTATACCTTCTGATTGGCCTCAGGATTTTACATTCTTGTATTGTGCTAAACAATACTTATTTGTTTGTAACATTTAATTTTATGCTTTAGTATGTCTTCCTCCTTGTGTATATTTATTATCCAACAGCAGCTTCTATCTATTTTGTTTTATTATTCAATATTTTGTGAAAATATGCATATCTTATTAAAAGCATTGTACAACCAATTGTAGAACTTTTGTTTGTTTCTTTCCTTCTATTGTGGCTTTATGGTGTCCTAATTTTTTCATGTGAACTTCGGAGAACTTCCTTTTGTGATATTTAGCCTACAACATAATGATCTTGTGTCAAGTCAGTAACTTTTGCATAGGAAAATCACGTGGACGTCGCCGTATTTCAATGGCCTTTTGTATTCAGAAGCTTTTATATAAGCCTCATTGTGCATCCTTTCACAGGCAACACAAATTCATTATCAAAATAGGTTTACAAAATACAGTGAGAATATTTTTGTTTTGAGATAGTTAACTTAAGAACGATGATAACAGAACGTTATTTACTGGATCAACACAAAAGAGTTGGGTGCTTAAGCATAAAGTCTCTTATACTAAACTGGTGCAAATGATTTTTGCCATTAGAAGAATGAATCTATTTGAGTAGTGCCTTCAAATGACTATGCGGTGGCTATATTTTTCATTGAAAATTAACTGGGTGTTCTGCAATGCTATTGATCTTGATGATGATGATGCAATAGAGCTCTTGTGAGACATTCAACCGGAGTTTGGCTGGGTTGAAGTGCATATTCATTTGAATTTCCAACCGCTGCAATCACTGCCAATGCAAGATCGAGATTTTGGCACTAACATGGTTGGAGGATTAGCCAGGAGCACGATATGGACTATCACGTCAGCCCCAACCTTCATTCACATAGAATCTGTCATCAACGAAGCATCATGTGACGTAAATAACTGAACTTGTAGCCTCCGAACAAATAATACTTTATGGAGCAGCAGTGGTAGACTCATTGGGCATCACTTTCGATGCTGATAGTGATCCTGAATCAGATGTCCCCGATGATGCTGACATAGAGGGCTAAGACGGAGGTGAGGAGCAGCCAGTTGTGTAATATCAGTCAGTGCTTGAAGGGGTTACACTTTGTTCATTAGTACAAAATATTTACAATGGATTTATTTTTGTAGGCCCACAGATCACCGCACCTATGAATATTTCCAGGGTATGATAGGATCTAGAGCCTTGTTAGACGACTGGACAACTATCGAAGTAGTCCAATTGGATGACTAGAATGAATCAATAGATGATCTCCGGCAAGGCATGCAATTTCAAGACAAGGAGGAGACTATATATACAGTCAAAAGGTGGTCAATCTGGATGGGATGAGAATACAAGATTGTGAGAAGCAAGTTCAACTAATGGATGAGAAAGTACTTGCATTCTACTGATGAAATTTGTTCTCATGGTACATATGTATAATAAAGAAAGTTACACATGAGATGTGGCAAATAACTATCTACAATTCGAAGTACACTTGTTTCGATAATAGATAACAACCACCTGAACATACCGGGTCGATATATTATCAAACACATCATGCACCTCATAAGGTTAGATCTAGAAATACTAGTAAAGTACAGCATAGATAAGGTTCAGTCTTATTTTAAACAGGATGCATTTACCAAAAAAGTTAGTTTGCATGAAAGGGTACAATTGAGATGTTATTCAAAGATTGGAAATCAACATTTGCTATTATTTGACAGTACATGGAAGCAATACATAATAACAATTGGGCCACCATTGTTCGCTAGCTAACCACTATTTAAGCACACCGTCATATATGATCTTTAACTATTTATTTTAAGCATTTGAACCTTCAATAACCTGATTCAAGCATTGCCGACCAGTTAATCTGTTGTCAGGACTCACTTGAGAGGTATTTTTAAAGGAGATTTGTTGATTGCTAATGGATATGATGCCAATAATCATGTTTACTCACTTGTATTTACTATTATTGACTAGGAGTCTTCAGCAAGTTAAGACTGATTCCATAGTCTTCTTCAAGAATTTGTGGTCACAAAGAATGAGTCCGGAAGTGCTCCAAATGATTCTAAACAAAAAGTTATTGTCGTGCCGGAATCTCATGGGTGATTTACTTGTGATGCCCAAATCATAAGTATTCCTCTTAATTTAATAGAAATGAGATCTATTGATAAATAGTTTCTATCACTTATTTCTTTAATTAAAATAGCCAATGTGGTAAGTTACTTACAACTAAATGCTTTCATAATTTTTTTAATATAAAGTCAAAATAAAATATTCAATTTTAGATGTAAAGAACATATAATAAAGTACTTTCTTATTGAAAATTGAGTGTTTATATTTCAGTCTTGAGTGCTTTGAAAGTGAATGTCTACTTTTAATTTAAAATTTTACTAATAACTGTTTAATTAAGGATATGAAATTATTATACTTCCTCTATTTCAAAATATAGGGTTCTTTGGACCTTTTTCTCCTTTAAAATGTTTAGTCTTTTGTAAATTTTAAAAATTATTTTTCTAGAATTATCATTATATATAAATATAATTCTTTCACAGTATTAAAGAATAAATTAAATTCTTTATGGACATAATAGAGAAAAATACCTTATATTTTCTTCTTCTTCATTAATTAAGCAAAATGTATCAAAAGATTTATATTCTGAAACAAAAAGATGAACATAGTCTTACACTGACCTCTCCATTTAGTAAGAATAGACTATACGTTAGGCCTAGTTTGGCGGGCAAGGGGGAGAGGGAGGGGAGGGAGTGGAAGAGGCACCTTTTATTTTCCCTAGAGGAGGTATTTGTATTTAATTTGATTTTGTTTGGTATGAGAGGAATGAATGTAAATTAAAAATACTTTTCCTTATTTGATTGCATTGAAAAGTGAAAGGGGAGGGTGTATATTTTATTGTATTTACAAATTTACTTTTCTTTTGAATTCTCCAATTATAATAAAAGTAGAAGATGAGGGTATAATAGTCTTTTTAAAATCAAATATATCTAAATCCAATTTACTTTTGAGCAGATTGGTTTTGCTACATATACTCTCCTCCCTTCTTTCTCTCTTACCAAATGAGGTAAAACACCAATTTACTTCCTCTTTTACATTCCCTCTCCTTTTCCTCCCAACCAAACCAGGCCTTAACCAAGATGTTGCATTCTCAAAATTTTCTTGCCAAGTTGAATATTTAAATTCCAATAAAATTCTCGGATTTCCGCTAAAAAAAAATCCTTTTCTCTGTTACCATCTATGTTAATTTTCCTTGAATTCCTGTCTTTCTTAACGGTCTAAATCCTCTTAAGCCATTAGAAGCCACAGTGAATGCATGTTGTGCCAGTTTTTGAGTGGCTATAAATGATTTGGTGCTCGTTCTACGTGTGATTTTTGGTTTTCTTTCTTCTTAGGCATAATGAGAATAAAAGTTTCGCGACCACAACTTTCTTTTTTCTTTTTTGGTGGGGTGGGGGAGGAGAAGATGGAGATGTTTCAGTAATGAAATGGATCAAAAGTGTGCAACAAAGGCGCTAATCCTCAACCGCTATAAAAAACAGACACAACTTTCTTGGCCTATGAAGACCGTGGTTAAAATACTAAATGTATGACTTGTAGGGCAGCATTTGGCAGAGAATGCAAGAACAAGGAGATGATGATCATGAATTTGAAAAGAAGCAGGAGCCTTAGCAGGAGGCTTCAACATAGCTGATGTTTTTCCCTTGTTGAAAATAATAGCAGTTCTCTCTCGGTTGAAAGGAAAGTTGGTGAAGATTCACTAGCAAATGGATGCAATTATGGGCGATTTATCGATCAACACAAGTCAAATCATGCAAAAGGCACAAAGGGCAATGTTGTATCAGGAGACGAAGATCTAATTGATGTTCTTCTTAGACTCAAGGAGAGTGGAAGCTTCATATTCCAATCTCTGCCCAAAACCTCAAAGTGGTCATTTTTGAAGTACAAATCCAACCCTCACCCTGCCTACAACCCCCTCCCCTCCCAAAAAAAGAAAAAAAGAAAAAAAAGAAAAAGTAAAAGGCAGAAGAAAAACCATCTTGTGTTTTCTGTTTAAGATACTCCATTGGTGTCTGCTTTAATGATCTTCTTGCTATATTTCAATATTTGAAAATATTGGACACTTTCTATATAAGAAAACATTTTAATACATTATGTATTATAAAAAAATTATTTTTCATATACTCTCTCCTTATGTTTCAAAATATACGTCTTCTTTTTATATAAAAATTTTATTTATTATTTTTGTTCTCAACTTTACCCTCATTTCCAACCAACCATTTAAATGCTTATGTTTTGTAAAAATCATTAGTTTATCAACTAACCACTTAAAATACCAATTTTCAATGTTAAATTTGAATTTGACACATTAACAATCATTTTTAAATAAGAGCATTTTAGACATCTATTGAACCTTTCTATGAAATTTATCAAAATTTATTATTATGTAAAAGGGAATATGTCATTTATTTTGAAATGGAAGGAATATTATATATATATATATATATATATATATATATATATATAATTCCTATCAACCAACAAGTTTTTTTCTTTTTATTTTATTATATTACTTTTATTGTTGTAAAATTCGATCGGAATAAACACTAAACTAACTATAAAATAACAAAAAAGAAGACACTGAATTATATCAAAAGAGAGAAAGAGAGAACACAAGAAATATAGAAACTAAAATTTTATTGAGAGATTTTCACAATCCATTACAAGCTCCAATTGTAGAGTTGGAAGTGACCTCATATCATAGGTCATTAGTAGCCTCCTCAATAGCTTACATAACTTACTTTTCATGATCTCTCATGTTCTCTAAGATAATGGAATTAATGGGGATAGTAGTCTATAAATGATGAATGTTACAAATTTGATTATAACCCCTAACCTTTCATATTTCATAACATAGATGAATTATCTCTTGAAATAATAGATATTCATAATATTTCATAATACTCCTATTTGGATGTTCATTACATAAAGAGTATGTCTCGTTAAAACCTTATTAGATAAAAAATCCCAATGAAAAAAACTTTAGTGAAGGAAAAAAGTACGCTACTTTTTATGTCATTGGTACTCTCATGACGAGATAATCTTTTAAAATTTCTTAATTGACGCATTCCAATTTTGTTCACTAATTTCTCAAATGTTGTTGTCACTAATGTCTTAATGGATAGATCTACTAGATTGTCATATGATCAAATTTGTTGCACATCAATTTCGCCATTCTTTTGGAGCTCATGAGTGAAAAAGAATTTTGGTGAAATATTTTTGTCCTATCTCCTTTAATATATCGTCCTTTAAGTTAATCTATGCGTGTAACATTATCCTCAAATAAAATTGTTGGAATTTCTTTCTTAGAAGATAAATTGTAATTTTCTCAAATATAATGAATTGATAATCTTAACTACACACATTCTCGACTTGTCTCATGAATGACAATTATCTCAAACATGATTTGAGGAAGTAGCTACTGCAGACTATTTAGTAGAATTCCAAGAAATAGCAGTATCTCGACATAAAAATAAATATCTAGTTTGAGAACAAGCTTTGTGTGGATTAGATAAATATCTAGCATCAGTATACCCAACTAACTTTGGGTTGGATTTATTCAAATAAAATAATCTGAGATCAATTGTCCCTTGGAGATATCAAAGGACATGTTTGACACAATTCAAATATCGTCGAGTTGGAGAAGAACTATATCTTATTATCAAATTTACCAAAAAATAAAATATATGATATTGTATTGTTTGTAAGATACATAAATGCACCTATTGCAATAAGATATGGTAATTCAAAATCAAGAAGTTCTTCATTATCCTCCCGTGGTCTAAAAGGATCTTTATTTATGCCTAAAGATCGAACAACCATTGGACTACTTAGAGGATATGCTTTATCCATGTAAAATCTCTTCAAGACTTTCTTTACATTATAGATTGATGAACAAATATTCCATATTCAAGATGTTCAATTTGCAAACCCAGGCAAAATTTAATTTTTCCAAAATCCTTAATTTGAAACAATTTCTTGCTTTAAGAAGCTCTTCAAGAGTTCCAATACGGTTAATATCATCAACATCTATAGCAATAAAAAAAACCAAATTTAGATTTCTTGATAAAAATACACAGACTTATAGGATCTATATCCCTCTTTCAATAAGTATTCACTAAGCCAATTATGCCGCATACGACCAAATTGTTTCAATCCATACAAAGATTTACACAATTTGATGGAATATTTTTCATGACTACTTGGCTTACATGCTTTAGGCAAGTTAAATCCTTCAGGGACTCTCATATAAATATCATTGTCACCGTTCTCAGTATAAATAAGCAGTAACTACGTCTAATAGATGCATATCTAAATTTTCATACTTTGCCAAACTCACACGATTATGAAATGTGATTGCATCAATTACAAGAGAATAAGTTTCTTCATAATCAATTCTCGGTCTTCGTGAAAACTCTTGTGTACAAGTCGTGCTGTATATCCTACAATTTTACTATTTTCATTTTGTTTTCTCACAAATATCCATTTGTAACCAATGAGTTTTATACCTTTTGGAGTTTGAACTACAGGTCCAAAAACCTCATGACTTAAAGAGGAATTTAATTCTAATTGAATCATAGCTTTTCATTTTGGCCGGTCCTTTCTACGCAAATATTCTTCAACTAATTTTGGCTCAAGATTCTTATTTTCACTCAAAATATCAAGTGCTACATTGCATGCAAAAGCAATATCAAGAATTGTTTCTATATGATTCCAATATCTTTTAGTAGCAATAGAATTTATTGAATTCTCTATGTCATTTTCAATATCTTGATCCTTTTGCTCAGTTGTCTTTTAATCACTTTTATCTATATCTTGTCCATGATAATTTTGATAATTTAATCTTCTCTTCTTGCAAGGATTTTTATCCTTATAACCAAGAGGTTGGCCACATTTCAAGCGTGCTTTAAAATCATTAGCTGTAATATTTTTATTTTGTCCTATAGGGATATCAACTCAAATAGGAGCATCTGTAGCAAGATTATGATATTTGGTTACTCTTGTAGAGTCGGCAAAAGTATCGGACAATTGATTTACAATTTTATGCAAATGGATGTTCTTTTGAACTTCTAGTTCACTAGCGTTTGTGCACGGATCAAAATGATTTAAAGAAGATGTTGCCCATGTGCTTTCTTATTTTTACTGCTTATTTTCTCTCCCTAATGTAGGGGAAACTATCTCATCAAATTGACAATAAGCAAATCTTACAGTAAATGCATCTCCCGTTAATTGTTCAAGATATCTTATTATAGAGGGAGATTTATAATCAACATAAATTCCAATCTTTTTTGAGGGCCCAATTTGGTGTGTTAATTTGGCACTATTGGAACATAAACAACATATCCAAAAATTCTCAAATAGGAAATATTTGGTTCAAAATAAAAAACTAATTGAAAAGAAGAGTACTTATGATAATTAGTTAGTCTAATACCTATAAGTAATGCCGCATGCAAAATAGCATGTTCTCATACAGATGTAGGAAGTTTTATTTTCATGAACAATGGTCTAGCAATCAATTGCAAATGATTCATCCAGTCCATTTTGTGTATGAACATGAGCTATAGGATGTTCAATAGTAATGCCAATGGACATATAATAGGCATAAAAAACCTAAGATGAATATTCTCCAGGATTATCTAGAGGGATTTTTCTAAATTGGATAATCAGGAAATTGTGCCTTAGGTGAATTATTCGAGAAAGAATCTCGCAAACGACAAGATGATAATAAGCATGCATATGATCATCAGGTTGATGCATCAATTAAAATCATAAAGTATCTAAATTGTCCACATGGTGAATAAGTAGGTCCATATATATCACCATTAATTCTTTCTAAAAATGTTGAGGATTCAACTACCACTTTCATTGATGAAGGTTTAATGATTAACTTCCCTTCGGAACAAGCAGCGCATGAGAATTCATTAGAATTCAAAAATTTTTCATTTTTCAATGATTGGCTATGCGTATTCTCAATAAAATTTCTCATCATTATAAATCTAGGATGACCTTATCATTCATGCCATATAATAAAATTATTTAGATTAGTAAACTTCTAGTTTACTAAATGATGAATTTTAATTGCACTAATTTTGGCATAATATAAGCCAGAAGAAAAAGATGATAATTGTTTTTAGATGTTTCTTTTCGAAAAAAAGTAGTAACATATAAGAATTCACTACCACTTTCTTCAAATGTCTCAATACAATATCCATTAAAATGAATATCTCTAAAACTTAATGAATTTTTTCGGGACTTTTTAGAGAATAATGCATTTTTTGTAACCAACATAGTACCTCTAGGTAAAAGAATAATAGCTCTTTCGGAGCCTCTAATTAATTTTGTACTACCATTTATAGTATAAATTTTTGTTTCTCCCATATTCAAGTAAGAAAAATGTTTTTCATATTTCAATATAGTGTGCGTTGTTCCACTATCAATAAGACATAAATTCTTGTCATCATTCTTTAAAGATGGGACAATAGTCAGATCTGAATAAAAATATGACTTTTATAATCAAAATAAAACTAAATAAAATTTCAATCAAATAATTATTCCAACAAAACTAAAGTTATAATAATTTTTAATTCTTTCTAACATATACATCACCAATCCAACGGTCAATCTTTCCCTACGGATACTCAAAGAAATCTGCTACATCTAAATATGTTACATCAACATGAGCATCGTCGATATTATTACCATAAATATCATAAGGGGAAGTAAAATTGGCCTCAACACATTTATCTTTCCTTTTGAGTGAAGCTTGATAGAATTCAATAAAATTTTTGGTTGTACGATAGATACACAACCAATGCCCTTTCATACAACATCGATAACATTTATATTCACAATTTGCTGAGGTGGTAGCATTCCATTTTCATCAGTTTTCTCATTCTTTTGGTGATTTTCATAAGTCATATATTACCGCAACCACGTCCACGTCCACAACCATGACCATTTCCACAACCACGACCGTACTAGTTGTATTCACACCAGGGATTGAAGCAGGACCATTTGGACGAGTCTCATCATTTTTCATGAGTAATTCATTATTTTGTTCAACTATGAATAGTCATGAAATCATAGTTGAACAATTTTTTTGATATTGCTGTTGCAGAAGTATATTCAAGGCATGAAAAGTAGAAATATTTTTTCTAGCATATCTTCTTTAGTGTTTTTTTCTCCACCTAATTTCAATTGTGAAGTAATTCTAAACATTGCAAAATTGTGTTCACTAATAGTTTTGAAATATTGCAACCTCAAATGTAGCCATTCATAATGAGCTTTTGGTAAAATGACCATTTTCAAGGGGTCATACCTTTCTTTCAAATTTCACTAAAGAATAAGTGGATTTCTTACGGTTAAGGTATTCAGCCTTCAAGGCTTCATGAACATGGTAACAGAGGAAAATCATTGCCTTGGTACTATTTTTATTCGACTCATTATTATTTTCTCTGATGGTGTCTCCAAGACCCATTGTATCAGGGTGGATTTCAATATCAAGAATCCAAGATAAATAATGTTTTCCAATGATATCAAGAGCTACGAATTCGAGTTTAGTAAGATTTGACATAATGACAAGGAAAAGAGAACTTTTTGCCTGAATCTTCAAAGAATCCTCCCTCAAGGCATTGTGCCTCAAAGAAACTTCAAAGAATAATGCCCCAAATCATCATGCTGATAATGTATTGTAAGAAATTTGATCACAATAGATATTAAACTAACTATAAAATAACAACGAAGAAGACTTTGAATTATAGTAAAAGGGAGAAAGAGAAAATACAAGAAAATAGCCGATTTGAAACCGCTAAATTGGCTTCAAAATCAAATTTTGAAACCAACCCATGTCGTCTCAATATTGGTGGTCGCTACCCAATTTTTAAATCGAATTTAAAATTGATTTGAAACTGATCTGAAACCGAATATAGTCGGTTTTGAAATTGACCAGAGAACCAACCTTGTTAACCAAATATAGCAACTGATTTTGAAACCGCATTGGAATCAATTTGAAATTGAATTTTGAAACCAATTTGAAGAAATACAAAAAAAAAGATTAAATGGATGGAGTCAGCCAGCCCAACACACATATACAAACACACACATAAGTATATATTTGAATGATTGGAAAAATTTAGAGTATGTTTGATTCAAGAATTTTATTGTACAACCTTTGATTGGTAGTGAACGAAAACACTAAAGAAAGTAAAAGAAAAACACTAAGGAAAAGCTGGTTGAAACAAAAACACAATTTGAAAATCAATGTTAATTTCTAATTCATCTATTTTTTGAATCGAACATTCATGAACAAAGTTCGATTGTATTCTATTATTGTTCATTTGTTTGGTATTCGAGTGGAGTACGAACACAAAAAATAGTTTATTTATTAATTGATTGAACAAAAATTTGTTCGATAATAAATGTGAAAGTTTGCAAATGCATATATAAATTTATTATTCATATATTTTATATCAAATTTTATAATTTTATATTAAAATTTATTTGCTTACGTTATTATTTATTATTTATTATTTTTATTATTTTATTTGAACAACTTAAACTTGAACATTGTTTGAATTATTCAAAAAACTCGCAAAAGTTAAACAAGTCTAACACTAACAAACATTAAACATTATGAAAAAAATAAATGAACAAGATCAAACAAAATTTCAAATTTGAAATGTTAAACAAACGAATTCGAACATATTTTTTTATGTATTATACGAACACAGTTAGAAAACTAGATGCTCAGTTCAATCGTGGTCGAATGGGGTGTTACTTTGAACTCTTGAATGTGCAAGTTGACTGCTAGTTGGAAGTTATTATTGTTAATCATTCAAATTATTATTTCTTTAAACTTTTCTAAAAATAATTTTTAATTTTTTAGGATAGATTTTTTATTTGAAAATTCTTAATGTATTATTTACTTTTTCATTTCCATCTTTAAATCTCACAAACCAAACAATGGAGTTGGTTTCTTGGAAATCATTTTCTTTTTCCATAGTATTTTCCTTAGTGAAACAAATAACACTCATATTTTAATTTTTTTTAAGGATTTTATTTTTCTTTTTGCTCATTTTCCTTTTCCTCACTAAAATCCTTCAGCCAAATAGACCTTAATGAACATTACATAAAAAAATAGAAATAAAAGGACAAAATCTTTACAATTTCTCCCCAATCAAGAAAGTCAAGAAATTGGAGTATGAGAAATACCAATTTTCTACTCAAGGACGAAATTTTCTTCACAGAAGTTCATGTTCGATTATCAAAATTGAAATACAACACAACTATGAATCAAATAGGAGCCCTAGCAAAGCTTAACCACACAATTGAGCCCCGCACAATCAGCTCAAATGGCCATTGACTACAAATTTTATGTTATGAAATTAATATTATGGAGGTCTATTATTTGATATTAAAGAGATAATTCAATATCAAAGTGATAGAGATTCTCCAACTATCCAAAAGATAGATGATATACTTCTATCACATGTTTAATTAGTGATAGAATTTATCTTCTGATTCCTATTTATCTCTTCTTATTGATATGTATCCCTGAACCCTATAAATAGGGCCTTAGACTAAGGTGTTGTATTCATTCATTGATTTACTCTGAAAGAATTAATAAAAGCTCTTGTGTTCTCTCTCTATAGTTTTCTTCTATTCTTTTCATTATAGTTTTCTTATTCAGTTCTTTATATTAGTATTACGATTTCATTGTGCCAACTACTACTGTGTGCTAACAAATTCATAACATGTTATCAGCATGAGTCTCTACCACCAGAGTTCAGAGTTTAATTAAGACAAAAAAGAGGTATTTTTTCTACCTTTAAATTCTCATGGCAAACCTTACAAAACTCGATTTTTTTGCTCTTGACATTTTTGGAAAGAAGTATATGTTATGGACACTAGATGCCCAAATTCATCTAGATGCAATGGGTCTAGGAGACACCATTGTAGAAAATAATGTGTTATCATCTCAAAATCGTGCATAAGCCCATCTCTATGAGAATCTAAAGGTGGAATATCTTATCGTGAAAGAACCACTTGTTTTGTGGAAGGATCTAAAAGAAAGATTTGACCACTAGAAGATGGTCATTCTACCCAAAGCACCTTATGATTGGATGCACTTACTGCTACAAGAAATTAAATATGTAAGTGAATATAACTCCGCAATATTTAGAATTACTTCTCAATTGAAATTAAGCGGAGAAAGTATCATTGATGCTAGTATGTTAAAGAAAACATTCTCTAGTTTTCATGCCTTGAATATTGTCCTACAGCAACAATATCAAGAAAAGGGTTTTAAGAAACATGCCAAATTAATTTCTTGCCTTCTTGTGGCTGAGCAAAAAAATGAGCTATTAATAAAAAATCATGAAGCTCGACCAACATGTTCTACTCCACCCGTAAAGTGAATGCAGTTAGAACCCATAGATATGGCCTTGGAAGAGATTGTGGTCGTGGTCGAAACCGTGGACAAGAATGTACCCATGGTAGCAATCATCCATATAATCATGTCGATTAGAATAGAGCATCAAGCTTGAAAAATAACAAAAACCACCAGAAGTGGGCCAAAAATAATGATAAAAGAAAAGGGAAGGAAATGGATCCAGAAGACCATTAAGATAATTGCTATCGATGAGGTATGCAAGGCCATTGGTCCCGTACCTGTCATATGGAAAAGTACCTTGTTGAGCTTTATCAAGCATCAATTAAAAGGAAGGGTAAAAGTCCTGAAGCAAACTTTTTCAAAAATTTCATTCCTGATGATGGTGATAAACAATAATTTTGATGATGCAATTGTTGATGTAACTCACCTGGATATGGCAGACTTCTTTGAGTATCCAGAAAGAAGAGTTGACCATTTAATTGGTGATGGAAGTGCCCAAAAGAAATGAGAGTTGTATTCAATGTTCTTTCTAGTTTTTAGTTTAGTTCATGTTTAGTTATATTTCGTTGTAATAATACTTAGTGATTTACTTCAATTTTCAATTGTAATAGAACTTTACTTAAGTATTTAAATTTTATATTTTGTAGTTTAGATGACTCTTATTCCTTATTATGACTCTAAAAATACCACTGAGGATATTTGCCTCATTGATAGTGGTACTACTCATACTATACTTAAAAGCAAGAAATATTTCTCTTGTTTGAATAAGGGAGAAACAAATGTTTGCACTATAAATGGTAGTGCAAAACTGATTGAAGGCTCCAAAAGAGCTAGTAATTTATTTCTTGGAGGCGCAATAATTGCCATCAATAAGGCATTATTTTCCTCAAAATCAAGCAGAAACTTATTGAATTTTAAAGATATTCGCCGAAATGGATATTGTGTTGAAACAATAAAGGAAAATAAATTTGAGTATCTTTGCATTACTCAAAATATCTCTAGAAAGAAACCTATCTTAGAAAGATTTCCATCTCTTTCTTTCAGCCTATATTACACAAATATTAATAGTGTTGAAGTGCATCATTTAGTAAACTAGAAGTTTACTGATCTTGCTACATTTAGCATTTGCCATGACCATTTGGGTCACCCAAGATCAATTATGATGTGAAAAATAAATGAGAATACACATGGACACCTATTGAAAGATCAAAGGGTGTTGAATAAATTTTCATATGCTGCTTGTTCACAAGAAAAATTGGTTATTAGATCATCCGAAGCAAAAGTGGGATTTGTTCTCCTACATTTGTAACAGATTCATGGTGATATATGTGGGCCTATTCACCCACCATGTGGGCAATTTAGATATTTTATAGTGTTAATTGATACATCGACCCGATGGTCGTATGTTTGTTTATTATCTACTCATAACTTGACATTTGTGAGATTACTTGCCCAAATAATTCGCCTGAGAGAGTAATTCCCAGATCACCCTATTAAAAACAAATCATTTCTTTGTTTTTCTTAGAAATCTTTTTTATCTCACCATACACATCAACAAGTAGCTCACTAGGATCATCAATATCATCATCATAAAAAGTAGAGGTAGATGGAGTAGGTTTTACCTCCCGTCCATTGCCATGAAGCATACATTTACTCTTTCTTCTTCATGAGTGATTTAAGTAGCTTCCACATTTCATGAGCGGAATCACATTCCATCACTATTGTATTCATTGATGACCAATGCACAACAAAAAATATTCATTGCTTAGTAGTTTAATGTCATCTTCCTTGAATCGCTCTCATCATACTCCTCCATGGGCTTTGGTTCCCTTGTAACTCCATCAGCTTTCAATCTCAATGGCACATATGGACCTTTCTCGACAATATTCCACAATTCATAATTAATTGAACAAATGTAAATCTCAATCTTAAACTTCCAAAAAGTATAATTAGAACCATCAAACAATGGAGGTCTCTTAGTGCAGGATCCTTCCTTATAAGTTAAATTTGATGTATTAGCCATAGAATCCTAACTTCTAGGTTGTTAGACCTTACAAAGAAGCTCTCACTCTAATACAATTGTAAGACCTAAGAGGGGGGAGGGGGTAAATTAGGTCTTTGGCTAATTATCAAAATATTTTCCGGTTTTGCAAATCCTTTGCCTTAATAAAAGCTCTTCTTCAAATTCACAAACTCTAAGATTATATGTGATTTAATGGTTGAGACAAGATGATCAAACAATGAAACCGCAACCACTCAATCAACAACTAAGAACAAATAATAATCACACAAGTATTTAAACAATTAAAGCTATAAAGAAATAAATACTCAATTTATAGTGGTTTGATCTCTCCAAGATCTACATCCACTACCTTGAGTTCACACTCAAAGATTTCAACCAATTCTCTAAATGGTCAAGTCAAGCAATTACACAAGAGGCTCACTCTTGAATGGGTTTTACCACAACAACCTCTTTTCAATCCAATAAACAAGGCTCACCCTTATCACAAAAGGTTTTATGTCACTTGACAACCTAGACTAATCTAATCAAAGGCTCGCTCTCACCAAAAGATTTTATGTCACTAGACAACCATGACAAATCTAATCAAAGGCTCACCCTCACCAAAAGGTTTTATGTCACACAACAACCTTAATCAATCTAGTCAATGGCTCACCCTTCACAAGGGTTTTATGTCTCTAGACAGCCTTGACCAATCTAGTCAATGGCTTACCCTTCACAGGGTTTTATGTCTCTTGGCAACCTTGAATCAATCACAACAAGAATATAAAGATAGATCTTTGAATGTTACCAACACTTCTTGGTGGATAAATACAATAGCTATAACCACTTCACCTCTTGCCTTTGAAATCTTGAATTTCAACCTTTGAGCACAAGGCAATTTGAGAGCTTTTCAAATAATTTTGATGTAAAAAAAGTTAGAGCTTCTTAGATTTCAAAAGATTAAAGTTCTTGTACAAAATATAAAGTTTGGGGTTTATATTGAGTTTAAAACTTAGTTCCAACGTTTGAAAAATGGTTAGTAACAATAGAATTTGGACGTACTATTTACCAAAAATAGTTTCCTGTTCATTGTTACCGTTCAAATTCGAACGATCAAATTTTTCCTACTACGTTCGAATTTCTCTGGAAAAGCAGTAGGTACTGTTCACTTAAACAGTTGATACTGTTCATTGTGTAAGAAAAATTCAGTCGACCGAAATTTTATCTTGCATCCGAACTTGCAACCAAATCTTCTAAACTTTGTCAAAACATATTCAAATTAATTCAAACAAGTTAGAAAACATTATAGCCTCAAAGATAAGTCATTAAAGACCTTTTAAGTGCAAAAATCATTGATGAAATCTTAGTAATCCAAGTGAGTTCAAAACCACTGAAAGTTTAAAATGAAGTTTTGTGTTCTCAAAAGTTAACTAGAAATCAAGCGCAATAAGTTTGAAAACATTCTAGCATCAAGGATAAGTCAAGAAAGTTCTCTTAAGTGCAAAAGCCGTAGACGAAAACTTGATAATTCAGGTAAGTACAAAACCATTGAAACTTTTCAAATCAAGTTTTGTACTCTCAAATGAAACTCATAGATTCCAAGACTTAAGGGTGTAGGGTTTACAAAGTTTACCTATTAAGTACAAGTAACCTACACTTCATGTCTTCAAAGCCTTCAATCATCTTGAACAAACTCTTCAATCTTTATTCACTTTGACATATTTTAAGTTGTTCTTGCATTGTAGCTTCAAGGCAATGAGACTTGTATACTTCTCGATCCAAAAATCCTAGCGCACAATAATCAAAACACATTAGTCCATATCAAAGTTATCAACATTATTCTCTTAGGACTATGCAATTATCAATGTTTGTCATTACTCAAAACAACATGATTTGCCCCTAGGGTTAACAATCTCCCCCTTTTTGATGATGACAAACATTAATGCAAAATGTGATAGATTTAGAGAATTTAAGCACAGAGAAGTGTTCATGTCATTTACTAGTTTAAGATGATACCAATTGAAACAGAGCAAAAAATATCAATTGAAAATCAATTTTAAATACATTATAACATAATGACATAGCATGGCTCGAAATGAGCCTATGGCCCAACCAACCTCTATAAACCTCCTTCCTTTCAAAAAACTAGAAGTTATAGAATTTAAGTAGACATAAAAATACTTCTAAGAGAGATTTTAAATGTTAGAAATAGTTTTCAAAGCTTCCTCTTAGATTGTACTCATTTTTCAGAAAATTTTAAACATTGGACAATGAAGCCAAACTGCAATATATTCAACATAGTGACTATTCAAACTGAAATGAAGCTTTCCTAAGGTTGTTCAAATATATTAGAAGAGATTAAAATAGATTTGAATTATTTTGAACAACCAAATAGCACTTTTTGGCAACAAAATGTGGATGCATCTGAATTTCTGGACATGCGTCTGAATTTTAGGACATGCATCCAAATTTCAAGTCCAAACTTTAGGAAAAGTCATCAAAAAATAGATTTTGCAATATAAGTGCTTATAATCAATCACACAATCATTAAAACAAGAAGATCAACTATAAAACACATTCTTAATAATTTTAACTAACTATAAAATACATTCACACACCCATTGCATAAATCAACTCAAGGCTTTCAAGATCATCATCCTCATAATACCAAAATTTCAATGAGCACATAATAATCATTTTATAAGCCTACTATATGATCACACATCGATAAGCCAATATGCATGGATTTTCATAAAATTCACACATTTTTGTTCAACGCATGCATGAGCAATTCCACTACTCTTCCGCATTTTCAGATTTTGTCATCACACATTTCTTCTCCCCCTTTTGTCATCAATCAAAGATGAGGTAAGTGTACTTGGACAACAAAAGTGAAATAAAAAATCTCTTATCACATGGATTTCACACATTGATATAATGACTAGAAAGACACAAGTAAATTTCAATGTTAAAGCGTAACATGTGCATCAAGTCATAAACTAAAATAAGTAACAAAATAGAGTTTAGGGATAGAAAGGCTTAGTCTTTGATGCGTTTCATGGTCTTCACTCCAAATTTGTTTGTTGTGATGGCCATGCGTTTCATCATGTCTCTCATGGGTTTCATCTCTTTGTTCTTCATTCTCATGCTCTTCTTCCTCTTGGGGTGCTCCACTGCCTTCTCCTTCATCTTTGTCTTCTTCTATAGCAACAAATTGATAACCATCTCTATTTTCACTATCATTACTATTATCCTTATTACTACTATCTCCATCCATATTATCTTCTTGATATTCTTCATTTTCCTCGTCACTGTTCTTTTTCTCATTTTCTTTCTTTTCTTCTTCTTTGGCTTTAGAGAAACTTGCACCATTTAAAACCACTTGAGAAATCTTTCTCAAGTCTTCGTCCATATTCTTGATTATAGCTTCTAAACCATCAAATTTGCCAAGAATCATTGGAGCAAAGGACTAGAAGAATTTATACATCTTCTCCATTTCCTTTGCATGGCTATTCAATGTCTCTTGAAACATATTGGAAACTATGGTATCACCTCTAGTGGGATTATCACCTTCAACTTCTTTTTCTTCATTAAAGGGTACCTCTTCAAATAGTCTTGTTTTTGTGAGGAGTTACTCCCCCTCACTTGGTGACTCATGTCTCCTCTTGGACTTTCTTTCCCGAGATTGAATTTGTTTTTCATTCTCTTCGGATTCTTCTTCTTCTTCACTTTTTCTTCCTCATTTCTATCTTCAGCTTTCAATGGAGTTTATCTTTTTGTCTTCCATACTCCATCTTCATCAAATGTCAACTGCATTCTCTTGAGAGAGTCATTTGTGTAGACTTCTATACTTTTCATAGGTTAACCCTTAGCAAGTAGTTGCACTTGGAAGTGCTTGAAGATTCTTGTTAATAACTTTCTATATGGCAATACCTTATGCTTAGTTCTTCTAGCTGCCATCATGTGCTTGCTTTAGTGCTATATATCCAAAATTCATTTGCGTCTCTTATGCATGACAAGCATAATTACAACATACATATTATCAATAGAAGATTTGTGCCCAAAGTATGGTATAATCAAGGTAGTAAGCATGTGATGCA
This sequence comes from Rauvolfia tetraphylla, assembly GCA_030512225.1. Lineage (NCBI taxonomy): Eukaryota > Viridiplantae > Streptophyta > Magnoliopsida > Gentianales > Apocynaceae > Rauvolfia > Rauvolfia tetraphylla. The sequence continues at coordinate 3,196,268 of JAJQKT010000024.1, read as the reverse complement.
AAATTCTTCCACTAGCATCAAAAGCTTTTATCTCTCTCTCTTTTATAGCCTTGAGGCTTCTACCATTTGCATAGGCATTCTCAAACCTTTCATGTGAGTATAACTCACTTATAAAACAATGTCCCCTAGAAGAATAATGCCTAAACCCGACATCCTCAACATCACAAATTATATTGAGCAATGCATTATTAATCTAAAATATCAACTTGTGATACTCTTGAAGAATACCATTGAATAACTTTATTACTAATTTTCTCAACACTTTCTTCCTTAATATTTGTGTAAACTTTATAAACCAAGAAAGGGTAATAGCATTCATCAAACACAAGCAAACTAGTCCGGCTCATATCATTGAAAAAGGAGAGTATATTACCCATTTTGGATAGTTTGATGACATCCACTTTGTGGATGGGATTTATCTTACGGTTCCTTTTTGTCCAATCATCAAATTCAGTAGCAGCCTTCACTATGATAAATCTATGAAGCTTTGATATGCTTTAAGAAACATGAACCTTCCTTGGTTCGTTGATCACTGGTCCTCCATCTCCTTCTTTGGCTTTTTCTTTTCCTTTTCCCATGCTAGGCTTCTTTGTCTTCACCATTGTGAATTTTAGAGAAAGGATGTGATATTCAAAGAGTATTTAGCACTTAGAATATGGGAATCAAGTGGGATTGGTGATTAAATAGTGAAGTTTGGACATATGAATTTCTGTATGCTTCCAAACCTTGCATCCGAAATTCACCTGGAGCTACAACACTTGAATACATTCATTAGTTATTGAATTTTAAAATTTTTAAACTTCTTTTAAGATTGTTCAAACCTTTCTTCGGCCAATGACTTAGTAAAAATATCATCAATTTGTTCATTAGTGCAAACATGCTTTAAACAAATATTACCCTTAGTAGAATGATCTCTAATGAGATGATGTTTGATCTCTATATGATTTGTCCTAGTTTGTTGAATGGTATTAATGGTCAATTTTATTGCATTATTGTCATCACATAGTATAGGCACATATTTGAAATCTAGACCATAATCACATAGAGCATCAATAAGGTAATGGAGAATGTGTTTAACAACAATCAAATGAGACTCTTTAGGACAAGATTGAATCTAGCACACAATCATATGACAAGCATAATGTTGGGTATGCTTGTTGTCAAATATAGTAGACTACTCCTATAAAACTTTTTCATCCTTGTCAATCATAGTTGATGAACTTATGGGAGTGCTTATACCTTAGCTTGGTTCATAAAGGTGCCATCCTTGGTTTGCTTGATTTGTAGGCCAAGAAAGAAAAAATTGAGTTTTTCTATCATGCTCATTTCGAATTTACTTTGCATCAACTTGAAAAATTCATCATAAAGTGAAGTATTAGAAGCACTAAAAATTGTATCATATATTTGGACAAGTAATAGATCATTGGTACAAGAGATTTTTATGAAAAGAGTTATGTCAAATTTTCTTTAAAAAAACTTTTGAAGGAAGAAAACTACTCAATTTTTCATACCAACCTCTAGAAACTTGTTTCAATCCATACAAGGCTTTTGAGAGTTTGAAAACATAGTTAGGAAAATTTTCAAGAGTGAAACCAGAAGGTCGTTTTACATAAATTTCCTCATCAATAAAGCCATTTGAGAAAGCACTTTTAACATCATTTGAAAGAGTTTGAAACCTTTAAAACATGCAAATTCCAAAAGCATTCTAATTGATTTAAATCTAGTTACGGAGCTAAAGTCTCATCAAAACCAATGCCATCTTCTTGATTGATTGGGCAACAAGTAGCCTTGTTTCTAACAATTTATCTGGATTCATTGAGTTTATTTAAAAAATATTTAGTTTCGATAATGGGATGATCATGAGATTTAGGAATATTAAAATTTTGTGTCTTTCAAATTGACTTAATTCCTCTTGCATATCAATAATCCAAAAATCATCACACAATGCATCATCAATATTTTAAGGCTCACTATGAGATAAAAGAATAAAATTATTGATAAAGTACTGCCTTGTTTTTACTCCTTTGGGGACATCACCAATTATTTGCTCCTTAGGGTGGCCTCTTGGATATCTTAAGTTCTTTGGGAGCTATTGGTCACCGCTAAGTTGGCCATCTTGATTTTGTTCAATCATTTCTTCCACATTGGTATGGTCCTTCAAAGTTGGTTCTTGAAGATGGGTTTGATAGTTATTCATAAATGTACCTACATCATCTTTATCTCTTCTTTCCAAGTAAATGTAAGATTCATCAAAACTAATATGAATGGTTTCCTCATCATATAAAGTTCTTTTTGGTATAAATTCTATAGGTCTTTTTGTTAGAAGAATAGCTAAGAGATATACCTATATCCAGTTTTCTATCAAATTTAAGTAAGTTATCACAAGTATTCAAGATAAGATATTTATAACCAAACACTTTAAAATATGCAATTTGTGGAGTTCTATAAAAGAGAACTTCAAAAAGTGTTTTTTCTTCGAAATGATCTTAAAAGAATTCTATTTATCATAGCAATTTGAGAGCTTTTGAAATAATTTTGATATAAAACAAGTTAGAGATTCTTAGCTTTCAAAAGATTAAAGTTCTTGTACAAAATCTGAATTTTGGGATTTATATTAAGTTTAAAAATCAGTTCTAACATTTGAAAAATAACTAGTAATAGTAGAATTTGGACGTAATGTTCACTAAATTTGATCAACCAAATTTGACCTCTGCGTCTGAATTTTACGTCTGAACTTTTTTGGGAGATACTGTTTACTAAAAGTAGTGTGTACTGTTCAAATTCGAACGACTAAATTTTTCCTTTTGTGTCCAAATTTCTCTGGAAAACAGTAGTTACTATTCACTAAAACAGTAGGTACTCTCTGTAAAAACAGTAGTTACATCCAAAATTTTTAAACTTTGTCAAAACATATTCAAATCAATTCAAACACGTTGGAAAATATTCTAGCCTAAAAAATAAGTCATTAAAGACCTTTTAAGTGCAAAACTATTAATGAAAACTCGGTAATTCAAGTGAGTTCAAAGCCATTGAAAGTTTAAAACCAAGTTTTGTGTTCTCAAAAGTTAACTAGAAATCAAACACAATAAGTTTGAAAACATTCTAGCATCAAGGATAAGTTAAAAAAGAACTCTTAAGTGCAAAAACCGTAGATGAAAACTTGATAATTCAGGTAAGTTCAAAACCATTGAAACTTTTCAAATCAAGTTTTTTGCTCTCAAATGTAACTCATAGATTCTAAGACTTAAGAGTGTTGGGTTTACAAAGTTTAACTATTAAGCACAAGTAACCTACACTTCATGTCTTCAAAGCCTTTAATCACCATGAAAAAAATCTTCAATCTTCAATCACTTTGACATATTTAAGTTGTTCTTGCATTATAACTTCAAGGCAATGAGATTTGTATACTTCTCAATCCTAAAATCGTATCACACTATAATCAAAACACATTAGTCCATATCAAAGTTATCAACATTATTCTCGTAGGACTACGCAATGATCAATGTTTGTCATTACTTGAAACAACATGATTTGCCCTTAGGGCTAATAGATAGCAAATCAATTGCAAGATGCCTTTGCTGACTCTACAAGAGTAACAAAATTGCATCTACCAGCTATAGATGCTCCTAGTCGGGTTGAAGTCTCAAAAGAGAAAAATTCAACACTTATAGCTGTTGAATAAAAAACACGCCAGAAGCGTGGTCGACCTCTTGGTTCGAAAGATAGAAATTTTCGTAAGAAAAGAGGATCAAATGATCAATCTGGCAGAAGTTGGAATTGAATGGAAATTACTATATATAACTCATTTGCATACAACATAGCACTTGATATTTTGAAAAATAGTGAGGATCATGAACCAACGTCAGTTGAAGAATGTCGACATAAAGATGATTGGTCAAAATAAAAAGATGCGATTCAATCTGAATTGAACTCGATTTCAAAATGTGAAGTTTTTGGACTTATAGTTCGAACACCTGAAAGTGTAAAACCCATTGGCTATAAATGGGTGTTTGTGTGAAAGAAAAATGAGAATAATGAAATCGTGAGGTATAAGGCACGACTAGTTGCACAGGGGTTTTCACAGAGACCAGGTTTATTCACCTATGATAGTTACCTCATCTAACTATTTTCAAATTATAGCCCTTCATGAGGCTAGTCGAGAATGTGTGTTGTTGAGATCTATGATCTATTATATTCAAGAGAATTGTGGATTATCCTTTGGGAATAGAATTCCAACTCCTCTATATGAGGATAATGCAGCTTGTGTATCTCAACTAAAAGGAGTATATATTAAAGGAGATAGGACAAAACATATTTCACCAAAATTCTTCTTTACTAATGAACTCTTGAAGAGTGGTGATATTGATGTGTAACAAATTCGATCATGTGATAATTTAGCAGATTTATTTACTAAGACATTACCGAAACAACATTTGAAAAATTGGTGAACAAAATTGGAATGTGTCGATTAAGAAATTTTAAAGGATTATCTCATTAAGGGGAGTAAATATGGCATAAAGAGTAGTGTACTCTTTTTTCTTCATTAGAGTTTTTCCCACTGTGTTTTTTATCTAGTAAGGTTTTAACGAGACATACTCTTATGCAATGGAAATCTAAGGGGGAAGTGTTACGAAATTAATATTATGGATGTTCATTATTCTATATTCAAGAAATAATCCAACATTAGAGTGATAGAGATTCTCCAACTATCCAAAAGATAAATGATATAGTTCTATCAAATGTTTCATTAGTGATAGGATTTATCTTCTAATTCCTATCTATCTCTTCTTATTGATATGTACCCTTAAACCCTATAAATAGGGCTTTAGACTGAGATGTTATATTCATTCATTGATTTACTTTCAGAAAATCAATAAAAGCTCTTGTGCTCTCACTCTATAGTTTTCTCCTATTCTCTTCATTATAGTTTCCTTTTTCAGTTTTCTATATTAGTATTATGATTTTGTTATGCCGACCACTATTACGTGCCAACAAATTCATAACATTCTATGGTTTCTTTCTGACTTTATTATCCTAATATTATTAGATTCTAAAGTTATTATCATAAATTTAAATTTGAAAATTAAAATTTCATAATTATAGAGAATTAGAATAAGGGATCGGGATGAATTTTAGTTAATTATTTGCTACACGTGCTATGCACAACAAAAAATATATGCTAATTTAAAGACACCTACTATGCACGATATTTTGTTATATAACATTAAGAAAATAATTGTACTATAGACATTTCTTTTAGAAAAAATTTCTTTAATATATCATAGACTAGAATAAAAGCCCCGTGCATTGCACGGGGTACACAATGAATTTGAAAGATAAATATATTTCACACTTTTATATTTCTATATTAAAATATCATGAAATATTTGATATTTTTCATAAAAAATAAAAGATTTTAATATATATATATTCTATATTATTAAAAGGTCATTATCTCTATTCTAGTGTTAGTTTTTTTGTATAATTAAATTTGATATAAAACACTTAATGAACTGTATTACTTTTAACATGATTAATCGAATAAAAGAAGAAATAGAGACAATAAATATAAAAGTCAATATCAAAATACTAGTGAGCATCATTTAAGAAGATATATGTACCATTTAGAAGAAAAAAGAAAGAAAATGTATAACCAATTAGTGAAATTAACTATACAACGCATGATTCGTTGTAATTCATTTATGGGTTATTCCAAAAAAGTTATAATAAATTCTTATAATTTTAAACGTTCTAATTAAGACTAATGTGAGATCTAAATGGGTCTTTAAAATTTTAATTTTTAAAAATAAAATTTTAAAAATGATTCTTTGAGTTTAGAGAGGCAAAAAAATGGAGAGACAAAGCGGCAATGCAAGCGAGAATATTGATAAACCAATCAAAGAGAGGCAATATTTAAAAAAATTAAAGAGGACATGGTCACTTTGAAACTTAAAATAATAAATAAAAAAGAAAATATTAAAATTAAAATTTACAAACTTCAACTTATAAGTTTTCCTTCCCCAATAGTAAATAAAGAATGTAAAATATGTCAAATGTAGTTATACTCTTGTCTATTAAACTCAGAATTGAAGAAAGAAAAGGAAAGAAAATGTAAGTATTTTTCCAAACTTTTAAAATATAATCTACTAAAGAATATATATATGATTCTCCTCTCTCTCTCCCTTCTTTCTGTCTTCTTTTTCTCTTCTTCCGTTCTTCTCTCTAACATTATTTTAAATCTATGATATAGAAATGCTAAAAAAAGGTTTGCCATGGATGGAGAATAAGGAGTTCGAAATAAAATTTTAAGAATAGTTCCAAAACTTGAAGAAGATTGGAGCAAATATGATTTCTCAAATGAAAAGCAAAAAAATAGCAATATGTCTTTTAGTGGTGAAAATTGTAAAATAGAAGTTGCGTAATGCAAGTTTTCACATTTCTAAAGTAAAATATGTTTATGATTTTAGTTTGGTTTTGACCTTTCCTTTTTTGGGTAAATTTAGTTTTTTTACCATTTTTATTTAGTAAAAATCCTGATGTGAATGGTATTTGTAGGTTTGGAAATGATATATTATTGATCCTGGAAAATTCAGAGTTTTTAAAGTTGAACACAACCCTTCTCTTAGTTGGATTTTGGCGGTGTATAGAATTGTTTGGATTGATTTCAAAATCGAATGAAATAAGTTTCAGATTTGAGCAGTGAATAATTATTTAAAACAATATAAATTGAAGGAATCGGTGGTGAATTGCTTTGTGTTTATTCTCATGGCTTGAAGAATGATTTTGATGGAGGAAGATTTTAGTGGTGAATCTTTTTCTTTAAGAAACTCTCTATCTACTTTGACTCATTTTGTAATGATTCACTTTATTTTCAACCATGAATTTTAATAATTTAAAGATTAATTATTCAAGAAAGAAAAACTGTAATTTGAATAATCATGTTAATCGGGCTTAGCCAAGCTCGGGCTCTACCTAAGCTAAAACATATGGAGCCCAAGCTCGGAGTTGGCCCGAAGGGGCTCATTATCATTGAGCCCGAACTCGGGCCAGCCCGAAACATTTCTCATATTTTTAATATTTTTAAATCATAGAAATGTACTAATTACTATTAAGTAATAAAAAGGATATGAATATTAGATATAGGTATTAAAGAATGATATTTTTATAGAGATATAAATACTAAATAATTAGATACATGTATTAACTATTAAATAAAAAAAAGTATATAAGTATTAAGTATTTTTTATCTTTTTAAATTTAAGCTGATTAATGAAAGAAAAATATGTATGTGTGTGTAAATATATAAAGTATATGATTTTATAAATAATCAAATCATTAGTTGTCATATCATCTCTCTTGCAAAGAAATTTTATCAATAACAATTATAATTATAAACAAATTACATGCATGCAAGGTGCTAAGCATTTTTATGTGGTAAAAAATAAAACTCTTTAACATTGTTTTTATACATTAATTAAAATAATTAAAGAAAAGAAGTCAATAGTATGAACTAATATAATAACATATGAGGATAGAAATGTGCTATAATAAATAAAATTGCAATATATCCTTTAATAGTCACTATCAATAATAAGATTGATTTACACCTAGCACAAAGAAAAAAGAATTATTTACATCAATAAGTATATGTATAAGTGCCAATAAATACTTGTAATAAGAAGAATGAGAAGAAGTTAGTTTATTGTGATCATAATATTTCCGATATACACAAATATATAGAATCTAAATCCTTTTCCTAAGAAAAATAAGAAACATACAACTATGTAGAATCATAAATATTTCAATTCCTTACTCCTCCTTTTTGGAAAAAATAATGAAAACATTTTCTAACATATATACTTACCGATTTTAAAAATTATAACTATAAAGTTTGAAATGAAAATTTGATATACCAAATTCTTTAAAAATGATACATAAATTAAATTATTTATACAAAAAAATAAAAATTTTTAATCTATAAAGTTATAATATATAGTGTTTTGTTTATATATATATATATATATATATATACACGCACACACTCACCTACACACCTACACATATACATATATACACTCGGGCTAAACCTATACAAGCTCAAGCTCGATCCAAAAATATATTTGGGTTCAAAATTAAAATTTAGGCCCAACTTGGCCCTTATTTAGAAAAAGCTTGGCCCTTAAATTTTCGGCCGAATAGGATCGAACTGGGGTAAACCCGGTCCGATTAATGGTCCTAATTGGGAATAATTATTCAAACATCTATGAATAATTATTCATCACTATAACAACATAGAGTTGAAGTAAATATTACCATTTTATTGTATAATAATAACTATATGATTTTTTTAACTCCACGTCGAATACTTATTTAGAAACATTCAAATAATAAATTTGTAATTTTTTCGAGTACTTAAATTATTCGTGAGAGAAATTTGTATAGTGAATAGTTTTTAGACATCAGTGAATTCAAACCTCTGTAACATTATAGAGTTGATGTAAATATTAATATTTTCTTATATAATAATAACTTTTGAGTTTTTCAAACTCTACTTTAAATACTTATTCCAACCATTTGAATGCTCAATAATTCAAGAGAAAAAACTATGTGGTAAATAATTATTTGAACCTCCATGAATAATTATTTAAGATTGTGTGAATAATTATTCGAGATTACATAGTGAATAAACATAATGTCATTCTACCGTGATTAAAACAGAAATCACATTCATTACACATATATTTTTTTTACTTTTTATACAATTTCTCACCAATTTATTCATCTCAAAAGCACTCGAGAATAAAATATTTGATTATATATATGAACAGTAAGTACATAAATGTTAACTATAGACCACTTGTATAATATTAGATAATACTTGTATAACAATTAAAAATATTTGCCACCACATGAGTTTCTATACAAGCTTCGTGCTGCAAAATATTTGCCACTATATAAGCTTCTATATAAGCTTCCGCTGTAAAACATTTGCCACTCACACAAAAGAGAAGGATAATGACTTTACAAAATCCCATTAGATTTTTTTTGTTCTGGAATAGTGAAATCAGGAACGATGAGACTGAAGCATTTTTCATGGGAGCAGCACTAAAGAATTGGATCTTTAAGCGTAAAGACCGGACTACATGTGCCTCCGAATGACTTTGCAACGGCAATACTTTTCACCAGAATTCAATTGGATGTTCTACTATATTATCGACCTTGATGATGAAGATTAGATGGACCTCTTGTGAGACATTCAAGCCATGTTTGGTGGGGCTGATGTGCACATTCTCCTAGATTTTCAACCAATACAAGCACAAAATCAACAAGACATAGGGATCGACAGTAACATTGGTCGCTATCTTGACACATAGTAGCACCTGGAGAATCATGTGACACAAATAATGGATCTAGTGGCATTGGAACCATGAAGTATCGTTCCGACATTTATTACCATAACCCAGACTCTCTTACAAGATGCAGCTACTGCCATATGCATGTTAATAATAGAAGGAATTGTGGCTTTATCAACTCTAAAGGCCCAAGTTCCTATTAGTTTTGCTTTATGTTTGATGCATTCCTATTTAATTTTACTATTATCTATTGCTTTTGCGACCGCTTGTCTAATAGAATAAATAAAAATTTAAATTATATGAAATGCTGGTATTTATTTATGAAATTTTTAGTTTTGCCTTCCTTCTTTTTTTAACATTTAAGTATTTTTAATAAAGGCATAGTTATGTATTTTATTCCCATTTTCATTTCTCTAATGTAAAGAAGAAAAAAATTCATTCTAAAAACTTTTTAAATTATTAATTTTATTTTTCGAAACTTAGAAATTCATGCATCTACTTCAAACACGAGAATTAATTAGGATAATTCAAGGTGAAAAGCCTTTGCTTCATGCAGAATGATGGACATAATTTTTTTTATTCACTCGTAAATGGCAAAAAAAAAAGAAAATACACAGGTCAATTATAAATATAATGCCTTTCGATTTGTCGTTATAAAAATATAATACAAAATTGAAAGGTATTAAATATGTGGTAAAGATTCTCATCTATGACACGTTATTATTTGAAGTTATAGAAGACTATAACGCTAAATCAAATGGCACTACGATCATTCATGAAATTTCCTTCTAAAACAAGACCGTTTTAGTGCACTTTCTTTTTTTAAAACGGCCAATCTTGGCAAAAATTCCATGTAGGTCCGTTTCAGTACGCTAGAGTCATAATGGGTCAGACTAATTCGTGAATTGAATCAAATAAAATGGGCGTTTTCACTGTCCACGAAAAAATCTCATATACTACAGCAATGATAAGATCTGACTGAATGTTTGAAGGACATCGTTCTCTTTTGTCCTCACATGCGACCGTTCAATTAGATAGGCAGTAGAAAAAGTTTTTGTCACTTTAGTTTCTTGATTAGAGTCACCTTATCCAAGAATGAAAAGCTTGATAATGCAGAATTGAACCAAAATTTCTTTGATGAATGCTGGGATTAATATAGGACACTGGAAAGGTATTGTGGCATTGAAGTTTCTGAACAAAAGGAATGCAAGGGCGGTTGTGTGCTTGCTATGCGTTTTTTCCGGACATCAACTCAAAATTAATATTCAAACAAAGTTTCATCAAAGGGAAAAACTATTTTTTACATGTTTTTATATAAATTAATGGTTCTATATGAAGTGTCCCTCCTTGTCCGAATTGTATCTATCATTAAAACGGTACAAAATAAAATTTCAATAACATACATTGAAAACATTGATATTTCTTTTGCAACTACTTTATTTATACTATACATGTATATATTATATTTTTAAATCAATAATATGTATTATACTTATTTATTAATTTAAATAGATGATAAATGTTTTTAAAACAATCTAATTTATAATAGAACTTAAAGAAATAAAATGTTATAGGATACAACTTATTGTATTATATTTTAATATACTATTTTGAAATGGACCATGTAAATTTAAAACAAATTTAAATCCTTACGGAAACAACTTCTATTTTTTTTATATTCCTAAACTAATAAAATGAAAAGATTATCTGAAATTTTTAATAAATTTTATTTTCAATGACCATGTAAATTTAAAACCAATTTAAATCCTTACGGAAAAAACTTCTATTTTTTTATATTCCTAAACTAATAAAATGAAAAGATTATCTGAAATTCTTAATAAATTTTATTTTCAATGAAACATTACTATTGATTCATTTCTATTTTTTATTAGGTTATAAACTTATATTATTAACTTCTTAAGTGTGTTTACTGGTTAATAAAAAATTCGTTATTGTATGTATTTTGATAAAACATATTAACATTATATATCATTATTGTTTTACATACTTATATACTTATACGAATGTTAACATTAAACCACTTGTATAATATTAGATAATACTTGTATAGTAATTGAAATAAGCACAGATCAATATATATATTAGATGTAAGCATTACAAACAAATATATTATATAGTTGTTTACTCAACCATAGAAAATTTTATATGCACATAATCAAAGTATATACATATACTAATTATATATTGATCATAATAATTTGCCTAAATCTATCAAATGTGTAGGATGTCTAGTTATAAAAATTAATTATAATATAAAAATCTTAATATTAAATATTAAATTTGAAACCATTAGAAACCGATTTTGGATTGGCAACTATATTGAAACCCCATTAAGGTTTTGCAACTGATTAGACACTGGTTAGAACTTCTCTAGGGAATAGAGTTTACAAAAATGATTTGAAAATCCCTCCAAAAAAATAAAAAAAATATAATTGATTTCTAAACAATCGATTTTCTTTGAAATCGAAGAACATCTATTTATAATTAAAAAATAAATTGAAAATGATTTTTAAATGCCTCAAAATCATAAAAAAGAATTTATTTTTACATTGATTTTACTTGAAATTTATTCGAGACCAAATTTTGAAACTGAAGTACATCGGCTTCTAATTAGAAACCTATCTAAAATGGTTTGACTTATAAATTGATTTTTAAATGCCTCAAAAAAGTTTTTAAAAATCACTTTGAAATAAATTTTTTTAAACTAATTTGAAACAGATTGGAGATTGAATTTTAAAACCGAAATGAATCGATTTCTAATTAGAAATCAATCTGAAACTATTTTTTGAATGGTTTTAAATCGATTTCTATTTAAAAATTAATTTTTTAGTTTCAAATTTGTTGTTTTCTTGTAGTGTAATACTTATAAATTTTTGCATTGAACAAACTTGAACATAGCACAAGTGAGAGAAATGATATATTATGTTCATTTATCACATAGTCTTGAATAATTATTCACACAGTACCGAACAATTATTTATAAAGGTTCAAATAATTATTCACTACATATTTGTTTCTTTTAAATAATTAAGTATTCAAATATTTATGAATGAGTATTTAAAGTGGAGTTGAAAAATAACAAGGTTATTATTATAAAATAAAATTTTCAAATTTACATTATTTATGTAATTTCACAAAGGTTTTAATAATTATTCACAAAAGTATGAACAATTGTTCACTACATAGTTTTCTCTTTTGAATAACTTAAATATTTGAAAAAATCACGAAGTTATTATTCCAACATTTGTGAATTAGTATTCGACATGGAGTTTGAAAAATCGCAAGGTTATTATTATACAACAAAATGTTAATATTTTATATCAACTTTGTAAGCGATTTTGAATAATCATTCTTAGACATTTGAATAATCATGCACTAGTTATTCGTAAATAAGTATTTAGCATGGAATTCAAAAAAATCAGAAAGCTATTGTAATACAATAAAATTTTAATTGTTACATTAACTCTGTGTTGTCATAATAGTAAAAATTTACTCGTGCATGTTTGAATAATTATTCACAATAATTTTCTTTCTTGAATAATTAGTCTTTAAACTAGTAAAATCATTGCTCAAAATAGTGAAAATCATTACAAGAGAACAAAGTAGATATGATTGTTCCTAAAATAACAAAAAAAAAAAACCAAAGATCCACCACTAAATTTTTTCATCATCAAAATCGTTCTTCAAGTTATTAGAATCAACCCAAAGCAATTCACAACCGACTCTTTCAATTCACATTTTCTAAATAATTATTAATTATTAAATTAATAATTATTCACTGCTCGAAACTGAATATTATTTATTCAATTTTAAAAATCAACTCAAGAAACTACTTCATTTCCAAACCTACAAATACCATTCACAAAAAGATTTTCACTCAATCAAAAGGGTCAAAAACTAAATTTACAAAATAGAAAAGGAATGGTTAGCAAAACAAAAATCAAAAACATATTTTACTTCACAAATGTGAAAGGTTGTATTATGTAACTTGTATTTTGGAACTTCCACCACTGAAAGATATATCAATATTTTTCTGCTCTTGATCCGAAATCTCATATTGACTCTAAATTTTTATCAAATTTTGAAACTATTCATAGACTCTAATTTCAAACTCCTTGTTGTTCATCCAGGACAAACCATTTTTTAGCAATCCTATAACATAGGTTTGTAACAATGGCAGAGAGAATCAAATTTGATAGAAAGAGAATGTGTTAGATTTGATACAAGAATCTGAATTCAAATTCAAAATTTAAGTTTTGTTTGAGTTTGAGCGGGAGTTGAAAAACATTTTGGATCTCAAAATTATTCTTGATCAATCTCAACCGTCAAATAAAAAAGATGCCGATCCATCGGTTGAGACGCAATTTTGTATGTGCTGAGAAAAGTGCTTATCAACACCATAGCCAAATCAGATTTCCTCCGATTTGCTCTTCAATCTGTTCCTCAAAATGATATGAAATCCCCAAACGTCCAAGTATATTAATCAAATTAAGCTTTTCCAGCAATACGTTCTTAGTTTTTAGCATGCTCTTCACTTCCTTTTTTACTTTCTCAATCTCCTTTTCAAACATTTCCACAATTTGTATGTGTAGTGAAAGTAACTTAGTATTGACAGGCCGTGCCTTATCAAATACATAATCTAAAGTATTATTGACGTCTCCGTCCCTCAATATAGTATATAAATTAAGAACTTAGGTTGCGTTTAGATTCTGATTTGTTGGGGTATCAAAGTACACTGTAGGTTAATTTCAAAGGTTTAATTTTGTCGCTAACTTCGACAATTCAGTCATAAATAGGAACACAGCTTTAGCCTTCAAATGTGGCCCAACATTTTGATACATTAGTTTTCTTCTTGTTTCTCTTATATAACTGACTCAATGCAAGGGCAATAGTTGCAAACGTTGGATTTTTAGAAGTTATATTTCGATACTTGAGATTTTCAGGCAAAGTTTCTGTTTCTCATAAAAGGATTTTATTGATATAGAAATTTTTTTACATAATATTTAATATTTTTATCCTTTAGAAATATATTAAATTTTTTTAAAAAAAATAAGTGTACTAGAATTTGGCACTCCTCAAGGTGGCCGTGCGCCACAATCCTTGGCTCCCATACTGTTCACAGGAGCCAAGAAACAGTTCAACTCTATTCCTTTTATCTTTTTTCTTTATAAATATTTATTTTAAATTAAAATTATATTATAAATTTTATTTATTTAAGAGTTATTTATTTTAAATTTTTAATTAAGGTATGTAGTTATTTAATTGTTTTTATTATGTTAATATTTTTATTAAATTAAATCTTTATTTGTTAACAGTGTTATCCTTCTCTTGAGAAGAAATTTATTATTAATTATTATTACTATTTTTGTTTTGCTTTTATGTTTTAGAATGACAAATCATTTGAGAATAAGAGATTATGAGAAAATTTCTAAGAGTATTTTTAAATAATTTTTTGATTTCTTACTAGACAAGCATTATAAGAGTAGGTAATAAATATTTGTAGTTCACTCATGTTATCAATTGAATTTTATTGACTGTAATCAAATCTCCAATTAGTTTTGAACTAGTAAGGTCGCCCGCGTGATGAGCAAAAAATTTACCTTGTGAATTTTGTTTGTGACACATTTTTAGATTTATGATAATCTAATATTTTTTAACAATGTAATTCTTGCAATACGTTACATTGGAAAAGTCTTCAAACAATTATTTGATACAATAACCTATTACTTTTACACAAAACACATAAATAAAATTTTTTCTTAAAATTTATCAAAATTATAATACGCATAGCACATAACAATTAATCTTATACATAGAATTATTGTAGAATTACATATAAATTGATTTTTTTAAAAATATATAGTAATTTTTTTTTAAATATATAGTAAAATATTGATTCTTGTATAAAAAAATAAATCATAAATTTTGAAGTCAAATGTACAAAAAGTTAAAACAATTACAATAATTTAATTATTGCAATGCGTTATATCGGAAAAAAATATTCAACAACTATTGTAGAATTATATAAATTAAATATATTTTAAAATATATACTAAAACATTGATGCATAGGTAAAATCATTTATTAACTATGAACTATCTTATGGTGGTTAAATAGTCTACTTTTACATTTCCTGGCATCATATTTTGCGGGTAAAAGAATTTGAAACTATTGATAATTGATGGGGAAGTTAATATGCTCATTACTTAACAGATTCTATGTAACTCTTCTATTTTTGAAAAAAAAAAGAATATTCCAATCTTTTAAATTATGTTTAAGGTTTCAGTAGACATCACGTCTGCTAACCGAGATTAGACTCATTAGAGAGAAAAATGTTTTAGTGGGCAGGTGCGGTCCGTTTTTCTGTTTTGGAAGGTGGAATGTTCTGCGTACTACGTTATTATTCCATCACGAGTGGAGACCTTTTGTCCAGATGGTTAATCAACTTTATTGCCTCGGTTCACTTTGAGTACCTTGATATTTGTTGGGGAGGCGTGAATAAAGGAGCATTTTTTTAAAAGTATATCTCTTAGATTTAAATTGTCTTCGATTTAAATTGAGTTTTAAATTTAAGTAGAAACAACGGGTGCTGATATTAGATGTAATATGACGTAATTTTAAGTAAAATATGTCCCTATGATTCTCTTAAGAAATTCCTAATGAAATTAAAGTATGAAAATATTAAAAGTGCACTCGGAAAGAATCTCTATTCCTTTCTATTCGACAAAACTTTAAAAATATTTGGGATCAATGATGACAAAAGGGCTGGGAATAATATCAACTAAGCAAACCTAAGGAAAATATTTTGTGTAATATATCTATTTTTGCTTAGATCATGGGACTAGAAGAACCCGAGAATGTAGCGAGATTATTAGGGTGTATTTGGATTAGTTTTTAAACAAAAAGAAAATTATTTTTTTATTTTTTTCACTTTGAGTCTTAATTCTTCTCTCACAAACAATTCATTTTTATAATTTTCAATACAACTTAACTAAAAAAATTAATTTAAATAAGCCCTCCCCACAATACAAATTTGACCGATGAAAAATTACTTTCTGAAGCACGCGGAAGTTCATCCCATTGACGATTAAAGGCTTTCGCATTATAAATAACGCCTCCCATGAAGCAAAGGGGCTCTTCATCACCTCAGGCTTATTTGTGGATTGAAGTCTAAAAACCTTTTTTCTTCCAATGGGGCTTCAATTCGATTTTGATCCTTTCGCTTTGAACTTTACAAATGTGTCTCTTCTCTTTTCCTTCCTGTTCTTCCTAGTCACGATATTGAAGAGAGCCAAAACACCTAAAATCAAAGGCAAATTCCCGCCAGGTCCACCAAGGCTGCCTATCATTGGAAACATGCACCAAATGGTAGGTCTTCCACATTCTGCTCTTAGAGATTTGGCTAAGAAATACGGGCCGTTGATGTACATAATGCTTGGTGAAGTTCCTGTGGTGGTTGTTTCGTCAGCCCAAATGGCGAAGGAGGTTTTGATTACTCATGATCCTGTATTTGCAGGAAGGACTGGAAGCCTAGCCACCAGAATCATCTGGTATAACCATGAGAATCTTGCTTTTTGTCCTTACGGTGACTACTGGAAACAAATGCGCAAAATTTGCACGATGGAGCTTCTTAACGGGAAGAGTGTTCGATCATTTAGCTTCATTCGACAGGATGAAATATCGAAACTCATTGCAGCAGTCAGGTCCTCTCTTCAAGTTCCGATCGACTTCACTGATTTGCTTTTTGTGTACACGAGTTCAATGACTTGCAGGTCAGCATTTGGCAGAGAATGCAAGGACAACGAGACGATGATCAAGCATTTGAAAGAAGCAGTAGCCTTAGCAGGAGGCTTCAACATTGCTGATATTTTTCCCTCATTGAAAATAATAGCTGTTCTATCTGGGTTGAAAAGAAAGTTGGTGAAGATTCACAAGCATATGGATGCAATCATGGACGACGTTATAGATCAACACAAGTCAAATCATGCAAAAGGAAAAAAGGCCAATGCCGAATCAGGAGACGAAGATCTAATTGATGTTCTTCTTAGACTCAAGGAGAGTGGCAGCCTTCATATTCCAATCTCTGCCCAAAACCTCAAAGGGGTCATTTTTGTAAGAACAAACCCACCCACCTCAGAAAAATAAAAAATAAAAAAAACCATCCTGTCTTTTCTTTTTAATATAGAAGTTTTATTGCATGCATTTGATTCAAGAATTGATTACATGTTGTAAAACTCATTATGATTTAGGACATGTTCACCGCGGGAACTGATACATCATCTTCAGCAACTGAATCGGCGATGTCAGAACTGATGAGACACCCTGAAGTACTGGCAAAGGCACAAGCCGAAATAAGAAACGTCTGCAAGGGAAAGACAACAATTGAGGATGTTGATCTCCAGAATATGAGCTACCTCAAGTCAGTGATCAAAGAAACTTTACGACTCCACCCTCCGATCCCTTTTCTCCCACGGACCAGCAGGGGAAACCGCGAGGTTAACGGCTATATGATTCCCAGCAACATCAAAGTAATGGTGAATGCCTGGGCACTAGGGCGTGATCCCGAATACTGGGAAGATCCAGATAGCTTTAAACCTGAAAGATTCGAGGAAAAGCCGGTCGATTACATGGGAAGTAACTTCGAGTATCTTCCCTTCGGGGCAGGAAGAAGGAGTTGCCCTGGAATTACGTTTGGTCTGGCTAATGTTGAGCTTCCTTTGGCTCATTTACTCTTCCACTTCAACTGGTCGCTTCCCAATGACATGAAGCCGAAAGATCTCGACATGGAGGAGATCGCTGGAATAACTGTTGGAAGAAAAAACAGCCTTAAATTGATTGCCACAGCTTATGATCCTTCCCATGATAACTAGTCTCGTCCTGCAAAAAATGCAGTCATGGAAACCAGACGAGATGAGCTGCCCACCTTCTCGAAGATGCGCAAGTCTTTTTATCATTGGGTCTTTTCATCTTATGATATATATATACATATATGTATATAGGCTTTTTTTTCCCTTGTCGCTGTTCTGGGCTAGGTCAAAATAATTCTGTATGAAGGATACATTATCTTATGATACTTCATCTTTTTTTTTTTTTGGATAAATGAAGGATACATTATCTATTTATTTATATCCTTTTCTCTTAAGTAAATGAACTCTTGTTAATTTAGCAAAACAAAAAAAATGAAATTAGGAGTTGTCTTTATAACTAAATTATGTTTCAATACTTAAAATATTTGATGCTTTTAAAATTTTTTATTAAATTTTATTTAAAAGAAATTTTATAAATGAATATTTAATTTAGCTTTTTTGGGTATAATTTAATTTTATTGACACAATATACGGTATTTAAGTCATTTTTTGTAAAATTTTATTCCATTATGATATTGAACTAAAAGTTTACCAAACACATAAAGGAGATCATCATTCCATTCTACTTTTCCTTCCAGAAAATAAAATGAAAAGAAGATTCAAACCAATTCTAGATAGAAAGGCATTCCATTTCATTCCATTCATTTAAGTGTATTAAACGTAGCATTATATCTTTTTCTCTTAAGTAAATGAAATTCTTATTAAATTTTATGTATATCAAGCAATCAACAACTAAAATTAGAAAATTTTTGGTAGAACATAGTTATCCATTCTCCCTTATCATCCCTCCTTACACCAACAGCACCTTCATTATCAGGGTTTCCTATCAAGAGCCATCAGTGTTCACTTTATGGAATTCGTATAAAGGTCGAGGATAAAATAGTATGAAAACTACTTTAGGTGTGTGTCTAAACTACTCTATATATACACTAGCGTAAAAGCTCGTGCTATGCATTAGTATTAAATTTTTTATTTTTAATAATAATTACTGAAATATATTTTTAAAAAATTACAACTATGAAGTAAATTTATGTGTTTAATTAAAAAATTATTCATTTAGAAGTAATTGTAGGTAATAGTGGGAAGAAATTGTAAAAATATCTATACATGCTCATTATTATGTGTATTTGAAAACAACAATAAACTCCTAACATTATTTCTTTGTCATTCTAAATAAATAAAAATAAATAAAAAATGAGTAAGAAACACCCAAATATGTTTGCACGAAAGATGAAATTATTAAAATTTTAAGTACTAATTTATGAAGTTATTTATAAAAATAAAAATAAAGAAATCAAATATTTAAATAACTATGAGCTCTTTGAAGAAAAAGAAAAAACATTTAAATCCTCTTGGTGAGGATACCTGCACAAAAAGTGAAATAATTAAAATTTTAAATATTAATTTATTAAATTACTTATAAAAATTAAAAATAAAAGAAATCATATACTTAAACAACTGTGAGCTCTTTGAAGAAAAAGAAAAAAAACTTGAATTTTCATAGTGAGGATATCTGTACGAAAGATGAAATGATTAAAATTTTAAATATTAATTTATGAAATTACTTATAAAAATCCGAAAGAAAGGAAATCAAATACTTAAACAACTATGAGCTCTTTGAAGAAAAAGAAAAAACTTGAACCCTCCTTGTGAGGATATCTGAGCGAAGGGTGAAATGATTAAAACTTTAAATACTAATTTATAAAGATACGTATAAAAATCAGAAAGAAAAGAAATAAAATACTTAAACAACTATTGTAATACTGAAATGTTCTAAAATAAACTAACTATATTTTAACCATAAAATGTTCCTAAAATATTATCATGATCAAATCTTTAAGTAAAAAATGTATTGTAATATCTAGTTCAATTTCTTTTCCATATTACTCCCTACATCCACAATTGAATTATTACAAAATACACTATTCATTTTAATAAGTCATGAAAAAAATTTATTAAATACAATAGCAAAAACTATTCATATTATATAAAATTATTGACACTTTTTCATTAAAAATTATCAAAAAGAGATTAAGGATTTATTCTTAAACTACTTTTAGTACTAATTTTATGTTGATATATATGTCACACTTACTTATCTTTTTTTTTTTTTTTGCTGAATCTTATCAAACTCTTTTATGTTTCCCAAATCCATCCCCTCAAAGAAAAAAATAAAAATTAAAAAGTTGTTAATATTAAAACCACAAAGTTAGCTTATTTTAATTGTGATATTTTTACACTAATTCTTTTAGAAAGCTTCCGCTAAGAAAAATATAATATATTTGCAATAAAATCATAGTGAACATTAAAATCCCTCTCTCCTTCCTTGTCTCTCTCTACTCCTAAAAAATAAATAATTTACAAAATAAAAGATATTAGTATTTTATATTAAAATTTTCAAAGAAAGATTTTTTCAAAATTAAAAAATTCTCAGAACATTGCTCAAAATTTTCCAAAAAAATAATGTTTTTGATCCACCAAAAAGAAATTATAGTGCTATTATCCTTATTATACTTTACAAAAATTATTTTTTCTTTTAATCCACTTAATGAAAAGACCAAAATGTCCAATGTACTTCAAAGTCATGCATGTTTTGATGCAAAATATTTTAATAAGAAATTAGACACTTTTGTCCTTAAATTTTAGCATATGATCAAATTATAGTAATTGATACCAAGGACTAAATAGATAAATATTTTCAAATCATCCACTCAAATAAAAAATAAAAGGCTTTGTGATCAAAATAAAGTTGTTGGAATATATGAATCTTCAAAACCTACCAAATAAAATAAAAACATACTAAGTTTTTATTAAAATAACTAAAAATATATATTAGTGTACATAATCCAATTAAAATAAAAAAGAAAAGGCATGGAAGATGTAGAATGAGAAAACACAAATAAGGTAAACATGAACAATACAAATTAGGAGTTTTAATGGGGGGAAGTGGGGCTAAGAATTAGAATTTTTAAATTTAAAAAATTAGATTTTAACCAATAATATTTTTTCTATTTAGTAAAAAATTTAAAATTCTAAAAAATAAGAATAAAGACTCCAAAGCTTTTAGGGGGGATAGAAAGTAAAAGTGTTATATATGTATATTAAAAGGAGGGAGAAAATGACCTTCCTCCTAAGGCCTCCTTCAAAATTCTAATCCCAATTTCTCAGATTTTTGGATTTTCTAAATAAAATAAAAATAATGAGAGAATATGATTGGTTCAAATTAGTTAAATATATTTCAGGGTTCTTTTCAAAATTTAAAATTTCATGCATCCTTAAATGAAGCCCATAAGTGGCTCTCTTATCCCTTAATAATAGGGGGTGTGCCGTTTGCAACTCTATACTTTTGTTATGATCACATTCATATCATAGGTAGTTAACAACAGATCTAAATAGTTTGCATTTGCAAATCTACAATTAACAGGTATTTAACGCCCATCTTATTTCTCATTTTCTTTTTCTCTTTGTTTTGATTACAATATTTAAAATTTGTAGTTCACTGATGGTTTCGTGCTTAACCTTCAATCTTGGTTAGAGTAATTTGATTTATATTTATATTTAACAAATCGATATGCTAACTTTCCCCCATTACTTGAATTGAATCAACTCATGATGAAAGATTTTTATTTTTAACTTCAAAAGAAGAAAGATTGAAGAGAATCAATATTATGTTGACAGAATATAGATACGTAAAGTTTTATCTTATTTTGCTCTGTATATTTAACTTTTAAAATATAAAGGGGGAAGAATCGACTTTTGGAAAATATTTTGCTCTGTATATTTAACTTTTAAAATACATTTAATTTGCGGATCAATTAGACTATATATTTAATCATCGACTGAGGTTGAGAGCAAATATTGGAAACGTGGCGCCTCTCTGATATGATGGACGTTGGTGGCTTTTGAACTATGTTTAAGGGTTTGGTGGACATCACATCCGAGATTAGACTCATTAGAGAGAAAAATGTTTTAGTGGGCAAATGCGGACCGTTTTTCTATTTTGGAAGGTGGAATGTTCTGCGTACTACGTTATTCCAATAAGAATTTCATAATGTACCTACTTTTTATAACATATGCAATAATTATCGAATGATTAAAATAATTATTTTAAATAATTATTATGATCATTTAATTATAATTAAATAATTAAAATTTAATTATATATATACTATTAAAAAAATACAGAATCGAATTCTTATAGCGTTATTCCATCCCGTGTTGGAAAACTTCTAGAGGCCTTCTGACGAGATGGTTATCAACTTTACTCCCTTGGTTCACTTTAACTCCCTCCATAACTCCGTTTCAATTCGGTAGACTCATAGTGGGGTAGATTAATTCATGAATTGAATCAAATCAAATGGGCGTTATCATTTTCCACGAAAAAAATGTCTCATATACTACAGCTATGATAGGACAATAATGCACATTAGACCTGACTGTGCGTGAAAGATGTGGTTCTCGTTTGTCGCCACATGTGATGTATGTGGCTGTTCTAGTGAGACTAGAGAGACTCCATGGGTAGATGAAGATTCCAACACCTCTTGTTACTTTTTGTATAAATTTTAAAAAAATAAGAAGTATTTTTAAATTTTGTTATAAATTTGAGTATTGAGAATACAAAATTAAAGTAAAAGTAGAATGTAACATATTTAAAAAATAATAATATAAATTAAAAATAAATAAAAGAGAGAATATAAAGAGAAAATAGAATTCAATAATAAAAACTTATCAATTTTATTAATATCATATGACCTTTATATATAATCTCACAATACAAGTATTTAAAAATTTAAATATTAATAGTGAAATAAAATTAAATCTCATTAGAAGTAATATTTTGAGAGTTTAGTTTTTTCTAAGAAATTAATTAATATGGATATTTACATAATTAATTAATTAATATAATCTATTCTCTATTAGTATAAGAGAATGAAAGAATTATATTATAGGTGACAATACATCTAGAAAAGCAATCCTTAAATTTTGAAAAGGGTGAAATATTTTAAGAAGAGAAAAGAGATTTAAAAGGTCCTATAATTTTGAAACGATAGAAGTATTTATCAAAAGATTAATCATTCTTTTGTTCATTTTATATTTCAAATTTGTGAATTAGAGGGTATTTTTCTAATAATTTCTAAATATACCTTTATTTAGAGAACATTTTAAAAAGTAATAGTTTTTATTATGCATCGAGCAATCGACTGTCTACTATATTTTAAATGGGTAAAACAATTTTTTACTTTATAATTTATTTAAAATTTTGCAATTCCTTCATTTGTGTGTTTTGATAATTTTTGACGAATAAACATAAACAAAGTGAGAATACATTTCCATCGGGCGTTATGCCATGGTTTTACTTTTGATGGAAGCTGAAAGTCAAATTGATGAGAAATTAATAAATTAGTCTCAATTATTTTTTTTGGAAAAAATAACTAATTTGGTCATTAAATTTAGGGGCTGACACATTGTGGTCTAAAATGATTTGTTATGTAATTATGGTCCTCAAATAAAGTATATTCGGTCAATAAATTTCAAGTATCATTCTCTATCATAGCCTTTAATTGAAAAAAAAAATTCATGCTTTACTCACATAATATCTTTTAGAGAGAAAAATAAGCATACTATGTTTTATAGCAAATCCTTCGCCATTTTGTTGTTCTTTTACTGCTCTCTTATCTCTTTTTTTTCTCTATTAATGCAGCAATAGTGTATGGATTTTTCGATTCATTCAATTTTTGTCAAATTTTAATGAGAAACACCTAATACGATATTTTTCAACGAAAGACTACAGTGAAAAATAGTATTGGGAGCTTATTGGCTGAACATACTATATTTTTCAGCCAAAGGCTGTACTAAAAGATCATATTGGAAACTTATTAATTGAACGTAACTTATTTAAAAAATATAATGACATAAAAAAAACTTATGCAGTCATAATGCGTAGGATTCTAAATTTGAGGACCATAAAGGATATGGTTCTCTTATGTCATTAGATGGGAAAATTTAGTGCTATATTAGTTCAGTAGTCCTGATCCTAAATCTTCTTTCACATTCTTCTGGCGGCTCAAGTAGGGCTGCTAAGTAAAAATCAAGATCAGTTGTGGGTGAGGACTAGTGAACTGATCTAACCCCAAATTTTCTCCCACATGTGATGTTTGTGGGTGATATACATACGCGCTCTAAATGTTTGGCTCCCACCGTGATACGATCGATTTCACTTATGACTTTCTCTGGAGACCCAAAAAGCGTTTGAAAATCTTTTACGTTGTGTTTTGAATTTTTAGAATTTGACTTGGAATTAAAATAGCAATTTTATAGAATTAGAATTTTAAGCACCAATCACTTGGAGAGATAGCGAGAATATGTGTATGGATAAAATTAATGTTTATAGTGTGTGACTGTGTGTATGTGTGTTTTGTTTTCTTTTTTAATAATAAAGAGAAGTTTGACAAGAGAGAAATCATGCTCACAAATAACGTCAAGCTCCATGTGATGAAAATCGTTGATACATGGTACTTAATAAGGGGAAGTAAATAGGATTTGTCTGTCTTCCTTAAATTTCCCTTGCTTCCTTTCCTAGTTCATTCGCAACTAGTTTCCATTCTCTAATTGTGTCTGCTAAAGTTCAATTCGGAATGTGACTCAATACAAGCATGCAATCAGCAATTAGATTGATATATCCATTTTTTGTATATGCCAATTAATGTTTTTCGGATAGAAAGAGCTTGGTGTCCTTTAAAGTAAGGTTTCAAGTTCGAACTTTGTGCAAAGAAAAAATTCTGTTGAGAATTCTTATTTTTTATAATGAACGAATTAGATTAGTTATGTATTGTAAAATAGATGAAAATATCAGTTGAACAACAAAATTTAATATTTAGGTCATCAGAGAGAGAAAGAAAGATTATGTTGTGTATGTCTCTACTTCTGTTAGTATGTGCGAAATTGGTGTTTATAATGTGCCAAAGAAATCAGTGTGTATTAATGTTCAGTGAGAGAGCGAGAGAGCGAGATAGGGTCTGTCTGTGCGTGCTCCTATTTGTGTTAATATATGTGAAATTAGTGTTTATAACGTGTGACAGAGATCAACGTGTGTTTGTAAAATTTCAAAAAAAAAAAAAAAAACTTAGACTTGCGTTAGCCCTTGAGCTAAGTTTTTGAGAAAAACGGACCAGCCTCCGAGCCCGTCTGACTGTTTGTGGCACTTGCAAGTCTCGCAAAACGATCTACTCAAATGTCAAATCTACTAGAAACCAGGCATGTAAACTGGTTGCCTATCGGTGGGGCCTCTTCTGTCAAACTCTATTTACTTGAGGAATCTAATATTTGAATTGTTCTCAGCACGAAATATGATACAAATATCTTATTTGTATTATATTTTTTTCTTTCATAAAAAATTCTCTCGTTTTAAATTCAAGATAAAAAATATCAAAACAAAACACTATTCAATCACACATACATTATTTCTACCGACACCCTGCGGGTCTCTGATCAGCTCCGGCTAGACCAGATACATTATTTCCTCATTTTTTCTCTTTTTTCTCTCTCTCTCTTAATTTGAATTGAAAATTTAACGGAAGAAACTAGAGATGGGACAGACAAAAGAACAATAACAACAACACACACATAATATATATATATATATATATATATATATATATATATATATATATATACATATTCAATATATTAATATAACAAGTAAACAGATAATTAAATTTGAGTGTAAACATATTTTCTAATAAATTAAATAGATACAAGTCGGATGAATCCATATAAAAAAGTTATATATTATTTTCTCATATATATATATATATATATATATATATATATATATATATATGTATGTATGTATATATAGGTAATCTTATTGAATTGTTGATTAATATTATTTCTTTGTTTCCTCAAAAAGGTAAAAAAACTTGTTGGACTATTGAAGACCAAATGAAATGATTTTAGCATAAGGATACAGCAAGGAATAACATGTTAATTTGCCGGATTTTCTGAAAATAAGAATACATGAATTAGGGTCGAAAAGTGGTGAATCTGTATATCAATGAAAAATAGAACTGTACAACAAGATTACACCATACCCTCTCCCTGAGTATACGATAAATTGTCGCAACACTTAAGAGAGCACGTGCCCTTACCTACAAGCAAAGAACAGAACTAGATCCTAGAGGGAGAACCTTTGAACCGAACAGAAAATTACATCTATTCCTCCGAATACCATGAATCATTTCCCCGAAAATATGTGTCGTTTTCGAAGAGTTTGAAATCAATCGTTAATTAATTTGACTTTTTGTGATATATGTTGTTATTCACTAATTGCTTTCAGGATGGGAAAAGGCATTGAATTCCAATGCCAAACTCCAAAAAGACGATACAGATTGAAATGAAATGAAATAAAACAAAGAAGGCTTTATTATGGTAGAAAAACGATTCCGTGTTAGGATTTGTCCAAGTACTCTGTTGGTTAATTTTGTCGCTAACTTTGACAATTCAATCATAAATAGGAACGCAGCTTTAGTCTTCAATTGTGGTCCAACATTTTGATACATACTTTTTCTTCTTTGTTCCTCTTATATAACTGACTCAGTGCAAGGGCAATAATTGCAAAAATTGGATTTTTAGAAGTTATATTTTGGTGCTTGAGATTATCAATCAATCTTATGCTTTTTATAAATATTAATCAGGAACGAATTTATTAATAATTTTTATATAATATTAATATTTTTATCTTTTAAAAATATATTTAAATTTTCTTTTAAAGCAAGTGCACCAAAATTTGATGCTTCCCAGGTGGCGGCGCGCCACCATCCTTGGCGCCCATCATTGGTGCACATTACTGTTCATGTGTGCCAAGAAACAGTACACCTTTATTTTATTTATTTATTTATTTTAAAATTGCAAATTATATTATAAATTATATTTATTTTACTTGATATTTTTAATTTGCATATGTATTTGTTCTGATTAATTTTTAATATGATTTATTTAATTTGTTTAATTTTTTATTATTTATGTATTTACTTATTTTTCACTTAATTCATTTTATTTTTTGTTTTTTATTTTCATTTATTTAAGAGTTATTTATTTTAAAATTTTAATTAAATTCTTTGGTAATTTAATTGTTTTATTATTATGGTAAGACTTTTATTAATAATTATTTTGTTTTTTAATAGTGTTGTCCTTCTCTTAAAAAGAAATTTATTATTAATAAGTATTACTATATTTTATTTTATATTTTAGAATGATTGAGTATTTAAGAATGTGATATTATGAGAAATTTTTATGAGTATTTTTAAATAAATTTTTTATTTCTTACTAGAAAAAAACATTACATGAGTAGGTAATAAATAATTATAATTTATTAATTTTATCAATTGATTTTTATTGATTATTACAATCAAATTTCCAATTAGTTTTGAATTATTGTAATTGGATTGTATTTCTAAATCTTAATATAAAATTTAAAAACTTTTTAAATTTAAAAATAATAAACACAAATTAAGAAACAAAAATTAATAAAATAACATTTATTAAAATAATTATCGTTATTGTTAAAATTTAAATAGAAAAACAAAAAAATGGGGGGACAGGGATGGCAAGCCCAATTTGGACGCCCTCCTCTATGGTATAGTGCCGAGGAGTGGACACCCATCATTAGCAGCGCAACCAAGTCTGGCACGCCGACACACTGAAAATTTTTAAAAAAAATATTAAAAATTATTAAAAATTATCATATATTAATATAATTATCTTGTATTTAATAATTCCTTATAATTTTTCATATTTATTTATTTTTAATAAAATAACAATGTCTTTTCTAACATATATCATTTTATGTTTTTTTAAATTTTAATAATTTATACAGTATGGTATTTTTTAATTAGGAAAGTTATTCTCAATGGTCGTTTCATATTTTTTTAAAAATAATAATATTTTTTTTTTTTTATTGTAATTCTTGAGGTATATTTTTTTTAGATTTAATTATTTTAATAATATTATTGTAAGATAATTTTTATTAATTATAAACTATCTTATGTCCTAGGAATTTGCCCTGGGGGCAGAGTACTGTCCCCTCGGGAAAGCACACCCAAGTTCGCCTGGATCATAGCGCCCAACACATTCCCTACTCCCCACTCAAAAGGAAATAAAAAAACTATTTGTTAGAACATTTCATAGCATAATATTTTGGGGTAAACTTTAGACTATAAGTAAATATTAATTTTAAAAAATAATATTTAATTAATATTTATTATTTAATATAATTTTTTTTACTTCTATTCATATACTTCATGATAAATAGAAAAATAATATTACTTAATTAAGTAAACTAAAAAATATATTAATTTAGAAAATTCTAATCTATCACTAATTTTTAGTAAATTTGCAAGTGATTATTGATGGTCGCTTCATTTTTTTTTTTTTACAAATTTTCGTTGCTAATCTCTCGCTAGAAGGAGGAGAGAGTAAAAGTATTTTATTAATATATATATATATATATATATATATATATATATATATATATATATATATATGTATATGTATATATGTATGTATGTATGTATAGATAGATATAACATTAAGAAAATAGTTGTACTATAGAATTTTTTTTTTAGAAAAAATATCTTCAATTAATCATAGATTAGGGGAAAAAAACTTATAACTCTTTACATAAAATTATTTCTTTTCATTTAAAGGATAATAATATTTTACTCAAAAGCAAATAATATAATTACTAACTACAACGCCTTAAATGGAAAACCAGACCATGCACTACCATGTTGACAAGTCTTTTACAGTAATAAGCAAATCGATCGATAATCTTTCTGATGTTACAAAATTATTGAAATAGTTTCCAAGTTCACAGAAATTTTATTGAATCCAACGTTCATCAAACTAAAAAAGTATATATTATCTCAGAGAGCTTCAGAGATTAATCGCATCCACAAGTAATGCCATGACATGGGGCTTCAGCACTTTCTCCGGGTTGGTGTATCCATCTTCATTGTTCTTGTAAACTACATCTATTATCCGTACAAGATTAAGAACTCGCATCAAGATTTCCACTGGTACTGGCCTTGGCCGAAGGCAGCCCTCATTCATGTCCATCCATGCGTCTTCAACCATTTTGTTACACGCATTCATCGCCTCTGCCTTTGATACTCCATATTGCTTCATGTAGCATTCAATTCCAGTGGTAATTTGGCCTCTCTCTTTCTCAATCTGTCGAAAAACATAGAGATCATATGTGAACCCACTAAAGATAGCATGTGTGACTTTTATTAAACATGAATAGAGAGAAAGGAATAGCGTGCTTTTCATCACTTCTGGGAGGAATATTTCTCTTGACATTTTTAATTAGAAAATTAGCTTTGAATGTTATTAAAAAAGACACCATTTCAGTTTCAATTTATGTCACTAAAGTTTATTTTTACCTTTTTTATGTTACTAATCTATTTTTTTGTTCCTTTCTATGCTATTTCACAATTTTTGTCTTTAGAATCTGGACAAAAAATGCACACTAACTGCACGGGAATAACAATTTTGTTTCTTTTTTGTTAAATCACAAGAATAACAATTATGTGATTGATAAGTTACTCACGTGTGGGTACGTGTGTCATTTTTTATCGCATTATGTTATGCGGAGCGCCAGAAGGGGATGGTAGCGATATGAAAGTAATCTAACGGCAGGAAAAGACAAAAATAAATATAGTTTTGTAAATCGAAATATGACCTTTCGGCATTTGAAGTCAAAATTCCATTTCTAATTCTACATATGTCAAATGGATGTTGTATAGTATAAATTGTATTGTCAAACAGGATAACCTGTCTTAGGCTCGCCTTAAATGAGGCAGGGTGGGCCTGAGTGGTTTTCTCACAAACTTGAACACTGCAAGCCTGTCGGCCGAATGGGCTAGCCTACAGGCATGGGTTTTGTTTTTTTTTTTTTCTCTTTATATATATAAATTTATAATTGAGATAGAAAGAATCTTTGATCATTTCTTAATATTTTTAAAATATAAAATTATTATTAATTATATTTATATTATTCCTAATCTAGTTAAATTTATATAAAAAAATATTTAAAATAATACAATAGTATAACAAGAATGGAGTGATTGATTTTATGAAATAGACCCAATCATCACTAATTATGGAAATGATAATTAGCATATGTAATTAAGTCAGATCTAGTACCAAGATTGCTCAGGTATAGTTGGTAGATTTTCCATTCCTTTTATTGCTTCCTTTTGGAGGCTAGTCTTGAGATTTCAAAATCATATCAATTTGTGAAATAATTTTCTTATGGAATCTCTTACCATTAGTTCCTTGGCCCAGTTGTCCCTACATTTTCTTTCTTTTTTTCCTTTTAATATTACCACGGAATCCCTTGGTTAATATTTTTATAATTTATTAATTGTTTGATGTTAGAGCTCCGATAAAACAATTTTCACTTTATCAAGAGCCTAGCCGAGCAACAACCACAGATGGCGAGTCACCAACATCTATTGTCTCTTGCCACCACTGTACGTACTTATTGTTTGGGGGGCTCCGGCCCACGTTTACCCATGGGCCCAACAAAACCGACTAGATAGACTTACATTTAAATTGTTATGGACAAATTATGTGCAGAATGATCTAATTTTGAGAATAAATGGATCCGTCTACGCATTACAATCTGTTTTGACAGTGCTATATATAAACGAAACAGACTTACTTTTATAAAATCAAACTTATTTTGTATATATCTAACTTTTTTCAAATCAATTCATATGCTAAGTGGAAGCACACATGACTTCATGTATAATCCATTGAGTGCCTATATATTTATTTTGAATTTTTCTTGAAAAATGAACGCCTAAGTTTTAAGAATAAAATTTTTAATCTTTTTTTTAACTCAGCATTTTTTTCTCTTAATTTTTATGACTAACCTTTTTAATTTAATAATATATTATTAACTTGTGCATGTTTAATGTTGGTCTAAGTTTTTTGTCAAGTTAAAATGAAGAGGTTTGGAGATACCTCATAAGTGGCCATGTCATCAGCAACTCGGCATATGGTTACATTAGCTATCATGATTTTAGGATTAGTCATCAGCCATTCATATGCTTCCTCTGTTGCAGACTCCATCCCTAAAAGGGATGTTGTTGTAAGCAAGTAATACGTGCTCGTGATCAAAGCATTGTTTAAGTACTCTTCAAATTTGGGTGTATATCCTTCTATGAACCACTTGGCTTCAACAAAGTAGCTGTTGACAATCTCTTTCATCTATAGAAATGATCAAGAAAATGCATTTAAAAGTCAGATACAAGATTGCAAAAAAGGAGAATCTTGAATGAGTTAAATCAAAAGGTTTCCTCAATTATACCCTTTCTTTTGCATGTGAAACAGCATAAGATCTTCCAAGTCTCTTTAACGCTTCATCATATTCCTCGTATAGGTCTAGAATAGCTCGGTATAATTCTTTCATGTAATGTGGGAGATGATCGATTTGTCTGATATCCCACCTGACAAGAGCAAATTTTGTTGTAAATGACAGGCAAAATTTCCATGAACAAATTCAAGAAAATATGCAAAATTCAGAAGCAATGGATAAATTGTGACGCTTCCTGATCTACCTTTGCACGGCATCGTTAAAGAGTTGTAGTTCTTCAACGGTTCCGTATGAATCGAACGTGTCATCAATTACTGAAATCATTGCAATAGTTTTCGTGAGCATGATTCGAGCAAGAGAGTACTGAGGTTCAAAATACACTCCAAGAGTCCAGAAGTAGCATTCCACCACTCGGTCTCTAGCATAAGGAAGCTTGGACATAAGGGCCAACTCCTTCCACCACCTGCAGGGAGAATTAGAATAATTCCATAATTTGGAAATTGATAAAGAGAAAATTAAATCAAAGGAGATTTACTACTGCAAAAAAATTACCTTGAGACTTCACATAGTTCTTTCCTGTGTAGAATTTGCAGTAGATTATAATCTAATTTAGCAAGCTTGAGAACTGACTCAATCTTTGATTCATCTTCTTCGTAGACCGAAATGTTGTGACGAGCTTCAATTCTTGGAATGCCCTTATGGAATGGCTGCTCAAGGGTGTGGGAGACTTGTTTGCTTAGATGTAATGGTAAATCTGATTCCATCATCCTCAGATTAGCAGTTGTGAAAGAAAGGGCCTCATTCAGAATTTCCTCTCCATGTATTTTTGTATGTGCAGCTTCAAACAGGTTCAGCAAATCCTTGATGTCGTTGCCATGGATTTCCTTGAATTTTCCATCCTTGTCTTTGAAATCATTGAATATGCCTATTCAAGAATGCATTTATATAAGTATCTTCAACATTGTGTCAATAAGATTAAAAAAAAATACCAGAGTCAATTTCGACTTACCGGAAGTGATATTGAAGCCATGTTGCCTAAGCAAACGAAAACGAAGTGCCACAGTAGCCAAGTCATTGTTATGATCTGCGTTTTGTAGTTGTGCACCAGCATTGGAGATTTCCTCCAGTTGTTCTTCAATCTCTTTCTCAAAATGATATGAAATCCCCAAACGTTCGAGTATATCAATTAAATTGAGCTTTTCAGGCGTTGGGTTCTTAGTTGTTTGCATACTCTTCACTTCCTTTTTCACTTTCTCAATCTCCTTTTCATACATTTCCACAATCTGTACATGCAGTAAAAGTAACTTAATATTAAAGTTCCATGTCATAGCAAATGCAAGAAATAAGAACTTGCACGATTTATTGAAAAGCAATACAAAACATACCTGATTATTCACAGTAAATGAATCAAAAAAACCACCCCATAGACTAGGAGAGAAGATAGCAGATGGACGATCAATCACCTTTTCCGAGCCGTGTGAAATTTTCACTGAGTCCATTGCAAGAGCAGATGTTGCACTGTATTTATATTGAAGGTGAGCCATGCAATTACCTATCAAAAAAAAAAAAAAGGGAAAAGGTGAGATGCAACTATATTTTATTTACAAGGTGAAAATTGTTCAGTCCCTCTTCTTGGCGTCGACCTTTTCTTAAATTTCAAGATGTCAACAGCCAAAAGAGACTGTTAATTCCTCGGCTCTGTGTAACAATTTTTGGCCAACAAAAATCTGTGCTGCTTTTTTGTTATACACATGCCTGTGGGGTCCATTAGTACTGTTTTTTTTTTTCTTTTTTTTGTCCATTACTTTCCATGCTTTGGAACTCTATTTTCCTTCAAATTCTCCAAGGTAGAAACACGTCCGTCCAAAGAGTTTATGAGTTCTTCCATCTGTAATATGATTGTGGAAGTTTTTAATTAAATGCCAGACACAGGCAAACTTGAGCTATGAGCAATCTCATTATATACCATCTATTTTGCTACATAAGGATAACCGGCAAATGAGGTGGATTTTGCTTCGAAATTTTGAAGGAGTTTTTAAGTAGAAGAGGGAGATGAAAATGACAAATGAAGGGGTTACAACCAGAAAATTTTGTTGTTACAATCAGGAATCGTGTTTAACGTTGGTGGAATGCAACTTCAATTCAAGAGCAGCTGACTTTTCAAAGGAAAATCAAGAAATGTGACTCTTTCGACAGTTTGTCTTTTCGTGGCGGCCAAATTGTTAACCTCGTGTTACAAAGGATTTAGAGATGGCTCGGATGTCAATGTGAGTGTCAAATTTCACTTTGCAATGTCATTTGTAGAATGAACAAAACAAACACATTGCAGAATAAGTCTGCATATCATTTGCAGAATGCAGAAAACAAACAGAACAAAAACAGGACAAGCCAAAAGAAACAAATTCTAGATAGAGAAAGAATTGAATGAAGAAAACTGAAAATGATTTTTTTAACACAAAATGTACACGAATGTGTGTTTAATATACAAAAGTAAACTACATAAATAACAACTAGAAAAACTCAAATTCTCTTCTTGCTTCTCCATGTCAACACTAGACAAATTAAATTGCTCTTTCTCCTCTTGCATGTCAACACCGACTTCTTTTCTCCTCTTGCTTCCAACTGGCAACTGCATTTATCCAGGTGGCACAAGCCATGTCCTGAACTCTTGACCTGACTGCATGTCAATGCATGACCTGAACTCCACTGCATGATCAAACACATTTTAACAGCCCCCCTCAAGTTGGACTGGGAAAAATGTTATGAACTCCAAGATGATTTAGCAGAAAATAAAACCGAGCTCCTGGCAAAGCTTTAGTAAAAATATCTACAACTTGCAAATGAGATGAAACAGGCAAAGGTTTTACCAATCCAACTTGGTATTTTTCTCTAGCAAAATGACAGTCAAGCTCAATGTGTTTGGTTCTTTCATGAAAAACTAGATTTTCTACCATATGATGTGCTGCTTGATTATCACAATAAAGAGGAACAGCTGCTAGAATTTGTATATGCAAATCCTGCAAAACATAGGAAAGCCACTGTAATTCACAAACAGCATGAGCCAAAGCTCTATATTCTGCTTCAGCTGAACTTCATGAGACAGTTGTTTGTTTCTTGGATTTCCAAGAAATCAAAGCTCCCCCTAACAAGAAGCAATAACCTGTGACTGATCTTCTAGTTTCAAAATACCCTGCCAATCTGAATCTGCAAAAGCTGTTAATTTCAAATCTGAATTAGCAGGAAAAAATAACCCCTGACCAGGAGCCTTCTTAAGATATCTGAGAATACGATAAGCTGCTTTCATGTGATGTTCTGTAGGCTTATCAAGAAATTGACTAAGTTGTTGGACAGCAAAACTGATATCAGGTCTAGTAATGGTTAAGTATAATAGTTTTCCAATCAAGCTTCTGTAAGTAGTTGAATAAGGCAGTGTAGGAGAATCAGAATGCTCAAATTTAACACTGGTCTCCATGGGAGTGAGAGAAGGTTTGCATCCAAAAAAATCAAAAGTAGTAAGCAAATCAACTGCATACTTTCTTTGTGATAAGTTCAAACCTGTCTTGTTTCTAGCCACCTCTAATCCCAGAAAATATTTGAGTTCCTCTAAATCTTTGATCTTGAATTGATCATGTAAAAATACTTTCACCTCTTCAGTAGCTGCCAAATCATTACTAGCCAACACTACATCATCCACATAAACAAGCACAACAATGAAAGTAGTGTCATCAACCTTAACAAAAAGAGAATAATCACTTTTAGATTGTTGAAAACCAAGCTTAATTAAAGCTGCAGTCAACTTAGCATTCCACTGCCTACTGGCTTGTTTAAGTCCATAGAGAGATTTATTCAACTTGCAGACCAAAGACTGACTGTGGAAACCAGGAGGAGGAATCATGTAGACTTCTTCTTCCAAATCACCATGAAGAAAAGCATTATTCACATCACACTGATATAAATACCACCCCTTAGCTACTGCAACAGCAAGAACAGTTCTAATGGTAGTCATCTTAGCTACTGGTGAGAAAGTATCAATGTAATCCACTCCCAATTGCAGAATGTAACCTTTTGCCACTAACCTAGCCTTGTACCGTTCCACAGTACCATCTGAATTATACTTCACCTTGTATACACATTTCCACCCAATAGGTTATTTTCCAGGTGGCAAGGGCACAAGAGTCCATGTTTCAGTACCTTCAAGAGCTTCTATTTCTTTCTTCATAGCTTCTTGCCAAGCAGGAATCCTGGCTGCCTCTTCATAACACCTTGGTTCAACATTTTGTGAAACATTCAAAGCAAAAGTTCTGCAAACAGGAGATAAAAGATCATATGAAAGTACTTTGGTTAAAGTATGAGGAGTAGTTTGTATGGTGTTACAGATATAATCAGTGAGGTAGGCTGGTGTAGTTCTTGATCTAGAAGATTTTCTAGGTGGTGTAACAACTGATGAAGGAGGATCATTAACTGGAAGTGAAACAGAAATAGGTATATCGGGAACAGAATTAGCTGGATTTGAATCAATTTGAGTAGTAAAATCTACTGACTGATTATCTTGGGAAGAAAATATTGGCTGAATATTTGGAAGTAATGTACTGGAATGAACATTATCAGGACTAGAAGAAGTAGTAACAAGATGAAAGGGAAACACTTCTTCATGACAAACAACATTTCTTGATATAAAAATAGTTCTAGATATCCAATCTAACAAAATGTACCCTTTACTAGTTTGAGAAATACCCAGCATCACAGCTTTTCTAGCTCTGGGATCAAATTTTGATCTCCCTTGTTCTAAAGTGGACGCAAAAGCAAGACATCCAAACACTCTTAGATTAGTGAAGGAAGGATTTCTCCCATGAAGAACAGAATAGGGAGTTTGATTATGTAAGACATGTGTAGGGATTCTATTTATCAGAAAAACTGCATGCTGAACACAATATCCCCAGTAAGAAATTGGAATATTAGATTGCAATTTTAAAGCTCTTCCTACATTAAGAATATGTTGATGTTTTCGTTCTACTATGCCATTTTGCTGAGGAGTTTCAACACAAGAGGTCTCATGTACAATTCCTTTGGATTGATAAAAGGAAGAAATTTGAAACTCAGATCCATTTTCTGTTCTGATTTTCTGAATGGTTTTTGAGAACTGATTTTCAACAAAACAACAGAAGTCTTGGACAAGTTTTCTAGCTTCTGTTTTGTCTTTCATCAAGAATATCCAAGTATATCTATTGAAATCATCTACTATGCTCAAGAAATATTTCTAATTATGAACAGTCAAATACTTGTAAGGACCCCATATATCCATATGGACAAGCTCAAAACATCTGGAAGTAGTGGATTGTTTCAAAGGAAAAGGAAGTTTCTTTTGTTTAGCCAATGGACAGACAATACATTTGCAATTGATAGGAACATTAATATCAGGCCAAATGCCTTTGAGTAATTGCAATCTTTGATCAGAAGGATGTCCTAATCTCATATGCCAATTGACATTGGCCATAGAATGAAAAACAGATTTAGTACATGAAGGAATATTAACAGAAAAAAATAGAGTTTGATGTAGAGGCAGTATTAGCTGAAAGAACATCAAGGTGATAAAGACCATGATACCAGTTAGCTGATCCAATCCTCCTCAAGGTTACACTGTCATGTATTAAACATCCAGCAGAATGGAAAATTACATTGCAATGATTCTGCTGAATGAGCTTATCAACTGAAACAAGATTATAGCTGAAGGAAGGTATGTAAAGAACTTCATGCAATTGAAGTTGATCTGAAAGGATAACGTGTCCTTTATGAGTTACAAACACTGTACTATTGTTTGGAAGCTGAACAAAGATATTACTAACAGGAACAGAAGAAGTAAACAGTTTTAAAGAACACACAATATGATCAGTTGCTCCTGAATCCAATATCCAATGCTTTGTTATTTCAGAAAGATGTGTACCTGTGTAATCTGAGGGAGTGTTAAATGTTGCTGATAAACTAGTTGTTTGATGCTTTGGAGTTGGTTGAGCCACTGCAGATCCTGAATTCTGAATTTTTGTAGTTTGGAGCATCCTCATTAAATTGAAATACTGTTCTTGTGTTATTCCTGCACCAACATAAGCGCCTGCTCCATTGTTTGAATATTGAGAACCTGTACTTTCCTGGACTGATGAATTGTCAGTAGAATTTATAACCAGATTTTCTCTTCTAACAGATTGAAAACCTACGCCTGTATTTGTGCCATCCATATAGCCACCATCTCTATTCCTAAACTTGAAGTTTGGTGGAAATCCATGTTTCTTATAACACTTATCCACTGTGTGACCATTCTTAGCACAAGAAGTACAG
Source organism: Rauvolfia tetraphylla (assembly GCA_030512225.1). Classification (NCBI taxonomy): domain Eukaryota; kingdom Viridiplantae; phylum Streptophyta; class Magnoliopsida; order Gentianales; family Apocynaceae; genus Rauvolfia; species Rauvolfia tetraphylla. The sequence goes on along the minus strand of JAJQKT010000024.1, from coordinate 3,158,316 downwards.
ATCATATTCTTCTGACCAAATCTTCTTTTTTGATTTCCTGTTATCACATTTATTGTATTTCTTCCTTATTGTAAACCATAATGCATTTCACCACTAGACATACTATGCATGGCAGACATATCCACATTATTCACTAGTCATCATCACTTGCAATTCTGAACTCTGATTTGAGCTATAATTCAATTGTCTCTCATGTTTGATTGCCATGGAAAAAACTTGATTAACTAAAGGCAAAGGAGTCATCATCAACACTTGAGATTTCACACTGTTGAATTGTTCATTCAGGCCTTTCAAGAACCATATAACACAATCCTCATCATAATACTCTCTCATTTGTCTAATTGCTCCACATTTACAACTAGGATCACATGCACATTTAGGTAAAGGTCTTAACACCCGCAATTCATCCCATAGAATCTTCAGTTGTGTATAATATTCATTCACAATTTTATTTCCCTGCTTCACTGAATGGATTTCTTCTATCAAGTCAAAGAGGTGATAAGAATCACCACTGGAATATCGATCAAACAAATCATCCCATACTTCTTTTGCAGTATCAAGCCACATTACACTTTGTGCTATAGTGGAATTAATGAGTTAATCATCCAGAAAAGAACAGTTGTGTTCACCTGTTGCCATAGAGTATAGTTTCTGGTACCTCGTTGTGGTGGTTCAATTGTTCCATCAACAAAACCAATCTTATTCCTTGAGATCAGCACCATTTTCATTGCACGACTCCAGGAATGATAGTTCTTCTCTATCAAAATTGGTTGTACCAATAGTTGAACCGAACTATCGTTTGGATTTAAATGCAGTGATTTGTGGGCACTAAATCAATCTGTGCCGCCATTGTCAGTTTTTCTAAAACAGAATTCTAGCTTCCAGAAATCAATCAAACAAACAAATGAAAAACAATCAGAGAAAACAATGAATTTTCTTTGATACCATGTCAAATTTCACTTTGCAATGTCATTTGTAGAATGAACAAAACAAACACATTGCAGAATAAGTCTGCATATCATTTGCAGAATGCAGAAAACAAACAGAAAAAAAACAGGACAAGCCAAAAGAAACAAATTCTAGATAGAGAAAGACAATTGAATGAAGAAAATTGGAAATGATTTTTTTAACACAAAATGTACACGAATGTGTGTTTTATATACAAAAGTCAACTACATAAATAAAAACTAGAAAAACTCAAATTCTCTTCTTCCTTCTCCATGTCAACACTAGACAAATTAAATTTCTCTTTCTCCTCTTGCATGTCAACACCGACTTCTTTTCTCCTCTTGCTTCCAGCTGGCAACTGCATTTATCCAGGTGGCACAAGCCATGTCAACAAACTTCCATTCCTTGCAACGTCACTGCATGTCCTGAACTCTTGACCTGACTGCATGTCAATGCATGACCTGAACTCCACTGCATGATCAAACACATTTTAACAGTGAGTCATGACCAAGTGTTACAAACCTGTTTTTCATTTTTGTCACATCTTGTAGAATTTTCTATAATTTGAAAGAGGTTGCTGATTATAGCACATTATTTTACTGATTATAGTGCGATTATGTTTCATTTGAACTTTTATTTTCTCTCTCTAAAACTAACACTCTCCCAACCATCTCTCTAAAATATTATCAAATCACTGAAGATTCAAACTTCTTAAAGGTAAGTTTAAGTAATTTGCAATGAAATTGCTTTCGAAATTGGATTTTCAACATTGCTGGTGATCCCTCGAGGACAAATTGGAGACCAATACAAATAGATCCCACCCAGCTTAGGGGGTCCTTGGGCAGAGTCCTTGCCATTATTGGCTGGGACTCAGAGTGTGGCATCCGCCACGGAGGGCAGGGATAACCCAGCCTTGGTGGGAGGTGTAGTCCCTCGCCGTTGCTGGCGAGGGCCACAAAAACAGGCATTTCTAAAAAATTTTAAAATGTTATGTTGGTGGTGTTTGAATATATCGTATACGCTACTATGTTAAAGTTGTTGATGTATAGTTATTATTATTGTTAATGTTGTTCTTAATTTATTTGTTGTATGTTGTGTTAAAAAATTCAATTGAAGTGTTAAAAATACTTTAATGTTAATCAAAAGGGTAATTAAATAGTCGAACGTTGTACATAGCATGTGAATAAGTTCAACATTTGTTGTTCTTGTATTGATGTAAATATTCGATTAATTATACATTTATTACCTTCCTACATAACTGTAAGTTTGCTAATAATATTTTTAATTATAATGTTATTGTTTTGACATTCTATTATTATTATTATTATTATACAAAGTAATGCAGTTGTTGTTACATGTGCAGGAAGATAGCGATGTATACATCGAACCGTCTCCCAAAGTGTTAGTTGACTTCTAATTATAAACTAATTAAAATCAGTTTCAAAAATTGATTTCAATTATATATTAGTTTCTAATCAGTTTCAAAAATAAAGACTTGAAATTAATATTTTTAATGATGCAATTGTTTTCTAAATTAAATTTTAAAAAAAAAATTGTGTTCAGTTTTAAATTGCCAATTTAAAACTGATTTGAAACTGAAAATTGTTTGTATTCAATAAGTCAGATTTTTTTAGATTAATTCATCGGAAGATCTAATATGTTTCAAATCAGTTTTTAAGCTATAATTTAAAAAAAATTTAATTTAAAATCTAGTTTCAAATCGGTTTCTGGTTTCAAATCGGTTTCTAAATTGAAACCGATATTAAAATTAATTGGAAATCTAGTTTCTAATCGGTTCCAAAAATGAAGATTTTTCAAATTAATTAAATTATAGATGCAATCGGTTTCTATACCTTAAATCAGTTTCAAATCTGTTTCTAAATCAAAATTTTAAATTAAAATTTGTAGATCATAATTAAGGTTTTTAACGTGAAATTGTATACTTTCTATGGTCAAATAAATATTTATGAATCATATTTATTTTGTTGAGCTTATATCTAAGATACCTATTGAACAATACTTATTTCTATCATTATGCAAGTATTATCTAACATCATGCAAGTTATCCTATAAATATGAGAAGAGGTTCTTTTATTTGGTTATATACAATCAAGAGTTGGAGTTTAATCACCAAACACGGATAAAAAGGTTTTATGTTGTTATATGCAATCACGAATTTACTTTATCACTAAGACCACATAATAATTTAACAACAAAAATTTAAGATTTTTTAGAGTTAAATAAATAATAACATTATTTTGTACGGTATGCAGCTTATAACAATTATGTCCGTGATAATATTTTACTTTTGGGTATTTCAATAATATTATTAAATATTATATATTGCTCACTTTATATTTTACAATTAATAATACAAATGATTTATATTATTAATAAGGTTAGTATGATATCAGTAAATTTTAGAACGAATATAATATTCTTCCAAATTAACGCATTGTGGATATGCATAGTTTTTAAGTTTTACAACGTACAAAGAAAATCGGTCAATTCAACTTTAATGTGTCCTTCAACTTTAAGTTTTACAACGGATTTTATTTTAAACTAAGAACGGATAACTATAATACGTCCATCAACTTTCAGAAAATTTTCTAAGTGGTCAAGCTGCAGTTCAACCTTTAGTCTATCATTTCAGTACTGTAGTGGCGTCTTGCAAGTTACTCTGCCCTCTCCCTCCCTTCACTGATTTCCCTCCCTTGAATGAAATCTTTCTCAAATTTCTCACATTTGCTAACTGTTGCAGCTGATAGCGGTTTCAATTGAGCCGAAGTTGTGGAGCTTGAAGATCTATTGGTTGAAGAGATTGATGGGCCACTCTGAGCTGCTGCACATTGTTGCTGTTGGGTCTTTAGACCAGGTCTGAATCCGTCTCTCTCTCTCTCTCTCTCTGGAAAAGTTGATTTTGCTTTTGTAGTGGGTTTGCTACATGTTTAAAGATAGAGCCATTTTTCTTTTTTCTTCTTTGTTGGGATGAATGGGAATTGCCTGATGCGAGCTTGAATGCCTGAGGTTGTTGAGCGTTGAAATGGGATTATATTTTTTGTTAATGGGAATTGCAATGATTTGATGACCAGTTGAATCAAACAATGCTTCTGTGTTATTTTGTTCGTTTGAGCACTTTCTTATTCTTTGATGGTCTTGTGGAAAATCACTCTTTGATTATTATATGTTGAGAGAGTCATCCATAATTCTCTAGAAGATTCAGCAATTTGAAGAATCTTCAAGAAAGTTGGAACAATAAATTTTGATTCAAAATATATCTAGAATTCTGTTGAAATAAGAAGCAAGTAGAGAGCTCTAGAATTTCTAAAGTTGGTGAACCAAGATCAATATAGGAGAAGCAAGTGTGCAAGAAAGAGTGAATCGTGTAAGAAAGTGTGAGGTGCTCCATTGAATGAGCAAATAAGAGAAAAAATAGAGTGAGAGTTACTTGTGTTAGAGTATCTAGTGCGAAATTAAATACACTCTAATTGTGAGTGTTAGATGGCTCATAAGTGAAATTTAGTGGAGTAATAAATTTTTTGTTTAGCAATTCGATTCACTACTTGTACCTTCTTAATTCTCAATAAGTGGTATCAGAGCAAGTTATTGTGGGCCTGTCACAATTTATGTAAATACGGTCAGGGACCGTATTCGAGTTCTTCAATCGAGAATCACTCTACGAGTAGGTTTTGTCAAAATAGACGGTCGGGGACCATACTCGACATTAGCTAGCCGATAATCGTGGTATGTAGAGACTCTACTCCTATACAATCTAAGGTTGTGAAGTTGGTTGATTGGGAGGAGGAATCATCAACTTATAATGGCAGGGTTCGTTAATACCATTGAGAAACTCAACGACGACAATTACAATGAATGGAGTATCCATCTCAAGTTTTATTTGAGAGGACAAAACTTATGGGAGATGATTGACGGCGACCAGACAATGTGACCTTCAAAGAAAAATGTAGTGGAGTACAAAAAATGGGACATGAATGATGGTAAGACTTTATCTATCTTAGCTTTAACAGTAGAGAAACGATATTTATATAAAATTAAAAATGTAAAAACTCCAAAGGAAGCGTGGGACACATTAGTAGAGTATTTCGCAAGGGCGAATGACTCCAAGTTGCAGAAGCTTGAAAATGAGTTGATGACACTCACACAAGGCAATATGACTGTAAGTCAATTCTTTGACAAAGTTAAATTTTTATCTGAGAAAATTACAAAATTAGATCCGCTTCATCCTGTCGACGAGACAAGGATGAGAAGGATAATAGTGTGAGGGCTTCTTCATGAATTCAATCTCATCATAGCAGCAACACATGGATGGGCTAAAGACCAACTCTCAATAAGTTGGAAAATATGTTGGCTGATGAAGAGATTCTAAACAAACAAAAAGTTATAGTCTTAGAGCAAGATGAGGAGAAAACATTCTTTACCAGGAGGCAAACTTTCAGAGAAAAGAAAATTCCTGAAGAAGGAAAGAATCAAGGCAGACAAAACTCAAGACAAATATGCCATTGGAAAGGCTCTCAACCAGGGGGAGATAAACCACAAGAAGGCAACAATCGAAAAAATTAGTGACAAGCTGACGTTTGTTACAATTGCAGGAAGAAAAGACATTTTACCTGAGATTGTTGGCATAATCACGCAAAAGAAAATACTGCTATTTCCAAGAAGACAAATAGTAGTGAAGATGAATGGGATTTTCAAGCATCCTTTGCACTAGTAGAAGATCATGCGTTGGTCGTGGTAAGTGATAATTTAATCAATTTTAGAAATGACTGGACAGTAGATTCTGGGTGCTCCAATCATACAATAGGAGATAAGAAAAAAATCCAGAATATGAAAGAATACGATGAAAAACGAGTTGTGTTGACTGCAAACAATTTCAAGATGCCAATTACGTGTTGGCAAGGCCAATGTGATACCTTGTTTCAACTCAACTGAAGTGGAATTAGAAAATGTATTGTATCTGCCAAGTATGAAAAAGAATCTTCTATCAGTATTATATTTAACTTCAATAGGTACTTTTCTGGTGTTTGGTCCAAAAGACGCGAAGGTGTATCGGCAATTGAAGCTAGTAGGACCACCAATTATGGAATGATGCAAATTAGAGTTGGTCTACGTAATGTCAGCAGAAATGACATACACAGACAAGACAGGAAAGAATAAGACACCATATTTATAGCACGCACGACTGGGACACGTGAGCTAATTAAAGACAATGATGAGGAAAGCCAACTCAATTGCCTTCCACAATTAGAAGTTCGAGACAACATAGTATGTGCTGGATGCTAGTATGGAAAAGAACACCAACTACCATATGAGGAGTCAAACTTTAGAGCCAGGACACCATTGGAGTTGGTACACTCGTTGAGACCAGTGAGGCAACCATCGATAAGTGGCTATCGCTATATGATAACATTTATCGATGACTACTATCGGCATGACTACTATGTGGATGACCTCATCATCACTGGAGATCATCAAGAAGAGATCTGACAGTAGGTCAAATCTCTCAGTACGATTTCAGATGAAGGAGTTTGGAGAGCTAAAGCATTTCCTTGGCTTGGAGATAGATCGAGGAAATAATGGGATATTCCTATGTCAAGAGAAGTATGCCAAGGATCTTCTACAAAACTATCAAATGATTGACTGCAAGTCAATATCAACACCGATGGAGATGAATACTCGACTATACTCAATAAAAAGGAAAGACCACGAGGACGTGATAATGTACCGACAGCTTGTGGGAAGTTTAATTTATCTAACATTGACAAGACTAGCATTTCATATTTTGTCGGAATAGTAAGTCAATTTATGTAGAAGCCAAAAAAGCCCCATCTTGAAGCAGTAAGAAGAATATTAAGGTACGTAAAAGGAACTATGGATTATGGCTTATTCTATAGGAAGACAGAGGTAAGTAAAATGACAGGATACTATGATGCTGATTACACTGGTGATCATGACACTTGTCGATCAACTACCAGATACATGTTTAACCTCGGATCGGGAGTAATCTCATGATGCAGTAAGAGACAACCTATTGTGTCACTGTCAAGTACCGAGACTGAATATCGTGCTGCAGCAATGGCTGCTCAAGAATGTACGTAGTTATTACAACTGCTAAAGGGTCTTCATCAATCAATGGATGATACAGTGATATTATGTTGTGACAACCAATCAGTAATTCAACTTGCTGAAAATCCAGTATTTCATACGAGAACAAAGCATGTGAAAGTTCATTATTACTTTGTCTGAGAAAAAGTGCTTTGTGGAGATATCAAAATGAAATATGTAAAGACTAAAGAGTAGATAGTAGATATCTTCACCAAGAGTCTTAATAGTGCAAAGTTTGAAGAATTTCAAAATCAGCTCAGGATGACTACACGAAGAAAAGAGAGTTATGGATGAGGGGGAGTATTGAGAGAGTCATCCATAACTCTCTAGAAGATTCAAACAAGTTGAAGAAGGTTCAAGCAAGTTGAAGAATCTTCAAGAAAATTGGAGCAACAAATTTTGACTCGAAGCATATCTAGAATTCTCTTGAAATAAGAAGCAATTAGAGAGCTCCAGAATTTTCCGAAGTTGGTCAACCAAGATATATAAATAAGCTAGTGTTTAGGAAAAGCAAGTGTGCAAGAAAGAGTGAAGAGTGCAAGTAAGTGTGAGGTACTCCATTGAGTGAGCAAATAAGAGAGAAAAAGAGAGTAAGAATTACTTGTGTTAGAGTATCTAGTGAGAAGTTAAATACACTCTAATTGTGAGTGTTAGATGGCTTATAAGTGAAAGTTTAGTGGAGTAATAAAATTTTTGTTTAGCAATTCAATTCACTACTTGTGCCTCCTTAATTCTCGACATTCTGATATATATGGTACATATATAGCTTGAAAAATGATGGATGATCAATTAAGATTTTATTTCAAAAGTAGGATTAGAAACATGGTTGCATTGCATAAGTATTTGATTATGAGGGCAAGAACGGAAAATTTGAGTACTACATTATTAGTTCCTATTTCAATATGAAGTGGAATTGCTATAAAACTGGTTACAAGAAAGATATCAATTAGTTATTTTTTAAAAAAAATTTAAAATACTTCTGGGCTCCCTAGCAATTTCTTATCTATTCAAAAAGACCTCTGAAGCTTGAAAATGAGTATAAGTTCATTCTTGAACTCCAGTAGTCCTTGTCCTGATGCCATTGACAGTCTTTTCGCTGCTATTTCCCGCCGATCAAGCAATTTTCCCTGTAATAGCAATAGAAAATTCTCAGCATGCTTAGGCAGGATGATGTTGATATGTAAACTTGCTACTTACCTTGTAAACTAGTCCAAAACCAACTTCTCCATGCTTATTAGCACGTGAGAAGTTATCTGTTGCAGCCACTGTAGCTCCAAAACAAGAAGATCTTCAGATCAGGAGCATCCCTTGCACTCTTTTCCATTACATCAGCATTGTTGAAGCTGTCCGACGCTGTCAACTGCTTTATATACTGATCTCTTTTCTTCTGCATCTCTTCTATTGCATGCCAAAAGTACAGAATATGTTCTTATACCCGTGCTTAACATATTTTTACAGAGACTTATTGGACGTCAATGTTATGATCTTACCTTCCAGTCTACGCCTTCTTATCTTGAGATAGCATAATATATGGAATATGTGAGCAAGAATTGGTGAAGATTCGTATAATTTCGGCTAATTTAGGGTATAAGTAGAAAGGGGAAGCGTGCATGTCTTATTTTTATAACTTGCTGGACTAATGATCAAAAGTAAAAGTGAAATTGATGTATTGTTTAGATGGTTGGAGATGGGCCTAGTTTTCTTTAACGGGTTAATTCCATTGGTTTTTCTATCTCTAGCATTCCTTTATATTACATCTTTGTTCAGGATGCCAGTGGGGATCACTAGTAACCTGAAAGAATTTTGGGAGGTGTGGGGACTTGGGATGGTGAAATAAGCCCCTTGGTTGGAGCTAGTTATTGTATTCAATTTTGGGAGGACGACTGGGTTGGCTAAACGTTATGTTTAGCCAATTAAGGTTAGAATAAGGTTTATGTTTCGCCGAATTTTTTAATTAACTTAAATTTTTGTGATTTATCCTTTTCTTATTCTTTTGTAATTCTTGGTATTTTTGTTTTTGCTATCAATTTTTGCTTGATGGTAGGGCTATATAAGAGTGTTAAGGAGGCTTCAAGAGAGAATATGTACTTTCTCAATTGAAGTAGATATACTATTTCCTATTAAATTTATGTATATCAGAGGGAGCTGGGGTTCTATGGTTGCAATTCACATCTAAAATTTGTCTTGCTAACTTCCAAATGACAAAAAGGCAGTAGCAGTAGCAAGCACTATTTTTCATTTTTGTTCTAAACTTTCTTCTTGGAGCCAAATATACATGGTTAACATCATATTTTGATAATTAGAAAAAAAGAAGAAGAAAAAATCTCTTACTTAGCCCTTTCAGTTTTCAAAGTTATTGAAAATTTCACAAGTCTATAAAAAAAAGATTTTTTTAGTCAAATCTAATGTCTCGATTGAATAGATTTAGAAGAAGACGAATTCTATGCTCCTAAAGAGAAGAATTGGTATTCATCCTTCATACTTTTAGGTACGATTTTATTAATTCATCAAAAATTTATTGATTTTAGACGTTGATTCTAAAAGTTTTTTGTGATAAACAATTTTTTCTAGTATTTATGATTCTATTTTTCACTCTTATCTCTTCTCTTTTTTTAGGAAAAATCAAATTCAATTGAAATGGCACAAAGAAGAAGCTCATTAGAAGACCGCCCAACAATGGAGGCCCTCTTTCCAATTTACCCCTACCGAGGTTATGTCTCTCAATTCTTTCTCTGTATCTCTGCATCTGCATTTGTTTCTTTCCTTTTGGTTGGGGATCAAGAATTTTTAGAAGAGGAATTTCATTATTAGAATAATGTCCAAGGTAATTAGCAAATACAGATTAGGAATTATAGGAAATAGGTTTACCATATAATCACAATCCCTAATAGGACATTCTGGTCTTATTTAGTAAGAGGAAAAAATAAAGTTTTGAGTTTGCAAGAGTATAAGCAACAAAGGGAAATCACGATATTTTGTTACTTAAACTTCAAAATAGATATATTTTGGATAAATTAAAAAATCAAAAAATATATTGTGAATTATTTTTCTTTATTTATTTCTCGGTTATTTTCTAAGTTAAACATTTTATTTGTATTTAGTAATACTATCTCATTAATTTTTTTCTTTTTTTTGTTTGAAAGAAACTGTCTCTTTAATTTTTGTAATTTTATTGAACTAATATATTTTTAGTTCTTTTAGATTTTTAATTTTTTATCTATTTTATAATAGTTTGATATAATTTATTATTTACTTTTCTAAAAAATACTGCATCTATTACAATACAAACAAAATAACAAACAAACCACATGTGCGGGCACTCACACTAGTGAAAATTAAGAATGAGTACTCTCTCCATTTTAACATGCAAGCTTTCCAAATCTTGTACACACAGATTAAGAGTCTTAAAGAAAAGATGTTTTTAATTAAAATACCTAATATTTATCTCTCATCCTTTTAAAAGAAAACATTTTTCTCTCATTTTTATTGGAGGATAATAAGAGTAAATTTGAAAAATTTTGGAAAAGAAATATTAAACTCTTATTTGTAAGTTGTGAGAAGCAAGGACAAAACCATTGGGCGCAGGCCGCCCTCTAGTTTTTTAGGTTTTTAATCACATTTTTCTTTAAATTCATGTCCCTCCAATATTTGAGAAAATTTTTTAATATGAAGCAGTATAGATTTTCGTTCTCTCAAAATTAAAGTTATTATCTCATCTATAGTGAGAAGAATAAGCGATCAAATAGTACGCAAAACTTTACTTATAAATCGTCGTATCATCATTCACTATATTTGTTAATTTTTATGGTATTTGTAGTGCATTTAATTGTCTGCTGTTGAAAAGTGTTGTACACATTCTTTTCAAAAATTTCCCTCCACTTTTGTGCATTTGAGCACACTCCAACCTTCTCATGTCGGGATCAACATATTTACTAATCACCATCTTCCTTTAATGCGCATAGGGATAAACATTCTCCATCCCTCCCCTGCAACAATAAATGTTCATACACACATTCACGAGCAATACGTGAAGCCTCTCTCTCTCTTTCTCTCTCTAATTGTCTTCATTATTCAGAATCATCCTTTGCATTTCAACAAAATGGATCGCAAAGGGTATTGCAGCCGCCGCTTTTCCGTCTTCGCGATTTGTCCGCGGAAAATAAAAAGAGAAAGTGACAGAAACTTCACCTGTTTATCGCCGTGGTCGATTCTGTCGTGCTGGTTCAGTTTGAGGAGAACAAAGAGCGAAGTGAATATCCTCGAGAGTCATTCTGAAGAAGATGACGCAAAATATGGGGAAATCATGGAATGCATGCATGGCGGCTCATCGTCTCCTGCTGCGGACGGAACAGGTAACAAACATTTCCTTTTTTTGGCATTTAGTTTGAAAATTTTTAAATTTACAATGTTTCTAAATTTAACAATAGCAAGACTTTTTGGTCCTCTAGGAAGCCACAACATTATATATCAAATCTATTCTGTATGGGTGTGTCTATATATAATGTCTATATATATATATATATAGACACACATTAAACGAGGTATAAGGAAAATTAGGACTGTTTTTTTTTCACTTTTGATACAATTTAGAACTGAAAAATGTGAACAGAACGTTGTTAATAAACACTTATATTACATTTGTTATGAAATTAATATTGTGGATGTCCATTATCTGATATCAAAGAGGTAATTCAATATCAGATTTATAGAGATACTCCAACTATCCAAAAGATAGATAGAAGGGTTCTATCATATGATAGGATTTGTCTTCTGATTACCCTCTACATCTTCTTATTGATATGTACCCCTGAACCCTATAAATAGGGTTTTAGACTGATGTATTGTACACACTTATTCATTAATTGATTTACTCTCAGAGAATCAATAAAGCTCTTGTGTTCTTTCTCTATATTCTCTCTATAGTTTTCTCTTATTCTCTATATTATAGTCTCTTTATTAAGTTCTCTATATTAATATTACGATTTCGTTGTGCAGACGACGACTGCGCCCCAACAAATTTATAACACGTTATCAACACGAGTTTCTACCACCGAAGTTGAGAGCTTAATCAAGAGAAAAAATAGGTATTTTTTCTACCTTTTGAATTCTCATGACAAACATTTTAAAACTCGTTTTTCTCTCTTGATATTTATAGAACGAATTATATGTCATATACACTAGATACTCATATTTATTGAGATGTAATGGGTCTGGCAGACACCATTGTTGAAAATAATGCATCATCATCTCAAAATAGTATAAAGCCATGATTTTTCTCTGCCATAATTTCTATAAAGATCTAAAGGCGGAGTATCTTACCATGAAAGATCCACTTATTTTATGAAAGGATCTAAAAGAAAGATTTGACCACCAGAAGATGGTCATTCTACCAAAATTACAGTTTACTTTAAATTTGTAAGTAAATGCATTAGAATTAATGGTTATGACCCTAGAAGAGGTCGTAATCATGTTCGAAGTCGTGGACATAGACGCGAATATGATAAGAATAATCTATATAATCATGACAATCAGAATATATATGCATTTAGATATATTGGGTCTTGAAGGCACCATTTAAGAAATACAAAGCATCAAAGCCACTTGATTACTAGCAAATTGTGAATGAAACATACAATCACCAGAAGATGATTGTTATATAAATTTTAGTTATGATTTGTTATAAGTGTGCCTACAAAATTTTATGTCTATCAGTATAAAAGAATTTTCTTTTCTCATATCTCTAACATGCTCTTGAAGTAGCAATATCGAGAAAAAGTTTTTCAGAAATATTTTAAATTTATATTTTCTGAGACTGAATGAGTCATTAATAAAATATCTTGATGCTCGACTAAATATTTTTATGACATTCCCTAAAGCGAATGACATTAGAAATTATAATATATTTATGTATGAGATTTTGGTCGCAACTAGTAGAAATACACTTTTTTCTTATACTATATGAATGACTCATTAAATTCCCAGTGAATAGATACTCACCAGAAGTGAGAAAATAATGAGAAGGAAAAAGGGAAAGTAAGAATTCTAACATGTTATTGATGTAAGATGAAAATGTGTCACGTACCTGTAGTACGTCAAACATGTTATGAATATCTATTAATTATTGATATTACTTTACTTCCCTGAATTATACTACTGATAGCAATGATGCTTGTATCGATAATATTGATATGACACATGTGAATGTAGCTAATTCTTTTGAATATCCAAAAAGAGTTTTTAGCATTTTAAATGTCAATCAAAATTTTGAATTATCAAATTACTACTTTTCTATTTTATAATCTTGTGATTATTTTTTAAAAGTGTTCATACTATAAACTTATATTTTAGTATTTATATATTATTTTAGTTTGTATTGGATCAAGAATGATGAAGATACAATTTTGTCTAAACAATATTTGTTATTTATTTGGACAAAATTTAAAATATATGTCCGAAATATAAATGGTAATACAAAGTTCCAGAAGAACTAGTTAATCAATAACTCTAGAAGAGTTAATTGATTAAAAGCTCCAAAAGAGCTAATGGTCAATTGTTGTAATGCATCATTCTCCATATAGTCTTGCAAAAACTTTTGAACGTTGATTATATTATCAGTATTTCGAGACATTGGATGAATGAAGTTTTGAGGCATATGCATTACCATTATGATATAAAATATATGTCAATTATATATATTACTATTCATCTCTCCTTCTTTATATTGTATAGAATTATAAAATTGAGATGCAATATTGAGTAAACTTGAAGTTTACTGATAAATAATTTATTAGTTGGCATGATCGGTTGGACCATCTCGGATCATTAAAATACGAAGAATGATTATGAATTTATTATGGAAGCAGAAGTTTCCTAATATGACGAATTTATAAGTGATGCTTGTTTTATTTCAATGTTACCAGTATCACTTGGGGTTGAATGTGTTATTTTGGGATGAATTGGAAAAATTATTGGTTGATGCATCAACAAATAGTCATATATATATTGTTATTTTTGCAACCTGTAGTTTGCACAATTTATTGATAATGAGCTCATGTTTTAACATTCTCCCAAAAACATAATTTGTCCTAATAATACTGGTTGTATTGAGATATTGAGCATCCTGCAGAATGTTTCTAACTGTGATATATGAGCACTTATTTCGTATTTTGTTAACACATTTTGATTCTCCTCATAGTAGTTGGTTTGTGGTCAAAAATCAAATATATCTCATTATAAATTTAGAGATGCAATATGTATGTTGCTCCACCACAAAGGTAATGAGATGGGTTCTCACAGAGATTATTAAATATGTTTGGAGCAAATCTCAAGGGAGAGATTTGTATTTTGTTAATTTTGAATATGTTGCCCCAACATAAAGAGGAGAAAGCATGAGGTTGGATAAATATATTTTATTATCTTGATCTATACATAAGGATTAATGAACTGGAAGTTCAAAATATTATTTATTTGCATAAAATTGCATCTTGATTGTTTGTCTAACTCCTGTAGAGTTAGTCAATATAATATTCAATTTATAGATATTCTTATTTGCCTGGATGTCCCGGCAGGACAAATATATGAATTCTACAGTCATATAATTTTGATACACGCCTTAAGCGTGATTGATCTCTTGATTTTGATTTTGAAAATAAAAATCCTTAAAAGAGAAAAGAATTTGATGATCAAGATATTTTTCCTGAAGAATTTAGAGGAGCAAGTATTGTGATCAACATTTTGAAAAGTCAACATTTTATTTTGATTGAACATCCTGAATATGTTTCACATGGACATAGCACATCAATGGTCATTGGATTATTATTGTGAGATCCTTTATTTCTATTAAATGATAGTGAAGAACTATTTGGTCTTGAAGTACCATAATTCTGTAATTGAGTGCATGAATACACTTGCTCGCGTGCAAGTAGATATAATTCTAGTTCTTCTCTACCTAATAAATTTTGAAATGGCATTAAGATTGCCTATTGATATCTCCTTGAGATAGTTTATCTCGAATATTGAGAAAATTCAACTCCTGTTGAGATGGATATGCAAGGTATAAGTTACCTATATGATCCACATAAACCATGCATTTATAGGCATGTGTTGATTATAACAGCCACATCTTCAACTCATGTTGAAGAAATAGGAATTCATGATATTGGTTGGGAATATGTGTGATCATGATTAATGTATTCGAGATAAATCTATATCCTCTAAGAAGGAATTCCAACTATATTGTTGGATGATAATAGAGTTTGAAATATATCTAAAGAGATATGATAAAGTATATTTTTACTCACGAGCTCCAGAAGAGATGTGATATTGATGTGCATTGAATATAATTATTTGATCATTTGACAATCTATTCACTAAGACCTTACCAGTTGCAACATTTGATTGGAAAGTATTGGTTAAGAAATCTCAAAAGATTATCTCATCAGGGGGAGTAAATATGGCATAAAGAGTAGTGTACTCTTTTTCCTTCACTAGAGTTTTTCCCACTGGATTTTTTATCTAATAAGGTTTTAACGAGGCATACTCTTATGCAATGGACATCCAATGGGGAGTGTTATGAAATTAATATTGTGGATGTCCATTATCTGATATCAAAGAGGTAATTCAATATCAGAGTTATAGAGATACTCCAACTATCCAGAAGATAGATAGAAGAGTTCTATCATATGATAGGATTTGTCTTCTGATTACCATCTACCTCTTCTTATTGATATGTACCCCTAAACCCTATAAATAGGGCTTTAGATTGATGTATTGTACACACTTATTCATTAATTTATTTATTTTCAGAGAATCAATAAAGCTCTTGTGTTCTTTCTCTCTATTTTCTCTCTATAGTTTTCTCTTATTCTCTATATTATAGTCTCTTTATTAAGTTCTCTATATTAATATTACTATTTTGTTGTGCCGACGACGACTGCGCCCCAACAAATTCATAACAACATTAATAAGCAAAATATTTTTTCTTTGTTTTTTACTGAATACATATTTTTCTCTGTTTATATGTTAGGCTGAGAAGAAATTGAATTCCAAATTGCCTAGTAAGGAATGCATTTTTAGTAAACTGGATTTTCATTTTGCAATATTAGTATGCAAGTATTTGTATAAGGATCTCTATAACATATGTTGCATGCAAGGCAATAACTAGTGATAAATTATTTTATAGTAGCATGACGTATTTTGAATTTGTTTATTATCAGCTTCTCTATTAGAGGAAAATGAAAGGATATCTACAAAGATATGATCGTATTTTGTATATAGTTTCGAGTTTTCCTTTGTTTATTTTTCTAATTTTGCAGTTTTGTCTTGTTAACGTTTTATTTTTTTAAGTTATATAAATTAAAATTAGGTCCCTAGTCTTTTTTTGTTAATGAAAGGACCCTAGTCAGTTTGAATACTTCTTGTGGATTTTCTTGTAAGAAAAAAATTAAAAATTTCGCTGTGTCCTTTCTTGAATATTTTTTCAAATATTTAAACTTGTTGATGTACAAAAGTTTGTTTCATCTAGATAGGAAGCTAGTCAGATTGGGCAGGGTTTTGTTAAGCCCCCAACCCAAAGCCTTAAAAATCTGAAACGTCTAAGCCCATCTAGAAACTCTGAGATAGAACCCAATTGACTTGTGAGCAGTATCAGGACTCACTTCACAGGTTAATTGGTCCATTTTCAAGTAAAAGAAATCAGCATTAGTTTTTTATTTCCCCTTTTCTTTTTGAAAAGGGAAATTATCAGTAGTTATTATTTGCAATATCACAAAATATAAAGTGGAAAACTGGCCACTTTATTCGAGTAGTAAGAGTTTATGCCACTTTAATTTCTAAAAAATACTTTCATAATAGTAGAAAAACCAAAATTTAAAATCTTTTCAAAAGCAAGAGTATTTCCAACGTGTAATTGATGCATCTTTTTGCATTTATGTGCTACATTAATTTAAAAAGGTAAAAGGAAAATGGTAAAAATTCTATTACTGACATGCCTAATACGGCCCATCCCAGGAGACCTTTACCGGAATATTTAGGATGAATTTGGATTAGATTTATGTTTGAAGAAAGTAAGTGTGTGTGTGAGTGTGTGTTTTGAGGGGTCTTGGTTTTCCAGTAATTTGACATCCTTGCTATGAATATTCATAATATTTATGAAAAAAATTCATTGTACAGTTTGATTTTTGTCCATTTAATTTTGTTGCTTAAAAAAATAAAGTAATTCAAGTATATTTAGAAAAGTATTTTTATTAATAAATATAATAAAATTTCTTTAAGATCAGCTATCGGTTTTTGGAGCTGTAGTTTTAAAGTTGAAAGCTCCAATTGGTGCATTCATATAATTTTATAAAGAAAATTGTTATTCAAATAGTGTTGAAAAAGAATCACATTGTGAGGAGTTAATTGCAATGCAAAAGGTCATTATAGGTTGGAAACTCAATTAGTAAAGAAAGTATCTCTTATGAAGTGATCGTTTATAAATTTGATTCACATCTCTATTTTTAATTTTTATTTATTAAAATATACATAAATCTTTAGCGAGAATAATTTTCACTAAAAAGTTAAACACACTTTCCGTATAATTCACTTGCCCCATTTTGTTCTCCCTTTATTTATATAGGACATGGAAAAGAAGTCTCTTTCAACATAGGAGTTGGATTTGGGATAATCTATCTAATGGCTGCCACTAAATGCAAGCTCAACAAGATGGTTGAGCTATGCAAACAAATGGAAACCTTAGTCCAAGACTTCAAAATGCAATTGCAAAATCAACAAACAGCCACAAAATGTGGACCATCAGAATTAAATATGGCCATCTCTACCTCAACCAAGGCACAAGACCAGACACATCAGTATTCATTGGAGGCAGAGAATTCAGATGCCGCTTCTATTTTTGATCTTAATAGTTATTCCAATACTAATACAATACTGAAAAATACTACTAAGATGGATCAGCTTGAGGCAGAACTTGAAGTTGAATTAGAACATCTGCAAATACAGTTGGATACTGAAGTTATGATGGACTCCCAATGTTCAGAGGTATGCTGTCTTTCACAATTCAATTATGCATTTTAATATTAAATTCAACCCAAAACCTACCTTTAATTTTTTACTTTTATATTAATCGTCTCATCCACTATTGACAAAGTTGTCTTATTTGTATTTGATTTTTTTAGTTGAGTTGTATTAAAAATCGTAAAAATAAATTATTTGTAAAAGAAAAAATTAAGTTCAAAGTAAAAAACAGTAAAAAATTAAATTTAAAAGCCAATCCCAGTAAAAAGCTCATATGTTTCACAGGTACAATTTCCAAGTGCCTAAGTTGAGTGAAAAAGTTTTGGGTGAAATGTGGATTGCTATCATAGACAGAACCAGGTATACCCAAATCGGCCCACATTGAAACAATGCTTTACACCTTTACCCCTAGATGTCCGGTCAACTGCAATCGTAGATGGAACTAGAGACTTCTCAAATTTTTAAATTTTTTTATTTCTTCCTTGAGAGAGAATCTTAATTTTATTCTTATAATTTTTAAATTCTACTCTCGTCAAAAAAAAATTTGATGTCTATATCATTTCCTGTAATACATGTTTTCTTATACTTTATCCTGTCTAATTACGTTTTTAACTGTCAAATTGAATCGCTAAGTTGGAATTAAACCATTTCTTGTGCATTTTCTAATGCTTCTTTGGTCTAATTTTTGGTAGACAGTTATTGAAGACTCAGCACCAGAAGAGAGCATCAGTACATTAAGCTATGGGCAAGTATATGAACCCACTGTGACAATGATCAACATGGAAAATAATGGTGTTTGTCCCTTTGAGCTAGAGAGGAGACTACATGAACTTCTTGAAAAGAGACAAGAAGAAAGGATGAAAGCTCTTGAATCAGCTCTAGAATGTGCAATGCAAAAGCTTCATGAGAATGAAAGAGAGCTCTCATGGTGGAAAGAAACTGCAAGACTAGTTTTTCAGAAAATGCCTCATCACTATCCCTCTCTAGGAGAGCACACTTTCAAGTCCTAATAAAGCTATTTTGTTGAAAGTTCAAATAGAAAATGCTTGGTATACTTATTATTTGATAAGATTAATCCGAATTTCGATCGTAGTTATGCCAAAAAAGTCTAATAAAAAATGCATCTTTTTCTATTGCTTCTATTTTTCCAGTAACAAGTGCCAAGCAGCTAAATTCAATATTTTGTTACATTTTTCCTATAAGAGTAGTTTTTTTTAATTGAACTACGACTTGTAGTATTGAATAAATTGAATTTCAAAATCATAGATAATTCCATCAATTAACTTGATGGAAATATTTCTGCCATCAGTCCATTTGAATATCCCTGGACCATATGTGGAGGTTCAAATCTCACCCTTCTTTTCCCTACATACAGACCACTCAGCAAAAAGGAAGAGAGAGGGGGGGAAGGAAACTATTGGATTGATTAGAAGAAGAAAATTTGCATCTTCCATTTTTTCTTTCTTTTCAAATTCAGGAGTTTTAGGACTTCTAAACTATAATGCACGGATATTATAGGAAAACAAGTAAACAGCCTAGCATCATCCTTACACTACTATTCATATTTACAAATAAATAATTCCTGCTTATACGAGCTAAATGCAATTAACTAACAACTAACTCCAACTGCCAAATTAGCTGCCAGCACCACTCCATCTGTACAACAATTTCTAGCTGGCACACTTGTCAGCTTCCACATCAGACATATCATTTTCACTAACCCTTCTAAGCTGGACTGGTGAAGACATTGTGAAGACCAAGACTTGCAAGCAGATGGTGAAATCGAGAAGGTAAAGCCTTGGTAAAATATCTTCAATTTGCAAATAAGAAGAAATTGGTAAAGGTTTTACCAGGTCAGATTGAAAACTTTTCTAGATAAAATGACAATCAAGTTCAATATTAACACTGTCAATCAGGTTAATCCATTTGTCTTTATATATGAACGGGCTTGGACCAATTAGATTTAGGCCCATTTAAATGCGGGCTCAATCAACTTGCTTTAGCAAACAGGCTTGAGCGGACCAGCTCATTTTTTTTTTTTTTTTTTTTGCTTTGTTTTGCTTTGCTTTCTTGGGAAGCCAAAAATGGTAGGAAACTAATCCCTTTGTCTTGTAAAATTCCATCACAATGACACAAAAACTAACCATAAAATGACAATAAAAAATACTTTAAACTATAGCAAAAGAGAGAAAGAGAGAACACAACAAATGTAGAAATTAAAATTTTATTGAGAGTTTTCATCATTCATCTACACTTTTACAAGCTCCTATTTATACAGTTAGAAGTGACCCTTCTCATCATAGGTCATTAAGAACCTTCTCTATAACTTACGTAACTTACATCCTATGATCTCACATGTTCTCTATAATAATGGAGGTAATGGGGTTAGTGGTGTATAAATGATGGATGTTACAACTTTGGTTGTGACCCCTAACTTTTCATATTCTATAACATCAAACATGGATTAATACTCGAGATAATAGACATCCACATAATTGATATATTCATAACACTCTCCATTGGATGTTCATTACATAAAAAATATGCTTCATTAAAATCTTACTAGATAAAAATCTAGTGGGAAAAAAATATTTGTGAAGGAAAAATGGTACACTATTCTTTATGTCATTATTACTCCCCCTCATGAGATAATCTTTTGAGATTTCTTAACCGACGCTTTTCAATCAAATGTTGATATCAGTAAGGTCTTAGTGAATAGATTTGTCAAATCATCAAATGATTGAATTTATTGCACATTAATATATCAAATCTCTTCTAGAGTTCATGAATAAAAAGAATCTCATGAAAATATACTTCGTATTTCCTTTGATATATTCCAAACTTTATCACGTGACTATAGAATTCATATATTTGTCCTACTGAGACATACTCGAACATCTTCCTTTGTTTTAGAAGCTGCCTTTTCTTCCTTTCGACACCAATTGTTCTTCCAAGATGAGGAGGCACTTAAACCAGCCCCAAATTTCGGACCAACACCAGCTCTTGAAGATAGATCCCTTCCTCTTGAGTTGTCTTTCCACTTTAATGGCCATATGTACCATGCCCTCCAATTCCACATAGTGGTGAAGCTCTGCTATGTCTGCAATTTCTCGGTTGAGGCCATTCAAAAATCTGGCCATAGTAGCTTCTCTTTCTTCCTCAACATCAGCCCTAATCATTGCAATCTCCATCTCCTTGTGGTATTCCTCCAGGCTTTTAGACCCTTGAGTTAATCCCTACAATTTTCTATATAAATCTTTGAAGTAATAGTTAGTGATAAACCTCTTCCTCATGATTGTTTTCATTTCTTCCCAAGTAGAGATAGACGTTTCTTTATTTTTACGCCTACTAATCAACAATTGATCCCACCAAATGAGTGCATAGTCAGTGAATACAACAGTAACTATTTTTACCTTTTTCTCCTCTGAATAGTTATGGCACTCGAACACCATCTCCACCTTTCATTCCCACTCAAGATCTAAATCGGGATCGCTCTTCCCTTGGAATGGAGGAATTTTCATCTTTATGCTCTCCAAATTTCTATCTACTAGATCTCCCCTTCTTCTCCCAACATGTCTCTGTCGGTCGTAGTTAGTTATTTCTCCTTCGGATTCATGGCTGGGTTCTTCTTCTTCTTGTTCCTTAGATTCTTCGCCTTCAAGTTCAACTCGTACAGCTCTCTTTGCAACTCGTGGTACATTAGGAGCTATTACGGGATTTCTTCTTCGGTGGCCTCTCGGCATGCTCACTAAGATTTGCTCATGGCCACTCAATCGATCTTTAATATCCTCCATCGCCATGTGTTGCCTTCGGAATTCTTGTTGCATGGCCTACTGACAAAAGACTCTTGTGCACTAGAAGAACTTTCCAAGTGTTCCTTGGAAGCCATCATGTATTCTGCAATTTTAAAGATTAGTAGAAAATAATTCTCATTTTCTCTCGTGTATCCCTCTATTTTAGGTTTTTTATTGTAATGATCTAACACTCAGCCTTTTACCAATCAAAAAACTCTCTTTTAGTTCTTTGAGAACTAATCAATCAAATCAAGTAGTCAAGTTTTTAGCAATTCAACAACCGAATGATGTAGATCAAATTATGGCAGTCAAAGGAGCAAAAGAAATTAAATTACTAGAAAGAAATCAAAATTTAGTCAATTAGACCTCCTACTTACTGAAAAGAATGGAAAACATTAGAATAGAAAATAGCTTGTTTTGCTTTCCTAAAGGAATTAGGAAACTCTAATGGGAATAGACTTTGATTTCCTAAACAAGGTTAGGAAAAAAAGAATCTGATGGAAGTAGATTTAGAAAGTATATTTTAATTTCCTAAAAAAGTTAGGAGATCTTAAAGGCAATCTGAAATAGATTTCCTAATAGAATTAGAAGAATCTTTAGGAGTGGTGCCCAAGCCTTATGACTCTAGGAACCTTCTTTCCTTTTCTTCTCCAACTGACCTTCTTTCTTTGGTCTTCTTTTTCTTTTTCTTTTTCTGTTTGACGATTTTTTCTTTTTTTTGTAAGATTTTTTTTGGACGATTTTTTTTTTTTTTTTTGTAACTCACAAAGGGCATGACTTTGACACCAAGAACTCAAAAAAATAGAATAGAACTTTTGAGGAGGTAGGATGACTGGAGAGAGACACGGATAACAACAAGATCAATAACGAGAATCAAAGAAGAAAAATGAAATATAGTAAAAACCTAGAACCCAATAGCAAACTTCCACAAACACCTAAGGATGTGTGAAAAAGGCTTTAAAAACCCTTAACCCGTAGGATATATGACCCAAGAACTAAGGTATAAACAGAAACCTTAAACCCGTTATCAATAAAGACAAGAACTAAGGTATAATTCAAATGAATGAATGCCACAAATTGAATAACTTGAAATGTTCAAGAAGTTCTTTCAAGAACCAAAGAGAGTATGTATTCTCACAAAAATATTAATGACATAATCTGTGAAATTTCTGAAAAGATCCTATATAAATAAATATATCAAAACCTTAACCTAATTAGTTTTGGATTTGGAGTGGGTGACTGAAATACAAGTCCTTAATGAGCTTGGATTTGCAACAATTAAATCCAACTAAGGATTAAAATAAAAAAATAGATATGAGCTTTAATAATTAAATGTTCTTACCCAAACAAACTTAAAAACTAATTAAAAGACTTTTAAAAATAAGAAAATTTCAATCCAGCCCTTATGTTGAATTTTTTAGCCCATTAATTGGCCATCTTGGACATCAATTTGGCAGCCCAATAGACTCCCAAGTGGTTGGACAGCTTACATGTAATAAATTTACCATCACTGATCCTCCTTGTGTAGAATACACCCTTGAAAGATCATCATTCTTTGGTTGTTTATTCCTCATGCTTTCAAGCAATGCACTCAAGGTCTCTTTCATCGTCTTAGCCTTAGCTCTTGTGATTGGACCAGCGGAGACCTTTTAATGGGTCTTGATCACTTGATCTTGACGCTTTTTGATTCTTATTAATATTCATGTACCAAATTACAGAGTTATAGTACTTTAGGACCAAAGAATTCTTCAATATCTTTTAACAGATATAAAGGATCTTTATCACGTATAATAACCCAATGATCATTGGTGTGCTATACCAATGTGAAATATCTTCAAGATGTTCGATCAAAATAAAATATTAATTTTAAAAAATTTTTATCACAATACTTGGTTTTCTAAATTCTTCAGGAAGAATATCTTGATCATCAAATCATTTTCTCTTTTGAGGATTTTATTTCCAAAATCAATGGATTAATCACGCTTCAAGCATGCATCAAAATCATATGGCTATAGAATTCATATATTTGTACTGTTGGGACATCTATTCAAATAGGAATATCTATAGTTAAAATATTATATTTACTAACTCTACAGAAGTCAGTCAAACAATCAATTTTTAATTTTATGAAAATAAACAATATTTTAAATTTCTAGTTCATTAATACTTGTGCCTACATCAAGATAATTAACCATAAATGATATCATTTTTCGATTGACGATATTCCCCCTAATTTGGAGAACAACATGTCAATCAACAAATTATGTACTAATGATATCTTATGACAGATGAATGCATATAGTAAGTTTAGCTACGTATAGATTTGTTCATACATAGATATACTTGATCGTTCTTTCAATAAGAATTTACTAAAACAATATTATTATGTTCTACAGAAACGATCCACTTATATGCTTCAAGTATCTCTGAGTTCATCAAGAACTTTAAATATAAGTACTATTTTTAAATAATAATAAAGATAAATACCTTTTTTTGACTAACTTTTGTAGGGTTAATTAATATGATATTCTAACTATAGATATTTCTATTTAAATATATGTCTCACCAGAATAAATATAAAAATTCTATAACTATATAATTTTAATACATGCTGAAAGCGTGATTGATCTTTTGATTTTAAAAATAAAATCTTTAAAAGAGAAAAAGAAATATTTTTTTATTTTTAATAATAGATTATCTCTATGATATTAGATCATGATAAAGTAAATAATCTTTGTTGATTAAAAAACAAAAGTAGGGAACGTCTAATAATTTTTTAACTTTGGAACCTGTTCTAAAAAAGGAAGCCTTCAGAATCGAGATTTCACTGGCTTTGCTTAATCCTAAAGTTAAAGAAGACGGGAGGAATACGAAGCCAAAGAAGCATCCAAACTGTGTATGGGACCGGACAATTTTAATAGGCAAGAATATCTGCAGAAACCAAAGAGGCATCCAATGGCTCAGGCTAACGTTGGGCTTGTCTTCTTTGCAAGACGTATAAAATTTTGATTTATTAAATTATATTTAAATTTTAATTTGATAAATTATATTTTTTATTTTAAAAAATATTTTTTATTTTAAAAATTAAAATTTTTTAAATCATCAAATCATATTTAAAATTTAATTTAATTAACTAAATTTTATAATGCATGTGCAAAGAAATTGTACGTGACCGGACGCGCATTAAATTTCCAATCTGTGTATGGGACCGGATTATTTTTATAAGCAAGATTGCAGAAACCAAAGAGGCATCTAATCTGTGTAGGGGCCCGGATTACTTTAATAAGCAAGAATATTTCTTTGTTTGTTTTTTTAATAGTTCGGGCTGAGCCCGGATTCGGCCCTTTCATGTGAGCTGAGCTCGGATCTTATATATCCGCGTAAGCTCGCTCCAGGATGAGCTCATAGACTTTTGGGGCAACGTACTACATTTCCATTATTTTGTTTGTTTGTCCAGTACTGCATCTTACCCTTTTGTTGCTACTCCTCTGTTTTCTCCTTCAATGGCGGATCCTGATGGGTTGTGTCTTGAATCGGTGAGGAACAGTTTGGTTCGCCAAGAAGATACAATCATTTTCAGCCTTATAGAGAGATCAAAATACCCCATCAATCCCCTGCTTTACGGCGATAAATGTTCCTTGATTCCTGATGTTTCGGGTTCCTTGTTCGAATGCATAGTTAAAGAAACTGAAGCCACCCAAGCAAAGGTAAAACCTTGAAAAACGATTCGATTTTGCTTCGCGGTTTGCCTCTAGTTTGCATATGAGGTTCTAAATTCTTGGATTTTTTCTTTCCCGCGTTTGAAGTTATAATGCAATTTATTTGTTACGTCGGTAGTTATTTTGGGGAAAATTTGCGGTATATTTTGTGATTGCAAATCAAATGCTGTAGTTTTTCTTAGTAAGTTTGTGGATAAATCTAAGTTTCTTTGAATTTTGTGGCTGAAAATTCAAAAGATATCTGCGACTGCAATTGAGAAGCCAGGCTGTCATACATCTGATAATAGCCGCCCTGTAAATCTGCAGAATTTCCTGAAACAAGTGAAAAATGCCGAAGGTAGGTCTTTTTGGGTTGAGTTTTATTATGGAGTTAAATATAATTTTTTTATTTTGAATTTTTTATTTTTTATAAATAGATTATTTTTAAAATTTTTAAATAAAAAATTTAAATTCAAACTTTATCTAATTTGACAAAGTTGTTGAATGATCTGAGGTCCGTTACTGATGTGTTTGAGAAGTACACTGTTTTTTTATTACGAATATACGTAATAGTATTAACCTTGCATTTGGCCGTGAGGCCTTCAACGAAAAAGTGTTAAGCCTCTCAATTAGTTTGATTTTGTTTAGTGCAGAATTTTTTCTTTTTTTCAATAGAGTTAATTTTCTCCTTCGATAAAGTTTGTAACTTTACTTATAGCTCGCCCAATTTCTTCTAATAGTGAGACATGTCTCATAGTAAAAAACTTTGCATTTGAAACGGAAATTACAATGAGAAGCTTGCACCATTCTGGGGTCCAGACGGCAATTTTGCCTGGACGTCCAGATGGAGATATCCAATCGAGTGCTGCCACATAGCGCGCACATCTTCCAATGTTGTTTGAAATGCAGCAGCTTGGGGGTGAGAAGCAGGTAAAATGGTGAAAGGCAATCGGGACAAAATGCTTGGCTTACAAATTGGTCACATTGTCCACTAATGAAAGCGGTTCGTGGCTGAGGAATAATTAACCTTCACTTTTTTACTAGTTAGCTGTGTCTTCTCATTTTTAATGCTGAAATGATCAACTCTATCTTAACTATCAGCTGATGCCTAATGCCCTAAATCCTAACTTAACTGGTTTTACTTCATCAATGTGTTATTAAATGCTGGGTAAGCTCTGCAAATAGATCTCTTATTGTCTTGGTTTTGGGTTATGATACTTCTTAACTGTTGACTTGATATTTTCTAGTTTGGAAGATTTCAATCTCCAGCAGAACATCCTTTCTTCCCAGATAG
Source organism: Rauvolfia tetraphylla (assembly GCA_030512225.1). Classification (NCBI taxonomy): domain Eukaryota; kingdom Viridiplantae; phylum Streptophyta; class Magnoliopsida; order Gentianales; family Apocynaceae; genus Rauvolfia; species Rauvolfia tetraphylla. The sequence goes on along the minus strand of JAJQKT010000024.1, from coordinate 3,131,449 downwards.
CTTGCCACATTCGTTGGTGCCATGTCAAAAGAGTACAGATGTAGGCTGTGAATTCAGATACCACTTATTTAAGCAGTACTCCCTCCGTTCCAACATATATGTCCTACTTTTTACTTTCATTTGTTTCAAAATATAAGTCATTTTTCTATATAAAGGCTTCATTTATTACTTTGTTTTCAATTTTACATTTACCTCCAACTAATTAATTAAATGCTTTCGTTTTCCAAAAATCATTAGTTTTCTAACCAATCACCTTAAACACCAATCCTCAATGCTAAATTTGAATTTGATACACTAACCAAGAATTTTTAAATGGGGGCATTTTAGATATTTATCAAACTTTTTCTATAAATTTTATCAAAACCTTAATTCCCATGTAAAAGAGAAATAGGACATTTATTTTGAAATGGAGGGGGTACTAGAGACTAAACTTGCAATCTTATTCTACCACCCACTTCATTGTAGGTTTTGCATCCTGCAGCAGCTTCTATAAACATTAATAAGATGATCTGGGATATGTATATCAACCAACTACTTCCATGTTTTGCATCCGAAGGCCATGCCAAAAACTATGCCTGCATTGCAGCCTCTGATCTTGAATGTCTGCAGGTAATCCAGAATAATGCTTTAGTTATAGTGTTACCAAGTGGCACTTCACTTCCATGAAAGAGTACAAAGGAACACTTGGTCATGTTTTTCCTCGGTGTGATTAAGGGAATTCTCCAAGAAGAAAACATAATTTAATTTGGTAGCTTTAAGCATACAGAGAATTTACATCTAAATGTTATCTGTAGGCACTGTCTAGAAGGATTCATTATGGAAAGTTTGTAGCTGAAGTTAAATTTAGGGATGCTCCAGAAGACTATACCCCAGCAATTCGTGCTCAGGTACTTCCTCACAACTTTATAGAGAGCTAGATGAATATCTATGTTACCACCTTATTTAGTTGTACGGCTCTTTCTACTAGTTCAATTTTTTTAAGCACTTCCCTTTAGGATGATATGTACCGGTCATCATAAAAACAATTTTGCACTTAATTTAGTCGAGTTTCCTTTTGCAGCCGAGAACTGTTGGAGATAATTTCGATCAATTATTAGTTTCAATTATAGTAAATTATTCTCACACACTGCCAACAATAACCAGAGTCATCTGACTAGATTAATGTCATTCTCACAGGATAAAGATGCACTGATGAAGCTGTTAACGTTTAAAAATGTTGAGGAGGTGGTAAAGAAGAGGGTAGAGAAGAAAGCAAAGATATTTGGCCAGGAAGTCACCCTCACTGAGAGCGAATGCAATGGAAAGTATAAGGTTGATCCGTCAATAGTTTCTCGCTTGTATGAAGAATGGGTGATGCCTTTAACCAAACATGTTCAAGTGGAGTATCTTCTACGTCGTCTTGATTAGGCCTTTCGAGACTCTTCAAACAGTTGGCTACTTATCTTAGATGATCATCTAATGCCCTGAATTTCATTACCATTTGTTGCCTCTAAAATTTAAGAAAAGGTTCATTTGGTTCTTGTTAAAGTTTTCTATCAAGAGAAGAGATAGGGAAAGGCATTAAAACAATCAGAAGGAGATCTGAAGGAGAGATGGAACTCTTGCCCGAGTCTTTGCTGTTATTCTGAAACCTTTTGGCGCCGTTGCTGCAGAATAGTAGACAGTTTTATATGTGCAAACTTCAAGCCGTCATCGCGCAAGATCTTTGCAAATATGATGTAGTAGAACGTGGGAACTGTTGTTACTAAGCAGCATTTTTAATTTGCCGTTTTCATTCTCACTCGTGGGAGCAATGAGGAGAGTTTTCTAATTCTGTTGGTCAAAGGAGAAATAATTCGCTGTTGGTCAAACTGTCCAGAGAGAAAATTCTCAGTCGCTTCACTTGGTCAGTGTCCTACTAAAATCTATATATATATATATATATATATATATATATATATATATATATATATATATATATATAAGTGGAGCCGGAAGTAAGTATATCATTGTGATATGTGGATAGGTAGGTGTTAAATTAAAAGCTCAGTATGTCAAGTGGAATAGTTAGCATTTAATAGGACATTGATATGTATATTTCCATCAACTCATCAAATAAGCAAATCACTTTAATTTTAATGAACTTAATTAGTTGTTCAAGAATTTAAGAAAAGTTGTTGAAATCAATGACATAACTATAACAAATTTCAAGGCTAAAACATTGAATTTAACATAGGATTATTCCAAAAAGCATTTTAAATATTCCTTCCGTTTTAAAATATATATTTTACTTTTTATTTTCGTTTGTTTCAAAATATAAGTTATCTTTTTATATAAATATTTTATTTATTACTTTGTTTTCAATTTTACCCTTATCTTTAACTAACTATTTAAATATTTTTTATCTTTCAAAATCCATTAGTTTTTCAACCAACTACCCTAAATACTAATCTTTAATGTTAAATTTGAATTTGACATATTAACTAAGAATTTTTAAATTGTAACATTTTAGATATCTATCAAACTTTTTTTATAATATCATTCAAATCAAATTATTCATATAACTATTCTAATTGTGTGTATATATATATATATATATAAAGCTAAAAGTAAGAGTAAAAGAAATTAGCTAAGAGGCATGTGCTGTTGTACAATTTGTGGGGCAGGCCAAAAGATAAAGGAATAGGAAATTAGACAGTCATTCATTAACTTATGGTGATATTCTAAGTAAACCTTTAGATAATTTTAAGAACATCAAAAGTTTACTTAATTTCTTATTTTTATAGGAACTTCAAAAGTTTACTTGAAGTATTTTATTTAAGTTTTCCTTCATTATAGAACCGTATCTTTATGAGAACTTCAATGTTTACTTAAACTACAATTTAAAATCATTTAAAAGCCTTGATAATATTTGATCCAATTAGATGGTTATAAGGAAAATGCACTCATAGAATGAGAAGAAATGACAATGGTAATGGTTCTCCAAAGGTTTTGTTTCATGGTTGATAAAGCCACTAAGCATACCTACAACAAGAGCAACTCTCTTTATTATATGGTCGGTTTGTTTTACTTTATATTTTTCATACTTCAATTTCTACTTTTTGGTTTCTCTTCTTTTTTTTCTTTTTTTCTTTTTTTGATTTGTTTGATAATTAATTTTAGTTGTTTGAATTTATATTATAATTTTTTTCACTAAATAAAGCTATTTACGAGTAGGAAAAGTATGGGTTACTGTAAGTTTTTAAAATTTTTTTATAATTTCATTGTAATGTAAATTTTCTATTTCTTAATGTGAAAATGTGAATCGTTCAATGGGCAAAGCAATTGAATATTCTACTGCAGATTGTTGACTTAGAAATTCTTAATATAATTGGAGCTCGAGAAATCAAAGTAATGGAACACAAAGTTAAGAGATCACAAAACATTGCAGTCAAAGTATGCTTTTACAGTTTAAAGTAATATTACTTTCTATGTCTAAAGTTTTAAAGATAAATTGATATAGAATTATATATATATCACTTCTTAATTTGATACACAAAAGAAGATCAGTTTTCAAATTAAGATCAACAGGTATCACAAAATGCCACTTATCTTCTTCAAACAAAAAAGAAAGTCCATGAGAAAAATTTATTAATCTAAAAATGTATATGTAACTTTGGAATATTCTATGCATTAATACATATACATAACTTTATATTCTATAAATTTATTAATACATATACATTTTTAGATTAATAAATTTTTATCATTGGCTTTTTTTTCTTTGGAAGAAGATAATTGGCATTTTGTGACACTTGTTGATCTTAATTTGAAAGTTAATCTTCTTTTGTGTATCAAATTAAGAAGTGATTCTTGAGTTAGTATATTTATTAGGGTTAATTCCATTTTAGTACCCTAAAGTAGGGGGTATTGTCAATTGAGTACTACATCTTTTTACATTGTCAATCAAGATCAAATTTCATCAGGCCCCAATTCAAATCGCCAGAAAGTGTAAAAAGTCTTTTGTGCCCTTTATTATTTTGATTGATGCCACTTTAGTGCCCCAAAGTTAAGTGTGCTGTCAATTGAGTACCATATCTTTTAAAAACCGATATCCAAATAATTTGATCAAAAATTCTTATGACCTATTTACCCTTTAAATAGGAATTAAAATTCTAATTTTATTCTTTTACTCAACTAATCAATAAAAATGAATGATTCAATTTATATTTTTAAAAATAATTTATTAACTTATTTCTCCTAAACTTCATATTCATTTCTTTCTTTTCACACTTTTCAGTGATTTGAATTGGCCAGCCGATGAAATTTGTCCCTTGATTGACAATGCAAAAAGATGTAGTACTCAATTGACAACACCCCTACTTTAGAATACTAAGACGGAATTAACCCTATTATTTAAGATTGTTATTTTGGTAAAACAGTAAACATTTTAGTCTTTTTTATTCGACTTAAAATTTTGTGTAATAATTAATCTTGGGAGCATATGAATATTATAATACTGATTTCCTAAAGAGATATCATATTACATTAGAATTTTAATTGTGTTGATGAGTTTAATAAGTTATGACGTAACTTTTTCTTAACCTTATTATAATCATGTATACTTGGACCTACCCTGATACTCTATAGAGTCGGATACATTTCCATACTTTTATGGAGCCATTGAGTAATCGCATCAAGTTTGGTACCAACTATATTTTAAAGAGTCCAAATTTGAAACACCCTATCCCGAACTCGTTAAGACCCATTTATAGCCCAAACTATACAAGAGATGTGTTAGGCGCCACTTATAAATAGGAAGTCAAACGTCAAACAAACCTTTTCTTTCATTTTGTAAATATAATTTTTTAATGCATATTATATTATTCATTTTATTTATTTTGCTTAATATATTTTTTATTTTTTAATTTATAGATGTATTTATCCTACTTAATTTAAATTTGATTGATTTATTTATTTTATTATTTATATTTTTACTTATTTATTTTAAGTAATTTGTTTCATTAATTCATTTTACTTATTTTTATTCATTTTATATAATTTTTATTTTATTATTTATTTATTTAATCAATTTATTGATTTATTCTAACTTTTTAATTAAAGCGTTTGGTTATTTAGTTATTTTCTTATAATAGTAGGAACTTTATTAAATAAAATTTTATTTGTTAATAGTGTTATTATTCTCTTAAAAATTATTATTGATTAGTATTAAAATTTTTTGTTATTTTTATGTTTTAGAATGACATAGTGTTTAAGAATGAGACAGATTTTTCAAAAGCATTTTCACATAAATTTTTAATTTGCTACCACATTATTATTATTGAAGTACGTGACAAATAGAGCTGTTATTCTAACTGAATGTTTATGAACAAAGTTTGTTCGAGTTCATTCATATTTAAGTATTGTTTGTTCATTTAATACGAATCGAGCTTCAATATCAAACGTAGTTTGTTTATTAATCAATCGATCATGGATATATTAGTAAACATATATAAATAATAAATTTATATGATTTTATATTGTATACCTATATAATATTTTATTAAATTTTTTTATATTACTTTATCGTTTATTATTTATATTTATTTTTTTATTCAAACAACTTAAACATTATTTGAGTTATTTGAACAACTTGTAAAAGTTAAATGAGTTAAACACCGATGAACTTTGAACTTGACAAACAAATAAATGAATGATCTTGAATAAAATCTCAAACTTGAAATATTGATCAAACAATTCGAATAGTTTACTCAATGCTCAATTCGTTCATGTTTGAATACAACTATAATAACAAATATTGACATTCCATTAAATATGTTCTTCTCGATTCAATATTCAAAGAAAAATAAAGATGGATGCAGAAATGACCTAATTAAGAATTAAAAATTAAGTATCTTTAAACAAAACTATAAAAGAAAAAATTAAATAAATAAAATGAATTAATGAAATGAATTATGTAAAATAAATAAGTAAAAAATATAAATAATTAAAAATTAAATTAAAAAGGTAAATTAAGTGCGATAAATACATTTATAAACTAAAAATAAAAAAACATATTATGTTATATATATATAATGAACCCACTTTGGAGTGGCACCTTGTTGGGCGCTCTCCATTTGTGAGTGGCATATCCCAAGCCGGGCGATATATCATTCCTGGGGCCGCCCAAGTTGGGACCCCTATTACTGTACGGCACGCTAAAATTTGGTGCACTGCTGTATTGAACTTTTCTATATATATATATATATATATATATATATATATATATATATATATATATATATATATATATATATATATATATATATTAGAAATGTAACCTGTCTTTGTTATTTCTTCAGATCTTTTATCCTTATTTTCTAGATTTTTAAATTTTTAAAACCCCTTCAAAAATATTTCATGATACTACATATCAACTTTCAATTCTAAAATTATCTTCATAAATTCTATTTATTATATAGTAGAAGTCAATGCTTAATAAAACTTGATAAATTATTACTATCTAACAAATCTCCTAATTCAATACAAATCATTCTTAATTATCTTCATAAATTCTATCATTATTGAACACTGAAACCATCATAAATCCGATTCATAAATCCTATTCATTATTCGAATCTTTTTTGTAATTTTTTATTTTTTAAATTATTTTTCTCTAACTTTTAAATTTTTTATTCTTTAATTGCACCTACTTGCAATTGTTGTAATTCTGGTAAAATGTAATAATTTCTTCAATTATTTTCTGTAATTTTTTATTTTTTCATATTTAATTGTTTTTTAGTAATTTTTCTGTAATATTTTTAATTTTTTAATCTTGAATTGCCGCCACTGGCAATTGTAGAAATTTTAGCAAAAGGTAATAATTTCTTTAATTATTTTTCTATATTTTTTATTTTTTATTCTTTGATTATTTTTTTGTAAATTTTTTTCATTTTTTGTTCTTTAATTGCCACAATTTGCAATTGTTGTAATTTTGGTAAAAGGCAATAATTCTTTCAATTTTTTTCTTTAATTTTTTAATTTTTACTCTTTAATTATTTTTTGTAATATTTTTTATTTTTTGAAATGTTCCTGTTTGTGTATCACTGGATATAACATACATACACAGGTACTCTAATGAAGAAAGACACAATAATATGTCATACCTTTCTCATGCGACTAATCATTGCAAACCCTCTGTTAGTGTCTAAAAGAGAAACCATTAGCAAGAAACAAAAATTTTACTATTCAACATTTTAATTGGATTGGAACAAAAAAAAAAAGAAAAACCTTACTGTTAATGACATCATAAGTGGGACATTTTATCACCTGCTCACAAAAGAAGGAGGAAAAAAGATTTAAAAAATTTCTATAATTTTTAAGTTTTTTATTCTTTAATTATTTTTTATGTAATATTTTTTTGTTTTGTAATATTTTTAATTTTTTGTTCTTTAATTATTTCGACTTGCAATTGTTGCAATTTTGGTAAAAAATAATAATTCCTTCAATTGTTTTTTGTAATTTTTTTATTTTTTGTTCTTTAATTATTTTTCTATAATGTTTTTAATGTTTTGTTCTTTAATTGCCACCACTTGCAATTGTTACAATTCTGGTAAAAAGTAATAATTTTTTGTAATTTTTTTATTTTTTATTCTTTAATTATTTTTCTATAATATTTCTTTTGTTCTGTAATGTTTTTAATTTTTTGTTCTTTAGTTACCGTCACTTGCAATTGTTTTAAAAACTTGCAATTATCGCAATTATGGTAAAAGATAATAATTCTTTCAATTATTTTCTATAATATTTTTTATTTTTTATTCTCCAATCTTTTTTCCTATTTATCTATTTAAATTATCACTTTATTACATATTTCTAAAGTATTCTGAAGTATTTATAAAAGTATAATTATGGTCAAGCATATGCATTATACTATCTTTATGATAGTTAATTAATTTTTTATATTTTTCGTAGTCATTCTTTACTTTTTGGACAAGATTCATTTTTTTAAAAACGTTTATTTGACGTATGAGTTTGAGTATGTTAAATCATATTAAGAAAAAACTAGATTCTAAGCTAGCAAGTCTGCAGAGAAGGAAGCACATACTTCTTCCAAAAAAAAAAAAAAAGTGACCATGCTACTGATATTCAAAAAATTGAACAGATCAACATTAATATGGGATTGATGTCAAAAAATTTAAGAGCCATCAATAAGATATAGTGGTATTTTTGAGAGATGGAAACTTGAAATATATCAATTTGATATATCCGTATTATATGCAATTTCTATATCCATTGCATTTTTTGTATGGTACAGATGAATGACGTATTGGGATAAATTTTTCTCCAACTATTAAAATACAGCGTCAAGGATTTATATCCATGAGGGAATTCTATGAATTTAGAAGTGCAAAGTCATGAATCTAAAGGAAATGTACTTTTACGAGGGAGTCGACCATTTCAACAATTTTTTATAGATTGTTATGCGTCAATTGAGCATAATAGATTGAATTATATAAGGACCCATCAATTAGACTTACGTGTAGATCTATACAAGGGTTTAGAAGATGCAATAGCTATTGGAGATGTTGATGCTTCGATTGTAGATAGAAGATTTGTGTTACCTTTATCGTTTACATAATGACCACGAAATATGATTCAACACTATCATGATATGATGACAGTATGTAGATATTTTGGTCCTCCATACATTTTCATTATGTTTACTTGTAATCCCAAATGGCCAGAAATAGAAGAGGAGTTAGCATGTTGAAGACATACCAGATATTGTTGCACGAGTATTTCGCATAAAGTAAACTAAGTTTATGGATTATCTTAAGAAGAATAATTTTTCGGTAGAGTACTTGCAGGTATTACTTTTCTACCTCTATAAATAATAAATCTATATCCTTAATTTTTCTATTTTTCAAATTTATTTTTTATTTATACATATGTCTCAGTAATAGAATTTAAAAAACGAAGCCTTCCACATACACATATAATTTTAACTTTGGTACCAGGAAATAAGCCAAACACACCAAATCAAGTAGATGAAATTATATCGGTTGAAATACTAGACAAGAAAATTGATCTAATTATTTATGAGATCGTCATAAGATGCATGTTACATGGACCCAGTAGTGATGCTATTCCAAATACTCCATGTATGGTAAACGGTAAATACTCAAAGCACTACCCGAAAAAATTTTGTGATGCTACAACAATAGAAGATGATTGGTATGTAGAATACAGATGTCGAAATGATTCAAGTAAAAGAATTAAAATAAATAGTTTTACTTTCGATAATAAGTGGGTTGTTCCTTACACGAGAGATTTGTTGGTATTGATGGATGCTCACATAAATGTTGAGAAGGTAAAATTTAAGAGTATTGTTAAATATTTGTACAAGTACATGACCAAAGGAGTTGATAGAGCGCATGTTCTCCTTTAAGTAAATGTCAATACATCCAAAAAGGCCAACAATGGTATCGAATTATTCACGAGATTAAACAGTATTTAAACGGTCGCTATGATAATAAATATTATAGTGCAGAAATGAATAATACTCTCAAAGATAAGCATGCAAAATTTGTACTAAGGTGTTCAGCTGATTGCCTAAAGAAATGTAAAGTCAGGTATTAGTATATTCATACTTCTAACAAAAAGTTTTTTTAGTACATCAAAAAGTTATGTAATTACTTAGATATTTTAAATTTTATAAATTCAGCTCTAAACTATAATATATTAGGTATCAAGAGAATGGATTAGAACAATTTTATAAAGTTCGTGAGGTTTACATTTGTGGTTTGAACACTACGTGATGTTATTAAAATTGTCAAAAATTCACCACAGATAGCGTTTATTTTACATGTCGATTGGTTTGAAGAATGTTTTCACCTACAAAAGAGAATCACAATATGATATATTCATTTATGAAATTATGTTTGAATAATAGTTTTACGCTTCTCTACTATGTATTACTTATCATGGTATTTATTTTTTTATTTTCACTCGATTGACAAAATTACCAATAGAATTTATTAAAACTTTCATATTAGATATCAAATTTTAATTATTAAATAAAAAGAAGTTTGAAGTCTTCTTTAGAATTGATTTTTGACTCTGCTAAACACATTACTACAATAGTTGCATTTGAAAAAAAAAAATTACTGTGCATAGAACGAGTTTTTTAGCTGGTTATATAAAGATAAAATTGTTAAAAATTATTTCATATTAGCATAATTGTAATGCGCTTAATAATTTATTTTATTCTATTATAATTTTGAAATATTTGTGAAAATGAAGAATATGTTAGAAAGTTTTCTTAATATTCTGTATGGATAATTTTAAGAAAATATAAAGGAGAGATACCTTTTATATAAGGACTCATAGTTTAAGATTCCATATACTAATTTGGTTTAATAAGGTATCAACTCATAAGTAAGTTAAGTTATGCAAGTATTTATAATTGTTTTCATTTAAAAATTACACAGCAAAATATTTTCTTAAGAGTCTTGTAATTATTTTTGTCTTAAAAATGTCTCTTAATTTTAATATACGTAATTTTAGTCCCAAATATATTTTTTTCAAAAGAATACTGTTAGCCCTAAGGGCAAATCATATTAGTTTTGAATAATGACAAATATTGATGAGGACTAATGTGATTATATGTTAAGTGATAGGATTGATAAATTAAGAAGCATGAAGTCTTATTGCCTTGAAGTCACAATGAAAGAACAACTCTACCATGCCAAGGGTGATTGAAGATTGAAGTACATGTTCAACATGAGTGAAGGCATTGAAGACTTAGAGTGTAGAGTTATTACGCTAAATAGATATATTTTTCTGTAAACTCTACACTTGTATACCTTGGATTCATTTGAATGCATGAGAGAGCATAAAACTTGATTTTGAAATGATCTTAAAAAGATTTTGTGTAATCAAAATGTTTTTGGTAAAGGCTTTTGTATCTAAATATGTTTGAATGATGTGTCCATTCATGCAAAACGTTTTCAATGATAATAACAATGATTTGAACAAGTTTTTGACAAAATTTAATAAGTTTGGATGCAAGTTTGGTTGTCCAAACTTTGGAAATGGTTACTGTGCTTTCAGAGAATTTCGGACGCAAGTTCGGACGCATGAAGAAAAGTTCGGACGTCCAAACTTTCTCTGATAAGCATGTTCACTGTTTTTCCAGAGAATTTCGGACGCAAGTTCGGACGTAGAAGGAAAAGTTCGGACGTCCGAACTTTTCCAGACAGCTTGGCACAGTAAAATTCGTACGCAAGTTCGGACGCATAGCAGAAAGTTTGGACGTCCGAACTTTACTGTTACTAGCCGTTTCTAGCCGTTTTATGACCGTTTTAATTGATTTTTGAATTCTATAAAAGCCATAAACTCCAGATTTTTTAGTAGAACTTTGAACTTAACAAATCCTACATGCTCTAACTTGTTTTACATCAAATTAAATTGAAAAGCTCTCAAATTGCCTTGTGCTCAAAGGTGTACATTCAAGATTCCAAAGGCAAAGGTGAAGTGGTGCTAGCAATTGTAATTATCCACCAACAAGTGTTGGTAATATCCAAACTCCATTCTTCATTTTAATTATGTTTTTCTACTAGCTCATTGCAAGATTATCTTATGACATAAAACCCTTTTGTGTTAGGGTGAGTCATAGACTAGATTAATCAAGGTTGTTGTGTAAAACCTGTTTGTGGGTGAGCCTTTGATTAGATTGGTCTTTAGGTTGTCTTTAGATATAAAACCCTTGTGGAAGGGTGAACCTTGTTTGTATAATTACTATAAGAGGTTGTGAGTGTAAAACTATAGTGTGGTTAGCCTCTTATGTAATTGTTGAACTTGAGAATATAGTGAATTGGTTGAAATCCTTGAGTGTGGACTCAAGGTAGTGGATGTAGATCTTAGAGAGATCGAACCACTATAAATCGTGTGTTCATTTCCTTATAGCTTTATTTATTTACATGCTCATGTTATTATTACTTGTTCATAGTTGTTGATTGATTGAATATAGTCTTATTGTTTGACGATCTTATCTTAACCATTACATCACATATAAACTTGAAACTTGTGAAATTAAAGAAGAGTTTTTTATTAAGGCAAAGGATTTGTAAAAAGGGAAAAGATTTCGATAATTAGCCAAAAACCTAATTCACCTCCCTCTTAGGTCTTACAATTGGTATCAGAGGAAGTTCTTCTTTTTAAGGTCTAACAACCAATAAGTAAAGATCATATGGCTAGTTTATCAAATTTGCCTTATACGGAAGGTTCCTCCACTAATAGACCTCCATTGTTTGATGTTTCTAATTATACATTTTGGAAGTCTAGGATTGAGATATACATTTGTTCTTCTAACTATGAATTGTGGAATATTATTGAGAAAGGTCCCTATGTGCCATTGAGATTGAAAGCCGATGGAGTTACAAGGGAACCAAAGCCTATAGAGGAGTATGATGAGAGTGATTCAAGAATGATGACATTAAACTACCAAGCAATGAACATTCTTTGTTGTGCATTGGTCGTAAATGAATACAATAGAGTGATGGAATGTGATTCTGCTCATGAAATGTGGAAGCTACTTCAAGTCACTCATGAAGAAGAAAGAGCAAATGTGTGCTTCATGGCAATGGAAGATGAGGTACAACCTACTCCATCAACCTCTACTTCTTATGATGATGATATTGATGATCCTAGTGAATTACTTGTTGAGATGTATGAAGAATTAAAAAAGGCTTCGAAAAAGAATAAGGAAATGAAACTCAAAATTAATGAGTTATTGAATGAAAATTCAAAATTATTTTGTGAGGACAAAAAACTTCTTGAATCTATTGATTGTTTAAATATTGAAAAAGAAGTTTTGAATGTTTCTTTACATAACATATCTCTTGAAAATAAATATCTTTGTACAAAAGTTTCTTCTCTTGAAAAAATGCTTAGTGATCATGAAATTTTGAAAAAGAAAGTTGATGATCTTACATTATGTGTTGAAGAATTTACAAATGGAAGAGACAATCTTGACAAACTACTTGGATCTCAAAGATCTTCTCTTGTCAAAAATGGTTTTGGTTACAATTATGTCAATAATGTGCCTAAACATAACAACTTCTTTGTTAGAGCTACTTCTACTTCCATGTCTCATACTTGTTGTACTTATTGTGGAAAACATGGACATAAAGTCACCAAATGTTATGTTAAAAGAAAGGTAGAGAATGGTGTAAAAACCATTTGGAGAGTTAAGCAAATCATTACTAACCCCCACGGACCCAATAAAGTATGGGTACCAAAGGATACTTCCTCTCCTTTATTGCAGGTACACTTTAATTCAAATTCAAGCAACACTAAGCGGTACATTGATGATGTTGGCTTAAAGAATAAAGGAAAACACCTCATTCTTAAGCAAGGTCAAAGCAATCAATGAAGGATTTGTTTTTGAAACAAGAAGAAAGGAAGAATTCTTGGAGTAACCAATGTTGGTAAAGGTTCCTCTCTTCTTTTTAAACAAATGTGGCTTATTGCTGATTTGAACTTTAACTTGCTTAGTATTAGCCAATTGTGTGACAATGGATAAGAAGTTAAATGCCAACATGTGAAGTTTCAGTTGAGCATTCTTTGTTGTTAAGATTTGAAAATTTGCCAACCATGACTTGTCAATTGCTTCTATGAAATTGATTAGATAACATTGATAACGTGGAATTGAATTCATTATTGATATGCTCTTGAAGTTGACTATATGTCATGATAAGATGATTAAAATATCTATGCATTTGGTTTGCCAAAATCATCTTCTCAAAACTTTACAAAAAATTTGGATGTAGACCATAAGTTCGGTTGCCCGAACTTGTATGACAAAATGATATTTTGTGATTTTGATCAATCACTTACAAAATGTTTCAATGTATGCTTTATCTTAATAAGCTTGAATGTCTTGTTGCTTTTGATAATGATTTTCTTGGCATAGAAGATTTGGTCACGTGAACATGGATTTATTGAACAAACTTTCCTATCAAGGTTTAGTTAGAGGATTGCTAAAAATGTGTTTTGAGAAAATTGTTTTTGAGATACTTGTCCATATGAAAAACAAACAAAAGAATCTTTCAAACACATGAAAATTCATTTAGACCTCAAAACATCTTGAGCGTGTTCATATGGATTGATTTGGACTTATGAGGAACTCTAGTATTGATGACTTGAAGTATGCCTTACTAGTAGTTGATGATTTCTCAATATTCACTTTAGCATTCTTCTTTGCTAAAAAAGATGAAGTGTTTCATAAGTTTAAAAAACTACTCAAAAAGGTTCAAACCTCCCTTGAGTGCAATTGATTTCTATTACAAGTGTCAATGGGAGAATTTTACAACAAAGTCTTTACAAAATTTGCTTTGAAAATTGAATTTCATATAATTGTTTCAACTATAAAAACTTTACAATAAAATAGTGTTATTGACAGAAAATTTTGAACTTTGCAGAAATTGGCTAGGTCTATGCTTTGTGAAAATTCTTCTTCAAGAATATTTTTGGGCCAAAGCCTTAAACATCACATGCTATGATAAATAGAATTCTTATAAGATCATTTTGAAGAAATACATCTTTTGAATTCTCTTTTATAGAATGCCTCAAATTGCATATTTTAAAATGTTTGGTTATAAATGTCTTATCTTAAATTATTGTGATAACTTACTTAAATTTGATAGAAAAATGGATATTGATATATCTCTTAGCTATTCCTCTTACGAAAAGGCATATAGAATTTACAAAAAAAAAAAAAGAAACCTTACATGATGAGGAAACCATTCATATTTGTTTTGATGAATCTTACATTTACTTGGAAAGAAGAGATGAAGATGTTGTAGGTACATCGATGAATGACTATCAAACCCATCTTCAAGCACCAACTTTGGAGGATCATACCAATGATGAAGAAATGATTCAACAAAATCAAGATGACCAACCTAGTGGTGACCAAGAGCTCCCAAAGAACTTAAGATATCCAAAGGGCCACCCTAAGAAGCAAACCATTGGTGATATCTCCCAAGGAGTAAAAATAAGGCGGTATTTTATTAATAACTTTATTCTTTTATTGCATATGAACCTAAAGTATTGATGATGCATTGTGTGATGATTTTTGGATTATTGCTATGCAAGAGGATTTAAATAAATTTGAAATATACAAAATTTTGGATATTCCTAAATCGCATGATCATTCTATTATTGGAACTAAATAATTTTTAGAAATAAACTTATTCAGTCCGGAGAAGTTTGTTAGAAATAAGGTTAGACTTGTTGCCTAATGATTCAATCAAGAAGAGGAAATTGATTATGATATGAAACCTTTGTTCCGAATCCTAGACTTGAGTCCATAAAGATGCTTTTGACTTGTACTTGCTTTAAGTTATTTCAAATGAATGTCAAAAGTGCTTTTCTAAATGAGTTTTGTGGTTTATATGGAATAATCACCCGGTTTTGCTCATGAAAAGTATCCTAACCATATTTTCAAACTATCCTAAATTTTGAATGGTTTAAAACCAGCTCCTAAAATTTAGTGCGAAATATTGACTAGTTTCCTTCTTTCAAAAGGATTTTCAAGAGGAAAACTGAAACTACCCTTTTTATAAAATCCTCATGCAACAATGATTTATAACTTGTCCAAATATATGATACAATTTTTGGTGCTTCTAATACTTCATTTTGTGATGTGTTTTCCAAGTTGATGCAAAGTAAATTTGAAATGAGCATGATAGGAAAACTCAATTTCTTTCTTGGCCTACAAATCAAGCAAACCAAGGATGACACTTTTATGAATCAAGTTAAGGTTTAAGCACTTCCATAAGTTTATCAACTATGCTTGACAAGAATAAAATGGTTTCATAGAAGTAGTCAACTCTATTTGACTGCAAGTTGATCCAATATTATATTTGCCATGTGCTTGTGTGCTAGATTTCATCTTGTCCTAAGGAGTTTCATTTGATTCTTGTTAAATACATTCTCTATTACCTTATTGATACTCCAAATCATTATGGTCTATTTTAAATGTGTGGCTATATTATGTGATAACACTAATGCAATAAATTTGATCATCATACTATTCAGCAAAATATGATAAAGCATATAGAGATCAAACTTCATCTTATTAGAGATCATTCTACTAAGGGAAATATTTGATTAAAGCATGTTTGCACTAATGAACAAATTAATGATTTTCTGACTAAGCCATTAGCCGAAGAAAGGTTTGACCAATCTTAGAAGAAGCTTAGGGATTTACAAATTCAATAACTAATGAGTGTATTCAAGTATTGTAGCTCCAGGTGAGGACAAATAAGCCTAGCATGAGAAAAGAAAAGGGAAAAGCCAAAGAAAGAGAAAGAGGACAAGTGATCAATGAACCAAGGAAGGTTCATATTCCTCAAAGCATGTCATGGCTGGATAGATTTGTCACAATGGAAGGCTACTACTGAATTTGATGATTGGACAAAAAGAAACCATAAGAAAAATCCCAGCTACAAGGTGGATGTCATCAAACTATCCGAAATGGGTAATATACTCTCATTTTTAAATGATGTGAGCTGGAATAGTTTTCTTGTGTTTGATGAATGCTTTTACATTCCTTAGTTTAGTTTATGCAAATATTTAAAAAAAAGGATTGAGCAAATTGGTAATAAAGCTATTCAGTAGCTCTTCAAGAATATCACAAGTTGATTTTTTTGAGATTGATAATGCATTGCTCAATAGAATTTGTGATGTTGAGAATGTTGGGTTTAGGCATTATTCTTCTGGGGACATTGTTTTATAATTGAGTTATACTCACATGAAAGAATTGAGAATGCCTATATATAAATGATAAGAAGCCTCAAGACTAGAAAGGAGAGAGAGATAAAAGCCTTTTTATGCTAGTGAAAGAATTTTGCTTCACATGCTTACTACCTTGATTATAGCATACTTTGAGCACAAATCTTCTGTTGATAATATGTATGCTGTAACTATACTAGTCATGCATATGAATAGAAAAATGAATTTTGGATATATATATATAGTGCTAAAGAATATAATGGCAGCTATAAGAACCGAGCATAAGGCATTGCCTTATGGGAGATTATTAACAAGGATCTTCAAATACTTCCAAGCCAAACTTCCCTTAAGAGGACAACTTTCAAGAGTGGAGAAATCTACACTAATGATTCTCTTAATAGTATGCAGTTAGTTCTTGATGAGAATGGAATATAGATAACAAAAGTAGAAACTCTTTTAAGAAGAGAAGAGGTTGAAGAAACTGAAGAGGTTGAGGAAGAAGAAGATGAAGAAGAAATATTGGACAACCATATAGAGGAAATGAAGAAGATGGACAAATTCTTCAAGTCTTTTTGCTCTGATAATTCTTGGCAAATTTGATGGTTTAGAAGCTAGAGTCAAGAATATGGAAGAAGACTTGAGAAAGATTTCTCAAGTGGTTATAAATGGTGCAAGTTCCTATAAAGCCCAAGAGAACAAGCAAGAAGAAGGAGGTGAAGGAAGTTTAACAAAGTCGAATAACAAATCCATCACAAATATCCTTCAGCCAACGGAGAAAAATGTGGTTCAAAGAAAGAAAATCCAAAAACCCTCTCAATTGGTAACTTTCCAAAGCAGAACTACACGAGCAAGGAGTCAACAAATGAAGGACCCCATCATATAGAGATCAAGGGAGACATGGACATCATAACAAACAAATTTGGAAGTGAAGACCATGAAGCGCATCCAAGACTAAGCCTTTCTATCCCTAAACTCTATTTTGATGCTTATTTTAGATTATGCCTTGATGCACAAGTTATGCTTTAACATTAAAATCTACTTGTGCCTTTTGCTATCACTTTTATTGTCCATGTAATTTCACCCCAAGTTTAATCGCTGCCAAAAAAAAAGGGAAGAAGAAGTTGATTTATTATTGTTGAGATGCTAGGATGATAATTATTTGATTAGAAATATACTGTTTATGAAAGTTGGTCCATATATTGCTAAATTGCTAAATGAGAGTTGATCAATATACTGCTTATATGTGATACATGTTGTCTCATTTTCATTAACCCCATCTTTGAGTGATGACAAAAGGGGGAGAAGAAATGTGATGACAAAATGTGTGAAAATGTGAAATAGCAGTGAAATTCCTCATGCATGAATAGAAAATGTGTGAATTTTCTGCAAATCCATGCATATGTCAAGGGGAGAAAGAACAAAATATGCTATGTGTTTGCTGTACTGAAATTGCTTGATGTGAATGTGCTATAAATGTGAACTGTGAAACTAATTGGTTGCATTTGAAATTTAAAATGATTGTCTGAGATTTTGAAAATGGTTAAGTTGGAATTGTGAAATTTTTATCATGGTTCTTGACTTGACCTATGACTTTACATTACATCATGAAAATAATTAAATACATGAGTTTTGTGATTTTGCAAAGCTAAAATGAGTGCTATTGTAGCTATACATATTTGAGTACTTCTATAGTTCATTTGAAAATGCAAAATCACATTTTCAACTTGTTTCCAAAAATTTGGACTTGAAATTCGGATACAGACCAAAAATTCAGACGCATCAAGATCTTCTTGTCAAAAATGTCTTTTCTATTATTCAAATTATTTGAAAACTGTTTTAATCCTTCCTATCATATTTGAACAATCCTAGAAAAGCTTATTTTCAAAAATTAAATTTTTTATCTCATATATTTTACATTTTGGATTTGAAATCCTAAAATTCGGATGCATGATTCAAAAATCGGATGCATGTTTCAAAAATTCGGATGCATGTTTCAAAAATTCGGATGCATCCATATTTTGTTGCCAAAAAGTGCTCTCTTGTTGTTCAAATTGATTCAAATATGTTTTAATCTCTTCCATTATGTTTGAACAACCTTAGGAACACTTTATTTCACATTAAACATTCATTATATTAAATTTATTACAGTTTGGACTTAAGATTTAAAAATTCGGATGCAAGATTTAAAAAATTCAGATGCATGTTCTGAAATTCAGATGCATGCATATTTTGTTGTCAAAATGTGCACTATTATTGTTCAAATTGATTCAAACTTGTTTTGATCTCTTCCATTATGTTTGAACAACCTTAGGAAAGCTTATTTTAAAAAATTGAAGCTTTCATTTCACTTATTTTACAATTCAGACTTGATATGTCAAAATTCAGATGCATAGCATCTCAAGTCCAAACTTGTTGAAAAATGAGCACAATCTAAGGGGGAGCAATGTTAATCTTTTCTAACCTTTAATACCTCTCTTAGAAGTTGTCTAAATGCTTAAATGCTATATCTTCTATCCTAATTGTTGGAAGGAAGGAGGCAAATGGAGGTTGGTTGGGTCATAGGCTCATATTGAGCCTTTTGCAAGTCAATGTGCTAAATTGGTTATTATTCTTCTTTGACATCAATGCTTCTTTGTATTACATTATTTAAATCCATCACATTTTGCATCAAAGTTTGTTATCATCAAAAAGGGGGAGATTGTTAGTCCTAAGGGCAAATCATATTAGTTTTGAATAATGACAAATATTGATGAGGACTAATGTGATTATATGTTAAGTGATAGGATTGATAAATTAAGAAGCATGAAGTCTTATTGCCTTGAAGTCACAATGAAAGAACAACTCTACCATGCCAAGGGTGATTGAAGATTGAAGTACATGTTCAACATGAGTGAAGGCATTGAAGACTTAGAGTGTAGAGTTATTATACTAAATAGGTATATTTTTCTGTAAACTCTACACTTGTATACCTTGGATTCATTTGAATGCATGAGAGAGCATAAAACTTGATTTTGAAATGATCTTAAAAAGATTTTGTGTAATCAAAATGTTTTTGGTAAAGGCTTTTGTATCTAAATATGTTTGAATGATGTGTCCATTCATGCAAAACGTTTTCAATGATATTAACAATGATTTGAACAAGTTTTTGACAAAATTTAATAAGTTTGGATGCAAGTTTGGTTGTCCAAACTTTGGAAATGGTTACTGTGCTTTCAGAGAATTTCGGACGCAAGTTCGGACGCATGAAGAAAAGTTCGGACGTCCAAACTTTCTCTGATAAGCATGTTCACTGTTTTTCCAGAGAATTTCGGACGCAAGTTCGGACGTAGAAGGAAAAGTTCGGACGTCCGAACTTTTCCAGACAGCTTGGCACAGTAAAATTCGGACGCAAGTTCGGACGCATAGCAGAAAGTTTGGACGTCCGAACTTTACTGTTACTAGCCGTTTCTAGCTGTTTTATGACCGTTTTAATTGATTTTTGAATTCTATAAAAGCCATAAACTCCAGATTTTTTAATAGAACTTTGAACTTAACAAATCCTACATGTTCTAACTTGTTTTACATCAAATTAAATTGAAAAGCTCTCAAATTGCCTTGTGCTCAAAGGTGTACATTCAAGATTCCAAAGGCAAAGGTGAAGTGGTGCTAGCAATTGTAATTATCCACCAACAAGTGTTGGTAATATCCAAACTCCATTCTTCATTTTAATTATGTTTTTCTACTAGCTCATTGCAAGATTATCTTATGACATAAAACCCTTTTGTGTTAGGGTGAGTTATAGACTAGATTAATCAAGGTTGTTGTGTAAAACCCGTTTGTGGGTGAGCCTTTGATTAGATTGGTCTTTAGGTTGTCTTTAGATATAAAACCCTTGTGGAAGGGTGAACCTTGTTTGTATAATTACTATAAGAGGTTGTGAGTGTAAAACTATAGTGTGGTTAGCCTCTTATGTAATTGTTGAACTTGAGCATATAGTGAATTGGTTGAAATCCTTGAGTGTGGACTCAAGGTAGTGGATGTAGATCTTAGAGAGATCGAACCACTATAAATCGTGTGTTCATTTCCTTATAGCTTTATTTATTTACATGCTCATGTTATTATTACTTGTTCATAGTTGTTGATTGATCGGATATAGTCTTATTGTTTGACGATCTTATCTTAACCATTACATCACATATAAACTTGAAGCTTGTGAAATTAAAGAAGAGTTTTTATTAAGGCAAAGGATTTGTAAAAAGGGAAAAGATTTCGATAATTAGCCAAAGACCTAATTCACCCCCTCTTAGGTCTTACAAATACAATTCTTGTTGTCAGTTCTACGACAGAGTTCAGTTAAAATTTACATATATAGCCCACATAAGTTTAATTTGAAATGCAAATATCTTACACAATTTCTCTAAAACAATTAGACATGAAGACTATGCATATTTTTTTCAAATATACCAATACAAAATTGGATGATTTATGATTAAATTTGAAGCTAAATTAGGATTATTGACTACATATGTTACTCAAACACGTATTTCTTTAATAGAAATTTGTACTTCAAATAGAACTTACATGTGAATTTGAATCTCACCGTGCCGGAGAACCAATGAAAATGAATGTATTCTTTTAAAAAATAAATTTTAATTTAAAATTATAAAAATTAAATTAATAGACATCTTTAAGACAAAATAAAATTTTGAGATTCTTTTTTAAAAATTACTCGTCTATTGATGATATCGATCTCATTAAATTTTTTGTGAGACCGTACCAAGTTTCGAAATATGATACGTTTAACGAGGTATAAATATTTAACCTAAGATGAAGCGCAGTCCTATATTGGAGAGCTTGAGAACAATTAAACTTAGGACCCACTCTAGGACTACTAAATTAATAGTTTAACGTAACTAATGAAGTATAAACATTTTACTAAATCAGAAGAGAATAGCCCTGCATTTAAGAAGTTATGAACTTTTGACCTAGGAGTCATACTCTCTTGTCCTTTCTCTCTCTATCATTTTGTTCTCTTGCCAGTCAGATTGAAGCTTTGATCTAAACCACATCTTTCTTTTTTTCTGTGTATTTAGTTTTGAACCCTGCGGTGCCCACATATCATAATGGTCTCCCTTCTTGGTGGTTTCCTTCTCCAAAACTAAAGGCTTAGTTGCATATCTTTTTAGTGTTCTTAGCATAAGAACTTAAGTTGAATAAAAAAATATGAAAATAAAATAGAGAGGAAAACATAATTTTTATTTTTGTATATTGATTAGAGTAATAAAGAAATGAAAAAGTAGCTATAGAATTGGAATAGACGTGTGGTGACAGTTGATTAGGGGAGTGGGGAAAGTTAATGAGAGAGTAGAAAAAGATAATGGGAGAAGATAATGATAAAGTTTTAATTAATTTATTAAACAAAAAATTTACTGAACCAATTAAAAAATTTTAAACTAATTAAAAAATTTAAAATTTCATAAAATTGTAATGGAGTTTTGAAAGTTTTGAAAGAAAGAGAGACAATAAAAATATTTTATTAATATATATAGGCATGTATATTTACATGCCTTCATGTTGGAGTTTTTATTCGATCTGGACTTGATTTCCGTCCATCCCCCAATCTTTTTTCTCCTTAGGCAATTTAATTTCAATAGTTTCAATGTGTCCCCAGCTATTTCCTAAATTATTTCTTAAGGAAGGTGATAAAGTTTAATTTCTCGTGCTAATGGTGAAGGAGAAACTAAATAAAAAGTTAGTGTGTTTTTATTTTTGTTATTTTCTTTTATATTTAATCCATATGAAGTTTATGGAATGTGACATTTTTTTATTATCATGTCAAAAGTTATTTTTTACGATTCCAAATATTCTAATACATTATCTAATATATTGTCTAATATATTAATTAAATTGTATTATATGTAACACATAATTTAATATGTGTAGTAGTTAATGTATTAAAAATATAATAAAAAATCTAAAATTATCTAGTATATTAATTAAATTGCATCATGGATAGCAACACTATTGAACGAAGACTAATCATAGGTTTCCACATGGTGCAATCAAAGTCGTTTTTAACTCATTTTTAACTTGTGTTTAGTGTATGATTGTATAGAGTTTAAAATATTAATAAAATATTTTAACTAACAAAATATGATTTATTTTTTCTCAATAAAGATGATTTTAATTCTTGACACCAAATCTTCCATAACCTGAGCTCGTAGAAGGAAGAGATAAGAGGGCCCTATGGAGAATGTGGTCATAAATTCATAATAGAGTCCGACCACAACGACCGAATTGATTATCTTCATGCATAAGGATATTAGATTACCTAGTAGAAAAGATTGAAAAATCATCACAAACCTCGCACGTTGCTTTCTTCCACATCGTTTCAAACGAAGTTTTACCATAACATTCCTCTAATTTGGAACCAGTATGGAATTGATTTACTCAAAGATCTCTTGATTCCCCGCGGCTTGGAAGCAAGCTAGCTCTTGCCTATCTCACCACCTTTCTTATTATTAGTAAGATAGGTTGCCCCTTTCCCCTTTTAATAATAAGGTAAGCTTCCAAGGGTGAGCCTTCGCTTTTTGGATAACAAAAAAGGGGTAAAGACCACTCAATAAATGAAATTACCTAACGATTTTTTTTTGAATTATTTGAGAGTTAACTAACTTGAGTTATGAGTACGAATGATTTCTTTTTCATTTTCAGGAACGAAGAAGAAAAAAAGACTTAAATCATAGTCTAATTGATTTGATGATCTTAGGGAACCTTTTGTCATTTATGTCATTTATTAGAATTCCATACCATAGATAAAACTTCAAATCCAATTCGTTTTTCTCGAGCCGTACGAGGGGAAAACTTCCTATACGTTTTGTTATGAGCCTGTATAAGATTTTAAACTACAAAATTTTTACTTTTTTACTTTAAATTTTATTTTTCCTCTTATAACCAATTTACTTTTACGATTTTAACTCAACTAAAAGGAATTCAATAAAACCCACCTTAATAAATTTTGGTCATTTTTAGTGTGGGTTATCTTGACTCATTATATAATTTTTTCTTTTTGCTGGATAACTCGTTATATAATTGTTGTTGTTTTTTTTTTGTTTTGCTAAATACTCGTTATATAATTTTTGGAAGACTTTGGGAGAGGAATAAAATTAAAGAGCTACTCTTACACCTTTGTTGAGGTCACGTGCCAAAACAATACTCATAGAAATGTGAGGTGGACAGCAAAAACTAGTTGAAAAAGACTACAGATGGGCATGAAAGGGAACAACCAGACACATCATTTTCCTTCTTCATAAACATTCCCATAGAAAAAAGGGCACAGACAACCCTCAGATCCTATATTCTCATTACATCCTTAAACTCCAACAACATTAACAAAATCTCACTTTCCACCTGAAATTAACACAAGAAAGTAGTGTTGCCCATTTCTGCTCTGGACCCCTACCCCTCATTTTCTCTTCTGGGTTCCTCCCATTTGAAGCCAAGACTCTCTGACACATGACTCAAGTGTGAATTTGAAGCCAATTCTGTGTTGTGTGATAATAATACAAAGTGTTCCTTACAGCTTCAGCGATGGCCATGTCCTCTTGTTTCTGAATCCATACTCTCTTAACAATGTTGTACTAGTACGACATGCGTATATATATGTTTGTCTCGTGTGCATATGGGTGAAAATATGCAGCGTGGAGTTCGTAATGTTCGACATTTGGGATCTGGGTCCTTGAAGTTGAGACGGGCTTCTGCTGGTTTTGATGCAATGCGGGTCGTTTTCGAGAAATTGAAGAGAGTTTCTTGCTGAATTTAGAGTTGGATCTTGGTACCAAAGATGGCACTTTTTCGCAAGTTTTTCTACCGGAAGCCACCTGATGGCCTCTTGGAGATATCAGAAAGGGTCTATGGTACGTTTTGATTGAATAATGTGGTAAAAGTTTGACCATATATTGGTTGGATGCGGAAAATGTTACGGTTGAAGAGTGTTTGTCAGTTTAGTTATGTGATTTCCTGCTAATTGTTTATTTCTCAGTTACTCATTGAGCAGGTCTTTAATGCATAATGAGCTTGTCATGATGTCTTGGTGTAAATTGAGTATGTCTTCTAACCTGCTGTATGCAAAATATGATGATATCCTAGTTGGATGACTGTTCTTAGAGTAGAGGTTTGGTTCAGTGGAGCTGATTGCCTGCAGTTACATTTTTAGTTCCGGTTCTTATTAGTACCTTCTTGATGGCTTCCTATATAATTTCTTTTAGTAGATAGGTAATCAGGACCTGAATATAACCAATCACATACTTGGCTCGCATTATTTTGTGAATAATCTTATACCTACCATAAACTGAATTTTTAAACCAATGTGCTGGTGAGATTCTGCGTACAATTTCTTATGAGTTTCCATTTACACTAAGAAATGTAACTGATGCATAATGTTATATAGTTGCCTAGCATGTGGTTTGCGTCTCTGTTTCTTGTTCTGATTAAAATCTTTTTGACCTTTACTTATTCTTAACTTGTTCGTGAATGCCTGCTGTCTTTGAGGTACTATTATTTCGGCAAATATTTTACTGTTAGAGATGGGCCAAGATCTCTGTGGCCTAACAGAAGAAAATTATGAGGTTAATTAATAGCATATTTTTGTGGTCCTCGATTATAAATTTTGTCACCTTGATGCTTGGCGAAGAAGCATAGTATTACAAGCTCTCCAGGATTTTCTCTAGTGTTGGATTTGATGAAACTTGCTCATTCGTATCTCCTTTTCAGCAGCCAGAGTAGTATAATGCATAAACTTTAGATTACTAAGAGAAGGTAATATATAGGTAATATATATTTATATATATATATATATATATATATATATATATATATATATATTTTGAGTTCATATGATAATTTGTTAGCCCTTCATAAACTTTTTACTATGTCTTGAGACAAAAGTTATCATTAACTCCTACTTTTAGTCTTTCTGCTGAAACGAGAAATTAAGTTTAAGGAAATTCATGATAGTTATATCCAAGCCTCATTCGAAGAGTTTGTTTGCCCATGCCTTTTCTAGAACATTAAGCTTGTAAAAGTATGGAATTTCTGTGTCAATATTGTTAAATAGTTAAGGTAGTAATCAAATGATTATATAACAATAGAAATACTTGTTTTAAAGTTGTTTACTGTGCGAGAGAAAATTTGCTTTCCACATCTTTTTAGGTCTGGAAATTCCCTAATGCTCCAGGAGCAAAGCATGGAATTTGGCTATGCTTCTACATGTATATTTGTTGAGAACATTGTTTGCCATTTGGTCAAATGTCATGGCTTATGCTGTAGGGAGCTATTGTAATTTGTAATAGTTTTACAGAAACATTTAACATTGGTCTGACAGAATAATGCTTCATTCTTATTATCCTTTGTTTTATGGTTTTGTAGTCTTTGATTGCTGCTTTGCTTTTGATGTTCTTGACGATGAGGAATACAAAGTCTATCTTGGAGGTGTAGTGGGTGAGCTTCGCGAGTACTTCTCTGATGCTTCATTTGTGGTTTTTAATCTTCGTAATGGGGAAAATCAGAGCCATATTGCCAACATACTTTCTGAATATGATATTACTGTAATGAACTATCCCCGGCAATTCAAAAATTGCCCAATACTTACAATGGAGATGATACATCACTTTCTGAAGTCAAGTGAAAGTTGGCTTTCCCTTGGTCAAAAGAATGTGCTCTTGATGCATTGTGAACGTGGTGCATGGCCAGTTCTGGCCTTCATGCTTGCTGCCTTTCTGATATATAAGAAACAGTACACAGGGGAAGAGAAAACTTTGGACATGATTTACAAGCAAACACCTCATAAAATCTTGCAGTTGATGTTGCCATTGAATCCAGTACCTTCACAGTTGAGGTACCTAAAGTATGTCTCAAGAAGGAATTTGGGATCAGAGTGGCCACCATTGGTCAGAGCACTCACTCTTGATTGTATCATTTTAAGAGATATTCCTAATATGGATGGAGAAGGTGGCTGTCGACCAATATTTAGGATATATGGTCCAGATCCTTTCATGGCAGCCGATCGTACACCTAAGGTGCTTTTTTCTACACCAAAAGGGAGCATAATTGTTCGACAATACAAACAGGTGCTTTTGATTATGCTAGCTCTAATTTTATTAAACTAATTTATCATGAAACATTTCAGTTTTTTGAACTAAACAAAGCTTCATTTTTTTTCCTTTTCTTAAATAAATAAAACCTATAAGAAAAGGGTTTTCCTTTCTTTCCTTTTCCCACTTTTTCCCTTTTCTCTTGAAAACACAGTTTAGAGAAATACAAGTATTTGTTCATTGCAGGAGCTAAAGGAAAAGAATTCATAGTCAGCTTTAGTAAACTTAATAACAGGGAAAACTACCAGAAATGAAAGTTTTAAGCTCGTAAAATGATCTAGAAAGAAGTGCTATTTCTCAAGATCTTAGCTTTATCTAACGTTAAGAACTAGAAATCAGCTACCAGTGTTTTAAATTGTCTCTTTACATATAAAAAACTCCCAGAGAAATCTTTCTAATCAATTGTTAAAGAGTACTTAAGTAGAAATTTTTTTGTAATGAGTTGTTAACAATATTTACTGATAGAGCTGAAAATGCTTAAGCTAACTACTGACAGTAGTTCTACTGCTTAATAAGGACTTTAACTTATCCTGCTAATTTGTACATAAAGCGTACCAGAACAGTATTCATATCTTGTTAACGAACTATCAGCATATATAAAGTAAATAATCGCAAGTTTAATGATCTAGATATAACCTATATATGTGGACACAGAATGATAGTGCTCATAATTGTTAAATTACTCCTTGCAATCTTGAACCCTTAGAACTAAGTGCTACTGGGTGTTAGTAATTGTTAAGTTACTAACAAAAACTCAGTAGTTATTCATCTAGAATTTGATTTACGATGGAGTAACTATATGCTGAATTATATTGGTAATTAATCTTGAGATTAAACTTTTAAATTATATTAGATAAGGATCTGAGTCTAATCTTCTTCTGCACTATTGGAGTCAAGCTTGAACAGTTAATATTGTTCATCTTCCTTATGCTCAATCCTCTTTAGGGGGGGGGGGGGGGATGGGAGGTTGTTGCAAGATGTGTGGTAACTTAGTGCATGAATACGAGGTGAGACCTTTTAGTTCTGCACCTTCCTGGAAAGCTTATTCTTCTATGGATAATGGATTTAGAGTGAGTTTGAATTGATTTCAGGTTCAAAAATGCTAGAATATCGGACATTGTCATTCTTTTGGCTTACTGAGAGGTCAATTTGTTCTCTTTGAACTGCAACAGTTCTTGTGCTATTTAAGTCTCAAATTAGTGTTCGAGATTTCTTTTACTGCTTATTCTCTTCCTCAATTTTATCTTTTATTTCAATTCTGTTGGCAACTATAGCTTCTTGGGGTTCTCAAAAGAATGGATCTGAAGAGATGTGCTTTCTTTATTTTGTTTTACAAGGTTACTATAAATAGTTTAACCAACTCTATGAAGCCATTTTCTAAGCTCTTGATGTCATTAATATTTTGTCTAATTCAGCTCAGCCTGGCTAATTCATTAGTAAAGTTGTAATTGACGATTCCAGTTTGTTTTTTATCATTTGATGAATTTCCCCTTCATCTAGTCCGACGCTTTAGGGAAATTTGGCAACAAGTTCTTAATGGTATTTTTTATTGTTTTAGTGGGTTTCTGCCACATTTATGCAGCTTTACCTTGTCTTGTGAAAGATATCAATTAGAATATAGTAGACAATTATAGATGAGTTTTATATACTCTAAGAGGATGTACTATTGCATGTTAGTCTGCTGTCCTTACATTACTATCTATGCCAAAACCATATAGGGAACTTTTGTGACTCCATCCATCATCGGTTTAGGATCTAACATATTTCATCTGAAAAATAGATTGCCCAATGAAAATCCATCTCTTTTTGTGACAACATATGATGCAAAATTGTTGGTGAAGTTGGACTTAAATTCAGTTATTACTGGCCTGTGGTAAGCTGATGTTGGATTACATTTACTGCATGCATTTCTCTTTTTGGCTCTCAAGTGCACTTGATCCAACAAATTCTAGAATATTAGGAATTGCTAAAATTGTTGAAATAGTATATCTTTTCTCATTCTTAAGGTAGAGGGAGATATGTGCTTGTTTCTTGAATATGTGGTTGCTAGTGCAGCCTTTTAAATGTTACAATGTGATAGAACAGCCCTTAGGTTTATTTGGGTACAAAAGTCTCTTCCCCATTGGTCATACCTATGAATGTTCTCGACAGATGATACATTGGGACATGCCAAGTATCCACATATTTTGATGCATGGTGTTTTTCCGGGGCAGTTTGTATAGGCATAAGGTTATCTAAAACCACTCAGTTCCTGTAGCTGTAAGTGACTAATAATCCTTAATCCTAGTAAATACTGCAAATTTCAGTGGATATCCATTGCAGTTAATTGATTCGCAACTTGAATGGGGTAGTTATGAGTATTACTTATATGCTTTTTATACTTTCAGAGCTAAATATGAACTCTTTATATGCATTTAATTTTTTCCCTGCAAAATGTATTATATTTTCTTACAGGAAGAAAGTGAACTTGTTAAAATTGATATCAACTGTCATATTCAAGGTGACGTTGTTCTTGAGTGCATAACATTGGATAATGATCTGGAACATGAAGAGATGATGTTTCGAATTATGTTTAACACAGCCTTTATTAGATCAAATATTTTGATACTTAACTGTGATGAGATTGATACTCTGTGGAATGCCAAAGATCAATTTCCGAAGGAATTCAGGGCAGAGGTATATATTATCTTCTTTGGACTTTCTCGGTCACTAATAGAATTGCTGTATATCAATTATCTTGATCAGTGATTTTCTGCTTCTGACTGATGAAGGTTCTTTTCTCTGAGATGAATTCATCTTCTTCGGTTGTTGCACTTGATTTGCCTGTGATTGAAGACAAAGGAGGTCTTCCTATTGAAGCATTTGCCAAAGCTCAGGAAAAATTTAGGAATGTGGATTGGCGAGATCTGAAGGCAGATCCTGCACCAAATATGCTTCAGAAAACAGCATTGAGTACTGTAGAAGAAAACTTGGAAGATTTTCAGGCTGCTGGAAAGCAAAATCTTGAAGAAAGTTCCTCTATGAGTACCATAATCAAATTAATCGAGCATGGTTCTACTGACAGTGCTAATGAAGAGACCTGCAAAAGTGTCTCCCTCTGGATGGCTAGAAATGAGAATTTAGACACTATACCGAATGAAGCATTGGCTAAAGTTCAAGAAATGTTTAGCAATATGGATTGGCTTGACCCAAATGCTGATGTGGCACTAAATATGTTGCAAATAACAGCATCAAACATGATACAGGAAAAGTTGGAAAATGTCCTGGGTGCTGTTAAAGAAAAGAAAAATGCTAGCTGCTATCAGAGTGCTGGAACTGGAATTCTTGAGAGTGTTAGAAAAGAGAAACTGAAACCTGCAGAGGCTCCAACTTCCAATGCTCTGGAGCATGACATCCTCAGTTCCCGACTTAGGGCGCTAAAAATAAAATCATCTGCCTCATCTGAATCTGTTGCAGATTCAAACTCACTTGGAAAGAAGAGAGACTCCCACAAATTCCAGTCAATTCCTCAGCCTGAGCTTAGTTCTCCAGGAACTCCTCAGAGTTCTGTGTCCAATCCAGCTTCATACACTAATTCACTTCAGGGTTTGGCCACTCCACTTTCCAAGTACCACAGTGCACCCTCTTCTCTTGGAATTCCAGCTTTATTGCATGATGATGGGGGATCAAAGAATAAAGTGGGGGCTCATGTAGTGACATTATCTCCAAGATCTGCTCTTTCAGCTTCTTTTCCTCATCTATGTAAACCTGTGCCACCTAATTTTTTCTCGGTGGTACTACCATCTGAGCTCTCTTGCCCTGCACCTGCAATTGCCAGCACTCTGACAAAAGCTTCTCCAGCAGCTTCTTCTTCTCTATCGCCAACAGCACCGAGACCACCTCCAACCCCACCACCACTGCTGCCACCACCACACTCATCGACATCAGGACTACTGAAAGAATCACCAAATACAACACTGAAAACTGCATCAGAATTATCTCATAGTTTATCATCTTCAAAAGAGTGGAATTCTCTTTCTAAATCTAATTCTGAAACAACAATACATGATAAAGCAGCAGCAGCTTCTGCCCCTCCTCCAGTACCTACTCCACTTCCTATGATAGCTCCATCCAGTTGCCCGGTTGCTTCTGAACTTCTAGAACAAAGTTCGGCAGTTGATATTAGCACTGATCCACTACCTCCAGTGCCTGTACATTCTAGACAAAAGTCAAGTGCTACAGCTATATCTTCAGCACTGCTGTTGTCTCCTTTATCTCCAACATGGTCTTCCTCAATTGAAACTGTATCAGCCACTGTCAAATACTCATCTTCAACTTCTAATCTATGCCCTCCTCCAATTCCTGAGAGAGCTTCTTCCTCCCCAGGCCTGATTTCATTGATTAATCCAGCAAACAATTTGGAATCCAGTGTTCCTTACCCTCCACCACCACCATCTCGCCATCAAAATCCAGGGTCAATCTCAAGTCCTGCTGTTAAAATGGCAGAGCTGTTTCCACCACCACCACCTCCACCTCCTACCTCATCTTCATCCAGGACTCCATCTCCAACCTTGGACTCTTTGTCATCTGTAACTCCAATGCAACCTCCTCACTCTGGGGCTTCTTCATTGAGTGGCCCAATTTCTTCCCGTGTCCTGGAGGAAAGTTCTGCAAGAGCTGCCACTCCTCCACCTCCGCCTCCTCCTCAACATTCAAGTTCTTTCTTGAATCATGCTGCTTCCTCATCAGAACCAGCACCAGCACCACCTTCTCCTCCCAGTTTTCCTCCAAGCAAATCAACATCTAAGCTTTGTCAACATGGCCCACCAGTCCCACCTCCGCTCGCTCCGTTCTCTTCAGCCAATTCACAGAACCGCTCTTCTAATGGCCCTGGAAATATTCCTCCTACACCACCCTTGGGGTCAAAAGGAAGGTTGCTGTTACGTTCAACTCCCAAGAATCAGTCCCAAACTAAAAAGGCCTCTTTAAAACCATACCATTGGCTGAAATTGAGCAGAGCAATGCAAGGAAGCCTGTGGGCTGAGGCACAGAAACCTGAGGAAGCTTCCACGTATGGCCGCATCCCACATAGATTATGTGGTTTCTATTTAGTAATATATATTGCTTGAATTACTTTCATTCATGAGAACATTGTATTTCTATCCTCTTTCTTTCTTACCATGCTCATTTTGTTTTGTTATACCAGGACTCCTGAGTTTGACATGTCTGAACTTGAAAGTCTTTTCTCAGCCAGTGTCCCAAATTCTAATCATGGTAGCTCTGGTGGAAAATCAGGCCGTTCTTCAAGAAAGAAATCCGAGAAAGTCAACCTGGTAGTCCTTTATCTACTGTTTATATGGCTTTCTTTTCATTGACCATCCAACAGAAATAATCATTTAGTGTTCCCTAAGTTGGATATGTCATTGATATTTGAGAATGGTCTTGATTTCCAGTTTAACGGTTCAAGTATAATGTCAAATTATGGCTTTATTTTAGTTCACTACTCTATGCATGCAAAATATAGATGTGTCCTTGCATTGCTGAATATCTTGTTTATTTGTGATAAACAAAAATAGCTTGTTTATCCAACAGGTGCATTTGATATTTCATGACCTGTACTTTCCTTTGCAGATTGATCTTAGAAGGGCATACAACTGTGAAATTATGCTGACGAAGGTCAAGATTCCTCTGTCTGATTTAATGGTAAATTTTCCATTTCTTTTAACATCTAAGGTATACTTTTCTTTTTCGAGTTCAACTTTGATCCTAATCTGTTCAGTGGTTATGGAAGTATTTTCAAGTTCACTGTCCAGAATGAAACCTGACTCTAGGCACATAATAGTTAGTTAATTTTATTCAAAAAACAAAACAAGAAGTAGTAAAATGAATAGAGAAAATACAGCTTTTCATTACCTCTATATTTTTCTGCCAGATATTTATGTTGCATTGTAGGAAATTTTCATTTTTTGGCCAATTTGAATTGTTGGAGATTCCAATAATGCACTTGGAGAATGTAGACTGTTAATTTATGCAATGGGAATGGACGTCCATGTGTAGAGTCAAAATTTTTGAGGTAGTCCATATCATGAGGTAGAGGTGTTTATTTATAGCAATTATGCTTTCTGCTATTTCTGGCCATGCTACTTTCATAGGCTTTTCGTTTAGTTGTAACCATTGGGTCTGCAGTCTTATTGCTTGAATAATATCAACTACCTCTGCCAACAAATAGTTAAGCAGCTACTTTTCATCAATACATCCGTTCACTTTATTTACATTTTTAGATTGTGCTTAACAGAGTTCGGTTCTTGCATTGGATGATTCCGCATTTGATGTTGATCAAGTTGAAAATCTAATAAAATTTTGTCCAACAAAAGAAGAAATGGAGCTTCTTCAGGTGAGTGACCGCAACTACCAGAATACTTCTGAGTTCTGAGTACCGTGGACTTTGATGTGATACATTTTCTATCTATGCCGGTCAAAGTTTTCTTAGGATATAGCTACTCGTTCAGTGCCCTTGATAATAGATAATTGAATATTTGTTGCTTAACAAACTCAGATATGGTTATCTCACTACTATTTTGGAATCTGGTTTCAGAATTACAAAGGTGACAAAGAGAACCTGGGAAAGTGTGAACAGGTAGGAGGGGATTCTCTCCTTTTGATCTTATATTCTCATTAAATTCTTTTGCTAACTTAAACAAACTAGTTTTTGATGAATGAAACTTGCAGTGGTGTATATATAATTAGTTGAAATAGGGAATATGTTGCTTTGGTCTGTTGGCAAAGACAGAGCATATTAGGGCACATGGTCCTCCGAAGTTTCACAAATTTTATTTTGTATAGTATTTGTAAGGAGTAAGGTTGAAGTTTTTGAGGTTTGGCCCCTGAAAAAATGCTACAAGATCCTAGTCTATATATTTATTATCTGACTTGGACCCTCCAAAAATATAACCCTTGCTCTGCCACTGTCTGTTTTTCACACCATTTGCCGTGTTTTAGCTGCAGTATGTGAAGCCTTAGATGCCTTAGAGAAACCAATCATGTAGAAGGCTGTTTAACATGTTAAGAAAATATTGGAATTGACAATTGAACAAGCAAATTGGGAGGCACGACGCATTCCTCTTTGCAACCAATCATGTTGTAGTGACGTTTCTAACAGTTCTAAGAGAAAATGGAATTGGTAATTAAACAGGCATGCTACATAACCATATTATGATTTCTTTAACATGCTATATCATATCTCTGGCAGTTTTTCTTGGAATTGATGAAAGTTCCACGGGTAGAGTCAAAGTTGAGAGTATTTTCATTTAAAATGCAATTTTCTTCCCAGGTCAGAGGATGCTTTTATTATTTTCCTCCATATATCTGTTAGAGATTATATTTTCTCCTTGTCACTATCCTTTTGCCTTCTCTTCCTAATTTATACTTTCACTTTATTCCAGATTTCTGACTTAAGAAAGAACTTGAATCTTGTAAATTCTGCATCAGAAGAGGCAAGCTACTATGGCCATTTACTTCGTGCATTTTAAATTCCATCTATAGAAGATACCCTGAAACGAGTTATTTGACAGATCAGGAATTCAGTCAAGTTGAAGAGGATAATGCAAACCATTCTTTCCCTCGGAAACGCTTTGAATCATGGAACTGCAAGGGGTGAGTTGTATCATAGATCTTACATGCTTCAGTGCACACTCCAATCTGGGATCTGATATTGGATTTCCTTTAGACATCCTTCATTTGTTTGATATGTTTGGTGGAATTGAAAAGGATGCAGGTTGCATCTTTTCAGACTAAGTAATTTTGGTCTTAGCTGGAGCAATTTGTTTTCTAAAGGATGCAACCGGAGAAAAAGAACCATGTCACTAAAATTGGATTGGCATATGCTTAAATATTGTCTTATACTGTCACTATTGTGTGGGTTCTTCTTTTGAAGTTATATGCAGTTCAACTGACAAGTAAATGAGGTAGAAGTTGTCAACCCAACCTCCAACACAAAAAATAAAATAAAAAAGATCTTGACTTTGTCAGCTGTGCTATCTACTTTGGGCACAGATCTCTTGGGACAATACTTCATAATTTTCCAAAAAGCAACATCATCTTAGGCCGATTCTAATTGATGTCTAAGTTGACTTCAGAAACAAATGGTTGCTTTAGATTCTACTTTATGTTCTGTTGCTTGTCTTGAACAGTTTTCTCTGTGTGTGTATAATTGCCATGCTCCTTGTAAAAGTTCTGAATCTGCCATCTCTGTTGGATATATAGTTGCTGATATATGCCTTTGACTGGCGTCTCACAACCCAACCCCCCCTCCATTGCATCATTTTGATTTTTGAATTCTTATTGAAATCATTCTGTCGATTTTTTCCATTCAGGTTCTGCTGTCGGATTTCGACTGGATAGTCTTCTGAAACTGACTGATACTCGAGCTCGTAACAACAAGATGACTCTTATGCACTACCTTTGTAAGGTAAAACTTCGGAGTAAATATAGAGTTTATGTTTAATGAATAGATCTAATTTAAAAGCTCTCCAACAATTACTATTTAAAGGCTGATTCTCAAATTCCGAAGCAGAAGGTTGGAAGTCAAATCAAGTAACTTAGTTGCAGCTTCAAAATATTCCCTTAATCTTCTAAGAATTTTCAAATGTATGTTCAATTGCAAAAGTAGCTCTACTTAACGGGTGATTCATAAGTTGAAAGTTCAGTGAAAATTTAGTGTGTAGTTGGATTGAAACTGAACTAGAATAATGCTCAATTTTAATGGGATCTGCGGTTGACTCTTGTGAGAGAAAAAGTAAGAGCCAATAAGAAAAAGTTGAGCTTTATTTGAATAAGTAGCAAATCCAAGTAGAGTAGATCTGCTGAAATTTCGACCTGACTTTTGGGATTTACGGGCTATGTTTTGGAATTTCAAATGTCGGAGGGGCACCCTTAACCTCTTTTAATGTAGTTATCTTCTTTCCTTTGTTGGCTTCTTTGTTAACTTCAGAAGAAAAGATAGGAACAATTTAACCAAATTAAAAGGTGTTTGGTTTGCACCTGGGGTGAGGGAGGGTTGTTAATGTATGGAGACTACTCCGGTGCTCAACCAAGCAAATTCCCCAATTCTAATCTTGTTGAGATATCTTGGTTACATATCCTCTATGACTTCATAAGCTGTGTTGACTAAGAGCTTACAGACCTTGGAAAGGCAGATCATGAAGCTTATTAAAGTTCATTGGTTGTCTGCTGCAGGGCTCATAATGGCAACAAGTGGTAGAATAGTTTCATGTTAGGTTCATGACTAACTTGAGAAAATGATAGACGTAGCTGGAAAACTCCAATACTGAGCTCATTTAACAGTCTAGATTGTGTTAGCATGCATGTGTTGAAAAATAAGAATAGTAGTTAAAATCAACAGAAGTACAAAATGAGAGATCATTTTTTCATTAACTGTGAGCCATGAAGTTGTATTTGTCATTTTGTTTGCCATTTATATAATTATAGTGGTACCATATTGTTTTAATATTTGGCCAACATTTTTACGAGCTAAGATGTGCCTTGTTCAAGATCTCTATCTCATAAGATAGAGATCTATTTCCTTCATCAAACTTGAATTTGTAATAAGTGATTGACAGACACAAATCCTTGAGCCAAATGCCTAGCTGTCGTGCATGGTTAGCTCTATTCATTTATAAGCCAAGCTAAATGCATGCAAAACGAAGTCAAGAATTGCATTGTTTGAGATAGATCTTATGAATACAAAAATTAGAAAGCATTATAGAATAGTATGAAAGATAAATTTCAAGTTTTAACTAATTAGGTCCCGAATACTCATAACAGGACATTAAAATTATTGTAAAGAATAAATATTTGTCAAGGTATTGAGAATGGCTTCTGGCCGTTAGGGGCCAATACTCTTAGGGTCCTGTTTTTGGTTGCTTAAAATAAGTTGCTTTGGGTTTTTTTAAGCTAAAAGTTGTCTTGAGCTGCTATCAATTGCTGCTGAACTTCTAATTTTAGCTAAGAAAAACTAAAAAGGCTGGTTTGGAGATGCTTCTTGAAACTACTTTTTCTTATTACTAGTGTTGAAAATAAGAATGCTATATTGATTTTCAAAATAACGTTTTCAAGCACTTTTTTTTTCCCAGCAGCTTAAGGAAAGTTTAGCCACTGAGAACAGTGCCATAGTATAGTTGAAAGAATGCTGCACAAAAAGAAAACATGCTACATCATAGCTTCATAAGAACCAAGAAAAGGGATGAAATAATAGCAAAAGTAGAGATTTCAGCATCTGACAAGTCTGAAACTCTATACATTGTGTTCTCAGCCTCCTGTATTTCATTCTCCAACCTTGTCTAGAACATATAATTCCACCACTGCCTCATCTTTCTCCTCTTACATTATCAGTTTTACTCTTCACAGACAGCTCCTTCTCTACTTTTTCTTCTCCTCAGCACTATAACAAAAGGAAATCAATATTCAAACATCATTTTTCTGCTCTTCATGAGAATTCTCATAGTAGTACCTCTAATCATCATCAACTACATAGATATCTTTAACAGACAGGCTTTTATCCTTTATCAGTTTGTGTTTCTTTTTGTTTCATTTGTTCATAACCTATATTTTCTCTCTCCATTTAAGTTGCGATTAACACATATCTTTGCTAAGTTGGTTTGATCATTGTATGGCTAGCTAATTTGATTACTATCTAACTTCATCAAAACAAGATAATTCGCTCTTCCATTTTCTTCATTTGGTATAGTTAGAAGTGTAATTAATTTGTGTTTCACTGTACCAATTTATGACCATATAAGCTACCTATAATGGAGCATAAATTGTTTTGGATATCAATTTAAAATGTTATTAAACTATACAATTGCCCTTGAGCAATGGAATCGCCATTAAAATACAATATATTATCTCTTGCACCTGTGTGTTTATATATATATGTCTGTGGGTGCGTGTGCGCGTATGATATATTATATATTTATTATATATGTATTATATATTACATTTCACTATCACTTCACCGAAAAGTTTGAGATGTTTCAGGAGGATGAGATTGTAGTTCAATTTATTATATCCTAATCTTGGAAAGTAGTCATAATAATATCTGTTGGCAGATGGAAAAAGGACAATGATGTACAATACATTGTATTGAATTATTTTAATTTCTTGTTTCTAAATTTGAATGTGCAATCATCGGCCACGTCAATTATATTTCTAACAAAGATCTTGCTTTACTTCGACATTTCTATCTTAAATTAGGTGCTTGCTAAAAAGCTCCCAGAACTTCTGGATTTTTCAAAAGACCTTGTGAACTTGGAGGCTGCAGGAAAGGTTTGATCTTTATGTCATCAGTGCATGAGCTATATGTCTTTCTGATGTTATCTAGTCTATATGAAGCGGATAAACTTTCCTAGTATACAGATACAGTTGAAATATTTGGCTGAGGAAATGCAAGCAGTAAGCAAAGGGCTGGAGAAAGTCGTACAAGAATTGGCTGCCTCTGAAAATGATGGTCCTGTGTCAGAGAGTTTCCGCAAGGTGCATTGTTTATCCTAGTTTTTGTTGCTAATCTTCTTGGTGAAAATTTCTCAGGTTTTCTCATTTTGAAGTGCCAATGATATATGTTATTGCTGCAATGTATCATAATGATGTTTTAACTTGATTTCCCAATTTTACAAACCTCTCTTTATGGATGTGTGCTCCAGAACTCTTCACGGTCATTTGATTAGGAAATGACAGTATGTGATGGATATCCAGAGTTTATGTTTAATCTCTAATGTTTTGTCTCTGTCGTCTCTCAATTATGATTTACTCTCATTTTGAAATGCATTCTTCTTAACATTTATTCCCGTTGAAAACCTTCCAAATCCCAGCCAAAAAAAAAAAAAAAAAAAAAAAAAAAAAAAAAATATAAACAAACTGAAAATCACAGGGTTGTCATTCAGAAGTGAGAGAATAACTGAAATTGTATAAGGTTTCTAGAATATCTTTTTGTTAGAAAACGACCTTTCATATTGCAACTATAGATTTTTTTTTCCTTCTCCTCACGTAGTTTTTGTGATTTCCTGGATGGCCACCAACTCTTCCCGTTAAAAGGAAATATATCTGTAAGTGTGAAGCACTTAAAGAACAAATAATTCTAGATGTGGACTTCATTCCTCAAGCTTGTTCTTCACAACATTGAAAGACTTAAATTTTACATAGTCACAGTAGACACAATCACAGCGGAATTAGGAATTGGACACTAATTTGGGTAAATGGTATGGGAGCCATATATCTTATTCAGATGCTCCAACTCCCTTGTGATTTCTGGCATTTCATGGTTGTACTTTTTATATACATCATATCATACTCCATGTACCCAAACAAAAGAAGGTTCCAGAGATATTGTCTTGCTTTTCAATAGCATTTGAAGCTTGTCTCATATTTCTCTGATTATTCTTGCCAACTCTCAGGTGCTAAGGGAATTTCTTCTCTTTGCTGAGACTGAAGTGAGATCTTTGGCTTTACTTTATTCTGGGGTGGTATGGTCTGGCTGCATCTTGCTTTGTTATTTTAGCAGCAGATTATGGACGCTAATGTGACAATTTTGGTCATTTTAGGGGAGGAATGCAGATGCATTGGCTCTTTATTTTGGAGAAGATCCTGCGCGTTGCCCTTTTGAGCAAGGTACTTGCAGTACATTCATTCTCCTCATTTGACTGCACTCAATAGTATGTCTATCCTGTATAGTCTTTCGTAAACTATAACAAATTCGTGTGCAAAAACTGACTGGTTAATTTATAAGTTATTTCAATGTTATTTCTAATGAAAGAAAACAAAAATGATGACAAGATAAGAATCTAAGAAAAGGGTCTGAATCCTATATCAGTTGCTGGTGGCTGAACGACTAGTGTTTTCTAGTTAATTAGGCTGTGACAAGTCATGAAAGGGAGGACTACTATTCAGTTTATTATATAATGCAGCAGAGATGATTCCTCTTTTTTTTTTTTCTTTCTTTTTCCTTCTTTTGCCTCTCTCTCTCTCTCTCTCTCTCTCTCTCTATATATATATATATATATATATATATATAGGTTAAATACCCTTCTGTAAGAAATTGTTTATTTTTTTGAATAGAGAGTTACAGCTTGCTACAATACTTCTCTTCATTCGAAATGTTGGAAAGAGTTCATAGTTGCTCGCGTGCACAACTCTCATGAAGCAACATCCTGTAGAGCATCTAGCCTGTTAAGTTTTAAGATGTGGTATTTTAGCTCCTCGTTAAAATACTTCAAGGTTTTCTCTAGTGGATGTTCTGAAAGGTATTCTAATTTAAACTAATCCACACTGAGATGTTTTGCTAAATGCACTTATAAAGCTGGAATACAAATGTTCCATTTCTAGTACCCCAGCAAACCATGGGTGATCATTTTCAGAATGTCTACCACAGCTCGGGTTCGCAAGATTCAGTTGTGTGGTTATGCATTAAAGAGGCTGAAATACTATCTAAGATGCTTATTGCAAACAATTTCTGAACATATGGTTTAAGTGTAGGAAACAAGGGGCAGAAGAATCTCCCACTGAAACAATTCTCAGAAACGAAAGTGCCGAAAAGGAACTATAATCATCTGGAAGATTATATTTGGTAGATGTATTTGTTGACATGTCTACTGGTTACTTGCTTCTCTTTCTTTCTAGTAAAAGTTAAACAAATAATTCTTTCATAATTCGAAAAGTTTATTGAGTATAGACTTGAACGAGCTCGAGAATGGCATTCCACCCCCTCCCCCACCACCACACACACACACACACACACACTAGAATGATAGAAAAACAGCTGGAGTCAAATTACACTGCACAGAGATTGCCAATTTTCAGAGGTCGTAAGAAATATTCCTCCTCAAACATGCACTACTTCTTACAGTAGATAAAACATGCACTATTGGGGGACTGGAATCATAATTGGAAAATATTCGTTCCCATGGTACAACTAGGGCTGTCAATGGGTCGGGTCTTCCCCTGACCCGGCCCGATAATCTTGGGTCCGGGACAATATTCATACCCATTTTCCCGGACCCAGACCCAGACCCGATAGTATATCTTCTAAATGAGTACGGGTACGGTACACAAAGTTTTGGACCCGATAGATCCGATTAACCGATTAAATTTTGAATAATAAATATTTTATATACTTTAAATTTTTATAACCGTTAGATGTGTTTGAACAACAGTCAATTATTTATAAATTTATATCAAAATATCTTATCGGGTCTACCCGGGCCTGACCCGAGACCCTATAGGGTAGGGTATGAGTCCACTTTATTTGGATCCGTCAGTTAATCGGGCCGGGCCTGGTACCAATAATGGTCAATCGGGTCTGGGTCCGGGTCGGGGACAGGGTGTCCCGGATCCATTTGGACCCATTGACACCCCTAGGTACAACGTAGCAGAAAGATTTGTTTTCCCAGCCACAGTAGCTCAGACTGCTAATTAACAGGTCTCTGGGTACCTTCAACATGGCCAGCATGCCAGTCCTAGAATTTTGGCATTCAGGTACCAAAAGGTTAACTGGCTTGGTTATCAAACCATATAATTAGCAAGTGGCTATAATACCTAAGACTATTGGAGCAACCTACACCTAAGTAAGAATCTTTTGTAGAGGGCTTGATTAGCTTGTGTTCTTTTTCTTTTGCTTTCTTGTTTAAATAAATATTTGATTTAATTCAGATATTACTATTATCTTCTGGTACTTATTCGGATCCAAAGACATGCATCTTCATCTTACTCGGAATGATCTGTGCAGTTGTTTCTACTTTGCTTAATTTTGTGAGAATGTTTGTACGAGCTCACGATGAAAACTGCAAGCAGCTTGAGTTTGAGAAGAAGAGAGCAAAGAAGGAGGCTGAAAATGAAAAAGCAAAACTGAAAACCTCCATAAATAAAGCAGATAATACTAAAATGAAGAAAGATGATTTTGATGTTCCAAACACTTGATAGAGTCTTTCGATAGCCATATGGACACAAGTCATGGATATGCCTGTGCAGCTGAATGAGGATTCAAAATTTTCTCCTTGCATGTTGTAAATCTTGTATATATGAAGTAGCAACATTGGTTTTCATTCTCCCAAGCAGAAGAATGACATGATTTACTGAAAAACAAGGTCTCAAGCGTTCATTTTTTGTCAATGGAAGATATGATTACAAGTGGAACTCTTCCCAAAAGGTATGCCTTCCCAAGTCCTTTGGCTAGACCTTCTGGCAAGGAATTGATAGTTCCTACATCTAATGTGATCCTCCACCCCTCAAAAATGCAGATATGCCGTAGGATATCTTTGCAAGCCACATGATGGATGGGAGACTTGTAAATGCATCGATTAGTATAGAAAATATCAAGATACATTTCTGTTTCTTTACTTTGTTTTCTCCCTGTTGTGCATTTTTTGAAGATGTAGTTATGTAAATAATGTTGTAATTTAAGGCAGAAGGGGACAGCAGGGATGCTGGTTTTTCTAAGTAGTTGAGTTGGTTACTTTATCTACATGTGTTTTTTCTATTAGTATGTGAGGAACTATTAGGATGTCAATAAGTTAGTAGTTTACCAAGATAAAACTACTAGTTTCTCCACATGATTTGAGGATTTTATGCATTTGATAAAGAGATTGAACTTTCCAGATGTGTTCTTGTGAAAAATGTACTGTCAAAGTTCTCATCCTCCTACTAATGATATTTGATGGAAATAAAGATGTAAAGCACCACCTAATGTACAACAATATTGACTCTCTTCCGGATCATGATAATACTTGGAAAACAGATTTGGGAAGTGTTCCTACTCTCTTTGAATAATACTTCTCTAATCTTTGTTTCCTAGCTTTCCCTTGGATTTATATAATTTGATTAATCCAAGTATTGATGATAGCTATGATTTTTTTTTTTTGAGTTAACTTAGGAAGATGACATTAAAAATATATTTCTTAAGTTTAAAATTAAATATTCATGTTTCTATTTTAGTTTATTCAAAAATTGGATATAAACTCTTTTGACATAGACATTTTTTCTCAAAACTCCTACAATTAACCTCTTTTATTTAATGGATCCAAACTTCGCTAACATATGAACATTATTACTTGTTTTTTTAATTGATAAGAATATTATTGTAATTTATCTATAATCAAATGATTCTCTTTAACTGTTGTTGAGTTAAAATTAGACATCTAATTTTGGATGGAGGCAATAGTATTTTCCACGACGAACAATAAACCACACTTTCATCCAAGGTCATCACCATAAACCACGCTTTCATCGCATTAGTGACCATGATCGATAAGAAGAACGCTTAGACACATTTCATTATGCAGGTGATTGCCAAAATCCTTTGCCTAGCCTTTTTGCCACTCTGCCCGCATTCCAAACCATGACATCTTAGATTATTGGGAGGTTGGGATAAATCAAAACAACACAATAAAATAAATCACAAAATAAATGACTTACACTATCAAGATTAAAATGACTCTTTCAAAAATTCTGATATTGATAAAGTGATAATTTATCAATAATCATTAAGAAAAAATAAATTTAGCAACAAAAATATTGAAAATATACTGATACCAAGATTTACATGAAAACTCCAAAAAATAGATAAAAACTACGGGTCAAATATTGATCGAAACTTACACTATAAAATAGGGTAAAAAAATTTTCTTCTAGATATACTAGAAGGTAACCCAACTATCCTCACCAAACTAGGTGGATATCAAAAAAAGAGATGAAAATAATCTCACAAGAAAAATGGCAAAATCTCACTCTATTCTCTCTGCCTTTCTCTTCTAACTTTTCTTTCCTTCTCTCTGGTGCACCTTCTTCTTCATAATTGCTTACTATTTATAGCTGCAATTTAGCCGCCATTGCTGAAATTTTTGTAGCAACATTTTTGACAAGCAGTCTTTGTTGAAACAAGATTCTACAGCCATTCTAGATAGCTGCAATTTTGGACTAAATTTCAGCAGCCATTCAAATATTGACCAGCCGCCATTCTTGACATTTAGCCAAAAATATTGACTCTACAATTTTGGCATCATTTTCTTTACTATTGAATTGAAACATTAACAAATCTCCTCCTTTCAACTCATTGAAGAAAGTTTCACCACACCAGCTTCTCTTATGCAAACGTCAAACTTCTTTTTTGACAATGACTTGGTCATCATTTAGCACCATTCTTGTCAGTGTGTATCTTCTCAAAGACTAATTTCTTGGACTCCAAGACATCCCGAATCCAATGATACCGAACATCGATATGTTTAGATCGAGAATGAAAAGTTGAATTTTTACAAAGATGAATAGCACTTTGACAATCATAGTAGAGTTCATACCTTTGTTGCTTAATTCCCAATTCTCGTACGAATTTCTTCAACCACAGGATTTCTTTGCTTGCTTCAGTAGCAGCTATATACTCTACTTC
This sequence comes from Rauvolfia tetraphylla, assembly GCA_030512225.1. NCBI lineage: Eukaryota > Viridiplantae > Streptophyta > Magnoliopsida > Gentianales > Apocynaceae > Rauvolfia > Rauvolfia tetraphylla. Next base: position 3,087,157 of record JAJQKT010000024.1, on the reverse strand, counting down.
TGTAGTAGAAAGAGCATCACATTTTTGTAATATGCTTTTCTAGGAAACTGCTGCACCTCCAAACTTCATCAGATATCTTGAAGTGGATCTTCTATTATCAACATCTCTAGCCATGTATGCATCTGTATAACATTCTAATACATGTTTTGCATTTCCAAAACACAGACAATATTTTGTTGTATCTTTAAGTTACCGAGTATCCATTTGACCGCATTCCAATACTCTCTAACCGGATTAGAGAGAAATCGACTTACTACGCCAACTGCATGAGCTATATTTGACCTGGTGCACACCATAACATACATTAAACTACCAACTGCTGAAGAATAAGGAACTTTCTTCATATCTTCCTTATCTTGCTTACTTTTAGAACATTGCTTCGTATTGAGCTTGAAGTGACCTGCTAGTGGAGTAGAAACCGCCTAGGCCTTGCTCATGTTGAAACAGTCAAGTACTTTCTCAATATAATTCTCCTGAGATAACTAAATTGTACCATTTTTTCTGTCACGAGTAATCCCCATTCCAAGAATTTTCTTTGTTGGCCCTAAGTCTTTCATTGCAAAAGACTTATTTAACTCCTTCTTTAAGCTGGCAATTTTGGCAGCATCATGGCCAACAATTAACATATCATCAACATAAAGGAGGAGGATAATAAAATCACTATCAGAAAATCTCTTCACGAACACAATGATCTGGTGTAGTCTTGCGATAGCCATGTTCTGACATGAAAGAATCAAATTTCTTGTACTACTGCCTTGGTGCTTGCTTCAACCCGTACAAGCTTTTCTTAAGTTGACAAACAAGGTGTTCTTTTCCTTTGACTTTGAACCCCACCGGTTGCTCCATGTAGATTTCTTCTTCAAGATCTCTATGAAGAAAGACTGTCTTTACGTCAAGTTGTTGAATCTCTTAGTTCAAACTAGCTGCTAATCCAAGAACAACTCAAATAGAAGACATTTTAACTACGGGAGAAAATATTTCTTCAAAATCAATACATTTCTTTTGATAGAAGTCTTTCACAACCAACCTAGCCTTGTATCTTGGTTTGGATATATTTTCTTCTGCCTTCAGCTTGTAAACCCATTTGTTCTTCAAGGCTCTTTTCCCTTTAGGAAGTTTCACCAAATCATATGTATGATTGTCATGCAAGGATTTCATCTCTTCTTGCATAGCTTTCAACCACTCATTCTTACTTTCATGGTTTGTAGCTTCTTCATAAGTCTCTGGTTCTCCCCCATTAGTGAGCAGCACGTACTCTTGAGTACTATATCTGGTTGAAGGTCTTCTTTGTCTGGTGGATCTCCTGAGTTTTGGTTGTGGTTGTGGAACTGGTTGTATTGCTGGCTCAACTATCGGAACATCATCATTGTTGTCCTGCTCTGCCTCAACTCCTCCGTGCTCGTCACGATTGATTGGTTGAGGTGCTGGGTCTAGGTTGACTGGAATTTCTGGATCCAGTCTTTGTTTATCATCTTTCTTGATGTCTTCAATGGTTTGATCTTTAAAGAAGACAACATCTCTACTTCTAATTAATTTCTTATCAACAGGATTCTAGAGTATGTATCCAAACTCTTCATGTCCATATCCCAAGAAAATACATTGTTTGGCCTTATTATCAAGTTTAGACATTTCATCTTTGGGAATATGAACGAATGTTCTGTAGCCAAAAACTCTTAAATGCTTGTAGGAGACTTCATTCCCTATCCAAACTCTTTGAAGAATATCACCATCGAAAGGAACTGACGGAGAAAGATTGATCAAGTGGACTGTTGTTCTCATTGCCTCACCCCAGAAAGATTTTGGCAGTTTGGCATGAGAAAGCATGCATCTGATGCGTTCTGTGATTGTCCTATTCATCCGTTCAGCTACACCATTGTGTTGTAGTCTTTGGTACACTTTCTCAAATCTGATGCCATGACTCCTGTAATATGCTTCAAAAGGGCCTCTGTATTCACCACCATTGTCTGTCCTGACACACTTTAATTTTCTTCCTGTTTCTCTTTCCACCTTGACATGGAAGTCTTTGAAAACATCTAGAACCTGGTCCTTTGACTTTAAAGAAAAGCACCATACATTTCTAGAAAAATCATCAATAAAGGTCACAAAATATAATGCACCACCAAGTGTTCTTTCACCCATATGGCATACATCAGTATGAACCAGCTCCAAAGGAAATAATTTTTTAGATGGAGAAATTTTTTTAAATGTAACTCTATGTTGTTTTCCAACTAAACAATGAGTGCAGGATTTGAGACTTACACCTTTTACATCAAGCAGGAGTTGTTGTTTGACAAGTCTCTGAAGCACTTTTTCACTCATGTAACCAAGTCTTTTGTGCCAAAGGTCTGAGGAGGATTCTGAAACTGTATTTACTTCTCTGTTGCTCAGCTTTTCTTTCATCATGTAAAGTGAGCTTGCTTTTGTACATTTAGCGACGATAATATTTCCTTTTGACAGCTTCCCTTTCCGTCATTGAATTGGTTTGCATAACCTTCATCATCAAGCTTGCCCGTGGAGATGAGGTTGAGACGAACATCTGGTACATGTCTCATGTTCTTTAAAATTAGTTGACAACCGGTATTGTAATTGAGATGAATGTCTCCAATACCTATGATTTTGCAAGAGCCATCATTTCCCATTTTTACATGACCAAAATTTCCTGGAGTGTAAAATGAGAAAAATTCTCTGTGAGGAGTAACATGATAAGAAGCTCTTGAGTCAAAACCCAGTCACTGTTGTGACAAACTAGGTTAATACTAGAATCATCACAAACAAGTTCGATCTCATCATCGGTTGTTGTGGCAGCTGTCTCTAAATTTTCTTCCTTGGCTTCACCTTTTGTATTGGCTCGATCTTTCTTCCATTTTCAGCATTCATTCTTGTAATGCCCCTTCTTATGATAATAGAAGCATTCAACATCTCTTTTAGACTTGGACTTACCTCTTGATCTGTCATATCTGTTGTGGCGACCTCTGGTTTTCCTTCTCCCCTCCTGTGATTCTTTTCTGCAACAAGTGCTTGAGGCTCCGGATTTAATCCTTAATCCTGCCTCCTGGTTTCTTCATTGTACATGTCTTCTTTGACCATCTCCAATGTAACAACGCCACCTGAAGTAGAATTCAAAACAGAAACAACAAGTGTTTCCCAACTGTTTGGGAGTAAATTGAATAGTAAGAGTGCTTACACCTCCTCATCTAGCTTTAGATTTACAGCATCGGTGCGGTTTATTAATCCCTGAAAATCATTCAGGTGCTCGAACATATTTACTCATTCTTTGTACTGTAGTTGTGTAATCTGTTTTAATGTTAAGACCATATTTTCTTTCAAACATGGTCTCTGATTTTTTCCACATTACATCTGCCTCGTTTCGCCTGAAACATGATTGATCACACTTTGATCAATCCAACTCCTAATATGGCCAATAGTTTTTCTATTCATTTTAGCCCATGCAATATCAGATATACCCTCTGGTTTTGCAACATCACCAAGAATGGGTTCATACATATCTTTACAATATAACAAGCCTTCCATTCTAGGTTTTCAGACAACATAGTTACTAGAGGTCAATTTAATCATGCTACTAGAAGAAGAAGTTGACTCTTCCATTTTAAAAAACTAACCAAAGTTCTGATACCACTTTGTTGGGAGGTTGGGACAAATAAAAATGACATAACAAAATAAATGACCCACACTACCATGATTAAAATGACTCTTCCAAAAATTCTGGTATTGATAAAGTGAGAATTTATCTATAACCATTAAGCAAAAATAAATTTAGCAACAAAAATATTGAAAATATACTGACACAAAGATTTACGTAGAAAATTCTAAAAATTGGTAAAAACTACGGGTCAAATATTGACCGAAACTACTACTATAAAATGGGTTAATAAATTCTTTTTCTAGATATACTAGAAGGTAACACAACTATCCTCACCAAACTAGGTGAATATCAAGAAAAGAGATGAAAATAATCTCACAAAAAAAATAGCAAAACCTCAATCTCTTCTCTCTACCTTTCTCTTCTCTGTATTCTTTCATTCTCTCCGGTGCACCTTCTTCTTCAGAATTGCTTGCTATTTATAGTTGCAATTCAGCCGCCATTGCTGAAATTTTTGCAGCAACATTTTTGATAAGCAGTTCTTGTTGAAAAAAGATTCTGCAACCATTCTAGATAACTGCAATTTTGGACTAAATTTCAGCAGCCATTTAAATCTTGACCAGCCGTCATTCTTGACATTTAGCAAAAAATATTGACTCTACAAATTTTGGCAGTCTTTTCTTTACTATTGAGTTGAAACATTAACGTAGACAATACCCATTATTCGTCACAAATTAATGCATCAGATGAACAAGAGCAAAGGATCAAGATCGACATGGCAAAAGCTTATGACTGAGTGAAATGGCCCTGGCCCTCTGATACATTCTCAGGGAACATGGCTTTGCAAAAATCATTTCATCAACTTGATCCAAGAGTGTGTCTCTACTGCATCCTCAATTTTAATCCGTGGTTTCGCTTCTGGCAAGGTTTTTCCCTTCTAAGAGACTTAAGACAAGGGGGAACCGCTGTCCCTTGCTTTCTTCACAATTATTTTGATCTCCCTATGATAATTCTGAGAGCTGAAAATTAATCAGTTCATCTAATCAAGATTAGTAGAAATAGCCCCGCTATCTCACACCTCATTTACGCAGATGACCTCGGTCTAGTTTACAGTGCTAAAAGGAATAAAACTAAGGCAGTCTTGCATTCTATTTATTTTTTGGTGCTCGATTGACCTGAATCTTGATCAATAATCGATCCACTTCTGCAGGAATGGTCAGCAAGAACTCGAGATTCAGACTTTGTCTGTCTATTTATTTGTTCATCCATGTATCTATAGACTGCAACAAAACTTTGACTTCCAAGCTTAATTGGCACTTGGTAGATCCATACGGAACGTGGCAAAATTTAGGTCAATCTGCTTAAATTATAAGTAATTTTCTTTGAGAAAATATTAAACTATAATTTAAAAAACTAAAAATTCATTTTGGGACAACCCATGAAAGAATAAATGGCACAATTTACTTTGACACAGATACATTTCTCATTTCAAAGAGAAGGTTTCAGCACATACTGTGGAAAAGGCTAATGTTAGATGGTTAAATAAAAGTGCTTCCCAATCAGAATTCATCAGATATGAGGACAGATATTAGGGGTCTTCTTGATGACAAACTCACCAAATCAGATAATGCAAAGGACATTACTTGCTTTGTGCAAACCAAAGAAACAAAAGTGGATATACCTCAAAAGACATGCACAATGCTTACGCACCACCTAAAATCAGATAGTTATTCCAAATCATTAGTGATAGCACCACCTAAAAGCAGTTCTAGCTGCCCCTTATTCTAAAGTGAGCAGAGCAGGGAATGAGAACAGAAAAAGAAAATAAGAAAATTAAGGTCACCGTTTACTAATAACGACACTGTAGGATACACAATAATAAAGAAAGTTCTACTACTTGTACCAGTAGTCACCACCTCCTCAGGCAAGGAGTGTAGCAGTAGCATAGGCCACTAAGATATAGCTCTTTTTCCATGTAAAGAGTATAAGGTAAAAGATCCAATCATAGCAAATGCTAAATTAAATATACATTTACAACTTCGGTGGATACAGAATAATGCTAATCAACAAAAAGAGAAAAACAAACAACACTAAATATGCAGAGCCATCTTCTTAAAAGCAAAATGAAAGATATGCACTTGTCAGCTTCAGAGAATACTCCAAACTGTATCTTGCCAACCACTAGCAACCCCAAGGAGAGGGGCATCAGTTAGATGAAGTATATTTTCCATTTCCTCTGAGAAACAAGTACAATACAATCCTATCTTCAATGGCCAAATGCATAAAAAGATTCTGAACTCCAGTATTGTTCTGAAAGAGAAACAAACCAAATATCTACTTCACCAAACCACCGTTCAAAGCGTAGCTCTTCCTCATAATATCTACATATCTGTCCCTATTATATACATCAACATAATACACTATGCAAATTACATATTTTTCCATTCCTTCCTTGCATAGTGCATCCATCAATTCAACTTTACAGATTGCTATATTATCAAAATAATCTTCTTGACAACCTCCCATTTGCACAAATTATAGTCAATCCAAATCATCCGCCAACCTATCCTTATCATCTACCATTCGGTCCTTACCGAATGTGCTTATGATTTAGATAAGTTAGCTTCCAACTCTGAACTATTCATCTAAAACGCACTCATCATGCATTTTATCCTCGTGCAAAAGATACAAGATATAGATGAACATCGTCAAGCATTTTATCCCTGCACAAATACGTTTTCATTGCATTCATCAATCGCTTTATTCTTATGAAAGAAATATAGATGAATGTCATCAAGCATTGTATCCTTACACAAATTGATTTAGATGGATTCATTACATTATAAACCTCTTATCACAAAGATTTTGATAACCCCATTATAACCCATGTCGCAAACTCTTAACATTTGAATTTATTACCAAAATATTGATAATCTTCGATTACTACATAACTAATTTTAAAACAATTATAATAATAGCCATCCGAGAAACTGTGGTCGAAGCATATCAGCAAGATACTATCTGAACTGAACAGTATATCATATCCTCGAAACCAAATCGCTATTTCCAATAATTAAAATCCTCACAACCAAATCTACATCTCTGCATAAATAATATTTCGACGGCCTGAATGTAGAGAACCATGATTCGAACAAGAGCTATTAAGGCAACTGTCAATCTCAGCTAAAACACCCCCAATGATTCAACCACAAACTTAGCCTCAGCTGAATTTAAAGAAATTAAAACAGAAATAAGAGAATTAAGCGGATTGAGGGATAGATTGTGTTCAGGTTGAAGGAAATGAAGAAGAGAGTATCTCAGAGCTTGAGTAAGCTTCTGATTACAAAACTTGAGCAAAAAGACATCCCCAAAATTATAAAAAGCTTAAATACTAAGGTAATCACAGAAGTGGTGAAATCTTCTCCTTCGACGCACTGCTTAGCTGTCCTCATCCCATATCTACGTTTTGCATTTCTGTTGTTGAAGCGGAATAAGATACTGTGCAACGGTCTTCACCACCTTCAAATCTCTGCTGTACACGTTACTAGTTATAAGCAGTCCAATAATGTGCAAGAACGCATACTCGAACTGAACCTTATAAATATCTCTTCCGCTAAACGGGGTCGTGCCACTACTTACTATTGAAAATAACTAACTTAACTTGATGCCATTTTCTTCCACTGTTTTCAAACTTCCTTCTGCTCTGGACATAACAACAACTACCTAAAAGTGAGAGCTTAAATCTTTGAACAATTGCAGCAGCTCTTCTGTTGGTGTCTGCCTAAGGCACCTTGGGGTGAACTCTGTTAAGGGTCGGTTGTTGAATAATTCGCTAGTTAAATATTGTAGGGTTTCTCATAAGTCACAACTACAGGATGGACTAATATACTCTCTTAACCCGAAGGTACCATTTTCTATTTTGATAGTATATTCTTTAATTTTGCAATCATTTACTATCTGTTTTAACTGAAGTATATTTTTTAGCAATTCTTTTTTTAAATCTTTTTTAATTCTATAATATTTTTACAATTTTTAAAAAATTTTGGATGTAATAGAATTTGGTTTCATTGCAAAATCAATGAGATTTTTCACTTTTCGTCAAACTTTCCATCCCAATACATAATTTATTTTTACAAAATTCAAAATATAAAATTTCAAATCAAACTCTATCCAAATACACTAACTTTTATTTAATAAATGATTAGGGTTAATTTTACTTTAGTACTGAATATTGTAGGAGTTTTGCCAATCACGTTTGCTATATGTAATTTTTTTGAACTATGTACAGTAAGAAAACTAATATTTTTTTAAAAGAATTCTATCTCTCCTCTCTTCTCTCTCTCTCTCCCCCTCTCTCTCACCCAAGAATTCCGTCACGTGTTGGCGGAAATTGACAGTAAGTTTTGCCACGTTGTGGGGGAACTTGCCCCAAAAAACATTATTTTTTTAAAATATTATTCGTTAAACATTATTAATGAAATAACTTATGCATTTAGACGATTTTAGTTCATGATTATTAAAAAATATAATTAAAATTTTAAAATTAGGTAAATTTCACCACGACATGGCAGAACTCTACATGGGAGAGAGCGAGAGAGAGAGATAAGGAAGAAAATCTTTTAAAAAAATAAAATTTCTTACTGTATATAATAAAAAAATTATAGATAGTAGTGCTTTTGTCAATTGACTATTATTTCTTTTCAAATTATCAATCAAGGGACCACTTTTGGTTGGCAGTGAAAAATTTTGATCGATAACACATCAATGACAGATTTACCCTATAAATTAAAAATGAAAATCCAATTTTATATGTTATTTAAATAATGCATTTTTAAAAAAAGAAAAATAAAATTTTAAAAGTATTTTATTAACTTTTTTTTCCCTTAGCCTTCTTCTTTTTCTTCCCAAACCCTTAACCACTAGCCACAATTCCAAACTATATCTAGTGCTGTCAAACCAGGTGGCCCACTCCGGCTCAGCCTATGGCGGGCTGAGCACGTTTTTCACAGGCTGGGAAACCCCTAACCCATATTAGTCTTATGTGGCCTGTGGGCCAAGGCTTTTTTTAAAAAATATTATTTTTGTCTCTTTTTTTCTCTTTATCACATGTGAGATCATATAAATTCATAATTGAGATAAAAATAATCTTTGTCCATTCACCAATATTTTTAAAATATAAAATAATCATTAGTTATATATATAAATAATTCTTAATTTCGATAAATTTATATAAAGAAAATATTTAAAATAACATAATGATTGACTTATAAAATTAAGTTGATCAACTCTAATCTTATGCATGCTTTCCATTTTCTACTATATTTCTAGCATCTAAAAATATTTCCATCAAAACTTCGTTAAATTCTTCAATTTCAAATTAAAAAAAATTACATTTTTAACTTAATGTTGAAACCTTTACAAGTTAGTTCAATTTGCACGAACTTTCCCTTCTTCTTCACAACTCCTTCCCCTTATCATCCCTTTGTCAATGTAGTTGATAGTTGACAGAGGAGTGGGCGGGTAGGAGTCGCAAAGAAGAGGGAGGCCGACAATAGAAGCACTACGGGGCCGAGAGGAAGAAAATGGAAAGGGAATTGAAGAATAGATGGTGGAGAAAGAAGGGTGAAGCACGGTGAGATAGAGAAGAAAGAAGAAGAAAAAGAAAAAATATGAAAATCACTAATGAATGAGTTACCTTGATGCATTATTTAGATAGATTTTTCTTTTTTGAATTTCATTAAATTCTTTAATTCAAATTAAAAAATTACATCCTTAATTCAATACCAAAATTTTACATGGTTAGAATTGCATTGAATGTTTGAGCCGAAGTAAAAATTTAAAAATATTAAAACTAAAAGTTTTAAAAACTGCAAATTAAACGGAGATGGCTAAATAAACACGTATTTAAACGAGTCTAGATAAGTTATGTGATAATCTGTCTATTATGCGGATAAACAAACTGACCCACGAGTTACTGCCTATTTTGACAGGGTTACAATACACACAAATAAATATTCGGAAAAAAGCTTTTGGGTCAAGTGCCCACTTTGGGCTTTAGGGCACAACACTGCCAACAAATGTAGAGAGAAAGATAAATAAATAAATAAATAAATAAATAAATATATATATATATATATATATATATATATATATATATATATATATATATATATATATATATATATATATAGTGAGAGAGAGAAATATATTTACACATATTTTCCTTGTTTTTCCCGAGAAAATGTATGTTCATAGTTAAATGAATGTATTTTGATACGCACATTAATGTGTATGAAAAAGTTTTGTTATGTTAAAATAGCCAACAAACTGGAAATTTAAGGCCCAGAATACAAAATAAGGCCTTAGGCCCAACAGCCTTGTTTTAATAAAAATTTTGGAAAAATCACATTAGATGGTAGAGGTGTGAGATCCACCCGTACCCATCTATTAAAATCAAAATAAAGTTACAATGCAAGAGGGGAGGTTAAAGGTGGAAATAAATCCATTAGTGCAAAAGAGAATGAGAATGAGAGAAATGAAAACATATAACAAGAGAGTAAGAACCAAAATATAAAGACGCTGAAGTAAGTCGGAACCAACCTTACGTAGTATATATACATGTATGTTTGCAATAATTTAAAAAGCTTTTGGGTTGGACCTTGGCCCTACAGAATCAGATTCGGCCGAGGGTATACTATTAGTTTTAGGCCATGATTTGGGGATCAACCTTTTTTTTTTAATGATTTTCTGTCATAGGTTTGGGATAAAACTTTTGGTCAGCTGAAAATGAAGGAGCTTTTTATTTTTTAAAGGGAGTAATGTAAAATATAATATAAAATTTTAGGGCTCTTTATATATTTCTTTAAAAATTTATATAGTTTTTTATATTATTTTATGTACTAAATTGAACAAGTTCTGTTATGAATTTTTTGGCACATAATAATTAACACTGTCAAAACGGGTCCAAACCCACAGACTGGCCCATTTAGGCGAATATGGACTTAGTATATCTAAGCCCGTTTAGGCGGATACGGACCCGGACCACCCGTTTTTCTTTTTAAATTTTTTTAAAAAAGAAAATTTACCAAAACGACGTCGTTTTGATATTTTTAAAAAATATTTAATTTTTTTTACAAAACGACGTCGTTTTTCACGTTTTGCAAAGTCTGTGGGTTGGCACGTTTAGCCCGTGGACTGGTTATCACGGGCTGCGGACTGGGTACGTCGTTTTGATATTTTTAAAAAATATTTAAATTTTTTTTTACAAAACGACGTCGTTTTCCACGTTTTGCGCAGTCTGTGGGTTGGCACGTTTAGGCCGTGGACTGGCTATCACGGGCTGCGGACTGGGAGTTTCCAGCCCGTTGGGCCAAATGGGCCAGTCTATTTTGGCTCGTTTCACTGTGCAGCCCGCAACGGGCCGGCCCGTTTGACAGTGCTAGTAATAATCGTCAACAAAAAGAAATCTTAATAGTAATATAGAGAATTGAATAAAAAAATTATAATGAATAGAATATAGAAAAACTATAGAAAGAAAATAGAGAGAGAACACAAGAGCTTTTATTAATTCTCTGAGAGTAAATAAATGAATCAATAATTGTATACAATACATCATTCTAAAGTCCTATTTATATGGTTCAGGGGTACATATTAATAAAACGAGATAGGAAGAAATTAGAAGATAAATTTTATCAATATTTAGAGATATGATAGAACTCTATTATTTATCTTCTGGTAAGATGAAGTATCTCTATCATTGATATTAGATTATCTCTTTGATATTAGAGAATGAATATCCATAATATATTAATTTCGTAACAAGTTCATAAATTTTATTGTGAAACATTAATAATTTGTGCTAAGGATATCACATTTGAATCATAAATAAAGCAAATTTATTTCCTGTTGCAGAATACTAAACAAGTTAATTTTCTAGTTCTCGATGCTTTTGAAAAGTTAAGATTTCCTAATTGGCTTTGGTTTGATAGACCAAGTCCTAGAGGTTTCTGTCATTGATGCCAGCAATGTTTAGAGATAAATATATGTGGCGATATGATTGTTTTGTATAGAGTGAGATAGAAAGATTCTATTTAATTAAAAAATTTAGTTGTTATCTTCTCAAATTTTATTTTAGATTGATAAAATTTTTACAAGTGCTCTCAAAGTCAGAAGAAGAGAGCTCTTGAAATCTGCAAATTTTTTCGTTAGCATAGGAGTGTGGTTCGAAGAAAGACACAATCACCAGTGAGACAGTTCATCCGAGGAACCTTCATGTTCTCGAAAAACAAAAATTTCTCTTGAAATCTGCGATTTTTTTGGTTAGCATAGGAGTGTGGTTCGAAGAAAGACACAATCACCAGTGAGCCAGTTCATCCGAGGAACCTTCATGTTCTCGAAAACTCAAATTTTCGTTCAAAACAAAAATTTGTGTTGTTGCTGCTGCTGCAACAACAATGCGGTTGCATGAATATCATGTTTTTCTTGGTGGCTTCAAAGGTTCTTGCTTTTGGATTCAAAGGGACTTCGTTCACAGACGTGGTCTTCCGTTGGCGCGTCCATCATCATTGATTCCTTTCTCGTGATGTTTTTTGGTTCATAAGTTCACTGATTCACCAAATCATTCATCATCATTGGCTCGTCCAAATTCTTGGAATTTTGTGGTGCACCAATCCTGAGGAATCATCTTATCTTGATCCATTACATAAAACAGTTGCCGCGGTGCTGCGACAAAAGGTTTGCCATTGAAAGCCCGCGGTTGATCATCCTAAGCGTCTATTGTTCGTTTTTTTAAAAGGTTAAACATGGATCAAAAGGCTTTTATTCCTAGTATAGTTTTTATCTTTAATGGTAAAAATAATTTTGATATGTGGAGGCAGAAGGTGCAAAGTTTCTTTGCAATGATTGACGTTTGGGATATCGTTGAAAAACATTTTGAGCAACCGTTTCCCAACAAAGAATTAATTGAAGAAGAAAAGAAAAAAAAAACTCCTATGATGCTTTTGTAAGATTCCATTTTTTTAATAAGGTGGAGTTAAATGTGGCTAAAAAATTAATGAATGCGAAAAGTTCAAAAGAGATGTGGATTGTTTTGGTATATTTCAATGGATATAGTGAAGAGGTGAGACAATTCCAATTGCAGGCATTGAAGAAGAAGAAATATGAATTGGCTCTTATACAATCTATAGAGTCAATTAAGGTTTATATTAGTAAGATATAATATCTTGCTAATAATATGAGATTTAACGGTGAGGCTTTAACATAAGCTCACATTGTCGAAAAAATACTCTGATCTAGAAATTCTAAGTTTTATACCAAGAAGATAGTTCTTGAAGCCACGAAGGATTTAGATACAATGACAGCGGCTTAATTGGTAGGAGAATTGTTATCCTATGAGTTATCCCTAAATCAACAATCAATTAGTGTCTTTGAGGAGAAGACATCAAAATACCAAGTAGATGTGAAAAACGAGCAATCTGAAACCTCAATTCAAATTGGAAGGAGAATTGTTATCCTATGAGTTGTCCCTAGATCAACAATCAATTAGTGTTTTTGAGAAGAAGACATCAAAATACCAAGTAGATGTGAAAAACGAGAAATCTGAAACCTCAATTCAAGGAGAATCCTATAAGAAAGGAGGACACAATTTTAGAGGAAAAGGACGAGACAGAGGAAATTTCATAGGCAACAATAGAAGATGAGGTAGAGGCCATGGTAGAAGTAATTTTAATTACCAGCAAAATAATTTTGATAAGGATGCTCAAAATAATAATGCTTATCAAAGGGTTGATAATTCAAAACTACAATGGTTTTTTTGTAAAAAATATGGTTTTAAAAGAAGCACATGACACAACAACAAGCAAAATTTGTAGAAATTTTTGTTGATGATGAAAAACCTAAGAGGGGAGGGGGAGGGGTGAATTATGTTTTTGACTAATTTTGAAAACTTTCCTTTAACAAAACTTCCCTTTAAAAGTTCACAACCTCCAAGTACTTAGAAGTTTGGAATAGAGTGGTTGAGAGAAAGAGAGTAGTCAATGAAATAGAAATTAAGATTAACAATCACAAAAATCACAAGGCAATAAAGATATCACATATAAGTGAAAGTAATAAATTACAAGAGAAGTATACAACAATTTATAGTTGTTCGATCTCTCCAAGATCTACATCCACTACCTTGAGTTTACACTCAAGGATTTCAACCAATCCACTAAATGCTTAAGTCAAACAATTATACAAGAGGCTCACCCTCAAAGGATTTTACACCAATAACCTCTTTTTGAATTCAACAAACAAGGGTTACCCACACCTAAAAGGGTTTTATGTCGCAAGACAATCTTAAACAATCAAATCAAGGCTCACCCTCACCAAGAGGGTTTTATGTCTCAAGACAACCTTGATTAAACAAAGTAAAGATGAGGTAAGGATAGAAATTACCAAACAAGATGGTAGATATTCAACAATTCTAGCTCCATTTTACTTTCGCCTTTGGAATTCTTGGATAATCAAAAGAAGCACATGAACAATGAAAGCCTTTCTTTGATCTTTGATGTTCTCAAGATAATGGCATGTAAGTTCATCAATCTTGTTCAAAATCTGATTTAATAGTGTTTTATATAACTCAAAAGTTCAAATAAAATGTTAAAAAATGACTAGTAATTGTAAAATTTGATCGTCCGAACTTGGATCTTAGTGTCAATTAGTCGTCTAAATTTTTCTATTTACTAGTGCTGTAGAAAAAGTTCGGTCGTTCGAACTTGCATATGAACTTTTTAAAACTTTATCAAATCATTTGAAATTAAACACAACAAGTTTAAAATCATTTTGGACTAAAAGATAAGTCATTTAAAAACTTTTGAGCTATAAGCCATTATCAAAAACTTTATTTTTCAAAGAATCATGAAAAAACTTTTAAGATCAACATCAAAGTTTAGGCTAGATCAAAATAGTTTGTGCTTTAAAATGCAATGAATAGATTCTAAATACAAGGAGTGCTAGGTATACAAGATATACCTATCAAGCAAAAAGCAAACCTATATTAGAGTGTCTTCAAAGCCTTCAATTCTTGGACATACTCTTCATTCTTTAACCACTTGAGTACATTTGAGATGTCCTTTTCACATTAGCTCCAAGGCAATGATATCACTTTGCTTCTTCAATCCAAAAATCCTATCACACAACAATTACTCAAATTAGCCTAAAAAAATATTTGTCATAATCAAAACTATAAGATTTGCCCTTAGGGCTCACAATCTTTCCCTTTTTGATGATGACAAACTTTGATGCAAAATGTGATGTATTTAAAAAATGTAGCACAATGAAGCATTAATGTCATAAATGAATGATGAAAATTTTGGCACAGTGACATAGAATGGCTCATAAGTGAGCTTATGGTCCAACCAACCTCTATATTTCTCCTTCCTTCCATCAAGATAAAAAATATAACTTGAAAGCATTTGGAATAGCTTCTAAGAGAGGTTTTAGAGATTAGAAACAGTTTTCAAAGTTCCTCTTTAGATTGTGCTTATTTTCAACAAGTTTAGACTTGAAGTGTTATAAGTTCAAATTTTGAAAAATCAAGCCGATTTGCAAAAATATTCAAGATACTGATTTGATTTTGTAAGAATAAACCTTCCCATTGTTCAACCATTTTAGGAAAGATCATGATAGTTGGTGTGTTGTTTTCTATGCCTTTATACTTAAATTTTATCACAATCTTTAATAATTTGCACACCAACACTAGGCACGAACCTATCGTTATGATTAGTATAATGATAAGTAAATTTAAATGTTGTATCCATGTGGATGGTTAAATATCATTACTCACTTTCCACTCTATTGTTTAGCATATGAAATTTTTGCTTGTGAAAATGGTTGAAATAACTACTAGGAATAGAAGTCTAACTTAATTAATTAAACCAACTTAACCAATCTTGCTTACAAGAGAGAATTCAATTGAGAAAACAATACTTGAATGGAAAATCTCCCTAGAATTACCTATGTGATGGAAAAGTCCCTTGGTTGATGAGTTGCCCTTTTATGTTTGATGAAATTCTTCAATTAAAACTCACTCTATCTCTAGATGAAAGTCCTCTGCTCTTAGATTAATTAGTTGAAATCTCTTTCTAACCAATCCAACCCAAGAATGAATTAAGATTTGTGAATTTCCAATTAGATTTCTCGAATTACCAAGAAGATGTTGATGTTTCTATCTGTAGTCACCTAAATCATCCCCATTGTTTGTGTATGGTCTATTTCACCCTTCCTTTCTCAATTCCAATCGAAAAATTTCAGATTTTGAATCAATTATCCACCAAATCAGTTTAACCAATCAAACCCACAAACAATCCAAAAATTCTAGATTTTGAATCAATTATCCACCAAATCAATTCAATCAATCAAACCCACAAACAATCCACAAGAAATTCGAACTCAATCAACCAAGGAAACAATTCATTCACAGAGGTTAAAACTAGAGTCCATAACCATCCAAGTATTTAAGAATTTAGTTCATCAACATATTACAATTCAAAGAACATAAAGCAACAAAAAAAGAGAAAGAATTGCTCATTTTCATGGTTGAAATCTTCTCTTCTTCAAGGCTTGAAGTTCTTCACGTTTTTGTTGAGAAATTTTCAGTTTTTGTCTTAAATCTTCAAGTTGGATGTTCTCCTTCTTCAAGAATTTGATCTTGTCTCTTGATTTCTCTTGCAAAGATTGATGAATTGGAAGAGAAATTTTGTGGTTTTTTAGTGTTTTTGCAGCCTCTCTAGCCAACCCTAGCTGCCTCCTCTTCTTGCCCTCAAAGGGTATTTATATCTAACCCAAAAGAGAGAGAAAAACAGCAAAAAAAACAGGTTCAGCTTGACACAACAGTGCCGTTTGGTCCCAGTTTTGGTGAAGTGTTATAGTGCACCACTGTGACAGTAGTTTTGCTTTCTAGGTGAATTCAGAGTATGAAATTGGCTGATCTAGGTCTTAATGTCTTCATAAAAGTTGTAGATAATGATCGTAGATTTCTGTAGAGCTTTGAATCACCTCAATTAAACATTGATAACTCAAGATATGATCGTTCTACCAAAATATGTCAAAACTAGGACACAATGCTTGACATGTGACTTTGTAACATATTCAGGGCAGCCAAATGAACTTAGATTGACATAAAATTTACCATTATGAAAACTTAAGAATGTCCTATATAAATGTATAGAAGATCTCTTTTGCATTTGAAATATTTATAGAGGTCAAAATCCCACTTGAAAATTCTCTACTAGGCTGTTTTGCTTTGCATTTCTCTGTTTTCTTCATTGTGTAAAATCTCCTTGTTTCCTTCATTCTATTCCAAATCTTCAATAAACTCACCTAAAGAAAATAAGAGATAAAGGGAGTGTAAATGGTGATTGAAACACCAAAATTTAACAGAAATTTAAGCTCAAAATGATCATTATATGAGGCACAAATATGGAATATCAATAGTTTTGAGTGAAAATATCAAATCATTGTTTTTTACAAGAAAGTTCAGGTGTCCAAACTTTTGTCCTGCATCCGAACTTCAAGTCTGAACTTTTGGTAAACTTTTTCAAACAGTGATCTTTGTAATAAAAGTGCTTGAACTCAATCACTCAATCATCAATCATAGCAAACATACATAATAATCTTGATCAATCAATGCTCAACTCAAAATCATATCAACACTTGATCAATCCACATAACAACAATTCATCATCAACCCTCAACATATATCAATGCAAAATAGATTCATCAATCAAAAATCACATTCATCAATGATGTACATTATCAATCACTTCTTCTTCCCTTTTTGTCATCAATCAAATATGGCGTGACAAAAGTGAAATAAATACATAAACAAAAGAAACACAAGCTCTCAACACTAGTGTATCATCATTGAGCTTCAAAACATCACATAAGCTAGAAAGACACATGGAAAGATGAAGCATGAGAATACATAGACTATGATAGGTACATGGACTAGTTATGGCACATAATAATTATGAAGTACATAAACTATACTAAGTCCATAAATTAATAAAGCAAAGTAAGAGAGAGTTAAGGAGTGCTTAGTCTTGAATTCTCTTCATTGTCTTCATTCCATATTTGTTGGTTGTGATGACCATATTTCCTTTGAGTTCATTATGTAGATACCCTTCACTAGCTTGCTCCTTGTCAGCGTAATTCGGGCTTGGAGTTGTGGCCAACCGAGAAGATCTTCCAGTTCCCTTCTTTTTCCCTTGGCTAAAGATCATGGTGGATAGTGAGGTGATCTTGACCTTTTCAATCAAGCTTCCCTCTTGATTTTCGCCTTCTTACGGCTCTTCTTGATCTCCTTCATCATGTTGAGAGTGTTCAACCCTTTCTTCATTCCTCTCACTCTCTCTTGCCAGAAACTCAAATTCACCTCCATGATCATTATTATCATTGTCATCACCAGTGTTATCATTGCAATCATCCTTATCCTTTTCTTCTTTCTCTTCTTTCTCATCTTCATCATCATCCTTTTTATTCCTCGCTTGAGGTCTAGAGGGTCCTTCACCACCTTGAGCATTCTTCAACAATATTTCCTCTATATTCTTCACTCTTGTGTCCAATCCGTCCAATTTACTAAGAACCATGGGGGAAAATGTTTCAAAAATTTATTCATTTTCTCCATTTATTTGATGTGATTGTTCAAGTCTTCTTGAAACACCTAGGCAACTATGGTGTCCCCTCTAGTAACTCCTTCCTTACTAGGCACTTCTCTAACATTTTGATGAGATTGATGAGTGGTCCCTTCTTCAAATAATCTCCTCTTTGAATGGGGTTGCTCCCCCTCACTTTATACATCATACCTTTTCTTGCTTTTTCTTTCTCTTGCTAAGGCCTCTTCTTCATCTTCCTCTTCTTCTTCAATCTCCTCTTCCTCTTCAATATCTTCACTAACCTCCATTCTTTCATTCCTTTGAGGAGTTTCTCTCCTTGTCCTCCATACACCATCCTCATCAAAAGATAATTGCATCCTTTTGAGGGACTCATTGGTGTATATTTTTCCACTCTTCATAGCATTTCCCTTCTGGGAAGTTGAACATGAAAATGCTTGAAAATTTGGTCAGTAATCTTCCATAGGGTAGAGCTTTGTTTGCCATTATCCTTGCACTAACCATGTGTTTCAAAGCCATATACCCAAAGTTTAACCTTTTATGTTCATGCAAAGCAAGCATTATAACCACATGCACGTCACCAATGGAAGACTTATGTCCAAAATTAGGAATAATCATAGTAGTAATCATATGATGCAACACATGTCCTCTAACATCAAAAACTTTGATTTCTCTTTCTCTTATGGACCTAAATCTCCTACCATTTGTGATGGCTTCTTCAAATCTTTCATTTGTGAATAATTCATGAATGTAACAATGTTGTTCCAATGAATAATATCTTGCCGCATTATCATCACACCACAAATTCTATTGACTAGAGCATTATTAAACTCAAAATCAACTTGAGATACTCTAGATGAATATAATACCATTGAACTACACAATCCCCAACATGCTTTCCTCCTTAAGGTTTACATAGAATTCATATACAAGGTTAGGGTAGTACTCTTCATTAACAACAAGCAAACTACTCCATCCAATTTCACCAAAATGTGGTAGTACATTACCTATGTTGGAGAGCTTGTCCAAATCGACCCTATGCTGAGGGATGATTTTTCTATTTCTTTTGCTCCAATCATCTAATTCTACAGCCGCCCTTGTTGATATGAATCTATCCACTTGTAAAGTGATTTGGGGAATACGAACCCATCTTGGTTCATTAATGATCAGTCCTTCATCTACCATCGTTGGTTTTCCCTTTCCTTTAGCAACATTTTCCTTCTTTGTAAGCACCATTGTGTTTTTCTTTGCAGAAAAGTAAGTTTCAAGGATAATATAGGGCTTAGAACACGAAAATGAAAAGGATTTCAAGTTAAAATGGTGAAATATGTAAGAGATTTAAGCTGGCATGAGAGTGGATTGAGTGAGTTTTGAGAGAAGATAGAATTCAGATGGTTTAAAATAAAAGAAATAGCTATTTGAGTGGTATGTGTCCAAACTTGCTTCCTAATTTCTCTATTTCTTCAGTTCCAACAAATTTGGACGATCAAATTTTTGGTCATGTGTCCGAACTTGCGTTTGAATCTTTCTGTTTGAAATCTTTTGAAGAGCAGTTTGGACGTCTGAATTTCACTCCATGCATCCGAACCATGAGTCCGAATTTTTCCTATTTTTGTCACACTTTAATACACACATTAGCAATTGAATTTTGAAATTCCTAAAGTTTTTTAAGGTAGCAAAACCTTTCCTCGACCAAAGGCTTGGTGAAAATGTTAGTAGTTTGTTCATTTGTGCACACATAATCCAAGCATATATCACCTTTAGCTACATGATCAAGAAAGAAATTATTCTTAATCTTTATATGCTTAGCCCTAGAATTATGAATAGAATTTATGCTCAAATGAATGGCATTAGTATCGTCACATAAGATAGGTACACATTTGAAATCTAAGCCAAAATCAAGTAGAGTGTGCTTCATCCATAGTACTTGAGCACAACAACTACCAACGACGATATATTCAGCCTCAATGGTAGACAATGACACACAAGCTTGTTTCTTGCTATACCAAGACACAAGACAACTGCCGAAAAATTAACAATGACCACTT
This sequence comes from Rauvolfia tetraphylla, assembly GCA_030512225.1. Classification (NCBI taxonomy): domain Eukaryota; kingdom Viridiplantae; phylum Streptophyta; class Magnoliopsida; order Gentianales; family Apocynaceae; genus Rauvolfia; species Rauvolfia tetraphylla. The sequence goes on along the minus strand of JAJQKT010000024.1, from coordinate 3,066,857 downwards.
CTATTATTACACTTGACTTTGCATCCGGCATAGTCGGCATTCGAATAGGCAATAAGGTCAAAAGACGATAATTTTGTAAACCAAAGAACATAATCATATGTATCAATTAGATAACAAAGAATGCATTTAACAACAATTAAATGAGACTCTGTTGGACAAGATTGAAATCTAACACACAAGCATACGGTAAACATAATGTCCAACTTACTTGCGGTAAGATAAAGCAAATTACCTATCATACCTCTATATACCTTTTCATCAACATTTTTACCTTTTCTCATCTTTGTCAAGTTTAGTTGATTAACTCATAGGTGTGCTAATATCTTTTGATTGGTACATTCCAAATCTCTTCAATAACTCCTTGGTATACTTTGCTTGATTTATGAAAGTACTATCCTTGGTTTGCTTGATTTGTAGCCCAAGAAAGAAGTCAAGTTCTCCTATTATGCTCATTTCAAACTCACATTGCATTAACTTGGAAAACTCCTCACAAAGAGAAACAGTAGTCACATCAAATATGATATCATCTACATAAATTTGCACAAGTAAGATATCATTGTTACAAAAGTTTTTATGAAAAGAGTTGTGTCAACATTTGCTACTGAAAATCCTTTTGAAAGTAGAAAACCACTCAATCTTTCATACCAAGCTCTAGGAGCTTGTTTTAAACAATATAAAGCTTTGGATAGTTTGAAAACATGGTTAGAGTATTTTTCATGAGAAAAGCAGGGGGTTGTTCCACATAAACTTCTTATTTAATAAAACCATTTATAAATGCACTTTTGACATCCATTTGAAACAACTTAAAACCTTTTAAACAAGCAAATGCCAAAAGCATTCTAATAGATTCAAGTCTAGTTACCAGAGCAAAAGTTTCATCATAGTCAATGCCCTCTTCTTGATTGAATCCTTTGACAACAAGTCTAGTATTGTTTCTAACAACTTCTCTGTATTCATTTAGTTTATTTCTAAAAATCCATTTTGTACCAATAACGAGGTGATCACGGGGTCTTGGGACAAGAATCCAAACTTTGTTTCTCTCAAATTGTGTAATTTCTCTTGCGTAGCAACAATCCAAAAAACATCACACAAAGCATCATCAATGTTTGTAGGTTCAATGTGAGATAAAAGTGCAAAGTTGTCAATAAAGTACCGTCTTATTTTAACACCTTGAGAGACATCACCAATGATTTTCTCCTTAGGGTGGCCTCTTGCATAGCTTAGATCATTTGGAAGCTCTTGGTCACCACTAGGTTGGTTATCTTGTTCTTGCTCAATCATCTCTTCTTCATTGGTATGATCTTCCAAAGTTGGTGCTTGAAAATGAGTTTGATTATCATTCATTGAAGTACCTACATCATCATCATCTCTTGTTTCCAAGTAAATGTTAAATTCATCAAAGCTCACATGTACGACTTTCTCAACACATAAAGTTCTTTTATTGTAAAATCTATAAGCCTTTTTGTTAGAAGAATAATCAAGAAAGATGCCTTCATCCGATTTGCTATCAAATTTTCCCAAGTTGTCACGGATATTCAATATAAAGCACTTGCAACCAAATACTTTGAAATATGCAATAGAGGGAGTTCTTCCAAATAGAAGTTCAAAAGGTGTTTTTCTCAAAAAAGGTCTCAAAAAACTCTATTCCTAACATTGCAAGCGGTGTTCACAACTTCAGCCCAAAAATATTTTGGTAAAGAGTTTTTACAAAGCATAGACCTAGCCGTTCTTATAAAGTTCAATTTTTTTCTCAACAACCCCATTTTATTAAAGTGTTTTGAAAGCCGAATATTTGTGAACAATTCCATTCTTATCAAAAAGTTTTGTAAAATCGTGATAGTAAAACTCTCTCCCTTGGTCAATTGTAATAGAAATTAATCTACCATCAAGGGAGGTTTGAACCTTTTTGTAGAGTTTCACAGATTCATGAAAAGTTTCATCCTTTTGTGATAAAAGGAGTACCCAAGCGAATCTTGAAAAATCATCAACAATAACATATGCATACCTCTTACCACCAAGACTAGTGGTCCTCACTGGCCCAAATAGATCCATATAAATATGTTCAAAAGGTTTTGAAGTAGAAACCATTTTCTTGGGTTTGAAAGAAGTTTTTGTTTGTTTTTCATATTGGCATGCATCACAAAGATGGTTTTTCTCAAAATGCATTTTAGGAAATCCTCTAACCAAATCTTGTGAGGAATGTTTGTTCAACAAATCCATGCTCAAATGACCTAATCTTTTATGCCAAACAACAAGTTCATCAAGATATGGCACATATACATTTCCAATCCTATTAGCAACAAAAATAGTTTTGCCACTTACACTATCAAGAATGGTACAAGTATAACATTTAAACTTTCATTGTCACATAATTGGCTAATAGTAAGCAAATTGTATTTCAAATTATCTATGAGCAAAACTTGTTTAATGAGAGGGGGAGATCCTTTACCAATATTACCTACTCCAAGAATTCTTTCTTTCTTCTTGTCACCAAAGGTGACAAATCCATCATTTGTGGCTTGAAATTCACTAATGAGTGAAGCATTCCTCGTTATATGTCTTGAGCATCCACTATTTAGTAGCACTTGATCTTGAGGGAATATGTACCTACATCAAGTGAGAGGAAGTAACTTTCGGTACCCATATTTTCTTGGGTCCATGCAGGTTAGTAATTATTCCTTTTACTCTCCAAATGGTTTTAACACTATTTTCCATTTTTCTTTTCACATAACATCTAGTGGCCTTATGCCCATGTCTTCCAAAATAAGTACAACAAGTATCAAGCATGGAAGTAGAAGTAGCTCAAACAAAGAAGTTGTTATGTTTAACACATTGTTTACATAGTTGTAACCAAGACCATTTTTGACAAGATGGGATCTTTGAGCTCCAAGAATTTTATCTAGTTTTTCCCTTCCTTTTGTAAATTTTTTAATACATGAAGTAAGGTCATCAACCTTCTTTTTCAAACTCTCATGATCAACAAGCATTTTTTTCAAGAGACAAAATATTTTCACAAAGAATCTTATTTTCAAGGGACATGTTTTGTAAAGAGATATTTAAAACTTCTCATTCAATATTCAAGCATTCACAGAATCAAGAAACTTTTTATTTTCACGAAACAATTTTGAATTGTCATTTAACAATTCATCAACTTTCAATCTCATTTCCTTGTTTCTTTTTGAAAGATTTTTTAATTGTCCATACATGTCAACAAGTAGTCACTAGGATCATCAACATCATCATCACATGATGTAGAGGTAGAAGGAGTGGGTTGTACCTCATTTTCCACAGCCATGAAGCGCACATTCATTCTATCTTTATCATGAGTGATTTAAAGTAGCTTCCACACATCTTAAGCGGTGCCACATCCACTCACCCATTTGTGCTCATTTATATCCAATGCACAATTAAGAGTGTTCATAACTTGATAATTCAAAGTCATCTTCTTTGAATCATTTTCATTAAATTCTTCAATCATCTTTGGTTCTCTTGTAATCCCATCGGCCTTCAACTTCGTAGGTATATGTGGCTCTTTTTCAATAATATTCCACAAATCAAAGTTAATAGAACAAATATAAATTTTAATACGAGATTTTCACAAAGTATAATTTGTTCTATCAAAAATTGGAGGTCAGTTTATGCAAGATTCTTCCAAATAAGTGAGGTATGAAGTATTAGTCGTAGGACCTTAACTTCTAGGTTGTTAAACCACAAAAATGAAGCCCTTGCTCTGATACCAATAGAAAAACCTAGGACCTGAGGGGGTGAATTAGGTTTTTGGCTAATTTTGAAAAATTGTTTAAAAACAATTCTCCATAAAAGTTCACAACCTCGAAGTAGTTATAAGTTTGGAATAGAGTGGTTGAGAGAAAAAGAGTAGTTAATGAAATAGCAATTAAGATTAACAATCACAAGGCAATGAAGATAGCATATATAAGTGAAAGTAATATATAACAAGAGAAGTACACAATAATTTATAGTGATTCGATCTCTCCAAGATCTACATCCACTACTATGAGTCTACACTAAAGGATTTCAACCAATCCACTAAATGCTTAAGTCAAACAATTATACAATAGGATCACCCTCAAAGGATTTTACACCAATAACCTCTTTTTCAATTCAACAAACAAGGCTTACCCAGACCTAAAAGGGTTTTATGTCGCAAGACAACCTTGAACAATCAAATCAACGCTCACCATCACAAAGAGGGTTTTATGTCTCAAGACAACCTTGATTAAACAAAGTAAAGATGAGATAATGATAGAAATTAGCAAACAAGATGGTAGACATTCAACAATTCTAGCACCACTTCACTTTTTCCTTTGGAATCCTCAGATAATCATAAGAAGCATATGAATAATGAAAGCTTTTCTTTGATCTTTGATGTTCTCGAGATAATGGCATTTAAGTTCATCAATCTAGTTCAAAATCTGAGCTTCTAGCCTTTTATATAATTCAAAAGTTCAAATAAAATGTTCAAAAACGGCTAGTAACGGTAAAATTCGGTTGTCCAAACTTGGACCTCTGTGTCTGAATTGGTCATCCTAACTTTTTTGTTTACTAATGTTGCAGGAAAAGTTCGATCGTCCAAACTTGCATCTAAACTTCAGTTCAAACTTTTCAAAACTTTATCAAATCATTTGAAATTTAACCACAACTTTGAAATTATTTTGGACAAAAAGATAATTCATTAAATTTTGAGCTATAAGCCATTATCATACACTTTGTTTTTCTAAGAATCATGAAAAAACTTTTAAGCTCAACAACAAAGTTTTGGCTAGGACAAAATAATTTGTGCTTCAAAATGCAATGCATAGAGTCTAAAAACAAGGAGTGGAGGGTATACAAGATCTACCTATCAAGCGAAAACAAACCTACACTGGAGTGTCTTCAAAGCCTTCAACTTCTTGGATATACTCTTCATTCTTTAACCACTTGAGTACATTTGAGATGTCCTTTTCACATCAGCTCTAAGGCAATGAGACCACTTTGCTTCTTTAATCCTAAAATTCTATCACACAATAATCACTCAAGTTAGCCTAAATCAATATTTGTCATAATTAAAACTATAGGATTTTCCCTTTGGGCTTACAGATAATTTTGAAGCCTTATTATCTTTTTCTTCTGGGAGTAGAGAAGATAAAAAGAATGAACGAATTTTGGACTCTAGCTGTAGTAATCATTTGTGTGGGAATAAAAATATGTTTGCAGAGTTAGACACTACAATTCAAAGTTTCGTAAGACTTGGAAATAATGAACAAGTAAATGTTCTTCGAAAAGGAAAGATTGCAATTACCTTAAAGGATGGGTCTTCTAATTTTATCTTTGATGTTCTTTATGTTCCAAGTCATCATAATTTGCTAAGTATTGGTCAACTATTGACCAAAAGGTACAATATTACTTTTCGTGGAGTAATTTGCATAGTTAATGACTCACAGACGAGACTCATTGAAAAGATAAATATGACAAGTAATCACTTGTTTCCATTCTCTATTAGTTTTAGAATTTTACCTTGTTTCAATACTATGGTATTTGATAATAATTCATTATGGCATACACATTTTGGGAACTTGAATTCTTTTATTTTTAATTTTCTTGCTAAGAAAAAATTAATTTTGGGCTTACCTTCTCTTGGTTTTGGGGATAAAAAATGTGAGTCTTGCATTGTTGGAAAGAAGAATCGAGATTTTTTTAAAAAAGATAAATCATGGAGAGCAAATTCACTGCTAGAGTTAATTCATTCTAATTTGTATTATGTGAAGGTTCCTTCTTTTGGTGGTAAGAAGTATTTTGTGACTTTTATTGATGATTCTAATAGGAAGAATAGGGTATATTTTTTGCAACATAAATCTGAGATTTGTGATGTTTTTATGAGTTTCAAAGTTTATGTGGATAAGCAAAGTAGGTATTTTATTAAGACTTTAAGAACTGATAGGGGACATAATTTCTTGTTTATCTTAAAGTCTTTGGATGCATTGCATATTCACATATCCCAGATGTACTTCAAAAAAATTGGATGATAAAGTAGACAAGTGTATCTTTCTTGGTTATAGCCATAAGACAAAGGGGTACAAGTTGTACAATCTTGATACCAAAAAGGTCATTATTAGCAGAGATGTTACTTTTGATGAGCAAGTAGCTTGGGATTGGTCAAGTAAGTCTAAAGAGTCAGTTTCTAATCGGCTTCAATAGTTCCATACAGTTTCTAATCGCTTTCAAAGTATTATATTTTTAATTTTTAATTGAAGTACATATCACTTTCAAATCGGTTTTTTCATTAAATTTTTAATTGAAGTACATATTATATTTTTATCATTAAATTTTTTCTTTTTTAATGGGTTTCTGAGCCATTTCCAAATTGGTTTCTAATAGAAACCAATTTGAAATTGAATTTTCCTTGCGACTTTAATTCGATTCCTAATCTATTTCAAGACAAAATTGGTTTCTAATTGGTTTCAAAATTAAAGATTTTGTAAATTAATTTAATTGAAGATGCCATCAGTTTCAAATTGGTTTATAAACTAAAAATTTACTTTTTTAATTGGTTCAGAGCTAATTTCAAATCAGTTTCTAAATTGAAACCAATTGAAACTGAATTCTAATTTTTAGCTTTTAATCAGTTTCAAGACAAAATTGGTTTCTAATTCGTTTCAAAATTAAAGATTTTTTTAAATTAATTTAATTGAAGATGCAATCGGTTTCTAAACTAAAATGTTCCTTTTTTAATGGGTTTCGGAGCCGATTTCAAATCGATTTCTAAATTTAAACTGATTTGAAACCTAATTCTAATTTTGATTTCTATGCGGTTTTGAATCAGTTTCAAGACAGAATCAGTTTCTAATTAGTTTCAAAATTAAATATTTTTAACTTGCCATCACTGATATTTGTATTTTGAAACTGCAAAAAATACAAAAACATTGTGCAAATACATGATCATTATATTTTAGGAGATTCACTACGTAGCCAAATCAACGAAGAAGTCACTGCTTGGTTTCATGAATATGTATGTACAAGTTTAGCGATAGAGAATGTAGACTAGGAACTATAATTCTTGGTTTGTAACTTACTTGTATTTTTTGTGATAGATGCAATCTCCTTCAAATTGTCCTAATTACCCATTACGAAAAATTCTTGCTTGGGGAAAATTTCGTAGAGCAAAGTCATATCATGGATACTTCGTGAAAGGTTATAGATTTCATACATTGTATTATGGTGAATGGAAAAAGATGGCCAACAGTGTTTTCTTCGTTAAAGAGGATTATTATGGAATCCTAAAGGAGATCATGGAACTTGAGTTTCTGAGATTTTCTATCAAAAAAGTTGCATTGTTCCAATGCGATTGGTTTGACGATGTGAAGAATTGTGGTTTTAAGACGCACCCAGAGTACAAAATTATTGAAATCAACCACAGAAGGAGATATCATAGCTTTGACCCATTTGTATTCATTCACCAAGCAAAACAAGTTTATTTCACACCCTATCCGGGCAGTAAAAGGCCTAGGATAGATTGGTGGGCTGTTTGCATATCAAAGTCTCGAATTATGAATATGTCTGTTGTTGATAATGTGTATCAAGAGAAGATAGATGATGCTCGAAGTTCATAGTTTAACGATATGGTTGAGGAGATTTGTCCACTTACACATGCCTCAGGTGTTAAAGAGATGGTTGAAGTTAACGTCGTACGAACAAAATCTGAATCAGAGAAAGAAATATATAATGAAGAAGAAGAAGTTGAGAATCAGATGCAGAAACAAAAGACGAAGTAGAGATATATGACTCGGGCTCTAAATCAAACTAATCATCAACTTGTTCGGGCTTGTTATCTTGAAATTTCGTAAATGGTAGTAATAGATTTTTTTATATCGTCTTATCAATAAATTTTTCCTATTATTTCATATAATGTACTTGTAGCTATATAATATTTATCTTTGTAGATATGCCACCTCGTCGGATATCTCTTGTAGCTCTCCTAGCTATTCATGATGCTCTGGCCGACCCATCCTCGCCATAGTTTGGATCTACTGCTACGAATACGGCCCTAGGACCCCAGAGTTATGGCACTTTAGATGATCCTGCGGGTAGTATTCCTCAATCTTCTTCCAACTCAACTACTGTTAGAGACTCTAGCACATTGATTTACCCGAAGGGTCATATGTAAGCTGAATACGATTATATGTTTGTTACATGTTTGATTTTTTACATGCTAATGACGAATATTATTTTCTTATTCATTTATCATTATGAATCATGGTAATTTCATAAAGTAGCAAATTAATTATGATAGCATAGTATTGCAAATTATTTTGTAGTGTATGCTAATTCATTGTTAGTTCTGTTTCTATAGTTTTAGTGACCAATCTGTCTGTACCGGGACCATTACTGATATTTTCCAGAGGATGTTTTTTGGCCTGTATGGTAGCTTTGGCAAGGTACCACCAGATGTGTGTGAACTTTGGTTCGGAGAATTCTGAGTAAGTTAATTTTATGTTATCATAATTTAGATGATAATGTTCAATAATATTCATCACATATTCATAAGGAACTTTTTTTTCCGAACTTTACATAAGGTGTATAGGTTGGATTCGGAGCATGAAAACGCTATTCGCAAGGCTTGGAGTATCCGGTGTGCGAGGCAGATGAAAGGCATCCTATGCAATGTAAGGAAAAATAATCAGAGGCCAGATTGGACGCTTGAGATTGCGTACTTACAGTTACGTTAGTATTGACAGTCTGATGATTTTAAGAAAATTTCTGACACAAGGAGAAAGAACATAAAGGAGGGACTCAATGGACAAGATGGTGGATACCATACTCGCGGTTCCATTTCTTTTCAAGAGCATGAGAAGAGATTGTTTAGTATTTTTCCCTTTAGCATTAAATATTGTTTATATGATTCATTAGAATTGTATTTCTCATATTCTATGTTTTTTGTTAAATTAATGTGTAGGGAAAGGAGTTAGGGGATAATTTCAAACTCTAAGATTGCTGGCTCGGTACACATAAAGTTCAGACCGGCCCAAAGAAGGGCCAATTTGTTGACGCTCGGAGTGAGAATTATTGTGTAAGCTTTTTATTCCTTTTGTGATATTAATAACTTCATAAATTTATTACAGTTACTTTGTATAACTCAATTACTTATCTGCTTAAAGCATTTAATGAATTTATTTTCTTTTGAGTTTTAGTTTGATATTTTTGTTCTTCAACTATTTGTTTGCTTTATACATCTAATTTTATTTATTTTATCAATCAAAACTTTACTGTCAAATTTTGAGAATCATATGACTCAGGCCTCTCAAAAAGCTACTGAGAGCGGTGGTAGCTACATGATGAGTTAACCTTGATGGTGAGGGCAGCTGATTGATTCAAGAAGGATCATGTCCATGGTTTTGGATCAGAGTCTCTTCGCCTCAAAAGAGATAGTGAGGTTTCAGGTAGTGGTTAATTATTCATGGGATATCGTCACAGGCTTTGCAATGGATGAGAGAGAGCATAGAAGCTAACGTTCAAGGAAAATTGGAGCATAAAATGAAGATGAAGATGAAGATGACCAAAATGTATGAGGCACAAAAGAGGATATTTGCACAGCTTGGGTTTGACCTTCCTAAGCATCTTGACTCATCAGTTACATATAACCGTATTCAGTTTACCTATCAGTTAATTTATTTTTTCTATATCGGTTACAAATCAATTTCTAAATTAATTATTTTTTAAAATATAATTTTTAAAATTTTGATTTCAAATTGGTTTCTAAAAATTTTTAGCATATTAAATTATTAATAGTCAGTTAAAAATCAATTTCTAAACTAAAAATTTTTATATTTTAAAAAATTATTTTCAATCTGGTTTCTAAAATAAAAATGTTAAAATTTTTAAAAGATGGTTTCAAATTGGTTTCTAAATTTAAAAAAATTATATTATAAATTTTTGTTTTTTAAAAATAAAAAAATTAGAATTTTTTAAAAGCTGTTTTCAAATTGACTTCAAAAAATATATTGAAAAAATTAAATTTATTAATAATTAGTTCCAAATCGGTTTCTAAATTATAAAAATAAAAATATGTATTTTGATAAACTTTTTCAAATCAGTTTCTAATAGACATTTCCAAAGAAAAGTTTTTTATATTCAGCTTCTAAATTAAAAAATTAAAAATATTTATCAGTTTCAAATCAGCCTCTAAGAAAATTTTCAACCGATTTAATTATTATCCGACCCGATTTCAAACTGGTGTATAAGTATAAATGTTACGGTTTCTAATCAATTGCTATTTTTGGTTAAAGAGTTTGGTTGATGGGTTAATTTTGAAACTGATTTCAATTTCAATTTTCTATTTCAAATTTAAGACCGATTTTACTAGTTTCAAAAGTGGGCCATGACCATTCTTATTGAAACCGAATTGTGTTGGTTTCAAACTAGTTTCAAATTTTGATTTAGAAACAGAATCAGTGGTTTCAAATTGGCTGTTTGCTTGTAGTATACACAACTATCTAGTCATCCCCAAAGAGTGCGTCGTTTTCTTACTCGTTTGCAAGATTATGTTGTTGGTGATGTAACTTTATTTGATGAAGATATTATGAATTTTGCTTTATTTGAATACTATGATCCAGTCACTTATGAGGAAGCTGCAAATGATGATTATTGGATACGTGCGATGGATGAGGAGATTTATGCCATCAAAAAAAGTAAAACTTGGGAGTTGATTTTTCTTCCTCCTAGTAAGCAACCCATTGGAGTCAAATAGTTGTATAAGACTAAATTTAAGCCCTTTGGAGAGGTGGAATGCTTTAAAGCATGATTGGTGGAAAAAGGACGTAAGAAAAAGCCTGGCATTGACTATTTTGGGGTATTTTTACCTGTTGCTAGACTTGATATAGTAAGTATGATTATTTGTCTTGCTGCACAAAGTCACAGGAATATTTATCAAATAGATATTAAATTCGCTTTTCTAAATAGAGTATTAGAAGAAGAAGTATATATTGAGCAGCCTGATAGTTATATTAAAAAGGTCAAGGAGATAAGGTTTATAGATTGAAGAAGGCATTATATGGGTTGAAGCAAGCGCCTAGAGCATTGTACCCTAGTATTGATTCTTATTTTCTCGACCATGGTTTTGAGAGATGCCCTTATGAGCATACTTTATATGTGAACTTTAATGGCATTGGTGATATTCTTATTTTGTGCTTGTATGTTGATGATCTTATCTTCACTAGCAACAATCCCAAATTAATTTATGAATTCATAGAGGGTATGATTACCCATTTTAAGATGACAATTTTAGGATTGATGTCTTATTTTCTTAGTTCAGAAGTTAAACAATTGGATCGAGAAATTTTTATTTCTCAGAAAAGGTATGTGGGTGATATCTTGAAGAAATTTAAGATGGATGAAACCAAACCTATCATGACTCCTATTGGGAAGAAAATAAAGTTGTCAGAATAAGGCACTACAACACTTGTGGATGCTACTACTTATGGAAGATTGGTTGGAAGTTTGAGATATTTTACTTCCACAAGGCTTGATTTTACTGATGACATTGGCTTGATTAGTGGATTTATGGAATCACCATGCCGATCACATCTGCAGGTAGTAGCAAGAATCTTGAGATACATTAAAGGTACACAATCTGATGACATTTTTTATCTGCGTATTAATAGCATAGCTCTTATGGGATACAAAGATAATGACTGGGATGGTGATTTATTGAAGTATAAAAGTGCTTCTGATTATACTTTTAATTTGGATTTTGGAGTTTTTTCTTGGTCTTCAAAGAAGAGCAAGTAGTAGCTTTATCTACAGTAGAGGTAGAACACATGACAGCTACAAATTGTGCTACTTAATCAGTTTGGTTAAGGTGTATACTTAAATTTCTATAACATCCACAAATTAGTCATACTACTATGTTTTGTGATAACAAGTCTACTATTGATTTGACCAAGAATCCAGTCTTTCATGGTTATAGCAAACACATTAATATCAAATATCATTTTATTTGGGAGTTGGTTCGAGATAAATAGATTGTTATTGATTATTGTCCAACTAAAGATCAAGTTGCAAACATCTTCACCAAACCATTAAAGGTGAAATTATTTTTGAAGTTAAAAAAGATGCTTGGCATGGTTGAGTTTGAAGAACTTGGTTTAAGGGAGGCAAATGTAGAATACTAAACAAAGTTAGTTTCCTAGTTCTCACTGATTCTGGAAAGTTATGATTTCCTAATTGGCTTTGGTTCTTAGTTAGTTTGGTTTGGTAGACCAAGTCCTGGAGGCTTTCTGTCTTTGATGTCAACTATGTTTAGCTATAAATATATACGGTGAGATGATTGTTTTGTATAGAGTGAGTTAGAGATATTTCTATTTAATTAAAAAGTTCAATTATTGATTTTTCAAAATTATTTTAGATTGATAAAATCTCTACATCTATTGGACAAATTAAACATTTATATTATGTACTATGTGTTTTAGTTAATAGTTTAAAATTTTATGAAAACATTTGTTGAAAAGGAATTTATTGAAATAACAATTTATTCTTGGTGCTTTTAAAACTTTAAACCCTTAATCCACCTTACTAATCTTATAAACACACATACATCTTAGTTCTTTTTCTAAACCATCAAATAATGCCTTAAGTAACAACAAATACGCACTACGTTCAAAATACATTCTTATTTCTATACTAGATCGCTTTACCAACTTTAGAATGTCAAGGAATTGGTATTTTCACTTGAAAGGGAAAGGGATAGTGTCCCCGGTCTAGACGGTTTTTCTCTGCGTTTCTTCACACACTGCTAGCACATTGTTTGCAACGATATTCTTGAAGCAGTTAAGGGATTTCTGACTAGGCTGGGTTTGGTATGCCTACCAAGTAAGGAGATGCTCTTTCTCCTTTGTCATTTATTTTGATGTGGAAGTTTTATGAGGAGGATTGAAATCTCTTCTTCAATAGGGTTCCATATATTCCTTTGCTTTGCAAAGAGGATGTTTGCCTGTTTCACTTCTTTTACAGACCATTTCTTCTTATTCACTATTGGAAGCAAGCTAGGATTTCAATGACTTCTGCATTTCTTTCAGATTATGAAAGGGCCTTGAGACAACTTTTTAATCACTAAAACAGATACTCTTAGATAACATCCCTAAGAAGGCATCCCCAAGCAAATTACTGGCTTCAAGAAAAAGGAATTCCCATATATCTACTTAGATTAAGGTCCCATTTATATATATTGGTAGGGGTGTGAATCAGGATAAATGAGTCGGTCTTTGCTAAACCCGAGTTCGGCCCGATTGACATCGAGCTGGAAAAATATGAGCCCGGGCTCGGGCTCGGGCTCGGGTCTGCCCTAACCCGATTTTAAATTTTTTATATAATAATACTATTTTTAATAATATAATAATATTATTATTATATTTTTTTTTACGGGCCAGGCTGAAATCGGGCTGAGCTTACCTTAGCCCGAGCTCAGCTCGAACATTATTTGGGCTGAAAATACCAGCACGAGCCCGCAATTAAGCGGGTTGAATGAGCTGGGCTCGAGCTAGCCCGACCCAATTGACAGTCCTATATATTGGAAGGAAAAAGACTAGTTATTCCCGAGACTTGGTGGATTCACAAGTAACTCAAGCTTCTTCATATGGGAGGTCATTTAGAGATTCTTATCAAGAATGTTCTAACTTCTAATTCTTATGTATCTACTAGGAGCTTGGAGTGCTTCCAAGCAGTGATTCTTGATCTTGAACGTCTCTTCACAAAGTTTCTATGGGAAATCAAAATGGGATGGAAAGAAGGTATATTGGATGTCTTGGTCCAAGATTTGTCAGCCCTTGGAAGAGAATGGCTTTGAATATATACTATTTGTTTCAAAATATATGACCTATTTCTTTTTACTGTTGTAAAATTTCATCATAATAGACACAAAATTAACTAACAATGAAGAAGAGTTTGAACTATAGCAAAAGAGAGAAAAAGAGAATATAAGAAATATAGAAACTAGAATTTTATTCAGATTTTTACCATACATCAACTTACAAGCTACTCCACATGATCATATTTATAGAGTTGGAAGCGATTCTTCCTATCAGAAGTCATTAGTATGCTTTTCTATAACTTACCTCCCATAATCTCCCATGTTCTCTAAGATAATGGAAGTAATGGGGATAGTGGTTTATAAATGATATATGTTACAACTTTAGTTGTAACCCTTAACATTTCATATTCCATAACTTCAAACATGAATAAATAATTGAAATAATAAATATCTACTTAATGGATATATTCATAACATTTACACGATTATTGAGGCTTTGATAAATTTTCTAAAAAATTAACAAAATATCTTAAATACCCTTTTCTCTCTATCCTCTTAATTAATAGTGGTCAATTCTACTAATTTCTTTCATTTTAAAAAGTCAAAATTCTCTTTATTGAAAATTTTAAAATTTAGCATTAGACTTAGTATTTTTTAATGTTTTAAAAATAGAAGTAGGTGGTTGAAGACAATGATGAAAGAGAAAAAAATAATAAATGAACCTTGATATATAAATAAGTCCTATAATTTGAAAAGACGTAAAAAATAGATTATTTATTTTGAAACAGTGAAAGTATAACGAAAGGAACATATGCGGTATTAATTGCTATATCTAAAGTCTTTGTTAGTCCGTGCTCCACGTGCAGAGGAACCAGTTTCTTCTGCATTTGCTTGATTTTTCGGTTTATTTAATTTAATTTTTTATTTTTATCAATTAAAATATTTAAATTTCAATTATGTAATTAATTTAAAGATGAATCAGACATAAATTAATAATTATTTTATGTTATTTTTCTTAAATCTGAAGGGAAAAATAAGAAGTGCAATGTTGAAAACCCTTGCGGCAAGAAGTAAGACGAAACAAAAGATTTTGTTTAACCCGTTGTTCTCTAGGAACAAAAACAAAATTCATTTGGATCTCGAGGGTTTGGACTCTTGTGTAACACATTTAATTATAAAAATTATCATTCATATATTTTTAAGAAATAAGGTAAATTTTAAATTTTAAAAGTTAAATTCTAAAAATTATATATTATAATTAAAAATATCACGGAGAATATTACAGATTATCTTGAATGAAATCTCGAATTATCTTTGTCAATTCCTTTTCTATATGGGTAGGACTATTAATCGAACTAAGTCCGCCTCTATTCTGCGAAAAAATTGTGGGTTGAACTTTTTTTCTGTAAAGGCCGAATCAAAATCGAGCTTTAAATTTGAGCTCAAATATATTTGGGGCCAAGCTCGGATGTGCATAGACTTAGCTTGTCATAAGCCTAGTCCAAGTATATATATAGTAATCACAATAATTTATAATTATATATTATAATTTATTAATATAATAATAGTTGTGTATACATAATTATACCATATATTAAAACTTTATAGATTAATTTCTTTGTTTCTTTTTATAAATAATTTTTTTACTATTATATTTATAAGAATTTGATATATCAAAATTTTATTTTAAACACTTTAAAACTATAATTTATAAAATTAATATTTATATATATTGAAAAATGTGCTCATTGTTTTCTCCGGAGCGAGGGAGTGAAGACTTGAGATACTCAAGGTTCTACACATTAGTATGTTTCCCTTTCTGGAAAAATATCTTGATTATATATATTTGTATATATTGATAATATTATTATCACGATCAACTAACTTTTTCTTATACTTCTCATTACAAGTATTTATTGTCCACATTAACACATGCGTATTGATATAAATAATTATTTTCTACTATATGTAAATAAATATTATTCTTTAATATTTATAGTGGCTTTAGAGTATATATTACTATTGTATCTATTATAGTATGTTTGTGTTTCTATCTTCATATATTATTATATTAGTTCATACTATTAACTTCTTATCTTTAGTTATTTTAATTGATACATTATAAGAATATTAATGAGTTCTATTTTTTGACCTCATAAAAATACATAGCATCTTACCTACATATAATTTGTTTATAATTATAATTGTTGTTGATGAATTCATTCAAGGAGAAATGATATGATAAATAATAGTTTTACTATTTCTGAAAACATATATATATATATATATGATAAATAATAGTTTTACTATTTTTGAAAACATATATATATATATATATATATATAGAGAGAGAGAGAGAGAGAGAGAGAATAGTTCAAGAGTTCATAAGTTCATTAAATGGTTAGATTTAAGTAATTCAAAAAATAAAAATATATTTTTTTTTCATTCCTCAACTTAAATTTCAAAAGGCAAAAAAACTACACTAATTACTTAATACTTACAACCTTTTTATTTTATTACTTAATAGTTAATGCATGCATTTAATTATAAAACATTCAAATCTCCTCAAATATATATATATATATATATATATATATATATATATATATATACATATAATATTAATCTACTTTTATTTCAAAATTCTTAATTTTTTCGACATATAAATTATGCATCCTTCCTATATTAAAGTTCTTTTGAAGCTTTGTCTATTCTAGCTAGTTAATGATCATGCAATTAACTTTATCTTGCAAATTTCTTAATTTATAGTTATAGATAAAATTCTTATTTATAAAAAAATATTTCAATTAACCAAAAAAGAAAGAAAATATTATTTCGGGCCAGATTTGAGGTTTATGAGCTTGGGCTTGGGCTCAATATGAATTCTAGGCCCAGCTCATATAGTCGGTTTGAGAAGCCTACATATGGGATTCCTCTTGTTTCCAATTCTCTTTTCTCACGGTCCCACTTTTCCCATTCTTTTGCTTGAAGGAATTTTTCTTAATTTCTTATGGTCAGTTCTTACGATGTCCCCAGAATGTCAGGTATTATTTTGGGAGGATATTGAGGGTGTGATTATATTATATTTTTTAATTAAATATTAAAAATTTAAAAATATATTATTTATAAAAAATAATGTTCACAATAAAAAAATAAAAAAATAAAAACAATTAGATTGAAAATCAATCTAGTTCACTCTAAAGTTGTAGCTCACAAGAAAGAAATAAAAACTGACACATTTCACTGCTGGATTGAACCTTCAGCATGTGAAATAAGTGGGAAGAGACAGCTCCCTTTGAAATAAACTCAAAATGTGTATTACTACAAAAATTCATATATTCACATTGATTCAAATATTCTATATTATCTGAGAAAGAGCAGTAAAATTTGACTTCATTTTTCGGCTGTGTCAGGCCTTAAAATTCGTCCTGATATGGCTGCTACTAAGGCAGCCGTAAAGCTGGAATTTCTTGTCAAAGAAGAAGCCATTTCTTCAACCATCAACTTTGGAACGGCATTTCCCTCGACTGCTTGAAAGAGTCTCTGGATATTGTTATTGCAAATTCCGGGTCGGGTATCTATCTTGTGAATACTCATAGAAGCTGGAAAATCGAAACAGTTCGCCCCTGGTGGCACTGCTGTAATGGCACCTTGTGTTGATGCTACTAACATATCAGTTTGCAATGGTTTTTGATGGTTGTGCTCACCTTCATATGTAGCTACCAAAATTGAAGGATCTCCAATGCTTCTTTGCACCTTAACAGAAAAAATGGGCACAAAATAAGTCAGTGTTACCGGATTACCAAATATGTATATAGAGAGAGCATTCATTGAGGTATTTTTGCTTGATTGGAGGGCACAAAGTATTTTGGTTAAATGATTCAAATATTGGTGCTAGATCTTTATGTTTGATTATTCAATAAGTCCACTCAGGCGATGTCCGAGTTTCTACTTAACTAATTAACATGTCCGTGGGGTAAAGTAAATTTCAGTCTTATGAGTGGCTGGAAAAGTGCCAAGGAAATTGAGCAACATGTCTACAAACTCACCTTCTTCTTGACTTGGCAAGTTGGTGCAAGGGAGCACTTAAAGTAGGCTCTGGGTGATGGATTATCTTTAGTGACCTTTTGCCCGTATTTTCTCCAATGATATCCATCTTTGACTACCTACATAACCCGAATATTACAATTTAATTAAGAAAACTTCTAGCTTCTGAAGTATTCATTCACATCTGCATGAAGATAACCAGACTCAAGAAATTTTCTTGAATAAGCGCCGTTTTCGATTTCGATCCGAAAAGAGCTTCTGTTAGTGATCGTATTGGGATTACTTACCAAGCTTTTATCAGCTGGGTCAGTTTTGAAGAGAATCCTTGAAATATCTGTCCTGATTTCTTTAGGCCTCTTGGGCGATCCATCGTCGTAGAGGCTCTCATTACTTGCATCATTTTCAGCGTCAAGTTTTCTCTTCCTTGAAATGAAGATTTCCTCTGATCGAGGACTCTTTTGCATCAAATCCATCATATGGTTTTGCAGAACATTATAATTTTCACACACAATGAATAGCATTTCACTCAGCTTCTTGTTCTCCGACTTCATCCTATTTAACTGGTCAATGAGAAGACCTGACTGCGAGTAATGGCGGCAAGTAAATGGTAAGTGACTCTTGTGGAAACATCCATTCAATATTTTCATCATAGGAATCTTCAGATTGGTTAACATTAAGGCGACCCCTGAACTAAGAAGCTCTCCACGTCCTAGTAAGTTTTAGATTAAGAAATCTTATACATTTGCTTTTCCAAGAGCCTTACTTATGAAATGTTTTTTCTAATCTTCAACCGACATTCAGAACCTGGTTCTGCCTCTGATCAATGGGCACTTGAATTTATACGAGGTTGAATTTACTTCTAACTATATGTATGTATATCTTTAAGTCAATCTAATATCCAAAATCCAAAAGCTCAGATGAAATGAGATTTTTTCAGGAAGATAAACTAGCTAACCTGATCTTCTTTCGCCGACAACTTGTTTTCATCATCAAGATGTCCTTCAAATTCCATCTTCTGATTCAAGAAAGAAACAAACACAAACGTCATAAACAGAACCTATTGAAAACATCAATGATTAGTCAATCATGGAAATCATATTCTTCTTGAATTTGAAGTTCTACACACCCAAGCATCACCAGAATCGTGAATAGGAGCAGAGTTGAGGTCAAGAGAGAGACAGTTATCCTCCAGACTTTCGTCCATTCTAGAGGTTTGTTCCGGTGAACTCTTACACAACAAAGTGCAAGAGAAATCTGTAATTAGTAGAAACAAAATACTCCGTTGATCTATCAAATGGATGAGAGAAACAACAACAAAGATCGGTATATTTGTAGACAAAGGGAACGGGAAGAGTCAAAAAGTCTATGTTTCTTTGCTCTAGAAAGTAGTACGAAACTGTAGTCTTTAAGAGCAGTGAACTTGTCATTTCTTGATGTCCAAGTTCATGAAGTCAAGAAAGTCTTGCTTCCGTGTACGAGAGAAAATGCAAACTTATTTATACTTAAATTACTGTTCCAGTCTGGAGAGCAATAGATAATTGGGACCGAATGAACAAGTTTAGTGGTTGACTCTAAATAACTCTTGACTTTTGTTTTGAATTCTACAAATCTTCTTTCTCCAGAAGCTGTTTACCATTCAGATAAACCATGTTCGGAATCTGCATGGAAATTGCTTGGATAGGTGCAGCTTACGTTGAAGGATCGATACACGGAAGCAGAACCATGATTTTGGAGGACAAAAATCTATATAGGAGAATTTTCAAAAATGTTGTGGGGCAAATTTTAAAAAACAAAAGTCACTAAAAACCTAACAAATCAATATATATAAAAGAACAAACTGCATAAATAGTCTCCAATCTAAATTAATTATTGTAACTTTGTCTTACAATTTATATTTTAATATTTTTAGTCCATTATCTTTAGAGCAATCTGTAAAAATAGTCCCTAAACTATCTTAATTTTTATAATTTAGTCTAAAAAATATTTTAATATTTTTGATTTATTATTTTTATATATTTTAATATTTACTGTCTCAAATACTATTAATGTAGCGAAAAATTATTGAAGATATATATATGTATTTCATGTGCCTTATCGGTGTAGGGATAAATCCATCCATTTAAGAGTTTTCTCTCTCAAGATCCATGGCATGTGTGATTGGAATTGAATTTTTTTTTTTTTGTTGAATCAAGTTAAACTAAGTTGGACAAAAGAAGAGAAGAGGAAGAAAGATACATATTTTTCAAATCCTAATTTTTATTTTGTAAGATTTATCATTTTTGTTTGCGTAAAATGTTAAACCCTGCAAGATAGGAATTAGAATTTATGGAATATTTATTTTTTCCTACCCTTTTGTTGTTCAATTCGGTTTTACTAGATTCACAAAAAAAAAAACTCAATTTCAATCTCACATGTCATAGATTTTGGAAGAAATTTTTTTTGAAAGGGCATATTTGCCCTTCACCAATAAGACATGATATTCAGGTGTATGTCTTCATTGGTCTCACCCACATTAATGGTATCTAGGACTTTAAATATTGTAATATATAAAGATAATAGACCAAAAATATTAAAATGTATATTGTGACACTAGGTTGTAAAAACTAAGATAGTTTAGAGACTATTTTTGCAGATTGCTCTAAAGATATAGATTAAAAAAATTAAAATATGAGTTATAGGATGAAATTGTAACAATTAAAATAGTTTATGGACTGTTTTAAAAATTAGTCTATATAAAATGATTTCTAAATCTTAACCCGTCTCATATTTTCTTATTGGTGTTTTGCATCCAACTTCTTAGATAAGAATTGAATGCGAAAGCCTAACAAAATCCACCTCATCCTCAAATGTGCTAAGACAAGTCACATGTCTACCATTACAAAAATAATAATAAAAAGTCTTTTTTCAAATTGAAAATGAGAAATAAAAATAAAGAACCAGTCCAAGTATAACAGTATTAAAGGGAAGAAGCGTCAATCTTTCCTAAAGATGCTGTTTTCACATATTGTCTTTTATTGAGGGGTTTGGAAATGACAATTTTGCACTGATATCCCATCAAGATATTATGCGTGATGCTGTATAGAATTGCTGACCTTCAAATTTTAAGAAAATTCTTCTGTAAATTCCATCTTCATGTGGCACACGTATTGATATTTTTAATATAGTTAAGTTTATATGCAATTTTTTCGCGTTTGTCAAACTCCATGTGTAGAAGTCGATTCTACATAATTTAACATAATACACACAAATAGAAAAATAAAGTTTGCACAACGAAATTGGTAACACAGTTCAACTCAATAGCATACATCTACAGGGTCATGCCCAAAAAAGTAATCCATTAAATTTTATATTTCAAAAATACAGGAATACGCTCTTACTATTTTCAACTGACCTCAATCAGTCACACAGTCCTTCTACTCTATGAGGTTGCTTGAATATGATATTTTCAAGTGCATATGCGTCTATTGAACTTCAATTTCCAGCACTTAAATAGAAAATATCACACTTTAATACATAAACAGCACAACAACAAGATAAAGTTTAATACATAAACAGCACAACAACAAGATAAAGTGTGTTGCTAAACTTTCTCAAGATATAGCTTCTATAACATGAGTTTGAAGAACAACTCTCTCTCTAGATAAAGCTTTAAAGCCTAAAGAATAATGCAAGAATTTCATGAGAGGTTATGAGAGTTCTTCAAGAGTTCCCTTCCTAAGAGAGTTGATCCAACCGTTTATATGCTTAGCCTTGAAGCTCTCTTTATATAATTGCTAGAGAGTCTTAAGCTTCTTCTTCTCCAAGATAGATATTCAAAGAGCATAGCAGAAATCCCTAAAGATTTGAGTACCAACCTCCTTGATATTTTGTGTAGATAGATTTTCAGAAATCCTCCAAATCCTATAATCTTTAAGAGATACCAACTATTTTTTCCTTGCTATAATGGAGTTTTGCTCAAATAATAACAACTTCTAGAAAAACTCCTTAATACCATAAAGATCTTATTGGAAAATAATTATCACATGAAATCCTAGTGCCAAGAAGCTTTCCATAATTGCTTGCTCCATGTCATAATAATCTCCCCCTTTGGCATTGTTTGTTGTAAAACCTCTATAACATATTGCACAGTCCTGTGTGTCATGAAAATTCAGCAAAAGCAGTTTGACCACACACATTTAGCAACTCCAGAGCACTCAGTTGAATCAGAGCATAATAATGCATATATTTCAACAATAGTTCAACATGAATAATAAAGCAAGAATTCTAGAAAAACATAGTGTAGAAATATGATTGTTACAGTCATCCAAATTAATAAGACTGTTATGTAAAGAAAATAAAATTGTTCAACCAATAAAATGGCAAGTAATATCCTCCAGTAGTAAATCCAATAGAAATCTAGAAATCAAGTAGGTTGACATAGCGATAAACAACTCCCCCTTTCTACAGGTTTCCCTTTAACACAATACTTTGATCCCCCTATCTTTATGACAAGCTTCTCCCCTTGCTTCCTCTTCTTGCGTCTTCCCTTTTTTGCAAGAAACAAGTCCAAACATTCACCTCTAATGCAAATACTAATCAAGAGATTCTTGGAGGCAAAGTTGAGATGTGGTGACTGTCAAAAGCTGCTGTTGAAGTTTAGAAACTTAGGTTGTCAAAGTCTAACATTGTTGTATACATTCTGCCACTTGTTCTTGAAGAGCTTGAGTATCATCATCGGCAGGTGTTAAAGGGACTCTGACACAGGAAGAACTTGCAGCAACTCTTGTTGACCTCATTCTAGCACTTGTTGTACTTGTGGAGTCTGGCATAGAGGTCTCAGACTTTGGCTTTGTCAAGGGTAGCTTGAAGGTCTTAATATCATTGACAATAATATTTCTTACTGAAAGCTTGAATACCTCGACAGGAAGAAAAATAGTCAGCAAGGAGACAAGGAAAAGGAATGTTTGCTGACTTATAGTATTTGTCAAGGGTATCTTGAAGGTCTTAATATCATTGACAGTAATATTTCTTACTAAAAGCTTGAATACCTCGACAGGAAGAAAAATAGTCAGCAAGGAGACAAGGAAAATGAAGGTTTGCTGACTTATAGTACTTATCCTGACAAGTTTAACAAAACAATTGAACATGACAGAACTAATGTTTAACTACTTTTTAGTGCCAATCAAGTCTAACAGCACTGCTTTGTCCCGTCCCTCAACACAACTGATATATTGGCAGATGGCATCCAATTTTTGCAAGACAGCTTGTATAAAGCAAAGTACTTTACTGTCAAAAAAGAAGACTTCAACTAGTTCTCCCCAAGCCATTGTTGGACTGCATCTCCTGTAAATTCCCTGCATTAAAGTCACCATCTACTCCATTACCTTCAATTTCTAGATGATGATTAGCTCCAAACACCCCAACTAGCAGTTCAGGAGAGAATGAGACTATAATACCTCTTACATAAACTACATGATAGAAAGAAATTCCTATATCATCCAGAACTTTGTCAAGGCAGGGATAGAACTCATGCATCATATTGAGGTTGTAGGACTCAGCAAAAATGGTTGAATCATACAGTTTGACCCTCTTCAGCAGATCAACCAATCCAAGTTGTTCAAACTTGGCTTCATCAATCAACCTTTCAGCAAACACAAACCTCAAAGATATACTTTTGTATTGTAGTATGCTGTCATAATTAAAAAAGAGAACATCAGAGGCATCATTGGCCTAGATCTTGCCACTCTCTACCTTCTTCCTTTTTACCCTGCTTCTTAACCCCTGCGTAGTGGGTTCTCTAGCTTTTCTCTTTCCTTTCTATGTTTCTATCATACTTGCTGCTTTCACCTCAACATCAACAGACTTTTTTGTGTCTGTTGCCTCACTATCAACCTCTACCACTCTAACAGGATTAGGTTTACCAAGAGGACTAAATTGTTCATTTTCTCATTTTTTAGATTGTTCTTGATTAGTGGACTCAGTTGGTCCAACATCAATATTAACAAGAACAGTCTCAATAACTGACATATCATCAGAAAATACTGCAGATTCAACAAGAGGTTCACCATTTATTTTACGTTCAACAGGAGAACTCGAAACATCATAATAGACATCATGTTCAACAGACTGAACAGGTATAACAGAAGAATTAATAGGATCCACATTCAAATCCCCAGTATGCATATATTCAATACGCATGTCATTTTCTAGATTAATAGACCTAGGTTCAACAAAATAAATTTGAACAGTCTCCACATTAGACTCAACAGGGGGTAAATTAACATTCTAAAAATCAAGGGTAGAGCGATGTTCAACAGTTCTAAAGAAATAGTCGGGCACAAAGACTGCATTCTCAGGTAATTCCCCATGAATTTTAGGAGTAGGCATGATAGATTCTCTATAATTGAGATAGCAAGAGATATGAAAGCAAAAAATACCTCCTTCATATCGAACAATATGCATATTTGAACCCTCTTCAACATTCGACACAAAAGGGGGAATGGGAACTTCACCAAATATCAGTCCTTCTGTTGTTGAAACCCTATTTGTGTCTGCTAGACTCCTCTGTGAATCATATTCTATTGAACAGCTGGGAGTTCCTCTTTGACGTTGTGGCTGACAAGCTCCATAATACCCAAACTTTCATAAGCAGCGAGTTACAATAGATTTGTGAGAAGAAAGTCTCGCAAAAAATGTCTGTGAACTGGATGAAGATGAAAAGCAATAGCCTACGTCTGTAGGGCCATGCCCAAAAAAGCAATCCACTAAACTTTATATTTCAAAAGTACAGGAACACTCTCTCAATCTCCTCTAGTAATTCCCCTAGTGGACTTTGGCAAAACACCCTTTTCCAAAGCTGTTTCAATAGCAAAAAATACAATAACCACAGTATTGTCGTCACGATTGAAAACATACCAATCACAACTCCTGCCTCCAAGATTGTTGAACTCTCATCAGCAGAATGTATCAAACACTTTGTGACAGGATGTGGCAAGATCAAATTTGCACTTACTGTGTTCAACTAACCTCGATCAGTCACATCACCCTTCTACTTCGTGAGGTTGCTTGAATAGGATCTTGTCAAGTACACACAACGTCTGTTGAACTTCACTTTCCAGCACTTGAATAGAAAACAATACACTTTAATACATGAGCAACATAACAACAAGACAAAGTGTGCTGCTAAACTCTCTCAATATAAAGCTTCTATAACATGAGTTTGAAGAACAACTCTCTCTAGATAAAGCTTGAAAGCCGAAAGAATAATGCAAGAATTCCATGAGAGCTTATGAGAGTTCTTCAGGAGTTCCTTCCTAAGACAGTTGATCCAATGGTTTATTTGCTTAGCCTTGAAGCTCTCTTTATATAATTGCTAGAGAGTCTTTTCTTCTTCTCCAAGATTGATATCCTTGATATTTGGTGTAGATAGATTTTCAAGATATCCTCCAAATCCTATGATCTTTAGGAGATACCAAATATCTTCTCCTTACCATAATGGAGTTTTGCTCAAATAACGACAACTTCTAAAAAGATTCCTTACTGCCATAAAGATCCTCTTGTCAAATAATTGTCACATCAAATCTTAGTGCCAAGAAGCTTTTCATAATTGCTTGCTCCATTTTGTAACATTAAACAACATAGAAGATTTAATTTTTAACAAACAAGGTACACATGATTGTTACATCAAAAATTTTCATGAATTTGTGAATAGTTCTTCATTATTCATAAATATTGTACTTGCAGTATAATATAATTTACGATCTTTTGATGCATTTGCTTTTGTTAAATTCTTTTGCATTAGTTAATCAATGTATCTAAATAATTTTTAGTTGATTTTGGAAAGCAAAAACAATAGCTTATTTTATTTTCTAATAAATTTTACATAATACTTTCACACTAATCTAGTAATTAAAATGTATGTAAATTATGTCAATTGCTAATTTAGAACTTCATTTTAATCTTAAGTAGATGAAGAGGCTATTCATTTACAACTGTTTTTAGCATGCAAAATAGAATTGCATTGAATTAGTTGGGGAATTGAATAGTTTGAAGCTATTTGAAAAAAGTTTGCATAGGCTTTGATTTAAATAACTAGAAGAATGTTTAAGAATTATTTAAAAACACAGAACCTAGATTTAAACTTTGCATAACTTAAGATGAGATTATGTGAAATGAGAATTATATATATAGTTCTATTAGTGTTTTTATATAAGAATGTGTCTTAATATTAAATGATTAGTGAGAAAATAGAGTTTTAATTATTTTGATGTGAGAATAGTATTTTAAATAGTTCTTGGTATGACAACAGTTCTTAAAATAGTTTTGGTTGTAGGCATGTTGTTTAAATAACACCGTGCAACAAAAATATTCTTTTTAAAGCGAATTTGACACTACAAGGAACTGGAGCTTTGATGGAAAAATATTTTATCGCTAAAGACACCTTTTTAGTGACAAAAAGTTTTATTGCACTGAGGTGTAGTTTTGGTAACGAAATTTTAATCTTCTCAGCAATGTTGACCCTTTGGTGACAAAAGTATAAGTGTCAATGAGAAAATTAACTTTCGTCACTAAACAATATCCTTTTACGACAAAATTACAATTTTCTAACTAATACATGGCTACAAAAACTATTGTTCATAGCTAAAAGATACTTTTAGCAACAAAAAAACCTTTGTCACCAAAACCTATTTAATTGTAACAAGACTTTATTTTTTCTGGCAAATACTTTTTCTCTTGGTGAAAAACTATTTCCTAACTGTAGATATCTATTTTTCTCACCAACATATGCTTTGATAAAGAATAAAAAAACTCATTATGTAAAGGCACATGCAATATGAAAAACCTAAGAGGGGGGGTGAATTAGGTCTTTGGCTAATTATCAAAATCTTTTCCTGTTTTGCAAATCTTTTGCCTTAATAAAAGCTCTTCTTTAAATTTACAAACTGTAAGTTTATATGTGATTTAATGGTTGAGACAAGATGATCAAACAATATATTCACAACCAATCAATCAACAACTAAGAACAAATAATAATAACATAAGTATGTAAACAAGTAAAGCTATAAACAAATGAACACACGATTTATAGTGGTTCGATCTCTCCAAGATCTACATCCACTACCTTGAGTTCACACTCAAGGATTTCAATCAAACCACTATATGCTCAATTTTAACAATTACATAAGAGGCTAACCACACTATGGTTTTACACTCACAACCTCTTCTAGTAATTATACAAGCAAGGTTCACCCTTCCACAAGGATTTTATATCTAAAGACAACCTCAAGACTAATCTAATCCAAGGCTCACCCTCACACGGGTTTTACACTACAACCTTGATTAATCTAGTCTATGGCTCACCCTAACACAAAAGGGTTTTATGTCACAAGATAACCTTGCAAATGAGCTAGTAGAAAATAACATAATTGAGATAAGAAAAGAGAGTGTGTAAGATGTTACCACTTTGTTGGTAGATGATTACACAATGTTTCACCTTCACACTTTGTTGCCTTTGGAATCTTGAATTTCAATCTTTGAGCACAAGGCAATTTGAGAGCTTTTCAAGTAATTTTGATGTAAAACAAGTTAGAGCTTGTAGGATTTCTTAAGTTCAAAGTTCTACTAAAAAATCTGGAGTTTATGGCTTTTATAGAATTCAAAAATCAGTTCAAACGGCTATACAACGGCTAGTAACGGCTAGTTTCAGAAAATTCGGATGACCGAATTCTGCATCCGAATTTTTCGCTTCAAAATTCGGACGACCGAATTTTTTGCATGCGTCCGAATCTTTTTCCGAATTTCTCTGGAAGAACAGTAGCAAACTTTTGCTACAAAATTCGGACGACCGAATTTTTTGTCTGCGTCCGAATCTTCTTCCGAATTTCTCTGGAAGAATAGTAGCAAACTTTTGCTACAAAATTCGGACGACCGAATTTTTGGACTGCGTCCGAATCTTCTTCCGAATTTTTCAAACTTTGTCAAAACATGTTCAAATCAATTCTAACAAGTTGGAAAACCTTCTAGCCTAAAAGATAAGTCATTAAAGACCTTTTAAGTGCAAAAATCATTTATGAAAACTTGATAATTTAGGTAAATTTAAAACCATTGAAACCATTTAAATCAAGTTTTGTGCTCTCAATTGCAACTCATAGATTCCAAGACTTAAGAGTGTAGGGTTTACAATATTTATCTATTAACCACATGTCACCTACACTTCATGTCTTCAAAGCCTTCATTAATCTTGAACAAACTCTTCAATCTTTAATCACTTTGACATATTTGAGTTGTTCATGCATTGCTAGCTCCAAAGCAATGAGACTTCATACTTCTTAATCCAACAATCCTATCACACAAATGACATGCATATTAGTCCTCATCAATATTTGTCATTAATCAAAACTACATGATTTGCCCTTAGGGCTAACACAATCTTTTAACTATTAGTACTTATGTTCATAAAATATACAACTAATTACTATTTTTAAAAAATAATTATTAACACTATGAGAATAAATATAATAATCACTACTTATACATATATATTACATAAAATCCATATATGGTCAATGTATTATTTTAATAAATATAATATGCTCAAATACATATACATAATAATTTCCTCTCCAAATGTTACTCATTAACAATAATAGTATTATGTTTCTAGCACATTATCACCTTTTCTAACGATTCTATTGTTAGAAATAATTATTTTCTTCACTAATATATACTCTAATAAAGCATTAATCATTGTATATATAACATATTATATGTAAATATATAGTATAAAATATCTACATATAATATATGCATATTAATATAGTACATGTAGTATGATATATAAAGGATATACAAATACAAATGCATATACATATATAAATATATGCATATAAATATAATATTTTTTGATAAAGTACTAACTATTTGACATCTTAAACTCTTAAGCTCCAATATTTTACAAAATAATAATTTTCACCCCATAATAACTATTGCAACATTAGTCCTTATATTTTTTAAAAGGTTATTTTGACCTCAAATTAAGGAACATATTGAATATAATTTCAAAATATAGAGATCTAAATAGTCAAATTTTAAACTTGAGGAACTACTATGAAAATATTATTAGACCAAGTTTAAGTATTATGTATATATGTATAGGTTCATGTCCTACAAAAAACATGCATAGATTTATACTATGCAGTATATATAATGCCACAGTATATATTATATATAGAATATTTATAATATAAGCAGTATATATAATGCATGGTGTATTACATATAGTGGATCATGTATCTAATAAAAATTAATTAAATTTATCTAATATACAATAAGATTTAAATTTTTAATACATAAAAATAGAAATTATATTTCAAATTTTAATTTTACATATTTTTATTTAATAAAATAACATATATATGAAGTATAGTTTAAATATAATATTTGCAATAACATGATAGAATGAGACTCTTAGCCTACTAGCAACACAAGTTCGACTCTCCGAACTAGCTAATTTGGATAAATTATTGAGCATGCACATGCTCCTACGAGCATTGGGCACAAGGGCTGGGTTGACCCTAGCTGGCTGGCCTATTCTGACCCAATTTATAATTTTTTTATTTTTAAAAATAAATTTTTAGCAAATATTTTTCTCTAATGAGGCAGTATTGGCAACAAAAATATACTTCTAGTGACAAAATTTTGAGCTCTCTAACAATAAAAAATAATCTTGCTAAAAGATACCTTAATGACTACAAAATTGTGGTACCTCTATAGTGACAAAAGTGGTCTTTTTGTAGCCAAAACTCTATAGCGACAGCATATCGGACAAAATTTTTTTCTGAACTAAAGGACATTAGCGATAAAAAAAAACTTCAGCGACAAATTTTCTTGGTCACTGAAAGTCAACTTCATTGTACTGTGAAACTTTATCAATTTAGTGAGATATGCTTGAAAAGCAGTAGCAATTGCATATAGAATCTCCTCTGCACAAATGTTAGAGAAGTATATTGATATTGCATACTAGCACAAGATATGTGCAGGCATATTGTCTAGATATCAAACAAAAAACATACTGAGGTGGCTCATTAGTGAGCGGATAAGCTGATTTTTTATTATTTCAACATATTCAAGCAACACTGAATCCTCAAGCTTCATGGGCATGGCCAGGAACATATCACTTGCATGATTTGGGAGAAACGCACCCCAGTTGCATCGACATCCATTTTTAGCGTACCCCAATCAAGTGGAATCTATGTCTATTTTTCTAGATGAGTATCTTATGTGGGCTACATTGTTGCTAAACTTTTATGCTTTCTTAAACGTTAGTCTGCAAGCGTTGCTTGCAAAACCTCCTTTCCTTGCCTTGATTGTTCAGCCCTTTGGAAACCCTATCATCAGAATTTGTAAAATGGTTTTTGTATTGGAATGATTTTCTGTGGAAAGTAATTCAATGGGTTTTTGGTGTGAAGATGATGTTTTAAATGAATGATTAGATAAAGCGTTCTGAAAATTTCTAGCTTGCAATTTAAACTATTTGGGAGGTTTTCAGAATGTTGGGAATATGTTTAAAACATTTTACAACTTTTTAGTATATTGTGGCACATAAACTATTTTGGGATGTTTTGAAATTTTCAAAACTTATAGTAATGAGGCAGAAAGACTGGGAGTTTAATATCTGCCTAATGTAGGTTTATTATTCTTCTTTATAAATATAATACTTTTATATGTAGTATAAGTTTAGTTAATTGTTGTAACTAGGGATTGCACTTGGTTTATTATATATAATTTTCAATAATAGTGGAGCCCATGATCATCTCCTAAAAAGATAAATATTATCAAAAAAGGTTGTGGGGGAATATTTCATTTCACATCTAATCTTCTTTCATGATTAGGTATTCACCCCTCTTCCAATTCAATTGACCTTAGTGCCCCTTAAACAAGGTCATATAAATTGGAATGGAGGAGGAAGAATTAATAGTTAAAAAAATGTGTAATTAGCATAAAATTGTAAACAAAAACTTCAAAAGGACAAACATTTCAATGTCATTAGAAGAAAACATTATATATATTTGTGTCTTTGTGTTATTAGGTTCACCAAACTATATCATTTTAGGACAAATTCTGACCACCCTTAATTTGGTTGATGAGAGAAAAAAAAGTAAGCAAAAGATTTTGACATTGACTTCTAAAGGTCTTGTGGAGAAATCCTTCCCCGGATGTTATATATAAATATGCTGTTCGTACCATCTGTTTGTAGAGATGGGATATTAATTTTTTAAATAGGTAACAGAAAGATTTCAAGGATTTTCCTTTTTTTTTTTGGAAAATAAAAGATTTCTAGGCTATTTGGTGGGGAAGCTCTCTTAAAATGGTGGAGGCTTTTCCTCTCGACACTTCACCAACCAAAAAGTTAAACTATTAAAGAATTTACCAATTTGACTTTTTTCTTTACAAATAATCTATAGAATTTCAAGTTTTTATATATGTAGCTTTTCCTATAATCGTTCGTAATTTTCTTTGTGTTTCTCCTAACAGTTATAAGGGATAATCATTTTCTTAGACATTAGCTGAGGGGTTGATCGATGATTGTCGTGCAATGAAGCTTCCCTTCTTCTCCATTGTCCTCCAATAATAGTTCTTTCAAGTATTAGGTAAAGGGAAACCTCGTTTTTTCAAGGGATAATGAGCGAAATTCAATATTAATAAGCAAGTATCTAAATGATATACACCAGCTCTTGACATTAATATTAAAAAAAGAAATCATTTCATTAATTGGTTAAAAGAACTAGGCTTTATAAGGCTAAATTCGGATTTAGTGACTATTTCTAGGCAGTATTTAGTGCCCATGTATTAGGAAGCTATGCTTGTAATGTAACGGAAAGAAAGTTGTGGTTTGGAGAATTTCCTTCGTGTATCCTCTCTGCCATTAGCACAGATTGCTGCTTTGATTAATGAAATCTCTCTGTTTTACTTTCAAAAGAAAAAGGCTGTTATTTCAAAACTCAAAAGTAACTTCTAAAACTCATACCCTCAAAAGAAAAAAAAAACTCTAAAACTAATAAGAAAATAGTAGAAATAGCAATAAAATGAAAAGAATTCTAGAAATCATTTGCAGTGTGTTCACTCTTCCCAAATTGAAAAGTCATTAGCATTTGAAAATTTTGCCTCCGCATATCTTAACACTTAAGGAATCTCCATTTAAGGAATATATTTAAATTTTGAATCCCCATTTCAACATCACAGGGAGAAGCATTCTTACTAGAAAGTTTTATATTTAGTTTGAATTTTTTAAAATTATAAAAAAAATTTAATAAAGTTTACAGTTAACTTTTATGGAAGGAGAAGTGAAATTTATAATAAAAATTTTTTAAAAATAGAATTTTATTTTTATCCCCAACAGCCGGCGTATGTGAATAACAGATTATAAACAAGTACTAGAAAAATATGGTGCGAAAGCGGAATTGAGAATTTCGATAATGCGAGATTGTTTCCTGTTACTTCAATAAATGCGCCAATCAGGTATACCATACAGCAGACGCGTGGCTTTGTGTGATTTTGAGACGCGTTGTTGTTAAAATATCAGGTCACGTACGGTCAATTAATTCATTATTTGAAAATATCTATTTTTAACTTATGAATTAAAGGAAATTATTAGATACCCTAATTTATATAAAGCAGAAAGCTTCTTTTAAACCTAAGCAAGTTAATATGATTTTGTAGAGTAATAAAAATTAGATAAGGGTAAAATTGGAAATACATTTGAGTTTAACAAGTTCTTCTTGGTCTGTTGAGAAAGACTGATAAGTTGACCAAGAAACTTTCAACTGAAGGCAGTAACAATTTCGTTATTTTATTTCATTTTTTAATGAAGAAGAAGTTAGATCACTTCTTATTACTCTTCCCTACTTACTAGTCTTCTTCTTTTTTTTATTAGAAAAAAAATTATGATGTATTTACAATTGAGTTCCGACTCTCTTTTTATAAAAAATTTATTTTTATAAAATTAATAGTAAAAATTTCAAATTTCAATTGAAATACTCCATTAATAAAGATGAGATGTCAGCCAAAATTAATGACAGGTAGTACATGGCTCCAAAATCCCAGTTGGTGAGAATCAATATTAGGAGTGAACACATGACTGAACCTTTAGGGACCAGATAGGAAGAGAGAAATATGAGGCAAAATATGCTTCACACTTCAGAGGATATATATATATATATATATATATATATATATATATACACACGATACCTTAAGTGTAGCGAGTTTTTTTTTTTGCAAAAAGAAAAAGTTGTGGCGAAGGCAATATTTCATATCCTAAGAAGGGAGAAACTAAATAAATAAGTGGATTGATTTTTTTTCCTACAAAATTTTTAATTTTTTTTTTAAATTCAACACTAAGGTTCATATGCTTTCTCACGTAACTAACCTACGTGTTTTTCTTCAAAAAAGCATTTTCAGCATTAATTATAAAAAAAATTTAACACTAAAGTTCATATTCTTTCTCACGGTAACTAACCTACATATTTTTTTTAAAAAATATATTTTCAGCATTAATTGTACAAAAAAAAATTCAACACTAAAGTTTATATTCTTTCTCACGTAACTAACTTACGTGTTTTTCTTCAAAAAAGCATTTTCAGCATATAAGGAAAAGGACCCCTGTCTTGTCTCTCTTCTAACCCTACATGTTTTAACATGTGTTATGATATTTTGTGTGTAGATGCGGTTTCACTATGAGAGAGAGAGAGAGAGAGAGAGAGAGAGAGAGAGAGAGAGAGAGACCTCTAAAGCCATAAGGTCAGAGCGGCCGCAGCAACCAAATCGAATTCTTCCACCGGCGGCGGGGACAAGCTTTTGGTGGTTATCTTGTCCGTCTTGCAACCCTACCACCCATGACGACTCTTTTGGTTTAAAAAAAAAAAAAAAAAAGGCCAAAAGAAAAAGAAAGAAAAAAATCCCTCAGCGACACCTGACGCAATTGAAAAGAGCAGAAGATTACGTCCACTTGATGACGTTGGAGTCATGTTCTGGAGCAACCAAAAGATGATCTGGATTTGCAGAACCGACACTTGTTAGCACAATTATTACGACAATTGATATTTTATTTAATCGATATGTATATATTACAATACACGTTTAGATTGAATATTTTATTTTACATTTATTAAAAGATAACAGGTTGGACAAGTAGAATAATTTTTGAGGAAAATAAGTTAGATTATTTAATTTATTTTTAAAGAATTAATACGTAATGACTACATATTTATTTTTATAGAATATTTTAATAAATATTGATAGTTTAAATATTTTAACAGAGTAAAAATTTATTAGAAATTATAACGATAAAAAAAATTTTAAAGATGTCAAAATATTTTTTCTCAATATTCAAAGTAAAATATATTCATATGCTCAAAATTTTTTTTTAAGAATTAAATAGGTCATTTTAATCTTTAAAAAGATAACGCTTATTTTAGACAAACTAACAAAAAAAATTGAAACACTTTAGTTGAATTGGGATGGACTGTGCTAAACAGCACAATCGAACCAAGAATTTTTTGAATTAATTGAAAGTAAAAGAGTAATTTCATATAAAAAGACTTTCGACATATAAAAGTCAATTATAATTTTCAATTATATGGACTATTTTACCCCCAATTGAGCAAAAAGATCAGGCGCAACTTGAGCCAATAATCGTTTTCCAATTACGATGTGTCAAGACATTTGGACACCGTATTAGCAAATAAAATATACCTATCACGCTCTTGCCTTGTTCGGTTTGATCTTTTTGACAGGGGCACGCTTTTTTCTTGTAGAAAGAGAAAGAAAATTTTGAAGTCTCTATCGTTGTCGTCGTGTTTTGCAAAACGCCTTCTCTTTCATGATTATTATTCACGTAAAGTCGTAATCCGTGTGGGCATCCCGGGCCTTTTTTCTTCAGTCAACAGCGCGAACTGACCTCTGGAGCTTTTCTAGTCAAGAGGCATCTCCCTTTTTTTTTTCTTTTTCCTTTTTTTTTTGTTGAATGTATTCAACAGTCTTTTATCTGATCAATGGTTAGTCTGGAGAATTATTTTGAAAGGTTATTCTGTGGTAAGTAGAATTCTGATTAGTGAGATACTTTTTCTTTTTCGTTTTTAATTAGCTCATTTTTTCTAGGAATTTTGATTATTTTTCTTAGGATGACTATATCCTTTGGAAAAATGATTAATTATATGGAGTTGTATGGTTAAAGAACGAAATATTAAACAAAATAGATTTTCAAGTATCTCTGGCAGTGTTTGGTTCATAATTTATTTATTGAACATATACCGTACTTTTCCTTTTAGGGTGTGATTGAATAGAAATTTGTTTTGAAATATTTATTTTAAATTTCGTAAAAGTTAAATTATTTATGAAAAAAATATTATGCCACACTTAAAATTTTGAGTTTGGTTTTGAAACCAAACCTTATCCCACTAGATTGATAGACTTTATAAATAAATTTTAATTATTATATATAATATAATTAATTGATATTAACACATGTTTTGAGACACCCATTAGAAAAATTAAAAAATTAATTAATACAATTTAGTAAAGTAATTAAGGGAAACAGTGAAATTCGAAAAAAATGTAAAAACAATCTAAATCTAAACCAAAAAAAAAAGTTCTGTTTGGTAAAAATGGATATAGTTTTCTAGTCATTAGCCGCCAGAGTTTGAATATTCATCGAGACTTCAATGTTCTCTCAATAAGTAATTTCTCTAACTTTTCGTCGTGCTCTTCATGTTCAAGATGAACAGAATACTCCACTAGAGTCTTTATAGACTTTCTATTTTAAAATATAAAATATTTTATTTTTTATTTTTTTAAAATATTTAATTTTTATAAATTTTAATTTTTTAAAAAATTTTATTTTATTATAAATATAATTTTTAGTTATATTAAAATTTAATTTAAAATATAATAAAAATATTTAAAAAATTTTAATACTATTTAACTGAAAAAATTAATCTAAATACACATTTACGATTGATGGTGCTCATCAGATGACGTAGCTGAGTTACCTAATCATGATGATGTCTATGAGGATGATTGCACACGTTCGCCTGACGGAACCTTACTTCGCGTATTATTTATTTATTATCTAAATATTTTTTTGATATAAAAATATTTTCTAAAAAAGATGTGCGATTGACATCTCGCTGAAAATATGCCAGCTTGGGCTCAGCGCTTTCGGGCCGAGTTCAGGCTCGGACAGGTTCTAATACGATTTTTAAAATTTTTTATATAATAATAATATTTTTTAATAATATAATAATAATTTTTATTATATAAAATATATATATATATATATATATATATATATATATATTTATACTTTTTTCACGGATCGAACTGAAAACGGACTGAGCTTACCGTTTAAAATTAATTCGGTCGACCTAATTTATTATGAAAGAAAAGTTTTTATAAATTTAAATTCAAAATTTTGTTTAACGAACACGAAACTCGTTCTCACTTAGACCAAGTCGTATTTGTAATAGAATGAAAAAAAGAATGACATATCTAATTAAAGAGTTCTAAAGTCCTGTTAGTTTGTCTAAAATAATGATTATTCTTTTTTAAACTTGAAGTCTTTATAGTCAAATTAAATCTTTTTTTAATTATTATTCGATTGATGTGTACGATGAAGTATAAGTTCGATTGAATATGATTGAACATATTCGATAATATTTATTTCAATATGATCAAACCAAACAAGACGTTTTTTTGGCAATCGAGGGCTCTAATCGACGCGAGAAAATATTGGGCATTACCCATAGTTAGGAATGTCAATTAGGTCGGGTTGGCCCGAGCCCGGCCCATTCAGCCCACCTTTATTTTGTGTTCGGGCTGAAAAAATTAGCCCAAATAATTTTAAGGCATAGCCCGGGCTGAGCTTACCTCAGCCCGATTTCGGCTCGGCCGGTAAATATATATATTTATATATTTTTTTATATGTATATATATTTTTATATAATAATATTATTATTATATTATTATATTATTAAAAATATTATTTATTATATAAAAAAAATTAAAAAATCGGTCAGTGAGCCCGATTGACAGCCTACCTATAGTGAGGGGCTTCTAAAGGAATATCCTTTACCTATTATTTTGCATATTTTTGGGATCATCATAATTTTTTTTTTGGAGCGGGGGTTATCATAATTTTGGTGAGAGACAGTTTTTGTACTTTTTTAATAATTCACACTCTATCGTTTTATATTTCTCCTTTGATAAATAACAATGCCTGCTCTATTAATAGATACCAAAACCTCAACTATTAAATTAATTTTTTGCTTTTCATGTCATAATTTTTTATTTCCTTTTTCTATGTTGGATGTGTAAAGTAATTAGCTGCTTTTAGTATAAATACGAAAGGCAATTAGTAATGGATAAAAACAAGGCCATGGTTGTTTATAAGAAAATTAAACAAATAAAGGAGAATGGAGTACCAATAACAAAAAGAAGAGTGCTATAGCAACTTCCAATTAGAGAGATAGCAACTTTCAAGTGTTTGATTATACTACTTTTTGGAGTGGGAGAAGAAAATAGAAAATAATTGCTTAAAATTAATAATTTATTTCTAGTCGAAGTTTACATATTAATATTGACATTAACTTTCTCTAAATAGCACCTCATATAACTGTCATGTGTCACATTGTGGAACGTGTTTTGCTTGCATACCAGAATGAAAGTAGAAATGAAGATGGAGCACGCCTCTCCTCACTTAGATTTTAGTGATGATACTTTGACTAGACCAGTATTATGTACTGATTGTTCAGCTTGTTTGATATATTTGTAAGACGAACACCTAAATCTAAACAAACAGTAGTGAAAATTTATTAATATGTTATCTCTAGATCGATTATTTCTACTCAGTTAAAAAAAATGTAAAAATGAAGCACCAAAAAATACGACAAACAATAAGATGCTAATTTAATTAATTAAAAATATTTGATATAGTCAAAGAATTATATTTTTATATATTCTCAAAACAAACAAATAGAAATAGGATTGGATCAAAAGAAACAGACGAAAATGAAAAGACGAAAACAAACACCTTTATGAAGTAGCTGTCATTTGTTTGCGTCCGTCCAATGTGCAAAATGAGAAATCAAGTCCGCGTGAAAGTCAATATAGAGATAATTGGTAGAAAAAGATAATGCAAGAAAAACAGACACGGAAGAGGAAGAATAGACCAATTTGATTTATGACATCAGCATCACACGTAATGCCTAATTGCGTCCCTCTTCTGATAATAAACACGTATAATTGAGTCATCAATTTTTTTTTTATAGGAAAACAATTCTCATATTATTAAGAAACATTGGCTTTTGCAGCAGAGATAATTACAAGAGGAATTTCGTCTGCCCACCCATAAATGAGAAGTATAGGAGTTAATAGCATATTTAGACAAAAAAAAGAACATGGAAATTATCAGAATATTTAATCCCCATAACATTTTCCATATATCTACAAATGAACAATTCTATTAAAAAATTTTATAAAGAAAGAATTCAAACCTTTTTTTTTAAAAAAAAAACTTTCTTTTCATAAGCTTGTGGTTGGTGAAACACGTGCCTGCCGACAAAACAAAGTCCTTTTGTTGCAAAGAAAAAGTTGTCCTAAATCCGCCAAAAAAAAAAAAAAAGGAAGGATGTTACTATGAGTGAAGTCTACAAAGAAGTCAATGTAGAAGAAAAATCAGAAACAGAGACCAATTTGGATGTGTGAGATCAGCATCTTACGTTGTTGCTGCTGTAATGTTTGCTTGCGCATCAGTTTTTGAGTTGTAACATCAAAAGAGTTGTTGTAGGAATTTCTTGGCTTCGATGGCTTTTTCACTTTGATTTCCACTAGACTTTACTTTGATGCAACGGAATTGCAATATAGCTAAATGACGCGTGGAGTGGATGGTTTTCATTATTTGATTACCTAATTCTTTTTCTTTTTCTAAACAGTTCAATTGGACGAGAAATGTGAAAGTGAATTTATACCGAATTTGATTTTGATTTTAAGGGTGTGATCGGATAGAGTATGGTTTTGAGATTTTTTATCTTGGGTTTCAGGAAAGAGAATTTTTTGTGAGAGAAAAAGTAAAAATTGAGATGAAAAACTGTATTGAGTTCCGTGCGGAACCTTGTCCAAGCACACCCTAAGTATAAGACTCATATCTCCTCTCACAAACAATTTAACTTTTATGAAACTCAAGATAAAATTTTAAAACTAAATCATATCTAATCATACTCTTAGAAATAGTCTTATTATTCAGTAAAATATATTTTTACCGTATTGAATTATGTAATATATTACCTAAAATATTTAATTTGTAATTTTTTTCTTTATACATTGAGAAAACAGAAATATGTATCGATTTCAAAATTTATCATGTGGTAAAAGACACTTCGAACCAATCTAGTATCTAACTAATATTTAAGAGATTAAGATTTAATTACTAAATTTTCTTCTCTTTCGATGGATTTTGTAAGGTTTGATAATTTATTCTGTTTCATGCAATAAATTAAGCTCGGAATAGAAAATGGACAATAGGGTTTTCTATATGATGAATGCAGTTACCCATTGCTAAAAAAAGAAAA
This sequence comes from Rauvolfia tetraphylla, assembly GCA_030512225.1. Classification (NCBI taxonomy): domain Eukaryota; kingdom Viridiplantae; phylum Streptophyta; class Magnoliopsida; order Gentianales; family Apocynaceae; genus Rauvolfia; species Rauvolfia tetraphylla. Next base: position 3,027,410 of record JAJQKT010000024.1, on the reverse strand, counting down.
AGAAAAAGAAAAGAAATTCTTAGTTTATTTTTGAAAATTCTTAATTTCATAATTCATTCTGGTTCCAATTTTATGAAATTTGCTTTTTTTAAAAAAAACTTTAAAATCCATTTTTTCTCAATGGTCCATACGAAATGTAAGAGAGTTGGAATTTAACACTAATTCCCTTTGCTAATGGCAGTTGTCCAAATGGTATGCTGTGCACATAAAACGGAGACTTATCCAACTGTCAATATGAGTTGTATTTTTCACCAATATTTTGACCCGTTCGCTGCTTTGGAACAATGTTTTTTTATTTATAATTAAAATATTTTATTCATATAAAACGAAAAAAATTACACAAATAATAAATAAAATATTACGTCCCTGTTATGAATTTGTTGGCGCATAATAACCGTCGGTACAACGAAATCGTAATACTAATATAGATAACTTAATAAAGAAACTACAATATAGAGAATATGAAAACTATGGAGAGAAAATAGAGAGAAAGAACACAAGAACTTTATTGATTCCCTGAGAGTAAATCAATCAATGAATGAGTGTGTATAATACATCAGTCTAAAGCCCTATTTATAGGGTCCAGAGGTACATCTCAATAAGAAGAGGTAGAGGGTAATCAGAAGACAAATCCTATCACTAATAAAAGATATGATAGAACTCTCACATCTATCTTCTGGATAGTTAGAGTATCTTTATAACTTTGATATTTGATTACCTCTTTGATATCAGATAATGAACATCCACAATATTAACTTCATAACAGTCTCAAATATTTAGACAAGTAATTTATTAAAAAATAAAAAAAAATTCAAGCAAGTAATTTATTAAAAAATAATAAAAATAAAAATACTTTAATCTTTTTTTAACATTTTTTTGCCATTGAACACTATCGCTAAGAATAATACAATTTTATCATATTCCATGAATAGCGATTTAAAAGACTTTAAAACTTATCACAATATACTTGGTTTGAGTTTGAATCTGAAACATAATACAAATTTTTAATTTTTAATCACACCTTTTTATTAATAAATAATTTCTTTTTATAAAATTTAAAATAAAAAATATCAAATTCAAATCACATTCAATCCTACATAAAAATCGAGAACGGCTCAAGATTTAGTCCGAATACAAAAATTGAATTTTACCGTTGTAATTCATACGATTTCTTCCCCTGATACATCTTTTTAAGAGCGGTTAAACACTAATATAAAAATTAACAACATAAACACTAATAAATAAAAAGCATCCAAAGTTGCTTCTTCCGAATACCTTTTTCAACTTTTTAAGACTAAAATCAAAAGTTAAAAAGATGATCAACAACAGATAAAAAGGGTTTTTGACTTGGAAAAAATTAAACCCCAACTATTTCAAATGATAAAGAGTTACTCTTTTTAATATTCGTCATCTTTTCGAATATTCTCTTTTACTTTTTGGGATAATGATAAGTATTTTTTTTCATTTTTTTAATCAAATATAAGCACTGTTGTCGTATTTGGAGACCTTTTCCTATCCTGTTGTTTCTGTATTTTTCCTTCTCTTTTTCTTTATGGATCAGAGCATCTGGGCCAAATGGGCTTGCATGCACCGTAGTGCTTCTGGGCTTTTACATTCTGGTTCGGGTAAGGGATGTGGGACATGTCACATGAGAGCTTGGGGACCGCATGAGATTCCACTAATATCGTTTGGCGTAGGTCTATGACACAGCAAATCAATATACTCTGCCTTTGAAATTGAAGTTTCAAATTTATCTTTGCACAAAAATTAAGAAGAATAGCTTAAACGTAATTTAATTATTATATTATTTTTATTAATTAAAAATATTAGTAATATGACTCATATGTTAGAAGAGTTTCAAATCCCTTATATGGAGTCGAAGAGATTACCATGGACCATTGTGTTAGTGAAGTTTAATTTTCTTAACTTTATGAGGTTAGTAAAGAAAACTTAGATAAACTATAATTATTTAAAGAAAGTGGTCATTCAATTCTAGACATTTTGAAAAAGAAATGAGGATATTTAATTTTGAATTTGTTGTAAAATTTGGGAGCAAGAGACAAAAACCTAATTATAAAATAATAAAGAAGAAGACTTTGAACTATAGCAAAATAGAGAAAGAAAGAATACAAAAAATATAGAAACTAGAATATTATTGATATTTTTTTTACAATACATTCACATTCTTATAAGTTTCTATTTTTAGAGTTGGAAGTGACATTTTCCATCAAGGACATTACTAGCATCCTTTATAACTTACATAACTTACCTCCCATGATCTTCTACGTTCTATAAGATAATGGAGCTAATAGATATAGTGGTCTATAAAGGATGAATGTTACAATTTTTATTGTAACCTCTAACATTTCATATTCTATAACGTAAATGAATTATCTCTTAGAATAATAGACATTCATAATATTTCATAATACAATTTAAGAAAGTTGCACCTTTCTTTTTTTTTTCCATTTTTTCTTTGAAGAGAAGAAATCTACACTTGTTGAACATTCGATCAACTCTGTATCTATGATCCCTTCTTATAGAAAATGAATTGATTTCAAAGGCAAAGAAAACTATGGCACAGACTTGTTTAATTCTTGGAATGAAAGTTATGAAGATTTACTATATCTATTGAATAAGCTTGGGGAGAAGCTGAAGTTGAATTTGATATTCGGTTAAGGAATTTAAGGACTCTTTCCAAAGGAATTGAGAACTTTATCTCCAGGCGAGAAGTGGAGTTTAGTATTGAATTGAAACCATGACCAAAACGCTATAATGAAGGATACAAGAAGAATTAAAAGAGTTCAAGGAAAGGTTAAAAGGTCTATTGCAATAAGGGTTATCCACCCAAGCACATCTCCGTGGAGTGCACTTGTGTTATATATTTTAAAAAGAAAGAAAAAGCCGGAGAGAAAGAAGAGATATATCCTGATCCAAGATTATAACACTTTCTAGTTTGTGATTCGTTTGAAGACGTTCTTTAAACTTATTTAAAGGATACAATTTTACGTTGTTTACTACTCTTTTTTTTTTTTTTTGCTGAATATGTTGTTTACATCATATGATGAAAGAATACGGATGTCTAAAAAAGATTTATGATTATTCATAAAAAAATTATGTGTTATGAACATATCAATAATTATGTAGATATCTCTTATCTCAAGTATTAATTCATGTTTGAGGTTATAAAAGATAAAAAGTTGGAGAGTTACAACCAAAGTTGTAACATCCATCATTTATAAATCATTATCTATATTACCTCAATTATCTTAGAGAACATGGGAGATTATGGGAGGTAAGTTATGTGTAAGTTATAGAGGAGCCTACTAATGACTTATAATGGGAAAGATCACTTCTAACTCTATAAATAAAACCATATGGAGTAACTTGTAAGTTGAATTTTTAGTGAAAATTTCACAATAAAATTATAGTTTCTTTCTATATTTCTTGAGCTCTCTTTCTGTTTCTTTGTTATAGTTCAAAGTCTATTCATTATTATTTTATAATTAGTTTTTTGTATCTATTGTGACCAAATTTTCACAATACGTTATCAGCACGAGTCTCTACCAAAGACTATTTAAAATTGTATTAGAAGTCGCCGAAGTTTTTATCAGGAATCTCATTTCCTTCATTTCACGTTTCTATTTCTACTTGAGTATTTTAAGATTTGAGGTTATTTCTCTATCATAAATCTTCATTTTCTTGGTTATTTTTTGTGAAACTTGAGTTTATAATTCTTGATAACGTGGAAAGAAATGATCTATTATAGATAAATTATATTAAAATTCATCTTGGATATAGTATATTCTAAAGATACCACTAATAATAAAATATCAAAGCTACTTGATCACTGACAATATTTTGAAAGAAACATAAAAGCCACTAGAAGATGATTGTTATATAAATATTAGTTATGATTGGTTATTCTTGTGGTTACAAAATTTCATTTCTGTCAATATATATAAATTTGTCACCTAATATTTATCTTCAATCAAAGTTTCATGGATGAAATATTACAAGTGATATGATAAAAAAATATTATTCCTTTTCATGCCACAAAATATCCTGTTGCAATATCAATATTGAGAAAAATGTTTTCAAAAATATTTTGATATGATTTATGTCTTTTGGCCACTACACAAAATAATGATTTGTCAATTAAAATCATTAAGATTGACCAATGGCCCCGCTTTATTGCTTGAAGAGAATGAAATTATGACTTATAATAATAGTAGAAATGTAATCATGGTCGTAGCCAAAATCATAGATGTCGTCATGATAAAAATATTTTTTTTATTCTCACAAGAATGGTTTCTTGGAATTGTAGAAAAATGAGAAGTTAAGTCATGACGAAAATCTTGATGCCCAACTATTAGTTCTATGATACTCCTTGAAGTGAATATAATTAGAACTTATTATTCATTTTTGAAAGAGATTTTGGTTGTAGCAAAAATATTTTTCATAATTATATAATTAGTGAAAATGACTAATTAAATTCTTAGAGCATAGTTTCTAACTCGAAGTGAGAAAAAAATGTAAAAGGAAAAGTTTTAAAGATATACTTTATGAAAATATCGATACATTTTTTAAAGTATATTCATCACGTACATGTTGTTGTATACTATTATGTATTAGTCTAGAATGAATAATAGAAGTGTTATTTCATTTAAAAAATTGTGTTTTTGATAGTAATTGTGATACAGATGATGTAACCGAATTTTCTATATATTTGTGGGAAATTTTTGAAATCTTAGTTATTGATAGAAATCGTTAAAACTATGAGTTATTATTTTTTTATTCTTATCATTTTGCAAATTTTTAGTTTGCTTATTAAGTTATTTAAATTTGGTACTCTCTCATCATTGGAATAGAATTCATGAATGGTTAGCTTGATATATGTTATACCTATAGTGGTTCATTTGGACATGTTTAAAATATATGTTCAGAGTACAAAAGATAATAGTAATTCTAGAAGGGCTAGCTAATTATTAACTCTAGAAGAGTTAAGTTAATTCAACATATCTTCATTTGAAAGATAAAATGCTAGTATATAATACATTTTAATGTCTTGTTGAAAAGCATTGAGTTTTAGATATATTTTGCATAATGAAGATTATATTGATACAGTTGATAAATGGACTCTTAAGATCAATGCATTACTACTTTTGTTCTATGGGACAATCTTTTAAGACCATTTCTCTTTCTTGTCTTACACCGTGTAAGAGTTTTGAGTTGCATATTTGAGTAAACCTAAAGGTTACGTATCCAGAATAGTCACGTGTATATTTTTTATTTTTTGAAACCTGTAGTTTGCAATTCATCGATAATGAGCTCATACTTTACACTCTCCCAATGACATAAGTTGTCTTAATAATATTAGTTATATTAGGATAAATGTTGAACAACCTACATAATGTTCATGATTGTTATGTAATAGCACATATTTCGTATCTTGCCACATTATGATTCTCTTCATAGTAGTTGATTTATATTTAGAAACTAAATATTTCCCATCTTAAATTTAGAAGTGAGCTATGTATATCGCTCCACCATAAGCTAATGAGATAGGTCCTTAAAGAGGTTAAGTAAATATGCGGATGTGAATCTTAATAAGAAGATTTGTATTTTGTTGATTTTGAATATCTTGTCCTAGCATAAAGAGGAGAGAACATAATATCAGATAAAAATATTAGTTTGTGTCTCATCTTGATATTTTACTTTAATCCTTATAGAAGATACCTTGAACAAAAAATTCAAAGGATAATTTATATAGTCAGCCATATTAGCTGACCAATATCTTGGAATCTACCACTGTTTATTTGATGTCCTTGAAGGACAATCTACCACTGACAGTAAATTTGGGATATAACTAAAGCAAAGTTGATAAGTCAGGTCTTGCAATATAATTTTCTAGCACATAAAAGGAGTAAAGACTAAGATGGTCATATACGTTAAGCCAAGGAGATGTAAATTTCGGCATAATTTTTTTACTCAATATGCTTGAAGCATATGATTAGATTGTTCCTATAGAAAATAATGATAATATTTTAGTGAATTCTTGTTGAAGAATGATCGAGTATATCTATCTGTACGTAGTTGTTATATGTGTTTCTTTGTCCGAAGATATCCTTATTGCACAATTTAGTAATTGAAATAGTATTCTCCACATTAGGGAGAGAATATCATCAGTAGGAAAAATGATATTATTTATGACCTTCATTAGCTTGTTCGATGCACAAGCATTAATGAACTAGAAGTTGAAAGGATTGTTTTTTGGCATAGAATTGCAAATCTATTGTTCTATATGAACTCATATTTGGATTGACGTCCTAGCAGGACAAATATATGAATTTTATAGCTATATGAATTTGGAGCATCCTTGAAGCATAGTTGATATCTAGATTATGAAAATAAAATTCTCAAAAGAGAAAATAATTTGATAATCAAGATATTCTTTGTGAAGAATTCAGAAAAGCGAGTATTGTGATTAAAGTTTTGAAAAATCAATATTTTGTTCTAATGTATAAATTAACTATCTCGAATTTGTTTCACATGGACTGACACATTAATGGTCATTAGATTATTACACACTATCTATAAAGGATGTTGAAGAACTCCTTAATCCTAAAGTACCATAGCTATGTATCGTTAGGGCGTATAATTGTTTACTTGCAAGTGGATATCTATTATAATTTTTCTCTAACCAATGATTCTTGAGATGGCATTAAACTTGTCGTTTGATATCTCATTGAGATAGTTTATCTCAAATATTGAGAAAATCTAACTCTTATTGAGATTGATATATTGTGATGCTTATTTATTTTATCCACACAAATCATGTCATCAATAAACATGTGGTAATATTGTGATTCATAGCAGTCACTTCTTTGACTCAGGCCAAAGTGAATAACAATTTATGAAGTTATCTAAGAATGTGTGTAATCAGAATTAACAACTAAATATATCCGAGATAATTGTATTGTATCCTTTAAGAAAAGAATTTCATATTGGTGGATGATAATAAATATAAGAATATACTAAAGGAGATATAATTCATTGTTCCTTCTATAAGAAGGTGAATTTGATATGCCACAGGTTTGATTAAAAGTGAAAATTTAGAATATTTATTCACAAAGACATTACCAATTGCAATATTTGAAATTTGAATTTTTACATGCATCGATTCAATGATGTTCAAAATAGGGGAAAAAAGCATAAAGAATAGTTTACTCTTTTTCCTTAAGTTGAGTTTTTTTACACTAAATTTTTTTTATCTAGTAAGATTTTAATGAAGCATATTCTTTATGTAATAAATATCCAAGGGGAAATGTTATGAATATATCAATTATGTGGATGTCCATTATCCCAAGTATTAATTCATATTTGAGATTATGAAATATGAAAGATTTGGAAGTTACAACCAAAGTTGTAACATCTATCATTTATAAACCACTATCTTCATTACCTTTACCTGCTAATGATCTATGATTGGAAATGGTCACTTCTAACTCCATAAATAGAACTATATAGAATAGCTTGTAAGTTGGATGCATGGTAAAAATTTTGCCATAAAATTCTAGCTTCTTTCTATGTTTCTTTAACTCTCTTTTTCTCTTTCACTTTCTTTGTTATAGTTTAAAGTTTTATTTGATATTATTTTATAATTAGTTTTTTGTCTCCATTACGATCAAAATTTCACAACATTCTAAACAAACATAACAGTTATCTCTCTTTATTGAGGTCAAAACAATCAACAAGCGGATAAGAGTAGCAGAGAAATTGTCTTTTCTTTGGCTTCTCTATATACCTATTAGAAGTTACTAGTCTTTGATCAATGCTTAAAACAATCGTCATTTTTCTACTCAAGATATTTAGTTTTGTCAATTTTAAAAATTATTTTTTAAAAAATTATCTTTACTAACAAACAAATTTTCTTTATTCTTTCTTATATTAGTACACAAAAATTAAATTAAAGAATAATAAAATAAAAGGTGTTATACATTGGAACAAGGAATGCTTATTCCATCACTACCTTGTAGTTTGTAATGGCAGAAGAAGCCATACTTTGTCTTCTGCAGGATGATCCGGAGGATCCGTGGAACTCTATGGAAGTTGCTTAAAAGTCTTTGTAATATTTTATTTTGAAATTAATGTCATTTGATGTCAATTCATCACTTATTATATCCTAACTCTCATAAGAATTAAAAATTTTAAAATTTTGAAATAATTCTAGTAAGATTTTAGAGAATCAGTGAGTAAAGTAGAGAGAGAACAAAATTTTCAAATGAAATATAAATGTATAAGCGATTAACAATTTAAGCTACTACAACTAGTAGGAATAGTGTTTGTTAATCCCCACAATCTGATGTCGCACGCCACTAACATATCTTGGTTCTTTCTTTCTTTATGAATTTTATATTTCCTTCATTTTTTGAAGATCAATAATGTAAATCCCACCCTATTTCTTTTTGAGAAAAAAAAGCAATTAATTCATGTCTGCTATTATAACAGAAGTGATTAAAGAGGGAAATGTTTCTATCCATACATTTGATAGATAGGTTATAAAAGAAGATTTAGCAAGAATATGGACACGTATATTAGCCAAGCGTTAAACATGATGAATAGAACAATGAAGTCGACCTATAAAAGTCTTTATAAAATGGATAAAATGTCCTATAGATGAAAGGTCTCCAGCATCAATACAAATGCAAGAAATAACAGTCAGAGAATCACTTTCAATCTCAAAACTTTTATATTCCGATCTCTTTGCAAGTAGGAGTCCCTCCGAGATAGCCAAGGCCTCAGCATGTTCTGAAGTAGGATTGTGGTTGAGCCTCTTGTCTACGAATGTAAATCCCACCTTTGATAATTTTTTTGTTTGCAATAATAGTAAAAGTTAAGTTTCCTCAAAAAAAGTAAAAATTAAACAATTGTTATGAATTTAAGTGTTGGTAACACAGAATTAAAACAAAAACATCACTCAATATATTTGGAGAATAATATAAAACTAAGCAAAAGAGAAGATAAAATATAAAGAGAGAAAGTAGAACTCAAGAATCAAGACTAATCATCAATCTTATTAATGTCATCATATAGCCCTATATATAGGCTCATAATACAAGAGTTTATGGAAACCCAAAATCTAATAGAGAAAGGTAATCAAATCTAATTAGGAGTCATATTTGGGGGTTTAGTTCTCTTCAAAAACTGACTAATATGAATATCCACATATTATTTCATAACATTCCCCATTGGATGTTCATAACATAAAGAATATGCCTCATTAAAACCTTACTAGATAAAAATCAGTGAAAAAAACTCTACTGAAGGAAAAAGAGTACATTATTCTTTATGTCATTATTACTCCCCCTGAAAAGAAAATCTTTGAGATTTCTTAACCGATGCTTTCCAATCAAATATTGCTATCGGTAAGGTTTCAATAAATAGATTTGTCAAATGAACAAATTCATTGCACATCAATATCGCATCTCTTCTGGAGCTCGTAAGTAAAAATATACTTTATCATATCTCCTTATATATATTTCAAACTTTATTATCATCAAACAGTATAGTTATAATTCCTTCTTAGAGGATATAGATTTATGTCGAATACATTAATCTTGATCACACATATTCTCAACCAACATCATGAATTTCTATTTCTTCAACATGAGTTGAAGATCTGGCTGTTATAATCAACACATGCTTATAAATGCATGGTTTATGTGGATCATATAGGTAAGTTATACCTTGGATATCCATCTCAACAAGAGTTGAATATTTTCAATATTCGAGATAAACTATCTCAAATAGATATCAAAAGGCAAGTTTAATGATATCTTAAAATTTATTGGGTAGAGAAGAACTAAAATAGATATCTAGTTGAACGTGGATAAGTGTATTCATGCACTCAATTGCAGAATTGTGATACTTCAAGACCAAATAGTTCTTCACTATCTTTTAATAGATATAAAGGATCTCACTATAATAACTCAATGACCATTAATGTGCTATGTCCATGTGAAATATTTTTAGGATATTCAATCAAAATAAAATGTTGACTTTTTAAAACGTTGATCACAATACTTGCTTCTCTAAATTCTTCAGCAAAAATATCTTGATCATCAAATTATTTTCTCTTTTGAGGATTTTATTTTTAAAACCAAGAGATCAATCACGTTTCAGGCGTGTATCAAAATCATATGACTATAGAATTCATATATTTGTCATGCTGAGACATCTATTCAAATAAGAATATCTATAGCTATAATATCATATTGACTAACTCCACAGAAGTCAGTCAAATAATCAATTTATAATTTATGCAAATAAACAATATTTTGAACTTCCAGTTCATTAATGCTTGTGCATAGATCAAGATAATAAAAGTCATAAATGATATCCTCCTTTAATTGATGATTTTCTTCCCTAATGTGGAGAACACTATACCAATTAATAGATTGTACAATGAAGATATCTTATGATAAAGAAATACATATAGCAAGTATAGCTACGTATAGAATTTCTACATAAATAGACATACTCGATCATTCTTTCAATAAGAATTCACTAAGACAATATTATTATGTTCTATAGGAATAATTATATGCTTTAAGCATATCGAGTCCATCAGAGACCTCAAATATAAGTACTATTATCAAATAATAACAAAGATAAACACATATTAAGTATTATCATGCACTATTATGTCCATTACTAGAAATATATTTCTTCGTTATCAGCATCAAGTTTTATGAAGAATTATAAGCCATAACTCATGGTAAATATTCACTTTTGTAGTTCACATTTTATAAGTAAATATTAATTTTTATCTCTTTGGGATTATACTTCAGATGTATTATTCCTGCTGGGAATACATGTACAATTCAAGTGTACTTGTGAATAGTTTAAACTTTTATTATTTCTCACGCAAACTTTATCATTTCGAGTTTGCAAACCTCGGTCTGGAAATCCTTATTATGAATCAATATATTATGCACATTAATATTGTTGACGTCATATACTTGTGCAGTTTCAGTAGCTCCCAATCATGTTGAGATCTCATCATTTTTCACAGTATTCAGGTACCTGAATTTTTTCTGGAAATAATCTATCAATCATGTTTGGGGAAAAATTCTGCTGGAATTTAAATATTCTCAACTTAATATTTATGACCATCTAAAGTCTTTGCTCCAGTGAGGAGTTTATATCCTTGAAATCAACTTATCTACCACATTTCAGTTGTGTCTCAAATTTATTTGTAGTGGTAGGTTATCCTTCAGGGATATTAAATATAATAGGAGCATCATTTGCTGGATTTTGGTCAATTAATATACCTGGCTATATAAATTATCCTTTGAACTTCTGGTGTAAGGTATCTTTTATGAGGATCAAAATAGAAGATCAAGATGAGACACATACTAATATCTTTTCCAACCTCATGCTTTCTCATCTTTATATTGGGTCAACATATTTAAAATTAATAAAATACGAATCACTCCCTTAAGATTCACTCCCAACATATTTGATAATCTCTTTGAGAACCCGTCTCATTACCTTTGTGGTGGAGCAACATACAAATTCTGGGAAATATTTGGTTTCTGACCACAAACTAACTACTATGAGAATAATCAAAATGTGTTGGTAAAATACAAAATAAGTGCTAATATATCACTGTCATGAACATTCTGCAGAATGTTCAATATTTATCTCAATACAACCACTATTATTAGGACAAATTATGTCTTTGGAAAAATATTAAAACATGAACTCATTATCAATGAATTGTGCAAACTATTGGTTGTAAAAACAACAATATACATACGACTATTTGTTAATGCACTAACTAATAATTTCTCCATATTCATCTGTCATATTACTGGTAACTTTTAAATAAAACAAGTAGCACTTATAAATCCGTCATATTAGAAAACTTCCAGTTTCATAATAAATTATAATCGTTCTTCTAATTTTAATTATCCAGGATGGTCCAACCGGTCATGCCAACTGATAAGTTATTTATCAATAAACTTCAATTTTACTCAATACTTCATCTCAAATTCATAATTGTATGCAATATAAATCAAGAGAGATGACTGGTGGTATCTATAATTGACATATATTTTATGTCATAATGACAATGCATGTCTCAAAAGTTTATTCATCAATGTCTCGATATACTAATAATATAATCAAGGCTCAAAAGTTTTACGAGACTATATAGAGAATGATGTATTACAACAATTGATCATTAGGTGAAGATATGGTAGCCCTTCTGGGGATTTTAATCAATTAACTCTTCTAGAGTTATTGATCAATTAGTTCTTCAGGAACCTTGCACTACCATTTATACTTTGGATATACATTTTAATTTTTTTCTAAATAAACAAAAAAAAATATTGTTTAGACAAATTGTATCTTCACCATTCTTGATCCAAAACAAACTAAAATAATATATAAATACTAAAATATAAGTATATAGTATGAAAACTTTTCAATAATAATCACAAAATGATAAAATAGAAAAGTAGCAATTCAATCATTCAAAATTTTGATTGACATTCAAAATGCTAAAATCTCTTTCTAGATATTCAAAATAATTGGCTACATTCATATGCGTCATATCAATATTATCGACACAAGCATCATTACTATCAGTAACATAATTTAGGAATGTAAAGAATTATCAATAATTAATAGAGATTCATAACATGCTTGACGTACTGCAGGTACGTGACAAACTTTCATATTGCATCAATAACATGTTAGAATTATTACTTTCCCTTTTTCCTTCTCATTATTTTCTCACTTCTGGTGAGTATCTATTCACTGGGGATTTAATGAGTCATTCTTATAGTATAAGAACAAAGTGTATTTCAACTAGCCGCTACCAAAATCTCATACATAAATATATTATAATTTTTAATGTCATTCATTTCAGGGAATGACATAAAAATATTTGGTTGAGCGTCAAACTGGTATTATTAATTTCTCATAATCTTTGGTTAAATTTATCTCGCTTTCGCACTCTGTAACCCTACAAACTGGTATCAGAGCACTGAAAATTCAACTGAGATTTTATAATGTTGACAAAATTTGATATTGAGAAATTTGAAGGTAAAATCAATTTCGCTATATGGCAAATCCAGATGTAAGCCGTTCTCACCCAGAATGGTTTGAAGAAAGCTCTTGTGAGTAAATCAAAGAAGCCATAAACTATAAAGGAAGAAGATTGGGATGAGATGGATGAAAAGACATTGTTCATAATCCAGTTATGCTTGTCCCGTGAGGTGTTGCGAGAAGTCATCAACGAGAAAACCGCATAAGGTATATGGAATAAATTGGAGTCTTTATACATGACCAAAAGTCTTGCAAATAAAATTTGTTTAAAGGAGAGACTCTTTACTCTCCGTATGTCTGAAGGTACTCCCATCCAATCTCAACTTGATGAATTTAATTCCATTATTATTGATTTGAAAATTTTGGATGTTAAAGTTGACGATGAGGATAAAGTTGTTCTACTTATTGTTTCTCTACCACCCTCATATCAACACTTCAAAAAAATTATGCTCTATGGTAATTTTGTTACCCTGTCTTTTGATGATATCAATTCTCACCTACTATCCAAAGAAAAATTTGATTTTAAAATTCATTATGAATGTTCAAGTGAAGGATTAGTAGTAAGAGGAAGGAACCAAGAAAGAGGTAGTAACGGTAAAAATAAGTCCAGATCAAAGTCTAGAGGCAAAAACTCTAAGTATTGCCGTTATTGCAAGAAAAAGGGACACAAAATCTCTTAATGCTTTAAATTAAAAAAATAAGCAAGATAGAGAAAATAAGGGTAAAGGTAAATAACCCGAAAAATCTGCTAAAGCTAGTATTGCTAAGACTGAATCTGATGGGGATTGTTTTATAGTTAGAACAAAGGTCTAGAAATGAATGGATTCTTGATTCTGGTTGTACTTTTCACACGTCTCCTAACAGAGATTGGTTTACCATTTATGAACCGGTTAATGGTGGTCTTGTCCTAATGGGCAACGATGCTCAATGCAAAGTTGTCGGTAAATGTACAATTAAAATCAAGACAAATGATGGAGTAGTTAGAACCTTGATTGGTGTCCGACATGTCCCTAATTTAAAACAAAATCTTATTTCCCTAGGCACCCTCGAATCCCTTGGGTGTAGATACTCAGCTGAAGGTGGAGTTCTAAAAGCATCCAAAGGAGCTCTTGTGTTATTAAAAGTAATTGACTGCAAAATTTTGAAAGAAGTTTGGTCAGGTAACCTCGTTGATTATTCTAATATTAGATTATTTGGGTGTCATGCTTATTCGCATGTGAACGAGGAAAAATTGGAGCCTCATGCGAAGAAGTACATTTTCTTAAGTTATGGTCAAGGGGTCAAAGGTTATCGTTTATATAATCCTGAAACTTGCAAATCATTTCATAGTCGGGATGTAACCTTTAATGAAAATGCTATGCTATCTTCTGGGAGGAATACTGTTGTTTCCTCTACTGATATAAGTGATCAGGAGGATGTTCCAGAGAAGGTGGAGTTTGAGGTTGAAGCTCCAGTTTTGAAGGAAGATGTTCCCAATTCCTCCACGACTGAACAAGATCAAGCCACTGCAATTGATGATATCACTGAACACAAGATCAACGACGAGGTTTGCCACAACTGTGGTCTATGGTTCAGGAACTTCCAGCATAGAGACCAAGAAAGCCGACTCAAAGAGTAGTTGCATAATCTGTCAACATTGCTTATGCATTAGTTGTTGCATAAGAGATATGAGACGATGGTGAACCAAAAACATGCTCTGAAGCTATCTCTAGTGATGATTCAACAAAATGGATTGTTGCAATGAAAGAAGAAGTCAAGAGTCTTATAACAATGAAACTTGGGATCTAGTGAAAATTCCAGAAGGAAAACGAGTCATCAGTTGTAAGTGGATCTTTAAGAGAAAATAAGGCATCCTCGGAAATGCAAGGCACGAAGCAAGATTTGTTGTCAGAGGTTTTGATCAACAGTTAGATGTGAAAACTTCTTTTCTACATGGTAATCTTGAGGAAGAGATTTATATTCAGCAGCCGAAGAGGTTTGTTGTTCCAGGAAATGAGGACCATGTATGTCGTCTCAAGAATTATCTTTATGGTTTGAAGCAATCATCGAAACAATTGTATAAGAGGTTTAATTCTTTTATGGTTGAACATGGCTACTCCAAAAGTAGTTATGATAATTGCATCTATTTTCAGAAGACATCTAATAGGTCATTCATATACTTACTCCTCTATGTTGATGACATGTTGATTGCTGCAAGAGATAAATATCTTGTCAACATGTTAAAGGCCCAGCTTAGCAGTGAATTTGATTTGAAGGATTTAGGTCCTGCAAAGAAGATTTTTGAAATGGAGATTAGCAGGAATCGTCAAGCCGGTAAACTTTTTCTATCACAGAAGAAGTATGCTATGAAGATGCTTGACAGATTTAGAATTCAAGATTGAAAATTTGTTAGTACTCCATTAGTTGCTCACTTCAAGTTGTCCCATGATCAGTGTCCTTAATCGGAGGAGGACAAGAGACGTATGTCACATGTACCGTACTCAAATGCAGTTAGAAGCCTCATGTATGCTATGATATGTACCAGGCCTGATTTAGCATATGCCGTTAGCGTTGTTAACAGATTCATGCACAATCCAGGCAAACAACATTGGAAAGATATCTAATGGTTCATTCGTTATTTGAAGGGTTCTGCTGATATTGGTTTGGTATTTAATAGATATATAGCTGATCCAGGAGGCGTAGTTGGTTATGTTGACACTGATTACAGTGGTGATTTAGATCAGAGAATGTCACTTTCAGCCTATATTTTTACATTTTGTGGTTCTGCTATCAGTTGGTATTCATCACTTAAAGCCATCGCAGCTTTGTCCACCAATGAAGCAGCGTATATTGCTGCTACTGAAGGGGTGAAAGAGGCTATTTGTCTACGAAGCTTGGTAAGTGAACTTGGTCTACAACAAGACATTCTTGTTGTGTTCTGCAACAGTCAAAACACTGTTTATTTGACCAGAAACAACAAGCATCACTCAAAGACCAAGCATATTGATATTATGTACCATCTTATAGAGATATTGTTGCTACAGGAGATATTACAGTCGAGAAAATTTATACAGCTGAAAATCCTGCAGACATGTTAACAAAGCTACTTCCAACTGCTAAGTTCGATCATTACTTAAACTTAGCTGGTATCATTCATAATTAAACAAGGCTTCATGGCGAGAGAGTATTTCCAATCAAAAGGTGATCAAGGTGGAGATTTGTGAGGCTGCTCACCTTTTGGTCAAACATTGTGGGCTACATTTTCTTCTGTCGTCTGTCGTCTGCCCATTTTTTCAGTCAAAATTACCTGCTGCTTGCCGCATCTTATTTTCTTCTGTATGCTGCTCACGTTCAAAAATTGCAGCTAGCGGCTCACCATTTCTTCCTCAATTACGGCTGAAAATCTGATGGAATAGATGCTGGAGTTGCCTATAAATAGTCCTGCACCTCAACATTCATAGAAACAAAAAATAGCAGCAGCAAATGCTGAGCAAATAGCAAACACAAATCCTCTATATATATTTTCTCTTCTTTTCATTCTATTCTCTACTATTTGTTTTGGGTATATTTTACCCGTAGAGAATTATTGTTTTGGACTATTTGTCTTGTTAGTCGAGAAAAAATATTTTGTACTCCCCACAAATTTATAGTGAAAGTTTTGGCTCTCTCGCTGGTGGTTTTTTACCTCTATTTACGGAATATTTTTTTCCTAAAAATTTTGGTATCATTTTTACTGTTATTATTAATTTTTCATAATCTTTAGTTGAATTTATCTCGCTTCCACACTCTGTATCCCAACACATAGTTTCGTGTTATTACTATCAATCAATAAATGGCCTATTAACCAATAAATAAAGTACGTTTAAACCTCCACAACAAATATAAGTGCTAGTATTTCTTCCATTACAAAGAATAAATCTTTTAGTCTTTGGGATTTTTATTTTTTAATCTTTTAGTCCTAATGGTCATTATCCTAACGTACTTAGATAAAAATTTCTTATAGAAATAGAGCTTATTCCTTCACCCATTAATATTAACTATCCAAACACAATTCAAACAAGGGATAAGTGGAGATTAAGCTCCAACGTATTGACCCTACCTTTAATTCCTGTTCTTCTTCTTTTTCTTTTTCTTTTTTTTTTGAAAGGTAATTCCTGTTCCTTTTTGGGATAAGATAGAGTAATAACTAATTAGGCTAGAGTTGAAATTTCCAAAACTCCAACCCAATCCTGAAAGATACATAGTTTGGAAAAGATCTAAAAACTTAAGGCCGGTTTGGTCCATGAATTTTGTTTTAGAAAGGAAAACACTTTACTTAGAAAATATTTTTCTTTGATTTGTAGTGAAGGAAAAATTTTAAAAAATAAAATGAAGGAAATTAGTGAGGAAAGTTTTAATAGAAAGTATTGAAAATATTTTGTCCACACAAAAGTATGAGGAAAAGAAAAACATTAAAGAAAAGTTGATTGAATTAAAAGTGCAATTTGTAAATTAATGTTAAATTCTTACTAGAGCTACTTTTTGAACCAAATGTTTTTGTACAAAGCTCGTTCTTATTCAATTATTGTTCTTTTATTTAGTATTCGGGTAGAGTTTAAATATAAAAATAATTTATTTATTAATCGAACAAGTACAAATTTATTTGCAAACAAGTTTGAAATGTTCGTGTGTGTATATGTGTATATATATATAAATATAAATATAAATAAATATATATATATAATTCATAAATGTGATAATATTATTTAGATTTTGTATCAAATTTTATAATTATATATTAAATTTTATTTTCTTATTTTATTATATAATATTTTTTATTTTTTATTAATGTATTCGAACAACTCTAACTTGAACACTATTCTAGTTATTCGAACAACTCACAAAAATTAAATGAATCTATACTAGCGAACTTTGAACTTTACGAACATATAAACAAATAAACTAGAACAAAATTTCAAGTTCTAAACATTAAGCTAATGAATTCAAACAATGTTTGAGTATTATACAGACTAAATTAGAAAACTAGATGCTTGGTTCATTCATATTCAAATAAAACTCTATTTTCAACTTCTGAACATGAAAGTTGACTACTAATTGGAAGTTACTATTATTAACAATTCAAATTATTATTTCTATAAACTTTTTTAAAGATGATTTTTATTTTTTTCAGGAGAGATTTTTAGTTTAAAAAATCTTACTGTGTATGTATTTTTTCTTTTTCATTTTCATTTTCGTTTGGACGTCAAGGAAGACGAAATAATTACAAGCAGAGCGTACCTTTGTAAGTAGGCAAATTGCAAAATCTCAATCCAAATAGTTTCTTAATTAGGCATTGTTTAAACTTGCACTTGCAAGCCTTGGTACTCAGGCCATATGGCCCTGTTGTACTTTTTCTTTTATTTTACTTAATAAAGTTTGGAGCTCTGTGCTCCTTTATTTAAGGAAATAAAGTTTGGAGCTCTTTGCTCCTTTATTTAGGAAAAAAGGAAAAACACATTTGAGATTCACTCAATCCTATTTAGGTTGGTTTCTTTTGTTATTACCAATTTACTTTATTTTTCTTCCATTACTAGGTTTTTATTTTTTTAATAAATTAACTAATAGCTTTTGAGATTGCATTATAGGAATAAATATGAAATCATATTGCCCGAATTATAAGATTAAAATTGATCTTGACTGACCTTTTTTAAGGAGAAAAAAAAAGGCCAAATCATGTAAAACCAGTGGTTACTTTTATCTTTTTTCAAAATGCTAAGACTGAATAATTTTGAAATACAATCGTTACTTGTCCTCAAAGTAAAATACAATGGTAATTTTGGTGTTATAATATTGATTAAATAATAAATTTTATACAGTTTGTGATAAATTTAAACTACCACATATAGAAAAAAATCCAAATTAACATGTTCTACAAGGCACATGATAAAAAAAACCAAATAATATTTATATAATTAGACATGTAGAATGTTCTTCTGCGATATTGATTTGAAAAGAGAAGTACTAATTATATTAATGAGTCAGCCCATCTTTTTCTTGGTGTCCACTAAGTTATCCCAAAGATCAAGGAATTTCTCGTGAGTCCGTAGGGGGTGGGGAAACTCCTTGGAAGACTATGAGTAAGATTTCCTTGTGACCTTTAACAATCCAATTTAGTAATCTTTGTGTAAGATCCTTTCCATTTTCCAGTTCTGTTCTTTGGCCGAAACATATGCATCAAGGTTCATGAATCGACATGGAATTTGATAATTTCAAGCAAGTTTGGTATTATAATTAATTACTATGAAGAAAAAAATCACAACAAACCGTCTGAATTAAGAGAAACAAAAAGAGAAGAAAGGAGAGGAAACGGATAAGAAAAGCAGCAAAACTTCCTCTATATATGAATTTTGTTTCATACCTTATTTGTCTGACAGCTTCTTCAGAACTGAATTGTTCTCTCTTCCATAATAGAAACAAATATAACTTTAAACATAGTAAAACAGATTCACAATAACATTATTGAACCAGATTTGGTAGTGTGGATTGTAATTAGTTGAAACCAACACCATACTTGGGCTGTTTGCTTGGAAAGAAGAGGCCAAAATGTTGCTCACTGGCGTCTCCCCTCTTTTGGTTTTCATCAAACATGGCAAATAAATAAGTTTCGATAGCCCTTCCAGGCTTCTTGGGAGTTCCTGATCCACTGTTAACATGGCCAATCAAGTTCCTATAATAAGTGGCTGCATTTTCCATTGATGCAGCTGGACCTCCCTCCGACGGCCAGCCACTTTCGGATACCACAATTTCGATATTAGATCCACCTTCTTTCTCGAGAGCTGAGTACTGAGCATCGAGCATTGCATCAAATAGATTCTGATATCCCAGTGAGCCATCTTGAACTTCATTTCCAGGTAAGGTGAAGAATGCATACTCTATTTTCATGTTCGATGCGTAAATGTATCCAAAGTAAGGGTACAAATTCACAAGCAGAGGAGAATTGTTTTGGAGCAGAAAATCAATTATCGACTTCATAAACCCCCTTGCATCATCTCGAAACACACCAGCAGAAGGAGGAAAAGATTGGCCTAATAGGGCTGAGAATGTTGCTGTTGAGACTTTGATTTGGTCTTGAAGACCAGCATCAGCAATGGCTTTGTGCATGTTTTGCATGGCTGGAAGAACATATTCAACATATTTACCAGTGTTCTGATCATTTGGCTGTACTTCGTTTCCCACCGAAATGTATTTGAACTTGACATCAGGGAAGTAGTTTCTTATATTCTGCTGGACCCAATCTTGAGCTGCGGAGGCATCTGATGCAAGATTTTGAAGGTTATCATTGGGAGCATCGAGCATCAGCTCGATACCGCTTCCTCTTAAAGCATCGAAAACCTTTGGGTCGGGACCATAAAGTCTCATCTTACTGATGCCGTTAGCCTTGTAGAGTCCTATAACATCTCCTTCTGGTGGTAAGTTGTCAGCTATCCTCCCATAGCAGACCCCAACTGATTGTGCACCTGCATAAGTCGATCAAAAATGTGAGAATCTACAAGCTGGAAGAAGAGGAACGTTTATAAATGAAACACAGAAAGACATATAAACGAAACATATATAGATTACCATGTTAATGTAAAAATGTTCAGGTAGAATATTGGTTGGAGCAACTGTTTGTGTTTTAAATGCAGAATTTGTTTGGGGAAGAACGGAAGGTAATGAAAAGAATATTGATGATCTCCAAGGTATTAATATTCAAGCAATTACCATGGGACTTTAGCAAAGCTACATTATAATCAGATGACGTAAACATGAGAAATAAGTCTATATATATATATATATATATGGTCATTTATTATTCGTAAACAATTATACATTAGAGCTTGGTTTTATTGAGCAAAATAGAAATAAGAAGATTCACTGTATACGAAGTAAGAAGATCTCTCGAAAAAGAAAAAAGAAGAAATGCGTGGCCAAGAGATGTCTGAAATTAGATAGCATCTATAATCCCAAATTTGGATTTGGTTTTCAGATTAGCAGGTGAGTTGTTCAGATTATCCGGGTTCTATCCAAACAAATGGATCCCATCCTAAGACGCTGCCCAAACCTTAGATTGGTCTTACGAGACGGTCTAATGAAAGCATGGACGAAGTCCAACGTGTACAAAAAAATATAGATTTTTGTGTATCACAAATTTATATATATATGTGTGTGTGTGTGATCTAAGTGGAGCAAAAAAGAAATAGTAACATGTGATTAGATGATAAAGATTGAGTTTCATGAAAAGATTAGATAAATAACACAGAAAAAGAAGTTAAGAGAGAGAGAGACACCAGGTATGAAAAGAATAGATAATAACAGCACAAGAATTGCCAGCAAATTTCCCATCAGAGCTTTGTTGCTAAGAGGAGAGAACAAAGCCATATAAGTGGGAAGGAAAATGAAAGAAAACCAACACAAGATAAAAACTAAAAGCAGTTTGAGCAATGTGATGATCATTTCGGTGTTTCTTATAGCGAAACCATATTGACTTGGAAAGACTTTAGGTTTCATAAGTCAAGTTCTCCAAGGAAAAAATGAACAAACAACCGACAAATTGATTGAAAGATTGGCCATTTGTGGCTTGAAGATTCAAAAAAATTCATCTCCTTTGGTGATTGATTTTTTCTTTTTTCTCCATTTAGGAAAAAATAGAAAATTTTATTAGATAGATAAATCTGCAAGAGAAGCAGGAGTACGTTCAAAAGTCCACCGAATGCCAATACAAAGAAATAGTTGAATTCAGACCATCCGGTGCTGGTGAGGGGTTCGGATATCCCCCTCCCTACCCACAAAACTAACAACCAAAAACTCAAGTCTCCCCTAAATAAACCATTCACAAGAAGCTGGATTTTACTTTGTAGCCATGGTCCATCTAACGCCGTTTTCTTCTGCTCAAATAACAAGCATTAATTGAATCTTGGGCCTCATCAACGTCCTTCTTACCAAATGAATATACTTCAACTCTATTGATTGCAAAAGAGAACAATAATGTTATTAGAAACTCTAACTCTTCAACTATTTATTTACCGCAAGATTCATAGAACATTCAGATAATTTGTTTTATAGTAACTTTTAAATGATCGAATTCACGATTTATATATGGTAAAAAGAGAGGTAGGACTTCCGTCATCCAATCTCCTCTGTGATAACTCAGCTCCATTTAGGTCACACCATTCAGTCATGAGACTGGTTTGGAAAGAGTTTTAGAAAGATTTCAAAGTACTCTTTTGAGGAATTTGTATGAGTTATCTCTCAAACCTTTTCTTATTTTAAAGGTTTTATACTATTACAAAGTGACAAAATAAGAAAATGAGCATTGCATGTGATGAGTATCTAAAAAAAGATCTTCCATGTAATAAAAAGCTCTCTACCAACTGAGTTACTGCCATGACTCATCTCTCAAACTATTTACTGGAGCAAATACACGTAGTGTTTAATTACATATGTCAATACCATATGATGTACAAAACTTACGAGCTTGTTGTCGTTGTTCCATGCTTGGGAAGTAGATTCGGGCTCTGAAATAAGAGTGAAGTTCAACCTCGAAATGCCCAGTTCTGAAAGATGTACAAATTGATTCATTTCAAAATATAGGCTTTTAGACTTATTTTCTTTTCTTATAATATTTGGTATTTTACAAATTTTAAGAATTATTTTTCTAGATTTATCTTCACATGTAAATATAATTTCTATATTATCTCTCGTGTTAGTAAAAATAAAATAAATTAACTAAAAATAAAATAAAATAATACCTCTTACTTTCTCTTTTTTTTAATTTATGCCAAAAGTATCAAATTCCTTCTATTTAAAACAAACTTAATATATCATTAGCATTAAAAAATATTATCAACAGTCATCTTATATATAATTCTTGATATATGAATAGTTGCAGATCTTATGTCTTTGGATTGAGGGAAAAGAGAGTAGAGGAAAGGAGATGGGATGAGAAAGAAAGGGTTCAGGGTTTATGGTTTTTAGATTGTCATAATAGGATTGAGTAAATATATAAGTTATAATTTTCCTCCCTTTGGAAAGGTGAGATTGTGGAGGGTTCAAATTTTGAATTGTTCTTTTATGAAGGAAAAAAGAGAAATGGAAGGATTAAATTTAGTATTAAAATATCAGTCTCTTTTCTATTCAAAAGTGAACAAAAATTAAGAGAAAGAAGATAAACTTTAAAAAAAATTATACTACGCTAAATTACCTTATTCTAACATGCGTGCTAAGATAAGTAACTTATTCCTCCATTCTTTACTATTAATTAATTAACTAACCAAATAATATATGTACTCAATCCTATCCTTCCCTCTTGTGTGAATGCTTTCCTTTCCTCCCGTCTCCCTTCTGTCAATCCAAACATTAGGTAATTACTGGTACTTTTATATAAATATAAATATTTTAAGATAAAGACAATTTGATCGGTATAAAAAGGTTTATTAAAATTTGTCTCATTTCCTTCTTTTTCCTTCTCTTTCTCTCAACTTGTTTTAAGTACACTTGAAGGAATCCCTCTATTTCTCTCCTATTTCTTTCATTTTCCTTCAGATAAAAACCAATACAAACTCAAAAATAGTGTATCCGTCTCCTTTTCTTTCATTTCTTTCTGTTTTCCTAAATCCAAATGGTACCTTAAGAGCATGGGAATGAACCTAACATTGCCAAATAAGTTAGGAAAGTCTCTCGATCACCATAATATAACAATGACTCTTTACATCAATATCAAACACTGGAAGGAAATTTTAAAAAAAAAAATGAAGAAGAACAACAACAATAAAGTCTTGCTGGTCAAGTGGAAAATTCTAGTTCTACGACCCACCACAATGGAACTTTGCTAAAATCTAACAATGACCTTTTATATCAATATTAAAGGTGTGGGGAAAAAGAACACGCAAAGTCTTGCAAGTCAAGAGGAAAGTTTAACACCCTTTTGAGTAGGTATAATAATGACAAGAAATACCCTACTTCATATGCTAAGAGTTTCTGGGACAAGTCGGCATCCTACTCAGTCTCACATATATGGTTGTCAATCGGGTTCACTAAACCGGACT
This sequence comes from Rauvolfia tetraphylla, assembly GCA_030512225.1. Classification (NCBI taxonomy): domain Eukaryota; kingdom Viridiplantae; phylum Streptophyta; class Magnoliopsida; order Gentianales; family Apocynaceae; genus Rauvolfia; species Rauvolfia tetraphylla. The sequence goes on along the minus strand of JAJQKT010000024.1, from coordinate 3,003,249 downwards.
TTACCAAGCCTGAGCTCAGCTCGATTGACAGCGGGCCGTAAAAACATGAGTTCGGGCTCGGGCCGGCCCTAACCCAATTTTTAAATTTTTTATATAATAAATAATATTTTTTAATAATATAATAATATTATTATTATATAAAAATATATATACATATAAAAAATATATAAATATATATAATTTTTAGACCGGTCTAAATTAGACTGAGCTTACCTCAGCCCGAGCTCGGCCCGAAAATTATTCGGGCTGAATTTTTCAGCCCGAGCCCGGGCTCATGTATGGCCGAACGGGCCGGGCTCGGGCCAACCCGACCCAATTGACAGTCCTACTCACATATTTAGGGGAACTCTTATAGCAATGACTCTCTGCATGAATATCACATATTTAGGGGGAAAACAAGAACATAGAGCTGTTTAATAACCCAATTAACAGTTAAAATTAATTAACTGAATACCTATTCGATTAATTATGTATGAAAACAGTTATTATTGAGTAATTATTTTTTTGAGTGCCATCGTAACAAATTCTTGTTAACAAGTTTAAAACTTAATTTTCAATGAGAACTTAAATAAGAAATCTGCATACATTGATTCATTATCTTATCATTTATTTCTGTGAATTATAGATTTCAATAAAACACAATAAGAATAAATCTTTTAAAATAGAAAACTTCATAAAAAACTGAGATTTCTAATTTAAAAAATAAAAGTCATTAATATTTCCTCAGTTTCCTTTTTAATGTCTTTTCTAGAAAATGTAATGTAAAATATTAAATTTTAGAAGTCAGTAATAAATGATAATTAAATATTAATTATAAATAATATAGCGTTCAAATTCTTCCCGATTCAGTAGTGGGAAAATAGTTATGTTAGTTAGGGGTGTGCAATCTTTGATTTAACCCCAAAAATAAAACCGAAATGAATCGAACAAAATTTTTATTTTGGTTCGATTTTTTTATATTTTGATTTAGCACAGTTTGGTTATAAAAATTATAAATATTTCAGTTCGATTTTTGGGTTTTGTAATCTGAAAATTCAAAATTTTAAAAAAAGTTATATATGAGTACATGTATGTAATTCGTTCTTTTACTATTTTATTTCAAGAATTCATTACGTAAATGCATTTTTATTTAGATAATGCAATTCTGTAATATGTTCTTATTCTTTCTTTTATTTCATTAAAAATTTAATTTTGAACAGAACCGAACCAAAATGAATTAATTTATTTTAGTTCTGTTCAGTTCGACTTTTAAAAAAACATAAAACTGAATCAAAAACAAAACAGTAAAACTGAAAACAGATTGCCCACGCCTAATGTTAGTCCTTCAACTAGTTCAAATTGTCCAATTTAGTGTTGAAAATATTTTTCCCCTCAAGAAAAGAAGAAAATATTTAAAATACTCATTAGTCTTCAAACAATGTTCGATTTCTTAAATTTGTTCTGAACCTATTTTTTATTTTTTAGTTCTTAAATAATTTTTATTTAAATTCCTAATTTTAAAATAATAATCCTCAAGGGTACAGCGGTAATTATCTAAATAATGTTTTATTGTTTAAGTTAGTCCTAAAATAATATTTTTATCCTCTTTAGTGCTAAACCAATATTAGGTTTTCTTTCTTTAGTGTTGCCACCTTCAACATCCAAATTCTAAAGCCACTAGAGTCTATAATCTCATGCATTTTTCATCAACTTTATAAAACTATAATTTTTCCAATATTTTAAATCCATTTCTGAATTTTTGTAATTTTTGTAAAACTCCGATTTAGATAATTTTTTAATTGTATTTGGATTTTAAGATATTTTATAGTAAATTTGTTTATTTTCAAGTGAAGCTTTTCAACTTGGGTGAGAAGAATACAAAAGTAAATTTGAAATTTTTTGAGTACTAAAAATTTGGAATAAAATTAAAAAATATTTTTTCGTGAGAAAGAAGTATATAAGATTATAGTAAAAATAAAAATAAAATATGTTCATTATTTATAAAAAAAACTCACTACACTTACTTAATAAAATTATTCCAATCGAAATAATATGAATAATTTAAGTCCCTTTAAATTTTTTAATTCAATAATATTACTATATTTGAAACACTCTTATTAATATATTAGACAATATATTAAACTAAAATATTTTAAGCTAATTTTACATTGATGAGAAGAACTCCATTGCACATACTAGTGTTTGTTCCCCCAGTCACGGAAAATGTCAGAGTACGCTACCCCTCAACATTGGAAGAGTGATAACGACGATGACTCCTTACATCAATATCAAAATTTTGGAGAAACAGAGCAAAAGAAGAGGAAGAAAGACCCCCTTCTGGTGGCCCGGATGCGGGTGTGGATGGGCAGAGAAGAATAAAAATTCTTTTCTGCACAGAAAGTCTTGCAAGTCAAGTGGAAATCTACATCCATTTGAATGGACTTTATGTTGATAAGAAACACCATATAGCACTTGCTAAGAAGAATCTTATTGGAAAAAATTACTGGTTATAAAAAAGAGATCAATCAGTGGCAAGACAGCAAATCACTCATTTGTGGAAGCATTCTTTATTAGGTAAATGTTTCTGAATTCGAATCACATTCTTCTTCTCTTTCTTTCTGATGTACTAAAATTAAAAAAGGAGATAAACTATTGGCTCTTTTTGTCTAATATTATTACCATTCTATTGTCTTTTATTTCTCTTTTAATGGACAATAATACCCTCTTTCTTATTCATTAATAATTAGCATGTTTGTATTCATAAATATGCTCTTTATATTAAAATTAAAGTTAGCTATTTACATATCCGGCATAAAAATTCCATTGGTCATATTATTTCCTAAAAATTTTTTATTTTTAATTTTTTTACTTTATGCTACAGATATTGTAATGCTTTTAGTTTGAATATTAACAAAGAATTTCGATACATAAGATTGAAACGATAATTCTCTATAATACATTTTCAAGTACTCTTTTTCCTTTCTGTTAAAAGAATTGTACAAAACAATTACATTTTGTTGATACGAATTTTCCCTGAAACACAATGTGTTGTCAAGATCCTAACGTGGAAAAGTGGCAAAGAAAACAGTATATGAAAACATTTGCCGTAGTAAAATAGTAATGGCAACTACAAAAGCCCAATCTCATCAAGAAAAGATTATTGCTATGGTGTTACGATCATCAAAGTAGTAATACTTCAGTTACTAATTGCCTTTTCTGTGACATGGCACATGTATATACTTCCGCAACATTCTTCCTTTCTTTTTTCAACTAAAGACTCAATTGGAGACAAGGGAAAATCAATTTAGGAGGTCAATGGTTGTACCGGAGGTGAAGTTACCTCTTTTTTCAGCAGGAATCTTTTCCTGAACCTCCGGGATTTGTATCTTTGTAAAATTCAATACAAAATTTTTACTTTGAATCTTACATTCATTCTCACAAATAATTTACTTCTATGAAATTTAAGATAAAAAATATCAAATACAAACTCTATACAAATCGGAAAAACTGAAGTTGACAAGTTGGAGTTTGCTTGTACTAAAAATCAAGTGAAAACCATTAAAAAAAATTGTAGAGCCTGTGCATTTTCCGGCGGATATAACATAAGCTACATTTCGATCAATATATCGAAGGCATAGTATCAACTAAGTGATTTGCAATACATGTAATTTTACGCCGAACTGATCCATCAATTATTCTCCTATATAATACTTCAAAAGAAATTCTTATAGCTTTAGTGCTTCATGATTTCTTCGAACTCTCATTCACCAGCCATTATCTAACAATTATCCTTTTAGACAATACTTCAAAAGAAATTCTCATAGATTTAGTGCTTCATGATTTCCTCAAACTATTATTCACCAGGCATTGCATCAAAATAATCGGTTCCCTCAAGAAAGAAATACTTTGCTTCGAATAGTTGGTTTTCAGAAGAATATAAGCAAAATAAACTGATTAGAATCTTTATTTCAATAGCCAAAAATGCACAATTGCTCGTACTTGAAAAGAAAATAGCAGCTTATATTGAATGCAGTGTGATTTGGAATTGAACTTCCAGGGAGATAGTAGTTCACATTGAATGCCTTTATGCAGAAAATGCTCTGATGGGATGGTTGTTAGGCATAATTGTTAGGCAAAAGGTGGCTCTGATTCCATGCTTTCTTGAAATTGTGTAATTCTTCTCATGCATTTAAAGGCAAGAGCTTGCAGATTTTTCTCTTTTTAGAGTGGAAGAACCTGAGAATTTAGAGTTTACCTTCAACTACCTCTGTCACCATGAATGAGAGCAACTAAAGAAAATATAAAACCCTACAAAATTCAAAAATAAAACTTACAGGGTCCATTTTTGCAAGTGAACAAAAAGACCTCAATGATTGAGGACAACACAGAATAAAGGAAAAGCTCAACACTTCTGTGTCTTCTTTGCATCAATCTAGATGGATTACGTAAAGGTATGTGACCCAGAGATTAGGCTAAAAGTAGAATTAATTAAACACAAATTGAAGAAAAACTCAAAGCTAAATGACTAAATTACCAAGAAAAGTTGTCTGACCATCAAAAAGCAAAAGCTTAAAACCAAAGAAAACAACAATCCAATTTGGCTAGCATAGAATGCGACAATTACTTCCAAGTATGCATCAATTGAGAATGATAGTCCAGCCTGTTGAGAGAGTCATCCATAACTCTCTAAAAGATTCAAGTAAATTCTAAAAGATTCAAGCAAGTTGGAGAAGATTCAAGAAAGTTGGAGAAGGTTCAAGAAAGTTGGAGCAACAAATTTTGACTCAAAGCATATCTAAATTCTCTTGAAATAAGAAGCAATTAGAGGGCTCTAGAATTTGCCAAAGTTGGTGAACCAAGATCTATAAATAGACTAGTGCTTAGGAGAAGCAAGTGTGCAAGAAAGAGTAAAGAGTGCAAGTAAGTGTAAGATGCTCCATTGAGTGAGCAAATAAGAGAGAAAAAGAGACTAAGAGTTACATGTATTAGAGTGTCTAGTGAGAAGTTAAATACACTTTAATTGTGAATGTTAGGTAGCTTGTAAGTGAGAGTTTAATGGAGTAATAAATTTTTGTTTAGCAATTGGATTCACTACTTATGCCACCTTAATTCTACAAGTGGTATCAGAACAGGTTGTTGTGGGACTGTCACAATTAAGGTAAATACGGTCAGGGACCGTATTCGAGTTCGTCGATCGAGAATCACACTACAAGGAGGTTCTGTAGAAACAGACGGTCAGGGACTATGCTCGAAATTGGCTAGCTGATAATCGTGGTACATGGAGACTCTACTCGTGCAAGATTGTGAAGTTGGTTGATCAGGACAAGGAATCACCAACTCATAATGATAATACCATCGAGAAACTCAACAACGACAATTACAATGAATGGAGTATCCGTCTCAAGTTTTACTTGAGAGGACAAGGTTTATGGGAGATGATTGACGACAACCAGACAATGCCACCTCCAAAGGAAAATGCAGCGGAGTACAAAAAATAGGACACGAATGCTGGTAATGCTTTATCTATCTTAGTCTTAACAGTAGAGAAATGATATTTAGATAAAATTAAAGATGCAAAAACTCCAAAGGAAGCGTGGGACATATTAGTAGAGTATTTCGCAAAGGCGAATGACTCCAAGTTGTAGAGGCTCGAAAATGAGTTGATGACACTCACACAAGACGACATGACTGTAAGTCAATTTGTTGACAAAGTTAAACTTTTGTATGAGAAAATTACAAAATTAGATCCACTTCATCCTGTGGACGAGACAAGAATGAGAAGGGTAATAGTGCAAGGGCTATTCAATCCCATCATAGCAGCAACACGTGGATGGGCTAAAGAACCAACTCTCAATGAGTTGGAAAATATGTTGGCTGATGAAGAGGCTCTAAACAAACAAAAAGTTAGAGTCTTAGAGAAAACTTTCAGATGAAAGAAAGATCCTGAAGAAGGAAAAAAAAATCAAGGCAGACAAAACTCAAGACAAGTACGCCCTTGGAAGGCTCTCAACCAGGGGGAGATAAATCACAAGGAGGCAACAATCGAAGAAATCAGTGACAAGATGATGTCTGTTACAATTGCAGGAAGAAAGGACATTTTGCTCGAGATTCTTGGGACAACCACGCAAAAGGAAATACTGGTATTTCCAAGAAGACAAATAGCAGCGAAGATGAATGGGATTTTCAAGCATCCCTTGCACTAGTAGAAGATCATGCCTTGGCCGCGGTAAGTGATAATTTGATCAATTTTAGAAATGATTAGATAGTAGGTTCTGAGTGCTCCAATCATATGACAGGAGATAAGGAAAAGATCCAAAATATAAAAGAGTACGATGAAAAATGTGTTTTGTTGTGACTGCAAACAATTTCAAGATACCAATCATACACGTTGGCAAGGCCAATATAACACCTCTGTTAGCCCTAAGGGCAAATCATGTAGTTTTGATTAATGACAAATATTGATGAGGACTAATATGCTTGTATGTTGTGTGATAGGTTTTATGAACTAAGAAGTATGAAGTCTCATTGCCTTGAAGTTAAAATACAAGAACAACTCCAATATGTCAAAGTGATTGAAGATTGAAGAGTTTGTTCAAGATGTTAGAAGGCTTTGAAGACATGAAGTGTAGGTTGCATGTGCTTAATAGGTAAACTTTGTAAACCCTACACTCTTAAGCCTTGGAATCTATGAGTTGCAATTGAGAGCACAAAACTTGATTTAAATGGTTTCAATAGTTTTGAACTTACCTAAATTATCAAGTTTTCATAAATAGTTTTTGCACATAAAAGATCTTTAATGACTTATCTTTAAGGCTAGAATATTTTCCAACTTGTTTGAATTGATTTAAACATATTTTGACAAAGTTTGAAAAATTCGGATGCAAATTCGGTCATTCGAAATTTTTCTGCACTGTGAACAGTAATACTATTTACGTGAACAGTACCTACTATTCTTCCAGAGAAATTTGGAAGAAGATTCGGACGCATGGACAAAAATTCGATCGTCCGAATTTTGTAAATAGTGTATGAACAGTGATTACTGTTCACATAAACAGTGTCGACTGTTTTTCGGAGAAATTCGGACGAAGATTCGGACGAAGATAGAGAATTCGGTCGTCCGAATTTTTGTGACCGGTGCATGAATAGTGTGTGAACAGTACCACTATTCATATGAACAGTATTTTCTGAAACTAGCCGTTACTAGTCGTTTTATGGCTGTTTAAACTGATTTTTGAATTCTATAAAAGCCATAAACTCCAGATTTTTTAGTAGAACTTTGAACTAAACAAATCCCACATTCTCTAACTTGTTTTACATCAAATTGAATTGAAAAGCTCTCAAATTGCCTTGTGCTCAAAGGTGTACATTCAAGATTCCAAAGGCAAAGTGTAAAGGTGCAACATTGTGTAAAAATCTACCTACATGTGGTAACATCTACACATTCTTATCTCCTTATTAAATTATGTTATTTTCTACTATCTCATTTGCAAGGTTATCTTGTGACATAAAACCCTTTTGTGTTAGGGTGAGCCATAGACTAGATTAATCAAGGTTGTAGTGTAAAACCCGTGTGAGGGTAAGCCTTGGATTAGATTAGTCTTGAGATTGTCTTTAGATATAAAACCCTTGTGGAAGGGTGAACCTTGTTTGTATAATTACTAGAAGAGGTTGTGAGTGTAAAACGATAGTGTGGTTAGCCTCTTATGTAATTGTTGAACTTGAGCATATAATGGATTGGTTGAAATCCTTGAGTGTGGACTCAAGGTAGTGGATGTAGATCTTGGAGAGATCGAACCACTATAAATTGTGTGTTCATTTTCTTATAGCTTTATTTATTTACATGCTCATGTTATTATTACTTATTGATTGTTGTTGATTGATTAGTTGTAGTTTGATGATATTATCTTAACCATCACATCACATATAAACTTGAAGCTTGTGGAATTAAAGAAGAGCTTTTATTAAGGTAAAAGATTTTCAAAACAACGAAAAGATTTTGATAATTAGCCTAAGACCTAATTCCCCCCCCCCCCCCCTCTTAGGTCTTACAACCTCATTTCTACTCAACTGAAATGGAATTAGAAAATGTATTATATATGCCAGCTATGAAAAAGAATCTTCTCTCAGTATCACAATTAACTTCAGCAGGAAATTTTGTGATGTTTGGTCTAAAAGATGTGAAGATATATCGACAATTGAAGCCAGTAGGACCACCAATTATGGAAGGATCCAAACTAGAGTCGGTCTACATAATGTCAGCAAAAACAGCATATGCAGACAAGACAGGAAAGAATAAGACACCAGATTTATGGCACGCACGATTGGGACATGTGAGCTACACCAGATTAAAGGCAATGATGAAGAAAGCAATACTCAATGGTCTTTCACAATTAGAAGTTCGAGACAATATAGTATGTATCGGATGCCAGTATGAAAAAGCACACCAACAACCATATGAGAAATCAAAGTTTAGAGCCAAGACACCTTTGGAGTTGGTACACTCAGACGTGTTTGGATCAGTGAAGCAACCATCAATAAGTGGCTATCGCTATATGATAACATTTATCGATGATTACTATCAGTATGTTTGGATAGATTTTATGAAAGAAAAATCAGAAGCATTAGAAAAATTAAAAGTCTTCAAGGAAAAAGTGGAAGATGAGGTAGGTCGTCAAATACAGTACCTTCGTACAGATAATAGTGGAGAATATACCTTGTACGAGTTCACTGAATTCTTGAAGAAGAATAGAATACGATAACAGTTGGCATGTCCAAACGCCCCATAGTATAATGGAGTTGTAGAAATGAAGAACAGGTAACTGACAGAGACTTGTAAAAGCATGATACATGCCAAAAATATACAAGCACGCTTTTGAATAAAATATATGAAAACAACAGTCTATATTACTAACAGATTGCCACAAGCAAAGCTTGGCTTTACTTCGCCCTATGAGCAGCTTTGGAAGAAGAAACCTTTGGTGTCTCACTTTTGAGTATTCATATGTGTCTGTTACGTGCTTGTGCCAGACCATTTGAGAAGTAAGTTTGACAAGAAAGCTATTCGCTGCATTTTTGTATGATATGATCCTCAAAGAAAGGGTTGGATTTGTTGCAACCCAAACACAGGCAAATGTTATGTATCAAGAGATGTGGTGTCCGATGAAGCTTCCTCCTGGTGGTCATTTCAAGCCTTGAAATTACCAGATTCCAAGGAAATGAAGGAAGAGATCGAAGAAAGATTAGAAGAGCAAGGGAGAGATTCTTCACCATCCAAAGAAGTCGAAGAAAATTCACCAACTGAAGAACAAGCTTCAAGGAAAGCAAAGAATCCATGGAAAACTGGAGCACACAAAACAATAGAAGATCAAAGGCCAAGTCAATATGAAGTAGAAGAAGATGAAGAAAATGAAGCAAGTGCACAACTCCGACGATCAAGCAGACAAAAAAGACCAAACCCTAAGTATGCAAATGCAGCAATGGTTAAAGAACCTGACTCATACGAGGAAACATCTCAGAAGAAAGAATGGAGAATAGCAATGGAGGAAGAGATTCAGGCACTAAGTCAAAATGAGACATGGAACCTAGTGGCAAGACTAATGGGAGTACAACCCATTTCTTGTAAATGGGTGTATAAGTTGAAGACAAGATCTGATGGATCAATCGATAGATATAAGGATTGACTAGTGGCTCGTGGATTCTCACAGAAGTACGGATTGGATTACGATAACACATTTAGTCCAGTAGCCAAGATCACTACAGTAAGAGTATTACTTGCCTTAGCTGCAAGCAAGTCTTGGAGATTGTGGCAGATGGATGTTAAAATACTTTCTTACATGGCGAACTTGATCAAGAGATATATATGCAGCAGCCAAGAGGGTTCGAGAGTAAGGCACACCCAGAGTATGTATGCAAGTTAAAGAAGGCGCTCTGTGGATTAAAACAAGCACCTAAAGCGTTGTATGAAAATATAGCAGAGTTTTTAATACATAATGGATATTCGATGGCACCAGCAAACTCAAGCTTATTCATCAAAAGTTGAGAAGGAAAGATAGCCATAATACTCGTGTACGTGGATGATCTTATCATCACTGGAGATCGTCAAGAAGAGATCAGACAGATTAGGTCAAATCTCTACGTACGATTTCAGATGAAGGAGCTTGGGGAGCTGAAGTATTTCCTTGGCTTGGAGATAGATCAAGAAAATAATGGGATATTCCTATGTCAAGAGAAGTATGCCAGGGATCTTCTGTAAAAGTATGGAATGAGTGATTGTAAGCCAATATCAACACTGATGGAGGTGAATGCTCGACTAAGCTTAGTAGAAGGGAAAGAACTCGATGACGTGACAATATACCGACAGCTCGTGGGAAGTTTAATTTATCTAACATTGACAAGGCCTGATATTTCATATGTTTTTGGAGTAGTAAGTCGATTTATGCAAAAGCCAGAGAAGCCCGATCTAGAAGTAGTAAGACGAATACTAAGGTACATAAAAGAAACTATAGATTATGGCTTATTCTATAAGAAGACAGATATAAGTAAGATGATAGGATACTGTGACACTGATTACGCCAGCGACCATGACACTCGTTGATCAACTACTGGATACATATTTAACCTCGGATCGGGAGTAATCTCATGATGTAGTAAGAGATAACATACAATATCACTATCAAGTACCAAGGTTGAATATTGTGCTACAGCAATGGCCGCTCAGGAATGTACGTGATTATTACAACTGTTAAAAGATCTTCATCAATCAATGGATGATGTAGTGACGTTATGTTGTGACAATCAATCAGCAATTCAACTTGCTGAAAATCTAGCATTCCATGCCAGAACAAAGCATGTAGAGGTTCACTATCACCTTACCCGAGAAAAAGTGATTTGTGGATATATCAATATAAATATGTAAAGACTGAAGAGAAGATAGCAGATATCTTCACCAAGAGTCTTAATAGTGCAAAGTTTGAAGAATTTCTAAGAGAGCTCGGGATGACTACACGAAGGAGAGTAATGGATGAGGGTGAGTATTGAGAGAGTCATCCATAATTCTCTAGAATATTCAAGTGAATTCTAGAAGATTCAAGTAAGTTGGAGAAGGTTTAAGAAAGTTGAAGAATATTCAAGAAAATTGGAGCAACAAATTTTGACTCAAAACATATCTAAATTCTCTTGAAATAAGAAGCAATTAGAGAGCTCTAGAATTTGCCAAAGTTGGTGAACCAAGATCTATAAATAGGCAGGCTAGAGCCTAGGAGAAGCAAGTGTGCAAGAAACAATGAAGAGCACAAGTAAGTGAGGTGCTCCATTGAGTGAGCAAATAAGAGAGAAAAAGAGAGTGAGAGTTACTTGTGTTAGAGTATCTAGTAAGAAGTTAAATACACTCTAATTCTGAGTGTTAGGTGACTTGAAGTGAGAGTTTAGTAGAGTAATAAATTTTTGTTTAGCAATTCGATTCACTACTTGTGCCACCTTAATTCTTAACACAACCTACATCAATCTATTGCCTGACAATCAAGAGGAACTCAAAATCAGCATACTTGGCTAGGCAAAGTTCTTGCTTGTTCAAATTGAAACAAGTTTTGAATAGTTCGACGCAACAAAGTGACCTGCAAAAAGAAATTTTCAAAAAATCCATACCAACTTATTCAAGCAACCATTTTTCAGCGACTAATATGCAATACAATTTCGAACTAAACTACAGATTTACAGGAACTGTGATGTTGAAAAATGATCCAAAATTAGATTGATGAAGATAAAAGCAATGCTTACTTGTTGGCAAGGGGTGGCCAACTCGTTGGCAATTGGGAAGTGTATGTGCTTACAATTCTAAACTTTTTGCTTGATCTGCCTCTGATTTCATATTAGGCTAAGGCAAAAAACTACTTGCATATATACGTTGAATTTCTCTTCAAACCTTTAGCAACGGCTAGGGCTGTCAATCGGGCTCACTGAGCCGGGCTTTGCCAAGCCCGAGCTCTGCCCGATTGACAGCAGGCTGAAAAAACATGAGCCCGGGCTCAGACCGGCCCTAACTCGATTTTTAAATTTTTTATATAATAAATAAATTTTTTTAATAATATAATAATATTATTATTATATATAAATATATATACATATAAATAAATAAATATATATATATATATATATATTACGGGCCGGGCTGAAATCGGGCTGAGCTGAGCTCGGTCCGAAAATTATTCGGACTGACTTTTTCAGCCCGAGCCCGCAATTAAGGCGGGCCGAACGGGCCGGGCTCGGGCCAACCCGACCCAATTGACAGTCCTAGCAACGGCTAGTGAACGGAGATAGGACAAGAGTTTGTCACGTGATTGTCACCTGCTTTCTTTTGACATGGGTTAAAAACTTAAAAGCGGATATATAAGAATAAAAGTGAAAGTGAAAGTAGCAATATTATCCTTTTTCTGAAAAATAAACTTGGGGGACTCGCCTTGAACTGCTCACGTGCATATATAAAAAATAGAATTAATTTTATTTTAATACCATAAAGTATAGAGTATTTTTAATTGAGTATCATATATTTTTAAATTGTCAAACAATAGTTAAATTTCATTGGCTAATCAATTCAAATCGCCAAAAATGTGAAAAGTCTTTTGTGCTTTTTACTTTTTTGGATTAATACCACTTTAGTGCTCCAACGTTAAGGGTCTTGTCAATTGAGTACCACATCTTTTAAAATTATCAATTAAAGGATAAATTTCAACTGACGTCCAAATAATTCAATCAAAAATGCTTAAATAATCAATTTACCCTTTAATAGAAATTGAAATTCTAATTTTATCCTTTTACTCAATTAATCAAAAAAAGAAAAGATTCAATTTAATTTTTTAAAAAATAATTTATTAACGTTTTTCCCTTAAACTTTATGTTCATCTCTTTTCTTCCTCCAACCACCACCTTTGACCAGCAACAACAACCGTCACTGCTACCATTTGGATTGTTTATGAGAATTTTATTTTATTGTTTAGAATGTTAAAATTATCTAAAATTTTAATAAGTTAATACAAAAACTATTCAACTATTAATTTGGGTTTATGAAAATTTGGTTACGGCTGCGGCGGCAAGGGTTTCGGTGGTTGAAATAAAATTTATGAAGGTTGATTGGTGGTAGGAGGAGGAATGACAAAGAAGAAAATGTAGAAGGGAGGTAGCAAAATATATTTTGCAATAGGGAGGGATGATTGGTTCAAGCAGTAGCGGCGCAGACAGATGTGGTTTCTAGTCAAGGGTAACGATTAGAGGAAGGAAAAAGATGAAGATGAAGTTTTGATAAAATAAGTTAATAAATTATTTTTAAAAAATAAATTTTATTTTCCTTTTTTAATTGATTAGTTGAGTAAAAGGATAAAATTAGAATTTCAATTTTTATTTAAAGAGTAAATCGGTCATTTAAATATTTTTAATTGAATTATTTGAATATTAATTAAAATTTATTTTTTAATTAATAATTTTAAAAAATATAATATTTAATTGATAATTATCCACAGACCTTGTAGCTAGTGTGTAGAAGTGTCAATTATACAGGAATGAGCCGAGGTTGGCCTGCTTGGCCTGATAAATTTTTCGTTAAACATAAAGTGAGATCAGGCCGAGTTAACATTCAGAAGAAGATGGAACGCAAAATCCCTTTTGAAGCCATGCAGGAGCTAAGTGGAGGGATTGAAAACAAAAATTAAATGTTTCTACCTTTATATGAGATGAGGAGATTTTTATATGATATGAAGCCATGCAGGAGCCATGATGAGGAGATTTTGAATAAATATGATATGATTAAATGTTTGTGATCTCTGTTAGCGTAATGTGAATTATGGTAGGAATATTTCTACCATTATTTTGCTTGTAGTCTAATTCAGTCCTTTTTAGATAATAAACGTTACTATTTGCTAAACAAAAATTGAATATCCCATTACTAATGATGTTAAAAGCAAAAAAAATCATAAAATAGAAAAGACAATAATATAATATTTTTTTAAAACTATTTGTTCATATAAATAATTCTTTTCATTTATTATTTTTTATCTAATAATGTTCTATTTTTATTAGTTACTACTAATTTATTTAAATAAATATGGCTATAAATTTTTTAGTAACTAAACTTTATTTTTTAAAAAAAATTAACGAAACTTTAATTTATTGATATGCAAGAAAAACGGATATGGTTAAAAAATAGTACTAATGCGTATGTACCGTAGTGGTTGAAGTACTTGCATTTAATTAAATTTAAAATTTTATTCTATTCTTTCAATTAAAATTTTATTTCATTTTATTTTAATTAATAAAATAAAAGTATATTTTACAATATTTATCAAGAATTACCACAAAATATGTCATATTTTTCACTGTATTTTGTAACATTTAAAGAGTGCCACGAGTTGTTACCAATATATTTGATGCCACAAAACGAATGATACAACTTGCTGATGTATTTTTCTTAATTGCCTCAAAAATACCACAAAAGTACTAAAAATTGTTGCATGACACTTTTAGTAGCTTTTCGGTAAATTTATTGTGTGCCATCAAACCCTTATTTCTAAAAGTAATTTTCCACACTGTTCGAAAATAAAAGAAAATTTATTAATTATTTTGATATAAATATACATAACAAATAACAAAGTCATAAAAGTTAATTTCAAATTTACTTATTACTATAACGACTAAAATTTTGTTAGTTTTAAAATAAAGTGAACAAAAAGCAAAGCAAATAGGCAAACTTACTTCCTTCTTTCAACAAAAACCATAATTTTTCTTTTTTTTCAGTCATCAATTACCTAGAATGTGTAGAGTGTGGGTCTATCTTATCCTTGTTCTTCCCTCTCCTTTGCACTCTGTTACATTCGGTTGTCCATGTAGTCTATCTCTCCCCTTCCCTTACTTATCTATCAGAAAACAAAAACCATAATTTTTACTATTCCCTCTGCAAAAAACCCAATTCCCAAAAATAGATTTCAAAAAGTATATATTTAGGAAAGGATTAAACACATTAATTACCACCTATTAGAAACTGAATTCTTTTGCTTTTAAAGTCACAATATGCTCTCAAAACATGAACACATTTTCTTTTTAATTTGTTCAGGCCTATTTAACTTAATTTCTTTCTCTTCTTTTAGCTTTGTTACTTTCTTTTCATGAATTAATACATCCGTTCTTTTCTTTTCAAGAGGTAAATTAATCTTTTTAAGATGGCATTATAGAGATAAAAATATGAAATCATCTGAACTATTATAAGAAGAGAGAGAGAAAGAGAACAATATATGATGACCTTTATGGATAAAGACTTTTTGGTAAATAATAGAGAAAGATTTTTTTGCTTAAATAAAGACTGGGCCTGGCTCAATTTTTCATTCTTATGGGCCTGCAAATGGGAGCTGCCATAAATAAATAAACCATTTTGAAATGGACCAGGCTTTGTGCAACAAAAGCTTTGAACCAATATTTTATTTTTCTACAAAGTCTGACTTGTGACAAGTACAAAATGTGAAGTTTCCTGGTCCACAATGACCTGATTTATTAGTAGAATTTTGCATATATTATTGGAGTTAAGAAAGTTCCTTTGCCTTTTATAATATGCCAATTTTGTAGCCAATGTTTTTAGTTTTGGCCATTTAGGTCCCAATCGATTTTTCTAAAATCTTTAATTCCTTTTCATTTTTTCATTTTTAAATGGATCAATAAGTTCTTGGACCTCATAACGTGTATCTAATTAATGGTATAATTAATTACATTATAATTATCTATAAAATCATGTGCTACTATTATATTCGTTTTGATGTAATATTTCATGTAGAGCCCCAAATCTCTTATCAATATTAATTTTTTTGTGATAAAAAATTACTCAATTGGTTAAGAACATTTATTGTCTGATGATAAGTTTTGGGTTTAATTCATATTCTCTGTCCCTAATGTATTAGAAGATATTAATCTCTCTTTTTTCCTAAAAAAAAAGAAAAACTAGAAGAATTGGTACTTAGTATGACTGTCAATTGGGCCGGGCTGACCCGAGCTCGGCCCGTTCGGCCCGCCTAGTTTGCAGGTTCGGGCTGATTTTTTCAGCCTGAATATTTTTCGAGCCTAGCTCGAGCTAAGGTAAGATCAGTTCGATTTCAGCTCGTCCCTTAAATTATATATATTTATATATATTTTTATATGTATATATTTTTTTATAATAATATTATTATTATATTATTAAAAAAATATTATTTATTATATAAAAAATTTTAAAAATCATGTTAGGACTCGAGCCCGGCCCCAATCCCAAAGAGCTGAGCCCGGGCTCATAAATTTTCAGCCCAATTGACACTTAGGTTTCCAAAAGTTCTCAGCTCAGCTTCTGGGCTTAGGAACCATATCTGGATCATAAAACCCAATTGATAGCTTAACAGTGTGAGCCTTAACTGAATGAAAACGGGCTGACCCACATGGCCATTTCCACCGAGACGGAAATGAGAGATCTCTGCATTGAATGTAAAGGAAAATATTAGCCTAAACCCTACACGCTACAAAGATTGGAGTGCAACTTTTTAGTCGGGAATTAATATCCTTCATAAATGTTTACAATTTGCAACTACTTTATTGAAAACCAAAAATATAAGAGGAAAATATTTTTTTATCTAATAATGTTCTATTTTTATTAGTTACTACTAATTTATTTAAATGAATATGGCTATCGAATTTAAAAGTAACTAAACTTTAATTTTGTTTAAATTTAAAGAAACTTTAATTTATTGATATGCAAGAAAAACGAATATGGTTAAAAAATAGTGCAAATGCGTATGTACCGTAGCTATTGAAGTACTTGCATTTAATTAAAGTTAAAACTTTATTATATTCTTTCAATTAAATTTTATTTTATTGATAATATATATATATATATATATATATATATATATATATATATATATATATATATATATATATGTATGTATGTATGTATGTATGTATGTATGTATTTAAGTTGAGCCATAATCACTAGGTAGTGACATGTGGACAATTTTAGGCTTAATTGAATTCTCATGATGTAAAGTTACAATATATATATTTATGAATGTATTGATTAATGTGCCTATATAAATCCATGTAAAGAACTAATTACCTTAATTTTGATGAAATTTAAATTATGTTAAAATATATAAATTTATTAATTATTTTAATATGTATGATATGTAATTAATTATATAACTAATGAATATATAAAAATATTAAAAAATAAAAATTTTAAACTTTTGAATACAATTAATGATCTTTAAATTATCTAAATCTACTTATTATATATATATATATATATATATATATATATATATATATGTGTGTGTGTGTGTGTGTGTGTGTGTGTGTGTGTGTGTGTATGTATGTATATATGTATATTTAAAAAATTTTAGAAAAGAGTTAATAGCAAAGAATAAAAGGAAGTTTAAATAAGATTAAAATATTGAGAGTAGAAAAAAAGTACTTGAAAAGACCTTAAGAAAAAATAAATTTGAAAAGATCTTAATTTAATCATTAGAATTTGAAAAGGTTTTCCTTCAAAATTTTAAATACATTTAGATAGATTCAAGAATCAATAATTGTATGGGAATTTTAAAAGATCTATTTTCTTAATAAATCTGTGGCTAAAAGCATAAAAAGAAATAGCGTTGTTTATGGATGACGGTAAAAGGAGGAAGGGGCAGAGTTTTATAAGGATCAGGAGACTTTTTTTCGGGTAATCTTTCAGTATTTCAGAATGAAATTATATTTATTATTGTGTTGATCGTAACATAAATATATTATAAATATTTTTTTCTTTGTTTTTTAAAATTATAATATCATGTCATTTTATTTTCTTCCAGTATTAATAAATTACCTGGAAAACCAAAAAATGAATTTCAAAAAGTATATATTTAGGAAAATATCAAACATATTAATTGCCACAGATTAGAAACTAAATTCTTATGCTTCTTCGAGTCACAGCATGCTCTCAAACACATGAACACATTTTCTTTTTAATTTACTCAGGCCTGCTTAATTTAATTTCTTTCTCTTCTTTTAGCCTTTTTACTTTCTTTTTGTGAAGTAATAGATCCGTTCTTTTCTTTTCGAGTGGTAAATTAAGCTTTTTGAGATGGATTTATAGAGATAAAAATATGAAATCATCTGAACTATTATAAGACGAGAGAGAAAGAGAACAAGAAGATTTTTCGACGAGATAAATATTTTTTTGTTTTTGTAAATAATAGAGGAAGACTTTTTTACTTAAATAAAGACTGGGCCTGGGTCGATTTTTCTTTCTTATGGGCCTAAAAATGGGCTCTGACAAAAAATCTGAACAAACCTGAACAAAAATATAACCATATTGTAATGGATCAGGCTTTGCGCAACAAAAGATTTGAACCAATATTTTATTTTTCTACAACGTATGATTGTGACCCATATTGTACAAAATGTGATGGTTTTGGTCCACAATGATCTGATTTATTAATAGAAGTTTTCATATATTATTGGAGGCAAGAAAGTTCCTTTGTCTTTGACGCGAAACGATTTTGGATAATTCGCCGATTGTGTAGCCAACGTTTTTCGTTTTGGCCATTTAGGTCCCAATCGATTTTTTAAAACTCTTTTAACTCCATTTCATTTTTTTCATTTTTAAAAGGAGCAATAAGTTCTTGGACTAGTCTAAACCTAAAAAGGAGATTCGAGTGTAACAAATTAATGCTATAATTAATTACATTATAATTATCTTTACAATCATGTGCTACTATTATATCTGTTTTGATGTAATCTTTTCGTAAAACTTGATATCTCTTATTAATATTGGTCTTTTTTGTGATAGAAAATAGCTCAATTAGTTAAGAACATTTCTTGTCTAGTGATAAGTTTTGGGATTGATTCATATTCTCCGTCTCCTCCTCATGTATTAGAAGATATTAATCTCTTTTTATTTCTTAAAAGAGAGAGAGAGAGAAACTAGGAGAATTGGTACTTGGGCCATCCACTTCCAAAGTTCCCAGCTCAGCTTCTGGGCTTAGGAACCAAATCTGGATCATGGATCCGATTTGTCCAAAGCCCAAATGAGTGAGTACCTTTTTCTTTCAGCAGAAAAATAAAAAGAAAAAGAAAAAAGCAATCCTTTTCCAGGCAAGAAAGAGAAACAGTTTGCCAAAAAAAAAAAAAGCATAAGGATTCTCATTCTTCACTTTCTCATCGTCGGCGCAGCAAAACAGAAAGAAACAACGGAAATCGTGGTCAGTCCCACGAGAAAAGCGAACGTAATAGCTGGCTTTTGCAGATGCGTTTTTTTAGTAATAAAACTAAAGTCGCGCCTCTGACTTTGAGCATCCAAAGTCAATCCCCTTCGTGGCCGATGGCTTCATCGGATTCTATTTATCGACTCAAAGACGGCATCAAAAGACAAAAGAGGGAAAAAAAAAATGGTGTCCACACGAGGATTTGGATGGGATTCCTCAGCGGGAGACCTCCGCTTTACTGGCATTTGTCAAACGCTGTCTTTGGTTTTGTATTTCTTATGTCAGCCGCAAGTCGAGCTGTTCTTATGCCAAGTTATTCTATATAATATATCTTTATTTATTTATATTTTTAAAATTTTTATTTATTTTGTTCTTTTTTATTTAGAAATTTATTGTTTCATAAAATTTTGTAAAATACTAAATCAAATTGATTTTTTAGTTCTTATTGGTTTTGGGTAGTTACGATTTCCTAATCATTATTGGTTCCTAATTAGTTTTGATTTGGTAAATTAAATCTTAGTTGATTTTTTATTTTTAATTTTTAATTTCAGTGGTCATCTATCATTAGTTATATATATGTGCGGTCAAATGATTGTTTTGTGTGTGAGTTAGAAAGAGTTCTCTTCTTTTATTTGATTGCACAGCTAATAATAATTGCTGCGAAGTTGTGTTGGGTTTTGATTGTTTTAATTAATAAGATTTTATAGTTGATAAAGTCTCTACAATTTGTATCAAAGTCGAGTCCTTATATTACATACGGACAGCTTGGAGTAAATCTGACTTTGCATGAAAAGAAGATGATAAACCGAATCTGGCACTTTTCGTTGGCGCGACTGAACCTGTCGTGTCAGAGCCCTTGAGTGAAGTTGCCAAATAAATTGAAGGGTTAATTGCAAAATACCACAATTTAGTTATGGGTTAGGAGTACTTTAGTCCTTGATCTTCAAAAATATGAGTTTTACTTCTTAAGTCTGTCAGTCAACTGTTAATTAGATAAACTGTTATTAAGAAGACAATCAAATGACAAGTAAACAATTAAAATTTGAACGTAAATTACAACTCTAGACTTGGATTTGCTAGCTATATATTGAGTCTCGAAAAGTGCCCCTCACAGTGGAGGGCAAATCTCACTTGACCACCACGAGCTAGAGTGAAAAGGGAGGGAAATGAACCGCCAACCTCGGGATCATTCCATCACATCATCCAATATTCTAGAATCAAGGTGTGAACTCTATTACGTCTCTCTCTTTTTCTTTATCTCTCTCGGTCTATTCTAGATCAATCTGAAAGGTGGAGTTTGTTAAAAAAATCTTGTTCTTTGCAAGTGTGGTGGATGATTCGATTGAGAAATTGAAGAAAGGTGGGGTTTTCATTTCTGATAGGCTTTTTAGTCGATTTCACATTGGTAAGTGACCGACTAACTGATTCCTTTCTTGATTCTGTCTAGTGTGTTGTAGATGTAGGTTTTTTTGCGCTATTTTGTTTGGATATATGGATACATGAAATTTTTTGGGCAGATGATTGCATGTCTTGATGTTTCTATTGTCCCCAAATGTAGTCGAAAAGGGGTTCTAATTCTGGTCCCGATGCGAATGAAAAATCATTATATATATACTTGAGGATATCGTTTTCTGATAGGGAATTTTAAAAGCACTAAAAATGTTGACAAAAGGTTGGGGTTTTTTTGCAACTATATTTGTGTAAAATTATATGCGTGCTTTTTTATTCTGTTTTGTCATTTTTTTCTATTTTATCCTTTTTTTTCTACTTGACATGCATTTATTGGTTATGCTAAAAAATTGCTTATGTCATTGTGGTTTGACTATATCGTATCTATATGTCAGGGAATCATTTGTAGAATATTCAAATTGAAGGTCCACTATAATGGAATGTTCTATAAAGACCTTGATTTGAAATATGTGAATGCCCAAATAGCTTATTTTGATGTTGATCCAGATTTTATGTGTCATATTGAGTTGGTGCATAGCTTTAGAAAAATAGGGATCCCTGTTTCTGATAAAATCTAGTATAAGATGCCTGACACTGACCTAGAAAATGAGTTGAGAGAAATAAATAGTTATCATTCTATTATGAAAATGTTTGGATTTCATAGAGAATGCAATACAATTCTTATTTATGTGGGAGAAATTCAGTTGTATGAGAATGTCACTGAAGTGATTGAAGTTAACTTAAATGAGGGTGGCTCTTTCGTAATTCATGTTGAGATTGATGGGAGTGATATTAATGATGGACAGAACAATCAGGGATTAGAGGGTAATATTAGGTTAAACACTCTGGGGTTAGATGGTGAGAGAGCTGATCATGTGAACACTGATTCTGATGACAGTGACTCTGTGGATACTAAGCATGATGAATATGAAAGCCGTGATTATGGCTCATACCTTGAATACTTTCTAGATGGTAACATGATTGATGATAATTGTAACCCATTAGATCAGAACAATCATGGAAATGATGTGCCCTTATAGTGGGTCTTTAGCTTATGACCAGCTTATTTTTTATGAGTACAATGCTTATATGGCTTTTCGGAACCAAGAGACTGTTATTGACAAGGAACATTTGTGATGATGAAGTGATAGAAACAAGGAAAAACTTTGATGATGAGCATGACAGTGGATTTCCTGAATTTAATGAAGAGAGAGAGTCTAAAAATCCCAACATTATTGTTGGTTTAATTTTCAGGAATAGACATATGTTCAGGGCTGCTATTAGACAGTTCTCAATTATGAACTGATTTGTTCTAAAATGGCTGAAAAATTATGGTAATAGGATCTCTGTTTGTTGTGACCGGGGTTGTGGTTTTAAGGTGTATGCAACAAATTTTTAGCATGCAGAAGCATTGTAAATTAAGAGTATAACTAGGATGTCACATACTTGCCCTTGGGCATATAAAAACAGAAGTGCTACTTCAACTTGGTTGGCTATGAAATTCAAGGACCATATTGTGAGTGAGCCAAATTGGGGTGATAAGGGATTTAGAAGAGCTGTGAAAAGACAATACAAGCTAAAATTTTCAGTTCACCAATGCATAAGAGCAAAGGTTAAAGCAATGAATCATGTATTGGGTGATCATTCAACTCAGTACCATAGATTAAGAGGTTACTGTGCTACAATTATTGCAAAGAATCCAAGTTTAGTTGCAGTGGTTAGTGTTCAAGATAGACTTCATATTTTTGAGAGGATGTTTCTAATGTTCGCTACCTAGAAGGAAGGGTTATTACAGGGGTGCAGACATGTGATTGGCCTTAATGCTTGTCACCTGAAGGGGCCTTTTGATGGACAATTAATGTCTGTTATTGCTAGAGATGCTAACAACAAGATGTTTCCTATTACCATTGCTGCGGTTGAAGCTGAGTGCAAAGCATCTTGAATGTGTTCTTGGAAGTTCTGATAGACCACATAGGAAAACCAGAAGAGAAAGGATGGGTTTTCATTTCTGATAGGCAAAAGGTGAGTTATAGAATATTATTTGCTATTTAAGACATAGTAAACTATCATCTACAACTATTATCTTATTATATTATTCTGTATTTCTTTGTGTTTGCAGGGCTTAGTTGAATCATTTGACACTATTTCCTGGAGTAGAACATAGGTTCTGTGTCAGGCATTTGTATGCCAATTTCAAGCAAAGGTTCAAGGACAGGACCCTAAAAGATAAGTTATGAGCTGCTGCTAGGTCTTACTTGAGGTCAAAATTTAATGAACATATGAGGGATATTTCTACAATGAATAAAGAAGCATTTGCCTATTTGAATGGTATAAATCCAAAGTTGTGGGCAAGGAGTTACTTCTCATGAACATCCAAGTGTGAGCTTTTATGCAACAATATTTGTGAAAGTTTTAATCAATACATAAAGGAGGCTAGAGATCAGCCTACACTAACCCTGTTTGAGACAATTAGAAGACAAGTGATGTGCAAGTTTCATGAAAAAAGGCAGTGGATTTTGAAATGCAAGATAGGAGTTTGTCCAAGAGTATGCAACAAATTGAAACTTTCAAAGAAAAAAAGTATGAACCTTGAGGCTTTACATGCATCCAACAATGTATGGGAAATACTAAACTATGGCAAAACCTTCATAGTTGACGTGGGAGGAAGGGCATGCAGTTGTAGGGAGTGGGATCTTACTGGAGTCCCCTGCATTCATACATGTTCAGCATTGATCAATGAAGGTATTGATGTAGAAGACTATGTGAATGAGTATTATATTGTTGAGACATACAAGAAAATATATGCAAGAGAAGTGATGACAATACTAGATAAAACTCAGTGGCTGCGTTCTGGACTTCCTAAAATTAAGCCTCCAAAGGTGAGAAGACAACCTGAAATGCTAGAAAAGCTACGGAAGAAAGGACTAGATGAAATTAATAATGATGGAAATGGGAGGGTGAAGAAAATTGGTCAGCCTAATATATGTGGACATTGTGGAATAATAGGACACAAGGCTAGAAATTGCGCCAATTATAGAGTGGCAAACAACGCCACAAAAAGAAGACAAACTTAGGTATATTTGGTTTTCTAAAGAATACCATGGGACAAGAAGTTAAGGCCTAGTACTTACTGTGTTCTTTTACAGAGTAAAGGAGAATAATCTACTGGACAGACTTCAATTCCAAATCAGGTCAGTGTTGAGGGAATAGGAAACAGAGGGATTGGGAACAGGAAAAGAGGTACTACTACAGTTATAAGAGGACAGGGCCTTGTATTTGCTGGAAGAAGAGGTAGGAATGGAGGTAGGGATTCTAGTCAAAGGCAGTCACACATCTAAACACTCAACATTGAACCATGTTCTACTCAAAGGCAATAAATACCTCAGGTTGAAACCTTATTTTTGCATTGAATTATGGTATCTGAATATGCCTCTCCTGATTTTTGTAAATAAAAAATGCATTGTAGGCATCAAATTTCACTGAAGTTAGTTCTTTATCTCAACCAACTCCAAGGTCTAGTCTATTAAACCCAAGTGTAAGTCGGGCCTCATTTATGACTTTTAATGCTTTATCTCATATCATTTGCATAACATTGTACTCTTTTTATTGTTCAGGCTTGTATCACCACAGTTGGAGATGTTATTTTCTCAAGTCAAGGATCCGTTGGGCATTACACACACCAAAATAGGGAAGATACTTTTCAGTGGTTTACTGAAGAACAGGTATGCAAGTATTTATGTTTTTTGTATTATGTCTACATTCTTTTGGAACTTCTATATGCTCACTTATGATGGTGTTAATGGGGTTATGTTTTTTGTTTGGTTAAGTATGAGTTTACTTAACCACTAGAACTGTTAACTACATCTCCTATTAAGTTAATATTCATGTTATATGGATGTTTTTTTTGTTGGAAATATTGATAGTATATATTAAAGTGCATGCAGGTTGGTAGGATAATTGCATTAAGCATGATTAGTCATGGAAACTTTGTTCAAACATAATGGTACATATGTTGCATTGTCTAGTTACTTGCCAGTATAAATGGCAGCATATACTCCACCTATCACAATGATCCAAAGAACTAGTTTTTTGATCTTGAACAATTCTCTAGACCTAACCAGATCATTTTCACGTGACTTAGCTTTGCTCTCAAGTTGTTCATTCACTACTTTTAGCTTAAAATTTAACTCCATTTGCTCCTTGTTTATGCTCTCCAACATTTTGTATGATATTTCTAGCTTTTCATTTTCTATTTCCAACTCTTGGACCTTGTATTTTAGACCTTCAATATCCATCAAAAACTTCTTTGCCAATTCCTTCCCAGTGCTGCATACTTCAGAATCTATCCACCTAAAAAAACCACATGCATTCATCCTCTACAACCAGCGTCAAATTAGTACTTGGCAAATACTGTGTTGGTTAGATGTGGACTAGGATAGAAAGCTTCCCTGTAATTTGCACAGCCATAGAATTGTCTTCCAAGGTTGTCTTGAGTCCATGAAGTGCAAAGTGGAGCTTTTCTTGCACAGTAACATAGCACCCCAGTTTCATCTTTTTGTCGTCTTGAGTTGTAGCTTGAGCTGGAGTGTGATGAGTGTTGAGACATCATGTTGGGTTAAACTGAAATCATGAATCTCCTTTTCAAATGTGTTTGTGAAATCTGCTATAAAAAATGAAAGGAGAAGGACTGTATTCAGGAAGAAGAAGGCAGGTGAGAGAGAGAATATGATGGGGATGGAGAGAGACAATTTTTTTGCTCTATTTAATGGTTCTAGGGTATTTTGGACCAAAATTTATAAGGGTCACAATAAAAGCCATTCAATCCACTTTTGCATACCCACGTGCTCCTGATATCGAATGCTTTGAAATGCTCACTGACGGAATCTAACAACAGGAGGTAAAACGCCTATTTTTGAAGATCAGGACTAAAATGCTCCTAACTCATAACTAAAAGGTGGTATTTTGCAATTAACCCTAAATTGAATAGTAACATCCCGAACCAATTAGATTCAACTTCTTCCACGGTATGTCTGCCCAACTTGTCAAAAAAGATATGGTTTTCTCTAAATCTCTTATAAGAGTGGTTCATTTTCTTTGTCATTAAGGATTTGCAAGCACACATCCAAGCTTCTTTGTCTTCTGTAATAACTGGCCTAGAAGAAATATTTTTTTGCCTACTTTCTCCCATTCTTTGAAAGATTAAGCATGGATCCACAAGGTTTGACTCCTTGTCCGTTTTTTATCTTTGATGGCAAGAATAATTTTAATTTGTTGCATCAATAAATGAGTTTTTTTTTGAAATAATAGGAGTTTGAGATATCATTATGAAAGGTTTTGAGCAACCATCTCCCAACAATGAATTAACCGAAGATGAAAAGAAGAAAAATCCCAAGATACTTTTGTCAGATTTCATCTTTTTAATAAGGTAGAGTTACGTGTGACTAAAAAAATTTGTGAATACGAAATCTGCAGAAGAGATGTAGCCTATCTTGGTAAATTTCAATAAAGGCAGTGAAGATGTGAGACGAGTCTGATTGCAAGCATTAAGGAAGGAGTATGAATTGATTCTTATATAATCTATAGAGTTCATTAAGTATTATATTGGCAAGATACAAATTTTTACTAATAATATGAGATTCAATTGTGACGCTTTATCAGAAGCTCACATTGTTAAAAAAAAATACCTTGATCCATAAATTCCAAATTTCATACCAAGAAGATAGTTCTTGAAGCCACAAATGACTAAGGTGAATTGTTATCCTATTAGTTGTTCTTAGATCAACAATCAATTGGTGCGAAAAAGGAGAAAAGTGAGTCTTCAAATCAAGGAGATTCAAATTAGAGAGGTGGCCAAAATTTCAGAGAAAGAGGACAAGGCAGAGGAAATTTCAGAGGCAACAACAGAGATAGAGGCAAATGTTGTAGTAGAGGTAATTTTAATTACTAGAAAAATAATTTTGATAAGGATACTCAAAATAATAATTCTCACCAAAGGGTAGATAAGTCAAAACTATATTATTTTTACTGTAAAAGATATGGTCACATAAAGAAAGATTGTAAATTTAAAAAGGAGCACATGACATAAATACAAGTGAAATTTGCAAAAAGTTATGTTGATGATTCTAAAGTCTTATCATTTGTTTATTTTGGGAGTAGAGAAAATAAAAACAATGAATGATTATGGATTCTAGTTATAGTAATCATATGTGAGGGAATAAAGATATGTTTGTAGTGGTAGATACTACAATTTAAAGTTCCACAAGACTTAGGAATAATGAACAAGTAGCCGCTCTTGAAAAAGGAAAGATTGCCATTAGTTTGAAAGATGGGTCTTCTAATTTTGTTTTTGATGTTCTTTATGTTCCAAGTCTTCATCATAATTTGCAAAGTATTGGGCAACTATCCACCAAGAGGTATAATATTACTTTTAGTGGAGGAATTTACACAGTTAATGACTCATAAAAGAGGCTCATTGCAAAAGCAAATATGACTGGTGATTGCTTGTTTCCACTCTCTATTAGTTTTGGAGGTTTATCTTTCTTCAACACTATGGTGTTTGATGATAATTCGTTGTGGCATAATTATTTTGGGCACTTTAACTTTTCTACCTTAAATTTTCTTGCTAAGAAAAAATTAGCTTTGGGCTTACCTTCTTTTGATTTTAGTGATAAAATATTTGAGCCTTGCATTGTTGGAAAGAAGCATCTAGATTATTTTATGAAAGATAAAGCATTTTAGAGCAAATTCACCACTGGAATTAATTCATTCAAATGTGTGTTCTGTGGAGTTTCCTTCTTTTGGTGGTGCGAAATATTTTGTCACTTTTATAGATAATTTTAGCAAGAAGATTTGAGTATATTTTCTACAACATAAATTTGAGGCATCACTTTTAAGAGTTTCAAAGTTTATGTGGGAAACAAAGTGGTTATTTTATTAAGATTTTGAGAAGGAAGATTTGAGTATATTTTCTACAACGTAAATTGAGGCATCACTTTTATAGATGATGTCTTTAAGAGTTTCAAAGTTTATGTGGGAAGCAAAGTGGTTATTTTATTAAGATTTTGAAAACAAATAGGGGATTGAATTCTTTATTTGTGATGATTTTTTGAAAAAGTGTCGTATTAGGCATCAATTGACAATCAAGTACACTCCTTAGCATGATGGAAATACTCCACAAGAACTTTGGACAGGCCACAAACCTAATATTGGTCATCTTAAAGTTTTTGGATGCATTGCATATTTTTATGTCCTTGATGCATTTTGAAAAAAAATTGAATGATATAGTAGAGAAGTGTATCTTTCTTGGTTATAGCCATAAGACGAAGGGGTACAAGTTGTACAATCATAATACTAAAAGGGTCATTTTAGCATATTTTCCATTTTTAATGAGCAAGCAGCTTCGGATTGGTCAAGCAAGTCTGAATAGCTAGTCTTGCCTTCTTATATCCTATTGAGATCTTTAACTTTGGCAGATTCAGGATCTGCTAGATAGGATGGAGAATAGATTGAGCAACCAAATATTGGGCAGTCAAATCCTGCACAACCATCTTGTCATCTCTAAAGAAACCCTGCACAGTCATCTTCTCGTTCCCAATGAGAGGTCATCTTTATGCTAGTTTACAAGATTATGTTGTTGGTGATACTATTTTATCTTATGAAAATATTATGAATGTTTCTCTATTTGTGAATTGTGACCTGGTCACTTATGAGCTGCAAATGACTATTATTAGATACATTCGATGGATGAGAATATTCATGGCATCAAGAAAAATAAAACTTAGGAGTTGACTTCTCTTCCACGTGGTAAGCAACCCATTAAAATCAAATGGTTATATAAAACCAAGTATAAGCCTTCTGGAGAGGTGGAATGCTTTAAAACAAGATTAATGGTAAAAGAATATAAGTAGAAAGCTGGCATTGACTATTTTGAGATATTTGCACCTGTTGCTAGACTTGATATAGTACGTATGGTTATTTCTTTAGCTGATCAAAGTTCGTAGAATATTTATCAAATAGGTGTTAAGTCTGCTTTCTTGAATGGAGTGTTGGAAGAAGAAATATATGCTGAGTAGCCTACATGTTATGTTAAAAAGGGCCAAGAATATAAGGTTTACCAATTGAATAAGGCTTAAAAACTTAAAAGAATGGTGAATTAGGTTTTTAGTTTATTTGAAAAAATTTTCTATAATAAAATCTACTTTTTCAAATTCACAACTTCTAAGATTTTATATGTTTCAAGAAGAAAAGCAATCAATACATCCATAATAAATGTCAACAACACAAAGAACATATGAAGATAGCATAAATAAAAGCAATCACTATATGTAAAGAAAGACACACAACAATTTATAGTGGTTCAATCTCTTTAAGATCTACATACACTAACTTGACTCAATACTCAAGGATTTAAAAAATATCACTAAATTATCAAGTCACACAAATACATAAGAGGCTCATCCACCAAGGGTTTTACACCAAAAATCTTTTTAATTCAACAACCAAGGCTCACCCTCACGAAAAAATATTTTATGTCCCAAGACAACACTGAGCAATCAAATCAAGGGTCACTCTCACTAAAAAAGGTTTTATTTGCCAAGACGACCTTGAACAACCAAGATAAAAAGAGATTACCCAAAAAGATGGTAGATGATGAACAATTCTATCATCACTTCACTTTTGCTTTTGAATCCTTGGATAATCACATGAAACACATAAACAATGAAATATTTTATTTTATCTTTGATGTTCTCAAGAGTACAACATGTAAAGTTCATCATTCTTAACAAAAATCTGAATTTGTAGCCTTTTATATAGTTAAAAATTGAATTCCAATGTTAAAAAATGACTAGTTTTGAAATAGAGTAGAACAATTCAGTCGATCAAATAGAGCGTCTTGTATCCAAATTGGTCATTTGAATTTCTCTGTTAAGTTTATTGTACACATCAATTCGGTCCACTGAATTTGGACATCCTAGTCCAAATTGGTCGTCTGAATTTCACTGAAAATGCAACTATGTAAACTAAGTTCTAACATTTGAATTTATGATACAAAATCCAAACTTTTTTAGATTTTGAAAAACTAATTCAAACTCAATAAAATCAAATTTTAAAGCATTTGAAACATAAGATAAAACATTTAGAGCTATTAACCAAAAACCAATCTTCAATCTTTTAGCCTCACTTGGGATGCTCTCTTTTCTCTTTAGCTTCAAGGCAATGAGATCTTTTGCTTCTTCATTCTAAAAATTCTATCATATAAGAATTACTCAAATTAGCTCATGTCAACGTTTGTTATTAATCAAAACTACATAATTTACCCTTAGGGCCAACAAAGTCATTTTATGGGTTGAAGCAAGCCCCTAGTACTTGGTACACTCATATTGAGTCTTATTTTCTTGATCATGGTTTTGATAGATGCCCTTATGAGCATATTTTATATATGTGAAGTTTAGTGGTACTAGTGATATTCTTGTTGTGTTGTTAAAAACACATATAATATGCAATACTAGGAAAAAAAATGTTTTAACTCTGAGAAATCTTCATAGTATGCAATACCAGAAAAAATGGAAAAGAAGAAACAAAGCTTTAGACTCATTTGAATTGACAACTTAAATCCTTTTAATATATGAACTCTAATTTCTATTTCACAAAAGTAAATTATAGTCTCACTACAATGGAATACAGCTTTTCTAGTTGAGTTTCAATTAAGCACACCCTGACTAATGGGACTTAAATAGAGTGGCATCGAATCCAATAGCAATTAATAAGACCCAAAAGTGAGAAAAGCTACAACAACAACGATATATACTTTTTTGCCTCACTCTTTACTCGTTATATATTATATTAATCAAATATTGTTACATTAATACTCTTTAAGACATTTTTTTAAGGTTCATATATTTTCTATAAATTTTATATATTTTTAAAAATAATAAATAATAATAAAAATAAAGAATGTGACAAGAAACAAAATATTTGTACTCAAAGATAGGGGACGAGCTTTTACTTTACATATTTATTATATACAATTTATTTTATTATATACAGTTAAAAAACTTATCATTCTTTTTAATTTCTTTTTCTAACTTATCTCATCTCCTTCTCTCTCTCTTTCTAACCATGAGTTCCACTAGAATGGGTAGAACTCAAAGACGAGTACCGCATATCTGGGCGGAACTTACCAACTACTGAACCCCATTAAATTTTAAAATTTTGTTACAAAGTATAATTTATTTAATGTTATTAATGAAATAACTTGTGTAATTAGTATATTTTATTATAATACAATTGATATAGTAAAAAACTTATCCTTTTCTTTTAAATTTCTCTTCTAACTCATCTAATCTTCTTTTCTCTCTCTAACCATGAGTTCCATCACCAGAATGCAAGGAACTCAATGGTAAGTTACACTTATCTGGGCAAAGCTAGGCCGTTAGTTCTACCTAGATTGAGTCCCCCCCAACCCCCCGAGATGGGAGGAACTCACCAACCACCAAACCCTAATAATTTTTAAATTTTTGTTATAAAGTATAATTTGTTTAATATTATTAATGAAATAACTTGTGTAATTAGTATATTTTACTATAATACAATTGATACAGTAATCAACAATTAAATGTTAACGAAGAATAGATTTAAACTACTAAACTAGTTTAGATTATCTAAGAAGAATATAACAAGCAAAACTAATTAATTCAAAGCAACAAATTTGCATATTAAGGAATAATAAAAAATAATTTAAGTAAACAAATTACGTACTTAACTAATAATTTTTTACAAAAAATTAATTATATTACAAACACTGTAAAATAATTATGATTTATTCCATTTTCTAATAACATTTTTTCCAGTAGATTCATTAACATTTTATTCTATTTAATCTATTAAATTTATCTACTTAACTTTTAATTATTTAATAATGATTTAAATACACATATTTAAATAGTAATTATACATTATGTAATCTCCCAAAATATTAGCACATTAAATACACATAATTAAATAATGAACGTATCTATAATGATCTTGTAATTGCATACATAAATATGTTTAGATTAACTACGAACAACATAAGAAGCAAACAAAGTAATTTAATAAACAATTTATAAATTAAAGATTAATGAAAGATAATTTAAATAAATAAATAATTTACTTAACTACTAATTATTACGTAAAAATTAATTTAAAAAATAAAAAAGAAAAAGAGGAATGGTTCTGCAGCCAATTTGAGCAGAAACATTTTTTAGTTAATTTTTGACCATTTCAAAATCGATTTTCATAAATGTACAAATATGAAAAAATAGTAGTAAAAAAACTAACATTCTTTTGCATGAATTCGATATAGTTTACCCTATATTTGAGTTTTAGTAATTGTAAAGATTAAAAGAATTTCAAGAAATTAAAGAATGAATATTAAAAAAATAAAAATTTTCACTATATATAATTAAATTAAAAATTATATATAATACCCCTTATTTTATTTATTGTATGTCCTCGGATTCTGGCGTCTGTGGTTAGAAAAAAGCGAGGAAACAGCAATCAAGCGGCGCCGTGAGGACCCGATAAAGACTGGGCCTTTTGTCCTCCTTGCAGATTTGGCTTCTCTCCTCTCATCTCTCTCCACCCATGGGAGAGAGAGAGAAGTCCGGACTATTCCCTTTACTCTTTTCCTTTTCTCCTTCTTCTGTGGGATAATCCCTCATTCTCTCTCTACTCAGTTGCCACCCGTGACGCATTGCTGAAACAGTCCGTATTTTCCTGACTCTCTCTTGCTGCTTTCCACTTTGTCAACGCAAAACAAAAAGAGATCCCAAGGAAACTTCCTCTTCAACTCCCCCAAAAACCCTTTGGAGGAAAGGGAATTCTTTTTTTTTTTCTGTTCCTTTCTTCTTTTTTCGCTTTATATGTTAGTCTCTATCCAATTTTTAACCAACGTTTTCAGGTTACTGTTGGGGAGTTGATTGTTAGCTTAGAAACAAAGCTTGTTAGAGATATAAAGCTTCTTCTGTGGTTATCAGGCCTCCAAATCTTGGTGCTGCCCTCCCTCCATTCTTGGAGTGAAAATGTGAGTTCTTTTTCTTCCTCGTTGTTGTTAGTTTCAAACTTTCATCTCTTGTTTTACCAGTTTGCTAACTTCCCTGTGTTGAAATGATTGCAGATTTTTTATTCGGAGTAGCTTTTGCAAAAATGGGGATCAGTGGTCACTGTTGTGCTGCAGAGTGGAGTAGGAAAAGGAAAGCTCGAGAGGAGCATGAAGATGAGGTCTCAACTTTTCCTTTGAACCAACTTAATCAAGATCTTCTTGAGCAGGTTTTGTCTTGGCTACCAACATCAAGTTTCTTTCGGCTTACTTCAGTGTGCAAGAGATGGAAATTAGTGGCGGATTCTGCTACATTTCGCCATGCCTGCGCTCAAATTCCATCAAGGGATCCCTGGTATTTTATGGTGGATTCTCAATCCACCCGCGACAGCCAACCAATTGTTTTCGACTCCTCCGGAAACAATTGGAATAGGATCAATTTCCCACCCCTTCTCCAGCAAAATCAAGGCAGCAACTTTGTACCTGTTGCAGCATCAGGTGGGCTTCTCTGCTTCCAATCCGCGGCTAACCAGTTCATTGTTTGCAACCCAGTAACTGGCACGGCTAAGCAGCTTGTTTCTTGCAATTCTGACCTCCAAGAAAGTAAAACCCTTCGAGCAATTGCAATGATGTTGAGTTCAGAGTCATACAAGCTTGTGCTAATCCATGATGAAAGTTCAGAGCTTTCATTCAGAATGTACAACTCCAACGCAAATCAATGGGAAGAAGAGGTAAGGCTAACCAGAAAAACTGATGAGCCTGATGAATCAGGAGCCTCAGAAGATGAAAATGCTGTATATTTCTTGAGCAAATGTGGCAATGTAGTATCAACGGACTTGCAAAGGAGCCCATGTAAGCAGTATTCATCAGTAATCACTCAGAAAAATGGGGAAGAAATTATGTACTTCCTCAGCTCTTCCGGAAGAGTCATTTCTTGCAATCTCACCAGCAAGTGCTACTTCGAGTATCCGAGGCTACTGCCTGCCTATTACGAGTACTCAATCGATTTAATCGAGTGTGGAGGGGAGGTTCTTCTTGTTGTCCTTTCGGAATTCCTCGAAAGCGCGAGTCTAAGAGTTTGGAGATATGATGAAACAACCAAGTTTTGGCATCAAATTGCGGCAATGCCTCCAGCAATGTCGCATGAGTTCTATGGCAAAAAGATGGACATAAACTGCACTGGTGCTGGGAAAAAGATTCTGGTTTGCTTGAACTCACCTGAGATTTGCAGCTATGTTTTGTACAATTTGGAGGACAATCAGTGGACTGAGTTGCCAAATTGCTATGTGAAAGGCAAAGCCAAAGAGTTCTCTTGTGCATTCTCTTTTGAGCCTCGGATTGAAGCTTCTGTTTGATAGGAAAAGAGCAGATTTGGTTAGCAGAAAAAAGGAATAGAGTTTTGTTCATTTATTCTTTTTCAATTCTTTTTTGAACCTTGTAAGGTTTCTGTTTGTTATATTTATTTTGGACTTTATCCATGTTTGCAATAAGTTAGTCCAGTGCAGAAGTATTTTGTGAATGTCTAATCAAAGAAGGGGAGGGGGGAAGAAAATCTCTTTTCTGCAATGTGAAAATTCTTTGAGAAGGAAAGCATGAAACATGAGATATCTCAAGTAATTGAATCCATGTCGAAATGGCTCGTCTCTCTAGCAGTACCACAGAGAAGAAAGGGCAAAGATAGAAAAGTTCTCACTTTGATGAATATGGAAAGCATGAAAAAGGAATCCATGCCAGAATGTCAAAAAAATAAAAAATAAAAAATAATATAAATTCGTGAGTCAGTACCGTACACAAAGTAATGTATTCAGTAACATTTCTACTTTATCAAACATTATCTCTCATAAAGCAAATTTGATGCTTATCCCTCCTATTATTCCGTCATCTTCTGCTCATCAAACACTATAGGAAGGATGGTCATCCAGAAAAATAAATAAAAAATAAATAAATAAAGGATGGTCATCTATCTCTATAATAGTCTAACAATCTGAGTTTTTAATTTATAGTTTAAAAGATTTATCAAAAGAAAAAAAGATTTATAGTTTAAAAGAATGGTAACTTGAAATGGAAAAAAATGGACTTCGACCGAAGGTAGCTTCCCAATTCTTCAATCTACTTCTGCAAATTCTTTGCGTATAAGGGAATAAATTCTTTCTGTTGGTGAATGGAAAACGTCTTGAAGTTCCCCAAATACCACAAGATCAAGAACATTGCCTTTTGTCATAAACTCTGAATGGTGATGAAAATTTATCATGTTCTGTTAGGCCATGATTATGTTAGTGGTGATTGAGGTGTTTACTATTCAGTTTAAATCGAAAATCAAACCAAATAGAATAATATTTTTATTTTTTGGTTCAATTTTTTTAAATTCAATTCAAATTGATTTGGTTTGTATGATCAGTATAATTTCGGTTCAATTTTCAGTTTTGAATTCTTGAAGCCTAAAATATTGAAAAACACCAAAATTCTTTAGAATTAATAAAATTTTGGGTTGGTTTTGAAACTAAAATAAATAAATAAGTAAGAATTTTATTGATTATTTTTTTCTGAGTTGTGCTCAAAGAGTTTGACTCTTACTTGGGAGAAGGTTTTGAAAAAGCTCTTTGAACATGGTAGTATAAGAAAAAGTGAAACCCATAACTTTGTATTGACATTATCAGTTCGCTTACTATCTGTACCAAGTTATTGGGTTATTAATTTTTAATTTTATTAAATAAATTAAGCAAAAATTATTTGGTTTGAAACTAAATCAAACTGAATTAAAATAATTTGCTTTCGTTCAATTTGTTTAGAAATTCAGTTCAATTAGATTTTGATGAAAAATTACAAAATCGAATTTTAAATCAGAAATGAACCAAAAATCCTAAAGAATACGGTCACATGAAGATTGGCATTATGCTAGTGGATTGGGCATGATATTTGTGCGGCTTGGGTTAAGGCCATGTATGTAGTAGTGTAGCACCACTATTATTATTTCTTTTATTTTTTAATACAAAAAATATCTGGTGAAAATGATATGATTAATATAAACAAAAAAGACAAATCATGCATCAATATTCAAATAATTGTCGTTTAGGACAAGTTCCATGAACAGTACCACTACTCTCATGTTCTCCATTTCTCTCATTACTTCCAATAGCATTAAATTGGCCATAATTTTCTAGTACCATGAAAATATTGGTATATGGTTGTCTATAAATAGTGAAGTTTGGCGAAGTTTGTGACTGAAAAATTGAAATAAAATCCAACAAAACACAAATACAAAAGTACTGATTCTCAGCACGCATGGCAAACAAGCCGGCCCGCCCGTTCTAGGCCGGGATCCAGAACTGGGAAAAGGGGGAGAAGGGGAAAAGAAGGTGGGGGAGGGCATTTGCCAATAAAATATATGCGAATAAGCCCATTTGATTCTTTTGTCTCTTATTTTTCATTTTTCTTGAGCACTAAATTTTGCATCATGATTTTCTCGTCAAAAATTAACTCTCTGAATACTGAGAGAAAATTATATATAACTATTTACACATATTTGTTCTTATTTTCTTATTGTTTGAGAAGGAAGGGGAAGGACTTATCAAAAAAAAAAAAAAAAAGAAAGAGAGGGAGAGAGAAGGAAGGGGAAGGTGAGGGTGTAGAGCATGGATTGCTAAGTTAGAAAGAGAATTTATTATTCAATTTCTTGTTAATTAACTTGATTAACTTTATGTATTTAGTTGTATCTTTTTACTTTAAGTATTTTTAGAAATATTCAGTTATAAAAAGATTAATCTTAATATTTAGTTTAAATAATAATTTTTATTTTTTTACTTAATCTTGTATAATATATCCGTGAACTTTTTAAACTAGTCAAGTTATATTCACTTTATAAGAAAAACAAAATAATAAGGGGGTTTTTATTTTATGGGCTTTGTTATTCGTTGAAGTCAATTGAGTTCTGTGGGCTCATCTCTATAAGCCCAGTTGGGTGTTCCCAGTTATTTTGTTAAATTCCTTCTGTGACTTTAGCTGTATAGTATGATTGAGTTCCGTGGGCTCATCTCTATAAGCCTGAGTTGGGTGTTCTTAGTTATTTTGTTCAATTCCTTCACTGACTTTAACTGCATAGTATAATTTAGTTCCCTGGGCCCATCTAAGCCGAAATCGTTGTTAGCCTTTGTTTCCTAGCAGGTTCTGGTCATAGTGGGGTTTTTTTTTCCCCTTTTCATTTCCATTCCAAAATCTCAGAAACCAAATAAGAGAAATCATTTTCTTGGAAATTATTTTTCTTTCTTCAGTATTTTTCCTAGTTAATCAAGCAATATGTGAATTTTCAATTTATTCAGGATTTATTTTGTTCTTTTTCCTCACTAAAATAGGGCCAAAGAAAGATACTAAATAGAGATTTATTTATTTATCTATCTATTTTTTTCTACGAAATTTTTTACTAGAACAAACTCAAGATTATAAGCATAATCAATTCTGCAACATTAATTCTTTTAAGTAAAAACATAATATGAAAAATTTAAAATACAGATTCTTTAAAACATCATTGAATAATCACTCCTGTATTCTTCTTGCAGTTTGTTGATGACAAAGAAAGAATTCTGGCCTTACGGATTCAATCCTAGAGCCAAGCCAACTGAAATTCGCAAAATCTCCAGTGCCATGCATCCGCAAACACTTTTCACAGTAGAAGGTTCATCAACCAAAAATTTGTTTGGAAACTTAAGCTTACCTTTGGATTTTCCGAAACCTTTCATCAATCTGCACTTGACAGTCTTTCTTCTTCTACCTGCTTGCTTAAAGAGCTGTTTAAGTTTAACGTTAACCTGACTGATAAACTTGCCTGAAATCATTCGCATCCTGTATAATCTGATCGTAAGCTTCATGCAATTCATAGTCTTGATTTTTTCTCTCTTTTCTTGTTTATTTTGGAAAAGGAAAACACAAGAAGATGTGTGGAGTGGTACTATAATGTATGGAGAAATATAAAGAGTCCTCCAACTATGAGAAGAAGGCGAAAAGAAAATTTACAGAATAAATTTACAACATTGACGATATCTTTTATAATATTTATCTATCAAACTCGGCCTGCAAATTTGATTGGTTTACTTTGTCACATTGAAAGGATTTTGTTTTCTATTATATAGTTTTAGGCCCTAAAATAATTGAATCCACAATTTTACAATATTTAGAAACTATGTGCAATGGAAATGGTGATGGGGATAGAATTTGACAATATGGATGTAATAAAGCTTTTAAAAATGTGTATCGTAGCTTACACGACCAGGAAACGCATTTTTAACGAAAAATCTTCAATCAACTCCAACGGCCTGAAATTTCCTACAAACTACAAAAACATTTACGACTACTTTCCGATCAAATCCCATATGCAACAAAACTGGTTGAGATAGTCCATTTTTCATATTCATCTTCTATAGGAAGTGGACATTTTGTTTTATTTTATTTTTTATATTTGGACTTGCTAGCTCACTGAACCAATCAAATTTCAATTGGCGCTCAAGCTTAAATTTGTTTTTCCCTTGACGAAATCAAGCTTGATCACCGATTTTATAGTCAAACTTCAATATGAAACTTGCCCAAAAATCATTAGGTTATAACTTAATTATCTTGAGTCGGTTATAATTTCAGCACGCAGAACATGCCCTCAACCGTCGGATAAGTATCTTCATCATTGATTCGACCATTAGGATTTCATATATAGTAAATAATTATTCACATTAAAAAATAATTATTCATTAAATGTGAGTTCTCAACTCTTAGATTAATAAAATACCAATTTGACATATCAAGAATGATTTAACACATGATAAAAATGAAAATCTCTTACCAGCATCATAACTAAATCGTAATTATCTTAAGATTTTGTTCCATTTGGCCGAACACAACAGTACCAATATAGCAGTGAGACAAAACATAAAACACGACTGCTAGTTGCTGCAGAAGACCAGCTTTAAGTCGATTTCTTTTCATGGGTGTAAACGAAATTCATGAAAAAAGAAATTGATTAACAGGTATTTAATTAACAAAACTGAGATGTTTTGAAAAGTTCCATCCAGTTGGAAATGGCTTTCGAAAAGTAGAACTATTATTTGTCAATTTGCTACATTCGTTTCAAAAAAACCTCCTCAATATGCAGAAGACGACTCCTTCCATCTGGAATTAATGTCATATTTCCCGTTTGAACTGTTTTGAATTGGCTATTTATTTTCTAAAGTGAACATGTTTCTTAACCTAAATCCTTATAACTAACCTAAGGTATGTATATGAGTTTTACTGGTACACATTCTCACTAGGAAGCTCTGCAATTAAAAATTATGACGTCATAAGTTGCATAGGGTCATATATTTTCAAATAGGAGATTCAATCAAGTGGTAAAAGACTATTTATATAATATTTTCTCATAATTTGTCGTCCATGTTGGAAATACTCCTTAATGAAATAGTATCACACACAAAGTACTTTACTCAGTAGTATTTCTACTTCACCAAACATTATCTATCATAAAACAAAATTTGACGCTTATCCCTCCTATTTTTCCGTCATCTTCTGCTCATCAAACGCTATAGGAAGGATGGTCATCCATAAAAATAAATAAATAACTAAATAAAAGATGGTCATCTATCTCTATAATAGTCTAACAATCTAAGTATTTGATTTATAATTTAAAAGATTTATCAAAAAAATTTATAGTGTTACGACATGTTTACCAAAGGGGAGATTGAACATATAGAGAAAGTCTCTTGGCATTAGAATTTGATGAGATATTATTTGCCAAGAAGAATTTTATGGCATAAAGGAGCTTGCTTTGAAAGTTGTCATTATTTGAACAAAACTCCATTATGGCAAGAAGAAGATATTTGGGAAAGTTTTTGATTAAACCACCTCACAGAGTAGAAGGGTGATGCGACTGATCGAGATTAGTTAAGAGCAGTAAGTGCAAGTGGGATCATGCCACATCTTGTTGAAAGGACTTTGACATATCCTGTTAAGGAGAGTTCAAAAAAATCAAGCTGTGGCTGGATATCAGTTCAACAATCGTGGAGGCAGGAATTGTAATTGGTGTGTTTCCAATCGTGAAGGCAATAGTGTGGTTGTTGAATTTTTGGCTGTTGATGCAACTTTGGCAAAGGGTGTTTTGCCCAAGTCCACTAGGGGAATCACTAGAGGAGATTGAGAGCGTGTTCTTGTACTTTTAAAATATAGAGTTTAGTGGATTACTTTTCTGAGTATGACTCCGCAGACGTAGGTTGTTGAGCCAAAATGCATTACCAATTTTGCTATATCAAACTTTACTTTTCTGTTTGTGTGTGTTGTGTTAAACTATGTAGAATCGAATTCAACACATGGATTTTGACAAATGCAAAAAGATTGCATAAACCTAACCATACAAGTGGTATCAGAGAAGATCACCAATTGTTAGTATTAAACTATTTAATTAGCAGGTGAGATCGTGGGAAGGTAGGTTGTGCAATTTATGGCAAAAGAAGTAGGATCTATAACAAGGCCACCACTGTTTGATGGAGCAAATTATACATACTGGAAAGTACGAATGAGAATATTCATTCATACTGTGGATATGCATGGATTGCGGTTAAAAAAGGATGGACTCCACCAACTATTATGAACCATGAAGGCATTGTTGTTGAAAAACCCATGGAGGATTTGACAAATGTTGAACATAGGATGAATGCAACAAATGCTAGGGCTCTCAACGCCATCTTCACAGCTGTTGATGTAGAGCAATTCAAATTAATCTTAACTTGTCAATCTGCAAAAGAGGCATGGGTAGTGCTGCAAACTGTGTATGAAGGAACAAGCCATGTCAGAATGTCAAAGTTACAGATGTTGACCTTTCAATTTGAGGAATTAAGAATGAAAGAAGACGAGACTATTCCTATCTTCAGCATCAAATTGAGAGATATTGCAAATCAAACATTTCAACTTGGCGAAAAATATTTTGAAGAAAAATTGGTGCGCAAAACCTTTAGATCATTGCTACCAAGATTTGCTGCCAAAATTGCTGCCACTGAAGAAGTTAGAAATCTGTCAGAGTTAAAGCTAGATGAATTAATGGGATACTTGCAAACCTTTGAAATGCATCTCAACACTCAACATAAAAAGAAAGATGTTGCACTAAAAGCTGAAGGAAGCTCAGAAGTAGCCCATATCAATTTTGATATTGACAATGTTGCCTTGTTGACAAAGAAGTTTGGTAAGGCGCTGCAGAAAGAATGCAGAAAACTTAATGAGCGGAAGTTTAACAAGGGTACTAGAAGAGGAGATGAACACAAGAAGAGTGGTTATGCAAAGGATTTCGACAGAAAATGTGAGAACAACAAAAGTATCAGATTTTGGGAATGTGGAGGAATTGGTTATACACAAAATGAGTCTACAAACAAACAGACCATACAACATGCCATGGAGTGATGATGACAAGGAATCCAACAACAGCAGTAGCGAATATGAAGATAAGGCAAATCACATGAGCAATTTTGTTGCATTCCATTCAAGTGCAGAATTGTAGTCTGACAAAAGCGAAATTGATGGTGAAGATTTAGAAACTGATGATGATAAAGTTGCCTATGAAAAATTAAGAAGTGAATATGAGTTGATGTATACAAAATGGATAGAAATTGTCGAGATCAACAGGGGGTTAAAAGAAGAAAATTAGAAACTACAACGGCAGAACAGCTCACTGCAACAGGAACGTGAGCAACTTCAACAACAGAATGTCAAATCACTTCAACTTAGCAATGACAAATTGGAGAAAGCAGAACACTACATCAAAAGGCTGAATTCAGGAAAGATGAAGCTTGATGAAATACTATCCATTGGTAAGCTATCAGGAGATTTGAAAGAATGGGCTACAACAATAGCAACATTGCTTCAACAAGCAGGACTGAAGTAGAAAGAAAAATGACACTTGCAAACAAAAAGAGGTTTATTACACCTAAAAAACCCTGTTACTTGTAACTATTTCTCTCTTGCAGGACAAACTAGGGACATCTGTTTGAGACTTGTTAAAAATCTACAGTAAGGGCAAACTTGTGAAAGCAAAGTTCCACAAGAATAGGCAGATAGTTTGACAAAGGTAAATATGGATTAGAAAGGTAGACTCAGAGGATATGTTGCACATTTTTCATTTACATCAAATATAAATGATGTATGGTACCTTGACAGTGGCTGTTCTAGACACATGACAGGACAGAAGGGAGTCTTGTTGAACTACATAGCATGTAAAGGAGCTAATGTAACATTTAGTGATGGCTTCAAAAATAAAGTAGTTGACATTGGAACTCTAAATATCAAAGGTATGCCTATGCTCAAAGATGTTCTATTTGTTGAAGGAATGAAAGTAAATTTGATAAGTATAGCCTACTATGTGATGATAATAT
Organism: Rauvolfia tetraphylla; assembly: GCA_030512225.1. Classification (NCBI taxonomy): domain Eukaryota; kingdom Viridiplantae; phylum Streptophyta; class Magnoliopsida; order Gentianales; family Apocynaceae; genus Rauvolfia; species Rauvolfia tetraphylla. Next base: position 2,961,106 of record JAJQKT010000024.1, on the reverse strand, counting down.
GTATGTTAACTTCAACAAAGACAAATATTTTGTTATTGATGACTCCAATAGGCTAATTCTCACTGGAGCTAAGACATCGGATAATTATTACAAGTTGTTAAAATCAAATGATCAACTGTGTATGATAGTTCAGGATGATGAAGTTGATACGTGGCATCAAAAGTTGGCGCACATAAATTTTAGGTGGTTAAAAAAGTTGAGCTCAATAGAAGCAGTACGAGACATGCCAAAGGTTTCCAAAACCATTAGAAGAATATGTGATCCATGTCAAATTAGAAAGCAGAAAAGATCTTCACACAAAGAAACAAAGGAGATCAACAATTTTAGAGCATTAGAGCTTATGCATATGGATCTTTTTTGTCCTACTCATACTGAAAGTATTGGAGGTAAAAGATATGTATGAATGTGTGTTGATGATTTCTTCAGATACACTTGGGTTGACTTTTTTAGACAAAAATCGAAAACTTTTGATGCATTTCGAAAGTTATGTTTGAAGCTACACACTCAGAAGAGTTCAACATTATGTAGACTACTAAGTGATCATGGTAAGGAATTTGACAACCAATAGTTTAGCAAATTTTGTGTTGGTTATAGAATTCAACAGGAATTTTCTGCACCAAATACACCTCAATAGAATGGTATAGCTGAGAGGAAGAACAGAACTATTTAAGAAATGGCTCAAGTTATGTTGAACTCCAAAGAGATATCTCAAAGAAAGTAGGCAGAAGTTGTTAACATTGCAACACGTGTCATCAATGGGGCATACTTGAGGCCTCATATCACTAGACTGCATCTGAAGTTTGGAACCTGAGCCAGACTTGACATATTTTCATATTTTTGGCAGTAAGTGTTATATTCTCAATGACAGGAAACTTTTGGAGAAATTTGATGCAGAAAGTGATGAAGAAGTATTTCTTGGTTACTCTAATAATATCAGAGCCTATCGTGTATTCAACAAAAAAAAAATAGATTTGTCATGAAGACTATCAATGTGGTAGTTGAGGATGGTACTGCAACAAAGAATGATAAAACAACCACAATAGATGATAAGGAGTTAAATCCTACTAAATCTCAAGAATCTCTTAATATGGAGATCAATACAAAGCCAGAGGAGTCAATAGATTCTTCAACATATTCAGAAACAATAGAAGAAGCAGTTTAGCACAGAAAGTCATCCCTAAAAATTAAAAAGAATTATCCTACAGATTTAATAATTGAAGGCTTGGATGAATCAAGAAAAACCAGAGGGAAGACAAAGATCAATTATAAGGAGATGGTGATATTCGCATGCTACACTTCAACACTGGAACCAAAGAATGTCAAAGAGGCCTTGATAGATGAGTTCTGGATAGCTGCCATGTAGGAGAAACTTCAACAGTTTGAGTGCAATGATGTTTGGAAACTTGTTCCATACCCAGATAGAGTAAATGTGATTGGCACAAAATGCATGTTCTGCAACAAAACTGATGAATATGAAAACATAACACGTAACAAAGCAAGACATGTTGCACAAGAAAACACACAAATTGAAGGAGTAGAATTTGACAAAACATTTTTTTCCTGTAGCATGAATGGAATATATCAGATTATTATTAGCTGTTGCTTATGCAAGAAGATCATACTTTAACATATGGATGTCAAAAGTGCGTACTTAAATAGATTTCTACAAGAAGAGGTATATGTTGAACAACCAAAAGTATTTATTGACCAAATCATCCAAATCATGTGTACAAGTTAAAGAAAGCACTTTATGGACATAAACAAGCACCAAGGGCTTTGTACGAGAGATTGACAAACTTTCCGTTAACAAAAGACTACAATAGAGGGAGAGCTGATAAGACTATGTTCATTAAATGGCTAAACACACATGTTATGGTGGCACAAATCTATGTTGATGATATTGTGATTGGCTCGACCTCAATACAATGCATAAAGGAGTTTGTTGAACCCATGCAAACTAAATTGAGATGAGTATGGTACGTGAACTTACCTTCTTTCTTGGTTTGCAGGTTAAGCAATCAAAGAATGACCTTTTTATCTCACAAACCAAGTATGCATTTAACTTAGTTAAGAGGTTCAACATGGAAGACTCTAAACCTATCAGAACTCCCATTGGTGTTAATCCGAAGCTAACAAAGGATGACAAAGGTCAATCTGTTAATCAACACATGTATAGAAGTATTATTGGAGGCTTGTTATACTTAATAGAAAGTAGACCAGACATATCATACAGTGTTGGAGTATATGCAAGGTATCAATCAGCTCCAAAAGAGTCACATTTGAAGGCCATCAAATAAATTCTGAAGTATGTTAATCACACAAAAGAATATAAAATCTACTTCAGTAAGGACTCAAATACTTATATCATTGTCTACAGTGATGCTGATTGGGCTAGAAATTGTGATGATCTAAAAAGTACTTCTAGAGGATGTTTTTATCTTGGAAATAATCTTGTGTCTTGGTACAGTCAAAAGCAAAATTCTATTTCTCTGTCAATAGTAGAAGCAAAATATATTATAACAGGTAGTTGTTGTGGATGAAGCAGATGCTAAATGACTAAGATTGACACAAAAAGAGCTGGTGATATATTTTGACAATATAAGTACAATAGATATCTCAAAGAATCCAGTTCAACACAATCGAACAAAGTACATTGACATCCGTCATCACTTCATTAGGGAACTTGTTGAATAGAAGATTGTTATCATTGAATACATTGCAACACAAAAATAGTTGGCAGATATCTTAACAAAACCTCTTGATGCTTGAAGATTTGAGAAATTAAGAAGTGCACTAGGATCATACACTATGTAGGAGGTGTTCTATATATTTTTGCTGTAAATATTTGGTTCAATTTTTTGCGTTTATTGTTTTTCAACAAAATTTGAAAAATTACAAAAATGGGTAGAATTTTAACACCTCAGCAGAGAAGTTCTAAAGGACGGTTTTGAAAATTCCTAAAGGCAGTTATTTTGCTGGAGTTTAAGTCTAATCATTATTCTAGATTTAAATCAACATTCTTTTTCTCTCTTCGATCTCTCATCTTTTTCAACTTCACAACCTCACTTTGAATAATCTTCTATACCGAAGCACAGTGCCTATGAAACTTTAAGAACAATGGAGCCTGACAGACCACAATTTCGAAGAAGAAGATCCATGACTTCAGTAGAATCCTGCTCCGGCTCACAGAAGAGTTTGACAAATATGCCTAGGGTTTCAACAACAGAGACTAACACATCTGGTGATGTTACTACTACTTCATCTCTACCAAATGTTGAAGAAAGATCAAATATGTAGATTATATCATATGATGGAGGCATTGCTAGTTTTACTATCTCATGCTATATCAATTACATGAACTCTATTATGCCTCTTCTTGAGATTCATGGAGAATTTCCTGAGAATGAGATTTTTGTACCTAATTACTTCTTTAGAACTATTAATAATCATTCTACTGTTGATTCTGAGAATACAATGCCTATTAATTTGTCTTCTGTTGAGTATGTTATGGAGACTGTACAAGTAGAATCTATTGAACTTAGGACAGTTAATTCGGGTAATGTGATGTCTGTTGAATTTGCACATATTAGGGGTTTGACTGAAGGAGTTGAGTTGAATGTTAATTCTTCTGTTCACACTATTGAACATGATGTCTTTGATGATGCATCTAGTTTTCATGCTGAACCTAGAACTTTTAATGATCCTCATGTTGAATCAGAGGTATTCTCTGATGATCTATATGCTACTAAGACTATTCCTGTTATTGATGTTGGAGCAACTCAATCTGACAAGCCAGAAAAAGAACATTCTAGTCCCCTTGTTAAGTCAGATCCTATTAAAATGGTAGAGATTGATAGTGAAGGAACAAATTTTGAAGATGTAGGGTAGTTAAGCTGTCAGCAAAATAGAAAGGGAAAAGAAAAACAAAACTAGGAAAGGACTAAGAAGTGGGGTAAAGAGGGAAAAGATTGACAGTGACAAAATTCAAGCAAGGGATGTTTCTAATGTGTTGTTCTTCAACTATGATAGCCGACTACAACGTAGAAATGTGTCTATAAGATCAGTGTTGGCTGAAAGATTAATTGATGAAACTAAATTTGAGTATCTTGGATTGATAGATCTGTTGAAGGTAAAATTGTATGACTTTGCCACCTTTGATGAATCCTATAACCTCAACACGGTGCATGAGTTGCCAATCTTGACAAGGGAGTGGCTGATCCAGAAAGTTCATTTTATCATGCAGTCTATGTTAGGGATGTTGTGATCTCTTTTTCTCCTAAACTGCTAGCTGGTGTACTTAGAACAAATCATCATCCTGAGATTGATGGAAGTGAAATTGATGGTGACTTTGATATGACAGCAATATGTAGGGAATTGACAAGAGATACACTTCAGTAGTGGTCTGTAGAAAATCAATTGAAATCTTTCTCTTTGACAATGAAGTACTTTGCTCTGTATAAACTGTCCTGCACAAATTGGATACCATTTGCCAACATTTCATTCATGTTGAGGGACAGAGTAGTGTTTTTATACTTGATTGGAACAAAAAGGCAGTTTAACATTAGTTTTATTATGTTTAATTCTATTGTTAAACTTGCTCGGATAAGCATTGTGAGTACATCCAGTCTTCTTTTTCCTTGTCTCCTTATTGACCATCTTTCTTCATATCGAGGTATTCAAGCTTTCAGTAAGGATGATGTTTTCAATGACATTAAGAACTTCAAGAGACCATTAACAAGGCCCAAGTCTAAGATCTCCATGCCAGATTCTCCCAGTATAACAAGCGCCGGAAGGAGGTCAACAAGAGCTGCTGCCATCTCTTCTCGTGTCAAAGTCACTTCAACATCTACCCATGATGATACACAAACTCCTCAAGAGCAAGTAATAGAATGTGTCAATCAATGCTAGACTTTGACAGCCAGAGTTAATGATCTTTCGCAACAGCTACTAAAAGTCTTTACCTCCTAACTTCGTCTCCAAGAAATCCTTCAAGAAACTCTTGATCATCTTTTAAAGGATCAATGACACCTTGGCCTTGTTTATTGCAAAAAAAGGGAGATAATTGTGTGGTTGTTGAATTTCTAGCTGTTATACAGCTTTGGCAAAGGGTGTTTTTCCAAGTCTACAAGGGGAATCACTAGGGATATTGAGAATGTGTTATTGTACTTTTGAAATATAAAGTTTAGTGGATTACTTTTATGAGTATGGCCCTACAGACGTAGGTTGTTGATCCAAACTGCGTTACCAATTTTGCCGTGTCAAACTTTACTTTTCTATTTGTGTGTATTGTATTAAACTGTGCGGAATCAACTTCAACTCACGGAGTTTGACAAATGATAAAAAGTGGCATAAACCTAACCATACATATAGCTTAAAAAATAGTAGCTTGAAAGAAAAAAATGGACTTTGACTGAAGGTACCTTCCCAATTCTTCAATCTACTTCTGCAAATTCTTTGCATATAAGAGAATACATACAATCGGCTACAAGGTGTTTGGTACTCTTGCACTCATAATATTGAGGCTTGAATAATGAAGATGATTGTCTTTCTTTCTTGAATAATGAAGATGATTCTTCAATTGCAAGAGTTTTTGGTTGTCAAGACTTGGGTAGAGCATCCAAGATCTTTATATTTTGTTCACCAAGTGAGTAATTCTTCCCATATGACTTCAATCCATTTGAGATGTTTGTGAATCTTGTGAACATGTCACTAATGCTCTCTCCTTGCTTCATAGTGAATAATTTATAATCTCTCACTAGCATAGTAAGCTTTAATTCCTTCACTTGATTTGTGCCTTCATGAGTTACTTGAAGAAGTCTCCACATGTCATGAGCGGTATCACATCCTCTTACCCAATCGTATTCATTGACATCCAAAGCGCAACTAAAGATGCTCATAACTTGATAGTTCAAGGTCAGCTTTCTTGAGTCACTTTCATTGTATTCATCCGTAGGCTTTGGATCCCTTGTTAATCTATCCACTCGCATCCTCATTGGTATATAAGGACCCTTTCTCAATGATATTTCACAAATCAAAATTAATAGAATAAATGTATATCTTAATTCTAGATTTTTAAAATGTATAATTTGTTCCATTAAATAAGAGAGGTCTATTTGTGGAAGATCCTTCCAAATAAGTTATGTTGAAAAATTAGCCAAAGGATCTTATCTTTTATGTGGTAAAACCTTTGTAAAAGAAGTCCAAGCTCTGATACCAATTGAAAGACCTAAGAGAGGATGTGAATTAGGTCTTTGGTTAAATTTCAAAAACTTTTTCCTTTTTGACAAAGTTGATTTGAAAGATGATTGGGATAAAAAACTTCACAAGATATGCAAGTCAAACGCAATAAGAGTCATGTTTAAAGAAGGTAGAGAACAAGAGACAACACAAGCAATTTATAGTGGTTCGATTACTCAAGATCTACATCCACTATCTTGAGCATCCAACTCAAAGATTTTAACCAAATTCAAATAGAATTACAAGTTGATCAAATCATACAATAGAGGCTCACTCTTAAAGGGTTTTACATCACAACCTCTTCTCAAATACAACTAATCAAGGCTCACCCTAACATAAGGGTTTTATATCAACAAGATAACCTTGAAAGCAACAATTAAATAAGAATGAGATAGGGAAGTTACGAACAACTTGGTAGATGAAGAAAAATTAGCACATCTTTACCTTTTTTGTCTAAAAAATCTTGAATTTGAACTTTTTGATAGATAATGATTTGGAAGAGTAAGGAATCTTTAAAGCACAAGAACTACTAAAAAATCTGAAGTTTATGTCTTTTATAAGGTTTGAAAATCTGTTGTAACGTTCAAATAACGGCTAGAAACAGGAAAATTTGGACGACCAAATTTGGATATCTGCATTTGAACATTCGTTTGAATTTTTCTGTCTTGAGGTTGAGAATGCAAATTCAGTCTATTGAATTTGGACACAAGCATCTGAATGATTGTTCAAATTTCTTTTAAAATTTACAAGCTATGAGTTAAAATTCGGATGTCTGAATTGATCAAACTCAGTCAAAATGATTAGAAATCAAACACAACAAGTTTGAAATCATTTTGGACTATGAGATAGATCATTTAAAAGGCTTTTAGTTCAAAGGCTGTTATTGAGAACTTTGTAAAAAAAAAATTGTAAGATAGATCATTTGAGTTTTAAAAACCAAGTTTGAAGCTCTCTTGAAAAACTTTTAGATTTCATAGACAAAAGAGTGCTAGGTTTACAAATATATACCTATAATGCATAGTAAACCTACACTAAGGTCTTCAAAGCCTTCAACAATCTTGAATAAACTCTAACCACTTTCATAAACTTGAGTTGTTCATACGCTTTTAGATTCAAGGCAATGAGACTTTCTTTATTCTCAATCCAAAAATCCTATCACATACCATATAGGCATATTAGTCCATATCAAGGTTAATCAATATGATTTTCATAGGACATTGCACTTGTCAATGTTTGTCACTAATTAAAACAACATGATTTGCCTTAGGGCTTACAATTTCATTAGAGATCATGTAGCTAAAGGTGATATTTGCTTAAGACTATGTGAATACTAATGATCAAATTGCTGATATATTCACCAAGCTTTTGGCCAAAGAAAGGTTTTGCTATCTTAGAAGAAGCTTGGGTATTCCAAAATTCAATTACTAATATATGTGTTGAAATGTGGCAAAAATAGGAAAAATTCAGATGTATGAAGTGAAATTCGGTCGTCCAATCTTCCTCTAGAAAATACCTAATAGAAAGATTTCGACACAAGTTCGGATGCATGATCAAAAAATTTGATCGTCCAAATTTGCTAGAATCAAGAAGCAGAGAAATTCAAACGCAAGTTCAGACACAGACCTAAAAATTCATTGGTCCAAATTTTGCGATTTCAACAATTATTAAACCTCTCAACCGTTCAAATCCCTCATTTTAAACCATCCAAATTCTCTTCCTTTTCAAAACCGACATGACACTCTCCCATCCAAACACAAATTTGTCCAAAATTTCACCATTCTTCTTCAAAAATCATTTGATTTTCGTGTTCTCTTACTTATTATCTCAGAAATTATTCTCTCTATATAGAAAGTTATTATGGTTCATTCAAAGAGGTTTAATGTGGTAAAGGGCAAAGGAAAAGCCAAGAGGGGATATGAAGGGCTCATTATCAATGAACCAAGAAGGATTCACATTCCACAATCAAGTCTTCGAGTGGAACAATTCATCTCTACAAGAGCCACTGTTGAATTCGAAGAATGAAGTAAGAAGAGTAGGAAGATAATCCCAGGCCATAGAGTTGATCTAGACAAACTCACCAACATGCTTAATCTATTTTCTCTCTTTGGTGAGATAGGTTGGGGTAGTTTACTTGTGGTAAATGAAGATTATTATCCCTCACCTACCTATGAATTTTATGCAAATCTTAAGGAAGAAAGGATTGAGCATGTTGCGGGGTAGCATGATATATTGGTATTTATCTAGACTTTCCCAAGTTGATTTTGAAATTAATGATGCTTTGATGAATCATATACATGGAGTTCATGATATTGGTCTTAGATATTATTCCTTGGGGCAACATTGTTACCTCCATGAGTTGTTTATTAATGAAAGATTTGAAGGGGCATTTACAAATGATAGAAAGTTTAGGTCCTCCAGGAAAAGAGAGATTAAAGCTTTTGATGCTAGAGGTCATGCCATGCATCATGTGATTACCATGATCATATCTAATTTTGGACATAAATCTTTGGTTTGTAATATGCATATAGTGATTATGCTTTCTAGAAGACTAAATTTTGGGTTCATGGCATTAAAGTATATGTTTAGTGCAAGAAGAATGACTAACAAAGGCTTGCCTTATGGGAGAATGTTGACAAGAATCTTCAAGCATTTCAATGTCCAATTCCTTGAAAGAGGAAATTCAATGAAAAGTGGAGAAATCTACACCAACGAGTCTCTCAAGAGAATGCAGTTAACACTTGATGAGGATGGCGTATGGAGGACTAAAAGAGAAACCCCTCTAAGGGAAGAGAGGGTAGAAACAAGTGGTGATGAAGAGGAGGATGAAGAAATGGAAGAAGAAGAAGAGGATGAGAAGGAGACTTTGGATAGAGAGAATAAGAGAAAAAGAAAGGCATGATCTATCAAGTGAGGGGTTGCAACCTCATACTAAACGAAGATTATTTGAAGAAGATATCACTCCTCAATCACATGAGAAAATTTATAATTCTTTGAATCTTTTGCTCCTATGGTACTAGAAAGTTGAACGGCTTGGATGCTTGGGTGAGAAACATTGAAGAGCTATTGAGGAAAAATAACCAAAGTGGTGAAGGACCTTCTATGCCTCATGCTATGGATGACAAGGATGATAACGGAGATGAAAAGAGCATGAAAAAGAAAGAGGATGATGAGGATGATAATGATGATGAGGATAGTGATAGAGGTGATGATCAAGGAGGAGACTTTGAGTTTGTGGCTAGAGAAAGTGGTAGAGATGAGGGTGTTCAAGAAAAGCTACAAGAGAGAGGAAGCCAAGAAGGAAGTCTAATTGAGAAAGCCAAGATCACTTCACCATCTACCACTTCATTTGGGCAAGAAAGAGTCAAGCATATGGTCCAGAAAAGTGGTACAAGAAGATTATCCGGTTGGGCACTACTCTTAAGCCAAACTACACTGGCAAGGAGAAAACAAGTGAAGGGCCACTTCAGATCTAGTTTAAGGGAGATATGGTTATCACTACCAACAAATATGGAGTGAAGACGATGACCAAAATCAAAGACTATGCACTCCTAACTCTCTCTCTCATTTTAATTATGTACTTTGTTTAATTTATGTACTTTTATTTTATGCTTAGTTAATGTATCTAGAATAGTCCATGTATTTTCAAGCTTTGACATTCAATGTGCCTTTCTAGTTCATGTGATTTTTTTAAAGCTCAATGATGATATCATAGTATTCAGAGCTTATGTTGTTTATGTTTTCATATTTTTTTGCTTTCGTCAACCCACATTTGATTGATGACAAAAGAGGGAGACAGTGTTATGCAAAATGTACCTTGATATTTTGATATTTTTACTATGATATTTTGATATAACCTATGATGAATGCTATTTTATAAGGTTGAGATGGTTTGAGCAAGGGGAGAAGTTGCATGACTATTGGCATTTTGGCACTATGAGGATAATGATGTTGAAAACCTTGAGTTGTTCTATGCATTGGTTAGTTAAGATGATGTTGAATGTGTTTTATAGTTGATCATCTTGCTTTAATGATTGTGTGATTTATTACAAGTACTTACATTGCAAAATCTATTTTTTGATGACTTTATCTAAAGTGGACTTCAAAATTTGGATGCATGTCTTGAAATTAGAATGCATGTCCTGAAATTCGGATGCATCCATATTTTGTTGTTCAAATTGATTCAATTCTATTTTAATCCCTTATAATATGTTTGACCAACCTTAAGGAAGCTTTATTTTAGTTTAAACAATCATTATATTGAATTTATTGAGTTTGGACTCATAGTCCAAAATCCAAATTTTTTTCTAAAAAATTAGCACAATCTAAGCTAGAGCTTAGCTAACTATTCCTAACCTTTAAACCCTCTCTTAGAAGTATTTTTATGCTTACTTAAATGCTATATATTCTATTTAGATGGAAGGAAGGAGGTTTATGGAGGTTGGTTGGGTCATAGGCTCATTTTGAGCCATATTTATCTCATTATGTTATGTCATGCTTAAAATTGATTCTCAAATTGGTAGCATCTTCAATTAGTATATGACATAAATAATTCTTTACTCTTAAATTGTCTTAATCCATCACATTTTGCATCAAAGTTTGTCATCATCAAAAGGGGAGAGACTGTATGCCCTAAGGGAAAATCATGTTGTTTTGATAAATGACAAACATTGATAAGTGCAATGTCCTATGAAAATGATATTGATTAACCTTAATATGGACTAATATTCTTATATGACGTGTGATAGGAATTTTGGATTGAGAAGAATGCAAGTCTCATTCCCTTGAAGAAAAAACGCTTGAACAACTCAAGAACATCAAAGTAGTTAGAGTTGATTCAAGATTATTAAAGGCTTTGAAGACCTTAGTGTAGATTTATAATGCATTATAGGTATATCTTTGTAGACCATGCATTTGTTTGTCTTTGGAATCTAAAGTATTTTCAAGAGAACTTTAAACTTGATTTTCAATCTCAAATGATTTATCTTGTAAATATTTTACCAAGTTCTTAACAATGGCATTTAGACTAAAAGCTTTTTAAAAGATCCATTTTATAGTCTAAAATGATTTCAAATTTATTGTGTTTGATTTCTAATCATTTTGACTAAGTTTGAAAAGTTCAGACTCCAATTCGGATGTCCAAACTATATTCATGGCTGCTGAATTTCTAGAGAAATTTGAACGACCATTCGAACTCTTGTGTCCAAATTTAATCGATTAAATTTACCTTGGCAACCTGAAGATAGAAAAATTCAGACGATCATTTGATGTAGAGGTCCAAGTTCAGTCGACCGAATTTTACTATTACTAAGCGTTATTTGAACATTATAACCTATTTTCAAACCCTATAAAAGACATAAACTTCAGATTTCTGGGTAGTTACCGAGCCAAGCGGAGCATGCATGAAGTAGTCAGATGCTTCTTCTATTCTTTTCCCTGGCGCAGCTGGGCCATCCTGGACTTGAACCAGAGACCTCGCCCGTGAAGTAAATCATCGCACCTACGGTCCAACCAATTGGAAAGAATCAATAGATTCCTTTTCGGGAGCGATTCATCCTTCCCGAACGCAGCATACAACTCTCCGTTGTACTGCGCTCTCCAAGTGTGCTTGTTCCCCCCTCTTCCTTACCCTGGCAAGTCTTTGTTTGAGCTTTAATGATTGACAACTCTTCCCAATCATTCTCTATCAAAAAGTTCTCTTTTGTCTTGTGCTAAAATTTTCAAATTTAAGTTTCCTTAGACAAAAAGGTGAAGGTGTGCTAATTTGTCATCATCTATCAAGTTGTTGGTAACTTTCTTATCTCATACTTTATCTACTTGTTGTCAAGGTTATCTTGTTGAAATAAAACCCTTGTATTAGGGTGAGCCTTGATTATTTGTATTTTAGAAGAGCTTGTGGTGTAAAATCCTTGAAGGGTGAGCCTCTAGTGTATGATTTGATCAACTTGTGATTATAGTTGAGTTTGGTTAAAAATTCTTGAGTTGGGTGCTCAAGATAGTGGATGTAGATCTTGTGTGATCGAACCATTATAAATTACTTGTGTGTCTCTTTCTCTCTACTTCCTTTAAATTTGAATCTTATTGTGTTTACTTGCATATCTTGCGAAATATTTGATTCCAATCATCTTCCAAATTAATTTTGTCAAAAAGGATAAAGTTTTAAAAAAATAGCAAAAACCTAATTCATCCCCCTTAGGTCTTTCAAATTGGTATCAGAGCAATGACTTCTTTTTGTGGTTTAACAACCTAGAAGTTAAGGTCCTATAGCTAATATTTCAAATGTCCCTTATTTGGAAGGATTTTCTATAAACCGGCCTCCAGTTTTTGATGGAACTAATTATACATTTTGGAAATCTCGTATTAGAATTTACATTTATTCTATTAACTTTGATTTATGAAATATTATTGAAAAGGGCCATACAAAACTATGAAGTTGAAGGCTAAAGGGATTACAAGAGAACCAAAGAACTAATGGGATTACTTTAGTGTAGGTACATCTTTCCCCAATATCAAGTGCCACTAAGTGATTCCTTGATTGTGGATGCTCAAGACATATGACAGGGAATGCTTCACTCATTAGTGAACTTCAAGCCACAAATAATGGATATGTTACCTTTGGTGACAAGAAGAAAGGAAAAATTCTTGGAGTAGGTAATATTGGTAAAGGACATTCCCCTCTCATTAAACAAGTTTTTCTCATAGATGATTTGAAATACAATTTGTTACTATTATCCAATTATGTGACAATGGATGCAAAGTTAAGTTTAAATGTTATACTTGTAGTGTAAGTGGCAAAACCATTTTTGTTGCTAATAGAGTTGAAAATGTATATGTGCTATATCTTGATGGCCTTGTTGCCAATGATGTCAAGTGTCTACCCGTTCATGATAATGATGGATATCTTTGGCATAGAAAGTTAGGTCATGTGAGCATGGATTTGTTGAACAATCTTTCATCACAAGATTTGGTTAGAGGATTGACTAAAATGCATTTTGAGAAAAACCATCTTTGTGATGCATGTTAATATGGAAAACAAGCAAAAAGATTTTTCAACAAGAAAATGGTTCCTACTTCAAAGCCTCTTGAACCTGTTCACATAGATCTATTTGGGTCAATGAGGATCACTAGTCTTGGTGATAACAGGTTTGCATATGTTATTGTTGATGATTTTTCAAGATTAACTTGGGTACTCTTTTTATCACCAAAAGATGAAGCATTTCATGAATTTGTAAATTTTTTTGAAAAGGTTCAAATGTCCCTTGATTGCAAATTGATCTCTATTAGAAGTGACTGTGGGAGAGAATTTTACAATCAAGATTTTACAAAACTTTGTGATAAGAATGGAATTGTTCACCCTTTTTTAGCTACCAAAATATTTTAGCAAAATGGTATTGTTGAAAGGAAAAATCAAACTTTACAAGAAAATTCGAACAAACGGTGCAAAAGTACAAATCAGCAAAAATGACACTAAGCTACACACAACATCGCTGCATTAAAGGTCCTTCATCGGTGGCTGCTAATGTCCTCACTTACTCACAGTCAATCTCATGCACCTCTACTATAAAAGCATCTTTATGCTCCGGTGTCATATGCGATGTCTCATCCTCAATCTAAAGCAGACGACGTATCATATCCCACCTCTAAAAAAACTGTTAGAAATGTCAGATTTAACGTTGTAAATTAGACAAGAAAGCAATAAGCCATACTCATCACCACGTCCATAAGAGGTGCTGACCCGAGTCAGGATACACCATCCGGTACCACTCTATGTAATTTGGCAAACACACTGTTATGGTGATTGCAACAAAACCAAGCTATGGTGATCTGAGAATGCACTCACAAAGTTATTGTTACTTGGTCTGAAGTCCTCACAAAGTTAAATACGAGTGTTGAGAATGCACTCACGACCAAATTACCGTAAGGACTAATTTTTCACCATTGTTATTCCCATGCCCATATACTCAATTCTATCACAATCTTCAACAATTTGCACACAAACACCAGGCAAGCACACCTATTGTTATGATTAATATAATGACAAGTATATCAAATGTCATATCCTTGGGGATGATCAAATACCATTACTCAATTTTTGCTCTATTGTATAGTCTACCAATTGAATTATGAAAATTATTAAAATAAAATACAAGGAATAGTAATCTAACTTAACTAATTAAAACTAGCTTAACTAATCTTGCTAGCAAGAGGGAATTCAATTGAGAAAAATCTCGTTGTTAATTATTCTTCCCTTCTTATGTTTGGTGAAATTCTTATATTAAGACTCACTCTATCTCTGGAAGAGAGTCCTCTACCCTTAGATTAGTTAGTTGAAATAATTTTCTAAATAATTTAACCTAAGAATGCATTTAGATTAGTAAATTTCCAATTAGATTTCCCTAATTACCAAGAAGATATTAAGGCCCCTATCTCTAGTCACATAAATCACCCCCATTATTTGTATATGATCTATTTCACTCTTCCTTTCTTAATTCTAAGTGAAAAACCCAACTCATGAATAAACTAACAATCAAGTTCATTCAAGCAATCAAAACACAAACAATATATAAGAAATTGGAGCTCAATCAACCAAGATAACAATTCATTCACATAGATAAAAAGTATTCAATTATTTAGCTCATCATTTAACAAATCAAAGAATATAAAGCAAAAAAGAAAGAGGAAGAATTTCTCATTCTCATGTCTTCAACTATTCTCTTCTTCAATGCTTGGAGTTCTTCAACTTGGTTGTGGAAAGTTGAGTTCTTGAGCTTGAATCTTCAAGATTAATCTCCCTCTTCTTCAAGGCTTCAATCTTCTCTCTTGATTTCTCTTGCAAGGAATGAAGATTTGGGATGATATTTTTCTCTCAAAACTCTCCCCTTTTTTGGCCTCTTCAAACCCTAGCCGTCTTCCTCTCAATATGCCCTTAAGAGCTATATATATCTCCCCCAAAATGGAAAGATAACAAGAGAAAAAAAATTTTGTTGCGGCCCAAGCAGCACCACCTAGGATGGTCTAGGTGCTGCCACCCTACATGGTGCTGCTTGGCCTCTTGCAACCAGCTCCACCTTGGCTGATCCAGGCAGCATTGCCTTAATCCTATTTTTCTACAGTAAAGCGCTATTCTAAAGCAAAACAGTGATTGGGACAATTGTTTGAATTATTGGTGAATTCAGAGCATGAAATCAGATGATCTCAGTCTTGGTATCTTCATAAAAGTTGTAGATCATGATCTCAGATTTAGGGAAGCGAAATGAGCTTTTATTGACATGAATTTTACAATTTTGAAACTTAAGAATGTCCTCTACAATTGTCAAGGAGGCCACATCTGGCTTTGAAATATTTAAGGAGGTGAAAATCCCACTTGAAAGTGCCCTATTCTGCTTAGGGAGACTTTTTATCTCCTTTCTTCATTCTAAATGTGTAGAATATTCTTCCTTGCTTCATTGTACATCCAAATCTTCAATATACTCACCTAACGCAAGGAAATAAATGAAGGAAATGTAAATGGTGATTGAAACAATAATATCACAGTAGCGTAGACAACTGTGGAATATCGAGATCCAGTGTGTTGCCAGCGAATCAAGGTCCTATAGAATCCAACAAACCTGACGACATACACATATGTTGCATAAAAAGGAAAAAAGGATAACATTTAAAATAAAATATTTGAATGGTAAAAGAAATACGTACTTCCTATCCAATCGTGTCATCCAACTACAATCATATAGTGCATAGGTCCTCAAACATTCATGAAATAGCTTCGCAGTGTATGAATCGCAGTGTGTGAGGACTAATTTACCCCATGATCGAGACATTGGGGGCATGTATCAATAAGTATAAGTATATTCATGCCTCTAGGAGTGTCGTGGCTCCACCCAACTTCCTATAATCAACTTACGATGCAGTCGCTAGCAGACAATAAAAGTAGGCAAGATAGTCTATTCCCTAAGCGTACTAATTAATAGTGTCAGGATTGGCTAGCAATGGCCAAACATGGTACGAAACCAAATTCTTACCCTTCTACGAAAAAGGGTAGAGTAGAGCAAGTACACCAAGTAGGCCCATGCATGATCCTTAGGCAATAAGGATCCACCAAACGCAGTATCATAAAAAATGATGAATTTGAGCCCCCATTATTTAATTGGCTGCGAACAAAAGCAGGCGGCAAACTAAGACCACCAAACATATCTAAAATAATCTCATCTCGTTCAACAGTGACGTATAATCTTGCCTATAAGAAGGATCTTAAAAATGTATGCCTTATTGTGAAAGGTAATGGTCATCTGGCCGAAGAGCATATGGAATGTATTTGTATATGGTTGCCATCTCTCAGATTATAGTGGTGATTAAAGTGTTTCCTATTCAGTTTAATTGAAAATCAAATTGAATAGAATAATATTTTTATTTTTTGGTTCAATTTTTTAAAAAATTTAATTCAATTTGATTTGGCTTTGTGTGTTTACTATAATTTCGGTTCAATTTTCAGTTTTGAATTCTTGAAGCCTAAAATATTGAAAAACACCAATATTCTTTAGAATTAACAAAATCTTGGCTTGGTTTTGAAACCAAAATAAATAAATAAGTAAGAATTTTATTGATTATTTTTTCTGACTTGTGCTCAGAGAGTTTGACTCTTACTAGGGAAAGGTTTTGACATAGCTCTTTCAAACATGACAGTACAAGAAAAAGTGATACTCGTGACCTTGCATTGACATTAATCATTCGCTTACTATCAGCCCCAAGCTGTTGATTTTTTAATTTTTCAATTTTATTAAACAAATTAAGCAAATATAATTTAGGTTGAAACCAAAAGAAACTGAATTAAAATAATTTACTTTCGTTCAATTT